>OX637878.1:5802303-8594803 GCA_951802675.2 Boloria euphrosyne
AATATAGATATATTAAAATTAAATCTAGATTATAGATATTATATTAAAATTAAATCTAGATTATAGAATCAAGTAAAGCTTTGATGATATTTCAATTTAATTATAATGAGAACAAGTTAAGTCAATGGAATTATAAAAGCATTCGTAAACTTATTTGAATTTTTTTAATGTTGTAATGAAAAATTAGTTGAAGCGTAAAATTAGATTTTATAAATACATACAGTTAATAGATTTAATAATATACTTTAAATAAATGTTTGAAATGCCTTCGCTTTAATTAATATACTGATTACTGATATCCCGCGGGAGTTTGTAGATTTGACGGGCGCAATATTATATTACCATCTAGTTTAAAATGCTGTAAATGTAACAAATTATATCATTATTTTATGATTTAAGATATCTAATAATTATTAATTTTATAATAACTTGAAATCGCATAATAAAACATCAAATAGAGTTTATAAGTTCCTATTCATATTTTATACTTGAGTAGATTTTGGTAATAAATAAGTTTTATGTACTACAATATAATATTACATACATATTTAAGTTGATTATAATAGGATTTGTCGTGTAAGCAAAAACGTGTAATAAGAAATCATGGTTGATATTTGTTGTTTTATATATATATTTTTATATTTACAATTTATAAATTTTGTAGTTGTTTAGCCATTTATCGACATTACGACATTTGTCGAGTATCTAAGCTAGGTACATCATTTTTTTGAGTGAAGTTATTATTCTTTTATCCGGCAAGTACGTAAGTACACTATGACACTTTCCGGCCTAAAGGTACACAGTCGTTGTAAAGTAATAACCAAGAAATCAGAATGCATTATTATTTATATCCTTAGTAATAATAAGAATTGTGTTTTAAGCAAGTCTAGTTACATATTTTAATTTTAAAATAGAATAAAACCTTCTAAGAATAAAACTTACTCTTGGTCTCCTCCAAACTAGAATAAACGAAACATTTTTCAGTACAACGAACATCGACACTATTAAATCCGATGGATGTCATCATTCTCTTGATTTCTTTTTCAGGGTCCTATAAAAATCACATTATAAATTATTTACTTATTATATTTATAAATCAAAACTTATCATTTTCATAGAAAATAATTACAATTCGACATATGCTTAGCTGATAATAAAACTTGAACATATACAAAAACAATAAAAAGTACTTTCAAAATAACTGTTTGGTATTTTCATTTCTTTATATATTATGTTACAGTTAAAACCCGTTCTCATTTACAACGCGTTTTAACTAGTGAAAACTAGTTTACACGAAATGCCTTAGTGAAAACTAGAATTGATTAGAAAATTGGAACAAAATATGGTATTCTTGACAATTGTTTAGTAAATACTTAAAATCTGAGTTACTTTTTATGTAATCAGTTATTTATATTTATTTTAGGTACGTAAAATAAGCTATTTTTTTGTGTTTCTACTTTCTTCTGGTCAGAATTCAACAAGTCCCAAGAAAAATTCTTGCAAGTTGTTGATGTAACAAAGGCAAATTTACCTTTAAGAGCTGTTGCTAAGTCTAACTGTAATAAGGAAAAATAAAGGTATTTAGAACTTGCTGTCTACCCGTGCTCACGATTCGTACCAACATATGTAGGTAATATAAAGTGGCGATTTATACTAAATAAAAATAATTTTCATAAAAAACAACTGATTTTAAGCATTTACTATTTACCCAAAGTACCTAGTAGGTACCTACTTCAAAATTTATCGACAGTTACATTTTTATTCCAATCTTCTAATCAATTCTAGTTTTCACTAAGGCGTTTCGTGTAAACTAGTTTTCACTAGTTAAAACGCGTTGTAACTGAGAATGGATTTTAACTGTAACATATACACGTATTTGCAAAAAAAAAAAACGGGCACCTAAGAAAATTTACGTTCTAAGGTCGATTTGAGTTATTAATTTATTTTACGTATTTATAACCTGTATACTTATAATTTAACTGTCTCGGTGGTGTAGTGGCTAGCATGTACGGTCGCACTCCTGGAGGTCCTTGGTTCGAGTCCCGGGTTGGGCCAAGATTAGTTATCGAGTCTTTCTGTTTCATAAGCCTGAGTAACAGCCCGGAGTTGGTAAGTTGGCGGTGAGTCACCCCCGTGTCTCGGAGAGCACGTAAAGCCATCGGCCCTGCGCCTTAACTCTCACTGTCGAGTCCGCGTTATTCAGTATTATGAGTGATAAGGTGCACTATAATATCTTCCGTGCCGTTGGCTAGTCTCATTGAGGTTGGCCGCTGTGACCGTAATCGGCCGGGAGGACATTACTTATAATGGTGTAAATTAATACGCGTGAAGTGAATTCTGGCAATTCTTTCAAAATTTTCGATGAATTCATTAAAACCGATGTACATGACCAAACAATAAGAAATGGTCGGCAATAAAGAAAAGAAGATTCTTTCCTTTTTTAAAAAAAGGATTTACAAATGGAAAAACCTAATAACAAGTCTGACCTCTTCTTGCCAAATCTTAGTTTGGATCCTTCTGGGCATGCTTTTCACGGTGTTTGCAATAACATTTTAACAAGTATTCCTCATACGTTCCCACTCTTCTGCAATGACTCTGTTTATAGCTCCCTGATGTTTTATGGAGCAGGTTGCACTGATCTTAACCCGGCCATCTCTTTAGAACATCCCAGACATGCTCTATTGGATTGAGGTTAGGACTTCGAGCTGGCCAATCTAAACGATGGATCCAGAAGCAATGTGCAGTCAATGCACATTGTGCATATGGAATTAGGACTTCCATTATGTACCGGTGTGCATTTAATGTTCCATTTATAGTTAATGTATCTTAGTGGTAGAATTCAGCAGGTCGCGGTAAGTAATGTCAATTTTTCTGGATCTCCTATTAGAATGTGTGTTCCACTGTGATCTATCCTGGGTCCATTTTTGTTCTTAGATAATGATCTCCCATTTTATGCCGACAAGTTTTGTCATATTGTGCTTTTCTTATGATACCTCCGTAATTTTTAAAGTTGATAGAAAGTCAAATAATTACGACGAAGTGAATTGTGCATTTTCACATATATTCATTCATTGGTTTAACATTAAATAATCTGGATTTAAATGCCAAAAAGGCAAAATATATGCAGTTTTCATTACCGAATGTAAAAAGTCAGATAAATAAGTGAATACTTAGAAGATGTGTGTGGGGTTAACGTCTTGTTGTGTATCACGTAAGATAAATAGATAAATATTGTATTGCAATGAATATTGTTATCAAATATTTTTTGAAAAGAGCAACTATTGAGTTTCTCGCCGGCTCTTCTTTGTATGATGTAGGCTTTGGAGGGTGTGTTCTTTCTATGATGTAGGCATCCGATAAGAAAGAATTTTCCGAAATTCTACCCCTAAAGGGGTGAAAAAGGGGGGCAAAGTTTGTATTGGATAACGTGATTTCTTGGTTCAATCTACTTCAAATTTTGCATAAACATTCTTTGACTTTTTCATTCAAACAGTTTTGTTGAAAGACGTGTTTCATATATTGAAACTCAACGCCTAATGGGGTAAAATTTTATTTTGCCACATTTCTAAAAACTCAATCCGATTAAAATATTTGACATTTCAATTTTAAAGTGAATTGCATTAGGGTACAGTTACACATGCTCATAAAATGTCATGCTTATTAGCATGCTTAAAACAAGCATGCTCTTCAAACTGACATATTATAAATGTAATTGACTGACACATTATAAATTAAAAACGCTGACGCAATAAATTGAACACACATGCTATTTAAGCACAGGCTGGTTCTTTGGTATTCGACATTCTAGCAAGTTCTCTGCCAGTGTGCCAGTGAAAAATGGAGAACCAAGTGAATTTTCCAGTAGACTTTGACAGTAGCATGCCCAAAAATCGCACGACCGTCGAAATTTGAGCATGCTCGAAATAAGCATGCTCATTATTAGCAATGTTTCGACACACATGCTACTAAGTAGCAATTGCTCAATAGTGGCATGCTTTCGTGCTAGTTATGAGCATGTGTAACTGTACCCTTACACTTAGTTTTTATGTGAGCGATTTTAACCACATTTTGTGTGGTGATAACTTATCACTCGGGCGTCATAACTTAGGGTACTTTTTGTTGTAGAACAATTTTCCATTTCCACAGGAAAACAAAATAATTGGTTTTATTGAGTAGTCCTTGGAAAGCTAGCGGTGGCTAAACCTTAAGAGAAACATCAAAACGATGAAGAAGGAAATTGTAGGTTTTAAAAAGCCTATTATATTAAATAACTATTTTTATCAGTACCTAGCGAATCGATGTGTACGTTTCACGCAAAAAGTATTGAACCATTTTGAACTAAATTTTGTGTAGCGATATGTTACGTTACGAGGCAACATTTAAAATACTTTTTATTGAAGAACAAGTCTTTCATTCCGAGAGGAAAACGGGTCCTCTTTTTGTTAAATATATTATGGCTAACTCTTGCTAAAACTTATGAGACACATCCAATATAATATTGAAGTGTCTGTTTTTAAGGCAGATAGCTAATGATGTAAGGAGTAACTTAGACTAAGCTTTTTAACCGACTTCAAAAAAGGAAAAGCTTATATTTTAGAAAATTTATTTATTTTAACTAGGAATCTGTGGCTGCACTGACGCTAAACCTAGGGTTGTCCCTCGGGTTCGTACCCGAGCAAAGCGAGGGTGAGCCGCTAGTAATGTATAAATGACGATTCTCATCTCTCTCTTTTTGAATAAAGAATATTTTGATTTGATTTTGATTTGATTTTCTATGAAAACTAACGTACGCTCCGTCAAATTAATTGCTACCCAAAACATAACGGAGCCCCCGTCATAAGGAGTGATTTCTTCGAAACATACTTCCGCATATCGTTCCCGTGGTCTTTGCAGTACTCGCCGGCGTCGGTCCTCTCAACACAAAGAGATTTTAACTTCATCAGTAAACAATACTTTATTCCAGTCTTCCAGCCAATCGATAACTCCTGATATTGGCAGCCAAAAGCCTCCTCCTAACCGTCCACAAGCTAACTTCTACTTCTCTTACTTCTTCAAGGCTTTCTTCAGGTCCAAACTTGACGATTCCGCAACGCCTGACTCACCAAAAAGCGGTCATCTCTTATGTGCATCGTTTTCTTCCCGAACCGGGTCTTCTTTTATCTGAACCGGTCTCTTGGTACCGTTGCTAAGACAGTTGCTCCTCTGGACAGTTGAACGACTCATATTTAGCCGCTGAGACACGTTAGTTTGCGAACAACCTTCTTCAAGTAGGGCTATAATTTTACCGGCCCTTATCGCTTTATTACTCATATCAAAAAGTGGTATTTAATGTAAAAAGAAAGATTTAGTTGTTTAATTTGCAGAAAATATCCAAAAAGTTTTAAAATTTTAGTAATCAGTAAAAAAATGGTTTCAGCAATTCGCGCCATTAGTAAAGCAATTTTAAAATAATCCACAATCATCAATATTTTTCTTGTTTTAATTTGAAAAGTTTAATTTGGAACGTAAAGAATCATGCCAGGATGCTTCAAATAACATGCCAGTACATCGTCGAATTAATAAAACCTCTGTCTTGTTTTTCTTCATTGATGCAGAGAAAAAATTTAAAATGCCCGTTTTTTTTGTAAAAGAGTTAAGATAAATCAGGTGTTTTTAAAGTCAGTGTATAAAAAAATATATATTGCCATATAAAATTTAGATCAGTTTCAAAAAAAACGCATTTTTAATAATTTTCCATAAAAAAATAACTATGATATTTTTGTATCTCGGGTCTAATTATACCTGACAATCGTGATATGGTGAGACAAAACGTTCAACATCTTTCAGCCAATAGTTCCACTTAGCTTGACGAGCTAACATCCGATAAACGTCGAACACCGGCATGTAGCCAAGGAACATAAGAAGACAATCACCGCCTCTTTTTAATAAATTATAAATATTTGTAAATGCTGCCCTGAAAAATAAAACAAGAACAATGTGAATAAATTGACCTGAAACATAACTAAAGTATAAAATATATTAATAAATAAAAATAGAATCATGTTTTAGCATTATTCTGGTAAAGACAAGAGATTAAATGTTCAGATTAATAAAGAAATATATAAAAGTAGATACCATAAAACTAAAACTTGTTTCGTATACTTGTAACACAAGTGGATGGAGAATGTTGATCTCAATTGACTTAATTAATTCGGAAGTATAAATGAATTCGCTAAATTCTACGGTGCTAATATAATTTTGGTATTAAAAAGATCATGTTTTTTACTAACGGACGTAAAATGTATTTTTCATTATTATAAAAAAAATCGGCCAAGTGCGAGTCGAACTCACGCACGAAGAGTTCTGTACCGTTATCTATAACAATAAGCTAGTCCTCTAAATAGTATGAGCGCCCATACAACTCGGTCAACTATTATGGGGACACCTTTTAATTTTGAACTTTTTTTATTTTTTGGATTTTTTCCTTTATATGTGCTATAAAAAATTTTTTCATGCCAAATTTCAAGATTCTTGGTCGACTGGGTGTATCCTTTAGGTTTTGATTGCCTTGTGAATAGTTACGAGATTCAAAATATGCGCTTAAATTGTTATTTTTTTTTATTGATAGAAGTTTGATTTTATTACAGCTTAAAGGTATTATAGACTTGAGTATTTGATATAAATTTCAATTTAATTCCTCTACGCGTTCATGAGGAAAGGGGTTGTAAGTTTATAATTAAAAATGTATGCTTTTTATAATTTTTCCTTTATCTGTGCTATAAGACGTTGCTTCAAACCAAATTTCAAGATTCTGAGTTCACAGGAAGTGCCCTGGAAGTTTTTTAATCCCTTGCGAGTGTCAATAATTTGCAGTATAAACGGCTGTATCTTTGGATTGCGTTGGCTTAGAAGTTTGATCTTTACATAGCTCCAAGGGATAGTAGACCTAAGTATTTGATATGAACTTCAGGTTTATATCTCCACGCGTTCTTGAGAATAAGGGTCTATACAGACAGACAGACGGACAGCAAAGTGATCGTATATTAAGGGCTCCGTTTTTTCCTTTTGAGGTACAGGACCCTAAAAAAATTATACTAAAAATGATTGTCAGTTCCAGCTTACAAGCCCAGACCAAATAAAAAGTTAAGACGGAACTCTGCGAACAGCAAAGTGAGGCCGGTCAAACTACGCCTCGCCGTGTACATACACAATTACACGCACACTCGTACAACGTAACTACGCCTTGCCTTGTCAGTCTAGCTCATAGAGTATATTGCTACATATATAAAGTCTAGCTATCGCGGCTCGTGGGAGCAACACGTTTTGAGAAATTATAAATTTACAAGCGAAAATGCCGAATTGTGTTGTGAAAGGGTGTAAGAATCAATCCTCAAAAGATAAAAAGCGGGATAGAATCAGATGTCACACGTAAGTAATTTGAAAACCAATAATTTTCAATAAATCAAAATAAAATTTTAAGATTTTTGCTTGGAACACAAATGTTGCCAGTATAAAGTGTTTTTGTTTACCCTATTTGGATGGATTACAAGCTATCGAGATAGATTCTTATCTAACGGTTTTCACAATATTACATCCATATCCATGTTATCAAAATCGGCTCGAACAATAATTTAATAGCAAAATAAAAAAAATTACTTAAGTTTTATTCGTTACTATTGAGGTAAGTAGTAGAGTAAGTTTTAACGGGTTTCAATTATATGCATAATAATATGTATTAATTAATATTTTAAAGGCGTTTCCTACCCTTTCAAGCTTAATATGTGTATTATATAGTAAATAATACACTATTTTTTTATGCTTTACATTATTTTTTTAGATTTCCGGATCGAGATAAAAAAATTAAACAGAAATGGATAGCCGTGATTCGTCAAAGTCGAAAGGAATCATCATGGCAACCAACTTCCCGCAGCGTAGTTTGTTCAGCACATTTTAAAATCGAAGAGTTTTACTACAAATAAAATAAATTGGATAAATCATAACGAATTTTATTTCTGAACTACTTTTTCCATTTACTTTCTCCTACCATCACTACTTTACACCGACAACTCACCAAGACACTTAATATATCATGTTATGACGTTATTAATTAGTAACGTTATTTTTGTAATTTTAGGGTAATTTGAATTATTATGGCAACACCGGCCCACGCACCACATGTTTAGAAAGGTGGCCTCACTTTTCTGTTCGCAGAGTTCCGTCTTGACTTTTTATTTGGTCTGGGCTTACAAGTAGTAAAGTAGTTTAATATATTACACACAGGGGCGTAGCTTGCCCTTGATGGGCCCTGTATCAAAGTTTGAAGTGGGGAATAAAGTGACCCCCCCCCCCCAGTCAGCAGTAGCAGACTTGCAAAAATAGGTATCATGTTATGACATGTAGATGATTTTTGAAAAAAAATCAAGTTCCGTTTTATAATCCGCAAATATTAAAAGAAAATTATAAGCAATTCACTAAAATAAAAAAGTTATTTAGTTGTTTGCAAATATATCAAAAACTAATTGAAATTTTTGAAATCTAAAAAAAGATTCAAAAAGAGGACGAAAATTTCATCTTCCCTTGAAACGAAAAGTCTCAGCTCCCGTAAATATAGGACCAATATTTATAATTTTCCCACAGGCGTGTGGCATGTATATACGGCCGAAAAGCCGAAAACGGATGCTCTGAAAGACACACCTACGAGTACTTCGGATAGCTTATCAATAAAAAAATATTCAAACATATTAAATATAAAATTATAGAAATGAAAATTATCAAGGGCTTACTGGATGCCACTTATAATAATTAAAGAAAATAAAAACCGATTTCAAAACTATACAAACCAAGTAAAAAATAATACTTTTAATTACACATTTAGTTATTTTTCGAGTCGGTGCCGGTGCACCGACAATTATACTTAGTTTAAAATATTTGCATCTACGAGTATTTGTGACGTAAGTTTTGCTTTGATATGTATCAGCTAGCGCCGACTTTGAAAATGTCTGAAAGGATAGATAGGTAGGTATTAGGTTTCTATAATACGTAAATGCAACGTACTAATCAGTATTTCTTTTACTTTTTAGTGTTATTTGTTTTTAGTTTTTATTTTTCCAAGTCTTGTGAGTGAGTTTATCTTTGTCGTATAGGGTACGTATACGTGTATCCAAAAAAGGATCTTCGAAATCAGACTACAATTTGCACAAAACAACAAAAAAAGTAGATAAAATCAATCATATTCTTTAAATTTAAATGGGCCAAATTAGTACAAGTATTATACGCTTTAAAAACAAAAAATGACTATCCAAATGGGTTAATAAATGACAGATTTCTGAGGTTACAAAGATCGAAAAACATATTATTGAATTAAGAACCTCCTCTTTTTGAAGTTGGTTGAAAATAAATATGGGAAAACATTTATCAGAATTATAAAGACACATACCAGCAATATGTTTGTAGGCTAATGTCTCCTTCTTCACTTACATGTAGGGATTGCAATCCCGCAAAAGGGATCCCGCATTCCCGCGGGATCCCGCTGCTTTTATTAATCAGCTGGATCCCGTACCTCCAAAGTGCGGATCCGCGGATCCCGCAATTTACAAATTAAGAAATATATAAGAAAAAGCCAGACAGCAACCTAAAGAACTTATAGAAAATTTTGAGAAAGAAATGACGTTCTTTGAGTCCGATGGTGTTAGAGGAGAGTAGCTGATGCTCGCCTATAAATATATCCTGACGGTTCAGCCTGCTAGCGTAGGAGCCGACAGATACGTTATTACAACGAAGCAACATTTAAAGTATTCTTTATTAAAGTAAAATCGTTGATTTCTACGGGAAAACACACTAATTGGTTCTATGGAGCGATGAGAATGAGGACCTTACAAAATATGGCTAACTCTTGCTAATAGGTTTTAACAAGGCCTATACAAAAGTTTGCAACAGTTTAATATGTCTGTCTCCTAAGGTACACTCGAAATAACTATTTTTATTATTTATACATATTAAAAACAATATCTTAGTTAATGATGTGTGCAATAGGTACTGAACTAATTTTAACTAATCTTTGTGTAGTGATAGATTATTATACTTTTTATTATACTAGGGTATTAGTATTACTATAAGTTATACAGGTAAGTACTACAGTCAAATATTTTATTCTCACAGGAAAACACAATAGCTGGTTCTATAGAGCAGTCCTCAAAAAAAAGAGTGAACTTTTAAATGGGGAATTATTCGTTGGTACATTAGCAGTAACAGCATAAAGCCTAGCATATTTTCTGTACTTTTAGCGCGAGCAAAGACGCGGATCCCGATAGTGTTTGAGAAAAGTTGATTTTTGCACAAAATCTGTAATCTCAATTTGGTTTTATAACATTATTTCCAAGATGCGCGATCCCGCGGTATCCCGTGCGATTGAATGACCTACGGGATTGCAATCCCTACTTACATGTATGCATTTGACTTTGCGACCTGCATGTGACGCGTATCGACTAAATTTTAGCAATGTAGCTCGAATAGTTTGAAACGGACATGATAAAATTATAATAATTCCGTTTTATCAATTTGGTTACGGAACCTTGATAAAAATACGTCTTAATTCCTATGTATTTACGTCGTAATGCTTCACACGGTTTTTTTTCATATGACGGAGATCAGGTTATAGTCCACCAAGCTGGCCAAGTGTGATCTAGTGTACTTCTGAATGTCTATCGAAAACTTACTACGTTTGCTCAGATATTCAAAAATAACACCGCTAATAAACACTACAACCATCATTGTAAGACAAGCGATGAGGATGTTTAAAATATTTTTTTCCATTTTACTCCTTTCTCAATAGACGAAGTTAAACAGTAATATACACACAGATACATATTAAATATAAAGAAATATATATACAAGTGGAATTAAGTACATATTTTGTACCAGTTGGGAAACAAATTTCATTTATGGAACAAATATAAATAAAACTATTTTTAAAAGCAAGCAATAAAGTTTCCACTATATATCCCAAAATTGTGTTGTAATTGACGCTAAAAACAAATTTTGATATTATTATAGTGCTTTGCCTATGACTAAATGATAAATTCATGAAACTTTATAAAAAAACTAATGTACAATATTCTTAGTGGCACATTTAACAGCATGGTTTGCTCTGAGGTAGCTATAAGAATTATCCCGATGTATGTGCACATGAAGGACGTTTTATACACGTGTTTATATACTCTTATTATATCAGTACTGTAGTAGGTGCTTAAAAATAAATGAACAATTTGCATACTAGCAGGTAAATCGTACATTCATGCAGGTTTATCTTTTTTAACAGTATACATATGTAGTTTAAAGAGGGAAAATATAATACATATATGAATATCGTGTCACGGTGTTTGTTGTCCCACTCCTCCGAAACTGCTTTTAATTTGGTTTTTAATAGTTATTTTAGTATATTTATATGGCAGAACAACGTTATTCAGGTCAACTAGTATTATATACATTTTAATGTTCATCAATTAATTACGCAATGGAACGAATGCGTAATCGAATTCAAAATACACAAAAAATTTTAATTAAAATAAATGTAAATGTATTATGTATATCGGCTAGATTAAAGAACATAGACTAATATAAAGTATATCGGCTTGAAAAAGGATAAATTACAGCAATTTTGACGACAATTTTCATATATCAACAACATTCGGCCATTGATAGAGCCCATTTTTTTTAACTTATTTCTTTCTAAAATACGACATGTACTATATGTGGCTAAACATTTAAAAGCACTTACTCTTGATGTTTGATCCAGTGAAGGGTGTAAAATGAAAATGCATAGTCGAAATTTCCTTTCAGCTCGTTTGGCAGATCACCTTCTATATCTAGAACGGTGAAGCTGACCTGATCAGACGCGTGGTGTTTATTAGCGAAACGAACCATTTTGTCGCTTTTATCACATCCCATTACCCTCATGCAGTTGCTGGGCAGGAACTTCATTAATATACTTGTTGTAACACTTCCATCTCCGCTACCTATATCAATAACTGTATTGCCATCGTTTTTCCATTTAATTTTATTCGCATGTTCTTCTAAGCACTGTAGAGCATCTCTCTTTTGTAAGGTGTTGCTTTTGTGATATAGTTCAGCGTTGTCCATATTTAATGATGTTTTTATTTTTTTTGGAAAATATATTCTTTTAAAAAAAGAAACGGGTGCGCGTGCGCTAGGTTGTTGCGTTCGACGCGGTTTCGACAGGCAGTCTCTGCAGGAGCGTGGTTCGTATGTATTTATACGTGTCCATACACGACATCGCCGACTTCGGAAAAGGTGGTGTAGGATAGCTGGGTTCAGGTCTGCGCTAGTGCTTACTAAGAAACCTGAATTTTATAAAATATAGCGACACATACATAAATAAGTTATGCATACAATTAATTAAGAAAAGATCCAAAAATTAAGTTTAATTATATTACAAGCCTCTTGATAAGTGATTTAATTTTAATTTTTATTTCTCATTATTATTTTTAACAAACATTTTATTCTTAAGTTTCGACCCGTGGAATTAGATACTATCTACCTTTACTTTATTGTACTATTATGGTTCTTATAGTTATTTATTATAAAATACAAACATGAGACGCGTTTTGCTTTTCCATAGATATTTATTCCTTAATTATGTGGGTTAACTTACCCAAAGACGTTTATTTTTAAATTGTCAAGTTTAATCTGAACTTTTAAATATTCTTATACTATTTGGCTAAAGACGTTTTCCAATCTGGCTGTTATAATTAAATTCTTATTATCAGTACATCAATACATATAAATAAAATTGAAGTGTCTGTTTTTAATAACAAATTACAGTATTCTGTAAAAATATTCTAAGTCGGTGTAGAGCAAATATTGGAACTCCTTTAACTACAAATGTGGAACTTTTAAAAATTATACTAATGATCATTATTGATTTTATAAGTTACTCCTTATAATGTTAGCGAGCGAAGTCCCGTCAATATTGGTGCAGCCGTTTCAGAGATTATCCGGAAAATACAGACATACAAAATTATTAAAAATGATTTCGTAAGTACCCTATATTATACTTTCAAAAGCATTTGTGAAAAGCTGTTAATTTGAAATTACAAACAGACGCGTCAATTTTATTTATATATGTACTGATATAGTATATACGATATATAATAAATGTGTAAATATTAGTAATAGAACATTATCATTTAGTACCTAGTAGAACAGGTAACATCGATATTACAACATGATTATTTTCACATAAATATTTCAATTAATATGTTTCGTATATTCTGAGTAGAATATTACCATTAACATCCTTTTGCAATGACGCCAATAGTAGTATCCGATGATACTGGAAATGTAGCTTGTAAGCCGTTCAGTAAAGTCAAGAAATAACGGAGTGTGCCTTTCAGAAATTTTATTTAATTTTTATGATTAATATGACATGGCTGATAATAAACTTGGCTAAAGAAAAATAAAACGCAATAAAAATCAATGGATCCATTTATACTTATATTCTATATACTTGATATTCTACTTCTATTGTGCATATCTGTCATTTTCCTCACAACGTGTTTGTAACAATGCAGGTGGGTACTTACAAATAAAGTGTAATTCATACTTACCTAAAAATAGACATGTTTATCAGGATTTGATCGACAGGCTCCTCTTGCGTTTGAATAGGTAATGTTTTGTATAGCAATATATATCAATGACCTTGATCTCAACTATTTTTATGTACAATTACTCTTTTAACTAAGCGATGGAGGCCTCAGAAGTACTTATTCACTTTGTGATTTAAATATATTATACCTTGTTTTATTGAGTTTTTCCTTGAACAGTTTTTGAAATGATATTTATGGTATTACAGTCATAAAATTAGTGGACGATCCGTTTTTAAGTAAATATATTGCTAATAAAGTATATTAACTTACTTAGCGTTTTAAAACATAAAGTATATTATGCTGTTTATATGAGCACTAATGTAAGAATTGTTGGGAATTGTACTTATAATAAACTTTATAGCTTAAGGTAATCAAATTTTAATTAGGCGATTGTAAAGTTTATCATTTTTAGTCATTTAAGTTTAAATGTTGTTTCACTTATATTTTTTAAATTAATCTGTATTTTTTTAATTATAACGTAATATGTTCATTCTAAAACATAACCTAAAATGCTGATGATGAAATTCAAATAGGTAACTGTGTGCGAGTTAATTCAAGGATTATAGAATTGAAAGGAACACTTTATGGAAATGTTAAATACAATTTTTAAATATCATTTATTACTGTATATTTAAAAAAAATACTGTATATTTTAAAAAAATGGTAAAAAAACTTTATGTAAAATATTTTTGTACTAAAGTAGAGCTAAAACAGACAGTTTTCACGGTAATATTACTGCTAAGTCTATTACAACTATTTCAATTCACGAAATAATAATGAACTTAAATTGAAGATGAATGTTTTATATGACAGAACTGGACTCAGTTGGGTCAAATTATTCACAAGTGCGCCTATATCATGACCTTAGCTAAACTGATTCGCATATACCCACCTCATGTTTGCATTCCGTTGCGTATGCATTACGTTTTTTGGATAACATTTTTTAAAATTATTTACCTTATAACCTTTGAATTAGACGTTATATTCGTTTGTTGCTCTACGTGCAGATGGCTCGGATGTAGTTGGCAATTTTGGATCATATCATTTAAAATTAATATCAATTGCATCCATTACAAGGTGCTTTTTCCAACATAATGGCAAACACTTTTTGGTCTACACAATATCAATGGAATAACGCACCAAAAGAAATATTTATGTAAGGTAATATATGACGAATAGCTATAGAGATAAAGAGTATACTCGGTTGAACAGAAATGATAAAATTGTCATGCTACTCACAACTGTTGGGCAGGACCAGGCACATTCGATCTTCTTTGACCGTCCACGAAAAAGTGCATTGCCCTGGGTCTGCATCGCACTTCACCTTTTTTATTACCTTTATTCGTATCATATCTACTCAGCTGGGTTAGGAATCCTGACCTAGCTTAATGTGATTTGTGTTAATCCTGCGGCTGGCATCAAATTACTGTCCGATACTCGAGCATTTGAACTCGATTTTGTATTATTATCTTCATTAATTTTTATAAATCTTTAATTTTCGGCTATTTTTTTATTGATATCTCTCAATCATTACTTGATATTATTTTTTTCTATGCAACTCAAAAACAACCATGTACCTATATACAATATATTTTGAAATATATAAGTATATGATTCACCCGCATAATGCTGTCTTATACGTGAGTAGACATATGTAACTGAAGTAATGCACCTGTGTGCGGCCAACGCGTTTTGGTAATGTGCACGTTGTAATCTAAACTTGAAATTCAAGGACGAAGTTAAAAACTGGCAAAAAATTCAAGACGATGCATCCATACGCTATAATGCAAGTGCACTGTACATTTAAAGCGAGTTGGAGCAAACAGTTTTGATACGTTGTCGGTATATGAGTACAATATACGAATAGGCATACCATGTTAGGTCGATCATAACCCTACTAGTATTATAAAATATGGTGAATGTATGTTAAAATAAGTGGATGAATGTTTTATACTTACTCATTGGTTTTTCTCGTTAGGGTCGTACCCAAAACGAAGCGAGGGTAAGTCGCTAATAATAAATTATATGTTTGAAGAAGCATTTATCATACCTGTTCATAGGGATTTGGTCTTCAAATGTTAAGTAAAAGTATGTCTAGTCAAGGGACAGATGTTTACTTACGAACTAAGTTTACTTAAGCTGCGAACTGCAAGAACATGGCAACTTACGCTGAAAAGTAAAGTCGTATTTTGACTTAAAAAAGACTTATTGCACTCAATAAGTACGAAATGTTTTAAGCAAAATACTATTATTTGTCTACACTTAAATACAAAAAAATATTTTCAAATACATATATTCATTATTTTTACTGCCAAGGAAGTTTTATGGCTAAAATGCACAAAACTAGAAATGTTATTATGAATTATTAGAAAAAAAATTTATCATTAAGATTTTAAACTACTTACCTAATAATTTGAAGTTATCACATTATTAATGTGAAGCATTACAAATAATTTCTAACTTAATCTTTTAAGGAAACTTGCTCAAGTTCAAGTATCAAAACTCATGGGCAGATGTGTACTGCAGTCGTCCGCAATGTCACCCCGACGGAGTTCAATGCTCAAGATCAGGAGAAAGGGCTCGTATTTAGGGAATTTTATTATACCATATACCTTTTGAATGTTTACATTTAGATTACAGTCAATTACTTTTGTTTTATATAATTTAACATTATCGACTTTACTTGCGAATGTATAACTTGTAAAATTTTAAACGAGTAGATTTGTATATTTATATAGGTATATGTGCTTAGCGCACATACTTATTCTCTGAGAGCAAATAACAGCTCTACTTAAAAAATGTAAGTTTTAAAGTTTTTCGATTTGATTACGAGTACAATATCAAAATACTTAAATCATTTAAAATATACTTCTAAGAGCACTTTCTTTCTGATAGAGAGTCCGTGGCGCAAGTGTTTCGAAATATTTATTATCAGGTTATTAAAACAATAAATGTAATTGCTTTACGTGACGCACCAAAGTTGTACTGGTTCTGTGGATCTCAGATATTTTATATATTTTGGGGATCTATATTATAGCATGTAATTCAGTAGCATTATAATGTAGAACATACGTTTTTATCCACAAATATTTTTACGTATAACAAAGTTGGAATGTAGTAATAAATTATATACTAAATTGTGCTAATATGATTATTTATACGAAATCAAGCCCAAGAAGTTTGTCTGTTGTCGCTTGCAGCGAGTTGAGCTCTGCTCATTCGTAGTTGTATCAGACTATTATTATTTTGTTTATGGATAAGTTATGAAAACAAGTTACATATTATTAAATTATTGGCTATTTGAGATAATATATTAGGTACATAAAGAAAGGAAAAAATAAATGCAAATATTTACATTTATCGAATATGAATGATGAATATAAATTTCAAATATGAAAACTGTTACGTTCAATTTCTTCCTAATTTTAAAATTTACAAGGTGCAGTGCATAGAGTTTACTGTTGGACCATTTTAAAAATATTTTTTACTTATTAAAACTTAATATTTACTAAGGTATACTTACCTAAACTGTACATATATTATGCAAAATATTATTTCTTAAATATTTTTTTTCGTTCTTACACCATTACATCTAGAACCACTTTTATTTGAAACAACTCTATCTTTATCTCAGTAAGTCATGAGCAACCATTGGTATTTGATGATGAAATAGTGAAGTGAAAGTTAGAAAAAGTCAATATCATGGAACGGGCCGAATGTCCGGTCATCAAATTGTTTCTGTTTCTCATTGAGATAGCTATGGTCAAGCGTTTATATTTCTTTTAATTATTAACAATATACGGATGACTTAGCATTCGTTATCACCGAACATTGTTGAGTTTTGGCCATTTGAGATCAAGCAATAAATATTTTTATAGTATGATTGTTTGTATAGTATTGAAAGAATGGACACTTTCCGTAGCGTCTTATACTATGTGTATATGTATGTTTAATTGGGGAAAGTAGTTGACCTTGCTTGCATCATAACTAATCTATTACGTAATGGATAAAATATTGTTTTCGTTTAGGACCATTTTACGACCAAAGGCTACTTATGGGTTCAAGATTAGCGTATAAGCTTTTAATGATTTACATTATTAAGTTTTTATCTAATGAAGAGTAAAATTAAAGCAGTGGTGTGTTTTTTATATTCTTTTTAAACTTTTCAGAATTTGACCGGAACTACGTAGCAAGAAAGAAAGATCTTATGATATAGATACCAAATCTATATTTTTAGTATTTATGTTTGTTTTTGTCTGAAAATATCTAATTCCTGAAAAATCTCTACTTACCGTCAAAATTTTAGTATTACGCTAGTCTCCTTATATATAAAAATATCGTGTCACAGTGTTTGTCATCGAACTCCTCCGAAACGACTTCGTCGTAGGCTACTTTTATTAACCCTAGATAATGAAGGTGGTCTGCAGAATTTTTATTTTTTATTTTTAGACCAAATTTTTTTGTTTATATTTTTACTACCAATCCCTATATTTTACACACAGTTTGCTAATAACGTCATTGGACTAGTGGTATAAAGCCCGGGTCCCACGGCCCGTTTTCTCACAGATCAGTCCGCGCCGCGCCGGACCGACGGGCCGTGGGAACCGATGCATCCGATGAAGCCCGTGGTGGCCTCTTGTCGTCCATCCGATCCATCGGTAGTCGGTAAGTTCAAAGGCGCGGCACGGCGCGGCGCGTCGGCGCCCGTCGCGGCCTGTATGGGCGCGTCTACGTTGCTTGTTAACCCTTAACTAACATAGTGAAGTAAATTAATACCCCAGTCGTATATTTTTGATTATATTTCCTTAACCTTATGTATTAGCGACTTCCACGGCCAGGTATTCTCAGTCGAGCACATGCGCTAGGAACAGGTGGATGCGCAGCACGCAACGTTGGATGGTTTTCGTGCTATTAGCCTTTGGGGTGAGTTTTTACCCCACTATGTTATTAGTGTAACATATTTTTTTTCGAACAAGTTCTTGTTTTTTTAATATATTTAACATATTTTTGCCACAAAATGTTAAAATATTTAAATGAAGAACAAATAATGACCATGTTCAATGATTCAGAGGAAGATGAGCTTACAAATCTGCCACTAAATCAATTTGAGAGTGATTATGAAGATGGCGTAACTGCTGAAAGTGTTCATGACACAGAAAGTGAGATGGAAATTGAAAGCGATGCAGAAGCATCATCAGATGAATATTTCAACAGTAATCAGTTTTCATATTCAGAGCTTGCAAACTTGAATCAAAAATAAAACGGCGAATCTTCATCAAAGATCTTGGTCCTTCTTTGATTAAACTTCATGTTAAAAAGAGAAAACATGATGCTTTCAGGTATCCGAAAGAGCTAAGAGAACAAATTTATAATTTTCTTGGATCGTTGATTAACGATGGCGAACCACCAGCAAAGAGAGTGAAATCTGGACACTGTTACCTCTATACGTAAAGATGATCGAAAGGAACAAAAACGAATAAGTAACATTTATAGTCCTGAAAAAAAACTAAAACCAAAGTCAAAGTAAAATTGTCCTTTTTTTGTATATATTTAAATAGTTATCAAGCAATGATATGAATATTATTTTGTAATATATATAGCTCTGAAATTGGGGTGGATTTTTACCCCACGATGTTGGTTATGTAACAAAAAGTCAGTATGTTAGTTTTGGGGTTAATCGTTCATTTCGCCTGCGGCGGCGCATGCGCGTACACGCACTTGATGGAGTGGAGAATGTCAGACAACAGACCGCACCAGGCGGGCACGGGCCGTGGGAACGCTCAAAACGGGCCGCGACGGGCCTACACGGGCGGAGCCACGCCTGGCGCGGCCCGTCGCCCGGCGCGCCGTGGGACCGCACCGTAACAAACTCTTTGTTGCGTAAGGAGACGAGGGTTCGCGTCCCACCTAAAAATAAAACTTTTAATGATTTTCTAAAGATTTTTAATAATGTTATGTTTAGTTACTTGCATTTAAGTTACACAATTTCGCCGCATTAATTATCTATACGCTGGTCGAGTGGTGCAAGCATCGCCTCAGAAGATATTATTCATAGAAGCAGGGTTCGAATCTCACACGGGACTTCGAATAAAAATTAACTTATCTAGACATTTTATATTATACTGTATATGTATATTGTGTTACATACCGCATTATTGTTATATTTCAAATATGGCTGATGGTAAAAGTGCTAAATATAGTTGCTGTCCTCGTTTAGATACATCTGTTGAAGTACTTAGATGTAGTTTATGTAAAAGTAAATTCCATCACTCTTGTCTAAACTTGACAAAGACACCTTTTAAAGAATTATCAGAAAATTTTAAAACAACTTGGGAATGTCCGTCTTGTAGCTGTAATAAACCCAAGACACACTAACACTAATACGCCTGTTCGAGGACCACACGTACCTGACCCTTACGCTCTAGAAACTTCAATTCAAAATGTCACTATGAGAAAACGGGGAGCTAAAGAAAAATGTTCCTCACCAGATCTCTCCCTTCTAGACATCCGTCAGGTTATTAGGGAAGAGTTAGAATGTTTGAAGTCAAATATGATGGACCAGTTTAATGCTAAAATTAAAGAAGTAATTCAAACTGTAACTGATATAACGAGCTCAATGACATTCATCGAACAGCAATACGAGGATATCAAGAGAGACATGAAAGAGAAAACTAGCATTATTCAGACTTTAGAAGCTGAAAATAAATCATTGAGAGCCACTGTTGCTGACTTGGCCTCTCGAACGAATGCCATGGAACAACATGCGAGGGCTAATAATGTCGAAATCCAATGTATACCCGAACATAAAAGTGAAAATCTTCTATCTGGTGTCAAACAGTTGGCTTCTACAATTAATTATAAATTAAATGACTCGGATATTCACCTATGCACAAGGATCTCTAAATTTAACAAAGACAATAGAAGACCCCGATCTGTTGTTGTAAAATTCAGTTGCCAAAGAGTTCGTGATGAGTTCTTAGCCGCCACAATAAATTTCAATAAAAAAGCTGCCAGTAAATCCGATAAACTCAACACTAGTCACTTGGGTTTGGGAGGAGATAAAATGCCAATTTATGTCGTTGAACACTTGTCGCCAGCCCTTAAAGCACTTCACGCTGCCGCACGCATAAAGTCAAAAGAAAAAAATTACCGGTTCGTCTGGGTCAAGGGCGGCCAAATATTCATGCGCAAATCAGAAAAAACAGAATATATCCACATAAAAAACTCCGACACTCTTTCTAACTTAAACTAAATACTAAGAAAATTGGCACAAGCGCATGCGTTAATAAAAAATCTTTCTACATTCACGCCTTTAACATGTTATTACCAAAACGTCAGGGGTTTAAGATCTTGTACTGAATTAGTCCGACATAAAATCCTTAGTAATGATTATGATATCATCATTTTCACCGAGACTTGGCTCCATGGAGGAATATCTAATTGTGAAATTTTTGATGACCGATATACTGTATACAGACGTGATCGTGAGACTTCTGCAGCACAAAACTCCAAGAGATTGAGTGGCGGAGTCCTTATTACTATTTCAAATTGTTTGAAATCACGGAGAATTGAAAAATATGAAAGTGACATAGAAGACTTGTGGGTTAGTATTGAGTTTGAATCAGGAACCACAAATGACGAGCTTTTGCTATGTGCAGTATACTTACCTCCTCCAGTGGCACAAAACACGCTGGATTCGTTTATTCGCAGCTCTAATAAAGTTATAGAAAATTCTAACAAACACGTACTCTTAGCAGGAGACTTCAATTTTGGTGATATTATATGGTGCTCTCCAACCAATGATTCATCATATTATATACCTTATTATAACGGTAACAGTTTAACTAAAACTACGTTCCTAGATTTCTTATCATTTAACGCGTTAAAACAATTTAATGGAATAAAAAACGAGAAACAAAAAATTTTGGACCTTTTCTTATCAAGTTCAGATATAATAAGTGTCGATACCTGTTCCAATACCCTACGAGATATTGATCAATACCATCCACCACTATTGGCAACTATATCTATCCCAATTGCAAAAGTAGCTGAGCTTAATCCAGAATACAGTTATAACTTTTTCAAGGCTGATTATGAGGCAGTAATTCGGTCTTTAGATGCAATCCCATGGGTACTTGAGTTGGCTGGCCTGGATATTGATGAGATGGTTGACAAATTTTACAGATTACTTGGTCAAGTTATTAATCAACATGTTCCCAAATCCCAAAAGAGGGAAAGTAAATACCCAATTTGGTTCACATCAAACTTAATCAAACTACTGAGACGTAAACACAGATATCATAGAAAATACAAGAAATATGGCAATCCATTAGACAAAATAGAATTTGAATTTCTACGTAAGGACTGTGATATTCTCATATCGGAGTGCTACAACAGGTATATATTTAGAATTGAATCAGAAATTGCTAAACACCCGAGATACTTTTGGACGCACTTAAAAAATCTTAGAAAAAACGACACTAAATTACCAGCCAGCATGTCATTTGGTCCAAAATATAAAGCAACCAAAATAGACGAAATATGTGACCTCTTCGCTTTACATTTCTCGTCTGTTTATGATACTGATGACTCCTCCTTCTCATTTAAACCAAAAAAACTTGACATTGAAGAAATAGATAACCTTATTATTACTCGCCAACTTGTGACCAATAAACTAAAAGGACTTAAAATTAATAAAGGTCGCGGACCTGACAATATTCCACCAATATTTTTAATTAAATGTGCAGACCCTCTTTCTTTACCGCTTACCCTAATTTATAATTCTTCTTTACGTAATGGAACGTTCCCAAGTGTGTGGAAAGAAGCTAGAATAGTACCAATCTTTAAAAGCGGAAAAAGGGATTCTATTGCAAACTACAGACCAATCTCTATTCTTTCATTTACAGGCATGTTAAGCAACACCTTACTTGCAACCAGCATGGTTTTATGACTAAAAGATCAACATGCACTAACTTATTATCTTTTGTCACAAATGTATCTGAAAGAGTTGACAAAAATATACAAATTGACGCAATATATATGGACTTCTCAAAGGCTTTTGACAAAGTTAACCATACCATCTTGACAGTAAAATTAAATGCTTATGGAATAAAAGGATATCTTTTAGATTGGTGCAAAAGCTATCTAATGAACCGTCAGTCTACTGTCGTCCTGAATGGATGGGCTTCTAAACCATTCACAGCAAGCTCTGGAGTACCTTAAGGATCTAATTTAGGACCCCTATTGTTCAATATATTTATAAACGATATTTGTGATCAAATCGAATATTCTGACTTTCATATATTTGCTGATGATTTGAAACTTTATAGAACGATATATAAATATGATGATAGTGTGCTTCTTCAAAAGGATATATATAATATTATGGAATGGTGTGTAGAAAATAAAATGACATTAAATATAAATAAATGCACTCATATAAAATTTACTCGAAAGAGAAATATAATTCCCACAGATTATAAGATTTGTGAACAAAAATTGAACGAGGTGGACCATATTCGCGACTTGGGCATAATTATCGATAGTCAGCTAAGATTTGTCCACCATGTAAACAAAATGATAGATTCTGCTTATCAATCCCTTGGATTTGTTCTAAGATGCTCTCGAGAATTTAAAAAAATAGAAACTATATTACAGATATACTATTCCTATGTTCGCAGTAAGCTCGAATATTGCTGCCCCGTGTGGTCATCTGTGTACAATATTCATAGTAACAGAATTGAAAATATTCAAAAGGTAATATTACGACACCTCGAATTTCGAATTGGTGGTCCTCAATCCAAAACGTACAAAGAGAAACTGCAACGATTCAAACTCCACTCGTTACGGGAACGAAGAGCATTGCTACAGACGTCATTTCTGCATTAACTCTTTAATAATGAGATTGATAGTAGCGCTCTCATTGAAGAATTAAATATTAACGTACCATCAGTGATACCACGATATTCAAAACCATTGTTTAGCACCAAAGCTTACAAAACCAACTTAGGCAAGAACTCTCCAATAGCGAAACTTCAAAGTACTTACAACCAACTGACGAATGTAATCTGTGACCTTGACATTGCCCATGACCCATTTAATATATTTAAAAATAAAATAAGTAAATTCATGACTCAGTGTGACGATAGAGATTTTTGTTATTAATTGTATTTCATTGATTATTTATTATTATGTTATTCTATTGATTATTTATTATTATGTGACATTTAAAATAATTTAATTTTAACTAACTTTAATCACAATTTAATTTTAACTTTTCTTTTGTAATATTGTCCACGCTGTGATTGTCTGTAATTGGAAAAACATTTAAATTATTGTACTCATAGCATTTGTATATTATATTGGCATGTAATAATGTATTTTCTGTTGACGATCCTAAATAAATAAATAAACAATATGTAAATGTAATTACTTATGTACTGAGTGATATTTTCTAGGTTGTTTTAAGTTATTTTATTTAAACATGTTTCTAATAGGAAACATTTGAAAGTAATCGCTACTTCAAAGTTTTTTTATTTTATTTATAAATTAAAAAAGGTTACATACATACTCTAATGAGGCTTTTCCTTGCTTGAAGATAAAAAATATTTATATAATATTGTTTTAAATGTCTGATAGTATTCAATATTACTATCAGTAAAGTACTTGAATTATTATATTGCGAAAATTGTACTTTTGTCCTCACCTAACCAGTTAGTGAGTGCATTGCCCCACGATCATTACTACCGAAATTTTAAATTAGTATGCTTTCTTTGTCACTCTTATGTCATTTCCGTTGGTATAAAAGAGCCGGGATCCAAAATAAATTGTTTAGGCGCTGTAAGCGGTTTGAAATTGGTCTCTTATTGAAGTCCCAATGGTTCAAACATTAAGGCAGGTTATGTTTAAGGTCATAAGAGTTGTCGTAGTCTTAGAAGTACACATACGTATATTTAACCTATTTGTCTTCTTTTCTGCTTTTAAGGTCAATTTTACTTTTTATGTTTGTTACATAAATGCCTAATTACCTGTTATTGACTTTAAGATACTTTACTAATGGCTTACCCCTGCGTTGCTCGGATGCGTATTTGTTTAACCATGGCCCTAGGGATGATCGATTTAAAAACGTACGTTTTTAAATCGATCATAGAGTGTAAATATAAAAAGTTATGATTTTGATGATTCATAAAACATTTGATTAGTAATAACACGAGTGGTAAAGGATATATATGACCATAATGATCCAAATTTGAACCAAAGGCGCCAAATTTTGTAAATAAAAAATATTTTCGCCCGAATCAGTCGAGTGGAAATATACAGGTTTTTATCAGACAATTACAAAAATACAACATCTTGTATGTTTATAATCACTTAAGGCTAAAATCATAAATAAAAACAAAAATGTTGTAAATAAATAAAATATTTATTTCTGCGTTTCTTTTCCTCATAATTATATCATTTTAAGAGAGTCAGTTTTTGTGAGTGTTTAATTAATGTTGCCAAAATATAGAAAAACCTGCACGGTTTGGAAGTAAACT
The DNA here is from genome assembly GCA_951802675.2 of Boloria euphrosyne. Lineage (NCBI taxonomy): Eukaryota > Metazoa > Arthropoda > Insecta > Lepidoptera > Nymphalidae > Boloria > Boloria euphrosyne. Next base: position 5,827,484 of record OX637878.1, read on the forward strand.
ATAGATAAATATTAAAAATCTTCAATTAGCTTTTAATTTTATTTTATTACAAAACCGACAAAGTTTTTATAATATTGTCGAGTAGTTTTTATTAATTATTAAACAAGCACTTTTATCTACTTTTTAAATAGGTTAATTGAGAAAAATGTGACAAAAAAGTTACTTATTTTATATATTGCAAAGTTAATAAATAGCAAGATGTCATAAAATTATGCATTTAAATAATTATCGCTAAAAATTTATATTTTTTGATGCAGTTAAAAAAATCAGTGCTCTATCTCGATTTATCCATGTCTTTATCGCTTCTATTTTGCCATTTGTACGTAAAAGCTAACTGAATTAAACAAGAAATATTTATTATTAAATTTAGAGGTTAAATTTCGAGACCTAAAATTTTCTTCCCTAGAGTATAAAGTTAACAACTTCATCGATTTTTGAGATTTAAATCAATATACGAGTATGTTATTCTAAACACTTCTTGTCTTTTGTACATTTGTTATATGAACTTAACACATAATTTAATGTTTAGGAGTGCCATCTATTGTTTAATGGCCTTATTAGTTTTAAGTAACTCAACTCAGCGTACAACATTGAAAAGCACAGTATTCAGAGGTGTAGACATGATCCGTAAGAGGGCGCTGAATTTAAAATGAAAAATGTAGAGCTTTCTTTCAATAAAAAAAATATTTTTTTTTCTGAATATTTAATTTTGTGTTTGAATTCGATGTTAGGCGTCACTGTGTATTTTCTATATATGCTCTTTTACGCTAGGACTCCTTATGGCAAGACAAAAGTACCAAAGCCCTACAATTAATATTTGTAAGAAGCGAAATTACGAGTATGTACAGGTAATAGAATCAGATCGATTTATACCCATTTAGCTTTATCGATTAAGTACATATATAGAATTCTATATTGAGATTGAAATTAAAGTTTTTTTTAATAAATTAATTAGGCATCGAAACATAAAGTTAACGTTATTCGGTATGTATCTATTATTTAATAAAAAATATAATACAACTATTTAAAAATATTATAATGGTCGATATGTACTATTTTATTTTTGAGATTTAAACTGACTCTATCCGAAATATGAAAACTTCATAAAACCTAGGTTATTGAAGAGAATGTGAAAGATGGAAAGGCTTCTTCAGCTAGGCTAATTTATGTTTTTTTAATAGGCTCACCTATTAAAAAACAAATTATATATGATGCTATAGTTACTTAGCGTACTAGATTTTTGCCTGTTATTTTTTAACCGTATGTTTCCCAAAGATAGATAAATAAATAAATAGGTATAGTTTACGTGTAAGAGCTAGAGAAATAACTCATTATCTTCATACGAGTATATTTATTATAGTAATAATCAAATATTAAGTGTGGTCGCGAAATAATGAAGGAATCTAGAAAGAAGTTAGTACGTTTAGTTTCAGTGGCATACATTTAATCGAAACAGTATAAAAGAATTTTTTAAATATTAATTACTAGCGACTAAGCGCGAGCGAAACATTGGGTTCCACTAGTAAATATATATAAAGATTTGACAAATTGTATGCTAAAATCTTCCTCGAAAACCACTCTGTCCATTGGTGAAAACAGCATGAAAATCAAACGAAGCGAGGCGCTTGAATTTTATTCTTACATCCGTAATTTTTTTGCGATTGCTCCTAAGATATTAGTTTAAATTATATGGTGTAAAAGAGTAAAAAATGTGCATGAATTGCTTAAAGGTTCTAACTTATTGAAAATGATAAGGATTATTACCGTATTTGTGTAAATAGCTTTCAAATTACCGCTTTATAATTGCCATTTTTTTAAAGTATTAAAATGGATATTGTAGGTTATCCTTAAGAGATAGACATATGACATCGCGGACTTTTATATAACCTATTTAAGATACACAATTTCACCGTAGATTATTTTGTTATATCTCAAAGGGTTTAGGCAGCGTTTTCGTTAAAAGCCCCCAGACGGCTTATTTTTTTCTGACATTTTAGCCACTGCATATAAAATAAATAAAAACACTTAATAAATTATATACTAAAACCTTCCTCGAGAACACTCTCTGTCCATTGGTGAAAGCAGCATGAAAATCACCGCAATAGTTTTTATGTTTTTTGCGAACAGACAGACAGACGCTTCGGAGGACTTAGTTTTATAATATGTAGAGACAGTGATGATGATGTAGTAATGATTAAAGGAATTTTAAAATAGTAGTGGATATCATATATATAACTACATCAATATTATAACTATTTAATATTATTTTATTTCAAGGGGGCTGGGGTTGACGCCATGTCCTTAATAGTTTTAAAAAGTTTGTTGTTGATTAACGTAACTGCAGGGACTATCGCTAGCTAATGGGAAGTAAATATGGTAATAATCGAGTATCTTCCTTCTCGGTACAGTACGGGTACATCACTAAACCTGTGATTTGTCTCTCACTAAATAAGCGATATCATTTTTTTAACGTTGGGAAAAGCATTTACGCATACCATCAGGTGGTTATGTGGGACTCACCGGCTTACAATAAGCCAGTATTACCCACTAAAACCTAACAAAACATCGCTCCGTCTCAATGGTGCGTCGCAGGATCGCTTACGCATTCAACCACGACGTCGCGTCCCGACGGCCCGGTAGTTCTGCCGCAAATGATACAGTCCAGGGGTTGCCTCAAAATTCACTCTGATATCAGAGAAGTAAAAGGAGCAGCCCATTTCTTGGCTTCACGCCCGGCCGGATTGCCGGACACGGAACGCTACAGCGCTCCCATAAGGCTTGGGTCCAAAGCAATCCCATCCATTGAATAGAATTTAACTTCAAAATGTTAAATTCTATTCAAAACTTCAAAAAAATTACTCAATTGAAGATTTCATTTACTTACTGTTGATACTTAATAAGATATTTTCGATGACTGTTCCAGCTGACAATGTTTTAAGATATGAATATATTAAGGAAATAGTACAAGGTACAATAATAGCTTAAAAATTTGCATAAAATTATAATCAATTGTGATATAAGCTATACTTCGTTTTGCATCGGCTAGCACCGATTTTGAAAATATCTGATTATGAATAAGTAGTAAATGAAAACTGCCAGTTAATTAAGTTGTTCTATACTTAAGTGGTTTGAATTAATGTTTCAGTTTTTTTTTTCATATTTTTAAGTATTTTTAAGTGTCTATACTAGTAGGAGTATCAAAGTAAGAGGAAGGTATTTAATAAAATATTCACTTACCGCCGCACTCAGAGTCATTTAATGAACCATTTAGTTGTTCTTTAGTATTATATATAGATTCTCGACTTAATGGTTCATTAAGGGACTGTGAGTGCGGCGATACATCCTATTAAGTTAGTTTCAATTTTTAAATGAAGATTGACATTAAATATATTTTAAAATACAAACCATAAATAAAAAACCAGATAGGTACTAGGAACAGTAAAAAGTTATTGAGGTAAAAATTGAAGTGTGCAAAATGAATATTTTGTCCCGTCATCTTCATTCCCACATACAAAGTATTATTTACCAACGCTCACAGACGCCTGGCCGGCACACAGTTAGAAAAAGTATACAAAAATATACAAAAAGCTTTACTAAGAATAAGCAGGACGGAGTACGGATCTTATTTTTCTCGCGGACTTTTCAGTCGCTCTCGGGTGGTGGAGGGAATGGGGGGTCTCCACCCACTGCAATAATACTGCGTCACTATTTTGCGCCATTACCTACACTCGCTTCCTATTCTGAGTAGCGCGGTTTGTACGACGTAAAATGTACATAGAATTAAAATTTTCTTCTTTTTCAATAAAATATTATGCATACTACGTTACGTTACATAAACATACATTTTTTAACATTCTAATGATCATACTTTGTCATTATTTTTGATTTGTAAGTGATTATTGTTTTAAAACTAATGTGAAATATTAGAAATTTGTAACAATTATGAATATTATTGAAAATAAATAAAAAATAATACGAAACATTTGAAATCAATAACAGTTGGTTGTGTCCGTTATTAAGATATGTTTATATGTATAGACAAACCTTTATAAGTTATGCAAAATGAGGATCGCTTCGCCTTTAAGACACCTTAAAAAGTCATAATTTAGTACATCGCATTTATTTATCTATTTTTTTAAATAATATAGTGTTGTTGTTAATTAATCAACTTGGTTCTTTGAGACAAAGTTGAGTAAAATATTTTTGGACTGTATACAAATTATTAAAAAAAATATATATATTACAAATATACATAATATGTTATGATAAATCTTTTTTATTTAAGAAAAATCATGAAAATAACAGTGAAAATTAAGAAACTTATTCGTATTCATTTACAAATAAATAAATTTGATGACTCAGTAAAGCTTTTTACTAAAAGCATATTGTAATTAACACAATTATTAACATCCTATCTGTTTGTTCCCGGAATCTTTGAAAATCTATCCAAGATTTTAATGGGAAATAGCATAATATGTTACAAGGATTAACTAAGGTTTATGGTATTTTAGAAAAATAAATTAGCGTTGTTTAAAAAAATAATGATAACTGTCAAAAAATATTATCAACCATAAATGCTAAATGGACAATTAATACATACTTACATATGTAATTATATTTTTGACAATAATGTTACATCTACTTAAAACTAAGGTGTCAGTAAATTCATATTACGTAAGATTTCTAATGGCAAAATATAATAAACGATGCTTAAACATAATGAGAAAACAACAAAGCGGGCAATAATGTATCAAAACTATTCACTATTTTACAACAGTATGTGAGAGCGGAAGGCCAATTATTGACAATCGATACATATCCAACAACTTCATTTGAACACCCGATTCTTTCGCAGCAATCAATAGCTATTAAGGCTCTGAGTTATTAAGGCACTGTTGTCATGTTGCGATGGTTTTATTCGGATTATATTTATTTCAATTAAACCATATTTTTTGTGTTCAAAAGTATTATTTGTACTGTAATTTATAGTACAATTAATTAAATAAATAAGAACAAATATTTCAATAAATAAAAATTTATATAAATTTAGAAAGACATAACGTAAATCGTGTAAATTGATTTTATGACAATTTTAAACAAAGGTGTTTACAGTTTAATGACGATGCATTGTACTTAGTCTATGCCTATAATAATATAACATAATGATGTATTTGAAATATTCATGGCACATTATAAGCGTCGAGTATTATTAGAACATTGTTACACAGCGATCTAATACATATTATAAATAACTGATTCAGGAATTCAATTAACAGCGAGGTAATATTTACAAAACAATATGGAAACAACTGGCGGCAGTATAAAAGCTTAAACAAGAGGCAAACAATGTTAAGCTTTAATAAAACTCCACGAATAGTTATACATAGACTGGAAATGCAACTATCTGCTCTGAGGACACCTAAGCATACCGCTGCAGATATAGGCTTGGAGACACAAAGTATTTACTACTTGACGACTTCGAAACAATTAAAACTGCTCATGTTGCATCCATCGCTGGTTTTTTGTGCCTATTGTTAAAAGAAGGCGATGTTACAGCGCAATGTATATGAGGTTGGGTGGTGAGTTCGACGGCAGTAGTTGATAGGTGAATCTCGTTTGGGGTGGGTGTGAGGCGACGGTCCTTTGATTCCGGCGAGATTAAACGTGCGGCAGACGGTGGCGCCTCTATCGATTGTTGTTGTAATTACAACGCTATCCTCGCCCAGTCGCAAATGAAATTGTTCGAGATACAGCCTGCTATGGATGCCTGTGTGTTATTGCAGTTGTCAAGCGAGACCATCGCGTTTTGCACCGTATGCGGTTGCTTCACACATACGTCTATATTTAGACGTATTTTAGTGGTTCATAATACAATTAATAGATTGAGTTATCTATTCCATACCGCAGCTAATGCTGTCAGTTGCATTTTATTACATTAATGTCCTTTACACGTTTATAGAATTTAAGGCTCAAAATGTAAAGTTATGGATTAAAATAATAAGGAACGAGTTTTTTACAAATTATGAATTCAAAAATTCTTACACTTGTATTATTTGTATATTGTATTTCTAATATATACATACTTTAATAATAACGACTGTGTTACACCTACATTACATATATACAGTATACACGTACACTCAATAACTTTTACATAAATAGTATGGAAATAAAGAAACGTTACGTCTGCGCAGTGGGAATAATACTGCCACAAACCAACATTCGAATACGAAATACGAATGGGAACAGAGAAGGCAATCCAATAAAACATTCGTAGCCCCAAACGTAGATACGTCTACGTGACGTAGACGCCTACTGGGCACGCATGCGTATCGCACTCGTACAGAACAAACGGACAGTGCCAATTTCAATCGTAGAAAAAAATAACCAATTCCAAATGGAGAAGGCTTTGCGGCAACCAATGGGAGCGCTTACAGTCGTCATGCCGACTGTGTGGGCGGAGCGAATGATATCTAGCATTGGAATGTACGTTGTATTTGTTTTGCTGGATGCGAAGGCTTTATGGCTCGGTGTTTGAGCCTCTTTCCCTTTGAGGAAGACATCGGCGGAAACCTCAATACGGTTTTGAGTGCAGAAATTCACATTATATACTCAACTCCTTTGAAGCCTACAATTTCTAAATCGTAAATTTGTAAATATAGTTGGGCTTCAAAACATTCTATACTATAAAGAATATAAAACCTCTTTATGAATAGGTCTACAAGAAAATGACCAACAAAAGCGATTTTTTACGATCTTAAGGGAGATCGAGCAAAAGTTAGCTCTTAAGAACATTAAGAGGTGTCTTTCCATTTATATATAACAGTGAGTATTGATTTTTCGATAGGGAAAAAACGAAGGCAACGATCTATGCAGATCTGGAGTGCTCTCGGCACATCAGATGGCACCGGCGGGGCAGCCTCCGCAGACAATCGAACGGTGGGGGGCACCCCCCACTAGAGGTAGGGACTGGCATAGACTAAACGTACTATACAGATACTTAAGTACAACTTTGTCAACGGTTTTGTTTTTTATTAGAATGACATGAACAGAAAAATACATTTTAGAGAAGAACAACGAAATTTTTGTTTTCGTTTTTCGTCTCAAATGATTAATTACAACATACTTTTTATTTTATTTATTAATGTTTTAATATAATATAAAATTAAAAATTATCCTAACACATTATCTTGGAAATTTATAATATAATTAGAAAACCACGTATTTCGCACAATATTACATTTCATTTTCGTACTACATTTACTACATTTTCAGAAGAAATAAATACGATAATAGTTAAACCATAAATTTACAATCGCTAGTCAATGAATAACTATTGCAGTTTTATTCAGTTTTATTTACAGAAAATGTTCATTTTTTATTTATATGGCAGTAAGATTACGGGACCCGAGTAGTAAAATCGTATCTGTAGAATTATCTTTGGCCATATCGACCCGTCGGCGGCGACTTCCCATTCTCGAAGTAAAACACGGCGGGAAGGAAACCGCGGGATAACCCCACCGCCCCCTCCCGATCTTTACGTTTCAGGAATAAATATTTCAGAGCATGTGCTTCGGAAGTTACAGCTATGTATCGCGGTAACAATCCGAGAATGAGAAACGCTGTACTTTTATGTAACTTGCCGGAGCTGGCGGCGCTCTCGATTTAATTTAAGGAACAGCTAGTTCGAGGTATAAGGTATTTCTACTTTCTTCCTAAAGTTTATCATATTGTATACAATAATATATAAAGCTAAAGATATTTGTTAATGCGTTAATTTCTAGAAGGTTAGGTTTAAAATAAAAACCTTGACTGTGTTGTAGAGTTGGTAATATTATACATATGTGTTTTTATTTAGTAAGGTTATATGCTATAGGCTACTTATGGACCATTTTATTTTAAGAGCATACACGTATGTATTACACAAAATACGCGCGCGAAGCCTCTGGCATTGTCTACTGTCTGATCAAATTACCTACATGATTAAATTGTTTTATGTAGTTTATTTGTCAGTTCGGTAAAAACGTATTAGTATGTATGACCAAAGGCCGTCTATCTGGTTAGCTTGTAAAAAATAAACTGCAGTTACTAAATGGTAGAAATTGGAAGTGGTTACAGCCTACATTTGGGTCTCTTGGGCTTCTTTTCGCTAGGTACGTATAAATAAAATTGAAGTGTCTGTTTTTAATTTCAAATTAACAGCTTTTCTAAGTTGTTTTGTACGTAATAAATAAATAAAAAATATATTAAAAAATAATGATATACTTTATGATTTACTTATGTAAGTGACTTATGTACTAAAATAAATAAAATTTGTAATTTTAAATTATAAAATACAAAATAAGTAAGAGAAGGAGTGAAATGTGTTTATCGTCTCACGTGTAGTTATAGGTACATGATACATAGTATGATAGACAAACTTTAGCCAGTTATTCACTATTGACCGACAACTGAACAATGCTCGTATGTCAAACTTTTCAGTGTTAAAACCATTGATCTACATTAAATTTGTGCTATTTTCAAGATTAAAAAAATATTTATATAAAATAAATACACATTAATTTGTATTTTTTTATTCAGATAGATAATATAAAGCTTGATTAAGTACATATATTAACTAAAGTGTATTGTGACATACGCATTATTATTTGAAAACTCAATGTAAAAGTAGGCACTCACATTAGTAAGAGTAAAGTGCGCTTTCTATATATTTGGTATTAGTAACAAAAAAAAGGTTACAATCATTTTTGAAGACTGTTGGGATATCGACCGTTTGGAATAAGATGGTTCCATCTGGATTTTAACATTCATGAGGCAGATGGAACTTTTTGAATCATTAATTTCACAAATAGAACTTTTTTATGCAGCTAATTCATTAAGGGTCAATAGATGACGTTCAAAGGTTTAGAGAACAAAGTTATGGTCACATGAAACATTTTTATGTTAAAAAATCAAAATATAGAAAAATGTTGGATGGAACCCTTTTATTCCAAACGGTCGATATGTTAAAAAACTTAAGTGGCAGTCGAAAATCCTTTCAATAGTACCTACGCTCTACATAATTCTAAATTTTTATGTAATTTTTTTTAATTATTTGTAAATTAACTAAGTGAGTGAACGTCCATACCATACCATATGTTATTTAATGTTAGGAATCGTCAAGCTAACGCCATTTTTTGTAAATAAAAGTGTAGTTTATGAAAAATATCCTATTTAAAAAAATACTTACCTACACTTAACAAGAAACTTCCTCGCCAAAACACTAACTAAAAGGAAACTCATACTCTAAAACTCATCGCTTCTCATCGTACAAGTTGAAATAATCTTAATATTTTTCAATGTTTTTAATATTAAATGTATGAATCAAATGAATATTACGCACTGAATGTTAATCTACTACGAACGATTAAAGTTACACTACTACATAAGAAATAACTGATTACGTCTAAATTAGTCATAGTCAGCTTCAGTATTTTACTGAATAGTCATAATATTGTACGCGATATATTACGTACCTTATACTGATGAGCTAATATGCGATGAAGGCTCTTATACAAGAGTCAAGGCTTTCACCTTGCTTGTACTAGCATTTTCCGCGGCTCCACCCTCAGATGACCAATACCAAATCGGGATTTTTTAGGAGAATAATATCGTTCAACATTAAATTTATTATTGTATTATTCCAATCTTGATACTAATAATTTTGCATTTTTTATATCATTAGAAACTATTTTAACGATCGATGTTGTTATGAACAAATATATATTTAAGTTATATTCGTAGTTAATACAATTGTTTTCTTAGGATTTAGGTCAATGTATGTTGAAAGTAGGTTACAACTGGTATTCAAGAGGTCTTATAGTATTATAAACTTTACAATCGATATACAACCCGTACACAAACCTTTTAGTGACGACATTGTAACTTAAGGCAAGTATTGTATCGAACTTAATATGTAGAGTTTGGCTTTTATTGATCTTTGAAAAGTTATTTTCAATTGTAATAGTTTACTATGTCAAATAATAATAAAATATCTTATCACTACATATTATTAAACAAAGTCCAACACCGCGTCTGTCTGTCGGTCTGTTCGCGATAAACTCAAAAACGACTTCACCGATTTTCATGATGTTTTTACCAATGAATAGAAATGGTTCTATGGAAAGGTTTTAGTATATAATTTGTTAAGTTATAGTTGTATACATTGGCTAAAATATAATGATATGTGTAGGTAGGTTAAGAAAACCTAAGCTACCGGAAAAAATAAGCCGTCTGGGAGCTTTCAACGAAATATATTTCCATTATATACTATATCCATTTTAATACTTTAAAAAATGGACAATTATAAAGCGATAGTTGGAAAACTATTTACACAAATAGGGTATTAATCCTTATAATTTTAAATAAGTTAGAGGCTTTAAGCATTTCATCCATATTATTTTACTCTTTTACACCATATAATTTAAACGAATATCTTAAATCGCAAAAAAATTACGGACGCGAGACAAAAATCAAGCCGTCTTGCCTACTGTTTAGCTAATAGTAGCGGAAACCGCGGCTCGCTCGCGCTAAATCTAGGGACGAGCCCGAGCGAAGCGAGGGCGAGTCGCTAGTAAGATATAAAACAAAATAGTTATCGATTATAATCGGATTTAAAAGTTGTATACCTAAAACTAATTTAAAACAATCATGTGTCACGGATTTATTTAGATTTTTGATTCCCGGCGTTTTGAATTACAGCAAATACACAATTCATGTAAAACTAAGAAAGTACATGTTATCGTTGTATTTGTTTGAATCTAACATTTATGTGTTAATATAATTATGTTTAAAATTGAATTGCGCAAAACTAGACTCAATAGACTTACGCACACGCAATGAGTAAGTATTTGAAAACCATTGTTTTCATAGATCAATACATATTTGACACATAATGTATATTCGAGTTAATGACTCAGTATGCAAATAGCGTATCGCCATTAATAAGGTTTTCCTCTTACAAGTTTTGCTGAGTTGTATTTAATACGCATCTAGTGACTATAAATTATGCAGGCGCTCTACCGGTACGATCATTGAGTGTATGAGGCCAATGCGCAATGCCTCTTAATGCTATATTAGCCTTTCGTCACTAGGGCTCTTCATAAACTATTCAACGTGCTTTTATTTTATAATCGGTGCAGAAAATATTTATAAGTGAAAATTTAAGCGCGACGATGGCTATTCTTGTATCGAATTTGAATATTCGAGGCTTAGGCTTAGCTTCAAAACCTGTAGAGTATTATAACTAATTTTAAACATTTAAAGTCATAAAAATCAGATGACATAATTGTTTAAAATATATTTTTGTGAATTAGTATGTAGATAGAAAAAACAATACAGTGAACTCTGATATAATGTAATTTTGTTATATTATGTACAAAACACTTTATAACTATTCAACTAGGCATATACATATAGGCCAGGCCTATATGTATATGACACAAAAGTTAAAAAAAATGTGTTTAAAAAAAGGGTTCATAATATAGATTTTTTTCTGTTTTTTGTTTAATTGTAAAACTAATTGTAACTAAGTGTAGTGATAACTTATTACTCGGGTTAACATTTAAATACATTTTACTACAGGAAAATCTCGTTTACTACTTAAAATGATTTATAGTAAGTCTACAGCAACACACAACTTCCGGTTTACATGATCATCGTCTTGATGTTACCTCTGCGACGGTAGTTTAATGAAAAAAAATATAAAAAATATAATTGTGACTTGAGTACCACATGGAAACTATTTTATAAACAAACTTTGTTATTGTAATCGATATGTATAAATATTATACTATTGTTTTTGTAAACTAGAAGTTGCGAAAGCTTTGCAAACGTTCTTTGCTAGTCGTAACGATTAATATGAACTAATGTATATATTTGAATTATGTTACTTTTAATATTCATGTAGATTAGAAAAATGGATAAAACTTTATAAAGTGTTAATTTTATGGTATAAATGTTCAAACAGAAGCAGCCACAGCATACCGACAGTACATCAGTGTAGTAAGTAACTACTGTAGTAAGTAACTGGCTAGTTAAGACCCTTTGTATAAAAGTAAAGAATTTGCTATTTATATCTATTGTAATGCGTTTATAGTAGTATCGTTTGTATTAGGATTATTAGAGGTACCTCTAAAATAAAAGAAATTCACAAAGAATTTATATATTTATAAGTTAAGATTGAATTGCATTTACAATTGTTAAGGATGCAGTGGTCTATATAGTTTTTAGATTGACTGTTATTCTATTAATAACGACATACTTGCACTTTGACTTACATACTTGCACGCGGTCGCGGGTTCGAGTCCCGCTGGGGGCATTCATTTGTTGAGCACGAATGTGTTTACTACAGCCATGGCTGTTTGTATTTATAAAATGTATGTATTTGTAGTGTATCAACTATCCGGTATCCGTAACACAAGCTTCGTAGCTTACCATTTAACGAAATGGTACTGTCTGTAATAATGTCCTAAGATATTGATTTATTTATTAAATGCTCGTCGGAATTGTATGAATGCAATTGTCTAAATTATATAGCTGACTTACCAATTAGTCGAGTAATTTTGCTTAAAGTACACCGTGCTCCTATACAATGTACATATAGACCACATAAATATGGACTTGTCAAGGAAAATCAATCGTGGAAGCTTAACAGACAAGACAAGTAAATATAGTAGGTAATGAAAGTTTTTTTTTTTGTAAATGTATACGTACTGAAGAAAACATTTACGAATACCGTATAAACATCTGGTGTATCATACTTATGTTAGTCTCCCTTTAGAAACACACATGTAGTAGATAGACAAAGCGGTAAAGAATGATCGTGACATGATGCAGCACTTACAAGAAAAATAGCGCTCATTCCTTATTCGTTTTCGTAAAGGAAATTTAAGACAATTTGGGGTTAAATTGCCTTCCAATTTTGTTTCTTACAGTTTTTTCCTTGAATGACTGTAGAGGTACATATTCTTGGGAAAAATAATTAATTAATTAATTTAATAAATAAACAATAGTATTGATATTGTATTATATTAATTTCTAATTTTTCACAATAACTACATTTTAAAAATCAATAAATATAAATTAGTTATAATGTACTTATTAAGAAAAAATTAAATATTGATATAAGTTATGATGTTAATATATAATTAACAAATGTAAACAGTTGCAATATATGTAGTAAGTAATTAATTATAAATCAAATATATTCCAGACATGTAAAGAATTTTTTTTGAAGGGTCGTGGTAACTGGCAAAAATCAGTGACGATGACTTGTGGATTTCATACTCTCATACTATGACCGATTTCGTTCAATCGAAAAGTCTTTCACTGTCCTTTTCATAAAACCTACTTTGGAAAATGTAAGTTTACTCAGTAAAAATATTCGGCTGAACTACCCTTACGTGAGGAACTCAAACCCTTCCGCGCAATGTGATTTGCGTCAGTGGAGATGCGTTTAGAACTGATCACCGGACGTTAACCGAGTGGAAAAAACGCTTGTCATCCTGCTGTTTTGGAAAACAGTTTGAATGAGTGCTTCCAAGCTTTCTACAAATTATCCTTAGATATTTTAGATTAAAATTATGTGAATTTGTAGACACATTTCTTGTAGTAGGCATTTTCATTATAGGAATATAAAAAAAATAGTTTTTAAAGTTGTAGAAATGGAAAGTTAATTGGATAGTCTTCATGTTATTACTGATTATAATATACTCGTATAACAGCGTGGTTTTAAAATAACGACTACATCATTAATATGAGTCATTATATTATTAATTAAACAAGTAATTTCAAAGCTTGAAAATTAAACTTTTTGGTATAAAAAGCCTTTGAAATTTTGATTGGAACTCGTTAATATCTTTTTATTTTTCATATTATTTTAGAATATTTGCTACCTTTTGGGCTATTGTGTTTCCAAAGGCGTCAACCGCAAGGTGGGTAATGTTATCATTCCATTAATTACAACAACAGCCCCCTGCTTTTTAAAAGTAAATTAATCCGATTAAGGGGGAATCGAAGAACCCGCTCCGTCCGAGTTTATTCAGGCAACTTTCTTACGAATAATTATTTTTTGTAATTAAATCCATCAACACGATTTTTTCCTAATGATTCTCCCGTGGGAGAGGGGAGGCAGAAAGCGAGGTGTGGGCGGCTTTTATGTTTTGTATTTTCTTAGTTCATAAAAATGCCACGTACGACTGGGATGGTATAAATATGGATCAAAGTACAGTGTACAGATAAGCAACTAGTAAATTAGCAGCTCTCGTAGGAACATTATAATCGTATATTACAGCATTCAATCCATTCTATACCATGATATAATTACGTGTTTGTCAGTTATGTTTCTTAATAAAAACTGAAAATAAACATACGATCATAGATAATAACGTAAGTACGAGTAAGTTTAATACTCTTTTTTATTTTTTCCTACTTATTAAATTATAATTACAAATATTTTTTATCCTTATACAGTACGTCCTGCAAAGTAATTGAGCAGCTCCACAACATCTCTCCCCAGTTGTAGTGTTAATGATATCTCGCTTTTAAAGGGCACATCATTTACTTACTTTTAAGAAAATTAATTGAAATGAGTTTTGACGATGAAAAGATGGCGATACAAAAGAGAACGGTAGCCGCTAGGTGTCGCTCGGAGATAACTTGTTCGAGTTTAATTAATTATTTTGTGGCAAAGAATCCTGGTCGCTTTGAAATTTTGGCCCTATTCACTCATTTGCACAATTATGGTTTTGATTATGAAGCAATATAAATAAGGCACAGATATTAATGTTTCATTAAGATTCTTATCATTTTTATAATTTTTTTGGCCTCTTTTAATTAGTTTAAAACAAAAAGGAACTTATTTAGAAATCAAAGGAAAAATTCAATGTGTTCTTTTTCAGTTTTTAATCAGAGTATTGAAGGATATTATTTAGAAAAGAAATATGTTATAATATTTTATATTTTTGCTTAGCCAGTGCAATTATTAACTCGTTATTGTGGATAGGCCACATCTGCGTATAGAGTATGTGGGCCACTTAATGTATCGGGAGGATCGCAGATTGATGCCCTCCCCCTTTGAATCTATTGCAATAGATTGACTCAGTTTTGTTTCCTCTATACTTCCCCGGAAATTTCATTGCAGAGGTTTTATAGTTGTATTGGTGTAAATACAACAAATAACCAAAAAAATATAATAGTATTTATATATATTATTAAAAAAAAGTGGTAAAGACAGACAGTGATTAATTTTATTTAGATTAGAACAATCACATGCTATTGTAGAGATATCTTTAAGCATCTTGTAAATTTATTTATTATTAATTAAATAAACTAACTTTTAGTAAGATATAGATTTATAGACATTAACTACCCATCATTATAGATTTATGCGGTAAAATTTACGTAGCAACTGATACGTTTTTCTGAAATATAAATCATGTATCGCGAGTTGTATGACTCTCTTATTTTATTGCCTTCCCTACGGGTGTTGCGAGGTTATATTTTCGACTTCTTATTTTTAAGAATGGCTCCCTATGAGCAAAGTGTGAAATGATGTTTTGGTTTTTATTTTATCGTTCCGTAGGGTAAAGTTCCGCACCCGCAATCTTTTGTTTTGATGCAACGTTTCTCGTTTTAAATTTACAATGTAGAGTAGAACATACAGTTACTTTACTTTGAATGATTTCTTCAAATTTCTTATATGTTTTCCATACAATGCTAGGAGAAATAATAAATACGTACCTAAATATGTATTATGGTTAATCATAATAATTTTACTGTATTACACTATAGTTAGTGGCTATGAATTGGATTACATAAAATATTAACGATACTGCATATTTATACTATAAATTGGTATGAATGTAATGGGATATTCATATATACTTGACTTTTTTACTCATTCGGTTATTGACAAATCTCAATAACTGAATAGTGAAATTTATTAAGTAAAACTAGTTTATATTAAATAAGTAAAAAGAAAATCTTATGATCGTAGTAATAGGTTTTATACATACATCATAAGCTTATGATATTTTACAAAGTAAGGATGTGTTGAAAGTAATTATATAAATTTAATGTTTGCGGCATACCTTAGAATAAATTTTATCACTACCGTTAAAATGTAATATGAAAAATAAAACCTACACTAGCGTAGCGTGTTATTAATGTCCTTTCGCTTCGTATTAGTCGCCGCACCCTAATTAGGGACATTGTTGGGGTCTAAGCAAAAGAAAATTACTCGAGTTTCTAGTGGCTAAATAACTTTAACAACCTTATAGTAATTTGCCCTCTTTTATTTCAGTTAGGTAATTTATACGGTTTTAATATTTAGATACTTACTTGGTTTTCATAAGCCAACTTCAATGTAATGCTTCCTATTGGCAGAAATATTGAAATAGTACCTATTGAAATATTTAATATATAATTAGTAACTATTCTTTCTAATTCATATAATTGTTATAACTAGTAAGAAAAAAATATAATGGAGATATTTAAAAGGTAAGGTAAGTGTAAGTGGCACTGAAGCTGTACTTTATAAAATAAATAAAGAAACAAAATAAATATAACAAACAAAATAAGAATAGTTATATTTCAGTGTCAAAAAAATGCCTTGGTGTTATAGAAAGATAGGATCGGGTGAGAAAGCGGCGCGCGGTCGGGGGTCACCGCAGCCTCGATACATTCCCTCTAACGATAGTTCACAATACTCACTGTATAAAGTAGTACTCAATGTATAGGTAGAAAGTAGACACTAGACATATTATATCCAATAATATGTAAATGTAATAATTGTATCTCCGCAACTTATTCTTAAATAGTTTGTTTTAGTTTACCTTAATTAACAAAATTAATACAACTACATCAACTGAAAAATATTTTTTTTTAGATTTAAAACAATTACATTCAGCCCTTTTTTAACGTCCCACAGCTGGGCACGGGCCTCCCTTGAATACGGGGGATCAGATCATAATAGGTATTACATAACAATAAAAGTATTATATAAAATATACATTTGCTTTGTATATATATAGTTAAGTTTACTTGTAATTTCCTTTATTGTAAAGAAAAAAAGTAATCATAATAAACGGTTGGTAGTAGGTAGTAATCATAATAAATGTAGTTAGCTCATACTGTGTAGATCTTAATACAAGTAGTCAAATTTAATATATAATAATTATTGTATGTATAAAATAGAAAACTATGTCGTGTTTATTTTTACAATGTGATTTGATTTTTTTTTTATTTTTAGTTGGGAAAAATTGCCTGGAAAGAAAACTGTCGATAGAAGCTCAGAAAAAGGGTAAGGGTGTAGGTCAATTTTATTTTATTTTGACTTTTGTAAATGTTAATAAGGGAGTCCTACATACACCTAACCAAGTACAAAGTATCAAGAAATATTTAATTATTAAGACCTAGAGCAGTTTACTCTTATCTACAATTAGTAGTTTTATGAAAAAATACTAAATATGAATGCAGGATTTATTATATTGTATAATTCACATATATTTAACCAAAAAATGTTCATGTAATAAATATTCTTTAGTCTATAAAATATGGATTTTAATCAATATAATATTGGAAATAAGTGGCCGCACTATTAATTTACCCTATACCTAAGTATATGTTTATGTAAAAAAAAAACAACATATAACAATTGCTTACTTATACGTATATACAAGCAACTGTTATGTTTTAAAGTTATAGATAACATAGGGACTATTGATTGATCTTCCCAAGTAAGCGAGGTCTATTTTAATCTGACACGGTGATCTATTCCATTACGTGTAAACGTATACAAAGGTTCTCGTTTATGTGTGTACGCTCATTAATCATAATTTCAGACGTTTGTGCGTGTGTATGTTGGTTCATAATATTACGTTTTGGGGATAAGAAATTAGTTAGTGGACATTAAACTTAAGTCAACTTCGACTAAGCGATACATGTTACTTAGAAATACTAGAGATAAAAATAATAATTTTCATAAAGTGTATTTAGTGCTTAACACGATCCAACACGTGAGTAGGTATTTATCAAAATCATTCATTGCAAATTTCTGTTATACAATACAAATTCTACATTAACAAAATTTAAGCCCTATTTAGTACCATAATAATGATAAAAAAAAGATATCCTTACAACTAATCAATTATAATATAATTCTCCAATTTATACTATTTACAGCTTAAAAATTAATACTTCTACTTATATAAAAATGAGACTACTAAAATATAAAATCAAATTATTTATTATTAACTAAAGTAATTTATATTCAACATCTTAAATTATCAAGACGGTGCGAGCGCAGTAGCCGAAACTTGGCAAGAAACATTAAGGGCTCGCACATCGCAGGGACTGACCCATCCTGAAATTTAAATCTAGATCAATAACCGCGCTTATATCATTGTCTTCATTAGAGATAATTGGGTTCGTTCCCCGTCGGCCTTAACTTGTTTGTTTGCCAATAACTTGAGACGAATTTACTTGGACGTTATTCCTACGTCATACCTCAAGGTAGAGGCATTCATTATCCCGTTCTCATGTCCTGTCTTTATCATGTACCACCATTTGTTAGTTTAACATAGGCATAATATGTTACGAGTACAAGCCCTTACTTAATACTTTGAGAAACTACTCTACAATTGGATAAGCCTATAAGTCATTTATGTCAAGAAGACGAAAAAGCAAATAGTGACGAATGTTTTTTTTATTAAAAAATAATATTCATTATATTTATAGTATATTTTTAATAATACATAATATTATTTAAATATTCATTCTCAATGAAAATTATATATGGATGCGAAAATTTAAACTGGCGAAGAATTTCTTAAATCGTTCTTACGTTTCAGCGTCACAGATAGTCCTGGAGTAGCACAAAGGCCAGCTGTTATTTAAGAACACCCGAGTGAAGAAAGGAAAAGTAGCTCTTTTAATAATACTAGTGTTCTTCCAGTGATTGAAATTTAAACATAATCATTATTAAAAGTTTAAGAAAAACTACGACTATTACACACTACTATTATAGTATTTTATAATAGAATAGAATAGAATTTACCTATTAATTAGTTTTCAATTTTTTATTTATAACAATAATGCTCGCCAATATCTACGTAATAAAAAAAAGTAAATCGGTTGACCACATAGGAGAGGATGGTGGTTATGGTTGATCTAAATAGCGTCCGGCAATCTGGCCGAGCTTGAAACCAAGGAACGGGAGGACCCACTTTGGTGGGCGTGTGTCATGGCTGTGTGGTCTGCTTCTGTTGGATCTTGGGTTTTAGTGGGTAGTACTGACTTTTTGGCCGAAGAGCCCCACATTACCACCTGTTTTCTACATGTGGTATGCGTAAATGCATTTCCCAAGGATAAAAAAAAGATTGGTACCTACATCACAAAGTAATACTGAATGCTTAATATTTACTGACGTACGCAATACATAAGCTTTAAATATTTAACAATATATAAATAACGTTACGATGTGGAAAACCCACGAAATGCGATATAATATTTTTTCTCTCTTTTATATGCATGACTTGATTTGATTGGCGGTGTAACGCGTACATCAAACTTATTGTCATGTGAAATATTAAAAAGTATATCCCAAATTTAACAGGTAGGTCGTAAAGTCCCACATGTGTTCTGAAGTACGTTCAGAGGAATACTCATTTACAACGTAATATGTTTACATGCGGCGAGTAAACACGATTACCTGAAATAAGGGTAGTGCTTTATGTTATGTTATTTACACTCGCTTCAACGGTAATTACTTGAAAATATTTATACAAAAAATGTTTATACAAACTCATATGCTAATTTCAGTAATTAGATTTGAATTATATTATATACTAGCTCGCCTGTGACTTCGTTCGCGTGGGTTTTAAAAAACAGTGTGCCGCTTAGAAAGTTGTAGCAATGCCTTCATTAAAAAGGACGGCCTCAAACTAGAAAAAATAAAAAAAAAATACGCATGGCACTCTGTTTGTGTTAACGGCTAGCCTATGAAGACAGAATTAGTGTGCCGTGAAGAGAATGATTAGCGTAATTGGGTTATCTTTAATGTTAGTTTTGACGTAACACACAAGTATTAAAATAAAACAGATTACTTATATTATGTGACACGCTACGGAAGCCTCGGCGCGACTCAGGATCAGAGTCGCACTGGTCCAATTATTATTATCGTATAAAAATTGTACAACTATTATTCTCGTATGAACAATGTATTACTGATTAATTGTACGTCAAATAAAAAGAAAAATAGTCGTTATAAAAAGTATGAGTGATAGTGACTGTTTTGAAAAAAATCTAGACGGCACTATTCAGGTCTTTAACAATTTCAATTATAACGATATCTATGAAGCACGCTAATAAAGTGAGACTCTCTACTCCTCACATAGAGCTGTATTTTACTTCAGTATATTCGATATTATCATGAATTTCAGTCCACGCAATACAATGCTCTTAACTTTATTAAAATTGTAATAAGACTTGATATTTTAACCCATAATCCAGTAGGATTTATTTTTGAAATGACTTCATGCATACAGAAAACCGACTGATCAGTGATCACAATACTAAATTCAAATTATATTATTACCATTCCGTTATATTTTCTTTGCAAATGCAATGTACGCACAAGTACAGCGGAACTCTCATTTTACATTAATGTACAGATGTCTACTGCCATACTCAAAGTATTGATAATTCAATATATTCAATTTATAATACTGTTGTGTGTTCTCTGTTAATAAATTGACAATTTATCAACAGAGAACAGTATTATATAAAAAAAATCATTATCCTAGGCTATTTTTACAGTTTTTGTTTCTGTAAAAAAAGTTTTTCGCTTAGCAATTAACAACATTTCATTTTTATAGAATTCCAAAGAACAAATTATACAGAATGAGGCTTACTTAATAATCAATTATTACATAACTTAATTATTTTGTCTTGTATTATAAATAGTAATTTTTTTTTTGTATATTAGAGCAAAATAGATTTTTTTTCAAAGTACCACGCGGGCGGAATCACGATGGAAAGTAGTATCACAGCACAAACTTATTATCATATTTCATCATTTACGACTCTTTCCACTTAGTGCGTATACATTCTTTATGCCCTGTGTTGTTGTGTTGCTTTTAGTTATAAAGTAGGTCATTAAATGCCTTCCCTATAATAAATACGTTTAAATATAAAATATACTTAATTACAGTTTTTTAATATTTCCTAACTCATGGAATTAGGTAAGTTCATTTTCTTTAAGTTTATTATAAGCAATGTTGTTGTAGATGTATGTAGAAGTAAGAAATGTTTTCTCAAAGCGAAGCAAAAGTTTATTAATTTATCACGTTTTGCGCTGAAGCAAACTTTGCAGTTGTGTACTTGGGAAGCAATTCCGTGACATGAACGTGTAGGTGACCTACTCACCGCATGGATTCATATTACCTAATAAATCAGAGGTAGAAACCAACGCTTTAAAGTTACTTTACGAACAATAATAGTTGATAATATAAATAAGTAATGTTTAATTATTGATATATTTAAAAAGGAATTTGCAATATTTCTGTATGTTGACACAAAACGTACTTAGACAGAGAAGAAAAATCTACAATAATATTGTAAAGAGGAAAGATTTGTATTTTTATATGTAACGAATAAACTCAAAAACTACTGGACCGATTTTTATGAAATTTTTAAGCTATTGCATAGCTTTTATCGCGGGCTTTGAGCGCGGCGACCGAATAAAGAAATTCCGTAACGAAAATAAAACCTAATCTGAGAATAGGTCGTAGGCTATTTTTTATTCCCCTAAATGATAAGGGTGGCCCTCTCCAGATATTTATTTTTTTTATTTTTAGACCAAATTTTTATTTTTTACTTTTTATGATTTGGCATCATGGCATACGTATATAACCCAAAATTTTCATCCTTCTACCACCAATCCCTATTTTAATAGTGATAAGATTGCGGGCGGAACCGCGGGAACTGCTAGTATTTAATATAAGTGTTTCTCTTTAGAACTGAAAAAAGATATTTTTTTATAATGTGTTTAATATTAATTAGTACATTTTTAGATATGAAGGCTTATGTAGAGTTCTTTTACCTGTACTGTTCATCGTTGAGAAGTTAGTATATCTGGAGAATTGGGCCATTAATATTAAAAAATATAATCGTTAACGGAAATGAAACAACAATGCAAAATTTAAACTTTGTAGGATATAAGGTAGTGCTTCTTATTCAGCTAGTAAAGATTTGATCCATACAAACATGCGAAGTAATAGATATTGCATGTTAAATAAAAGCTTGTCATACGTACTATACTATACGGCGTCTTTGGTTTGGTAACCATTTTTCAAAGTTCATCTATAAACAAGATATAATATTACTTCCATGTACTTGAATAGGCAAATGTTTAATCAAACTGGACTTCAGACATAGGTACTCGTACTAATTAGTAACTAACGAAAAGTTATTTAAAATATGTATAGGTACCTATATAAATGTAAAAAATAATATTATCAATATATAATATAGTGTCACTTAACCAAAAAAAATCTTTTGATCATTTGTCATTTTCGATTTTTCGATATGTTCTACGCAGTATCTTGCAAATGACGCCAGCTGTTTATCAACACGTTTCAAACCACTTAGCCGTGTATCTCGTAAGCCCGGATTGATTTCCACTCGATCGTTTTCAAATCCCCATTTTCGCGATGCCATTACGATTTCGTTCACCTTCTTCATATTTCTACGCGTATCTCAACGATTCGTAGATCCATTATTTTTTATACCACCAATATACGGTGCTTAGTACAGACACCCCGCGTTTACGTTTTACTGGGTGTTTGTAGAACGGTAGACAGCGTATAATAATGTGTATTTTTTTCCATTAACTTGTAAAAATTTTGTTTTTAACTATTTTACTGATACACTTTAAATAAACTGTTGTATTTTTATAACCTACTACAGGAGGATCTATAATATGAAGATTGTAGAGTAAGTAAAACCGATAGACAATATTATTAGTTAATTGGGTAGCTATATGGCTTTTTAGGAAAGTTTTATTTAAGTACTTAATGTATATTTTATTTTTCTTAAACAATATTTTAGCGACCGGGAGCTCCTCACCCCAAGTAACGCCCGAGTCAGGCGTTCCACTCAATACATTTATCGACAAACGTCACAGCCGCTGCGTGACACTTATGTAAATATTTAAATACGATCCAGTACAAGCTATGAATATTTTAAACTCTAAGTAAACCACTCGGTTTTGTACGTTACCAAGATTGTAACACATCAATAAAATTATAAATTGGCTTATTGTAAAAAGAATAAGGCTCAAAGTCGATTAAAGCGATCGCCCAGTTTATCTTTGCTTTTCTTTATATCTATGCATAAAATGATTTGGTAAGTGTTGGCAAATTGGGGATCGATATTAAAGTGACGAGTTATGCTGATTGGATTTTTTCAAGTGGCTTCGAGGGGACGGTGAATAATTGAGTGCGATTTACTTTTATGAGTTTTCAACAATTTCTTTCTAAAATTTTATTTGCACGAAGTGATTTTTAATTTAAGTTTTATAATTTAATTTCAAATGCATTATGGAGTAGTAAGTAACCTTCATATTTGAGCAAAAGTTTTTGGATATAATTACGAGTGAATTAAATCTACGAATAAAAATGAAAAACTTATTAATTAATATTTCAAAATCTGTTGCTTAATATTATGCTTTCTGATTTTAAGATGTTGTCAAATTAGAGACAATTTACATTAAATATGGTTATTTCCAGCAATTATACTTATATAGGATGTTGCTATAAAAATTGACAAGGCGTTCATTTAAAAAATGTAGCTATGTTTGATAATGAAAACGAAACCAAGTGTTATAAGGGCCCGGCCGTGCCGATATCAATTGATCACGCAGACTCCCGAGATTGCTCTCAGAGTCCGTTCAATCCA
This sequence comes from Boloria euphrosyne, assembly GCA_951802675.2. Taxonomy (NCBI): domain Eukaryota; kingdom Metazoa; phylum Arthropoda; class Insecta; order Lepidoptera; family Nymphalidae; genus Boloria; species Boloria euphrosyne. The sequence continues at coordinate 5,851,481 of OX637878.1, forward strand.
CTCGGTAGTTGAGTAGCTCTCACCTATCTTTCCGGTTCCAATCTTTTGTGAGGCGCACTTTGAGTTGCGACACTCGACTCCGGAGAACGTCTTTGTTACATCATGATAAGTGATGGGAAAGCATTTTGCAGATAAATGTAATCTAATATATTCATTTTGGTATTTCATTAAATGTATATTATAATATTATATTTGTATATACCTATGTGGAGATTTTAATTATTTAGTAAAAAATGTGTTTGTTGGTTTGTTGCTTCTATGCCGCAAAAACAGAGCAAATGATCGATTGATGATCGGTGATTGACATGACATGATTTTTTTATAGGTTTAGATAGTTAAAGGGCCAGATAAAATAGATCATATAGATACAGTTTATTATTTACTCTGATGAATTACGTGGCCTCATGTGTAATAATTATTTTTATAAAAAGCTTTTCGCTTTAGAAACAAAAAATACATCTTTGACGATGATTTTACCAGATGTTTTAATAAAAATATTCGCGTACCGCAATTTTACCGCGCTTTTGGGACAGTACTTCTTATTATTGGTCATTGATCAGGTATTAACTACAATGCACCACGATGTTATAAGTTACAACTTAATAACTAAAATTCACCCTAAATACACCCTATAAAATTGTGATTTTCTAACCAAAGTGAAACGTAGATAATGATTCTTTAAAAAGCCACTATCCCAGGTGGTGACTATGACAATATAAAGTATGCAATGTGGGTGATCGTATCGGCACTATTACGTGTACACTATACATCATAAAATTTTAGATCCTAATAATGAACCAGTAAGTATAAATCTTGTAAAAATACTTTTAAGGTTTTCTGATAAACTCAAAATATTGGTACAATTATAGTTCTAAATATCGCTATTTTTCATCAGACTTGAAAAAAATATTATTTTACTATCACTAATTAGTAATATATTATTGTTTTTTTTGGTACACATGCAGTATTTACACATGTAAGTTTATTCAGTTTTAAAATGTGTATGAGCATATTAAAAGCGCTACAGATATTTACTTTAAGAGTTTCAAACTTCAATACATCTTTAAAGATAGCAATTATAGATCGATTGAGATATTCGTACAATACGTGATAGGCGACAGGGCGGGCGAATGGCATTGATCATAATATCGGCGGAGGCTTACGGAGTGATAAATGAACGGCCACAGCATCACTGACATGAAGCCGCCGCCATATTTAAATCGTGCCTGTCACATTCGCGTAACGCGGGTAAAGAGTTACTCGATAGGATATTTGGTGACTTTTTAATATTTTCTTCAAAATATTATAATTCTTCATCTTTGTATGTATGTGTCTAGCCCTTTTTAACGTCCCAATGCTGAGTAGGGTTGGCGGACTAACCATGTTTCGAAAATTTACTAGGTTCTCACGATGTTTCCTTCATCGTAATACAAGATAATCATATTACAAATGATACGCACTTGAAATTATTATAAATGCTAGAAGAATGACCATAACTCGATTCACTTATTAAACAAACTTAAGACATTAAGAGTTACAGATCTACATAGAGAAGAATAAAACAATGAATTTCAAAGTTAAAGAAGTGTTATGTGGATATTTAAGTTGGATAAATTTGACGTTATATAAAGCAATAATAAGATATTCGTTAATGTCGCCTGTATCATCCAAATCAATGGAGCTGATAGAAAATTAAAATCATCAATCAAACTAAAAAATACAAAAGCCCCGTTTCCATTGTCGCCAATATGTTTGCGCAAAAACGACTTTGTCGCATCACAGTCAAAGTAATAAAAAATCTGCACAATAATATAGAACTTTACTGGAAGAGATTCGAATTTTCGAGAGAAGAACATTCGAATAAAAACTTTATAATATAGAAAAAGTGAAACTAATTTGAAATGAAAAAGATTTCTAAGTACAGTATTATATTATTAGGCACGAATTATATATATTAGGCACGAAGTTTCTTAACGCGACTTGTGATAAAAATAAACAGAGAGGTATTAGGCGAGCTTAAGTATCTAGAAGTTCGTATGCATTCTCTCTTTTCTACGTATGTATGAAATGAAATCAAATGAAATTCATTCTATTACACGTATTATAATATTTTTTTGCTTTGGTTCGTGGCTCTCTTTTAAGTTAAATTAAATCCATTTAAAATATAGAACTATTAATGATATGTCTTGACATCAACAGTAACTGCCTATCACAGCTGTAACATTCGAATACTGTAAAAAATAGTTGATTAGATTTGGATAAATGGGTTCTTAATATTTCAAGCTGCAAAAATAATCAGAAATTTTCCTTTTTTTAATTATTGTTTGCTTGTGTTCAAAATATTTTGTCGCTTCCAGCGTACATAAGGACTATTGCTATGAAACCGGGGCTTTGTGATAGGACGCGTAATACGCTCACAATTGGTTATTGCGTCGCAATGACTGTGCGGTTTACGCGTCTACTATAACTTTTTCAGCTTAAGTGGAGAATGAAAGAAAAGCTGAATCTCTAGCAAGATGGAAGAAATAACCACTAAAAAGGTAATTTATATTTTTATAATATACAGATTAAATATATATTTTTTGTTATTATTTTTCATATTCTAAACACATTTAACCACATACTCGTCCATAAATAAGCACTAAGCATTGTTTATAAGCGAGTTCCTGCTCACAACTCTATAAGGGGTAGGTATATTATGGCATTTACTAAATTTCTAATATCACACTCTTATGTTAAAATGCTGACAGTAAAATTCTAAAAATATTGTATGTAATTAATATGTAAATACTGGGGCTTCAATAAAATATTTCAAATATTATCAACATTTTAAAACTATTGGACAGAAAAAAATAGCATATCTTTTTTTAATTATCGTTAATGTATGTATAGTGTACCTATTCTTATTGATCCTACTACGTAATAGTTTAGTAGTTTACTTTTACTTTGCTTAGTTTAGCTATTCACGAGCGGTTGGATGTTACCAATTAATCAAATTGAAACAGTATTGTTTTATATAATATATGATTATATATGATTTTGGCCGAATTTCGACCACTGTGCGAACATATTAAGTTCTAATAAAAATACTAAGTTCCTGGGATGGAAGAGTAAATTTTCAACAAAGTAACAAATAATTCTCATTATTTGCATATTTAATTTGGTTATTAAAAATACTATTTCGAACATTAATCAATAAGAAGGTATTTCAACCAGGCGTCATCAGAGCGAGATGCTACAACGAGAAGGGTTCGCGATCCTCAATGATTCAACACTTTCCATTGAAAACTTTATTCCAAGATTATTCCGTTCTATAAATGTAATAAGCTTTGCAGACGAGATTAGACCCCAAATTTCACTCAGGCATTAATGACATTTTCAGTTGGAGCGCGGGACTTTGTTGCTTGACGGCGTGTTCAGACAATGATTTTGAAAGTCATTTCGAGTTAAACTGCCTAAATTTTGACATGAGCGTTTGAATAAATCAAAATTAATTTTAAAGTGAACAAGTTATTAAAGGTCGTGACATACACATTAATTAATTGTTTAAGTTAGCGTCCATACACTAATTAGAGTTTTATTTTAATATCATTGAATCATTTGACCTTGATCATTGATTATTGTCTTGACTGGTAGTAGAGTCGGTCAAAAAATACTTCTCAATAGTAGGTGTTGTGAATAGTTCTTAAGTTCTCTCACTCTCTTTTTGGCCGCCAATTTTATATTAAAAAATAAGAATATCGTTAATTAATGTTTTAAGATCTTAAGTTTCACACACTTTCTTGAAAAACCACTGCTCATTTTCTTAGGGTCTGAAAATGATATTACGACGATAAAGTTATTATAAAAATAATTATTCTCAAATAAATAAAAGTAATATAGTTTTTGTTTTGGATTCATATTTTTGCCACATTATTTAAGTATAGCGACAGTCGTAGCAAAAAATGATTTCTTCGATCCATCGAAACGCATTCGCATCGTTCATCGGTCGTGCATGAAATTTACATGGAATTTTGTACTTGTAATAAAGAATGATGAATTGGGCCCGCATTGGTAATTACGGACAGAGCAAGCTCGCTGATATTAAATTGCAAAATTCAATAATTTTATTATTTTACTTTTTGTTGTGAAATGTGATGGAAATACGACTTAGGCTTGTACGAGTATAGTGGACTGGAAGTTACGACCATAAGCCACTACAGATAATTGAGAAAGTTTACTATCGTTTTATTGGCTTCAAGCATTTTTTATTACAAATTGATTTAAAATAGCGTATTTACTTAAATATAATGTAAAATGTATAATTTATTATACATCACAAAATAACTGAGACGTCACAAATTTTCAATCTCTTAGAAACTTGATAGCAGTTTGATCAATAAAATGATATTACCATTTTCTCAATTCTTTAATCATTGTACATGGTATCGATAAGGAAATATTTTTTTATATTTATAACTGTTATTTTTAATATAATGTCTCGTTATAGATATACATATACATGATTCGTTGTGTATTGTATGTATGTACATATGTGTATGGGTAATGGTTTTGTGGACGTAATTGGTTTTCATTCGCGCTGATTTACTGAGCCTGCTTGAGGCATGGATGTTTGTCACGACACCATTTCCCTTACACGATTCGTTCTCTGAAGGATTTTCTTTCTTTCAACATGGGTTTTCTCTTGATAAGTGAGATTATTAACTGCTAGTAACTGTTTATTTTTTAGAACGGATCTAATGAAATGTTTAAAATATAGATATACCTAATTATAAGATTTCGTGTTTCAATATGTAAGTATACAATTTTTGTATGTTTTCAAAATCTTTAAAAAAAACATTGAAATTGTATTGGATCAAGAAATACATTAATTCTATCAACGCTTATATTATATTATATTCTATTTTCAGCATAATATAGTTTTGTAAAGGGCGGGTTTGGTGCCGTTTATTTCGGTTAATTTTATTAAGGTAGGCTTGTTGATATATTATTTTACGATGTTATCTTTGATAATGTTTATGTATGATAGAAGTTGTTGACATTTAAGAAAATAATTATTATGAATAGTTTTATTATTAATGAAAATATTGTTATAAAACTCGTTAACGGTATATAACTCTCAATGTAATAATAAGCGGTACGATATATTACTGGTCTTATCTCAATAGACTTTAGTAGGTATTGTGAAGAAAAATATTCATTGAAGTAAGCCCAGCCGTACTTAAGTGATGCGCAACAGATGCATAAACTGATAGATATAACAAAATCCTTGATATTCTATTATATTTTAGCTATAATTTTTTTTAAATAAAAAGAATCCAATCTACAACTTTGACCTCATTTAAAATATAGGTATGTGGAAAATATGTAATCTTTAATATGTACCGTCAAACTCGTTAGAAAGGGTATGACACGTTTTAAAATAATCAGTTGCCTGCTAATTCTTAATTTACTGCCTCGATGGTGGCACCTCTAAATTGATTGAGCCAGCCGCCGGCTACACTTTACTGGACCATGCACGATGGCGATGAGTGTAATTTCTTATTCTAAGTAAATATTGATTTATGAAAATATTTATATACACTCGTAGGTATGTGTAGCTGTAATTCTTATATATATGTACTGAGTAAAGTTATTTAAGTATATGATTGCTTACTGAATGCTTTTGACAATACAAGAATAATAAAATTCTAATTACACGTGTTGGTACAATCTACATATTATGTAAGGTGGGTGGGTGGTGGTGAATGTTCCTTCGAAGGCCAATTACTAAAAAGTCATAGTTATTGCCACGTGATGACAAATTCCTTTTACTTACACTAATACCTAACTATCTTAAGTGAACTAACCTAACTATTTTATGTCAATGATTTCATTATTATGATTTCAGTCAAAATATCGGTAGTTGTCCTAGAAAAGTCAATGGTTCCTTGTAAAGCCAATCAAACTAGGTCAGTTATTTTTTTTATAATTTTACTATTAAGGTCATTGAAAACTTATTTTTTATCAATATAAAACTCATTAGTATTACTTTTAAACACATTTATTTATATATTATATTTCTAAAAGATTCTTAGTTATACCACATATCACATAATACTATTGTATACTATTATATACAATTGTGACCTTACTAGCTTATACAATTGTGATCAAGTTATTTTCGTTGAGTATTTTATAAACGGATATATAATTTTGAGCGTTTAATGTTACGTTATAATGAAAGACCTTTTAATACAGTTTAAGTATAAGCAGATATTTTGTTAATCATAACGTTAGTTTTCAGTGCAATGACTGATTTATAATATCGCCCCTGTAAGGAGCCCTGTTCCTAGTAAGGCCATTTAGAAGAGCTCTCTAAAACCTACATTTATTAGAAAGTGATTAACTTTGCAATAAAAAAAATGTTTAATATGTTACATAATAAAACAAAGTGCTATTAAAAATAAGTTTGTTTCTTTTATCCAGTAAATAAACAAATTATAACTGTTTATTTGTTAAGGTGGTCCACCCACCTTAATTATCAATAAACTTATGTGTACGGATAAAATGTCGTTAATTTGGTTGTCTTTTGTATGTTTGGATACATTTTTAAAGAACGTTGATTTTTTTTTCTTTCTCACCTACCAAAGGATTAAGTTCTAAAAAGGGGTGGTTTCGACTAACTTTATATATTATGTGAAAAATCTAACTATAAAAATTTTTGTCACGAAACAACACTTATAATGTATATTACCCCTTTAACGGATGAATTTTCAAAATTTCTTCCTTCATAGTCTACTTCTTTTCAAAAAGAATTCTCGTAAAATATTTCTTTTAATGTTTCTTATTATAGTTTTACACTAAGATTATGTTTTGAAGGTAATTTTTAAAGTAGGTTTCATTAATTTTTCCACATTTTCATTAAGTAACCGCATCAATTTCTTCAAACGTACTATTTTATATGACCATATCATTAAAAAATCTAATTTAATAACAAATATGAAAGCTTTTAGTACATGATACTATAAATGGGTAATGAATGTATAGCAAATGTATCGCCTTCCTAAAGATAACCATCTTTAATATCGTATGAGTGGACGAGTTAAAACTAACGGACGGAAGGCGCGCCCAAAGGGTTAACTTAGTAACTGCTAGATTGAATACCGCTATCTATTATATATCTTCTAAGTATTTTGAAGGTAGAAAAGTCAGATAACTTTAATAAAAAAATATTGTTAATACCGATTCACAGAAATTTTATTTTTAAACAAGAAAGTCAGTTACAATAATGATATACTTACTTACTTAAACGTAATATTAAACTTTCTAATGTTGTTTATATCTTCGTATTAAATCCATACAAAGATACAATTATAAGTTTTGATAGACAAACACAAAGCAACAATAACTATTCCCGAAGGTACGGACCGGAACTGTCCCTCATCCCTCAGTTAAACTTGGAATTTATTACCGATGTTAGATCTTAGTTAATAATTCTAAACATCATTAAACAGGATGCGGTTGTATCCTCCGAAAGGCTCGGGGCTCGAATAGGAAAACCTTTGATTATTATGAACTATTGATAACTTCCGGCCGCAAAGAATTGCTAAATCATTTGACTGTAGTAGGTCTAATAAGTATAGTTTTAGTGCAATATGATTGAAACTCTCTGGAAACCTTAAGAAATGACTTAGAGAAATCTGTGCATAAAATAATCTTTAAAACAAAAACTTTAACGTTTTGAGTAAGGATAGAGATTCTAAAATAAAAGTTAGGTATTAAAAATTTTGTCTCTATGATTGTTTGTTTGTCCGTATTTCACGCAAAATATACTGAACAGATTTTGATTTTTTATTTTCGATTTTAAATATTTTTACTAGGATATTTTTTGTTACAGAAAAGTCAGAAGAAAAATCTTTATTTCCGTGGGAAAACACAAAAACTAGTGCTATTGAGTCATCCGTCGATATTCATGTAGGTATATGGCTAACAAAATTGATATTATTATGTATTACAGAATTATTATGCATGTACCAAGTCACACCCAAGCGAAACAAGCGTAAGTCAAATAAGTGGAATGCAAGCCACTAGTTAAGCACAAAGTTTGATTAAAATAATTGTTTATTTATATGTTATTTATTTGAAAATTTTATCAAACAAAATACTAGAGTAAATATTTCGTAATTTTACCATTTAAGTAATATTAACTTTAATTATATGTGCACGTCGCTGTAGAAGTTGTGATTGCATCCTCCATAACTTTGCAGCGCACTCGATACCTTTTGTGTTTGCGGGGTTGCCTTTGTAAGCCGCCAACTGGTGCGTTTACTCTGCACTCAATAGGTATCTAGCCATGTACTTTTTCCTGCAGAAGGTTTCATCGAACATTTTTAATTTATTATGGTGAAATAATTAAATATATATTTCTGTCATTAAACACTTATGTGTTTACGAATTTGTGTATTACGAATAGTTAAGATGTGCAAACTGCGATAGATTTTGATGTAAATTTGGTATGATAAGGAATAAAGTATCCAGGTCAATATACCTTTTACTGCGAAATATGCTGCGAAAATATATAATTTCCGATAAATCTGTTCTAACACTTAATAGTTAGACGCTTGTAGTAAGTTATTATTTAATTTTCTAGTCACAGTAATTATTTCATATGAAAATCGATGACACGTAAAACGTTATCGAATCACATGTAGTAGAACGACGACAAAATGCGGCGCTGAAGGCAAAAGCGATAATCTCTCTCGTCTCAGACCTGAGTTAGACACCTTCGTGAGACTAACGAAGTTCTTATAATCCCACCTCCGGCGCCTTCAACCCCGGTTGCCCCCCTATAATCGAGTTATTGCCTTGCATCTCATGTCTTACGCGTCCCTGCCTACTAATGGTTCAAGCGTATTGTAATTTTTATGTATTTTAATGGCTTTATCTATATTTATAATTCATTATTTATCGAATTAAAAAGAAAAAATGTAGGGATCATATGCCTATACAAAAGAAGACTAGTAAGTAGTAATGTAATGGCTTTAGTTAAATGCACGTATAACCTCTAAAGCTAAGTTTTTTATTACCTACATGCAGATTTGCAAGCAATCCATTATGGCAGTTTTTTATAAGAAACAGCCAATAATGTAGTAAGCATATTATACATATTATAGTATATCGCGTATGCATAAATACAAAAACTCATAATAAAACATTCTATTTTATTTAAATACTTACTTTACTCTTAAGCCCGTGTACAAATTTAATATATTATATAAAAAGCCGAAAATAAATATAATAAACTTACATACATAGAAATAAATAATCATACTTTAACATTACATCTATTTTGTTATTAATTATTATAATAATTTTTATTTAACTATTCAAAAATAACTATATACTACTACTGCTATTAAAAAATAAATATTAACTTATTAAAAAATAAGTCTAGAAGAATAGTTAGTTGTTACTTGTTATGTTTCCTTGGAGAGTAATTTTGATGTTTTTATATTAAAATAATAGAGTGATTAATCCATTTATTTTCTTTTAATTATTTTATGGTCGCATGAGAATTGCATTTTAATGATATAATTTGCTATGGTAATTAAAGTTGCAAAATTAAAAATGGCATAATGCTGCATATAATGTAATGGCTTGAGGCATTACACACGATGAATTGTTCTGCAAAAGTCTATAAATAAGTAATTATTATATGCTATCTATGATTTTAATAAAAATCTCAAGTTAGTATAATAATTATTATAATTATGCTTGACTTAACTCAGATATAATTATTATTATAATTATTTTCTTTAACTATACTGTTATTCGTTTTCTTTTAGCAAGAGTCCAGTGATAGCGCCGTTATTTGGGGAAAGTGGGATGTGGGTTCATATTCATCGCTCGCATGACTGATATTTTCATGCGAAAATCTTTAACAACATGATAATTACTTGTTTTAAGGTGAAGGAAAACACAGTGAGGAAACTCACTCACACAGAGAGGAAACTCACTCAGGAAGGCATGTCTGAAAGATGTCCCTCGCATTGAAGGGAGGCACGTATCCAGTTAGGACGTTAAAAAGGCTGAACACATATCTCTATTGATAATAAAATACTGATATCTAAAGTAGAAAAAAAAACATTGTATATTATATATAAGATACCTATATCTTGTAAGATAAGATTCATTTTGTAGAGACACAGGTTTTTTTAATACCGCTATACCGCAAGACCGATTTACATTTAATTCGTGTTTTATTATTAAAGATTTCGTTATATAAAAATAAATAAGATTATCTATATATATGCATACTCGCCTTTCGAGTTAACTATACACATTAGTTAACTCGAAAGGCGAGTATGCAAAGTAGAGTAGTACTTATAGTTAAATTTCTTAAAAAAATGATTCTGTAACAATCTATTACGAGAGTGCCATGGAATCCTTACCTTATAGATACGAGTTTATACAATATACGAAAGTTATCGATCAACAAACAAAAAGTACATTCATCTACTCGAGGCTTTGAATGTAGCTTGAAAATTTAGTTATAATTTCTGAATTGCGCAGTGCCTGTGGTACACAAACATCAGCGACAAACAAACCGGCATTGTGCACCGCTCGAAGAGTGCTCTCGTTGCGCTACCTCTACTCTAGCGCAAGTCATAGACGCATAACTATGTCATATTACAAGTATCGATGGTAAGCAAAGGTACTTGGTTGGGTTTTATTAATGACCTCATACTAAAGTTTTAAAAGTAGGTAAAATGATACCTCAAAAATCTTATTGAATTATTATGTTTTCATAATTTTAAATTGTAATGAATAATCGTTTATTAATAAGATTAAAGAGAAAATAAGAATAACCTTAAATTGTATTTGCTATCGACCTCCTATTAATTAGTTAGATGTACTTGTTTCCGCTTACGAGTGACTAATACACCATCCTCAATGAATACGTCAATATTGTTGTGTTTTGACTGCCACGGTCTTTTGACGAAATGCTCCAAGTGATCCACGAGTAAACGCAGTTTTGAGTATCAAAATTTAAATATTAATGCCTACGCCACTATCGAAGCAAAATTCAGGGGCGTTGGTCAATTTCCATCAATCATTTGGATCAGGACCGTAATATTATTAAGAAAGAGTTCTTGCGTTTTACACATTTTATTTATAAGGCAATTTGCTTATTAAAAATTCGATTCAAATTATTACTAAAACAATTTTTAGCTGAATTTAATAAAACATGTTGAAGCAAAATATACATTTGATAAGCTTTTCGTCCAATTATCCTGTAATTTTAATGAGCTTTATTAGTTTTCTTTTGAATTTCCATAGTATTTAAAATTCAGTGAAATTATTGTTATTCATTCTTAATAAGCATTCTATATTTAAGGTGAAATAAATTCTAAAATTAGGTGAAAAGCGTTCTAATGATTAGGTCCATTGAATAATATAATCGTTGAGGGCAAATCGTTCTCGGGTATAATAATCATTAAATGTATTCCCATTTTATTGGAGCTCCGACTCCGACCTCTTCGATTACGATCTCTATTCTTATTAGGGTACCGTGAGAGAATTCGTTACAAGGATGTCTTTCATGAAGAAGTATATAAAATTAAGTACTTAGATATTCAGTATATTTGTGTAGAATATCTTAGAAAAAATATAAAAACAACAAAAAATGGGTACAGAGAATTCTAAAAGTAATTGTGATCATTGATCTAACATTTTGATTGTATTTATAATGAAAAATCAAAAATTACTACTATATTTATTTACTATATTTATCATACATATGGGTAATATATTTGTATATTAGTTTTTGTGCTTATAATTATTCTATTAGAATACACATATATATCGATCGCGAATATGATATTCTACAGGACCCTTAAATTAGTGAAGCAAGGATTCGACTCGATTTGGTTTTTATTATGAAAATCATATTCGAATATATGGGAAGGAAAAATAAAACAAGTAGTTTCGTAACATGTAATTTTGGTAAATACCTCTTCGATACAAATCAAATCGTTTTGGGAACAAAAAGCTGTATCAGTACAAATGGATATAATATGTATGTGTTCAATATGCGCATAATATTAGGTTTTAAATTCGGTTATAATTAATTTAAGAAATTATACGTTTCGTAACCGTGAATTCAATTCATTCTTTTTAAAGTTGACTGTTTCGCTTATAATAATATTATTTTATCTACATTTTGATATCATAGTAGATTATTCTCAAACATATTTTCAGGCTTAATTTAGCTACGGTTAATGATTGCAGAGGTCTTCTGTCCTTTAGTGCAAGTATTATTCCTATAGTGTCTAAATAAAAATAATATAAAACACATCCCGAGAGTTGGATATTAAAGATGGTTACATAGTTTTTCTTACGTATGAAGTATAATTAGCTATTGGTGTCTACTGTAGGCTGTGTTGATGCGTTGAAATCTATTTAAGGAATAGTCATTACGATTCGATTTATTACTGTCTCATTGGATATCTTTGCATTCTAAAGTCAACGCACACGAGCATGTTAATTACTTGCATGCATGTAAAAGTGCATATGTGTGTAAGGTGGCGTGCCGTGTGGGGGCTGGAGGCCACTCCCTCGTCGACGCCTGCTCATTTTAAATTGTAATTACAATTTATTATTGTGTCTCTGTGCCGCCTTCGTCGCTGCCGCCATTTTATCGACTCTGCTGGTAATTCTTATGTTTCCGATATGGATTGTAAAGGAACTGAACATCATTTGCATTAGACAAGTTCTAGGGCGTGGAGATCAATGACACATCACGAAGCCTTCGTATCTACCCTTACAAAATTGCTAAAACCTTGGAACTTTGTACAACTATTAAGAATTATTATGTAATAAGAAAAGAAGAATAGTAGTTTTATAGTTTAAAGGAAAAACATTGCAGACGTTAATCTAAATGATGCAGTGTAACAGGCATTAAGCCTTTATGGGTCGTATGAGAATAAAAAAATACGTACTTATCAAATGCTTATGATTAAAGTTAGTTAATCTTTGTGCTAGTTCTTGAAAAAATCTTGAAAATTAGTTGTTAGTTCTTGAAAAAATCTTGAAATTATAATCAAATACTGGATGATAAGGAAACAGTCCTTAGATAAGAGAAAGTGGTGGCCCAGTGGTAACGCGCTCGCTTGGATATCCGAGAGATGCGGATTCATATCCGAGTCTCGCCACTCTGATATTTTCATGTGTCTTACCGTGAAGGAAAACATCGTGAAGAAACCTACATGTCCGAGTGAATTTAGCAAGATATCGGAAGACAAGTTGAATTTCGCCAACTCACACTAGGCCAGCGTGATGGGCCCCCCCAACGTGCGTTCACCTTGTTGTGGTGGGGGAGGCTCAGTAGCGTACGGGAAAAGGAGGCCCGTGCCCAGCAGTGGGATGTCAAAAAGTGCTGAATTACATGTATAATATACAATATAGATACATGTATCTATCGAAACACATAATAAAATACACATACGCGAGTATATACATTTTTCTTCCACTCTATACCACAACTAACACATATATCTCTGTTTTAAAAAGCCACTTTTAGATATGGGGGTCAACGAGAAAATGAAACTTTGTACAAGTAAGTATTAGTAGATGGCATAAGGTAAGTATATATAAAAGCATTTTTTTTACTAGCAACACATTTTCAATGTTATGAATTATTGATTTTGTTTCAGGCCTAAATCAGACTAAATGGTCCAAAATAACCGGTATATAAAAATAATTAAGGCAGGCCTTTGTATAGGATGGTAATGTTGGATTTCTGTAAATAAAATATAAATTTATAATATTTCAAAAAATATTTTAATAAACTGGTAAACTTTATTAAATGGCAGGTCATTAAAGTTAGGTACACTTAGAATGTTTTCTTTTTCTGACAATCTATATTTTTATTAACGGCAAGATAATTTTGTCGCTAATTTTGGATTTTGCCTTTCGACGATGTACCTAGTAGGTATATTAAAATTTGAAAAATTCAGACTTCTTCATAAGGAAAGAAATGTTCGATTCCGCAAAGCCACAAAACTCTTTAAGTTCTTGATCAATTGATTTGAAATATGCGTTCATTTGTTCATAGAGTACATAGAGATATTTTTTTGGTTTCTATTTTTCTATCGATGATTGCCATGAAAATGTTTACATTACATTTGTACACGTAGAATATTTTTGCGGTGTTCATTATCTAGTAAGAATCTGCGATCGAATGATTATGTGTATGTTTTTTTTTTCAACAGAGATATAAAAATGGATTCTGAAAAGCTTATTTAAATAAAAAAATCGAATCGTAAAAAATAAATGTATATATGTGTATAGGTATGTAATAAGAGTTACTCATTTAATATTATAAGATATGGAAAATACGTATATTAGTAGAAATATTTCACGTATTTACAGCACATACATTACAGTTAATTAATTAAACTTAATCGCTTTAACTTTCATAATATATATTGTATCAAATAAGCTCTGGAATATTTAAGTTAGGTTTCTTAAAACTATTGTTGAACAACATGCCACATAAAGTTAAAGATCAAAGTTAAAATAATCTCATCATATTCAGCTGTGAATTTTAAGTAAAAGCTTATGAAGATGAATGTTAAATGTAAACATTGAAATCCCGAGCGTCCTGAATTAAATCCAATTGTAGTAAAAGCGGGGTCTTAAGACTATCAAATGTCTTAGTTAATGCGAATCTGCGAAGAGACGGTCCGCCGCCGTCATTTCTTGTTAAGACCTTAATAAGTGCTTTACACAACACAATTGTATGGAAGGTGTAAGTGGATAAGTAACGTCGTGTTTATATATTGTAGTTTAATATTAAATTGAAATATATCGTTTGAATATTGTATTCTGACTTTTATTTTACTTACTTCTGTCATATCTCATCTCATATCAGTACCTATTTGATCTGATGAGATTAAAGCCATGTAAATATAAATAAACTTCTATTATAATAGCTGAAGTTTGTATGTTTGCGTGTCTGTTTGATAAGTTCATAACATTTCGTATACAGATAGGCTGTCTTGGAGTTACAAATAATTACTTAATAATTACTACTAAGTTTATTAGTTTACTTATAATACTCCTTAGTTAAGTAAGTACAAATTAATATAATGAATGTAAAAGTTTGTAAGGATATATGGATGGATGTTTCTTCCTTTTCTACGCCAGAACGGCTACACGGATCTGAATGAAATTAGATTTACGTAGGTTAGCTTTTTGTCCCGGAAAAATGTACAGTTTCCGTGAAAAAGACTTATTTTTGTTCTTCACTAGAGACGAGCCCAAAGCAAAGCGAGGGCGAGTACGGTAATCAACAATTTAAAATAAAGTAGGTTGTTTTAAACAATTTAATTATTTTTATTACTAACTGAATATACAACTAAATGGATTATTATTATTATCAATGAAACTACCTTTTCGGAAGTATTAAATGGATTATATTTGTTTTATAATGTACCTATTATTAATAAGAAATATATATTTTTAATAGTATGTAAATTGTACATATATTTTAAAAATATTACTTATTCTTCAAAGCTTTTGCTTTGCGGACGGATTTTCAAAGTGTGATAATTTCAATTCAGATTACATGCAAATTCAAATAACAGCCCTTTTCTTAGAGGGTTAAGATGTTTTTGTAGTGAAGTGTTGCCACAATTTATTGTTAGGCAATCGCCTTTCTGCCCGGTTAAATTGAAATGAATAAAGATAACTTCCAAATTGTTTCTGAACATTCTTTTTTCACTTGAATGGTGATTAAAAGTCAACCATCTATTAAATTACATTGTGTGCTCTTGCTCTCATCTTATCGTGTTTTCTATCATTTATTTAAAAATACTACAAAATATAATGATATACCTACTTGATATAGTTCTATAACATCATTTTATTTTTATATACGTTTTATAATTATTGTCATTTAGATTAGACAACTATTAATAATTTATGAATGTACGGATTAAGATGACATTTAGCATTATAGACCTTGGAGTACGGGCAAATATTAGGCCCATACGGAGCGAAGCAAGGGTTAGTCGCTAGTCTCTTATAAAATGTTCAAGAAGTAACTGGGGCAATAAAATAATGCCTTCATCACCCTAACGTACAATAAACAGAGTAACAAGACAATAAATAAGGCCATACATCACGCAGAAACATAGCTCAAAGTTATTTAATTATCCTAAGGAAAAACTAATCCGTTGTAGAGAACGAAAATTACGCGCCCCGTCGACAGGTGCTGCTACGTGTGTGTGCACGCGTGATTGTATAGGCTGTTCCTTAAAAGAATATTGTAGTATTTTAATCTAATAATAGGTTCTTTTGTATGGTGAGTCAAGCGTGTTTATTAGAAGCTTTATAGTATGAATAAATTGAATATAAATTAAATGTCTAAGATAATCTTTTTTGAACTACTTAAAACCTTAATATATGTATCAGATTTTATACATATAGATTGAAAATGTTTTGCTTATGTCAATTTCCTTAAATTATTAGATGTAATCTCGTCGTTACGTTGGAAATTTAGTAGTAATACGTGAAATGGAAGTAAACTAAAACTTTACACATTTGCTATATTATTAAGAATTATTAAACTTATGTTCAAAAACAAAGATCAGCCTGTATATTAAAACCATTCTTCAATAGAGACTAAAGGCGGCAAGTAGCTGTCTTGTGCGACAATATTTATGCCCGCAATATTAACTCGTATGCGACTATACATGATAGAATTTCCAAAAGTCCTATTATAAAATACAGTATATTAACAACAAGACATAATTTATCAATTTGCTATAATTCTTCTACTGTTAAAGTTTTATATCTGAACCCATAAAAATTTACATAGGTACATACATATTGATTTCTTTAAATAAAAATATATGTGAATATAGCTTCAGAATATTTTCGAAATGATTACGCTTCTACCCTTTTTGACATCGTAATTGTAATATTAACGATCAAAAATAAAATATAGTATATCAATACGAATAATTGAAGTGTCCGAAATAGAAATGGAAGGGCGTCACATCAACGTCCGTTCGCCCCGGGCAGATATAAAAATCATTCATATGGACAAAATAAAATTGCATCCCAAATAACCCGGTGCTCATCGGCCAAAATCTATTAGCAATAAATATGAAGTTTTCCGATTTAACCGGATTTAAAATGGCTGAGAGTCGGTAATAAAATCGAAAAGTTCAGGTTGTCTGGTTTACGACATTGTAGTTTGGTTCGTCGGTTTCTTACAGTTTATTGTGGCTAAGTAACGTTTTATTAAGTAGGTACATACTATGTGAATTAGTACCTAATAGTTAGTTGTTTAAATTCAGATTTGATCCAATATTCTTTAATTTAATAAGTAAGTAATATTGTATGATGTGCTGAAATTTCAATAAAACATTATTAACATTTTTAAAATAACAAAGGTTACGGAATTGTAGCAATTAGGTACTGAGATGGTGCTAGGAAAATTGATTTTATTCAATAGCCCAAAGAAGGGTTCTGTATTTTGTTTTTTTTTAATTCTATTTTCTAATTAATATTTACTTAATATTTCAGTTGTACTATGACAAAAATGACTGAAACTCCCGAGCCTACGTAACCTAGGTATTAAAATAGTCTTAATCTCAAGGAGCAGTTTCATCTTTCTTATAAGGGAACGTGGGGCAATTGTCGAAGACCCGGCCACACGGAGCCCCGAAAAGTTCTAAGTTCCCATATAAAGATTTTCATTTACATGGGAAACAGAGAACTTTAATGATTAACGGTCTTATTCATAAAAAAATATAGAAGCTTTATTAGCTTGTTAATAAGCAAATTCTCAAAAACATTATTCATAAACGTTCAATAGTGTTAAAACGCTCTATAAGTATTCAATAACGGCTCTGTAACTTATAGTAGCTTGAGGCCTACTATAAGCCTACTATAAACCTTTAATAAAGGACAAGATGGTCGTGTTGTCATCAGTGACAGCTGATAATTTGATTAAACTTGAAGTGAGATTATTTTATTTGGTGTCTAGTGACATTGCGTAATTGTAAAACATTGTTTAAAATTATTTTTTTCCTGTGTATCAAACCAAGATACCATATATGATATAATGCAAGCTCCCCAAACTATAGCCGCCATTGGCTTTGGTGTTTGGAAGCAACGGTTTCAAAGCTTGTTGTATGGAGACACCGTTCACATGCGTAACGTAAAACCTACATATATGTGGCTCTTGCAGTTTTGCATAATATTGCAATAGATCATCAGGACACAGTTCCAGGTAATTTTAATCATATTATCATAACTTTACATCAACACATGTATATTACTATTTATGTAAGCAATATTTTTTACAAATGTTATTTTATTTCAGAAAATGATGATGACATTCATATTATTCAGGAGAATGGCTTTGCAGCACCTACTAATATGAGTGAAAGAGGAAGAGTAGGAAACAGTACTTTCCTGCGAGCATTTATTGATGAGCATTTTAACTATGGATAGAAATAATAATAAGTTATTAATATAATATTATAAATTCGAAAGTAAATGTCTGTCTGTCGCGGTTTCACGCCAAAACTACTGAACCGATTTAAATGAAATTAAGTACACAGATAGTCTAAAGCCTGAGAAAGGACACAGGCTACTTTTTAAGGCGAAAAACGGCATGTACGAGTAAGAGGTTGAAATAGGGGATGAAAGTTTGTATTGAAATTATGTCATTTTTAAAACTAGAAGCTTGAAATTTTTTTAGGATTTTGATTAGATATAAATAAATAAGACATTCAAGGTTTGTAAAAATTGTATTCTAAAAGTACCTATGATATAATATTGTAAATTAATAAAAGAAATATATATTTTATTTTAAAGCATTTTATTTTTCATCTCGTAATATTCAATTTTTGCTCCCTTTGCACATGCAGTGAAAACTGTGAACAATATTACAGTTTAATCTTTATTTACACTAATAATGCACTGTATTTATTTAAAAACACTATACCTGTTGAATAAATCTTCCCATGCTGCCTGCTTTTTAGAGTTTGTTTTGGTATCTGTATTTTTGTTTTCAATGGCGGAAACCCTCTGAACCAACCCTGACCAACTCCGTCAATAATAATTAATGCTACGGAAAGAAATAAGCGCGAGAAAATATTAAGTAAACACGTAGAAATACAAAGGATTAAGGAAGTACACCAAATACACACTTATGTAGCTTGAAGTTTAAATTCTGTACTAACCTGCTATTAGCTTAACCTATTTGCACTTCTGTCTCTCTTTTTAGCTACTTTTATTCCTTTTTCAATAGTTAAAAAATGGTTTTGTTCACTAATTTACTTTTGGCGGAAAAGTCAAATCAAATGTCAAACTGATTCACGGAGCATTGAGACCAGTATTTTTGACATTTTGTCCATGAATTTATCAGAATGACAACACAATAAAACGAATCCAGCTTATAGCAAGCATTTAGTTATGAGACGTTTATTGATCCGTTATGAATAAAGAAAGTTATGAAACGTTTAATAGGCCTATTGAGCATTTTAGCTAATGAACATTGTAAACCTATAATAAGAGATTTTTATGAATAAGACCGTTAGTCTATAATACATTGGACAGTATTTTTTAATTCAAGCTATTTTTTTAACATTATTTTTTTTACTTAAAGGCCTTAAATACTTGTGTGCCTAATTGGCTTGAGACGCCGCTGCCAAGGATAGTCCCATTTCATTCACTGTCATCGAACTGAGAGAAATCGCGCGAAATTTTATTCGCAGTGCCGATACTTCTATAAGATTCAATGTGTTACAGAATTGCGGAAAAAACCGCGCGGAATAATTTCGCAGTGCGGACAGGTCGTTAATCTCACTATTTCAATAAAGTCTGTCTCTACGTTTCAACTAACCAATGTTGAGAAAAACTTTCAAATATTATCTTCCAAAATTTTCATATTCATCGTTTTTGAATTAATACTATGTTGCAGATTTTTTCGAAATGGTGTGTTTGGTTTGGTGTATCAGTAATAAATTTTCATTGATTGTTCTCCAGTTTAAACCTGATTTATACCTATAATAAATTATCATCATAGTAGGTAGCATGCGTTCATAGTTGCAGTTTCGATCGTTTATCGTGTATCGCTTCGATGCAACGTTTGTCTACCTAACACTATCTTAATTATGATAAATTTTATTTACATTTGACTGCCTCGGTAGTGTAGTGGCTAGCATGTTCGGAAGCACACCGGGAGGTCCGGGAGGAGGAGGTCCTGGGTTCGAGTCTCGGGTCGGGTCAAGTTTAGTTATAGAGTCTTTCTGTTATATAAGCCTCAGGAACAGCCCGGGGTTGGGAAGTTGGCGGTGTTTCACCCCCGTGCCTCGGAGAGCGCCCCCGTGCCCCGTGCCGTCGGTCCTGCGCCTAAACTCTCACTGGTCGTTTCGAGCATTCGTCCAGAACAGAGAGTGCTTTTGTATTTGCGCGTACACTTGTGCACTATAATATATACCGCGCCGTTGGCTAGTCTCAATGAGATTGGCCGCCGTGGCCGTAATCGGTCGGGAGGACATTATTATTATATTATTATAATTGCTTAGAAGGTACCTCTATAATGAATTTACCTATAACGCATCATTATTATTTATTACTCGCTATTTAAAGATATGCCAGTAAAGTAGAAAATCAAAGCCTTACATTTATTTTTCGTTACTTTTTAAAAATCAACGTAATTTCAAGAAAAGAAAAAAAGCTTAATTAGTAAATTGGAATAATAGCTGACCTATGTGCTTTTCTTATATACAAGCTAAATTATTGAGTTTTTGTTAAAAGTATGTATAGCCAATACTGATATGGCTGGATCTATTTGAATGTTTAGAAAACGTATGGACTATGCTCTGGAGTTACACTGCGGTCGGATACAAGGCAAGTAGGTACCTACCTATACTAAGCAACAAATGTTTTTTTTAGATTTACTACTTTCTTTAAAACATGTGTTTGGTATTTTTGTTGCTTTTCAAATATAAAGTATAATAATTCTTTAACGATTTATGAATGAGTAAACCAGAGCAAATTCTTATAAGTATTTGGGTAAAGGTGTCAGGTGGATTATTAAATGGGTGATTAAAATTTAAACACAAAATGATAATTTTCCTTTTTAATCTTGATATTTTCCTCTACGATACAAGGCACACACACAATTTTAAGTAAATTAATAATAATTATAATAGAAATAATAAATAATAAGTCGCTTTACTGCAATAACCAAGGTATAAACGTGTACTGATAAGCCTCGATATCTAATTGACAAAGGAAAACCTACGCTAACAGCTAGTTTAACCTGAACTTTACAATTAAACTTTGAACAGTGAAACTTTCATACATTTTATTATAAAAATGAAAGAACTAATACGAAAGTCCCATTCTCGCCCTGTATACACTCACACATGCGCATTCATCTAAACATTTATAGTAACAACTAAGTTTTAATTATTACGTCGCATCATCCGTTACAGATAATATGTATGAAATTAATCGATTCAAGCTATATCTTACATCAGCGCTTGACTATGCTTATACTCCGATACTACATACTTTTATTTCTCTTAAGATATCTTTATTAGTAAATCGTGACTTTTCATTTTATAGCCAAGCGCCAATTGCTCGCTCGATACAATGTCTAAATCTTATTTAAACTATTTAAGACATTTAAAGTCATTTCGTAAAACTAAGCATCGATATAAATAACGCTATCATTTATACTTTATCTATAGTTTTAAACCTATCGCACTTAGAGTAATCACTACCCACGTACACCAGATCATGGATATGAGATGCTGAGACTATATTACAAACAGCTATTGCCCGCGGATCATTCATTGGAATTCCGACAGATGGACTTTAAAATCTAAACCGTTGATAAAATACTTTTAAGTTTTAAATGAGAGTAAACTATTTCAGAAAAATTAAATATACATAAAAATACTGTTTACAATGCTTCGTACAATTCTCTTCCCTTTTTTAGTTTTTTGAACTATAATTTTAGAAAATCAGGATTTAAATCAACGTACAAACTGACCCCTCCATCGGTTTTATATAACAGTTTAAATACATACAATATCTTAAGTATGAAACTTTAAAGAAATCGCTTACATTATATTGTACGCCAGAATTCTTTTCTAATTCAGTCAATAATATTTGTGTTTGTAAAATGAATTGTTTAAACTGCTAACTTAATATAGATATCGTACACTATTTTATAGATATTCTAGTATCAGTTACATCTAATCATTGCACTAAAATTGAATAAGTTACTTGATATTGAAGATCACATATTCGTGTTGTTTCAACTTAAAACAAAATATTTCAATGAATTGTTGCGCAGTGTTATTGATATATTAAATTAATAATAATTAATTAATATAAATGAAAGTGTAAATAATCGACTAGTATGTAAAAAGTGAACCGTATACAAACGTTTGGAAATTTTTAAAAGCAGTCTTAGATCAATTCCAATCGTTTTTGTTTTTTTTTTGTTCTATTACAGAATTTTACAAATTTTAACGATATGAATGTCAGTACAAATAATACGTAAGCTAAGGCTGTTGCTTATTTAAATGTATAAATCGTAAATCAGGAGACTTAATGTATAAATATGGCATTTAACAATAAGTTTAAAGGTACATTTCGTAAAAGATTAAATGTTGACGAATAATATATGTGTATCGTCGAACAAACCGTTGAAGCTTAAACCTAAAAATATTAAGAGATATTTACAAATTTCACTATGGAAGAAGAGTTTTTACGACTTCGTCTTATGCCACGAAATCTACGTTACTTCGTAAATAACAGTATTTACAGTTAATCTCAAAGTAGAAATACTTTAACGAGATCTGATAAACCAATAATTAACTCTAAACAATTAGTTCAATACTTTTAATGTACACAAACGAATCGAGTCGGAATAGCGACGTCGCCCAACAAAAGTGTCAACAGCACTATGCGAAGATACTGCACTTGGATCAACACTCTACTTTTCTCTGAACTCTGGCTTGACGCTTATGATGGGTTTCCTTGTCTCGTCGCTGTTTTCGTATTGGTCGGGGTATTCCCCGGTGCTTGCCAGCTAAGTAGCGGAGCTGAATAACACCGAATTCTTGTAGTAGCCGGCGCGGTCTGACAGCGGGCTCTTCACATCACGTTCCATGGCTTGTTGGCGGGACTTGCGCTCCATCTCCAACTCTTGCGCCAAGGATTCTGTTGACAATAAAAATAATCATAATCATAATAAAATTAAAAGTTAGATAGAGATATATGATGTCAATTTATATCGTATCTTAGAGACGAAATGAGATACCAAATATTCCCGTATTTCAAAATACGAGTGTGCACCCCGGAAAATGTCATTAGTGTCGTGGAGGCTGACATCAAACGAACTCCGCATCTGTATGGCACTTTCTAATTTAATATTCAATATTGCTCTAGTAAAAACGTACCAGTCTCTGTAACGTGGCCGCTTATTAAATTGTGTGTAGATTCTGTATGTGTGACATGACTTTAATTGTTTCATAATTAAAACAATTTAATTAGCTTTAAGTACCTACTTATTCATAAATAGAATTTGCGCATTGGCGAAGAATGCTATTAAGTTTCGATGTATTTATTAATTAATTAATTATAAAATGCTGGAAACAGCAACATCTATCCATTTATACATTACATAAATAAAATTGAAGTGTCTGTATTAATTTCAAATTAACAGCTTTTCACTAATGCATATGAATTTATAAACGGCACTAACATAAAAAAAGCATTTTCTTAAATTTTTGTCTGTTTGTCTGTCAGTCTATTTGTTCCGGCTAATCTCTGAAATGGCTGCAACTATTTTGACGGAACTTCTTGCTACTTTTATGTTAAAACTGTTACTTAATTTAGGCTTTGGTTGCGCTAAATCTAGGGACGAACACGAGCAAACCGAGGGTGAGTCGCTTGTTTTCACCATAAAGATTAAATAGATAAAAATTAAAAAGTTCATCCTCAAACGATATAAACAAGTGCAAAATGTGAAATGATACACCAGAAGAGACGAATATTTTCTAATAAGATTTTGGATAAATTGACAAAGTTCGTGAAGAGGCAAGAGTAGGTGAGGTAAGGCAATTGTCTCCGAAAACGTCTACGTTTTACGAAATATGCTTATTCAATTTCATGCAACGCTTGCCGCCTCCTGCAATTTACGAGATATAAAAGATATAAACGGAATCAGGTTTTTTGCTTACTCTCAAGGAACATTTTCTCAACGGGAATTCAATTTCTGTACGAGATATTCGTTTACGATTTATGCTTTAAAATAATATTAAACTGTCTGTTTAATGCTTTTTCATAATAAATGATTGTGATTAAGGTTTTTTTTTTAGATTCCACCGAATTTGCATATACTAGGCACTACTGTGTTCCAGTTGAGTTATGTATAGGTTGGACAATGGACATAGCATCAACTTTAAAGATGTCATAGAGGACAATCTTCTTATGAGAAAAGCAAAACTGAAAACAGTCAAAAAGTCATTTCAAAGCCGCTGGCTTCTTTAGGATAAGCATTAAATAAATGATACTATTTGTGTTTCATTTGTCATTTAAAAATACAATTATAATCCGATTTGTCTCAGCGGATACAGCTTCAGGGCATCACACTCACAAGTGTCGCTCATCGAGGGTTGTCCCGAAACAGAAACCTATTATCCCGGGCGAGATTATACGCCTAGGGCGTCACAATTAAATATTATACACCTAAAAGCTTCGGCCTTTGCCGTTTCACTTCGCTGCCACCCCTAAATGTCCCATTAGGTCTGTTTGAATACGTAATATTTTTACATTTGCCGCTTCTAAAACAGAATTGCCGGTTCCTTTGAGAGCCATAATCTATTTGTTCTTTGAAATAACTGTCACGCTTGAGCGCTCGAGTTAAATAAAAAGTTAGCCTTTCATATAAAAATTTGTTTCTTAAAGCGTCTCCATGAATTAAACTGATTCTCAAATGTTATTATTAATTTACAGTCGTTTATATTTTAAGTTGCACTTTTTTAGTTTTTACTTTTCTATTTCTAAATTGGACGTCATTGATTTGATTTTTTACAATAGCATTCCATAGGTTACGTTGCCTTCAAAGTAAATCTGAAAAACTGTTCAATCGATCGAATCAAAGATTAATTTACAGAGTAACGAATTGATTTCGTAATTAAATAGAGTGTCGAGCAAGAAATTAGGCTTTCGATATTCACTCGTTTTAAACATAAATTGTTTCTCTTACTTTGATCGTATAAAAACTTTTAGATGCTGTTCAGGTTGATCCACCTTTTATTTTTCACGTTTAAAATGTCATTGAACTGAAGTTTAATTTTTTGTTAAAAATGTGATAACTTTTTTGGAACCTAATACTTTGTAAAAAACATCATCAAAAGCGATATTTTATCCTGCACAATTTAGAAGGAATCAAGGCCTCGGTTCTATAAGATCGTTAAATTATAATAATTAACCTTTTACAAAAAAAAATATTTTTACCGAATTTGATAAGGTTGTGATGGAGAGGATGGTGTACATTTACACAAGTGATTATTGGAAATATATTATATTTTTATAACACTTAGCGATTTTACTAGCAAAGCAATTAACAGTTTTCTAAACATTTATAATGAGTGCTGTATTAGACTGTATTGATGTCTAGATGAAGCGTAACTAATAATCTTATTGATTGAATTGAGTTCCCTTAAAACTCTAAGCTACTGTATTTTTTCAAAGAATCAATTTCATTGTGATAAAATTAGTCTCATTTAATGTAGCAAAAAATATTTATACGTTTCAGATGCTTAAGCTTTTTTTAAGTAATTTCTAACAGTAAAACTACGTGAAGGATACTGTGCAAACATATATATTGTGTAGTAATAAGTAGTATATAATAATTTCATTAAACACGCCAATATTTTGTAGAGAAAAAAACAAAAAGTTAATATCGTCAAAGGTTTCGGGCGCACCTGTGCTGTACAATTTTATTTCCATTCATTTCATAAGCGCACCTAAAAAGTAGCCGGAGAAGTTTCCTCTTTATTAATTTTTCAACTTTATATTACTTAACATCAGTTGGTTCATTCATTTCCACCGCTTTTATGAAAAACAAGAATTACTGTCATTTATTTACATGGAGTTTACGTTATCGTTATATGCCATAAAACATAATATCTAAATCTAAATAGGATATACCTAATTTATTAGTGAAGGTATATAATGTAATAATTTTGCACTGATGTTTACAGAAATGTATTTTTTGTGAATGTCTTTTATGAATTTGGTCGTTATTTATTCAAAACTTTTGATTTACGAGTATCTCGTTCCGTTGAAGGAAAATGTTGAAAAGTTTTCTAATTTACGAAGAATAAAATATGTTTTTCTTTTACCGACGGCATTGAGGATACTAGATAGAAAGGGCCAAGTTGAATTGTTATTTATTCTTTATATTATACTTTTACTCGTATTTAGAACGACCAAAACATTTGTATGAAGATAAGAAATAAAAACCTATTTACTTGCTGTATCTTATATTTAATATTTTAGGAGGGACGGTCTTCAGCCCTACTGGGCACGGGCCTCCTTCAGTACGAAGGGGATCAGGCCATAGTCCACCGCGCTGGCGTAGTGCGTGTTGGCGGACTTCACATGTCTTTCGAAAACTTGCTAGGTTTTCTTAGACATGCACCTCACGATGTTTTCCTTTACCGTAAGACAAGTGGTAATCATGATAAAAATGATTCGCACGTGAAAGTATTAGAGGTGCGAGACCCGGATTTGAACCCACATCACTCATTACCGCTGGGCTACCACTGCCTGCGAGGGACGGTGCCTTTTCTTATAACTCATGGACGTACAGCGGTACCTACATAGCTCAAGGTTCTGCCTGTTATACGACAGCATATCTTCAAAATATAGGTTGTATAACAACTATCTGAACACCCTATAATAAAAACAGACCTATAATATTTTTTAACTTAGGCTTTGTATTTGCGGCAAATACCTAGTTTTGAATTGCTATGAGTTCCACTTTTAAATATTTATTTTTACGCTTAGTTTAAAAGTGACATTGGGATATAATGTTAGACTGGAGGGTCACGATTTTCGAGTGTATAATGTATTAAATGTGTGAGTATGTATGCACTATTTGGCAAACGGCTTAATTGGTTTCAGCTAGGTTCTTCTTAATTATGAAGACGTCTTAATTTAAACTGAATCCGTTATTAGAATTCAATATATTCAAGTAACAGAATTAAATCCATATCTTAATTCCATTTGCAGGTCGCGTGTTCGCGTGCGTGAGATACTCGTACTTGGAGGGTAACAGTTAAATTAGTTGCAATTTCCACTTAAAAGCAAAGCTTCGATACTTGGCTGTGGAACAGGAAATGTTACTCTTATCAATTCTGCCATTTATACGTGTTCCGTTTACAGTCGAAACCTTAACCAATATTTTTGGATTATTCTTACGATATTAAACAAGAATGTTATAAAATAAGTGCATATTACAAATTACCTACTTATTTAAAACGTCGTAATGATTACTAAAATTATATTATAATTTAATATGTTTTAGACTATAATAAATTACATCATCGTAAATAAACTATTATCCATTATGTTTTAAATATTTTTTTTTAAAAATATTGCCTGAAAGAATTGGCAGAAAAGTTTAAATATAGTAAGCCCGATGTATTCAAAATGTAAAAGTGCAAAAGCAGTTTTCATATCCATCAAAGTCACCATAAGGGTGTGTCTGCACACAATAGTATTTGAAAGTCCACAGAGGCCTGTACATTTTTAATGAAATTTCTGGGCTTTCCACAAAGAGGATATGAATGAAAAAAACTACCGCTTGATCCAAAAAACGCGTGAGTGAAGCGCACTCTCCTTGTTCATATCGCTTCCTTTAGCTACCGTTCCGCTGTACTAGTATGTGGTCTAACAATTTTGTTTCGAAGCTTTGTAATTATAAAATATGTTTATTTTTTACTTCTTATAACTATTTTACTCTTAGAACTAAAAAAAATATTTTTATTATTTTACGCGAAAAAAATTATAAGTATCATATTAATTTAATTCATACATAACCAATGACCATTTTGTTTTCCCTTTCAATGTAATTGCTCTTCACCAAATAAAAGAATCGATGGATTAATTTCTCCCCAGTACTATTTTAACAGAAATAGGAATGCGTGTATCGTTCATTTTGTGCTTTTAAATACTTCGCATTCTCTATTCGCAATGGTATGTAATATGATGAGTATTACGTCATGTCGAATTTTTATTCCTTAGGTATGAAAGACCCTTTGCTGCTTTAAAAAGGAGTCGAATATTCTATTCGATGTAAATCTTTTTGAACTCCTGTCTATAGAACAATATTATTCATGTATAATCTACCTACTTATATATATATATATATATATATATATATTATACTCTACTTAAAAAAGCTTTCCAAGATATGATATTATGTATATTATAACTACTATAGGTATTACATTTAGTTCTTAAAATAAGGTACCTTTATTCAAGCAAACGATATGGTTTAAACACATGTTAGTATTATTGTAAGTAGATAAGAGCCTAACTTGAGTAGTTACTTATGAGTTCATCATCATTTCTATCAAGATTACCACTTCTCTTACGATGAAGGAAAACATCGTGAGGAAACCTATATGTGTAGTCCACCAACACGCACTAGAGTAGTGTGGTAAACTATGGCCTGATCCCCCTCGTGAGGGAGGCGCGTGAACAGCAGTGGGACGTTAAAAAAGGCTGAAGAAATATTTAATGCATACCAGAGTAATTCTGCCAGAAGGCTGCACCTCCGCTCATAATGTCGACGGGCGGCGGCGGGTAGTTCCATTGCGGCTTGTCAGGCGTTCTCGGCGGGTCCCGCTGGAATGGAGGTGAGGAAGTCGGCGGCTCTGTGCTGGGCGGCTTGCTCTCTGTTCCATTCTCACGCTCGCGGTTCTCTTGTGGTACAGGTGTTAAATTCTCTGTACAACAAAAAATTATGGTCTTTTTGACGATTATATAACTTTTTTTTTGTTTCGAATGCAAAGTATTCTATTTTTGGCAGTAACGTGTAAGAGAGAGACTAAAGATAGGTTTCTGACAAAATTATAGGTACAATTAATGTAGCAGAAACGATAAATCGAGACATTTAACGCATTTATCCTTATAGAAGAACCCTAGTTAACTTATTGACTGTATTTGTACTGCCTCAATAGATTGTTAATAAACTTAAATGGTAAACAGCGATTATACAAGATATTGAACTCGAATGCGTGTTACTTCAGCACTGAACCCTCATTTCAAATGGCCTGCGAAACGATTTCCTGACACGGAGATTAGTACAAGCCTTCACTAACGTTTACCACCCTTCTTACGTCACGCACTCCACACACATTCGCGAACAATTCTAAGACATGACACGTTACTCTGTTGAAATAAACTGTATTCTATTGCTATAATTTATAGTCCATATTTGCTTGATATAGTTCAAAATCTTAAGACATTTGAGTCGTATAAGCATCTCAACTGTTTTAACTGATATACAGATAGTTTGACAGACGGTAAGTTAACATGTCAGAGGCATTCGTTAATGCTGGTAGTTGTCAGATTTTCTAGTTGTTATACACGAATGGGCTATTTTGTTACGATCATTGGAGCTAACTAAATTGTTCTTGTATGTAAACATATGAATATAAAATGAAAGTGTCTTTATATTGTTAGAATGCTTTACTTACCAGTAACTATTCTGAGTATTTCAGATGGTGCTCCTGACTGTTTTAAAGCTTCTTCTATCTTTTGCCGTCTTTTTAATTCCATTTCCAGTTGTTCTTGGATTTGCTGTCTCTGCTTCCTTTCTTTTTTTAGTCTCTTTTGGTACATCACTAAAACAAAATATTAATTAAAAATAAATGTTACTTACTTTCTTAAACTTAAGCATACGAGTATTATAAATATAGTTTAGTTTATAATTTATTAATAAAATATATTGTAGAGCTGAAAGATCAAGTTTAAAAGTGTACTGTAGATAAAAGTTTTTTAAGGTTCCTATACAAAAACGAACGAAATGTTTATAATCTATTAGACTAATATATTTATTTAAGTCGTGAATAAAATGTTAGGTGTTGGATATTCTGTCTCCTTCTAACATAGTTCAAATATTCCCACATAAACATATCTGTACACTTCTAAAATAGAATCGTTTTGATTCGCTACAGAGACTGTTATAACGCAGTAATATGAAGTTGTTGATAGCCTTTAATCGGTTATGGGATCGAATATGAGCCTTCTCTTTCTCTCCTAGTAAAGAAATGAATATTACTATCTTTTTCTAACAGAGGTTCGATTGACGAATGATTGAGTCGATACACGTGTTGATAGAGCCTTACTTTCGGTTTAAAACGACGGGGATATCACGTGGGACAAGACAGGAGAGATAGCGAGTGATAAATTATTTTTAGAAATGTTATTTTTCCTTTATACACAGTTACGTTATGCCTTTATATTGTATTGATATACGATCTTATTTCGATTCACTTCGAGAAAAACTTAGCCATTTCCAATATATTTTTGTACCCGAAATATGTCTAAATTTATTTTGAATATTGTGTATACCCAGTATTTTACGTAGCTTAAGTTATAAGAATTTCATTTATTATATGTATATGCAATATTCATAATGATAGCTATTTAAAAAAATAAACATACATTTTGAACCAAGAATGCTGATTATAGCGTGTCGAGTATACACTGCATGTACATAAATTATAGTAGCCTCATAGTACAGCATTACCTAGTATACCAGAGAATCAAAAATAAAAAGCACTGTTGTTTTCTCATTAAAGATTCGCTAGTAATTAATGTTGTTGCTAATGAGTTCGAGGTTCACAAGCGAGTGACTCCTACGCATCATTTGTCATACAACCTCCGACACGGCTCGTAATAACGCCTCGTTTTTGTTCGCCTTCAATTCTTAATACGATTTGAGAATTGCTTTATGCATATAATTATAAGAATAAATAATTATATACACTATGTAATACAATGAATGAAGTAATAAAAATTTAAGCTTATTTATTTTTTTATTTTATAAAGTAATACATTATGTATTTTAATAATTATTATAAGGTCGCGTTTGTGTATCGAGTCTGATGTGTTTTGTCTAAACAACTTAGAAAGGTTAACAATGTATGTATTACATTATATTTTCCACTTGTAAAATAAGGATACCAAACGAGTTTTAACAATATAAATTGGTATATTTAGGATGAAAGGTGAAGCTAATACAAAGGTGCGACTGTGCCCAGAGGTCCAATGAGTGGAAAATTCAACGGGCCGTCAAGTCCGAACGTTGGTACAGACCAACACCTCTGAAAAACACTTTCTCACTTGGATGACGCTTATTTTTGGATCTTTTCATCTCGCCTCATTTCCAAATTACGCGTAAATTACCGATTAACCAAATAGTATTATTAAAAAATATATTAATACTGCTCATACGAATAGGCGAACGAGATATTCAAATATCAGATAGCAATCAAATGTCTTATCGAACTCAATAAGGCGGGAGCGACGTCGCTCTATTGTTTTTATAAGTCAATATTTGTTCATAGATCGTCGGCGCTCTTTGAAAGTAATCCAGCTTCTCCACCTCGATAAGTTCATAAGTAAAGATGAATCGTAATAATTTTTCAATAGATTCGGCTCGATGAAAGCTTTGAATGGAGTTCGTTTCCTTTATTGTTATGTCAAGAATATTGTTCCTTCATATTTTAAAGCATGTATTAAAATAGGTAAAGTTGCACAGTTCCGTTCACATATATATTCAAAAAGTATAATGTATTCAGGAATTTTGTATTAAATTTGTATTTAATCTTACATAATATAATGATATTCACAAAATTGATATGTTTATACTAACTTCTTTTTCTTTATATTTTTTTGAATTGCAATCTATGGGAGAGGCTCACCTGTAACATATACGTATGTATAAATAGCAAACATATTTATGGCTGCCATAACATCAATAGAACTGAACATATTAAGCAAAACAATTCGACGACCGAGCGCATGAATAAAAACCAACCACCGAAATATTGAAGGAATTCGTTCAAAGGGGAAAAAATGCAATAAAAAGTCCAGCCCGATACAGAACGAGAGTGTGGTTAAAAAGCAACGAATGAATATGGTTGCGAACATCCGTTGCAGACAAAAGTTCGGCTACTTGACTATGCAAATTATATTTGCGGACCGCCGCGGTTGAGACCCGATCTCCGACGTTTCGTTTCACTTTTACGTATATAACGTGTATTCTTTTCATATTTTCATCCGATTTTCTTCCCCTCATTCATTTTGTTCCGTTTTTAAAAGTCGCAGAACAATACCGCTTTCTACGGGGTTTATTCGCCGCGAGCAGTTTTCTTGTACGCTTCTTTTTCTTATTATTATTATATCTATCTCTTTATTCGTATCCGGTTCTCCTTTCTTTAATATTTTCAACTCATAAATGGTTGATACGGGCCCCTTGGGTTTGTGATCCAAATAACATGTAAATGAGTCAGTTTGTATGTATACATTTAATTTGTTGTCTCAATATGGCAAGGATCCGCATCATATATTAAAAAAAGTTGTCGCGATTAACTTATTATAGGTAATTTGTGATTAAAACTCATGCTGCATAAATAATTTTTAAATTCAAATCAAGGTTCTCAATGTTACAAGAATATCTTTTTCTTTACACATTCACGTCAATAGATAAAACGGTGCTGGTACATGTATCAGTCACGTCATATTAATATGACTCACAACAATAGTCTACCTTATCCACATGAATAAAGTTAAACCCTCGGATACGGATGCATTTATGGTAAGATTAAATATTATTATTGGCTCGCTAAAAGTTTCCGTACAAATACTTCTAAAAGAATTAGTTAGTAGGGTAAAATCTTAATAGTTATTATTAAGATAATTTAAAATGCACTTTTAATTATTTGTATTTTGAATGGTAAAAGTGATTTTGATTCTGAGATACTACCAGGGATGATAGTTTTCCCACTTGTGCTGTAACGTAAATAAAAATCGACATTTATGACAGCCACTCCCCTCAGTCGCGCCCGAACCATTTAGATAAGTCTTTTTTATAGTTCTTTATTGAAAATAAATTGCCTAGAATAAAATCAGACACAGTCGAAATGGCTTTCCGATAGATGCGTATGAAATAATATTTGGCAGATAAGATGAGTCAGTTATCGCGGCGTATGTTCGGTTCAAGGGGCATAATCGACTACAATGACGAAGTGTTTTTCTTTTTCGTTTCATTTGGGGCCATTTAAAAAGTTACATAATTTAATAATTTTAATATATATTTATTTATTTATTTATTTATAAAGTTATGATTCAATTTCTATCTCTCTTATATTCCTTTTAATAGCAAATTATAATTGCCTGAAAAAAAATTCTTTGTATTTTGTTATATATTCTAGATACCTACATACATAAAAATGGTAGTTAATTAGTTTTAGTAAATAATATCACAGTAATGTTCCATAACCAGGATTTGTCGCACACGTCCGTTGACAATCATTTTAGCTTTATCTATTTCCTGTTTTATTTGGGTACAATTTATGAGGCGAGTGGCTCCCGAGATAAACATTTTCCTCAGCACTGTACGGATTATTGTTCTTGTCGGATGAGTGGGGACTTTGAGTTACGAGCTAAAGTGACCTTCACCTAAACACTATATATTAAGTTGTACATTAAGTTTATGGGTAAAAAGAAATAAAATAATATAAAATATTTTGTATCCTTTATAAAGTTGCATTGCGCGATACATTACAAAAAAAAAACAATTAACTATACCTACCTAAGCAGTATCTTTTGTTAACCGACTTTTTGATTGAATGATATAACTAGCGCATACTACAAGATTTATATGAAGCTTGTCAATCTTTTTGTTAAATAATTTTCTCTTGATCTTCATGCTCACTGATGCGGGCATCCTCGCGTATGTATTAAACCGATACACTTATAACACATCTGTAAACGTTACATTCCATTCTTTATTTCATACTTACAATAAAGGCAAAGAATTTTTTTTCTGGAAAAATAAAGAAAATTGCAGGCAGTTTTATCAAACCGATCAAAGGGCCGGTCGGACATTGCGACTTCTTACGACGTTAGTAAAAAAATACAATCTCACTTTATAGTTACCATTCCACTGGTTATTATATCCGTATCGATACGGTTAAACTTACGGAGCGTGAAATGTTGGATTCTCAATATTGCAGCCTCCGGGCCAGTTGCTGGCGTTGCGGCCAATTTTGGGCATTCTACGCTTTTAAAACAGTTTATTATAGATTACATCCGTTTTTAATTTTGTTTTGGCTATCATAATAGCAATAAATTTTCGAATTGTTGTGGTTCTGTATTACGTAAATATTTCTTATTCTCATGATTATAATATTGTATTGAAAGTATCTGTAGTTAAATCAGTTAATAATATATAATATTTTTATACTTTAATATAAACCAGCTATGTCTATTGTATTACTAAAGTATCTTTTGTTACTGCTGATACCTCCAAGAATATGTGAACAAAGTATCATGATGATCGGTTAAGTAATTTTCGCATGAAAGCGTAACAAACAAACTTACATTCACATTTAAGTATAATATTAGTATAGAAGTATATATTATGTTATGTACTTTTCGATTTTTTAGAAATCTATGCTTTTTATTTTTTGACCAAGTTCGAATATTTCGCGAGTCATAAAATAAAATAATACAATTTTTGTTTGTTTGTATTGTATATTATAAATGTGCTTAATAGTCTATCAGTTTTCAAATAGGTATTATATACATCAAAATAGAATCATGACAGAAGCAAGTGAGTAAGATTAAAGATCATATTATGTACTTATTAATCTAGCTCAGAATCATCAGCAATCTATCTAATTTAGCTCAGGCCTAACTAGGCTCACACATCACAGGCATCCATGTCTCAAGTTTTATAGGTCATGCCTGATTCTGTAAAAAATAACAATAAGTTTCGTTTTTCTCAGCTGTTTTCACTGCACGAATTTCCTTGAAATGAGAAAATTTGTAGAGTCACGTCCTCCTATTTTTATTACACATTTCAACTTTTATAACTTACTAGTTTTGTCCGTGACTCTGTTCTTCAGATACGTAGTTTTTTAATTAAGATATTTCTATTTCAAATTAAACTTAAGTATAAACTTTTGCATGGACAGTGTAAATGTTACGATTAAATAAGATGTTATTTGACATAAAAGAAAAAAATTGTATTGATTTCCTTTAATTTTATAAATAGAATATTTTAAGGCTTCTACACATGGTGTCAGAATGGCTACTTTTTCATATTTCAAATATCCAAACTAACCAAAAAGTTGATGGATTCCTTTTTTATGGATTAGGTCGAGCTAAAAATTATGAATTCGGATATTATTTTCGTTGGAATGGCGCAGCGGGCCATGCTTCCTGCGACACGAGTGTGGTCGTAACGCGACACCTTTATTAATATGCCTGAATTATTAACGTAGATATAAGTCCGTAGGGGCCATGTCGCGTGCAAATGATGATATCGTGAGGCTTCGGTGCAACGATTTGAGAAAAATATCGATTTACATACAATTCGTGTGTGTGTGGAATCGTGATAGTATTGCATATTATGTCCATCTGTGTGTATATTATATTATTATTAGTAGCTTATTTGACTTAATTAGTAAAATAATTTGAATTGAAATGAGCTGACTCAATAGCTATCTATTTACTTTTTATTGTATTGGGAGGTATCAACTTATGAATAAAAACTCATCACAATTAAAAAGGAATATTTTCCATAGAAACTTTCTCTTTAACTACAAAATTTATTTTGGGTAAATTCGAAATTATGTAATAACATGTCATCAATATCGTATATGGTTCATTATTATCAAATGTTTATGTACCGTTTTTATTATAGTGTCGTCGCGATATAACTGAAATTGGACGTC
This sequence comes from Boloria euphrosyne, assembly GCA_951802675.2. Taxonomy (NCBI): domain Eukaryota; kingdom Metazoa; phylum Arthropoda; class Insecta; order Lepidoptera; family Nymphalidae; genus Boloria; species Boloria euphrosyne. The sequence continues at coordinate 5,887,561 of OX637878.1, forward strand.
TAGTCGTTAATCGTTATAGCCAACAAAAAACATTTAATCATTATTTATGACATATTGGACATTTAATTTAGGGGCAATATTTGTTAGTTACATATACATATATAAAATGTACTTATACGAATAATATATATGAATTATGAAGACATATGTTAATTCATAGAAAAGTTACTTTTACATTTCCGTACACATTATATAATGTAACTTTATGTAAGCTTGAGTTTCAAATCAAATCAAATCAAAATAAATACTATTAAACATTTTAAAGCTTAGCAATAATAGAAACATTTTATACATTCTCTATAAGTGACAAAGAGACAGTAATTTAATTTAAAGAAAAACAAAAAAAAAATCAATGATAATTTTAAAATTTCACGTTTATCAACGTAGGTAAATATTATTTGTGTAGCGAACATATTATATCTGGTAGGTATATAATATATAGACAGCATATTTGGTAGATTACTTGATTTCCGCTTATCAGTCGAATATCATTACGTAATACCTTTACTTTCAAAACTGTCTGGATACATAGGTTTTAACTTTATATAAATTATTCTCCGTTGTTTTATACTGTACAATGAAACATAGGTGCAGGTAAGATTCAACAAATATTGACAGTGGATGATTGCAGGCGGCCAGCTATCCCCTTAGCAAACTTCGAATTAAAACGGGGACGAGAAAAATTAATCCTAATGCGATTTTAATGAACTCGAAATGAAACGAATGTAATAATGAATCGTTAAGCCGGTAGACTCTTCTTATTCCTATCTTCGTGGATTCGGAATAATGAAAAATACGAGCTGACTATATAATTAATTTGGATAATTAGTTATTTATGATTTCTTCGTATTTTCCTAATTTAATACTAAATGTTTACTTGTTTGTTAATTGAGAATTAGAAAAATAGGGTTTTAAAATTAAATACTTTTTTTAATACCTGTCAGTTTTAAGATAAGCTTGTTTATTAATTATTTTTTTAATAAAAAAGTATAGTAGGCAGTACATTTATATATAATATCTCGGTTTATATTCATTTATGATATTTACAACTCTAATTAAATATATTTAAATCTACACTATGTGATATTACATTCACGGTGACAAGAGTCCTTGCAAAGTTTTAATAATAAAGAAAATCGATGTTATTTTATCCTCAATTATAAAATTTTAATTTGTTAATAAATGTCATGTATTCTTTAAGGATTTAAAATTCTCTTTGCTCTATTTCTAGTTACATAAATCGACAAAGAGTAAGGTACGTATGAGATAAAATGTAATAATAATTAAGGCTTAACATTTCACAAAGACGCGCGCCTTAACATCAAGTATAAAGCACACAAGCGCTGAAAATGTACACCTGAAGTCTGTGCTCGCTTTTGCATTAACGAACGCGGAAGCGGTGCTGTGCATACAGGACGCGTTGCATCCCTCCCACTGCTACGGCCTCCCACGCCTCCCCCGAGCCTCTCGCTCGAACCAGACGCCTCCAGCAGCACACCATGTCCCACCCGTGCGTTCATTACCTCCACGCGACCAACAATTCAAGTTTGCTTTTCGCCACACAATCTACGCTACCAGACTCACTATATTCACTATAGCGTACCCATATACTGCCCACTCGAATAATAAAGATGCAGAAATTAACCCGTCCGCAATGAAAAAGAGGAAACTAAGTGAAGCTATCTCGACCTGAATAGAGGTAATGCAACGCGAGCACTCGTACAGCGAATGAAAGAAACTCGTCGGGATCAAGATGAGTTTGTTGAAACAGAGGGTAAATGTCAACTAAGAAATAAAAACAGTCAACAGATAAATGCTTACGATAAACACATGCGAGAAATGAAAAGGCGAAATATATGAGTCAATGTTGGTTTTGTGCAATGAGCACTTTCTACTATTTTGCAGCAGAAATTTTTGAATAAATAATGCAAAAGTATTGTGAAACTAGAAATCAATAAAGTTTCTGCACTAAATTTGCTTGAGCCCATAAAATATTCAATTACGCATAAGCACACATTTGCTAAGGCCAACAACGACCACGCGGCACCCCCATTAAAGATGCCTAAGGGCCATTTAATCGGTCAGTGGATGTAAATTCGGCGGCCCCAAAACAAATATCCCGAAACTAATAAGGAAACGAAATATGTAAATCGTTTGCCATATTGTTTTACAAGTGAAATCTTCCTTTAATCTTATAACAAATCCGTGTTCAAATGGCCGCTCGGAGTGAATTTTAGCATAGCAGGGATACATTTTAGGGTCAGGTTGAGGTACAATGTGGTGAGAAAGGAGGTAAACGTATGCAAGACACGCACTGGCAAGATAGTGGCCATAATATTGTCCTATGCACATATTGCAACAAATTAGTAGTCGACTTGTAAACATAGATGAGGAAAATAAGCCCGCTAAGACGTAGTCGGTGGGTAGTTTGCATGGATATGAGAACGGCAATATGGGGATTCACAGCTACTGGCTGTACTCATTAAGATGTTTTATGGTCGGCCCGCCGGACTGTGTTCCCAATTTAAGATATTTCTATGCAGGACGGCGCCACGTTAGTTTGGCTTCCGATTAGGGAGGATTAAGGTACTCCTCCTTTTAAGGTATTAAGAGTAATAATTGTGGGGTTCATTATGCGTTTAGTATTCTATGTTATTCCCTCGATAGTCATGATTAAAATTGTCTAAAAGCCATAGAGGTAATTTAGTTAATATAGTACAAGAGACGAATAAGGTAATTGTAAGTTTTAGTCGAATCCATCGACTTTCCCGCACGGCAAGTAAATCAAAGGGTGTTGAAACTTTACACCCACTTAAAGCCGGACACGGTAATAAAGCGTTCGAACTTCATCGACCCTGGACATCAAATGGGCCACCCCTTTCCGCATTTTGTTCGAGAGAAAATTAAAAGTTTAGAAATGACCTCACGTGAACGAAATAAGAATATCTACATCTAAATTATTTTCAATTTTACATATTATTACTTTCTGTTAATAAATAACTTATATATAGAATATGTACCTACCTAACAGGTAATACGTACGACCATGAGTCTTATCTCTATTGCAACTGACTATAAACTTTTTAATTTTAATTAAGTATATAATAGTTTTTGAGTACCTAAAAACTATATAAACGTCTGCATATATATCATTTCAAAAGTGTTTAATTTTTACCTGACACCGGTACCGACGCTGATGGTCACTTGTAATATATAATTATTTAAAATAAGGGTCTGTCTTTGAAACATAAAACTTGTATAAATTTAATCTGGCTCCTAATATATTCGTTGGTGAATATGATATTATTAGATTTAAATCAGTATATCAAAGATATTCTGTTATTCTGGACTACAAGTACCTATATACGATATGAATTTAAATATACTCATTTCAATGTTTCGTTACCCTAAAACCCAATTCTACTTGGCACCACAAAGGCATCATGAAGTGCAATTGCCATACTCAAGACCGAATTAATTGTTTCTAAAGAGGTGATTCTGTCGAATATGTTCTCTGATTAAGAGCACAGGTTGGGACCAGGGCCGAGGGTTATTAAATAATTTATTGTCTTACAGCTATTCGTGAGGGGCAGTGCTCAAATGCTTCGCTAAGATTCTGTAAAGTTTTGCTATGGCATCGCCGGCGAAAACTTTATCCATGATACATGAATTGCACGATATATGAGGGTTGTAACAATTATTTTATTGTCCATTTAGAAATAAAATTAGGTTGAATAAGTAGATACATTTTATTTACTGGAACTAACTACTATTAAACACTTCTAACGCTACACTTTTATTAATGTTTGGTCGTTAAAAGTAAATATTGAGCCTTGTTTTAAGCCTGAATAATTATCGAATAAACGAATAAAGATCTGTAATTTAATAGACGATAGAAACTAACTGATCAACCGAAAATATTATACTTTTATATTTCATAAATTTATGTTATGAAATTATAATGAAAAAATATTTTATTTACAGATTTGAAATAAGTACTGAGATCCGATTTCACCAGACATATTACGTCGGAATTCGGATACAGATACGTATTATTCATTTAACTTAGAAACCCTTGATTATTTAAAGTAATGTATTCTACATTAAGTTTGGTAGTAGATCCGTGGATGTTATAAGTAAAAAATTTTGAGGCCAAAAAATAAAACACTGACAATAATATGGAAATAATATGTACAAAATAGATCGGATAAGACAAGAAGAATCATACTTTTAATGTATTTTGGCCTTAGAGCGTTTAATGCTCTAAGATTTTGGCCCGCATATTATAATATAATTCTTTTCTGCACGAGTTATATGTCCATATTACATAGTTTAATAAAAGGCAGTCTGATGTATTTATGATTGTTCAATTCTGCTTGGCTTTAACAAAAACAATTCTGATTGAGTTCGGTCCAGTCCTTTATAGCTTTCAATGGACATTTCATCCTGTCAGTGGCAAATTACACTGGAGACCATTCACGCTCAAAAATCACTCTCAATCGAGTCAAGTGGGACAAAATAAAAGGTGAATTCATCATAGGGGTGCGAATCGGCGCCCCTGTCGGGAAACCAAAGCGGGAAACGTATGTCCGGACCATTTGTAAACACTAACAGGTGCCGACAGTTTATTAATTTAAATGGACAATGTAATATAAAGCGACATTAGATCGTAAAATTGCTAGACAAATGATATATTTTATTACATTGTCTTATTGTACTGTGTAAAATTATACCTGGTCTTCGAAATCGAGGCATTTAAAAATTTTACACAGCCACCAACGCAGTCGTGTTAGGTTGCAAAATATTTTATATACATTTTCCATCAGTAATTAAGCAAAAAGCTCTTTATCGTATATAAGTATTCAATATTTCATCTTGTTGCCAATTCACTTAAATTTAATATTTTAAAAATACCATTCACGTATCTACACAATTGAAGAGTGTCGATTTAAATAATTAAAGTTTATTATATTCTGTATTTTTTGTAATATTATTTCGTTACATTCTTTTGTCTTTACTCTCGACTGACTAGATACTAATATTAATAAAGAAAGATAATTACAGTATGTACACTAGTATTACAGTATGTAGACTAGTATTACCTAGTACTGATCGCAGAAAATCTATCTATAGATAATATAATAAAATTCTAACTTAGTTGAATCTGTACATTAATTTTTTTTTGGAAATTCTAGTTTAAATAGTAATTATTAAATGTTGTCTGTCTGTCTGTCAGAAAACCACTGAACAGATTTTGATAAAATTTAGTTTGAACGTAACTGGTTCTTCGAGTCAATACGAGTATATAGGATACTTTTTACTGCAAGAAAATATCTTATTTCTAAGAAATCTATACTAACAACTAAAATAGGGATGAGCCCGAGTGGAGCGAGGGCGAGTCGTCGAATAGTCTTTGTATAATAATAGTACCGATACGATAGTATTATTAATAACAGTCATGTTTAAATGTGCATATTGGTTTATAGGTGTCTTACATACATGTATATAATGTACAATTTAATATTTACTATAAGTTTAGGTTAATTAATAATTTTCATTTATTTTCTTATAAGAGAAAAAGTAAAAAAAATAAGAATGCGTGTATTAAACCAGGGGTAACAAAAATACAGATAGGAGTAAACATATTATTTCAAATTATAAAGAAGATAAACAAACAAAACCAATGAATCAATTTAAATTGTTGATAAACAGAAGTAATAAGAATTAAATAAAAATGTTTCAGCCACTATAAATAATCAAATGTGTGTTCGATAAAATAAGTGAATCGATAAACCCAAACGACTGTTTAATTTTGAACGTATAAAACGCAATAAACGAGTACAAGAGTAGCAGACGGTTGTTTACATCAAATTTAAACTCGAGATTGAGATTCTCTTACGGATTCAATATTAGTCGTCTAAATATGATATTAGCAACATAAATACGATATCCTGCAATCAAATCAGTATGGCTTCAATGGCTTCGACGTCTGCCTGTGTGTGGTCTGTAAACAAAGCTCTTAATGACCGTAGTCTAACGTCAACAGTTTATTACCACAATCGACATTGCAGTAACTGCAGATTGTTATTTATATTTGAGCAAGTGACGCAATTGAACTTGCCTACACACTGTATTTCTCGTAGTAATCTATACGAGTACTACGCGTCTTTCGAATTATCCGTAATGTGTTTTAAAAATACTGAATACATGTACATGTACTTATTTTATAGTTTTCTGAGGTTCTGATAAAGTAATAATTATAAGCGTATGATACTATATCAATAGGCAATTTCCCAAGACACCGGATGCGGTCTGCCGGGCACAAGTTCAATTATTGAATTTCCTATGCCTGCCCGACAAAAAGGCCCTAGCTATGATTCCTTTGAAATTATGAAATTATGACATGCGCTTGCTTTTAATAAGGGAATACAATTACTCAGAGTGCATGTTTTCTGCTTTGAAGGTTATATTAGCTGTATTTTTTTATGAAACATAGTTATGTCTTACGTTTACTTATTTAACGTCATACCAGGTTTCATCCCTTTCTAGGTTCTCGTTCTCTATTTCTCTATTTGTTTTCTCGTGAAAATATATACTAAATTAAAATTAAAAATAATTATATGTTAAATATTGACTGTAAACAGTCACTGTAGTTTGTTTTTTACGCTTTCACTACTTAAGCGATCATCATGAAAATTTGTACACATTCTTGGAGGTATTAGAAGTAACATAGGATATTTTTAACTTTTTTTTATAGCGGGTTTGAAACCATTTACGCGGGTGAAGCCGCGGGTCCTGCTAGTAAATTTATAAAAATCGGTTCAGTTTATTTTATGTTACAGTTACAGTACAGTAAACACACACAAAGATGACGCTAAGTTACTGTATAATTATATTAAGTCTTATTATATATCTAAATCTTTTATGGTAAAAATATTCTACCATAGATTAAAAGATTTAATAAATATCTTAAGTTCAAAAGTACTTACTTGTTTTATTTATTTGTATAATAAATACTAAAACTTTTACCATGATTAAGATGCCACTCATTGTTGTTGTTTCATTAAATCGGTTAACAAGGGTTATTCCTTCCACCGATTTACTTTGCTTTATATTGTTCCGGATTATTTCGTTTATTGTTTACGTTTATATTTCCTATAAATTAATCGTGTTTGAGCATTTCCTGAGTTAAGGTTAGTAGATCATCATTTAATAATGTATTCAATTTGAATATGTACTTCAACAAAATTGTAAACAGTCTTTCTATACAAGGATGACAAATCGTTCGTTTGTTGGAACTCATATTTTAATATTGAGTTAGATATATCAATAGCATATTCAAGGCATGGTGTAATTTACGTGTTAGTCTTAATGAAATTAGAGATTTTCGTGGATTTTACCATAGAATTCGCATGGTTGGTCGCATTATCTCCGGTGGCCGATGAGTCACTGTATGAACGAGTTGGTAAGTCATTGTAGTTTTGAAGCCCAACTCCCAGCGGCGCACGCAACGTTGCCTCGCTAGTTCATGCGCTCCAGTGGGCAATTTGGAAAATGTTACCAACTTTGAACACAGCATTCAATTTAATTTTGCTTGTAAAATGAGCAACTTGAGATTGCTTAGTAGCATTTATATATAATAATTTTATTGAATCTAATTATTGAAAATATAAGACGTAATGTAATGCCACATATCAAAGATGCTGGTAGACTTGCGGGTTTTCCGCTGCATAATTTAAATAGATAGAAGATAATCGAATGATTGTCACATAGGCAACAAATCCGTATCAGATTACAAATACGATACGGTAGACACATGGCGCGTGCACTGGGTTGGAGCGAAATCGACAATTTGATCATGGCAAAATCGACATGAACACTAATATCGCAATACTAGTATTTATAAGTACCTATAGTCTATAATATAAGTAGAAAGTAGAAATATAATATACCTAAGTGAAATTTAATTTCTCATAAAAGTTGTTAACAAAACCATAATATGTACTATATATTACATATATGTATTAAAATCTGTTCTAACAATTTAACACACAATCATAAATTCTAATTTAGCGAGTTGCCGGATCGTGTTACCACCTTCAGTTTCGCGGACTCATTGTATGTTACTCCCAAGGCGGAGCAGCCCCGCAACGTATACAAAATTAATTAGACAAAATCTTGGGGTCTTGTAATATTTTATTATTATTTCCGCTACTGAGATTTTATTAGCGTTTCGTATTTATTGCTTTTCTCGTACGATCTGAATAGAGGCTTGATTAGCATCGTTCCTGTATGGATGTGTTCTCTTTAGCTACAAGTTCGTAATTACAGAAGTTGTAATTACAAGGCTGCTTACATTGTGAAACCTTCGTGGGCTTACGTTACGTTATCGCGCTGTGAATGTTGATGGTTCGCTAAATTAAACGTCGCCTGTGCAGATATTTTCTTTATTAAAATTGCCTATCTAGTTCATGTGAAGTGTATAATTTATACTTCTATCGCGGTTGTTTTTAATACAAGGAATTTGGATTAATTGAAGAAGCAACTATTTTTCTCATATACCTAAGTATTTTTTATAACGATAAAATTAAAACGATTTAAAGTGATATTATAAAATATATTTTTGTATAGATTTTCAATCTAGAATTACTTAAAGTATAGATAGTAGATCGTATAATCTAAAACTTAAATTTAAATGGCCTCAGAAATTGCCTGTCTTATAAGGTAGTCCATTTATGTAGTACGCAGGACTCATGACTACAGCGTCTTCTACTTAGCGGTGAAATGTGTAATGCCTTACAATCGAATCTTTCTTGACCGCCCTTTACTGTTCTTTTACACGCCTTGACTTTTATTGGGACAAGGTAGCCGTATAAAGGAAAGGGTCATTGAATCTATCTTCTACGATGCAAAGTACACAAATACTTTAGCTCAACTATTTGCATATTTAGTCAATGTGAATTTTAGTTCAATATAGAAAATATATAATGTGTAATATAATTTGTTAACCGAATAATTTCATTCGGAATTTCCAGATACTGAAATAAAGAATAATGCATTTTAAAAAAATAGTAAAATTTTAGACTTCATTCCTATCCTGTGGCTTATATTTGCGCGTACATTAGGGCGAGATGAGTCGACCAGTCGGCCAAATCTAATCATCTGCATTAGTGATGCGCGGCCGAAGCCCATACTGCGCTTCATTTCACCAGAACATCCTCCCCTGATCCGATTTGTACGTTTGTGGCCTCTCAAATTGAAAATTTTCCTCAAAATGAATAATCGAAACCTATTAGGTGGTTGAAGAAAAAGAAAAGTTTTGTTTACGGCAAGGGTTATTTTGTAAAACTCAATTAAATGAAGGTAATGAATGAATGGAAAAAAATATTGGGGTATATGTGGAAAACTTAATTAATATTTAATTGCACTTTACGTTATAATTGCTATCTTACTATAGTTGGACGTTTACTAAGTAGTGAGTTGAATTATATGCAAGTTATAATCCTTGTAGCTCAACGGGAAATGTCCCCCAGGTGACGTGCTCAGCATTAGGAGGCATCGGTAAGAAGATCACGTAGTCAATACCATCTTGCCGACCAGACACGCCAAGATATAGCAAAAAATATACTTATATTATGTAAGGTAATTTAAGATATTAATTATTATATATTTGAACATTATTCTTCATAGTTAATACATATTGTAAAGTCAATAGATATAATAAAATGAGTAGGTATTTCAATTATTTAAATGAAGAAAATATTCAAAATTGAAAAATGTAGGTATATGGCATAAACGATGCTCCCTAAGCCACACCGAAAAAGAAAAAGGTGAAAAGAACACACTTGCAACGGTCGAGCGCAAATATTTACCCGCCACCAAAAATTTGTAGCGTCAGTAAGTTTGACTCATGATACCACAATTGCTTAAATTGTACGCGATCGATGCAGAAACTTTGTTGTTAAATGTCGAAGGTTCCGCACCCATATCAAATCACGTCAGTTCACGTGTCTCGGTAACCCGTGATTGGTAGTAGTTCATTAGCTAAGGATGATGACAAAGTCTATATTTTGATGACATTAAGAGCAATTATTATTTTACTATAATATAATAGAATGTGTATATACATGTAAAAGTAAAATGTATGAGAATATATTGTGTTTAAGTTTTAGGTAAAGAAAATACTTCTGAAACTTATATTTCGTTGAAATTTAAAACCATCGAAATATCTGTAATTTAATTCCATACATGATGCGTATCAATTTTATTTCAGGGATTCATCCCACGATCTTTCACGCGGTAGCACGTCCTGCGGTCAGGATTTATCAGGCATCGGAAATATTTTTTGGTTCCATCCCTGCTGTTTGTTCGTGACTGTATTGTTGGTATTTCAGTCCAATTATGGTGCATTCCAACGGCAACTGATGCACGTGTCTTGTGAAATACCTATTACTTTGATTCTATATGATCAAATAAATCATGCAGTCAAAATACTTTGAGGTGTCTTAACTTTAAAATAATAACTTCTCTCCTCTCTATTTTCTCAAGCAATTCGTTAAATCACAAAACGTGTCTGCATTATTGGAAATGTTTGCACTGAGGACGTGCCCTGTAATAGGAGGTTTCCGTCTAATACCGTCGAACAATACACCGATGCGATGTTCACTCGACAGTGCAGATTGCTATTAAGAGCTCTGCAATGGCTATAACAATGTTCTTTAGATGAAGTGGACTATAAATTGTTTTCTTAGTTTGTTTATATATAAAAAGAAATTATTGAGTTTTTTGCGAATATATCGATTTATTTTTTAGAATTTAGTAAACTACTATCTATTACATTTTGAATTTTTTTGAAATTGTGCAAAATATAATATTATTATTAAACAAAATTTAAATGCATTCGCCCATTTAAATTATATAATTGTAATTATAATCAATTAATAACAGGCGTTTTTCACATTTAATTAAATTTCACCGTATTTCACTAACATATCCCTGCAAGTAAAACAGTCATTGGGGTGCAATAGGTAGCCTAACAATAGCCTAGACTGACTACTGATGTACATTGATATGATTGTTTCACAAAACAATTCATTTGAATTTGACCACTCGCCTGTCCGATTCATGATAGTGTTTGAAATAGAAGGGGATTGAAAATCATTAGGCTTATGAAATACAATGCAGTGTTTATGAAGTTTGAATATTAACCTAACTTATTTATAATTTCATTTACTGTAATTAAATATAAACTTTGTTTATTGAGTATTAGCAGTACCCGCGGCTTCGCCCTTGTTCATGAAGTCCGCGCGAACGAAACCGCTAGAGAAAAAAAGTATCCTGTTACTTCTAATACCTCCAAGAATATGTGTAAAAGATTAAGTGAAACGTAACAAACAAACTTACATTCACATTTATATTAGTAGGGAGACTAGGGACACTTAACTTACTTTTCAATTTTATTTGTTATGTGTTAGTAATTATTTCCTGTGAGCTTAATTTAAACATAAGAGAGTTGTAAAGAGATCTAACAATTTATGTATTTTTTTTAATTAAGTATCTATTTAATAAGCGTAACTGATATTCGTACAAGATACGTATAAGGTAAATCGATAACCCTCCATACCGAACATAATGTTCACATAATTGGCGAAACATTTCCATTCCAACCCTTTCAAGACAGCCGTAATGTTACGGCCTACATGTTATTTAATTACGCAATCTCGAGCACAATGTGAATTGTACAGAACTCCTTACGTATGATGGAAAGATCTCTTAGGAAATATTTGAATATACGAAAATTGTTTTATGATTTAAAACCTTTGCTTAACAAAAATGACGCTTAAGCACTCTATTTCATTGGGATTTCATTACCGTTATTACCTACATATTATACCTATATTATCGTTAATGTCGTATTGTTTATTGAATTTTCGTTACTGTAACAACAAGATTTTTTTAAAACACATAAATTTGAATATCTTTATGTAACATTATATATACGAGTAGATATCCTTAGAAACTTAAGCCTAAGTCTCCAACTAATCAGTTTAAATTTACAAACGAAGCAATATCTACGGATTCATGCAGTCTCTAACTCCCTAACGATCTCAGGGCAAAGTAGGAACCCTTCTAAGATATTACTTACAGAGAACTATCTGTCCAAGTCCATTATAAACGTATGAATCATAACGGTTCTAATTTCATTAATAAACTGGTCCGGTGCTATCGGCTCTCGAATTATCTTAAATATGTGTTAAAATTAAATATAGTTACAGAGTTCAATAAATATAATATTTTAAATAATCGGTAAAAAAATCTTTGGTATGGAGATTCTCAACTTAATGATTCATTACGTGACTATGAGTGCGGCGCTAAGATTTAAAGTATTTAAATGTTAACACTTAACAGAGTATTATGTATACACTAGATGCATCCAAACTATTCAATAACATATCTATTATTTTGAATGTCCATTAGATGTTGATTAGGCTCGGGCTGGTGTTCAATTTCCAGGGTGTAGAGCGACAGGTACTCCCAGATTGACAGGTACTAACTTATTTTAATATTAATCTCGTTAATCTCGTAATTATATAAAAATTATTTACTTAAACGTAAAAATACTATATAATATTGTACCTATTAATAATTTGTGGCATTGTAAAAATGTTAAACATCGTATAGAATGAGTTTTAAAGAAGTCGATCTGAATGCGTTACGACTCGACTCTAGTTAACAAGCTATTACATATTGCATCGCTTTTGTAACCAAAGGCGTATTTCATACCGTCGACACATAGAACGCTATCTGATGATTGGTTTTTGGCAATTACCAGTATTGCTCACGTCGCAATCCGGTTCATTCACCGTGTGAAATATGTATGGGATCCGCGATTCTCTTTGTTGTTCCATCCGTTGCAGTATTCCGACAATAGTTTGGCATTCAAATTACTCATTGATCAATGATTTCAGGATAAATAGCATGTTTGCATATTTAAAACAATATTTGAATTAAAAGTAAATTGTTTAAATAATATAATATCTAAAAAAATTTAAATGCTATGGACCGTTACCTTTTCCCACATACATTTAGTAAAATACAACAAAAGATACGAGTACTTCAATTTTAAACATAAAGTTTTAAAATAAAATTCGCCATTAAATAAAACGGCGTTAACTTTGTAGTTTCGTCTACAATATTAATTTACCGACGAGTAATTGTCAAAAAGCTTTTAGTGCATTGGATTTGGCAAGATTGTCAAATACCGGTCAAAATCCATTAACAGCAGTTTATGCGAGCCAAATATTGTTCTCAAAATGTTTCTAATCGGAAAATTGATGAAAATTAAGCGTACGATATACATTCATGGATATCATTTAAATAGTTAACATAAAAGGGTTCTACTCTTTGTCTTAAGACGGTAGGTCATTGCTACCGTGTCGCTTGGCATTTGCATAAAGGTTACCTATCAGTACATTTTCTTGCTGACACTCCACTGTGTTGAAGAAAGGGTGTTATTGTATTGCGTGCAATTTAACCTTTGTATTGTAAAGGGGGAAATTAACTAAATATATTCTTAAATGCTGACTCGCGATTTAGTTTATTCAATATAGCAGTACGTATAGCTGCAAAGATGTAGATTGGAACAAGTTCTTAAAGCTTAGAGTTAGACGCTGTATAATTATTTAAATGTACACTACATCTTCATTAAATAGCATTATCAAAGAGTTCCTCTTATCAAAAGCGCAATCGATAAACACGATAAATTATTGAAGAAAATATCAAAACATACAATCAAGTCTTGGGAAAGTAAAACAAATGAGACGAGTGTCAGTAACAATAAGATCTAATTGAGAGTTATAACGTGTGAATAGGAAAATAAAATGCATTTTAATTGAATATCCGTAGTCTATTGTAGCATACACAATTATACAGGAAAGAGCGATGTGTTCGTTGCACGGAAAGAAAATTGGCCACGGATGGTATACCGTTTGTTGATAGATAATAGTTTCAATGTTGGAAACAAACGACGTATCTTAAGAGAAAACAATGGTGTCGTAATAAAATCCCCTATTAATTTTGGCGAATGCGGAGCGTTGGTCATGACCGGTGATTTACGAAGGAATTGAAATTAAAACGCTTTTGTTTCTTTTTATTTATACACGGCTAGAAAATCGATGTTACAAATAATTTTTTGACTTTTCATCTTAATGTTTTTATTAAAAAATCTAGCTTAAGCTAAGTAATTGCTTAGTATTTGTTAAATAAATTACTCACCTCTCATTTTCTGTTCGTCCAAAAGTTGTCTTTCCAAGTTGTCTTTCACCTCTCGTTCCCTAAGTACGTCCATTTTCAGTTCAGCTGTAACAAGAATTTGATATATTTGAAACAAACCCGAAAATATGAGAAACAATATTACAGTTCTATTATCGTATGGTATAATAAATTAGGTATAAATGGCTATAAATGATTCCTACACAAAAGGCATTGTATTTTAACAGTGATCCAAACCGTAACAAGGCCGTGAGCAAGGGGCCGATTAGAACATAAACACGGATTAACTCATTCGGAATCCTCACAATTGAAGGAGTTGATCTGGGAGATTTGCATAACTTTCAATTAAAGCTAACCTGACGGAAATTATTGGGGAGCTATTTCCGATTTGAATACATCTCGGAAATGGGTTTCAAGTACTATTTGTGTAATTAGTTTTGCTATTAAAGGATTATATATGAATTATTACAATGTGGTTAGTTAAATGTAATTATTAATTTACTAGCCGAATAAATATTGTGTTTATAGCAGAATGAGCTTTGTTTGCGTGAGAAAGTTAATTAAGTAATTATTTTTATTCGGTATACCGATATGTAATGTTATTTAATTATAATATTATATATCGGTATACCGAATATTAATAATATCGCTTATTTCACTTTTCGATTCATCGATTTCGAACATTTATTATTGTTTTTATTTATGGTTTTACTCTGAATGACTCAGTAACAATCCAGGTAATGCCATATTTCTTCGTTTATATTCATCAATGCAATGTTGCAAATCACTTGTGATTTAATTTTATTCATCATTACATCATACTTATCATATTTCCAATAATATAAAAACAAAAAATAATATATAAATAACTATAAAGTGTATTGGAAATTGAAAACTTTTTCCATTTGTGATACCGATCAAGTATTAAATATAGGATTTATAGTAAAGAAGCAGGACTGGTACAAAGCTTCTATATCGACAAACAATAATCTCGAAGATAACACAGAGACAAGTTAACTTGCTCGTATGCTTGTAATAAGGCCTGGAATAAAGGCGAGTTACTCCTGTAATCTGCAGCTAAGATCTTGTAAAGCGAAACGATGTCTTGTTCATTGTTTGTTAAATTTTCTCTTACTGTTTATATTTTGAACAGTATATCTGATAGTCTAGACATTTAAAATGTGGTGCTACTAGACATACAAGACGATATAGGGACACTCGAAGCATTAAAAATAGAGAAGAATTTGTGAAAACAATAAAAGTCATATGAACCATAAAAAAATGGAAAGAACTTCTTCTTCACCGATAAAGAAATACCATAAATAAAATAAAAGCTATAATTTATAAGGTTAACTAAATTTTAAAAACGATTACACCGAGATGCACGGATTGGCTTGTAATTTAAAATTATTTTTAATCTTGAAGATGCAGAGGACTGTGTTCGAGATTAATTTCAAATCAATCCAGTTGTATAGTGCAATTTAGAGGGCTTTTAGTTAAGAGTGGTTTCGCACATGAGACGTAAATTACCTTCGGCGAGGCGGCCATTAAGGCTCGCGTTGGTATGCGCGCGCGCCGTATCTCCGCATCTTGCGATTTGTGAGCCGAGGCGTTTCAACAAAAGATGCTCCTGGTGGTCTTTGAGTCCAGGCCGATCTATCTTTGTATTGTTTGATGTTCGTGTTATAGATACGAGTAATGAGTTTACCAATAATTGCTTCGATAGCTCTTTATAATTAAATATCCATAAGGAAACATATATTCAATTGGAAACAGAATTTTATTAGTTCCTGTCCACAGATACTTACTTTTACAAGCTAGATATACCTACTAACGATATATGTCCACAAAATAACTTACAAAAAATAACAGCGGAACACACGATTATAACTAAATCGATCTTTATATCGAATCAATCAAATTTAAAAACATGATAGAGTGGAGCCGAGTAAAAAATTACCACTTTATAAATAAAATAACAATAAAAGTGATGCGCTGTTCAAGGGAATATATAATTATGGACAATTATTATTATACCGAAGCTCAATGGCTGATAGATGATTGAAAGGATCGAAACCCATAAACAAAAGGATCGATTTCGGTTACGCAATTTAATAATGGTCCAAAGTAATTAACTGATATAGTAATCGATTCTTAAAATATTTTGTTTTAAGTATACGTGTTACCTCGAATTGAAAAGTCGTACACTTGTTTTTTGTTTAACTTAAGGGTTTCAGAGGGTCACAGAGGGGTACTTATTTCTCTTCAATTTCATGCACTCTGCAAAAACAACAATCATATTTAAATTACGAATGTGACTCCCTTAGAGAATTGTTGGAATAAGTCTGTATCCCTTATTTCTATTTGGAAGTAAGAATCATATTACATTATTACTTACGTTTTTTAATAATAACATCATGTTGATCATATTTATTTACAAATATCTACTTTTTTTGATCATCAATTAAACAAGCTCCTAAAAGCTCACACCAAACAAATAATACGAAGTAACAATGGCAATGGAGCGTAACACATAAGTCATAGGACGGGCGAATTAAGACATATTTTCACAGCCCCCATTGGGAAGACTAAGTTGTGCTTGCAGTTAAAATAACAATTAAAGTCCGCTTTAAATTTACGACTCAAAACTGGCAAAATAATTTAAACGAGCTTCGAGGTGAATGCGAATAAAATGGGTCTTAGAAAAGAGAAACAAAAGAACGCATTTAGTTCTCCCTCTCGTTCGCTTTTGGTCCTTTTAAAAGCGAATGAATAGAAGGTAGTCTTCGGCGGTTTGAAGGTGAAATTTTAATAGTAATAGCATAAGGAAATATTACTGAGGAATATTGCTGATTAAAATGCTTAAGACAACGGAGAAGTGCGAATAAAGCCAGATTAGCATTCACAATGTTTTGAGATTTATAAATTAATGATAAAATTCGAGTGTTTTAAATAAAATCTAAGAAAATATCATAATATTCTAGTAATGTTTATTGCTTACTTTGTGTATTTCAATATATTTATAAACTTTTTTGCTTTTAGATACTACCTACATAAGTCTCTCTAATAAATAAATATAAATCTATATATAATAATTGCATAGACTAAGATTTGTATACCAATTACGAATATAAATATAATCAATACGGAATATTTAAAAAAAAACCAGTTTAATGTTATTAAAAACAAGGTAAATAATAGTAATTGATTCCTACCATCTAATACATTAACATAATTCACAATGTTTCTTAAAGGCAAATTCAAAGTAACGATAATGGCTGTCATGGCGTGGAAAACGAATTTTCTTCCCTATGCTTTTTAAATTTACAAACCGTCGGCAATTTTATTTTAGTGTTATTAGATTTTTCCGGCTTATGTCACACAGAGATGTTACTGTGGAGGATTATTCTCAGTCTCTACGCAGATAATAATACGAATTGCCTTTCTTTATTATGTGTGAAATTTGGATCATAAAATCCTTGCATCCATTTCATTTTCATCTCTTTTTTTCTTTTTATTTCAGTACATTATATTTGCCAGTATTAATGAACTGTTTTCTATGTTCTTACATATACATATATTTTAGTTGAATATAATATAGAGAGATAGGTATACCTAACCTATGCATTCGTACATTTGTCGCTTCGTCTTCTTGTATTTTTTTATATCAAAAATTTATTACACATATTCTTGGTTGAAATCGCATATCTTATTGGATTTAGACCAGAATCAAGACTACAAATAATAAAGATGTTGTCACAAAATGAGTTAAAAAATATTAGTGCTTGAAACGGGCACCGCTGGAATAACTCGCGGTGTTATCGACGCACGCGCAACCTATCTGCGATCGAAACACACCGGATAAGATTATCCGGTAGCCCTGTATTATTTTAATGAGACTACACGACTCCGCGAGATTCGATACGATACGAAAAAAGCTTAGGTAACGAAGCAAATAAAAATATACAGGTCAAGAGAGATATCACGCGGCCGCTTCGGGATGACGGCGCTTGCAATGTGAACAATCTGCGCGGAGGGGATTTTTAAATTAGCCACCGAACACGATAAACTCCCGTACATCTACATACCAGCTGACGGCAGATCGGCCGATACCATTATGTCCCCGGTAAGGTACCGATTAAAAAATATCTACGTTTATAAGCGGACAACATCTGGTATTTAAATAAGATATAAATTCGCGAGTCCGCGAATGTTTTGTTTTCTGCTTCATTTTTTCCTTTCCTCGATAGAAACTCCCCTCAGTGGATATATTGGTATTAAAAATGTAAGGGAGATTTATGCGAATGGCTCTAAGCTTTCATTAGTTCTTCCTTATGAGATGTTTTTGCGGTCGCTCCCTGACCGGTAATTTTTCATTTTTCTGCGAACTTTTTGTGTAATGGGCGCGTTGTTAAAAATTTTACTGCATATAAAGAATATTTATACTCCTATAGAGTTCCAGCTGCACGCTATGAGTTATATTATTGCGATTCTGTTTCTATTGAAAGGGAATTGAAATTATGATAAATTGTTACGGGTAAAGAACTTTTAATGGAAAGCAACGACTAAATTATTCTATTACTTTATTTATCTTGTAACAGAATATATTGGGATCCTATAGCTTTTCTTTACTAATTATACATTTTACATACAAAAAATACATTTATCACCGCATGTAACTATTATTATAACAAAATTTAACATTTTCAACCCAGCACCTTAATTTTTAAACACCAAAATATCTCACTTCATAACCGTGCTCCGAAATCATAAACATATGCATCAACGACGTTATTCCGGCTTGTAATTCCGTATGTAAATTACATCTAGAACAAGGGTCCTGTTTCACCCCATAGAGACAACGAGTAACCATTATAACATGGTCTCCATTTACTAACAATGTGTACGGGAACTTAATTCACATTAAGATTTGCGCGAAATGGATGCTTAAACCTCGGTTTACGTTAGTTTTAAATATTAAGAACAGAGAAATTTCCTTTCATATATGATATAATCACATTTGAAAAAAAAATGTAACAAAGTAAAAAAATGTGTAACAAAGTTATATGTTTTTAGGATGCAATATGTAATTTTGAGTAGATATTTGAATGTATTATTTTTATTGCAAACTGTGGAATACCTGTTTGTTATAGCACCTTATCATCATCATTTTCAGAATAGTTCTCGTGTCGTTTCGTATTCGTCATATTTTGTTTAGATTGATATTATGTTACTTACAGCTAGCGGAATGAAACTTTTTTAAATGTGTTTAGTAAAATTGACTTTTTACTTAGAATAAACTTTTTATTAATTTTTCTAGTGACTACCTAATTAATGTTGTTAACAAATAATTTCAATTGATTTTAACCTATTTCTTATTAACATATCTATTGGAAATTTTAGTAGTATGGGAATTCTGGATTACTATTCATTAATTTGATACAGGCAATCTAACTTGAGGCGAATACTAATAACTCTTTAAAAATTTATTAGAAATTCTTCGATTACAGCACACTAATGTTATGTTACTAAAAGCTTGTTAAGCAAAAACTGAAGCACGTAATTGTAACCTATTATTTAATAATCATCAATGAAAGATTATAAATTTTACTTCGTAATTTCATTTCACAAAAAATCTGATATTTCATTAATTACTTTCTAGTTCTATAAATATCTCACAATATTCCAAAAACATACTCTGCGGTTAAACTAACTACAGTACTAACTACAGACATATATATGACATTATAAAATTCTTTATCCATCTACACTGATTATAACATAAAAGAAAATATATAAGGAGGATTTCATTTTGCTATTCAATAAAGACATCTCGCACGTCATGAATAATTGGGCGTACGTCACATTAAATTATTTCGGCTAAGTAATTCCGAGCGGTTAATTATTGCGCACAGGCCGGGAGGAGAGTTGAGAATGTAATTATTATTAAACTTTACGATTGTCTCACTTTACCCCTTTATACAAGTAACAAATACGTACCGCCATAACGAAGCTACGAAGAGTAATTGAAACTGAATGTAAAGTGCATTGGCACAAGGCACATATTTGAATGCGTGCGTGGACAACTTTAATCTTTCGATACGATGAGATATGTCGTAAGATCCTGAGGGAGTATCTTAGCTTGTTGCGGTACAGGATTCATATTTGAGCTACTGTCTGAGAATTTATAGATGTATTATAGTGAAACCGAATTGGGTATGAATACAAATTTGACATAAATTCATATATTACGCAGTGTTTACTATTGCTTATGAATAAAATGCTTTTTTTACATACTAGCAGTACTGCAACTCTGTTACGTCACAAGATGCCTTACAATCTTAAGCTGTACAACAACTTACAACTTTAAACAAGAACAAGCAAATTATCCTGTGGCAGACACTTTATGGTGGAGAAGTAATAAGCAAACATACATACATACAAACCATTGCATTTTTAATAGTAGTCCAATATACCTATTAGGACTATAACTGGATCATATACCTGCGTGAGTTTTGCTTTCTATTATAGAAGCCAATGAACAGTTTGTTTATAAATCTAGATATATAGAGTTGGCTTTATGGATAAATTGTACTTCAATGAGGCTTTTCATTTCATCATAAAAAAATAAAATATAATTTTATTTCCAACAGTTAAAAACTTACATGAAAATGTACGTATTCATTTTCAGCCCTTTTCATCGTCCCACTGCTGGACGTGGGCCTCCATTTAATATGAGGGGGATCAGGCCATAGTCTACCACGCTGGCCTAGTGCGGGTTGGCGGACTTCACATGTCTTTCAAAAACTTTTCTCACAAATGCAGGTTTTCGCACGATATTTTCCTTCACCGTAAGACATGTGGTAATCATGTTAGAAAAGATTCGCACATGAAAATATCAGAAGTGCTAGACCCGCATTTGAACTGGCATCACTTGGATATCCAAGCGAGCGCGTTACACTGGGCTACTACTGTAATTACATGAAAATATACCTCAGGTGTAAAGAATACGTAGGCCTTAGCTTTGTGTTGTGAAATGGACGTCATATTATGACGTACAAATATACAAAGATTGATAAGAGCCGGTACCACGAGGGAAACAAGCCACTTAATACACCCTAAGTTTTTATTCAGTATAATTTTATATTCTATGGATATTTTAGAATAATTTTATGATTCATCATTTGATTATTTTTATTTATAATGAAGAATAATAATGAAAATTTAAATTGATAGCGTTCAGATTTTAAAATGTTTATTTCCCAAGATAGAGATGTTTTACAACTATGTATGTACAAAGGATAGATTGATGCTATGAAAAAAGTTGTCTTTTAATACTTTTTAATTTTTTATTTCAAAAATAATTAAAATACATATTAATTATCTAATACTGGCAAATAAAATTGATAGATCTATTGTGGTGAACCGACATTTACACAATGTTTAACTATGGATACTCACATTCTACACTAGATGGCGTGCGTGTGGTCAAGTCGCGTGCGCAACGTAACCGGAGCGACACGCGTAAGTAATCCAATATGGCCGTCCGATGTTTCTCACATATCGGTACATTGCAGGAATGCCATTTTATTATGCCCCTTAATGTCACTTATTGTTTACTTGGTTTCAGGGCCAAGTGGTACGGAAACCGCGTATCGATTACAATTGTCACTCTTAAGAACTCGGAAAGTCGAATCATAAGAAATATTATAGTGTTCCCAATCTGGGTCAAAGCTTTTATCAATGCTCCATTCCAATACGTAATGGTCCTTCATAATTAATGTATATGCATGAGGTACCTACTACAAAGAGGTTAGACCAGATGTAAATATAATCGTTAAAAATAAAAAAAAATTAAACAAAAACCTTTAGATAGGTATGTCATAGAATTATTTCCATTTTATAGATCTCTTCAATTCAAGGATTGTATAGAGGCATCTTGCACCTGCGTACATACATAATATCTACATAATAATATGTTATTTATTCTTTGATGCTTAGTAGATATCTACAAATATCTTAGTATCTTTTATAAATAATTATTATAACGCAACTATTATCCTTAATTGTTATTACAAATACAAGAACAGAGTCGCGGCCATGATTTAGTAATAGAAAAAATGTATGTAAATAAATTTCAAGCTTTTATAGGCACTAAATATCGAAACTCATAACTTAAGTCAGCACGTTAGAGTAAACAAACAAAGATTGCCCCGCGAGATCTCCGCGCACCTCTGGCACAATGGTGCGAAAGCTGGCACGGCACAATGCCTTGGTATATCTGCCGCATCTCGGTGGCTCGTTAGCTGGGGGCGGTTTGAACTAGCGAATTATGGCTGTGATCGACAGCCTAACTTTAACTGGAGCTATAGTGCTTAACCAACTACACATATTCCTTCAGAGAAATAATTATAAATAATACGTGAACAAACTGTGGTAATTTAAAATAAGTCGGAATGACCCAGAGTAAGGTATAGGTATCTAATATGATTGGTATTATGACCTACTAATAGAAGTATAGTTATAAATCTTCATCTCGAGGGATTTAAAATAAGACCAGAGGTACCTACTTATATATTATAATCATGCACTTCTCGCGTATAGTGCGAGCACAATGCTTTTGTCCACAGATATTTATCGCATCGTTCTAGCTCGTTAGCCACCCGTTATATAATCTTAAGAGTCCTAAGTCATGATTGTCTTTACATATCATTATGGTAGATAATACCTTTTTTCCTTGATAGATATCATTAAAACTATTGCCATAATATAATAGCGATAATGAGATTGTTTTCTGTGTTTACATTTACAAGAGAGCTCTTAAAAAATTATCTCAATTTACTACTGAAAAATTGTTTTATTACAACAGAAATATTGTTTTATATGAAACGAAAAGTCCCGAAAAACATAACATAATTTCGCTAATTTGGTTACATCGAGATATAATAGCAATGTCCGTGACAGTATTGTAAAAGCTTTCATATCAATTGAATCCATTAGCTGAGTACACAAGTCCTGTCTGTCTATTTGCTCATCAGTTTTTATCATTGGCCAGTTCTTGTTTGTTCGATCGGTCACTTCCACATTATTGATGGGCTGTTTCCCTCCAACGCAATGCGATCTCATCGCAAATTATATCATAAACACAATGAAATAAGAAAGGTTTTATTTTAATTATGATGCCCATTTGCCTGTTTAAATACTTGTTTATACAATTTAGTTAATGTATCAGTACATTTCAGGTTCATTTTGCATCCAACTGTTATAGAGATAATATTATATGGAAGCTGAAGTAGTCGATAACAGCAGTTGAAAGTCAATTTACATAAAGCTTTGAAAGACTTTTACTTCTATGATAAAAGTCATTAGTAAATCATGCATAACATTTGAAAATATGAATATATTCACAAAATAAAAAATACATATTAACACCATGAACGTACATAAATACTAATAATGCCATATTTAAGACAAGGTAGTATTCGATATCAGGGCTATGACTACTATGGTCCTCGACACCAGTTATCTCTGGATATGGAAGTGGAATTCCCTTTCTAACTCAACCCCATAAAATATGCTTGTCCTATCTGCTCGCGCATGTGCCATTTGTCCGTTGAACAGCACTTAGCTTAACAAAAACTGATAGTTGTAAAACAAAAGAGGTGAACAAAATCGCGAACAAGACCGGACCATTTGGTTCAGAAATAAACTAAGCGGTAAGAATTAACAGGGATAAAGGATTAAAGAGTAGCCGATGCAGATTTATGTCGTGACGATTGCGATCGGAACGATTCTGCGTGTTATAAATGCTTTATTCGCAAAGATGTGAACAATTAAAGAAACCATAGATAAGAAGGTATATAACCTCGCTTAATTATGTCTTTTATGTTATACGTTATAGATATTTGAGGTAAGTTTCTAAGATTAAGTTTATAAAGTTAAAAAATATGAAATAACAGGCGATAATTGTGTATGGTTTACACCTGAAACGCTCGAAGAATATATTTCTCACATAGAGTTCATTACTTGTCTATTTACAGTAACAAATCGAAAGAGTATTATCACAGTAGAGTCCTTTCATAGGACCCTCCCGTGTTATCTGATAACTCAGTGAATGCAGTACATTTGTCTGTGCGACACCCACTCTGCAAGAGTAGTGTAAAAATTGTCAACGAATACATCTGATAGCAATCTGCCATTTGCGAGCGATATAGGGGTGATGGTGACAACTTATGCGTACCTTGCGGTATGACAAACTGCTAGTGCTTACAACTGTATGAATAGAAAATAAGCAATGACACCGTATGTACGTAAGTATAAAGAAAACAAAAGCTTGTGTATATATAAAATTTTATTCGACCAATATCCTTCGCCTATCGAGTTAGCGGAGGTGATCGGGGCGGTCGATTGCTGTAATTTCTATTAAAATCATCGGTAAGGTTCGCCAGACACATTGGTTCGAAAAAATGTTTCATGAACAATAATTTTATTATCGTAATAACAAAATTACTGGTTTAGTAAATAGACTTACAATTTCCAATCTTATTGCCGCTAAGTTAGGGGATTATTCCTTTGGCATTAACTACACATCAGGGGGAGAAATGGAACCTTTTGTTGGCCTATAGCATTATTATTTCTCATTTTGTTTTGTTTATTAATACAATTGGCTCGAGGCGCAATATTGATATTCAAGTTTGATGATGACTCGGGCCGCGAGTTTTCTCATCCTGTGTATTTTTATGGCTTTTATAACAATTGTGTTTTGCTTTTGTTTAGGCATCAGGGAAAAGTATAATAGTGAATAAATTTTAATATTTTATAACCTTTTATGGACTTTTCAAAACATTTTATAAAATGTTTTTTAAAATACGGTTACGTTGGCTTCTATTTTCTAAGAATATTTAATTTCTACTACCCACTATTTCTATGGAGGCCAGTATCTTTTCCTACTTAAGCTAAAGCCTGGCGTACCGCCATTTATAATATAGTATCTTAGAACTTGCTACGATAATTTTAAGATGTTTGACATGCCAATAATATACGAAATAGGTATATATGACAATTTACACTTATTATTAATAGTATAGAAGCATGTTCGAAAAGCCATAGAGCACGAAGAATATTTCTTATTTTCTCATGGTGAAAACGAAACGATGTGAATAAATAACTCACAGAAATATCAATTAAACAATTATGCTGTCCGAATGGAATCGTGGGTAATGATAGTGGGTTGTGCTATAACTCAGGCGCATCTGTTCTACGGCTATTTGCAAAGGCACGACATGCGCCTGCGCAGTTTCTTGCATGGAAAACAGATATTCATAAAGTCCTTACTGCAATCCATGATTGTTTTATATTCATATTTTAAAAAGTAATTTTGTTATTTAAATCACTATCTCCCATGTAAATGCTTGTTGGTGAAGATTTAATGCAATAAATATGTTTCACACAAGGAAAGATTATATTTAAAAAAAAAACAAGTTTTATAAAGATGAAATCGGCGTGAGTCCATCGACGAGAAATGTTAACAAAAAGCCATAATAACTTGTTTATCTGGACCAGATAGATATATATAGTTGGAAAATGTCTCTGACTCCTCATAAAGTAACAAGCCTTAATTTCGTATGTAAATTCCTTGAGCTACAGGCATCGTTAACTGACAGTGACTTAGCAAGTGGTCAGTTTTTTTATTATTTAGCTTTGTCTTTTCAACATTGAAAAATATGAAGACTTTAAAATACCGAAAAAATAACGTAATAACTAATATAATAAAAACTGAAATTAACAATATAATATTATACTTGCTACTTAATGTAAAAGAGCTTACCTTTTTCGTAACTGATTTGCCGTTCTTGTTGCCGAGCATTATCTGCTGCGACTTTAAGGAGGCCCTGGATATTTCTAAGGAGAGTTTCGGTAGAAGAAACAAGGGTGTCGGCGGTGGGGTCGACAGGAACGTTTGTTGGAGACCCCTGAGTTGGATAGCTGACCGTCGCGGGCGATGCATTTGTAGGAAGGTCACGTTCACCATCGCTGAGCTCTGCTCCTAGCCAAAAAGGTATATTTATTTAGTCTTGAAATTCTTTTTATTAAAATGTTTAGTGATGATGTTGTTACAACTTCAATAAATATATCGATGGCCTCATAACAAATCTTGAAAATATGCAATACAAAACAATTAATAATAAATACGACACTGCTGATCGCGTGCGTGTATCATTCTCATAACAATTATTATTGCGAGGTACATGGAAATCGCGTGGTAATCCATGCGGTGCATTGATGGGGCCAAGAGAGGCCTATTCGAATCTGTCAGAACAAAACCAAATGAAATATATTCGTATACTCTTAAGGTCAGTAATAAAAATGAAATTATTTATGAATATACCAAGCTTTAAGTATCAAGTAAATTGCTTTATGTAGGTATATAATATAAAATTTATTATTTACAAAGAAATTTAAACATATATTTTTATTGATTTTAAAATAACGTGTGATCTACGTAGAGTCGAGTGAATCTTAATCAAGACTAGTTCCGAAAAAGCTGAAGAATTTGAGACTCAAAAATATTATTTTTCGTTTTAGTCAGAATTCCAGTAAAAGTTTTAAAATAGCTTCAGTATAAGTACTTACGCAAAAAATCTCCTCGCTGAACAAATAATGGGTAGTTCAGCTTACAAGTAGTTTTACCGATGCTAGTCGGAATAAGGACATGGTAAGCCATTCGACACCGAATGGGCTGTCTCTAAGCGATTTATATATGCTTCGCTGGGTTATATTCATACTTGTTCCTTTTGCTATTTTAGATCGAGAACTCCAATAATACCAATTATAATTTATTAAGTATTAATTTTATTGCAACATCAACCGATGTTTCGATGTGAAAAAATAAGAGAGAGAATTATTGATTTGGTCTATTATTTATTTCACAACTTTAAATAAAGTTTTATTAAAGTTCGTCAAGCTTTTTAACATGAAAAAAGTACACATAATATTACTCATGTACTTTATAAAGTGATAAGTGTAATCCCTTATTATAAGTAAATAACAGATAAAACTTGAAATGTATAAAACGAAACGACGAATAAACTTAGATGCCATCTCACGGTTCAAAATAATCTATCGATACATTTAATTTAACTGACAAGATAGTGAACGCTCATCACATAATGAAGACAACATCGTTTCGTCATTGTCGATGCACACGATAGCACTTTCGAGTTGTCACAACACCATCTTCCTAATAAGCCTAATTAAATCTCCCAATGAATGGAACACACGAAAAGAGACTTTCTGATATTATACAAAAATACTTTATGAATAACCTACTCGTGATCATTATAACCTAACGTATAAACAGTGCGATGATTGAAAGAAAGAGGTAAGGTAGATCGGTTCGACAAAGATCAAAGTTGAATGACACAGTCAATAAGAAAGCTTTTTATAAGATCTCCGTTGATCGTGATGATCGTGAGCAATGTTAACAGTGAAGTCGACGATGCTAAATATGTTAAAATATTTATTAAAAAATGCTTTAGACACTTCACACTTATTTTATAATCAACTTCTAATATAAGTACTTGAAAAGAAAATATATATATATATATATATTGTGGAAGATGAACAGAAAAGAGGATGTTAGAGTGGGGAAAAAACTATAAAAGTCGATGCATAACCGGCATCGGGGGGTAGTTGTGTCATGACACTTATCGTGGTAGCATTGTTAGGTCGTTACTCTGTCGGTTTATATTTTAAAATATCATTGTTGGTAGATTAGTTGTCTTTTTGGTTAGTTAAATTGTGTTTAGCGTTTTCAGATTCCTAAAGTAGATTGAGGTCGATATAGTAAGCTTGTTTTTTTTAAAAGAAAGCTCACTTCTGGTCTAAATTCACAAGATCAGAAGTGGGATAGGTCCTGTATCGCCCACAATTTTTGTTAGCGTGTGGTATTTGTTGGTTCTTTTGTTTAAAAGTTTTATCGGAGGGTACCGTGATTTTGGTGTATTTTCATTGATTTTAGAGATTCGTGTTTTGTGTTGGTCGTTGTGTATAGTTTAGTTTTGTTTTACTCGTCCGGCTTAAATTAGAAAATGAAATTACTTTTACGGTTATTTTTAGATCGTATTTTTTATTTTGTCAGACAACAAGCGAGATCGTAGTGAGTAGTAGTAGGTGCCGCGCCTTTTTCCGGGTCTGTATAGAAATGTTAACTGTAAAATTTTTATTTCATTTTTACGGTGTATGTAAAAGACGCTTATTTTGTGTTTTCTCATTGGGGTTGACACATTCAAGGGAAGATGCATCTTGCGGTCGGGGTTAGCATGTCTCGCAGGTCTTTGTACTCGGATATGCTGTCCTGGTCGAGAGATGCACTTCAAGTGGGGTACGGTTTCATATTATTGGATGCTGTCTTGGAGTGCGCTCAGACATGCGATCCTAGTATATGGGACATACCTTGTGTAGCTTAAGATTAATGTGTGTGAGCTCGGATAGTGTCTTGGAGGTTACTCAGACATGTCGTTCTGGAGCTGTGATCATACTATGAATTGGTCGTTGACCGTTGCATATGTTTGTGTAGCAAACATTATACGTACATTTGGGGGTAGGTTGGATTGAAACATGCTTTTATAGGTACTGATTTACACACGCAAAGCTATGACATGGTTCTCTGGCGAGTCGTGAGGGCGCACTCCCCCGACGGGTCCTGCCCCGGGTAATTGGTACAGATATCTGTTTGTTTCACATCCATTGTGCTTAGGTTATGGTAGGTGAGCTTAGCCCACGAATGAATCAAATTGAAACCTTTATATTGACACGCAAGTTTTGGAAATGTACTTTGTGTTTTTTTTTGTCTGGTGATTTTATTTTTTATATGGCAGTAGATGATGAGAGTGTGATGTCTATAGCTCCTGGCGTCATTCTGCTTTACGATGTCGAGGTTCTAACTGAACTCAAGGTTATAAGATAAAGGAGCCCGAGGACGGTCTCCTGTCAGGAAAGGCCGTGTGGAAGATGAACAGAAAAGAGGATGTTAGAGTGGGGAAAAAACTATAAAAGTCGATGCATAACCGGCATCGGGGGGTAGTTGTGTCATGACACTTATCGTGGTAGCATTGTTAGGTCGTTACTCTGTCGGTTTATATTTTAAAATATCATTGTTGGTAGATTAGTTGTCTTTTTGGTTAGTTAAATTGTGTTTAGCGTTTTCAGATTCCTAAAGTAGATTGAGGTCGATATAGTAAGCTTGTTTTTTTTAAAAGAAAGCTCACTTCTGGTCTAAATTCACAAGAATATTATAATTTTCTATTCTAAATATCATGAACAATACCAAAGAAATCAAAACTACGAATTTAACAAAACTGGACTAATGTTTAACGTTATTATGTAAGCATCGACAAAACGTAGTAAATATCATAACTTCTATGACTAGTTCCCACGAACTGCCAACGCTATTTGCAACCTTTAGTAAATACAATCCACACAATCCATATTGTTTCAGTATTTTGCCTATTGTATGCTTCAAGTATTTACATTTTCGGATCTTGTTATGATTAACGCTGTCAATATTCATTCTCATATATTTCTGTGTATATTAGCTCAAAAGTAGAGCTCCCAACATCAGAGGTTTCTACTTTACTTTGAAAAATCTTTTTAGAAAAAATGGGATCTGCATAGGTATTTTTTAGTAATAAAATATAAGAACATGTTTTAATTGTGTTATTTTCATGTAGTAATAATGATAATTTAGTAATGCAATAATATTCTCTCGTAACGAGTTTCCCTTGATTGATGATCTATAAGGAGATAGAAGATATTATATTGATTAAAAATATTTAGCTTGTTAATAGATTCAATATACAAAAAGCTGCAGATAAAAGATTGTTAGTACATTATCATAGAAATTGTCATACCATCCATCACTGATCTTTAATAGTCTTAATGGTGTACGATTATCTTCCATAGTGAAAGCTTTGAAGAAGTCTTTATAGAGAGAACTTATGTTCTTAATGAGTACTGCCACCTAGTTCCCAGGAAACGATAGGTATATTTTGTCTTTATTTTTAATTACAAATGAACTAAAGTTAAAATTCATTTTAAAAGCTTTAAAAAAATATATCTTTAATATAAGGAATTTAAGGAAAACATAGTGAAGAAACCTGCATGTCTGAGAAAAACCTAGCAAGTTTTCGTAAGACATGTGAAGTCCGCCAACACGCACTGGGCAAGAGCGGTGGACTATGGCCTGATCCCCCTCGTACTGAGGGAGGCCCGTGCCCAGCAGTGGGACGTTAAAAAAAAGGGCTGGTGAGTGCTATAAACCTTTTTTGTTTCTTTTCGAATAAGGTGTTCAATACATATGCTCGTACATTATCCATACATGTATATAGTATACGTACAAAGTATATACATTAAATCAAGGTATTGGTAACTGTAAAATTGAATTGATCCTTGAAATTATATTTATACATCATTAGAGGTGATCGCAGCAGTTATTTATAATAGGATTTTATTATATTAGACCATTAGAAGTAAACGCGCAAGTCCCGAGTACGAGACGAGAAATCATTTAAGAACTAGCAATCAAGATGCATTTACAAGGAACATCACCGATTGTTATTTCCTCTTCATTTATAATAATAATAAGATAACATAACTATCGTTTTATGAGACATTTTCAGCTGCTTACATTTATTGCATTCGAGCTTTAATTACAAAGCAATAAAATTATAGTCATCATTTACATTGTATGGAGAGTATTAATGCATTTTATTTCCAAAAAAGAAAAAGATGCAATTTTATGGCTGATAATTTCCGAACTATGAAATCCCGAACGCTTTGCTATTACTGGGTAATTTAGCTTTGGCTGGGTACAACGATCGGCGTATATCGAGGGTGATACAACCAGCCTATGTTAATGTAACATGGATACTTTCTTGTCGCAGCTGCGATTACGGTCGTTTGAGCTATTAAAAAGATTAACCAATTTTAAATGTACATTATACATTATTCGTTGGAGCCTAATTGATTTAATATTTCTGTTACACCACGGTTCACTGCATCTTTTGTTTTAGTTAATACTCGTTTAAATATAAAAAGAGTTGATATTTTAGTATAAATTATATAAGATTAATAGTTTTCAAAAAACAAATATCCCTTGTTTGTTATTTGAAATGATTTTTCAATATCGTCTTTTTTAAACTTCTGCATGCATAAGAGATCGAAAGCAATTTCTATAACTATGATATTGGGTAATAAAATGTTATATTTTTCTAATGTACCTCGTAGTAATACTCAAATGATACGGCGTATACCAGTTTTAACTGAGTATTTATTTCCAAAATTGCCATATTGGAACTGACGAACGCAAACACTCTTTTCTTTGCCTTTTATGACATTAGAAAAACTTTAAGCTTCTACTAAATCTATGGACTCACCGTCATCTTCCTCTTTGACGTTGTGGTCTTCCTGATCGGACAGTGCTGCGTCACTTTCGTCTGAATGTGAGTGGGGGGAAGCCGCGGCCGTCGTAGAGGGTATACGCGGGGGCTGCGGCGTGCGTCGGGAGGCGGCCGAGCTGCGCCCACTCGCGGACCCATCACCCCGTTCTCCACGATCACGTTCTCGCTCTGATCTCTCACGCTCACCAGATCCAGATTTTGAAAGATTTAATACAGGACTGTGGCCTGGGGATGAACCTAAAATATACAAACACAGTTTACCATCTTAACTTTATTGAAAAGACTTTAATTTAAATCAATGATATACCTAATATCATAATATCAAGTATTGATATGCTTTTCATTGATGGCAAAGAAAATGATTCCTCACCATTATGAGAACCTTCACGAGCTTTATCCATAGCAATAACACGTTCGATGTCGCCCCTTTCATCGCGCAACCTGCAACAAAAGATAATTATTTTTAAAATAACGAAAGAAATTTTATCTGAATGCAATACATGTTTTATTATTATAGTTCACTGTATTATGCTAATAACTCTACGATATTTCGATAAGATGGAAGGGTGAAAGTACCAGCATCTCACAGACGGGCCCTAAGGCATAAAGCTTCCGTGTATGTTATTATTTTGTCGCACTGTTGATGTGTTACGCTCAGAATACAAAGTGTATGTAACACTCTAGCATGATCTGAAGAGACTGTTACATCTATGACTACAAAATTGAAACTATAGACAGATGGTTTTTAACTGCATTGTTAAAATTATAAACGCGAAAGTTTGGATGAATGTTTGTTGATAATGATACCAGAACGCTGAACTGTGGATAATAGCAGAGAGGTTACTTTAGAATACTACGTTACTTAGAAAAGAATTACTGTTCCCGTGGGATAGATTTCTTTATTTTTTTCAGTATTAAAAATTTAATCTTACAGTTTAAATTACTTACAAAATCTTTTTGTCTATTTAGATACATTCAGTAAAAATCCGTACTATTAAACAACAGAGTGAGCACAACAAAGTGCAACAACAGAGTGGACAACAAATCGTACTTTCATTGAGGCATACATAGAAATAATACAAAGTAAATAAATTTCTATAACTATTAATAATTTTATATTGTTGCCTTCAATAAGTATTAAAAGATACACAGTGATGAATAATTTTTAATTAAAACAGCAATTTTGAACGACAGTCATAGAACAACAATCGATTCGCAACGCAGACGATCATATGTCAGCACCTCGTTATAGATACGATCAGAAGTCATAAATACCGACAATCGGACACGCTACCACGCAAAACGAATCCTAACAAAGCCACTGACAAACAGTTTTATCATTTGAAACCATAAAGCATGCTACCCACTGCGTTTCGGAGTTACTCTACAAAGGGAAAAGTATAATATTATAAGACCCCGCTGTGTTCCTTTGTGAACGGATGAAGACGGTGTGTAATCATTTTGTACGGATCGGTACCGCTACCCTAATTCTGTAGGTTCTTTTTGATTGTGAGTTATTGGTCTTTTGATGCTTCCGTTTCATTTTGCCTATTAGAATACGAACATAATATTTGCTATTGCTTTATCGTCTCAGTTTAACTTAAAACTAGCGTCTCAACGTCGCTTCGCTCGCGTTCGTTCCTAAGTAAGTTTTATTTTTTAAGCGGAATCCTTTTTTCTTGTATTTACCTGTAAAAGTTAGAGATAGGCGAGAACAATCAGACTGACAAAAATGATAAAAATTGTGTTTTTCTTATAAGTGCCGTACAAAATTATTTACGAATATAGTAAGAACTAAGAAGGTGTTCATGTTACAATGTGTCTTTTAAAAGTTGTGAATAGAATTACATCATAAATTTGAATGTCTATCTTTGTTGAAATATTAACTATTCAACTTGCCTTAATACAAGCACAATAAAAGAACTTAATACAATTAACGATCGAAAATTAAGTGAGTCAGTTACTAAACCTATTCATAAAAACAGATCTTGAAAAATGATTTCCCTTGTCGGAACCAATTTCGCTCATTTCAAAGGGGTTAATGCTACAATTTTTGCCCAGTAATGCCTTTTGAGCATTTGAATATAAATGACGTCTGAAAGTGAAATGTAACATACATAATAAGTGGCTGTTTTAAGCCTTCGCGGAACCCTTTTGTGGATTACAGAGTAACGTCGGCTCGAGCATAGTCAGAGAGAAATCAAATATATCTTTTCTCATTTTACTTAGTAGTATATTTTTTATTAGATTCACTCTTTTGCATTTTTATGTTAATTATGAAAAAAATATATAATTGTTGTAGTATTTAAAATAGCTTTATATGTAAAACACTTAAAAATTGTTACACGTTTCATAATTATTTGAATGTTAATAATTTTTTTCTTTTATTTTTCTTATATAAATTGTTAAATTCTCACTTGACTAGCGATAAAATGTATCTATTTACATAATATGTAGTAATAATGTTTAATATAAGTACGTATTATATCCATATACCTAAACTAAAACTCCAAAGCGACATCGTCGAGTCGTCTCATGGACAATATTTTCTAATCCCAAAGTACTCTGTACATGAACCCTCGAAATGGAGTCGTTTGGTATTTTACTGACGAGTCACGGAACTCTGTTTGAATTTAATATATTTTTCATATCCTCTCCTATTAATATGGTAATAATCTTTACATCTTTAAAGAACTTTGAACCGTGTTAATAGTCCAATTTAAAATGATTCTTGTACAAAAAAGAAGTGCGTTTTATTTGAACGTATAAATTAAAAGAAATGTTTTTATCAATTAGTTATCACACGACAAGGCATTTGACAATTCGATTTAATTTTAATGAATTGAAAATGAATGAGTGTTCGTATCCTGAACGAATCCAAAAGAAATGACCAAATCATCACAGAGCGATCGGACAAAAGATAACGCCTGTATCAATAAAGTAATAAATTATTTCCACTTCCTTCTTTTTTTATTTTCATCATTATAAAACTGTTAATGTGATCGATGATATTTGGAATTCGTTGGATCGGCTCAATATGTTACGTCGGTTCGTAAATAATATCATTGATTTTAAACTAAATATTTATATGTATTTTATAAAAAATATTTCAATGAAATACAATATATTATTTAAATAATATACCCTCATTCATTATGGGCAAAATAATTAATATCTTCACGACTTAAGCAATTAAGACTGTAGACTCAAAAGGTCTCATAGCTCTATCAACTGCATCAATAGCTACTTAATGTTACGTCAAAAACAGCCGTCATCAAAATAAAATATTATTCATTCTCTTGTCACTTTGTAAATTGGTGACGAGACTCCGATGCAATGTTAAGTAAAAAAAAAAAACAAAATGAGCCATGACGGATTGAGGGAGGCAAATTAAATACATTTGTGTTGTTCTGCTATTTTCGATTTTAATTATTACAGCGATATTTTGTAAGGAATAAAATTATTGCTTTTAAATAAGGATTTATAATATTATAGTACATTCTTGGTAACTAGGATCTGAAAACGTAAAGTTTTCTATCGTATCTATCAAACAGATATGCAAATGTTTCACTAACAAAACTATGAAGGTTAACTAAGTTAGTTAGCACTAACCATTGCCATTACAGGACGAGCAGTGGCCTAAACAGATATTCCGGGGCCACGGGCTTGGACAATGCGACGCAATCACCACCGAAGCCAATGTACGCTGATTAGTTAATTCTGAACCGTTCATATTGCCTAATATTGCAGCGCATAACGTTCCAAACCGTTCTTGTATGCATAATCTGATTAGAGTAAGTATTATATGAAGCTTTTAGTACCACCAATATGTAGACATACAAAATAAAATCATACAAAATAATCGAAAACACATTAAACCGGAATACTACGTGACAATAATTAAAATCTATGCATCACTGCGAGAAATCGATTAAGAAAATCAAATCCTCTCGGAGCGTCACTGCGTAAAACATTTGCTTGACACCCAAATCAAAAATCGTTTTAGTTCACCCTCCCGAGGGGTGTTTAGGGAAGCGTCGACGCCTGAACATTTATTATTTCAGACATATCACTCACATGCAAAACAAACTCCGTCCGATCCATCAAAAAGTTTCTATTCCCCCGTCTCCTTTTCGACACAAATCGAGTGTGTAAGTACTGCGGTTTGAGAAACTAGGGTCAAACATACCGGCGTCTATGACTTTACAAAGAATTTCACGTAAATGTTACGCTGATAGGAGTTTCAACTATGCTGATTATGCGGCAATGAACCAATTACAAAATTTACTCATTAAATACTAATTTAGACAAATAGGTAATATGCTCACATACTTACTATTTCCATCGATTTATTTGTCTGTTCGTGCTAAGCGCCATTATTTAACATAATTTATAACTTCTGTTTTATTTGCTTTTACATCTAGTTTATCAAATCCGCGACTTTCCACATAGCTTACGAACTACCTAGCCCTGTGCAGAACTTTTTTTTCTAATTGGATACTATTTTTCTTTAAATTTAAATAAATGAAGAAAAGCCATTTAATTTGCATCATTTAATTCCGGAAGTCTATCTAAGCAACAATATAAATAAGGTTGCTCATCCACAAGAAATGAGCATTGTAACCCTCTGTAACAGTCAACAAAGCTTCGAAGAAAATCGAGCGAAAAAAGGCTAAAAACACCTTAGGGGTTTACTAATCGAATAAAAAATATCAGCGGCCGATGCCAATGTATGGGGGAGAAATGGAATAAATTATAAAGAAAATACAAGTAGCAAAGGGGATGTAAGCAAGCAAAAAGTTTTATGTTTATGCAGATAACAAATACCTTATGTTTTGTCTAATACTTGTTTCTAAAGAGCTTTAATCGTTAAATAATTGCAAAGAAAATTACATAAATATTCACTATTGCCGTTATAGAAAATGTATTTTGAATGAGATGTTAGAAAGTTATATTTATATAAAAATAATCACATGTTATATAAATGAAACTTGTATAAAATACCGCGCAAATAAGGTTATCAATGTGAAAGGACAAAGAACAAAACACTTAGGGCGGAAGAAGTGCGGCGAAATGCAAAAATAATAGGAAAGAAGTAACATGATGACTTGTCGGTCGCACCCTCCGCATAAACGTCACGATGTCATTTGTAAAAATTGCGGCCATTCTAACTTCTTCGATTTTGGAACAAGAATTGCGTAGAGTAGCTATTACAAGCAGAATAACATATTTTTGTACTGTCTAATTATTTCTTTCTAGACATTTTGAATGAAATGTATAATATATCTCATACTTTTCATCATCATCATCAGCCCTTTTTAACGTCCCACTGCTGGGCACGGGCCTCCCTCAGTACGAGGGGGATCAGGCCATAGTCCACCGCGCTGGCCCAGTGCGTGTTGGCGGACTTCACATGTCTTACGAAAACTTGCTAGGTTTTCTCAGACATGTAGGTTTCCTCACGATGTTTTCCTTCACCGTAAGACAAGTGGTAATCATGATAGAAATGATTCGCACATGAAAATATCAGAGGTGCGAGACCCGGATTTGAACCCGCATCACTCGGTTATACAAGCAATGCGTTACCGCTGGGCTACCACTGCCTCTCTCATCTCATACTTTTAAGGCAGTGATATTTAATAAGGGTGTTGTATTATCATAGTGAAATTAATATATTAAAATTTTACAAGAAACATCTTTGAAAATTATAAACATTCACAAGACGCTATAGTTTTTTTGTTTCAAGCATAACGTCTTAGCAAAAATAACCGGATTTAAAGGGCGAAAACAGGAATCACTAGTAGGACTTTTGCGGGGGAAACTGGAGACAGTTATTCAAATTTGAATAATATAATATGGAAAAAATTACGTCACTTAATACCCTAATAAAAGTGCACTAAGCGACTGGGGCATTACGCTTGCCAAATGCAAAGAGGGACAAGCAAATTTCGCTTATGAAACGTGAAATGAAAAATAAAATGCGTCAGGAAGAAAATAAAATACGTTTTGGAGGCTTAGGCCTCATTATGATATTAGAAAAACGTGAGAGGATTTAAGTTGTCGTTGGTAAATATAATAAATGAGCAACTTCTTGGAGACTGAGGATAGAATTTTAATAACTATTTAAAATACGCTCACATACCTTTTAACCTTACGTATCTTAAAGGCAAAATTAACGTTTTTTAAAATGTTATACTATTTGGATACATCACTCAATGCTTAAGATGTTTAAAACAAAATAATAAGCTATTCGTTTGCAACAGATTACAGTAGCATAACGAGATTCCGATCGGATCCGTGCGATGTTATTAGGATTTAAGCGCCAGCGCGTCGCCTGTCTCCCGGTACAATGTTGGATAATTATGCAAAATTGCTTCTACGATTTCTTGTCCCCGACTTTTAGGGGCATTACCATTATCTGTAATGGGAATGTTTTTTGATAATGTTAAATTTCATTGTAATATCTTTAGGGAGATGTGAGTTGTATTGCCAATTACTTCGATAAAATGTTAGTTTTTTTTCCTTTGTAATCCTAGACTTACAATTTGCCGACCACAGATTGCATAAGTACGGCTTCGAGGCATGCAGCATATGGGATAACCGCAGAGAACTCACATCCATCGACACACTTCCAATTCAATTCCTTGGATAATGTGACGCGACAAATCTTCCTTTGACTTCCAGCGGCTTCAGCGCAGCTCGTCGAATAGCATAAATTTCTCCTGTGTATACGGTCAGACTTGTTCATCGCCTGCGACCACTGGATGCACATGAGGCAGTCGCATGATTGCAATCGAAGTGATCGTTTGCGTTCACCGCAACATTTTTCCACCGAGACGGTATTGCTCTTGCATCTTTTTATTTATGTTGCAGTTATAAAGAAACCTAGTAATAAATACTTAACTGCTTTGACATAGACTTATACTTTATAGCACTAGAGTGGATAACAAATAAAAATAAAGAAATCTCTAGAAATAGACATCATCAAATTATACACGAATCGTGTAATGAGCGGACATATTTTGAAGACATTATCTTAGTGAGAGTCTTCTCAGGACACATCCATCATAGTATTGTTCATTCCGTTGATAAAGCTTACATTATCTTATAGATAAAAATTAGGTTATTTTTAATGGATTTATCGAATTATGATATTGGAACACATTATTTCTTTATTAAATATACTATGCATTTCAATGCTTTTTGATAGTACATTTGCAAATCTATTGAACATTTTATTGCTATCAGCAAAATCTATGTAACGTACATTAAAACTTTAAAGCGAATCTCAATTAAAGCGTAACATTATAAAATTGTGGATCGCATAAAGTAAAAATATCAGTTATGAAATTTTATGTAATCCTTGCACCATATTTAATAATTACTGAAGCTTTTCCATTAGAAAAAAATGATACATATAACTAAATTAACAGGACAGTAAATTAAGAACGTACTTGTAGGCTATTATCGATATCGTTTATTAAAACACCTTGTTTGCTCTTTCCGATAATCGACGCAATAGAAACAAAGCCATCTGTTGTAGACCGATACGTAGGGAGTTCGGTAAGTAAACAGAAAATATAATTTAGAAGCAATTTAGCGCGATATGTCCGCAATCAAATTGTCTCGTTAATACCGCGCTATCAAAACATTTGATTTGTGGCGTAGGGTTGAGTGCGGTTATTTAGCCATTCGATGCTACGTCGCTCGTCAGATGGCCCTTACTTATGTTCAATCAATTATTAATTTATGCTGCATTTCATCGAGGATCACGTTATATGAATATTACGCTGATACACCATTTAAGCGCTAGTTACTAACAATTTTCATCCAGGTAGGTACATATACATAAAAATATGTAACTGATTCATGAATCAACGTGTGATTATTTCTTGTCAATATGAAACATTTTATAATTGCTTTATTACATTTGAAGTAATAATAGAATTACATTGGAAGTAAGAAGAGTTATACATTCATAGTAGATAATCCTGAACATTTGTGCAAAAATGAAACTTTTCCGTTGATTAATGCGCGCTCACACTCGACACAGAGTCGGCGCAGAGTCAGCGTGTAAACAGTAGAATACTTTTATTCGCGTTGTAATTTTCCTGCCTGGGATTTGCATAACAAAACGGGAAGCGGGAAAAGGTCAGGAAGCGAACGGAATGGCAAGTGTCCGGTTTGATGCCCAGTCAGCAATGTTGACGTAGTGCTCGTTTTAACGTTCCGTTCAACTTGCTTGATTGTTGATACACTAAGTGCAGTCAACGCTGTCCATTCATAATATATCTTAAATCTAAATTTATTGCTCCTTTTTCATTTAGTTTATTGTTTTATAATTTCGCGGAATAATTAAATTTGTTATATTTTAACTAGTAAATCACTTGTTAATAATCTCTGTTATTCATTTGATTTATTCAATCTTAACATGATTGAATCCTCTTATAAAACGCCAATGCACTAAATAAGGATTAATTTTACATTTAAAAGTTATAATGTAATATGTGCAACCTGAATGTGATGGCATGTCATTGTGGCGTGATGGCGACACTTGAAATAATATAAAATGACTAGTAAGGGTCATCTGAACGAAGCACCGAATGCTCAGACTCAGGCGTTTCGGATGCATATTCATGATTACTTTGCGCCACATGCAAATCGTGATTTACACACTGTAATGAATTCTTTTGATCTGTGGACTCACATATTTGATTTACCCCATCGATGTCAGTATTAACATGACGTATGATTATGTATTCATAGTTTTTCCACAAATACATTAATTATACTATGGTTATTGGAAGATTATATCATGTGCATTTGCAAATGGTTTTGTTTCTACTTAAGTAAATAATATTTTATAAATTAAAAAAGTTCGCTTCGCTTCCGTATACATATTTTAAATATCTATCTAATGAAGAGAAAAAATATATCTCGTAGGTACTTGAAAACATTAATCATTACATATCTTTAAGGATATTATGAAATCATCAGTAAAAGTACTAAGCCTGGTAATCGTAGATACTTGTGTCGCCTAATCTTGTAGACAAATGCTAATTAGTATACTTCTCAAGAATCGAAGATCATTGTAATTTATTTGCCATTAGAAGTTATCATTTTCTTGTTATTGGTTTCATATTTCTTGCAATCAATAAATCGAGTTATAAAGTTTTTGCACATAAAGCTGAGTTACAGTAATTAGTATGGAGTCAACATCATCAGCCTCAGCGATACAATGTTACTCTGCCTGACACAAAGATCATTCACGAGCTCAATCGAAAAAGTCGACTAAAAATTACGTAATTACTTTGGCGATACAACGATTCAAAAGAAACGCAGAAATGACAAGACGATGACAAATGAGCATTGTTGCTTCCAACACAGTCGGGTGGCGGACCTCATCAAATTATTCCCCACTTGAAAAATCTTCGTAAACAAAAACGCACTAAGGGAAAAACATCTGAGATCCAGGGTAAAAAATAGGTATTGGCAACATTGATTGATGCGTACTAATAGGGCGCGAAGGAATGAGGCCGCTGCGTAATTAAAAGAAAAGTGACATCTTCTGTCATTGACAGCTCGGCCAACTTCTAGAAATAGAACGAGTACGCCTCTTGGGGAGGAAGTAATTAGTGTTGCAAACTTATTAAAAATTATTGAATGAAGGCGGCTAATTGATTGCCGGTAGATCATCATGTAACACTTCGTTAGATATGTGATATACTTAATTTATTTTCGGGACTAAATAATGGGTGCTTTTATTAATAAATAAACTAATAAGTTAGAAACAACAGTCTAATAATAAGTAGTTAAAAACAACAGTCTATTTACAAAACAATTTTCGGAGTGACATCCGAATAATGAAGGGAATAATAAATCTTTTTCACTCCGTACGCGCTACCGCATAAAATTAATCCTAATTTCGAATTAGCATTCCGATGGGATGTATTCCACTACTTTTATAAGAAACACTGTAGCAAGGCATATATTTAAATTACTAGAGTAAAAAACATTTTGAGCCATCACAAAATAATGAAACATTAGCGAGCTCACACAAAATCGATGAAGTAAGTTGATACCTCGGAGTTTTTATAAAGCATCCCTTATCGCTGTGTACATATCATTAGTAATGCAAAATAATGGGATACGGACACCTCGTGCTGTTTGCGAGCTAATGATTAATGCTGTTCGTCATTAATTCTTATTTTTGATGAGAAATTTGACTTGTGCTGTCAAGCGCCGGATCCAGATTAATATAGGCTGACGTTGCAACTTACGATATAACAATGTTAGACGCTCCCCGGTTATAAAATGTTTATACTTTCTTCGTTTTTGGTTCGAATTTGCATAATATTACTATTACGTATTTCATATAAACTTGTTGCGATACATATGTGATACTATAATTTATTAATTTATTAATATAACACCTATAAAACCTAAACTTAGATGAAAGCATTGCTAAACAGTATTAATAAGTGAATGCTAGTATAAATTCTGAAAATTGTGAGTTCTACGCAGATGATTATTCAAACGAGTACAAATATCAAAGCAAACGCAATAAATAGTTTGGTACACCAGCGGAACTATCCGAATAGTTTTAGCCATAAAAGGGCAAAGTACAAAGAGCTACATAAAATGCCAGTACGACCGCATCGGTGACAAACTCGGAAGGTATTTAGAGGGCCGACTACCGTGACTCGGCACCCTTTACGCAACGCTCTACGTATATTAGCCGACTGAAAATCAAAAGTAGATTTTATTAACGACTTTAAGCTATGATAATCTAAATAATTCTACCAGAAATTGGGCACAATTGTGTGAAAACGTTTTTAAGTAGTATCGCGACACAAAATGTTTAGTCATCAGATGTGATCGTTGATCATCCTTCAAATAGAAACGAAGAAAAATTATAAGCGATCACACGCATTCAGCATCTTTATCTAGCAACAAGAGTTCATTTTATGACCATTAATTTTGTCTTTTCGTCGGGTGTTTTATCACAGCGACGAAGCTCTGTCGCGCGTCTCATTAATCAAAAGCATTTGTTTACAACGAAGGGAATTTGATTTGATTAAAATAATTCGCAATATCCTTGATAAATATCACCCTCGGTCTTCGTTTGATCTTCAGTAAAATTAATGGTGGAGGATTCAATCACGCAAATGTTACCGCCGCGATTTTTGACATTTTCTACTACACGCCGATAAAATATAATTTCTATTAATATGCCATTTTCGTATAATTCAGAACGATATGCATCGCGGTTTAAAAATGAGTGACGGTATAACTTCCTTACGTTTTTTTTTTCCTTGAAATATTCAAGGCAATAGCTTAGTAAATTTAGCAAAAAAACTGCCATTAATGTGCTTAGAGTATTGATATCTATTATTAAAAACCTTTCCATGAGCTTTATGAAAGAAACATGAAAAAATGCTTTCAACCGGCTTCCAAAAAGGAGGAGGTTATCAATTCGTCTGTATGTTTTTTTTATTTATTTTTTTTTTCATGTTTGTTACCTCAGAACTTTCGACTAGGTGAACCGATATTTTATACTTTCTTCAAAATTAACTAAGTTCTTAAAAGTATTATTTTCTACTTTTTAGTTTAGATTTGTTTAGTTTGGAAGTCGGTTATTGTTTCTTTGTTATATACATTCATATAAACTTAATATAGCTGCTATAAATCACAGAAAACAAGAAGCAAAATAATTT
This sequence comes from Boloria euphrosyne, assembly GCA_951802675.2. Classification (NCBI taxonomy): domain Eukaryota; kingdom Metazoa; phylum Arthropoda; class Insecta; order Lepidoptera; family Nymphalidae; genus Boloria; species Boloria euphrosyne. The sequence goes on from OX637878.1 coordinate 5,931,008, forward strand.
AAAAAAAATAGACCGATACCTATGTTTAGTTCAAATTATGATAGAGATATTTATCGAATATTATGATCGGATTGTAAAGCGAGACACTATGGTGCTTTCAATTAGCTGTAGGTATATCTAAGTTAGGCTTTGGGTCATATATCGTTTAAAATCTAGAATTAAGGGTGAACAAACAGCGCTATCTTTCCGTAGCAAGGGGCACGATGAATAACGATCGACGTCAGAGCGATGTGTGCAGCGTATGCCCTCGGCTCACCCGGCTCTCCCGGCTTAACCCGCCGTACGCCGATTAATCGCAGCTAATTCGATCCGAAACGGAATTAAACCGGACGAATGCATAGATCCCAACGATTTGTTGACTGTTAATTGAGTCGTTTGATTTACTGCAGATTCAGACGAGTTCAAATTTTACATTTACTTCACAATTTCAACTCACAAAAGTTGCATGAATTTAAAATGTTATAAAAATACCCGTTTTTGAAAATAATTAAATTATAATTTGAGATAATAATAACAATATTAGAGTACAATACAGCTGAAGTCGACGATAATATTTATTTACGACTTGATTACACGCCCTTTTAATCTCCAACAACAATTAATAAGAAAAGCAAAATAATCATTATTAAAGCGTCTAATAATCACGACTGAGTGCACTCGAAGGATGCAAAACAAACAGTACCTACAAATTATATTAAATCAGAGATAATCCTGTCAATTAATTGGACTTAGGATGGAGAACCGGTCGGCGCCTGCGCGAATTAAACGAGCCGAGCGAAGAAACCAAGGACCTCGATATTAATAAACACCGCTGCTTGTTATAAATGTCAATATCGGAATTATACCATGTACAATGTACATCATATCCATGTTTTATTTTTACGCCAATCGCACATCATCCCGAATTGCAAAACGTTTGTGTTGTGGTTGGTACCAAATTAATGCGCGTCAATATATTTAATATAAATGACGTCTAAATAATATTTTTTATATTAAAATTAATAAAATTCTATACTAACTAGCATCCACCCCATCATAAATATTTTACGACCAAAGTTGTAAATATTTTATTTAATAAAAAGCATTTAATTTTTATCTATTTAGGAACATACATTTATAAAACAAAGCATATGGATAGGTTTTATCCCAAAAATTACAGAGTAATTTCTTTAAAAAGAGCCTTAATCCAACCCGTGGCGGGCGATTGGCTGACAGTGACACATCGGTACAAGGCTGGCTGTCCGACTGTAATTCTACCCAACGCGGACCATGGATACATTTTATTTTCAAATCTAGAGGATTAATTAGTAGATTGTAGAATAAGCTTTATATTTAAGGAAAAACCACAAAACTGATTTGAAATAAAATAATTATTGATTTCTTGATTACTATTCTAGTTAATATTTGTCAGTAAATAATTATTCATTAATTAAGAAAAAGATTCTTTTATTATGGTTAAAGATTCGATAACTTTTGTCATTTTATATGAACATAATATTATTGTTTTTAAAATCTCTTTATCCTTGCGGAGTCGAAGTCGATACGGTTAATAGAAGCACTTGAAAATGAAGTCAAAACCGCGAATATCGTTCGATCCCCGATCAATCACCATCCATTAAACATGAAAAGAAAAGCATTTCCCCTAACCATTGGCCCTCAAATCGGCCCAATTTACATGAGAGGCGCATTTTCCTCGCATCGAGATTAGCTCAGAATGAGTTTGATGAATTGCTCGCGGCCCGCACGCCGACGCCGGTCGAGTGGTCATTTGTTAAAAATACACCCGATCTACAGACCTAATTGTCTCCTCTATTTTCACACTCCCCAATGATATCTGTGAGCAATTTAATTTGAAACAATCTGAGCTTAATTCTGTATATTTTATAAAACTACTTTAATGAGACGATTGTAAAATGAAAATGAAATGCATAAATGAAAATAGATAGAAATCAGTTGTTATGAAAATATAATAAATTAAAAAATAAGTAAAAATAATAGTTAGTCCTATCTTATGTCTTACCTTTCAAGATGTTTTACGATGTCCTCGTAAGCTGCTCTACAATTCTCCCAAATACCAGATCTGTAGACAAAGAAAACAAAATAAGAAAAAAATGAAGAAAAGATACAGAAAATGGAATATTTAAATTATAAAATAAAGACAATTTAGATTAAAAACGATGAAGGGTTCCCAGCGTGATAACAGAAATGAAAGATATTTTTATTTCCATAAAGAGGTACACTTCTATCCCAATTTAACAAGTCCTCTACAAAGACAAAACTTGCAACAAATTATTTTCAAGTACTTAAAAATGAAAGTTAGTGAATTAAAAAAGGGTTTAAATGTAAAAGGAATAATTATGAACACTCGATATTAAATGTTCCGTTAGACTTGGCGAGGGGTCGAAGAAATTAATTATGTTTTTAAAACAATCGCTTATATTTGTGTCGTAACAACTCATGCGTGATCGTCGAAATTGTTTCTCAATTACTTTAGCACTTTGTTTTCATTAAACTTTTCTTCGAGGGAATACTTCTTACAATAGTTAAAGGGTTCTGTTAAGGGTTAATTGATTTCCATCTTATACTGAAGCATACTTTCGTCCGTGCAATATAATCAAACATTCTACTTAGACGCATACCCTATTGTTTTTTAAGATAGGTCCCATACAATATGTTATTATAAACATTTATTATAACAGTATTAAAATTCTAAACACAACAGTTTGTGTTGTGTACAGTACAAAGAATATTTATAATTTTTTTAGGATTTTTTACTAAATATTCGTAATGTAAATGCGTAACACGAATCGTTACTAACACTTCATATGTAAGGCACCGTAATACATTTGTAGGTTATTGTACTGTCGTTGAATCACATGGGTGGCAGTAAGACAGTGGGGTAAGCTTGGGTAAGCGCGGGGTAAGACAAGTCAAGTGAGCACTGCGGGTCTTCGGGCGGAAGTGAGGGCACTCAGTGTTTGTACTTTTCTTATTGGATTAACTCAGTCATTTAACCTGTATCACTTTTGACCCGCTTACAGGCTTCTTTTTCATTTACTTATGTATATAAGCTCATTATGAGTTAATTAGTTAAAATTGTTTTGACGCTATACTTCTGAAAGTGATTTTAGAAGGCTTTCATTATTTGGATAGGTTTATACTTCGTAATTAATAATATATTTTGATACGTTTTAAATTTTATCTTTCTACAATTTTTGTTACATTCACTCAAGGTCGTTTATTAAACTGAAACATAAAATACAAATAGATACTTTTCTTACCTTAACTTAAATCTTTCTAACTTTCTTATACATCAATTTAGACGTGTCTGTTGTTACTTTTCAATCATCATTAAACTAAAATAGACGAAATGACTATAATATACAAAAGCTACCTCCATGGTATATCGTGTGGGTAAAATGGTATACTGAATTAATACCAGCTCATGCCGTGTTTGGGAAGCCACAGTTTTACGCAACCGATATCCGCTGTAAGCTTGCATTATAACAATTTATTTGTTTACTGACATTTTATTTTAATGGAGCCTGAAATTCATCATTGGATTTTATTTTCTTGTTAGAATTACGGGTAACGCATATTTTATTAACTATATTTAATTCAATCAGAATGGAATCGGATCAATTCGCTGTTTACATTAAATACATAGGTACATACATACATACAAACATACATACATATATAAAATAAATTTAAACGGGCTGTAGCAGCTAATTAGCGATTTGTATACAATATGAATTAATTAAATCTACATACCTCGCCAGGGCTTCCATGTTATGCATCGGTTGGCCTTTGATGATAGAGCCATCAGGTCTGGGTACGCCATGGTGCGGCATCCCGGGTGACATCAGCGCGTGTTGGTGCATGAAGCCCATGGGACCCAGGTGCGTTGGTGGTGCGTTATATCCGTTAGCCAATAACGGTGATTTGTCCATGCGTGCCATTTCTGTGAACAAAATATCTAATTAGAATTAGTTTTTGCATGTAATATCTTATGTGAATCCTGAAAATCGAATTCGTTTAAAAAGTTAGTAAAATTTATGCTAATGATATACTTATTAGATCTCATAAGAAAAATATAATAGATTACCTTGCCATATCAGACAGAAAGACAGAAAGTCTTACACATTTCTTATTATCAAAAGGTTATTACATAAAAGGTGTCAGTGTCGACAGTCCTTTTTATATCTTTAATTATAAATGTATAAATATTTAACACATTATTTTCCAGCTTAAAAATTGGGTTCTCGCAAATTATAATTTTCATTTTCAATTCCTTATAATAAATAGCAGACCACTTAGGTGTAATCGCGCACCTACCCAGGTAAAATCCAATTAATACCCAGTATTATCATTTAATTACTCGTTCCAATAATCGAATTGCCCGTAAAACGGTGTATCAACAATAATAAAATGAGCAATGAATTTCGAGACTATTGTTTTCTGGGTACCACAAACAACCCGTGTAAACATAGGGGGTGTAAGGCAAATATTCTTAAAATAACCCCCTTATGGGGGGTGGTTTAGGTGCCGGGTGTTCTTTGAATGTCCATGTCCCCCTGGAGGTCACCAAACGGTCTAGGGTGTTGGAAACAATTAACAAGGTGTCGAATTAAACACGAATTAACGTTTGGGCCGTTAAGGAAAACACCCTTTTATATTCTACGCTCTACAAAGCATTTTAGGATTGCTGAGTATTTAATGTTTCCCTTTGTTATACGATTAGGGAACAGGTACAACTGAAAGATGAGTATTGTTTTACAAATCAAAGTGTTTCCATTTCATTAAATTCTCATATTGTTGCAAACTGAACAGAAATGGTATGTAAATACTAAGGTATATACTATATACCTATAACGAGCGACTCGGGTAAGTTAGGGACTTTTTTTGTGGAATCCTAAATAATAATTATTTTTCTAAAATAAAAGTTTCAGCAGCTATATGCCAGTTAAAATCAGTCCAGCCCTTTTAGGAAATAGTGTTAGTTTTTATATTATATTATGTTATATTCATGTTACAAACAGAATTCAATTTTATGTAGAGTCATATTTAATTTTAAGACAAAAATAACAAACCCAGTATCATTGTCATGAAACTTAATAATACTTATTTATGTTATTTCATTTACATAGGTACATGTAGCGAAATGTAATTGATAATTTTACTATACCTCAGATAATAATCAGTCTACAGGAGAAGAAATTTTAATTAATGATTAACTGTATAATCAATCTTACTTTATAATTCAATCAAGCCGTCATTTCAATATTGATTCCTATAATATTCTTCTGAGCTTCTTTAATTTATATTATGCACTATCAGAGTTGTACTATTAACTTCAAATTGATATAAGTAAGACATTCATCTTCATCGATCATATAAATAATATTGAGAATATAAATAAAAATGAATGTTGGTAAGCGCATAACTAAGAATGGCTGGACCAATTCGGCTAATTTTTATTTTGTATATTCCGTAAGTCACGCGGAAAGATTTAATAATAATAAAAAAAACAAAGTTTGTAAAAAACTTATACTAAAGGGGGTAAGAATGTGTTAGTCAGAGTGTTCGCTACATTGGTTCGCAAATCCGCGACAAAATCTGAATAGAAAATTTCATTTATAACATAATATTTACCTATATTTTATTCAAATCAACGCCATATGGGTCGATAGTAACTTATAAAAACTAAATTCCAAAACAAATACCTTACAATGTATTAGCCTCTAATTTAAGGATTATACAAAGTTACAGACAAACAAACAATATGACCAATGGACCCTGAATTAATTGGGCGGGTTTATTTACTTAGTTAACCGCTGTTATCTTCTCGGCCATACACGATGTTTAATGTATTTGTTGTTGCTGTGTTTAAAGTTAGTTGTTTTTGTTTATATTGAAAAAACAATGTAATTTCAGTGCTCTTATAACTACTTCATTAGTACCTATGTTAGTATAGAAAAATGAGAGTTCTATTTTTTTCAACGAAACTATAATTATTTTCGCACAAATAAAATAAGCTTTTATTAATGTATCAATAAAAAGCTTAAACAATATTTCAAGTAAGTAGTTAGTATTACAGGTATAATATATTGTGTGATATAGTAAGTAGTATGCAAAGAAAATTGTGGTGCCAAGAAAAACTTATTTACACTAATTATTGCTTCTTATTCTCCGAATTGATATAGTATAAATCGAACATCTGCAAGTAAGTATAAGATTATAAATATAATAATTCATGCTGGAATCGAATCGAACTTCCAGAACAGAAAATGCCAGTTAAAACTTGTATAGACATTTACTTGCTCCCTTCAAGTCTTTACAAGTTAATTTCTTTTTTTAATTTATGTAATGTACCAAAAATCATATCTACAAATCCCTAAAGTACAAAAGCTCGACCAGTCAAACCGCGCCGGTCAACCGCACTTACTAATTAACTAAATACGTGTTAAATCTGTAATAACCTGCGGTTACGACAACCCTTTTGTATTCTCTCTTTCTTGCTTGTAATGTTTATATCGTCATGTCTCTTTTTAATTAGAATTGGTCATATTTAATAAGTGTTAGGAACCTTGCTATACACGCTACAATATGATTTTTTTTAAATTTATCTCTAAATAATGAATTTTATCTGAACATAAACTTGAATTGTAGGCTTTATATTTCACTAGCCACGGCTTCGCTGGGCGTAAGTAAAATAAATTAAACTGTTTTTATAATTTTCTAATAAAATAAAAGTATTAGGTACCCTAAGTTACCTCTTATAACATTAACTACCTGCAAGTCAAAGTTACATCGAAATCGGTCCAGCCGTTTCAGAGATTAATTTGAAAAATTGATTTTTGATGTAAGTACCGTATATACTTACATTCATATTATGTATTTAGTGAAAAGCTGTCAATTTGAAATTAAAAACAGACACTTCAATTTTATTTATATGTACTGATTTTTAAATTGTAGTAATATTTTTAAACTAATAAGATACGTTAGAATATAAGTAGTGGTTGGGTACAGATAGCTGTTATAGTCAGAATATTTTTACATATCACAAAAGCTATTATAACTTTGAAAAACCGGTTATTTCTAGACACAATTTCTTGGAAAGGGATAAATAGATCAAAGTATGAACAATTTCAAAATACAGAGCATACATTATTAATATTTTTATTAGCATAGCAGTAAACTAAATTTAAAACAACCTGTTGTGATAAAAAAGACAAAATTCGACATGTCTGTATATTGATTTATTAGTTGAACTTCAACCATAAAATTAAATACATAATTGTATCATACAATCATAAAATCTTATCTATCCTAAAATATTAAGACGCTTCTATAAAAAATAATCTAATAACGCTTTAAGACATCCCATCGTAACCACCAAAGTGCTCATCGATTATCATTATTACTATTATTAAGCGAATCCACTGATCAGGCATTTAAAGAAATGAAACGTCGATTCTAAACCGTCATTATATCGATTTTCATCGATTTATTGATCGAACACCGACTGTCCTCGACAAATGATCGGATCAAATTACCTGCTATTATTTAGAATTAGAATCGATAGAATCGAAACCCCAATTATATCACTTATGTGTTTAAAGGAGGTTGGGATAAAGGCAATCATAACCGCAAACTTAAGGACTTTGTTTTTTTACATCGAAAGTTTTGGTTCACTTGAATTTGATAGTGTAAACTTTTTTATTTTTATAGTATCAGAGCAGAAGCATTAAATATTTTGTTTCACAGTAAATAATCAAATCAAAACTACAAAATAAACTGGATTATAATTAATTTGATTTTGTAACAAGCTAAGCATTTTTACATTCGCTCTCGAGGATAAAGGCGCAGGCATAATAATCATTGAGTTTTATTGCAGACAGATTACAAAATGACTAAACGAGTGAGGCAAATCATTGGCCATAAAGCGAAAAGAACGAGCGCCGTGACTGACAATGTATGAGCAAAACTATTACTTTTATTACTGCTACTTTTTAAATTAAAAAATAAATAATAATAGAAGTGGAATGTATGTTTGACTAAGTCTTGAAGTGAGGGCAAGTCGCTAGTAAGTATATAAAATAGATTTTAAGCCTTAAAACGACGATTTTATAAACGTTCTATATTTTATAGCATTATAATTTAAATTGGAAACATTAACATTACATTAATGGCAAATAAATCATTCGAAACGAATAAATTAAAAATCACATTAAGTTCCACATAATAAATACAAAGGTTGTAAATACATTACAAAGTATGCAAATACTCGCGGTTTATAATCGTCGAGTCGAGCTCACTGCTAACTACTAACTATGTAGAAAAGTAGTGCATTAATAATGTTAAGAAACAGATATTCGGAATTTATTCTATACCTACGTTATACTATGTACAATAATAATAAACGACTCTACGTTCCTCTGTAATTTGCATTAATAAATTGAAAGCTTAAAAACCAAACTTCTCTGAGGCGATATAACGGAATTCAACAAATCTTTGTGGAACGACAAAATAAAGAAACCCGAAATGATACAAAACAAGGCGAATTAAAAGAAAATTACAGGCGGCCGGCAATCGTAGCGTTTACAATAAACACATAATTGTACGGTCAGTGCACCAATGGCATATACGATTGGGCAAAATAATTGTCTGCAATTTGAGGGATAAATCGCAGCTTGTCGCTTTCAAAGCCCTGATTTTAATATACATTATTTTAAAATGATTACTATTGTTGACTCTATGATCTATGATTTTCTGAAATATATCATTAGTAACAAAGTGCTCATTATTTTTGTAGCATAATTATATTAGGCATCGTTTTACGGATTTGCCATATTGTAATCGCTAAATTGTGTTATAAGTTGTTACCTAATTCCTTCTATCATGAGAAAATAGTCTACTTAAGTAACAACTCCTGCTTAAATATCCTTGTGAATGCGTGTAACACGAAATGTACAAAGCCATGTCCATAATAGAGACAAGCTATAATCGTCAACACAAGTCACGTGCGAAGAACAATCAATAACAGCAATACACAATCACCGGCGAAATGCGGACAGTCAATAACTTGAGTCAACAAGACGGATCGAACAGTGTTACCAGATCTAAAATTTATCACTTGCCTACGCTAATACGAAATTTCTATTCTTTCTCCAAAATAAGCCTATTCAAATTTCGGTTTTCATTTCAGAAATGTTTCACATATTTATAATAAATAAAAATATAGTCTTTTAATCACAAAAATAAGAATGTAAAAAGCCAAATCAAATGTAAATTTAAAAAAAAAGCACGGGCGCTTAACGCCTGTGGATGATTTCATTATAATAAAAAAAACACAAAAATAAAAAACTTAAAAAAATCATTATGCAAAACTATAAATTTATTTTGGCTAAAGTAACAATGTACGAGTAATTATTATTGTAAAATTTAAACCAATATAATTTTTTTACCAAAACTGGGAAAAACCATTTTACTTGCAACACTATCTGACTTATGTGTTCGCCATAAACTCTTTCATTTGGCTCGGACGAGCCTTATGAACAATAAAACGTTGAGGGCTGGAGATTTGGACTGTAATAAAATATTTGCCCTAGCACACGCTAATCCACGTCCCTTACTTACGAAGGCAATTTAAGAAGTTATAGGCTCGGATAAAGCAATGTCTTATTTTTATACACAAGTAGAAAGTATTAAAGCCTGCGACGCTATTTCAATTACGGCGTATATAAAAAAGTAATAACTGATAGGAAGTCAAGAAGAATAATTGTGTAAACATAATAAATAAAACAAACGAACGGATATTAACAACTATGAAATCGAGCTTCATGGATAAAATTGAATAGGAATATAAATTAAGCAAAACATACTTTTAATAATATTTGTCTAAAAATAAAAAAAATATAAAACTATAATTCATTTGTACACAAAAATACGTTAATTAATATTTTATGTAAAATTGTAAATTAGTATCATTCCATACTTACTGATTCCTGAATATCCGAACGATGTATATATGTATTGCAATATAGTCTGAATAGCATTTTAACGAAATTCGGGACTTCTATAAGGCAAATAAAACTTCTCCCTCTAATGTGCGAAAGAGGGTCAGAGTTAATTACTCGTAAATTGACCGGGATACAGTTTTATCCGATATAAATATATGGGCTGGGATTAGTACGTGTCATATTCGTTATTAACGCACATCAAACAGTTGCGTCAAAAGGAAAATCTTACTTATTTATGAACATTAAATGTACAAATAGAGTAAAAATAACTAGTTTGTATGTTCGTAAATGAAATGTTAATCTCAATAAATATTTAAAAAAAATATAGTTTTAGGGTATTTTTTCGTATTCTGCTCAGCAAACCCTGGAAGGGTTATGATATCCATATAATTGGTGTGCATAAACATAGTCCACCATTTTTGGGAGTCATAGTCATATTGGATTTCAAATGACAGCACTTAGGTATCTCTGCATTGTCATCCAAACTAATCGCATGTACTTTTACAGCCTAACTGATTGAGGATGATTAAAATTCGGTTGCAAAGTTTGACTCGAACAATTAAAAAAATATATTAATGTATTGTAAGTTAAATTAAAGTTTGTAAAAATACTTATTAGGGTTTGATAACATATTTTGTTTTATAATCGTTGCTACAACCATTTTTATTACATAGTTGATACTTGATATAATCGTTCTAACAAAAATTAAGTAACAATTACAAATAGTGCGTCAGAAATCGTAACTCGACTTTGTATCGAATCGACCTAGAACTTGTTAAGAGCTACTCATCCGTAAACCTTTACAAAAGAAGCTACGCCATTGTTGCATAAGTATGAAAGATACCAAATCGACGAATATTTTATTAATATGAACGCACAAAAGAGGGATTATCTTTTTGGTTAATAACAGCTGTTGCTACTGAAATATAAAATGATACAAGTTTTTTTATATTCAATTTTGATGTTTTATGATGTGCTTATACAATTCAATTTTATAATTGGTTCTTGTCCGCACTCTACGTATATCAGTCGGTCAGGCAAAAAGGCTCGAATAATAATATTTACATTACATTTATTTTGTGTGAAGCGAATCATGTCCTGAACAACCTTAATTTATGGACATTCTATACAAAATCATTTCAGATTGTCAAATTTATCGTCGATAGTTCTTGACAGGCGGTTAGGCAGTTGCTCGAATGCAATCGATGCTATTACTATCGACTAACGATTACAAACGACGACAGAACCTATAATTTTAAGTCGATCGATTTCGGTATGTTGACGATACGGTTAATAATTCGATCCCTTAGACATGAACAGTATCGATATAATTTAATAGTGAGGTGCCATGTTTTAAGTATCTTATTCTTATTAATTCTCAAATCGGATTATTTATAAAATAATTAAGTAGTTTCGATCACCTTCTCCGTCACGGCTTCGCGGGTGAACTTTAGACAATTTAATAAGAACATTAGCAAATTAAAAACATTGCCTGCGCCGACATTCAAAATACGCCGGTATAGTTAATTAAAAGAAATTCCATCATTATGCTTTTACTTTGCAAAAAACGAAATGTATGTGCCATGATGACTGCGAGGTGTGAGTAATGTCGTAAGTGGCAAAACAGCATTTTAATTGTAAGCTTCGTTCCACACTGCAAACAAAACGATGGGAATTTAACAGTTTATTGCTAATGTTGGTATGGAAATAGGTAGAAAAGATGTTTAATGGTGGACAAGAAATGCTTATTGCGAGTTACAAATGCAAAAAACCAGACAAACTTCTCAGGAATTGTTACAGACAGACGTTATTTATGGTATTAGATTTGTTGCTACTATAAAAATAAGTGCTCTTATGTTTTTGCGGGGAAGACGTTAAGAACTAATTATGTTAATGAAGATTAAATAATTATACTTAAGTATTGTAGTTATTTATCGGTTGATTAAAGCTGTCAATTTAAAAGTGACTTGACCTTATGACAATTTATGACAACAATATAGCATAGATCTGTAATATTCTATGTTCATTTGTTACAATAACACTTTGAAAATAAAATACAATTATTTACACGTGTTCTATTAAAACTTATTTTAGTATTCGTATAAATGTGTCTGTCATTTTGATGATGTTATTTTTTTTAAATGATATTTTCATTGATCACGTGTATAAATTCTGACGGTTGGTATTTAAATTATTGAAATCGCTCATCGGGGGAGGTTTTCGTTCAGCAGTGGACGACGTTAGGCTGATTGATTTATTGATGAATTCTAACATTCTAATGCATTTGTGCAAAAAAAATAGGTGCATATATGGATTAACAAAATATATCATATATTTCGATGTTTCGTATAATATATATATGTTAATAAATGTAATATGTTGTAAATACAAAAATTAATTATGTATCGTACATTTAAATTTGTTGTGCACAAAGTTGTGTGTAAAGTTTTTATCAAAGATTTCTCATAAGAAACCTGTTTGCACATAAATCTGAATAGGGAACAACAGAGGGAAATGTGGCATGAATTGAACGCTTGAAACAAATGCTTGGAATGTAAGGTATGGAATGATACACGGAATGGGTATCTATTGTAAATATTAGGTCACATAACATTCAAACGTTTGTACTTCAGTATTCACATTGCATAAATATTTTTCATTCAATTTTCTGTGCTTAACAAAAACACAGTTAAAATTAAAATATTGAATAATTAGTTAACAGTAGTTGCTAATGGCTGATTATTACCGTTGTGATTATTTACTACTGCAATAATATGAAAATACTTAGAATATGCATCTATTAGTTAAAACTGCCTTCATCATATATGTATTTTGATGTAGACATTTAAGAAAAATTTCATTAAATAATTAATCCACATATAAATACTTTACAATGCCTACAAACTAATCTTAAACTTTCCCATTCTTAGGGAGCTATTTATAGAAAAGTTTAAACTAGTTGCGCACATGCTATCTTTGTTCAAGGAGTACAGCTCTAAGATCGTAACACTTCTACTGTTCCACGTCACTTCGGCGTTTAATTGTCGCCGCCGCGGTTATTGTTACTGTTTCCTTATACATCTCTAATTTGCTCGAACGTAGCAATTGCAACTCAAAGATTTAATAATTAACGAAGCATTTCTATCATTGTACGACGTGCCGCTAATATATGAAGCGTTCGTAATAAAAAACTAATCACATTAACTTTCAATTGTTGATTACTGAGCAATTTGTTGTTTTTATAATGCGATAAACATTGTATTGCGTGCTCTCACTTAAAAAGACTACAGTTGATGCAAATACTAGTAGTAGTAGTTAGTGATTTTAAAAGCCACTTCATTTGTCTTTAAAATGTGAAAATTGATGGATTTGAGGTATAAAAGTATCGATGATAAGTTTCTTTAATCTTTTTTAATCGTTCTTCTTTCTTTTTTTGAGTAAATAAACATTCGTATATAGTCGTGTCAGGAAATGAACATGTAACTTTATATTTTAATTTACAATCATAGAACAATGTAGAACAAAGGCGTGAAGGAAAGGCTCACAAATTGACTGATCCGTCATATCCCTCTCCCTTAACATAAACAGGCAAATCCTTACTTAATTTCAGTCGCAGAATTCAATCAGAATGTAAAGCTTTATACCCTTGCGTAATGTTATAATGCCTTACATTATCCCCTCGTTTATAACATCCGAATCGCGACGACAACGTACGAAACCTTTAATTATTATCAACACATCATTTTCATACCAGTTTCCAAAATTATAGGGTTGGCACTGGAAAATTAACAATTACAAACATTCATATACGATCGAATAACAATATCGGTGATCGGTTGTTGTATTTCTAGAATAGTTCAGTGTTTTTTATCTTATGTAATTGAATAAAAATCAATAAATTTTGCTATAATCTTGTTGAGCATGTATGTTTAAAGTTTAAACATGTGTCATTCCATAATTATCTTAATCAACGACAGGTTTAGATAATAATTATAAAGACTTTTATCTTTATCTTAGAAATTCAAATTAAGTGTCTGCGTTGATAAATCAGAATCAATGTTAATTTCAAAGATTTATAAGATAAACATCAACCCTTCCGGAGCACGTGGACTGACGTCCCTTACACGCATTTCATATTCCTATTTCCATTTCGTTCTACCTACCTAGTAGGATTATATTCTGCCTCCGATGTTTTCGTATCCTATTATTTCACGGGGTGAAAATAGGCCACCCGCCACCTCACTAGCTCACTCAAACATTGACATTTATGTGTGATTTTAATGTAAATATTCACGATCACTTGCTTGTGTGCATAAATCTTAAGGAACATTATTATGTGTGCGTGAGAGTTTCAGCGATTCCAACCCACTGTCATCGACTCGTCAAAATTATGGGTTTATATCACAGTGAAATATTGAAACGTCATTTGCACGTGTAATGAATGTAATTAAAGATCCATCAAACATTGTAATTTTAATGAATTGAGCAATACAATACAAAAAACTTGCATAAATTAATGAAATAAATCATTAGCTATTGTTTACATGAATAAAAACCATTTAAGAATGTAATAAGTTTTTACAATGACAATTTTAAAATCTACCAATGGCTTCTCCTCCCTTGGGTCACCTTAGTTAGGTAAAACGATTTTTACAACTTAATTCACAAATATCACTGGTAAATATTTTTGAGAAGTATTTAAATTAATAGTTAAATTATAGCATCTCATTTGAATGCCATTTGATAATGCATAAATACAAAATTTATTTAGATTATTATATAATAATTAGTAGGAAAAAGCAGTAAAGAACGAAACTAAATCAATAATTCTCACCGACGAAGTTGTTTCGAATTGCAAATTTAGGGAAAAAGCGGGCAAAATGCACTTAAAGTCAAATGCGGCAGTGTGCGATAAGCAAGTGTCGCTTATGCAAGATCACGAATGTAATTGCTCCCTTGTCTGGCACGACACTTCAAGCCGGAGCGGGATGGAGGTCCGCGAGGCATATGTGCAAACAGGATGAAAGACAAAATCATCAACAAAGGCCTAAGCGACTATAATGATTGATTGCCAGCCGTCTTGCGATGAGCTCTATTTAATCACTTTATTCCCTTTTCTCCGTTTGTGTTGGGATAATTTGGTATTTGTGTAATTTGTTTACAAAATGAGGAGCATACCACCAGAGAGGTTCATATCCGGCGCCGGAGTGTACAGGAACTCAATGCGATGTTATCGCATATTATTATTGTATCGTGTAGTGCTTTGATTTGTGTTAATTAGATGAATTTCAAATTATAATCTTGGAAATTAGCTCAATAAGTTACATTATACCTAATTATAATTCAAGTTTTAACTTGTTTTAATCGTAATGTAATTATCGCATAAAATGTATAGAAAAAATTGAATTTGACAAATGACGCCCTAAAACATTATATAAATTAGAATATAATGAGTATGAGAGGTACTCCTGAAATAAATTCTATAGGTAGGTATAATATATTTTGAAGCAGGCTTGAAACTGTATTTTACAGTTGTTTGAATAAATAATTTAATTGTATGCTCGGCATTATGTCAAGTTATAATTTTACGAATTTAATACTTATTTGTTTTTTTTTAATTCCAACTTATTACTCTAAATCAACGTGTAACACTTACCACTCATATGTCCGTTTTCGTAAGGTGAATAATCGCCGTTCTCTAGTCGATGTTTCTTGAAGGGATGTCCAGGGAACTGGGTGGCGGCGAGAGAGAGACCCACGCCTGATGCACGCTTCGGTGGTCGGCCCGGTCTGGAGCTGCGGACATAGTAGCACGTTACTGCCGTTTATGACGGTGCACTTACATTATAAGTGGGGCTTATATGAAATATACGATTTAATAAATGACATCTAGTAATTACTAAACATAATATATTGTTGTATTGACATAAACATTTACTATTGTCCGAATATCGATGAGTTCCTAAATATATTACTATTAGGATACAATAAGACAATACCGTAATAAACACTCACGTATAAGAGAAGCTTACAAACGAGTACAAGTACATGTCTCACGCAAAGCCCTTGCGGGTCTTCCAACCGTTATGATCTCTACATAATAAGAGGAATGCAGAAAAATTAAAAATGATTTGGGAGTTTCTAATTTTTAATCTAAAACCAGTTTAATTAAATATTAAATATTAAAACATTTACTAAGACTGTTTACGTATCAAAGCTAAATCATTTTATTTTGTGTACCGAATCCAAAATTTTTTGTTATCTATACCTCTATATCTATGTATACATACAAATAAAATGTACCTAAGTCTTTTTTAGGGTTCCGTAGCGAAATGGCAAAAAAAGGAACCTTTATGGATTCGTCATGTCTGTCTGTCTGTCTGTCCGTCCGAATGTCACAGCCACTTTTTTCCGAAACTATAAGAACTATACTGTTGAAACTTGGTAAGTAGATGTATTTTGTGAACCGCATTAAGATTTTCACACAAATATAGAAAAAAAAAACAATAAATTTTGGGGGTTCCCATACTTAGAACTGAAACTCAAAAATGGTTTTTTCATCAAACCCATACGTGTGGGGTATCTATGGATAGGTCTTCAAAAATGATATTGAGGTTTTAAATATCACTTTTTTCTAAACTGAATACTTAATTTCATAAACATAAACCTTATGCATAAACCGTGAACCATTATTTATAGATAATGCTACGGAACCCTTCGTGCGCGAGTGAGACTCGCACTTTCTTCATTTTTAATTTCAAATTAACAGCTTTTCACTAAATGCATATTAAAGTAGTAATATCAAAAAATATTTTTTTAAATCTTTGTGTCTGTCTGTTTGTTCCGGCTAATCTCTAAAACGGCTGGACGGATTTGGACGGGACTTTCACTCGCAGATAGTTAATGTTATAAGAAATAATTTATGCTACTTTTATTTTAAAAATATTATTTATTTTAACTAGCGGAACTCGCGGCTTCACTCGCGCTAAATCTGGGGACAAACCCGAGCGAAGCGAGGGCGAGTCGCAAGTTATTAATAAAAAAATATTCATAACAACGGCAAAAAGTTATACTAATAAAAATACGACTCTTTATTAATTAAAAACAATTAAAATGAAATGGGGCAGTATCTAAATCGCCTTGCGCAAGTTCTTTGCGAGACTTACCCAATAAATCATGTTCTCGCGTGAGGGTAGATCCAGATTTATTTTTATTTATTTCACTCCCCCAAGATTTAATACCAAGACATCGTCCACAGTTTCCACAATTTCACGCTTATTGTTTTCCTATCCGTGATTTATTGTCAAGTAATAGAGGACGGTATATTCTTGCCGCAATAAACTTTGTCACCTAAATCTTGGTCCCTAAGCCTATTGCCTATGCTTGACCACGCAACAAAATATACGTTTAAGAATTAAGCTTTCTACTTTTATTTGCAGGTATAACACTAACGTAAGTAACATACAATTATAGTTAACCTAACCAAAAAGTAGTAATAAAGCAAGTAAAAGAATCTATTACTTTTTTTTAAATCAGTGACTGTCTACAGAAATGCCTGCATGTTCATCTGTACCTATTTTGTTTTTATTTTGCAACCACCATATATGATCGCAGATTCTTATACGAGTACATAGAATGAGTAAATTATTATTTTTAAGCAATGCTTTTACTCCATAGTTTCACTAAAAATTTGCAATTGTTTCAGCATTTTTTCAAGAGATAAATTCAAAAACTGTTCACACAACTCTGGACATTCCCATTGTATCCCAATTACACATCAAAAACAATATATTGACACTTTTTTAAATAAAAGGCACTTTAATGTTGTCATTTCATGTTAATTGAACCGATAGTAAATTCAATATATTTCACTATTTTGCAAATAAATTATTATTTATATTTATCAAAAAAACTATAGTTAAATAAAAAATCCTTAGTGATTTGTCTAATTCCGTCTTTAGATTCCGTATAAAAAAAGCAATTTTAACAAATAACACTTCATTTCTAATTTCACTTGCATCCTATTATCACTTTTTATGATTATAAATCACAGTGAAATGAAAACACCACTTTATAACATTCCTACTGATTGGCAATCACACAGAGAAAGCGCAAGAGCTAATTCCTCATTACTAGCATTACGTATCGTCGGACAAGTTCGGCAATTATCGGGGGAGCGATGCTGTTATCATAGTATCAGCTTACGCAGAAACTGACTCTCGCCTATTTATTTTTATGTCAGAAACCGTCATTATGAAACACTCCATTAGCTTGGATTGTGGTATCTCGTTTTCGGTAGGTGGGGCGATTCGGTAATATGACGATTTTGTTTCACTACTTTTTGATAAAGGATTTAATGGTATTAATAAATCATTTGTGACATTTATCTATATTATATTAATTGCATTCTAGTACCTACTGTATTAAAAAGAAATATTTCAAGCATCAAAGTTTAAAATTAATTATGAATTATATTATATAACAAACGGTGTTAACTACAAATGTATTCACGTGTATTTTTCGTGCTAATAATAATGTAATAAATTCGTCATAATTAAACAAGGTGTACGATAGAAACCAGATACAATATTTAGAACAATAAATTTGCCTGTATATTAATAAAAAAGTCTTTCCGGTGGTCGCACATCGACAGATGTATACCAAAATAGCGACAATAAATTGGAAAATGACGCGCACAAAAATTGTAACTAATTTATTTTTAACACCTTACTCCAGTAATGCTGGAAGCGTAAAAACCAAACAAAACGTTGTCTGGGACGTATAATCGAATATTGGGTTTCAAGGCACTCCGCTCGACTCGGTTACGGAATAGTTTTTCGTACTCCGATTATATTATTTTATGATGTTATGCTTATTATTATTATGTTAATTTTGTATGCTTTTGTCGTAGTAATAAAATATAATATATGTTTTGTACATATTAAATAAATAAAAAATAACTAGCTCTACTCCTCTCATTTTTATAGTTTTAGCTACGTGATTATTATTTTATATATTTTATAGATATGGGAATATAAAATATCCATTTTACCATCGCTATTATTATCAGTTAGTAGTTACACAAAGAAATCACTTTTCATTAAACATTTTGTCTTAGCGGTTCGAACAACGAGATGTTGCACGCTTGACACGCTCTACCTACTCTCCGTAAAACTTAAAATGCAAACAGCCGACTGTTCAAGATTGAACAGCACTGTCAAGAATTTGCAAACTTTAACCCAAATAGGCAAATAGCATAAATTACGTTAATTCAGTCTCATTTTTTAAAATATTGATATGTTATTTTTATTTAGAATAATACAGAAGCGAAAAAGGAAACAAAATGTGAGGCGCGACGAAATCGAATATTGAAAGTGTCGAGAGACAGAGATAAGGAACGCGTGCCCCTTGCCGCCACTTAGACCGTAATCTGAACACCAAAGCTCACTCCGATAAACTGCCATTAAAAAGCGTTCGATTTATTACACGACGATTTCCGAACGATTTATATGCCTGCGCAAAGTGCAGAACACTATCAACTTGTGTCAATGTATCGCCGATATAGCTAAGTATCGTTTACTTAAGAAAGCATTGCACCTCGGATTTAATGTGCGCATCTTTTCAACGAAAGAAATAAAAATAATCGATAAAACTTTAACTTTTTAAAATATATCATTTTACTAGCAAAAAGCTGAGCTTTGTGAGGGCTCGCGTAGTTTTACTAACGGGCAGTAATGTTACAGCGATGTTAACTCTTTGGTTTTCTAACAAATGGCGTTTGTAGTACAATAACATTCTATCCAACGAACACAAAATTGTAAATGTTCATTTTTTTTAATGCTTATAAATTTTTTTTGACAGATAACACATCTAGATATGACGTTAAATTACTATGTTAAAGCACAAATCTATTAGTGTTAAGGTGCGAACGCACTAGGCGTAACTACACTGCACTGCAGCGACGCGACACGGCACTGCAAAAACAGGTATACCGCACTAGCGCGGCACTACGCGACAGATTTTGCTTTTCAGTAGTTCGGCAACCTTTGAGCACGATGGATGAAACTAACATTTTTACTGGTATTTTTCATTCAATGTCATTTTGGAGATCATAATATTATATCTTTGGATATTGGCCAACAAGTAAAACTAAACATCGTTCTTCGTATAGAGCCATTTTTATAAGCAACCTTTCGTTTTACGCATTAAATATGCTATGACATTATTAGCGAATTCCTTGAACCTGGTGGCTGAAAAAATATTTCGACTATTTTTTATAAACCAATCGTTTGGTCTTCAAAAATTATTATTTGTTCGATAAATGTTTCTTTTTAAAAAATAAAAATAATTTTTTTACAAGTTAGCGTATTATGTCTCATATGTAATGTTTTTTATTCGATAGATTATTTTTTATACTGTTCGATCAATCAAATTGTTTGTTCAACTGTATTTATATTTTTATTTAGATGTAATGTTATGAAATGAAATTAATTAGAAAAAAATTAAATACGTTAAATATCTCACCATATTTTTTACATTTCATTATTAAAAAGGTTCAAGGAACTTGATTGGCGTGCAGTGTCGCGTCGCTTGCTATACCGCACTAGCGGCAGCGGAACTACACGACGCAGCACGCCGCGGCATTTTTGGCGAGTTGGTCAAGTTTGTCGTGCAGTGCCGTGTCGCGTAGTGCTGCTGCCGCGTAGTGCGGTATGCCTCATACTATTTCATACAAAGAATATTTTGCAGTGCCGTGTCGCGTCGCTGCAGTGCAGTGTAGTTACGCCTAGTGCGGTCTCACCTTTAGTGTTTTAGTAAAGTGCACCTCAAAATGCTCAGATTGTGGGATAGTGTTAATAATGGTATAGTAAATAAGAATAACAAAAGATTGGAAAGTATAGGAATTAATTATATTGTTTAAATATCATAGTAAAATAAGTAACACATCTGCATTATGATCAGCGTGATTTTTTTGCATATGAAAATTAATGAACCGTAAATTCTTTTATTAAAAAAAACTCTTAATATTACCACAACAATGAATTTATCAAGGATTAATAACAAGGATAATTATATTGAAATATATAATGTACAGATATAATAGAGCAAATTTTCATCTTTTCCATTAAAAGAACACCATTTATGTGACATTTCTCTTTCAACCCTCTCCCGGCCCTGCCCCAGTGAAACTAACACCGCGGCTAGTTTTGCTTTTTGTTATATTTGCCTGACAATATTCATCGCTCAACGCCCATGTCACTGATCAAATAGCATCCACAAAGGACTCCCCAGATATTTCTGACAGATCAACCCCTGATAG
Organism: Boloria euphrosyne; assembly: GCA_951802675.2. Lineage (NCBI taxonomy): Eukaryota > Metazoa > Arthropoda > Insecta > Lepidoptera > Nymphalidae > Boloria > Boloria euphrosyne. Next base: position 5,952,353 of record OX637878.1, read on the forward strand.
ATAGCTACTTCGGCAAACATACAAATCTATATGACAAACATAGAAGAATATGGGTGATACGATAATATAAATGCGTATACCTATTACCTAGTGATCTTAAAAAAGATTTTAACAATGTTAGCACCCTATTAGAGTTATTAAGAGCACAAACAGTTGCCGCTACAGAGGCACTATGAATAGACGGCGAGTCTCTGTTATTATATTTGTGTTACTATTCTCGACTCTTAGTGGACGTGTTCACACTCACTACCAATTACTAACACTAAATCATAACATCCACGTGGCGTAAACATCCTTCCCTTGTAAGTATAAAAAGTCAAAAGATTGGAGTCGTTGACAGCCAATCGCTAGCTAATAGTCATAAGAATTTATATATTCTGTTTTCCCAAACACATTACTCGATACATTAAAACACGTATGGGAATGTTTACATAGTGCACTATTCAGTTGTGCTGCCGAGTATCTCTGGGTGCTGACGTTACTAAAAGTAAAATACCTACGTACTAAACTAATATTTGTACAATGTGTCTGACATACTTTTTTTCGTTCAGGCAACAAAATTAGTGATAGCTGTTATATTTACTATGATGAAAGTGTATTATTTAGGATATCTAGGCCCTTCATTTAAACGTTTCCTTTTTAAAATATACTACGGAAATATCTTGTCCGTATTACTCGAAACAACGAAGCTCTGTTTTTAAAAATGGCTCAGGAATCGGTACACAAGGTAAAACAAACGCGCGTAATCTTATCTACGGTAAACTCAAACGCAGTAGCAGTTTGTCTTGGCTTCAGTACAAACATGATAAATGATTTCGGTTATAAAAAGCGATGTTGTATTTTGTAAACGAGTTCCGGTCGGAGGGAGATGGATTCTTTCCTTGATTAAATTATAATACCTATTCACCTTGAGAAGTACCTGGAGAAGAAGAGAAACCAACATTATTGATTTTCCAGAAAAATCTAATCTAATACTACATATTAGATCTATTATATAACTAAGTAAAAACATAAAACTTTCCAAGAAATAAATACCAGACTTCACATCATTAAAAACAATATTATTAAAAAAGCAAAGAAAAATTAATCGTAACCAAAAATTAGAGGGTACATCGACAGTAACAATAAAAAATGAAAGCAAAGCCACGTTTAAGCGTGTCGTAAAAATAAAAATTAAATAAAAAAATGCTTAGGGTGAAAAAGTTTCAGAGCGTAATTTGGCTTTACAATTATTCCAGTAGAGATGGAACAGCGCTCTCTTAATGTTACCTGTCCCTAGGCTATTAACCTAAACCGAAGAGCAATTAAATATAACATCTGCATACGTAACAACCTAGCTATTTCAATTTATCCTTAAAGAATCAACTCATTTGTAGACCACTAAAATAATTTAATTATTGATATAATAAACTCTAAGTTGTATGTCGCGCTTACTTTTTATTATAAAATTATCATTACGTGTAATTGTAAAACTACTTTATTATTAATACTTTGTTGCATAAATACCAGCCCTAATTGTAACTTGCTATAAATTAAAATAATTAAAAATCTTATAGAGCATACATTTTTTTGCATTTTTTTTATGTTGATCAATAAAATAGTCTAATAAAAACTGTATGCCTTTTATCTTTAAAGTATGTTGTAATTATTGTATTTTGTTTATTGGAGACCGCGAAGAAATCATAAGTTAATAAGGCAAGTCACTGCTTACTCTGGTAGCTAGTACGTTTCAATATCTTGAGGCATTTTATTTACAAAACTAATTATGTTTGTCTGATAGGGTATTAAATAGCTCCGGGTGCCTCTTGATTCGTTGACAGTTAATAAAGACATTACAAACGAACTTAATATCAGATCATTCCATCTTTTATTTCCTATTAGAGATACTAGGAGTTATTTAAAGTCATTCTACGATGAAACGCCGCTTGCATCATTGTATTATATCTATTTATTTTCATCTTTCAATCATAGTCTAGGGTAAAGTATTACCGCACTTATTTTACACAAGCAAACCCAGCCTTTTTCACTTGGCATAAGTAAAAATTAATTAAACAATTTTTATAATAATTAAAAGTAGCTTAAGTTACTACTTATAACATTAGCTATCTATCGGTCCAGCAGTTTTCGAGATAAGCCAGAACAAACAGACGGACAAATGAGAATTTTACAATCATTTTTTTAATGTTAGTACCTACCGTATATACTTTTATATGCATTTAGTGAAAAGCTTCATTCACACTTCATTTTTATTTATATTTATTGATTTACTAGTAGTTGTCTTTGTATCTACTACATTTTCTATAAGTTCTAACAAAATTTATTTTGGATAAGATTTTTTCTATTATCTCAAAGCATGTAGTTGTGATAAATATTATCACCCTGCCTCATTCTCAAGTTTAAGAAAGATGCTTTTTAGTCTTTCTTCTAATTTTTATTACTGTTGGCACGAACTTTGTCGGCACGCCACGTGGTCCGGATAATTGAAATGTCCAAACACTAAATTTATGTTGCTACTATGATGACTCTATCTGTTTTTTATTTCATCAGACGTAATACAAATTTCGTGACCTATTAAAATTTCATGTTATCTATTAAATACAATTTTTAGATATTATAGAAAAATATAATATTTTAACCATACATTATGCAATTCAATCTTATTACGAATATAACAGCACAAACGTCCTGCATCCCTTGCACGAGTGCTAGGGCAATGTAATCAGCCCTCGAGGGACAAGCTTCCATAATTAGCGGCTGTTCATTTCTTAATTTCAATATTTAATTACAAAGGAAACTCGATGACTGCGAGAAGAAAGAGACGTCATTTTCAGAAAGTTGCAAATCCGTTTCGTTTTATTCGTTAAGAATTAACTGCCGATGCTGGCTTCTGTATTATTTCTTTGTCTACAATATCAAAGGGTTCACAATAAATGTAGTAAATTAACTTTAATTAAATTGTGTTCATATTCGTATTCTCAAAGTAAACGTAATGCTTACACAAAACCGTGTATATTTCACAAAAGTATACATATTTCTCTCTCATTAATATATTGATAAGATTTCTAAAATATGGAGATGAAACTATCATTTATGACAACTAAATTAGTACAAACTAAACAAAACTTTTATAGTAAGTAATCTTCAATCTTCAATCATAATTTAATTTTAATTTACGATATCAACGTTTAATATTAGTATTACTTGGTACAAATAGAGCTTAAAATAAAAATTGTTTAATAATGTAAATGCAAATGAAATTAATTTGAATAAATAATTCCTATACTTCCCGTATTGAGATTACGCTCGTTCATTATAAATCATACTTTGATGCAAAGTACGTGAACGGCGTTCAACCTTTTTCGGGATATGATATTCAATGTAACTTTATAGGTAAGTTACTCTGAAGAGCCTTCTTACAATTCCCTTTGTCGTAACTCTATTGTGAATCTGGTAATAGCTTTCGACATATTATTGTCGTTTAGTTTCAATTCTTTATGAAATTTGCTTAAATCTATGTAGTAATATAATTTTGATTTTTTTCGTGCGTAGGGCCAACTCAAAAGCATGCCAAATGAAGTATATCGGGAGTGTTCAAAAATCAAAACAGCAAAATAAATTAATTTCTCTTTGTAGGTGTTTTTCATTTGCCACTTTTCATTGTAGCGTGGTGCGTTTGGCATGTTTTGTTCCGACTCTTTGACGGCCACTGGTTAGGACGTAACCATTCACGCACGTATTGGCGAGTGTTTTGTGTTGAATTATACAATTTCTGGACGAGTGACCACGGACACCCCTGGTACTGCCCAGTTACGCCCTTAGCTATTACATTTATTAATATTAAATACAGTTATCAACTCAACTCTAATCAAGTTTAGTTAAGAAAATAGTAATTTTTATAATAGCTTCGTCCGAGTCGGTAGTAACTGATTTGCAGATGAAAAATACTGATATCCAATGAAAATATTCGATTACAAAGCATTTAACAATATGGCTATATATAATATATAAACAACTATTGGAAAGCCTACTAAAATACCTAAGTATTTTATCTATGAGTAGGTAGGTGGACGACTATTCTCATTCTGATTTATGTAATACATCCAATACATAACTCAAGATATTTAAATTAAAGACATAATCATAGTAACAAGTTACATAATTACATTACTCGAATGAACGGTGATCTTATAATAATTTGAAATTCATAACAAGATCTTAACAAAACTCTGCAATTCTTAATTTCCATAAAATTGCGTGATACCATTCTAACGTATAGCAAAAACCGCAACTAAAAAAATCAAAGTAAACCATATTAACAATACATCAGTCATTCTGCAAATTAATATTAGAATCGAGTCTCGAATCCTGGCGCCAAGTTTTTTCCCACCGAGTAAAATGATTTAAAAAGGAATTAAAAATTTCGGGCCGAATCCGATATAATACTATCCTTTTCGACTTTTAAACACATTTACTGTGTCTCTTTTACAAGTTTAATAGTTTTCATTTACAGTGATATGGTTCATCAGGAACAAACGATAATGTCTGCTACCGTTCCCGTCGTTTGTTGTATTTTTTATCCATAAACGATCTGTTGTAGCGGTAAAAAAACAAATTGCTACCTGGCTAACACATTTTGTTGGTCCCTAAATTAATTTTATCTAATTCTCGCAACTAATGTTGTCGAGTCATATAAGTCATATGCCAACAGCGGCTTTTAACTAGTGTAAGAATGAAAAAACCGAGAGAAGTATTTTTCATCAACATACATTAAAGAGACACTTGAAAGATAAATGAAGTTTTATTTAAATGTCCGAAATTAGAAATTCATTGCCTATTAAAGTGTAACTTATTATAGTTATAGGTATTATTTTTTATATTTATATATATCGAGAAATTTTCCTAAAAATACCTTTGGTTATATATATTTTAATAAAAAAATATTTTTGTGAGCATTTGTTAGTAATTAAAATACGTAATTTAGTATGAGAAGAAAGAAACTTATGTTTAATTTCATACTTTATATTTAATGAAAAATGTAATTAATGAAAGCAAACAAGCTAGAGATTTGAAACAGAATAGAGTCCCGGACGTGTGATCGTTTAGTGTCGAACGAAAATAAACGTTATGATTTGTTTAACAAGTTATTAGAGAAACATCAGCAGACAAGGAGCAAGGAAATAATCCATATATTTTTGAATCAGTTAAACAGAAACTATAAATATAACACTTATTTAGAGCACTATACAATAATTTTAAAGACGACAAAAGAAGTCTTTTCTACTGTCTACATGAACTGTTTCAATTCAAATTTTAGTTTACTGCAAGGATGTCGTAATTACATGAAGGCCACTGGATAAATTTTGATGGAGTTTTGTATAATGATAGCTGCTTAGCCGGCTCAAATTGGATACTTAAAAAAATTCAATAGGTACTGTATATAATTATATTTTTTTTAATTATATGATAAATGCCTTAAAATGTTTACTTGTGTTCTTAAATAATATGTAAGGATAATAATAAGATAACTACATTATAGTATACAGTCACTAAAATAATAAAAGGATTACAGATACAATTATAAGTATGCACATACGTGTAGGAATTTTAAAATAAACACAAGTTATTCATAAATCAAAAGCGTAATAGTTACATTCTGACGCTACGTAAGTACGTCTGAAAAATCTTTTGTTTGATCAGACTCAAACATCTGGATGTTGAACAGAAGTTCATAATAAAATATGAAGAAAAAACATGTTAAGTCCTTTTGTATCGGCCGCTTATGTTTGTGCTAAACTATGAATGAACGCTCTTGATACTTTTATTTTTGAAATAAGTTTCTGAAAAATAATTATATAAGTATTGAATATAAAGATAAACTAGCTGTTGTAAGCTGTCGATGCATATTTTTTATCACTTAATCATTGCCAATTAATGAACATTGTTAAGCCAACCAAAAACATAAATAGTAGGCCAGAAGGGCAGCGCAGTAATATGTTAATAGAGTATATTATAAATGGTATAAAAGAAAAACAGTAACAACTATGCATCGTGTTCATTCATTTAATTAAATGCCAGGGTACCGGTTTTATTAAACTTTATTTTATCTATATTATAATTTAGATCAAGAAGTATGAAGACACATTCTTTGAAATAATAACTTAATTGAAGTTTATGAATATGAAAGTGTAAAAATACCGAAAGCAAATTATCCAATTATGAGACAATACTTTTAATTTTCCACAACTTAATTTTATTATTTATGCTTTAATAGGGAAAATAGAATAAACATTAAATTATTTTTAATTGTCTAGTATCAAAACGATTGATTTGTGTTTTCAATGCAACCGAAACGTACTCGGAGTGCCTCATAGTAACTATCTGAGATTTGTTTTGATAATACATCATAAAACTATTAAATATTGGATCGCTGAGTGAGAATACCCAAACTGTTGTTATATTTCAGCGCAAGTGATAACCGACGAGCGAGCGGGGAAATACAAACAGACGATATCTGTTCCCCTCTTTTTACCGCAACAGTGAAGTTAATATACAAATTTAAACTAGTAGTTCTCACTTATGATATGTGCGTCTCGAATCTCAATGAACTCATTACTTAAGCCCAGATATAGCCCCGATCATGGCGTAATCGGTTTGTTATTCCAGCGTTTAGACGATGTTTAAACCTTGTTTTGTCGGAGGCATGTGGGAATCATTCTATTGTTCTACATCCGGGTTATGATTTGTTCCTTTCGATTTCAGTGTATTTATAGGTTAATCGATATTTTACGTGTACCTAACTTAATTGAAATTAGTTTAACATACTTATATCAATATAATCATAAAGAAATTAAAAAAAATCTTAAATTCTTATAAATTATATGTTTTCGTCGTTTAATTTATCAAATTATTTTCATATATAGAAGCAATTTCACTAAATGTGATAGAAACTACATTTTTCGTTCAACGAGGTACATTATCTACGCTACTTGACATGCGTCAGCAGGTTACTTCCGTTCCCAGCCTTTGCTTATCTCTAACAAATATAAAATTAAAGTAATGTAAAACTAAGATGAAGATTTAGTTTTATTTTTTATGTTATGTAATTATGTAAATAAACTTGACATGTTTGTACTTCTCCTTGAGGAACGAATGTAAGAATTATGACAGATTTAAACGTGGAAAATCACCTATTGACCTAGTCCTAGATACAAATTTATCTTAATAGTTAATAACGAATTGATTTTAGCTGTATAAAATACTTATGAAAAATCAGTTTTATTAGTGATTTTTTTTATTACTCATAAGTATAGTTAAAATATATATATATATATTTAACTAGCAAGTTATGTCTTAATGGTTAGTATGAAAAAGAAAACTCTGTGACAAAAAAAAAACAAATCTTTCTCACGGGAATGGTAGATTTTACCGGAATAAAAACCTAGCCTATGCGCTATTCTATACAGTGTTCTGGCGTGATTGACTCATCATCCATCCAAACTTTCGGATTTATAAAAATGCTTATTAACATTTTATAATTTACTTGTTAACATTTTATAATATTAATAATTAATTGTTGGATTTTGATTGCAAATTTGATCCTTCAAAAATAATTAGATGAAATGTTTGGAAACAGAGCCACTAAAAACAAACGTCGGATAAACCTATTATAAGCCCGTAAACCTATATTTGACGTTACCACATACAATTTTAAATATGTATTTCCATGGAATTGTTATCCTAAGTCAAATAAAGCGACGCAGTCTCACCAAGTAATACTAGCCTGTCACTCTTAAAAAACACAAGTTAATAGACATAATCAATTTGCCCGAAACTGTATATGGGAGAAAAAAACGTATTAAGTTGACTAGTCACGCGATGAGAGCTGTCAAAACTAAAGCTCTCACTAGGGTTCGCTAACGGTTTTGTAAATGCACCCATAATAGGATGCAATATCAATAATTGTCTATCGCCGTTTGGTTTTGAAACCTTATAATTAAAGTGACACTAATGTGATCTTTAACCTTTCTGTTAAGTGCCAGCTTTTATTTTTTTATAAGAACATTAGAAATAATTTTAATTTTTATTATAATTTTCTGCATACGTGTTACAGCCAAGAAATTCATCTACTTTCATTTACACTGTGCCTAATAAATCAAATCAAAGCCAAAATAAATAAATCAGTAGGTATGTGCCTACTAACATAGCTATAAAGATATAGTGACGATTTGAGAAACTATCCTTTTTCGAAGTCAGTTAAAAGTAAAAATTGATAAAGTATTCATAATAAGTATAAATTCTAAAGTAACCATAACCTTCGAAAATCTTTTTCATCACAAAAATGATAAATAAACTCAATGATAAATAAAATTATTTCTTATCTACATTTTTATTAACATATATGTATACAGATAAATAAAAATAAGACTACATTTGTTAAATGAGGTCAAGATGCACTCGGTGCCGTCGCGTGCCGCGGTTGCGGTTAACCCGTATATTGCTTGCTTCAAATCACTCCATTAGGGGGATATTAGCTTACGAGACTTGTTTTTTACCTAATTTATTAAAAACTTAATATTTAAATGGAAACAAAGAATCAAATTATACAATTGTTACTAACTCATAAAGCATAATCATTCAACTACACAAAGTATTAAAACTACTATTTGATATCACATTATCGAGCTTACTGTTTCATATTGGTGACTACAAATCAACACACCCCTTTAATTAAACTGGCGGCACTGTGTCAACTATTACTATAGGTAAAACTAGTTAGTTATTAGAAGCGAAATAAAGTCACATATAATTTAGTAGTATAATTGTCCCGTTTTGTTTGTTTTGTGGGGTTCAACTTGCGTCACGTCGCGCAAACATAAAGGTTTAGCCACGTGACATCGTTAGGCTTCATCAACCATCTAATTAGGAATATTAAGTAATATTTTTAAAATAGTCTTAGAAGTTACTTTATTACTGCCTAATTGTGATTTATAAAATATAAGAATGAAGTAGATAGAACATACTAATAATAATGAAAAAAAATATTTTCTCATATATTTGCGCACAGATAGCAGCAGATTCAACTTATCACATATATCTCTAAACGTCTATGAAATCCGTGCATCAACAGCTTGCCTAGTTATCGTATGAAATAATCGAAGCAGCGCGACGTCCATTCAATTATCCCTGAAAATTGAGTCTCATTAAAATAATAAAGCAGCCGGCGGCGAAATCAAATTGAACGATAACAAAAGCTTGTGTTAATTCGAGGCGACAACAGCGCGTTTTGCTCATGTCCGATAAGGCGCATTCAATTGTACAAGTCAGCTCCAGGTATTCTACTATCACCGAACTGAAATCATTGAAATTTTTATCACGTTGTTATTGTAATTTTTCCACGAACTCGATGTGGAATTGACCGCAGCTTTACAAAACATCTCTTCTCATATAAGTATTTTTTATTTATTTGTATTGGTTAACTGTTCTTTAGACAAATTTTCTTCCAAAATTACAAACAAACTAAGCTATCTTTGTACTAATTATATAAAAACAAATAAATTATGTAGACATCCAAGTTAATGGTAATCAGTAAATGTTCTTAAGAAATAGGTAAATCATTCTATTACCAAAAAAGTAAGGCTTTTAAGATTAAATTTCAAAATCTAGTGTCAGTTGCCAGATTATTATATACTATTCATACGTAACACAAACCTTATACTACCATAACTCAGGAAACCTATAGTATCTGTAATTCAAGCACTAAATTTAGTTAATGCATAGTGGCGAACATGAAGCATAGATCATACGAACAGCCGACCCTGTTTGCACAATAATAGCGATGCTCCAATGCAACCCCAAATGCAATTGTGTACATTCGTGCGAGTATTGAGTTACAATAATGCGATGGAAACATTTGCATCCCGACTGCCGATAGTTGGCTTGAGGTGTGGGTGCGTCGTGATACAACTATTATGTTGGGGAAATTATCAATCCACTACACATATAGTCTTTTGTAGTTGACTTTAAAGGAAAATGATAAAATCTTACACTTAGCATGTCATATTACATATTATTATTTGTAATACAAGTATATCTTAATTAGTTATATTAATTAAAATCAAAAATGTATAATGTTTTTCTAAAGTTTATACTACTGTTATTTCTTATTATACGATTTACTAGAATGACACAAACAATTATGCCAATATCCATTAAACTTATCAAGACTATAGTCTTGATGTCTATGATTATTCAAAATTTTTACACTTTTTAACAGTTTTATAAGATCCAAGCCTTCAATAATAAGACACATTCGCGTTTATACATTTATTCAGTAAAATTGAAATGAAAACTGTAATAGTCAAACAATAACAGTTTATTTCAGAAATTTAGTACCATTTCCACAATTGGTTACAGATTCGAATCTCCATAAAGCTTATTTCCCCCCTATTTGGTGACCACTTGGTGACACTGGGCGGCCATCCCGCAAATTGCTCTTTCCAAACAAAATTGTCAATAAAACTCATCTGATTCGCAGTTAAACAAGCGAACGACATTATTAATTTATGCGATGTAATATGGCGCAAGCGTTGTCGGGATACAGTGTAAATTATTAATAGTGCTGGGGTAAAAATTAAGCTTAAATCGAATGGGTAGTTTGGACAGTAACGTTCGTTTTATGTTTCTATGGGCAGATTAATTTGTAGGGTGTTAACAGTCCCTGAAATCTCTGTAATAATAATCACGGGAATTGCATCAAATATTGCATTCAGTATCGATAGTTATAGCTCAATAAAAGCCAATTATTAATAAACACAATCTAACTAACTTTGTAGATTATGCTTAAACGCGTTTAAGGAGTTTATGGAGGTGAAAATGAAACAATCACATTTTCTGCCGGTAGACAGGTACTGAAAAGCAAATAGCTCCCTCGCGTCTTGATGTTATCTTAAGAGAAAGCGATTACACAAATCTGAAGAAGCTATTAATCCGGCTCGCTGCCCTCGAATGGCATCATGGTTTGTTTAATAAAATCGCGAATTTACATATCAAAACCTACAAAGGGGCATAATTGGACCCGATGACTTAGAAAACGTAGTGGGCGAGGAGGAGGCGCCCCCCGACAACAAACAAAGGAATTATACCCGCCTCAAGAAACTTTTAGCAATGGAAAACGCCTTAACAAACAGACGCGTGTGTATCTAATGAAATTCCTATGGTTGCATAACATACCCGTATGAGCGTCGAGCGTTATTAGCGGAATTATTTCTTAGGGTAAAATCTTTGAAGGCGGCTGCTCTTTTGGAAAAGTTGTTAAGAAAACGGGTTGAGTACTTTTCGAGATTTCATTAGTTTGTAACTATGTGGTGTGCTACGCTAGGCATCTAATTTATTGGGTAGGCGTAGCTGAGGGAACGAATGGGCAGCGAGCATTTGAAAATGAAATAAAATTGCCGAATCACGCCGCTTTGAGCCGAAGCCGCCGCGACACGATTCGTTAAGAGACAAATGTTTATATTCAATTCCAACATATTTTTTAGTCCTAGATAATTAGTAACGGTATATTTAACCCGCATAATGCCGAACGCAACATCGGTGTAATTAATTTCGTCTAAGCTTAAAGATGATTATTTCCTGCAAAGAAAACTGAAACGATTTCACAGTATCACGAAAATACCACTGGAAATCACTAAAATATTTAACGAATAAAAAAACAATCACTATAAAAAAGTATCTGGAGCAAGTAAATATTTCAAAAGTCCAAAAAAATAAACCCATAAACATTTCGAATATTATAGGAGCGAACCGAATCGCCTACTGAATCGTTTCAAATCTCTTGAAAATACCATTGCTATGGGAAAGCGAATCGCAAGGTTCGATTAGCTTTGAACGGAATTTAAATTAAATGAAATTTTTATAGCAATATTAAATACATAAATTTTTTGTCATGATATGTCTATTCATAGATTTTAGTATTCCGTACATTTTGCTTTATTTTTATCACTTTATATGTTAAAGTTAGTGATATTAAGAGATATTTAAATTATAATTGCTAATCAAAGGCACTAATAATAATATAATTAAATTAGTATACACGTCAAAGAAATTGCTTTAATCTATCTCGATAGGTATACTCGTATACGCCATCCATAGTCAGATCGAGAGCGAGGCGTGACGATGAATTATAGGATCTATTAAGTCGCAAGAGTAGGAGAGATTCCAGAGACGACTATACACGCTACAATAAATAGATATGACAATTGCCAAGTAGATTTTTTTTTTAATTTTTGGCTAAATAAATTTTTACTTTTGAATGCAATAAAATAATTTTAAAAATATTTTCTTTAATTCATATTTATTATGAACAAAACACTTAAATGTTAATCATATTTCAACGTGAGATGCATCTCTTGAATATATACCTACTTTTTTTTAATTAAGAGGACAACAACAATAAATTTTGTTCTATCTATAAGTTAAGCACTCTATAGACCAGACGATTTGTACTAATTGTAACGCGTGAACGAATAAGCGATTATCTTAGTCTCAGGATTTTTAAATTAGTTTCTTTGCGTAATAAAAACGTATAAGTCTATACATTTAAATGTTTTATAATTTTTTAGCTAACGAAAAAAAATTTAATGAAATTATGCTCAAAACTGTACTATGGCACTTACGGTGATCGTGCCATAGAAGTTCTGTCTTGACAGTCCAAGAATGTTAGCCAAATTCTCGCGATGTATCAAAATACCGATTGTCCTGTCAAAATCGAGTCAGACATCTGACACCGTATGTAGGGGTGAAATAAAATTTTTTACGTCTTTTGAGAAGTAAGATTGAGCAGTTACTTCGTGAGCCATTGATTTCTAGTCTAAAGGATATACGTAAATAAATTACGTAGGTAGGTAAATGGCAATCTTCCTACGTAAATCGAACTATTATTTAAAATGCATTTTCTTTTTTTTCAGAGTCATGTCATCAAGTCTCTGCTATCATTTCGACTTATTTGATTCATTTGGTATTATACAGTATGATGAACGTCAATGGTGGCTACACTTGATTGTATTAATTAAATAAACATGACCGAAAAGTCTATATATACTTCTATTTCTATTTTTTTATAATGTACATGTAATTATTATGGTCATGGTAATATAGGAATTTGATTCACATAGTGATATTTAAAATAAAATCATAATATGACATTAAGTTTGAGTTTGACCTGTTTAAGCTATAGTGACGAACGTAAATACAAAAACATCTGCAGCTTTATATAAGAAAGGATTCTGATAGCACACGTGTACGATTGTGGCGGGTGTAACCTAACACGTGCTAGAACAAAGACTGACAGACAGAAGTGTCAATATCCTGATGGAGACTCATAAGATGCCCCTATGATGGCGGCTGCACTCATTCATAAAGTATAATAGCATTTTACTTACTCTGTGGGAATGATAGAATCACAAATTAGCATATTTCATTTTTTTATTAAGTACCTTTGTTTAATACTTGACACTAGTTAAGTTATAAATTAAATGATATAAAAACAAATAAATGTTTTACAACATTTTCCCAAGTATTGAAACAAGTTATTGGAAATTTACATCTTAAGAAAGCTTTTAGATTCTATTAATGTCGATACTCAACCCCCTAAAGAGTTAGAAACACGGAATGGAATTATGCGTCCCCAAAAAGACGTCTGTAGAATTAGAGGTGCAATTTATTTTGCATTGGGGTCTAATATTTCCCTTTACTTATCAGTTTTCGATTTATTAAATAAAACCTACATTAATTAACAATAATCTATACTTTTAATTGCCTTTGTATTGTAATTTAACTTTTGCATCTGTATATTGTAGATACTCTTTTCTGTATTTACTGCCTCATTAAAATGTTAATTTCAATAATATTACAAGGAAAGTTGATACAATTCAAAAATTAACAAACGTTTCAATAGGTAATGATGTTTTAAATCAATAATAAACAGACAACAATAATTATTCTTGCTAATGGAAGCAAAGGGTTACGCATAAAGTTATAAAATCTTAAGCGGGACATGCAAACACATTAATTAATAGAAGGAAAACAAACTTCAGAAGTCTATAACCGTGTTGGCCCCAACTTTTACATTAACACCGGGAAAGGGGAGCGGTTACGATTGCACCTATTACTGTGCCGTTTTAGCTTTCGTTCTGTCATCGACAAATGTCGTTCACTTCCTAATGATCGGAAGTTTTCAAATAAAAACATTGTAAACCTAAAGCGATATAGGCGAATAATAACTTGCAACAAATAAAATTATTACTTATAAGCATATCGCTCTACATCCCTATTGGTTCTTATTTTTTATCTAATTGCACTATAACATTGCAGAATAAATGTGTGTGATAACATATTTTATTACTTAATTTCAGCAACATTGTAATGGGATCCAATAATCATTTCAGTAAAACAAGCCCGTCAAATAAATCCAACAAATATTTTAATGGGCACATGCATCGAGCCTCTTTATTGGTAGTATAAAAGCGTCCGTAAAAGAACCAACTCTTGGACAAAGTCTAGTTCAACTATAAAATAAATCTAGCCAAGTTATCGTCCACAATAAACAGTCAGCGCAAGAGGCTATCGTCAATTCCCACGCAAAGTTGCCGTTCATAAAAGCAACAAAATTATATATTCAAGAGTTAGAAGGTGGTGGTATAGCAGTTAAGGCCTTCTACGTGGTCCAAGTTACAATGCAAATTGCCGCGGAGGGGTGCGTCGATGCCCTTTAACTGTGCGACTCGCAAAGATGGCCGCCGTAATGGTGAAATGAAATTATTAAGCATTGTCTTGTGAAATCGGCCGCAGTCGACACCTGAGACTGGGCCTCCGAGGACTTAGTGTGGATATCCCCTCGGCGACCAGCAAGGCAATGCCATACCATACAGACAGACATATCGATCGAAAATATTTATAATAGTGTAACATGTAAGTCATAAACATAATAAAGTAAATGTGTAATTCAGAACTGCTAGAGCGTACTCGTTACTATCTTTAACAGTTTCGAAAGGATTAAAAATATTGATATCTTATTCAAGGTTACACCTCGTTGTGAACTTTGAGTACAAAAATTATATGAAAATTATATTACAAAAAGCATGACATAAATTCTAAAAGTTTTTTCATAAGTGAAATTACCAACACTTAAAAATTCGTGTAAAGAAGCACTTCCACCCATTTCTAACGCTAAGACGTTACTTGCGAGTTGCGACCCTCTACTGAAAGCTTTGTATTAAAATTTAAATCTACTTTGCAAAGTGTATTTTATACACGTGCTCCTGCAATTTTGATCGTACATAAAGCTCCAAACAGCTACTATTATTACGTTTACCTTTGCGGTATTGGGTGTTACATCTCTCCCTAACCATTCCGTTAACATTTTGACTGAGTCCCATGAATTTAGTACGCACAATGTTAATGTATAATAGGAACTTTAATTACTCGTTTGTGGTACAGTTTGCGGCCTCGATGTTAATAATCATTTCCTTTATACACCGAATTCGACATTAACGATTCGCGGCATATTTCTAAATCTTAGGTCTTTGTAAGTCATCGTAACTAAGTAAAAAAATATTTATAAGATCAACGCAGACTTTCAATCCGTAAAAGTATTCTATTATACAGTAATGCGAAATCGATGTCCGAATTCACGTCTTATAAAAATAAATTAATTTCAAAATTTGTTTTCGACAACAAAGGCTCGGATCCCTACTTATTGGCCGTCTGAAATTCCTCTTTAATCCAACGCATGCCCACTCCGTGTTTTTAATTTCACACAAAAAACAGCTTCGAGTTGGTGATCAATCAAAACTCACGATCGCTTTTTTATACCCCATTGCAGTACGTACACTTTCGCCTTTCTGTAACCGCTATAAATGTGTGTCTTTATTATTTTGTTTGCAAAAAGGAAATGGATATACTTTGAATTAAATTAGTTTGATGGATTTATGTTGGAATGATTTATCTTCACATTAATTCTATAATTTGATGAGATAATTTTTAATTTAAAATGTTTTATTATAAAATTTAAATTTTTTGTCAATGTTCAAGTTACTTATTAGCTGAACTGTTAACTTGTAGTAGTTCGATTAATTTAATAATGGCTAATTTTATTCAGCAACGTAATAGCTTATATGTTACTCAATTATGGAATTACATTGTTATCACGTTATCATGGATTAGGAAAATTTCCACAAAAAAATAACAATGCTCTTAATAGAAAATTTATGTAATGAACTAATAATAGTAATCACAATAACCATTATATGTAGGTAATTCCTATACAACATAACTTTTGGGTTTATATTTGGATAAACATGTTGACGAAATTGCCAATTATATTAGATTTATTAAGTAGATATTGCATATTTCAATAAAAACAAAAAAAAATTTTAAGAATAAAGTATTTATAATTAGGTTTTTGAATTTAGTTGGTGTTGGTTACATAAAGTTTCATCACAATATGTAACAGAAACCATAAAACATGTGTCGCCTTAATAGCATTTGAAAGACATCGATGACAAACAGACCTTTTAAAGGGAAAAAATAATCTTTACGGATCTCGACAATCTGCGCGAAATCCTATTTAAAGAGCACGCAACAGCGGTTTTTAAAGGACAAGCTCTTAGGCCTTAGAACACTCCCACACTTACACAAAAGTTTTTACTAATGATACGGTATTTCCACTCCTTTATGCAATAGCGCCCTTGCATATAACACCAAAAGCTTTTGTCGCATAATCTGGATTAATATTGAAAAGCTACTTTTAGAATTACAACTCGTATCACGTTTTTTTATAAGTTTTTTATCGATTCTAGTCATACACTATTTATTTATTCATTAAAATCATTGTAAGATTTTTCCCCGAAATTCTAATACTATGTTAATTGATACCAAATTCTTCATTAAGTTCATCCTAAATTTCAAAGTTTTGGACACGACTGTAACATGTATTGAACAAACAAAGAAACACATTACAAAGCTATAAACCAAGCAACAAAGGGGCCGACGTATACGTGTTGAAACTGATCCATCATGTCTCCTTTTAAAATAACAAAAACTCATATGATGCACACAACAGATGTTTTCGTAAAAAATTAACCCCGTCCCAACTAGTATAATTTTTTAATTAAAAAAGTTTAAGCAACTTTCTACAATGGTAAACTATATCTTTGATATGGCGATTTCAATACATTAATAAGGATTTAGATTTTATAAATTCGAGCAGCTCATTTATCATGTAATTAATTATTATAGTTCAAACAAAATTAAAACGTTGTTTTACAGCAGGTGCTTGTAAATATTTTGCCCACTTTTCGGATATTATTTTTTCGTTCGATACACGTCATGTAACTCCATCAATAGCCGGTAAATTTATCACTATTTAGCTTGTTGGTGGATAGCTCAATTTGAATTACAAACATCAATATCAGAAAGCAAACATAATATCGACCAATAAAGAGTCCACATATCAACATGCAAAATTCCAATTAGATTCCAAACGTATGAACGTGATAAAAGGACCGTTATTGAAGTTGCTTATCTGTGTAATTAGAAAGGAACTAAGCTGGAACCATTTGCGTTTATAATGGGAACTTTTGAGTGTAATGCAGTTGTTTGATAACAGATAAAATGTATGAATATATGTTAACATTATCCGAAATAAAACAAACACAAAATGTAATAACACTACTATAATTTATCATATTACCCTCTCGACTCTTAAAAGTCGTATATTATTTGATAATGGACGCCTCCATTAAAAAAGTCGTTCAAAAAATTGTCTTCCTCAGAATTGGCCCTTTCCACTTACCGTGGATTCATCATAAGGGAATGCGCCATCAAATATTCAATTTTAAAACAGCCGCTAAAAGCGAAATGTCATCGCCTATACAGACGCAGCTGGAGTACAACGATTTAGAAATTTTGATACAGATGGGACACGCACTTGACAAGATATAAAATAAGAAATTGCATTAACAAAAGTGATAATTTCAATGAAGGCAACAGAAATGGCTCAGCTGTATTGAGTAAAATCACTTTCACAGGGTTATTATTGTGGGTCGGTTGGTCATGAAATATTTCAGTTGATTAACATTTTTGAAAATAATGCTGTCAAGAACAAGAAAACGGTCCGAAGTAAGAAAAATTTCATTAGCGCCAATCAAAATGACGAGGTCCAAAATGAAGCTCATAAAGAGAGTCGTAATCACGGACTTCAGCAGCGCCCCTCAACGTGAGGTCTTATTAAAGGAATAATATTTACAAAACGAGACGCCTCAGAAATCCCCAAATTAAGATTTCGCTGAAACCCGCCCAACTTCCACAAAGTGGAATCATTAAATTAAAAATGTAAACTTTTCTCTTAGCAAGGTAATGGGCATCCCGATGTAGATAAATAGATGGAATAGCTGCAAAAGGAGCATTTTCCTGTTCATTAAATTTTTCCTTCGCTTTTTTATTTCGACCCCTGGTGCTAATTTTGTTGGAATTCACGCCCCTCAACTCCACCCGCTGGGGCTCAATCACAGAAATTTTATATCCGGAATTAAATAAGTAGCCGACTGAATTACGAACAAAATTTAATATTAGCTTATTTCAGGAAAGAATTTTACTTAATTAATCAGATATAGGGTTCTACTTATTAAAATTATTCAAAATGTTCTTACGGCTACTCTCTAGAGTAAATTCGTAAATGTTTATTTCGTGCTTGTTTATCGTTGCTTAAGCTTTTGAAGTTCTTAAAAACGTCAATCAAGAAAATTCTCATCAACAGCATCTTATTCCAGGGGTGGTTTATATCAGTAACTCAATTGCCTATGAGATCGGGCTGTAGACACTCAACAGGAAACGTCAGCGAGGTTGGTGGCAAATGCGATTATATTTACTAATATGCCGTCTGCAAGCGACACCCGTTGCCGCCATGCTGCTCCAAGCAATACCGCCCTTTAATTGTTTTGAGAAGGCCATTTAAAAGTTATTTTTGTTGCACCTCAATTTGCAAGACAGTTTATATTTTATAATAGCAAAAGACCTAACTTATAAACGATTTATTTACCTACTATATAATGATACGGTTTACCAGACTTTCTTAAATTTTATCTTGATATCCTTACTAATACGAGTATTATAAATGCGAAAGTAACTCTATCTATCTGTCTGTCGCGCTTTTACGCCAAAACTACTAAACCGATTTAAATGAAATTTGGTACACAGATAGTCTAGAGCCTAGAAAGGACATAGGCTACTTTTCAAGGCGAAAAAAGAGCTGTAACAAGTTGAAATACTAGGGGATAAAATTTTGTATTCAAATTACGTCATTTTTAAAGCTTGAAGCTAGAATAATAGAATCAAGACCTTACTTTTTTGGCTTTTGATTAGATATAAGTAAGTAAGGCATTCAAAAATTTTATACTCAATGGGTACCTAGGGGTGAACCCGAAGCGAGGGTATGTCGCTAGTTCTTCTTATTGTATTTTATAATTTCAAGAGCTCTCAAAGATTTACATAATATGTTTAAAATTTAAGTGTACTCGATCGGCTTAAATAATTTTTTTATGTTTTTAAGTTCTACCTATTTATTTATAGAGCATTATTGATACCATACTTACATATAAAAAATATTGTAAAGATTATTATGAAAAAAGATTATATATTATTAATACTTGTTATTAAAATACGATGCAAACAGTATTTACATTCAAAGTTTTACTTTATGATATCGAATTCCCTTATAAGAAATTGATTGGTGCAAATAAGGAAATCGAATTATTCAATGTCCGCCCTTCATTTGTTTCCTCTCCCCTATAGCAAGAGATGAAGAAATTCTTTCTGAGTTTTCGATTACTTGTCCAATTAATTTTATAGATTCATTGTCTGAACTAATTTGGTATATTTACGGGACAACTGCCTATTTAAAATATTTTATGTGATAATAATTAACATTCACAACCTATCCTTTTTAATATTATTTATTATTATTAGATATTCATTTATAAGTAATAATCGAATCTAATATATTTTATACATTCAAAAATGATTTAAATTTTACTTCAAAAAAAATTATAATCATGGTAGACGTATAATTTTTACAAGGATGAAAATATTTTTTGTTTGTATTTTTGTTTATAGATTAGAAAAACTAGTTTTCTATTTAAAAACGTATATATTGAGGAAGGTTAGGCGAGCCTTAAGACCAGATTTATCATGCATCAACTACACGAGCGGAGCTACGTGCAAAATCTTGCATTAAATAAAATACAAAGAAAATATTTCAATTGTAATTATATATACGTAAGTTTACTGAATGTAAACTTCATATTACAATTCCATTATCGCCCCATAAGTAACTTCGCAGTATAAAGTGCATTGTGCCTATTAACACTACTTGGTTAGTTTCTACCCTCTTCGCGGTAACTTGGCTCGAAACGCGAATGGGTCAGGGATGGCTTACGCAACTCGGGTTCTGATGAGAGGGAAAGTCCTCACGCCTCCGCGAGCAAGTGGGTGAGTGCGGATACCGACAACCAATGCACCGGCCATTCGTGACATAATTCGCAAGAGGCCTCATTAAACACGGGAATGGCGAGTACGTGGAAATTATGATTATGATTGATTGATTCGATTATTGTATTCTTCATTATCTGTCAGCAGCTTAGACATCATCAGTGAATCGTTAAAGTTATCTACTTTAACTTGAGAAAATATCTAATCTGACTGAACCCAAAAATATGTTTTATACTTACTTTTTAATTAATTAATATAATAAATATAAGTATTTCATTCTTTTATTAATGTCATTATGTTAATTTTATGATAGTATAGTTACAGAAAAACATTATTGTTATCTTTTATTATAGCACAGCCACATATTACGAGTATTTGTCATTGATTGAATTTATCCTTTTAATATTGTCATTAATACCGTATATTATATCACACAATTTTATGGTTAATAAATAATACCTATTTACAAAAGTATTACAGAAAGTACTAGGTAAAAGCAAAGGTACCTTTTACAAAACCATTTCCATTCCGTATTCCAAAGTGAAAATTACCCGACGGTCAAAGGGTTAACGATTTAGTGTTTATTTGAAATCGTCCTTTGTTAGTATAAAAGGCGTCAGAATGTAAACGGATCCTTTGTTGTGATTTCTGTTTGTTTCGCTAAAAACATCCTCTGTAGACCTTTTGTAGATGGGGCAATTTAAATATATTCGATTAAGGCGAAACATTAAGTTTTATTTCACTTAAGCCATATCTCATCTTAATAGTAATTAATTTGTTCTATTTATATAGTCTCCGAAAAAATACTTAATTATTGCCTATAAAAAATACTTAAATATTGCCCTAAAAAGAAAATTTTAATAAACATGCATAGTCAAAAATGTATAAAATAATTCAATTCAAAGAACTTTATCTACACATTACTTTGCATCTAGCTTAAGAATATATAAATGGAATGACATAGACCAGTTTTAAATTTGAGTCCATTAGTAACGTAATCATTATAATAAATATTATCAGTGGTCCACTCCGTATGGGCGGCAACTGAAGGGATTATACCATCTGTCAGATTTTTGAAATATTTGATGTAGGTAGATCTATTTATCAAAGATAATATTAACATTAAATATAATAATGTATGGTTACCTAATTTATAAAGACCCTGAGAATTTGTTTTAATGCCTTTGAAACTACAAGGGATACTTTACTTTTAGAGTGGCACATATTTTATCAATCGATCACTCGAAAATGTTGAATCTTTGCTCTGGCACATTTGCCAGATGTTACGGTGGATTATACAATACAAACTACAATTATGGATGCATACTCTATGACACGTATGGAATCCAATACGGGAGCTACCTAGTGTACCGATGATCCAAAACATGAGAGAGAACGGAATTCATCTTTGTGTTCCTTTATAAGTACCACAGCATGGCATCATTCCTCAATGAGATGTCTCAGTGGGGAGCCTACAGTAGCTCCGCGGTCTCTTTTTGTGCGGCCAACGTTTTATCAAACATGTTAATGGCCGGCTTTATGATCCCAACAAAAGAAGCGTGCCAACAGAGGCGTTAAATCCTTTACGATTTGATGATGATGATCACGAATATGTCATGGGATCATTTTGGACTCTCATTACTACTCATGCGCACACGGCATCCATTAAATGTCACAATTATTATTATTAAAAGCAAAGTTCAAAGAAGAGATTTGTAAATATGTTAGAAAAACACATATATCTACACTAATTTGATACATTGCACATAAATTGTTCGTATTAAGTTTGATATAATTATCTATTGAATTCCAATTTGTAACATTATTACTAGAACTAGCTGAAGAGCACAGGAAAAACTTAAAACATAATTTGTCTTATAAACTACTATCAAATAAAAAATAGTTATTACACAAACATGCTTTCTAAATAAAACAAAAAATGCATTCTTTACAATACATACTACGAATATCGATTTTGTAAATTTATCTGTGATTCTTATAAAAGTCAGTTATAAATATTTAAATTATAGAAAGGGTGTAACCTGGAAGCAAACAACGACAACTAACAATCACCCACACTTCTTTAATGTACATAAAAACAGTCAAATAAAACATACCACCGAACATGTGCAATCGATCGTACAAGGAGAAATTGGCCAATCAAGCAATTATAAAGTTATCGAATAAATTCAAACGTCAATGACACATGAAATGATCAAACCTTATCTATGAATGGAATCGGCAGAAATAAAAAAAATATAAAATAACACACATTGACAAGCAGTTTTGGTGGAAAAATACTATGTTTAAAAACTCCTGCGACGCGGGTGTGTAGTTGCATCGTGTGGTCTTCCAAGCTAACCCTTTGCCCTGCGGCCGACCGGTCTAGTGGTCGAGCCCCCGAACGTTTCCGAACGTAACCGAATCCGGCCGAACGAAACTCAACGCGTGTGCGAACATAGCGACATACCTGTCTGGCGCTTTCATTGACAGGCACCTGAAATGAAGAAAAAAATCCATCCAATTCGTTGAATATTTCAAATTAAGAAAAATTTTGATTCGTTACTTTATTGACACAGATAAATTTACATGCATCATTATTATCATTAAAAAACAATATAAAAAATTATAATAAGAAATTAGCAGCTGTCTAATCATATTACACTTACGGGTGAAACAAAGTAATGTAACCTTATCTCCTAAAATTGTGATCAATGAACCGTAAAAGAGAATACAAAAAAAGAGCTAACAAAATGAGATACAAAAATTAAAAGTAAACATAAAAAAAGAACAAACAATAATGTGGCAAAAACAGTTAAAAACAACATTGCAAGATGTATTAGGACAGTTGTTAAAATATGGGGTAGCGTGGACCGGCTTGACTCCGATGATATTGTGCGCTCGCACGCGATCTCGTCGTGTTTGCAGTTTGCAATCGCTTGAGATACGCTCGCTCTACTATTTCATATTTTTCAAACGTATTGATTTTTATTGCCTTTCAACTATTTTTTCACTAATTTCTATAATTAAATATGTCAAAGTCTGGTAATTTTAATAAATAAGCTATACAAATTACAATGAATTCGTTATCAAAGTAATATAAAAATGACAATGAAATTCATTATTATCGTTTTATTCGCTCCTAAGTACAAATAACAATAGGAAAGAATGTGTATTAAAAAATAAAAATAGTACCTCAAAAGTAGTACAATGACTACGGATTATTGGTATAGTTCACTACGTACTGAAATTTGAATTTATTTTGAACTCCCGCTCAAACTTCAATACTATCAAATACTCGTACTTAAAAAGCCGTAAGTTAGTAACTAAGTAAGTACTTATTTACAATTACTGTTTTCAATCAAAGTCCATTTGTTAAGTGATGCATGATTCCCAATAAAAGGGAAACAAAAGTATATGAATAAATTGACCGATTAATATAGAGTCATTACTGTACGAGTATATTGGCCCTATCCCAATGGACGAATTCATTAGATTATTACCGGACGAGATCACGCAAACGAAAACGAAAAATTAAAGGAAGTCAATTTGGTTAAATTGAATCTAATTCTATAAACTTCGTTATACGAAAATAGACTCTCATTTTACTAAATATTATTAGCTTTCACTGAACTATTGAGAAATGGTGAATGTAATTTACAAACAGTTGTCTAATTGTATCAACATGTTAATACGCCATTTTATCACAATAAAAAAATATAATATAATAATGTACACTAATGGATATTATAAAATGATATTAAATAAGACGTCTTAATCATAGAATCAATTTATTTTGGAGGGACAAAAAATTGAATATTATTATGGCTTACGCGGTTAAATATTGAAGCTCATACAATACATTTCGCGTGTACAGCTAAACGAATATAAAGCCCTCGATGACTATATCTTTTTGTGTTATTTCGTCAGCTAGCACTTTTCTCATCGATATTATAATCTACAACATTTACAACGCAGAGCATACACGTAATAAATTCAAAAGGAACGTACTCGAAAGAACCGATCTATCAATATTAGAACACAAAAAATAATGCAAGTCAGTTAATAATCCTGAATCGGCAATCGACAATGGAAATAAAGTCACAGTCACTTTTTTAATAATGGCAACTCAGTTTTCTTTTTTATCGCCACCCTAGGTACGTTTGACATTTGAACCGGCTGATGACTTGGCCACCATGATTGATCGCCGCGACCCAGTAAATAATTGCAATTTAGCTTTATTTTCCTTTCTATTCAATACATCTTATTATAAGCTACAACTGCATTTATAATAACAGTTGTTTAAGGTAACATTTTCATTGCCTTTCAATTTCAAAACTATATTTAGAACCAAAGTCGTATCAGAAACGAATGTTGTATTAATCATTAGCATACAAATTATCTGTTGAATAAAGTCTGGTATTCATTTGTCAATCTGCAATGTCATTCAAATATCTCATAGTAATAAGCATTTATGGCATGATTGCTATACGCCGTAAAATGATTTTTAAAACGCCATATTATAAAGTTCAAATTAAAATTTTTGTAATCTTCCACACTTGAAGATGTTATATTATTAATGATATACCATTTTCAAACCTATATAATTTAATTATAAGGTTCAATTTATTTTATAAACATATTAAGATCAAATTTAATGAAGGGCTACTTACAATTTATCATCGAAACAAGTATACGCCCTGTTGAAATCGTTATAGTTTGTAAAAAAAATAATAGAACTATAGAATGTTATATGAATATTAAGTTTTTACTGTATTATATATTTTGTCTTTGCTCTCCTTTTCTTTTATTCCTGAAAGACACTCAAAACGATGACAGATATCATTTTATTAAATAAGCATATCACATAAATTAAGTACCTATGAGTTTAATTTTTTTTATCATTTACTGAAGCAATATAGATTTTTTTGTTTTTTTTACAATTAATTAAAATAGATGAACTAGTTTTGTAATATTTTTTGTATAATGTAAATAAATAGATCGTATAAGATATAGATTTTTATGGATATATTTATGATGTATCACATAATGACAAATAAATTACATTTGACAGGTCGTAAAATTAGATTGATATGTTCTAGGCAACACCAATTGAAAGTGATGCCGGGAAGTGGGGGTCTAGTATCCAATTTAAGCCTATTTAATTGTTTTACATGTATGAAAATACGATGATAACCGAAGGTGCCCAGTATAACATATTATGGTTACTAACACATTTTTTTTTAATTTTGATTCTAACTCATATTTAATTTCACGTATTTAAAAAATAAGTTCATTCGATAGCAATATAAATAAAATCACTTATCATGATCCTAGAAATATTTTGATTAAAATAACGTGTCTTATTCGAAATATCACAACTGGCAATGATCTCGAGGGTCTTGAAATTACAGAGCTCTCAATTAAAACGAAAAATAATTACTTTCCACCCCTTCGTAAATCAGATTAGCAAAATTATTAATAAACAATACAAGAGCCTAATCTCAGGTATATTATTATTTAAATGAAAATAATTAATATTAAATTTATATTTATTATTTATAGAATGTAAATAAAATGAAAGTATTGTTATTCTAAATCTATGCGCAACAATAAAAAAGAAAAAGTCTGGCTCTAACTCTTTACACACCTGCCCCTAAAACAAACTTTTGACACGGTTACAAACATTTTTCGAGAAAATAATTGCCGTTTTATCCTCTCGGGGCATTAATTTTCCAACACTCGCTTTAAGAATCCAATTACAATATTATGTCTTCTTTATAACTTGCATTTCAGTTTTAAGTTATATTAAACTGTTGTTTTTTTAGTACTTAGTATGTAGGTACTTTTTTCAATATAACAAACATAAAAAATAATCACGATTATATAGCAGTGTATGTTCTAGAATGTACTACTAACAACGTACCATCGTTACGCTATGCTACAAGAGTGTAT
Source organism: Boloria euphrosyne (assembly GCA_951802675.2). Taxonomy (NCBI): domain Eukaryota; kingdom Metazoa; phylum Arthropoda; class Insecta; order Lepidoptera; family Nymphalidae; genus Boloria; species Boloria euphrosyne. The sequence goes on from OX637878.1 coordinate 5,978,852, forward strand.
GTTACTCCTCTGTATGTGGACTAATCTATACGTATTAATAAAATTTAAGTGTCTGTTTTTAATTTCAAATTTACAGCTGTATAGTAGTATATACGGTACTAACATCAAAAAATCAATTTTTCAAATTTTTGCATAAGTGTCTGCTTGTTCCGGCTAATCTTTAAAACGGCTGGACCGATTTTGACGGCACTTTCACTCGCATTTCGCAGATTACTAATGTTATAAGAAGTAACTTAGGCTTTAGTTTTATATTATTTACTTTTATTTTAGAAATTTTATTAACTTGCGGAACCCGCGGCTTCTCTCGTGCTAAATCTTGTATTAAACAACACAATAACTTATAGGTTCTATAATATCAACAGCCATTTATTTGTTCCCTAAAATTACTTCACGCCCACATTACTTCATTTTAGTGTATCATACCATACGCTTATTTTGTGTATAGGCAGTCTGTGAAAAAATTATCTAAATAAATTAGTAAACATACTGAGATTAACTATTACTTTCATATTTGATAAAAAATAAAATGCGTAATATGTGCTCGAACTCGAACAGTAATATATAAGAAAGGTACATTTAAAGTTATGATACATTGTTTTCCTAAGCCTCACCCCTTTTGTTTTAAGTGTAAGTGGAAAATCTTCCAGTTTCCTAATTTATGGCAAGCTAAAGAAATATTATATCTGAATCGTTTAAGTCCTTGTTCCGTACATTTAATCCTAAAATCCAAAGGGGTAACTTTTTTAAACAATTAATCAGTTGGCCTGCTTTTTATACATTTTAATTGGGTTGGTACGTAGTATATCATTTAAGTACGGACTGAGGACTTTAGCAAAAACATTGTTTCACCGTAAATAAAAATACCATTTCATGCTTTTACAAACAAACAATCCAATTCTAGTGAAATAATTACGTTTAATAATGCTAATGCGAAAGTAGTTATTCAAGTATTTTGATGAAATTTAATACAAAGAGTAAGGTTTAAAGCAATACATAAGTTAAGATTCCTAAAGAATTTAAGTCACTAGTTCAGATAAGATCAGTTTATACCTACTCGGAGGTATATAATAATGCTTATTTACCTATACACTAGTCTTAGGAGGTTAGAAACGAGAGAGGTACAGAACACAACGGGAGCGATTAGCTGCAGGCATCGACCGAGCGCATGCTCACGATTTATTTCACATAGACAATATTAAATTTGCATCTATACATTTCATATCAAACAAAATAACACTTTATACTAGTGCATTGAAGATATTTAATCCAATAGCCAGGCTAACTTTAGTGCATCTGGATATCGAGGTAGTAGTCTGAACAGTTTAAGGAAGATCTTGTCTTAGCTTAGAACCAGTTCCTATTGAATATGATTGCAAACTAGCCTAGTTCTTAAGTTGAAGTAGGCTTTATTTAATGGTAGCAAGTTCACGTCAGTAAATATTAAATTATTTATATATAATATATCGTGCTTCTTATTTAGTTGAAATATCAATATAGTTCTATTTACACAGACATATGAGCATCTATACATTTATGCGAACAACACCAGTATAGAGGCCGTGATTTACATATCTCTATACTTATATGCATAGAGATTATAGGTATCTGTAATCACATAAGCTTTAATACTGCTAAAGCTTCTAAAATTCATCACTAAAAGATATTAAAAAACATGTTTTAATATTATAATTATGTAGTCAGTAAAATTAATGTAACATGATTTGAAAATTAATATTGGAAATTAAAGAGATTAAAAATATTTTGAGAATATGTACGAGTACTTATTCCTCATTTGTATTTTTGTAAGGTAGTTTACAAGAACTACTTACTTAAAACTTTAAACCTACTAAAATTACAGTTAGATTTTCTCATTATCGTGTTGATATATGATATTGGGCTACAGTTTATAGTTCCGGTAGTTTACAACATTCGCATGGTATTAAGACATTGCACATGTTTAGGGGAAGCTACTTCCTTCAAACGATTTAAGAAACCCTCCGTATAAACTGCTTCGTTACAATGTTAGTAATGGTTTGCAGATTCTTGCATAATTCTCAATAATAGAGTTGTTTAGGAAAATTGTTTAATAGTTATTTCTAAGCTTACACTTAATTTCAAGATAACGAAGTAAAGATGAAACTTATTACTTAAGTTACGTGTTTTATAATTATTATATGAAATAATAATAGTATCATAATTCATATAATTGTATACGTACAGTTGGATAGGTGATATAATTCAAACCTGTAAATAACATTACAAACTACAACTCAATCAGTGAAAATCATTAATTAGCGAGCACGACCGAAACATCCAAGCAATCCATCTGAAACGAGGCGAGTGAACTACTATCTAATCGATAAAAAATCTAGCAACAACGTAACAAAACACTCAATGGCGCCAAGACATACCAACATGAACAGGTCCCGACAACGGGATCATTAGCAAAGCACATAATTCAGTGCCGTATTATACTTGATGCTAAACAGCTTTTATGTTCTACGATAATAAACAAACATGTCGCATTGTGCTTCCATTACCACTAAACCGTATTAACTGCGCTCACAGTATGGCCAATGCTCGCGCGCGCCCTTCGGCGTTCACCGAACACCCCGACAGTATGTATTGCGATGTTTGATATTCGATTGACACGAAACTGCTTACGAAACTGTACAATAATTAGAACTGTTAACGAATGAAAAAATACCTGAGAATTCTGATTGTCAGATAAAGCGGCACGATTGTATGGGATTGCATATTGAAAAAGCATGCAACAGAGATAAGCGTTACATGCTTGAGCGACGTGAAGGCATCGGCAAGGCAGTGGCTAATTGCATTTCCTACTGTGTTACTACATGTACATATCGTGCTTTGCAGCTATTTAGATATGCAGTTTTGTCAGACATTTTTATAACTATGTATGCACTATCTAATATTCATTTGCTATACTTATCACTTATCAGAATGATCTGTTAGCAATAGGATAATTACGGGACATAAATACGCTGTGTTAAGTACAATACGATTAAAACAGTAATTAAAATTATATTGCAGAAAAATATTACAGATATAATAACGTTATAAATTTTATTTACTTAGATTTTAAAGAATAATATTAAGTTTTATATAATAACTAGCGACTTACCCTCGCTTCGCTCGGGTTCGTCCCTGGGTGCTCCCTGCCCAATTTAAAGTTTTAGCACAAAAATCCATCCCGCAATTAAAAGAAATAAAATTTCTAAAATAAAAGTTGCCAAAGTTACACCTTATAACATTCGCTATCTACGAGTGAAAGTCCTGTCAAAGTCGGTCCAGCAGTTTCAGAGATTAGCCAGAACAAACATACAGTCAGACAGACAAAAATTATAAAAATTGATTTTTTGATGCAAGTACCGTATATATACATTCAAATGTATTTAGTGAAAAGCTGTTAAATTGAAATTAAAAACAGATACTTCAATTTTATTAACATGTACCTATAGATAAATGTTAGAGACGCATAGAAAAGTTGTGTAAAAAACTTCTTGTTGTGTCTAATCACACTCTACTCTGTCTACGTTTCTTCAAGTAATGTATGAAACAATAGAAACTATTTTAAATGTATTATTCACAATTAATAAAAAAACTATAACCATTACTGCAGTGAGTATAGGAAAATGTCTAGAATCTGCTATTTCGATGACTATTACGTTGTGTTAACTATCTTTTAACAATAATTACTGTGATTTAATTTACTGTTTCCCAATACTTAAAATGCCGTGACCGCAACAGCCGCATTGGACTACAAAGTAAATGTATGATTTGCGCCGCTAGTAGGTACACCGTTCCTGATGCCCGTAACCACGTGTAACTCGAGTTACATTCGAACCTTGATTGAGATTTTTAATGTTACAAAGTTTATGGTTACTTATTATTGATATAATATAATTATTATAATGTTTTTTAATCTAATTCGAAACGTCTTCTCTGTAGCCAAAAACATATTAACAATGAATATTGATTTACGGTTTTTTTAAATAAAAAGTGGCTTTAGTTCTGTTACAAAGTCATAAAAATCTACTTCGATAAAATTAAATTGTTACCTAATAATGCCCGCACGCGACGTTATTTTAGTTTTAATAACGTTAATTTTAAAGCGGTACCTTTGTCTCCAACACACAATAAATTAAGAGTCTATTCATAATTTTTCCTGTAATGATAAGAGATTAGGCCACCGGGATTGCAGGATGTGCAGCTAATCTTGTTTGCTCTACATTGAGCAAGTGTCTGTGTACTTGCTTCTGTCTTTAAAACTCTATTGTAGAGATAAGAGCAAGAAGTTAATACAATATATCTCATGATAACGTCTCTCTAAAAATTATCTATACAATTTACACTTATAAATCTTAGACGTATTAATTATGACATGAATAATACAACCGTTCTATTTTACTTTCTCTAAAAAGTTTTACATGCAAAGATTTGGATTAATGCCAAGAGCAAGTAAAAAGTGTAGTGAAAACGAATAAGATTTCCCATAAAACTGTCTCAAATAAAACAAACTATAACAATGGAAAAATTAATACGAAGTAGTAATGGTATAAATCAAGTTTTTCAATGAGCTTTGCACACTGAACAGATATCTAGGCCTATTAACATGTTTACACGCAACTCGGCGATGACTAGAACTGCATAATACAGTGTAGACAAGAAGCAAAACTATTCACTGGACAATAGAGACATATGATTCGTAACAATGCATATGGATAAGGATGGTAATTAGAAATATGAGTGAATGTGTCGTCGTTTTGATTTAATACCCTTTCTATCGTCTTCTAAAATTCTTGTCTCGATATAAACACTCTATACAATCGATTACTGTGCGTTGGCACTTACTAAATTATTAGATTTAACTTATTTAGGTTTTTAGTTTTAATACAACAAATGTACAATTTGAATCTTAAGTAATTAGGACCATGTTTTTTTATAGAGTCAAAGGTTACTACTTTTTATGAAGATGGTGATATTGTCTTGTTGATTACCATTTTTTAAGAAAATTACGATGAGTCAATTACTCCCCAAAACAAAATGGCGTGGAATTTCTGCTGTAAAAAACTGAGCTAAGGGTTGGAAAATTTCTTTCCGGGTCTGTACATTTATTTAATTAATCACATTCTTACAATTGGGGTCCGCCGTCCGAATGTCCGAATAATTTGAGTTCTTTCTGATAGCGCAATAACATGGATGTGTAAAATCTGTGTAATGTTACTACGAAATAATGAAATAGGCGAAAAATAATAAATAAAACAAATAAATAATACAAAGTGGTAATTGATCAGTAGGGCCCGGATTAATATGTAAATACATATTTTTAATTTACATGATTTTCGGTCTCGAATGCGTTCTCTATATCGATCATCATATATAGATTGTGAAAAACTAATTTTTATTTTCCATATTTTTCCATATTTCATTGTTAAGTCCATATTTTACAAAAAAATGTTACAATCATCCATATTTTTGATTTTTATATTATATAATATCAGTTAATTCACAAAAATTGATATAATTTTACGTGTTTGCATTCTCGCCACCACACGGCCTCGCGTGTTTCATTTCTCTCGCGTATTATTCGACGTAATTTGATTTTTGATTCTTTAACTTTATTTTTTTCACATTATCTGCCCCCGCGCCGCGGTACAAGCGAGTAGCGGCTAGCGAGCGCGCGCGGCGTAATAGCGTAATAGGAAAAAAGTTTCTGAAGCGGAAGGCCCTATTGATGAAATAGCTTAACAAAAACTAAAGTATATTTTAGAGAAAAATAAAGGATTTGATTGTCTAAAAACAATTAATAAACTTCTGTGCGGAAGTTTTGAGGGTACTGCAGACGTGCCTTACACAATTACGGAACTAAGCGTCTTTAAGTACGCTCCCATTACATCATGTGACGTGGAAAGATCTTTCAGCCAATATAAGCCTATATTTAGACCAAATCGACAGAGTTTTAATTTCGATAATTTAAAAAAGCATGTGATTGTGTACTGCAATCAATTTAATAAGACAAATTTAGTGGAAGATTAATAAAACTTCATTTTTTAATTTGTATTAGGTACCTAAACATTTCGCTATCTTTTTATATTTTTTAATGTAACTTGTAGTTAATGTAGTAATTTTTCACTATAAACAATATTTAATATGAAAGATATTCTTATTTTATACTCCATATTTTTTCCATATTTTACATTTTTTTATCCATATTATATGTACATATTTTGAATTTTTTAATACATATTTATCCGTGCCCTATTGATCAGTATTACATACATTCAATATAGTATGTGCTTAACAATAAAATTTATCTAATTATTTTTTTAACAGTAAAAGTTTAACATATTGTATTGTAAAATATTTTGATATAGAAATAATATTTGGAAGGGTTCATATTACGAGTCACTTTGCAACAATCTCGCTTGTAATTATGTTAGACTGACAAAAATGGGGGCGCTGCATTGATGTATGAACGAATAGACACGGCACTACCAAATATAGACTGGGTGTGTTAAAAAAAAGTGACACAAAAATAAATCAAAATATACGATTAATATTTTTATTTGGTTGTGACTGTACCGAAAGGAAGTTTTAAATATATGTGGTATGTAGAAGTATAACGTATAGTCACTTATGTACCTTCTATTGGTTTCGTAGTTCTATGATTCTCGCAGCTAAAAACACACGAAAAAAGAGAATATAAAATAAAAAACTGCCAAATCATATCGCTGTTACATCTCGAATGGTCCTTTTTTATTTCAATTTTCGAGGGTGCGCTAAACATTCGAGCGAACTCTATTATTCGGTGCGTATACCGTTCTGACGTAAGCACATTCGACTCAACAGCCGTTTGTTATTAAATGTAATAATGTATATCATAACGTATTCATATCTACAATCTCAATGGATATGCCAATTTCATTATTTTGCCTCCCCGACTAAAATCTTGCGCTTTTTACCACATGGTGTATTTTTTGTAGAAAATAACAATGTGTTATAGGTTTATATTACAGTAATGTATTTATAACTAAAACTTAATTTCCAATATAATACTAAAAAAATAATAATGTACATAATATTAAAAATAAACCAAATACCCCCAAAAAAATGTATTGCATGTACATAAACGGGATTTCCTGACCAGTTACTTTTAGATTACATAGGCAAAGGACTGATGGAATAAGCCCACCAGCAAAAACGATTTATTATTCCTTTCTTACGCATTACGTCATTTTCTATTTACCACAAAATGTTTCATTTGCATAATAGCTTTTTTTCCTGCCATTACTATTTACGTTAATATTCTGATTTGTTTGAGCGGGGGTCGCACGCACAACAAACATAAAGACAATCTGTACGTAGCAACCATTTATGTAAATATAAATCTACGATACTCTGCTATTATGAAAATTGTAGATACGGTGCGGGAGTGGCTCGAATTTATGTAGTTCTTGGGTGTGGTCGCTTTGAAAAATCATTTAATTTCACCGTTTATAATTTGCCTTTCATTCTCAAAATCAAAATAAAATTAACTCTAGATACATGTAATTAAAATGGCAAACGAACTGAACTGGCCTGAAATGGTTTTATAGCGTATTATTAATAAGTTCGCGTTTAATCAACAAAACATCAAAACGCAATGAGCACTATTAAGAGTCCGATAGAATTTCTCATTTCATTCGTCTTAAGTCGTCAAAAACAAAGTGCGGCCGTCGTCGGTGGTGTTATTAACGCGTCTAAATAATTACAGAGCACATCAATCAGAGGGCACATGCAGATAGAGCGTTTTGTGCGAGTCAGCGCGCACTCGGCCCGATGTAACCCTTTCTTTGATATCTATAATGATATTTCGAATAGAATTATTAAAACATGCTCCCAGATGAGAGAGGAAAACTTAAAAGCTTATTCATAAATTTGAAATAACATTGTTGCTCTATTTAATATGTGATCTGACTTTTTCATCATCTACATTTTCTGTAGGGTAGACTGGGTACGGTTGAAACATTTTAGCGTTTATCGTCCATTGCATCGGTATTAGTAATGCGAGACATGATGGAAATATATTAAATGAAAGAGCATATATCCCTCTACTAATGGGAAATGTTATTTGAGATCACTGTAATGTACTTTATTTATGAAATCAAATTTAAAAAAAAACGTAATTTGTTGCAACCGTCCCCTTGCCAGGGTCGGTTGAAACAGTGCCTGGGGTCAATTGAAACACATCCAAATAATACAAAATATAATAAATAAACATCTTTTATTCATCGTCTAATAACATTTTACGACTCGTAATGTAACAGTTGAACATCACAAATATTGTTTTATTAATAGTCAAGTCTTTCACGACACTTATAGGTACTTATAGGTTTATATTAAATAAAACTTTAATTATATAACCTAATCAGATGTTGGTGACGTTTTTTTTAATATTTCTAAAAAATCTACAGCATTAATTATTATATACTAGATTTTAGCACTTCAGCTAGGAAAACACTTTTACAAAATCATCAAAATATTATTTATATAAAGATCTTTATTTTGATGCATAAATAAATAAATGACATAAATATAATAATAAAACTTCAATACTTTGGTTTAAGATTAAGAATATAATTAACAGACGAGAGATCATTCCGAATCTGAATTGTGGCAAACATAGCTAAGACTACCTTCTGTAAACTCTTCGTGCGCCCACATTTTACATTCTGTGCATTAGTGTATCCATTTTTCGCTCGGTCTGCTTTCTGAATATGCTGACATACAAACAAGTCAGTAATACTCCTCTTCTTCTGATTATAATTCACGTTGCGTGTTAGTTTTCTTCTTGTTTGTAGCACTTCTTTTAGTTTTTCCTCTAATCTTTTCTTAACTTTTTTTTCAGGTGTATCTGTGTAGATTGTAGATTTCTCAGTTTTTCGCCTCCTGTTTGTAAATTTCCTTGTCTTCCCAATTGTCATCCCAAGTCTGAGGTCGTGATAAGTTGTTCTTGACCGTTACTTCATATACCATGTCATGCCATAATTTCATAACATCCCTTTAAGTTAGGTCAAAATATATATCTGCACAATATAAATATTCCATTTCCATATTTTTTTTGCCGCTCTTCTTAACGAAGATCCGGCTTATACATCTTCATAGGTTTGTTTGTACGTTGATAAGTCGGCCTGACTTCTCGTAGTCTTCCTTTGGCGTACCCTTGGCATCTAAAAATCAAGAAAATTAAATAAATAAACTGTTTCAACCGTACCCACAAAAAGTGTCCCCAACCACCCTTCTAGGTATAAAACGGTTCACAGAAAGAGTGATAATACATTTAAATAAAAAGTAATCACACAGCCATACTCTTCAAACTTCAACTAAAACGATACAAAACTCTCAATACTCTAACTTTAATAAAACCACAATAATTACAAAAATGTACGAACAAGAAATACTTACTTTTCCGTCAAAAAACACAATGGGGCCTCCTGTACAGAACCACAGCGCGCGAAAAGCAACGCAACATAAACATTCTTGTTTCGACTTGTCGCCCGCTTAGTTCTACCTTTGTACCCCTCACCTCATAACGAATGGTTTCGAGGTATTAGCTTTGTTTCAACCGTCCACCGTTTCAACCGTACCCAGTCTACCCTAATATAAAATAAAACAAATAAGTATGTTTATTATGTTTATTAGTTTGATTAAGTGCACAGTGATTGGCACAATTCGACTAGAACGCCACAAATGGCTGCAATTAAAAGAACAATGAGTAGATTCAATTCCCCAAATCCAATTTCCTTGGTCGAGGCCTGTCTGCGACAGTCGCAATAGCATTTTAATAAATTAACTTACACATGCATATAATAAACAAATGAGCTACAGAGTCAAGTAATTTTATGGTCCCTCGATAAAAATAGTTATTTATGTCCATGTCATTAAAGCGTAAAAACTTATTCTGCAATAAAACTTAGAAAGGCTTAACGTTAGCGAACTCTTCACAGAGATATTTATGTAAACTACAACTTCGCGTCGTCTCATTCGTTAATTTTCATTATAAAAATAGTTTATGAAATACGTAATCACCGTTAAATATTTTAAAAATATACTCATCAGCTGTTTCGTAACCATGAAAATAATAATTAGTTTTTCGGCCATGACAGTATTGTGATCTCATGTGCCATCGCGCACGCGTCAATATCTGACGGATATCTCGTGATCATACAATCATCGCCACATTAAAATGTCACGACTAAAATCATTTTTCTATCGATATCGAACATATGTGCGACAAGTGTAAACGAAATTGAGACGTCACGTCGTAAGCTATAGAGCTTTCTTTACATCATGTCATCTAAGAACGTTTAACTTATTTCGGACATCACGTTACTTTGTCTTTGAAAGCATCCTAATTAAGTTTTCAAAACGATTGAAATTCAATATTGATTGCCAGATGGCGCTAGCGGCATTTTTAAATGAAAAAGTTGTTTAAATGCGTGGAACAGTTACTTTGTTACAGTGTCAATTATTATTGTTCCTTCTAGGATGAGATATATTATAATGAAAGTATTTCTTACAAGTAAGTACCATATAGCAAACGCTACAAATACTTCCCAAGTCTAAAGCTGTGAGGGTTGCATAGTGCAGATCTTGTGCATTGTCACGAACAAGTTTTGTATGCAACACCACGTTTAAAGAGAACTCATTTGAGTTGCAACCCTGCCTCCGTGTTTACATGTTACGTTTTTATGACACAGCCGATCCGATTTATTTACAAAGTTTCACTAATATCAAAATTCAAGTACTAGACACGATTCTCTACGTAGCGGAGAGCAACGAGAGGGAATTATAAAGAATCCATCAACATCAGCGCAATACCGATTGCAAAATCCGCCATCAATCATAAAACATCAGAAAGGATTAAAATCTACGTTGCACCTTCCGAAGCTCGAGTACCCTTGTTTTTCTCTAACCCGTAAATACTGAGGGGCGTAAGTATGGCCCGGGGGCGGTAAATATTATAGAGGGGGGTGGGGTGTACCCCCGCCCCTTGAGGGGGCACTATCCCTTATCGCGAGCGTTACCCTCGCGCGAGACCGCTAGACCGCCAAAATGTGGGGCAAATCGATGCCTTTGCCCTATTTTTGTGCATCTGGACCGTTATCGATTTTACGTTTGCAACTAAATATCGATTATTTTATCAGAGTACATACTCGCAATTTATATGACGATTTGCAATGATTTTAATGATAAAGAATGAAAATGCATTCGTATTATCTATAATTCGTATTACGGCAAACACCTCCTATTTCTATGTATTTGTCATTATAGTTAAAAACACAATTTATAGCCTAAACACATTAAACCTAGAATAGGCACTAACTACACATGAGATGTGTGGAATTATAAAGTCACAAACAAAGTAATTTTAAGCGTGACAACAATAATTATTTTAAACATCTCAGCCGTCGGAATAAAATAATTTTATACTGGCCATAAATTAATTTAATCGAAGAGATGGCTGGCCGGTACCTGTACTCGAGAATTGTTGCCATTTTATACGACTTTAAAGCAACTTTGTAGACCGATACGAGGCTATATTCAAGGATTAGTTATGTTATAAAAGTTGATTGTAAATCATTATATTTTTTTTCTTCTTCATTTTGTTTTAATAACTTATATTGATTTTTGGAATTGTTTAATGTTATGTCTTTCTTTTTATTACTAAAATGAACGCTTAACGAAATTATTGATGTAACCGTCAGTTTCATTAACTAAGTATATAAGTACTAACACGTAAATACAAATATATATTTTTATAAGCAGTGCTAATTTTCAATTTTAAAATGACACACATATATTCTTTGAATTTTTTTAAAAATTATACACGATACACACATGATTAAAAACAAGGGAAATAACATTCGAGCTATAAAACGCAATTTACTATCTTTCAACTTACAACCTCCAGCGTCCACTCGATATTCTACAAAGTTTTATCGATTCTTTTTTAAATTGTTGCGAATGTTTTATTAGTTTTTATTATGAACCGTATATCAGAGTTTAACGAGGGCCTTAAGTAGCCCTTATCTCATTTCGTTCTTTGTTGGACGTTTGCAGATGTTTGCGACTTAGTTAACTCACTACAAGTTTCTGTATACCTAGGGGCTAGGATACAACTAGAAACTAACTTGAGCCTATAGACTTAGAGTAAAAATAATGTAACATCATATCTATCGGTGAGACAACCTTACACACTCACAAGTATAATGGCATTTAATTATGTGAAACTTTTCTTACCACAAAGACGCTTAATATCATAGTCGTATTCAATACTAATTTTGTCTAAAGCTGTTGTATGGTTTCGTTTAATTCAATTATTTAAAACTCATGTGTATAATATTATTAGCCATTTTGCTTCATGTTATACAAATAATATATCACTACGTATTATAAAACAAAGTCCTCCGCCGCGTTTGTCTGTCTGTCTGTTCGCGATAAACTCAAAAACTCCTGCACCGATTTTCATGCTGTTTTCACCAATAGATAGAGTGGTTCTCGAGGAAGATTTTAGTACATAATTTGTCAAGTTTTTGTATACATTCACAAGCGGAACTCGCGGCTTCGCTCGCGCTATATCTAGGGACAAACCCTAGCAAAGAGAGGGTGAGTCGCTAGTTTATAGTATAAAATGTTTAATAATAATAAGTCGTAAATTAGTAATAAAAATAGTAAATTAAGCAGGCATTTCTAATTATAAACATAACTCTACTTTTGAGTACTTTACAATTTTAATTTTTAAAGATCTATATTAGTTAATTACGTTAACGTTCTCTTAGTACCTACTCATTAATAATATGATGCTTGTTGTAAAATTTCAACGATAAAATTAGTTTGCAATACCATAACTTACATTATTTATGCCTGACCACTTCTGTCTATCTTATTTTTTGTTATAAAAATTATAAGTGTAAGATATAATTTGACGTGCAATTGTAGATAAGCGCGATCTCGTTCTCAGACGAGTGAAGCGAGGCGCGCAAAAACACCAATTCCCTCTGTTTCCGCCACCTATTGTCTTCATTCTAGCATTGGATTATTAACTGTTGCTATCGAGTACAGACAGAACTATAAATGTAACTAATTTATCAATGTCTATACAGTGGGAGCTATAAAGAAAATCTAGCCTTTGCTGAACTTCCATTATTCTTTAATCAAGTTAGCTTTAATATTTTAAAATTGAACTAAAATAAAAAGAGTCTTATTAAAGATCGAGCTATGAATTATATTAATGATATACATATGCATACATAAGTACAAAAGAAAGAAATTGCATTTACTGACTATACTTTCTAAATAGAACATATTTAATTGATCATTCTCTAACACAGTTTAAGTGTCTGTAACAGTTCATCTCATGATAAACTGCAATGACTTCTTCTAACTATAATTAAATATGATTAGAGCTCAACACATGGTGAGCTGCAATTATAAGACGTTACAACGGCTACCGCACTACGTTACACGCTATGCGATAATTTCTATCAGCCTTTCAATAACTGGCACGGAAGCGACTTCTAATTAAACCTGCCCATTTATTGTTGCTGGTTTTGGTTCTAATTTTCATGTCACTGATATGAATGCTAATATGATATCAGCAATACTACTGCGCTAAAATAGTTTTAATGTGAGCAGGTAATAATTAGAAAGATCACGTCGACGCGTCAAAGCGTCACCCATCCGCTATACACTTGTGGAATTGCTCGAAGCACGCTTCTCACCCATTCAAATCCGCAATCATGAATGAAATCAAATGCGAAAGAGACGGCAGCACAAATTTCGGGAAGAGGGAGCGGGATACAATTTGAATAGTACACGAAACGGAAATAGAGGCCGAGATAATTCCGTCTAGCCGGAGGGATTCCCTCGTGTCACTTGTGTGCGTTTTTCGAATTGTACGAGAGGATTACGAATGTCGGTGTACGTTTCGACTGTGCACTCCGTTCGGAGGGCCCTTTATCTGTCCCGGGTTGTCGGCGTCGGGGTTGCCATTCTTTCCGTTCCGTCTGAGTCCCGCACGAGTTCCCCAGCTACTTGTTGATCAATCGTAATAAATTGCCTCCATGATATTCCCATTGTGGAACAGTTTGTCGCTTTACTGCCTTGGAAGAAATTGCGTTTCCTTAACCTACTCGAGTTTATTTGACGCTTCAATGTTCTTTGAATGGCAATTGGAAAGCTATTCAAATTGCTACTGTAAATGATTCTTTTGGTTAGCGTCTTCTTGTATATTGATCTGTGATATTTATACACGGCTATTAGTTGAATTTTCAAATAAATACATATATTTATGTTAATGTTATAAATCAAATGGGTATCAATAATGCAATAACTGTTTTTATTTACACTGTACATGATAAGAATTAAATTAAAAACTACTTGTCAAAGCTTGCAATTCTACGTCAGTTTTATTGTCCTAAGATTTTAAAAGTATTTAAATGATCAATAAAGATTTTCAAATAATTAGTATTTAAACATTACCCATAAAGCAATCAACGGTACTGTACCTATACTTAATAGCATCTATCTAAATTCTAATTTATCTATCAGTTGAGGATGTGGCCGAAATCGTGCAAATGAAAACATCAATCCGCAAATAATTTATAAACCATAATAATAATCACAATAAAATGCCAATTATATCTACGTTCAGTGTTGTGTACCGACATCCAATGAAGGTAGCGTGTCAATACACTTCGCCGAACAATGGCGAGATTAATCCGAGCACGTCTTAGACCCAATTTTAGCCGCCCACGTCGAGCGCCGCCGCTAAATAAATACGGAACTCTCGATTTCTAAATTTTGACAGACGTGCAATATCAAAAACTATATTATGGATTATGAAGGTTTAAAATTTGCTATTAGAAGTGATATTAGAAATTTATAAAGTTACTTCAGGAATAAAATTAGACAAAAAAAGACTAAAGCTATCTTTATTGATTTACATTTATTAGCATTATTTTTAACACAGTACATAGGAAATATAGCAAATCTAATTTTATAGATTTAATAAAAACAACGTTTACAGGAGCTTTATATGAATATATAATATAAAAAAATGACAAATATTCAATTTCCACAAAAAATTAAGCATTTTCAAGCGTTCAATGTTTGAGAAAGGAATTTTGAAAGTTCATCGGCTTTAGACATCTTTTTCTGACACCGGCGGCCAACTTTAAACTATTTTGGCAACGTTATGGTTAGGACCATCATGACTGCTTAGAACCAAAATTCATTTATTCACTTTGCTATTTTACAACATGTCATATTCAAATTTTGATAACTTTTTTAAATTACATTTAATTAATTACTGAGTTTCATTTGTATAGTTTACTTGGTGAATAATATCACAAATTATTATTAATTATTTATTAGACTAGTCAAATAAAAGTAAGTAGTTAACTTTTAAAATAATAGTCTTTGTTTATTTTTCAATAAACAAATATTAAAAACTCTAAGTAACCTACTTTATTCAAATTCAGAACAGGCATATCCACGCGCGTTAACTATATTCTTAATATGGCAGCACGTGTCTGAGACTGCAGCGTCTTGGTTTAATATTTCAATGACTACCACTGCTTGGATCTCCGCCAGTGGGTTCCTCTCCCATCATCATTCATTATAGCTCGCATATGCCACCCTTGGGCTTATAATTTTAAACGTAGTTGTGTTATTGATTTGATAATTACACTAGTACATACATACATGTGCTACAAATGTGATATTGCTACGTTTAAAAAAATGTTAAGCAAAATAAATGTCTTTAAATGTCCTTTAAAACAAAACAATTAAAAAAAATGAGAGAACTGTGTTCGGAATACAACCTAAATACGGATATCAATACGGATATGCTTAAGAAAACCCTAATTTTCTATTTTTCAAAATGCCTCTTAATATTAGTCTGGCACACCGTGAGAACTGCCAACAAGCTTCAAACGACGCCGCCGTTAAAAATCCTTTTTGTATATCCGTAATCCTTCCGACAAATTTCAAAGTTTAAACTACTAAAAACGTTACCGAAGTTCCGTCACACCTACCGGCGCTACAAAGGTAATGAGGTAGTTATTTCAGTGCCTTGTTTATTTACAAAATATCACTCTGTTTGAAGGCGGACCATCAAAATGCGTCGTAAAACTGAAAATTCCATAAAAAGTCGTGTTGATGACCTCCATAATTGAACCTCGCTTTGTAAAGCAGAGACAATGGACGGAACCAATGCAACGCTTTGGATGTATTGATCAAGAAATAGCTACAATTCGATAATTAGAAAATAATATATTGAGACCTACTTTTTTCACTATAGGTATTTGAAGTATTTTGATATCGACAAAAGTATGAATTTACTTTTGTCTTAAAATAAAAATATGTTCGGGCATTATTACAACAGCACCATCTAGTTCCGTGGTAAGCTACGAAGCTACGGATACCAGACAGTTGATATATTACATATATATAAATGTTAAATACATACATATTATAAATATAAACACCCATGACCTGGAGTACAAACATTAGTGCTCAACAAATGAATGCCCCCAGCGGGACTCGAACCCGCGACCGCTGGCGCAGAAAGTAAGGTCACTACCAACTGAGCCAAACGTGTCGTTTTAACCACTTACATTATCTTTATAACATTTTTAACAAGTTATTGCTATACAAATTTAAAGGTACGTCATTATATTTTTGGAATACTACAACTATTTAATATTGATAGAGTTCAAATAAAGGCGTTCAGAACCAGTCCTTACGGATATTATAAATTCTAACATAGACATTTTACTTTTAGCATAGTCTCTTAAGTAGCATTGTTTAACTAATTCAATTATAAGCTCAAAAGCATTTGCGTTGAGCGCTCAAACTAATACTTGAGCCAAAAGAGTTGTAAGTGAATCACAATCACAAGTCACACCCGTGAGGTTCCATTCTCGGATAGGTAACCTGAGCCTCGTTTATCTGCTGTCGAGCAATTATTGAAGCGTGAAAAGGAACGTCCACCTATTATTATATACGTTTTGTAATGCGGGCGATGCTATAAAATATCGCATTTCCTAGCACCAGCTTATAACCCCGATAAATGCTGATATGCACTCATATTTAATTAATGCCTTTCTTATTCTCATTGAATGAATCTGTGAACTGCAGAAAAAACTATGCAATAAAACTATTTCTTATTTTTACTAATATAAAATACATTTAATACTGTGTTTTATAATACTTATAAGGTAGAATGGCATCATATTATAGGTATCTAATTCATTTTTTTAATTAATTAATGGAGGATACTAAGCATATTATTTCTATAAATTATTAATAAATTCATTTGGTAAATAAGAACATTTTATAAATCAGCTACAGTCGAATATAAGATAATGGTATACAAAAAATATGTTATTTCTTATTTGTGAGCGGTATCTTATGGATCCATTGAAATCGAAATGGCGGAAACATGTCAATAAAGATTAGTTTGATTCGACCGCACCGAGATCTGCTTTTATTTTTTAATCTCAACTTTTAAATAAGCGCTTTTGTTACGTTACAAATAATGTCGGCTAATCGTTAAAATAATTAGTTCATTTCATTTTTTTATTTAATTGTACCTAACCTTCTTATTCTATTACCTAATAAAGAAAGGTATTGTTTTTTATACACTACTTCACACTTAACAGTCTTCGTAAAATATCTATTTCTTTAAAATGATAAAAATGCGAAGATGTGTTAAAATATAGCATGATAATGTGATGATGAAGAAACTAATAAATCCTCGGATACTAATTATCTAATTAAGAAGACACGGACGACCAGAGACCGGCGACCAGCGGCGCGGAAACCAACATTCTTTCAACAAAACATATAGAGAACACAAGATTGTAACAAACTATTTAAATAATATTACTTAAATGGGTAGTTGTACTTTAATATATTTTTAATTATGACGGCATAATATTAATTTAATAACGCGTCTACATTTTATTACAACTCATTCATTATAATTTTAGTAAAAAAAAATGTAAATAGCGATGTACCTATAATATATTATAGAAAAATCTAATAACAATTATATTTACACACAAACTATGAAAAAACTAACACCGAATAATAATACACGGATGGGTAGAGTCACGACCTACGGTACGGAGACTAACAAATGTTATTTAAAATGTTGATAATAATTAGTTCATTCTTGCAAGAATAAAGAAAATTGTAAAGACTCTATGAAATATTACACTAATTAAATTCATCTTATACTTGTAATTCAATTAAAGCTAAAAAAAACTAACATTGAGTTTCTCGTAGTGTTGTAAGTTACATGAGTATATATATATTAGTTTAACAAAGTAACACTTAGATGATAATCTGGATATTGCATATTATTAAAAAAAAGACATTTTTTTTTAAAAACCTAACAAGTTACAACAATAAATACTGACAATACATTTAGTATTGAAGTAGAGTTAGACTTCAATGCGTCTAACTAATGCTAATAATAAAATAGCTTTCAGACGTTTTATATCTAAGTAAGTATTTTGTTTTCTTTTATCATTTCTTTGCGTTGGTTATGAATAGCATTAAAATATCAACGGCCTAATTAAAAGATCCTCTTTGTATAGATACATCATCAGTCAAATGAACATAAAACTGTGACTTCATAAAAATGAAACATAAACGTGAGTCACGAGGCTTAACCCGACGCGCGTCCCGCCGAATGTTTCCGTTCACCAATAAACAAACATTAAATATTACGAACTCAAAGCGTCGATACGAGCAAAAAATTAAAATTTACATCTCCCAAACGCACTGTAACGTGGACATTACATTTTTAAAATCACATTCCGGAAAGCTGATATAGGCCTACCGGGCAAACATAGCGCGCACAAAACAAGATTTTTTAATCTAACTTTAGCGTTTGTAAAAATTACTATTTAAAAATTTAAGCCTCGGCCGCTAATTAACCGAGAATTAACCCTTCCGTCGCCGAAGCTCACTCTAATATTTAACCCTGTGGAAATATTTGGCGCGTATTAAAATATGAAAAATTAATGTGAATTTCCCAACCCCCTCACTCGGTAGGTAAGTAATAGACTTGCTAGGAAAGTGGGTGCGACAGTATTTACTGGTCTTTTTTTTCATAATTTAATGTTATACCTACTTGACGTTTTTACGAATTCCGTAAAACTTTAATTTTTTTTTGTAATCCACCTAATATATTTTTAGGCAAAATTACAAATAATAATATTTGTTATATTAAACGAATTTAATAAAATAAAACATTTTCATACAAAAAAAAACAGAAGGTTTACTTCAAACAAAAACAAGAAAGGTAAGCTCTAAATCAAATAATAATTTATTTATACAAATGATCATAGGGATTCTAAGTTTATGTAATAAAAACAACTGCTCTTTAGATGAAACGTACCTTGCCGTTGTGCAGTCGCGGTAAAGCACGTCGAAGTCCTTGCAAGACAGCAACTTGCAGCGGTTGACGCCGGGCTGGATGGCGCCTAGCCCACGGAGGATGCGCACCTGTTCCACATTGCACACCAGCGGCACTATGTCCAGTCTTTTTAGTTTCGTGTACACTGTGTGCAGCCCGCCTACCAGATGCTTGAGAAACAGTTCGAAAGCCTGCGGCAAGCAGAGCATGGTGTCACCTTGGATGATGAATGCGGCCACTTTTTGCCCGCGATAATCTACCAATTTGCACTCGTTGGCAGATGGGTCAGACGTGGAGATAGGCGGTGGGCTGCCGTAGCGTGGCGGGCCGTGGTGGTGAGCCGCAGCCATCAACTCGAGAGGCGAATGGTGCATCATCTGCAAGGAGCCCAGCAGACCGAGTCCCGGTGGTGGTAACGGCAGCCTCGGAGCCAGGAGCTGGGGCGGGCTGACAGCGCGGGCCGGCGACGCGGCTTTAACCCTCGGGGAACCCCCAGACGAGCCGCTCACCTCGCTCGCGGTCGACGCAGAGTCCACGGCGGACTCCATCTTCATCGGATCTCTACACACGCATCACACGCCCGTCGCGCGCGGTGTTTCGCGCAACAATAAATAAAAAGCCGGAGTGAAACGAGGGCGCGGCCGCTCGCGCTTGCCCGCCCCGACGCCTGCATACGATTGGTCCGCTAGCGACTGAGGCGCGATACGATTGGGCGACGACGCCGCCGCGATGTCTCCGCCCTTTTTTCCGTTGCGTTGCGAACGCGCGAAGAAACGTTTCTGTTTCTTTTGGGTGGCGAGCGGTGCGGCGCGGCGGTGCGGTCGCGCCGGGGGTGTATTGATAAGAATGTCACCAGCAATCAATATGAGCCGGGATGCCGCCGCGGAAACGTAACTCGTATGTCCGATTCGCGGCCGCTTATATGTATATGAGCTTTCTATTCCTTTATCAAAGACCAAAGTCATTCATAGCAATTAGGACCATTAATTTAGCAATTAATTAGATCTACATGCATTAAGTTGGCATTCACATTTCTTTAACCTCCCTTTTTTTTAAATAGTAATCATTGTGAAAAATTTTAAAAATAAAATAGTAATTAAAATCAAAATTATTTTATTAATTTTGCAGAATGTTGCACATATTTACAAGTACGTTATTATAAATAAATATAGTAAAAGATATAAAAATAAAGCATTTTGCAGAAGAGTGTCGTGTTCGCTTAGCTCGCTTGGCTTGTAAATCAGTGTAGGTCGTTATTTGATATCGAGGTCAGGGTCACGGAAGGTTATTAACTTACTTCGAGTTTTAGTAAGTCTGTTTCAACGTAACGTAAATATAAAATAATATTAATATTACCACAGATAACATAATATTATACTAGGTATTACTAAGAACTATAATAAGTCCTTCTAGATAGAAAAATATTGCCGGTATCCAAATATTTTTAGCATTTTAAGTTAGAATTGGGCATACCTATAGAAAGTACCGACTGCATTAGTTACAATTTTATTGTTATTATAATAAGACTAATATTTCTAGCCTCTATTTAAAATAATGAAAAATACTTCTGTCGTTAATCAAATGTTATATAATTATCTATATTTATTTGGAAACATACAGGTATCAACGTTTTAAAATTTAATAATGTTCTTCGTATATTCAATAATAAGTATCCCTGTGAGAATCACAAAGATACTAATATATTGTATGGAGTTGGCCAAACTCTACATACCAACGCAACGTAAATCAGTATATTATATAAATAAAATTGAAGTAGGTATCTGTTTTTAACGCCTGTTAAATATTCTACATGTCTCAATAATTAGTATTTAATTATTTATTCATTAAAATAACATAATAATATTCTTATAACAACGTAAGCTGTTACTCAATTTGTATCATAATATGCCTAAGTGTTATTAAAATAAAAAAACAACGGGAAGTACTGCATCTGCTTTTACTTATGTATCTGAACACTTCCACTCATTACAATACAAAGGGGTTAGAAATAAAAACAATGGCAATCCATGGCCTTCGACAACGAAACCAAAGCCACTCGTGGCCCCGTCTTACCACACCGAGGTTAGGGCTGCTTATTATAAAGATATCAAAGACTTTAAAATATTTCTTAACATACCGAAAAATGATAACAAAATACGTATAGATATAAAAAAAGAAACATTTACCAATTGGTACTGTTTATAGTATTTACTATTTAGTACCTGCGTTTTATCTAACTTTATCAATACATATACTTAACTATAATAAAATTATATTGCTTAAAGACGAACGCATAAAATTTTTTGAAAAATGTTGTTGTAATAGTCATCTTCGTCTGTCTGTCTGTCTGTGACCTCATCAAGAGAAAACTAACAGGCAGATTTTGATGAAATTTGTGATGATGATAGCTGAATATCTGAGTCAACATAATATACTCGTAGGTTAGTAGCTTTTTACTGTAAGCTTTTAGTCGAGTTATATTTTCTTCTCAAATATTATAGATAGGTATTCATACTAAGTATACCAATTTTTTTATGTCTCATTATTTTATAATCTATATATTGTCGAATTTTCTTATAGTTATAAAAAAGTTTCAACCCTAATAAGTATTGTAGTTTTACTTCCTGATATTAGAGCAAATAGCAACTTTAATGCCAAGAAATAAAATGTATAAATAAGTGCACGTGAAGTGTTGTTCCTTTACACGTAGTATCTAAGTGTACTTAGTAAAAATAAGGACCCTTATACAGTGCTGAGTATGGCATGAAATAAAAAGTGTATGAAATGTATTAAATTTCTTGAGTAAATACATAAACAAATCTATTGTAAAATAAGTAAATATTATTAAATTATCTAGGTAGTATGCTGTGTAAGTTCAACAGTCAGCATCAAATAGGTAGGTATCATTCGATCAATAATTCTGATTTACCTAGGTATAAATGCATCGTAAATACTTATGAATATGTCGGTACTAATAGGTATTAGGTACTAAATGATTTATAAGAAAACACATCATGTAACATTTTTATCTATCTGTCGATCTGTCGGTCTCTCCATCTCTACTCTATATTATGTATTTGTTCCAGCTAATATCTAAAACTACTAAACAGAATTTGATGGGACTTTCAATGTATTCAGATTCACTATTCAGCTCTTTTTAACGTAATACTGCTTGGCCAGGGCATATCTTCAATACGGGGGCAATTAGGCCATAATCCACCACGCTGGCCGAGTGCTTGTTGGGCGTTGGCGGAAACATGTTTTTCGAAAACTTGCTAAGTTCTCTCATACATACAGGTTTCTTCACGATGTTTTATTTTGCCGTAAGACAAATGGGAAACATGTTAAAAAAGATTCGCACATGAAAATATCGGATATGCGAGACCCGGATTTCAACCGGCATCCCTCGGTTATCCAAGCGAGCGCGTTACCACTGGGCTGCCACTGTCTTGGGCTACCATCTACTCGTACTACATGTCTCTAAGCTAACCTACCTAGTGTCGAACTCGAATGAAGCGTGGGCGATACACTAGTTAATCTATAAACTTATTAACCTTCTTCAGTAGACCTAGAACGTACCGGTTTAGGATTCTGCAAAGTAAACAACTAGTTGTAATAAACTTTATAAAAACCTATAACTATAAAAAGTAATTACATTTACAATACTTTTAATACTTACATACTCATAAAACATGAAACATAAGAGTGTCATGCATAAAATTATCATCAATGATAAATCTTCGCGATAATGACATGTCACAACATAGTGTTTGAGAAACTAAAAACAAAGGACGGCCTTATCTTTATTTACAGAAACACTAATTCATAATGACTCCAAATCTCTATAGCTAGTTTTAAACTGAAAATGATTTAAGTGTTGGCTTGTTAAGGCTACTCGTACGTTTGTACCGGCACAGAATAAATAATATAACAGAAGTTTCACTCCTCTGATCTCGAAGAAAGCCGCCGTTTTAATAACCTACAAAATTTCTAACGCACCTGGTGCATTCGAAATCATACCTTACCACTACATTCACAAGAGCAAATTTCCTTTCTTTATAGAATTTACCTATACGACTGCTCAAGCGTCAGGGTTGTACGCAAAGTATAAAAAAACAACATACTTCATTTTAAGGAGCATTTATTGTATTTACAATTGTTTAACTTTAGTGAAGTGTTTTTGTATGTACCTATTTCTTACCGCCTCTAAAGTACCTATTATTTAAACTTCAATGTTACTAAAATCTAAATCGAACAAACAATTTATCACTAGCTGTAAAATGTCAATAAAATTATTCCTAATAGCACAGAATATACTTATTATAACAGTGACAGTGCTGTGGGAGCAATAAACCTTGCGTACGCGTGTGACAGCCCCGACAGATTAGCAACTCCGAGTTGTCGGGCGCTGTAGGTACTCATCGCGGTAGGTACAGGCGAGTGACGGAGGCCTGGTACCGGTTAATGATTATGATTACTGTGTGAATAATGTACAGAAGCAAGTTTCCAGTATTCGCATTACGTTATAATTCACTGGAAAAACTATTACCGAGCACTTGTTAGGATTCCAAAAACTTACTAAGTATACCTATACCTATTAGGTAAAATAAATTTCCACAAGTTCAACCAACAAGATTACCATCTGCTTCAACAGATCATTTAAACAGCTGATAAAATCATTGTGACAGTATGTTCTTTAAACAAATACATTGCTAATGAGATTTTATTTAGTCGTCATAGGTAGTAATAGTAATATGTTATGTAATAAGTATTTCTTAAATCTCAAAGTTGTCAAATATTATGTAAATGTGTAAAATTTTTAATGTTAGGTAGGTACTTACTGTAAAATGTTTAATTGTTTTTTAACTTTTCATGCAATTAATTTAAACGAAAATATTAATTTTGGATACAATTCTCTCCAACATTACGACCCTAATTAATTAACTCAACCACAGATCATATTATAATACTGTAGTAGGTACTAGTAGGTAGGTACAGATGCCTCATCAGTCATCCCATAGGTACAAAGAAATCGGACTGCGCTATGTCGGGCTGTTTTCTTTTATTATTTTTTTAATATATTGATTATTAATTTATATTATTAAACTCTTTCTGCTTCTCAAATCAATAATTTTGACAATTATAAACAGCGATGAATGGCTTAAATTGGTAAAAAGTAAAAGCGCCATCTGTGAATATATCCTAAGTACAAACATATAATCTGATTACCTACTGATATTTCAAACATCAGTAAAATTACGCTAATTTGAATTAGAAAATTTACCAATTTTTAAAACCTTTTTGCGATCTAATGCTTTAGCTTTTATTAATGTAACACAACTCTATAATCTATTAACAATCGATACGTGAATGAAAAATGAACTAATTTTTCTTTGTTCGTGATGAGACCCAATGACTCAATTAAATTACTATTATTCTACATACAAAAATATTATTGAAAATATAACAGTAATTAATGAAATTGTCAAGAGGTAGAAATGCCCTTAAATCAGTTTGTAATCTGTGTCGTATTTAAAGCGCGGAATATTTTACCTACATGTCAGATTATCTAGTTCTCATTATCAACATACAAACATAATTTGTTTGCCGCAATGTAATCTCTATCTGATTTGAGATTTTACATTTAAGTATATTTAAAACCTTCAGATAGCTTTCGTCTTATATACAGGTAATTAGACTTACCTAAAAATATAAAAGGAAATTAAATATATAAATATATCTAGGTATACAACATTACCTATATTTATAAAAACGACATACATATTTTTAAAGCAAGTTTTATAACATTTTGTATAACAGTTAGCTAAAATATGGACGAGGTTACTAATAGCTAGTATAGTATTATGTTATCTGTGCTAATAGATTATTCATACAAAATATTTTTCCTATACGAGAAATAACCTTTTTACCTACACCAATCAATGTAGAGTTCATAAGCACTATGAGATTATTATTGCTACGATAAAAACATTGAAAATAATTAAAATTGCAATCAAAGTTTATATGGAAATAGCGAATTTATAGTCAGAAAAAGTATTGGGAATAAATGGTCTTTAGTGAGCAATAAATCGGGCTCAACATTGGGAGCTGCAACAGACTGCGCGTCCTCGTTAAACTTTATTTTTGTATTAAAGCCGTAACTCCAGGACGCTACGGCCACCACCGTAATCCCCACAATGAAATTTCAGATACCTGGACAAAATGAAGGAATAATTAAGTTTAATATATCTTCTCTGCTACTTTGTTTTTTATATAACAATTTTGAAAACAATGTTTTTATTTAGTCATTTATTTCAAACTAGCGACGCACACTCGTTCCGCTCGTATCGTCCCTTGAGTAATTAATTATGAAAGTTAGTATAGATTTCTCAGAAATGCTATATTTTCCCGCAGTAAAAAGTATCCCATATGTTGACCCGAATAACCAACTATCATCATACCAAATTTCACCAAAATCTGTCCAGTCGTTTTCTCGCGATGTAGTCACAGACAGTCAGACGGACAGATAGACAGACATACAAACCGAAATATTAAAAACTATTGATTCGCCCTCCGTATCCATAGTTATATATTAATGACTATTTCAATACGAATTTCTTTTTAAAAATATTCAATGTACAGAATTGACTAAGTTAGTTTTATTATACCTACACCTTAGAATAATAACGCTTAGAGTGTGAGTAGGGCGTAGGCCCAAGCGAATTAAAGGCATTTCAATTCGGCCATATATGGCCGAATACTACTTGTTACAATTAGCTCCTGTAATTTTATTTACAAGAGACTTGCTGTGCAGTGAAAGGGCTTCACAACGCTTCTCGTAATAAAAATAAGGAAAAAAACCGTTTCACACGTAAGTATTAAGGTGAGACCGCACTAGGCGTAACTACACTGCACTGCAGCGACGCGACACGGCACTGCAAAATATTCTTTGTATGAAATAGTATGAGGCATACCGCACTACGCGGCAGCAGCACTACGCGACACGGCACTGCACGGCAAACTTGACCAACTCGCCAAAAATGCCGCGGCGTGCTGCGTCGTGTAGTTCCGCTGCCGCTAGTGCGGTATAGCAAGCGACGCGACACTGCATGCCAATCAAGTTCCTTGAACCTTTTTAATAATAAAATGTAAAAAATATGGTGGGATATTTAACGTATTTAATTTTTTTTCTATTTAATTTCTTTATAAAAAACATTACATATGAGACATAATACGCTAACTTGTAAAAAAATTATTTTTATTTTTTAAAAAGAAACATTTATCGAACAAATAATAATTTTTGAAGACCAAACGATTGGTTTATAAAAAACAGTCGAAATATTTTTTCAGCCACCAGGTTCAAGGAATTCGCTTATAATGTCATAGCATATTTAATGCGTAAAACGAAAGGTTGCTTATAAAAATGGCTCTATACGAAGAACGATGCTTACTTTTACTTGTTGGCCAATATCCAAAGATATAATATTATGATCTCCAAAATGACATTGAATGAAAAATACCAGTAAAAATGTTAGTTTCATCCATCGTGCTCAAAGGTTGCCGAACTACTGAAAAGCAAAATCTGTCGCGTAGTGCCGCGCTAGTGCGGTATACCTGTTTTTGCAGTGCCGTGTCGCGTCGCTGCAGTGCAGTGTAGTTACGCCTAGTGCGTTCGCACCTTTATTTGGAAAATTATAATTTTAAGTAAAACATTCGTCAACACATAAAAATAATTTGTAAACAAATAAGACGCCAGTATAACAAGAATGTTTCCAACTAAAGAAAGAATATTAAGTATATTTTATTTTTATTTTGTTTATTTTTTTATAAATTAAAATGCTTATTTATATTTTTAACCCCCGACGCAAAAACGACGGGGTGTTATAAGTTTTAAGTTTGACGTGTCTGTCTGTGTTTATGTGTGTGTGTCTGTATGTGGCATCGTTGCGTTCAAAGTTTTTTTTGTTTGAAAGATGAATTAGTTGGGACTGTTCTTAGCTATGTTTGATAAAAATCGGTCCAAGATAGCCGCCGCTACAAGATGGCGGATAACATATTTTTTCACAACTCCTTCAATATAGGTATCAAATAAAAGGGCTTGACTTGTTGAATACAATTTTTTGTACTTTATGATAGGTTTTTTTTTTAATTTTCAATTTAAATAATTAAACATATTATAACATTATATTTATATTATTATTTTAACTGGATATGATATGAGTAAATTAGTAATGAAAAAACAATAATGCTCAATATTATTATCTGATGACTTGTTAAATCTGAATGCAATTTACATAATAATTCACATGAATCAAATGCAAACTAATAACTAACTATTTCATAATTCATATTCGAGAAATGGCAAAATTGGAAATTTTTTAGGGGAAATGTAATTACTTGCAACATTATTTGATTCTATGTGTGCGTGCCTTCCATTGTTATTACGTGACACTTATACGCACACATTCATTATAATGATGCTTGGTAGATTCAGATTTTATATTGTTAATATATTCACATGTGCGTAACTTAGATCTAATGTCACTATAATAAGCGCCTTAGGGCCTGTTTCACAATGTCCAAGTAAAGTATTGGATAACTAATTAACAAATAAATTATTTGACACATAAAACTGTCAAGTAACATTACAGCCGAATAACTTCTTTATTTGGCAGATGATTTGACCTATAATTAATTTACTTGACACCTTTATTTACCAGTTAAGCTTTTTTGAAGATTGTGAAACGCCAACGATGACTTTATATGTCAGATAAGTGGCAAGTAGCTTATTCAGGACTTTACTTGGACATTGTGAAACAGGCCCTTAGTATAGCGCTTCCTTGAATCTGACACAGGTTCAGTCCCCAGTACTTTTTATACTAATATTATTTCTGACATAATTAATACTTGTTCAACCTCTACTGGGTAACTGCGTGTGTAGTGACCCTACTTTCTGTGCCAGCCGTCGCGGGTTCGAATCCCGCTGGGGGCATTCATTTGTTGAGCACGAACGCTTGTACTCCAGTCATGGGTGTTAATATTTAAATATGTATGTATTTAAGAATGTATATGTGTAATATGTCAAGTATCTGGTATCCGTAATACAAGCCTCGTAGTACCACGCAACTAGATGGCAAACTAGATGGATAATTAGATTCTTTTAACGAATTCTCAGTGACGGCCAAGAGTAGGAAGTTGGCGTTGTGTTGAAACAGTCATTGTTATCGATGTAGAGGTCAATCTCTAATCTATAGTTCATAGTTTTTTTTTCAGTCTGACTGTCTGTGATGATGATGCGGTATGACGGAAAACCACTGGACCGATTTTTATGAAATTTGGTATAAACATACCAAATTAGTAGCTGATTATTCGAGTGAGCAACAGATATCCTATATACCTCTTTAACTTTATTGCAGCAATATATCTCTGAGAAATCTATACTTACAATTAAGGCGTATGGTAATAATAAATAACTGAGGCTTAGTTATTAAGTCAATATTTTTTTATTTATAGAATAAAGGCACCTACAGAATACCTACCCCTTGCGCGAGTACCCTATTTTAATTACGTACGAAATTGAATGAGACATTGTCCTAATTAATAGCGAAATAATAATATGTCAATTCAAATTTAACAAGACAAAACAAACAATTTCAACTTAAATTCATTTTTTTTTACTTTTATTATAAAATAGGTACTACCTAATACTAGCAACATCGCATTACTTTACACGAATGCATTCTGGGTTTCTAACAGTAACCTATACGTTACACCAGATTATACTCGTAGTATTTTAATACACTTCACATTCATCATTTTCACGTTAAATAATTCCAATAATATTCAATATGTTGGCATGTCAAATACGCAGAAGTAGCTAAACAATGAATGAAATAAACATTATTCTTACATAATTACCTACCACTCTAACGTAACAAGGTGAAGGTGTTAACCTTAAATACGTAATTAATTAATTTATTATCATATACATATTAAAATAGTCAATGTTTGCTTATAATCGATTCCTTGTGCCATTATTCCTTATATTAAGATAGAAGTAATAACTGTTGATATATTAACATTAAATTTTGTAGCATTTCATTTAATAACTACTAGCGGGACCCGCGGCTCCGCTCGCGCTAAAAGTACAAAAATTATAGTATATTCATTTTTTATACTTATAATGTGATAATGTAATTTTAGTTTGAAATTCGATATACTTATCTCTTAAGTTTTAACCAGAAGAAAGAATTATAAATTTTATTTCCCGAAAGAATTATAAATTTAACTTCAATAAAAGGTATTTTAAATGTTGCTTCGTATAATAAAGTATTTCCATACAAAATGTAGTTTAAATCGTTAACGGTACTTTTTGCGTAAAATGTGCACATCGATTTCGTTACATTACAAGTACAAAATCAAGTAATTTTAGTTACTTATAATGTAACACCGAATGATTTCCCATTTACAGGTCCACCCTTTTTTATGAGGACTATTCTGTAGGACCTGCTATTGTATTTTTCAGTGAGAATAAAATATTTTACTGTAGTACCCAGTAACGACCTGTATATCTTTTGTGTGAACGCGCACATCGATTAGCTAAGACATTGTTTTTAATATGTTTAGATATAAATAGTTATTTGCGAGTGTACCTTAGAAGACAGACTTATATTACTGCAAAGTTTTCTGTAGACCTTTTTAAGACCTATAATTTTCTAATACATAATCTCGACATATCTCTTAAGTTTTAGCAAGAGTAATCCATATATTGTAAATGTAAGGTCCCCTCGTTCTTATCGTTCATAGAACCAGTTACTGTGTTTTCCCGCAAGAAATATAAATTTTACTTCAATAAAAGGTTTTTTATATGTTGCTTTGTATATGTGAAGCAATCTTCACAAAAAGTTTAAATCTACTTATATGGTACTTTTTGCGTAAAATGCGCAAATCGATTCGCTAAGTTACTGTTACTGTGTACGTATAAAAATACGTACTGATAAAAAAAGTTATTGTGTTACTTAGGAGCTGATACTTGATGTTTTAGACTTATTTGTAGGCCTACACCCGAGACCTACAATTTTCTACTGCATAGTTTTGATGTAACTCTTAAGATTTAGCCACAGCCAGCTTTCTAAGGACGACTCAATAAAACCACTTATTTTGTTTTCCCGTAAAATGGCAATATTTTTCTGCAATAAAAAGTATCTAAATTCTTAAGTCACGATCCGAGTAATAAGTAATCACAGCACAAAATTTAGTTAAAATCCGTGCAGTACTTTTTGAGTTAAACAATAACATACAAACGGACAACAATTTTAATAACTGTTGTTTTGGGGGTTTATATTCAATACACAATACGTTACAGTCATTGATTTTAAAAAATATTTAACGTACAGATTTTTTCTAGGCTTCTGTTTTATTACATGTATAGATTATATGAAAAAAAATTATTTAGCTAACAATGTTTATACCTATATAATTTAAGTACTTTATGCTAACATTTAAATTATTATAACCAGTGCGAGACACGTTCTAATTCAATTCAGACTCAAAAAGATGCAAATTATAATGTATTTTTTTAAATTACATTATATTATGTTTATAATATGTATGTATTTAAAACTAAATAATATGTGTAGTGTATCAATTATCTGGTATCCCCGTATCCGTAACACAACTTCACTAACCTCGTAGCTTACCACAGAACCAGATGGCGGTGTGTCTTAATGTCTCAACACATTTATTAGTTTATTTATTTATTAAAATATACACATATAGATTATTAGGTAAATTCTAATCTAAAATATTTATTTAAGCACGTTTCATATTTTTGATACGGTTGTCTCAATAATAACATTTCAATAAACATAAAGTAGTCACTAAACATAAAGTATCCTCGTTAATACTATAAAGGAATAATGTAAAGCACTCAGAGGTGGCCACAACCGATAATCAAATTATTGCCTTTCGTAGCCAGCCAGTACTGTTCCCGCGCAGTAAATAACGTAGCAACTAGCACGGCAACTGCAGCCACATTTCATACATTTACCGAACTATGAAATTAAATTTGGGCACGAGGTAGTGCTTTGTTTTCGATAATTTATATTGTACTAATTAATGTATGTTCCTGATTGCAGGTACGCTTCACACATTGTCATTTAATGATAATACAAATGTTAAACTTTTGAAGTGTACTGTCGTTTAAATTTTACAGCTAATTACTAAATAAAATGTTTATTTTTAAATTTGTAGAGAAAAGAAATTAAAAAAAATAGAACAGCTCTCGTAACTATATCAACTAACATTAATTTAAAGAAATTAATAATATTTTAATTTGACCCTAAAGCTAATTTATTTTTCTATTATGTAGTGATTAAAATTTTAAAAATCTATTTCAAACGTAAAATAAAAAATAACAAAAGCTCTAGGTCTTTTGTTCTAAAGCATTAGCTTGTTCACACATATGAAGGAAGTACTTGTGGCGAATTACAACGCCATGTTAGCTTTGTACCATAGTTTTAAATGGGTATCCATTTAAGTCGTGTTTACGAGGTGCGATGCAAGTCGGCACAGCTTTGATGTAAAAATCATCCGTCTCTCCCTTCGCGAGTAGCACTCCATATTGACACAGAGCGCCAAAGTGCTTCGTCAGAATTATCTAAGATGCTTATTCTGAACCTAGAGTTCTCTTTTGCGAATTTTAAATAAATATAATAATAGTATTTTATTATATCGCAATATATTCTAGAAATAAGTATGCAGTGCGAATTAAAAAAAACACATGGTAGGTGTGTCAATTTTTTTAAATCTGACTGGTATTAGCGCATTCAAACAAAATAATCTCGTCAGTTACATAATATTAGTAGTTAAATAGAAATATAGTTCAAGTTAAGTCCATAAAATTAAATTATCACACGTTGAACATGTTTTCTTGCATAGGTCACTTGTATCGCGCGTGACCTAAGATCCCAGAATAGGACTCGTCTAACAGTTAACAAGAGGGTACCTTTATTATTTTTTCCAGTTTTCATCACTTCACGCTCAGTCTGTCTTTTGATTCAGTGGCTGTGTAATGTGGTGTTGCTGCATTTATTTTGCACTCTTCCTTTAGTGTTGCTAGTTTATTTTGCATTCTCTTGGTGTTGCTATACGCTTTGAAGTCAAAGCTCTTTTGACTTCGCTGAGCGGTTTAGTCGGAGCTGACCGCAGTGCAGAATGAATGATACTTTTAGCGTGAATAGCCAGCTAGCGACGTAGTTTACTTTAGTTCTCTTTAAATATGAGATAATCTGAATATACAATATTCAGGTTTTTTGTTGTTACACATAATTTTTGCTTTTATTTTCCTATTTAATATAACACAAATCCAAATTTCCTAACGTAAAAATTTCCGCCAATGCTTTACCTATATTGTTTTTGAAAACCTAGATTTTAGGTAAATATCTAACATGTTTGTAGGTAATATAAAATATTTTTACATATCCTTTTAACTGTTCGTTGAAATATATTGAACAGTGTATCCTGCGTCATGGCTGATAGTAAGCTACCCATATTTATAATAGGAATAAGAAATGGATGAAAAATTATTCACACTCGCAAGTATTGACTTTACACATATTGACAGGGGTGCTTGAGCCCACGAAATCGACATAGGGTTATAACGACCTTTTAATCTAGTCTAAAAAATAAAATGATTTTTCATTATAAGTTACAAAATATAAGTGCCTACCTACTTAAACTTAATGTTTTAAACCTTAAAAAATTGGTTCTTATACCTACGAGTATACCTCGTATGTATAATAATGACCGATAGATGAATGAATGACAGATATTATAAATATGTTTTATAAACAACTAGCGGCTCACCCTCGCTTCGCTCGGGTTCTTGTAAGGTGTAACTTCTTTAGTATAGTTTAAAAGATTTTCCCGCTTTTCTGTTGATTTTTCCTAAATTTTTTTTGCTATAAACCTCACGGAGCCCGGGACCTTTCCAACGAATGCAAAACCGTGGAAATCGGTTAGTGCGTTCTGGAGTTATAGCGTCAGGAAGGAAAACCCGACTTATTTTTATATAGTAGATTTCAAACCTTTTTCATAATAAGTTTATAATAAGCAACATACCGAACTAATAACTTAAAATATTAAAATTAAAACATAATATATCTACGACTTTAAAAATAAATATGAAGAGAGTTCAACCCTTACATCAAATATGTTTGGAGAGACGCTGAAGTCGGATGTCAACGCATGACGCGTTTTGAATGTGCCTCCTCCATAGATTGTAATAAATAGAATACTTTTATCGGGAACCCACACTCTCCACACGCAAATATTGTAACATAATCTGACTGCGAACGCTTTTGTCAAATGTAAAATGGGCATAAGTCAACGATCGATAGCGTTATAACTTATAGCTTTGAACATTTACTTAGTACCAACTTTCAGTATAACTCATGTTTACAAACATTATCGAGTAATCATAAAAGTACTTAGTAAATCGCTGTATGCTGTATATAAGTAGCTATTTATATTTTGGAAAGTCGGACTAAATATATATTTTTATGTTCGAGATAGGAATAATAGTACATTTTAGAACATGAATTACATTCAACATAAAAATTCAATGGGTCTTGTCGTTACACACGCTCTTAATCTCCTTAATTTAAACAACAAAGAGCAGCTGTATTCTTAATATTTAATCGTTGATCGATCACTTTAACGAGTGACATACACAATAGATGGGAGCGTTACGATTTATTTATTTAAAACAATCCATAAAACATAATATAATATATCTAACGTATATACTTATATATTTTTTTGTTTAACCTTGTTGACCTTTGACCTAAGATTGATGTTTTATTGTTGAATTGGTAAGTATATTCATTTCCTGAATATTCAAATATGAACATGAATGAAACTTACTCGAGCTAGAAATAATTAATGTTCAACACTGCTCTACTTATATAGTTGCGTTACGTCGCGTTTTTGTAGCGTTAAATATTTAAATTACATATGTTCATCAATATTATTTTATTAACAATAAAATGCAAATAAAAATGTAATAATTTTCAAGACTTAGTTTCAACAAAATTTTAATATTAATTAGTAATTATTATGCGACGCTATGTAGTATGTACCTCGTTTCGGTGGCGCTCTTTAATCTAACGTTATTAATAGCAGACTAAGCTTTGATGCATTTTAGTGAAATTCAGAACAACGTGAATACATTTTGCTTTACACGTGAGCACATAATCGTGTCTTATTAGGAAAATGGCATACTTAATTTCATGGGGTTATAAGTTCGTATATTTCGTTTTCGAATAAATCTTAATTTCACTTTAACTTTATTATATAGGTATTATATTGTATTATAATCATGTAAATAGTAAGTACCTATTAGGAAAATGAATGATAAAGCTATACCACATACTGATTAATGTTGTATTTACATTAGATATTACTTTTAATATTTGATGAAGATCATTTTTAGACTACAATTGGATATATACTTGAGGACATCGGATTTGCGAATTTTTCAATATGTCACTACATCGACCCAATATTACCAATATAAAAACATTTTAAAATGCCCCGAGGAAACGGCCGTCAAAATGCGTAATTTGACATCGCGAACCCCGGTCACCGCCTAAAATGTAAAAATGGTTCCCTTGCATATTTTCCTAAGTGCCATAAAGTATGACATTTATTACGGTCAGATCTGCTCGAACCACTATTGATAGGCAAATGAGAGAGTTTTTTAAAAGAAAAACGATGTCTGCTTTTTATGTGTTCTTTGGATAAGATATTTTTTTAAGAAGTTGCTATTTGAACTGGCGTTTAATGGCCCTATCTGTTATTCGCATGGCCATTGTATCTTCTGTTACTAGCAACACCAATAATCTAATATATTAAAGAGAAATTCACTAATCACGAAATATCGAATACCGCTTGACGTAAGGTTGGTGGAACATGGAAAACCACCTTAACAAATAAACAGTTATAATTTATATATTTACAGGAGAAATGAAACGAACTTATTTTTTAATAACACTTTGTTTTACTGTGTAACACTTTTTTTTATTGCAAAGTTAATCGCTATCGAATAAACGTAGGTTTTGGAAAGCCTAATACTTAAACTCCATTAAAAGGTCTTTCATTATAACGTAACATTAAACGGTCAACATTATATATATATATACTTATAAAATACTCAACGAAAATAACTTGATCACAATTGTAGAAGTAAGAATCTTTTAGAAATTATAATAAAGAAATGTTTTAAAAGTAATACTTATAAGTTTTATATCGATAAAAAATAAGTTTTCAAGGACCTTAATAGTAAAATTCTAAAAAAATAACTGACCTAGTTTGATTGGCCTTACAAGGAACCATTGACTTTTTTAGGAAAACTACCGATATTTTGATTGAAATCATAATAAAGTGGTAACTTTTTTTATTACTATAGCCAATAAATATATTTGAATATTCAGGAAATGAATATACTTACCTTATTACTAATTCTGAGTAACAAAAATTACTGAAAATAATAGGTTATTTACTTAAAAACTAAAGTTTCTCTGTGAGCGCGACTTACAATTTCAACGTCGATAAGAGAAGTCAATATATCGATGGACCGCATTGACGTAATATCAGCGTGAGGGACTAGCTCTATGTCCTTAAGATAGTAAGGTATTAGTGTAAGTAAAAGTAATTTCTCAGCACGTGGCAATAACTATGACTTTTTGATAATTGGCCTCCGAAGGAACATGGCCTTCCATGGTCCACCCACCATATATATATATAGATGACATTTCGTAGGGAGGTACTTAAGAGTTAGTTGACATCCCGCAAGAACGGATTTCGCGACAGGGTCAGATTAAGCAGGTCTAAGGGCTTTTGCAATTTTGTATGAAAATCCTTCATTTTTGTGCTACAAACAAAAATAAAATTTGGCAGGGAGCACCTAGGGACGATCCCGAGCGAAGCAATGGTGAGTCGCTAGTGATACTATAGATCCATTGTAAATTAAAAATCAATAAAATATCACTAAGTAATTATTAATACAACATTGTTCTTTCTGTCTAGTTTATATTAGAAAAAAGAATTAGGTAAATTTACATTAATTACTTATTTTTGATACTTATATTTTATCAACAACATATTAGTTTTAGTTCCAGGAAATAAAATTTATTGTTTAATCCATGAGAAGGAAAGTTATGTAGGTATATATTTAATCTATGCATGCATGTATTATAAAAATTCCATATGGCTCTATCACTCGCGATAGTAGCAATAACTCTCCGAGTAGGTCAAGCACAATAGTGAGTGTCACCTATAATCGTATATTAAGGCCCTTATCCCTAAGCACCTCTGCGACAATAGAAAAGAATAAATCGCCGAAAAGTGGCCACATAAAAATGACGTACGGTTTCAATGGAAAAATAAAGCTTACACCAGATAAGAAAACATGGCTAACATTGAATATGCGGCCTGAAAAGACATTTTTTGATATTTTATTTTTTAATTTTAATCTCAGTAGATATCTTAAGTATAACCATTTTAAAATAAAAACTTTTATATTAAATCTATAATTTCCACATCTACCTAATATTGAAAATTGAAATCATAAAAAATGTAACCTATTGTAATATTAATTGTATTTTATTAAAGTTATTTTAATTTCTGAGATAAATAACATATCTAGTAAATATAGAATTCTTTAGCCTACACAATGAATCTCAAACAGGTCAAACACCTACCACCCCTGTATTTTGCTAGGGGTTAAAACTCAGTTCACGCACCAGGCGGCAAATGCGAAATCGTAATAAAACTATCCATATCACATGTAAAGTAGGCAGTCATAATATTGAAAACTTCTAAAGTCCGTCAATAAATGTGACGCTGAGTAGGGAACTTAATGCCTCAGGGAGTCTCTACATTCGGCGGTGTGAAATCGACAACAGTCGGTTTCAAACCAAATCAATTATTTTTCTCATAAAGATACTATTATATATATTACACTTGTGATTTATCTAGAAAGTAATTATATTGTATTAATTTAAATATTAATCAACAGCTTATTCGTTATACTTTTGCCCCGAATTATAATTTATAAGACACATTATTTGTAGAAACGAATGTAGTATCTCTCTAAGCCAAATAGTAGAGCTTACCGTGTTACGATATCGATATTCCATAACTACTTATTACTTATTAACCGACCTTTAACAAGTTATTATGCGTTATGCAAGTATGGCAGCTGCGAGATAATCGTTACCCGCTTTAGCGCCTACCTCATTTTCTGTCATTTGGGTGAAAATCAGATAATCTAGCCACTGTAATAAAGGTGTATGCCATGCCATATTGGCTATCATCTATAGAACACACTAAAAATCTTATTGTACTGAACTGAAAACACTCAAAATAATTTCTACATTACAGCTATTTTTGTTTATACACAGAATTATTTACATATCTATTTTTATATAAATATTTCAAAATTATGAATTCTCTAGAAATATTAAATATTTAAACGCCCCCAAACATCTTATTTCCTTTTTTTACAATGTCTATATTTCACTTTTAATTAAATAATATTTTTTTATACTGAATGACGGAATATCTGCTTTGAATCTTATCGTCAGTTTTAAATTAGGTCATATATATTTATTCCATAACAAATTGTTATGTGTTAATAATATAGTTACTATAATGGAAACGAAAGAATAAACCTAGTATTTTGCTTATTCCTGTAAAATAAAATGCGTGCAGAGAGAAGATTGACAAAAATATACTACAAACGAGTATCGATACATTTTTCTTGCAGGATGCACTATTACAGACAGCAAAGGCGTCAAATCGAACCGCAACTATCAAAGAGAAATCTTTTCCGTGTATCAATAACCGAGCGAGGCATCGACTAGACACATTGCGCTTTATGTGCTTTGACGTCGTAGCTTATCGTATAAAATCTTTAAGCAAATGTGCTGTAGAAATATACGAGTATTCTGTGAATAAAAATGATCTTGCCTTCAAGTATTTTTTTACATAACAAAAAAACAAAAACCGACTTCCAAACTAAACAAATCTAAACTAAAAAGTAAAAAATAATACTTTTAAGAACTTAGTTAATTTTGAAGTCGGTGCCTCAGGGAGAGGAGGATTTTTAAAAAAATTCTGGATAACATATTAATTAAAAAAATATTATCAATCGCAACACCTGTATTTAGACCGTTTTGACGCCTCACTACTGTACACCCGTGTAAAATACGATTGGGATCAGGCCATAGTCCACCACGCTGGGTATAAGCGGGAAAAATTGCTAGGTTCTCCCAGACAAACAGATTTCCACACGATGTTTTAAATCGCCGAATATAAGTGTTAATCATGTTATAGAAATGATTCGCACATGCGAATAGTAAAATATGCAAATCAGCAATGCAAGAAGGATTTGAACATGCTTGCCAATTTAAAAATATATTATAAGATACCTTAGGCAAAAAGCATTCGGAATATGTTGGTTTTAGTTCATAAAATAACAAAATAAATTTTGAAATTCAATTCACAGTTTTCAGTTTTTTTATGTTTTTAAACACCATGCAATATCTAGACGCCACTTTATTACGTCATAAAATTTATTTTTGCTTACGCAGCGGGTAAGCAAAAATAAATAATTTGTTCAGTGTTTTTACACTAGTAGTCTTGCGTTCAGGAATATCACACAACGATAAGTAGAACAAAAACTCATTTTTTAACTATAAATGATTATTGTCAATTTTATACAAATTATCAGCGCATTTGTTTTTTTAAGTGGTTTATTATCACAACAGAAACTTATTGAGACACTTCAAAAATTGATGTAATACCGCATAATACGATCTAAACCGCCTTACCTACATACATTATTATTAATAAAATATGTATATTATTGTTAGTTGTGTGTTAGCTATAAAATTGCAGTTTATCGGAATTTAAAGTCATTCCTATAAAATGTAGCCATATAATAACTATGCATAAAATATAACCTTTACACTGATGAAACTCTTTCGAATATCAGAATATAAAGGTAAGTATGGAAAATC
Organism: Boloria euphrosyne; assembly: GCA_951802675.2. Lineage (NCBI taxonomy): Eukaryota > Metazoa > Arthropoda > Insecta > Lepidoptera > Nymphalidae > Boloria > Boloria euphrosyne. The sequence goes on from OX637878.1 coordinate 6,018,434, forward strand.
GAATAACTTTATTGCTTATATTAAAGTACACTCACATCATCTCGATGCGGCAAGAGCGTGAAATTATTTTCCTTACAGTATGCAGATTAGGGGAGCATGCGGCAGGGGTGCGGGATTAGTTCCGGTTTACTTTTTATAGGATTCCGATGATAAATGTTACCACTGGATAGGCTGACGGATGGCGCGTGAAACGTATCCAAATAGCCACTTTTCCACTACTTTTATACATTTGAATATTTTGATAGGTATGCAAAATATTTCAAAGAGCAACTTATCTCGTTATTTTTCTTTTACGTTAGATTATAAAACTAAGTAAGTATATTACTTACACATTAGATGATTAGGTGGTATAACGACACACAAATAATTATTGATTATTTTTTGGAAGTTAAGAAATTAATTGCAATATTTTATATAATCGAACAGAAAAAATATTAAATATGTACTTACTAACTCTCTTAAGAATATCTCTGTTTTCAAGAAACGCTTTAAAATAAAAGTACTTACACTTACTTAATGAATATTTCAATTGTCCGTCACGTTTCCCATCGCAGATGCTCGGTTTAGAAGTCAGACAAAAAACGAGTAAAATCACGAGGCAGGCGGGAGGACGGACGATTGCCGGTCCCAAATATGATTTATAGATCGGCCGTCATCGGCAATGCGCTTTCTATACGTCAGGACATGTCACCGCCTCGGCCCTGGGGGAAGAAAAATATAAATTCTGTTATAGAGCCTCTTGTTATTAATATAGAAAATAGTCTGTCTGATGATCTGTTATCATAAAAAAAATATAATATTTATTGGATGAAAAGAGCTATTCGTGCAATTTATAGTTTAGGTCCTAGAATATCATTAAGAGATAAGTTTAAAGAAATAAAAATATTGACTGTTGCTTCTCAATACGTGTACGAAAATGTTATGTATGTTCATAAAAATATACACGAATTTCCCAGGAATTGCGACATGCATACCATTAATACTAGGAGTAAACATAAACTTGTAATGCCTGTGACTCGTTTACGCCGAGTCAGTAATTCTTTTTATGGACAATGTATACGCTTATACAACAGGATCCCAGAAAACGTTCAAAAAGCTCCTATTGCCAAATTTAAAAAAATTGTGAAAGAACGTTTGTGTAGTAAAGGATATTATTCGATTAACGATTTTTTAGAAGACAGTACGCCTTGGGAATGATGTGATCGCCTCCAGGCTATTTCAACCAATAGAATTATTGTTCATTTCGATTTCCATTTAAAAAAATATTAAAACAGACAAAAAAAAAATTTGTCCCGCTGAGTTTCTTTCGCCAGTTCTTCTCAGGTCAGTGGCTTCTTCTTTCTGAACTGGTAGTAGACTCATGACGTTCAGTAAAAAATTGTAATAATTTTATGCTGAATAAAATATTTTGAATTTGAATTTGGACTAACCCAAAATTAATAGTTTTGAAGATATTTGTCTACGTATCTGTTTGATCGTCTTTTACCCGAAAACGGCTAGATTAAGTACCTTCCTAGCTATAAGGTTAACTTAAAAGATTAAAAGACTATTTTTATAAGCAAAAGTTGTTAGGTACAAATTGACCGAGTGACTGGAGCGTCTCTGCCTCAAGTCTGGCAGAATTTACTTCTCTCTGTTAGTTTGTCGGTACTCCTCTACAATTCAGGGTACTTTCTCCGAGAAGGGGCTACATATTATTATCTCCGCCTTGTGATTCCGATTGCAGTTTTTTTTTATTTAAAACTTAAAAGGTTTTAAAACTTAGTTTTAGTTTAATAGGTAGATTTTCAAAACATTTTTCTAACAAACCAAAAAAAAACATTTTTTTTAACAAAGAAATGTTTTGAAAACTGACAAGATTCTATGTGCTTGCGAGGTTTACTGTTTGCAGAACTTTGGTTTACGTGAGTTTACGTAACGCCTTGTCACAATTAGGTTCTATATTTGTGTTTATTTATTTATTTCAATTTTTATTTGTACTAAATACCTATATAAACTTTTTATATTACTTACATTGTATAAAAAAATAGGGCTACTTATTAAGAGTTAAACGCGCTAATTCTACTAAAATTTAAGACAACAAACATTAAAAAACTATTGGAAATCGTAAATGGAATACCTTAATCGGCGCTTCATATAAAAGTTATGAGTTATAGTGAACATTTATCTCTTCAAAAAATCAGGGTACGGCCGAACATTTGTATCAAATCGAACAATAATCGCTCATATTGTCAGTAACAATACAATTTGTTTGGAAACTCGGTGCGTGATAGAAATAATAACAAATGATTCGCGCCCTAACACCGCCTGGCGTTGAAAGATCACGCCTATTGCTCTTTTACTGATGAAAATATAGGCTTATTGCACAACCTATTTACTATCTACTAGGTTATATTTTACAAAGTTGAGGTCTGTCATGGTTCACTTTTAAGTTTTTATTTGTAACGTATTACATAAAGTATCTAGGTATATAAATATATATGCAGATTATAAGTAAGTTACGGTAGGAACTTAATTCACTTTTAAGAATGGCAAGCTAAAGCTAACCACTGTTGCAATTACCATTACATAGGGTAGGCATTGGCCGTAAAGTAGGTAGGGAGCTCTGTTAGAAATATTCAAGTTCAAGTACGATATCGTTTGAGTGAAGCGAATTACATTATATTTACAAAGGAAGATCACTGGTATGCACAATACAGTCGAATACATACAGAAACGTTGCTATTATAAAAATTTTATACCTACATGGAGACATACCTACATATTATATACCTAACGAGTACCGTAAGCCGTACCGTACCGTAATAATATGTAGACATGTCTGATGTCTCCAACTCTACGTTTCTTATCTTTCATCATCGTTTCTTTGTCATATTTATACAAGTTCGCAGTTCGCTACTTACTCAGTCCAGGTTTTTTTTTATTTTTGTACCAAAATTATTTCAGTAGTGGTTAAGTGATTATAAGGGAAAATTGAGTTTACATACAGGTCAAACACAAACCTTATTTGGGCTAGGTACGCTAAGTCGAGTAAAAAAAGAAGTTTTAAAAAATAATTGAATTGTAAAGTTATAAATTAAGAGTCAATAGATATATCCAGGAGCCTCCATAGGTATAAAAATAATATATTCCTGGCCACAGCGGCCATTCCTCTGAGGCTATAGTCTATATTATAAGGTTTGGACCAACACTGGTCGACGTAGCCAGGGCCGATCTCGGCACCACACCCACTAAACATAATAATATAAGGTTTACCTCTACCCCAGTTTATTAGCTCTATACTCTTTGCTCTATCCTCTATACGTACTTAAACAAAATCATGAACATATAACGAACAAAATTAAGCCTCCTATTGAACGTTTACATTGACGATCATAAAATGTTATTTAATTTGAAATTTAAAGCAAATAATCATTTTTGATTAAAATATATTGAATAAGTAAGCTTATTAAATTTAGTATTTTTCCCAAAGTCAATTATTAGTATCACATACTTTCCATATTTTTATTTACTTCAAGATTAAAAATAAAGTTAATATACAAATAGTTAGTATGGAACGTAACTTGTCAAAAAACGTAAATGATTAAAATTTAAATGTCAGTTGTCACTTGTCAATTGTCATCGGCAACCACAGATTAAGGTGTCGGCAACTCGAAAAGCGGACTTCCATTTCCATTTTTCAATTTTCATTTTTCAGTTGTATTTTATAGCTCCGATAAATAGAACGTTCGTTTTATTTTGTTTGAACATTATACATATATTCAAAAAATACTTTAATTATTTATTCACCTTGTAAATAGCCTTGGTACTTGTAAAAAAGAAAGATAAATATTTGTAAGAAAATTTGAAGACAGCAGCTATATAAAAAGGCGTGATCCATATAAAAATAAACAAATATTTATGAATTTTGAGGATGCGGTGGACAGTACATATTGAGGGTGGTCCTAGACGAGTTAACCATGCAGCTGTTCGTATTGAGGACAAAATATATTCCTTTGGTGGATACTGTTCAACTGAAGAATACAAAGATTGGGAGCCAATTCCAGTTCATGTATTAAATACTTCAACCCTTCGATGGGCGCCTATAAATTATAAGAAAAATGATGTTGTGCCATTTCAAAGATATGGTCATACAGCGGTTGCATATAAACATAAGGTATTAAAATTATGATAAGCAATCACATTACAAACAATAGGTTGAAAATATTTATTTAATTACAGGTTTATATGTGGGGTGGTAGAAATAATGCTGTAGCTTGTGACACACTTTCTTGCTTTGACACAAAAAAGTTGGAATGGAGTACACCTGCTGTTTCTGGTATGGTGCCCTATGCAAAGGATGGTCACGCAGCCTGTGTTATTAAAAATAACATGTATATATTTGGAGGGTTTGAATACCTTACAGACCAATATTCTCAAGATGTTCACTGTTTGAATTTGGATACTATGCAATGGAAGTTTGTGAATACTCATGGCACACCACCCTGCCACCGAGACTTTCACACAGCTGTACCATATTATCACAGAATGTACATCTTTGGAGGAAGAGGTGACTTAAATAGTCCATATAATTCTGAAGAGGAAATATACTGCCCTCAGGTTTATTATTTAGATACAGTAACTGAAACTTGGATAAATGTAAATGCAAAAGGTACTTGGCCTGAAGCAAGACGGAGTCATTCTGCTTGTAAGTGTTGCAATGAAATCTTAATTTGAATTAATATACTTAATATTTTTTTATTAATTATTAAAAAATATCTTGTCTAGGGATATACAAGGACAGCATGTACATATTTGGTGGATTAAATGCAAAGACAAAAACTCATTTCAATGATTTATATAGATATTCAATAAAAGGAAATTATTGGGAACATCTTAATGTGCATGGGGTTGGACCATGTAAAAGGAGGCGACAAGCATGCTTGATTTACAAAGACAAAGTTTATTTATTTGGTGGAACAAGGTTTGTACAATAATTATTAATGAAATACAGTACAGTATATGTGTATTAATTTTTTTTTTCTAATTAATAAATTACATTTCAAACTTAATAATTTTGAAAATAAAGTTTTAAAAATTATTATAGTTTATAAATTAACTAAGACTTTTTTGTAGTCCATGTGCACATAACAACAACAGACAAATTGATGAAGCAGATGATATTCCAGAGAGGCTTATTGATAACAGTGATCTGCATGTATTAGATTATGCACCAACTCTTAAAACCCTTAGCATTCTGTGTGTTCTAGAACACAATTTAGATCAATCATCACTTCCTCAGCATATTATGTAAGTATATTTTATGTATAATAAAAATAAAAAAAAAACGAAAATGCTTGGATGAATCATGACTCGTTTGGCTCAGTTGGTAGTGAGCCTACTTTCTGCGCCAGCGGTTGCGGGTTCGAGTCCCGCTGGGGGCATTCATTTGCTAATCACGAATATTTGTACTCCAGTCATGGGTGTTTATATTTATAATATGTAAGTATTTAAAATTTATATGTGTAGTATACCAACTATCTGGTATCCGCAACACAAGCACGTTACATAGCTTACTGCGGAACTAGATGGCGCTGTTGTGATAATGTCCCAACATATTTATTTATTATTTATTTATTACTTAGAGATAAAGTCCCTGTTGTGCTTTTCTTTTCTTTTAAATTTGTGTTGTGCAATAAACAATATTTGATTTATTTATAAATTTTCATGAAAATTGTTTATGAATTATCAAGACACTTTTGCCCAGCATTAAATATACACAGCTTAAATTTTATGACAGGTTTTAAGATAATTTATTTGCAAATATAATAAGTATTAAATTTTTTATTTAGTATATTTTTTCCAGAATGGACATCAGAATAATGACATTACCAAATCGCATTAGCAGACCAATAAATCAAGCTGGTTGATTTCAGTGCAAATTATTAAAAAAAAATTATGATGGTTGATTATATATGCATGTATAAAGCATTATTTTCTTTTCTGTACTAGTCATTTGAGTTAAAGTAATTATTGACTGGTGGATCGCAATAATCTGAGGTTTTCTTCATTACAGAGAAGTTTGATATACACAATTAGTGTTTGGAGCTTACATCAAATGTCTAACTTGAATAAATTAAACCACAAATAGATTAGTTGTAATGCTGTTGGGTGTAACGCTAAAAGAAAAGAATTGACTAAACTGTGCTAAGTTAGGCATGGCTGTGTTAACATAACATAACATGTTAACATAAGATTTTGTATATTTACTATCAACTCACCGATGCTCTGCTCGGGTTTGCTTTAGATTTGTTCTAAGGATTAGTATAGATTTCTTAAAATTAGATATTGTATTGGCTTTTTTCTACTATAATATGCATTATACATTAAGGCTTCCTCTTAAAGTACTCAAAGTATTAATGAAAACCTCGTTAAAATCTGTTGTGAAGTAAAAAATATCTAAGCTCCCACTAAGTAACTTTGTACTAGAGAGATACTAGAGATAAACATACTCAGTGTTTTCTCAATGTTATCTATACTAATATTATAAAGAAGAAAGATTTGTATTTTTGTACTTTTGTATTTTTGTATGTAATATACTAATATTATAAAGACGAAAGATTTGTATTTTTGTATGTAAAAAATAAACTCAAAAACTACTGGACCGATTTTAATGAAACTTGGTAGTCTAGAGCCTGAGAAAGGACATACGCTACTTTTAAAGGCAAAAAAGCTGTAAGGGGTTGAAATAGGGGATGAAAGTTCGTCTCCCCAACGTGCGTTCACATTGTCGTGGTGGAGGGATCTCAGTAGCGTCCGGCCGCATGCGAAGCCAAGAAATGCATAGAGAAGGTCCACTTCGGTGGGCGATGTGTCTTGCGGGTTGTTCCTGGTACTTCTCTGAATAGCAGAGTGGACTGTGGAGCAACCCTCGTGGCTGTGTGGTCTGCTTCGGCAGACTTGCCGGGTCGTCGAGGCGTCGTAGTTCAATGCGCAAGTGATCCTGCGACGCCTCATTAAGACGGGTAAGGTAAGTTGGGTTTTAGTGGGTAGTACTGGCTTATGGGCCAATGAGTCCCACAGAACCACCTGTTTTGTACAGGTGGTATGCGTCAATGCATTTCCCAACTATAAAAAAAACGGGGTTGAAAGTTCGTATGGAAATTACGTCATTTTAAAGCTAGAAGCTTGAAACTTATTATTTAGGCTATATATTAAATATAACTAAGTAAGACATTCAAAGTTAGTAAAAATGAATGAATGAGTCGCTAGTGTATGATATATTCAATGTAAAAGTAAAATAACTTTAGAAATTTAAGATCTTAAATTATTACCCCCTAAATTTTTGTTATTGTTATAGCATTAATTACTTAAAAATGTTAATATATAGCATTGAAATATTAGGATATATGTAGCTGGAATCATATTATGCATATATAAAACAAATAATTGAATTAAGAAAAATAACATAAAATCTGAACACATTTATTATTAGAATATTACCACCGAACTAAAACGTTTGAAGGGCCTTAACCTTGAAAAACGTGGCAAAACTGTGATACACAACCGTACAAACAAATACATGTTGTCTTTTGCTCCCGAGTAAAACTAAACGTTCGTTCCCTTTACTCAAAATGACAATATTGTTTCAATGGGTTAAAAAACGAATATAACAAATTGTGTTGAAAAATCTTGTACTTACCTACGGAATGTTACTCCATTAGCTTTGTTGGTGTTGCTTGAATTATTAGTACACATTTGAAATGCGCAAGACGGCATTTTATGACCTTTTTTACAGAAATTCTTCCCATGCACAACTGTCCGCGTCTACCAGTCGACTGATTCGAATGGTGTGCGCTCACTTCTTTCAATGTGAATAAAATTTAGAGCGATCGGAGTACTGTAGGACCCTTCTAACGTTTTAGTTCGGTGAATATGACACTATTTTAGCACTTATCGGCCTCACACAAGTACAAATAAATTATAATAATAAATATAAATAATTAAAATGTGAATAAATTGCGATTAATCTATACTTCTATACTTTTCTATATATATGTACTTATATACTATAATATACTTCTGAAGAGTTTGTTTGTTTGTTTGAACGCCCTAATCTCAGGAGCTACTGGTCCGAATTGAAAAAATATTTTTGTGTTGAATAGATTTGACTCGCTATAACCTTTTTTATGGTAATCAAATTGCCTTATTTGCGAAGGTGTTTGATAAAGGTGATATTGATCCTTATCCAAATAAATAAGTTATCCTTATCCATCACAAGTATTTCATTTTGAACAAAATTGCTCTTGGCATCACTTGAGTTCAATAAATATTTTAAGAGATATTACAGTTTTAACATAACTTCGCAACAAAATCACCACGTGCAGTCTGGGCGGACGGGTGTGACGAAAGAATTTGGTTTCTAGCCGTTGGAACGCGAGCGTAGCCGCGAGAAAGGCTACTAGCCTAATAGTGCTTAAGCCGTCAAAGCCAAAATGACTTTGGGCTTTAAAAATGTTTTATGAGAAAAAAATATTCGAAGTGTACCTATATTTTTTGACTTTATTAAAAGAGATTGTTGATTTAGGTTAAATAGACTCATAAGAAGCAGACAATTATGAATTGTTAATTCTTGTGTCTGATAAATAAAACATAGTGTATTTAAAATGTTAACCTTAACCTTATGTAAATTTAAATTTCAATAAAAATTCTGTATGATTCTTCAATATTTATTTATTTTAATAGCATTAATATTTACCTTATCATAAAATAACAAACTACTCATCTTCCTTAACAACATGCTTCTTACGTTCAGGAATGAATGGTACAGTATTTGGTTTGCTGTGAGTTCTCCTATTGGCCTCCTTGCGTTTGTTCTTCTCTTTAATAGTCTTGATTTCTTTTTGAGCATTAATTATATGTTTAGGTACATGTCTATGACGTGCTATCCTCTTTACTTGAGGGTGTCCACTGAACTTTTCTTTCAATGCCTCCGAATAATTGAGTGCAGTGCGTTCTCTAGGTTTTAGCTGAAGAAAGATAAATAAGACACATCAATTGACTAAATAGAAGCTGCACCCCAGCTATTTCGAGCTATTTTATAGTGGCAGGTATAAAACAATGTACGAGGGTGCGTTTTTAAGTTCGCGGAATGAGAGGGTTGTAGGGGGGTGATTAGGTTCATTATATCATCTCGTATTATACTAAAATCTATGCTAATCTACAAAATAATTTTTAATATAGCTATTATATAGCATATTGTGAAAAAAAAGTCAAGTACATTTTCAAAAAGCACTACATAATATTTTGCTTTTTAATTAGTATAAAGCCAGACTCAAATTCTTAACTTTTACTACATTTAAAAAACCAACTTGTAAAATGTGACATGTATCATACAGTAAAATACACTTAGAAAATACTAATAATAAATTGAACAGACATTGTGTGTAGAATTGTAGTATTAAATACTTACAACCCCAAGTTTTTCTGAAGCTTTAGCCTTCCACATCCTAATATTCATTTCGTCTGATCCAGTTAGTATATACTTGTTATCCAAGGTCCATTTTACACAAGTCAATCTCTGCATTCTTTTAGTATGATATACATCTCTTGAATGACCTTTTAAGGTTTCAAAAATTCTGACAGTCTTGTCATAGCTACCAGCTACAAATTCTCTACCAGTTGGTGCATAGTCTACATCTATTACTGCTGAAGTGTGGTCCATATGAACATTTATTGGTTGTTTTAATTTGCGCACATCAAATGTGTATAGGCTGGAAAAAATATTTTACTTTAATTAAATTTACAGTAATAATACATCCTTATATTATGTATAAACATTTAAGTAATGACAAAATTATAAATGTAGAATTTTTTTTTATTTATTTAAAATGTTAGTAGGCGACAACAACTTGTACTAACTTGTAATCCTCATTGGCAACTGTAAATATAAATGCCTCCATTGGGTTCCAAGAAAGAGCATTAGACCTTAACTCCATAACGACTTTTCTTAACGGACCAGATTCACGAAAATCATATAAAATAATACTCCTATCACTGGCACATGATGCAAGTAAATTGGTTTCTACCTGTAGAATAAAAAAAATAACTTAAATTTGTTTAATTATAAGTGATACAAACAGCATCTTTTTATAAAAACTAAAAGATGTTTTCTTATGAAATTTTACAATTAATATTGAAAACATTATAGATATTGCCTTACTTGATTAAAAGCAACATGATGAAGGCTATCAACACCCCATTTGAATACTTTAATAGGCTCACTCCTTGTGTTTTCCCAGATTTGACAAAGTTCACCACAAGTTGCAAATATTGGTTTCGACCTATGATGAGTAATACCAGACACAACTGACATACTTAATAATGTATTGACAGGATCTTCATCATCTGGGTCTTGAATTTCTGTCTTCCAAGTTTTGATTGTTTTATCATCTCCAACACTAGTAAAGTGCTGACCATTTGGCGTATAGCATATTGATCGAACCCAACCTTCATGGGCAACAAAATTTCTAGTACACTTCCTACTGGCTAAGTCCCATAATCTTATTTCACCATCAAATGCTCCACTCGCTAATACAGCTAAACGACTTGGATGTTTAGCGAGACTTGATACTCCATCTGTATGCCCGTCTAAACTGCCTATAAAAGGTTTTGCAAACACTCTTTCGAGCTTAACTGCATTCAAGGCTCTTACATATTCCCTTGGTCCTTCTAGCGGGTGCAAGCTGGGATCATAATTTCTAGGTACTGAAACATTAAAAAATTAGAAAGGTTATGTTAATATATGATACATCGTAGAAACATTTTAAAACACTATTTTTATACTATTTTTTTTATCATTTCGCTTTATTTATATAATAAATATGAAATTTACTTTTATGTATGTCTTTTTTAGTTGCACGCAAATAATCTTCAGGATTACGACTTATTACTTTTATTTTTAAATTTGACATATTTGAAGAAATGAATCTTATTGCGAAAAACAGATAATTTTGCTATGCAGATAGTTATAAATTTGAAAACGTGAATTTGTTTTAAACTTAATTAAAAACGGATTAAAAAATTCAAATATATCGTAGAAACGTGTTTTAAGTTTTTGTTTATATTTTTTTTTTTTTTTTTTGGGATTTTTTGACCTGGTAATTACAACCTTTAGGTCAACTCTTATTTATTCGTATACGTAATAATATGTCTATGAGCACATCCCATTAAATTGTTTTAATTGTATTCTTTATGTATTTGTAGATGTGCTTATAAGTAAGTTCGTCTTGTAACAATTGTTTTAATGGCGGCGGGCGGGACAATAAATCACACTTATTTTCAACATCACTGAGTTCACTGGCCAACACTAGTCTGTCAATCAAAAATTTTTGACAATCAAAGATAAAATGCTCCACAGTTCCATCACTTGAATTACAATGAGAACAGGTTCCATTCGCAATAATGCCGAGTCGAGCAAGGTGTGACGGTGTAGTATTATGACCGAAACGCAGTCTATTTATGATAGTAATAAAGTCTCGAGAAGCATCTGGCATACGATGATACCAAGGTCTTGCAGGTAAGCTTTCTTGTATGCTTCCATACCATTTTCCTTTCGTATCTTGATCTTTCTTCCACATTTCTAACCACAACTTTTGAATATATTGGTCAATACATTGCAAGTAATCGGACATAGGAACATTCATTGTATTTCTAACGTCAACAGCATTAACTCCTTCATATGCAGTTTTATCAGCCATTTCATTGCCAGAGATACCTTTGTGGGAAGGCACCCATAGAAAGAAAATTTGGATATTTTTACTGTGGTATTGGTGAATTATTTGCTTAATGAAGTAAAGGATATAATTAGACTTGTATTTGACTGTGAGGGTAGTTAAAGCTGTTATCAAACTTAAGGAATCAGAAATTATTAAAAAACATTTATTGTTATTGATTTCGCGAATACGCATTAAGGCCTGATACACTGCATATGCCTCTGCCGTAAATATAGAGCAGGGTTCATGCAGAATAAAACTTGAAGAAAATTTTGCTTGTGGATCATATAGAGCAGCATGTACATAATCACTTGTCTTGCTCCCATCAGTGTAGATAACATAGTACATTGTATTTTCCTCCAAAAATTGAAGCATTTCCGAATTATTGTTTATTGTCTGTTGAACTACATTAATTGGATGTGAAATACACTGATAAGAGAAAGAGTAACATGGCCATGGAAACTGTTTTCTGATTTTAGAAAAATTATTGTCTATTTCCAGAAATATATCAGACAGTGTTGGAGAATTACCACATAGTAGACCGTGTGCTGTTGTTAATGGTCTTCTTGGGGATCTATCTATATAAGGTACAATTTTATTTATTATTTGAATGTTATTTGATGCTATTAGTTTGAGACAGAATCTTTCAGCAAGTAAAATTCGCCTCAAAATCAAAGGCATCACTTTTGTCTCAACTTCCATGGCCCTTATGGGAGTTGAGCACATAGCACCAGATATTATTCTTAAAGCCTTATTCTGCAATATGTCTAATTTATTTACATGAGAACTATTCATATAAGCAAGTGAGCTATAATCTAAGTGACTTCTTACAATACTTTTATACAATATTGACAATATTTTAGGATCTGCACCCCATGTTACACCACAAAGTGATCTGATAACATTTAGTCCTGTGTGAGCTTTTTTGGATATATATTTAATATGTTCTTCAAAAGTTAATTTTGGATCTAGTATTATTCCTAAAAATTTCTTTGAAGTGACTTTATTTATAATTTCATTATTGTAAATAACATTTGAGTTTGGGGTTTCATTGCCAAAAAACATAACACTACTTTTAGAGGGGTTAATTTTTAAATGTAAACAATCATTATAATATTGTAATAGTTGAAATAAGGATTTGTTCATGTTATCTATTGCAATCTCTAGGTTGTAATTACTGCTGTATAATACAATGCCATCAGCAAATTGTAAGATATTTACATTCCTATTATTTACATATTTACAAATTTCACTTGTGTATATATTGTACAGCAATGGAGATAGTGTGGCACCCTGCATTGTGCCTCTTGAGGCATATTTGGGTCCATATAAAATATTGTTATGTCTAGCATAGATTGTTCTATTGTTCAAAAAATTAAAAATCCACTTACATAAGTGCCCGGGCACACCTAACCTAGACATGATTTGAACTAGTATACCAGGATCAACACTGTCAAAAGCACTTTGGACATCTAGGAATACGCAAACAGTGTTTAATTTTCTATGTTTTGCATTTTTTAGGTCAGAGATTAAAGAGGTGAAACTGTCTGCACTACTACGCCCTCTACGGAAGCCATATTGTATATGTGGAATGAAACACTTTGATTCAACATACCAGTCAAGACGAACTTTCACCATATTTTCGAATATTTTACCAAGACATGATGACAAGGAAATTGGTCTATAAGAACTAGCAAACTCAGGAGATTTGTCGGGCTTAAGTATTGGGACAACACACTGTGTTTTCCATGACTGTGGAATACATTTATTAAGCCAAAGCAAATTGAGAATGTTAAGAAACAACTTTTGGGCAGATACATCTAAGTTTTTAATTACGATGTAAGGATAATCATCTAAGCCAGGAGTTGTATTTCGTCTAGAGTGCAAGCTTGTTAAAAATTCAGACCATGAAAAAGGATCCAGTAAAAATTTAGAATTTGGGTTATCATTGTTGGTTTCAAAAAGAATGTTCAGTTGATCTACTTCAATTAAGTTGCTATTATCTGATAATTTATTTAAGAGTGGGGATATAAACTCATTTGTATATGATTTATTCTTAGGTCTTATGCCTTTGAATATTTTTAATAAATTCCAAATTTTACTTATGTGAGTATTTCTATTAAAAGTGTTACACAAATTATTCCATCCTATTTTTTTCTGTTCTGAAATTGTTCTCTTTTTCTGGGCATCTTTTCTTTTGTAATTAATATAATTTTCAATAGTAGACTCTTTTCTATATAGTTTTAGTGCATTATATGAAGCAATAACACTTTGTTCACATATACTATTCCACCAGGGAGCTGGTGGTCTGCTTATGAAAGTGTTTGTTTTAGTGAGCTTTGGAATTGACATTTCTTTAAGAGTATCTAAATGAAAACAGAAATTATTATAGGTTGAAATAGGATCATGTGGTTGAAGTATCAAATCATTAAACATTGTTTTTGAAAGAGCTGTATATGTTTTCCAGTCAGCTTTTTTATATATGAACTTATCTACAGGGGAATTGAGATGATATTTATCTATATGTAATGAAATCTCTGTTATTGTTGGATAATGGTAACTTCCCATTGTATCATCATGTACAGACCATTCACATAGTGGTGCGAGGCTGCCACTTATAAAGCTTACATCTATGGCAGAAGCAGTTTGTCTAGGGCGATTTATAGTTGTAGGTCTACCATCATTTAAAATACACAAATGTAAGTCATCAATTAAATTAAATAAATCCTGACCTCTACTTTTCGTTGACAAACAACCAAATGCAATATGATGAGCATTAAAGTCACCACTCATAAATATGGGCTTTGGTAGATCATTAATAATGTAACGGAGTCTATTAATTCGTATCCGTCCACTTGAAGGTGGACAGTATACACAAAGAATTGTTAAACTACTATGTCCTGTTGATACAGATACAGCAACTGTTTGAATGTCTTCATAAAATCTGGTATTTAATATATTATACTTAAGGTGTGGTTTTATTAGTATTGCAACTCCATTATGTGTATTGTTTGAATTTTTATTGTATATATTATATCCTGGTATTTTAAAATTATTATCTTTGAACCATGTCTCATTAAGAAGGCAAATATCAATATTTTGTTGTTTTAAAAATTGGATTAATAAAGGTTTTTTACTATTTGCACTTTGAATGTTATACTGCGCAATACGTAACTTGGATTGTGTAGAACTAGGCCCTACACAATCCATTATGTTAAGTTTTTTAATAATGTATCTTTAATAGTTTTAATATTAGTCGGTGTACTATCATCTTTATTGCCTAATTCCACCAACGTCTGCACTAGGGCCATAAGTACATCGTTATTGGAAATTATTTGAGTTTTAAGGTCTTTAGAATTAACTATTTTAGCTTTATTTACATCTTGTACAGACTTATTTACAGGAATATTTATAGATTTATTTACAATAACATTACTATTTACAAGTTGTGATTTTGGTGGTGAGAGTGGAGGAAAATCTGTTTCATTGGTGATGACTTGTTTTGTAGAGGTGACACCTGCATAAGATATGTTGTTTTTCTTTTCAATGATCTTTTTTGCTTTAATAGGACATAATCTAGATATCGCAAGGTGAGGCCCACTGCAATTTATGCAGCTGATTTCTGTTGGTTTATCACATTCCTTATACATGTGTTCACCTCCGCAAATACTACATCTTTGTTTACCATTACAAATCCTTGCTGAATGATTAAATTTAAAACACCTATAGCACTGTAATAATGGTGGAATGTATTCAAAAACTCTATACGAGAATAGATCATATTGAACATTATCAGGTAGTACATTAGATAAAAAAGTAACGCTTACAGTCTGTAATGGAATGCGCTCTTGTCCTATTTTCTTTGTAAACCTTCTTATTGCCACTATTTCATAAATTGAAGAAAGTCTTGTATAGAGTTCTTTGTTAGATATATTCGTTGGAACAAATCTAATGATGCCGGTTTTTTCAATTTGCGCTGCCGGTATGAATGCCTTCATGTTATATTTTGTGAGGAAAGTAGTGTTATTAATAAAGTTATTGGCCGTATTATATTGCTTGAAAATAACTGCTATTTTATTGGCATTCACCCTCTGAATACCCGTCACACCTTTTATGTCCATTGAGAAAAGATGATTTAAGTATATAGGGCTCTTGTTACCCAATCTATCATCGTTTATGGATTCTACATACACTTTAAAGTCTGTGTTGGTTGAGTTTTCCGGATATAGTCTTTTATAATTCGGTTTGTAATAGGGCAGATACGCATCTCGCTCACCGCCGGAGTCCGATTGTCCTTCATCCCTAGGCTGTGTCCGTTTTATTTTTTTTGAGGTGGGCGGGTTAGACCCGCCCCCCTCGTTTATCTCCATTGCTATTGTGCTTTTCAGCCGCTAATAGCAATATTTAAATTCACTTTAACTATAAAAAAATCACTTTATAGGAAAAAATTAAAATTAATTTTCTAAAGTCAACCGCGCTTTTTCAAGGTTCCCGCCAGAATCTTTGTTTATATTTTTTTTTTTTTTTGGGATTTTTTGACCTGGTAATTACAACCTTTAGGTCAACTCTTATTTATTCGTATACGTAATAATATGTCTATGAGCACATCCCATTAAATTGTTTTAATTGTATTCTTTATGTATTTGTAGATGTGCTTATAAGTAAGTTCGTCTTGTAACAATTGTTTTAATGGCGGCGGGCGGGACAATAAATCACACTTATTTTTAACATCACTGAGTTCACTGGCCAACACTAGTCTGTCAATCAAAAATTTTTGACAATCAAAGATAACATGCTCCACAGTTCCATCACTTGAATTACAATGAGAACAGGTTCCATTCGCAATAATGCCGAGTCGAGCAAGGTGTGACGGTGTAGTATTATGACCGAAACGCAGTCTATTTATGATAGTAATAAAGTCTCGAGAAGCATCTGGCATACGATGATACCAAGGTCTTGCAGGTAAGCTTTCTTGTATGCTTCCATACCATTTTCCTTTCGTATCTTGATCTTTCTTCCACATTTCTAACCACAACTTTTGAATATTTTGGTCAATACATTGCAAGTAATCGGACATAGGAACATTCATTGTATTTCTAACGTCAACAGTATTAACTCCTTCATATGCAGTTTTATCAGCCATTTCATTGCCAGAGATACCTTTGTGGGAAGGCACCCATAGAAAGAAAATTTGGATATTTTTACTGTGGTATTGGTGAATTATTTGCTTAATGAAGTAAAGGATATAATTAGACTTGTATTTGACTGTGAGGGTAGTTAAAGCTGTTATCAAACTTAAGGAATCAGAAATTATTAAAAAACATTTATTGTTATTGATTTCGCGAATACGCATTAATGCCTGATACACTGCATATGCCTCTGCCGTAAATATAGAGCAGGGTTCATGCAGAATAAAACTTGAAGAAAATTTTGCTTGTGGATCATATAGAGCAGCATGTACATAATCACTTGTTTTGCTCCCATCAGTGTAGATAACATAGTACATTGTATTTTCCTCCAAAAATTGAAGCATTTCCGAATTATTGTTTATTGTCTGTTGAACTACATTAATTGGATGTGAAATACACTGATAAGAGAAAGAGTAACATGGCCATGGAAACTGTTTTCTGATTTTAGAAAAATTATTGTCTATTTCCAGAAATATATCAGACAGTGTTGGAGAATTACCACATAGTAGACCGTGTGCTGTTGTTAATGGTCTTCTTAGGGATCTATCTATATAAGGTACAATTTTATTTATTATTTGAATGTTATTTGATGCTATTAGTTTGAGACAGAATCTTTCAGCAAGTAAAATTCGCCTCAAAATCAAAGGCATCACTTTTGTCTCAACTTCCATGGCCCTTATGGGAGTTGAGCACATAGCACCAGATATTATTCTTAAAGCCTTATTCTGCAATATGTCTAATTTATTTACATGAGAACTATTCATATAAGCCAGTGAGCTATAATCTAAGTGACTTCTTACAATACTTTTATACAATATTGACAATATTTTAGGATCTGCACCCCATGTTACACCACAAAGTGATCTGATAACATTTAGTCCTGTGTGAGCTTTTTTGGATATATATTTAATATGTTCTTCAAAAGTTAATTTTGGATCTAGTATTATTCCTAAAAATTTCTTTGAAGTGACTTTATTTATAATTTCATTATTGTAAATAACATTTGAGTTTGGGGTTTCATTGCCAAAAAACATAACACTACTTTTAGAGGGGTTAATTTTTAAATGTAAACAATCATTATAATATTGTAATAGTTGAAATAAGGATTTGTTCATGTTATCTATTGCAATCTCTAGGTTGTAATTACTGCTGTATAATACAATGTCATCAGCAAATTGTAAGATATTTACATTCCTATTATTTACATATTTACAAATTTCACTTGTGTATATATTGTACAGCAATGGAGATAGTGTGGCACCCTGCATTGTGCCTCTTGAGGCATATTTGGGTCCATATAAAATATTGTTATGTCTAGCATAGATTGTTCTATTGTTCAAAAAATTAAAAATCCACTTACATAAGTGCCCAGGCACACCTAACCTAGACATGATTTGAACTAGTATACCAGGATCAACACTGTCAAAAGCACTTTGGACATCTAGGAATACGCAAACAGTGTTTAATTTTCTATGTTTTGCATTTTTTAGGTCAGAGATTAAAGAGGTGAAACTGTCTGCACTACTACGCCCTCTACGGAAGCCATATTGTATATGTGGAATGAAACACTTTGATTCAACATACCAGTCAAGACGAACTTTCACCATATTTTCGAATATTTTACCAAGACATGATGACAAGGAAATTGGTCTATAAGAACTAGCAAACTCAGGAGATTTGTCGGGCTTAAGTATTGGGACAACACACTGTGTTTTCCATGACTGTGGAATACATTTATTAAGCCAAAGCAAATTGAGAATGTTAAGAAACAACTTTTGGGCAGATACATCTAAGTTTTTAATTACGATGTAAGGATAATCATCTAAGCCAGGAGTTGTATTTCGTCTAGAGTGCAAGCTTGTTAAAAATTCAGACCATGAAAAAGGATCCAGTAAAAATTTAGAATTTGGGTTATCATTGTTGGTTTCAAAAAGAATGTTCAGTTGATCTACTTCAATTAAGTTGCTATTATCTGATAATTTATTTAAGAGTGGGGATATAAACTCATTTGTATATGATTTATTCTTAGGTCTTATGCCTTTGAATATTTTTAATAAATTCCAAATTTTACTTATGTGAGTATTTCTATTAAAAGTGTTACACAAATTATTCCATCCTATTTTTTTCTGTTCTGAAATTGTTCTCTTTTTCTGGGCATCTTTTCTTTTGTAATTAATATAATTTTCAATAGTAGACTCTTTTCTATATAGTTTTAGTGCATTATATGAAGCAATAACACTTTGTTCACATATACTATTCCACCAGGGAGCTGGTGGT
This sequence comes from Boloria euphrosyne, assembly GCA_951802675.2. Classification (NCBI taxonomy): domain Eukaryota; kingdom Metazoa; phylum Arthropoda; class Insecta; order Lepidoptera; family Nymphalidae; genus Boloria; species Boloria euphrosyne. Next base: position 6,037,653 of record OX637878.1, read on the forward strand.
CTGCTTATGAAAGTGTTTGTTTTAGTGAGCTTTGGAATTGACATTTCTTTAAGAGTATCTAAATGAAAACAGAAATTATTATAGGTTGAAATAGGATCATGTGGTTGAAGTATCAAATCATTAAACATTGTTTTTGAAAGAGCTGTATATGTTTTCCAGTCAGCTTTTTTATATATGAACTTATCTACAGGGGAATTGAGATGATATTTATCTATATGTAATGAAATCTCTGTTATTGTTGGATAATGGTAACTTCCCATTGTATCATCATGTACAGACCATTCACATAGTGGTGCGAGGCTGCCACTTATAAAGCTTACATCTATGGCAGAAGCAGTTTGTCTAGGGCGATTTATAGTTGTAGGTCTACCATCATTTAAAATACACAAATGTAAGTCATCAATTAAATTAAATAAATCCTGACCTCTACTTTTCGTTGACAAACAACCAAATGCAATATGATGAGCATTAAAGTCACCACTCATAAATATGGGCTTTGGTAGATCATTAATAATGTAACGGAGTCTATTAATTCGTATCCGTCCACTTGAAGGTGGACAGTATACACAAAGAATTGTTAAACTACTATGTCCTGTTGATACAGATACAGCAACTGTTTGAATGTCTTCATAAAATCTGGTATTTAATATATTATACTTAAGGTGTGGTTTTATTAGTATTGCAACTCCATTATGTGTATTGTTTGAATTTTTATTGTATATATTATATCCTGGTATTTTAAAATTATTATCTTTGAACCATGTCTCATTAAGAAGGCAAATATCAATATTTTGTTGTTTTAAAAATTGGATTAATAAAGGTTTTTTACTATTTGCACTTTGAATGTTATACTGCGCAATACGTAACTTGGATTGTGTAGAACTAGGCCCTACACAATCCATTATGTTAAGTTTTTTAATAATGTATCTTTAATAGTTTTAATATTAGTCGGTGTACTATCATCTTTATTGCCTAATTCCACCAACGTCTGCACTAGGGCCATAAGTACATCGTTATTGGAAATTATTTGAGTTTTAAGGTCTTTAGAATTAACTATTTTAGCTTTATTTACATCTTGTACAGACTTATTTACAGGAATATTTATAGATTTATTTACAATAACATTACTATTTACAAGTTGTGATTTTGGTGGTGAGAGTGGAGGAAAATCTGTTTCATTGGTGATGACTTGTTTTGTAGAGGTGACACCTGCATAAGATATGTTGTTTTTCTTTTCAATGATCTTTTTTGCTTTAATAGGACATAATCTAGATATCGCAAGGTGAGGCCCACTGCAATTTATGCAGCTGATTTCTGTTGGTTTATCACATTCCTTATACATGTGTTCACCTCCGCAAATACTACATCTTTGTTTACCATTACAAATCCTTGCTGAATGATTAAATTTAAAACACCTATAGCACTGTAATAATGGTGGAATGTATTCAAAAACTCTATACGAGAATAGATCATATTGAACATTATCAGGTAGTACATTAGATAAAAAAGTAACGCTTACAGTCTGTAATGGAATGCGCTCTTGTCCTATTTTCTTTGTAAACCTTCTTATTGCCACTATTTCATAAATTGAAGAAAGTCTTGTATAGAGTTCTTTGTTAGATATATTCGTTGGAACAAATCTAATGATGCCGGTTTTTTCAATTTGCGCTGCCGGTATGAATGCCTTCATGTTATATTTTGTGAGGAAAGTAGTGTTATTAATAAAGTTATTGGCCGTATTATATTGCTTGAAAATAACTGCTATTTTATTGGCATTCACCCTCTGAATACCCGTCACACCTTTTATGTCCATTGAGAAAAGATGATTTAAGTATATAGGGCTCTTGTTACCCAATCTATCATCGTTTATGGATTCTACATACACTTTAAAGTCTGTGTTGGTTGAGTTTTCCGGATATAGTCTTTTATAATTCGGTTTGTAATAGGGCAGATACGCATCTCGCTCACCGCCGGAGTCCGATTGTCCTTCATCCCTAGGCTGTGTCCGTTTTATTTTTTTTGAGGTGGGCGGGTTAGACCCGCCCCCCTCGTTTATCTCCATTGCTATTGTGCTTTTCAGCCGCTAATAGCAATATTTAAATTCACTTTAACTATAAAAAAATCACTTTATAGGAAAAAATTAAAATTAATTTTCTAAAGTCAACCGCGCTTTTTCAAGGTTCCCGCCAGAATCTTTGTTTATATTCGTTTTAGACCACAGACTACCAACTACCAAGAGAACATGTTTTAGACATTTTATTTTTTAATTTTTATGCACAGATAAGGAAGCTGCAAGATAAAAGATAGTTTTGTCGCGCATTGTCGGTCGGCCTCGGAGGGCTTGGACAATCGTTCCAATTCAACGTCTTAATTCTGTTTCTCGGTGGATTTCTTTAAATTTATTGAATTGAATGCGCGGTGCGCATGCGCACGCTCACTTAACCTACGTTACATTTGTTACAACTATACTTTAAATTATTTAATAATCAGCGAAAGTGGAGCTGGTAAAAACTCTACTTGAGCAATTACAAATGCAACTTGAGCAGTGTTTTAGAACTTTGAGCAATTTGAAATATTGTATACATCAAAAGATATAGGAGTTTGAATATACAGATAAATTAATTTTTTTTCAAAGACTTTATTGATATTTAATTAAATAATTAAAGGTGAGCAATTTGAAAGGGCTACGTAGTTAAATTGAGCTATTGAAAATCTATCGATTAGTATTTTTTTCATTGCAAATATCATAAATTTGCAGGCTGGGGTAGGGTAGCCCATAACTCAGCCGTCTTTTTGAAATTTACACCTACAGCTGAGCGGAGCGCTAGGGTTGGTACATACAAAAAGTAAAACAGGTAATTTTTTTTAGGAATGAAACGTATGTTAATTTAATATTTATTTTTTACATATTTATGTTATAAGTTGGTAACAGATAAATATTTGCGTCTATTGCGACAAGTTTTAAATGTTGTTAAATTTTATTATATAAAAAATTCGCATTCTTATGAAAAGTTTCATTAAATAAAGTTTTGGAAAACACGGACACGCGGCAGTGGAGACAGGTTAATTTCTTTAATTTCTTTTAAAATTGATGCTAAAATCTTGCAATTTATATAAGCTCGGCGAAGCGCGGTGTGGCACTGCATAGCTTTGCACTGCCAAGATTGGTTAGCGGCCGTGTAAACGACGTGTATGTGTGCGTGCGTCGATTCGGGCGCTCTAGCACAGTAAAAATATCAACCAGTATGGAAACTAGGCCTAGTTGTTAAAATAAATACCTACGCTCCATTTGAGTTTTAGGGTTGTCGCTCTTAATGTTTTTGAAATTGTTTATTTATTAAAACATTTTGTTTTCTGTAGTGATCTAACAATCGAGTTGAAATACGTAAGTAGTTTATAAATAAAATATAAATGGGTATAATCTCATGGTGTTAATATCAGTAAAAGATGATAGTTTATAAAGCGGAACAGTTTAATATTAAGAGTTGAATCTCAAAAAAACAATAATATTATGTAACAAAATAATAATGGTTAAAATTATAGTTTCATAATTCAGGTGTCGATTTAAAAAAAAGATTAATTATTTTAATTACTTTATTAACTTATAATTATTGTTGACTATTTTTATTTGATATCGAATAAAACAATAAATCATTCTTTCCTTTCAAAATCAGTAGGGAGTTTAAAAAACGAAATCTCCTGTTTTGATGAAGCAGAGTTCGATGAACAGCCGTATACTACGCAATAAGTTCGTGGCATCTTTAAAAAGACTCAACGCGGCATACACGACTGACAGCACCGCAGCGTCCGCTAAGAGGCCTCGTTGATGCGCGTATTTGTGTGAGTGTGCCGTTTCGAACGTTAAATATGCAGTTTCCGTACTGGTTGATATTTTTACTGTGACTAAGGCGCATTATGCGGCATAATGCTCAACGTTGAATGTTCCAACCACATCATTCTCTATGGTTCCAACTACAACAGCGCTTCGCACAATCGAACACTGCTGTTGCGTGATGCTGAGTTAAAAAAATAAATACACCGTGTATCGATGAAGGTTACAAGAGTAATAACATTGGCTTTTTTTTATATTCCACGTTTATAATCTGAATACAATTTTATTTTAGAATTCAAAACTATAAACATATTTATTTTGCAGAAATATATAATCGAATCATTATATTCACGTTCCAATGAGCATCAGCACAAATCGGCATTGTGCGCCACTGAGTTGCATTATGCTCTGTAATTGGAAAACAGGGTTAATCTATTATATTTCATTAGGACTGGTGCTGTGCTATATTACCTATAGTCACTGCACTGCATGGACGTAATATACTAACAGGACCGAACACTCGCAGCTGAAAAACGAGCCGAGAGAGATAGTTAGTACAGAGGCCTTGTATCCCTTTCTAACAGGGTGACAATAAGATTTGGAAACTTTAAAAATCTGACATCCGTATTGACATATATTTATATATACCTATTTATATTTAAATATCTTTTTATTTATAACAATATTATGTATATTCACTAGAATATTCATTGTTTTGAAATAAATAGTATTAATCGCAGTGTAACACTAGAAGAAATAACAAAATTGTGACTCCAAGTTTCCAACTGCGCAAAGCAAACGTCTCCTTTCTGGGTTATAGTATTCGCATGTATAATAAGATCCTACAAACAATTTTGGATTTGTCTTAACATAAATTTAAAGTTTTTATTAAAAAGAGATTAATAGATAAAGCTTATTGTTCGGTGCAGGACTTCATAGTTGATAAAGATGTGTGGACTTAGTGACGCTGTATTTCATGCAAGATATAACTCATTTTGTACTAAAACCCAGTTTATATATTATTTTCAAAAGAGTAACTACGGAGTTTTTTGCCGATTCTTCTCTGCAGAATCTACATTCCGAATCGGTGGTAGCTTCCCTTTTAAAAATAATAAACACTTTAAAATTATAATTTGTAAAATGACGATTCGAAAGTGCTCTTTAGGCCTATTTGAATAAAGTTATTTTTGATTTTGACCACAGACACTTGAAAAACAAACATTTGCATTGGTTAAATTCTAGAGAATAAGGAATGGATTACAAAATAAATAATACAAATTGTATGAGGTATTTATTTATTAATTGACTTTCATGCTATATTTGTTACAGTTGGCAAGAAAATACAGTTCAAATAATGCCAGTACAATTATTTTAAACCTTAATATTTTATTTTTATTATTTTTTTATTTGGTATAGCGTTGGCCTTTAATAATTAACGAGAATTAACAGTGTAAAAGCAGGAAGGTACGAAGTGATGACTGCATACGACTGAATTTTTCGTAATTTTTTGCTTCACATCTATACTGCTGAGCCATTTTATTCGCATTTCTTTATTTTTTGGGAAACTGTAACAATAGTACAACATTTAGGAACTGATTTACTGGACCACACAAATGACACGTTAAGAACGCATGGTCACCATATTTGTTAGATTTACAGTAATTGTTATTTTATAGCTTACCTGTGAAAATATATATTGCAACCACTAAATGATTGACTTGAACAAGTATATACGCAACACTTTTTCACCATTTTCACTATGATAACCCTTAAAATTGTTTTAAAATCGAAAGATAGTTGCGGAACAATGATAACAACAAACAATATAAACATTTCACTGTGACGTTTACCAGGGCTACCATAAGAAATAAAAGAAATATGTAAAATAATAATTTATGTTTTCTTTTTTATTTAAGAATATATTTACAGAAATCATTTCAATTATGATTTGCTGACTTACAATTGTTAAAATAACATTAAAATGGAATTGTTTCAATGGAGTTTTAGATCAGCCATAATTTTTGATCAGAAACATTTTTATGCTGGCAATATGAAAGAACGAGACACAAGGCCTCCGTTGTGACTATCTCTCTCGGCTCGTTTTAGCCTCTGTATAATGCACAACCGAATATAACACTTAAGACGTTGGATTAGTGTTCATTTTCGTAAATACAAATTTTCAGAGTGCTCGGTCCTGTTAGTATATTACGTCCATGCTGCACTGACCTCTATAATACCACTGGACTGGCTGTTCCAAGCGTTTGACAGCAATTTTTTTGTGTCCATTTGAAGCGCCACTAACGAGAGTCTCGAGAACTAATTTTGACGTATATTGCAAAAGACAGCGAGAAGTGTTTGTTTACTGTAAAGTAATTTTGCATTTTCGTTGTTAATATAACATAAGTAGTAATTATGATGATACGGTTATTGATTAATAAAAATAAAAAAATAAAAATCTTTATATCGACATCATTAGTTTTAGTACCACGAACTCTCGCTACGTCCGACAGCGGCGGACAGCGCCAAAATGGCGAATATCAAGCAGCCACAAAAGCACGTTGACAACAGCCAGTCCAGTGGTATTATAGAGGTCAGTGCCTATAGTAGTACAGCTCTACAATCTGTGGTAATATACAATGGAATAAGAATATATTATCTATGAATAGTTTGTTATTTGTTGTGTATATTTCAATTTGTATTTTTTTATATTTCGTGCCATCGTTGATCGTATATTATAACTTTATAATTTGAATAGTGTACAAATTTACGTTTGTATGATAAATTATGTTTAACCGTAGCAATAGCATATAGCATATATTAACTATACAAATAGATTCATAGTCATAAATTAAATACGTAAGTATGCGATTTTCAGTTTTAAAAAATTAACCATCACTAATAAAATTAACGTTCTTAGTTCTTACCTAAAAAAGCTTTCAATTTATAATATAAGCCTTAAAAATTAAGTTTTTAGGGTTTGTTCTTACAATTCCAAAGTATTCAGACAAAGTAAATACTTACATTATTTACTATTACTAATTAATGTGCTAAACCTAAAAATAAAAAAGAGATAGGTCATTTATAAATTATTTTTAACAAAAAAATAAAAACAGACTTAAAAACTATACATACCTAAACTGAAAAGTAAAAAGTAATATTTTTAATTACTTATTAAGCCTGAAGGAACATAACTATCAGTCCATACGTGCGTAATAATATTGTAAGAATCTTCGGTACTTACGTACTAATGATGACACACTTTTATTTTTTCTATAGATTTGTGTGAATGTGCTTATATCGTAAAATCTTAAATCGAAAATTAATAATAGGTTTATAAAGTTAATTTTAAGAATGTTTGTTTCTAGGTTGGTTAGGTTAGGTTAGATATATGACCACAATATCGCACGAGCCGAGCGAGCGCAGCGAGCGTGCCGCGGCAGCGGCCGGCGAGTGCCATAGTCAAAAATTAATAATAGGTTCATAAGGTTAATTTTAAGAATCTTTCTTTCTAGGTTGGTTAGGTTAGGAATGTAGATGCAAATTGGCGGCATTTAGAAATTGCCGCCATATTTATGACATGTCTATGGCACTCGCCGGCCGCTGCCGCGGCACGCTCGCTGCGCTCGCTCGGCTCGTGCGATATTGTGGTCATATATCTAACCTAACCTAACCAACCTAGAAAGAAAGAGTCATAAAATTAACCTTATGAACCTATTATATGAAAACCCAAAGAAAATAGTTTTTTACGATATAAGCACATTAAAAATAAAAGCAAAATAAAAGTGTGTCATCATTAGTACGTAAGTACCGAATCTTCTTTCAACTACTAACCGTTGAGGAGTTGTATCTTCCATGATCAGCTCATGTACATGATAACAATATTACGGTAGGTGACTCGAACATCCGTATAGCCTATAAAGATTTGGCCCAGTATCATTGATTTCCTAAGAATCAAAGAATTCCATTACTTTGTCATGGATCCCATAATTAGAACCTAACCAAAATCTCATCAAACTACCTTTGAAGTACATCCTTTCTAATTAAAAAAGAATCATCGAAATCGATTGGCATGATATTGAGTTATTTGTCCATTTATTGCGCACATACTTAATGAAAACTTAAGACTTATGTGGTTTTCTCATGGATGCCACTGTCAGAACTGGACCAAATTAAAATAGGACCAAACGGGAAGCACCAGCTTTCAAATAAACAAAAAAGAATCTTTAAAATCGGTTCCTCCAGTCCAAAGTTCTGAGGTAACAACATAAAAAAAGTATCTCTTCCTTTTTGGAAGTTGGTTGAAAATAATTATAATTATCATGTCAGTTTAAGTATTAACCATATTAATTTTGCTTATTTATTTTAACTATGAATACAATATGAATAGTACAAAACACAGGAAATAACATAATCTGAGGTTAATTTCACTAATGAGGTTAATTAGGACTTATACTAATAATATTAATATTATAAAGAGGAAAGATTTGTATTTTTGTATGTAATTAATAAACTCCAAAACTACTGGACCGATTTTAATGAAATTTGGTACACATGTAGTCTAGAGCTTCAGAAAGGACTAGGCTACTTTTCAAGGCGAAAAAAGGGCTGTAAAGGTTTGAAATAGGAAATGAAAGTTTGTATGGAAATTACGTCATTTTTAAAGCTAGGAGATATAGATATAAATAAGTAAGACATTCAAAATTTGAAAGAAAATTATGCTAAAGTAGTATGATAATAAAGTTGTAATGCACACTAGTATGCCTGGCTGTAGCCAATGTGTTACTCAAGGTCTACCTGTCCTTGATGTAATAGACTACCTGTGTACTAATTTTCATTCAAACCACCAGCTTTTTCAACATGAACACATACAAAATTCATATCATCATTTAATTATCAAAACCTTCACTTGTCATACTTTTGTTAAAGCGAACTAACATACATGATACAATAGTAATGACCTCACATAACTACATTTTTATGTGATATTGAACTTCAACAATTCATTTTTGAACAATGTGTCATTGTTCATTTTATCTTTTTTGTAAAGTTTATTTAAATATTTTGTTGTTTACTTCTATTTATGTTTGTATATTATGTAAAAAGTTGAGAATGTATAAATGAGTTATACAAGTTAGTTAATAAATAAGCTTCAGCTGTTTAACAATCTATGGGGTATTCTTAAACATTGTCACAAGTACCAGGTTAAGCAAACACATACAGCAATGTATGTTGTCAATATCACGCTCATCAAAGAAAACCCTGCACAGAGTGCACTTGAACTTCTTACAACATACACTCCTCAATACTTATGAATTATGATAGCCTGTTTTTTGTCACAACTAATAACATTACAAATCTTATTAGATAAATGTAAGAATCAGCATCCTTTGTGCATACAACCTTAAACCCTTATGGCCTGGTACTTAGGATGACATCACATCACACATGAGATACTCTTAGAAAATAGTAAGGCTTTTTTCTATTTGTGACTATTTCTATCAGTTCACTCACACTCTTTTTACTATGTTAAGAAATGCATTTACGTATAATACGCATAAATTACAATAGTTGTATACTATATAGAAGAGGAGCCCAAGAGGGGATTTAGGGACTTACCAAAGCGCGGCAGATTAATATAAGGTAGGATACCTTACATACACATAAGTACCTCTAACCAGTATGAGCCCTTAACATATGGGGGTACGCTCAGGGGAACCTATCAGATTAGTAAAAAAAATCGATCATCTAAAATACTCCAGCGTGTCAAATTAAGATAAGGGGATTAATCACTAATTAAGAAGAATCTGAGGATTTAAGCGTAACCTAAGGGAACGGTAACAAAGTTGGAAAAAAACGATGTCTACTTACTCAAATGCGGTTGATTTATTTTATTTTAAGGGTAATGATACCAGAATAACAAAAAACATATAACCTGACGATTTTCGCAAGCCGAAATCAATATTAATCATCAAGTAAAATCAGAGCGTGCAGCTAGGTGACGCCTCAGACCAAATTAGTCTGAGGGTGACGCATGTCTGTACCTCTCATAGTTCTCTCGCATCTTTCCCCACACTGCTTTCCGACGCTATGATACCATTACACCATAGCTGCACATAATCCACGTTATAATGTTATTTGTACGATCGCGACGCTTCGGCTTTTTTTTAGTTTTCCTATCATCTAATGATCTAATCTATAGGTTTCCGCGACGTTCGAGTAAATCCACATTTAGCATCATGGAATCAACTACTATGATTAAAGAAAGATTTAACAACTAAGTTCATACGGTTGTGTATTTCTGTCGCATCATAAAAATCACTTTCATATTTATTCCTAACACGCCAAAAATAGTAGGCATATTTTAGAAATATAAATTGCAATGTTCTAGATAGGTACATAATAAATAATAATTATGAAATAAACATTTAATTAAACAAGCTAAGAGACAGCGCAATAACAACATCGGCTCCGTGAAAAAAAAAATCTAACGCCAAATCAAATGTAAACTAAAAAAAAAAGCATTGGCGCTTAACGCCTGTGGAAGAGATCATTAAAATAAAAAAAATAACATTTAACTAACCTTTTACGTTAATTTTAAATGTGAACAATGTATTATTTATGTACATTAATGATTAATAGGCACTTATTTATGATCATAATTACCCTGATTTTTAACTATTGAAATGGAAAGTTTCAAATTGCCATAGGAGATTGTTATATCAATCAATGGTAAAGCTCGCCTAAGTGTGCTGTGTGACATATATAATTATTACTATTAAAAAATCGTCATCATGTTGATTGATAAAGCCAGCGGTCTGTCGCTAGCTTCTGATCAAAGTTGTTATTTGTCCGTTGACCCGATCCGAGTGTTGCGCTGGCGCATACTGTTCATTGCTCGTGTACCGCTCGCGCCGAATAGAGGAAGTCAAATTTTAATGTAAAATATTAATATTCTAAAATTTTTTTCCTATTTAGATAAGGTTATCATTGTTATTTTTGAGATACGTGATCGTTCAAAAGTGTGCGTTAAACTTAGGTTATGAATTAGAGATAGGTATGTATGTTAATTTTTATATACTTAAAATAATTATTTTGTGTTAAAATTATTGACTATATATTATTAATATTAATTATTATATAAACATGTTGTGAGGTACTGGTGATTTTGCATGCTATTCCTAATGACTCTAACAGTGCCAATCAAAAGCTCTACAAAAATAAGCAGAATATAAACGCAAACTCTCGTTCTTGAAACTAAACTGTTAGTTGAATTAATTCATAAAGGAATACATAGGCACATAAGATATTACAAATTTCAAAAATCTGTTTTTATTTGCTCTATGCAATATTGATATTTCTAAGTAAGCGCGGCGGAACTCATGCTATTAAAATGGTATACGTGATAAACTTGCAACCGGAACTTTTATCTCCATAGTTAAAATTAGTTATTTTTTAAGTAAATTAATGTTTTATTAAACGCATTTGTAAGCACATTAAAGAAATATAATGTTACTCTACCTACAATATCCATATGCATAATATAATTAATAAATCAGAAAAAAGGTCTACTTTTCGCGTAGTCACATTTATAAAAATGTTTTTGTTTGTCTTCTATGGAAACACGAAGTTTCTTATACTTTACCAAATCTTCATTCTATAAAAAAACGCAATATCTATCTCTTTTGTGTTCGTTTTGTCACGCGATGTATTGTCTTCGAAAGCAGTTGAATTCAATCAAAATATTGTAAATAGTCAATTAAAAATAAGACGCTTATAGGAACGTGTCCTAAATACCCGAGGGACTAGGCGAGAACGTTAATGACAACACTGTACATAGGTATATAATAATATTAATATCTATTCATAGTTCTTTTTGTTTTTTTCTTTCACAAAAAATCAAGTATATAATTTTTAAACCCAGCCTGCTTCGGTGGGCGTTTCTTAAAATAAATTAAACGGTTTTTATAAGTTTCAAATAGAGTAAAAGTAACCAAAGTTACTCCTTATAATATTAGCTATCTGTGAGTGGAAGTCCCAAATCAGTCCAGCCGTTTCAGAGATTAGCCGGAACAACTAAAGATACAAAAAAAATCTAAGTACCGACCTATGCATTTAGTGACTAGCTGTTAATTTTAAATTGAAATTTATTTTACTAGTAAATGTTAATTAACAGGGACTCATCGCGCACCTCAAACAAATATTCAGTTTTTTTTTTCACAGAGTAAAAACATTTTGCAGTTTTGAAGATATAACATAACTTTTTCTTTTCAGTTTGTGCTCACAACAATGTGCCGTACGATGAAAACTTCATATGTTATTTTGTGTTTCATCGTATTAAATCTATGGGCATGTTCGCGAGGGGAACTATTCACCGCCATATCGGATGTGGAACCCTTATTAGAGACGCACAAGAAGATTATAGATGATTTGGATGATTATATAAATAAAGAGGAGAGCAGACTTGCATTATTGAAAAGGTATGTGTACAATAAAATTCTGAGTTGAGTCTGTACGTTGAAGATTTTTTTTTAGAATTGTATCTGGTATTGAAAAAAATGAAATGAATTCATCAATTTCAAATTAGGTGCCTACATCTTATCTGTTCATACATTGTAAGAGTATCTAGATAATAATAGGTAGGTACAAGTACCTATAAATTATTTCTCAAGATGACGTAAATAATACATGTAGGTTTTTATAAGTAGGTAGCTAAATGTCTTGACAGTTTATGTTCCAACCAACATTTACATTTTCTGACCTTCCTTCGGTAGAGTCTTCTTGTTAATTTTATTTTATATATTTTAAAATCTAATGCCGACTGACATAAATTATTTATGTTTTTTAAGAAAAGCCGTCTGTATATTATGATTCTTTTTAGGGTTCGGCAGCTGACACCGTAACCCTTATAATTTCGTCATGACCGTCTGTTTGTATAACATAGCCATATAAAACTAAGTCAGTCAGTCAGTTAAGGAACCATTAAGTTGAGAATCTCCATACTAAAGAACGCCTTAATGGTTTATTAATGACTCTGAGTGCGACTGTAACTTTTTATACAAGTGATAGGACCATTATTTAAATAAGAAGAATAATCAGTGCATATAAACACAACTGATGTGTTTGTAATTTCAAATTACAGCTTTTCACTAAATTCATATGTAAGTATATACATATATACGGTACTTACATTCAAAAAAAACTGTCTGTTTGTTAGTTATTTTAATTACGGGACGGAGATTTGTGCTACTAACTTTAAATTCGGAGCACCAGAGTGAGTCGTTAGTAGTATAATACTTATACATCAAAATTGAAAGTCTCTTTCTTTTTAAAAAGATGTAGATAGTCATTTAAGAATATTATAATTTTAACATCTACTTTGCACACACTAACAGGCACTTGGTGACGTACAAAAATGAACACGAAAAGGCTATGGAAGATATTCCTAACTATCTCGGGAACCCAATAAACGCTTTTACTTTAATAAAGAGGCTAACAACGGATTTGGATGTCATAGAGCGAAGTATTGAAAGTGGAACAGGTGAGATCATTTTTGTTATTGTAAGTATGGTATCAAAACCCCTGAACCCCTTTTACATTTTTTTTTATTTTGTATAGGTACTATGATAATATGCAAATGTTATATTTGAAATAGACATACAAATATTATTTCTATTAAAAATATTCCTAACTTTTTTAACTGTATTTGAATTTAATTTTGTGAATAAGTTTAAATACGTATTTTTTTCCTCATAAAATACGTAAAATTTATGGGAATACGTAGGTATACAATACAGTGTAATTTCAATATCATTATCATAGTATAATTGAAGAGGAAATTAAGGTAGGTATGTAGTTATTAAGATTTCTTGCAAGATGTTGAATTAACGCACCTATTTCGTAAATTCTTGTAGATTATCATTCTATGTTACTTATGTACCTAGTACCTACTTATTTTATTATTTTACTAGCGACTTGCCCTTGCATCGCTCAGGTTCACGCCTAAGTGTGTTTTAACGGTTAGTATAGAATAGACTATAAACGTAATATATATGTATAATGTACTAATGTATCTTTAAGACATAGATATAGGAAACTGGAAAGAATATCAGTTTAAAAAAAATAAGAAACGCGTACATGTGTATACAAACAGACATAAAGTCAAACAGTTAAAATTTTTAAAAACTATAATATTATGCATTATATATACGTACATAACAAGTTACATAACAATTAACAACTGTGTAAAAATAAATGGGTTTGTAACTTTGTGTAGGAATGGATGTTTTAAAAATGGTGCATAAAATAAAGCTAAAGCTTTATAAAAATTCCAGTAAGTCCTACTTTAAACGCAGCTCATGTAACAAGGACATGAAAATATTTAGTACTGTTAAAAACAGGCTGGCTTTAGAATTAGCACACACCATACTTATTTATACGGTCAAATTCGAATAAATATTACGACATCGACCACTTGTAGACATTAGCACTTCAATCATTAGGTGCTTATTTCTCGAGCTTGTATGGTTGCTTCAGACTTTACATAATACCCAAGTCTGTCATTGTGAAGTAAATACAAACGTGCATCACGAACTTTATTATTACACAATCGTGCAATTTTAGCACTTTATGTCAGATTTACTATTGATTTTTAAAAATTAGTTGATAATTTAATTTTATTGCTAATATGTATATTATATGTTCGTGACCATAAATAGATATTTTTGACACGCTTTTAATAACACGTACCTACAACAAAATATGTATTAACAGGACTCTATAATTTAATTTTGAACTTCCTTATTCCTGTCAGCCATAATACTAGTGCGTTGTAACTTGTACCTACTTAATTAAAATTCTGTTTGTCAAAATTATCTTAAATTTTTCTATAAAATAAATAATAATGAAATAAATGAATTTAAACACAAGAATCACGAAATGTTGTTTGTAATACGGATACGGTGTAACTTAAAAAAATTTCCATTATAATTTCAAAAGTATCATACAGAATTATAGTAATTTTCTCATTTTATTATAATATACTACCTTGATGGCGTTATCTACAATATCTCAGAATTATTATATTAATTAATAATGAGGTATAATATTACATTTGTATCACGACAAGATTATATAAGAATACTGGATAAAGTATAGAATATGGCAAACATTTTCTTGTTTACTAAAATAGTAAACAAAAGAAAATTAAGAATATTTTTTGAATTAGACGACAATTTTATAGAGTAATTAGCATTTTTATGCTAATAATAATAGCGAATTAAGTCTTTTTGTTCGAAGTTCCGCTTGTGCTTTGAGCAAATGGTAGCTCGTATATAAATCTCGTGATGAATTACTATTGTTTTAAAAAGTAACATCGTAATAACCTATACTTTCTTATTCCAGAGTATATAAAAAATATAACAATATTAAATAACCACGCGGACGTGAAATACCCGACGTTAGAGGACCTCGCGGGCGCGGCTCAAGCGTTGACGCGTCTACAAGAGACCTATCATCTTGAAGTCGGCGATCTTGCCGAAGGAAGACTTAATGGCGTTATTTATAGGTAAATAAACTGTTTTACTTTCTTAAATATTTGTTTACAGGGTAATTTATATACTTATGTTTTATATAAGAGTTATAAACTCGACCTAAAAGCTTTTCGTTCCATAATTTTTTAGAACTTTTCTAAACATCATTCATCTCGGTTTAGAACTTTTCAGTGTGTACGAAAATTTACTAGGTTCTCACAGTCATACATGTTTTCTCACTATGTTATCCTTGAACATAAGATTAGATGGTACTTATGTTGGAAATGATTCGCACATAAAAAATATCATAGGTGCTAGACCAAGATTTGAATCCGCTTCACTCGGTCTTAAGCAGCCCTAAGACAATTTTCACAAAAACTTATCGAAACGATAAAACATAAAATTTATGGAAGTAAGTATATTTATCATGCAACAGAGGTCATTCATCTGGTAAAAAGGTCCTAAGTATTGTTTTTTTTTAAATTAAGGATCAAACAAACAACCAAACCAAAAACAAAAAAGTTGCTTTTGATATTCAATTTTATTCAACATTAAATACAAATAATATATTTATAATATGCTTTTACAGAGACGATTTACTCGTACCATACAGACCGTAAGTAGTCTAAGGATTAATTTAAAAAAAATAAGTCAGTAATAATAATCTTTTTTTGAAATATAATTAAAGAAATATTTTTTTTAATTTAATATGCTATATGAAACTTACGGGATCATTCTTTAAATGTAAGGGACATTTTTCAGTGAAGATCAATGGATAGCAGTGTCGTAAGTCTTGAAGGTTTCTATATCATTTGGCGTGATTAATTCCACCATATTGTTTGTGTGTTGCTTTCCGGTGGTGGGACACTAAAACTGATGCGTATGCACCATAATAATATATTACAACTAGCTGACCCGGCAAACGTTGTTTTGCCATATACAACCCTTATTACTTAGGGGTATGAAAAATAGATGTTGGCCGATTCTCAGACCTACTCAATATGCTCACAAAATTTCATGAGAATCGGTCAAGCCGTTTCGGACGAATACGGGAACGAACATTGTGACACCAGAATTTTATATATAAGATATACTAGCAAACCCTGCCCGCTTCGCCGGGCGTAAGTTAAAATAAAAAAAACTGTTTTTATAATTTCGTAATAATATAAAAGTAGCCTAACTTACTTTATAACATTAGTTATGTGCGAGTGAAAGTCCCGTCAAAATCGGTCCAGCCGTTTCCGAGATAGCCGGAACAAACGTCAAACAACCATACATACAAAAAATTTAAAAATTGTTTTTTTGATGAAGTACCGCATTTAGTGAAAAGCTGTTAATTTGAAATTAAAAACAGACACTTCAATTTTATTTATAATATGTACTCTCGAGACCAAACATTCACGATTGTTTGGTCTCAAGAAGTTTTGAAATATTATAAACTTTAAGTCGGATAATTTAAAGGTTTTTTTTTAATTTATTTTGTTTTTTTATTATTTATTAAGCCTTTATTGCCAACACAGTGTACATAATTTAGCATTTCATATTCCATTATTTAACATCCAATTAAATATGTTAACATAACAATACCATTAAATAAATTACTTATTGACCATTAATTAATTTGACATCGACATCATTAAATTCGTTAGTATTTTTATATATTACGTTTATTATTAAGCATTATTGCCATCATTTATTCAAGTTGATAATATATTATTTAATAATTAATATCTATTCTATTATCATTTTCCTGGTTATTGGGTGTCGGCGTGTCTTTGCAACACAAAGGCCTCCTCCAGCTCTTTCCAATCTGTTCTAGATTTAGATATTCTGGACCATCTTGGGCCCTCATGCTTTCTTAACTCATCAGACCACGGTTTTTTTGTCTTCCTTGTTTCCTCTTGGTTTGGAATCCAGTCTGTTATGTCTTTCGTCCATTTTTTTCCCTACCATTTGAGTTTTTTAGTTTTGACTAAAACATCATCAATTCTCGTAATTTGTCTTAAATCTACAGCTCTCTTTCTGTCTCTTTTTGTGTAGTCTAGTAAACTCCTCTCCATGGCCCTTTGGCATGTGATCAGTTTTTGGCTTTATTTTTGAGTATTCGCCCAGGTCTGGCATCCTTAGGTAAGGATTGGTATTATGCATGTGTTGTATACTTTCATTTTCATTGCAATATTATATTGATTACCTTTTAGCACTTCTTTGAGGGATCAAAATCTCTTCCAGGCATTGGCTACCCGTCTTTCTATCTCTAAATCCATTTAGTTGTTAAAGCCGATAAGTTGGCCCATATATAGGTTTTTTTTTTATGGGACAAAGGGGGCAAACGGGCAGGAGGCTCACCTGATGGTAAGTGATCACCTCCGCCCATGGACATCTGCAACACCACAGGGCTTGCAGATGCGTTGCCGGCCTTTCAGGAAAGGGAGGGAGGGAGAAGGGAGAAGGACGGGAGTAGGGATGGGGAGTGGGCCTCCCGGACTCTCACTTACCGGACGAAACGCGACAGCATAGCTGCCACTTCACGCCGGTCTTCTGTGAGAGAGTGGTACTATACGGGGCGTGCCGGCCCATTTGGCTGCTACCCGAAGGTAACAAGAATGGCACTACCACTTGAAAAAAGGTATATATAAGAATTTACATAATCTATTTCTTCCTCGTCTACTGAGAAAATTTTTGGGACCTGTTTGTTATTTATCTTGGTCTTTGTTTTGTTTATTGTTAGTCTCACCTTTTTGCTTTCAAATGACAAATCTTGAAGCATTTTTTAAGACTCTGAGTTATCTGTTATAAGTAATATGTCATCATCGAATCTCAAATGATTTAAACGTGTTCCATTTATGTTAATCCCTATGTTTCCCATTCCATCTTTCTCATGACTTCTTCTAGCACGGATGAAAAAAGTCTTGGTGAGAGTGGATCTCCCTGCCTCACTCCCCTGTGTATTGGGAAAATTTCCCCTTCCGTTTCTAGTTTTATTCGTGCTTTACTGTTGGAATATACATTTTTTATTATCCTTATGTATTTATTTTCTATTCCTTTATTTTTCAGGGCTTCACAAATGCTATGTATAATGGATTATTATGTTCTTGACATTTTTCATTGAGCTGTTTTACCACATATATGTGATCTATTCTTACAAATCCCGATCGAAATCCAGCCTGTTCCCTTGATTGTTGTTCGTCAAGTTTCTTGGAAAAGCGTTGCAGTATTATTTTTGAGAACACCTTGTATATGTTTGACATGAGACTTATTGGTCGATAGTTTTCTATTTCTGCTCTGTCTCCTTTCTTAAAGATGAGTATTATAGTGTTCATTGTCCACTGCGAAGGTATGAATTCCTTGTTTAGGATAAGATTAAACAAGTAGGTAAGTTTTTTTGTTTTTTCTGGCAATGTAGCTTTCATCATCTCATTGGTTATATGGGCAGGCCCAGGAGCTTTATCTTTTTTCTGTGCTTCTATCGCATGCTGGACTTCCCTTTCCAGAATCTGAGGGATTTCTCTGTTTCATCTTCTTTCACTTTTAGGTTATATTGTTGACTAATTTATTGCACTTTTTATAACAAGAATGTTGTTTCACGCTTTGTTCTTTTTCTTATATCGTTTATTATGGTTTATTTGGGTGAATTTTGTGTTGTGACACTTTTATTTTACACATATTTCACTTTTCACTATTATTAGTTATTATTTCGCGAATGACTTTGACGTGCGTGTTAACTTTTCGACACCGGTACCGGAAAAATAAATGTTATGTGTTTGTTTGCAATATTTTCTTGGATATAATAGGTTATGGTAGCAACTACTTAAGTACTCTCAAACACTCTAAACTTAACTCTACACTAATATTTAATGAGTCTGTTAATAATACCTCTTTCAGAATTTAGAAGGTAGGAATATATTTTGGGAGCGTCGTCAAATCAGCTTGTTGTTATCACTGTAACGGAAAGACATACACGTCAGTTGCAAATAGATTAAAACTTGTTTACATACTTATTATTCACAGGTTTTTATTCTATATTATTCTTAATTTTATACTCAATTTGATAAAGAATTATGAACAGGTGGTACGTAACATTAAAAGAGTACAATTTAAACTAACCCGCCATATCGTACCCGAGAAATCAGTGAACATACAAGAAATTATATACGATAAAAAATACGTGTCAAACCTAGAACCTCATAAAGTCAAAAAATTATTAAATAAGTGTCGTAGTATACATTAAAATTATTTCTTACAGTACATCAATGAGCGCGGGAGATTGTTTCGAATTGGGTAAAGCGTTATACAATGAAAAGGACTACAAAAACGCCCTCGAGTGGATGTTGGTGGCCCTTCGGAAGTATCATGATGAAAATCAAGAGTATCCGTTCACATTAGTCGATATTTTAGAGTACATTGGCTTCTCTCACTACTTGTTAGGTAAGGTTTTTATTTTTTGTTTATTTCAATGTTTTTTATTACATATTTGAACTAGAAAAATATTATAGTGATATATATTATATTAAAGTCATCTATTTCCGTGGTCAGCTACGAGGCTTGTGTTACTGATATCAGATAGTTGATACACTACACATATATAGCTTTAAATATATTATAAATAAAAGCACACATGACTGGTGTACACACATTCGTGTTCAACAAATGAATGCCCCGGGACTCGAACCCGCGATCGCTGGCGCAGCAAGTAGGGGCACTACAGCCAGACTGAGCCAGACGTGTCGTACTAACGTAACTAATATTTTTAGGTCTAATTTTGAAATTAAAGGTGTCTTATTAAGTGATACCTTACATACCTTTCTCGTAGCTCACCCTTACCTCGTTGGAATTCGAATATAGTGTGATACAAGAACAAATCTGTCCCACGGGAATTACATTTTTCCGGGGTAACAAGTAGTATAATATGTACTATCCCAAACTAAAATCTACCTGCCTGCCAAATTTCATCCATTATTTTGACTTAACTGATTTTTTTAACTAATTATAGAAGTTACATTTCCTTGAAATTCTACAGGTGACGTAAAGAGCGCTCTTCAATGGACAAAGGAACTGTTATCCGTAGATCCAAATCATGCTCGAGCCCTTGGTAATATACCACATTATGAAAAAACTCTGGCTGAAATACAAGCAAACTTGATGAAGAAAAGACGCGGGGTGTGTATGAATTTTTAATCTATTTTAAATTTTGTATTCAACGTCCCACTGCTAGGCACGAGCTTTCCCTAATACGAAGGGGTCAGGCCATAGTCACGCTGGCATACTGCGAATTGGCAGACTTCACAGTTCTTTCGAAATCTTACTAGGTTTTCTCACGATGTTTTCCTTCACCACAAGTAATCATGTTATAAATTATTCGCAAATGAAAATATTAAAGTGTATATTGTAATAGGACCTGGATTTGAAACAGCTTCACTCGGTTTCCAAAGATCGTTACTACTGGGATACCTATACATACTGGGCTTATTATAAATGAAATATCATACATAGTTAAAGTTTAATATTTTTTCGGATAGTTGATAATTTTATTTATTTGGCTTTTTTCCAAAATATAATGAATGTACCGTTTTTTCATAAAAGTAATATCTAAGCACAGAATTTGATTCAAATCATAATAATCGTTTGAAAGATCCACTAAATATATACCAACAACAAGAATAAACAAAATAAAATAAGAATTATAAATAAATACAATAAAGAATTGTTCATATAATAATTATAGATATTTATTTACATAATATAACGTAAAAGTGAATTAATTTTATGAATATTTTAATTTATTAGGATACAGGAGATGACGATGTAGAATTTTTCCCACAAGAAGAACCAGAAGAATTAACCGGTTTTGCGAAAGAAAGAAAAGTGTATGAAGCGCTATGTCGAGGTGAAATGGAGATTTCTAGTGAAATAGCGAAAAAGTTAGTATTCTCTAAATATAACAAAAATTAAATGTTAAAATAAAATTATGAACTACTTAATATTATAATAAAGTATCCGTCAAATAAAATTATATGATTTAAATAAAATTATTAATTCACAATATACTAAATAATGAACATTAATGACTATAGAATCAAATTAAACGCTTTAAGGTATACAAGTACTATGATTGATTTACTTTTATGTCAACCTTTTTTCTTCTTCTTTTTTGCTTTGTGAAATACAGGGAAAAAGCGTCGTTTATTGTACAATTTTTTTATTGTTTGAAAATGCATTAACGCATACCAAGTGGTTATGTAGGACTCACTGGCCAGAAAAGCCAGTACTACCCACTAAAACCTAACTGACCTCACCCGTCTTAATGGGGCGCCGCAGAATCGCATATTGTATTCGTATATTGTATAATATATTACGTTTTATGAACTAAAAGTTATAAAGTATCCTAATGTTTTCATATATTTACAGGTTGAAATGTCGATATTTAACTGAAAACCATCCATTTCTCAAACTGGCTCCGATCAAAATGGAGTATATGTACCTAAAACCCGATATCATTGTATTTCATGAAGTTATTAGTGATAATGAAATCGAACATATTAAAGATTTGGCTAAACCAAGGGTAAGATATATTTTTATATTTATTTTAAAATCTAAAAAAAAACTTTATTTTTTAATTAATATACGTGTACGTATACAGTAACAAGTGCTTAATTATTGTTCGTTGCTATCGGACTTTTTAAGTAAAAAAAAACAATATTTTTTACATGATCTCAAAAAATGAATCCGTCTATACTTTTAAACGCCATAAGGACTTCCATTAACAATTTAAAATGTACAAGTGCCTTAAAAATCTAGAATGAAAAATAATATTAATTGCAATTTATTTCGTTATATCTCTTCTTAAGGTGTTGCGGGGCGAGGTATGAACGATGGTTCCCATCATTTCATGAGAAGGCTTAAAATTAAAATTAAATTTTAAAATGTTTAAAATCTAATAAAGACCAACATTGTTTTAAAGCTAGATTTCTTAACTTTTTTTAATTGGTTTCACATGTCTATGATTTTTTTCCGTAGCGTAAAACCGAATAAAGATTAATCTTTAAGGGAACAAGGACGATACACAGTACAGTACACATGTACAGTAAAGCTTGTTAAAAATAACAAATTATTGTAACATGCAGTAGTATTTGCGATCAAGTCAAGGTCTCGCGCCTCTGATATTTTCATGTGCGGATCATTTCTAATATGAATACCACTTGTCTTAAGGTGAAGTAAAAACATCGTGAGGGAACCTGCATGTCTGAAAGAACCTAGCAAGTTCTCGAAAGACATGTGAAGTCCGTCAAACCGCACTCCAAAGCGTTGTGATCCTAATCTATCCCCTAGTCTATGTATTTGAATAAAGTATATTTTGATTTTGATTTTATGGCGTGATTCCTCTCATAATAGAGGGAGGTCGTGCCCAGCAGTGGGACGTTAAAAAAGGGGCTGAATAATAATATTAAAATATTTAATGCCAGTTCCGTCGAGCAACAGTCCACGACCCCAAGACAGGGGAACTGGTACCTGCTCACTATCGTATAAGCAAGTCGGCGTGGTTGAAAGACGAAGAGTCCGAAGTGGTGGCGCGAGTGTCGCGGCGCGTGGCTGACTTCACGGGGCTCAGTATGTCCTCAGCGGAGGAACTTCAGGTTGTTAACTATGGGATTGGAGGCCATTATGAGCCCCATTTTGATTTTGCTAGAGTGAGTACTTTCTTTTGTTTATATTTGTTAAGTATCTAGTGTTCTATAGTGGTGCATGTCTGAGATCCCTGTTTTGTGTTTCTTTTAGGTTATGTTATGTAATTTAAATTCTATTACTTTATCTAAATACAAAATTAAGCCAAATCGTTAGAAACATATCCGGTATACACGGAAAAAAATACATAACATTAGGGTACTTTCGGTGGTGAAAAATAAATTTTGAAATTTGATAAAAATAAAAGATTATGTAGAATATACTTAAATATTCTGATTTTGAGTCATAAAAGCTCATTATTGATTTATTATATTAAAATTAAAAGTCGTAATTTTTAACCTGTATATCACGTGACCTAAAACACGAGCTGCCTTGGGTGTGACGTCAGTCAGGCAACGTTCAGCTGTTAACGTTGAGTGCCGGTCGTACATAGGTACTACATACAAGACTGTTGTTTATTACCAGTATTACGTCACCAAATGGCTGACAGCGTTTTTGCGGGAATAAAAAATGTTTAAAATTAAATTTAATTTTATGGCAAAAAAGCGTGTTTATTTTGCCGAAATATATTTTATTGTGGCTTTTTATTAGGAAAATCAACATTTTAAAGTACTTTTTCCAACATAGGAGAATACCCTATTGTTAATTTATTATTACTAGTGGTCGCGCTGTCGGCGAAGTTCGACAATAATTAATAATTAATATAATATATTGTGCTATTTCTTAAATCAATATATTTTTATGTAAATTTGTGGTGTGCAATAAAGAATATTTTTATTTAAATTTATATATAATAAATGAATTTATTATGGTTATGTTTGTTATTCTGTGTGTCAAATACATGGTAATGTGTGTAATGTTTGTTTTATTGATATAATGTATTTTTATGCATAATTAAAAAAATATTAGAATTTTGCACATCTTCTCTATATAAACTATAAATGTGGGAAATTTCATACTTTACCGTCCGCGAAATTTTCGTCAAAAGGGGTACAAAGTTTTTGCTTCACGTATGAATATATAAATAAGTTTATTAAAATATATAAAAAAGTAAGTTGCAAATTGCATTAATACTATTTAAAAAGTATATGCACTTATTAACTATTTTACAGAAACAAGAAAACGCATTTGCAAATTTCAACGGCAACAGAATAGCTACTGTTTTGTTTTATGTAAGTACTTCAAATTATCAAGATATTAATGTGATTTTTTTCTAAAGTTGTAATTCGTTCATTCTACATACATAATTGTGTGTGGGGCAGATGTCGGACGTGTCGCAAGGCGGCGCCACGGTGTTCACGGAGCTGGGGCTGAGCCTGTTCCCGCGGCGCCGCGCCGCCGCCTTCTGGCTCAACCTGCACGCGTCGGGCGAGGGCGACCTCGCCACGCGCCACGCCGCCTGCCCCGTGCTGCGCGGCTCCAAGTGGGGTACGTGGGGCAGATACTGACATGACACACGACACTTACATTTTCCAACATAAGGTTGCGGGGCATAGACGCAGTGATACAAAACAAACAATAAAATACTATAATAGTAGTAAATACTCGTAATAGTGCATTCACCAATAAAGTTTCTACAAGCAAACAATGCACATAGTATAAAATTAGGTCCCAAAAAGTTTCTTTTAAAAAGTCAGTTAAGGGAAAAAATTAATGCGCCGGTAAATGAAATATGCTTAGTTTTACCAATATTTGAAATATCGGATCGGATGATGGGTTTGTAGAGTATATTCACATGGCGCTTATATTGTTATGAATTGTTTTGAAAGGAGATAATTTAAGAACGAAAGACTTAACTTACTCGTCCTTAAATTTTACACTTTAACTATGTCACTTTTCGATGGGGAAGCTATCATGCATGAATCAAAAATATTTCATAAAAATTATACCTCCGTTACCGTCTTATCTGGTTATCAGATGGGTGAAGATCGATCCCCCACGGTTTCCTCTACTATAAAAAACGTACGACGCACTCTATCTTGAGAATTGAGATTTACGCATATTTTCAGGTTCCAGATCATTTCTATAGTGCGCTGATAACCTTACAGGACCTATATATACCACGTTTTAATGCATTGCGCATTATTAAAATAATATTGTCGTGTAAATAGACCCTTGTTCACACTGCCCCATTTATGTTTATACTTTGTTAATTAACAAATTTGTTTCACTTCATCATTCCATACTAGCACAGAACAGTACCTACTTACATGGACATGATATGCCGTATTTTCCGTCAGTATACAATTATGGAACATGGATAATAAATTCTAACATTATTCATCATCAATCATCATATCAGTCATTCATAGTCACGGTCCTTTAATTTAATTCAAAATATCCTGTTTCATAATCATTTCATAATCATAAATTTTTCTACTATAGGATTTCCAATTAGTTATCAAAAACAAGACCTTTAATATTTAATCTATACTAATATTATATAGAAGTAAAGTTTGTGTGTTTGTATATTTGTTAAATTGTAAGGGGTAATCTCGGGATCTACTGAACCGATTTTTAAAATTCTTTCACCAATAGAAAGCCACATTATTGCTGAGTGTCATAGGTTATATTAAAAACCGAAAAATAAAAAGGCTTTTACGTGGTAGTCCGTTTTGCAAAGTGAATCGGAGAAAAAATGGTCGAATGAAAGCGTTTCTTACGCGATTATATATGGAAATGACGTCATTTTTAAACTATACTAAAGAGGTTACACCTGGGAACGAACCCGAGCGAAGCGAGGGTAAGTCGCTAGTATATAATATAAAATTATAATTAATTTCTTTCATTTCAGTGAGCAACAAATGGATTCATCAAGGAGGTCAAGAATTAATTAAGCCCTGTGACCTTGAATATCAGGACGAAAGCATGATCCGGCCACTGCCCAAAGCAGTACCTAAAACATTTCGATAGATAACAAATAGTCAATCAAAAAGAACTGATTAAGACCAAAATTGAGTTGATTCTCGTATAAAATTAAAACTTATTATAAGTAATTTTTAAAATTTAAAAATTAACAATACATTTGAACAAATCAATGGAATATATTTACAATATTATTTAACATCCTTAGTTCCTGAAATTATGTAGTCAATTTATTAAAAAAATAACTAATTGTATTTATTTGTTTAAAAAAATAAAATATGTATATATCTATAATCTATATAGTATACGCAAGATACCCCTACCTTTTATTTTACAATTATTGTAAATCAAATTTTTATTATCAATTGTTCACATTCATGTGAATATTTTTACATACAAATTTTGCTATATACTTAGTGTTAACACAATTGATTAATATATAACTTAAAACTAAATAAAGATAAAGATACAAATATTATTTTACCTTATATGTTTGTAATTAATTACCTTTACAATAAAAGATGTTGTCTTGCCTAAGATATTTGTTGCCAGTGTCAAAAATGTATGAATCAACATCTCATAATCTCATAGCGTTACAGAGGCTGTCATGGTATATTATAAGTGCTCTTATAAATAAGATAAAATAAATTATTTGAATTAATGGCCATTATAGCATTTACTTCATAATATTTTTTATATGTTGATATTTTAATTATGTTTTTACGATGCCATATAATAAATAATATTATTTCCCTGACATGGTAAATTGAGTCATATACATAAATGATTTTAAGTTTAATTTCATTAACTCTTGACACAGCGTTATAATTGTACAAATGTAATATTAATAAAAATCTTTTTTATACATCATTTTTTATTTCAAAATGCTTTACTACATATAATATTATTAATAGGCATAATTGGTTCTGCTAATATTAAAATAACTGCTCGATTGACGTTTGGAGAGCAATTTAAGACAACAAAAACGTTACATATAGAAATATTATTATACTGTACATAACATTCCTGTTGTTCATACATTGCCCTAAATCCTTCTCGCTTAATGATCTTGAGTTTTCGGGATCGTTGCTAGAAGAATGTTCCAGAACAAACAAAGTAAGTACATGCATATATCAACTTAGCATTGCACACTACTGTGTTTGCTGTGAACCATTCTTACAAACGGTTCTACTTCATAGAAAATTCTTCTCTTAGTCTTTTTTCGATGAAATTAGGTTGATTCTAGTTTATTCTTAATTACAAGGAATTAATATTTAAAAGCCTTGCGACGTTAAATGTATAGCAGTGAGTGGTCACTGCTTAAGTAACGTTATTTTAAAGAAAATTACCTAAAAGTTAGTGTGTCGCTCATTTTGGTGAAACTTTTCATAATACAATAACATGGTACATAATTTTAAGACCCAAGATAAGGCAAATACAAAAGTATATAGTTTTACAGTCTAATATGTTTAGAAAAAAATCATAAAGCGAAATATTTTATTTATAAATAACAATAATATACTTAATTTTTTATACTTAGTAGACGTAATCATACCGCAACGATTTAAATATTCTTTTTAGATAAGTAACCTTCAGTTTTGTATTTCACTGTTGCAGAGTTACGACTCTTTGTTATAAAGTCAAACATGCTTTAGTTCTCGCGTTACGCGGATGAATTCCATGTTTATGGAAAACTGTCGGTGCTTTCTTACGTAGCGTTCAGTTACATTCTTAGTAAATCTAAAATCTTATAATTTTATCTATCTAAAATCGCATAGATCTTTAAATACTATTGTCGGATGCGATGATTCTTCATTTAATATTATAAGGCGGAGGTAACCCAGCGGTAACGCGCTCACCTGCATAACTGAGTAAAGCGGGTACACATACTGGTCCTCCACTCCTGATATTTTTAAGTGAATCTTTTATAACATGATTACCATTTACCACTTATCTTACGGTGAAGAAAAACATCGTAAGGAAACCTGCATGACTAATGTGGTCCTACAACCCGCACTAGGCCAGCGTGGTGGACTAAGGCCTGATCCCTCGTATTTAAGGGATGCCCGTGCCCAGCTATGCGACGTTAAAAGGGGCTGAAATTCAAATAATAAAAAGAAGTGGTTAGGTACGACTTACGATTACTGTTTAAATATGTTGCATGTTGTATTCAACACCCTTTTTAACATCGTCATATTATATAGGTACCGACTACCTACTTACCTACAGTTACTTGAATACCAAGCCATGTAGCGCCTCATTCATTAGTATTAAAACACCTATTAAGTATATTAATTCTTTAAAATTTAAATTATTATCATTATCAATACATATAAAATTCAAACTAAATCGAAATTGTAAGAAATAGTCATTATTCTCAGATGCATATGTATAGTTTGAACAATTTTGTCTGTCTTAACACTTTTTGATAAAATTTGCTATAGTGATAGTTTGCGATCCGGATCAATATATAGGATACTTTTTACTACCGGCAAATATCTCATTTCTAAAAATGTATACTAACCGTATAAATTTGAAGAACCCGAGCGAAGCAACTTGCTAGTGAGCCGAGTAAGCCTTTACTTATAACTATTTTCTCAAATAAATTTTGGAAGCTATCTGGAATTATAAAAACAATCAACCACAAACTTCGCTGCGTGGGCTGCACGAAAGGGACTTCTTTTTTCGAACTTAATTTATTATAGGTACTATTTAGTCAAAATATACCTGACAGCCTAAGCCTAATCGTAATCACCTTCTATAATGGAAAATCGTATGAAAATCTATGCAATAGTTTCTGAGATTAACCTGATTCCACAGAACAAACATAAACTGGCTGGTAACTTTCAAATTTTATAATGTGCAGTGCTTATACTGACCACTCCTTTTATTCGTAATAACAATAGATTTTATAGAAAAAGAGCTTACCCAATTTATTTAAATAAGCTTTGAAACACAAACACTTGAAATAGAATAAGTTAAATTACATCAGTATCTCATTATAAGTTAAATGAAAAAATATAATTGAATATCGAAATGATTCTAGTTATTCACTTCACTTGCGAGTGCAAGAGTTACCAGATACCAACTAACTGGTGGTGCCGACTGTCGCCGGCTAACGATGCAACCGGAGCTTCAGTATAAACATCCAGTGATAGGAATCCTCAGCTGTCGCCTGCGCCTCGTAAAAATAAAGTAGTACATTGAAATACCTACTCGTATTGGAATATGTGTTTGAAAATTACATGGTGATAAGAGTTGTTGTTGCTCATCACTGGATATTAATTATTAAGTCAATTCATATACATAGCTATATTTTGGGACCTTTTTTATAAAAATGTAATGTAATTAGTTGAATTTTTAAGCTATAGAATAATGATAAACCATCACTGATTTAGTTTTAATTAAATAATCTTAAAAATCACTACCTATTAGGGGAGAGTTGGATAATACCGCGCGGCTGATAATTCCGCGCCTAGGCATATCTCAAAAACTATACACTAGTTGTGCGATCCAGTGCGTAAATATCAAAGTCCGACATGCTTACACCTCCCCGCGCGCATCACCACTTTGTCCCGAACGACGAGGGAGGGACAAGGTGTTGTAGATGTTTTTTACCTCACTCCTTATAATTTTGTGTGCACTTTCGATAGGAGGTAAGCCATACTGTATTTATATTGTAATACATTAAACCCATACATTTTAATGCTAATATACTGTAGAATAATTGTTAGAACAATTTTTATCATACAATTTACTTTTCTGTATTATTTTGAGGTTACAAAATGAAATGATCAAGTTTGACAATTTCGCGCCTGGGGCGTGGTATATAAGGCGAGAGCGCAAAATTTTAAATCATGAAATAATGTTTTAATTAATAACTCCGTTAAAGCAGCGGTTAGAATTGAACGAAGGTAAGAAAAAAAGAAAAAAAAGACAAGAATATTGCAGAGAAGAAAGTTGAAGATAAGAAACATAAGAAACAAACTAAAAGAACGTCTATAAAGATTGTATGAAAAGCAAATAGAAAAAGCTCCGGAACGTGGTCCGAGACTGACATTACACTATATTGGGAAAGCACAGCCTCCGTGATTTTCGTGTCGCGTTTTAGGATGGACATTTTGAGGCTATGTTCCAGGATGGTTTTCGCTGAGGCCCCCTCCACTCGACGAATAAACCTGCCGATCGCGTCGTCACCGTTACCAGAGTAGTAGACACAGTTCTTGGTGTCTTGGTGTCTAGTCACCGCTACAACAGCATGCGGCACGCTGTCGTGAATACGGAGTCTTTTGCTCGTTATCCGGACGATTATGGTTTCTCTGTAGGTTTGGCCCTGTGCTTCATGGATGGTCATGACATGCGACCCTTCACCGGATTCATATCCTTGGTTCATAAGGATCTTCTTTTCTTCCTGAGTGTGGACCAAATATAGGGTTGTTGGGTGGATGGTATTTGCGCGTCAGTAAATCTTTCCAAGCTTAGGGAGTGGATGGTTTGACTAGAGGAGTAGATATTACCATAGACGTCGCTGATGGCATATGCGACGTCCTTGGGGTTCCTATGCGTACAAGACAAGTGACAACTCACATGTGATGTTGGTCACCATAGTTGGCCAGAAATACCTTAGCTCGTACAGATTTTCTCTGTCGATATAAGGCAGCTGGTTTATGTCTCCGATGAGTGCCACTTCTTCTGCACCTGACAGTCGGGCTGCCATGACTATGGCTCCAAAATGGTTCATGAGGGGTTTGTGAAAACTTAAAAGTGTGTTAGTTTTTTTATTACTATAGTTACTTACCGATTTGCACTAAATTAATGTGGGCACGGTTTTATCAAACCTAGGCACGATATTATCCGACCAGTTTGATAATACCGCGTTTTCCCATTTTTTTATAATTTTGTAATAATTACTTTCTGTTCAAACTTAGGATTTTTTTATCATACTATATGTGTACCTAAATAAATTTCCTACTGCTTACAGCTTTTTTTGTTTCTAAAAATCAAACCTTGCCCTAATTATAGGTCCAAGCCCTTAGGGGCTCGGTACTATCCAACTCTCCCCTACTTATTAAGTTTTAAAATTTAAGGTTTTAAATTTAAAGTTATACTTGACTTCAGGGGAATTACGCTGAATTCCTTCTGTCTCCATATGTCTTTCAAAAACTTGTTAGGTTCTCTCAGACACGCAATTTTCCTCACGATGTTTTCCTTCGCCGTAAGACAAATAGTAATCATGTTGAAATGGTTCGCACGTAAAAATATCAGATGTGCGAGACCCGGGATTTGAACCCGCTCCACTGGTTTCCCAAGCGACTGCATTACCCCTGGGCAATAACTGCCTACAGGTTATTCTTTACTTAAAATATTTTAAAAATACCTCCCTTCAAATTCTGTATTTTTATTTTTCAGTTTCTACTATTTCATTATGGGTAGGTATAAATTAGTAATGTGAACTTGGCTGTTCCCCTTTACTTTAATTTAAGAACCTTTACGTGCTTCATTAATTATGTCAAAGAGGTACTTCATTTACATAATACCTTGCCACTAACCGCAGCGGAATGATGAGAGCTCTCTAAAACTTATAGTAACTCTTTCTAAAGTTAGGTATTATTTGTACGAAATTTTATTACAATAGGTTTAATAATCATGAAGCTGTATTGTTATATGAATTTCATTATTCGTATTTAAAATTTTATATTTTTTAAGAAGACGTAATAAAATTATGACCATTTTATTTTGATAAGGTTTTATTCTATTCCTTAGATTCTAGCTCAGCATGCGCTGTTGTTTTTCTCCGAAAAAAATAATTGTGGAATTCCTAAACAATTGATCTACAGCAAAATGTATCTTTATTGTTTTTCTACGTATTGATTAAACAACATCAAATAGGTATGTGTTTAACAAACATGTGGAAAAATGAAAACACCACATTACGTTAGTTTAAAACCCGCGCAGCGCAATAAAGTGGATGTGATGATAGGTTTTCGTTGGTAATTTTAATTATTTTTAAAAAAAAATTAAACCGACTTCAAAAAATCTGCACTAAAAAGAGAAAAATCTAAACTAAAAAGTAGAAAATAATAGTTTTAAGAACTTTGTTAATTTTGGAGTCGGTGCCAGCCAAAGCAAAATAACCCTAAATAGATACATATTCGATTAATCTATCAATTTGTAAACATAATCAAAATACCTGGCTGGCACCGACTCCAAAATTAACAAAGTTCTTAAAAGTATTATTTTCTACTTTTTAGTTTAGATTTTTCTCTTTTTAGTGCAGATTTTTTGAAGTCGGTTTAATTTTTTTTAAAAAATAACTTATTTTTCCATTTTTAGTGTGCCTTTTATTAAGCTGATTTAATTATAGTGACTTACTATATGTCACTAATTTAAAATCTGTTTAAGCTTTATATTAAACAACGAGCATACCTATTAACGTATGTAACGTAATAGTAATTAATTATCGGGTCTACCGAAAGGGGGGGGGGGGGGGGGGGGTTGTTGGTGTCCAAAGAGTACTCGATGTACGACTACTGTAGCTGTAACTAAACTACGAGCTCATCTTTATGTTTACATTCCCCATACGAAATAGTTTAAATAAACCACGTCCATTATTCCACCTAACTCCTAGAGGTTAATGAGATTTACCTTCTATTATCATATTAACGTAATAGCCTGGAAGAACACAACTATCAGTCTATATGTATGTATAATTTTAAAAGAATTTCCTTTCAACTCCTAGCCGTTGTGGAGTTGTACCTTCCATCATCAGCTTATCCACATGAGATGGTAATTATCAGATGCAAATCCTTAAAAAACTTTAGAAAATATATGAAAAATGTACTAAGTGCCTATAAAATTTAAGAGTTGCCATCGATTTCCCTAGGATCCCATTATCAGATCCTAACTTGGTGACAATGGGAACATCTTGGAAGTATACCCTACCAAACAAAAAATAAATTTTTGAAATCGGCCCACAATTGACGCATAAATCGGTGAACACAGATAAACAATAACATTTGAAGAATTCTACCTTCCATCATCAGCTCATTACATGAGATTACGATTTTCAGACGCAAATGCTTGAACAGCTTTAGAAAATATATAAAAAACATAATAGGTGCCTATAAATTTTGAAAGTTGCCCTGGATTTCCCTGGGATCCCATCATCAGATCCTGATTTTGTGATAATGGGACCCCCTCAGAACTATACCCTACCGAACAAAAGAAAAATTTTTGAAATCGGCCCACAGTTGGCGGAGAAATCGGTGAACATACATAAAAAAAAAATACATACATCGGAACATATAACCTCCTCCTTTTTTGAAGTCGGTTAAAAAATACGATTTTTTTAAACTTAATGGTTATGTTGCATATAAGGAAAACATATTTACATATATTTTGATGACTTTTTTAATCAACTACTTATTTTATATTACTAACAATTCCCGCGACTCCGCTCGTATTCTATTCGCTATTAAAAAATAATAATTATTGGGGGTAAAGGATGAAAATTTAGGGTTATAAGTATTTTTGATGCCAAATCATAAAAAAATAAAAAAAACTGATTGATTTGATGAAATAAAAAATAAATAATAATCTGGAGAGGGCCACCCTCATCATCTAGCGGAATAATTATAATTTATTAGCCTACGACGTATTCTCAGACCTACCAAATGTACAAAAAAAAACATAAAAATCGGTCAAGCCGTTTCGGAGGAGTTCGATATCGAACACTGTGACACGAGATTTTTATATTTTAGGCTAGTAATTCCCGCGGCTCCGCCCGCGTGAATTACTCAATCAAGACAAAATTAAGACCAATCATCGTTCAACTTTAAAGTAAAAGCTCATATTATGGAGAATAGCTTAGCTTTTTATAGCAGAATTAGGTAAGGATATATTTAATATTATGTATTTTATTTAAACTATGAAGTTTGTAAGTTTCATAATATTTATTATTCCATTTAGAGTTCACATCAAAAATAATAGTTGTTTTGAAATATATAGAGATTCTAAGACAAATATTTAATTTTAAAATCTACGATCTATTAATTAAACATTTATAATATAGTAATATAAGAAACATTCAATAAAGGTAAATACTGATAAAACATTTATCTCTACTTAAATCTACAATCCAGGGGACACAACATTTATATTTTTATCTTTAGAAGACAATAAATTTAAAACAATATAATATGAGTTGTAGATTTGTTAAGGTTAAAAAATAATAAAAAATAAACAAGAGATTGTGAGTATGAATGATTGGCATGAACAAGCATTATTTTATGTAAATCATTCTATTCACAATCTTAAATCAATCGGTCCATTCCTTCAATTATACCCTGTACTTAAGTCATAACTTTCCAATATATTCTCTTCTTTCCAAACAGTGGGTAGTGTAATACTTACAGTAAGATAAAAATAGTCCTAAAGAGGATCAAAAATATAACTCTTCAAAATAGAATAGAGATTCTCATAAAACTTACATATTGTTCTACAGCAGAAATGTTATAATCAGACTCTTAAGTTATAGGAATGTGCGTAGTTTAAAGCCAAGGATAGGTTACAACAGGTGTTTAACACTAACGTCTAACTGGGGCCTCTAACATCGATTTACAGCGAAACACAGAAAAATTTGAAACATTTAAACACCGAACATTTAGACACCGAGTAACATTCGAGATTTCTACGAGCTGACCTGATGAATATTGTGCCCGTTAAAGGCTTTAATAGCTAAATATTAATACCTAATTATAATAATAAATTAATGGTAAGAAAACAACAGCCCAAATTAACAACTAAAATCTAAACATTGCAACATAGTTTAAAGAGATTAGGGCACTTTAACCTCTTTATGATAAAGGAAAAAAATAACTCCATGAAATTAGATTTCATAGTTCCGAAATTTAGAAATGACTTCAGAAGGCGGCTCTTGGTTACCAGTTCCCCAGCGCCCCCACAGAGCAGCACCTCCCTCAGAAGCTCGACGAGCTGCTGCATTAGTGGGCCCCAGGCTGGAAGGTCCTGAAGAGCGATCAGATTCATCCTCTAACATACGATCCTTGGTATTGGGTTTGGACCAATGCATAGATTGTTGAATATGTTCCTTCATACCAAGCCATTGTTTGTAGCCCATGGATATGCCACTCTGCCTCCACTTATCATAGAGTGCACGCTTAGATGGATCACACAAAGTCTCTTTGGCTTCCTAAAAATAAATATTAAAACATTAAAAAACTTGTAATTTTTTCTGATAAATAAACAGGGGTTTCCCCACCAATGATTCATTTGGAAAATCTTATATTTGATGTCATGTTTACCTTTAACATCTGAAACTTTGCCTCTGCATCTTTGTCACCATCATTCTTATCAGGATGGTATTGCAGAGCTAATACTTTGTATTCAGTAGTTATCTGCTCTATCTGAAATATAGATTATAATACACATATTAATTAACAGTAAGACTAAAACATTAGATCTTATAAATATCAGCTAAGCAACTACAAAAATGTACTCGATTTGCGCAGGATTTTTTTTCCAATAAGTTCCAGGATGTAGGTCAACTGGGGCCTTAGATTAAGGTCAAATATAAGATTAATCAATACTTTTTGCAA
Organism: Boloria euphrosyne; assembly: GCA_951802675.2. Classification (NCBI taxonomy): domain Eukaryota; kingdom Metazoa; phylum Arthropoda; class Insecta; order Lepidoptera; family Nymphalidae; genus Boloria; species Boloria euphrosyne. Next base: position 6,073,175 of record OX637878.1, read on the forward strand.
TAAACGACACGCAACGCAAGCAAACGCAGGCTGAAATCTGATTAGTACTTACAGATGAGTTTTCATCACATCCGAGCAACCCGTAGAAATCATCATTGGGATTCCGTTGATAATTCAATATTTCGTCTACTCCGGTCATTTTCACGACCCTCCCTTAGAAACCCCCAACGTAGACTGGGGAAACTTGGTCAATGTTGCACGTATAGCAAACGATTTGTAGTAGTGTTTGTGTAGATTTAATTTGTGTAATATTACAAGTTTCCACTATATGTATACTTCTATCGTAAATAATGTACACATTTATCTACGCTATGACAGTGTACGAAAGGCTATAATGCCGTAAAGATATTTTATTCTATTATGATACTTAGTTTTTTGTCTCACTCTAGCAAAGTTCCAGTGTAACGCTCACTTAACTGTGTATGAACACAGGCTCACACAATCAAAGATCGAGCGATGACAAGTGACGTTGACGCTACTGTATTATACAATGCTGCATAAATCAACGTTTATATGAATGTTAAGAGTTTGATAACGCAATGTATATTGAAACATAGTAATTGTTGCCAGTCTTAAATCTGGTAGAGGTCCTTAGGGAAACAGAAAGAGTACGCATATTCGAATGAAGCTTTTACTGCGCAGTTCAGGTGTTGAGATCAATACCGCAATGGACTAATGATTTTTTTAATGTATTTTTAAATCTTCATTTAAGAATTCCACTATAGTTTATAATTATATTCAGTTCACATCACGGGTGACTAATAAACTTTACATCATTTATTTTATTGTTATAGACTAGAGTACACTCACACCAAATAAAGTAGGGTAATAAAAAATCAAGACTATAATTAATATTGTTTTTATTTTAGTTATTTTCCTCATTGTTCCGAAAAGTTAAGTTTTTGCAACCTAAATTACTAAATTATACTTTAATAACGTATATTTAAAATTCAACGCTCACAAGCATATTAACTAAAATACTTAATTTTAACATTTACTCAAGCAGTGTTGATCGAAATAAATAATTACAGTTGGCCTTTTAATGTACTTTTGTTTTACTAAAAACTTTATACCTAATACTTTCTGAAATAAGCTTTGAAAATGTATCTAGAGATCTAGACATAAAAATAAAATGTTTGTTTGTTGTTATTCAAAATTATAACATTTTTTCACTAAATGCATAATAAGGAAGTATGTACGGTTCTTACATCAAACATTTCACATTTATTAAATATTTATTCTGTATGTCTATCTGTTTGTTTCGGACTTTCTCTTACTTTCTCTAAAACGGCTGGACCGATTTTGACGGGATTTTACTAGACTTACTACATACTCGCAGATAGGCTACTTTTATTTTAGAAATTTTATTTATTCTAATTATAAAGCGGATTTTTGTTCTACAAACATTAAAATTTGTCAACGAGCACCTGGAGTCGCTAGTTTAGGTGATAAATATTTTTAAGAGTACCTTGGAATGAATTTTAAGCTTTTCTTTTACATAGTTAAAGTTTGCAGGTCTCTTATTTGGTCTAGTACTGTACTGGATCTATCATTGCAACAATTATTAGTGGTATTGTATTATGTGATCGGTACTACAACTATCTCTACATATAAAATTGAAGTGTCTGTTTTTAATTTCAAATTAACAACTTTTCACTAAGTGACTAAATGCATATGAAAATATATACGCAGATAAGCTAATGTTAGGAGTAACTTAGGCTACTTTTATTGTAGAAAATTGTTTTATTTTGACTAGCGGAACTCGCTGGCACAGAGTACATTATATTATATACTGCGTTGCTAGCGCTGAATCCAGGGACGAACCGTACATATTATGTGTATGTAAATGTACTAAACACAATGAACATATTTTTTTATTTAATTTTATTCGGAAGACAAATAGTAATTAGTTTCATATAAAACAAAAAAAATAAAATCCATACATATACCAATTAAGTCTATACAATTGTTGTGCGCCACTGTATTAGCTTATTATTTACATAATGTAAAAAAGAACAAAACAAAAAGAAATTAAGAAAAAAAATACTTCGTACAGCTACTTTTAGTTAAAGTTTTGAAATTATTTAATGGCAGTTAAAATAAATCAATTTAATAATTAAATATTTCGTTATGCAACTTGTAAGAGCGGTATAAGATCACTTTATTTGATAAGCCTATTATGCCGTTAGTTTGTAGTTCTTTTAGGCAGAAATTCGTCTCAGGGTCGAAGTATTTTTCCCTAGTGCTGGTAAAGTTTTCAGTATCTGGAATACAAAAAAACATGAATTCAGCTTTTTTATAAACCGCTCATCGCTATATTAGTTTATGTAATAACTGTTTTGATTGATGAGTATAAATTCATATAAATAATTTCTTGACAGTATTTTTACCATTGATAAAAATTAACCTATAGCTACCTTATTTGTAACAAACCGATATGACACCGTAATCATTAGGTTTTTATAGTGATGTGAATGGACAACGGCTGTACTACATATAACCCTGTTCTATTTTCTGAAATAGGTACTTTTTGAAGTATCTACTTTATATTGTGCCTAAAAATATCTAATAATATGTAAAAATCTGTCACAGTGTTTGTTATCGAACTCCTCCGTAACGACTTGACCGATTTTTATGATTTTTTTTGTGTGAGTATATTTGGAAGGTCTGAGAATAGACCGTAGGCTAAATTTTATTCCCCTAAGTGATAAGGGTGGCCCTCACCAGATATTTTATTTTCAGGCCAAATTTATATTTTACTACATTTGGTATAAAAAAAATCATATAACCCTAAATTTTCAACCTTCGGGCACGGGCGAAGCCGCGAAAGTCGCTAGTATATAAATATTATTAGTCTCTACAAAAAGTCAATCGTGACTCTTGCTGTGCGATAAGAGATTACTAGTCATAAAATGACTTCCTTAGATAAATACAGATGTTGTCGGATTATATCAGGTACATTATACATAGTACCTTCATTAGATGAGGTTTGTTTTGACTGGGGTATTTTCCATATTGATATGGAAAAATCATAAAATATCCAACCCACTATTAATTAGTTAAACATTCATATTAGTGTTATGTACTGAACACAGTGTACATTTTTCGTTGCTTAGAGGAGAACTATATAAACTAGAGCTATATAATATATTTATTAATAAATAGCCAATTGCCTTCCTTAACAAGCAAGCTATCTAATGCAAAAGATGATGCTAGAATTACTAACACGATCTGTTTATTCAGATCGTGTTAGTAATTCCTGAGATTAGGGTGTTCAAACACACGAACAAACAAACTCGGTCTGTCCATAACATATTAAGTAAAAATACAAAATTTCCTAGGTTTTTTATTATGTTGCCCAGCAGCCCAAGATATGGTAGCTAGTATTCATATTAACTGGCAAACGAAAACTAATTATCTAGTTTTACTTATTTGAATTGCTCACTACACATACCTAATAATGGCGATATAATAGTGATCGCTTGAGCAAAGCAAAGGGCAAAACCCTATGTGTACGTACCTATATAATTATGCCAAGTGAGAGCTTAAAACTCAAGTCGCATATTTAACTTAAACTGTGCTAAGAGTTACTTTAAGTAGGTACTTTAAGTAAGTAGAATACCTATAACCTACCTAAGATCGTTTTATATGTAAGGTCTTCTTCCACATTTAATTCCTAAATGTACCCTGCGGGCTGTGCCTAGATTATTTTATTATACGATAGTAAATAGTTTTATTAAAATAAAAAGACATAGCATTTAAGAATTAAATATACATTCAATTAAATACTAATTTCTGCAAAATAAATAACTCTTAGTAATAGTAGGTACATATAACTTATTTATATCAAAGGCTCTAAGAAGAAAAAATGTTAAGAAATAATACTAAAAATATTTATTTACTTATGAATAAAACATGAACAGAGTGCTTTATTTGAAAATTTTATATAAAAAGACAATGTAGGGAAACCTACACTCAATATAAACATCAAGGCTGACGGTATTGCATATTCCGTGCATGCTCTAGACATTGGCGTTTCAAACAGCTCCCAACGCGTTTTTGCATCAAAAATAGCCACTGAAGACGCTCTAAACGTAAGTTTACCGAGTTCATCGGCCACATCGGGTGTGTGCCCCGCTTGTAGTAGAAATTATGTTTACACGGCCCAAACAATTCTTTTCTAAAGTGACAGTGTTTATTAGATTTTCCGTATAACAGTGCTGTTATTATGGTACTGTATCGAGGACATCGACAGGCCCTGTCAACGAACTAGTCGTTTGAAGATCCACCATCTTTGGCAGCGGAAGTAGCGGCGGATGTCCCGGCAATGGGTGAGTGGAGTGGCATATGAATGCTTAACAACAATGCTCCGAGCCTTGTTCCCACATTTTCTATTCGCCCCGTGTCCCCGCCAAAAGTTTGTTCAACCTTTAATTTTTTGTCGAGATGGATTTAATATGTAGACGTGAACACTGAGTGTTTATTTTAGTAGTATGCGTCGTTGACACTTATTTTAAATTACCCATTAAAAATCTGTAGTTATAGGTATTTTATAATATCTATTATATTATTACGTATACATGTTTTACATCTATAAAAACACTCGGCCAAGATTTGTGTTTTTACATTTATTATATTTATTTTTCTATATAAGTAGAATTAGAGATTAGAATAACAAACACGAGACACGTGCTATGCGCCTTTATTTTTTGGTAGGTAATAAAGTATAGGTATAATCATTAATTAGGTAACTACATTTTATTTATATTAAACTGATGATGTTACATCAGGTACATTATATGTAGGTAGGTTATCTATCACCTATGTATTTTTTATATTCTAATATTTAATGATTGCAATATATTTACTTACTTCATTGTATGTACAAAGAATGTAAACTACAGTACACATAATTATTACTGCGTATGTCATATCTGCGTGGAATAGTGACAGGAATACTAACTGCGTTGAATATTTTCATACGAATAAATTAAAATCTTTGACCAGATGGATTCGAGATTATCGTTTTTATGATACCTGAATCTGACCGATGACCGAATTCCTGACCGATTTCGGCCATGGCGGCCAACAACACTGAGAGTAGCCATCTGCGAATGAGATAAGTACTTATTATAGTGCTCAAGTATGTGCATTAAGATTCTCAACAAGAACTTTCAGAAAATTCTCTCCTGTGATGATCCTTTTATCTATATTCTATAGTTTTAATGAGAAGATATTTCGACACTATCTGTGAAAGATCAAGCGTTTGAATGACTAGGTACTAGGTACTAGGTAGTATAGGTACGCCCAAGAGAAATTGTAAAAAAAACCAGCCTCAGTGTACCACCAACCTTTGCGATTCTGGATTAATAAGAATACCGTAACAGAAAATTTGGTATTTATATACTTTGTCTTATATGAGACTCGAACCCGTGACCTCCTAATATACATGCTCAAAAGTCTAATACTATAATGTCACAATAAAACAAATCATTATCAATAACAGCATAGATACTTTGCTTTGCTCGTGTTGTATTTATATTCTAGTCTTAACAAAGCTAAGCTTAATTTGTATCTTTTAGCAATCAATATTTTGTATCTTATTAGCCTACTAAAGCGTGTGACATTGAAACGCAGGTACTGTTACTGTACCTACCTCGCGAGCCAAACAAGTATGCGGCCCCGTTTCATTAAAACAATGCGTCAATTAACACGTTGCCAATATCATCAAATAGATACATTCAGTCAAAGATCCCCTTTTCTGAGTATCATGGTACCTAATACCTGTATAAATGTTATTTAACACAATATATGTATTTCTTAGAAAAGAAAAACATACCTTAAAAAAATATTATAGATATTATATACGTTACCATACTTAACACATAATAATAGATTATAGAAGTTAAAAAAAAATAAAAAAACATACAGACGAATAGATAACCTCCTCCTTTTTGGAAGTCGGTTGAAAATAAGATTAGGCTTCCTTCAAAATGAAAGGCATAGACTATACATAATTATGTTTTTACTACCTCTGTTATTAATGTTTGTCACCCATTTTAAAAATATTACCTCAAATTCCGTTTATAAATATCCAAGTATCTTTGAATTGTATAAAAATTTAATGTATGTACTATTAACTATAGATTTACTTATGCATCTCTACATGGATCAAGACATAATTAATGTAGAGCTTACATGAAACTAATAATTATTTCTAAAATTATATACTTAATAATAAGTTTTCATTGTTCCTCTTACGCTTGATTCTCATGATTTTTAGTTATCTCTAGTTTGCAAATTCTTATTATGTATATAGAAAATAATGACAAAACCCATTTATTTATACATTGCGCCGTTTATTCGCCTGTGACGTTCGTTAGTGAATATACGGGACAGTTAGACACCTGCTGAAGCTGACCTAGTTCTATATTTTGCAGTAGATGAACTTTAGTTCTATTAAATTGTGTTTTTATGTGTTTATTATAAAACGTTTTTTTTAATACTGGTTCTTACACAAACCTGAGAAATAAGGAAAAATATTAATAACAACAAAGTAAAAAGTTTTCGCCTATAGAGTTCACAATATTATGTAGGACATAGGTATATACTTATGTCATTTTCTTGTCGACTTGTCAACTATTGTCGATTAATAAAAATAGTTTTAAGCCTATGAATTGTATATATAGTAGGTACTTATTTTTCTTTTCAAAATAACATCATATGATAGGTTCTTACTTCTTAGACAAACAAATAAAACATAAGCCCTATAAGACACATGAAACTATTAGAGGATAAATAGCACCGGATTCGAACCCGCATCACTCGGTTATTCTAGCGAGCGCGTTACCACTTACCTCTGCCCAATCCAATATCTGTACATAAAATAAAGTCTAAGTTGAACCTCAGAATATATAATTTCTGAGCATCGACTGCCGACAATATATAGTGTGTTAGTCTATAGTCTATACAGTACATTATCAAATACTAAGGTTGCTGTTTATCCTGAGGGAAAGGCATATGAAGATACTAAGAAATAGGTATATAAAAAATTATATTTGACGTCCTCCTCTGCTGGTACAATTTAAGAGCATTGAACAATAGATGTTGTAATGAATTAAAAGCTATAAATTAATTATTTTTGTAATAAAATAGCTCACGATGTGCAATTTTGAACATTTTTTTAAATTGTGGGTAGGCACTTTCTGTTACAAGTACACAAACCTCTGAGACGTCAAAAACCTTAGTCTCTCCCGTGACCATGATTGCTATGCAGCATTCAAAACGTCGGAAACCAAAAACCTAAATAAATCCGCGACAAAATCCGAAAATATGGTTTCATACTTACTAATATCCTATTATATATTCCTTACTATTATAAATGCAAAAGTAGCTCTGTCTGTCTGTCTGTCTGTGTGTCGCGCTTTCACGCCAAAACTACAGAACCGATATAAATGAAATTTTGGTACACATAGTCTAGAGTCTACTTATCAAGGCGAAAAAAGGGATGTAAGGGTCAAAATAAGGGATGAAAGTTTGTATGAAACTTAAGTCATTTTTAATGCTAGAAGCTTTAACTAGCTAAAGCTTGAAACTTATTTTTAAGGCTTTTTAACCGACTTCAAAAAAAGGAGGAGGTTCTCAATTCGTCGGGGACTTTTTTTTTTATATGTATGTTCCCCGATTACTCGACGATGGCTGGACCGATTTGGAAAATTCTTTTTTTGTTTGAAAGGGTATAGTTTCTAGTTGGTCCCATAGTCACCAAGTCACGATCTGATGATGGGATCCCAGGGAAATCGAAGACAACTCTCAAATTTTATAGGCACTAATTATTATCATTAGATATAAATAAAAAAAGACATACAAAGTTTGTAAAAATGTTATCCTAAAGGGTACCTTGTTTGAAATGTTATAGTTTATCTTATCCACACAAATCGTTAAAAGGGACCGTTTAGGCGTGATTCAATTTGGATGTCTATTGCCTTTTTACGCCTAAATCCATATTCGCTAAACTGATTTAGAAGACAATTGGTAAACACAATAATAGGTAGGTATGACCCACTTGCCTTGCCAGCAAAAACACGAGTAAATACTGAAATAAAATGCGTCTATTAAGTATTATTTTATTTATCTATCTGTGTATTACGATTTGGCGAAAAACCTTTGAAACATAGAGTTCACATGTAATGACGGCTTTAGGTTTCACAGCGCAGTTGCAAAACCAATAATAATTAATCATTAGTTTTACCCGACTACAGCAAAGCCTTAAGCCAAAATAAGGGTTGTGTTTGACCTCTATGTATGTATGTTTTATTGTTATGGTGGATAGGTGCCTACAAATAAGTTATAAAATATTTACAAAAAATTCTCCTTCTCTCTTCGCCGCAGTCAGGTATTAATATTTAATACTTATAAGAGAGATTATTAAAACTGATAGAGGAAGAATCCTCAGCCTTTCAGTTATATATTCTTATACTCGTATTACCTATAAGTTGTAACAAAGCGTAAACCTAATTATCTACTATTGGTTTAAGAAATGTTTCTTTTATAAAATACATATTATATAGCGAACAAATCTGACCAAATTGGTTTCTTAGAGATTTGTGAGTAAAATTTTCAGTATTCGTTCGGATTCAGTTTACTCAATACACAAATAATGTCTTATTAAATAAATATCTAGTTTTACTGAACAATTTGTGCAAAGCAAAGCATTTGTGATAAGTAGAAAAGGAGAAACACGATATACCTAATTATTGTGAAAGCATTGAAAACACTAATAAAATATTATCATCGAAATACCAATAATAGCAATACATTTTAATCGTTTAGTTGTTAAGTTTGATATACGACATGTCTTGTCTCATGTTTTGATAAGCTTTATCAATACATCTTATAAATAAAATAGAATTATTATCTCCCTGTACATATAATTTTATTTATGTGTCCAGACTCCAGAAGATAATACATATACAGCCAAAGGCATATGTAGGTAGGTATATCGCCAAAAGTAAAAAAGGCAGGGTATCACTTTTTTGGTAGAAGTAATACGCTTGAGCCACAAAGAAGGAATAAAAAATTGGTAAAAGGAATAACACTATAGCACCGATCTTTTCTCCCCGAGTTATTTGAGAAAAGCTTTTCCCAAATAACTCTCGTCGGCTCAGTACGCCGCGCCCTTACTATCTAATACCTATTGATTTTGGCAAAAGCTTTCTGAGCGGCCGACGAGGCCAACGGCCTGATGTCAACCTTTTCCAAGATTACTGAAATCTAGTTTTTGATATATTGATAAATAAAATTATTTTCTAATAAATTATAATTTACTTCTGGCGTTATATTTCATTTTCATGTGAAGTAGGTATGGGGTAAGTAAGCACTAAGCATCTGATTGATTTCCTACTACTGCCATTTTTTAATAAATTAACTTGGAAATATATTTGTAATATACTTACTAATTGGTCAACTTAAAATGTTCATCTCTTATAATATAAGGATTTTCTCGTTTATTTTAAGTCTTTCAAAAAATGAAATTAAGTATTGAATAAAATCCGTGTACCTACTACGGAATAAACAACAAGATTTTTCTAAAGCCCGTATTTTGAGATTACTTTTTATGCCTTTACTTACTTCTTATGCTTTAGTAATAGTTAATACCACCGAAATACGAAGGCACGGTCGAAATTAAATAACTTAGCGACTACTTAACGAATGTAGAGTTACCTTTGTTTGCATAAGTAGGAAGAGTACAATTAAGCCAATCATTTAACAATCATATTATGTCTGCAATAAATACTATAATGGGAAAACGTAATACGAAACATAAGTAGATTGAACTTCAGTACGATGTATGTGTACAGAGAATTAATTCGACACAAGCGGAAGCGTCCAATTGTATCTAAGCCGTGGCTCGCCGTCGCCATACGATAAAGCCCATCTTTGTCTATTGACCCTTATTCGATATTCCAAGTCGGTTTTAAATATGTCATAATTTCCATACATATACATAACATGCTAAATAGGTTCTTTGTAATTTACATGGCGAATTTTATACCGAGACACAATATGATGTCATTATTATGTGATACTTATAATATCTACTCGTATTGTGTTATATAATGTAATAATAATAATTTATTGTAAGCTGCAAAAGTCTATTTCATCATTGCTTTATCAAAGCTATAATTCCATAAATTAGTAATTTGTGTTATAGGTAGTAGAGATCTACGTTCTATTACAAGCTTCGGTGGTCTAGTGGCTAGCATCTACGGCTGCTAATGCTAAGGTCCCTGGTTTGATTCCCACATAGGATATGGTTTGATAACAGAGCTTTTCTTTTAGCCCAAGAAGTTGGCAGAGTTGTACTCCAATTCCTCGGACACATGCCACGTAAAGCCGTCAGTCCTACGGCTTAACTCTCACCGGTAGTGTCCATCCATACTCGAGGTACCGTTGTCCGATTAAACTTTGAAAAGAAATTGTAGATGTTATTGTGAGAGTAAAGTGCACACTCTCTATTACTACCACTCTCATACTCCGATGGGACCACTACTCGGTACGACCAGTGAGAGCTAAGACGCAAAACCGACGGCTTTACGTGCTCTCCGAGGCACGAGGGTGGCCGTACATGCTAGACACTACACCACCGAGGCAGGTTTACGCATACCACCTGTACGTAGGTTACTACAGGTGGTTATGTAGGGCTCACTTTTTAAAGAAGTTGGTACCAGGTGCAACCCACTTGGTACATTACCTACCTACCGAGATTGTCCCAGCGGATTGAATTAGCGTTAACACAGTTCGTTCAAATATTATTAAAATAAATAGGTCTACAAAGTACTATGCCGTTTCATTAAGATAATTTTATCATCAGGCTCGCGGTGCAATGTGGAGGCATAATATGCGCCTGCGTCGCGTCGGCGCAAATAAACACGCGCTATTCCGCAAATACTCCGCGGATTTTGAACTCAAAACATACTGCTTAATCCTTTTTGTATCTGAATTTGTCACGTTTCTGCATACACCGAAACTTATTTTATTATACGAATATTTCAATTTTATATAATATATTAAAAAGATATTGTTGTGAGATGTTGTCTTGTCCTGTTTGTTTATACAATGTTATGTATACATGTACCAATTGTACCTATATACTATATAGTATAGTTTAATGTCACGTAAACATAGAATACACTTCCAAATCAATGTTTTTATAATTTCACGAAAGTTTTTTCATTTTTTATATTTTTTTTAGTAAACCGATGTCAGTTTATTTATAGACAGTAATTAAAAAGCTCCAATACGTGTATGCACTATGCATATGGACGTACAACGAACATATTTCAAACGCATGGATGCTCACATCTAGAATTACTCAGTTTCATCCATTGGGAACAATAATTAATTTGAAAAACTTCCTTCTTTGTACTCCTTTGTTAATCTTCAGTACAAGAGTAACCTTTGTTTTACAACAGATGCAAGTAAGCACTGTCAGGCCGACATCTGGTATATTTTTTTACTTCCACTAACAAAATGGTCTATTTTAAAAACGTTAGCTATAATTCCTTTTTATGAGTTTATGTAATTAAATATTAAATAAATACAAGAAAAATCATATTCATATAGGTACACATTCTACAATCATCATATGAAGTAAATTATAATAACCATTTAGTACTAATTTTGACTACACGAAGTGAGGGACACAGGTTCAACCATCCTACGTAAATAGTTCTGTGTCAGCTATTACAATAATTATAATTAGTTAATATTTTCGGTAAAACCGCGACTCTGAGGATTATCCCCAATACTTTTTAAATATAAAGAAATGCCAAATGGAGAACAGTGAGTTTAGTTTTTGGAGTTTAATCATTTCGTTTACTGCTTACTGCTTTGAGATAAAATAATAAAAATATATAAAACAACATACCTATAAAGGTATATTATTAGTTATTACATATTATGAGTTTGAATACAGAGCCTGTGCTAATGTCTCGATGAAAGCGGATAAATGTATACTTACATATGAGCGTATATTAATAATGTACCATAATAAAATAACCCAGTTATTAATACTGTTCGGAATGCAGGATATTTATGTTCCGCATGCGATACGGAACAGCTGCGTGTAGTTGCAGAATGTCATCTCTTGTCAAGCTTCTCATATTACAGACAACAGTCAAAAGTTGAGATTGCTTTTGCATTTGCATAATTAATATCCGCATCTTTAGAACTGCAAATTATTAAATGATGAAAGTTTAATCTCAACGTATCTATAAGATTTACTGAAAACAATTTTTAATTGAACGGTTTCTTCATGAAATATTGAATATATAAATAACAAGAGTGCATTTTGAATATTACTGAAGCATATGCTTCGTAATAGGTAAACGGAACCGGCGCCGAATATGAATGAACGTCAGTATCAACAATGTACGGCGTTTATTTACAAACATTGAACCCTGGCGTGTGCTACCAAAATGGACACATATGAGCACTCAAATTAAATCTGGTCGCAGGCTCCCCTTCATAAGCGTACGTGATTTTTGTTCTGGTAGGGACGTTTCCTGTTCGCGCGTGCTAAGAAAGCTTCTCTTCCTTGTGAAAGCTCGCACGTGTGGCGCGGGTCCACCTGCGCGCGCGCTCGAGATAGGCGAGGGCGCAGAGACCGACGCGCGGTCGACGGGATGTGTCGTGCTTAGTGCTTCGTAGTTCGTTCTTTGCCGAAATCATGGGACCCCAATTTGACTATTGCCTGCGAGCCACCAGTAAGTGTTTCCATACTGTTTGTTCGTAAGTTATCGCTAAAAACTTCCACACGTCACAGACTGCGTTTAGTTTACTTAGATTACGTATTTTAAACTAATTTAATATTCATTTTAACTGTTAATAATATTTTTTTATTATTATTATAACTAAGTGCATAATAAAAGACATTACAAACAAATATTGTTAAATGGTAATATTAGTTGATCAGTAATTTATAGTAAAGTGTGTCTTCAATAAGTTGTATTGAAGACACGCTTAAATGATATAAATATTAGCAACAAAATGAAGACTTATGTAGATATACCCCAATCAAAATTACAAACTAATAAATATTTTATAAATATTTAGCCTGCACTTTACTAAGATGCACTCTACACTTTGCTCTACATCACGTATTTTAAATTCACAAAAATAAATAATTATAATATCATTTATTTCCATGTACATGCAAATTTTAGATGGTTAATTTATTATTTCAAACACTAGTTCCGTTACTTTTCTTCTTCAGACACATTTTACGTGATTTCCAAGAATTTAGATTGATTCATCAGCTACCAGATGTGCCTATGTTTGTTCACATTCAATGACTACCATTCTATTCTATTTTTAGAGAGTTTACTTTTATGTCTATAATACCTAGTATGAAAGTAAATTATTTTTTAATTGTTTGCATCTATAATTTCTTACTAGATGTAGGTATTTCAAATTACACGTTTTATATTATTTTCAACAACTTCATTTTACATATTTAAATGTTATAATTTAATTATTTAGACATGCGTATATGTAGCATGCCCTAATAAATTTCCACGAACGAATTAATGTAAACATTTTCTCACGGTAATTAGAATGTATAATATCAGTTAAGCACATTAAAATTAGACACGATAATAGTTCGTGAGTTAACCTACCATTGTGAGGTACTTGTTGTAGTTTTGTAGGACATATGTATGTCTCGAGGGACAATTCAACACGATCCGTGAAATGCATTAACAAAATATTCTACAGATGCGGGTAGAAGCGGGTAGCTTTGTGTTAAAATCTTCTATGTTTTATTAATCATTTTCATTCTGTTACGAAAAATGTTTTCATGTATTATGACGTTTTAGAATTAACACAATGAATACGTACAATTTATTCCAAATATTATTTACCTAATATTATTGAGAACAATTGAGGATACTGCATGAAGCAGGTTGGAAACAAAGAGCTCTAATAGATTTATCTAGGATGCACCCCACGTTATGAGAATTTAGGTTTATGTATGGTAGAGCTGGGCAGAAGATTGCCTTCAATTCGCATTTTCCGGCTTACAAAAGTAGGTTGGTCTACGGCCCGCACTGGACGTAATGGAGAGCCGTTAGTTCATTGTCGTTATTGAATAATTCCCGCGCGGCACAGTCGTTCGGCGCTAGCCAACGGGCGACGCCGCTTCAGACACTGATGATGATCGTTGGTACGCAAGGATCTTTGAATGACCATTTTAGGTCGCGTTATTGATTTTATATTTAAATATCCTGTTTACATTCAGACTACGACTACACTTACCAAATAAATTGCTATCTTCTATAAACATAACACAAATAAATTTTAATAGGATTGTTTTGAATTTTGTTCTAGACAATCCGTCGTACTTCGCGTTTTCTGACAAAGATGTTGCCGATAGCGCAAGTCCACATGCTACAGGATCAGAGCAATACTCCCGATCTGCTCCAGCCAGGACATGGGCCGATGGAGCCCGGCCCCTTAGCTCTCCGAGAAGGAGAGAGCCAGAGAGCCCCAGAAGAAAGGAATTTAGAGCTCTTCTCAGATCGCTATCCGCGAGGGAGCCTGAACAAGCTGAAGCTTTCCTTAAAGGCCAGCCTAGACCAGGTGATTGCGCACCTGGTGATATGAGAAACACATATACTGCTCCTAGAATCAAGTGAGTATACATAATACTTACATATATGTTACAATTATAGCAGTTATACGTATATTACAGATGTTATAAATATGACTGATGTGATTTTTTTGTTCAATATTTTATTGCATTAGAAATTATAATTTAAATTATTAGAATAGACACATAAAATATTAATATTTACATACTCGTATGCAAATAAAAGGCTACGCCGACGATGCGTTGTCCAAGTGTTTATCGACCTAGTTTCACTATTAACGAAACAAACAATGGATGCAAGACAACTTTCTGATCTAAGACCTATGTTCTTTTAATGCAGGAAAGGCAAAATCAGCTCAAAAATAGTAACACCAGATGGCACCAAAGAGCATGAGGAGGTTTTCTATACCATTCCTTTACAAGGACGAAGACGTCATTCCGTCGGAGGCTATTTAGCAACAGGGTCTGCCGGAGGCGGAGAAGTTACGACTGTCCCTAGTGAGGTGCCTAAGATGCCACCACCTCGTTTTAACCAAACTGAAGAAGAAACTGTCAGAAGACGTCGACCAAAAAACTTTCCATTTAAAGGTAAGTCTAAATACTTTTTAAGTATAGTACGTATCATAACCAATGTTCTCGAAGTCCTAATTAGCTCCGGAATGTAAATGTTTTAAGTCAATTTCTATTAATAGCTAATAGTGAACGTAGAAATGGACAGTATGATAAATGGTCGTAAACAATACGTTAGAGACGTAGGATACTATCAGCGGAGAACGTTGCACCCGAACTCTTCGACCTCTAACGATAAGGAAATGCATTGTCTCGGCTTCTATCTATTGTTAAGAAGACAAATGACGCCGTATTTATTGTTACATATTGCTGACATGTTATTGTTATAGATCACAAGTTAAACTAAATCTTATTTTTTCACTTTATGTCATATATATCAAAAACTCAATATTTGAATAATGTCTACTTAACCCTCGACACACAAAAAATATCACATAGTATTAGTATTACCTTATCAATCTTCAGAAACTGTACAATGTTCTGCGATTAGCCTTATCGTCAGATGCATTGAGAATACAATCGGAACGTGCCAGTGTTGACAACGTCGTATTTGGCGATCGATAACGTTTGGGGAATATTTACTTTGGACCCAAAGTGGGTCCATATTTGACAAGATAGTCGTCAGAGATGGTGTTGCGATTATTGTCGCGGCAAGCTTGCGTTTTTAATGTTGTTAGTATGCGAAGTGCGTGCGCGCGCGCCGCCTGACGCCACGCAGCACTCCCGCCGCGCCGGCGCGACTCGCGGACCGCCACTTCGCGACTCTCTGTTCTCGGCTCTCGCTCATAAGCCCCGTCCACTTTGCTTATACCTAGGCCATTCTAGTGCCTCTGCAGTTTAGTGCAATGTCGTATTATATATAACTTAAGAACATAGTGTAATTTCGGTTGCCGTTAAAGGATACAATAAGGAAACAATGGCAGATGAACATACGAGTAAGTTTGTTTATTTATATTATTTAACATTTTTCAATTCATAAATTTTGAAAGGATACTTTAATCATGATTCAACAAAAATTATTTTCAATTTTAATTTTTTTTTAATTATTAAATTGTCCTATTATGATTTATGTTTTATTTTCGATATTATATTTATAAAATACCCAATAGTATCACAAGTTATTGTAACTTTATTAAATTAATCGTTACTTTAGAATGTTCTTGAGTACCTAATGTTTACTTTAAGGTAATGAACAAGCTAAATCTTACACGATGTAGAGCTTTTTTGTAATAAATACACATTCTAGTGTCCAAAATGAATGTCAAAGGGACGCCGTAAGGTACACAAACCAAAATATTTTTGCCGGATAATTTTCTTCTTTCGGTAATTCAGTCGTTACCTACTTGCTATAAGGACGAGAATCGCCTACTCTGGACATTATTGCGCTTTAGTCTTTACTCTTTACCCACATTACCGATGCAGGATGGCAGGACTGGCAGAATAAACATGGTATACTTTACATGCATCGAAGCGACTCCCGTAATGTACTCGCAGTAAGAATATAAATGTAGACGCCTATTTTGTTCTCAACTTAACTAAAGAATCGTGAAATAGAGTTATACTCTTTCTTGTTTATCAAATTTTATGATATCCGCTTTTATATTGCCGTAAATAAATTAGAAGCTTTTATAATGTAATTTAAAATATATTTTAAAGGCATACAATACGTTATTTTTTAAAATGATACAAACTGAAGTATTTCATTTTTACAGGATACTTAGATTTTTTCATTTATCTTTTAGCAAATTATACAATTATATAAACATGATATTATGATTCATAAAAGGTCTGGATCAATTCATCTCCGCGGCTAAATAGGTCAAACCCGTGAGATATAGGTACAATTCGTGAATATACAAAAGGCTCGCGGGCCGCGGCTGTATTGAGTTCATAGGTTGATTGGAGTGCGGTGCAACCATCCGAAATAGAGATCCGATCCGAGAAGAGAATATTACTTATATTTTATATAAATGTATATTTATTTAAAATTATAAATATATAAACATGTACACATCAATGAAGCAAAGGATCAATTTCATTTTAAGCATAGTTTATGACCTAGAGGAATAGAATCACTTTCATATACTTGTATCTGTATATTAAAAGTTACTCCACAAGGCCTGTTTGAAACTCACACGTTAAAAAAAGCCATCTATAGGTAGGAATAATAAGTAAATAATAAATATTACTTACACGTGCCAAATTACGTCCTAATCAATATGTTCGGTACGTTGCTATTAGAATTGTATTACCCACAATTGCTGTAAATGAAGGTTAGTACTTGAGTGTTGAAGTGGCAATAAAACAAATCCTATGATAAATTTACGATATTATCTGAAAAGGCTATTTCTTTTTAGTTCATTTGAATTTGCAAGTGCAAAAATTGTTATTTACAAAAGGTAAAATGCGTAAAATTTCATATCACAAATCATTTTACTGAGTTTGAGTGACTAAGACTGGCGTTATTTTCGCACATTGTTGAACTAGTAAACTCGGGCTGAGTAATATAAAAGTGTGGCGTATTTATAGTGTTCTAATTACTATGTGGAGTCAGAAAAATAAAATTGCAATGATTAAGTACAGTGAACGCACAGAAGGCACAGAAAAAGAAGGAAAAGTTTATTTTGATAACATGAATCACTCGCAGTGCTGCCGCCAGCTCAGACTTCATATTAAGTGAAACCATAACAGATTCTTTGTTTTTATAAGTAACATCATAATGTACTTATTTGGATCTGACATTTGAAAGCCATATATTTTAGGTTGTGTTGAATATACATACTTTTTACAGAAAGTGTTTGTAAAGAACCTAACTAAAGTGCTTCACACACTTTATGCAGTTTTTTAGCATACTTATCCATATTAAAATTGGGTCGAAGTACGCCAGATGTTTTCATTTGTATAGGTAAGATTCATTTGTTCCACTTTGTAGACAAAGCCCAGAACATTTTATGGTAAACATTCTTCGAATCAAATTATTTATACTACTGATAACAGTAGATCAAAAAAGCACCTGACAACCTATACTGTTGTAGGAAACTGCAATATTTCATCCGGCACATCAAAGGCGTCGGCCATTGAACTGAAAACAGACGGTATAGGTACGCCCATTGGCTCATTGATAACTATCTTTTATAATTAACAAAAATGAAACATAAATTAAGAAGTATCGTAACTTTTCTGTTTAAGTTTCGCAGCAGGTAATCATCGGTTAAAACTATGCAAGGATCAGTGTAACTCAAGTCAAGATTATAACTCTTGCTATTTAAACTAATGCTTTTATTCGAAATACTTTAAAACGGGAGGCTATTAAAAAAAACGAGTAATAAAACCACGATCCTGTTATACCTACATACTTGTACCAAACGTTTTATTAAGTCCGCGCCTTGCGCTGCATCTAATCGGCTATAGTTATTCCGGGCCACGCTGATAGACGTTTGTCTATTTAGGAAACGGATATTACATTTAGTTGGGTCTTCATTTGGCGGCAGAGGTGGGTAAGTATAAATCCGTATGAATATCCGGTGCGCGCGGTGCATAGCATATTTTGTAAGCAGCCGATGCGTATGCACAGCGCTGGATGCAATAAAAACTTTAACAACCAACGCATGTTTTTAATCTTGTATACGTTGGAGAGAAATGTGTTTTCTGGAGTGGGGTAGTTTCTGACTATATAATCTTAAAATAGCTTTAATAAACGATTAACAATCAATAATTGAAGTTTAATTTTGAATGCATTATGCATCTTAAAATCTTTAATTGATTTCAAGTGGCATTAAGAATAAACGGTCTAATGGCAAGTCGAGGGCTCAAAGTCAAGACGGGCGCTCAGGTTACGGGCGGCGCGGGCGTGCAGCTGTAGGAACGCAGATGTCGTTGCAATTTATCATCTGAACTGCGTTTTACAGATTAAATGATGTGATATTTTTGAATTATGATTCTAAAAAAATGTATGTGCAATATTTTAGACCGCCTTCAGCGAACATGTTATGTAATTTATTTAAGTAGCAAACAGCGTACTTAAGTTGTATATATAAAACATAGTATACCTACTGTAAATAATAAATTTAACGGAAGTGGTTCGTATAAAAAACGAACTTCAGTTCGAATAGAACTTCAAAGCTAACACACACATACACGCTTGACGTAGGCCCCGTGTGTAAAGTCTTGTTGGGTGGAGCTTTATAATGACCCGTGAACTTTGATTCAGGCAACGACCTAACAAGATATCAAGTGAACGACATCGTTCATGTCTTGATTATCCTTTGACCACACTTCCTCTAAACATTACGCATTTTACATAAACTCAGTGTGCTGACAGTGTATCAATCTTACTTGTTTTGAAGCTACCGTTTAGGGTGTTGGGTATTTCCTTGTTAGATAACGCATCAACTGTATAATAAAGCGACTGGGAAGAGACCAATATATTGTTCTTAGAATCAATCAGCTCTCCTTCCGGCTATCTTTGCCCTGTTGGCATAGTACCGTATCTCTATCATTTATTAGGTAAATAATTTCGTAATAATTCGTGGTACGTAACTTTAATTGCGCTATCTTAAGTTCTTTATACGAAAAGACATACTAATATATAATAATATGTACTATAAAAATCTTCTTATAATCTCTAAAACTACCTGACGATTTTAATTAAAATTTGAAAGCTACGTTATCCATCAATAAAGAGGCTGAAAGTTTTTTTTTAATTTCGGATTGATTTATTATATTATTATTTTTTTCAGAAATGGAAGATATTGCGATTCTATGGAGCTCAGGTTCACCGGAAAGTGCTCTGTGGTCCGATTATCTTGTTGCGAGCTTTGACAAAATCATGTCTCAGCGAGCTCGGCACCATTACAGGTAAACGATCTGATATAATTGAAAATTTAAATTATAACAACATTATAAGCATATAATGTTAACCAACGTTGATGTAGAAATAAAATGGCAGATGTTGTAGGTACCGAATATAACTACAACATTTTAACTGGTAGAAATATGCTGTTGTTTCCTACTTAATGCGCTGATTGCGTAAAGTAAATGGGATGCATCCGTTTGTAATTTTATAATTGTCTTAAAAGCGATGGAGAACATTACAAAACCAAAATATTTATGTTGCTTAGTTTTTTATTTTTATTATCAATTGTCTTCTTTTTCAGAGTTACACCAATAACAGCAGAAGAACTAATGTCTTCTGATTCGCAAGAAAAATTTGATAAGCTCGCGAAAGCCCAATTACAAATAGTGATCCTGTGTCCAATTTTAGCGACTAAAATGTCTGAATTAAAACGAGATCAAAATTCTGAGAATTTATTTAAAGTCGACAAAGTCTTAGTCATGCTTCTTGGAGTGGAAAAGAATCATGTTATTGCTAACAATTGCGAAGGTAAGAAGGTTTATTACTATATACACATTTTAGGTTTTAGTCTAAATATTCAAATTCCATATATCGATTTGATTAATTTTTTGGTAATATAAACAGATAATTTAAAGTAATTTAAATGAAATTAACTAACAACAACATTCTAATTATTTTTAAAAATGCAAAAGGAAAACTGAAATTAGTGTGCCTACTATTTGCAGATTATCCCTCGATAGACCAGTGGCAGATGATGTCTGTACGTGAAAAAGACACATCATTCGTAGATACGTTCCTGACGGCGGCCGTTGGAATATTGAGGACCAAGGACTGCAAAGATACCGCTACAGATAGAACGAGTTTTTCTATTGTTCCAAAGAAAGTTAAAATTGTAAGTATTTTATTATTAACTTTGACACTGTATTTTTTACTACAAGATTTTTGTTTTAAGCATGCCCAACCCACGTGGAAAAATTTTAGATCATAAAAAGTGAAAGAAACTTTATAATAAATAACTTATAACTTATCACAGGGTCAAAGTCGAGTGATAGCACTTCTGAACGACCCTATTAGAGAAGAAGACAGTATAAAGATAATGGTGGACAAAAAAGGCGAGGTCATTCACATACCGACCTTTAAAAAGAGGAATCCTTACACTTTACAATTTGATATACCGGGTAAGTTAATTACTTTATTATTCTTAATTAAATATTCTATAGATAACATTTAGTATAAGATATTTAATATTTTTTATGTTTTAGACTCATGCTTAGAGGTTTCAATGTTAGTTTGGGTACGAGTGAGCAAAAATGGTCAGTCTTTAGGAAGAAGACAAATAAAATGCGAAAGTCGGTTAAGAGAATTAGACCAGTTGCTGCGGGCTTCCGATCATCCTTTAGAGTTTATGTGCCAGGTAAAATGAAAGAATATTACTTAGTGATATATTTTGAAAAACTGTGATTAAAATTTAAATAATTATTATGCAATATTTATATCTATTTTTGGTTGTTTCAGACATTAGGTTTTAAGACTACAAGTAAGGAACAATTAGATAGTTGGATGCTAAACGCGTTTCAGAAAAACATCCCGCCACATTTCAATCTGCTCTCTTCATCGGAGCAATACAACCCAAAATCTGATATGACGAGTAAGTAATACAATCTACAATATGCAATTTGACATACCTTTTGTAAGAAGTAGGGTTGTGTAGGGTAGGATCAAACATCCATAAAATGGTTATATCAGTATTACTGGATCCTTACGAACTTTTGGGCTTACACATATTTGACTCAAAGAAGAAGAAGACATGTTCACTTTTACATGTTTTTTTATGCGTTGTCTATCATCGTTAAAATTGTTAAAATAACTGAAGGTTTTTTAGAAAGCATGAATTGTACAATATTTATAATACGTTAGTTTGCACATAATATTAAAATAGTTTTATTATGATTTTATGTCTGAATCTACGACGACGACGACATCTATTATCTTTTAATTAAAGCCAACTAATATACCCCGAATGAGACACCTTTACTGTGATCTGTGATAATAATAATAAAAATGTCTTACCGGCCGATTCCGGCCACGGCGGCCAATCTCATTAAGACTAGGAGGAGGAGGGAGATATTATAGTGCACAAGTGTACGCGCAAACACAAGTGCACTCTCTGTTCCTTATCACTCTCATACTCCGGTGGGACGAATGCTCGATACGACCAGTGAGAGTTAAGGCGTAGGACCGACGGCTGTACGTGCTCTCCGAGGCACGGGGGTGACACACCGCCAACTTCCCAACTCCGGGCTGTTACTGAGGCTTATGAAACAGAAAGTCTCTATAACTAAACTTGGTCCGACCCGGGACTCGAACCCAGGACCTCCCGATGTGCGATCGTACACGCTAGCCACTACACCACCGAGGCAGTTCTGTTCTGTGACAATAACACCAGTAATACAACCAGGCGGCGAGGAGTACCCGACGCTGCTGCACTGGGCGGCGCGCTTCGGGCTGGAGCGCGTGTGCTGGCAGCTGCTGGAGTGCCCGGGCGGCGGCGCGGCCGTGGCGCTGCGCAACGCGCGCCGCCGCACGCCCGCCGACCTCGCGCGCGACCACAAGCACCACCGCCTCGCCGACATGCTCGCTGACCACCTCGTTAGTATCTACCACCTACCACACACTGTATTCAGCTTTAATAACCTTGAAATCTTTATATAGATACTAGATAGTAACATTATTTTATTTTAAATGAAGCTATTTAATAGAATACTAAAAGCTTAGAAATTCTATGCATTGGCTCTTTTTTCAGTTTGTTAGAAAATAATTTTATTATATTTAAAGTAATATTATAAATAGCGATAGATAAATATTTTCAATTTGAAAAATCGTGTTTGATCTAAAAATATTTATCTGACCTAATGAATGTTTGTTACAGAAAATAAACGAGTTTTCTAATATGTATTACTATTTGAAGAACATGTCTGATAACGACAAAGAAGAAAACGAAGAGAGCGATAAGCAAGATGAGCTTTGTATAGTTGAAAGTACGGACACTGTTGACTCTCCGGATCGTGAAAACGTTAAGGAGCCTGACAGTGAAACTTTGTCGGATCCGTTCAGCGAAGCTTGTACCCAGAACTTAGAAGTGACACCAGAAAAGAAGGAAGAGAAGAGACAAAAGCCGAGCTTAAAGTTACCAAGACCTAAGGAGCAATTTTATCAAAACGACTTTCAAATAAACGAAGACACCGTTGATCGCATTCAACAAGCAATCGACCATGATTACCTTATACAGCCTTCGAACATAAAAGTAGAGAGCCCAAAATTCCGGCCAAATAATTTATACGCGAATAGTTCGAGACTGCTGCCGCACCATACTGATATATTCCTTTACTCTCCCACCGAAGAATCAAAGACTTTTAGTATTGACACTCCAACAAGTGATATTAGTCAGCTTAATTTAAATATGAGAGATATTCGCAACAGCGGGAGCATTAAATCTGGCAAAGATGCAACAGGTCAAGAAGAACTAGCAGAAATTATAACAGATTTTAAAAATAACGTTTTTACTATTTCTGAGGTAGAAAAACTCGTCATGGAATGGAGAAATAGAAACGAAACTCAACAATCTCTAAAAGAAAAGCAAGAACAGTTAAATAAGATGAGAGAAGAATATGATAAAATCCAGCAAAAAATTAAAGACAACATGAAAAGACCCACGCCCTTCGAGAGGGTAAAGAAAATGTTTTCGAAAAGCAAACCTAAACGTACGTATTAAATGTAATTAATATTAACGATACTAAATAACTCATCAACTAAATATCTATAGGTATACAGTATACTAAGAGCAACTATAATTTCAGATCATGACAACACTAACACAGGAACAATTGAAAAACGGAATGGTAGCACAAGACCGAATAGCAGCTTAAGTGACAGTAAGTTTTCTGTAAATGTGCATAAAAACTATAAGTCTAATTTTATATTAAAATATATTTAAAAAAATTCTCTATTTACGAAGGTTCGTCATCTTCGGGACGCCTCAGCACTGTTAGCGGTGGGAGTGTCGGTGAAACTAACAGTGTCCAGTCCGAATTAGATGATAAGGCTAGATCTATTGTAAGTATACTCATATCTATTGCTATAACTGCTTTATTTTTATGCTCAATAATATTAAAGAAATAATTAGTTAAATATAAATTTAGGTACTTTAAAACCATTCCAGTAGGTATGTGATACATTTTGTACATAGTTTGATATGCTACTTAGGTTAGGTTACTGCTACTTAGGTACTTGCATGTACCTACATTGTTTGTATCAATACATATATTTCTTATAAAGAAGTACTTTTACTGAAAGGACCTTTTACTAAAACTGATTAAAACACTTTTGAAATGCTTTAAGTTACAAAAGAATTATAAAGAAAACTAGTCATAAATAAAGAATATTGGAAGTCGCTCCATGTTATAATCTACAGGAAATATTATATTATTAAATCTATTTTTAGATATCGGCGAGTACTTTGACAATGAATTCATGTGACAGCGACAATCGTCTTGACGACTACTTGATCCCTCCGCCGCCGCGACCCCTCAACGGATGTCCTCAATTTACCACGTTTGGACATCCGAAGCACGAAAATAGGTAAATATAGATACTTCCTCTAAATTGAGTGCTAGAAAGTAGGAACATAATTTGTTATACTTATACCATTTCAATACCACCTTTTATGGTGATAATGTAATTATGAAAAATGTAATAAATATGTTCTAATATTTAATATTATTATTTTTTAGCAGAGGCCAACATATGGCAACTATTGTCGAAAGAGAAACGTCTGCGTCTAGAGAAAAATTGGACTGCGCCGATACAAGCTCCACGCATTTACGACTAAACTTCTCTCCCCGCGACAGATCTGTCGCAAGTCGCTGCGACGATCGCGACGGTGCACACTTGTATATGAACATTTCGGCAACGCATACATAAACGTAATAATTTTACTGTAAAATATATTAAAAACTATTATTGTAGCAAAATAAACAATTAACAGCCCATATACGAATATACAAGTGTGTATACTGTATATGACGGCAATCAGCCTTATTTAGGCTGAATACAAAGTTTCATTAAAACCATGAAAGGCATGTTGTACATATCAACATCAACAGTTAAAGCATTGTTATTTGCGTCACCAATACTTAGAATATGATTGTACTAGTCTCGTATAGTAATCTTTTAAGTTAGTAGGTACAGTGATTAATGATGTGACTTGGTTTAAGCTTTAATCCATTATTGTCAGATTGAAATAAACAGGTAAACTGACTGTTATAGAAATAAATAATATTTTAATTTGATAAATAGGCCAGTATTAATACATAAAAATAACATTACTACATAAAAAAATTTTAGTGTATAGATATTCGTCCATAAAATTGAAATTTAATTAACACCTACATATACAAATTATTTGAATATGTAATCATTTTATTTTTAGTATTCATTTATATTTTTGTGTACTTTTAATACTTGTATAGGTCACAATCAATAAATTTTACTATGTAAAGACTGATAATAATTCTTGAAATCATGACGATGCCGTGTAAATAATTGTATATAATATATTAAGTAATTTTCAGCATTTCTATTTATTTTTAAACAAAATTTGATTGTATCATTAAAGGTACAAAGCGTTAGATGTTTAAGCGTCAGACTCTCTGGCTCAGACATAGACTTAATTGTTCTCTTGTGGGGGAATGTAAAAAAAAAACATTTTTTATTTAAATTTTGTAATTACCTTTCAAAATGCATTTACAATACACAAAATAAAAATAAATTAAACAACTAAACGAGTTTTTATATTTTGAAGTACCCTTGTTCCGTTTGCTATCTTAATTAATTAATTATCTGTATTTAATAATCATCAGTTTTCATACAATATTTCATATTTTATAATTTCCTCTTTCCAATATTCTTATTACTTTTCTTATCTCAAGATAGCGTAAAAGATTATTTATGTGATAAAATTAAAATTATAAAGAAGTGAGTAAAAAAATATTTTTTGGTTGCAATAAGGTTTTCGATGTCAATTCCGGACCAGCTGTAATGAACTCTAATAAAAAAATTATAATACTCGCTACATATTTGTATCGATAAATAATGTGATATTATAGAAACATGCAGTTTCACACAGTCAAGGTCCCTATTTAGGTTTTGCACACACAAAAGGAGCAAGTTAAAAAGTCAAGACGGTATAAATGTATGTCAGATATTGGTAGTTTATAGGAAATATACGGAAAAACATCAGTTCATCATCATCAATAGCTACGATATTTATAGATGTAAGAACAAAAGAAACAAAAGCTATTTCCACAATTAATAATATTTAAGTGTACATTTGCTCTGTATTTATTGTTAAGTTTGTTTGTAATTTCCTTTATTGTAAATGAAATTAATTGATTTTTAACCGACCCATAAAATATTTAAATTAAAATAATTAATAATTATAAATTTAATAGCTTCCATGAAAATTATTAAAAATAGTGCTTAATATTATTGCACTTACTCCTCACGAAAAAAATGTTATCTTATATTGTTTTCCTACACATTATTTTTACGTTACGATACCTTTAACCGTTAGTATAATTTTCTCAGAAATGAGATATTTTCCCACATTAAAAAGTATTGTATATAATACATATTGTCCCGGATCACTGACCTTTATAATACCACTGGATTGGCTGTTCCAAGCGTTTGACAGCAATTTTTTTGTGTCCATTTGAAGCGCCACTAGCGAGAGTCCCGAGAACTAATTTTGACGTATATTGCAAATGACAGCGAGAAGTGTTTGTGTACTGTAAAGTAATTTTGCATTTTCGTTATTAATATAACATAAGTAGTAATTATGATGATACGGTTATTGATTAATAAAAGTAAAAAAATAAAAATCTTTATATCGACATCATTAGTTTTAGTACCACAAACTCTCACTACGTCCGACAGCGGCGGACAGCGCCAAAATGGCGAATATCAAGCAGCCACACAAGCACGTTGACAACAGCCAGTCCAGTGGTATTATAGAGGTCAGTGACCCGGATAAACAACTATCATCATACCAAAATTTCAGTTATCATCATACCAAAAAATCTAAATATGCCAATGGTTTTCACGTGCTGCAGCCACAGACGGACAGACACGAATACCGATAATAATGACTTTCAATAATATTTTCCCAAAAATATTTAATTTACAGACCAACTCAGTTTTATTATATGAATTGTTTATTTTTTTGTATAATTTCGTGTATGTTACATACAGGTAATTAGCCGATAATAATTTGTAAAATTAAAAACTAAATTGTGCTATTTGGTACTAAATAATAAGTATTGCAACACTCCTTACATATTGTGACAATGAGATAAACGAGTGCACGTTTTGTTTTAATAATACAATATTGCCATATTAAAGTAACTTCACTAACCACTACGTGGATTACAACTCGGTAACATAGGGGAATTTATTATGTTAATTTCGTTATAAAAATATAAAACAAGTAAATAATATAAATTAGTAAAAATTTATTTTTGGTATTGTTACGTTATTATCTAAAATAGTATTAATTTTAGCATAACAGCCATTGTTATGCTATTTTCAATAAAAAACTAAACAAACTTGTTTAAAAATTTTTACTTAAGAATAATTTATGGTTTCTAAAAAAAACCCACAATAAACAGCTGTGATTAACTTTCATTCTATACTATTATAAAATCGTAAGACTATTAAAATTACGAAATGCACGTCTAGGACGATTGAGTTTGACCTATCATTATTTTAAATATAATATAAGCGTTTTTAAGGCAATTTATATGTCATTTTTGAATAATGGTAACATTATAAAATACCGTTAGCAGCCGACCAGCTGTCTACGGAACGGTTTATATTAAAGATAGAACTGTAAAATAACTAAAATGAACCCAACATTTGATTGGCACGAAGGATTTGAAAGAGAGATATGGAAAATGATGTCAGTTTGTCTGTTCCTTGTTAAATTTATCACTATAATGTTTTGTGATTGACTTGTCCGTTAGTGACAGGGGTAGGGCTGGGCTTGCTTAGTATGGCCTGGTACATGCCCCATATGGCGAGGGGCCGCATGTAGGCGATGGACCGGTGGTTGCCATTCTCGTAGAGGGCCTCGGGGGTCTCGAAGGATAGGCCCATTTTCATCAGCGTAGAGTGAAGCCCGCCTGCTGTTGCGAACGCTTGCTCCTGCATACCTGTTGATTACCATTGAAGCCGTTATGTATTTGTTATAGTAATAATACTTTAATTTTATTATTATAACAAATAAATAACGGTTATTGAAATAATTAGAATAAAAAGTCAAAATAAATCCGCGAAATAATGGACGAGTCCAAGGAATCAAATCTGGGTCTCGCACTTTTAAAATTTTCACGTGCAAATCATTTCTAGCAAGATTACCATTGTCTTACGATAAAGAAAAAAATCGTCAGCAAACCTGTATAATGTAACATATGACTTATGACAAGACCTATCAAGTTTTCGAAAGACATGTGAAGTCCTTCAACCCGCACTAGACCATCGAGGTGGACCATGACCTGATCCCCCTCGTATTGAACCCACCCGCACCCAGCAGTGGGACATTAAAAAGGGCTGATTACATCAGGAGCACATATCCTCGTATATCAACTATGGCCTGATCCCCCGTATAAAAGGAACGCCCGCGCGCAGGAGTGATATATAAAAAACACTGACCTCTATCAATACCACTGGACTGGCGGTTGTCAAAGTGCTTTTGCGTCTGTTTGATATTCGCCATTTTGGCGCTGTCGGACGTAGCGAGTGTCTGTGGTACTAAAACTGGTGATGTTTATCAGCGTACAAATATCGATATAATTACTTTACAGTTAAAAAATACTTCTCTCGCAGTCATTTGTAGCGATGAAACGATACGAGTTAATACAAATACGTACATACTCGATACTTTTCTCCGATAACAAGTACTTTTAGTATCGATAATTTTCAATTGATACCGAGTATGATACTTGACAACCGACACAGTATCGAGTAAAAGTATCGATACCTCAATGGTATCAACCCTAGTCATTTGCAATGTACGTCAAATTAGTTCTCTGGACATTCGCTAGTGGCGCTTCAAATGGACACAAAAAAAAAATGCTGTCACACGCTTGGAAGAGCCTGTCCAGTGGTATTATAGAGGTGAGTGATAAAAAAAGGTCAGGATACCCACCCTCGTATATCATGAGCGAGGCGAGGCCGTACACGACGCCGGTCCACACCTCCTCGCTCTGCAGCGCGGCGGTGTCGACGCCGGCGCCGCGCACGAAGCCGTTGACGGCGCCGCGGCCGCCGCGGCAGAACCGCTGCACGTTGTTCTCGTAGATGCTGAGCAGCGCCTTGCGCACGTTCGCGGCGGGGAACACCTGCTCCGTGAGGCCCGACGCGCGGAGGAACCTGCACGTTCACATTTTTATATATATTTACTCGTATTCACCGAAATAAAAGCAAGAAGGGCCCTACAGTACTCCGATCGCTTTAAATTGTATTCACATTGAAAGGTGTGAGCGCACACCATTCTCCATTGAAACAATATTCTGTCATTTTGAGTGAAAGAGAACGAACGTTTAGTTTTACTCGGGAGTAAAAGAGACAACATGTATTTGTCAGTACGATTGTGTAATCGCAGTTTTGCCATGTTTTTCAAGGTCAGGGCCCTTTTTGCTTTTAGGTCGATGCTCGTATTACGATGAGCCACTAGATCCCCCCGCCCCGTTCGGTTTTTATACATTATAACTGCTAATATTAGATCTCAGAAATTATACATTATCCTGCAGTAAGTTCTATATGTTGACCCGGATAACTAGCTAGTCGTTTTCTCGTAATGCTATCAAAAACAGACAGACAGACAGGCAAATAAAAAGGTCAGATTCGGCGAAAAACAATAAATTCGGCCTTTGTATCGTTAATAATTGCTATAACAATGAGATTTTCCGACAAATATTAAATGTACAGACTAAGTTAGCATTTGATTATATAACGTAAGGATAGATTTTTTTTCTAATTGCTCTATTGATTGGTGCCTCTTTGCTTTGCATTTTGCTTTAAGAGTTAGAAACAGAAGAATTAAAGCCCTTATGACGTCCTAATTTTAAAAATTTCTTGTTTTTTTTAAAAATAATATGTAACATAACACCACAACACTTATAAGATTAAGGTATACAATGTTTCAATAGAATATAACTTAATGAAAAATAAAACCAAATATCATAATATTATTAAAGAATTGATTACCAATGACCGGCTAACTGGTCTGCCATGATGACATCGCTATTAGACGGCTTTGTATCAAAGCGGTAAAAAGATCCGTTCCATAGCTTCTTCTCGTACGATGTCCGCGCTTGTTCTAGAAGCTTCGAGAACTCTTTTTCATCGTTCTCGTGGCCGAGGATGCGCGCCATCATCTTTACTACGCTTATTGCAGCCACCCATAAACCTCCACAGTAGGCACTAAAATAAATTTTTGATATAAATTAAAGCCTTTAAAGAATAAAAAAACCAAGTATTTTTATTATATTTACTAGATAAAATAAGTACCAAATTTATAAGTTATCATACTTTAAAAAATTTTTTTGTCAATGTTTATAAAAATAAAAATTCTATTTGACTGAAATAATTATGTCATTCTAATATAAAATTATTATATTCAAAATAAATGATGGACATAGACAAACCTGGGACCAGTCATAACCCATGCATCATATGTCTGATCGGGGAAACCCCCATTTTCTATCAAACCATCACCATCCTTGTCCCACTCCAAGGCACGTCGTAGTAAGGCAGAGCAGGACGGATACATGTCCATCAGATACTGCTTGGAGTCCCAGACGGCGACCGCGGCTTCGCGGGGCTCTAGTGTCTCTTTGAACTCGACCTCCTCAGCGCTGCGATACAACAGGTCGAGTATGTCGTCGACGGCGTTGGGTCGCGGGCAGGCGACGGGCGACGGGTCGGCGGACAGGTCGGCGGACGCGTCGGGCGACGGGTCGTCGGCCTGGCCCGTGGAGCGCGAGTACAGGTCGTCCTCAGTGCCGTCGCGCACGTCGTCGATGAAGGCCATGGAGCGGTAGCGCTCGCCGCCGAAGGGCGCGTTGTGCGCGCGCAGCAGCCGGTAGTCGCGCATCACTTGCAGGATGAACTTCAGGTTCAGGTCCCGCCATTCCGACACGTCGTGGATGTTGTACGCGTTGATTTGCGAAAATGGTATACCCTCTGTAATCGAATGTTATGTAAAGTATAACTAATAATAATAGAAAATTATTTAGGAATGGCCACACCAATTTTTCTGTTCGTTTTTAAAAGTTATAATCCAAGATAAAATTGGAAAGTTATCCGTAAAAGCTTATTTACATTTCTTTGAAATTGAAACAAGACGGCTGTCTATTAGTTTGCACACATAACAGTTTTCTTATAAAATTAATATATTTAAGCATAGGCGTAAAAAAATAATCATACCCGGGTCACCCAAATCGTGTGGAATAGAATCTTTGATTTTGAATTTACAAGATTTTCCATCATACAATGATTGTCTAATTTTCGTTGTCTCCAATGCTATAGAATCACGGAACATGTATTGTAGCACCACCTATTGCAAAAATATCATTCGTAATTAACCTATATAGATAAATCAAAATTTAAAAATGTACAAAAAGTGTATTTTACCTGTAAATTAGGCCAGAGCTGTGCAAGCGCAAAGGAGGCATAGAAGTGTACGTCATACGTATTATACATACGATACTCGTGCCCTTCTAAATACCCAAACACGCCGAGTTCATGGCTAAAATATGTAAATTGGCAAGTTATAAAAATTGCAAAAAAATAAAAGATCTTAGTTTTCCAAACTAGTTTTACATTTTTTCCTGTTTCGAATGCTTTGCAGCAAAGATGGTCACGGATATGATTCCTATAGTTTCCAAAACGAATAAAATATCAAAATAAATCCGTGAAAACTTATTTTTTTTAAACGTCGAATATTTATCTAAGAAATTAATAATTATTTTTCACAGAAGTTTATTCAACTGCTGTTCTAATAAATAAAAATTGTTAGGAATAATAAGTTGTAGATTAATTAAGTTTTATTTTCTCCAAGTTCGCAGGAGTTTGTAAGTCAATAAATCTCCATTCTGAATGGTTCTGAAATTCGTTGACTTACAGTGTAAAAAAAACTAAATGCTATTCGATGGTTCTCTTAGAAACGGCTGGTACGATTTGGCTAATTTCTATTCTTAATATTCGTTGTTTCTTCAAGAATATTTTAGAAATTTTAGAAAAAATAGTAACAGTTTCGGGTATATTTGAAAACAATGAAAGCATTTTTATAAAAATCCTAGTACTTTTGTACAATTTGGTCAAGACTACGTAGTCTAAGTCAGAAAAATTCCCGTTGTATTGCCTTATCGGCCAACTTACCGAGGATCCGTCTCGGGATATTCGTCGGCCACGTCGAACCAGATGGTGCCGCCGTCCGCGATGAAGTAAAGCTCGTTCATTAAGGCACTTTTTAACCAGTCCGGAATATTGCTGCATAACAATAAATAATATTTAATACAATTGTCTTGTGAAACGAGTGTTACTATTATCTACCAAAATTTCGGCACTTTTGCAAGCGTCATGATGATGGATCAGTACTAAGTTATAACAAGTGATAAACGGTAAATATCCCGTTACAGGTTAAATTATAAAATTATAAATTAACAGTTATTATTATTTTAGTTAATTAATTTTATATTAAATATAAATATACAACGAACTTTAAATTATTGATATAAACTATATTAAAGAGCGAATAGAAGATGAGCATTACAAATGCGCATGAATCTAAATTTTATAAAAAAAAGAGAACAGATAAAATGACATGGTCTATTAATTTCGATTTTATATTTCACTTCAATTAGGCTGGTACATTGTTACTATTTACTTAAGTTGATCTTGGAAGCTTGAATTATAATGATCAGAACTACCTGTTATTAAGTATAGGATCTTGCCATTCGGCTAGTTGCTTCTCCCAGTTGTTATAATTCCTGAGTGCGTAAGCCGCTATACTGGCACCCGCGATACCGTCGCTGCCGAAAAACTTTGTATAATATCTGAAATCAAACAATTTATTATTTAAAG
Organism: Boloria euphrosyne; assembly: GCA_951802675.2. Lineage (NCBI taxonomy): Eukaryota > Metazoa > Arthropoda > Insecta > Lepidoptera > Nymphalidae > Boloria > Boloria euphrosyne. The sequence goes on from OX637878.1 coordinate 6,106,453, forward strand.
AATATCATTAGGATATTTATTATATGTCTGTATTTAAAGTTATATATATGTGTTGTAGTGTATTAATTGTTTGGTATCCATAATAGATGCCACATAGTTTGTCATGGAATTAGACGGTGCTGTATGTTAACATACCAACATAAGGACAATTTAAAAGGGCAAGGGTAAAATTGATTTAATAGTAAATAAATAATAGATCCCCCACGTACTGAGGGAGGCCCGTGCCCAGCAGTGGGACGTTAAAAAGGGCTGATGATGATGATGAAATAATAGATAAAATAGTTTTATTCAGAATATATAGTTTTTAAATATTAGAGCAAAAAAGAAATAAACTTATACATAGTAGAAAATACTATGGCATTTTTTATTATAATTCGCCTTAAATTAGATTAGCACCAAAATATATAATAAAAATCAATAAAAACGATCAAATTTAGATCAATAAATATTTTATGAAGGTATTTATATACTACAAAGAAAACAAGAGATACAAATAGAGCGGCAACATTTTTCATTTAATCTTTCGAATTTAAAAGATTTATGCATTTTACGATGACTTTAAAATCGTCATTTTTTTTTAATAAATTTTATTAAAATATGTGTTATAAACGGGTGGACCTTGTGACTATTTTTCCCTTCTATATTTACCATATATGGGACATTTCACGTGAAGCGGACAACGAAAATAAAGTGAGGTTGTGAAAATTGTTCATACTCTGGTCAGTTATAGTTCTAGTGGACATGGATACGCATATACATTATTTTTTTCGTATGACGCTTGATTGCCGACTTATGAGATTTTAAAAATTCACAAAATATGAAGTCCATACTTTTTGAATGTTTATTATTTGTGTCATTCAATTTGTAAAAGATTCTAAGAAATATTGTTTCTTAAAGTTAAAAGGGTGTAGTTTTAATTTTTTTTATTGAATTACAAATTTGTTTCTTTTCACGTATAGTAAACCGGAAGTGAAGATTTGAAATGAATTTTTGACTAACTTCGACCAATTTATTTTTTAATATTTTAACTTTGAATTATAGCTTTGTCCGCTTCACGTGAAATGCCCCATATACTAACAAGTAGTATTATTTGCAGACACTTTACGATCCCTTGTCAAAATGTACCTTGAGCTGCCGCTAAATAACGTGAATAAAATATAAATATCTACACAATATAACTTTGATGTTTAAAATTATATATGTTAGCATACCTTTTATGTATTTTACAATCTTTTTTATATCTAATAACGGGCATATCCCAAACAAGACAAAACTCCGTGGAGCCGCATCCTCCTGGATCTAACGATATTGAGCTTGATAAGCCAATAGAGTCGTCTGTGAACAAAAGTAAATGAAAGTAGAACAATTAAATACCAAATTATCGAGTTGTCATCAGAATTCTACATAGATTCCAATTTTAAATATAATAGGGTACATTCAAATAGATATTTTCGTATTGTTGCAGATTTATTTACATTTTTGGTTCCGCAGTTAGTTTAATAGCTAAATAATATTAATAATTATTAATAAAGCTGTAAAAATAGTAATAATTATGATAATAATATCTAAAATTAAATAAATAATATTGACTGATTTAATTATGATACTTTTTTAATGTTTAGAATTAAAATCGACAAATATTGTAAGATATTTTGGTGCCATTTCAATATATTAAATTTGTTGAAATCTTTTGGTCTGTAACAAGTAGGTGGGTATATAATAACCTTCAAGACGTCTAAAACAGCTACCTTTCTAATCTTTGGGAACCGAAAATCCCTAAATGAAAATCCGAAAAAATAGTTTTATTTAAGTTTTTTCTAAGAATTTATATTGAGTCTACAAACGATTTATGTTAAACATCTTTGAATAATGTATGAAAACTATGCTTACTTTTGTAGATTTTCTTTGGTTTTTCTTTATCATCATTTTTGCTGTCTGTATTATCTTTGGGCGGGGGCGCCGTCTGGCTCGGGTCGGGCTCTAACTTCCCGTGTTTCTTCAAACACTCCCACACGTATCCGGATGTTTTCATCGAGTTCCATAGACAATAGCCCTCGTGTATAGTTTCGTTTTCTTGTTTCTTTTTAGCTATTGTAAATGTACAGGGTTGGTCCGCCACTTTCTGCTCTAATGTTACCCCGCATGTGTTCTCCTCAGAATATCTCTCTAGATCTAATTTGCCTAAAATGTTGTTATTTTTACATGAATACGAAATTGTAACTATTGGTAACTGGTGAATAGTTTGTATGGCTACAAGTCCTGAAGTTCTGGTTTCCAGTCTTAGTTCAAGAATAGCTAGTTTTTAAATAACGTTAGCATTCCCGTGTCTCAGACAGTGCCTATATAACGTGCAGTATTAGGGCCGATCCTCACTATAACAGTTCACAGTTCGTGTTAGGTTCAATTTCGGTCTGGTACATTCCTATTATGTCAAATTACCGCATATAATAATTTGCCTCACTTTACGATTCATTAATGATAAAGAAATATTCTTACAGGACTGTCGAATGGTTCGGAGTAAAATTTCTTCAAGAATGATCGTAACTGGATTGCGATGTAGCGAAACTTTACTGTTACCGATAGTATGAATGCACACATAATATACTACAAAAATATTACAAGACCGAGATCGAACTGTGAACGGCATTATAGTGAGGAGCAGTCCTTATAAGTCCCACGCAAGTGTCTAATGTCTGCATTGAGATTAAACATCCTGTTTCATATCCTGTGCGAATAGACGTTATAAACTCTTTGTGGAAACCGAGGACGCAGAGGGTAGATATGATATAGGTATAGAACCCCAAGAACATATCTAAAAATGAAGGACTTGATGCTTTACAGACAATTTATTTGGTTTTACACCAAGGAAGAGTAAAAACTTAAAAAGCAATTGCAAAGTTAATATGGGATAAGTATTCGGATGAAGACTAAGCGCGTTAGTCAAATGACTAATAAATCATAAAACTTTAAATAAGCGAAATGAGATCAAATGAGCAACTTTTGAGTTTCTTGTTTAATTTTCGTAATAGCATACTAAAAACTGGTATTAACATTAATACATTTAACATTATTTTACAAGACCTTATAATTTCGATGTTATAAAATTAGTGTATTGAGTCATAGACTTATAAGTAACTTTATAACATCATAACGTTATTTTTAGTAACATAAATTACGATGTAAGTAATCAGTGTCAAAACCAATAATCTCACACCTGCACAAATTAACATCTTTTATTTATCTACGTAATGAGCCGTTTGTAATAAGCAATAATTATGTTAAAAAAAACTCTATCTACCTTCTCATAAGAGTTATATTCGATTGCAATAACAATTTTAGAAATATAGTATCGATTTAGTAATACAAATAATTAGATAATATTAGCAATAAATATGTGAATTACCTAAAGTTTTCAGTAACGAAATTATAACACTTTCGTGTTTTAATACCAGCTTAAACACTGCATTGTGTATCCAAGTTGGTACCATGCCAATTATTTAGGTTTAATTTTAAATGTAAGAAATAAACCGAATTTACAAAATACATGGATTCCTAAACCTATATTATGTCTATCTAAAAACAAGTTTAAAAAAGTATTTTTGTATGTTTAATGCATGTTTGATGTTTCGTGAAGAAAATATTGAGGTTTAAAACTGTTGATCTACTTTTAGTGTGAAATAAAATAAATATTTTGAAAAGCACTGTATACTAAAAAGTAATAATTTATCTACTTTTTTCGTATTTCGGTTTAGACTCAGCACGTAAATATTCCGAATTTTTAAACAAAACTATAAATACTAAAATAGATTTATTGGTTGTTTGTAAAATTGAACTGGAGTGATTTCACTGTAGCCCATGCAATAGACAAGATTCATCATAAATCATAATATGACATTTCCTATCTATGTGTAAAAGTTTGGTCAAAATAGTAAGCCCTCACTTAAGAATAGAATGTAAAACTTTAAATTAGTAAAAAAATAATAATTTGAAAAAATTTGGTAATGTATTTGAATCATCAAGATTCAAATACCCTTCAAATTACTGGTACTAATAATACACACTGGTACTAATATAAAAATAGTTATATTATAGAATGAAATGTTTTTCAATTTTACTTACCTATAGATTTTTTCTTTTTAGGTTCTCCTAAGACCTCAGTCCATGTAAATGTAATGCTAACATCTCTATGCTCATTGCTAACATTCTTGGCAGAAAATACAAACACAGCACAAGGCAAACTACTATCCTACAAAAGGAAGAAACTAGCTTAAAATACAGACTTAAAATGTTACAATACATACATATATGTTTATAGGTTATAAAATATTTCCACTAAATACTACAGCAAATGTTTCATTCTACTCTGGGTAGTTTCTGATGGCTTTATTCAATTAAATAATAAAGATATGGCAATGGAGAACCTCTCTCTTTTGAACTTGGACCAAAAGATAAATAAAGAAACTTTAAATAAACAATTCTTATACACTCAACAACACCACACATTCTTATAAAAATAAACTTGACTCATTCTTGAACAGAGCATCATCCACTTATTTTAAAAAACTTTAGTATTTTTGTACTTCAGTTACTTGTGTAAAATATACTAACAATAAATTGCTATATATTACTTATTTATAAAAGATCAATTTCTACTACTTAAAAAGTGAAATATTTTTTCTTAATATAGAACATATATATTATTATTTATTTCACATGTAATATTTATGACAAAAAAATAAAAAAAATTGACAAAAAGAAAAATCAATGAAGTTATTTTACTATGAATCTCTTCCCACTATTTAATTAATATCCCAATAATATTATATTATGTACCATGTTTAATTTGTAACATATAAAAAAAGTACACTAACTGAAAGTTGTAATGGTTCATGATTACCTTATAATTATGTGGTATCACTGGTGATATTTGTCTACAAACTAACTTAATGCCATATTTAGTAAGGTCATAAGTAGTCCAAGCTCTAGGATACAATGCTGTATATTCACAATCCGCACCATTTATGTTCCATTCCCATGACTGTGGTGATTTTTTTGGTTTGCTAAGAAAATAAATAAAAATGTGTATCAAAATAGTTCAGGACCTTTTCTGTTTAGTAGCTATTATTTGTGTTATAAGTAAAATAATTATTGCAATAGTTACAACAGTATTTCTTAAATTTTCAATGATTTTTTATGATTACATATTTATATAAATGTATTTTCTAAGTTTTACTTACTTATAAGTAGATAGTACAGATTGGAAAATTGTTTCTTTTTTACCATCCCTAATATTTACAATAAACTGGCATTCTGGTACTGTGACATATTCATAAATGCCTGGGTAAAGTTGAAAACGGCAAAATTCCCCTTTGAAACCTCTCCCAATTGTTCCACCCCCAATACCACCTATAGGACAGCCTTAAAAAAATGCTTTTATAATTAAAATGCATTCAAAATTATGTTGATTTATAATATGATTGATGAAAATATTAATAATACTTACCATACATTCTTTGAGCTGATATCATATGAATATAATCCATGATAGGTTTTCTTTTTTGAAATTTTCTTGCTAAATAATACTTGATATATCTACAACAATATTTAAAAAAATGTATTAAATAAACAGTATTTAAATTTTATTGTTAAAATAATTAATTCAAGACATATACTAAATAACAAGTTGAAATTACGATACAAACCTAGTTGTGAGGGGCATCATTTCAAAAATTTGTTTCGGTCTAGGTATAATTAGCTGTTTGCTTTTAAGTGGAAATTCGTGATTTAAATATAATTTAAGGCCATGTTCTGGTGGAACATCCAACTGTATTAGATGATCACCTATTGCTTCAGTTTCCATTTTATAAATTTAATATTACACTCTTATAAAAAATGAAGATATAACACCTCAGCTTGTAGCAAAAACTTAACCTTTAGCTTATTCTCAATAAGATAACATATCTTATTGTAAAAAAGATATCATTGAATATACTGTTAATTCCACACAGGAGATAATTTTATCTGGTGTTAGAATATTCTAACACAAGTTTCTTTTATCGTATCAATTTTCAATAATTAGAAGTATGTATTGTTGACATATTATTGAATATAGTCGGCACTCGTAAGAATTCAGAATTGCAAATGAAGCGAAAAGTACACTGTACAAATGTATAATGAAAACCCCAGTATATTATCTATACTCTTTGATGAAAACTGAAAAATTTTATATCTATTTCAAATGTCAATCCGCAATTGTGAAATCAGAAATGTCAATTTAAAACGTCGAATTTGACACTGACTTTCAGCTTGTCACAGACTTGCTTAGCTGCACAATTTTAGCACCCCATCGAAGGATTTTGAAATCAAAATGACTTAAATCAATAGGTCTACGTTCGGTCTGTATAGGTCCACTATCATTTTTGTTAGGTCACCTGTAGTTTTTTTAAAAATACTTTTTTAAATTTAGCAAAAAACAATTGCAACTTAGCACCTCATTTAAACGGAAACCGATTAATCTTTATATTTCTACATTTTTTATCGTTAGGTCAGTATTGGTCTCTATAGTTTTTGCTTTTATACAATAATATTCTAACAAACAGATATGTTGTGGGCGCGCAATCGTGAAGATTCGAAAACGTCCTAATTGGGACGTATTGCCCTTAGTCTGTGTCACGCATGGCGACGAGTGGTACGCTCGCGCTGCTACAAAATTTAAAAAATGCCATCCTGTGTATTTAGGAAATGCACCAATTATGATACCAAAGTTAATAAAACAAGGGATCTCATACCACATGTAAGAACGCAGTATACTTCGATTTATTAATATATTTCAATTATTTGCCTAATATTCAGATATGTCATCGGTCGCTAGACTAATGTTTGTTTACATTGACGCGCAATTGACAACACTAGCTGTCTCTTTTTTTCTTATTGATTTTATCGACTATCCCCTTTCTATCATTTTGACTTGTAGTGAAATGTACCTTGAATGAAAAGTGTGTATCCCTGTGTGTGTGCGACTCAGTGGCGCACAATGCCAATTTGTGCTGATGTTAATTGGAACGTGAATATAATGATTCGATTATATATTTCTGCAAAACAAATATGTTTATAGTTTTGAATTCTAAAATAAAATTGTATTCACATTATAAACGTGGAATATAAAAAATGTCAATGTTATTACTGTTGTAACCTTCATCGATACACGGTATATTTATTTTTTTAACACAGCATCACGTAAAAGCAGTGTTCGATTGTGCGAAGCGCTGTTATAGTTGGAACATTCAACGTTGAGCATTATGCCGCAAAATGCGCCTTAGTGCTGTAATTGGAAAAGGCCGTATGTGTGCTGCGCGGAACACTTTTTTCGGTTGTTTAGTGAGCGTATAACATATCTGTCTATTAGAATATCATTGCTTTTATATTATCCATTTAATTTTTTTATTAACAATTATAAATAATTCAAGTATCACTTTAAACCTAGAAATAAATGATTTAAAATTTTGCTTGCTTGTGACTACAGAACAAAAACACTCAGACTTATCGTACGAGAGCTAGCAACGTCGGGAAAACATGCATTTCAGTAAGGCCAGTTTTTAGATATGCTATCTCTCCCACTCTCCCGGACATAATACGGGCTGTCTGGCTGGCGCTAGTGGTTGCGTTCATCAGTGCGCATCGTACTTGGATGGGTAAAATATCAATTTTTCAAAGAACTTTAAGAAGGTTCCTTTTGTTTTTATTATGTTAATTGCAACTAACTAACTGGAACAAACTTTTTGCAACATGAATCTATTATTGCCACAGTTCCATTGTTGTTTAAATTGTGCCAAACGCTGATTTTAAATATATTTTTTGTTAAGGCTCAATTTCAAAAGGCAATCGTTTTAATCCAGTAATTGCTACTTTAATATACTAGGCGTGATGATTTCCGGGGACTTCCACAGGTTAAAATGAGACACCAGAGTTCAGAAATCTTCCAGGCTTTATTTCCTCTTCTTATTTCTAGTCGTATGAAACCGAATGTAAGGAACGGAATGCCAACTCGTTTCAAGATGCGTAGGTCCGTAGCTTTGAGCAATACCTTAACGAGAGCCGCTGCATTTTGACACGAGTTTTACAATAATTTTCACTATCGTATTACAATATTTTCGCGTCTAGCGCCTAAATTATAAAAGTTACAGTCTTTAAAGTTTTACATAAATATAGATTTTAACGTGTTCTATCTATATACATTAATTTTACATAAGCTACTTATATACTTTTTAAGATATTTGTACATTTCTTTGAAAAAGGGACAAGATTCGGTACTTGCCGTGGCAATTTCTCTTAATTACATAGACTTATACTTATCCTAACTTATTTTTCTTTGCTTACCTACTTACTATCTAAAGGAAACACACGAAATTTCAAACTTTATTCACTAGAATAGTAAATTAAAATATATAAATAAAGAAAATAACAAATATCAAAGTACAAAGCTTAGCCTATGTTCTGTCCTACTCTAATGCTTATATCTACGTATTTCGCCATCTCGCTCGCGCCGGCCGTGGTAGTTTATCGTACTTGTGGCGTTTTCTCGCTGTCTGCAACAGTCTCCCCTCGACGAAGACCAGTCGTAGTCCCATTTTCTCCAGCAGCAGCGAGCTTCTGATCCTTCTCTCCATCCACCCGTAGCACGGCGAGTCGTGAAGTCGGTCTTCTGAAGATTCCTCCTTGCGTGCGGACGTCAGCACTTCGCACGCCTCCATCTGGTCCCGGGTACACGCGCTCGACGACTCCCCTCGGCCAGGTGTTACGGGGGAGTGTGGAGTCGACCACGACCACCAGGTCTCCCTCAGCCAGGACGCGCTCGTTCCTTGCGACGTCTCTCCTCGGCACCAACGTCGGCAGGTATTCCTTGAGCCATCGGCGCCAGAATTCATCGGCCAATGCTTGCGACGCTCGCCAGGCTCTCTTGTCGGTGACTTCGCAGGGTCCGGTGGTGGGCAGGCCCGTGGACGAGCCGATCAGGAAGTGGTTCGGTGTGAGCGCCTCGGGATCGTTGTGATCGACCGAGATGTGCGTGAGTGGCCGGGCGTTAATGGAGTACTCCGCTTCCACCAAGAGCGTCTGGAGAACTTCTTCCTTTGGAGACTTTTGGTTGAGGACCGCTTCCAGCGCGACCTTCACCGATCGAACTAGTCTCTCCCAAGCTCCTCCCTGGTTCGGTGCTCCTGGCGGGATGTATTTCCATTTTAAGTGATGCTGCAGCCCCAGGTCTTGCAGGGCTGGTAGCCACTCCTTGTATGCCGTCTTCAGCTCGACGTCTGCGCCGCGGAAGTTCGTCGCGTTGTCGCTAAACATGATGGCTGGCCATCCTCTTCTTGCAGCCATCCTTCTCATCGCCATCAGCGCAGAGTCTGTAGATAATGAAGCCACTGTTTCGATGTGGACTGTTCGTGTGGTCATGCACGTGAAGAGGGCTCCCCATCGTTTTTCATGTCTTCGCCCGATGGTCACGTTCATAGGTCCAAAATAGTCCAGCCCGCAGTTGCTGAAGGGTCTCAAGTATGCCCCAAGTCGCTCCTTTGGGAGATTGCCCATGATCGGCGGTCTCGGGTGGGCTCGTCGTACTCTGCAGAGGGCGCACCGACTCATCGCTGCTTTCACCGCTGGTCTTATTTTCAGGATCCAATGTTTCTGTCTCAGGTCGTTCACGACCCGTTCCTGGTTCGCGTGACCAGCTGCCTCATGTTCCTTGGTGATCAGCAGCATGACGTAGTGATGTCTCCCGTCTAGGATGGCCGGTCTCTTCATCTCCGATGGCACGTCCGCAGCCCCGATCCTCCCACGCAGCCGCAGCACTCCGTCTTCAAGCACTGGATCCAGCTTGCGTAGTGGGCTTGACTGCGGTAACGGTTTCCCTCTGGACAGCAGGTCTATTTCGTTCTGGAAGCTGTCCTGCTGGGCCTTCCGGATCCAAAGATCTTCAGCTCTCTTCAAGTGCTCCACGTCCAGCTTCTCAATTTTTTTGTTCTGGCCTTTTCTTTTGCAGTAGTCTGCAAATTGCAGCACCCGGGCTGTCGTTCTGATCAAGCGCTGCCACTTTGAGAATCTCTTGACATCTGGCAAGCCTCGATCGTCGACTGTAGCCTCCCCCACGTGCAGCACCAACTTCTCCTGGGGATAGTAGTCTTCCAGGCATTCTGGGGTCTGTGGCCACTCCCTCTTTGGTTTCCTCAAGAATGTCGGCCCGTTGAACCATCGGTCATCATTCCTCGGAACGTAACCTGGTCGAGTAGCGAGGTCGGCGACGTTTTCATCCGTTGGAATCCATCTCCATTGTCTCTCCGACGTCAGCTCTGCGATCTCCCCAAGGCGATGAGCTACAAAGGGTGTGTAGCGGCGGCTACCATTCTGGATCCAGTGGAGTACGGTCTGTGAGTCCGACCAGTACCAGGTTTCCGTGACGTCCCATCGGTGTTCCTTCCTTATCGTCTCGGCGAGTCTTGCTCCGATGAGGGCGGCTTGCAACTCCATCCGAGGAATTGTCACGGCTCTGAGTGGTGCCACTTTAGCCTTGGCCCCAGCCAAGACCACATTCGTTTCCCCATCTTCGGTTTCCAGCCTCCAATATGCAGCCGCGGCGAAGGCCTCTTCGCTCGCATCGCAGAAAATGTGAAGCTGCCTGTTGGTTACGCTCCTCCCCTCGTAGCATCTTGGAAGGCGTAAGGTCTTGATATCTTCAAGCTTCGCTAGCCAGGTGATGAATGACTCGGCGACGTCCGTTGGGATTGGCTCGTCCCAGTCTATCTTTCTTCTCCACAGGTGTTGAAGAACCACCTTTGCTATGATGGTGTAGCAGCTGAGCAGTCCCAGTGGATCGAAGATGCTCATGACGGTGCTCAGAGCTTCCCTCTTTGTTGGTGGTCGCTTCAGGCTCTTCACTTCTTCTGTCACCCTGTTCAGCGAAGTGTTGAAGGTAAGTACGTCGTCTCTGGCGTTCCATAGTAGCCCCAAAGTCTTCTCGAATTTCTCGTCGTTCGCCAGAGGTTGTGTTGGATCTTCAGCCTTTAGTTCTTGCGGGATTTCTCGCAGTGCAAATTCAGAGTTGCTGTTCCATCCTCTCAGCACGAATCCCGCTTGTTGATGCACGTAGTCCACTTGCTGGACAGTTTCTTTTGCTTCATCTTCATTTTCAAAGCTGTCCACGTAGTCATCCATGTAGTGGGCTTCCGTGATGGCTTGCAGGGCCTTCGAGTGAGTTGCAGCGTGCTCTCTCGCATTCTTGTTCCTCACGCTGTGCGCCAGGAAAGGAGAACATGACGCTCCGAAGATCATTGAGGTCATCTTGTACTTGCGAGGTGCTTCATCTTCTTCGTTTCTCCACAGGAATATTTGAGCTGGCTGATCCTCTTTTCTGATTTTCACACGAAGAAACATTTCTTGAATGTCTGCTGTGACCGCGATGACTCCTTCCCGGAACCTGAATAGTACTCCCTGCAGTGATTGCAGCAGCATCTTCCCGGGCTTATTAATGTTCTTCACCGGGAAGTGTGGCAGGTACCACGCGACAGGACTGCTGTCTTCGCTTCCATCGCACTTCTCTGCGTAGTTTTTTCTCAGCAGGTTTTCAATTTGTTCCTTGTATTGCTTCTTTTCATCGGGGCATTTCTTCAGCCGCTGTTCCAAGTTGTTCAGCCTTCTCATAGCTGTGTTGTAGCTGGCTGGAAGCTTGGTATCTTCATGACGCCAGGTGAGTCCAACTTCGTAGCGTCCATCTTCTCTTTGCCGTCTTCTCGAAGATGTCTTGCGCTCGCTGATCTTCAGATCTGATCTTTACTTTCGTTGAGACTCCCAGGGCGTCGATGTCGAAGTGTTGCTTGACCATTTCTTCAATTTTCTGGTCTTGACTGGTGGTGATGTGTAGGATTTCTTCTGGTCCCTCGGTAATGATTCTCCTTGGGACCGCTCCATGGATCACCCACCCGAGCTTCGTCTTGGATGCAGCTAACTCTCCCTTTTTGCCCGTTCTGATTTCTCGGGACACGATCAGCTCCCAATTGTCTGTCCCTATTAAGAGCTGGGGTCTTCCTCGCGAGTAGCAGAGTTCTTCCTTGCTTAGATCCTCAAGGTGTTTCTTCCGCAGCAGCTCTGGACCCACGGATTGAGTGGTCAGCTTCAGCTTCCCAACCGTCCTTGCCGCGATGTTGAACTCCTCGCTGCTCTTCCCGCGAATGCCGATCCTCACCAAGCGGCTCTTGTTTTCTTCTCGGCTGGTGTTGATCCCACTCATGCTCATTGGTTTCAGTGGCCCTTTTGCTCCAACTCGTTGTGCGATTTCTTCATCCAGTAGTGTTACTGTAGATCCTTCATCGAACAACGCCAGGGTTTGAGCTTCTCCATTGGGACCGCTGACTGTCACTGGACACATCTTCAGCTTGATGCCTTCTCTCTCCGGGATTACTGTCGCCGCTACCACTTCTGAGGCGTCTTGGTCTTCATTCTCAATCATTGCCACATTTTTGGTCGTGGCTTCAGGCGCTCGAACCAGGTGCAGCATCGCATGGTGTGGTCGCCGGCATTCCCCAATACCACACGTCTTGGCCTTGCAGTACATCTTCCTGTGCCCTTTGGTGAGGCATTTGAAGCAGAGTCCCGATCCTTTGACTTTTCCCCAGCGGTCTTCAATCTTCATCAGTTTGAACTTGGGGCACCTTGGTACCTCGTGCTCCTTTTCACAGATAAAGCATTTGGTTTCAGCTTCTTTTTCTTTTCGCATTGTCTTCTGCTGAATCTCGTCTGTCGTTGCAGTGAAGACTGTCCTCTTGTTTCTGACGGCTGGTGTCTTGAGGCTGGTCTCTGGTTTCAATGCCTCCTTCTTCCCAGACAACGTTGTTCCGTGCTTCAAGGCCCGTTCAGCTTCCTTCATCAGGAACTCAGAAAGCAGGATGATCTCTGGAACGTCTTCGTGCTGGTGGGCATCGGCGTAGTCGTACCACCTGGACTTCTGGTGTGGGCTCAGCTTTTCTAAAATCTCTGCTTTCAGAGCCGGGGCGGCCAGGTGCTCCTTCTTCAACTGCAGTAGCACGGTGACGGCGTTCTGCACTTTGACTGCGAACATATTGAATTCAATCGCTGTCGGTCCCGGCCTAGGCAGGCGCTTCAATTCTTCCAGTGCCTTCGCTATCAGCACTTCCGGTCGGCCGTAACACTGCTCCAGGGTCTTCATAATCACGTCGGGGTGAGTCATCGTGCTCAGGAGAGACGATACGAGTTCACTCGCCTCCCCTCGTAGACAGTTCCGCAGACGTGCCAGGTTGTCCCATGGAGTAATGTTGAACCTCTTCGTGGTGTATTCCATTGCGGCCTTAAACCGCATCCATTCGGTCGGTGCTCCGGAAAATGTTGGCAGGTCTGAAGATTGTTGCGTCGCAGGCCTCTTGTTCATCATCTTCTCAATTGCCTCTGCCAGCTGTTCGAAGTCGGTTCTCCCAGCTGCTGGTGAGCGCCCTCTTCTTCTTTCTTCGAAGTCTTCATGCCGCTTGAACCTTTCCATTGTGGTTTCTTCTCTTCCCGGCATGCAGGCTTCTGGGTTCCGGGTTCTGGGTTCCGGGTCCCGGGTCGCAGGTGCAGGTGGCTGTGGAGGCCTGATGAGATTATTTGTCGTCTCTCTTCCCTCCATACTTCTATCCAGCCAGTCGGTGACCCGTCGCGCCACCTGTTCAGGTGGTTCATCTTCCTGGCTGTCGTCGTCATCCAGAGCAGCCACTTCAGCGGCGAGCTTCTTCCTGATCAGCTCTGCTTCTATTTCCAGTTGCTTCTTCCTGATGTCTGCCAATTGCTGCTCCGCTTCATACTGCAGTTTTGCTCTGGTGCTGGCGTTCGATCTACGCGAGCGGACCGAAGGGGCGGATCTGTTCTTTCTTCTCGTTCCGGTTCCCAAGTCTCCCTTCCTCGCGTCGTCAGCTGGCAAAATTTCGTCCGCAGTCCGCCTGAAGGTGCGCCTCTCCATGGCAACACTCGTAACCGCACTCGCACCCGCACCCACACTCGTATTCACACCCGCCGGGGTGAGGTAGCAGCGGAGCGAGGGGGGGGCGTGCGGGTCTACGAGCTCCGAGGGCACGCTTAGCGTCGGCGGCGTTGGCAGCACATCGTAGCTACGTAGCCCCGGTCCGCTATACCTCCTAGCACCGGGGGGGGCGTCGGTCCCTCCCCCCGCCGCTTCTCTGGACGGGGGGACCCGTAGCTCCGTCGTTGATTCCGTCCTGGTCTCGATTCCCGAGGGGGAGCGGGGGGGGTCGTTGAATATCAATCTTCCGTCTTCTTTCCCCCCGCCCTGGCTTCTGGTGACCACCATTCTGTTGCTGTCGAAGATCCGGCTCGAAGGACCAAAAAAACTGTTGATTTCCGGGGACTTCCACAGGTTAAAATGAGACACCAGAGTTCAGAAATCTTCCAGGCTTTATTTCCTCTTCTTATTTCTAGTCGTATGAAACCGAATGTAAGGAACGGAATGCCAACTCGTTTCAAGATGCGTAGGTCCGTAGCTTTGAGCAATACCTTAACGAGAGCCGCTGCATTTTGACACGAGTTTTACAATAATTTTCACTATCGTATTACAATATTTTCGCGTCTAGCGCCTAAATTATAAAAGTTACAGTCTTTAAAGTTTTACATAAATATAGATTTTAACGTGTTCTATCTATATACATTAATTTTACATAAGCTACTTATATACTTTTTAAGATATTTGTACATTTCTTTGAAAAAGGGACAAGATTCGGTACTTGCCGTGGCAATTTCTCTTAATTACATAGACTTATACTTATCCTAACTTATTTTTCTTTGCTTACCTACTTACTATCTAAAGGAAACACACGAAATTTCAAACTTTATTCACTAGAATAGTAAATTAAAATATATAAATAAAGAAAATAACAAATATCAAAGTACAAAGCTTAGCCTATGTTCTGTCCTACTCTAATGCTTATATCTACGTATTTCGCCATCTCGCTCGCGCCGGCCGTGGTAGTTTATCGTACTTGTGGCATTTTCTCGCTGTCTGCAACAAGGCGCATAGACAAATTTATGTGTAATTTAAGTTTCACTACGTGTCGTAGTCCACTTTTGCGCAGAACTTCAAGCTATTAGTACACTTACTAACATCATATAAAAATTTCAGCCATACTAAAATATTTTGAAAAAATAAATTGTCTTAGAAGTTAGGGACACAATGGAGACGAATTAAAGACTTCTTGCTTGTTTCTTGGTTTTATGAATTACAATAATTTACATTGGCAAATTTAGTATACTTACTGGAAGTGGATGACGACACGTAACGAAACTTAAATTATACATTCATTTGTCAATGCGCCTAACAGGAAAATGAAGCAATTACTGGTTTAAACAAAATATTGCTACTTGAAGTTCAGCCTTAACAAAAATTATTCAAAATTAGCGTCTGGCACCGTTGAAACAACAATTAAACTGTCTGTCAATAATAGATTCATGTTGCAAAAAATTCAATTAACATAATAAAAACAAAAGGAACCTTGTTAAAATTCTTTGAAAAATTGATATTTTACCTATCCAAGTACGATGCGCACTGAGGAACGCAACCACTAGCGCCAGCCAGATAGCCCGTATGATGTCCGGGAGAGTGTGAGAAATAGCATATCTAAACACTGGCCTTAATGAAATGCTCTCTCGAAAACGTTACTAGCTCTTAAGCTATTACGGCCTTTTCCAATTACAGCACTAAGGCGCATTATGCGGCATAATGCTCAACGTTGAATGTTCCAATCTTTATTTTTCATCTATGGTTCCAATTATAACAGCGCTTCGCACAATCGAACACTGCTTTTGCGTGATGCTGTGTTAAAAAAAAAATATACCGTGTATCGATGAAGGTTACAAGAGTAATAACATTAACTTTTTTTTATATTCCACGTTTATAATGTGAATACAATTTTATTTTAGAATTCAAAACTATAAACATATTTATTTCGCAGAAATATATAATCGAATCATTATATTCACGTTCCAATTAGCATCAGCACAAATCGGCATTGTGCGGCACTGAGTCGCATTATGCTCTGTAATTGGAAAACAGGGTTAGTTGTTTAGTTTGTGACCGTTGGATAATATGACGTACTAGTGACTCACCGTCGCTTTGCTCGGGTCCATTCCTAGATTTAGCGCGAGCGAAGCTGCGGGTTCCGCTAGTTAAAATAATTAAATTTCTGAAATAAAGTAGCCGAAGTTACTCCTCATAAGATAAGCTGTCTTCGGGTGAAAGTCCCTTTAAAATCGGTTAAGCCGTATTAGAGATTAGACGAAATAAACAAACAGATAGATAAAATTTTTTTTTTTTTTTGTTAGGGCTGTATATATTTTTATATGCATTTAGAGAAAAGCTGTTAATTTGAAATTATAGTCAGGTCACGTTAACAGGCACTGACCTCTATAATACCACTGGACTGGCTGTTGTCAACGTGCTTTTGTGGCTGCTTGATATTCGCCATTTTGGCGCTGTCCGCCGCTGTCGGACGTAGCGAGAGTTTTTGGTACTAAAACTAATGATGTCGATATAAAGATTTTTTTTTATTTTTATTAATCAATAACCGTATATATTTATTATTTTCTCTTTGGCTCTATAGATTGTCTGTGCCCTGTGGTTTTTTTTTTTTTTTTTTTGTGATTCTGGCGGGAACCTTGAAAAAGCGCGGTTGACTTTAGAAAATTAATTTTAAATTTTTCCTATAAAGTGATTTTTTTATAGTTAAAGTGAATTTAAATATTGCTATTAGCGGCTGAAAAGCACAATAGCAATGGAGATAAACGAGGGGGGCGGGTCTAACCCGCCCACCTCAAAAAAAATAAAACGGACACAGCCTAGGGATGAAGGACAATCGGACTCCGGCGGTGAGCGAGATGCGTATCTGCCCTATTACAAACCGAATTATAAAAGACTATATCCGGAAAACTCAACCAACACAGACTTTAAAGTGTATGTAGAATCCATAAACGATGATAGATTGGGTAACAAGAGCCCTATATACTTAAATCATCTTTTCTCAATGGACATAAAAGGTGTGACGGGTATTCAGAGGGTGAATGCCAATAAAATAGCAGTTATTTTCAAGCAATATAATACGGCCAATAACTTTATTAATAACACTACTTTCCTCACAAAATATAACATGAAGGCATTCATACCGGCAGCGCAAATTGAAAAAACCGGCATCATTAGATTTGTTCCAACGAATATATCTAACAAAGAACTCTATACAAGACTTTCTTCAATTTATGAAATAGTGGCAATAAGAAGGTTTACAAAGAAAATAGGACAAGAGCGCATTCCATTACAGACTGTAAGCGTTACTTTTTTATCTAATGTACTACCTGATAATGTTCAATATGATCTATTCTCGTATAGAGTTTTTGAATACATTCCACCATTATTACAGTGCTATAGGTGTTTTAAATTTAATCATTCAGCAAGGATTTGTAATGGTAAACAAAGATGTAGTATTTGCGGAGGTGAACACATGTATAAGGAATGTGATAAACCAACAGAAATCAGCTGCATAAATTGCAGTGGGCCTCACCTTGCGATATCTAGATTATGTCCTATTAAAGCAAAAAAGATCATTGAAAAGAAAAACAACATATCTTATGCAGGTGTCACCTCTACAAAACAAGTCATCACCAATGAAACAGATTTTCCTCCACTCTCACCACCAAAATCACAACTTGTAAATAGTAATGTTATTGTAAATAAATCTATAAATATTCCTGTAAATAAGTCTGTACAAGATGTAAATAAAGCTAAAATAGTTAATTCTAAGGACCTTAAAACTCAAATAATTTCCAATAACGATGTACTTATGGCCCTAGTGCAGACGTTGGTGGAATTAGGCAATAAAGATGATAGTACACCGACTAATATTAAAACTATTAAAGATACATTATTAAAAAACTTAACATAATGGATTGTGTAGGGCCCAGTTCTACACAATCCAAGTTACGTATTGCGCAGTATAACATTCAAAGTGCAAATAGTAAAAAACCTTTATTAATCCAATTTTTAAAACAACAAACAACAAACAAAATATTGATATTTGCCTTCTTAATGAGACATGGTTCAAAGATAATAATTTTAAAATACCAGGATATAATATATACAATAAAAATTCAAACAATACACATAATGGAGTTGCAATACTAATAAAACCACACCTTAAGTATAATATATTAAATACCAGATTTTATGAAGACATTCAAACAGTTGCTGTATCTGTATCAACAGGACATAGTAGTTTAACAATTCTCTGTGTATACTGTCCACCTTCAAGTGGACGGATACGAATTAATAGACTCCGTTACATTATTAATGATCTACCAAAGCCCATATTTATGAGTGGTGACTTTAATGCTCATCATATTGCATTTGGTTGTTTGTCAACGAAAAGTAGAGGTCAGGATTTATTTAATTTAATTGATGACTTAGATTTGTGTATTTTAAATGATGGTAGACCTACAACTATAAATCGCCCTAGACAAACTGCTTCTGCCATAGATGTAAGCTTTATAAGTGGCAGCCTCGCACCACTATGTGAATGGTCTGTACATGATGATACAATGGGAAGTTACCATTATCCAACAATAACAGAGATTTCATTACATATAGATAAATATCATCTCAATTCCCCTGTAGATAAGTTCATATATAAAAAAGCTGATTGGAAAACATATACAGCTCTTTCAAAAACAATGTTTAATGATTTGATACTTCAACCACATGATCCTATTTCAACCTATAATAATTTCTGTTTTCATTTAGATACTCTTAAAGAAATGTCAATTCCAAAGCTCACTAAAACAAACACTTTCATAAGCAGACCACCAGCTCCCTGGTGGAATAGTATATGTGAACAAAGTGTTATCGCTTCATATAATGCACTAAAACTATATAGAAAAGAGTCTACTATTGAAAATTATATTAATTACAAAAGAAAAGATGCCCAGAAAAAGAGAACAATTTCAGAACAGAAAAAAATAGGATGGAATAATTTGTGTAACACTTTTAATAGAAATACTCACATAAGTAAAATTTGGAATTTATTAAAAATGTTCAAAGGCATAAGACCTAAGAATAAATCATATACAAATGAGTTTATATTTCCACTCTTAAATAAATTATCAGATAATAGCAACTTAATTGAAGTAGATCAACTGAACATTCTTTTTGAAACCAACAATGATAACCCAAATTCTAAATTTTTACTGGATCCTTTTTCATGGTCTGAATTTTTAACAAGCTTGCACTCTAGACGAAATACAACTCCTGGCTTAGATGATTATCCTTACATCGTAATTAAAAACTTAGATGTATCTGCCCAAAAGTTGTTTCTTAACATTCTCAATTTGCTTTGGCTTAATAAATGTATTCCACAGTCATGGAAAACACAGTGTGTTGTCCCAATACTTAAGCCCGACAAATCTCCTGAGTTTGCTAGTTCTTATAGACCAATTTCCTTGTCATCATGTCTTGGTAAAATATTCGAAAATATGGTGAAAGTTCGTCTTGACTGGTATGTTGAATCAAAGTGTTTCATTCCACATATACAATATGGCTTCCGTAGAGGGCGTAGTAGTGCAGACAGTTTCACCTCTTTAATCTCTGACCTAAAAAATGCAAAACATAGAAAATTAAACACTGTTTGCGTATTCCTAGATGTCCAAAGTGCTTTTGACAGTGTTGATCCTGGTATACTAGTTCAAATCATGTCTAGGTTAGGTGTGCCTGGGCACTTATGTAAGTGGATTTTTAATTTTTTGAACAATAGAACAATCTATGCTAGACATAACAATATTTTATATGGACCCAAATATGCCTCAAGAGGCACAATGCAGGGTGCCACACTATCTCCATTGCTGTACAATATATACACAAGTGAAATTTGTAAATATGTAAATAATAGGAATGTAAATATCTTACAATTTGCTGATGACATTGTATTATACAGCAGTAATTACAACCTAGAGATTGCAATAGATAACATGAACAAATCCTTATTTCAACTATTACAATATTATAATGATTGTTTACATTTAAAAATTAACCCCTCTAAAAGTAGTGTTATGTTTTTTGGCAATGAAACCCCAAACTCAAATGTTATTTACAATAATGAAATTATAAATAAAGTCACTTCAAAGAAATTTTTAGGAATAATACTAGATCCAAAATTAACTTTTGAAGAACATATTAAATATATATCCAAAAAAGCTCACACAGGACTAAATGTTATCAGATCACTTTGTGGTGTAACATGGGGTGCAGATCCTAAAATATTGTCAATATTGTATAAAAGTATTGTAAGAAGTCACTTAGATTATAGCTCACTCGCTTATATGAATAGTTCTCATGTAAATAAATTAGACATATTGCAGAATAAGGCTTTAAGAATAATATCTGGTGCTATGTGCTCAACTCCCATAAGGGCCATGGAAGTTGAGACAAAAGTGATGCCTTTGATTTTGAGGCGAATTTTACTTGCTGAAAGATTCTGTCTCAAACTAATAGCATCAAATAACATTCAAATAATAAATAAAATTGTACCTTATATAGATAGATCCCCAAGAAGACCATTAACAACAGCACACGGTCTACTATGTGGTAATTCTCCAACACTGTCTGATATATTTCTGGAAATAGACAATAATTTTTCTAAAATCAGAAAACAGTTTCCATGGCCATGTTACTCTTTCTCTTATCAGTGTATTTCACATCCAATTAATGTAGTTCAACAGACAATAAACAATAATTCGGAAATGCTTCAATTTTTGGAGGAAAATACAATGTACTATGTTATCTACACTGATGGGAGCAAAACAAGTGATTATGTACATGCTGCTCTATATGATCCACAGGCAAAATTTTCTTCAAGTTTTATTCTGCATGAACCCTGCTCTATATTTACGGCAGAGGCATATGCAGTGTATCAGGCATTAATGCGTATTCGCGAAATCAATAACAATAAATGTTTTTTAATAATTTCTGATTCCTTAAGTTTGATAACAGCTTTAACTACCCTCACAGTCAAATACAAGTCTAATTATATCCTTTACTTCATTAAGCAAATAATTCACCAATACCACAGTAAAAATATCCAAATTTTCTTTCTATGGGTGCCTTCCCACAAAGGTATCTCTGGCAATGAAATGGCTGATAAAACTGCATATGAAGGAGTTAATGCTGTTGACGTTAGAAATACAATGAATGTTCCTATGTCCGATTACTTGCAATGTATTGACCAAAATATTCAAAAGTTGTGGTTAGAAATGTGGAAGAAAGATCAAGATACGAAAGGAAAATGGTATGGAAGCATACAAGAAAGCTTACCTGCAAGACCTTGGTATCATCGTATGCCAGATGCTTCTCGAGACTTTATTACTATCATAAATAGACTGCGTTTCGGTCATAATAGTACACCGTCACACCTTGCTCGACTCGGCATTATTGCGAATGGAACCTGTTCTCATTGTAATTCAAGTGATGGAACCAGGGGGGGGACACTCAAGAACATTGCTAATTTTTCTAAAGAAAGTTGCGCCATCTCCATTTCCTAACTTTTATAAATGCATTGCGTCTTATTTATTCGCCGATAGATGTCGCTAAAAATGTATTCGATCCTAAACTAATTGTAAGTTATACCACATTAATTAAATAGATAAATAAAAGACTTTAGATTATTATTTTATGAACAAAAATACTGTATGAAATAAAAAAAAAACAATCAATACTTATTCCAAATGGCATTAACATTTTTACAATCACTTCCTAACATTATTTTTATAGCAATACTGGTTATTTTTATAGCAATACTGGATACATACAAAATACAAGTAGCAAATTGCAATTTGGCATTTGCAAATATGAAATAATAAATATAATATTATTCCCTTTTCTAGTATTTTTTGTTCATCAGTCGTTGAGTCGAGATTATTCCTCCGTTTACTATCAAAACTTACTATTTTATTGTGTCCAGTGTCGGCAGTGTGCCGAATTATCGTAAATATTTTGTAGTTTGTAGTTTAGTGATATTTCGCGATAAATACGCTTTTCTGTGGTGTGTGAGTTATTGAAAGCAAATTCATTTTTAATTTTGTGGATAGGCACTGTGTAACAAGAATATGTTTGAGATATCTAAAACCCTGAAAAAATCCGAAAAGGTAGTCTTATTTTAAATTGTCAAATATTCGCGTAAATCTAAGAAAGTATAGAAAATGAACTAAAATATTACGTATAAGAATTATTATTCAATATAATTTATTCTGTATTATCAATAAATGATTACTCTTGCATTTGTTGTTTTATTTATTTCTTTGTTCTAGCAGTTAATCAAAATATATCAATGGCAAAATAAATAGATATAGGCAACTATATAGCTACCTATATATAGCTACCTACGTATAGCTACTATATATAGCTACATATATATAGCATTAGTTTAAGTTAGGAAACGCAGATGGCGTTTCAAATTGATTTCCATAAATATTCCTAGAGAGGGCACTCTTTTCCCAGTATATTATCTATACTCTTTGGATGGAACTGTGGAGCATGTTATCTTTGATTGTCAAAAATTTTTGATTGACAGACTAGTGTTGGCCAGTGAACTCAGTGATGTTGAAAATAAGTGTGATTTATTGTCCCGCCCGCCGCCATTAAAACAATTGTTACAAGACGAACTTACTTATAAGCACATCTACAAATACATAAAGAATACAATTAAAACAATTTAATGGGATGTGCTCATAGACATGTTATTACGTATACGAATAAATAAGAGTTGACCTAAAGGTTGTAATTACCAGGTCAAAAAATCCCAAAAAAAAAAAAAAAAATTTATTTTTTGTTGTCACTTGTGACTTGTCAGATTATTATTTTATTTCTTCGTAGGTCCATAATATTATAGAAATGCATAAGAAATACCTTAGAAAATAATTAAAATCTAAGAGAAATAGAATTGTATTATTATAGATACTATTTAACTTATCGTTTGCAGTTAACAAAAATGTTTTATAAACATAATACCTTAATCTTAACGAAATGTTATATTTACGATTGAAGTAACATTTTAATTAAACAAATAAGCAAACTTTATTTATTAATTTGTGTGTGTGTGTGTTGTATGGTGAATTAACATAAGGTTATAAAATGGATATCCCAGTTCAGATAGCTATTCGACTTAAACCACCAAGTATAGCTGATTCTCTACAATGTATATTTAGTAACCCAGTAACACAAATTGTGATTACGGAAAGTGGTCAAACTTTTCACGTGAATAGAGCTTTGCCTGGGGATTGCACACAGGCCCATCTTTTTAATTCGTTTATGATACCTCAAATAAACTGCTTCTTAGATGGATGTGATACTTCGGTTGTTGTGTTTGGCCAAGCAAAATCTGGTAAAACTTATACATTATTTGGTCCAGGTAAATATACGATTTTTTTTATGGTTAAATAGATTAGATTAAAGTTTTGATCAGAAACTCTCTATAAACTTTATAATAATCAATTGTATATAGTATAATAGAATAATAATAAATATTTTGTTTTAGGATTTGAGTGTATACATAGTGAATGTGATCAAGGGATAGTTCCACGGTTTCTAACAGAAATATTTCATAGACTGGGCCAAATGCCTGAGCGGGAATATATTCTACATATAACATGGATGCAAGTTGTAAATAATAATATTTTTGACGTATTAGGAGCAGGTTTAGTTAGATGCTCCAATGTAGAAGAAGCTTTTCAATATTTACAATTAGGATGGAGACAAAGATGTTTAGGAAATAATCACACAGTATTTACTGTTAGTATGGAACAAAAATGGGTTGGAACAAATGGTGTTCTGAATCATAGAATGTCTACTGCTAGCTTTTGTGACTTAGCTGCATATCCTGAACCAGGACTATTTGCATTAGAAAATATAATCAAAGAACTAGTAGCTGGAAATCCACCAAAACAAATAAACTATGATAGGTGTATACTAACAGCCATGCTAAGAGACTCATTTGGTGGTAGAGCATTCACTTGGGTAATAGGTTGTATAAGCACAGAGCCTGATGATTATCAAGACACTTTGAAAATTCTCAATTTATCTCTATGTTGTAGGGGTATAAAGAATTTTGTGACAGTCAATTTATTTGCTGATAACAATACTCCTGTATATACAGAAAAAGCAGCAATACCAGCAGAGAATGCATTTAATCTCCAATTCGCAACAGCACAATGGGTAAAGCTAGTATCAAATGCTGAAGGGTTGTTTAACAAAATTTTACAGTCTAAATCCTTGTCTGAAACAGACATGAATCAGGTTAGTGAATGGTTGTTCCTTAAGGCTGAATGTGATGAATGTTTAAATAGTGATATAGCAGTTGATAATAAAGAAACAAATACAAAACAAGGTTTACCAAGAATAGCAGAAGATACTGAACCAAGTGAGCCCAGTGAATCAGATGTGGAATCAGACTCTGAAGACAGTGATTCAGAAACTGTATTTCAAGACAAGTTAGAAAAATTTATGGAATATTTTAGGGAGAAAAATGATCAGTTATTTGCTGATAGGTGTGAGGAGTATTTGAATCATATTGACTCAGATGATATTACTATATCTGAGACGAGTGGTTCACAATCTTTACCAGTGATGACATCCCAGTCTAATTCTGGAAGACGGAGAACAATTCAACCCGGAGAAAGTATTTCAGGAGCTCAATTAGAATTATTAAGGAAAGTTGCAGCTAAAGCAATATCACCAGAATCTCAGAAAATAATAATTGAATCTCATAAAAAAGATATAGATCCTGAACCAAAGTTGATAGAAAGGGAGTTATTAAAAATGATAGATTCTCCAAAGACGAATGAAATTTGTAAAAAATATAAAATGACTAAGGAAAAATATACACAAAAACAAATTCTTGCAAGAAAGCTATCTAAAGAAATTTGTAGTAGCCAAACTCAGTTAAAGGAGCTTATAAATCTTTGTATAGCTAAAAAGAGACTTATAGATGATTTATCTAAAAGTATTTCCTATAATAGCAAAAAGTACTCGGAAAAAATGGATTCAAGCTTAGTAGATCAAGATGCTTTAAAGGAAATAAAGAGGCACGAAACTAACTTAAAAACATACAAAAAACAAATAGACCAAATCAAAAGACAAATAAAAAAGGATGAGAAACGTAAAAATACTTTGGATGTAGAACTTCTTAAAGACAAGCTTAAATTAGATGAACTTTCAGAGTCTTCTGTTGACATGAAGGATAAAAAATCTCATTCGATAAAGCACTTTACTCATAGGATAACACAATTAGACAGTATTTTAAAAGAAAAGACTAGTGATTTAGCTAATTTAGAATTATCGAAAGAGAAAGAGCTAATGTTGCGGAAGGAGATTAAAAATTTGAGGAAAACAAGAGAATGTTTGCACGAGCAACGTTGCAGCTTAGGACACAAACGCAAAATGTATAAATCACTATCAGATTCTGAGGTGAGTTTAAATCTTTACCTACATTCCATTAACATTACACATAATATCAATCTAACTTTCTTTTAAATATGCGTATAATATTGAATAAGCAATGTTAGCTTTTATATGAATATAATCTAAAAAATATAATTATCCCGGCTTCCCGGAGAATAAAAAGTACAAAATATAGAAAATAAATTATGGCATTAGACTTATATATAAATACTCCTTTGGTTGTCCCCAATCGGTTAATAATTAATGTATTTTTCAGGAGCGCAAGTTATTAGAGTGTGAAGAAGCTATAGAAGCAATAGATACAGCAATAGAATATAAGAACAATTTAATATGTGGTAGATCACCATCTGCCTCATTGTCCGATTCTCAAGAAAACAAGGAGTTCAAAAGTCGCGGCGAACAGATGTTAATGGCCAGGCTCGATAAATTGTCTCACGACGAAATAAAGACTTTATTGTATAGATATTTCCAAAAGGTATATTCTTAATTTTTATATTTTTTATAATATAATAATATAAAATAGATATAAGTCGAGTTGGATCGAAGGGATTTAAAGGAGATTTTTTTTTTGATATAGCAGTAATTAATGTAATATTTAATTTATTTGTTTAGTGCAATAAAAAATAGATAATGTAAATACAATATATTCGGTAGTTGTTGATCTTATTTAGTTATTTATGATGACATGTGACAGGTGGTGGACCTGCGCGGCGCATGCGCGGCGCTGGAGGCGGGCGCGGCGGCGGCGGCGGAGGAGGCGGCGGCGTGGCGCGCGCGCGCCGCCGCGGCCTGGCGACACGCGCACGCCCCGCAGCGGCGCGCCCCCGCACACTACAAGTACATTATCCCTTTTTTCAACATTGGAAAATAAATGCATTTACACCTATTACCAGGTGGTTAGGTGGAACTCACCGGCTTAAAAGAAGCCAGTTAGTACTGGCCCTCTCAAAACTCAGCTTGCTCAAATGGGGTCAGCATTCAAACACGACGCCTCAACGGCAGATTTGCCGGTATTCATACATAAGCCGAATCTAGTTTTTATAATGTTTGGTTGTCTGCAGATAAATAATATTTCACCTCTAAGGAATGTACAGGTACAGACTTTTAGAACTAACAGTATGTTCATATACCTAGCAGAACGAGGGCTAATGCCTGGGCATTATGTTAATGAAGTGAGAAATTTATTCTCAAAGATGTAATATTTTCCTGCAGTAAAAAATCGTATGTATCTAGTATATTGTCTCAGGTAACCAGCAATCGTCATACCAAATTTCATCAAAATCTGTCCAGCAGTTTTCTTATGATGATGGTCACAGACAATAAAAAATTCTAAAAACTATAGATTCGCAATTGTACAGATACTAATGATTATCTGAAGAAGATTTTGCAAAAAAAAAGTATAGTTTCAACTTGTACAATTTTATAATTTTCTATAGATTTCCTTAATGGTCAAAAGATGTTTCTATAGACAAATTGCTAATAATGTTCTGTTATTTTTAGATGTTTGGGCGGCGTTAATATCGACCGAGCTCTTTCACTGGGGTTGACTACTGATTCAGAGACGTCAGACGACGCCATGCGTCTGGTCGACAGGGTCAGGCAGCTCGCGAGATATCCACCGGTACAATAAATCTTTCTTTGTTAATATTTTTAGTTGTTACACTAATTAGGTACGAATTTACTCGTTCGACGGTCGAACAGAGCATCCTCGACTTATCTTGCCAGTCTATCTTTATTAAAGATATTACATTTCCTATATTAACTAATACGACAGTTGAAAGTGGTTTAAAATTAAATTTATAATTTAGTCAGTAATATTAAGAATAAAATATAGTACAAGACTACATTAGTGTTGTAACGATTATTCGCAACGCAATAGTAATACATTAGCAATTCAACCTCGCTTCACTTGGGTTCGTCCCTAGTGATAAACAAAATCAAATCCATTCCACGGGAACCGTTCATTTTTGTGGGCTGAAAAGCTATTATTGCTATTTCACACTACTATATCTCTGTAATTTCATTCAGATCCTTTCAGCCGATTAGTTAAAAATAGTTTCTTAAAATAAAATCATCTTTTGCCTACAGGCTCCAGTCATTCCGAGTCAAAATTTAAGGCAACTGATGCCAGCCACGAACCTGCCGGTGGCCAAAGTCACGAAGGAGAAGAACAAACTGGTGATAGTGCAGCAAAACAAGAAAAACTGATATAGGGAGAGCTTTTTATTTCTGCCGCTCAATATCATTTTTATACTCGCAATTTATTTATTTTTATGAATAACTTTTTGATTTTATGTACTTGACATTATTTTCATGTATTCGAATCATTTTAAAGATTATTTTGGGATCTCAGTTTGAAAAGAAGTTAAAATATGATTATACCTAGCAGCTATGTGTATAAATTAAAATTTTTGCAAATAAAAAGATAAGTCTATTATAAAATATTTATTTTACACAAAATACACAATTTTAATGACAATAGTAAAAACAACGATATCATAAATTTATACATACAGCTAATATTCAATTTTTTAATATCATTATTGTAGAACATTCATGTTCATTTTTTCTATTTAGAAGTTAGTTGTTCAATATGGCACGACTGGATACTGTTTATATTGTATCTGTGGCATTTTTTTATGAGGGACTTATTAGGAAATTTTATTATTATAATGCAAATCCATAGACTGATTAACATAGTAATGATTGTAATTTTTACGGTATACATCACATTCACTACAATTTTACTTATTAATATCAAATTGATTCTAAAAATTACTAGATGTATAGGTGCTGTAAATAGTATAAATATTTTTCTGTCAATAAAATCATATTATAACTATATGTTTATTGTTTCATTGAGTTTGCCTTCACTTGAAATTCCAGGGTATACATAGAACACCTTCAGACAACACAGAATAATAATGAGTCACGCATAGAATGTTTCCTCGTAATTTCTGAAAAAAAAATAGTATCATTCATCTCTATATTATCTGTGGTATGTAATTGTTTTTTTTTAATCATAATTAATAACATACCAAGTGCAAAACAGTTAAACTATATCAATTCTCAAAGGCCTCACCGTGTCTAGCTTGTCTATCCGAGTGAGAAGTCTCTCGCAACAAAGTATCATGAGGGCTGGAGTGATACTATCATCTTTTCTAAGATCTAATAAACCAAATCTTTCTTGCACTTCTTTCCAAATAGCCTTTTCAACATGTTTATTACTGTAATAATCAAATTTAACGTATTTTTTTCTTTTTTTGTAACAACTTTATTTTAGTGTAAAAATATTTTTATGAAAAAAAGGGGAAATTCGTTTCAATACAAAAATTGGACTCTTCTCAAAAAATTTTAATGAACAAGTCAGTGTAATTAAAAAACTAAAAAACCCAACTGCGTTTCTGTGTAACTGAGAAATGAAAAAACCCTAAAATATGTTGTTTCTGATTCAAAATGTATATCCGGTGTCACTTGCACAATAAATACGAATCTAACAACAAGCGAAAATTCATCGAGCCGTTCAGGCTACAGAGCGTGCCAAATATTTGAAATTTGCTAGAAATCCGCCATTTTGTTTTTTTCTTTTAATTTTGATATACCCAGTATCACTCTCACAGTAAATTATAAATACCAATCTAACGACACCTCTCAACTCTCAAGCTAAAATCCATCAAGCTGTTCAGGCCACAGACCGTGCCAAACAATTATACATATGTATGTATGTATACTCTCGAAAAACAGACTGCGCCAGGAGGGTTCCTTCTGGCGCAGTCGGGTCGACTTCAAATTCACTGCTAAATATCATGATATTTAGTAATTATGAAATATTAGGATAATCATGAAACTAGTCTTAAGTTGATAAAATATTTCTTAAAAAAATATGCATTTAAATACCTTCTTCTCTAAAGTTGGTTACAAAATACAGGTAACTTACATGCTGTATTCAGTCAGCAGGAGCGTTGCCTCGTCTAGATGTGAGGCGATGAAGGCGACCAGCTCGTCCGCGGGGCACGACGCCGGCGCGATGAACTGCCCCGTGGGAGACACCATTAGGGGTCCCGCTTCACTGTAGTATTTACTTTTTTGTTTACTAAGAATTTTTTAAAGATAATAAGGGCCCTTGTACATGCTAATAAAACTCACCGTGTCACAAGAATCTTTTCGGATGTAGCCGCGAAAGTTGTCTTATCTACTTCAGACAAGAAAAATAGATACCGTGTACATAATAAGAATATTTTCGCGCTGTCGTGCGTAGGGTTTGGTGCACCCTGCACATGTTAATTTGTTTGTAAGACTGGGCGGATTAAATTGCACGTTAAGCTTACCTTAGATAATACAGTTACTTGGGGCGGGTCTGGGTCTATGCTTTTGCGGTTCCCCTTCTACGACATGCTTTTGCTTGCTCTGCTTAGCTTTGCCTAGCCTTTGCATGGTAGTATAGGTCCAGGCCTACTCTACCATCTCCTTCTGAAGTGGTAGAGGGGCGTTGGTCTTGGGAGTAGCGCAGGTCGCAAAGACCTCCCAAGGCAAGTTCGGTGGACTAGCCTTCTCGAGGTTGCCAAGCCCTGTTTCTTAGATCTATTTCCTTCAGAAATAGATATAACTAAAACCTCCGAACGTTTCTCACATCTTCGCTGCTTTCTATATGCATAGATATATGTAATATGTGTAAATATCACTAATTAGTACATTTATATATCTACTTCTTCCTTCTTACTATCATATGGTATTACCGCACCACAACTACGTAGGTGGGTTGTGGTTATTATAATATTATACTATAACGATAAGTCATGTGTAAGTCTATACCCATATTGTTTTATAAATATTTTATGTGCTTGGGCATGCACCAAATGTAGAATAGCCTGATATTATATAATATGTAATTATATCACAATATAGCCTATTAAATTTATTTCCTACACCTACCTGCGGTAGAGCCTGCGCAGTTGAGCGCTGTACGTGCGGATGACGGAGTCCTGGGAGGTTGAGTCGAGCCAGACCAGCCGACAACACGCCCCTTTGGTCCCGATTTCGTGCTAAACAGTAGCCTCTGAGTCTAACCAGCTCGGGGGAAATGGTTATACGTCCCGTCAGAGGGCCGTAGGTGAGGTGGAGGGAGGGAAGTGGAAGGCCATGCTGACGGAGTAAGGGTGTGTGGAACAACTGGTAGATCCGAATCCGGTCTACCAGCCACACATAGCACGCGGCCCCCGGGCACGTGCGTCTGAGCTCCTGATGTCGCGCTGTACGCCAACTTCCTTCACCTATATCTGCTGGGTAGTCCTAATGCTGCTTATATAGCATTCCCATATGAGGGCTCCGAGGAGGGTGGGAAGCCCAGCGGATGAAACATTTTTCAACGAAACATGGATATTACAGGATTCGTTAAAACCCCGGAGGCATCGGAGGGTCATCCCAAAGAAGCCCCAAACAAAACACCCGGAACAAGTGCGTCTGGCGAGCCAATCACGGGATTACCTGTAGGAGGTTCCCACGCAATGAACAAACAACACAACAAGGGAAACAAAGCAGGTAAAGAGACTAAAGGGCAACCCAAAGTCCCTAAACCTACATCTAAACACGCTTCGCAAACAAAACAGATGAGATACCCGGAGGCCTCAAGAGGCCCCAGTACCTCATCTCTTCCAGGCCAACCCAAGCCGGTTGCAGCAACCACGAACAGAGGCGGAAAGGAGGCAGCCAGGACACTGGAGGCACCTTCCACTTTGGGAGTGACTGAGGCAACCGGTGCGGGGAAAAGGGAAGCTGCGGGTGCTCCACTGGTACCCCCTGTGGCGGAATCGAAAACCACTGCGAAGGCCGCCGTGGAGGCATCCAAGAACCTGGTTTTGCCCCCGTCGGCTGACGCGATGGAAATCGAGACCGCCGTGGGAGTGGTGGCCGGTGGCGCTCCAGCAGCTAACCAAATGAGCCTGGAAGATACAGGAGGACCGTGGACTGTGGTAACCTCCAAAGGCAAAAACAAACCACCCCTCACAGGCATGGTCCAAGATAACTCTTCTGGCACCGCGAGCAAGGAGCCGGAGAAAAAACGTCGGAAGAGGCCAAATGCAGCCAACAGATGGAAGCGCAGGGAGCGCGCAAAGGCAGCCTTGGCAGCGTCATCCACCGACACGAACACCGGCAAACAACCATCCAAGACCGGGGAACCAAAATCCGCTGATAAAATATCAGAGAAGGACAAGACCAACAAACGGCACAGACCAGAGGACACAACACCGCCAGGCGGAGCCAATAAAAAGGCCCGCATGAGCGCAACACCCAAGAGCTATGCGGCGGCCGCTAAATCAGACCTAATAGCGGCCGTCACAGGCACCAACGCAGGACACCTGACCAGGGAACAGGCTGAAGAAGTCGAGGAGGAGCTCAACTCGAAACTCTGGGCTCTAGTCCAAGCCAAAGCCAAAAATCCACCGAATTTTCAAGGTAAACCAACATACCTTAACGGATCGCTCCAAATATGGTGCGTGAACAAGGATGCCATGGAATGGTTAAAGTCAACCATAGACGGCCACACACTAACTTCCGGAACCAAAGTGGAAGTTCGCAAACAGGTAGACCTACCCAGAAAAGTAAGGTGCGCCATACTAATACCTGGAAAAGCCGAACCAAGCCAGATTGGTGAAGCACTCCGGTACTTCAACCCATGGGCAGGTGTTGAAAGATGGCTACTGCACACTGCCCAAAAGCAATCCACCGGCACTTTCGTAGTCGTAAGCATACCGGAGGACCTAATCCCGACCATCGTAGAGCGTGGACGGCAACTCAGCTACCTGCTGGGGGCCGTCTACATCAAATTCGAAGAACGGAAGGGGAGGTTCACCGATGTACCACCGCAGAAGAACACAAAAGCTGGCGCCACAAAACAAGAAAGCGCCCAGACAAAAGAGGCCGAAATTGAACCGCAGCCTAGCACTAGCGCCGCTAACCATCCCCCGGACAATCTCTCCGACACTGTGCACGACCTGGCAAACGTCGACATGGCGAGCGTCAGCGATGTGGCAGATAGTGACGGAGAATGGACGCAGGGGATACAAGAACTTGACCTTGGTACAGGGACAGACTCTGACGACGGAGTCCCCTTCACCAAATAGTCGAGCCATTCAGATCAACCTCCACCACAGTCTAACCGCCACGGCACAGCTGCGCAAGTGGTTGGAGGTTAACAAAACAGCTGTTGCTTTTATCCAGGAACCCTGGCTATCTCGGTCAGGGTCAATACAAGGACTTAATAATCTTAAAGGTAAGATAATAACAGGTAATGAACCACACCCAAGGGCCGCAATATTCATTACAAATAACATCCCTATGCAGATCTTAACCGATTTCTGTTCTAGAGACATCAGTACAATTAGAACGACCATAACAGCGACGTCATCAAAGGAGGTAGTTCTCTCGTCGGTTTACATGCCGGACGGAGAGGACCCCCCACCACAAGATCTGATACGTCTGATCAACTACTGCGAAGCAGAAGGGTTGGACATCATCGTCGATACGGACTCCAATTGTCATCACACAATTTGGGGTAGTGAAAATACAAACATCAGAGGTAAGACTTTAATTGAATTCTTGTCCACCACAAACCTAGATATTATGAACAAAGGGAACAAACCCACCTTCGTAACTAGACGAGCCAAAACTATCATTGACCTAACACTAGCGAACGATGGAGGGGGAAAGCTCATATCCAACTGGCATGTGTCCGACGAGGCATCTTGTTCGGACCACAGATGGATACGCTTTGACCTAGGGCTCATCCCAGTACCCCCTCAACCTTTTAGGAACGTTCGTAAAACAAACTGCGATGATTTTCGCAAACGACTAAATGCTGGTCTGCGGGAGCTAAACTATCCAGACAGACTAGACGATATCGACAGCATTGAGGAACTAGTAAACAAAGTGACTCACCTAATTAAGCAGAGTTATGAGGCAACATGCCCACTAATATACCCTCCGGAAAACCCACGTGTTAAAAAATCATGGTGGGGACCAGAGCTAAAACGACTCAGAACCAAGGTAAGGAAAGCTTTTAACAGAGCTATGAATACCTACAACGATCTGGACTGGGATCACTATAAAAATGTCAAAGCGAAATACAAAAAGCGCATTAGATATTGGAAGACTAGGGCATGGCGAAAATACTGCGAAGCCATAGAATCTTTCATACAAGCGAACAGAATTCGTAAAATTCTTACGGGGAATCCCCAACGGGAATTAGGTTCCCTAAGGAAACCTGATAATACCTACACTAAGTCGTTAGAGGAGTCACACGAAGTGCTACTACAAACTCACTTTCCAGACTGCTCTATGGTTACAGAAACCAACTGGGTCAAGCCAAACGTTACCACAACAGAAACAACCTGGCGAGCTGTGACAGAAGTCATAAACACCAAGAAAACAGAATGGGCAATCAAAAGCTTTCAACCATTTAAAGCACCGGGCCCAGACGGCATCTACCCAGCCTTCATTCAATGGGGAGGCTCAAAGCTACACCACGTCCTCAGTATAATATTCCAAGCATGCCTTGCTTCCGGTTATGTACCTAAACCCTGGCGAGAGGTGAAGGTAATATTCATACCGAAACCGGGCAAATCAGACTACTCGGACGCAAAATCATACAGACCAATCAGTCTTACGTCATTCCTACTGAAAACGATGGAAAGACTTTGTGACAGATATATAAGAGACAACGCACTAGTGTTAGCACCACTACACAAGAACCAACATGCCTATAGTTCAGGTAAATCTACAGAGTCAGCCCTCCATGCAGTAGTGTGTAAAATTGAAGAGGCACTAGAAATCAAAGAGACATGCATAGGCACCTTTATCGACATCGAAGGAGCCTTTGACAAAACCAACTTCACTAGCATAAGAGCCGCTCTTAAGAGGCACAACGTGAACCCTGTAATTACAAACTGGATTCAATATATGCTAGCAAACAGAGTAGTAAGACTGGGAAGCAACAATACCAAAGGAGCCCTTGTTGCCAAAGGTTGCCCCCAGGGGGGAGTACTATCACCCCTCCTATGGAATCTGGTGGTGAACGATCTCATATACTCACTAAACAACCAAAGGTTCTTCACGATTGGCTATGCAGACGACCTAGCCATCCTTGTAACGGGCAAATTTACAAGCACAGTGTGCGAACTGATGCAGACTGCCCTACATATAGTAGAAAAATGGTGTACTGACTACGACTTAACCGTAAACCCACGAAAAACTGAATTAATCATATTCACGAACAAAAGAGCACTAGGCAACTACACTCTTCCAAAACTCTTTAACTCAACCCTACATCTTAGTACAGAGGTAAAGTACCTAGGCATAACCCTGGACAATAAACTAAACTGGTCGAAACACCTAGAAAAAACACTGGATAAGGCGAGCCTCACTTTCTGGCAATGTCGTAGAATGATAGGGAAGACATGGGGCCTGAAACCGAAGGTCACCCTTTGGCTTTACAGCTCGGTCATTAGACCCATGATCAGCTACGGAGCCCTAGTGTGGTGGAAACGTACACTCCTCGCCACAGCACAATCGAAACTTCAAACATGGCAAAGACTGATCTGCATGGCGGTAACTGGTTGCATGAGGACCACCCCCACTGCGGCACTAGAAGCTATGTTAAATCTATTACCACTTCACCTGTTCATACAACAGGAAGCTGCGTGTACTGCAGTCAGACTGGATAACCAAAACCTGCTGCATAAAACGGGCACACCCCACACAAGGATCCTATCGGATGCAACCAAAGACATTCCTTTCATGGCAGCACCAAATGATGGCATTGGAATCAAATACATCTTCGATAAAAAATACAAAATACAACTCGAAGAAGAACAACATAAGGAAGTCCATAATGAGGAACTAAACATCTTCACGGATGGCTCCAAAACAAAATCAGGAACAGGATGTGGAATCTTCTCTGAAGACTTACACATCAGAACCTCAATACCCCTTGGCACCTACAATACAGTCTTTCAAGCAGAGTGCCTAGGCATCATTGCAGCAGCTAGAGCAATTGCGGAAACGAACATGACACAAGCACGATTCCGCATTCTAACAGACAGCAAGTTAGTGCTACAGGCACTTAATAATAACTACACCACATCAAGTATGATATACGAATGCCATAACATCCTGACGCTGGTAAGTGACACGAACCAGGTCACCCTGCAATGGATCAAAGGTCATAGCAACATACACGGTAACGATGAAGCCGATGAGCTAGCAAGAAAAGGCTCAAACTTGATACCAACGGGGCCGGAACCCATTATACCGCTACCTTCTTGCTGGCTCAGAGGCCAAATCCGAGAACGCTCCAAAAAGCAACATCAAAAATTATGGTCTGATCTCAAGGACTGTAAACAGGCGAAGGAATCGCTACCCAGTATAGATGCCAAATTGGCAAATCGCCTGTTAAACCTTGAAAGACCAAAGCTTAAGAAAATAACCGCAGCCCTAACCGGCCACGGGCCTTTTAATAAACATCTATTTAACATAGGTATTACTGACAGTCCCCTTTGCAGAGCTTGCTTGGAGACAGAAGAAACGGCTGCACATGTCATCCTTCGATGCACAGGTGTAGCGGCATACCGGGCACAACATCTTGGCACCCCGCGTACACTCCCGGAGGTCTTCAGCAAGACGAAGAGCCTGCTAGGATTCCTGGAGGAACTAGGGTGGCAAGAATAACTAGACAGTTATTCCCACATACGCAAAATAGGCGCTAGACGTCGAGTTGCGGAAATCAGCCCATCGTTAACCATAACCATAACCATAACCATACAGTTACTTTTTTTTGCATTTTAAACAAAGTTTTTTTCGTATAAAATAGTTATTTAAAAAAAGTGTAGTATGTATGTTATGTAGTCTAACTAAAAATAATAAATTGTAGGAACAACTATACAATGTAAATGTCAATGTCCACGTATAAAACATACTCAAACTACCTGAACCACCTCGCGGCTCGCTTATCCCGCACCTCTCAACACAGAGCGCGTCGTGTCTAGCGCAGACAAGATTTTTTCCTGCTTAGCCAGAGCTATGTCACAGTTCGTGCGTAGAAGCGACACGAATTCTTGCGTAGTCCCGGTGACTTTTTTTAGCATGTACAAGTAGCGTAAATACTAAACTAGACTAGTATATTATTATTATAGACTGACAGCAATTCTAAAAACTATAAATAAACTCTATATCGAAAAAAATAAATATTCCAATAAGATTTTATATACACACATAACAAGATATGTTCTATAAAATAAATGATATCAGAAAAAGCACGCCGGTTCAAAGTTTTTTTGGCGTGCGCAGCCTCCGGGAATACAAGTACTAAATAATTAAAAGATAACTTCAAGAAAATAAATATAAAAACTGTCGGTACTAGACTTACGGTTCAACAACTATTTCATATTTACTAAGGGATTCGGGTACGCAGTCTGGAAATTTTTTTCCGCGTCCGTAATAATCTCCTATGGATGTAATCAACTGTCGGAGGTGACTGCAATATTGCGCTGCAGAAACTTTTGGCATAAACTTTCTGAAAACAGGTATAAAAGTGTAAAAAATATATAAATATAACATGTTTAGAAATATTTAAAAATTTTAGTGACATTATATATTTCTAAAGTAGTTTTATAAACTTAACATTTTTACTGAAATACAATTTTATTTCTTTTATTTATTTATTTTTAAATCTATGAACATCGTGCTTTCTAGATGCGTATATATAATAATTTCTTATATTTTAGATAAAATTTCTAATATTATCTAAATTTGTATATAAATTACAATTTTGTACCTTCTACAAATGTGTATATCCCTCAATATACTAGATAAAGCTTTCTCATAGTTCGGTATTTGTGTTAAGGCACTATCTTCTTGGCTTACTTTTTTTATTAGCTGTAATAAAAAATACATTATTAACACGTTAATAAGTCTCGATACTATAATATTTTTAACACTATATAATTATGTACCGATAGCCATTCATTTCTAACATCCATAATGTTGAGAAATATATCTCCATCCAAACTGACACCCGTAAATTGTCCTAAAGCAATAGTCCTGCCTGAAAGAAAGAAGAATATTGTTTACAAATTGTTGCCTAGGATCTACAATTTTGATTTTTATTAATATAACTCGCGTCATGGAGATTAGAAACCAGGAGAACCAAGGCCCTAGAATGTAGTGTCTCAGAAATATTGTCAAACCAAGGAGGCGCTGCGATCGCTATGTTGTCTCAATGCCTAACTTCACGTTGTCACAACAGTGACAGTACTCATAAATAGCTAACTTCACAGATACTACTTACCGCCGGCAGCGCGTTGTAAATTCTACACATTTTCAGAGACAGGCGGGTAATGCTTTAGTATGAAGCGATGGTCCTCCTGGTTTCTAATCTCCATGACTCGCGTCATGTAAAAAGAATGTTGGCTGTCAAGCTGCGCCAGAGGCGATTTATCGGTCAATTTGGTGGTAAGAGGTGGGGCGCAGACGGCGGGCACGCGCCCATGCTTGCCGGCTCGTTATTGGTTCGTCAGTTCAAAACACCATTGCGCGCACAGAAGTTTTTAATAACAAAATTATTTTACATAGAAAAGAGAGAAAATTTTTTTTTGGACGTAACTATATGGTTTTATAAAGAGAGAGTCTGATAATAATGCAGTTAATAATTAAAAAAACGTATTAAACAATGATATTTTAACTACAGATATGTTATACGCTCACTAAACAACCGAAAAAAGTGTTCCGCGCTGCACACATACACACTTTTCATTTCACTACAAGTCAAAATGATAGAAAGGGGATAGTCGATAAAATCAATAAGAAAAAAAGAGACAGCTAGTGTTGTCAATTGCGCGTCAATGTAAACAAACATTAGTCTAGCGACCGATCACATATCAGAATATTAGGCAAATAATTGAAATATATTAATAAATCGAAGTATTCTGCGTCCTTACATGTGGTATGAGATCCCTTGTGTTTTATTAACTTTGGTATCATAATTGGTGCATTTCCTAAATACACAGGATGGCATTTTTTTTAATTTTGTAGCAGCGTACCACTCGTCGCCATGCGGTGACACAGACTAAAGGCAATACGTCCTAATTAGGACGTTTTCGAGTTTTCACGATTGCGCGCTCATAACATATCTATAGTTAAAATATCATTGGTATTAAACCAATTAATTTAATTTTTTGTGAGTAGATTAAACCTTTTACACTGAATCAAACATATTTCATTAATTAATAGAATTATTTTTAATGATATTCTATCTAATATATTTTTGAATGTACCTACCAATAACCAATAAACGTCGCGAGCGAAAGGCTAGTTAAAAAATAAAAGAATAGGGCCTAGTACTCTCGTGCGCAAGCATACTCCCTTCAATTCTTCCAGCGTTCTTTTTACGTGACGCGAATTATACCTATTTATCTTTAGATACTCCCAATATCAAAATTAATCATAATATAACGAATTAATCA
This sequence comes from Boloria euphrosyne, assembly GCA_951802675.2. Lineage (NCBI taxonomy): Eukaryota > Metazoa > Arthropoda > Insecta > Lepidoptera > Nymphalidae > Boloria > Boloria euphrosyne. The sequence goes on from OX637878.1 coordinate 6,145,501, forward strand.
TCAAAATCGGTTAAGCCATGCAATACATACATTCAGATTTAACACATAATAAAAATAGAAAGTCTATGGATGCACCTTTTAAATTGTCCATATGTTTTGAATGCTGTGAAGCCATGGAGGTAAGACTTTGAAGTGCTCCTCTTATGTGGCTTATGTTCCAACCACTATCATACTTCACCTGTAATAATAATTATAAGTCATTACAAAATTACATATATTATATTAAAATAAATGCAAATATGAATGTATTTTCCGAAATTTAAAGGTAGCTGTAAAGTAATAAATGTAATTTATAGAGTATATTTGCCTAAGAATAATATTATTATATGTCATAAATTGCAACCTAAAAAATAATGTTTTACTTAGGCATACAAGTAACAAAACCACATTGAATTATTTGAAAATAAAAAAAAATAAGCCTTAATGTATAACTGAATAATAATATTACAAAAATAAATTTTAATAAAATAGAAGCAAAAAATAGGAGGTATAGGTAGGAAGTTGTGTATGGCAAAAATGGGAAGTCCATTAATTATAAAAATTGACATATACAAAAAAGGGATAACATGGTAAAATATAAATTACTGGTAAATATTGAAAGTATAAATGCATATGAAGCATACTTATTCAGGCTTTACGAACTTCTTTTATACCATATGTTTTGCAGAGTTGTTCTATGAGAGAATTCACTTGTTGTCTTGTTGGACTTGTCATTTCATATTTTTTTCTTCCATCTTTACTATTTTCTGTTATCCATTCTCTAGAATGTTATGAAGATAATGAATTTAATTATATATATTTTATATGAACTCAAAAAGCTTCCTAAGCTTCAGTTTATAGTCCATGATTTAAAAATGTGTTTGAGAAAAATACAGAAAGAATTAAAAAATCTACCATATCCAGCTAAGAATTCTAAGCTAACTCCTATTTTCACAAATTTGTCAGAAACAAGAATTAAAAATTATATAAAATAATTTAAAATATTTTTCACTAAATAAAATGAAACATACATTATATTGGAGATAGCTTTTTTTTCTTCAACTTTCCTTTTCATTTTTACAGCTTTTTCAAACTCAGAGTTGTACTCTTCATATGCTTTTGTAAAATCAATGTTTCTAAAATATACATATACAATAATTAAAGGTAAATAAAAAATTTGAAAATCCATATAATTTACATAATAGTAAAATGTTACCTATTATCTATTTTACTTGAGCTTCTTGGAATCTTGTCTACATAATTAGTTGATATATCACAGGCATTCAAAATTTTTACTACAGTTTCCCTTACATTTTTGCTATTTAGATATATTTTAACTAATTTGAAATTTCCTAAAAAGAACATTAAAATTTATAAATTATAGTTTTTATTAGGAATAAATAAAATGTAAATAAAGAATTATTTAGCATATTACCTTCTGGCATATCTTTTTGTCTTAAATAAAAAGAGAGTGCAGGAATGGACATGTTACGACTAGATTGCTGAGCTTCAATTAATGCACTCAACTGTTGCAGAGAATTTTCATTTATTTTCTATAAATAAGTTTACACACACATCAATAATTGCTTTCAATTTTATTACAAAAAATAAATAACTTTTATTAGAAGAGAATTATGTTTTTAAGACTTAAAAAATGACATAATTTGAATTGTCTTTTATCTTATGTACTTACTCTTTGTTCTGGATATTTTCCAAATAAATCAGGATGAACACTAAAATAAAATGGTCGTAATGCTGTAGAAACCTCCGCAGAACTTAAGGATCGGCAAAGAATTCCTCCTAAGCAGGTACATCTTAAAAAGTTTAATTAAAAGTAATTACATCTTATTTACATTCAACGTTATTATTTAAAAACATTTTAAAAAAATTACCGTAATTGCAACCTGCACAACATGATTAAAATAAAAGGATAAAATATATTTTCTTAAATATTTTACAGATGTGCGCATTACTTGCTTCGTGAAAACATTATTTCTATTTAAGAATGATCTCAATTCTCAATTTGATAAAAGATTCACAGATGATCCTTCTTGCTATATTTGACTTTTTAGTTATGACATTTGACATTGACAGTTGAAACTTGAAAATTGAAATGCTACCACTTGACATTTGGACATAGATAAACAATGTATCTTATACTACAGACCATAGAGAAAAGTTATATATACCTAATAGACTAAAGTTCTACAAAACTTTTCATTATTCTAGTAATTAAAAACATCGCAAAATATATGGGATCTTTAGCCAGCCGATACTTTAGGCAATTTTAATTTTGATGAAACAAGTATCTATGAAATAGCAAAATGTTTAATATAGTTAAAACGATGTTATGTAGCTGGCATTGCTAGCACTAGCAGATACCTAGTATCAACTCAAATGATAACTTAGGATGCTAACACTTATCCCGGAAAAAAATATTAATATTTACATGATAATTGACGAGCAAACGATTTATAAACGAGGTTCTCATCTAAAAGCTGCATGAAGATCAGATGTGTAGATTATGACTCAGTGGACAGCGCTTAAATGCAGACGCGGTAGCGCCATGCGCCGCTCATCCTTCGCCAGCCTTCAGTGCTTGCCTCTTGTCGAACTGCCTTATACTATAATTGCTATAGTGACGAGTTCAATAAATAAGCGATAAATATACCAACAGAGTGGAGGCGAGCGGAGGGCGGCAGTCGAGTGGCGGCCGCGTCGCGTATCACACACTCGCGGCAAGTGTTGGACCTGAAGTTCATTCGACATTTTTCTATCGGACGTCGAAGGAATCTCACCGGACTGGTTCCCGCGCAACTGCGTTAGTGCGCCGCTCTGGTGAACCCTTTCGCTTGTAAATGTGCCGATATTTACATATGCGCGCTCGATCTTGCATCGAACTTTCGATCGCTCGTAGCTCAACTGGTGTGCTCTGCGAGCAGGCCGTCGGCGCGCCTGCGCCCGCGCCGTCGCTGCCGCCCCAGCGCGCTCACCTTCTGCACAACGTGCGATGATCCACGTACGTTTGATAAAATGCTATGTATAAGCTTAATTTGCTGTTATTTTTATCAATTTTATAATATTTTGTAATAGGTAACGTTTATAGGGAACGCGTTCTACTGTTAACTTTAAAATAAGTTTCTACTTGCGTAATGTTCGAATAAGTTATGATATAACATGCCCCTAATAAATACTTATCAATTAAAAGCGACTAAATCTATACCTGGTTAGCCTAAAGCAAAGTGCCTTTCGTTAATAACATACTTTTAAGTTAATTAGTCAATAGTAAGTTTGACTGTTATAGCAAAATTACAGCTTTTAAAAGCTCTATCAGGAACTAAAAAGATAAGCCAATTACTTCCTAAACATGACTTCATGTCTACAACTAGAAGTAATGAAATTTGCTTCGTAAGCAAGTTTTAAAATAGCATACAGTAATGTGCTAAAACTGTTTCTTTGATCTATCTTAAGTTAACTAGTCTAACCTGTTATGTCTCCACTAACTTAACAACGTCACGAACGCGTCTCGTTCATTTAAGTCATAAATACATTAGATAACTCTATACTTTACATATTATTTTTATAGGTACCATAAGCTAGTAAAATAAGTATTGCATGACTTCATAAAGATTAATTGGCACACATGGCATCATCTTAAAATTTTATGCATCGATTATCAGAATATGGATATGTATGTACTTAAGGAAGTGTAAGTGTTAAGCCTTGATTATCCTAATTGTAATTATTTCCTACCAATACCAATTTTAAAAGAATATTTGCGACGATATCTTTGAAATAAATACCTATCGGTACTATAAATACGGGCTCTACTATCACATATTTACAATAAACTTAATACTACGAAGCGAACTAAAACGTAAACAAAAAGATTTATCGATACTACATATGCACACTGTTCGATAACAAATGTTCCAGAGCAAGAATCTCGACATAATACGTTCAGTCATTTGAAATTATATTGTGGTCTTGACCTCTGCGGTCTCTAGGATTACTTACTAGAATGCAAAGGTCATCTCGGCTTTATTGTATCATTAATTAAACGCTTAATAGAATAGAAACAGTAGTATGTTACTGAATTGTCTCGTTGCTTGGTATTGTTCCCATTTAATGCTAGAAAAAACAGGAAAATTGTGATTTGTAAAAGGAATGTAAAATTAAATTAGTACCTATCTTTCTAATGATTGCAAATTTTTCTTTCTACAAATACATACTATAGAATTCGATTTCAATATTAGGTACCAATTGAAGAAATTTTAAAGAACTCGCTGCGTTTGGGCATTTTGATGCAGATCTTTGTTTGACTAAAATACCAAGACTAGTTTAATTTTCAGTAGATACATAAAATACTCTACCTCACATCTGTTCCCAATGATATTTTAATTGTTGACTATCCTTTATGTATGAAGATATAGAGAACTTGTCTAGTAACGTCTCACTTATGTTACTGTTTTGGATCTATAAAATTACGTGATAAAGACACGTTTGACTCTGTTTGTAGTGACCCTACTTGCTGTGAGTTCGAGTCCCGCTGGCTGCATTCATTTGTAAAATAATCTATAATGGAAGCACCGAGCACGAATATTTGTACTCCAGTAAAAATAATCATGCTTATTTGGTGACTGGAGTCATGGGTCATAGGTGTCTATATAAATAAAATGATCGTATTTAAAGTTATACTAGCCATTCCCGCGGATGTGGGTGCATTCTAATCACTGTTAAAAAATAAGAATTGGTGGTAGAACGATGAAAATTCTTCAGAATTTTCTAAAAATTTTTCGCTTCTTGTAAGAGTGTCGGCGTTAGCATTAAGCGAAGCGGCGCTTGAAGCAGCGCTTGCATTTCATTCTTGCGTTCGTATTTTTTTGCTACATTTTAGCAGAAAATAAAATACTTGACAAATTATATAATTAAACCTTCCTCGAGAACCACTCTTTCCATTGGTGAATACAGCATGAAAATCGGTGCAGTAGTTTTTGAGTTTTGCGCGAACAGACAAACAGACAGACTGACAAACGGCGGAGGACATTGTTTTATAATATGTATAGATAGAAGATAAATAAGTATGTTGTGTATCATATATCTAAACTCTAGAGGTATCCAATATCCATAACGCAAGTCTCGCAGCTTAGCTCTCAAGCAGATAAACAAAAGACACACATGCTTCCGCTACTGGTGTTATAGACAATTCTTGCAAACCGTATGATATACCTTAATAATTTTATTAAATAATTAACTTAATATTAATAATCTTATTAATAGTCTCTAATATACGTTTGACAAAGGCACTGATAAGGATTTTAGTTTTTAATTCATTAGAAAATAAAATACCAATGAAAACCAATTTCGAGATTTATCTATAACCAAACCATGACCTACACTATGTCAGCCATATCGGTCAAATAATCACAACCATGCTTATATGTAATACTTTACCGTGTAAAAACCCAATAGGTATAATTCTTGATAATGAAAGTTTCCGCAATGCTGTAAGTCATTGGTTTGGAGCACCGTTAGGTTGAGCGCATAGATACCATTGTAGAAAGAAGGTTGATCTTCTCAATATAAATGAACTTTTATACTAAGCTATATAAAGGTACATTTATTTTATGAAATTGTTTAAAAAATGTATGCGTATTCGCTTTTTAAGTAAGTATATTACATGATAAATACGCTTTACAAATAAAATGTTTGTAAATCCCAAATATTAAAAAGATTTATATCAAAGTTTAAGTGATTTAATATAATATGATACCTATCTTGTTACGATACAAGATACCTACTTACTAAAATGTTACAATATGTAATTATTTTATCAACTGTGGATATTTCGACTTACATATTATTATGCTTTTTAAAAACAGAACGCACATCAAACATTTTATGGGTCGAAGCTTTTTTGGCTACATACTCACCGATAGTAGATTAATCTTCGAAAACCTCATTTCAACTGTTTTTTCTTCAGCTTGCACATTTTGATTGAGTTCCTGATTAGTAAAATATTAGGGGCTTCTATTTTGAAATTTAGGTCTATTATAGTGAATTCTAATAATAAGTAGAAACTATTTTTGAGATATGTACCTATATCAGCATGATTGATTGAAAATTGGAATTGTTACAAAAATTGTTGCCTGTAAAAAGTTACCTGTATCGGTTTAAAAAACGAACCGATGAAGAATTACCACTGGTCTGAATTATTTTAAAGCTTCAATACAACATCAGTGAACCAAGTGGGCTGAAAAAAAGATAAATGAATAAACCAATTTACGCTTTTATTCCATGTTTGTAAAAACGTAAAAAAGACTAAATAAATAAATTACATTCAATATCAGAATTCTGAGAAAAGTCCACTCCTTAATATTTTAAATTACACGGCCAGTAATTATGGTTTAACCATCTATGTTAATAAGAGAAATACAATGTAAACGACTAAAGTTCTACTCATGGTCCTAGAAGCATCTGATCTCTAGTTTGTTTAGTGCTACGTGACTGTTGCTCCGTAGAAGCCAGATGGTTAACTTACAGCTGATAGTCCCCTATGACGAGGTATTTTTATTTAAGAATTATATTTATATTATAAGGGTTGTAACGATAACCTGGCACGGGGAGAAAGAATCTTATGATGATGGCCAGTAAAAAAAACAATGTTCTCGAGTATCAGTCATTACCATTGCAAACATAGATTATATATTACATCTATGATTGCAAAGCTAAAAATGTACTACCCGGAGTGAGAATCGGAATTTTTCGGCATTGTGACTAGAGTTTTCAATTATTTGTAAGTTTAATTGCTATTGTGGCCTCGAAATCGGAAGAAAATGTTTTTTCATCCTTTGCAAAATACTAAGTGGTATATCTTCTAACAAACTTTCTACCTTAGACACCAAAATTAACTAAGTTCTCAAAAGTATTATTTTCTACTTTTTAGTTTAGATTTTTTAGTTTTGAAGTCGGTTTTTGCTTTTTTTTTGTTAATACGACGAAAAATAAAACACTAAACTTGTTGAAACCAAGATAACAGTGAGAACTAAAAAAAAAGTGGAAATCATTTTTTGAAAAAGCTCAATATTTTCTATAGTAGTAGAAATATTTTATGGTTCCTCTGCTTTTATTATGCGCTAAAGCTTCTTCAAAATACAAGCAAAAATTTGCCCACATACTTTTGTTAGGAAAGCTACTCTTTTGTTAGGAAAGTTATATGGGAAATGATATTTAGTTATTCTGAAATTCTAGATTTCGCATAAGAAACTTTTTCTCATGACCGATCTGGCCTACAATTACCACAATAATAAATAATATATATATTTCAGTATTTTTGGCAAGTGTTAAATTATAAAAGATAGCTGTAAGAAGATTCAGATTGCTAGTTTGAACTGTAGGTACTAAAGTAAAGAAAATCATTGTGCTAGGATTGGTGACTACCGAAGCATGGCCATCAAAGGCCGACGTTTACGCTGTTCTGATTTTACTGGCGCCGCCCCACAGTGAGTTATTTTATTTAATATAGGTAATTTATAGGTGATAAATAAAAAAAGTAACCGTGACCTTTTAGAGAAGTCTAGACCAGTATCGACTAACTCAAAATGACTATATACCGATGTTGGTTAACATAATGCTATTTAAATAAGCGATTAAAAACGTAGCAATAGGTAAAACTTGATTTTATAATATTAACAACAAGATATTATTTACTCAAATCTCTATATCTCATATAATAGTTTATTAAAATTAAATACCTATGTAAAATGATTATCATCAAATAACAAATAAACTTAGATAAGCTAAAAATATCTGATTTGAGATTTCAGATACATCCATCTGATTTCAGATACATCCATCTGATTTCAGTTTACAGTTTGTAAACTTATTTATACTATTCTTATTATTTTTCTTTTTATTGGCAATAAATGGTTAATATGATATAAGTAATAAAATACGCTTATTTTTCGCTTATGATAAGTACCTATATATTATGTTTTACATAACGAGTTCTTCAAGGTTAATTATTACTGGTACAATATGGATGTCTCCCCATCACAATAGTCAGCCTTAATATACTTGCATACCTACCTGAATATATATTAAAATTCATATTTTTTTAAAAGTTATTTTGTTAATACTTATTTATTTAATTTAAATATTTATTATTTGGTTTGGGTTGCTTTAATTTGCTTAAATAAAAGGGTTTACAAAAATACTCTACTTTACTCTTTACAAAAATAATAAATAAAAAACAATAAAAATATGTTGGGACATTATTACAACATCGCCATCTAGTTCCGTGGTAAGCTACGTTACGTGCTTGTGTTACAGATACCAGATAGTTGATATTCTACTCATATATGTTTTAAATACATACATATTATAAATATTAACACCCATGACTGGAGTTCAAGCATTCGTGCTCAACAAATGAATTGCCCCGCCCCCAGCGGGACTCGAACCCGCGACCGCTGGCGCAGAAAGTAGGGTCACTACCAACTGAGCCAAACGTGTCGTCAAAATACCTAAGTTCTTATCGTAAAAAAGTAGGAATATTATATCCTAGCATTTTAAAATAAAATAAAATTAATTTTTGTCAAGTTATAAGTAAAATGGTTATACTCGGTCAATTTATAAGTAATTACAATTTATACTGTATAAAAATAAAAAAATGTCCTTTAAAAATGTTACCTAGACGAAGTTCATATCTGCAGAAACGATATTAAGCTTAACGGTACAGGGTGATACGAAGAGTAGTCACGGGGTTGGTACAATTACGCCTTAGTTTCTGGTTATTAAAATATTCATGCATCACTCAATATTTATTATTGTAGAGCTTGTAAATAAATGTAATCTATTACATAATTGATAATAAATACTTAGTAGATGAGATATATTTCCGTTAAAGGGATGCACACTTGAACTTTTGCATACGATATTTTAATAAGTAGAGCGTGTGAAGAATAACCCATTACGCTAATTAAGTAATGTCGGGTTCATAGGTACCCTATACGCTGGTGGAGTAGTAGTTGCGTAGGCAGCGAGTAATTACAGCAATTATATAAGTATTTCTTATAAAACTCGCTAGGTAGTTTGAAGCAACCACTAATTTCAAGAATTATATGAATTGTTTCGTGTATCTAAAATAACTATATATAGAGCTGTAACTATTAGATATCTCAATAATGTCCATTCCATCAACAGAAGAATCAATTTTAGTATTCCGTGCTCTACAAAAGATTCGGTATATACTACATAGTGATAGTGATTGTTGGAGAAATCGACATAACAATTATAATTTTTTTTACTACGCAACTGATTTTAATGCGGTTTTCTTCAATAGAAAGAGTGATTCGCGAGGAAGGCTTATATGTATAATTACATCATCATAATATAGTAGAAAATGCCGGTAAAATATATAATTCCTGAAAAATGTATACTAATGTTTATAACTTATCTATTGAACAACCCGAGTCGCTAATTATACCTACCTGTTATACTTATTATAAAAAAATTCAATTTTATTTTTTCAAACCTGTAATAAATACAAATAACAATTATTTGATATACTAATAAGTAATGATAATGTGTAAGAAATCTTATAAAATATCTTTATTTTAATGACGCGCATGTGTACTGTTGTGCTCTATGATGTATCAAATTGACTACAATTTTAAAAATATGAGTAACACCACCGCCATAGGTAGTCTTTTCAATTCATTTATGATATGAATATCAAAAAATCTATGTCAAAATGTCTATTTCATTACAATCATTTTTTTAGTTTAATTTTGAAAGGTGTGTCTAGTATAAGTAAGTATAATGTTATGGGACTGGTGCTTTGAATTTAATTTATTAACTTGACGGAAATCAATGTTGATACATGAACTGCATTATTAGAATGGCATATTACCAATCAGATAAGGTATAATCAATAAATAAAACACGGAGATAGATCAGCATGTATCTCAGAACAGATCTTCGGAATGCGTCGACGACCTTCAATTTGACACGACGAGCTGACACTATTGCATTATGATAGCGATCACTGCATTTGTAGGCTTCTGCCAATGCAATTGGAACCAGTACATGTAATTTTACTCGACATCAAACATAAAAAGACCCTATTCGTACTTGCATAAGGACAGTCCGCTTTCACACTACACTCAGATACAGGGAAGTGAAATTAAATCCTAATTGGTAGAAATATAAATCTAAGTTGTTCTTTGTAATTCAAATTGCAGTAAAAATTACACTTTTAGAAATTAAGTCTTCGTTCCGGGCACCCTATGCGCTTCGACTTACGTATTTAGTTGATTTTGAAGCTATACAATTCACGTACCCATAGAACTTAAAATAGAATATTAAGTACTATGTAAGTGTATATTATAACACAAATGTAAACTTTTTATTATTTAATACGATATATTAAATTCATACGTTGAATGATTCACTGTTATTTTTTAAACATATGGAATGTATTTTATATCATCTCAAATAACAATTGCGGTTACGGAGTTCTTAGTGTAAGACTGGAATGTTGAACCAATAGATAATTATTGGTTCTAAAAATACTTACACTAGAAATATAATATGAAGCACTTATACACTTAGAAATATAATATTAGGCAGTTGTGATTAAATCCATAATAAGTTTTGGAAATTTTTCGCTGGCATAAGCCTGTAGAGCGTAATATTTAAATTCACTATCACGACTTGTTTTTATGTAACAGTGAAGAGATTATGAGTTCTATACTATTCATTTGGACATAGAAAACTAATATACCTACTAATAATAATATAATATTCAACTAACTGTTTTTGTAACAGTGCAAATGCTTAAAAGTCATATTTTACAGCATTTACAAAATAAATTTTCTATATTAAATTGAACACAACCCGTGTTTGAACATGCAATAATGAAATACAATGTCCTGGAACCCCGATTTCCTTCACGACCCAAGTCTGACAAAGACAGACATAAGTAGGTTGGGAAAGACGGAGCTACTATTACTGGTATATAATAGTTGTACATTAGGCGTACACTTGACAGCATGAGTGGAAAATAGCGTCCAAATCGTCGTTTCTTACTGGCTAAAACAGTATGCTTGTTAATTTAAAGAAATTGTTATGTCGTTAGAGCGTATGTAATTCAGTGAAATTGAAGTAAGATCTGTCAATTGTTGGATACATTTTATCCCGTGTTTCATTGAAACCGGGGAATGTAATCCTGTGCTATGCCCGACGGTCGTTGATCTAATTGAGCATTTGAGCTGTGCGTGCGTGCTAATGGGCTAATTACGTACATGAGAGGAGAATTGGTGAGTAACGCAAGCGGCAGGACGCGAGTGGCCGTGGGTGGCAGACGGCATGGCTCCGCGGCCATAGTTCGTTGTTGTGTGAACTAATACTATAATGTAAAATCTTGTAAAAATATGTTAATTTTTTCGTAGTCATACCTTTTTAGAAGTGTTTATTTGAAAAGGTTAAATTCCAATAAGATTGCGATAAAATGTTAACTATCTTATGAGAGTATTTATTGTATAAACTAGGCTACTTAAAATACAGTGGCTATATGTGATTTAATGACGACACGTTTGGGTCAGTTTGTAGTGACCTAGTACTTGTTGCGCCAGCGGTTACGGGTTCGAGTCCCGCTGGGGGCATTCATTGGTTAAACAAGGATGTTTGTACTCCAGTCATGGGTGTTAATATTTATGATATGTATGTATTTAAAATGTAAATGTTTAGTATATCAACTATCTGGTATCCGTAACACAAGCACGTAACGTAGCTTACCACGGAACTAGATGGCGCTGTTGTAATAATGTCCCAACATATATTTATTTAATTTAAATTCTAAGCCTATTCTTATTTCTATTTTTAAAATATTAAGCTTTTTACTGCAGTAATTAATAATTAAAAACGAAAGCTTCCAAATAATTTAGAGAGACAAAAAATTAAAAAAAAAAATGCAAATACCACCAATTTTAGTAAAAGTACAAATGATAAGTATAATATTCCTTCTTATTTTTTATCGTTTTCGTTGACAAAGGGTGCTTATTACCTATTGGAGAACTCTTCTAGTTAGGTTTATACTTTTCTTTTTTCCCTTACTTTTTATGAGATAACACAGATTATTGAATCTGAGAACTTCTCTTGAGAGGTCCTACCAAAAGTTGGAATTCTGAGGTGGACATCAATTACGCGTCGAATTCGAAACGTTAATTCAAAAATGAAATAGGTAAATAGGGGTATTAATTACTGCGATACGATAATATTCTTAAAACAGAACAATCTACAGTATTGACGCAGCAAATCTCACTTATAATAAGTAACCAAAATTCTATAACCTCAAGAAAAACTGGTATAAAATTCCGAGCGAGTTCTAACTTTCGCTGGCAGCATATAACGGATCGTGAACGACACGCGCCAAAAAAAAGAATTAAAAAAAAAAACAAGAACAACAGTTTGTTATTTGCGCGTAACGGCTCCGGTAGCCGGCTAAGAACGATAAGCCATCTCAGTAATTTTAATTTAATGGAGGCAGCTTTATGACAACTTAACAAGGTTTTATTTAAAAACGAAATACATACGAAAGCTTTCTCTGTTTGGATTATTTTTTTACATATTCATTCTGTTGCTTATTATTTTTTACATATTCATTCTGTTGCTTATTAGATTTTTTTTAATTACGTTAAAATATTAAGTAGTAATAAACAATTAAAATTTTAAAACATTTTTTTTTGTTTGTAAAAATATATGTAATGCAACGCAAATTTGAAATTGTAAACACATTTCTCCTAAAGTTATTGATGTTAACGGCATTATAATTATTTTTAACATTTTGTGTAGGCTACTTTTTTTAGAACGAAATATCTTAACGCGGCTTGCGGTAGGAATGGACAGCTTAATCAGGCCGGGCGCGAAGCTAAGAAACGCACAAGAAGGTGGCCCACTTCCGTGGGTGGTGTGCAATGCGGGTTGCTCAGCAATCCGCCCGGCGTGAAGTCAAGAAACGCGCAAGGCTTCCTCAGAGAAGTGAGCAGAGTGAACTGTGGAGCAACCCTTTGGCTGTGTGGTTTAGTGGTGTGTTTAGGCAGACCTGAGGCCGTCGGGGTGTTCAGATTGAATGCGCAAGCTACACGACGATCCTCGACGCCCCATTAGACGGATAATGGGTGCTAGGGTTTTAAAGGGTAGTATTATCTTGCCCTTGGTGAGCCACACATAACCATCTGTTTTCTACAGGCGTTAATGCAGAGTGGACTGTAGAGTGACCCCTTGGTTGCTTCGACAGACCTGCCGTCGGGCGTCGTGGTTGAATGAGTAAGCGATTCTGCGCCGCCCCATTAAATCTAATCATTATTGTTATGTATGTAACAAAAAGTACCTAGATTTATTTAAAACTTTTTTTACGCATCGCATCATATCTTCGTACACAGTGTCGTCTAGTCAGGAATCTAGGTCATGTACAAGTACGTTTGGATTTTTAGACAGATGCTGATAGTAAAAGATGTTTAAAGTCATACAAGTAAAATGCATTTAGTTATGCCTAAGCTAAGCTAGTTCCAGTTAAATATTCTAATTAGTATCAGCTATGTAGTTACTTATTTAAGAGTATGTACTGAAAATTCTAGATTTTTTTCTCAAATATACGCGGGGGGCATTCATTTGGGTGATGAGCACTAATGTTTGTAGTTCAGTCATGGGTGTTATAATATGTATACTGTATTTAAAATTATGTAGTGTGCTGTCTCATACATAAGATCTTACCATGGAACTAGACTGCTAAATTAAGTGTGTCCCAATGAGTATATACCTACGTACAAAAAAAGGTCTTAGTAGATTTAATTTGTTAAATCTACTAAGACCTTTTTTTTAATAAGATCTTAATGTAAGATTTAACATCTTAGTTGCAGAAGTTTTAAGTTGAAAGATACTACATACTTTAATATGCGTACTAATACTAAATGGAAGCCGTCGGCTTTTTTAAATCACACATCGTGAATTCTATACAATATTCTTACAATGTATATCGAATAATTTAGTTATGTGACGCATTGTTAAATAAAGTACTTAAGACAAAATATAAAAGTTAAGTACGAGTATGTGTTTGCCCTATATACGGGTAGTCATTTATTATATTCAATCTCCGACGAAAAAAGACGTGTGGTATTAGCTTTTAACGTTAATATATGTGTCGAATTATATGCATTAGTTTTTCAACCAATTTTATTTTCCTTTTATTTTTTATTTTGTTTTTATCGAGAAAGTTTTAACTCTAAATTAAGAATATCTCTAGCCGTTTTCAGCATGCAAAATCAACTCTTTTCTAGACGGTAAAAGATTATGAGCAACTTCCACAAATCTGATCGATTCGAGGCTTATTCAAATAGTCCCAATCAATAAATTATGGTAATCATGGTGAAAGGATCTCATTTTAGAGCTAAAAAGAGATAGGAGAAGATAGATTAAACATCATAAAAAAAATTAAATACACCTAAGACAATAAAAAACGAATTCGTATTAAATGTATTGTATTATTTAAGTAAAAGGAATGTTATCATTTTTCTGTGGATATTTTGATAGATTCTCATACATTTTATTAAGTTTCAAATTTATTTTGAACATCAATCTATTAAAAAAACTAATTGCGTTTGTCATTAATAAAGATATTGCTATCAAAACATGTTAAAGGACACATATTGTATGTTTTTTATGTAAGTATGTAAAGTAATGCTTTCATGAAAAATCAAATCAATCGGCACGTTCTTGTGATCACGGTAATGGAATATAACTTCTACGATGGAGCAAAGACATTCTCAGCTTCTCGTACTTTTTTTCTTTTCTCTCCTGTCCGTTAATTTGTCTGTCTGTTAATCCCGTTTGGGATTTAGCATACGGCTAAAAGATAGATTTAGATCGTTATAAAATGTATATTATAGTTCTCTAAGAGTTGCATCGACGGACGAAATAATAAACAGCAACAACCTAGAATTGAGATTAATAAGAGCTAAATTCTTTGGCTAAGGAACCCAAAATTATATTAAGGCTCATTTTTTCAAGAACTTTTAAATTTCCGTAACTACTGAACTACTTATTATTTAGTAAATTACAAAAAAATAATAATTATAAATATGTATAAATAAAAAATATGAAAATATATAAGATAATATTATGTACTTTCTTAAAATGTGTTAAATATTCTCAGAAAACTTGATAAAAAACGGCAAATAAAATAGAAACAGAACATATCTGCGTAGATAAAAATTTACATATAAACAAATAACTAATTTATGTAGATATTATCTATCTATCTACTAGATAAGTGACTTGTTTTCAAATACTTTTAAGGTTAATACTATTTTACATTGTGCTTTTTACAAAATTTTAACTAAATACATCATTAAATTTAAAAATACCGACGGCAATAAAAAACGGATTCGCATTATTACTTCAGTAAAAACTATGTTATATTTGTGCTTTATTAATTTGGATAGATTTCATAGTTTTAATTAAATTTCAAATTTATTTTGAAAATTTACAGTAATCTATTCAAAACACTAATTGCGTCTGTCATTAATAAAGATATGAATATCGGAGGACATTGTGTACTATACTACCATACACATGTATAATATTTTTTGTTTGCAAAGCAATTCTTTCATGAAAAACGCAATTTATATCGTACCATCTGTTCAGGCACGTGCGTTGGCTGTAATCAAAATAACATCTCTCGGCACCTGCGAAGCTTCATATCATTGTTAACAGACACATTCATCGCTCAAGCGCGCACTTCGTATGTAAGAGACCATTTTCATTGCAATATTTACTTTTATATCACAATCTTAATTGTTTTATCTATTATTCAAACATGTGTGCAGGAAATAGATTAAAAACATTTAAGTCCATCTGCTAGACGTGAAAAGTTTACAACGAAGGTATTAAAGTCGACGGAAATACTTTGTTGTTTTTTGATAAAGTTACGTTTTGTTCTCTTATCGTAGACGGTATGGTTTGTGACTAATGTAAGCTCTGTGAAATAAACTGTAAATGTGTCGCTACTTCAATAGTGCAGGAGCGAAATGGGCAAATTGCTGACTATCAGCTTAGAAAAAAAAACTTTACAAAAGTTATGACGCATAAAATTTTATAAATTTTAAACATTTATTTACACGTACACTTCAATAAACTAAACTGTTATCATGAAACAAAATAGTTTTTTTTTTATTGTAGAGGTAGATTTTATTAAATTTTAAATTGTAGAGTATAGATAGTAAATTTAAATTTAAAACTTTTAAAATATTTGCCAAACAGTAAATATTTTTACTACCAAAAATTCGTTGTATTTATAGCAAATCGATCGAAATCGATATGTATGTATTTATATATGTATATTATATGTATGATATAACTAACAAAGGTCGATTTCCCTCTCTCATTTGGGGTATGTTATAACGGTTTATATATACAAATACGGTGGGGATTACTCGGAAAATCAAGAAATGGCCCACTGTCTCGCTCACCCTACCCCCACTCATGATGAGTCCGCCACATAGTCTAGCCCGCTTATAATTACGACTATTTACTTAAACGCCGCTCAGTGATTCCGAGGCGCCTTATGTGACATAAATACGCATCAAAAGCTTAGTTTTATGTAAAGGACAGTGATAAGTGGTACATCTTCACGGTTCTGGATTTTTTGGATTATAATATTTTTGTCGAATTTAGGTAAGAGTTTTGACTTTTACTGTAAATTAATATAAAATTATCGGCAAATATGAAATATTTACCTAATTAAAGATAATTATAGTTACAGTATTTTTAAAAGTCATCATAATATGTATCTCAATATGAGATTGGAACGCCTAATAATAGCTATAAATTTAATTACATTTTTAATTTCATATATTTTTTACCTTTTATTAAATTAAATATAAACTGTCGGAAGCATTTATTGAAAAAAACTATTTTCTACGAAACATTTCAAGTTAAAAAACACCTGCGTAACTTAATGACTTCAGTTGAGGTAAATATTAAATGTGTAAAGATGTGGCATAAAGCTATGTTATCTTTTTTTTTATTTAAAAAACAATTTTTATAATAGAAGGGAAATCCGAAAGCATATTCTAGTTACTTTCTTAGAAACGATCAATAGTGTAGTGTAATGTGCGGTTGTGTACGAGCTGATATCATTGAATGTGAAATTGATAAAGTAGAAAGTGGCCTTGCGATAAACTCTCAACAGCTACATAAAATATTTATATCAGTTCCATGCGTTTTAAATAAAAATGTCACATATACTATACTATATTATGTGGTGTGGTTGACTCATGTGTGCGGTAAGGTAGATCGAGAGGCATCGTCGACGGCGTCGGGCATGGGGTAGGTCGATGGGGGCGAGATGGTAGTGGGTGGCGCGGGTGGTGGCGGTGCGCGGGGTGTGTGCGGGGGGTGCGAGAGGCGGGCGGGGTGGGGGAGGGGCGGGGCGCGGTCGGTCCGGCCTGCCGACGCCGCCGCGTCTGGAGCGGCCTCTCATTCCCGCCGCGAGACCCGTGTCGCGAGCACGTCATGCTCGTCTTCGTTTGGCCCGCACACGCACGTCGCGCGCGCCGCTGCTCTCGCGCACCACCACGCGCCAGTGATGTTACCCGCCCGCTCTGTTGTTATGTGCCAACGGTTCGATCGTGAACGAGTGCGGTTCCATTTGTTCCCGAAGCGTTGACTGTACGCGCTTTTCGCTCGCTCAGAGATATCACGGATTGCGGATTTTGTGTAACTATCGACGTTGGATGCGTTAAAATTTCGGGTGAGTGAGAGAGCCGGGCGATCGTGCGCCTGCGGCTGGTTTGACCGCATTATTTTCGAAATACGTACGCCATGACCGGTCGACCGCGCTAGAGCGATCAAAACACTATAAAAAACAAATATGTATTCAATATTATCTATCATTGATACAGTCGTTGTAAGCATGTAACATCTTCTAATTACAATATTAACAGACATATCAAACAAGAAAACTGCAATTTTTACATATATATAAAATATTAATCAACATGAGTTGTAATATAGTTTATACTTTCTACATTTAAATATTATCAAAAGTGTGATAAATGTAAAAAAGCTAATAATGTTATCAACCTCTGAACAAAACTATATCACGACAATGAATCTCGTTGAAGTCTTTTACTTAAGACTTTTTGGTAGAGTTGCAAGGCTTAAAGAAAATTTAAAATCTAGGAAAAGTTTGTTACATTTTTAGTTAATATTTCATAGACCTATAAGGTTAATTGTATTATACGAGTATAGAAACACGTATCGATACCATTACTAAATATAAATTGACACTAATGTAGAAAACTCTAGCTCAAATCAAGCTAATGCTTTAAAAACAAGTAACAGCTGACTAGTTATCAAAGTGCCTTTATTTCGTAATAAATATAATATGATTTGCATTTTCTTGGAGTCATTATTATGAATACAAATGGTCAAATTAATTCAAATATCACATTTTCTATGAATATCATATGATGCACCTATTTACAAGCGGTCACGACAAATGATAAAACGTGAAAAGCAAACTAAGTTGACGGTGTTTTAGTAACGGAGTCTAAAGAATTTAGTAGAGTAAAATAACATTTATTCGTATAATTGTAGATTATTTCATATATTGATTGGTATTCTTCTTTCTAAGAAAAACACTATACTCGTATATGATTTTTTTAATCATATACGAGTAGCCGTTTAAAATAACTTTTAAATGTATCCTATTTTATTTGATATATAAGAATGCTATAATTATATAATTACCAGGTGTTTCAATTATGTTTTGTTTGAGCGAAATAAATATTAAAATAAGTACACGATACATTGTAATTGTAAACATAAAATTAGTAACCATATAATATTTCAAACAAACTGGCTTGTTAGTAAATAAACAAATTATGCAGAAGCCGTAGGTATCAAAGGTTACGTTGAATAACTACCTATTTATCATCGTTTTTATTGAGGTTGTAACTTACATTTCATGCCATACAAATTGCTTGAATAAAACAAGTATGTTCGTAGAATATTAAACAAACAGATAAGGTACGTTTTGCATAAATTATTGAACGTTTCTTTAAATATTTGGATGTTATTAGTAAAAATGTCATTAATTTACTTTACTGAGAAGATAGTTGTTTGAAGTTTAAGTTATCAATCAAATTTAAATGTACCTACTATATTTTCATTTTTCCTTATTATATAATCATGATACGCAATATTAAAAATATAAAAAAAACATCTGAACACTTAATAAACTGATAAACAGTCCTTCAAGAATAAATAATGATTTACAAGCCCATTTAGTAATAAAGGAGCTTATTGCTATACACTCCAGGGTTCCATTATGCGTTATATTTTTTTCTTAAACGGTGCTAACTTGAAAGAACCCGTAAAACTTAAGTTTAAAATAATACATGCCTCATATGTGCTAAATTTGAAGAAAAATTATTTAATGAAACCGGAACTTCAATCTTTTTTATATTTGTTTGTAATTTTAATCATATAAGGAATTCTTATGTCATAGTGTCGTTAAATTTCCTTATATGGTTCGCTCTAGTAAACCTTGCAAGGAAATAAACACTAATGCATGATGTAACGCTACATATTGTCATTGTCTTATTTTTATCAATCTTCATTAAGATTCTTAATACACAACTTATGTTTAAATTCTAACACAAAAAATACATGTTAGTAACTCAGTTATTTTACCCATTAGAATATAGACATTACACTTTATTTTTAATGTAACCGAAGTTTCTATGGATGTTTAAAACAAATATGCAGAATGCTCTCGTCACGGAAATTACAATGTATATTTATTAGGAATAATGAGAAATAAGATAAACCGACTACCGCTTTTATACAATACATAGCTTTGTTCAATAACTGGTAACAAATTGCAAAGATTACTCCTGGAACTCAACTATTACTCTTAAATATTTTTACATGTCTTTACTTTTAAGACATACAGTACATTTATATACTGTATCTATAAAACTTTTGCAAAACCAAAAGGAAGGCTTCTGTTTTGAGCTTCCTATGTATGATTGTTTCATCGTGCTATCGTATCTTTTTCGTAGTCAGATTGCATTTATCTTAACTTTAACTTGTAATACGATAGCTAATGTTAGTTTTTTTTATTGATGCAGGTGGGTCGAGGAGAATTATGCGTGGGGCGTGCGCGTGCGCGGTGGTGTGCGCGTTGGTGGCGCTCTGCGCAGCCGCTCAGCTGGACGAAGAGACGCGCGCCGCCGCGGAGAAGCAGCTACTCGCGCTGCTGGGCCTGCCGCGCCGCCCACCGCCGCGCCACCGACCGCCGCCGCCAGTGCCGCGCGCCATGCGCCTGCTCTACGACCAGAGCGAGGCCTTTCCCGCCGCCGCCGCCAATACGGCCCGTTCCTTCTACCATACCCCCACCAATCTCGACGAACGCTTCCCAGGCGAACATCGCTTTCGCCTATTTTTCAACATAAGCGCCGTCCCGTCCGACGAAATAGCTCGGGGTGCGGATATCACTTTCCAGAGGGCCGTAGGAACTACGGGAAAACAGAGACTGATGATCTACGATGTGGTGAGACCCGGCCGGAAAGGTCAGAGTGAACCAATCTTGAGGCTCTTAGACTCGGTACCCCTTGGACCTGGAGAGGGCGTTGTCACCGCGGACGCACTAGATGCCGCGAGAAGATGGCTCAAGGAGCCAAAACATAATCATGGACTTTTAGTTCGCGTGATCGAAGAAGGTGCGGGTAGTAATGTAAAATTTCCGCATGTGCGTGTTCGAAGACGTGCGACGGATGAGGACGAAGAGTGGCGGGCTGCTCAGCCTTTGCTGATGTTATACACGGAGGACGAACGAGCTAGAGCAGCGAGAGAGCGCGGTGAGACACGTCTCACGCGCAACAAGCGCGCAGCCCAGAGGAGAGGTCACCGCGCACACCATAGGCGCAAAGAAGCGCGAGAGATTTGTCAGCGTCGGCCGCTGTTTGTGGACTTCGCTGACGTCGGCTGGAGCGACTGGATCGTCGCTCCTCACGGCTATGACGCGTACTATTGCCAAGGAGACTGTCCGTTCCCCCTCGCGGACCATCTAAACGGTACGAATCATGCGATCGTACAAACTCTGGTCAATTCGGTGAACCCCGCGGCGGTGCCGAAAGCGTGTTGCGTTCCCACGCAACTTTCCTCTATATCTATGTTATATATGGACGAAGTGAACAATGTGGTGCTTAAAAACTATCAGGACATGATGGTTGTGGGATGTGGGTGCCGATGACAAAGGCACGATGGCTTAGTGCGGACCTATACCTAACGATAAATCGTGGACCCAGTGTACATATAGTAGTGGCCTCGATAATTGTACATAAAATATTTGTATATATAATCGTGTAATTATTATTTTATTGAAAGGACAATGATGTAATAAAAAATATAAATACTAATGATGTATTATTGTTTAACCGTCCTTTGCATATTTTTTCACCAAGCTTTTACCACTAAGTATATACAAAAGTAGCAAGAAAATAGACATGCATTCTATGATTCAAAATACTTTATCTATAATGAAGAGTTAAAAATAATCTGTAAAAATTAATGGCTATCAAATAAATTTTTAAATTATATTTTTTTAAGTAAACTAAGCATAATTCTTAGTAAAAAGTTCTGATCATATAACATTTGAAACAATGTTGAATAAAATAAGTTTATATTCACTTTAGTTTCTAATTTAAAAAAAAAGTACGTATTACATCTAATCACAACATTTATGTTTAAACAACAGTAAAAATTTACTTATAATAAAAAATATTAGCAGTAGGTACCTACTTAACTTAAAAGCAATAGCTTACAATGCATAAACTTTACAAAATAAAATTATGTTCAATTAAATAATGTGCCTATATAATAGGTATACGTATGTAGCCATAACATCCGTTGGAAACAAAATTATGAATGACTGCCATTTTAACAACAATCCTGAAGCCTTGAAATTGCAGTCAAAATAATTCTTCGAATTAGTAATTAATAAGTCAAGGTTAGTTTATGGGACTTAACAAGGTAAGTAAACTAATCGGTAACGTAATATGAAGGGTACAGGGGTAAAACAAGGAATGTAGCATTTTTTTTTATTAACGTTGCAATCTATAATACGTAGCAAAATCTTAATGTTCCCATACTTTTCAACTTTTTGAATTTTATGTGACATTCCTTGTTTTACCCCTGTACCCTTCATATATTTATGTATAGTGATGGATTGCATAATTTGTGTTATAATATAACTTATAAGTGGCACAATACTTAAGCCTCAAACACCAGAAATTTAAGTAATCGCTATATGTTTCGCTATATACTCGTACTATATTTTAATTTAAAATGAATCAACTTTTGTTGACTTAAATCTTATACGGGTATCATCATCATCATCAGCCCTTTTTAACGTCCCACTGCTGGGCACGGGCCTCCCTCAGTACGAGGGGGATCAGGCCATAGTCCACCGCGCTGGCCCAGTGCGTGTTGGCGGACTTCACATGTCTTACGAAAACTTGCTAGTTTTTCTCAGACATGCAGGTTTCCTCACGATGTTTTTCCTTCACCGTAAGACAAGTGGTAATCATGATAGAAATGATTCGCACATGAAAATATCAGAGGTGCGAGACCCGGATTTGAACCCGCATCACTCGGTTATACAAGCAACGCGTTACCGCTGGGCTACCACTGCCACTGGCCTTATACGGGTATATACTCGTATTATTATGAGCAAGCTATTAAATGCTAAATCCGATATCATATCTGACACTTCTTCCTAAATATAAAATATCTAAGTAGGTCAGTTCATCCTCTGTATCGTTAATAAAGATTATTTCAAAAAATAATCAATGTAGGTAACATATTCGATGTAAAATTTTATTATACGAGTATTTCTATATAAACCTACTCGTTGAAAAACCCTTTCAAATAGTAAATAAAGCAAGTTTACTGAAATTTTCACGCAAACGCTTATAAAGTCGTCGTCGACAAAGAATGTCGAAGATAATATTTAAAGTGAATTCCATTTAGAGTGTGGCAGGTCTCCAAATTTCAAATATTTCGTCACAAGGCGGCGATATATCATGTTTTTGCTCGGGCGCAGGAATGCCCGCCTGTATAATTTGGCCGGCCACCCGGCAACTCCGCGTCTGCCGCGCCCGCCGCCCTACGTCTATATTATCAGTAGATAAATTTAAGCTTTGTCTTTGCCTCGTATTTCGTCCACACGAAGTATTGCTTTTGTTTTTTTTGGTTGCTAACAAAAAATTGAGTGGAGGCGAACGAAGTGGGTATAATTTATTTTATAGTCGGCTCGCTCGTAACTCGACGGTGGACGGCTGGACGCCGATTTATCCCCATCTCGACGTAATTAACGTAAATGGATTGGCCAGAGTCGGTGCTTGTGAACGCTCGACCGCCTGCGTCCTTCTTTCTTTCGTAACTACATTTCACGTATTACGCTTTTATGTAGACTAAGCAAAGGTTTCGTTCTGTAGTAATCCGGTGTAATCCAATTAAGGCTATATTTTTCCCGACCGCAACTCGAATAAGATACAAGAAGAACGAGAATCGTTTGCGATTGCAGACTCGAATCTCCAAGAGCGCGGCGACTTGTCCCTGAGAGAATTATAATTGTTTTGCATTCTTGCACGGGTATAAAAACAAAAGGGCGAGGTACGGCCCCCCGCGCTGTTGGTCTTACAGACCAGACCAAAGTCTGACGACTCACATTCCCTTGAGACAAAAAGCTACAAATGAATCAGAGTAGGTAAGCTTCAGCACGAGCTTTCGGCGACCGCCTGCTAATATTGTATAAGATTTAAAATAAACAAATCTTTATATTATGGCACAACCATATTGCACCAACAAGGTATGTATAAGGTTTATATTATATGCAACAAATGAAAAATTAAAGCAAATTAAAACACGGAAACGAAAACAAAAAATCACTTCGCTTATTTTTCATGTTAATACTTCGTTACTTTAATTTTTCAGATAACTATATCACAGTAAAAATATCAATATTTTTACTGTGACTATATTCTTTGTTCGCATATTAACATATGTTTATCAGTTTGCATTGCCGAGGAATATAAGAACTAAAAAGCGAAACAAAATCATTTATGACACTGAAATTCAAAAGGCGAAGATCATCAGTTAAGCTGTAGGTACCTACATAAAAGGTAACACCTAAATATATGTTTATTCATATTGTTATGCTATCATATTATATATAAGTGAAAGGTGTTGATTTAATGAACTCTATTAAGACCTCGAAGAATAGGTGTCGATGTGTGATAGTGGTACTGATTGGTTGATAAGCCGGTGTATGTAACGCATAATTAGGTGTCACTCGTATATTAAATGTAGCGTGAGGCAGGGAGGCGACACGCGGCCATCGAACTCGGGCCTCTTCTCCAAACATTCGAAATATGCACAAATTAAACAGGTTTTACCCTGCATTACTTTATTACTTTTACCTAAATATTGATTTGTAAACTAAAATTTTGTGTTTTCCTTACAAAATATCTGTACCCTTTTTGCTTTCAAGCTCGATTCGTAAATTATAATATGCATTGTACACTGTACATGATACTATCTATACCTCCTAGCAATCCGCTAAACAACTTTGCGTCTTTAAGGAAAGCTGTAGAACTATTAATAGTTCAGATATCTAACGCTGTTGCTTGCATTGCACGCATTTGTTCTTTTGTAACTTGTCATATGAACAAAATAATGAATAATAAGTGTACCTATATTCGGTCGTCGTCAAAACTATAAAGAAGGTTCTTTTTAAAATACCTACTGATATTCTGTATTAGTATGAGGTCACCATATTACCTGCGTAATTATATACAGGTGAGATTAATTTATATTCCGAAATATTAATTATTATTTGAAAACCTAATATATGTATATGGCATAACGATTATATGGCAGTATATTTTAATTCGCCAAATGGCCGTGAGTTCTAAACTGAGCACGCTATTTCTTATAAATTGTGAATCTTTGTTTTTTTAGTTGTTGTTTCCTGTATGGTATATATTTAATGAATTGATGAAAAAAAAATTATTGTAGTATTAGGTAGGATTGTAGTACTAAGTACCTACTCTTAATTTTAATTATGTAAATAAATCAAGTATTTAATTAACATGTAATAATTAGTAATGAAATTGTTTTTTAATATTAGTTAGGCATAGTCATAGCCATACGTTAAAGCGAGTAGTAAAATAAAACTTTAGTTGAAATATTCGGCAGTCGCGTGCCACGCTCACAGGCCACGTGCTTGTCCCGTACGCACCTCAATAACAATCTACTTTCACCGTAAGGGCGTCGTCACATAAGATAAATCGTTAGACCTAACAGCGGAAAATTCCAATAATCTTCACTATTCAAATGGCAAATTGATGTATAAGCTCGCGATGTATATATATGTGCGTAATCAGAAGCACCGGTAGAGTCGAGTATTTGCTTTTAAATACTATGTATCAATTAGCATACGAGATAATATTCGAACGTAAAAGAGCTATGACAAAACAGTATATAAAATAAAAAAAAACACTGCTTAATATAAAACTGTGTAAAATCAAAATGAGATATCTCCAAATAGTTCAGTATGTAATACGGGAAATTCCAATTAAACATGAAGTTAGAAACTTGGACTAGATAATTTCATCCGGCTGCGATAAGAAATAAAAATAGTGGTGTTATGATTGTGGCATGTAATGCGACTTGTCACGTGTGCTGGCCGTATAACGGTGGTGACATATTTAACTGGCTGTCGGTTCTTCGCCTCCGATGCGCGCTCTGCCGCCGCAGATCTGCGCTATTTTACTCGTAGGTACCTACTGTACAAATGTTCTCAATTATTTTACTGACTATTCTAGAATTCTACAATAATTTAACAATATCAGTCTTAATTGTGTATATCAGTCATAACTTTAGTATAAAATTTATTTATTTTTAAAAGTTGATTGTTACTTTTATTTATTCAACTAGTTGACTGTTGAATAAATAATCAACGTTACAAAATTATATTAGCCCACTACGCACCTAACGTGTTGTTATAGTATGCATCTATACTACTTAGTATACTATATTATGTGTTTTTAGTGCATTTTCCTTTTGCGTCATAGCGAAGCGGCGCGGCGGAATCAAATTTTTCTTTGTATCCAAATAGTTGGGGGTTCGAAAAATTTTTTAGGTTAATTTCTCTTAGAAATCTCAATTTTTATTCGTTATAGGAAATAAAAAATATGATTATTATTAACATATAATTTGGTACACCTATACCTATATAATAATTAATGCCTGCTTTCCTTGCTCATGCTATAACTTGATTACTTACAAGTTTACCGGTTTAATTGAATTTTTTAAGTTATTTAATACTTTGTAGAAGGCTCATGCGAAGAAAAAAAGGGCGAATCTCTACTAATATGTATTATAAATAAGAACATTTTGAGTTGTCACTGTGATGATTTATATTTGATAATAAAGGTAGTTGCACACACCGACCTTAGGTGGTGGGGAAAAGTGTCAGCATTGACACTCGGACTCCAACCACCGCAGAGAGCGGACGTGTGTGTGACATTGTGAAATAGTACTGTGTTTCATTTCATAACCTATATACAGTGGTCTATAGTATATACATATACATATCTTATACAGTTATTAGTGTTGTGATAAACAAGTGACGGAAACGCCACAGTCACTACATTATAATAAAATTTTTACTCTAAATACTCGTACAAGAAAGGAATCTAAATTCAAAATGAAAATACACTTGCAAAGTTAAAAGTTGTGGATATATATAAACAGAATAATAAATAAAATAAGTTAATTTTTGTTTCTTTCTATATGTAAATTGTAAGTGTAATTTCCATAAATCTTCGTCGCGTATATTATAAACAGTACACAGGTGCAGGACCTACTTTATGAGGAAAAATACAAATTAATATTAAATGAATATCAAAACAAAATGTTTGCAATTTAGTAACTTAGAATAAATAAAAATATACTTTATGGAAAATCTATTCCTTAACTTATTCATTTTTGTGTTATGACTGTTTTGTATGGAGACGCGACGCGACGAGTGAACACATTTTATATGATAATTTTGAATGGACCTAGTGCGTACTACCTACTTGCTGCCTACATACTCTACTGTACACTAGACAGACATAAACAGTAATTTATTTCTGGCAACGAACCCGCGTCCTTGGCGTCGACCTTATATTGCGCAACACCGGTTTTGAAATGCGCACACGCACGATCTATGTATGTACAGTCGTATTACAAAAATGACAACCGATGATACTTATGTATGTAAAAGTTTTTACTGTTCATATTAATTAGAATGCGACTTAATTGGCTTTTAAGGATGTGGGTATAGAACAAAAGAGGAAGAAGCTCTGCGCTCGCTTCCCTGAACGAATGAATGGCCTTATAAGAAAGGTCTAAGAATATGTTCAGATTCAAAAGATACCTATACCTTATAAATGAAGTAGATGGGTACTTTACTGGTAAGTTGTACTAAGTCAGATACTTTTACATGCAAGAGGTATTATTCAATTAATTTAAAAAGGGGTTACACAATTCTAATGTTTTCTTTTTTGTATATTTGTAACGCGTTAATAATGAATACCGTATATTTCTTGAAAAACAACTTTTCAAAGAAAAAGTTCCCTCGTTGCCTTTTTTAATCAATAAGAAGTGATTAAGTTATGTAACATTTTATAGATTGCAATGAATAAGAAATCATAGATCTCAAAAAGCTATATAGTATAGCATGGGCGTAGCCAGGGGGAGGGTTTAGGGGGTTTAAACCCCCCCCGAAAAATTAATAATGTGGCTGGTGCATTGCATAACCCGAACGGCATAACCTTAAACTACCACAACCCTTTTCCAGTTGAAAACGCAGTTTTCTCCTTATCCACGGGGTCCATGTCCACTTGCCAGTAGCTACTCTTCAAGTCGAGAGTTGAAAACCATTTCATACCGCTGAGAGTGTCTAGGGTGTCGTCGATTCGAGGCAGGGGATAACAATCCTTTTTAGTAACATCGTTGAGCCTGCGGTAATCGATGCAAAACCTTGTAGATCCATCCTTCTTCCTTACTAGTACCACTGGCGAACATCAAGGACTAGTGGAGTGTTCAATGATGTTATTCTTTCTCATGACTTGGATCATGTCGTCAACTTCCTTTTCCTTAGCCCAAGGTATTCGTCTAGGTCGTTGTCGAATAGGCGCTACGTCCCCAGTATTAATTTTATGCTTAACTAATCCAGTTCTTCCTATATCGCCGTCATGTTTAGAGAACAAATCTGAATATCGGTACAGTAAATTTTCAGCTTTTATCTTCTGTGAACTCGTGAGATCTTCTTTACAATCTTTCAAAAGTTTCATTGCTTGCTCTTTATCCTTGTTCAACACCTTCTTTTTCGGTTGACATCTGCTTAACCAGGCTATCTCTTCACAACTCCCCACATCAGAATTCAGAAGATTCAGAACTGGAACTATAGATGTCGAAGCTTTACCTACAACAACTCTTGCCGGGATCCATGAGCTCTCATCTTCCGACTTCTCTATAATAGCACATGACCATGGACGGCCTGACTTGTTTTGAGGTAAAGAGACAGGTACTAGAGTCTGCGATCTTGGTGGAAGAGCGGTGTCTTTCAAGCAACGAACTTTTCCATGAATTCCGCCACTTATCGGCACTTCTCTATTTCTGCATCGTAAAACTCCATGTTTCATGTCAATCGTACACTGGTGATTTTGAAGAAAGTCCAATCCAATGATGCAATCATCCACGAAATCTGCAACTATTGCGTTATGCCAATAGATGTAGTCCCCAATTTTGATAGCGATTTTCCTTATTTTCCTTTCCCCCCAAACAGGTATGCGCTGGCCGGTGGCTGTCGTAAGAGTAATGTGTTTTCTATCATGCAAATTATTGTCTGCAATGTGTCTCAATCTTCGGTTATTAATGACAGTTAATGCTACGACAGTTAATACGTGATGCTCCGGTATCCAGCGTGAGTTTACATGCTACTCCATTAATAGCGCCATGTATAACCAAGGTGTTTCCATCTATTGATGTTTTACTTTTATCGCTGGGGTTATAGATTCCCCGGTCAGTGCCCAAATCCTAGCCCTGGCAGAGATCAGTTTTCCTTTGGCTTGATTATAAGTTGATATACCAACATCTGACTGTCGTCGACCGTTCTTCCTTGAAGGGCAGTTACTTTGAAGATGGCCCCGACCGCCGCACTCGTAGCAACTTGGGCTAAACTTACGTTCTCGGGCCGATGCTCCTTCTGTACTTACTTCCCGCACCTTCCAAGGTCTGGAGACATGACGCACAGCTTCCACCTCTAGAGCATGAGCGACGGCTCCCTTAAAACTAGTATGGTGTCTTAAGCGCACAGTTGCACGTACCTCCGGGTAAATTTAAGAACATTCTAGTATCGAAAATTCAAAATGTTTCTAGTAATTTCGAATCCTTTCCCGAAAGTGTTTTGTCTCTGTCTAACACTAATAAACTGTTCCTGTCATCTAATTCACATACGTTAAAAATTGACATTCGCCGTTCTTAGGCATGGTACAAGCGTGCTATTATGACGAGTTCACACTATATTACGCGACAATATATTACATTTTTTTCATGCAATTTTAGTAGTTTTATTTTCTTGAACCCCCCCCCGAAATTAAAACCTGGCTACGCCCGTGTAGTATAGGTAAAACTTTACAAGATTGTGCAAAGACATAAGGAATTTTAAGGCAATATGAAAGTTACCTTGGCAGGACTTCACTTCGTCGACATGTTCTACTGTATTTGTGCAGAATACATAATAATGCATAAACATTTATCACAAGTAAATAACACTTTACCTACGTGCCGACATATATAATGTATTTGCTTACACATTCCATTCCAAAAATTATAAACTAAGTACCTACTCGTAGTTTGGTGCGATATATAGAAGCATCCATATTTATCTTATCTTATATTCTTTAGGTCATGGCACTATGGTATTACATAGCTTGTGTTTAGTAGGGTATTAGATTTACAAAATTCTTTATCTTTTTGAAATGCTAGTAATATAGATAGTACATCATAAATGTATATATGCAGAGACTATTTTACTATCATATGACTGTATTTATATATTTATTTTCCATACTATAATCTTACAAATATCAAAATTTTGATGGATGAATGTTTGTTAATCAATCACGCCATGCTTTTTAGGGAACCTTCTCATTAGTCTCTTCTATGCGGTCTTACTTATTTACTTAATCGAATTATTTAAATAGTAGTATCAAAAAGTACCAATAGAATATTTTAAAACAAAAATCAATTTTAACTCTTCTGTCAGATAAACCTTTTGTTTTTATGGAAATTAAAACGTTAGTTGACTCAAGGTGTTTGTTCGTCAAAACGGATTTTTTTATCCTACCATATTTCTGAATATAAAAGTGAATGGAAACCAAATATCTTTCATTAACCATCGTCAATCGATAACAGCAATGTAATGAAAAGTTGTCTTAGTAATAACTACTACGAGGCAATGGTCGGAAAGACAGATATATACGAGTATTAAAGCATTTAATTATAACATAAATTTTTAGAAAGATTCGTCGACTTTACGTATACGTACGTACCTACTTACTTACGTATATAATGAACATTTAAAGGTATCATGATGTTCTTTGATGACATATAACTACCTACTTAGTACATTCATTGACCTAAAAACATTGGAGACCAAAAAAGCTCGCGTTTAAGTTAGACATAATAAAAAACATTATAAACACTTAACTGTATTTAATATGAGGTAAAATGAAAAAAATCAGTTATTTAATTGATTTAATGTTTTTTGAATGATATTTCTACCTAATTTTGTTCAAGTAAAAAAAATTCTTTAAATTTTTAGCAATTATTATTAGTGTTAGACGTTAGTGTTGTTTAATTACCGCTGTTTTACATATAAATCAAATACACGTTTCTTCCTGTTAGTTATCTGCTATTTTTAATTACAGTGATAACAAAATTTAAAATAATTGTTCTTAGCACATTTTAACACCTCATCGTATACGGTATACCTAACTACGAAGCTGGATATTCTTAGATTAAATATACATATAAATAAAGCAAACAAGGATTCGTTGTTATTTTATTTGATATAATAAATGTAGTGTTCATCTAAATTCATGACATGATTCTTTTAGGTTGGTATATTATAATTAATTTTATTTAACTGAAATGTTTAGAGTTTCGACCTTAGAATGTCGGTTTAATATCAAAAAATCGGTAGAGCAACAGTAACTTTTGATCAAAAACTTCGCTTACTATACTTAAGTACACACCTAGCTATTATTATAAAAGAGCAATATCGATGCCACATCCACGTTGTCACGTTTGTCGCGGGTGCGCACTGCGCAGTGCTCGCAGAGTGAAAGTGGCAATAAGCCCCTTGGCTCTCGGCGAACGAAGGCCGAAGCTCGTCGATCCAACTAAATAATATCCACCGAAACTACAATGAATTAACGTTAGAATGATAAGTTACACTATTCATTACAAGCATTTGTTACCGTTGTAAGCAATTAAAATTTAACTAATGGCGACTTTTAAATTGCACGAGGAAAAAAATGTTTATTATTTTTTATTTTATATATTACTAGCGGTGCCCGCGGCTTCGCTCGCGCTAAGAGTGATGTTACTTATAATGTACCAAGGACTGATTCCCCATTTAAAGTTCTGGCCCTCTTTTCTGAAAACTACTGTGTAGCATCCTGCCGTGCCGCCACTGCTGCGCTTTCTAAAACTTATTTCCTATTTTTAACCAATTTTGCTACTATGTGTATAATTTCTTTGTGTGTTTTTCGTTAATGATAAACTGATGTACGTGGTTCATTGTTATGGACTTATGGTAAAAATTACTGTTAAATATTTCTCCTACGCAAATTGTGCCACCCCCGTTAACCCCCATAGGGGTTGATTTTCAAAAAACGCTTAGATATGTATCTCATAATTTGTATTGCAGAGCATTATTTCAGTTTCACGCAAAATATTTCAATAGAGTTAAATTTCCCATACAAACTTAGCCACCCCCTTTAACCCCCAATGGGGGTGAATTTCGAAAAACCCTGAAATACGTGTTTCATCATTTGTACTAAAAAGCATTAATTCAAAGTTTCATGCAAAAATGTGCAATAAAAATATTTTTCTCATACAAACTTTGCCACCCCTTTTAACCCTTTTAGGGGTTGAATTTCCAAAAAATAATATGCCTATTTTCTTCTCATGAATGCAAACTATCTACATACCAAATTTCAGCAAAATCGGTTGGGTGGTTTAGGCGTGAAAAGGTAACAGACAGACAGACAGACAGACAGAGTTACTTTCGCATTTATAATATTAGTATGGATTAAGAGTAGGTAAAATAAAGAAAAAAGTTTTTTTTACATATACTTATACTAATTAAAAAACAGAAAAATGTAAGTAAAAACTCCTTAATGGTGTTCTATTTATATGGGTAATACTGAAACTCATTAAATAATTAATTATTTGTCTAATGAAGTACACTATATAGACAAGCGAGTAAAATACTGTAAAATATGCTCTAATAGCTACTAATCTGAAGTAAGTGAGAAAAGCACGAACATTTTGAGGCTAGTGGTTACTAAAGTTGTTTAGAGCAATATATTTGTGGTATACTTATTACTTAGAGAATCCGGATATAAATAAATCGTCGAGTAAGAGCGTTTGCAATAATCATGCGTGGTAAATGTTAGGGTTGGCAATTATTAGTAAAAAATATAATTTATCTCTTTAATAAATTTTGTTGTGGCAATCCCCTGTTTGCAGACTCTATTTTTTAACATGATCATATTATCTTCAGTAAAATTTGAAGAATTACGCTATAAATATGGTCAATCAATCATACGTGCCTACTAATAATAAGCACATTCAATATGTTTAAGTTAATATATTGATAAGTTTACATATTAGTAGTAGTCATTTCTCTAAATGTAGCAGCCCTAAAGCTTAAAAGCGCGACGGCGCGCGCTCGTCGCAATTACCTCCGAGGCCCGCGGCGCATTCCGCTGGACGTGAAGCCTAATTAGCCCACTGGCGATGAGCCTTTGTCTAACAGTTCACCTTGCCTTACGTGTAGCTTTTAAATGCTGATCGTTTCTCGTTTCGCGTACTCGACCTTCTGCAGAGGACGTGTCCCTTTTGGCACAAAACGTCGCGGTCGCGTCGTTGCGTATTCGACCGATTGCGTTATAATTTGTGTGACCTATAGACACAGATGTTAAATTTAATAGATTTTAACTTCCTTCGCTTTTATTATACTAGGTACTTCACTAAGGTTATATTTCCGGGGAAATATTTTCTATAATTATTTTTATACATAAAGCTCTAATGTCCCTAAGAAACTTTTTACATCTGACTTATATCCCTTTTTCGTATTTATGCGTAAAATATTAAAAACCAACATTCATATAGGATACCTAGTGCTTACGCTAAGATGAGGTAGTCTTTCCAGTAAAAGATATGATTTTTTAATTATAAATACATTATTTGAATAGTAAAACTTTATTTAAACTGTACGTTAGTTAAAATCCCACTTATGATGTATCACTTGAATAATTAATTAGTTAAAGTCAAATTAAAAATCAATTCGTACGTGAGAAGCGTAAAGCAAGCTTGACTAATATGTAGATAGCGGTCCTTCAGACGAACGTAGAGCAGAGCAAACAAAGAGCTTGAGTTGAGTTCGGAAGCCGATCCATGTTTACCAGTGCTGCGTAAACGACTTCTAGCCTAACTGTTACGTAAACATGTCGAACATAGTGCGCAAACACCGGCTGCACTGATCGTTAAAAATAATATTTATTCTGCTGCTACGAACCAACACTCTTTTTAAAACTAATGAGTTATTCGAAACAACATAAACGAACAAGCAATAAATAGAGATTCTCATCTTATGCATCACACTCGTGGAAAATTGTTTAGTCGGGAAAGAACGTGATTCGCTGAGCTTTATTTTACTCGGAATGACACTTACGTTAAGTAACATTAAAACAAATAAGATA
The DNA here is from genome assembly GCA_951802675.2 of Boloria euphrosyne. Classification (NCBI taxonomy): domain Eukaryota; kingdom Metazoa; phylum Arthropoda; class Insecta; order Lepidoptera; family Nymphalidae; genus Boloria; species Boloria euphrosyne. The sequence continues at coordinate 6,179,658 of OX637878.1, forward strand.
ACAGTAGGTACTAATTTCCTTAATGAAGACTAAATTAACATCATTTCCTTTACTCATAAAACATAATATTCATAATTGTAGGATAATATAGCAAAAAGGTACAATAATAATCTAGTATTTTCACTTTATATTTTTAAGTACCCATAAATACTGAACATATTAAGAAGCATACAGTAAAAGCTATCGACTTAACCTTATTCAATCACTGTTTCTATTTCTATCACATCTTTTATTACCTCACCCAAAAGATAAGCGATCGCGTTCGATTACAAAGCACACGTTTACCTAACATACAGTATATATTTAATCTATGTACGAAGTATGGTCTGGTTTATAAATAGCCCGCGGCAAAGGCAGGTGCAGCGCGCGGGCAGACGCGCGGACGCCGTGCTTCCGCGAATCTGCCGACCAAACATTGAGAGCAGGATTGTAAACGTACTCTTTCCATAATACCGCCAGCCTCTTAAGGTATAACCGGGTCGATATTTCAACAAATTACATTGATTACCTTGGCAGATAGTTAATTACCAGTCGCAAGTTTCTTGAGCAATGAATGTAAATAAAGTGAGTAGGTATTTATATCATCACAATGTGCGCGAGATCTGAATATAAACAACTTGCTGCACATGGAAAATAATGCTTGAATATTTAAAATATAAATGGAAAATTGTCGGTATTGGTCAACATCAAATAGCGATATGTAAATTTAAAACTAGTTATACAGATGTCTAATGCTAGGTTTACACTATAATACTACTGTCTGAGTATTTACGTCAACATAATATCGCTAGAATAAATATGTACTAAACACCTCTGAAGGAATTTCGAAGACTCGTATAAAAATAATTAAAATCTCCGGCTGTACGAATAACTAATACTTATTAGATGGTACTAATTTTACAAAGAACATAACAACTTTAGGGATGGCATTCAAGATTTTATTTTTTAGATTATATCTCTTTATATAATTATTTTTAATAATAAAGACTTCATAAAACTAAAATAAAACACCACTTTAGATAACAGTGTTACTGTGGTGGGGAGGAAGGGTGTCATTGTTGTCACTCGTCTTGGTAACAGGAAAACTGAATCTGATGTACTTAAATGAAATTCAGATTGTTTGTGTTGTTCAATCTACTAACTTTTATGGAATAAACAAATATATATACGTATATAGAACCTATTATTTATATATATTACTTATATTTATTTTTGTATGTTATTCCATACAAATAAACTTGTTGTTCATATTTTTGTTGAGGTTTTAAATTAGACAATATAAAATAAACATTTTTTGGAAACAATATTTACTATGAATTTAGTAAAATTTGTGTATATATATATATATATATATATATATATATATATATATATATATATATATATATATATATATATATATATATATACACAAATTTTACTAAATTCATAGTAAATATTGTATATATATTCATTCATAGTAAATATTGTATATATATATATATATATATATATATATATATATATATATATATATATATATATATATATATATATATATATATTATAATTATCATAAACATCGCCTTGAGGTAAATTAATAACTAAGCAGCATTATATATTCCTAAAAATAAGAAATAGTTTATTGAAATTTTTAAAAATGTAGCAAGCATAGAATAAAAAGAACGCACAAAGATGCACGAGTGTTTCAAATGGAAGGATAACTTTGCCACTCCCCATGCGGAATGCATATTTTGTAAAATTCATTGATAATCATTTTGTATGAGATTAGCTAAACAAAAATATCATTAAAAATTGATTTGTAAATACATTTGGATGGGAATAATGATAGGCGGCTGGTAGACTATAGGGCGCCGCGAAACGACGCCGCGCCGCCTGACCGTGTCGCATTACGTATCGCACATACTGCCTTCAACACCAGTCAGTGGAACGAAGATGACTTTAAAGTAAATGGTATGTTTAGTTTAATTATTGGACTTTGTTCTTGTCAATTTAATGCAGGTTTTTTTCGTTTATGTTATTTAAATTCTGAATATATATACTCCCAAAGAAAATCTTTACTGTACTTTTACAAAAGGGCAAATGTGTACAAAGTGAACTGAGTAATAATGTATGTTTCCATTTTATCATGATCCATGCGACGAGTGAGCACTCATTTTATATGCCAATATCAACTAGCCCTTTGACCTACTCCAGTTGACTTGCTCTTATGTTAGTTAAAGTTAATATTAAGTAGGTATATATCGCCTTTTTGATATGCCGTCATAATTCATATAAACATTATCATAACATCTGGCAAGGATAGAAATACTTAAATCGTAAATTATACCGTCAATATCTAAATAGAAACTTGAGGTTAGCATTAATTATGTTTATTGTGAATATGTTACAGGTTATTAGCGAGTCTGCACAGGTGCTGGATGTCCTCGGCGACGGTGTGTCTCTCATCTCGAGTTACCGTACACGCACCCACCTGCGAGCTGCGAGCACCACCAACACTTGCGTCATTTACAAGTTACAACTTTAAAATAATAAAACTGGTTTCGATTGTGATCTATAAGAAGGTGGATCGACGATTAATGTTCCGAACACACACCTGGCAGACCCCGTGCTGGCACGACACTTGATACCTTTGCGACCGGTGGATACTGCTGTTCAAAATCCATATTCTACTAGTAATTATGGACATCACAATCATGAATATATTTGCAAAATAATATATATTTGTAAAATAATAGCGTTCGCTAATCATATTTCACAATATTTATTAAATCAATTTATAAGCTTTAAAGCTATTAAAGTTTCAAATTTCATTTAGACCGATTATTATTTTTTCGTAAATGTGTATAAAATATAAATATTATTTTCGAGAAGATGATGTCAAATCAAGATTATATACTACGCATATATTTAATTTGAAATATTTCTACTATCATTTGTAAATGTGAACTTTGATTTTTATATCTTTGTTTTGTATACCTTTAGGCTTTATTAATTAATTTACGTGTGTCGAGAACTTTAATTCCTGACATTCTTTAAATAATGTAGTCCTTTGAATCATTAGTCAACCTTAGTTGATTTTCCGTACACGTATAAAAGAGACATGTGTTTTTTAAACAAAGAGCGCGGAGCAACGACCTGCCCTTATTTGGTAGAGCCAGCGGGAACGCGAAGGCGACATAATATGATGAAGCTGCATAAGCTGTACAGTATTGTACGGTGCTGTGCAGCAAGCGCTGCATTAAGGATAATGTTAAAATTACCAATTATCATTTTAAAGGAAACTAACTTTTTATCAATATAATATGATTTTTATTTGATATGGTGAACCAAAACACTGAAAACATAATTATATTTAAAATGTCTAATACTTTCTGTTAAGTTTGTAGAGTAATGTAATTAGATTTAACATATTTGATACCTATTAGCACCATTATAATTAATTTTTATTTTAAATCACGTATTTTTTATACTTTTGATAATTTATTATGGACGTTTCTAGAAAAATGTTAAAATCTAATTTGAATGGTCTATTAGCAGAGTTGACGTGAGCTTCACAGGTGTAGCAGCAACCTGTTCAATCTCGGTATCACGTTACACCAGGTTTCACATTAGGAAATTTATACGACGTCTCGTATGACTACTGACGCTGTTAATTATTATTTTATTGAAGAGATAAATTATTATAATTATTAATTGATTCCGAGAATTGAGTGCAAAACAAAGTGATTCATCCAAGTTTATTCTCTTGCGGGACGTACTGATGTACACCCGCACAGCAGGGATCGCTGATTAAATTAAGTGACATTTCATTTTAATTCATTGACATAAATCTTACGCATTACGAGTGTATTATCGTAATGTGCAGGTGCCGCCGCACCCTGACATAAGGCAAAGGTCCTCACATATCAGCCAATACGAAACGACGTCGTGTCTACCTCGAACATACTACATATTATACACAATAATGTTTCGATTATAATCATATATTCATGTTATCTCGCCACCGATTGACACGCAAGCTTACATCATTAAATACACTTAATTAAAATATAGGAAAAGATTGTTTTCCTACATGCCATATTGTTACAAAATAAAAAGACGGTAATTTAATAATTTGTATATACGTATTTCCTTAACCATGTTGCTCATTGATACTTTACATAAAAATACGAAATCAGTCTGAGTTTTATTACTAACGCCCGCACTCATAGTCACTTAATGACCATTAAGCCGTTCTTTAGTATGGAGATTGTCGACTTAACGGTTCATTAAGTGACTATGAGTGCGGCCGTAAGAATAATAAATATATTCATTTAATAAATATATTATTTTAATTTTTAATTTCAAAGTTTTAGAATACTGTCAAATTTTTTTGCAATTGTTTTCCCTTAATACTGGACATATTTAGTTTTCCAGTGATGAAAAACAGTGAAATTTATTTAGTTCAATCAATGGAATCAGGCCATAATGCCATACGCGAGCCAAGTACGGGTTGGGGAACATTTTATCTTTTAAAACCTTGCTCGGTTCTCTTAGATATGCAAGTCCCTTACAAGTTACAGTAATAGTCACTAAAAACTTACTAAAAAACTTAAAATCAACTTTAAAAAAACACTTAAAAGTAAAAAGTAATTGATTGGTAGTTTTCATTAATTATAGATATAGGATACCTAACCATTTATTTTTGAATTACATCTCAAATAGGTATCTATAATATTTAAACTAATAGTTAAAGTTAAAGCCTTGTCATATTCATCTATTAGATATTCATATATTAAAGCATAGGTATCTCTAATAAAGTCTTTTGTAAGCTTTTATAAAGTTGGTTAAATATCATAAATTGGTGAAAAATCGCGAAACACTTGTCAAAGTCGGTCAATACATCATAGATAGAGATAAAGAATCGGCTTTTACTGCAGTGCTATCTCAAACATCTCGAAAATATACTATTTTCATTTAATTTGAAACAAGTGACCTACCCACGCTTCGCTCGGGTCCCTATTCTCTAGGTAGGTACGTTCTTTTTAATTCAAAATTAGCTTAGAAACTTCTTATGAGATCAGTTACCTGCCAGTGAAACCAACTCAAAATCTGTCCAGCCTTTTCAGAAATCAGCCGAAACAAACAGAGAGAAAGATAGACACAGACAAAATGGTTACTAAATATTTTTCTTTAAAAAAGACCGTATAGAATACCTATCATATGCATTTGGTAAAAAGTTGTTATTTTTATATTACAAACAGACATCCAAATTTTATTTGTCTGTATAATATGTATCTCATACTTAACGCTAAATGTTACATGCGATAACTACTTACGGATTCATAATTTAACTTACTAACGATTGGTTACACCAAGTATGACATACCTGAGCTCCGTAGTGCGTTTCTATTTTGCAATAAAATCAACACTATTATACGCCACCAGTATGCCAGTACACAACTTATTAACATAAATACTTACGGCTGTATAGCGATTCATGATATTTGTACGTGGACTTTGTACGTTGCAAATTAGATTCGTTTGTTATTACCTGAGTTACGAGAAACAAAACTGTTATAGCCCAGATACACTAGTATCGGCTCTAAATATAAACTACTTAGTAACTAAACTATACTGTAGGGAATTAAATTAACCTCTGCTTATTCTCTCTAGCGGCTCATAATATTTAGCAAAATAATTGAGCAGTAGTTTTTTTTCGAGGAAATTGTAACGTTTTATAAACTAGTTCCTATAATATTTAAGTACCTATATTATAGGAATAAAATGTAGCCTATAAATGCTCACCTGAACCCCTCTAAAGAGCAGGGAAGGCACATTGAAGAAAAGATAAAATTTGTTTAGACTTTTTGTATATAATATAGAAACTTTAGAAAAAAACTTTAGAAATCACTGAAATACGCTCTCAAAGTATTAAAGAACACCTCTAAGTATACATTATAGAACGACCTGTAGACATTTTACTAAACTTAAAGTGCATCATAATGATCATATTATTTTGTTTTAATATAAAAAATCCTTGAAAAAGCCGTAGGTGCAGAAACTGAAAAAAGGGTTGTTAGTTGTTACATCAGTTTAGGAGGTAATAAATGTATAATAGGGGTTCCTACTTATCTATCTATTTTGACTGCAAATCATTACGTGAAAATTTGCTCTGTTTCTATAAAGAGTATTAATCTTGTGTCATATAGGTATAGCAGTGTCAGTTTAATTTTTGGTCCCGGTACTTCCGATAGTTTCTTAACTTACTTAACTGTCGTTAAAAGTTTTTTACACTCTATAGGCTAAAACGCTCATAATAGCTTAATAAGCTTTTATTTTGTATTTATTTGAGCTTTCCGTAAGAATAACCTACCTACACAATTTCGTTAATATGGAAAGTCATGATGATAATCACCTTGAGAGCTATCAGCTATTAGTATTTGCAAACTACAAGAGGACATAAAAGGTACATACCTAAAGATTGAATCTTTAAATGTCACAACACATTCGAAGTACGTATAGAATACTAGCATTTCCCGCGGCTCCGCTCGCGTTTTACAAACCTGAAACCAAATTCTTAGATTTCACATACCGTGCGATATTTTATAGCCGGTTTGTAACAATTAGTACTTAGAAATGAGATAATTTCCAGCAGTAAAAAGTATCCTATATCATGACCCAGCTATCATTATACCTACTAAATTTAATCAAAATCCATCCAGTGGTTTTCTCGTGATGCGGTCACAGACAGACCAGACATACAGATTGACAAAAATTCTAAGAACTATAGATTCTGTATCGATAATGATGACTATATCAATAAGATTTTCCAAAATACATTCATTGTACAGATTCGGCTAAGTTAGAATTTTATTATATTATGTGTAGATTTAACACTATGATATATTTTTTCAACTGCAGGTGCCTACTTATATGCTACAATAGTAAGATGCAAGTATAAGAACTTACGGAAGATTTTTTTTATGCGACAAAGGGGGTAAACGGGCAGGAGGCTCACCTGATGGGAAGTGATCACCTCCGCCCATGGACATCTGCAACACTGCAGGGCATGCTGATGCGTTGCCGGCCTTTTAGGAAAGGGAGGGAGGAAGGAGGGAGAAGGATGGGGGAAGGGATGGGAAGTGGGCCTCCCGGACTCGCACTTACCGGACGAAACGCGACAGCATAGCTGCCACTTCACGCCGGTCTCCTGTGAGAGAGTAAGAGATTAAAAGTGATAAATAATTAAGACTATAAATTAGACATGATATCAATGGTTTTTCAGAGTTACCTTACGAAAACGGTTTTATGGAAAGTGAATATAGATTTAAAGTTTAATCTTTTATAAAAACTACTGTAGGTACTTTGATAAGCTCTAATCATTATTCTAAGCAAGAATTATAAGTAATCACGAATTAAGTGTTTTTCATATATGTATTTATAAGTAGGTACTGGAGCCTTATAAATGCCATAATAGTAAAATCAGTAGAAAATGACACCATGTCGATATTTGAATATTATTTTATATTGATACAATAATATTCAAAAACGGCTACAACAGGACTAGCACCTACTTTAGGCAACCTTATAACTTTTCATTAGAGGTTAAATAAAAGCGGATTCAAGTCCCCCAAAACAATATTGATTGTTTTTAAGAAAAGTCTTATTATACAATGTTACTTCCTTCTTTAGATTCACGCATTTTTCTGATATTTTTCTGGATTTATTTTGATTTTTCGTTTCTTACTTTTGGAATGCTTTACAGCAATCATGGTCACGGGAGAGATACATCTCTAAAAATACGGAAAAAAATAAATCTGCGAAACATCCGAAAATAGTTTTTTTTGTAGAGCTTTACAAAAAGTGGGGCATCTATCCATGTTTTACCTGAGGGCCTAGACAATGTAACAATCGATTAGCGAAAGCGCTAGTAGAAAAGTCCAAAATGTATGGGTTTGACATATGCCTTAGATATGTCACGTGGTCTGTTGTCAACGAATAGATGATGGTAGACAATGTAAATTCATTTCAATTATTAGTGATTTAAAGTTCAAAATGCATACGCTGCGTTTAAGCGATGACGATTGTAGAAATCGAATCGCTTCATAACGAATGCCGGTTGGCTATAGGCCCTGTACATTTAACTTTTGTTTTAAAAACTTATGGTTGGACCTTAAAATTGCTCAATGTTTTATCTCGATTTATTCATTCACATTCACTGCAAACAAATACATCGTAAAATAATTTTAATTAAAGAACAGACCTATAAAAGTATTAATACTTCCTGGTACCAAAACAGTTTACTACGCAGATGAAAATTTAAATCATAGTGTAATTGGTAAGATGCTAGCCCTAACAGTGGGTCACGCACGCGCAGTGCAGTAGCGACCTTGCAACGGGCGCGGGTGCGGTGTAGGGTTTCGGACTTGCGGCCACATTTCTGCCGCTCGCCGCCGCCTCGTCGCGCGTGCGGTTCATTTACGAAGGAATGCCCTCATCATCTGATAGCCTGACTTAACATATGATACACTCTCGGCCACATTGCTGAGACGCCATGGAAGCAACCAATGTAACCGTACAAGAATCCATGAGAGTTTTATTAATACTTTATACGCACAATCGGCTTACAAACTATCTATGTATAATAAACGGACTTCTTATAAGTTGCTAGTTGTAAGTAGTAGGTATTTTGTTTCTTAGTTTTAAATGATTACTTCTTTGCTTAACACTCAGTTTGAGCTCACAGGTACAATATATTAGGTGTATTTTTCGCCTCGTCAGGATAGATCTTGTACAAACAGATATTGTTTTGTCCCACTTAAGAAAAAGAAATTTAAGCTTGTAATACATTGTATTATATTTAAAGAAATACATTTCAATTCATTTTAATAATTATATTGTTCTTTTGAATTAGGTACATATAACAAGCTTATATTACACGGGCAATTCACCTTACTTTGAATAGTGTAAAATAAGAAAGATGTAAGTAGGTATATTAATAACTAATTATTATAGCAGATAATATCCACGTAACTGTTACATTCATATTCATATTATAATTATCCAAGTGCGTTTATTCATTTATTTCAAGTCCTTCTTTTACATCGAAACAGAGTAATGGATCAGCAAGATTTTCAGGAAGATATGTAGTTGGAGAGCTGAAGTGTCACAGACTATTATTTACCGCGGGATATTATCTAATTCACACGCGAAACACATTATAATTGAGCCCACAACAACTCATTATGCCCGTGTATATATTAGCTATATCTAATCTATGACCTATCTATACCATACTGACCGTTAAAAAGTAGAGTCTAGGGACGTTACATATGTTGCACGGACGTGAATAAAATAAATTTAGTTAGTTTAGAATAGGGTTAGTTTAAAATAAATGAAATTAAGGACCAGTGAGTAAGACTGTGAGTTACTTAGAATATTTGCTTGAGCAATTTTCATCTTGTTTCTATGTTTTGGGCTGATGGTATAGACAATGATCAGCCAACGGACGTGACAGCCAGCCACACACGCGCTTGGGACATTAGTGTATGGCAGCTTGGCCGTCTATATGTTTCATAGGCTTTGGTATAGATATATAATGAATAATTATACATTAATATTTAACTAAATCTTATCTATTTATATTTACCTTATTATCATTTAAAAATTTAAATTAACAAAGTTTTTATAAATATAGAGCATGATACTCGATTAATATAGAACAATTTGGTCGTTAATATTAAATGAAGGTGCAGTTTTAATAAATATTTTTGTGATTTCTATCGCCATTCTTAAGATACAAAAGCTTCTGTATAAAATTCATATTCCTAAGTCCTAACAGATATAGTTATTGCATATAAATTTATTTACTGCACTCAAATATATATTTGCAAGTGCGAATGACACCAATCTGTATCGAACAAATGCATCCATTAGAATTTATACAATTACGTCTATTAATAAAACTGATAAGGAGTGTAATGCCAATCTTCGATGATATATGAAGGCGTTCACATGCGCTTCGGACGATCCTTTTAATTGTAACTCAATAGTACTTAACCGTGACGATTATTTGGTGCATTCTTGCAGAGACATGGTGATCAGCAGTAACTTGCTAGAGGCCGCGAGACCGATTCCAGTTCGAAAAATTTCGTTAATTGTAACATTCATTAATATTTATGATTGCAACAAACCAAATAAACCATATAGACTCGTAACATACAAGTATCATAACATGTTTAATAATTCAATTGCGGAAAATAAACAAAGAAGATTAAGTCACTGTAGAATACGGTATAAACAATAATTTTAGTAGTTACTATAACTTTGTGTATGTTGTTGTAGCCCAGTCATAACGCGCTCGCTTGAGAAACTGAATGAAGCGGGTTTAAATCCAGGTCTCGCACCTCTGATGTTTTCATGAACGAACATTTTTAACATGATTACCACTTGTCTTACGGTGAAGCACAATACGTGAGGAAACCTGCATAACTATAAGAGAATCTACCTTTTCGAATAGCATGTGTAGTCCTGCACTAGGCCAGTTGTTGCAGTAGAGGAACGTTATCAAAGGACTGAATACATACATATAACTTTAAATATTGCATTCTTCACATTTCTATATACACACAAAAGGTAAATGCTTATTGATATTCCTCATTGCTTGTGCGAATTGTAAATACATTTAACCACTTAATCTGTTCAAACCGTGTTTAACATATTAAATATTTGCGCTTTATGTAAGCACGTATGTAAATCAAAGATGAATTCTTAACTCATTAGATCAATTTTATTTATCCAAAGCTGATCCTAAGTTTATATCTTGTTTAGAGTGACATAAAAATAGATATATTTAATAATCTGGAAGGTACGTACCTACTAGTGTATCCAAGATAAGATACGATTAATATTTAAAATGATGGCTTATTATAGCACATTATAAAGTAGTTTACAATAATAACCGTAATATGAGCATGACTATTTTTAGCGGCGATCGTTGCACTGGATGGTAACCGCAAGTGATAAATAATGCAAAATGAGCTTTTCTCATGACTATTAATGGAAGTTAGAATTATTCGTTTTACAATAACTCTATCATAAAAAATATTATATCTACTCTATTAAGACTATCTCGCAGTTACTCAATGAAGTTCAAAACCTTTTATTTAGATATTATATACGAGTATATATGACTATTGATTCTCCCTGGCTTCGTTCGGGAACCGCCTAGTTTTCTAAGCGCCGAAACAAATAATGTCTATCATAGACATTTTTTTGATATCTTACGTTACATTATTGCAATTCTTGTGAAGATCTTTAACTTTTTTTAAATAATATAAATAAACGTAAGTCATCTACGTTATTGACCGAAAAGTAGTTTTTGATAGGCGACATATTTTTTATATAGGTCCAGCAGTTTAAATCAGCTATCCATGAGAATCTAAAAAGATTTTACTCTTTATACCTTAATATTTTATAATAGCGAATCACCCTCGTGTCGCTTGGCTTTTGAATGTTTTGATTTTCTAGATGTGTTTTACCTAATTTTCTTATTTATACTCGTATATGTTAACCACCTCTGAGACACCTCCATAACAAAAAAAAAAGAATTATTCTAATCGGACCAGCCGTTTCAACGAACAGCAATTAATATTATATGATAGATGTGATTTATTATAAAACCATTACTCACGAATTTAAATAAAGTAATTCATTTATAGTGCATATATATGTACTCTATATATAAAGTACACAGCAGTAGGTACAATTTTTTTTCTATATGTTGATTCGAAAAACCAGCTATCATTATACCAAATTTCATTTAAGACTGTATTTTCACGTGATTCGGTCCCAGACGGACCGATCGGCAACCCAAAAAAACTATAAATTCAGCCTGTATCGCCTATAATGACTATTTCTATAATATTTTCAATAAATATTTAGAGAACAGGTTCCACCCTGTTAGAATTTATTATATGAAGGCATATGTATAAATAGATATTACTTAGTAAAAAAAAATTGGTTTAAATACGATAAACATTTTATTGCAAATGTAAATCGTAAAAAATATATCGCATCTAATTTATATCATCACTGCGCACTTTAAGGTTCTTGTTTAAATAAAATTATGATACACTCATCTACCTTGCAGCAGGTAGGTACAGGCCAGACTACATATAAGTCCGAAACGAGATAACCAAACTTTTAAAGGGTTCTAAAACGGAGGTCCGCCGATCGATCATTAGAATTTATTTGTTCTCGACGGTGACAAGATGCGGAGCGGGCAGTGGTGAACAAGTTTCGGCTGTTATCTGAAGGTTGCATCAGACCATTCGTCATACTGTCACTAGGGCAAGGCACAACGAAACAATCAAAGTGGCCGAATGATAACAGTGATGGTTTCATGATGGCCTGCTCTATCAACTTGAGCCTAAACTATATCTAAAATTTAAAATCATTGTTATTTGACAGATAATATTTTAATAATAATCATATTAATCTCGATCCTTATATTGTTTTAACGTCGTTAGCAATATTATAATATGTAGGTACCTGGTACATAATATTGCAATGCATGGCGATGAAGTGGCGAAACATACATATACATTTAATATATTATCATACATAATTTAGTATTTAAACATTTAGTTAAACCTACTATAAGTAAGTAGGTAAATGAGTAGTAAGTAAGTAAATGGTGGTTGACATACGTTAAATTCCAACAACTTAAAAATTTATATTCAATGAATTTTTATTAACTTAATATTCCTTAAATATATCTCAATCAATTACATTCTAAATTCTTATATTTGAAGTTTTTGCTGCGATCTCAACTACCTCATTCGACTAATATACGACTCTACATACTTATTTCCACTATATCTATTAGTTTGTAACTCTATTTACGTAGAGAATTGAAATGACAACAGATATTATTATATTTTAGACAATGTATACAAAAACTTTACAAATTATGTACAAAAACCTTCCTGGAAAACCATTCTATCCATTGGTGAAAACTGCATGAAAAACTACTGCACCGAGTTTAGACAGACAGACAGACAGACGTGGCGGAGGACTTTCTTTTATAATATGTATAGATAATTTCATTTGTGTACAAAAGATTTAGACAAAAAGTAAGCTCTTTTTTATCAAAACGAATGAGGTTTCTTTTTCAGGAGTAAAAAAATTATGTATATTTTTGGTGCAATATATGTAGAAGTATAGTGATGCCGAAAAAGTGTCACTTGTAGTCAATAAATTGTGACAAATACACTAAGAAGAATATATTTTGGAGCTTTTAAATTTTTTATGGCAAAGTTGCAGGTATAAGATACCTAATTATTAATATTACACTCTAAGCAAATCATGCTTATTTATTTTTATGTTGCTGGCACCACAATTCTTAGGTTCTGTTTACCAAATATCGAATAGTAGGTACAATTTACCGTTTGCTAAACAAGTTAAATTAATAATTTGGTGTAAGTGGCTCTTGCTTGTAGTTACTTTCACACTTAATACACTGTTAAATAAAAATAATGATTTGTAGCAAAGTAGAACAGGTACTGGTACGTAAGAGTGTTGGAAGCAAGTTTTGCATACCGCAGGCCAAGTCTATAAAATACAATACATTATGACCAACCTGTGGCTCCTGTGTTACGTATATATAGAGTTTAAATAAAATAAAAAAAATTGTTCGAATTAAAAGCTCACACCCAAAAAAAGCAATAATTCTGGTTCTTAAGCTTTTGCAATAACATTAATGAAGTAAAGCCATATTTATTATTATTTTATTGTTAAGTCTTATAGCAGCTTCGAGATTTGCAAAATTATGTAAGAAAACACTTATCATAAGTTGGAACATGGTAGGTTGTGAATGTGTATTTCTATTTTAGCCTGAAGTTGTATCATTATACCTATGATAAATTGTTAAATTTGACATTAGAGTTTCTAAAATCAGTAAAGTCCGAGTAGAAATGGCGCAATGAACATTATATTATGCTATCACATGATGGAATATTTATAATCCAATAATAAACCTAATAGAATAGATATGTTAATTTTCTTATATCAAAAGTACAATTTACTTTTGTCCTAAGTAATTATATAGTTTGGCCATTTCTTGGGTAGTTATAGATTATATTCCTGAAAAAAAATAAAAATCTTAAAAAACATGTAGTACAATAATAGGTACCGTGGACTTTTTTCGTTTAGAATAAATTCGGTATCAAAAAATTGTTTCATGTTTAGTATAATCAGAAAGTAAGCGTCACTTACTTGTACCCGCGGTGGACAGCGTGCAACTTGTTTAAGACGCAGATGTCAGTTTTCCCCTCTTTAAAAATTTGTATGATAATGTTTTTTATGTTGAATACAATGAGTTTTAACTTTTAAGTACGCTGATATTTTAACTATGTTTCATATATTATTACAAAGTATGTTGGTGACATTAAAATATTACCTACATAAACATACTTATTATCTTACAATATCCTAATGTTCTTCAATAAAGTTTATTGTATATATGTCGTAGGATAATTTGATAAACCGAGTTTTTGCAAAAACTCTAGGGATATCGCAAAAATACGGATAATTAGACAATGTCTATGATATTTCTCAATGTTACTGAAAAAGGATAGGGTTTTTGCAAAAACGCTACTCGCTTTAGTAAGATTGCGAATAGAATCATTGGCTATTATAAACAAAGCGCACTTATTGGTCAATCGGATCGACCAAAACAACGTGTTATCTGATCTCATTGCTGGTGAAATCGGTTTGCCTATTCTTAGAGCAGTCTCCCATTTTTTCTTCATAATTTTGTCTTTTGGAAACAAATGAAAACTTATTCCCGATTCTCCATAAGTACTACATTGAGGAACGCAACAATATTTCGTATTTCTGCTTTTATTAGCAACGGGTTTCTGTATGTAATCGTGATCCATCTTACTATGTTTAAAGCTAAACTCTTAACTCTCTATGAACAGCTATAAAGTTTTAAGTCTATACTTCTATAGCAAAGTGTCGTTCTTAGACAACTTCTAGATTTCGCCGCTAGAGGCGCGCGGATAATCTTTGCATCGCCAATATACGAATTATCTTTCTCTTAAAAGGTCCAAAGTTTGTATTTTATTTAACTAAAATATTAAGAAAAATCCTATATTACATTGTCTTTTCTTACGCTTTATAACTCTATGACAAAATATTTCAAATTTACAAGGAAACAATCTCAAAAAGTGTTGGCCTATAAACCAAAATCAAGCCAATCAGAGATAAGTATATTCAAAGTTACTAAAGCAACTAGTGTTTTCGCAAAAACCCTATCCTTTTTCAGTAACATTGAGAAATATCATAGACATTGTCTAATTATCCGTATTTTCGCGATATCCCTAGAGTTTTTGCAAAAACTCGGTTTATCAAATTATCCTACGACATATATTATATATATGTAGTAAAAATACATTGAAATACTAATTCCTAATTATATTATTTTATTGCTTAACCTTCATTACAACTCTGAGTATAGAAGTGAAAATTTTTGTCGGTATAAAATGCCTTGCTTTGGTGATATTCTGGTTTCCTTCAATTGTACCTACTTACTATAGGAAAATTTTAATTTTAACTTTTTTAAATCAGGATAGAAATACACTATGAAGTCTTAGTAAATACTATGCTAAAATTACTTTTTAATACATTCCTTTAGAGTCTAAATGAATATAATAAATTTCATATTTCTTACTCGTTAATCGTTATGTTCTTTTTAATGCCACGGTGAACATGTACCTACAAACATAATGTAGTCTGCCGTATAGTCCGGTAAATATGTGGCCACTTAAACCGTCAAATGACGCATTAAATTTGCCTTTGATGTACCAAAAAAGACCGCATCCAAGATATCGACTGTATAAAACTGTAGCTACACTAGGATTTCTTATATACACGTACTGTGGGTGCCAGGAACACCTCCATTAAACTAACAGGTATGTATATATAGTATACAGTAGGTTAGTGCAACCACGGCTCTACCTTGAACATTTTTGTTCCTATGCATTTCTGGATTTCTATTTTGAATAATTATCCTGTTTCGTCCTATTTTACGTAGTCGAGTTAGTCTTTTTAACTTTATATTTAAAGTATAATAGTTCCTACGTCCAAAAAGAGTTTTTATAGAACATCAATTAATACGTAGATTTAAAATGTTTCTTTATTAGTAGACATGTGTTCATGGGTATGTATGTCTAGAATGTCCATTCATCGCCTCCTTTCGAAATAACACGGCGTTTCAATCTAAAAACATCGTTATCTCTATTCCCACTCAAATCACAGCACAATAAAATTTCGATGGCCGAAGAAAAACGGGGCATCACGATAACCATAAATTTGAGCCGAAACGGATGGGACAAATTTTTATAATGGGCCTCCCCCATTCGGTCTCTGCGCCGCGTTAATGACAGCCTAACAGTTTGTTTTAACATCATTATAGGAGCGTATCGGGCATTCCATCTCAGGTAGGTACCTGCACTGGCCGTATAGATACACATGTCAGAACATTGCTATCCTCCGATACAACACTTCATCAGCAAGTACCTAATTATTATTTTATTAATGTGCGATAGAGATCAAATTTATTATTTAGAACTAGTTATTCAAATGGAATGGTAGATGGGAAAATTGACTGAAGGTTAAAATTAGGAGAATGATTTAGCAAATAGTTGTATATTATAATATAAATGACACCCATATAGATTTACATATAAGGTATTTCAGTCAAACGAAGAAAGAATCAGAGTATAGTTATGAATAAGGTAGGCAGTCAGTAAAACTGAGCTCTCTGTGGTAGGAGTCGAGGCCGCACCCGCCGGCTTCCCGCAATATATCCAAAGGACAGCTACACGCATTCACAATTACCTTATCTCGCTTCAACGTGGCTCCTGACATCACGCGACAAGTATTCGTGATCTTCGAAAGAAACATTTCGATTTTAGTAACATATTTGTTTTCTACAATTTCATACTCAACAAAAATCAGAATATTATTTTTAATGAAACCAATTAGGTACAATAATACTTTAAACATTTAGAATCTCAAAAAAAGAATAGAAAACCAAATTAATGAAAATACAATATGTTTTATTCACTTTGATACAACATTGATATTTCTTTACTTATTTGCTATGTTTTAAATATTTCACCCTTCATTTATACTAGAAATAATAATAACATAACTTTAATAAAGCCACAAATAACCTAAAAATAAAAGATTTCTGCAACAAAATGAGATCTCAGAGTAAAATGAAACAAAGTCCATTCCTACCGTAACTCATTATGATTTTAAAATAAGAGGACTAGGAATAAGGCAAAACCGCATGCCCACCGCGAAACCGAATCAAAGGTGACTCTTAATTGATTTTAGGCGAACGAGCTCTCGAGAGATTGTAAAGAAATTGACATTTCAATGGCAAAAAAGTAAAGAAGTTGCGTCGACGAGAGTGGCGGTCGTACGGCAATGATTTAGCGCGTCTTCAGACCAGGCAGGGCCGGGTTCCCATGGGAAAACGTCCGCAAATATTGACAGTGCAGCAACATGTTTATATGCACTTAATGCATCGCTCACCTTTTTTACATTTTATTTGTTTTATGCGAGCGAGGCAGACGGAACGTCGGCCTCGTATTTGACTGCTTTTTTGTCGTAATTTTTATTTAGCAGGTACCTTACGTCCGTTATAAATTGATAAGCTTAAAATCGCGATTTCTTTGGTATTTTAATATTCAAATGTAAAATTTATAGTGGACATAAGGCAATAAAAGTTAAGTAAGCCATTAACTGAGAAGACGATTTAATGTTAAAGGAACATTTTTCATATTCAATGGATATGTTTCTATAGGAACCTAAAATTGTGGCAAAATTACAAAAAACTAAGGAAATTCAGTGTATTACTTCACTTTATTTTAT
Source organism: Boloria euphrosyne (assembly GCA_951802675.2). Classification (NCBI taxonomy): domain Eukaryota; kingdom Metazoa; phylum Arthropoda; class Insecta; order Lepidoptera; family Nymphalidae; genus Boloria; species Boloria euphrosyne. The sequence goes on from OX637878.1 coordinate 6,197,592, forward strand.
TGGTTCTTGGGTTAAATATCTCACCAAAGATCCCTACTTAAAATTAAACAATGTAACCCAAGGTATTAAAATTTTGCCTATAAAAGTCATTATTCTGCGTGCGCTGCGAAAGCTATTGATGATATATAAAATATGTTCTATATATTAATAGTACTCACGATTATAGTTAAGCCACAATGACAGTTTTTGTTTAAATTACTTATTAAGTTCAAATATGGGTGAAATCGAATAGTGGTGATATTGGTATTATGATAGTAATCCTTAACCATTTAAATGATTTGATAATTAAGGTTGATTATGTACGTATAAATTCCAGTTTAAATTAGGCTAATCAGGCTTTTCGTTTAGAGGTTATGACGGTTATAAAGATTCTAAAAGTAAAAAGTTTGAACAAACTGTCCTATGTTTAGAAAAAACTCAAAAACTACTGAACCGATTTCAAAAATTCTTTTACTAATTCAAAATTACATTGCTAGAGAATATTGTAACCTATATTTTATCCTCGTATTCTCCCGGGAACTTGAACTACGCGGGTGGTGCGTTGCTACAGTAACTTAGCAAAATTACATTTACATGATACGAAATTATAGAACATATCAATATCTAAAAACAACTTTTCGAGGCTATATGCTCAACATAAAATGCCAAACAAAATCAGACCATAAAGTACAGTTTCAACTAAGTTAAAACATTATTATTTCCAATCTCTAATATATAAAAATCACAGTTTTTGTTATCGAGTTCGTCCAAAACGGCTTGACCGATTTTTATGAAATTTTTGTGCATGTTTGGTACGTCTGAGAATAGGTCGTAGGCTTATTCCCCTGTGTAGGTAAACACTCCATGTGCTATGTAGGTAAATAGTCTTGTTTTTTTTATAAAGAAAAGGATAGTCTTAGAACTAATATAATATGTATATACAAATATTTATATACCAAAATATTACATGTTAGTCTGTTTACAGTAGTTTTTAAAACAAATACATAACCTTCCTTTTGCTTGCTTGCTGCAGCATGCTTTATTACAAAAACGATAGTGAAAAGATAAAAGCTTCAGATGTGATGTTTCAGAGCAAACACAATAGTAAAAACTAAAATTACAAAGTCTTGCTAAGTATGAATCGGTGGCGCGCTAAAAGGCTTGATATATTAATTACTATAGCGACTTGTCGGTTTGTCTCTTCCGAGTAGGAGTGTAACGGCGAGTAAGTATAGAATGAACTACGTCATAGATATACATATATACAATGTACATTTTACATATACATATAACTCTAGAAAAGTGATAAACGATTGATTGACCCAAATTAAACTTCCATATCTCTTTTCTAATGACGACTATGCAGACTACTTACTACTACTATTATACTAGACTCTACTAGAACCGGTTATTTTGTTTTCCTGTCTGAAGAAAAGAAAGAAAATTCTGGAATTTAAATTAAATTACAAATTCTATTAATCTCTGTACTGGAAAAATAGAAAGGTGAAATTAAATTAATGAAATATAATGAATTTAATTATAATTCAATAATTAGACGTAGTTTGGTTTTATATGAAATTAGGGTAGGCTACTACGGTGTGAGGGTCGGCAATTTGCGGTTAGACTAATGGGTCGAAATTATGAGTTGTCCTTGGCGTGTCCATATGGGAATGTGCAACTTATTGCGTCACGTCCCTACTAATTATTTATGTCGATGTGGATGCTCAAATTATAGCTTTTCGATATCGGCTTCGGTCGAAACGAATGGAACTCTTATACCTTTTTGGTCCAATTACTTTGTATATTTTGTTTTATGGTGGTAGGTATTTGTTAAACCAACCAGACTCTCAGTCCTGGGTTTTAAAGCGTTTCTCATTTTTGAAACAAGTTTAGGCTTTAGGTATTTTTTTGAAACAATCATTCGTTTTATATCGATTTTCACAAATATTTTCCTTTTGGAAATAAAAATAATTTTAGTCGGTATCTCAGAAGATTTCTTTCTGTTAATTAAAAAAATATTTTACTGTCTGAAACCATCTTATAAAACATGAAACCGTAGTTGCCTAAAGTAAAAAAAAACAATTCAGTTAAAAAAAAACAAATTAACTTAAACAAACATCAAGTAATTGGTGTATAGTTATAGGCACTATGTACCTACAAACAATTATTGTGTACCTACTTAAGACATCAAATCAGATTGTAATTCTTAAACTGTAGTTACCTTTTGAGTTATTTATCATTATGATGTTGATCATAAAACGAAAAAGAAGTAGAATAACTTATTTAATGATTTCAAAGGACTATAGACTTTGTATGAGAGGTGAGTAAGGTATTTATCCTCTGTTGTGAGATGAATATGATGCTTGAAGCGATTTCGATTTGGGATACATGAATGCGTGCAAAGGATTTGGACTGTTTACAACTTCGTGGGTGGTTATGGGCGTGGCGCAGTCTGTCCCGCTCTTTCTGATGTACCCTGTGTTTATCTGTCTCACCTAGCGGCCGCTCCCACAGGACCCTCTTGTTAAGATACTTTTTTGTTCCTCTCATCTCGCTTTGAGAAATGGTCAGACAGGCAAATATTTACTCACGATTTTCAAAATCTTATTATCATACTACCAGCTTACGGTTAGATGATTTGTTATACATTTTATCTCATAATCCTTTTTTACCTACATGAACATAAATACTAATAGGTAGTTATTGAAATGTCAGTACGTAGGTACCTTACTCTTAAGTCTACAATTATTTTGTGAATAGGTATACCCAGGGTTCAAAATTTCAAAAACTAAGCATGTTTTTCAGATATAAGTACTTACATACTTCCATTTAAACGCCATAAAACAACTCCAATTCAGAATACCTACCAAAAAAATATTTCTTAGAAAAGTTAGTCATTGTAATTGTAATATTTATTATGTGACAATTGAACCTTACTTGAAATAAGTATGTAACCCTACATGCGTACTCGTACTCGTGTAATTTTCGTGTTTCTCTCTTGTCTGATATTCATAAAAATATTAAGCTGTTCTTTTTTTTCATAATTCACCAGTACATATAAGAATTGAAGAGTCAGTTTTTAATATCAAATTAACAACTTTTCACTAAATGTATATGAAAGTATATATACAGTACTTAGTACCTACTTACATCAAAAAATCAATTTTTAAAATGTTTGTCTAATGCTAATGTTATATAAAGGGTAAATAAGGCTATTATATATATAAATGTTTATACCTCTAAAATTTTAATCCAAAATTTATAATCGACAAATATATACCATTTTTTTTCAAAAATATCTACAGAGTTAATATGAATATTTTAAATGTAATTAATTATTTAACAAACAAGCTGTAACCTAGTATAGTAGTAATGTTACAAAGGTCTCTTCAAAAACGTCATTTTCTTAAACTCAATTTTGTTCCCTTAGTTTGATTAAGACTAACGTCTTCGAGGGTTAAGTTTTAGCGGCAAAGAATAAAGATGGATTCGGACCGCACGCAGTCCAGGCGATAAAGAAATTATCTTCCAAGCTAACGAGCCACGCACGTATCTAATTGGTACCCTGCCGAAGCTGATTCATTTATACGTTCCACTACAAAGTGCGTTGGGAATTAATGATGATCTCATGCGGTATCAATAAAATCTCATAAAGTTCATCTTACTTATCCAAATTACAAATTTTTACCTCAATATTGATTACATAATATTTATATAAAAAGTGTTAAAAAGCTTTAACAGACTAATCTTGTATATGTATCCACACTCGTGGGTAAAAAGTTTGTTATATGCCTAAAATTTGTTCCGACTGATTTATTAACGCCCAGCCTACAATGCATTTACATATATATAAAACTGCTGAAAAGTTTTTATTTACCCCTAAAATAAGGGGTAGCAAACTTTGGAAGGTACTCGTAATCAATGCAATTTAAGCGTCTAATCAAACAATCCACTGAAGCCGACAATCATCTATCTTAAGGCGAAAGTGTGTTCGATGGTTAATTTTTATGCAGAAAATGTTACTTTTTCCATAGTTTTTCCATTTAGTTTATGGTTCGTTGGACATAGTTCCTTCCTTGAAATTTTTTCCTACTTTTATGTGAAACTTTTCAAAAGGCACTATTTGATAATATTGGGTTAGGTATATTAACCTCTCATGAAATATTATTTAAATATGTATAATATGCCACTAATAGGTACTGAACTAGATTATTACTAGACATTTAAATAGATCTAAGAAATATACTTAGTTTAGTCCCCAAATACCAATTCTCATAATATCTCATATCGAAAATGCTATCTCAGTGTATTCCTAAATATCTACAATAGATATGGAATCTATAAATAAATACGTACATATATTAAACCAGGAACATATGATAACACAGTATCCTAGCGATATATCCGTACACAAAATATTTTTTTAAAAACAATGACTTTTTTTTAAAAACATATGTTATTCGTTTTTTTTTTCATGCAAAAGGCCGAATAAAAAAATATGTAGTGATAGGTTACTTATTATTCGGGTCAACATGAAGGATACTTTTTACTACAGTAATCTTTTATTCCCATTTTACTCCCATGAGAAAACTCAATGAGTGATTCTATCAAGCCGTTCTTAGAAGTTTACGTGTCTACTGCTAGCTAAACCTTAAGAGATATGTACTTATATACCTACATTAAAAATATAATAGAGAATGTTAATGAGGTCTTCTGCAATTACATAATAGTCTTTTTTAAAGTACACTAGCAATAACTATAAATATCTGTTTAAAACGTACCTAGGGACATTTCCGAACCAAGCCAGGGTAAGTCGCTAGTTAACAATATATGTACATATAGCTACATAAAATTTACAGTGTAGATAAAAACAAAATTAACATGTTTCGGCAGGTTTGGGCACGTCAAGGGACTTGAGAGTTTGGGATCCTTAGATAAGGAATGCAATTAGTCAATACTAAGGTGACTCTTCTTACAAATTATATCTCAGAAGAAATCTGTCCAAGAGTTAAAAAAAATAAAAAAAGGATGAGTCACTTAAAACAGAAAGTATGAATCACAATACATTGCCGCTACCTTCAAAAGTTTTGCAAACAACGTGATAACATTAAAAACCTGACAATTGAACATCTCGGAGAAAATACTTAGTAATACCAACTAGCAGTTTTCATAAAACATTAACGTGAAACGTATCTCATGCGGATTTAAGTCACTGACTACTATTTCATGAAATATAATACGTATGAAGCCATTCTTTGTTTATATGTAAACAATAGTTAATGGTTCCGAGTACGGGAGCTCTGAGAGAGCCGCTGGCGCTTTCGTACAATGACGATTATCTAGAGTTTAGACAATTAAACAAAACACGAATACGTCATAATTCTATAAAAATGAACAGTGACACTCGAGGAAAGTTAAAAGACGCACAAAGACAGTAGACTTAAAGATAACACGATTACATCCCTTTTTAAATTATGTAAGTATGTGAACGGTATCTTTTGGTAACATGGATGGACAATTGGCGTAGCACTGTATTTTTAAGTAAGTAACTGTTACTGTTTAACCTACTGATTTCCAAGTTTGTTGGAAAGAAATGTTAGGTAGTAGGTACTACATGTCGAGGGACTTAACAACAAATGTAAAAAAATGCCTGCACAAGCATTAATAAGAAAGAACATTAAAATTGAAAATAGAATTTGATAAAAAATTAAGGAGTAACATTTAACAGCAAGTTGATTCATGAGAACAGTGGTAGGTAGGTCTCTTGGATAACCGAGTGATGCGGGTCAAATCTAGGTTTCGCACCTCTGATATTTTCATGTGAAAATCATTTCTAACATGATTACCACTTGTCTTACGGTGAAGGAAAATATCGTGAAGAAATCTGCATGTCTGAAAGAACCTAGCAAGTTTTCGAAAAACATCTGTTTTCCGGCAATCCGCACTAGACCAGTGTGGTGTACTATAGCCTGATCCCCCCATATTGAAGGGACCCGGGCCCGTGCCCAGCAGTGGGACGTTAAAAAAAGGGCTGAATATACAAGTTGATACTAACAGCCATAAGTAGCTTATTAAATCAATAACTTTTATAGTAAGTAATTGATTATCTTATATACTCTATCAAGTATCTAGTAAAATACTTAGTAATTTCATTAAATAATTATGTTTAGTGTTTTAAAACTAAACAGGAATGCAAACACCCACGGCATGCCGATGCGCTGACGCACGTCAGGTAAGTAATCGCGGTCACTTCGCTCGGCTGCGTAGGGTCGCATTAGTATGGAGTGTAAATCAGGGTAGTGGCGCTAACGCGCTATTTAGCCCCGCATATAACAGCATTTGTGTCCGAAATAAGCGCCACCATAAAAAATATACCGACGGAAGTAAGCTCACAAAGAAAATGCCAACGAGCAAAAAATTTACAAAAAAACTGCATAATGCGGTCGAGAGGCAGTGTGGGCTTCGACCGCTCTTGTAAAATTTATAACAGCTCTATTTTGTTTACCTGCTTGACTTTGCTTTATATTGTCTCGTAATTGTAGGCATTTGACGATGAGTTATTAATTTATTGACCATAGCTTCGCTGGCTTGAAATTTTTATAGCAGTGCTAAATGTCTCATCCTAAGCTTTTGTGTTTAATAGTACTTGCACAAGTTACTGCATCAAATAAATGACGCAAATTGCAGAGCTGATTTTTAAGGAACAACAAGCAAAGAATTGGTAAATATTTTATTGAAAAAAATAATTAATATTACTTTACTATATTATTACTATTAATAATTAAATTTACTACTGTTAATTAATGGTACTTCATTCATAATAATTATTAATATTATCATTCCTAAGTTTGTATTTGAAATGACCATAAAATCATCAATGTCATGGTTAAAAGTGTGGAAAATCACTTTTAATGGAAACTTTTATATGATGAAAACCTTGATAAAATGCCTATGAAATCACGTTATGACGCCGTATCTATAAATTACAATAGCAATGACAACAGTTTATTAATTCTATAGACACGATCAGTGGGAATTATTAAGTAAATAATATTAATTATGTTTCGCAAATAAATTATATTATTGAGGAGTTAATCAATTAATTTCTCACACATAGCCAGCGTTTTGCATTCTTAAGTGAGGAAAACACGTTTGTTTTATACTAGAGACAAGCCCACGCTTCATTCAGAATTGATAGAGTTTTTAAGTTTTTCAAAAAAATTTATTCGAAAACCAACATTTGTATAATAGAGATATTTCTCTATATAAGTACTTTAGTAGAGTTATCATAAAACTACCTTTCAGTAGGTATATCAAATATGTAAACATAGAAAAGGACATAGCTTAGTAATAGGTATTCAATTTAAAATTCACTTACAAAGGTAGGTGTTTGACGTGGTATTTACTTTACCCAAAAGAGATGGCATATAACATTTTCGTCGTACTTGGTGCTTAATAGTTTTTGGTGAAGTCGTATGAAGAATAATATTACCAGTATATCTAGATACATCTAATAAAGATTTTACTGACTTGAATTATTTTAAATATTTTTTTTGGAAAATCTTGACGTAATTGTCATTATTATCTTCAAGATTTTTTATGTCTGTCTAAAATCCACTTTACAGATTTTGATGGAATTTGGTATCATGGTAGCGGTTTTCGTATATCAGAGAAATCTATACAAACTGAAACTGTAATTGTTTTAACCGAGGAATCCAGGAACGAATTTAAGCGAAGTGAGTGTGAGTTGAGAGGCAAGTAGTTTCGGAATATTAGCCTAATGTGAAAAATTATTTTCAAAATATAACTAACTTATACCTATATTTTGAAAATCAAACCAAATCAAATGAAACTTGTTTTCGGTTTTGGCTTTTAATATATTTGTATATGTTATATTTTACTTGACTGTTGATGTACCTACTACGCATTTATACGATTGCCACGATACAACGTGTTAACTTTGATGTGTTAAGTGCTACGGCAAATGATACAAAAATGCATCCGTTACATTTCCACACCGCCGTCGCCTCCTTGTCTCGTACGGTAGGTACGACCAACCATCCAAACTAAATATCATTCATCGAATTCATTACTATTACAATTCATATGTATCCAACGTAATGCTGACTAACATTGAAATTGATCATTTTAATTTTGTATTTATCCAGCAATGGTAGCGTAAAATGAAACAAGTAATGTTTTTAAAGTCATCTAGTTAGCGAGCGGTCGAGCTCTCAGAGGCACCTGCAGACGAATGTGCCATTTACATTGTAATGCACGTACAGCCTCCAACCAGTTCGATTAGGAGGGGAATGCTGTCTACATACTTACTGGGCTTAGTAACTGATAAAATTTTGTTAATGCCTAATATTTTTAAGGTAAACATTGCATTAAACACTTTAATTATCACATCAATTGGTAAATACGTAATGCCGATTACATTGATAAAGTGGTATGAAACATATTATAACAATTGAATTCGGAGATAGGTAGGTATAATAAGTAGAAATCAAATAATTTTACAAATAAACGATATTTGGTTTCATCACGGCGATTACTTTAGGATCTTTAAAAACGCCATTAAGAGCGCGTTTACACGTGTGACAATAACAAAACATATGTACACAAACAAATACGTGATTGATTCTGGTGCGGGGTACGGGGATGTGGGGGGTGAGGGGAGGGGGGTAAGACAGCGGCAGTGACCGCTGCAGCCAGGTGCGTGCGGCCATCGACACCATAAAATTAATAACCCGTCGAGCCTCCTAACCAATGCACTCTTCCAGTCCCATGTGCACTTCATACTCACCAAAGAAAACGGTCGTTCGATGGTGATATTTGTGAATGTTTGTATAATCAATTTGGGACGGCAATAATGATGCAGGTAATATTATAAAAGGTAAAAATATTAAGAAAATAGTAATCGTAGTTTCATATGGCTGATGTAATATTTACTTTTGAAATTATTGTTTAATGTTGGTGTGTTGTAAGTACACATTTAAAGAAGGCGCAACACGTAATAAAAAACTTCAACAAACTTTCTACATTTTCCCTTTAATATCAACGACATTATTTATTAAACGCATCTGTACGCGTTTCTATGAAAACATTTAGTATGAAAAGGCTTTTACTTCTTATCGAATTGTTCAAGTTACTGCGTTCTCAGAGTTATGTCTCGACATTATAGGGAATGTAATTGATTTTTTCTTTATTTTTTTAACTAAATTCTGCTCGACACATCCGCTGCGCGTTAGTAGGTAGGTATATCTCGTTATATTAAATTGCTCAACTATAACAGAAAGGAAGAGATTTAATATATCAATTTATACAAAAAAAACAATAACCAACCTATAAAATATTTCATTAGAACTCCTACAAATTAAATGATCATTCATGGATCCTTTCAACGCATTCATGTTATTCAGGGTGGATTTTAAATTAGTATTTAATAGCGGCTTTGAATGCGGACTGATTCGGATAGAGGTGCGGCGGACGGAGGAGGGGACCGGAGGAGCGGACTCCGAGACGGTGAGTCTGCCTGATAAAGAAGGATTTTATCCGCTCGATTTAGCATGAAATTGGAACACAAAGTGAATAAAGCCACAAGATTGTAAACATTATGAGGTTCCTCTTTTTATTGTGGCGTTCGACTTATTTACAGTTTTTCTTTTTATTAATCGCTAGTGCCCTCCTCAAAACCCCTATTTATTGCCTTGTTAACTATAAGTAACTAACGAACCGATTTCTCCGTGCCAATTCGGCATTCGCTGTGCAGTTAATTGGAAATTTATTGCTTTTTCTTTAAGTACAGTGGTAAATGAATTCGCAAGACTGGCCCTGGTTTATAAATACTTACTAGCATGTTTAAAACTACTTTAGTAGTTTCTACTTTATTGTAGTAAGGAAAATTACGGAAAAAAATCCAACCCTATTTAGATAGAAATTTAAAAGCTCGTAAATGGAAGTGACTGTAAATCATGAGTGCCGCCCGTTCCCACGCGGCATTGCGTCCACCAGAATGAATGACTCACTGAACTCAAAGCTTCATTTCCACAAGTCATAGTGCAATTAATAATATACGGCATCCTGTCGAATTATCTCTCGTCGAGGCAGGGGTCCGGGCGGCTTTAATTTACCACAATGGAAGATGGTTCTGAGAAGCGTCGGCCGGCGAGGCGGGCCGATTCTTCGACGAAAACAAACAGAAAATAATTATCATAAAGATGAAGAGCGGCCGCTCGAGCCTCGCCGCTGCTAATGGGAGCCCACCTGGCAGCCTCCCGCGCCCGGCTCGCTGCACTGCGCTACACGACACGCTCACACATTCCTCGCCAGAGCCCCGAGCACTCTACACTCTAGTGACTCTACGGGCCAACCAGCCAAGTCATCTCCGACGCGGAATATTCACTTGATTGTTTTTTGATTCAGGATTAAGCTCTTCTCACTGTAACAATATAGTTTCCTTAATCACGCTCGACTAAGCCGTGAAATATAAAGAATGATTTTCAATAGAAAGGTCATAAGGTCTTGTTTAATACGTATTAAACAAAACTTTATGATTTGTACATGAAACCCTTAATGTATAAACGAATGATCTTTTTAATATAAACTTGCCAGTAATTGTCGCAATTCTCACATCCCGTTCGGCGTTAGAAACATACAAATGGAATTAAAGTATTTCAGTATTCAGTTAAATGATCTAGACGTACTTTAAATCTAACTTTCACTCTGTATATGTGTATTTATAATATTTCGAGTAAACATGTTACAAGTATTAAGTTCACTTCGATGTAAGGCAAAATTAAATTTATATGACATTTGACGTCTGATTAGTAAACTAAAGAAGTTATATTTTTCTTATATGATTATGTTTCTAAAATAGGTACTTTACTAAATAGCTCTGCAGTTAACGATGGACTTTAATTCAATACACTCTCAAGATAGCGAATATACCGATATGAAGATACGCCTATTTTCAGGGTAACTAATGCTTGTCGATAATTAATTTAATACTCGAGGAACAAGTTCCCAAAGTATATTTGACCGAAGATGGAATTTTATATGGCACATTCTATTTATATTCAAATTTACTCAAGGTTGGTTTGGTTAATGTTTAAACCAATTTGCTACTATAATCATTCACAAGGGATATACAAATAATTAGGAATAAGTAGATCCAGTAAAATTTTAACGATCATTATATATTCAACTGGACATAACTAGTTTAGTAAATCTCGACTATTTTATAGCCTTTACATTATTAAACTAAAAACATAATAAATAATTTTTATGATTCTTTGAATCACTTAGTTTTACATTTTAAGCACATAAGTATACTGAAAACACGATGCCAAGAAATTCAATTATGAGTATTAAAAAAAAAAACAGCTACTTACTTTTATCTACGCTGTACAGTTACTAGCACAATTAAAGTCAAATGAACACGATAACAGTTCTTAAGAGACACTACCTACATATCCTGAGAAATAACCAATAGTGAATGGAAGAAAAAAAGCTTTCTTATGTATCAGTATCGCTCAAGATGGCCGCTACTTTATCTGAGGAATGTTACATAATCTAGGGTACACGGGGATTTTTACGGTACTTTTTGTATAGAAACTTGGTCATTTTAGATATAAACGTTAAAAAGATTACTCAAAATAAACAATTATTTTAGTTATCTTTACTGTTAAAAATTAAATATTTGTTTTTAATTTATTGCTTATACGTAGGAGCTTTTTAACTGACGTCATTATTCTTTTTGCTTAGTTATTAATTTCAAATAAAAAAAACTAATTTTTTCCTTTCATTACGGAGTGTTTTGTCAATCAAAAGCTTTGTTTAATGTAGTAGCGTCCGGCAATGCGGTCGGGCGCGAAGCCAAGAAACGTACGTAGGGAGAGCCCACTTCGGTTGCTGGGGTTGGGGTAGGGTTGCTCCTGGTACTTCTCTAAGAGCAGAATTGACTGTGGAGCAACCCCAAGGCTGTGTGGTCTGCTTCGGCAGACTTGCTGGGCCGTCGGGGCGTCATGGTTGAATAAAGCAAGCTATCCTGCGACGCCCCATTGGTCCGTTGGTGGGTGAGGTCCGGTAGATGCTAGTGGCTTTCCAGTGAGTCACACATAACCACTTGTATGTTGTAAAAAAACTATATTGATTGGTAAAATTCATCCGGTACGCGGTAATCGGTTCAGTAAAATCATCACTGAAGCCTCGTCGCGTCGGTGTAGTGGCTAGCATGTACTACACTCGCACACCGGCAGGTCCTGGGTTCAAGTCCCAGGTAGGGTCAAGTTTAGTTATTGATTCTTTCTGTTTCGTAAGCCTCAGTAACAGCGCGGAGTTGGGAAGTTGGCGGTATTGCAGTCGTCCCATCGGAATATGAGAGTGATAAAGAATAGAGAGTGCACTTACGTTTGCGCATACATTCGTGCACTATAATATGTCCCGCGCCGTTGGCTAGTCTCAATGAGATGGCCGCCGTGGCCGGAATCGGTCAGGAGGACATCATATTAGTAAGTTATTATATTAATATTAAGACCTACTGTAAATAAATTTAATATTCAACTATTTTAGATTTTAACTTTATTAGGGCGAGCGAAGTGAAACCTAACTCTATCCCACAACCTGAGCATTTTGTGATTCACTTTACTGAAAAACTTTCTTGCCTATAGATTTGTGCTTTAACATAGTAATTTAAATTAATATCTAGATGTGTTATCTATCAAAAAAATATAAATTTATAGCCATTAAAAAAATGAACATTAATAATTTTGTGTTCATTGGATAGAATTTTATTGTACCTACTCAGTACTACGTGAACTGCTAGAAAACCAAAGAGTTAACGTCGCTATAACATTATTACATATAAAAAAACTATGCGAGCCCTCACAAAGCTCAGCTTTTTGTTGTACCTATATACAGATACCTTTTAATTTTTATATGGTGTCTCATTGTAAGTCTGTCTGTAGGTCAAAAGATAAAACTATTAAAACGTCTTTTCTTTAATTAAGAATTAGAATTAAAGAATATATTCCTACATCTCCTAACTCTGTTTGTATAAAGCAGCAAATTTTCAAAAGATTCTCAAATATTAGTTTTTTATACCAAGAAAACTTTTATTGTATTAATAACTGATGAATCTGCTGTAACTGCCACCTGAAGACGTTTCCACACCAACCACCAACCACACCCGGTAGATACTTATGTTTTATTTATCGTTTAGTATAGTTTTGACCAGGTTCAACATAAAAAATATTTACATTCCTTTAATAAGATTAATTTACAGCAGACTGACCTGAAGAAACCATAAGAGACACGATTTATTATTTGGATTCCTCACAAATATTTGGAAACCTATTCGTCACGCTACCAAAATATTCTAATTATTGTTATGTTAAAAGGGTCTCACTTTAAAGATAAGTCTATATTGTCAGCAGTTTGACACTGCGACCGCTATCGACCTGTGAAAGGCAGAGATAAAATACTTACGGAATTCTTCGAGGGACTAAGACGATATACAGTTTTTCTTATTCTTTTTTCGGTATCGACATTTCAGAACTGTTTTTGCAGAGATTCCGCCTCATATCGGTCGGGTGGTCCATTAAGGCTGGAACAATGGCCCACTCAGTTTCTATTACCAATTTTATCTATATTTAACGCAGCTTATGTGAATTCTGGCGGTGTTTTTTACAAGTTGTGCTAACGATCTGTAGGTAGTCATTGGACAGATAACGTTTCAGTGTAGGTAATGGTAGCAACGCATTGCTTTTTGCGCTATTGTTTATTATTGTTTTTCGTATGTACTTAAGTAAAGTAATATTTTTGAGAAGGCTTCAAACAAAAGAGTGGTATATGTAAGTTTTTAACTTTAAAATATTTCCAGAATAACAAAATTAAACTTATTAAATACGTGACACATTTGATTATTTGAATGTTATGATAGCTGCATGAGATACTGGAAAAAATGTTCGATTTGTCTTAGATAGAAACCCATCCTCATTGCCTTCGGGTTTGTACCTTTTAACGTATAGCCTATAGATTTTTCACGAAGTAAAAAGTTGGTACCCGCTATAACCATCTAGAATCATACTTAATTTTATCAAAATCTGTCCAGGTAGTTTTCTCGTGATGCGGCCACAGACAGACAGACAAAAAATCTAAAAACTATAAATTCGGCCTCTGTATCGATAGTAATGACTATTTCAATAAGACTTTCAAAAAAATATTCAATGTGTGTATAGATGAAAGTATACACAAATGTGATTTAGAAAGAAAAACAGGTAGGTAGCTACTGCTAATTGTTATTCGTCGTTAATTTCAACAACAATTATGTACTTAATTGAAGCTTAAATATTTTACAGAAACAAGAAGTAAAGTTTTCTTGTAATGAACAATCGTACTTGTACCCATTATAATATGAAATATGCCAGTTCAAGAAGAAATTTCCAAATTTTCACAGATTATTTAATATTTTTATTGGGTAAGAAAATCATAAAAGTAATTGTTATTCCCTCACTCTAGTGAGTGGTGCATAATAATACACATTCCATAAGATAAAAGAATGCAGAGAAGAAATAATTATTGCTTAGTGTAAGAATTTTATCAATTATGTTAGTCCAAAGCTGCGGGTGGCGACCCCAGCGGGTAGTCGCCCCGCGCCCGGCTAACGTGGAAATAGCTTCCCTTTTGTAGGTCGAATTAAATAAATTTAGTCAGTTTGTTAACGAGTTACTCGCTGCGTCCCTTTGGAAATAAATAAAACATATATGACTTATTTTCAGAACTGATGTTATAAGTAGATTATGTGTTCATAATTATTAATTAAGTATTTTAAATAATTTATTGTGGTGTCTTAAGTAAAGTTTAATATCTTTTAAATCTGTATTAATTATTTTAATACAATGTGTGATACTCGTAACATATCTTCGATTCTTGCTAGAAACTACTATTTTTGAATGCTTATTTGTTTGACCCCTCCCACACTTCACTTAACATTTCAAAATAATAAATATACAGTGACGAACTGACGTAAAATTGAATAATGTTATAAATGTTTATTTACACTCTCCTTCGAAAACCATTTAATCTTACACCACGCCAAACAACAAAAACAGTAGGTATGTACGCCGCGATGTTTGTAAACGAACATGAAAAGACGGCAAAAAGCCTTGAGGAGTGTAGCCAACATGTTCCATCCTAACCCATTTACACAAGGTAAATTAAACTTTCATCACACCGCGATAAACTCAAACTTCAAAAGCACTTTTGTATTCATTCCTGCCTAAATATAGGACAAAGATAAAAAAGGATCAGCTTTATACCGTCACCTGTAAGGTTCAAATTAGATTTACTTACAATTTAAAAATCTGTGGCTTTGGAATCGGGAACCTAAATATGTTTACCCGTAAATCACGCTCATTGTTTGAATAAATTTCTATTTCGAAGCATTACCGTGAAGCACTCGCCACGGGATTCGCGCTAAACACTGTTTCACCGTAAACGTGGGAAGTGCCAGCTTATTGCGCACTAGAGAATAGCTTTCGTACAATAACAATTTTCTGTATATTGTTATTGTTGCAAAATATACATATTTCATAATCTGCATCAGAAGGAAATCCATATAATAAATATCTTAATTTTAGTTCAACTCACATGTATCTATAGAAGCCACACGGCTTCATGTACCTACTTATTCGATTTAAGCAAGTCCGTTAATTTAGTGTTAGCAAGTATCAAGCGATGTTTTCATGTGTAATGCTTTGCATATGCATATTGAGCTTTGGAAATGTCCATCTATGCCTTTCGGCAATTAAGCTCCACCTAAATAGCTCTAAAATACGCGTCCAGTGTAAGTGTAACTGATCCATAGTCTGTTATTTTTTTAACTTTTGTTGTTTTCTAATTAAGGTTTATGTGTAAATACTAACTGTGCTGTCCTTTGCTGTAGATTTAGTAAGGATTTACTTCTCTTATACAATTATAATTTAAATAATATAAACTTATTGACTCTATGTTACCGACCGAATCTCCTTCGTGTCTTCTCCATTCTACGTGACATAGGCGAAGTAGTCTGTGCTCAACTGGCACGCTTTGAAGTTAACAAGTAACTTTTTAGCGTTTTGTTCTTTTTTAAGCTTAGTAAAAATAACAAGAAAGTATTTTTAAAATTCGGTAGGTTTAAATTTAATCATCATAGGATGATACACCTATTTTCTACACATAAGGATGTAATTTTATTTTCTAATTTATCCAATGAAAACGATATCGGAATCGGACTACTTACATTGTAAAATCTTATACGTGGTCAATAATACAATAATAATCCACTGTCTTCTACACTTAGGGATGGATTTTTATTTTCAAATTTAAATGGGGCCAAATTGGAAGTATACACTTTTAAACAAGAAAGAATATTCCAAAACGATAAAAAATTATAAATGAGAGAGTTCGGAGGTACTGATTTGACAGTTTGATTTTCACTTTCATTCTTTCATTTCCAATCAATATAAATATCAGTATTCTTATATGAAACTGGAATTCTAAGTAACTTATAAATAGAATTTCAAAGCAATTGCTCGCTTAAGCTCATAAAATTATGTTATGTTATAAATATAAGAGAAATAATTTAGATGTGTATTGTACCTACATATGTGTATTGCATTTTAGTGTTATAACGACACTCGATTTAACGACAAACGCCCTAAAACGTCGAAATCACTCGGCTTTGGTAGGCTTAGTTTGTCTTGCATACAATGATACACTCTATATAACATTACTCCCACTCTTAATAACGACAAAAATGAAATAATAAATAGGTACTTAGTACTTTTTAAGATCTCATATACATCATATATATATATTAACTTTAAAAATGTAAAGTAAAAAAATACTACACAAATAATACATACTCTATCATTCATACTTTATAGCCCGGGACATCTCGTGCAAATTATGATAAGTATTATTAAACCTTAGATAGTCTAAGAATTTGTTCTAAATATTATATTATGAGATAGAGAGATAAACATTGACATTTATATATTATAACAGTATGAGTTTTCTACAAATATTTGTATATCTATAACTAGCGACTCGCCCTCGCTGCACTCGGGATTGTCTCTAAAATGTCTAAATTTAGCGCGAGCGAAGCCGCGGGTACCGCTAGTATTAGCAAAACAGTGCGCTTGAATTTATAATTCCGTCCGTAATTTTTTTGCGATTACTCCTAAGATATTCGTTTAAATTATATAGTGTAAAAGAGTTAAATAATGTGCATAAAATGCTTAAAGCCTTTGTACAAATAGCTTGCTTGCCCATTTTTTAAAGTATTAAAATGGCAACAGCATGTTATCGTTATGAGATAGACATATGCCATCGCGGACTTTTCTATAGACCTATTATATTAAATACACAATTCCACCGTATATCATTTTTTTATATCTCAAAGGGTACACCTTTTGAGATATAAAAAGCGTTTTCATTGAAAGCTCCCAGACCGCTTATTTTATACCGACACCTCCAACCGATATCATTATATTTTAGCCAATGTAAACAAAAGCTTGACAAGTTATATATTAAAGTCCACCTGGAGAATCATTCTATCCATTAGTGAAAACAGCACGAAAATCAGTGCAGTAGTTTTTGAGTTGATCGCCAACAGACAGACAGACAAACAGACAGACGCGGCGGAGGACTTTGTTTTATCTGTTGTGACTATTTTAAATGTTTTTGTTTGGATTTATATTTATTCCATTTTCTATGACACTGTTGTCTCTATTTTTCAACCGACTTCAAAAAGGAGGACATTCTCAATTCGGTTGTATTTTTTATGCTTGTTACCTTAAATCCTGCCATTTTTAAACAATTGGGATAGTTCTTTTCTGTTCAGAAAAGGGTATACCTACTTCCAGTGTGTAATAAAATCCTGAGTAAAATCTGTACATTAAGTATTTTTTCAAAAATCTTGATGATATAATCATATTATTGATATATAATATCATTATATACATGCGGTCTATAAGCGCATCCGGATCAAACAACTGGAAAATATCTCATATTTGAGAAAAGTCGAAACCGAACGAAGCGAAGGTCAATCTATAGTTCACTACCTTAGACTTATTTGTCTGACAATGAGATTGTAAGTAAAAAAAAAACAAAATTAATTCTCTTTTAACATACAAATTATATAAATAAAATAAAACATGCAAAAATAATTATCAAATTTTATTCAAAACATTCAACACTACACTTTTTTATACAATTAAATAAACAATATGATCTAAAATGTTTCTTCAATAAGAAAGCTTTGAACAGACTT
Organism: Boloria euphrosyne; assembly: GCA_951802675.2. NCBI lineage: Eukaryota > Metazoa > Arthropoda > Insecta > Lepidoptera > Nymphalidae > Boloria > Boloria euphrosyne. Next base: position 6,215,890 of record OX637878.1, read on the forward strand.
GTTATATTTTTCTGGCAACATATTGGATAATTCACTTCTCGTTAACCAAGTTGGTTTGGATTTTTTATCAACATCCCCAGATTCGTAATTTGTGTAATAGAAGAATACCTGTGAACAAGAAAATTTATACAATTATTAATTACTGCTAACCTGTTTACTGCTGATTTATGATTCAGATAGTTTAATATAGAAGATTATCCTATAAGTAAATTGTTCGTAACTTGTAAGAAACTCGAAACACGCGAATAAATCTAATATATAAAAATCTCGTGTCACAGTGTTTGTTATCGAACTCCTCCGAAACGGCTTGACCGATTTTTATGAAATTTTTTATGTATATTTGGTAGGTATGAGAATAGGTCGTAGGCTATTTTTTATTCCCCTAGGTGATAAGAGTGGCACTCTGCAGATTTTTTATTTTTCATTTTTAGACCAATATTTTATTTTGTATTTTTTTATGATTTAATATCAAAAAATACATATAACCCTAAATTATTGGGCTTCTACCACCTATCCCTATTTTTTAATATTAAGATTAGTATTTTGAATTAATTGAGTGCCGTCCATTATTATTCTCTGTGCATCGATCGTAGCATTGACATTTTACTTTGTCAGTACAACTGTCATGTTTATTATATTATCATACAAAATTTATTATTAATTTGGAATGCTATTACTACTAATCTTAGCTTTATTTTGCAATTATAAAAATTGCTGGTGATTGCTCTCAGTTTTAGTTATTTAGTGACTTCATAAAAATCAATAGTACTCAATTGAGTCAGGAGCTTTCGCCAACGAACCACCAGGTAGCTACTAAACAACCCGTTTAAATCATTCCAGAAAATTTTCATACATTTATCAATTAGTATGTAATTATTAATCTATATATTTAAACACGAAAAACACTTACTCATCACGAAACCTCGAAAACTGCTGGACGTATAGAGATGAAAATTGGCAGGGAGGTAGATGTCCGCTAAGAAAGAATTTTGCGACTGGGCCGTATTAAGGTGGTCTAAGGGCTCTTGCAAGTTTGTATGAAAGTCCTTCATTTTTTGTGCGTCCAAGAACGAATTTTGCTACATGGCCGGATTAAGGAGGTCTAAGGGCTTTCCCAGGTTGTATGAAAGTCCTTAATTTTTTGTGCTACAAACTATAAATTTTCCTGGGAGGAAGTTTATAGTTAGTAGACGTCCGTTAAGAACGGATTTTGCGACTGGGTCGAATTGAGTTAGTCTAAGGGCTCTCGCAAGTTTGTATGAAAGTCCTTCACTTTCTGTGCTACAAACTATAAACTTGGTAGGGAGTTACTTAATAGTTAGTAGAAGTCCGCTAAGAACGGTTTTTCGATATAACCTTAATCTAACTACTCATACTCACGTATTCTAATTAATTATAGTATCTTTGATTTTTAATACCGTGCGGTTCCGGTTTAAAGAATGTAATCGCTCCATATCTCACCATGGATGTCGTAAGAGTCGACTAAGGTATAAATGTCGCAGTGTGGCATAGTGTATCGCGAAAATAAATAGGATGCGATAACCCACCTTTTGATATTTTGTAAAAGGGTAACTTTTAACTTGACCCTGTTTAATCGAGTGGTGGCTGTTATATACTAATTCCACCGAAAATAGCATTTCCAAAGAGGGTTAACGTCAGGCAGGCGGCCGGTTGTAAAATTTCTTGCCAAACCAATTACAACATGTATAAGAGTGTCAAAGAATGGCAGAGGAGAGTGGAAAAGACATGTTGTGCCGACCCCACATAGCGTGGGATAAGGACAGAAGAAGAAGTAGTGATCTCATTATTTCGTATGAATGTCTGAAAATAACTTGATATAACTTTAAGAATTATACAAATCGGACACTCCATTCAAAATATAATACGACTGTAAAAATGTTAATCTAAACAAAATACTAATGGAAAGATAAAGCGCAGCTAAGTGGGCAATTAGGAGAGGGAGGGGGTTCCTAGAACGGGCAAGGGACGTGCACATATTATATGAAATAGATAGCCGCGCGACTCAGGAGTATATTAACGATGGGTTCTGAAATAGCTGGAGTAATTTTGGACAAATTTTCAGGTAATCTACAGATCAACCTAGCGAGTGATCGAATGAAGTTCAGTAGCGATTAAAAAAATTAACGCGGGCGAAGCCGCGGGTACAGCTAGTCATATTATATTTTTATAAATGTCAGTGCTTATATCCTACTCGCAATTCCCGCGGCTCCGCCCGCGTTGGTAGGTATAATTATTTTTTGACGCCAAATCATAAAAAAATAAAAATTTGGTCTAAAAATAAAAATCTGGAGTGGGATCACCTAGGGGAATTAAAAATAGCCTATAACCTATTCTCAGACATACCTAGAATATACACAAAAAATGTAATAAGAATCGATCAAGCCGTTTCAGAGGAGTTCGATAACAAACACTGTGACACGAGATTTTTATATATTCTCTCGAATCTACTCGCAATTTTGCATGAATAAATTCTTGCTCGTATTGTTAATACGTTAATTTCAGTAAATAATGTATTGCAAATATATTAATTTTTGTAAACCGCTTTCAATGATGTTATACAGGACTAGATACGCAATGTACGGCGTCGGTACTTGAAAAGGTCTAATATGTCCGCTGACATATTAGACCTCAGTTGACAGCATGATGTCATAAGAGTGATTGCTTGGCAACAAAAAAATACAAAATGGTGAAATGTGTTGTTAAAGTGTGCCAATCACGGTCTGAAAAGATAAATAAAGCAAGTGGTGTTACTTTTCACAAGTAAGTTTGTTAAATTTTCTTCAGATTATCCATAAAAACATTATAAGACGAAATAAATTTTTCAAACATCGTTTTGTCATTGATGACACATTAATGTGACCAGAATATTCGATTTTGAATTTCCCGGTTTGTTGGGAGTTTAGTGAATGACGTATGTATCGTACTTAGTGTAATTGAAAATTTATGGTACTAACGTACTAACGATGACGCACTTTTATTTTTTCTATAGATTTGTGTGAATGTGCTTATATCGTAAAATCTTAAATCGAAAATTAATAATAGGTTCATAAAGTTAATTTTAAGAATGTTTCTTTCTAGGTTGGTTAGGTTAGGTTATATATATGACCACAATATCGCACGAGCCGAGCAAGCGCAGCGAGCGTGCCGCGGCAGCGGCCGGCGAGTGCCATAGTCAAAAATTAATAATAGGTTCATAAGGTTAATTTTAAGAATTTTAATTTTAATTTATTTTGTCTATGGCACTCGCCGGCCGCTGCCGCGGCACGCTCGCTGCGCTCGCTCGGCTCGTGCGATATTGTGGTCATATATCTAACCTAACCTAACCAACCTAGAAAGAAAGAGTCATAAAATTAACCTTATGAACCTATTATATGTAAACCCAAAGAAAATAGTTTTTTTACGATATAAGCACAATCACACAAATTTGTATAAAAATAAAAGTGCGTCATCGTTAGTACGTAAGTACCAAATTTATTATTAAAGTCGGTTGTGTTAAACGCACTGTAGTATCATACTCACTTATTGAACGAAAAATAACACACTCACGTTCACAGTTTACTTTACCTTAAATATAGACAGATATATTTTTATAATATAAATAAATTTTTATAATATATTTTTTCTATAATATAAAACAATAATATTAAAACAGCTTTGTTGCAAAAACGCTTATAATTTCGGATCCCGAACCCGTAGTACGTAACAATAGTTATTACTTATTTCACCTTGATTTTACAGTTTTGAAATACATAATATAAATATAATATAATATACATTTACGCATTTTTTTAATCATCCTAATCTAGAAATTAGTTAAAATTAAATCCTTATTAACTTTTCTAATTCTTTAAATCTATTTAAAGATCCATCGAACAGTATTTCATAGTAATTAATTCAAGCCTTGTGCAGCAAGAAAAAAAAATCAAACCTTCATTCATTCTGGGGAAATTATGTTAATTAATGACAACATCTGACCGTTTGTCAATGACAATGTCTTGTCTCTTTCCAACGTAATAGCTTGATGTTAGAAAAAAATGAGACAAGCATACATTATTTGATCGTATTGACATATTTATGTATCAGTTTCAAAGCTACGACCATGGAGGTTAGATACAGGTGAACCATCGCTTCATACACATCTGTGAAGTTAGCTATTTATGAGTACTGTCACTATTGTGACAACGTGAAGTTAGGCATTGAGACAACATAGCGATCGCAGCGCCTCCTTGGTTTGACAATATTTCTGAGACACTACATTCTAGGGCCTTGGTTCTCCTGTATCTAACCTCCATGGCTACGACTTTAAAAGTTTAAACTCGTAAGTTGACACGTTTTTTTGCAATATTTTTGTTAGACATTGCTACTCTAGTCTTTTATAACTCAATGACCGCTTTGAACCAATTCGAAAAATGTAATTAGCGCCATCTTTGAATACACAACCGAAGCTAATGGCTGCAACAAAATCGGTTCACACTACGCCATCTGTAGACGTTCATTAGAATGACTAACAGCTATTCATCGTTCTTTAATGATATTCTAAAATATGTTAAAAAACCTCACATTTGAGACTAAAATTGCGAGTTAGCATTTAAAGAACTAAAGAATCAATTTTATGACAAAGTGATATTGAAGCCAGCAATATTGCATATTAGTCTAGCAGAAGAATAATAAGGGTTGCTTTTTGTGACAATATACAAACAATATTTTTATTTGTAGTACAATTACACCCGACTTCACTACAAGAAAATGCATTCGGCTATAAGCTATTCGTGAGAATATGAAGCTGTTGTTGAAGTGTAAAATCACTGAAGGACAAATAGTGAAACAAAGTGATTCACTCTACCATTATTGTGCCGTATTAGTATATCAGGACAAACATCAGTTTAAGAGCTAAAACTACTAGAGATAAGTCCACCTTTGCATATAACAATTATAATGAAATGTCCGTATATCATTTTTTAGTGCAATAAAGAAATATTAACCATGGTATCTGGATACAGAAAAAATACTCCTAGAGAAGTCTAGTAATTGAATCAACTGTTCTACAATGTATATTATTAGTATATGTACTTACTTTTGCACCTATTTTCCCATTGACTTCTGAAGGGTATTTGTATTTGTAGAAACCACAAGGAGCATTTGATAAAAATTTCACTTTCAATTCTGGGCCACATTGCTCTTTCAGTATTCGCTCAGCAGTCTGTAACAGAAAATATATTCAGCAAATATATTACATTATATACACAGCTAAATAACAAAAACTTTAATAATTAGTCATAATATATTTTAAATTAAATTACATAATATACTACACACCTATTTAATAATAATTTATAATCATTATAATAACCTTGTTTGTTACTATAATAAAAGTCTGGAGTAAAAGATTAAGGTTTATTATTTATAAAAAAATATTTCACTTCATGTTAATGGGGGTTATAAGTTATAACCCCCTTTTAAAATTAATTATATATATTTTTTTTTTATTTTTTATTTATTTAATTCAGAATTAGTGCTTGACTACGTTCCACCTGATGGTAAGTGGTAACGCAGTCGTAGATGGAGTCGCACGAATTCAGTAGCCACCTATTCACTCTTGCCTTGAAGACTCCCATATTGTAATCGGACGGAAACACTGACGCAGGCAGGCAGTTCCAACCCTTAGCCGCACGTATAATAAATGACGAAGCGAAACGCTTCGTCCGGACGGGTGGAATGTCCACGACATAAGGATGAAGGCCAGCCGTTCGTCGGGTTGTCCGATGATGGAAAGGGGAGGGGGGAATTAAGTCGTGTAATTCCTGCGCACACTCTCCGAAATGTAACCTATAGAATACATAAAGGCTGGTAACCCTATGTCGGTGATCGAGGCTTTGTAATAAAAGTTGGTATAGAACTTTAGCATCGATCTTCAGCTGAAGCAAATGAAATTCACAGTAGTAAGCATATTTAACAGTAACACAACTTCAAATTCAAAAAATTCTATTCAGCATTAAATCATTACAATTTTTTTCATAAGTTTAGTACAAAATTATGAAAAAAAAAATGATTATTTAGCTATATAGTCCTTAAATATTACCATTTATGAAATTTTCAACTCATACTTCATTAATGACTATAAATAAGCTTTTACCTGACGTAAAGTCTCTCCTTCCTTCCATACACCTTGAGGTAAAATAGATTTCATATCATTTCCTAATTTTACTTGTGTTACAAGTATTAGATGTCTCTGTAGACACCTATCATTGGTGCTTTTGTCACCTTTCTTATCTGCTTCTGCAAATAGTAAAAAATAAGATTTTTATAGCATCATTATTAGTTTTCACATAACTATAATTTCAATGGTTACAATGATTTCAAAAGAAAAGTCTTTGCTTTTACTCATTCATTTAACAGTATATACCTGTTATAATATCTGCAAACTTAAACTGGGCCAATTCTTCACTAGAGGAATCTTCAAAATCTTGAGCTGTTATTTTACTGACACTATCTAAGTCAATATCTGCATTTTCATTTTTAAGGAGTTCTGCTTGTATTCTATAATGTCATTACATACAAACATTTAATTAACTAGATGTTCAGTATGTTTAATGTATAAATTAGTAATTTAAATACTTTAAAAGGCTAAGCTAAGTTGTAATTTACAACAATTTAAGCTTGCTTTATAGCACTTCCACTAAAGAGTTTGGCTGGAAGACATCTATTCTCCAGATAAATCCACTTTCCATACAAAAATATATTTGAATTACTGTTTATTTTTAAGTGCAATAAAGAATATATATATATATATATATAAACATATGACTAACCTGTCATTTTCATGTCTAATTTCATGATCAGATTTAAGACTTTTTTCGATTTCCATTGTCCATAGTAAATCTTTGAATTTTTTTTGTATTTCGTTAAGAGGTGGTGTCACTACTGGTAATCTTTCCACGCATACACCAGTTACAATATCCCATGAAGACAAAACTAAAAATACATAAAACTTACAATAAATCTTTCCGATCATTATGCATTCACACAGGTAATGTAATGACTTCACCTCGAAATAAAACTTTGTGGCCAATTCTCATTTCAGAATTTATTATTTGTTTTAGAAGCATTTTTAAATATTTATATTTACTATAATTTAACCTCTTATTTTTTTCTTGAGGTAAGGTTATGACTTATGACATGATATGACAAATGACCATAGCAAATGACAATCAAGACAATCAATTGTCAAAAACTCAAAACTGTACAGATTATGGAAGTTAGAGATTGTAACGGTTTTTTTTTACATTATGTATCTGTTACATACGTATAATAAAATACTAAGCAAGTCGTATTGTACATTAATATTATTTGTTATATCTATTATTTAAATCTTATCTATAAGATTTTAGAATTGTTATCGTGAATGATTTAAAATTCTTAGGCAGGATGATCATGATGCTGGTATACAGGGGCGATGTTGGAGGAGAGATGCCCCAGTTACCCCTATACCACTTAAAGGAAAATAGTATTTAAATATTTAGTGTTCGCAACGGCTATAAATTGAAAAAGCGTTACCACCAAAAACATTTTCATGTAAAATGTTGCCAAGACGAGCCCATATGACTCGCACTGACAAAAAGTTATCAGATCTCATGTAGAGCCAAGCTTCTAACACTACACGCCCTAACTCTACAAGGCCTAACTTCACAAACTCTACACCTTAGTCAAAATATGTGGCTTGGCCATTTCGGTACATTCACATAGGCGTAAGGTGAAAAATTAATTCACTGTTCATTACTTTTCTGTTATACAATAGTTCTTGTAGTAACGAACGGATATATATATATACATATAAACTATATATATATATATATATATATATATATATATATATATATATATATATATATATATATATATATATATATATATATATATATATATATATATATATATATATAGTTTATATGTATATATATATATATATATATATATATATATATATATATATATATATATATATATATATATATATATATCAGATTAGACCTCTAGCGTCAAAATTGAAAATTACAGGTCTCATACAAACTCCCATAGTTGAAGAGGTTGGGGGATGAAAGTTACAAGTTTTATAATTTTTTTGTTGTTTGTGTACTAATACTAGCTCACACACAAAATTTCAGCTTTCTAGGACATTAGAAAATACCCTAAGAATTTTGATGATCATCAGTGAGTCAGTGACGAAATCAGCGTTTTTTAGATATCAATAAAATCTAAAGTATAGAATCTATGTAATTAAAACTTTATATGTTTAATAAGTCCGCTATTGACAATATATCCCGAAAATTTTGTTGATCTAGCATAATCCAAACCCATGTTATGAGGGTTCAAAAAAACGACGAAGCGCTTCGAGAAAAGGTAGGTAGTGCCCGCGCGCTTCGCTTGGCTCGTCTTGGCGGGGGCACTACCGTGCCCCAAGATAACAATACGCTATTTTCAGAACGCCTATTATTTTTTACGTTATAATATATTTAAATACGTTATATTACAAATATATTCGCTTCGTAGATTAACGCGTTTTGATTATTGTTGCAAAGCACGTCACCCCCTTCGTTGTTAAACGTTACATTAGATTCATACCTATGAACATATAACGAATATATTCTAGCAGCTATTCAAGCGATTAGCGGACAATATTTATGAGGTGAAGGATAATATAATATTCTAGTCCCACTTACATAATTAAATCGTTTTACATTGATCTACATGGTACTTTTTTTACTGCAATAAATAAATATTTATAATAATTTATAAAAACACATTAAATACGTTTTTTATAATCTTATATATAAAATTCTCGTGTTACAATGTTCGTTCCCGTATTCCTCCGAAACGGCTTGACCGATTCTCATGAAATTTTGTGAGCATATTGAGTAGGTCTGAGAATCGGCCAACATCAATTTTTATACCCTTAAGTAATAAGGGTTGTCCCCTAAGTAATAAAAAAAATATTTATATGGCAAAACAACGTTTGCCGGGTCAGCTAGTTATTTATAAAAACGTACCATGTAGATCAATGAAAAAACAATTTAATTATTTAAATAAATTCATTGAACTTTCCGTTTTTAAAATATCATTGACTAGTTATAGAAGATAGAAGTATAGAAGATATAGATAATAAAAAATTAAAAATAAAATAATAAAATATAAAAGTATAGATTGTAGCTTTTTCTATTCTTTAAATCACAATAGCTAAGAAAATACCATCTATAAACTTAGTAATTTCACTATTTGTGGGCCAGTTAAATTACATTTTTTTAAATGCCTTCCCTAGTGAGTGCTGATGAGAAGTACTTATCGATTCTTACGATATTATCTTATTATTCGTTAAGATAAAAATGGTTAAAATAAAATCGAACAAATATATTTGTAGTATATTTTATAGATAAATATAATGTAATGCATAATATAAACATATGTTAATGTTTTTGAATAAATAATCGTGGTTTTATCGAGTAAAATATGATATGTAATTTTAACATTCTAAATTATTCTAATATAGTTTTTATATTTTATTAATTAATTTACAACAACGTTTCATTACGCCATTGACAACATTTATTATCAATTATTGTTAATATAAAATAATCTACATATTATGTAATAAAAAAACATTAATTCAATTCTTACTTACCAAATTGATTGTTATTATTGTTTAATAATCGATTTTTCTTGACAAAGGTTAATATCTGGCAACATCTTTCGATCTTTTCCGGCTTTAGGTGTCACTGAAAGTAAGCTATGAAATGTTATAAAATTTAAAAATCTAAATGAATCTTCTTGAAATGACTATATTTTTTGTGTTGTAATTTCGTTAACTATAATTTGTGTGTTCAAAGTTAAATTGTAGTTAATATTTCCCAGTTAGATTAACAAAAACATTAAAGCCCGTTGTCAAAGTTTTTATAGGTTATGTTGATCTATGATATCTCTTATAATTTTAGGCCTCATCATGAAGCAAATCGTTGCTAACCAAAAAGTGAAAATCCCTGATGGGTTAACTGTTCATGTGAAATCTCGACTAGTGACAGTGAAAGGACCTCGAGGAGTTTTGAAAAGAAACTTCAAACACTTGGCTGTCGACATTCGCATGGTAAACCCTCGATTACTGAAAGTAGAAAAATGGTTTGGATCCAAGAAAGAGCTTGCGGCAGTAAGAACTGTATGTTCTCATGTTGAAAATATGATCAAAGGTATTGAACTTGTTGTTTTTTTAGTGTTATGTGTTATTATTAGTAGTAGTATGAATTGATTTGCCAATTACTTCTATTTGATGTGTTGCTTATGTTCATGTAATTGAATTTGTAGCTGGAAATGTGCTACGTAAGTCAGTTCATTGTTATTATTCATCTTAAAGTAATAAATCCACCTATAAAATTTCAAATCTTTCACAATTCTATATCTATTTTCTATTATATATACATAACAATTCTTATAATGTAACCATATGAAAATTGAACATTAATTGGTACTTACGTACTAATGATGACACACTTTTATTTTTTCTATAGATTTGTGTGAATGTGCTTATATCGTAAAATCTTAAATCGAAAATTAATAATAGGTTCATAAAGTTAATTTTAAGAATGTTTCTTTCTAGGTTGGTTAGGTTAGGTTAGATATATGACCACAATATCGCACGAGCCGAGCGAGCGCAGCGAGCGTGCCGCGGCAGCGGCCGGCGAGTGCCATAGTCAAAAATTAATAATACGTTCATAAGGTTAATTTTAAGAATCTTTCTTTCTAGGTTGGTTAGGTTAGGAATGTAGATGCAAATTGGCGGCATTTAGAAATTGCCGTCATATTTATGACATGTCTATGGCACTCGCCGGCCGCTGCCGCGGCACGCTCGCTGCGCTCGCTCGGCTCGTGCGATATTGTGGTCATATATCTAACCTAACCTAACCAACCTAGAAAGAAAGAGTCATAAAATTAACCTTATGAACCTATTATATGAAAACCCAAAGAAAATAGTTTTTTACGATATAAGCACATTAAAAATAAAAGCAAAATAAAAGTGTGTCATCATTAATACGTAAGTACCCATTAATTTTTTTTTTTAATAATTACTTATTTCAAATTAATTTTAGGTGTGACAAAGGGATTCCAATACAAAATGCGAGCTGTATATGCCCATTTCCCTATCAATTGTGTCACCACTGAAGGAAACACACTTATTGAAATCCGTAATTTCCTTGGAGAAAAGTACATCAGAAGGGTAAAGATGGCCCCCGGTGTTACTGTTATCAACTCCCCAAAACAGAAGGATGAGCTAATTATTGAAGGTAACTCCCTTGAAGATGTTTCCAGCTCTGCTGCTCTAATCCAACAGTCTACGACTGTCAAAAATAAGGATATCAGAAAGTTCTTGGATGGTCTTTATGTATCTGAGAAAACTACTGTTGTACTGGATGAGATATAAGGACATTAAATTTGTAAGCTGAATTTTCTCTTTTATTTAATCAAAATCCTTAATAAATAAGTTAAAAGTAATCTAGGTAAGCTAAGTTTTTAGTATTTAAAAATGTGATCTTATTAATAAAACAATATTTTTGTACAAATAGTACTTCTAGTACAAGTTGTATGTATATATATATATATATGTATGTATATATATATATATATATATATATATATATATATATATATATATATATATATATTTCAACCTTTTGAAATCATTTTAATAACTGCTAAATCAAGCTTGTATTTGTATTGTGTATTTCCAATATAGGATTGAAAGTACAAAAACAGATGTATAATAATTAATAAATCATTAATAATATCCTCAGACTAAATTATAATATGCATCTGCCAATGAAAATATCCTGTTCAAAATTAATTTGCCATCTTTAGTTTGGTATTTATTTCATCTTATTAGAACAAAATATTTGAAATATTTTTTATATTTTTAATTTTTTACACATTTTTCTTTGCTTCCATTGAAAGAAGATATTTTTACTGTTAGAAAATATCTCATCTTTGACAAGACTTATACTAATTGCTAACAACTAGGAACTACCCCGAGCAGAGCGAGATATACTTACTAGTAATATTATAAAATCCTTTGATCTTTGCTTGCTTTGGCATGTAAAACCATATACAACCTTAGTTATTAAGTATATACTTTAAGTTTATACAGTCACCTTCTTTTTAGAGAACCATACAAATTAAACTTTAGGAAGAGTAGTATATTTATTATTTACTAGCAGTTCGGTATCAAAATAATGTACACAGTATTGTACACCTTAAAACGGTCTACAAAGCGATGGTATATGTCTATCCGTTTAGGGATAACCCACAATAACCATTTTTAATCTTTTACTTTTTACGAGAAATAATGGCTAACTAACTAGCGGAACCCGCGGCTCCGCCTGCGTTCTTATCACTATTAAAATAGGGATTGGTGGTAAAAGGACGAAAATTTTGAGTTATATGAGTATGCCATGATGCCAAATCAAAAATGTAAAAAAAAAATTTTCATCTAAAAATAAAATATTAAATATCTGGAGAGGGCCACCCTTATCACTTGGGGAATAAATAATCCTTACGGTGAAGAAAAGCATCGTGAGGAAATTTGCATGTCTGAGATAAACCTAGCAAGTTTTCGAAAGACGTGTGAAGTTAGCCAACACGCACTAGGCCAGCGCGGTGGCCTAATCCTCCTCGTACTGAGGGAGGCCCGTGACCAGCAGTGGGACAATAAGGCTGAAGAGAATGTTAACTATGTGTAAGTAGTAGGTACTGATAACTAAGAATGCATTCAAAAATGAATACAGAAATGAAAACTTGTACGAAAATAAATCAAAATTACTAATTGTTTCCTTCCTGATTGCCAATGAAAAAAATTACGCTTTACTTCGTTCGCGTTAAGAATGCAGTGAGTCATCATTGTTTACTGGTCTAGCCACGCCCCTTGACCAATGAAATCTTAATTAGAAAATCGCGTCCACAATGACCAGTTAAATGTTTCAACGTTGTGTCGTGTCCTTTGATTGTTAATAAATTAAATTTTTAAAATGAATACCTCACCTATTCGTCAAAATAAATGTTGTTCGGTACTTCATGGAGGAGAAAGAAAACTAATTTACAATGTTTTAAAGTACTTTAAACTATGCGATTTGAAATTGACTGTGGACAGTACTGTACATAAAACAGCTACTGCATGTGGTGTGTCCGAGATAACAGTAATTATAGTATTCTACGTGAAAAAAGGAAACAAATACACTAAAATCGCTTGTGGAAAAAAAAGTCCGGCGGTCAAGAATGTTTTAAGCGGAAAGAATCTGATTTGTAAGATATAAAAAAAATATGATTTTATTTTTGATATATTCATTGTTTTTGAGACCACTGTGAATAATACCTTTTTACCCTGTAGTTGCACTGATAACTCACTGCATTCTTAACACGAACGGACTATAATACTGCTCATAGATGGCGCTGTATTGCACGCAAGCATTTTCAGAGTTGCGTATTAGTTATTACTATGACTGCCTTTTAAAGTCCTAAAGGTATAGTAGCAACAGTGTGATATAATAAAATAGATAAGTGTCAGCTTTGGGAATGCGCCGTCTATTAAATATCATTTAGAAAAATAAAATTTTTCAAACATCTAACAAACTCACGCGAAGCCGTTAACCAGATGTGGTGAGCATTCGTCAATCGCGATATTTTAATGTTTTCCTGCATGTGTCATTTACAAATCATACATTTTAGTGGGCAAAAGGATATTAAAAGAAACAAGGGTAAATTTTCAACGTAAATAATTTTATTCAAACTAGTCTATTGAACATCACTAACTGATAAACATTGTACATCTGCAAATATGGGAGTTTGATAAAATGTTAAAATTAACTAGGTGTTAAAACATTATTAATTACTTACATTTTATTTTAATATACACAAATTTAACACATTCCATTAATTTAATAGAATACCTACTTAGCACAATAAAATAAATAACTATTAAAACAATTTATTTTTATTTGTTAATACATCAGGGTAGATACTTAGAATAACACGACAAAGTATACACGCATAGGTCAAGTACCGAAATTACTGCATTATATAATTTGCATAAAATTCAATATAATAAAATAAATATATTACAAGCAGTGAATAATAAATGTATAATTATTTACATTACGTAGATCTTTCTGTGAACTACGACGAAGAAACATTCATACATTTTTTTAAGTAGTACATTGCCATTTTTTAATTCTGCGAAGAATATCTTTGGTAGTTAGAAAATACGCACATAGGCTGTAGTAATGACGAAATAATAAAATAGAAATTCATCGTATTACTATAAAATTTTATAATTTATAAAACGGTTATTTGTCATGTGAATAAAATATTTCCTTAAATTGAGTTAACATGGCATACAATGTAAACATACACTCTAATAAATTAATTTAAGTACAAAGAGTAAGTAGTTCATCAATTTTATAATTGTATTAAAATCCACATCGCACTTATAAATGTATATTAAACGTGTAAGATGCTCAAAAACCTTAAGCAATAAGTGCTCGCGTACAATGCCATATTTGCAGATGGGCATCCTATTACTCCGTAAGAAAATAAAATTCTCAATAAATAATTGTCAAACACTTGGGTGAGACATTTCACACCGTATAACACAATTTCTTACTATAAAAATGATCAACAAACAACTTTGCACCTCGCCTAAGTAAGTGATAAAGAGGATGTCGGTGTGCACAATGTCATGAGATTCAATGGCTACAATAGTTTGCCGCTTGAGCAAATAGTTGTGGTAGCGAGACGTGGGCGGTCGCTGACAGCACTACGAGTGTTTATCCGAGAAATCTCGTCATCTCCATTTTAAGTATATATTATGATTGCTTTAATGGCATTACTAAAATGGGATATCGATTATATATTTCGGCTATAAATCCATCAACAGACGGTCAGTCCCCGCCCACGACTGGCGACGCCTTAGCCTAGCCATGCAGGACTTGCGTGAGGTGGGTTCTACAGTACATAATAAACTTTATAACTAGTACATTTGTCATATTTTCGCATCAACCGGTGCACTAATCTTGAGTTATTATAATCAGAATACGTAAAGATTAATATAATATTTTAATGCTGAAAAATTCACAATTTACTCTAGCAATCTCTGAGTTAACAAATTAACACGAACAATATCATTTTAAATTTCTACAATATACAATTCATTTACATTAAATAGAAGCATATTATAACTGTTTTGTCAATAAATAATTTTTAATTACAATGCAAACATACTATGCCACAAAATATAATTGCTGGATTAAACATTAGCACAATAAACAAGCGATGCAACGCGTACGCTTACTACGTCAAAGCTTTGTATATAAAAACGGTTGCCTCTCCTGCACATTCCTAACTTGCTATAGGAAATCAGCAAGTTTACCGAGCGGTATGTATAAAATATAATCGTAAAAATCAATAGATTTTTAAAATACTTGACTATCTACCGCACTTCAGTTCTAACGACCCGACGCGAAATACATGATATTTGCTAACGATTTCGAGTTTCATATTGCTTCGTTTCACAGCTGCCCGATACTTTTGGGAGATTCTAGTAATGTAATGCGTACGTATTTCAATTTTATATATAAATATGTTTTTATATATTTTTGTTGTTTTAATGATCTCACAGACAAATGTCTGTAAAAAATTAAAGTCAATCACCAACGTGAATAACGAAAAATTTAAAACGAATTGCTGCAATACTTCTAACCAATCTCAGGTATAGGGTATTGATTTTGGTAAACTAGTAGAAAATTTTATGTTGTTACACTAATTCGGCATATGTGTTATTATGAGTCAGGACTTAAAATATACCAACAGTTTACATTGTATTTACTACATACTACACTATATTTGCACTTTCTCAAAGCATTATCACTTATGACGAATCTCATCTATCTATAGATTAGAAATTTGACATAATGTGTATGGCATTAAGATTATATCAAATATCTATCTCTGGTAAGGAAAAGGAGGATAGATTTTATTGGTCATCTTTAGTCGACATCAGTGTATTGGCGATATGAAACAAGATTGTATTCTCTACAATCCGGCTTTACTGCACTGCTTTTCAGGGGTTCCGCATTGGTAGTATATTCCGCATAGTTTAACAGTCCCCTGCCAATTGACGGCCAGAAGGGACCTATATAAGGTTTGAAGGGTTCATTAGGTGTTAAAATAAAATAATAAATGGCGGTCGGGCAGTGTATATCACAGTCCCCTGCCCATATCGGCAGGGACCTCATAAGGGTTTTCCCAGTAAAACAAAAATTAAAAAAGGGTGGTCAGGGAGGTCGGGCAGTGGATATGGCACGAGGGTAGTTACAGCGGGTCGCGGCGAGGCACCCATACGGTGGGCCCGCTCTCCGCCGTGATCACTGCCTTCACTTTCGCGTAGATTTCCTCCGGCGTGTCGCCTGTCACTACCGCTGGAATGATAATTATAATTTATTTAAATGTCTTTAATATGTTTTTCAGCACAATAGTATCAAATTATATAATATGTCATCCATATTTAAACAATTATAAGTTTCAGGGAGATACATTTAAAAGTACTCAAAATAGATAAGATAAAAATTTCATTTAATTCAACTAAAAAAATAAACATGTCTTTTATATTGATTGACAATATATTTAAACATATTTCTTGTCGAATTGATACAGTTATTCTTAATTATATCTTCAAAAACAAGTACTGTTTGCTATGGAATCAGGATTTAACAAAGCAAACAGTTGCATTTTGTCCAAAATCGATGTCAAACCATAGGCTTTGTTCATCGGAATTCCACAATGTTTAAACCTTTACGTAGAAAAGATTTATAATGATATTAAAGCAAGTACAGATTATTGGGGTTTTCTGTCCAAAAATAAACTGAATAATGCTAAAGGAATAGAAGTTGTCCCTTACTGTAAACGAGAGAGAAAATACTAAAGAATGCACCTATGTTTGAATTCTTGTACATTATGAATATCTGGCTACTTTTAGTAGCTGTCGTGACAGAAATCTGTCAGAGGGACTGTTAGTTATTTGAAGTTCATATTAATCTCGCTTACCTGTAAAATACTCGGCGAATTCTTGCTCCATCTTTAGAGCACGTTCGTATGTCTTCTTAGCTTGCTCTTCAGTCATTCGTTTTGTCATTTCCCTGTAATTATATTTAAAAAATTACACTATCGTGCTAAAAACATATTTAAATTATAATATTTATTATAAAATTAGAACTTACATAATAGATTCTACACTCTTTGGTTTAATAAATATGGCAATAGGGTAGAGTTGCGCCACTTGTAACCTCTTAATGGCGTTACCGCTTACATCCAAAATGCAATGTTTTCCCTGAAAAAAAAGCACATATTATTAATTTCCTTTTTCGTTAACGTTTTCGCTCGCGCTAAATCTAGGGACAAACCCGAGCGAAACTATGTCCTGAGTCGCTAGTTAGTAGGACATAAGAGTTGATAAGTAAATACATACCTTCTCAGCAACTTCTCTAACAGAAGCGACTGAAGTCCCATAGAGGTTCTCGTTGTACTGCCCCGCCTCTATGAACAGATGGTTCTGTATGTCACGCTCCATCTGCTCGCGGCTGCCCACAAAGTGGTAGTCGCGCCCGTCCACCTCGTAGTCGCGTCGTGGTCGTGTCGTGTCTAAGAAATTATACTTTGTTAGACTTTTAAAATGTTCTAACTTTATATGAAAAACTGTTTATTACTGTAATAAATACTAAAAGTTTGTATGTAATATGTATGTACTAAATAGGTTGGACAGATTTGGATGAAATTCAGAACACATGTAGACTGTGAACTGGTAACACTACGTTTGGGTATCTAGTCGACACACCAAGGGTTATGTCGCAAACACTGAGTCTGACCGATGACCCACTACTGAGCACGGACCAAACATCAATGAGATTTGAGTGCTATAATTAAACACGCAGAAAAATGTGGCTCGAATACTTTATATATCATAGGAACAGATGTAAAACTACATAGTTAAATTCTACTAGAAATGTAGATTTACTATAAGTCAGCATATTGAAAATGAATTAAACATGAAATACAGAACCGCGATTTTTTTAACCCGCCTCATTTAACTTTCCATGAAAGTGTGTTGTCGCTTAAAACTACGCCTTTATGCTAAGTTTAAACCGCAACTGCGTAGAAGGCTGAATGTAACGAATACATTTACATAAAAATTAATAATACGACAATTCAATTTAGTTAAGCAAATAAAAGATATTTGTATCTTCAAATAACTTCAAAAACAAAATAAACAATATTCCCAAAATATTCAATATTCCATATAAATAAAGGTCATGTAAATATAAAAATGTATAAAATCTTATACATCGGGTAAACCTTGTCGATAGTTTTAAGGAGTTTTACTCGTATATTACTCACGAGGTACGCAGCTTCCAAACTTGTCAGGGAACTCTGATATCAGGTCATCATTGATCCTATCTTTTAACGGGCCGAGGATAATGACTGGTCTTGTGTAATTAATGGTCAACTGTTGGACCGTTTCATATGACAAAACCGCTTCATCTTGACCTGTAAACATAAAATTAACATTAAAAAAAACTTTACGCTTTAATTTAGTCTCTAAAGTCCCGATGCACTATACTATTTGAGACTGTGTATCGAACCTTATGGGTCTTATGAAATATTGAAGTATTGAATGCTCATTGTAAGCGACTATAATACCGAATCACTAGTTTTAGCAACAATCCTTTGGAACACAAAAAATAATGTAAGTACTATGTTTTTCAATAGATTTAAGCCTTGGATTAATCGTGCATCGTGCTCTATGACTAGTTGCTAGATGTATTTACTAACAAAATCTATGAGTGAAGAAGAATATCTTTAACGTTTCTGGTGCAAATATACATACATTTCGAAGTTTGAGCGAGCTTAAAAATATTTTAATAATTTTAAATATGTAACGTTTGTGGTAAAAGCATTGTATATACAGTTGGATCATCAAACTATTATGAAAAAATCTGGCTTGTTACACACTAATATTATTTTTGATGATCTAAATGTTACTTTCCTGTAAACTATACGTTACAATATTCATCTAGATAAAATTAAGACTAAACTTGAATTACAAAATAATACTTATTTTAACTACATCACTATTTTATAAACCTACCTACTCTACAAAAACTTGAATTATCAGATTGTAAATAATACATAGTATGTTTTCAAATGTTGTCTGTCAATGGCTGTAAATATCTTACCTTGACCTCGGTATTTGTCATATTTAAAAAAATATATGAAAGTAATCAACAGGAACTAATTAAATCGTATTAAATTAACCTTGTCATTAAATGGATCAGCGAGTAAACAACATGCTTCGCAGAATCATAAACATATGATTGCAACTAAAGTAAACCGTTCCAAACGCAACCAGGGTCGGCAGTCTTGACCAAGTCATCGATATCGTATCGATTTGTCGTTATGTCTTAAATATGAATGATTTTAATATCGAATTCATTGACAATTACGACGTAACGACACAAATCGATGCAATATCGATGACTAACTATGTCAAGACTCAAGACTGCCGGCCCAGGATTAAAAACAATGACCTAAAAAGATATTCACCGACGGATGAGAACAAACTAATTTATTCTGGCTTATGGTTTCTATGATCGAAACCTCACGTCTGTACATTAACTTATTTGCATCATTTTAAAAGCTAGTAAAATACAGCATTTCTAAAACTAAAGCGACAAATCTACATTCCGAAATAAATTCAGCACTGCAAAACTGAGAAATCTTAAAAGCCCGTATGAGATATGTTTGAAAGTCATATACGGTACATGCTCATGGCGATGTAATGTCTATAGGCAAAGCGCATACGAGTGCGAACTGTGAGCATGCGGCGCGTAAGCGTCGACTGTGACTGAGGCGGCTCTTGTGTCCTCATGTGCTTCCAGTGGCCCACTCTCCCTTCACTAGTTAAAAATGGCTATTTTTCATTTCGTATTTATATTTAACCTAAATTTAAAGGTAATTTACACAATGTAAATTCAATATCGAAATTTCGTTGACCGTTAATTAAGAGAGGGATTGGAGTCAACATTTACGCTAAACTTTCGATGTGGAACTTACACTGCACATTCTGATAGCATTGCGCCGACGGCCCGTCGTTCAGACTAGAGAGCGCGACGTAACTAATAGGTGGGTGAATCAAACTCTGGGTTCGATGTGACAATCGTGTGCGTAGCTATTAGAATCATCGCGTTGTATGAATTAGAAAAAAAAACTAAACATAAACATATGAAAAATAATATAAAATCGAGTGTTATTGAAATGGAAACTACATTTCTAATTGATGATCATAACCAGAATGCGGGAGATAAGGTATCGGCTACTGCACTCGCAAGCTACGCCTCACTCCCAAAACTTACTCTCGTCCTCGAGATAAATGAGCGTTATCTCCTCCATCATGGGAAGTTCCACTCGGTACAAGATTTCCCCTATACGTAGAAAAATTCACGTTACATATATTTAAAAACATTGCATTGCGCAAATGGTCCGTTTCATGGAGAAGATCTAAGTGGGAGGCTAGCGTCTGACAGGTGGGTATAGACGGGGGTGATAATGTGCCTGTGGTATCGAGTCAGTGGTAGGTCGGGTCATGATGACAAGCTGACGAACATAAAGAGCAAATAAAAGTGATTTTCGATCGTCGATATTATGATAAGCGTCCGCGAAACGATCAATTGCGTTTAATCATATATTACGTGATTGAAGATTTCATTGAAGCACGAATTAAAGGTGTGCTATTTGCATGGCCTCGGTCGTGTTGAACTTCAGAAAAAACCGTGTCACTCAAAATCGTCCTTGCTTGTATGTTCGGTGTCGCGGTCAAGATTAAAAAAATAATTATCATCATTCGCTGTCAATACACATCGCGTCAAATTTATTGCCATCAATCAATTTTTTGTCATTCGTTGACAACGCCGTAGCAATATTGACAATCACTTCATTTGCATGATAAAAACGATCAGTTTTTGCATCAATGAGTGTCAATCACGTAGATCTTGATAATCGCAATCGACCGTTTCGCGGACGCTTTAAGTGCGGTACGTTGGCTCCAGTTAGGCAACTAGAAGCACGGGAACGGCCGCACGTGAGTCAAACCAAACCGTGTGCTCGCTGTGACCGAACTGGCCTCTACGCCTACGCGACACATAGAACCGATGCTACGCAGCGGTAGTGGTCGGATACTTTCCGATACTTTTACTACAGCTACTTATCATAATAATATTAAAAATTCAGCATTATTAAACACCTATATTTACCAGATAAAACTATCTTAGATTTTGCTAATGTATTATGAAATTTCTTTACAAGTCATTTTTCCTCCTGAGAACAATTATTTTATTAAAATTGACGTTTATTTAAGATTTTAATGATTTAAATATTGTTTTCCTTTCAAATGACTTGAGTACCGATAGTGATTGTCAAGCTATCGATAGCCTCCGACCACTAGTTATTAAACCCTAATCACACAACCGCACAATGATTAAAAAAATAAACCTAATAAGACGCGTCTGATATTGAAATTTATTAGAAAAATATTTAAATTAATTACTTGTCTGAATGTTTATAAATTATACGGATTGCAAATACGTTCAACTTTGAACATTTTTTGAGATCTTGAGATTATTTATTAGTTGAATTAAAATTTAGCGATCTCAAATGTAATTACTTTTTAGGCTAAAGAAAAATTAACCACTACAAATAAATCAAAACATTACAATAAAAGTAAATAATTTTGCAATCCGTATATTACTATGCGGAAAGATAATACGAATTAACAAAATATAAAAACGATAAAATTAATTAAATTTGCTTAATTTACCGTACGGTTATGTAATTAGCTATATTCTCTCTATAAAATTATGAACCAGAATCGGTAAGAAAGTCGTAGGGCCGTGTACACCATTTTTAAAGCAACAGTCATATTACGCATATACTTGGTCCATATTGCTAGAAAATCTATAATAATTATGAAGCATTATCATGCTTTCCATTGACACTACAAGCGTTAATTTACTCACACAGATCCAATTTTAAATAACAATAAGATAGTATAAAAACCAATTTACTAAATACATTTAACATGTATAATATCGATTTTCAATCGATTTCAGTATTCGTACATGACCTAAATTTCTAAATATACGGAAAACCTACATTTTGGATTCTTACTTACAAACCAACAGACCGCAGTAATTACGTATAAATATAAGTCATAACTATAACGTATACAGTAACAGTGACATATTATTTATAAAGAACGCGTTAAAATATTTTAATGGTTAGAATAAGCACACAGCTTCAATTAAAACATTTTTAAAGTGATTATATTAGCAGCCGAATGAAAAGTTGCGTACTAGCGGCGAAATCTTATCGATCCGATTTAATCCGACTGACACAACATTGAAGATAATAAATTTGTATTCATTTTTAATTAATAATTAAACGTTCTTGTTATTTTTATTATATTTATCTTAAATTAAAAATAATAATTACCGTATAAAATTGTAATTTGCAATATGCAGTAATTATGATAAAATACACACATGTTGTATCCAACGTTTGTATTCCCAATGAGTACATTTGTTAAACAATTTCCAAGAAATGAATAAATATGGATTAATGAAACATGTAATTTAATGAAAGTGAACCTTATCTGTAATCAGTGCGTCCAGATCGATAAGAAAACGTCGGGCTATAACGACCTACATATGAACAGCAGAACAGCGAAGGTAATATATAATGTATAGAATATAGTATATAGATGAGTGACTCACCGTCCGCGTTAGCATCCTCTTGCGTGTAACAAAGCATGAATGCTGTAACAAAATCGTATATTACAACTTCCATATCACCGTGAAAGTGCAAGCCTTCGCCCGGATTCAGAATAAAATAAAAAAAAAAAACTAAACATTATATATACAATATACATATATGATTAATTTAATTTTCAAATAAAATTATAATACAATTGAAAATTTTCTGATCCTCGTTGGACACTCGGTAGAAACGAAGTTCTTTCCGCTGTTTGAACTTGGCTCTTAAATTAGGTATTAAACATTATCACGAATACCAGGGTCTCATAAATATAAAGCATTGTACATTGTAATGTACAATGTACATAATGTCCCAACATATTTATTTATTTATTATTATTGGACATGTTGTAGCTGATCGATTTTCCCGCGTAGCTAACAGCGCCAAGAGTGCCATATCATGTACTAGCGCGGACAAAGCCGCGGATTCCGCTGGTAAATTATAATATACTAAAACCTTCCTCGAGAACCACTCCATCCATTCACTCCATCAATTCAGAAGTTTTTGAGTTTATCGCGAACAGACAGTCATATTTTTTAATATTCTTAATTCGTAGTGATGGCGGCAAGTGTGAAGTGCGAGAAGGAACTTCGTTCTACATCTTCGTGGGGTTTAATTTAATTTTAATTTTATTTAATTTAAAGCACGTTTGAAATCTGTGCTTTTACGTAAAATAATATAACTGAATAATCCAAAAGCAACCTTTATTAAGAATGTAGAATATACCTTGTTTTTACATGTCTCTGAATACGGGCAAGTTATTGGTAGATTAGCTCGTGATATATTAGCGTGTCAATAGCAATAGGACTCTAAACTGTACATACAGGATATATTTACGTATAAAGAGTTTTTATCGCCAATCTGTCTATAAAAAATAATTAAAAAATTAATTAAAAAGAAGGTTGAAGTTGATTTGTATTTTCATGTACAATTATAAATTTAACTTAATTCCTGTATGTTTTCAAAAGTGAAATGATAATATGAAACTATGGATTCATATATATAAATAATCAATCAATCGCTATATTATTCAAAAATCTTGTCGTGTTGCCATTATTATGAATTATTATTTTTTAATATAAAAAATGTTTGACAAAATTATATTAGTATCTTTAAATATATATTTAGTATGGCATATTTATTGCATATAAGTTTAATGGAGTACTTACGCTCTTGGTCCGAGCCGTCTTCAGATTTGCCGTCTTCTCGGCTCTTCATGAATGGGAATTTTCTGCTGAACGATAATGTTTTCTTTTTCCTTTCTAATGTCGATTGACTCTAAAAAATAATACATTTATTTTTATTGAGTATAAGTATTTAAAATTTTGCATTCACAGATTAAACCATGTTTAAAACATCTAAATAATATATTATTAATATTTAACACGTTAACGAATCAAAATGTATTAAATACTGTTTAATATAAATATTTCGAAGATTCTGTAGAAAAGACCTAAAAATAATTAAATCGACAATGATTACTGCAAAAGAAAAGAAAACGTTTATACTAAACAGAGTTAGACGTTAATGGTAATTATTCGTGAGTTTAGTTGAATTTAGAAAGAAGTTTAAATAACATTTATGACTAATAATTCTAGCTAATTCGCTAAAATAATAAAAACAAAAACAACTAGATAAAACAAGATATGTGAGGCAACTAGAGATATTACCGTGCTAACGGGCGTGCCCTGCCCCTGGAACTTGACCTGGCGGTCGCGCGCGCGCTGCTTGCGCTCCCAACGCCGCTTCGACGGGATGATGCCGATCGCCTCCGGGTCCGTCGTGTCGAGGCGTCTGGAAACAAGTTATAGCTATTTAGTCTGTTGAAATGTTACATGAACTTTACATTTTTAGAGGACGCAATTTTAATTTTGGGACATGTGTGAGGGATCAATAGAGGGTTAACCCCAAGTTTGTGGGGTTGCCGCCCTTGTCCCCCGGCCATAAAAGGGGTGCAGACACTTTTTCGCGATATCTCGGAAACTATGCGTCCTACAAAAAAATCGTAAAGATAAGATACGACATAATTTGTAGCAAATCGCTTTGCCTACAAATATGTTCATATAACTTTTTGCCCTTGCCAAACGATGGCCTTTCGCTATATTAAAAAATATTCCTGGAAAAGCGCTATCTACCGGGTCTAATTGTGAAATAAATCATCCAGGAAACGTCGAAGTCAACACGCCAAAGAAAATAGTCCAACAGTCCAATGGTTTAAGAGAGAGATTTTTTCTGTGTGTGCCTTCAGTGGCAAATGAAACACGTAAGGAAAAATTACAAATATATAAAGATCATAATTATTGTATATGTGTGTATGACCTGTTGTAATAAGCATACACATAAAATATTATGCACATAAAATATAAAATCAGATTAAAAAAATAATTTTAATACAACATTGTTATTATTTGTTTATATCAAGTAATTTTAATATTATAATCTACCTCGCTTGCCACCACTCGTCGTCGGACGCGTTAGTGACGTGCAAAATGTCTCCGTAACGGAATGGCAGCCCTCGGGAAGGTAAGCCGTCATCTCTAATTGGATCATAGTCGAAAAGCGCTCTGTAAATTTAAAGAAAAAACAACGTCACTCCGAATTATCCATAATAAAAATTACAATATGCGATACATAATTTACAAAATATAAAACATCATGAATTAAACAATTAAAATGTAAAGTGAAAAGTTTATGCAAAAATTAAAAAAATAACCTACTCGATACTTACAAAGGTTGGATATAATTTATTATTCATATATTATAAATACAAAATTAGTAATAATATACATATAAAAACAAAGTATCCATGAAGGGTTTTTTTTTTTTTTTTTATGGGATAAAGGGGGCAAACGGGCAGGAGGCACACCTGATGGTAAGTGATCACCTCCGCCCATGGACATCTGCAACACCACAGGGCTTGCAGATGCGTTGCCGGTCTTTCAGGAAAGGGAGGGAGGGAGGAGGGAGAAGGACGGGAGTAGGGATGGGAAGTGGGCCTCCCGGGCTCTCACTCACCGGACGAAACGCGACAGCATAGCTGCCACTTCACGCCGGTCTCCTGTGAGAGAGTGGTACTATGCGGGGCGTGCCGGCTCATTCGGCTGCTACCCGAGGGTAACAAGCATGGCACTACCACTTGAGATGAAGGGTATAGGACATGAAGGGTACAGGGGCAAAACAAGGAATGTCACAAAATTATTATTTTTTTAATTAGGTAACATTGCAATCTATATTACGTGGCAAAATCTAAATGTTTCCATACCTTTCAACTTTTTAAATTTTATTTGACATTCCTAGTTTAGTCCCTGTACCCTTCACTATATTACATACATACCTGACATATAAAGATCGTTTCTGGGATGTTCTCAGTAGTGTATGGTGTTGTTTGAGTTCATTGATTCTAGCTTCAAATTTGTTATACTCCTGTGGCCTGTACACTACGGTCAGCTTCACGTTCTGACCTGTACTCTGTGGATATAAGCTTATTTTAATGTAATGTAATAACATGTATTACATACTCGTAGAGCATCGTCAAATTAAAATATAATATGCAGTTCATCATGTATTAGCATTATTAAAAGATAAAATTTGTACGTACGGGGGTACCTTTCTAAAAGACGACATATTTACCCGCAGTAAAAAGCTATCATTATACCAAATTTCATAAAAATCTGTCCAGTCCAGTCCAGTTTTCTCGTGATGCCTTCACAGACAGGTAGACAGAAAGACAGACTAATTTCCTAAAACCCATAGATTCAGCATTTGTATTGACAATTATTATCAGTCTAGACTCTAGAAGAAGTATCTATTTTAATCAGATTTTTCAAAAAATATTTATAGTACAGATTCAACTGAGTTACAATTTTATTATTCTCGTATGTAATGCATTACATCTTTATATGTACTAATATTATAAAGAGGAAAGATTTGTATTTTTGTACGTAACGAATAAACTCAAAAACTACTGGACCCATTGATATACTAGGAAAAAAGGTGTAGATAAGTCATACGCGCTCAAAAAGTGGCACACTAAAACTAGGCTATTGGCCTACCAACGCGTTGACGACGCACTGTCGAGAATTATATTTGTCTCTTTTTCACTGGCGATACTTGAATCATGCCATCCTATTTTGACGACTAATCGTAATGTAGCGTGTTATTGCAATATTTTTAGTTATTCTGTATTCATGTGTGCGTTAGTGTGCCGTTTTTGAAGATAGAATGTCGTTTAGGTAACGTATCTACACCTTTTTACTTATAATATCATTGACTGGACCGATTTTAATGAAATTTGGTACACATGTAGTCTAGAACCTGAGAAAGGACGTAGGCTTTTCAAGGCGAAAAAAAGGCTGTAAAGGGTTGAAATAGGGAATGAAAGTTTGTATGGAAATTACGTCATTTCCAAAGCTAGAAGCCTGAAACCGATTTTTAGGCTTTTGATTAGATATACACAAGTAAGATGTAGTATTTCATATAATAAATAATTGGCTTTGCTTTTTGTAATATAACTTTAACACTATAGAGTTCTTTCCATAAACAAATTTAAATTGCTTAATTAATTCAATTATACAGTCACAAACGCAAAATGACTCATATGATTTTTAATATGTAGGTCTGTTATGCAATTCAATTAATGTTCTGTATGAAATATGCCACATTCATGTCTAGATTAAATCAAGTTGTATTTGTTTATTTAAACAATTATGTAATCTTTTGTCATTAAACCAAATTACCCGATTTAAATGACTTTTTGTTTTTGTGGTTTCTGTTAACTTTTACTGTTTAGAATACGTTATACATATTATTTGCATACATAATTTTTTTTAGAATATTTGTTTATCTGTTTGAGACCGCATCGCAAGAAAACCACTTAACCGATTTTGATGAAGTGTGGTGTGATGATAGCTGATAGGGTTAACATATAGGGTACCTTTTAGTTTTTACTGCAACAAAATATCTCATTACTGAGACATCTGCTGTACTATACTAACTAACCATTAAAAATTATATAGTGATGAACCCGAACGCGGAGCGAGAGAGTAAATTATATGATTAAAAACCGGCTGCCAGAGTAGAGTAACATAGGATATATATATATATATATATATATATATGTATATATATATATATATATATATATATATATATATATATATATATATATATATATACATGGATATGGATCATATATATTATAAGTTATATAATTTTTTTTATGTGGCAACTAATAGATTCACAAATGGATTACGATAGTCACGTACATTTGACACTAGCGATGCGTTCGTGAGCGGCATGCGTATTAATTAATAATGAATAATGCTAGCTAGCCTATTGATTTTCTCTTCCTCATTGTTTATATTGGTATTGAAATATGTGTCATAGTTTAATAAACTAGGATACATACATTAAATTTTCGCAACATTCTTTAGGAGTTCATATTATAACGTGAAATATCTACGCGATTAAAGTAGTTAGCATGTTATATTTTACAGAAATTATAGTGAGTAGAAACCATTTTATGAATTGTGCTTATTAGCCAATCAGATTGGCCAATTGAAATGGCTACAATCTGATCATCCACACGTACATTGAAGATCTCAAATTTTAGTTTTAATTTGTTGCCCTGCTAAACGGACTTGTCACTCTTAACACAAAGCAAAAATGAGGCTTGCTTAGATGATAAAAAAAGAAACAGAAGCCTATAGACAAAACAGTATTTGTCAAAAAGATTTTACTATTTTCATATTTCCATCCAGACTACACAATTCGATTACCAATTGAGTCAAATCGTAAAACTATCATGGAAGCCGCTTTAAACTTAGTCCACAAATCTTAAGAGCCTTGGCGGCTTGTTCATGGGTGGCATGAGTGATGTCCACATCGTTGGCCACTTTAAAGTAAACTTAGTCCACAAACCTTAAGAGCCTTGGCGGCTTGTTCATGGGTGGCATGAGTGATGTCCACATCGTTGGCCACTTTAAAGTAAACTTAGTCCACAAACCTTAAGAGCCTTGGCGGCTTGTTCATGGGTGGCATGAGTGATGTCCACTTCGTTGGCCACTTTAAAGTAAGCTTAGTCCACAAACCTTAAGAGCCTTGGCGGCCTGTTCATGTGTGGCATGAGTGATGTCCACATCGTTGACAGCCAGCAGGCGGTCGCCGCGCCGCAGCTGCGCCGAGCGCTCCGCGGGTCCGCCGGCCAGCAGGAACGACACGTATATGCCGTGGCCGTCCTCTCCGCCCACGATGTTGAAGCCCAGCCCTTGTGGACCCTTCTCGAGCTCCACCACGCGGGTTTCCTCGCCGCCGTCTGTTTCGTCTTCGCGACGTAGGGAGTTCGCCGTGCTTGATGCTGTGAAAAAATCATATCTCAAAACCACTGAGCATTGTAACGGTACAAAATTATATACATTTGGTGATCGCTTCTGATCTTATTGGACACAGAGGCGAATGAATGCAAGGGTTGTCAATAATATAAATTATAAACCATAAGTGTTCCCTACAGTCATATAAAATATTAATCCTAGTTCCTAAACTTGCAACACTTTGAGCAAAAAAAAAAGATTTTTCTTAGGACCTCCCTAAACCATTCAAGGTCAGGAGAATGCATCACAGCAAAGAGAAATAAGTTGCTATTTGCTTGTAAATATACATTTAAAACCTACGTGTATTGGCTCTGGAAGTCCTAGGCGAAGGCTGTCCGTGGCGCGGGCCGGGTATGAGCACGAGGAGGACTCGTTCGCCTGACGCTTTTAAGGCGCTCACCGCGTCTTCGTGGGTCACGTTGTCTAAGTTTACATCACCTTTCTGTTGACAAACATATTGAATTGCTTAAACAATTAACTCACCATTCATCAAGACATCAATTTGAATATTTATCAATCAATAATTATAAAAGGGGACCGAAGTAAGATAGTGTGCTTGAATCTTAACTAATTACATTATTATTAGGAATTCAAAAATTAAACTCCAAAAATGACTATTTTCCTAACAATGTTATATCCATCTGATTGTAAAGCCAAATCTCTCTTTCTTATTACCAACATTGGGACAGTATTTTTGTGATTTTATTAACCTCCATTCGAGGGGCATTGTCAAAATTGGCAAAAAAAATAATCAAAACCGTAAAAATAAAAAAAGCAATACTTACAGAGGTATTTTTAACCATAAGCAATTTGTCCCCAACCCGTAACCGTCCATCCCTGTGTGCTGCGCCTCCTGCCATGATCTTTGTGACGTATATACCATTATCGCCTGGTATGTGCTGGTTTCCGACACCACCGGCTATGCTGAATCCTAATCCTGAACCGCCTTTCACTAACTCAATCTCTACAGCTTCCTCTTTATTTGAAATTTGTGATACGTTTAATGTGTCCTCGCCGCCCGACGTTGGCCGTCGTCTTACTTTCTGCAACATTTAAAATATGCATTAATGCACTATTATACAACAGTATTTAAATACAATATGCGAGTGCTTAAAGATGACAATTTTACTCACCAGTCTTACTGTGCTGCCAGCCTTTTTTAATGCATCTACTGCTTCTGCATGTGTCACATTTTCGACTGACGTATCATTAACCTAGATAATAAATATTTTGTAATGTATATTTGAAAAAAAAACAGAGCTGTGTTAAATAGAGCGTGAATCAAAATTTATAGTCTAGACTAGATGAGAAATCATTTAGATATCATGATACCTGTAATATTGCGTCATTGATTTGCAGTTGACTGGCCGCCGCGGCCCCACCGGGTATGAGTTTTGTGACATAAATAAGCGGGTCATCGGCAATGTGAGGGTTATCAGAGCCTCCTGCAATACTAAAGCCTAATCCGGCGCCGCCCGCTCGGGACAGCACTACGGTTAAGTATATAGAGCCATCATCGCCAACTGTACGCTCCGAACCACCTTCAATTCCGTTTATCTGCAACTTTCAAGTTATTATAATTTCGCTGTGTTATTACTCTTTTTAAAAGTTCTTTTCAAACGTCAATAAGTAGTCATATGATTACTAGAGATTGTTATATTATTATAAAAGAAAGAGCATGAAAATATGGACGAAAAGTATTCCATTTATTTGTAGAAATGTCAAAATATACATTCAATACAATTTGGAAAAACACAGTTCTACTTCATCAATTTATTACATGTAAGTAAAAAATATATACCTACTACAGGTTTGTATGTGTGTAAAACATACATAAAAAAATATATTTTAAGCAAATGAAATATGATGTGAATGAAAATGTGTAGATAGTACAATGTGATATGATAACTGGATATGTCATTTGAATGTGGACTTATCAATAGTATTTTACTTGTACAAGAATGTAAGATCAAGGTGAGATATGGTTGCCTATCCGTTATGTAATTATCAGAGTACTACATCTATATTACAATTTAGAAATATTTATACACCTGAGTATTATATACATATTTATATATAAAGTTAATGTGTTTAAAATTTTTCTTATTAAAAATATGATTCCTGGAATCAGTATTGCACTGTCAGTACCTATTTTATGGTGTTTGTATTCTTTCACACTAAATTGCAAATGAAAACATTTTTAATATATGAAGCAATGTGTTTAACTATTAAACTGTATCAGTGCTACTGTCATATTTCCATAGAATGGATAGAACTTCTTAAATTAATATTATGATACCTACTCACTGTTTTTAAACACTTTTATTTAAAAAAAAAATTGTTTTATAGTTTTAACTAACATTAACCTTAAACAAGAGTTTTAATTACCTGCTTCATTTCAGGTGTTGAAACGTGAGCCTGAAATATAGAAAATTACTTTAGTGAATAAAAACACGACTCATTTAAGTCATTGTGAATCATTATGTGCCCAGTTTATTAGTTCAATGAAATAATATACAATTTTTGTACTATCTAGTATGAGTGTAACTCATGTAATTTATTATGTACACAGAGTTTTAACAGCTACAAATTATTGTAACTGTTAAAAAAAACAAATTTTACAAATCTGATTGTTTATTTCACTAATGTGGCTGCTGCTTGTAACAGTGTCAAAGAATATTACAATTTAAAAATGATTGTTATAAATCAATGTTTGTTTAAATGCTTTTTGATTTTGTCATATAAGTATTAATTTAAGTGTATTGTGTTTTACGGAAATAATATTTTAAATAATATTTATGATTATTTTCACCACATTTAAACATACAAGCAATAACCTACTCACCGTATCAAGATTAAATAAGGATGAGACTTTCCGAAGGAATCCATTATGAGTTTTTTTCTTCCGTCTCTCAGTCATTTTGGAAACCAAGTGTGCATAGCCCTTGAGTAGTTTGTTCTATATTATGTACACTGCATGCATGTTAGTTACACACTTGTGCCGCTGTCAGCACCTTACTGGCTGCTCTCCGGCATGCACCATTCTCTACCTAGAACCCACTTCTAGCTTGCACCAAACATTTTAACTATATATCGCCACTTTTAAAGGAATGCCACCTCAATTTCAGCTTGCACATAGCCCACAGTATATTAAGCTGATTATCATGTTAGCTTAGTTTAAAATTAAACCAGTCCTTATCTTAAGAATTATTTACGAGCCGAGCCCTTTTTGATAGCGGGTTTTATTAGATTGTATGTGTATGTAGTTAATTGGGTGTTACCAACTTGTGTTCAATGGTAGGATGGTATGAATGTCAAAGCGATGAAATTAAAATGTCCGTGTTACGTTATTTAACGTGCAATATAGACGTTTGGTTTTATTTAAAAGATAGATAAATCGTTCAGCAAGTAACGTAGAGTATTGTTACAAGCAAAACTATTTTAGAAGTTTCATTAGTCTCACCAAAGGTTTGAAAACGTTCCCAAATTGTAAAGAAATTACTAAACGTTTAAAAATAGATTAGTGTATATTAAATGGCCTTACTTGCGACGAATAAGAAATAACAGCAGTGTGAATGTCAAAATTTTATGTGCAATATCATTTCACTTGATAATCATTTACGTTTAGTTTTTCCTTAGTCCATGTATTGTTCGTAAGTCATTGGCACAATTGTGAAATTTAACAGCACAAATTCACACAACCATAAAACGTTAGCGTACATATCGCTCAAAACTCGTACTATATTTTAGGTTATAAATAGTACTACGGGACGCGAAACACCAACTATCCGCCATTACCACCACTTGTTGTATAGGCGTTCGGCTACCTACCTTTGGAGACGTCACGTCATCAAAAAGAAGAAAAAAAAACAAAACCGACTGCTACGTATCGGTAAACACCTTGACTTTCAGAAGTTTTCCAAAAGATGGCGTTACAAGTTTACATTTTCAAGTATTTATTATTATTTTGTTGAACAATGTTTTAATCAATGTTAATTTAATTATTATTAATGTTACTGGCCTTAACGCTAAAATAATTTAAATGGTTCTAAGCCCCGATAAAAATTGTATAGGTATTAATAAATAGACTAGAATAATAATGTTTCTAAGTTACTACTTAATTAATAGATATATTTAACAAAATTATTAAACGTAGGTACTTCACCTTTAATATTATTCCTATTTTAATTATAATATTCAGTTTGAAAACTAACGTTTATATATTTAAATATTAAATGTATAGTTATTTCAACCTATCCATTGTAATATCGCTGAAAGCTTTTTCTTTTTTATAAAGGTACTTATATAAAAAAATACATAATTAAAACTCTGATAAAGTTACAGCAGCAGCCAAATATTTTTTTCTAAAAAAATTAAATGTCATACCTTTTTCTCTTCTGTTTCTCCGCTTGGAGATATAATCGAAGGAATCGCCATCTGCCAAATAGTTTAAATAGTTCATAATAAAATAAGTTAGATAATTTTATTTTTATATCCGTATAGCATGTGTATAAAATATTGTTTTATGTTATAGGTACGTACCCGCCCTGAATCTGGTGTATCAACATTGCGATCTGTTTTTCTGTTGCTGTCTTGAAGAAAAGCATTCGATACTGATCTATAATCATTGTCCCCAGTTTGTGACTGTAATAAAATAAAAGTTTTATTTTTTTTGTACTCTTTTATATTTCTATCTAAAGAATTTAAACTGTAAAGTGTGGATCTTTCAATACTAATCATCGTCAAATATTATATATAATTTATTGGTATAATGAGCTAGGTAGAGCTTTGAAAAAAGCACGAACATTAGAAATTGTTTTCGTTTAAGTATATAGCATAAAAACATAGTATTATTTTTAGCGTTTGTTACAATCTTGATGTTTAATTTTTTTTTTCAAGTTAACTTTTGTATAGATATTAGATACGTAAGTCTTTAGTAATACGGAAAGTACCGTACCTACTAATAAAGTTCATAACTATAGGTATATGTATTGTTACTTCAATCGTTTCAGCTAATCAGTGCTTTTTTAACCTACTTTCTTTGGTCAGTTCAACAATTTATTGTAATGTTCTTCTGCAAATTCTGTCAATTAATCAGAGTACAAAATAAATTTACTTTTGTGTTGGTTGATTTTGAGCTTAATTATTCTTTTCCAATTTTATTGATGAATTAAAAATTACAAGTTACAAATTGCTACAATTTTGTATGGATATAATATATAATATGTTGATTTGGGCGATGTGGCAAATTATTTAAACGATACCTACTGCGATAAAGTTAGGTATTACTTTTTAAGAAAATATTCAGTAGCGATTTGCGTCTTGTAGCTGAGCGCTAAAAAAAAGTATTTTTCAGATATTTTGTAAAAGGTAAAGGACGAAAAAATATTTTTTTTGATAAAATAGGGAAATACTTAGGTTGAGGGTATCGCTTACTTCACGACGGACACCATCAGCTTCCCATTTGTTTGCTATACGAATAGTCTCTGCAGTCTTCTGCTGAATACTTTTGTTGTCATCAAGTAGTGTTAATTCGTAAAACTCTTGAATATCTGTAGGCAGAAGATATTTACGTAAATGAATAAATGAAGAATAGCAAAATTCAAACGTGAATATAAATACTTGAACATACTTGAACCTAGCAAGTAGGTACCAACATCATTATTTTAACATTTATTTTGAACTAGCTGTGCCCGCGACTTCGTTCGCGTGGATGTCGGAACTTAACAATGTATTTTTTAGTGCGAAGTGCTGTTGTAGGATACCGATACAAATCTTTTTTTTTATATTTATGCTAGTGCTTCTTTATGAACAACATTAGCTGTCGAACCATCAATTCAAATCATTATCAATCAAAATAACTTTTCCATCTTCTTGTACGGGGTATATGTGCCATCGCCTATTTGTAACAATAAATTGGAAAACTCCTGTGCATTTTCGCAGCCTCCTAACTGTGCACGCATATTTACACTCAGGTGTGTAGATGAGTGAGACCAAATTCACATAACCCTAATTTTACTTCTGGAATTTCTCTACTTCTTCACTTTAAACTCAAATATTATCTTTTGATAGACTGAACCGATTGCAATGAAACAAAAACTAAATGTTACTTCAAGTTACGTTCAATCGTTGTGTATAAAAGTTATCTACATTGCTTTTGTACATTTTACGTGATGCCCGGATAAATAAACAGACAAACCGACAAACAGACAAACAGACAAAAATTCTAAAAATGCTGGAAATGGGTTCTATTGGTTGTCCTTTAACACCCTGGCTATTTTTTGTATTTTTTTTTTGATGTACAAAAACGACTTTTCTACAGTTTTATTATATGTATAGATAGATAGATGTAAATAATTTTGAATTTAAGTTACGTTGTTACTTGTTAGTTTTTGATAAGGAAACTATTTGAATTCCGCTCCCGTTAAAATAGAGTAAAGCGGGTTTAAATTTCGGGTCTCGCATCTCTTATATTTTTTTGAATCATTCCCAACATGATTACTACTTCTCTTATACTGGGGAATAGTATCACGAGGAAACCTGCATTACTGAGAGCATCTAGCAAGTTTTTGATGAAGACCGCCATCACGCATTTGAAGGAACCAGCTAGTTTTGAAGGGAGACCCGTCCTTAGCAGTGACCGTTAAAAAGGCTCGGTACTTATTACGCTGTATGCTATTATGTACTTGAAAATGAAAACATTGTTTCTTAAAATATGTATTTCTACTTTGAAAGCATTGCGTGCTATGTTTAAAAGATCGATAAGTAAGAACACATTATTTGGGGCAGCGAACCTTAAAAATATAAAATACTGACTTAGGTAGACCAACAACATACATATTTTAACATATTTATTAAGACGTGTTTATATTACAGTATGTAGGTACTACGGTTTTACAACGCACTTCGCTTCGATTCTCTATATTCGTGCTATAAAATTCTACAACTGCCATATGACATATCTGATATCCTATCCTGTAAAAACACATTCGATATTACCACACGCTTATGACTGATTTAAGAGCTTTTAAAATTCGTTTTAATAGTTTTTTTTTTGAAATCAGAGATAGGTACGTAATTTACTTATAAAATTACATACAATACGTGTACCTGCATACAGCATAGTAAATAAGTAAAGTTTTCAAAACAAATCTAATATTTTTAATGCCTACTACAAATTTAAATGGGTTATAGGTTATTTAAGGAAGAAATAGCACATAGGATAGCCTTATGTAATACCTTTAAACGAGCAATTCTTGTATTTATATATTTGTACTTGTAATTTAGCATGCAGGGGGTTTAAGGGGCGATAAATCGATCTAGCTAGGTTTTATTTCTAGAAAACGTTATTTTATCAATATTTTCAGGCAATGAAAAAAAAGCTACAATACCATTAGAATACGAAGGTAAATTTCGCTGTCATCCACAAGATTATAATAGCTCAGATTGATTGACAGCGGAAACCAGGACCAGAAGTCCTCAGTCCGACTATTATTTTTTCTTTTTTTAATTTTTTCCAAAAAAAAACCGAGCGAAGCTCGGTCGCCTGATATACTCTAAGTTAGCGTCAAAGAGAAAGAAAAACAGGGCCTATAGCCAACCGGCATTCGTTATGAAGCGATTCGAGTTCTACAATCGTCATCGCTTAAACGCAGCGTATGCATCTTGAACTTTAAAACACTAATAATTGAAATGAATTTACATTGTCTACCATCATCTATTCGTTGACAACAGATCACGTGACATATCTAAGTCATATGTCAAACCCATACATTTTGGACTTTTCTACTATCGCTTTCGCTAATCGATTGTTACATTGTCTAGGCCCTCTGTATTCAACAATAAACCTGCCTTCGATACATAGATACATAAAATATGTAAACGTAGGTCTCATAGCGTGTCTATGCTAATAAAACCTTAACGCAGTATAAGTATTGGGGCGCTAGTTAGGTGTTAGAATAATCGATACTGATTGACCCAAACATTTAAAGCATCAGACATCAGTATGTATTTGTACTAGGACGTATTTTTAACCGACTTCCAAAAAGGAGGAGGTTATATGTTCCGATGTATGTATTTTTTTTTTTATGTATGTTCACCGATTTCTCCGTCAACTGTGGGCCGATTTCAGAAATTTTTCTTTTGTTCGGTAGGGTATAGTTCTGAGGGGGTCCCATTATCATAAAATCAGGATCTGATGATGGGATCTCAGGGAAATCCGGGGCAACTTTCAAAATTTATAGGCACCTATTATGTTTTTTATATATTTTCTTAAGTTGTTCAAGCATTTGCGTCTGAAAATCGTCATCTCATGTGATGAGCTGATGATGGAAGGTAGAATTCTTCAAATGTTATTTTTTATCTGTGTTCACCGATTTATGCGTCAATTGTGGGCCGATTTCAAAAATTTATTTTTTGTTTGGTAGGGTATACTTTCAAGATATTCCCATTGTCACCAAGTTAGGATCTGATAATGGGATCCTAGGGAAATCGATGGCAACTCTTAAATTTTATAGGCACTTAGTACATTTTACATATATTTTCTACAGTTTTTTAAGGATTTGCATTTGATAATTACCATCTCATGTGGATAAGCTGATGATGGAAGGTACAACTCCTCAACGGCTAGGAGTTGAAAGGAAATTCTACATACATATAGATTGATAGTTGTGTTCTTCCAGGCTATTACGTTAATATGATAATAGAAGGTAAATCTCATTAACCTCTAGGAGTTAGGTGGAATAATGGACGTGGTATATTTAAACTATTTCGTATGGGGAATGTAAACATAAAGATGAGCTCGTAGTTTAGTTACAGCTACAGTAGTCGTAGATCGAGTACTCTTTGGACACCAACACCCGCACCCCCCCCCCCCTTTCGGCAGACCCGATAATTAATTACTATTTTCGTCGTTAATGGGTATGCTCGTTGTTTAATATAAAGCTTAAACAGATTTTAAATTAGTGACATATAGTAAGTCACTATCATTAAATCAGCTAAATAAAAGGCACACTAAAAATGTAAAAATAAGTTATTTTTAAAAAAAAAATTAAACCGACTTCAAAAAATATGCACTAAAAAGAGAAAAATAAAAAGTAGAAAATAATACTTTAAAGAACTATGTTAATTTTGGAGTCGGTGCCAGCCAAAGAAAAATAACCGTATATTCGATTAATCTATCAATTTGTAAACATAATCAAAATACCTGGCTGGCACCGACTCCAAAATTAACATAGTTCTTTAAAGTATTATTTTCTACTTTTTATTTTTCTCTTTTGAGTGCATATTTTTTGAAGTCGGTTTTTTATATAAAGCGTAATGCTACCTATATAATTAATGCAATGGAACTTAATGATAAAGAAGTCAGGTCAATCTTTGAAAAAGATTAATAAATTGAATTTACAGAACTTTTTCATAAAATTTCTTAAATTAAAAAATATTACTACATCCGAAAATCTTGACTGTAAGCAGTTGC
Source organism: Boloria euphrosyne (assembly GCA_951802675.2). Taxonomy (NCBI): domain Eukaryota; kingdom Metazoa; phylum Arthropoda; class Insecta; order Lepidoptera; family Nymphalidae; genus Boloria; species Boloria euphrosyne. The sequence goes on from OX637878.1 coordinate 6,254,698, forward strand.
TAAAAAGACTGAAGCATGTTTCGGTCGCAGATATAACTACACTTATTATGTGACAGTCTGGATGCCTTATCTTGTATTTACCTTTCAAGGTACGAGACCATAGGTACCTTATTTTTCGAATAGATGAACCCATGCTTTCCCTCGCGCTAAAAGTACACAAAGAAGTCTTTGGCTTTATAGTTTATGCTATAACACCTTTACTTATAATATGCCAGCGATTGATACCCCATTTAATATTCCACCCATCTTTTTTAAGAACGACTGTATAGAACCAGCTATTGTGTTTTCCCGTGAGTATAAAAGAATTTCCTGTAAAAAGGTTTCCTTAATATTGTCCCAAGTAATAAGTCATCACTACATAAAGTTTAGTTGAAATAGTCAGTACTTTTGGTGTAAACGATTAGAAAGTTACTGTTTTTAAAAATTTTAACAAGAGATTGATATATTATAGTACTTATTTAGACTTTTCTGTAGACCTATTTTAGACGACTCTATAAAACCAGTTAATTTTTTTGTGGATGCCCGACAAATAAATAATACGTATTTGACTATCATGAATATTATGTAGATATACCGACGTTTAAAAGGCATTGCATATTGGTCTTTAATTGCCGTTTCCTAGAAGTTGTGGAGTATTAGATCATCTCCAGAGTCCATAAGCCAGTGTGTTCTACTCGTAACAATATAATATAAAGAGGAAAAATCGACATTTACAAAACAAATTAAGCTCTGCGGGCGATGACCCGGGCATTTCCATAATATGGCTCCCTATGGTCAATAGAGCCAATATACTTTAGAATGGAGACTGTGTTTTGACCAACATAGTGAAGACAGCGTTGCAGCAACAAGACGGTCGACGACTTAAAAAAGATGGCGTGCAGCCAGGCCCGGTTCCAGAGGTGGGGAGGAGGGTCATAGGGTCGTGACCCAGAAAAGTATAAATAAGTTTTTGAATATGTAGAAATTCTTGCAGAAAATATCAATCAAAATATTGTTATAGCAACAACAATACTGTCTCGTCATTTGAAAAGGCAAAAATAGGATTAAATTAGAATTTTCACATACATGAAATAACGTATATTTATGTTTATTATTATATGTATGTTTTTCCGTTCCATCATAGTTTTCTTGTTTACTAGTACGGGTTGCCCAGGATTAGTTACTCCTTTATTTTTCCTATTTGGGATAGGAAGATATTTAGGTATTTTCTCTACTTAATATATTTGGCGTTTAGATATTTAGGTATGTCGGAGACTGACCAAAGAACATTTCGTACCTACTGAATATTTACAGAAAATGGAACATTTATTAATTAAGGAATAAAAATTGATTTGATTATTAATAATCTTTAGAACACACTAGGATTAAGACGTAGGTAACTTAGTACTTATGTTATACTATACTGTATACTGTGTATCTACACACTTCTCTGCAAAGTATTCCATAACAGTGATTGGCATCGCTACAATAAAGTACTCACTACGTGGGTAAAGTTCCATTTATGGCACGAGTTGTAGAGTTATTTTAAATTTCAATTAAAATTGTTTCAACAAAACTACTACAGCTCTACGTCCGTAGAGGACTAGCGTCAGAGGTAAGCTATGACCCATTTATTTATATTTGGGTCAAACAGGCACGTAAAGCGATTAAATAGCTTGGCTACATGAAACTATGTAAGTAAGTTTTACATTGATGGAGAATCTTGTTCTACAAATATATATACATTTATTAATGAAATAAGAAATATTAAGTTTGAGCTTAGAAGTAGGTAGCTAGCTTCGTTCTTTAAACACTTTGAGCAATTTCGGCAGGGATAATCCTATTGGTTCCCGACGTCACTGCTATGTTATGTACCTTCTGCATTTTACATTTTGTCATTTCGTCATTTTGTGGTAGTGTAGTTATATAACAACATATAAATTAAAAAGAAAATAAAGCTGAACAAACCTTTAAGCTTCGCGGGATAAAAGCTTTACTAAAAACGAAAACTAGGGAGTCTGTAGATTTCAGGTGTACATAACCTTGAAAAATTACGTAGATATTAGCCTGTTAGTATGTTAGTTAAAAGCATAAATTTGCCGAGATATGACTTATAAATCGTAAACATTGTATGTATTGTTATACTCTCTCTCTCCAATTTTTATTTTATTTATTTGCAGGGCTTTTATATTCTCTCTAATTTTGAAATATGAATTTTGAACAAGAAAATTTGCGATAAATACCTATACAGGTAGTGGAACGTGTAAAATATTTTAAACGAAAATTCTTTCGTAAAATAGGTATCCAAAAATATCTTAAGGTTATTAAAAAGTACTTATTCCCATTCCTGAGAAGTGGGATTTTTGTGTATTTATGTATTTTGACATTTTATGTACAATATAATTTTCTGATTAGACACTACAAGAAATCATGTAAAAATCTTGAAAAATTTAGCGCTCGCAAGTCGCATAACCATTTTGCACCGATAGCGCCTAAACAGATTGACCTGATTTTATATGAAGATAGTTTTTCTATAGAGATAGTTTACGGGTCAGATAGTGCTCGTATTTTGTATCCTAGTACATAAAGTGTTTCCGTAGAATATTAAGTAGTACCTATGTACATTACTTATCACTAGTGATTTCTACCTAGATGAAAATCGGTTTACTTTAATTCAAGAACTACGATTTTTTTCTTTGATAATAATAATATACCCTGCTGGTAAATGTTAACAATTTACATGTATCAGCTAGTAGTAGGTACATATATACCTACCATTTAAAATTATTCCATACATGCTTTTCTTACTAAAGTACTGAGGTAGCTACGTAGACCATTGTATGTTGCGTTGAACAATGATGAGCTTATCAGGTGTATAGGAACTTAAGTTTCGCACCTGTGCATACTAGGCACTAGCACGTATTAAGAATAGGTACTTACTTAGAATAATAGGCTCTCTTACATTGGATTAACCTTGCAAAGTTCCCTGGCCGTAACGACATGCTTCATCATACACAATAACAGATGTTTTTTTTATAAAATGAAACTTATATAAGTAGTATATATATTATGTATAATATTGTATGGTAATAATTGATTGTTTTAAATTACATTATTAACAAAAGAGTAAGATAAATAAAAATGTATTACATAGTTACAACCATAACTCAAAAGCTGTAACAAATCTAGGAAAATGATACTCTTAAATCTTAAGTACTGAAATGCCTCAGTCGTTTAGTGACTCACACGTATAGTCCAACTAGAGATACTAGGTTCGATAACCTACTATCTACCATGACAGCCCAAATAAAGTTATTGAATTGTTAATTAGGAAGCTCCTAGTAACAACCCGAAGTTAGGAGGTTTCATCCCGTGTTTCACCCCCATATCTCGGAGAGCACGTAAAGCCGTCCCCTTTTACCACCTTATTAGGTAAGAATTAATTATTATTTATAGCAATTATAAATTGGATTATTTACTACATAAAGAATGTCAATTATAATAATTTTGCTATAATTATAATGTATATTAATATCTCTGAAAATATAACCTTTTATAATCTTTCAAGAAATGTTATTAAGAGATACGAGAAGGGCTATTGAAGTGTAACCTGTGTAAGTTAAATAAGTGTTTCTTTTTCATAATGTCTATTTCTCTTATCACGCGCTCTACATGTACATGTACGTAATACGTATGTCTATTAGAACATAATAAAAATAAACAATATTAAATATTATTTCCATTTAGTTTACAACTAGTAATCATGAATAATGATCGCTGCCTTATGTAACTCAAGCTTCCGAATGAATCTTTGAATCTACTGAACCGTATGAAATGAATCTTAGCTTTGTTTTTCTTCAGATGATTCCGTTGAATTCCGCCCAGCTGTAATGCGGATAATAATAATAAGGAATATCTACAGTAAATTTCGCCATTTCCATCAGTCGGTATGTCACAAATAAGTACAAACAACACCGATACAACCGATACAGCTTTATAAATCAGCAGCAAAGCTTACATCATAAATTAATCTATAATATTTTAAACCAAATATAATATTTATGGACTGGCACTGACTCGGAAAATAAGTTAAATATAAAAGCTTGCATTAGTTCGCTTTTTACACATTCGGGATTCTTTATTTTTATAATTAACACAGTGTTGTTTTACTATCGTACGTAGAGTTATATAGAGAACAAGGTCCTGTCAAGCATCGATTACCGAATAAAATGTCCGGTGTTTGTAACGATCACCTAATAGAGCAAGAGCCCACGAAGGCCAGACCTTCGTTATTTTATAAAATCTTAAAGTTTCTTATTTCATCTTATTTCACCTTAGCATATTTTAGGTAATAATACCTAAAATATTTATACACCTTTATTTATACACCTTTATTACCTGTTACCTGCCAAGGTAACCACAATCCAAACTCTATAGTCGCTGGTCGTTCTTATCTATATAGGGGACATGTACAGAGAAACTTTCAGCTTTTATAAAATAACAAAAGTCTGGCCGTCGTGGGATCTTGGGATATAAATATATATTATATGTGCATACTAAACACAATGGCAGTGTCGTGGCCGATCGAGCTCAAGAGCGATAGTGACGCGCAAGTGACGCGTGGTGCGGTCACGCGCGTTCATATTTATAGCATGCTAGCAATAGTTATTTAGTAGCATTGTAATTTAGTTCAAGATAACAAACTTTTTAGGCTTGTTAACTGTTACGGTACTAAACGATATGGAATGTCAATTGACGGTTCAATAAAGTCAACACTGGATGCATTGATGATATATTATGGTATCTTCCGATAACATGCATGATTCTATGCTGGAGTTACATTTATAATCGTGTCAATTATGTTATTTAATTAAAAGTAAAGGTTAAAAATATTTCATTTACGTAATTTTTTATAATGTTTTTTTTTACTTACCAAGAAGAGCTTGAAAAAGTCGTGACTTAAAAATTCTGATAACTCTTTCAATTGCCAGGCGAAGCTGTCGGTCTTGCGGCTTAACTAACTTGTTGTGGTAGTCTTCCAGCAATTCCAATGCTCGATGGGCCTCTGAACAAAATGAAATGTATTTAATATCATATCATGGTTTCTAAAGTAGGTAGTATAAGTAATCGTCTTCCCTACTTATTGAAATTCAGATCAACTTATAAAAGGTACAGGTACATACTTAAATATAAACATGAAAGTAGGTACTTAGTAATAGCACTACGAATAGAAGTGAAAACTTATAACTTTTTTTATATTTGTACTAGCAATTCCCGCGGCTCCACCCGCGCCCGAGGAATGAAAAATTAAGGTTTTAAGAATTTTTTGATGCCAAATTATAAAAAGTGCAAAATAAATATTTGGCCAAAAAATAAAATATCTGGAGAGGGCCACCCTTATCGCCTAGGCCCTAGGGGAATAAAAATTAACCTACAACCTATTCCCAGACCTACCAAATTGTACACAAAAAAATCATAAAAATCAAGGTCAAGCCGTTTTGGAGGAGTTTGATAACAAGCACCGTGATACTAGGATTTTTATATATTAGATATTATTTGTTTAATTATGAATTATTAAAATTTCATAATTTGTTAATTAAAATTATGTATAATTGGTCTAGTTTTGTATTGGCACTACGAGCAATAATTATTTACATTTTTATAGGTGTATCTAGTTTATTTAGTAATCTATATCTATACATATACATTAAATTGTAACTGATCGCTGTCTGTACATGAAAGACATTTCGATTATCGGATTATCCGTTTGTCTGTGCGTTTGGGTGCATTAACCTCAGGAACAGTTTTGCCAATTTGGGTGCGGTATTCTTTAATGTATATGAACATAACAACGTTCTTTATATATAACAAAATTCCAATGTATGTTAAAGAAACGTTCTGCCACAGATAACATAATACCTAGGTACTATGTTCTGCTTAGACGAGTCGCGCGACTGTCGGACCGCGTCGCGCACCCTGGTAACAGTTCTAATCTCGGTAACATAGAGTTTAGCCCTCAGTATCTTGTGTGTATAATACGTACAGAATGAATACAAGACGGGCAGAGCATTTAAAAGTAAAAAAATCAAAACCCATGAAATTATGGACGAAATCGCCATCTATACTGAGTACTGACGCACTCGAAGTGAGGGTAATCCCCTAATCAAAACATATGACGCTCCTCGTCACCAGTATTCGCCAAACTGAATCGACAGTGTCGCACGTAGCGTGTCTGTGACGCGATCCCTCAACTTTTTTAGTATAGAAATCCTTACCTTTAAAATAATGTTTTTCTAATAGACCATGTCAAAAAAGACCTTAAAACCTAACTTATAACTTACAACAGGGCTGGCCAAAGCTAGGCCCGCGTGCCGCATGCGGCCCCCGATGTGGTTCTACCTACCTCAATTAGGATGGATACAAAAACAAAATACTATTTAGTATTTTTAGATGGCGACACTAGTAAATATAACAATAAGATTCCTTAATATATAATGAAATAGGCCAATAGGCTTCTATTAGGAGCGGGGCTGGTATTCGGGGCATCCACCCTACGTAAACGTTCCAGTCGTCATTGACAGATTATTTTTACTGATAAGTCACATACGCACTGCGCCTACACCAAAGAGTATAGATAATATACTGGCCTACACGGCTACAAGTATTGGTAATGGTGTCATTGATGGAATTGTAAAAATTTTTTTTTGTTTGGACAACCCTGACCTACTTATTTAATTAGTAAACATTAGATTTGATTTTAGACGGATTACCTATATCACAAAAATTACTTTCATAGAGTATATTCAATTACCTTCCTACACGAATACGGTAAGAAATATTAATTTATTCCTTATAATAAAAATAAATAATAATGATAATAGAAGAAGTTGCAAGAATCTGGAGACAAGAAAAAGTTTATGTTATTCCTATAGTCCAGTCTACGACAGGCGTCATTCCCAACCACCTTATACACAGTCTTAAACTATTAGATTTAGAAGAAAATGTTTTATAAGTTTGCAGAATGCTGCCATTTTAAACACCTACATGATAGTCCAGAAAGTCATGCAATTAGAAGAAGAAACATTTACTTGGTTTCGGCCCGTAATGTAGTTAAAACCAGCCAAGAGCTGAGAAAACGAACATTTTTAACCGACTTCAAAAAAAGGAGGAGGTTCTCAATTCGTCGGGGACTTTTTTTTTTTTTCTATGTATGTTCCCCGATTACTCGACGATGGCTGGACCGATTTGGAAAATTCTTTTTTTGTTTGAAAGGGTATAGTTTCTAGTTGGTCCCATAGTCACCAAGTCACGATCTGATGATGGGATCCCAGGGAAATCGAAGGCAACTCTCAAATTTTATAGGCACTTATTACGTTTTTCATATATTTCCTAAAGCTGTTCAAGTATTTGCGTCTGATAATCATCATCTCCTGTGGTTGAGCTAATGATGGAAGGTACAACTCCTCAACGGTTAGGAGTTAAAAGAAAATTCTTTCAAAATTATACGTAATTATAGACCGATAGGTAAATTCTTTCAGGCTCTTATTAACCGACTTCAAAAAAGGAGGAGGTTCTCAATTCGTTGGGGACTTTTTTTTATGTATGTTCCCCATTACTCGAAGTTGGCTGGACCGATTTGGAAAATTCTTTTTTGTACATAAACAAAATAAGTATCTACTTTCCGCTAAAAATTTGAAAATAAATTATTTTTAACAAAAAACAAAAACCGACTTCAAAACTAAACAAATCTAAACTAAAAAGTAGAAAATAATACTTTTAAGAACTTCGTTAATTTAGAAGTCGGTGCCAGCCAAAGCAAAATAACCTTAAATAGACACATATTCGACTAATCTATATCTATAATATTTGTAAACATAATCAAAATACCGTTCGAAAGTTCCTTGCAAAGGCAAGATAAGTCTATCCGTCTTGGCTGGCACCGACTTCAAAATTAACGAAGTTCTTAAAAGTATTATTTTCTACTTTTTAGTTTAGATTTGTTTAGTTTTCGATAATAGGTAATAGTTATAGAAATAAATCGATATGATAACATAGAAATAAGAAATATTGGACGGAGTTAAGAATTTCATATTAGGAAATCCTTGTCAATCAACTGAAACATCATAGTTAGTATAGAAATTGTATTTAAGAGAAAATGGGGAAAAATAGAAATCCATTATTGTAATATTATATGTAAATCTAAGTACCTATGTGTGTCTGTTTGCTTGTCCTCGTATTACGTCGCAACAGTGCGAGGGATTTGTGTGATTTGTATATAGGTAGATAGTAAGGGGACTAGAGAGTGAAATAGGCATCTTCTTAGAGATTATCCCATTCCCACGGGAACTGGGAAGACACGTTAGAATACAACATAACAAAGCGTAAAGTAAAATAAATTAATCGAATGACATACATATTTTTCAAGTAAAATTGTATAGGTATACTTACTTATTAAAATATTTAGGCACTTTTGATTAGATCTACTAGGTATTTAACTTCGGTTGATATAAAAATTGTTCCGTCGACATTCTAAGGGCATCGCATGCATAGTTTAGTTACACATACAAGGTCGATATTAATAGAAATAAATCGATATGACAACATCGAAATAAGAAATATTGGACGTAGTTCAGACTTCAGAGTTTCATATTAAAGAATATTCACATAGATTAATTACAGCTTATATTTTCTATATTGATATTACGACCTTTGCTATTCTGACCAAAAAACCTAATCTAAAAGTTAAAAAGGATATATTTGTAGGGACGCTTTAGAAATTAGAAATAATTTTGTGGTCTCAGATAACATACCTACATATAGGTATTGTATCTACATATAGATATAGAAAGAGACATCATTAATCATTAAATGCTATGTAAGTTTTACTATGACTTAAGAACCTTTCTCTATGATCAGAGATGTACCAGGAGCAACCTGTATTGGAATATTGCCCATCGATGTGGGCCATCTTTCAATGTCGTTGAGCTCCACGTCCAGCTAGCATCAATCTAGAGATAGATAGTTTTCACCCCTAAAAAAAGTACGGGCCAACCCTCATCCAAGGATCAAACCATAGGTAGAGTCTACCACACTGATCAAAATATGTGGGTTGGTAAATTTCACGCGTCACACGTCATGTACCGTATTTATATTTAGGTTTTCTCAGCAGACAGGGATTTTCACGATTTTTTTCGTCACTGGTCAAAAAACAACATCATAACAATTATTACTTGCTATAAGTTTTTCAAGTAAAATTTACATACTTAATAAGTAGGTACTTTGCGCCAATACTTGTTTATTATGACGAGGGTAAATAGATTATGGGGAAGGTAAATTAATTAAGTCTTTCTAGTTTGTGTCTGTGTGAAAGTCTTAAGATACTATTGTCGATGTTATAGAGTTATATTTACTTAATTTATGAAAAGACTTAGAGAAAAAAAGGAAATATTGACATTACGATTTATATTGCTATGTTAGTATATTCATTTTTCATATATTTAAATATGTAATAAATAAGTATGAATTAACTTAATACTATAACTTAATATATATGATATTATATTTGTACAAGTAGCCTACACACAAGTCGTCAGTAGGCGTAGTATACGTGGTAGTACACTTATGACATATCATGTATCCTATCATTCTGTGTTACTTATGTATGCGCACGTGGTAGGTGTTTCTATAATATCTACCTTTATTAGATAAATTGATATAGGGAAATAGTGGAAATCTATTGGAAAACACTTTTCATAAACGAAGGCTCTGTTTAAAGAAATGTTTAATACCTATCATAAAGTAAAATTAATTAAGACATAGTGCTTATTTGTTCAAATGACCAATACTCTATTGTAGAGAGCTTTTTGATCTATTATAAAAATATAACTATATTTCTAAGATTTCTATTAGAACTCAACAATTCTGTATCAAAAACCCTTTCGGCAAATTTGTCGTTGGAACAAATAAGTACGCACTGAAAGGACATAAGTATTTTCTTTCATAAGAAATTAAAATATTAGTACCTATGACCTAAATGACGAAGTACTTTGACAATTGGTGCGTACGTAGAAAGTAAGTTTCTAGGTATAAATAATTCAATTGTCTCTGTTGCAATCCATTGTTTGCTTCCTTGTTTTGTATAAATATTTTATTTTTTCATTTTTTTATGCTATTTCATCAATTATATAAAAATTGTGTCTTAAATCGGATCTAAATAATTATTTTTAAAGTTTGTAATATAGTATCTTGAGTGGGTAGATATGAACAGTCTTTTCTAAGAGTGTAACCCACATTTACTTATTTTGATTTAATTAAATTTTAAAATATATCTAGCCAACCCCTGCTAGCAGGCATTGATGCAAAACATCGCAAGGGTGTTGCAAGCCCCTTGCGTTACTACCCTTACATAATAACTCGTCAACAATAACGTGATAGTATAGACCAGACCGAAATTTTACAATGTTAGTAATGTAATATTCACCTTGCTTACGAACTGGCATCACGGTACCGCCCCCTAACGTAGTTTTGTCACACTAATAAAATTGTAAAGAAATAAAACAAATATTTCACAAAAATGAAGAAAGGAAAATTGTTATTTCACATTATCGATCACGTTTGAATACATATTTGAACTGCCCATAGGATCACACAACAAAAACATTAAAATTATAAGACAATGCAATAAAATGATATGCGGTGGTGATTCCGCTTATGAGGACCGTCGACTACTGTGTTCGTTTCGATTGGTCGATTTTCACTGTGACGTCAGAGGGTGGAAGCATAGACAATATAGATTTGGGAGGGTGAGGGTGAAAATTTAGTCGTGGCATACTTTCAAGCGGTCTACAGAGGCCGAAAAACACATTCGTTCTTAAATGGGACTCTACATGAAACTCTACATTAACTCAATAAGAAGATTACCTATAAACTATTGTTAAAATTAATTAAAAATCCTATTTTACGATTTAATTTTAAATTTTTGTTTATATTTAAATCATATAACGGATTAGGTAAAGCATTCGAAATGATTATACAACAAATTACAAAAACAATGATACCAACAAAAAAGTCACGATGAAATAGCGAAAAAATACCTTTATTTGATAATGTAAAATATATAAACCTACGATTGGATATTGGGAATATGACCCAGTTCTCACATTCTTTCTTTATGTATGAATGCGTATGTCCCATGTGTCATCAGCCCTTTTTAACGTCCCACTGCTGGGCACGGGCCTCCCTCAGTACGAGGGGGATTAGGCCATAGTCCACCGCGCTGGCCTAGTGCGTGTTGACGGACTTCACATGTCTTTCGAAAACTTGCTAGGTTCTCTCAGATATGCAGGTTTCCTCACGATGTTTTCCTTCACTGTAAGACAAGTGGTAATCAGGATAGAAATGATTCGCACATGAAAATATCACAGGTGCGAGACCCGGATTTGAACCCGCATCACTCGGTTATGTAAGCGAGCGCGTTACCGCTGGGCTATCACTGCCCTGTCCCATATTATGTTTATAAAAACCATCGTCACTAAAACAACCCCTGTTTATATTATGGTAGAATACGACAGTGTTCTATAAGTCCCATAGCAAGAGGTGTTTCAACTTTGTACTCATACGTATTATGTACATATGATAACCTGTTGGCGAAATAAAGGTAGATAAAGGGTGATTTTTTAAGCGTTTGGTTTTTCATTTGGAAAAAAAATACCATAATATGGTGTTAAATATAATATTTACATTGGGAAGTTAAAAATCATTACTTGCCATTTATGTTTTAAAAATTATTTCGTGCAAATGTTGGCCTCCACTACGTTTTAAATGATCCATACGCGAAGTCCAATTGTGAGGTACTTTTTCAAGCATATCGGCTAGAATATCACGGATAACACGTTAATTTTGTTTTCTAGTGCTCGAATTGATGCTGGTTTATCTGCATAAAAAAGAGTTTTTACGTACCCCCACAAAAAATAGTCCAAGAGCATTAAATCGCACTTTCTAGGCGGCCTACTTACTGGTTAGAAACGAGTTATCCAAGCAGTTGTTACCAAATTCCGCACCAATTTTACACTATTCAATATTAAACCATCCACTACTCATAGGGTGCGTACAGAAGAGAATATTTAAGCTGAATCCGGATGACAGCCTATATGCTTGAAAAAGTACCTCATAATTGGACTTTGCGTATGGATCATTTAAATCCTAGTTGAGGCCAACATTTGCATGAAATAATTTTTAAACAATAAATGGCAAGTGATGCTTTTTAACTTCCCAATGTAAATTTTATATTTAACACTATATTATGGTATTTTTTTTTTCAAATGAAAAACCAAACACTTAAAAAATCACCCGTTACTTCACATTAATATTATATTTTTACTACGAGACTACCGTTGCGTCGCGTGCAGTTTGCACTATATAAATGCCTATCCCTACGGCCAGCTAGTTTAGTTCAACATGCAATTTTATTAATGTATTGATAGTAATTTCCATTTTCCACCTTTAACCTATTACATACTTATCAAATGTAAACCAGTTTTTTTTTTAAATCTGTGATTTGCCCAACGGATAAAGAGTACCTCTAAGCTCCAGATGCTTCCCCCAGGCTAAAGAAAAAATATATATTATCTACTTAGTATTCCACAGCAACCGCGTATGATTGGGTCTCAGGACCTTGCGGTAAATTTTCTCAACGGTAAAACATTATAATGCAGTTTTTGAAATGCCGCCCCTAAGTAATTACCTACCATCAGGCTTACGTAAATAAAATTTAAAAAGAAGAAGAAGAAAACCCTAATATTGTCATGTTTCTTTGCCGTATGTCGCAGCAATTACTCAAAGACAAAATGATAATTACCTACTATGTTGGTACGTGTTAAATATTCTAATTTTATTGTTTTCCAACTTAAACTAGACGCATTGTTTTAGAAGAATTTTCCGCCATTAATACTATCAATTAATATTTTTAGTGGATTCGATTTCCAGTTAAGCTCACAAAAATCTTTTGCTAAGCTTTTGATAACACTAGCAAATCAGCCAGTGGAAATTTCGTTAAAATTGCTCTAACCATTTCGGAGATCAGTAGGAACAAACAGACGGATGGACAAAAACATTAAAAATGATTTTTTTCCATAATTACTACGGCATATTTTATTTTTTATTTTTAGACCAAATTTTCATTTTTCACTTTTTTATGATTTGGCATCAAAAAATTGTTATTACTCTAAATTTTCATTCTTCGGGCGCGGGAATTGCTAGTAGAAATATAAAAGTTCTTTTTTTCTATTTTATTTGGTGTTTCTAGTAGGTAAATTGGTGATAGTTACTCTAGGTCTAGGGAGCTACAGACACAACACAATTGATTGCATTATTGAGAAAAAAAATTGCTGCTTTACATCTTAAGGTATATATAAATAAAATTGAAGTGTCCGTTTTTAATTTCAAATTAACAGCTTTTCACTAAATGCATATGAAACAATATACGGTAATTACGAAAAAAAACAATTTTTAAAATTTCTGTCTGTCTGATTTTTCCGGCTAATCTCTGAAACGGCTGGACTGATTTTGACGGGACTTTCACTCGCAGATAGTTAATACTATAAGCATAAGGAGTAACTTAGGCTACTTTTATTTTAGAAATTTTATTTATTTTAACCCGCGGTCTCGCTCGCGCTAAAACTAGGGACAAACCCGAGCGAATCGAGGGTGAGTTGCTAGTATAATATTATACTTATAATATTATACACGCTGAGAATGAGAAATACATTTATACATATTACATACCACAGTTGATTACCCAAGTAAAACTCACGGGCTAGTACAGTACATAAAAAATACTATCCGCTTAAACCTAACAGAACCTGCCGAAGCAGACCACACAGCCGGGGGTTGCTTCCACGATACACTCTGTTAAAAGAGAAGCACCTGGAGAAACCCTCGTGGTACACCACCCACCATGGTAAAACACGCCCTAGTACGTTTTGCATTGAAAAGGTATAAAACGTACATTTAGGGGAATATAAATAAAATAGGTATGCTATTTTAAGAAATACTAATAAGTAATATATCTTACTAATATAAACAACATAAGTACAGAATTTTATATTTACCGCCGCGCCGTACACATTTCCGGTTACAATGTTGCCAGAAATGTACAAAGCAAATTATTCGTTTTCATCTATGATTCGTATATTGCTATATTTGTATATTGATCAAAATAGTAATAATAGCTATCAGTAAATAGTTACATACTAACACGATTTTGCTACGGTTATTATGGGCGTCTTGCCGTTAGGAAGCAAATTGTATTATTATAGTATTAAAATAATTTATTGACTTATAACAACATTTAATTGAAAATTAATTTTCATCTTAGCACCATCTGCCCTAATGTAATAAAATGTAAAAGTGTTCCTTTTTAAATCTATACAAAAATACTTTTTTGACACTATCATCATTATTCAAAACATAAATTGAATTTTATGAAAAGAAGCAATGGCCAGATTTTAGCGTCCTTGCGAGCTGCGCGTGTATAATAAATTATATAGATGCAATCACTTTTTATTTGTAAAACCCATTATTTTAATATATCTATCCCCTTTAATATAGATTTCAGAAGTTTATATTCATTTACGATTAGAAGTTTAGTACGATACACAGACAATAAAGTACTTAGAACTCTATTAAATTACTTTAAAAAAACAACTTGTGAAGAAAATTCGCCATGGTCGTAGACAGACATAAGACTTTTTAAAAGTATTTCTATTCCTTACCAATTTTAAAGGATAATTATTTGCATATTTTTTTCTTTTGTCTCATTCATTATATTCTGTAGAAAATCTACCACTGACGCCTCTTTTTTATGAATTTATTATCATTATCATAAAATTTCACATTTATAATAATTGTTAAATTACATTTTCAAGGAACCTCGAGATAATATTTTTTGAATATCAGTCTCGAAATAATGTCTAAAAATACTAAATAGTCAAATTTCGTGAAAACATTGTTACCAGAGTATAAAGTTGCACCGTGAATAGATTCTATATGTCTTGTCTGGTATGTGCTCTACCCTATTAAAACATAGATGATAGAAGTGTGAGTTTTGCTTTTGTGTAATGTCTACTAATAAATTTGAATATATGTGTGTCGATATAGATTATACTTTTTAGCTAGTAGCTACGTAGTCGTAGATATTTTTTAGAGTAGAGCAAATTGAATCTCTAGTTAAATAAGTGAAGGCCTACAAGATGCCTCTTTTTGGAAAAAAAGATTTTGGAAGAAAATCTAAAAAAGAGAGTAAAGATCCTGAGAAGCAGCCATCTATCGAAGATAAATATGTTGTAAAAGATTTACTTGGTACGGGAGCATTTTCCGAAGTACGACTAATTGAGAGTAAGGAGAATGGACAACTGTTCGCGTGCAAAATTATCGATAAAAAAGCACTTAAAGGCAAAGAAGATTCATTGGAAAATGAAATTAGAGTTTTGAAAAGGTTTAGTGAGAATGCAAAAGCTGAGGGTGCAGAGAAAAAAATGTTTTCACACCCTAATATTGTCCAGCTGCTCGAGACTTATGAAGATAAGAACAAGGTTTACCTTGTAATGGAATTAGTAACAGGTGGTGAACTTTTTGATAGGATTGTTGAAAAAGGATCGTATACTGAAAAGGATGCGTCTAATCTTATTAGACAAGTACTGGAGGCTGTGGACTATATGCATTGTCAAGGAGTAGTACATAGAGATTTAAAACCAGAAAATCTTCTTTATTACAGTGCAGATGAAGACAGTAAAATTATGATAAGTGATTTTGGACTATCTAAAATTGAAGATTCTGGTATAATGGCAACAGCTTGTGGAACTCCTGGATATGTGGCACCTGAAGTCCTAGCTCAGAAACCCTATGGCAAAGCTGTAGATGTGTGGAGCATAGGAGTTATTTCTTACATTTTACTATGTGGATATCCTCCCTTTTATGATGAAAATGATGCAAATCTTTTTGCGCAAATTCTGAAAGGTGATTTTGAGTTTGATTCTCCATATTGGGATGATATAAGTGAATCGGCTAAAGATTTTATTCGTCATTTGATGTGTGTAGATGTGGACAAGAGATATACTTGCAAGTAAGTTAACTATAGAGACAACATTCCTTATCAAATATTATAATTTATGTTAAAATGTATAAAATTTATAATTATATTATGTTAACACAATGAAATGGGCTCCATAACAGTTTATGTAATCCAATCTTGAATTTTGTTTTTAACCTTCTTATAATTGATTTATTACTTATTGACATGATACAGTATATATTGACTTCAAAATTGTATTTCTAATAATAATACTCTGAACACAATGTAGTAATTTGTTACCAACATGCTAAAATAATGAAGCCATAAGTTAGATACTAGAAAGTCTAGAACCTTGCAAAGACAGCTAGTGAAATCTGTGTTACATTGTTTCACTAGTATTCATTAGGAGTTTTATATATATATATTAAAATTGATCGGGAAGCATTTTTGATGAGATGTTTATTTTTTATTAGTATTATATATGTTTGGTTTGGAATAAAATAATGCCTATGAAGTATATTATCTATACTTTAAACATTATTATGTTCTTATCAGAATGACCTTTGAGTTTTTAATTATTAATATCATAAGTTTCTATCATTATTTGTGTGTTATATTATTAAAAACATTAGTGAATAATATACTATTCTAGCTTATGATTACATTCCCTTTTTAATTTTTGTTGTGATTGAAAATTTTCAGACAAGCCCTTGCCCATCCATGGATTTCTGGTAATGCAGCCAGCAACAAGAATATCCATGGCACTGTTTCTGAGCAACTCAAGAAGAACTTTGCCAAATCTCGCTGGAAACAGGCATACCATGCTACCACTGTCATTAGACAGATGCAAAAGATGATTCTCAGCAGCACCAGCTCAAGTCGCAACAGCAGCAATCCGCCAAAGCCTGAGCAATAATTATATCACTCAACAGCTACTTACAATGTGATGAAGGTACTTAATGGTATATATCTATATCAGTACACAGTTTACACTAAATAGAATGACAAGCAATTTGGTATGACATAATTGATTCTGCAGACATAACTAATTGAAATTTATTGATCTGCCAAATGCCACATAGTATAAAGATTTGTGTCATTGCTAAATTGTACAGTTGCTTTTGTGGCTAATGATTTGACCACTTTAATAAATGGTTATAAATCCATTTAATTAGATATTGATGACAATCAACGAAATGTTTTAGTATATTTGACTAGTCACAGCATTTATGCAGTTTTAAAATTTTAAACCAACATAAACTATTATATGATAGATAATTGCATAATGTTTGTAGGTCATACATTTTAACTTGTGTAATCTAATTAGATTTCTTACTGAACCTTCTGCAAACTATTTCTATTCTCAGAATCTCATACTCCATGTCATTGATGATAATCTCTATTTAACCTTATAACATGACATTGTATGAATAAATATATAAATATAACTTGTATCTTATAAATATTTTACTGAACAATCTTCAATTTCTTTTTACCAATGAAGATAAGTAGGTTACACATTCTCTTCTAAGCATTCTGTGCTAGTAATTACTTATAGTTATGGTGATAATCACTTAATGCTAGGGTTTGTTGCAAATTGTTATTAATTAACTTAACTATGAGACATATGTCTATGGCTTTATATTGGTCTGATAATGTGACATGCTATATGTATGTCAATGTTAAGTGAGATTGTTACTGTTTGAAAAGATTGTCCAAAAATGTGTATTCAGAAATTGCTATTGATATCTTTAAAATTCAAAGTTTGTTAAAAATGGTAGTTATAAAATTGCTAGAGTTGCAGTTAGCTTGTCTTCATATTGTACACAATAATTGTATTAATGTTCAACATCTCTGGACTGGTAAAAAGTAGTAGACTGACTTGTTGTAATTGACAAGTTGATACAATTATTGTTGACATTTTAAAATGGAATGTTGCTATATATTGTATTATAAGTATAAAGGTGTGATTATAATATTCCCTATTTAACCATAAAATAGTTATCTTCAAAATATGTTCTATACAATTAATAATAATATATAATAAGTTAAATAAAATTCTAAAATTTTATCCTTCCTGTCTTTCCAAATAATTAATGTATTAACATTTAAATGATTTTAAATTAAAAATAATGACAAATTTTCCATATATTGTCTTTATAGTGGAGCAAGGGCCTAATATTTAGTTTCAAAAAAATGTAATTTGCACATACACTGATGAGTTTAGTCTCAAGTTTAATTTTGACTGTCTGTATTAGTCCATATTATGCATCAATACTTTCAGGACATCATTATTGTTAAGTTAAAAACTTATATAGATCTACTATTTGTTTATTAACCAACTTAAATGTAAAATTATGTTAAAATAAAACTATATGCTGATTCTACATTCCTATAGGGAATAATACTGATTTATGGTAAAAATTTACATTCCAATTTACAGTATTTCACTATTGCTATTGCATCTTTACAATTTTTGTTTATTTACTAGTTACTACTTCTATGATTGACACATCAAGAGCTTTATTTTAACTAGCAAGTGTGCATAATATTTAGTGCGGCATTCCATAAAGGTACCATTGTCATGAAAATGATATCCAATAATTATACAAAATGTGTTTTAATTAACGTCGATAAAGTACAATCCATCTTATATTTATTTCTTATGAAATGGATTAATCAATGTATGTATTATATTCTTTTCTATATGTTTATGTCTTCCGTCCGACCTTTCACGCCCGACATTACGTTGTAGTTTTATTTCGTAAAAGTATATTTTTTTATCAATTTAATAAAATTATGTAGAAAATATAAATAAATTGTAATTAATAATAATCGAATATTACAACAAAATATTTTTATACAGTTCTACATAGATTGAAGTGTTGACATATTTTGTGTTCATGGAGGCTGTGACGGGAGAACTGAGATTAGATAAAATATCGATTATATTATATTCGAATTTAAAATTGCGGTAATATTATACCTATAGGATCCAAAAATTTTTTGTTATATTTCAGCCTCAATATTTTAACCCCCTAATATCAGACTAAGTACCTTTATGAGTCATGACCACTCCTTAAATTTTTATCCATCAAATGTTTTATAATTTTTATATTCATGATTTTTGCATGTCTATAGGCTTACTTATTTGTATTTTTTTATTCAAATGTAATTTCTTAATTAATAATATTGTTTTGTTAATATTGTCTATTGGTTTATTAAAAGTAGCAGTTACTTAAGATATTTTCTGATTGTTGTTCTATTACGTAGGCATAGCTAGTCTTTACTTAAAATCTCAATTGTAATAAAACTTTTTTGTTACAATATGTATAATTTCTGTGACATTCTTTTTTTTACTTTAGTTACTAGTTTACTTTAAGTTTACATAAAGAATTCTAACAACTTGCGTCTTGCGCTTAAAAACTGTCTGGTCCGAATTTTCTAGTGATCTTTTGTACCTATATGAAGTCTTCACTCTGGTGAAGCATTGTAATGTACTTCAAATTTATTTTCCAATTATGTAATTATAGTGTACTTATTATTGCTTAATTGTAATGTCTACTATATAAATATATCATTTAAAAACGCCTTTGTATTAGGTATGATGTTATATCTATATCGTAATATTTGTCACTATTTTTATAAATAAGAAGTTATAAAGATATGATATATAATCTGTGCGACTATCGATCGATACACATTGTGTTTGTGCCATTTAAATTATTTACGAGCCTTTTAAGAACGTGATAAATAAATTTAAAATAAAATAGGCTTTTACTCTTTTATTGAAAAATAAAAGTTTAATCGTTATTTATGATATTATAAATTGAATTTAATTATACGTTTGCTTAGTATATGTCTATAATCTATATTCTAAAAATGCAAAATAAAATATATTTTTAGCGTTCTATTATTCGATATAGAGGCTTATTGTAATTATTGTGTATTGTTTAATTTAATAGCTTAAAGTAATACATTGACACACATTGTCGAAGTTAATTTTACAACGCACAATTATTAAAATATATAAAATCGTAATCATATTGTTGCAAACTTTATTTCATTAATATTACTATAATTTACTTTATTATTATTTTTTTACATTCTACGAAGCATTTCATTAACATTATTTTTGTAAACATGTATGTATATTACCAGATTTTTAAATAGATCGACACTATATTTAATATTTATAAGGTATATCCCTTATGGCCATATTGTCTATACGAACCTTGCCATATTGTATGCGGGTTGTACTAGTTACGTTCATCACACTTGCTCTCTCTTAGATGCGTATCTCATTAATTTTTCACTGTGCCAAACCATATCGTGATCAGTGATAGCCTGTTATACCTACTTTTAAATTAAGAACTCTTGTATACATAAATAATATGAAATTTTACTATATATTTCTTACTCGATTGATTTACGCAGTGCTAATTATAATACATCCAAGTTCCTTAAATAAACTATGTATCTCTTTATTTTGTATAATTATAAGTGCATACTTACCTAACACATTTACTATTTTTCGACGGTTATTACTTAAGTGTTTTTAACGCAACTTTTTTTTATTAGCACAATAGTTTTAAGGGTTGGGATAAAACATAAAAAGTTATCGACAAGTTTCTTTCTAATATAATATGATAAAATAGTTTGCCGCATCTCGTAGTTTTGTTGTGAAATTATGTTAGCCCCACTTTATATCTAACTTAAACTGATGAAATACATATTATTTATGAAGATATCTGATGCTATTGATTCGTAATCTTGTGATTTAGATTTTATACTTCTTGTTCTAAACAAAAAATATTAGTAGTTATTAGATGTTAGTTCTATTTTCAATGTCATTGTAAATAAAATGCCAACTTGTTGAAAATCGTGTTTTATTTAATTGGAAATTAATTAAAACTTAATATTCATATGTAATATAATATATTTTATAAATTAAAATTTACATGATGTGGGAATGTTCATTGAAGTTCTTCTCCCAATAATGACAGCTGTTTCAGAAACTGAGATGCGTTTGGCAAAGTCGTGGCGCCGTAAATAATTTTTCTCACTTGTCCATTTGCTGCTTGTTGCTACGAATAAAAAGTTCAGAGTTATGAGTCATAGTTTATTATGTAACAGAATTTATATTTTGTTTTATAAAGCGTAGTTCTTCAAGTATTAACAATGGTAACTGATCGGATTCGTGACTACAATACATAGGCTAGGTATATTACACTAAAATATAAACTGAGACGGTAAGATCTGAAATAGTATTGAAAAAATAATAGTTTTATTTATTTACTAGTCATTCCCGAGGCTTCGAGCGTGTTCTTATCATTTAACATTTTATTTTTTGATATTAAATCATAAAAAAATGACCTGCAAGTAAATAATGTGGAGAGGGCCACTCTTATGACCTAGGGCAATAAAAAAAGCCTACGACATATACTCAAACCTACCAACCAAATATACAAAAAAAATCGGTCAAGTCGTTTCGGAGGGGTTCGATAACAAACACGAGATTTTTATACATAAGATTTAGTAGACAATAGTGTTGCCTTACCTTAGCAAAATCAAGAATATTATGGTACTCGATGTAGCTGCCCCCGCCCACCACGAAGACGACGGCGTCGGTGGGCGGCGGCGTGCGCGACGCGCGGCCGCGCCCCGTCGCCTCCGTGCGCGCCGCGCGCGGGTCCAGCCACACCAGCGCGCTGTCGCCCGCCGTCAGCGCAGACTCCAGCGCGCGGCTCACTGGCAGCTTCTGTTGTAACAAAATTAATGCTTAGCTAGGTTACATAATATGCTTAGTGCACCGAATTAAAACGTTATAAGGGCCCTACAGTACTCCGACCGCTCTAAGTTGAATTTACATTGAAAGGAGTGAGCGCACGCCATTCAAATCAGTCCACTAGTGGCAGTTGTGCATCGGAAGAATTTCTGTAAAAAAAGGTCATAAAATGCCGTCTTGCGTATTCAAAATGTGTACTAATAATTCAACGAACACCAACAAAGCTAATGGAGTAACATGCCATAGGTAAGTACAAGATTTTTCAACACAATTTGCTATTTTCGTGAGTGTCAACTCACTGAAACTATATTCTGTCATTTTGAGTGAAAGAGAACGAATGTTTAGTTTTACTCGGGAGTAAAAGAGACAACATGTATTTGTCGGTACGGTTGTGTAATCGCAGTTTTGCCATGTTTTTCAAGGTCAGGGCCCTTCTCACGTTAAGGCTTAGTGCCTTTTCGCACGAGCCGGTTGCCGGGAATCCGGCGGTGAATTGTGTGGCAATGTAGGTACTATAGTAGTGTTAATACCTCGCTGCAGATTCGGCCATAAATCATTCGAGTGTTTTGCTCTCTTTCCCACTCACGGGCCTTATGGCACGGCATTGTGCATTATTACGCTGTGCGTTACTGCAGTCGATGAGTGATATCGATAGTCCTTTTTTTGTATCTTTATAAATGGGTGATAGAAATAAAAACACGTTTATTTGACACGTAATGGTCTAATTTATTTTTGTAGCGATTTAAATATACTTAATAGCACAACACAACTAAAATAGTTAAACTAAATAGGCTAAACATATTTGCTAATTACCCTCTTTAGTTTTTAATAATTAGTTAGTTAATCACATTAGTACCCATTAGTTACCCTGCATACTTAATGAATGTAGTATGTTTACGTCGTAACCTTGATGATTCCGTTATCGATAACGGCCTTGCGCGCGCGCAACCAGCGCACATCCCTAGTTCGATTATGATTTATGGCCGAGTCTGCAGCGAGGTATTAACACTACTATAGGTAGCTTTCACACATACCGGCGTAATTTGACCGGCATATTACATACATTTCGCCGCCGAATACCCGGCGCCGGCTAAACGGCAACCGGCTCGTGAAAAGGAACTTTTAGATCGACTGGCGTGCCCTTGGACAAATTTTAAGTTTTTAGCACAAAAATCCGTCCCGTAATTAAAATAAATAAAGTTTCTAAAATAAAAGTAGCCTGTAGATTGAAAGTTCGTCAATATCGGTCTAGCTGTTTTAGAGATTAGCCGGAATAAAATAAATAAATAAAGAAAATTTTAAAAATTGATTTTTTGACCTAAGTACAGTATACCTATACTAAGTACATTCATATGTATTTTGTGGAAAGCTGGTAATTTGGCAGTGGTAGCCCAGCGGTAACGCGGTACCTTGTGTAACCGAGTGATGCGGGTTCAAATCCGGGTCTCGCACCTCTGATATTTTCATGTGCGAATCATTTCTATCATGATTACCACTTGTCTTACGGTGAAGGAAAACATCGTGAGGAAACCTGCATGTCCGAGAAAACCTAGCAAGTTTTCGTAAGACATGTGAAGTTCGCTAACACGCACTGGGCCAGCGCGGTGGACTATGGCCTGATCCCCCTCGTACTGATGGAGGCCCGTGCCCAGCAGTGGGACGTTAAAAAGGGCTGATGATGATGATGGTAATTTTTAATTACAAACAGACACTTCTATTTTATTTGTATGCCTAGATGTCTACATGTATATTATATTATGTTGATATTTGCGCTTCTTTTAACCCGGTGAGTACCATATAACCACTTGTTGTATGGGTTAATGCATTTCCGATCGCTAAAAAAAGGCTCTCAGGTAAAAGAACGATATGCAATTAATAACGGGCAGACTCATTCCCGTGCCTTGGAAGTTTCTAAAGTCGTCAGTTTTGCGCCTGACCCCTTACCGCTAGTGTTTTTTGTTTCTTGCCCAACCAAAGTCAGAGAGTAAAAATAATAAGTAGTCAATAATAGAGAAAATATTATATTTTACACTTTAATATTAGCAGCGCCATAACCTTTATATCGAAGTCCCATTAGTTATTTTGGACACAACAATATAATATTGTGAAAGTAACACATTTACATATGTTATTGACTTACGTGTTTCTTTACAACCAAGTTTTTAACGCCCTCCATTACAAAGGACGATCCTTGCGAAACCAATTTAGTGAACATCGAAACTGTTTTAGTGCCTCCACCTTCGTATTGACTTTGACTTGACATTCTCGTAAATCCCCTGTAATAAAATGAATATGATTATTTATGTAGAAATAACTTTTTCATATCTTAAAGTTTACAATTCTATTAGATAAATTGTAACTAAGTATAATAATTTTAATAATACTTTGATTTCATAGAGTATTAAATTTCATATTCGACAATTATTAATAATTAGGCAATAATGTTTTAAATTTTTATGTTAGTAGTAGACTCTAAGTATTTTTGGGTTTTTGTATAGAGTTAACGTGTAAAAATAAAATACCCTTATGACAGAAAAATACCCGGAATATGATATAAAAAATATCAAATTTCGTAAAATATATTTACGTTCTATTACGTAACTTGTGTTAATATGTTACTTTAATATACTAACTTTTGTGAATGACTCTAGTTATGAAAATATATTCCTACAACGATATATTTCAATTTTATAATTAGGGTCAAAAAATGTTGTTTGGAAAGGTTTTTTTAACTCTGTGAGAAAAAGCCTAGCGAAGCCTTAAAATGTGTTTTTATCTGATATAATGGGGTATTACATCAATTTTTGAAAAGTGTCTCATTTAGATATTGTAGTGATAAAAAACCACAATAAAGCACACAGCACACAATTTTTACTCAATCGATAAGTGTTATAAAAATACATTTAAATTTTTATATATTCAAATTTCGTGCCTCATTGGTCGAAAACGCTGAACGCAGTGGACGCCATTAATACTCTGTGTGTCAGTACGTCAGTAGGTTTTGTAAGCAACTGCGCTGATAATTAGTTTAAAAATGAGTTATTATTCTACTTATCATTGGTGTGCTGTTCCTGAATGCAAGAATACTAGTGTAAAAAAACACAGAACAAATTATTTATTTTTGCTTACACGACGGTATGACGTAATAAAGTGGCGTCTTTTATTTCGTGGTGTTTAAAAACAGATAAAAAAAACTGAAAACTTTAAATTTAATTTTAAAATTTGTTTTGTTACTTTATGAACCAAAACTAACATTTTCCGAATGCTTTTCGCCTAAGCTATCATAATTATATATTTTTATTATAATATAACTAGTTTTCATATGGAGTAAAATACCCTATTACATATATTATTACAAGACAGAACATTTTTCCTAATATTAACTTCAAACAAATCCTTTCATTACAAACTATACCATAAATAAACCAGCAAAAAACATCAACACACAAAAAAATATCACAAAAAATCCCACTTACTTCCACCGTTTCATATACAACATAGGTTTAATATCACAGTTGGCCGCTATCAATGCACTTTCAAACTTCTTATATTCCTCTTCTGGTATTTCCGAAGTGCACAGATAATATATGATAAACAGGCGCATCTTGTCTTCTTCGGTGCCCGCACTGGAGTCTGTTATTAGGTCCATCACCGCTTTACTCTCAACAGCACTGCTTCTACTCATTATTTTTTCTTCTAATTCAAAGAACGAGTCGAGCCTTCTAGATTTTATTGCGTTCAAGATCGCTGAAAAAGCGCGTATCGTAAGTGTTAGACCATAATGATAAGTAGAAATAAGTGGCTTATTTAAACTGGTATTTAGGTCAATTTTATCCACTATGGATGTAAAATATAAAAAAAAATGTAATGATTTCTTTCAATGATTACTGAAAAGTGTAACATAACAAAAGTAATATTAAAGCTGCAAAAAAATCTGAAATTATTTTATTCGTTATTCTTAAAAGATATATAAATTTGGTCTAATACAAATCAGAGAAGTTACATATAAACTATATAACATATTATGTTTATCTATCAAATCCCTTCAGTATATCTTCATAGCACTCTTTACAGAAGCCGATCCCCTTGTTTTAGGACTTTTCGTCTGTCTGTGACCACTGGACTGATTTTCATGAAATTTGGTATGATGATAGTTATCTCCGTCAACATAAGGAATACTTTTTGCTGCGAGAAAATACCACTACGCTAAGAAATATACTTACCGTTAAAAGGCACCTAGGGAATGAACTCCGATGGCGCTGGCTAATTCTATAGTCTTTAAGAAAAATTATAATCTATACCTGTAGCGATCGTAGTGTGCATATCGATGAGACGTTTCTTTTCCATCAACTGCGGTAAGGAATTAACAGCGCTGGTCAGTCGCTGGGTGTTGTCGCTAACCATGCTGAGGGCGATGTCGCTGTCTGCATCGAGGCCCATTGATGTCCTTAGCTTCTTTACCTCTGCCTCTGAGCTCCTGTTGAATTAAATAAATAATAGTTTAAAAAACTAAAAACACGCTTTTTATAGAAAACCAAACTAAAAAATAGAAAATAAATTTTAATGAATTTAAATTAATTATTTGATTTTAAAAAAAGCGTGGGGTGCATGGTGTCAATAGTTATAAATATTTTATTGACAGATATGAGTAGAGTGATTATCACTTTGATAATATCTTAAAAAGCACAAAATTATTCCATAATTGTATCAAATTAGAGTATTGTCATCGGTTCTCGATAAATCTACAAAGTTTGAACGAAATCTGGCCGTTTTAAGGGGGTCAAAATCGCGCCCAAAGAAGTCGGTTACAAATATACAAACATACAGGTGAAGCTAATAAAAAGAAATTATTCGGAGTCGGTGGTAGCTTACTCCCAGACATACAGACTGACATTTAACTTAAATTCTATATAATAATGTAAAAGTGACGATTTAAAAGTGCTTGTAAAAGTCTATTTGAATAAAGTATATTTTGATGTTGATTAAATTCACTTTTTTAGGTTTACGCGAATATTCGACATTATAAATGAAACTATCTTTTCGGATTTTGTCGCAGATTTATTTTATTTTTAGTTCCTAATCTTTGGTCCCGTGACCATTATTGCTACAAAGCATTCGAAACGTCGAGAAGATTCATTATAAGGTTATCTATACTAATTATTAGTAATTCATATTATAATCAAAGTCTATGAAACATATAGTCGGTTAACAGATGTGACACATGACAGCCCAAGCTGCCATACACTAATGTCCCAAGCGAATGTAGAGCAGCTTGGGCTGGTTGTCATGTCCGTTGGCCTACTTATGTTATGTTTCATATGCTTTGTTATAATCTTGTATTGTTTGATTGAACATGCTAATCTCAGGAACTACTGGTTCAAATTGAAAAATTCTTATTTCTTAAAAAATACACATTTTTACTTACTTACTTTTAAGATTGACTCACTATAATCTTTTTTATAGTGAGCAATGAAATGGTAATGGTAAATAATATGATATGTAAAATAAAAGAACTTGTTTTTCGGTCTTCAGAACGCGGGTGGAGCCCCGCTAGATCCAATTTTTTAATATTAATACATCTTTTAAAATTAAACATGACAGCTAGCAACATGACAGTTATACCTTACATTTTCTCCATAATATTATGATTTCATTGAAAAGTAACTGTTTTTATTTTATACCTGTATTTATCTAGGTCTTCTTGAATGGCCTCAGCTACAGTGGGAAAAGGGCTGCCTTTATGCTCCGCCCACAAAGGCTCTTTTGAATCCAAATCACAAATTCTAGTTTTGGCTTTTTGTCCAGGTATTACTGGCCCAGAAGTTTCTGGTACAACTGCTCTAAAATTAAAAACAATATTAAAAGATGTTAAGTTTACAATATTTCATATTAACTTATTTGGATATCACAGATACATAATGAAATAAGATATCATTTATTTAGTTTTTAATTACTTCCGTTTTGCCTGTCAGCGAACAGGCCAATTGAATATAATTTTTTTAACCAACATCCAACGCGGAACAAATGTCCCAGTTCTGAGAAGGTCTAGCAAAAGAAATTGAGTAATTAGAAAAAACATTTGCAGCCTAAAATAGTAATTAATTGTATTTAATAAATATGTTGCCATAGTGTGGAAGCTGCTAAATCAATTTCAAGGTTCACAATTAATCATTTATTTTGTTCTTACTATCCCATTACTTCAGATCTAGCAAAAAAGTTAAAAGATTGTTAAAATATCAAACCTATTAAGAGACAAGTCCAGAACATCATGAGCTAAAGCCTGATAAGTCCAAGTGTGATGTAATGGTGTTGCCATATCCATATTTCTATCAAGCAATATTAGCATAGGTCGAGTAAAGCTAAATGAACCCGCCTGTCCATGGAACAAATTATTCCGTGCATCCCACAGATTTTCTCTTAACTTTTTATCAAGTTTTTTTGCTACCATTTCTGCTGCGTTTCCTCTATTGCATCTTATTATTGGAACATTACCTGAAAAATAAGAAAATCTATTCATATAATAAAATTCTAACTTACTTGAATCTGTACATTCAATATTTCTTAGAAAATATAATATTATTTATTTATATTTTTTTCTCCAGTAATATATAAAATCTCAGAATCTAAGAATTTGGTTTCTTCAGTCCTTAAAATGTTGACAGAGCCACGAAAAATGCTAGTCTTACTTACATAAGTAATAAACTATAATAATATAATACTCAAATATTTTTTTTGTAATTTGATTTGGCTATAAATTATTTTTTTGTCCTTATTTATGTTATTCTTATAATCATTATGCATACCAAGTGTAACAAACACTGAGAAGAGGCTTTCAACTATTTCATCCATTATTGCTTCCATCTCTGTGTCCTTTGTGTCTCCTTTATTTATTGCTGAAAATTAATTAATTTTTATAATAAATAGTTTCAATTAATTAAATCAGACTGAGTTGGCATTAGTTTTCTGTCAACTGTTTGTATGTATATAAATGTAAGTAAACAATAAAAATTCCATAAGTATGATTTTTTTCACAATATCTGATGATAAATGAGAAGAGTTTGATAGTTTTTCTCTCTTTCACTTAACAGTATTATAGCTAAATGGTGTGACTTTTTAAATAAATTTAGTTAATGTTCAAGGCAAAGAGCCCAACATATTTACTTGCTTCTACATTAAATTATTTTAAAGAGAACCTAAAATCTTTTGTTGCTAATTAAAAAAATAATCTTTACCATAGTAAGACACTGAATCAGATTTCTGGTGCTTCATAATAAATAGGTCATCTTCCAAACAAATGAAATTTACATATTGATCAAATATTTTGTGAATGCTCATAACAGAATTAGACTGAATGGCTGATGCTGCTAAATCCTCTAACTTTTGCCGAGTTATTGGTGATATAAAGTTCAAGTGATACTGGTCATATATGCCATTATCCAGGTCTTGGCATATTCTGCCCAGGTTTTCCTCAGATGGAGCACAAAAATATACAACAGGTACTTCAGGAATAGAATCTCGATCAGAGTGTAATTGTCTGGAAAGTACAAATTCTTTATCAAAAAAAATGAATAGTAATTAAATGGCTGGAATATTCTCATATTATAAAGTATAATAGTTTTGTAAGTAAATTGCACTTACACATGTAAAGTTACACCTAATTCTCTTAATTCTTTGACAGATATCAAAGGAGAAATAATATCTTGACCAACTCTATCATAAACAAGCACTTTCCATGTAGGCTCATTTGCTACAGCCTTTGTTAGTGGTTGGTTCAAGTTAAGCATCTGCTTTAGAGCATCTGAAAAATAAAGAACATAAAACAATATATTTAACAGTTAGTACATTAGTAAATGTCAATAATAAGTACTTACATTTATTTTGTACAATGAAGAATTGGTCATTTATATAATTATATTTTTTTACTATTTAGTTTTAGATAATTAATATTTATTAAGTAGTAGCAGTTGAAAAATACCGATGAAAATCTTGCGAATCAATCTTGGTAAATCTTTACTTACTGAGTTGGCGTTCTCGTAATGTTGACATTGTGCTGAATGAAATATACTGCCATCAAATATTGTATCACGCAGTCTTCAATCAACTTAGTAACCTAGTATTTTTTATTTTCATTTATGAATTGAACTAAATATTACTCTATTATACATTTCCAATTCCAATTTCTAGAGATGGGTAGCTATTTAACTAACTAGCTAAATAGCGGCTATTCTCAAAATAGCCACGGCTAAGATATTCGTTAATACGATAACTAGCTATTTAGCTAAATAGCCAAAGAGTATAGATAATATACTGATAAATACAAATAGACTATAGCGGACAGCTGCCACAGATTACATATAAGCACTACGTTATACAGCCGTTCCATGCAGGCATAGCTGACTAGCTAGTAGCATAGATAACATAATACTATACTAGTCTAGTAGCTAGTAGCTATAGCTAGCGAGTAGCCGGTAGGTAGCCGTAGCGTCTCTATAGCCAACGCGACGGACCGGACGTAGCTAATAGCTATTTAGCCTAGCGAGTAGGGCTCACTGAAGTTGACCCAACTTGTTTTGATTTTCGGATTTTTTTTATTTTTAATTGTCTGTTCGTCGTTTGTTCGTCAATGTTCGAATGTAAAAATTGTTAGTTCGTCTTTTATTTATTTATAATTAATTAAACAAATGTTCACCCTTAAGTTGGACACCCTTACTAGATATCTTTATTTTTATCGCTCAGATTAATTAATTTTGATCAATCATCGTTTGTTCGACGACTATTGGTGATTGTTCGATTATAAAAACAATTAAATTCCCAATTATTAATTACTTTTTTGTGTACCAAATACCAATGTAGTATGTACTCTGTGATGATATTCGAAATGGAGCACAGTTCACAGATTACTATTATATACTAGTCAAAAAGTGAGCTGCACAATTTTAGCACCCCATCGAAGGATTTTTGAAATCAAAATGACCTGAATCGATAGGTCTACGTTCGGTCTGTATAGGTCTCTTATCATTTTTGGTAGGTCACCTGTGGTTTTTTAATAAATAATTTTTTAAATTTATTATTACTTTAAAAAAAATTTAGCACCTCATTGAAACGGAAACTGATTAATCTTTATATTTCTACATTCTTTATCGTTAGGTCAGTATCGGTCTCTATAGTTTTTGCTTTTATATTATCCATTTAATTTTTTTTATTCAATTCAATTCTCTTGTTTAATGGCTTAAAAGCGTGCCAGTTGAGCACAGATTACTTCGCCAATGTCATTTTTTTATTATTAATAATTATAAATAATTGACATTGACAATGTCATAAGTCATTTGACATCTCATTTATGTTACCTTTTGAGCATTAGCTTCTTGAACTTATTGACTCTATATTACCGACCAATCTCCTTCGTGTCTTCTCCATTCTACGTGACATTGGCGAAATAATCTGTGCTCAACTGGCACGCTTTTAAGCCATTAAACAAGAGAATTGAATTGAATTAGCTTCTTGTATTTAGGCTGTACATTTTTATGTCATATAATATGTATTGTATAGTCTATAGTTATTTAATATTATTATTATTTTTGATTTGTTTTTAATTTATTGTTTTGATTTTTGTGTTTTCTTTATTTATATGTATTATCATTATTTTTTTATGCCTTCATACTTTCTATTTTTGGATTTCTTTTGTGCATTGCTATTTTCTGACAAATATATAATAATATTACATTCTTTTCGTTTAAGATATTCTATAGAAACATGATTGAAATCAGCCTTATTTAATTATTATTATTGATTTGTTTTAATTTCATTGCGATATATGAAAAAGAATTTTCCACCCTCAAATATTCTGCTGACCCTTTTTTTTATTATGACATTACCATTAATTTAATATAATAATAAATATATAAATATATTTATTTTTATTTATTGCCTTATTAGGCAAACAAATAAAAAAACATTGACACAAAGTATTTGTTTTTTTACGAACAGCGCCCTCTAGTATTATACACAGATTCTAAAATTTTATTTATATAATTTTTATTATTATATTAAAAATTAATAGCAATATTGTAATAAAAAAAAGGGTCAGTAGAATATTTGAGGGTGGAATAATTATTTTTTGCGTCATTAGAAATAAAAAAATGAAGTAGCGCGACATCTATGGTTAAACTTTTAGTTTACTTGTACTGGTGTGTGTTGTTTAGGTCTGACGTTACCCATATATAATATAGATGGCGCTGTAGATTAAAGATATATTGATTTTAGATTGACAGTTTTTAATAAAATAATTTAATAATACGTATAATAGAAATTCATTTCTTTTCAAGGAAGTATAAAATAAAATAAAATAAAAAAATAAAAAACGATAATAATATGTTCCGTAGCGGGATTCGAACGTTGTCGCGGCTGCGTAGCTAACGTACTATCAGTCGGTTAGTGAGTTACCCAAATAGCCAAATAGCTGAATAGCTGGTTATATAGCTAGTTATTTAACCACAAATAACCGGCTAGCTAAGTTATTGAGATTTTGGCTAGTTACCCATCACTACCAATTTCCATCAACAAATCTGTCAAACTGACAGAATAATTGGTCTTCGACACGTCGGCTATTTGACAAGTGACGTCAGTTTCTTCTTCAAAATAATCGGATACTTGCATGGCATACTTGCGTGGCACATTTTATAGTAAACTAGCAATTCCCGCGGCTTCGCCCGCGCCCGGTGGATGAAAATTTAGGTTCATAAGAATTTTTTGATACCAAATCATAAAAAAGTAAAAATAATAAATTTGGCCTAAAATAAAAAAATATATATATCTGGAGAGGGCCACCTTATCACCTAGAGGAATAAAAAATAGCTTAAGACCTATTCTCAGACCTACCACAAATATACAAAAAATACCTTTAGTCTAAGTCTCATTTGCATGATAACGTATAAATATAAATATTGCTTTTTATTTTATTAAGGCGTTACTTGTATATGTAAACGCATCAAGTAAACGGAATGTATTTGATGGTAATGTAATATGTAGACATGCCCTTTACTTTTTAATTCTATCCTTGGGAAATGCATTGACACATACCACCCGTAGGAAACAGGTGGTTATGTGGAGCTCATCGGCAAGCCAGTACTATCCACTAAAAGGCATGGGCGTCGCAAGATCGCTTACGCAATCAACTACACTGGGGCTTGGGCAAACCTAAAAAACCTTCCTCAAAATATTGGGAAATGCAGCTAGAAAAGCCAGTACTACCCACTAAAACCCAACAATATCTCCCTCCATCTTAATGGGGCGACGCATGATCACGCGATCATGATAAGCATTAACCACGACGCGCCGACGGCAGGTCTGCCAAAGCAGACCACACAGCAAAGTGGTTACTCCACAGTCTACTCTGTTAACAGAGAAGTACCTTTTTTTAATGTTGGGGAATGCATTTACGCATATCATCTGTACACAACAAAAATCTGTAGTAGTTATTTTAATATTTCAATGATGAATTGCAATATTTGAATCCTACTTTTTATTTTTTTAAAACGCAACTGTTGTGTTTTTCGCCGACCCTTCTCAGAACTGCCTTTCGAGCCGGTAGTAGATACCTTATAGACTTACCAACAGTAAAAATATCAAATTTTTACTGTGAACTTACATACTGACATTTTATTAAAAATTTATATATTTTCATAATGTAAAAAGTGACAATTCAAAAGTGATCAAGTAAAAGTCTATTTGAATAAAGTATATTTTAATTTGATTTTGATTTATTCATTAATGTTTCATTCGACGGAAACCTTGGTGTGCGTGTTAGACTCGCATTTCTCTGATTTAAAAAATATTATATATTTTGATACAACAATATATTGCGTCAGATGTTTTTAGTAAAGTTTCACTATATATATAAGTATGTAAATTGAAATGTAGCGGAGATTTTATTCAAAATGAAACAATGAAAAAAATTTACAGACAGATACAAATAAGGTCGTTCAGACAATATCATACTGCTTGCTTTAACTAAATGCCTAGTGTTTCACGTACTATAACAAAAGACAGTAGGTATTCAACATTTATGAAAACTTCATTTTGAATTTTCCTTTTCCTTTTGAAATACGAGTGGTATTATATACTACTCCGACTTTTTTTACAATTTTAAATTACATTGTTTTCATTAATTTTCAAGGGTACGAAAACACCGTCATTGTATAGCCATCTTGTAGAAAATGTTCGCAAACTCTGTACATTTTCATTTATAGTTCATTTTAGTAGTGAAAACAGTAAAAAAAATCGATAGATGAAGACAGAGCGTGATGATACTTACATGGAAAATGAGCGACATGTCCTCAAACAGCATTTTCCTATGACAATGGGAGATTTTAACAAATCATTGTTAAATATGATAATCATAACAATCATTAACTTTTTAATATTATGAAGGACAACTTAACGGGCCAGTTGTTATGTTTCCCTGTAGGAATGTAAGGTTTTCCTGTAGTAATAAGTAGTGACCAGAGCAATATTTAATACTTATCCAATAATTATCACTACGCAACATTTAGATACATAAAATTCGACGGTAGCTTGAAAGTGGTTGCATAATTATTATTGTTAACTTGCTTCATGACTTTTTAACGCGTGTCATAATTATGTATAGGTATATAGCAATGTGGGATTCAAACGCGTAAATTTTTGATGGGTAAAACAAAATGGATCCATCCCAGCGAAAGCTATCCCAGATCACCGTGCCACCCGTTTTAGCCTTACATTAAAGGAATAACCGACAAGGTTGGATCAGTATCAATTTAGACTATACATTCCGTTTTCCAAGCATGAAATACCCCATACCGAGTATCAAGGGTCTACAAGATTGATTGCAGCTGCGGTAGTTTGTACATTGGAACCAAACCGAGCCAACCATCGTGGAGACAGTTAAATTACATGTCTTTTTAACTCTTATTAGAATCTCTGGATTGAGCTCCACCAGCCAAAAGTTTTATCCACCGAACGGCACGAAGTATGGTTCCCGTGGTGGTTGAGATTAAAAAACATAAACATAATAAACATAATCGTGAGGATGGATACAGTGTCCAAGAAAAGGTATCGCAGTTGTCCACTCAACGTACCTGTTACCTGTAGACAATGTTAGTGTCGCGTGTAGCGGCTTTAATAAATAAAGATCAAGTGAGGGTATCCGCAAAAGCATGTCGGATTGTTGCAGGCGATGCCGTACGAAACGTTGGGAATAACGTATAAATTAGCCATTTTAAATACGCGTTAAAGATCCGTATTGCCAAAGATATACATTCTTCGATCATAATGTTACATATGATCGAAGTATACATTATTCGACGAATTTACAAATTGACAATATATTGAGTTGAATGAGTTTATGAATTTTATAGTTAGATTAAGGAAGCTTCGGTAGGCAAGTTAAATTCGCGTGTAACTGGCTCTGTTTAACGCCATGCGATTTTTTATTAAAACCAATTTAGATTGTTACATATAGAGCTTTTAATATAATTGTGAAAATATTATATACGACGCTACTATTTCTATAATAAGCTATATTCCATTGAATTTTACCTTCATTGTCTTAAAAGAATTACATAATCTTATAAACATTAGTTTCGGAGTTTAACTGATTAATTTGCATATGAGTTATGATATAATACACTTAGTTGAAGTTAAAGTTATAGATCAGGAGAAAGTCTTTAGGTCGATAGGTGGTGGCAGAGTGAGACGCTTCGGACTCGGTGCTTTGGCAGTGCGCGCGCGGTGGTGAAAGGTGATATGTCGATGTTACCAGTGAACACAATTCGGACAAACATGAGTGTCTATACGTGTATATTACTTTTTTGTGCCATAATTTTGAACGGTTAGTTAACAGTCGTTATGTGTTACATTTATGTTAAATGATATTATGTCTTAAATTATTTATCATCTTATTTTTGATGGTAATTAGTTTAGACGTAATTGTTATGCAAGTCACTTGGTGTTGGTATTATTTTAATGGTTCTTTTTAAGTAAGCGGTTATTACCATTATATATACGTAATCATTACATCAAAATACAGTGAAAGCTATTTTAAAGTTAAATCCGTATATACGCACGTAAGTTACAATAGAAGAAATCAAATATATAAATCAGCTGACCAGTTTGTAATATCAGTCTATTAATGGGTGTACCTACATAATTTTAATGTATAATTTAAATGTTTTAGAAAGTGTCTAGTAATAAATTGTGTAATAATAAGTAGTTAAATACTAAGTACTCGTGGGACACGTCCTTCTTTCGCTTGACATTGAGACGTGATCGGCTGTAAACGAAAAAGCATGATGTGCATTCGGAATCAATTATATACATAATATTTTTCCACTTTTTACTGTAGTTTATTAAGACCGTAAAGACTATATATTGTGCATAGAATTTTCTTACCACCTAAAAGTTTCATGAATGAAATCAGTCATGTTAATGGCTATTTTTAATCCATTTTATGTAAGTCTGTTGTGTTTTATCCTCTACGCATTAAAGTAAAATCAAATATATTTTTATGCGATATAATATTATTTCTCATTAAAAATAAAGCATTACAAAAAACGTATGTCTATGTACATTCGATCAGTTTTTGCCTTGATATAAATGTTATAGTGGACTGGTGTCTCGACAGGTTTATTGAGTATGTGCAGTTGCTTGCATTCATTAGGTACAATTTTTTACAACTTACAAGCTCTTGGCACCTTCGCATCGTTTGTGAGCGCCACCATCAACCGTTTTATTCAACAAACAATTTTGCATAAAGTTATTACCTACCTACTTACCGAAAATTAGATTTTTCTCGGAGTATAGGTAATTTATGAAATCAATTATTTGATTACCTTATTCTAACACAAAAATATTATTTTATAAGTAGCTTACATCAAGTTTATGTTGAACTTTTAGTGATTAATTTTAAAGTTTTTTTAATACTTTGTAAGCAATTTTGCTGTACGACACGTTTGGCTAAGTTTGTATTAGCCTTACTTGTTCGACGTTCGATTCCCGCTGGGAACATTCATTTGTGTGACGAGCTATGTGATGTTTGTAATCCAGTCATGGGTGTTCATATTTATAATATTACTAGCGACTCACCCTCGCTTCGCTCGGGTTCGCCCCTTGTCTTGTATATATTTACTTCGCACCACCCGGTATATACTCGTATTTGAGTTGATTATAATATGAATTGCACGCACCATGGCAACGGTCATAACATGATAATGTTTGTTGTTTTAACTAACTTTTTTCGATATAGTATGTTATTCTTAAGAGACAGACATATGCCATCGCGGACTTTTTTGTAGACCTATATAAGATACACAATTCCACCATACATCATTTAGTTATATCTCAAAAGGTTTAGTCAGCGTTTTCGTTGAAAGCTCCCAGACGGCTTATATTTTTCCGACACCTCCAACAGATATCATTATATTTTAGCCAATTTATACAAAAACTTGACAAATTATATATTAAAACCTTCCTGGAGAATCATTCTATCCATTGGTGAAAACTGCATGAAAATTGGTGCAGTAGATTTTGAGTTTATCGCGAACAGACAGACAGACAGACAGACAGACGCGGCGGAGGACTTTTTTTTATAATAATATGTATAGATAGATAGATGTACATATTTAATGTTGTATAGGTAGGTATGTTTGGTGTATCAACTATCTGATGTTAATACAAAGCATGAAACTACTTAGATGGGGTTGTGTGATAAAGTCTTAACATATTGAAGTTAGTTCTTTTTAATTTTAAGTACATAAAAGTTATTATATTTGCAGGTATTTATTGTATAAATGTATTATTACAATTAAGTATCTTTTACTTTTCATTGTATCAAGTTAAGTGTAAAGCGTATTGACCTTCCGACAAAAAATTAAAATTCCATCGGTGAACTATGAATGCATACCAAATGGCTACGAGGCGCGCGACGTAGCGATTAAATAAGTATGAATGCGGAAAATGAAATAGTTTCTATATATGGAAATTCTATTGGGCAGATGTAGCATAAATAATCACGTCATATTACGTTTATAAAAGTTAAGAACTTCCATAGAATAATCGTATTAAATATTATGAACTACGAGTATTTCTCAACTATGTATATTGCCATTAAATGCCATATTATAAGATTTAACTATTGCAATGAATAAAATTACTTAACTAGCGACCTAATCTCGCTCCGTTT
This sequence comes from Boloria euphrosyne, assembly GCA_951802675.2. Classification (NCBI taxonomy): domain Eukaryota; kingdom Metazoa; phylum Arthropoda; class Insecta; order Lepidoptera; family Nymphalidae; genus Boloria; species Boloria euphrosyne. The sequence goes on from OX637878.1 coordinate 6,292,750, forward strand.
GGGTTCTCTCTAGGTACGTTTAAAAATGGTTAGTGTATATTACTCAGAGATTTCTCAGATAGTTTTCCGCGGTAGAAAGTATCTCATATAACCTAGCATACTCGGATAACCTAGCATACCCGGATAACCTAGTATACCCGGATAAGCTAGCATACCCGGATAACCTAGCTTACCAAATTCATCAAAATCGGTCCAGTGGTTTTCACGTGATGAGTTTCCAGACAAGCAGAAAAAAATCTAAAAACTTCATATAGTTTCGGCTCGGTTTCGGTTTATAAAATATTTTATGTACAGATTTGACACAGAATTTTATTATGTGTAGGTATTTCGGAACAATAACAACGAGCTAGGTATAGATAAAATTATATAATAACTTGACAGTGGTCTAGTGACATAAATATCGATATTTAATATTCATGAACTCGTTAGCAGGTAAAATATTTATACCAGACTTATATACATAAGTATATATAACAATATCATGAGTGCAGATGATGAAATTTAAAAATTGTATTATTTGACTTGACGACATGTTTGTCTCAGTTTGTACTGTTCAGCCACTTGTTGTGCTAACGGTCGAGGGGTTCGAGTTTCGCTGAGGACATTCATTTGTGTGATGAAGACGAATCTTTGTATACACTCCAGTCATGCATGTTTATATTTGCCTATAAGTGCCTATAGTATGTATTTAAAGTATTCATAGCACAAGGTTAGTACCTTACCGTGAAACTAGATGGTTTTTTGTGTTGTTGTCCCAACATACCTATTTAAAAAAGATAAACAATATCCGAGCAAAAAAGAACAGGTCTTTTATATTATGTAACCTAACCAAACCTATACCTATAAGTTTCAAAGTAATAACGGTCAAAAGTTGTGTTCGTGTATTTTTCAATTGGACTTAAAAATAGCGAGAAAGTTTTACAGGTGCATCTTGAAGCCAGGGCCGCCAGACCTTACTTATTTTCTCAGTAACTATGTGTAGGAGATTAAGTAGTTTAAGTATGTATTTTGACAGTATTATATCTTTTCTTTCTTATCTATACCCTCTATTTTGCGCCGATGGCCAATTAAGAGGTACCCGGTACAAGTCTGGCGGCCCTGGGATCTTGGACTATAACAGATTGTTTGAAATTAGCATAGCACGTTTTTCATTTGTTTGAACACATAGTATGCTCTCCACTCGCTTTTCTCGCCTTAATTACAAAAAACCCACCATCGCAAAACGCTCCACATGGGAAACATGATATGAGTATCTTAAAAATTTATATTCGTGACTTTTTAATGAGTAAAGAGTGAATATTAGACAGTGTTGTCAATTTCTTGAATTAAATAAAACACTTAAAATTCGCCCAGAACAGTAAATAGGGAATATTTCATCGAAACAATTCTGTGTTTGACAGCTTTACAAAAGTTGACTTCGATCAACGTGCAGCTATATTCACTAGATATATTCTTTATACCTTTTACTTTGAGCTTTATGATTTCCATATTGGTTGAAAAATTCTTTGACAAAAATTAGTTTTTTTGGTACAGACGTATTACGTCGTACGTATATATACGTAGTATTTAATAATAAATGACTCAAAAAATATTCGCTAAACAAGCTGTTGAAGGACAATTTTTAAGTTTCATTTAAGAAGTTTTGTTAACATGGTTGTTAAATGACGTACGAGTATTATGAATAATTATTCAAATGTGTACGAAAATTTTAATTCCAACATGCAAACATATTTCGTCGTAATTTGGGAATTTTTCATCTCGAACCACCAGATAACCTCTATCTTGATAATGTACAAAATAATGTACTTATTATTATTTGAATACCTTACCTAGTTAGTTTAATTTAAAATTATAAAGTTTACTGACGGTAAAAATACTCGTATCACCTTGTGACCTTTCGTAGCAGTAACTCGTTGGCAAATTGGAAAAGGCATTAAAATCATATGACCCGGTGAAATCTGTGTCAATTTTATCTGCTTTTATACAAACATAACAATTCTTGAATAAAACATATTTATATTTAAAGTTTACTGGTGAATGAACTTGTCATATTTTGTGAAAAATAGTAAGTCTAATATAGGACAGATTACCTATAAAGAAATAAATAAATAAATATGTTGGGACATTATTACACACAGCGCCATCTAGTTCCGTGATAAGCTACGAAGCTACGATAGGCAGTGGTAGCCCAGCGGTAACGCGTCGCTTGTATAATCGATTGATGCGGGTTCAAATCCGGGTCTCGCACCTCTGATATTTTCATGTGCGAATCATTTCTATCCTGATTACCACTTGTCTTACGGTGAAGGAAAACATCGTGAGGAAACCTGCATGTCCGAGAAAACCTAGCAAGTTTTCGAAAGACATGTAAAGTCCGCCAACACGCACTAAGCCAGCGCGGTGGACTATGGCCTGATCCCCCTCGTACTGAGGGAGGCCCGTGCCCTGCAGTGGAACGTTAAAAAGGGCTGATGATGATGATGATGATATATTATAAATATATAATACAAACTGCAGACTGGACTACATACATTCGTGCTCAAAAAGGAATTTCCCCAGCGGGACTCGAACCCGCGACCGCTGGCGCAGAAAGTAGGGTCACTCCCAACTGAGCCAAACTTGTCGTCAGTTACCTATTTTCCTATGATCTATGATCCGCGGGTAGGTATTTCTCTGTAACCTAGTGGTTCTATTACGGTGGAGCTTTTAGAATCTCTATCTTTAGGTCTCATTTAAGTAAATTGTGCAATAAAACCTAGAAACTATTGATTTCACTTCTATTAAATCCCGAATAACATTTCTACAAAAATTTTTAGCATATCTATATATTAAAGCTTTCCACACTTTAATTCGTACGTAAGAATTCAATATAAATGTGTAATTTTTTATGGTGCTTATGTTGATAAACTGTCTTTATCGCTCTACGACTATATCTAATTGATATCGTGATATAACAACTGTTCTTAAAACGATTCAATTTGTTCCATTTCCATATCTAGTGCGGGTCATGTTTATGGTACCGAGGTAAATGAAACAATAAGTGTGAAGCCACGGATAGGTGATTATTATAAAAAGTATGAATATTTCTTTTCGATTGTCTCACGTAAGTAGGAAGTGAAACTATTGCATGCTATATTATTGTTATCTAACATTGACATATTCGCTTTACTTATTGTTGTATAATGCCTACAATTATTCAATTTGTAGAGGTACATATCCGGTTTCATAATTATTAGGCGAACGTGACTACGGGGGTGTAAAATGTAAATTTTGATCATCATGATGTGATCTTTGATCTTGTGTTAATTGTTATTCTTGAAGAAAGTAATGAACAAACACGTTATACCTATATATACGAAGTATGTAATATAACGGTGGCATGAACAAAAATATTATAAATGTTAAGAAAAATTGTTTTCCTGCAAAGAAGAGTTAATGATCGAATTATAAAATATTGATTTAGTTCTATGCAGCATTTCTTATTTTAATTATTTGTATAATATATAATTTATTTACTTTTTATGGCTTAAATTAACCTAGTTTTGTCTTATAGCTTTAGTCCATATACATTGAGAAGTGAATACTATACAAAGAGACGACTTATTCCCTTTTTCCAAAGTGCCTGCTAGCTGGGAGGCGGTTACCAACCTTGCAGTTTTCATTTGCGCGTAAACAAATAAACTGTAATTCTTTAAATACTAAAATATTAACCGAAAATAGAAATGCTATTACCCTTACGTTTGACGTTATTTTTTATTCTAAATATGTATTATAATGTATATTTGCAATTGGCTCTCCTAGACTAGAGTCTTTTTGATTTGCATACACAAAATTGAAATACTACCTAACGACACTGTCCTATCCAAATCAAATAAATTATAGTATTATGTGATCTTTGAGTTCATACAAAAGTTTCAGATTATCTAGCATTTGCCTATTTATTTGCAGATCTACAATTGTTTTTAAATCTCTATTCAGACTCTTAAGATGATTTTAAAACAAAAATAAGATAAATCGATCCCGCCGTTGTCAGATAACAAATACCATTAAATTTTATTTCTATATTTATTATGTCACTTTGTTACTTCTAGTATTAAGACAAATCTAACGATATCTTAAGAATACATTCAATCTAGCAGGGTGTAAGTATCGAATAATCTAATAATAATAACTATAATTGAAAAACATTACCTTCCTTTATTGCAGCTGGGTAGAATGTTTTATAGAAGGCATTGTTATTTTTCATAATATATATGTAAAAAGTATCTATAACTATATAAGGCAGAATACGCTACGATAGTAGTCAGTCATAAAAAAATTCCATTACCAACTATGACCTTTTGTTTTTTGATTATAAAGCAAGCATATGCATAAGTAACGCGACTTAAATCAAGATATATGTTAATACTTTGAATAAATGTTGCACATTATAGGTTAAGTAATAAATAATAATCTATAAATATTTATAAAGAATTTTCGTAAAATCATAAATAGATAATTTAAATTTCCATAAAACGGTCCAGTGATGCGGTCACAGAGTAGACATACAGCCAGACATAAATTAAAAAAGTTTCGGCCTCTGTATCGAGAATAAATATCAATAAGATTATAAATATTTAATGTACAGATTCGATTTAGAATTTTATTATACACGTATGTATATAGAGATAGATGTAAGTCGACGCGTTTTAAGGAAAACGAAATCGCGCATCGAATTAATAGCATTTGCAATAGGTGCTTATCTTTGGCCTTCATTTACCAGCCATCGATTTAACAAAGTATTACGAATGATCAAAGATACTCTTAACTTAACTTTAAACTTTAAATTCGTAGTATTCTATTATAATTCTCATTTCTCATTGCATTTTTCCTTCTTAATATTATTTTAAGAATTGCTTTATTTATTATCCTTTTACTACTTTATTGATTGATATTTACATATAATATTTCTAAAGTTTTCATTATCAATCATAACGACCGCGATGTATGACTTAAAGTTGGGCCACTTCTGATAAATTAAACATTAATTCTAGTTCTCCTTGGGGACGAGGTTCTAACTGGTTTGTGAACAGAATAATATACGCACTCAACATTTGTAATTCCGCACAATTACATACATCGTAAGTTTGGAAACCAGTCGACAGCAAGTAATGTTCTTCCACTATGCAATCTTATTTCGGTCACGTGACTTTGAGGCTCGAGATTACATAGCCTTGTTATAAAAATATAACTTTGGACATGAAAAAATATAAATAATGGAAGGAGAATACTACTAAATTATGCAAAATTTTACATTAAATATCTAAAACAGATTTTAAATTTTCATTTTGAATAAGTTATTGAAATAGATTTATGGACAATTTGAGACGCTTTATATAAAATGCAAGACCTTGTATTTTTAAATAAAATAAAAAAACAAATGTTTGCAATTTTAAAATACAAGGTATTGAGAAGCACAACATTATGCGAATATACTAGGTAATCAATAGGTATCCAATACAATCTATAGAATATTTAACAAACATCGTTACACATGAATATAACCGTACAATATGCAATGTAATTTCCTCAAGAATTTATGCTAAAATCAGCAGTTGATGTTATATATTATTCCTCTTAAACGCAAGTGCTGATAGCTTATTTCGTTGTAAAGTATGGTTGGTTTCCTGATCTAGTACAAGTAGGTAAATAATGCTATCAAGATGATTGACGCCATTTAGAGGTACATATCCGGATTGACATTTTTCTTATACATGTATATCTCTATACACGTATAATGTACATTCGTCATCATTTTCAAATTACTAGTGTATACGTACACCATATTAAAGTTTAATTTTTAATTTAAGCTACTTGTTGCATAGTAAAATAATTCAAGAACGATAGTTCCATAGAAGGCTGGCTTAGTTTTTTGGGTGAGGTCGTAGGCAGAATTAGGTGCGACATAAAATCTTTGATTTAGCAATGACGGCTTGTCGTACTAAAAAGTGATACTAAAAAGTTATAACTTTACTGTACAAGTATTTTTTCACACATTTAACTTTTTAGTTATTTTTGCACGATTATGAGTATTTTTTGAGACCGCCCCTGAAGTATAGATTTTTACATACACATTTCGTGTTTTCGTCTCGAGACTCCGGTCAGTTAGTGACCATGATACAGTAATCATATGTGTCAAAAAATTTACTATAATAACGATTGCTAATAAATAACTGATCTCATACTTTTTTAGATTGACGCGAATATTTTACATTTCAAATTAGAGCGATCGCTTCGAATTTTTTTGCGAATTTTAATTTTTGGTCCTTGACATTTTGAATGCATTATATCGATCATGATGATGGAGACAATATGATTGCTGTAAGGTATTCGACACGCCGGGAACCAAAAACCAAAATAAATCCGCCAAAAAAAAAAAACGAAAAGACACGATTATTTAAAATCTCAAATTTTCGAACTCCAAACGATTTTTTGAATTCCAGTCATGGTTATGGTTTATATTTATAATATGTATGTATTTAAAGTTATCATCATCATCATCATCATCAGCCCTTTTTAACGTCCCACTGCTGGGCACGGGCCTCCCTCAGTACGAGGGGGATCAGGCCATAGTCCACCGCGCTGGCCCAGTGCGTGTTAGCGAACTTCACATGTCTTACGAAAACTTGCTAGGTTTTCTCAGACATGCAGGTTTCCTCACGATGTTTTCCTTCACCGTAAGACAAGTGGTAATCATGATAGAAATGATTCGCACATGAAAATATCAGAGGTGCGAGTCCCGGATTTGAACCCGCATCACTCGGTTATACAAGCAACGCGTTAACGTGTAATGTATTAACTATCTATCCATGGAACTAGCTGGTGCTGTGTATCAATATCCCAGCATATTTATTCTATTTATTTATATGTACTTTATAAAGGAAATTTAAATATTTATTTATTAATAATATTTTATTTTTTATGTTATAAACATAATTTAAAATTATATTTGTCTAATGATTACAGTTAATTGCCAGAAAGACAAGGAGGCAGAGGAATTCATTTGTCCCGAAGGTACTCAAGGCAATGGCAATTTTGCTGATCCGGCCACTTGCCGGCGTTTCTACCAAGTGAGTGCTATTAATTAAAATTTATAACGATTAAAATTTTAAAATTAAATAAGTTGTTGTTGTCTTAAGTTATGTCAAGATTATGCACTTTAAAATATTTTTGTTTAATGAGCTACTAGAAAAAATATTCATTTTCACGGATGTAGAAGCTGCTTTCAAGTATTTTAATTTAAATAATTAAATACGGTAAGCTTAAAATATGTATTCCAGTGTAATACCGCTTATACCTACTTACCATCTATGTGACCGGTTTCAAATAACTACTTATGTAAGTGAATTCTTATTGACAATAATTTAAATTGTATGAATTTGAGATTAAATTACTAATACAATTTTATGTAATGGTTGTACGTTTTATAACTTCTTAACAGCTGTCTATTGCTTATTGAATTTCATCATTACTACTAAATACATAATATTTATCATGAAAACATGTACTTCTACTACTAATATGGAAAATGAAGTCATAATATATGATTTTTATATTAATATATTAGTTATTATAACATGTGACAGTGGTGGCACAGTGGTAACGCGCTAGATTGGATAATCGAGTGATGCGGGTTGATGCGGGTTCAAATCCGAGTCTCGCACCTCTGATATTTTTGACACAGTATAATGGTATTTTATTGCATCCATAAAATACCACCATGCTTAGGACATTACTTTTTATTCTGATTCATCAATTAATTCTCGAGAGCTCAACATAAGGCCTTTAAAAAGATACTATACCTATGCAAGTAAAAGAATAAATTCAAAAAGCTTTGTGTTTTTTTAGGTACTTATTGTACCTATTAAAATTTTAAGCACACTCAGTTGCATTCAACGTTTAAATAATTCATTACATGGTATATATATGTATTTTCCTAACCACAAACATTTCTTTTTTAGTGTGTAGACGGTTATCCTTACTTGAACCGGTGTCCATCTGGCTTATACTTTGATGATATCAGCAAGTTTTGTACTTTCAAAGCTGAAGCAAGATGTGGACCCATAGCAACTAGTAAGTTTCGTCTTTTTTCATGCAATTTTTACCTTTCCATTTTTCTATTACAGTTTTATATAACGTACTATTGTAAACAATGTATAAACTGGAATGAAAATTGCAATAAACGTAATTCTATCAACTTAGAACTTCACACCGATTTACTAACTTAAAGTTACGTTAGTGGGAGTGTGTAGTGTATACCCACATGACGCAGTGATAGCTTTATTCCCGTACACACAAGTGTACAGAAACAGCGCCCCGTGTCAGGAAACAAGAGAAGCGAGACAAGCGGGATAGCACGGATGCCAAACATACAACTGCGAATGCCTGCTCACACACTACGACTGTTTACCGACGGGACATGCACTCCACCTATGTACATAGCCTCCGTTGCGATCTTGGAACGATTGTTTGAATAGCTTTGTGATCACGAGTTTAATAAATATTGAAGTAGAAAACGGTTTTCCACCTCAGAACTTCAGTGAGAATTTGGCGCTCACTTCAAAACTCATCGAATACAAGTCTATTTAAATAGATTACGAAGATTTGGTATTCAAATGAATTCAAAAATAGTTAAGTAAAGATTAAGCTAAAGTAACGTTAATGTTATTTCTCACAATAAAAGTTTTAATGTCTGAACTTCTAGTGGTCTAAACGCTGGCTGAGCTAAAGCCTGGAACAGTTCTCAAATTTAAGACTTCCTCCATACTGAATATTGCGTGAATTAAAAACTTTATTCAAAGATAAAATAAATTGCTGAACATATTTGTGGAAAATTTATTACCAAATTTTCTTTTTAGTTAGTTTCTATTATTACACTTTAATGTAGAATGAAGTTAAGAATAATAGATTAAAGTTTGTAATAGCAAAGTTATGAATGAGATTACGAACTTATTTTGTTTATTATTTATTTATGTCTATTTCAGCGCCAGCTCCTATAACAGAAACGCCTCTAGACTTGGCCACAAAGTGTGATCCGGCGGAATGTCAACTGCCATACTGTTTTTGTTCAAAGGATGGTACCCTAATACCAGGCGGTCTGGACCCGGAGGACGTAAGTCTGTGAACAATAATGCCATTGTACTGGCACTAAGCACGCTAATTGAATTAGAACTAGATATTCAAGTGCGGTTGGATTTGTAGAAACTAGATTGCGAGTCTTCGTATTATTTCTGCTAGAATAAGTTTATTATTCGATTTCGCTTGGAGGGAATATAGTGCATAGCTGCATTAACCTCAAATACTTTAATGATGATCAAAATATGATTTTAGTAAAAAAAAATTTATAATAGCTCATTAATATACTTAAGCGAATTAAACTTTTGTTTATAATTGTTACAATTTATGTCAATTAGACTTAAGTTATTACGAGTATAATCTTCATAATAATAAATAGACAGCAGCTATGTAAGTTTCCACTCATATTTATAAATATTGTAGCAGTTGGTAGAGATATTGACATAATACTACGAGAGATTTGAACCCGAAGGACGCAAGACTTTCAACAAATATCATTGTGCTTGCGGAGGCACGTTAATTGAATTGCAGGACTACTCTAGTGCAGGATTTGTTAACATTAGAACTGGATTGCGGGTTTTCATACAATTTCTACTTATTTTAGTAACAATAAGATAAAGATATTTTTACTTGTGAAAGTTAAGTTTTAATGTTCACTTATTTACTATAGCATTAGCAATGATTCCGAAATTGGGAACTGAGGAATGTAAGATAATATAAAAAGATTTGTATTTGCAAAGAACTTATTTCAGTGTTAGAATTGCGAAACACTATTGGCATTTCTATTTTGTTATAAAATCTATTAACTTGCAGTTACAAAATATTTGAAAAATATTAAGTATTTTTTTTTTTAATTTATTTATTTTAGGTCGCTTTTTAACATCTAAGGTCATTAGCGACCACATTTAATATACATAATTTATATCATACAGTAATTTATATAAGTTTGTACATATTTATCATTTTCAAAAACTTTAGTACTTTATGGCAACCATTTATATTAAGTATTTTATTTGACACATTTAGAGAATAAGTAAAAATTAAAAAGTACTTTTGACAAACTCGCAAACTACCTATGAGTATATGCGAAATCTTCTCCTATTTTAAACCGATTTTAATTTTTTTATAATGAATACACTGAGTATTATTAATGATTTTTTTTATAAAAGAAATCCTACCTTATATTTACTTTATTATTTTTTAGATTATTTATTTATAATATCAGTAAAGGTTTTACTTCAGTTAAAAAAATAATACAATTTATTTTCTCTGGAACGTAGTATTTCAAATTTATTAAATTTAAAGTTTACTTCAATACAATACTGAAAAATACTTTCGTTTTATTTTAAAATGAAACTGAATTGCATGCTATATATTATGAGATGCTTGAATCCACTTAACACAAATTAAATTTCTCGAAAGATATTTTCGCTTTGAGCTTTATTACTTTTTAGATTTAAAAATAAACACGTGACATATACATACGCACATTTATATATACGTATATAATATATTTGTAAATTAAAGTTGTTTAAAATAATAAAGGTCATATAGACGACGCAATTTAAGAGTATATTAGCTTTAATATTAATTCATATCTGCAGTTAACATTAATACCTTTCTTTAATTCCAGACGCCCCAAATGATAATGCTCACTTTTGATGGTGCCGTTAATTTGAACAACTTTAACTTGTACAAGAAAGTTTTTAATGGAAAATTACGTAATCCCAACGGATGCCCAATTCGAGGCACTTTCTTCTTATCGCACGAGTACAGGTTAGTAGTGGTATTTTATAGTAATAAGCCTCGAGCACTCTAACGTATTTTACTAAAATATTACTAATGAAGACTTGAGATTACCCGTGAATGGTGCGGTTAGCCGCATTTGTCTAGAGAACGTTCGCAATAATGAAAGTAATATCCGACTTACTGTCATCAGATTATATTTCAATCGAAGCTAAGATGGGAATAAACTAATGGATTAAATTTCCGTTTCAATTTAATATTGTTTATTAGTGGTTATTTATTAAACTTGTTGCAAAAGTAAAATTGTACGCGTAATGTCATTTATTAGTGAAATGACTCGAATCTACGTACATATATAATCATTATTATTGATACAGTGACCAACTTTTTAGATTTCAGATTTTTTGTCTGTCTCAACTGCAATCCACTAGACAGATTTTCATGAAATTTAGTATGACGATATCTGGCTGGTAATTCGGGCTGGATACTTTTTACTCAAGGAAAATATCTTATTCTATGTAATGCATATGTATACATAAATAGGGACGAACTCGAGCGGAGCAAGGGTTAGTCGCTTGTATGAGTAGTACGAGGTTTCAAAGTTGTTTCTATTAACAACTTTGACATAAAGTATATCATTTTCTACGTAATATATATGTTATATAAAACTTACCGTAAGCTTTTTGTGTGCGAGGCGTGTAAAGTAATCGAATGAGAGATGTTTCGTTAGGCGACACATAAGAGCCGTAAAATTGGGTTATCTGCAACTGAAAGCGATTAAGCCGTCTTGACGTGTCCTTTTTCGAGTCTTTACGTGCTTTTATATTGTCTAATTTTATAAAAATCTTATAGATACTTTATATGAAGCTTTAGTAAATGTTTTTTTATATTATTTTCTATACAGATAAATATGTTGAAGTGACTATTTCTAACCAAGTAGTAACTAACTAAATGCATATGAAAGTCTTTGATTATATATAGTCGAAGATGAAAGTAACGGTAACGCTAACATCAAAAATTTAATTTTTGAAACTTTTGTCTGTCTGTCTATTTATTCCGGCTAATCTCTGAAATGACTGGACTGATTTTGACAGGAACTCACTCGTAGACAGCTTATGTTATAAGGAGTAACTTAGGTTACTTTTATTTTATTAGAAAATTATAAGAACCGTTTAATTTATTTGTACGCCCAGCAAAGAGGGCCAAATTTGCTAGTTAAATTGAAGGGTACAGGGGCAAGCAAGGAATGTCACAAAATTATTATTTTGTTAATCTATATAAAACTTAAGCCGTAAGCTTTTTGTGTGCGAGGCGTGTAAAGTAATCGAATGAGAGATGTTTCGTTAGGCGACACATAAGAGCCGTAAAATTGGGTTATCTGCAACTGAAAGCGATTAAGCCGTCTTGACGTGTCCTTTTTCGAGTCTTTACGTGCTTTTATATTGTCTAATTTTATAAAAATCTTATAGATACTTTATATGAAGCTTTAGTAAATGTTTTTTTATATTATTTTCTATACAGATAAATATGTTGAAGTGACTATTTCTAACCAAGTAGTAACTAACTAAATGCATATGAAAGTCTTTGATTATATATAGTCGAAGATGAAAGTAACGGTAACGCTAACATCAAAAATTTAATTTTTGAAACTTTTGTCTGTCTGTCTATTTATTCCGGCTAATCTCTGAAATGACTGGACTGATTTTGACAGGAACTCACTCGTAGACAGCTTATGTTATAAGGAGTAACTTAGGTTACTTTTATTTTATTAGAAAATTATAAGAACCGTTTAATTTATTTGTACGCCCAGCAAAGAGGGCCAAATTTGCTAGTTAAATTGAAGGGTACAGGGGCAAGCAAGGAATGTCACAAAATTATTATTTTGTTAATCTATATAAAACTTAAGCCGTAAGCTTTTTGTGTGCGAGGCGTGTAAAGTAATCGAATGAGAGATGTTTCGTTAGGCGACACATAAGAGCCGTAAAATTGGGTTATCTGCAACTGAAAGCGATTAAGCCTTCTTGACGTGTCCTTTTTCGAGTCTTTACGTGCTTTTATATTGTCTAATTTTATAAAATCTTATAGATACTTTATATGAAGCTTTAGTAAATGTTTATATATTATTTTCTATACAGATAAATATGTTGAAGTGACTATTTCTAACCAAAATAGTAACTAACTAAATGCATATGAAAATCTTAGATTATATATAATCGAAGATGAAAGTAACGGTAACGCTAACATCAAAAAATTAATTTTAGAAACTTTTGTCTGTTTGTCTGTTTATTCCGGCTAATCTTTGAAATGGCTGGACCGACTTTGACGGGACTTTCACTCGTAGATAGCTTAGAGTAACTTAGGTTCATCATCAGCCCTTTTTTAACGTCCCACTGCTGGGCACGGGCCTCCCTCAGTACGAGGGGGATCAGGCCATAGTCCACCGCGCTGGCCCAGTGCGTGTTGGCGAACTTCACATGTCTTACGAAAACTTGCTAGGTTTTCTCAGACATGCAGGTTTCCTCACGATGTTTTCCTTCACCGTAAGACAAGTGGTAATCATGATAGAAAATGATTCGCACATGAAAATATCAGAGGTGCGAGACCCGGATTTGAACCCGCATCACTCGGTTATACAAGCGACGCGTTACCGCTGGGCTACCACTGCTTATTTTTAACTTAGGTTACTTTTATTTAATTAGAAAATTATAAGAACCGCTTAATTTATTTGAACTTATGCCCAGCAAAGAGGGCCAAATTTGCTAGTTAAATTGAAGGGTACAGGGGCAAAACAAGGAATGTCACAATTTTTTTATTTTGTTAATTTACATTGCAATCTTTAATACGTGGCAAAATCTTAATGTTCCCATACTTTTCAACTTTTTAATTGTATGTGACATTCCTTGTTTTGCCCCTGTACCCTTCAATTATAGTTTGCTTAATAAATGTATGTATAGATATAGATAAAATATATATAATAGATGTTATAGACAATCAAATTCGTCTAGCCTGAGATGAAGGCAATTTGAAAATTACTATTAGTTCTAGAATTTTCCGATAGTATAATAGACTTTTCTCTTACAACTTTATTATTACAACTTTATTTTTGGTTTATGTCTATATAAAACAGAATTTCAAATAAGTTAAAATTAAGCTAGTAAAAGTTTGCGTTTAACGAATTACCTTCTAACTTTATTTAATCCAGAAAAGGCTTATTTACGGGATACTAGAGTTGCCGTCATCGTGGGAGGTTATTTTCTCTCTGTATCAACGTGGGAGGTACTTAGTCTCCACAAATTTATTCATCGATAGTGTATCGATTTGTTCCATTACGTCGTAATTGTCAATGATTATTTAAAAAAAATAAAAATAAAAACTGACTTCAAAACATTACAAAGCGAAATTAAAAAGTAAAAAGTAATAATTTTAATTATCTACTTATTGTTGGAGTCGGTGCCGGCCCTGTCGCAAAATCCGTTCTTAGCGTCTACTAACTATAAAATACCTATAAAAGTTTTAATGTTGCAGACTAATAATATACAAATAGTGGAAACCCGTACATATGAGTTGTAGTTTTCAAGATTAAAGTGTAATATGCATGGATTTCTTTAGTATCATATATATTATAATTGTTTTTCGATTTTTAAGCTCTTTTCATTGAGAGAAATAATGAACTTTTGTTTTATTTATACAGTAATTACGCAATGGTGCAGTCGCTCGCACACGACGGTCATGAGGTAATTAAGCATTCTTTATATTTATATATATATATATATATATATATATATATATATATATATATATATATATATATATATAAATATTAATATTATCGTAATATATACATATAAATATTATCGTAACATTTTACTTAAATTTCGTTTAAAAGTGGCACGTATTTTATCAAGAATATGTTTTGAAAAAAGTAATAAGAACAAAGTATACGAATCCACCTTGAAAAGTTTACAAATATTACATACAAATAGTGTTAATAAACTGGGAGTTATGTTCATGAATTCAAATAATATACACATGTTCAATCGCAATCATAAGTTAATCTAAACATTTTAAAAGATTTTTTTAAAATTTAATTTGATACTACATGATACACAAAAATTTTCCCTTCTAGATTGCTACAGGTACGATATCTCAGCAACAAGGTCTTCAAGACAAGGGTTATGAAGAATGGGCCGGCGAGATGATTGGAATGCGAGAAATTTTGAAAATATTCGCCAACGTCTCTCGTTCAGAAATCGTAGGAGCTCGTGCCCCTTTCCTTAAACCTGGAAGAAACACACAATTTAAGGTTCAATTTTTACTGTCTTATATATTTAGGGTTTTGTAGGATCCCTTCGTTGTCTGTCTGTTTGTTAATATTTCAATACTTTTTCTCAGAAACGCGTGAAGGTATCGAGTAAAAAACTTACCTATATTAAATACATCACAGATCTGCAGTCTGAGCTGTGAGACAATCAAAATATGCAATTAATAAAAAGATTGATTGCGAAGTTTACGATTGATGTACGGCCGTTTATATCGCATATTTTGATTCTGGAAACATACTCGTATTGATTAGTTCTCGTTGACCTAGAATCATGAAATTTTGATAGAAGCGATGTCTTATAGCACATGTAAAGGGTAAATTTGTAGTTACATCATAAAATAAATAAAAGCTTATTTTAAAGTCTCATGCTACGGAAACCTCGGTGTGCGAGTCAGTCTCTCACTTGTCTGACTTTTTATATGTATGACATGCCTTGTCCGGTTATATTCAGTTGTCGTGTTGCAGACTTTTTCTATTGTGATATATTAAAAAAATAACGAAAAAGCAAAGTAATTGTAAGTTTTCAAAGGTGATTTAATGTTTTAGGTGTTAGAAGACTTCGGTTACATTTACGACAGTTCGGTAGGCGTGCCTCCATTGCCGATCCCCGTGTGGCCCTACACGCTCGACTACAAAATCGCGCACGAGTGCAAGTCGGGAACTTGTCCTACTAAGTCATTCCCAGGTACTTAACTCATTTGACAGGAGATTAATGTTTTCAGAACACGTCTAATATCTATTGTTTAATAATAATTGCATACAGAGATAACATTGGTAGTATATTTTGGGTTCTCAGCACTATAAGTATTTCACTTCTGAAAAAATATCAAAATAGTATTTTCACATGTACCTATTTCATTTAAAGTTTCCAAAAGTTCCAATAGGTATATTAATTTCTAAATATAAAATTGGTAAATGTAAAACAGGGTTGTGTTACGTTTAATTTTTAATTTTTAATTGATTAATTCATATAAATGTACTCGTATGTACGTAGGTATAATGTGGTGTACGCTCTTAACTAATACACTTGAAACTCGCTAGCGAGCACGTTAAATATTTGCAAGACAAATTAAATAACAGCAAACTAACCCACTTTCCAAGGTAATTCATAATTGACATACTTTTAGAAAGAGTATGTTATTTATTTTACTTCTCTCGTTTATTGTAAAGTTGAGCTCGGTAGAGAGTTACGTTTATTTATTTATATGGCATAGAAAATAGAACTTAGCAACTGCTGTAATACTTTCTGATGTTAGTTGACAACCATTTAAAAGTCCTGTCACGTGTTAAAATAAGCCTTTTTCATGTTAACTTTTTTGGGATATCATGGATTTTTATAGTTCACAATCTTTTACTGCTCTCGCTTAAAAGCGTCAAAATAACTAAGCGTTGAAAACTATTTACTAGTAATTAGATTCCTATTAACAACAACAGTATTTAATAAACAATTGGAAGAAAATGAAATAAGAAATCTCTCTTATTTCAGTTTTCTGTTAACAGCTTTTAGAAAACGCTTGTTTATACATATAAATAAAACTGAAGTATCTGTTTTTAATTTCAAATTAACAGCTTTTCTCTAAATGCATATGAAAGTATATACGGTACTTAAACATCAAAAAATCAATTTTTAAATTTTTTGTCTGTCTGTTTGTTCCGGTTAATCTCTGAAACCGCTGGACCAATTATAAGGAGGAATTTAGGCTACTTTTATATTAGAAATTTCAACTAGCGGCATCCGCGGCTTCGCCCGTGCTACACTGAAATGATTACCAGCTAATCTTGCGTAATAAATATGTCTCACAACTAAAAAAGTTACCTATAATTTAATTTAGAATATAAGTTACGATTAAGGGTTGGGTGGTTATAGAAAAAAAATCAATAAAATAAATATAGAAGTTAAAAATGTTGTTAAGAAGCCACAGACTGCCTTAAAATAAGTTTTGACAGTAACGGCTACGTTTATTAAACATTCTTGTTATGACGTAAATATCCAATTCAGCTCTTGTTTCAATCGCTTCTACCAATATCGTTGTACTGAAATATGTTTCGCCGACGTCAAATTGTACTGTTTGACATTTGTTAAACAAATGACATTCAAATTAAATTAATATTTTGGTGCAAGTGGTTATATGTCATTTCTTGACATAATGTACAATTGAAATAACATTCTATTACATAAATGTGCTTTCAGTCTGCCTTGTAAATAAGATAAAGCAAGACTGGAATTGCGCTAACTTTAATAAAAATATGTTGAAAGTCTTTTCTACGGTATACGGTGGCTAACGGTTTTTAAAAAGTACATTCTTATAAGCAACAATTAAGGGTAGGATGAGTTACATTCTATAATAATAGTTTTCCCTAAAAATCGTTTTCCTTTACATTTCATTTCTATTAACATTTAACGGAGTCGATAACAGAAAGCAAAATTTATATACCCAATACACCTAATTAAAAATATCTCTTGATTGTGATTTAATGTTAAATCTTTAAACTCTGTGCTTAATGACTTGTAACCAATGATATTATATTCAAGATACGCCACAAACGCACCAAACGCGTGCCGTGGATTGGTCCTATTTGTGACCATCAGTCGAGCTGTTACCTGTCATTGCGAGCACGCATGTCGAATAGCTGTCTCTTTCACTCTTACGCTTTGCGTATTTTCTGTCGCACTTATAGCGTGTGTTTAGATATACAATGTTATTAAATGTGTATGTGTGTGTCACGGAACAATTATGTTGTGCGTGCAGTATGAACGTAACGTATCTTGTGTATAATATCATTGCTTGTAACCTTTTTGCCTATTTGGAAACATTAATAAAATAATTTTATTATTATAGACAAATTTTGTTAAAGCTTAAATAATTATGACATACTAACATAATGTAGGATATGCGTAAAGTGAGGATAATAACGTCAACGCTTTCTGATGCATGAGAGTCTTTGACGTACGTTCAAATTAGATCTTGTGGATGAAATTGTTCTTTGATGTGAACCAACACTGAGTCAAGATATTGCGTAAGATATTCGTAGCTGAATTAAGATATCTTAAAATGAAACGGAGAAATGAAACATAATAAATGATTTGTATTAATATTTTGAATAAGACGACATGTTTGGCTTAGTTTGCAGTGTTACTTTGTTAACATTAGTAACTGTGCCAGCGGTCGCGGGTTCGAATCACACATCACATTCATTTGCATAATATATTGTATAATATGCGTGTATTTTAATAAGTAATATGTATTTGTGTAGTGTATCAACTATCTAGTATCCATAACACAAGCTATAACTTACCATGGAACTAATGGTACTGTGTATTTATGTAATAAAATAAAGAGTATATATTTTATTATTTAAATTCATAATTTATAAAATACTAAGGTCCGATTTCACCAAAGTAGAATAAATTTTATTCCTAGGATAAAGCTGTTATTTACTCTCAGATAACCATACTTTCATTTCACCAACTACTTATCCTAAAGCATAACAAAGTTATACGAGAGTAACTCTTATACCACCAATTTTGAAGGAATAACCGGCTTATTCCTCAGATAAAATCAAAATGGTGGCAAAATTATGTCACCTGAGCGCTTAGAGTACATTATTACTGAGCGACCATTACATAAATAAATAAATATAAATAAGCATATATGTAGCACTTCGTTTCCTTTAAGATATTTTTTTTAAAACAGTAAACACAACACAAAGCAAACTAAATGAAATTTAAACACCAGGCAGCGTGACTTTACAGATAGTTTGTTTGAAAAATAGCACTGACACATTGACAAAAGTTCAAAGTGACGACTAAATTAGAAATGTCCTGTTATGCTATACTGTACTGAGACCATGACAAGCCTATTTAATTTGTCTGCATTCACTTATCTAAGAATAGTAATACTAGGAGTAACTTTTTGTCCTTACAAAGTGGTGAAACGTTCTATAAGTTATTCTGAGAATAAATGCAGCGAATAATTTTATACCTGGCATAGCTATTCTTCGATTACGACACCATTGGTGAAATCGGACCTAATAATGCTATAATGCTTTTGACTTTGGTAATGGTTCTCTCGTGATGATCTCGTACCCTATCTGTTTGGATGGGCAAAACTTCTTAAAATTACCTATAGAATCGCTCTGTATCGTATGTATTTATATGTGAAGTTAAATAAAAATAATACATGATTTTTACTTACTCAGTTAGTAGTAGAGTTGTGTTTTTTACATTGTTTTTGTTTTAGTACCCGAAGTATATCCAACTATATATTGTATAATAGATATTTTTATATGTACCACGCCTGTATGCGCATATAGCTGTCTTACACGCTCGATTAGGAAATTGTGCACGAATGTACGTCTGATACATGCTCCAATAAATTACTCGCCCGTATTAACACTTCTATTGCTACATTACGTAATATGTATTGTTTACTATAATGTTAGTTGCAGTGCGGATTCATTCAAGTGTCATTTAAAGCTTAATTAAATATTAATCGCATTCCCATACTGTAATATTAATATAGTAATAATAATAATGGCCTTTATATTTTCAGATCAACTTAAAACTTAAAGCAAATATAAAATATATTCTAGAATTTGCTGTTTTTTTTATTTTTTTCCAGATCTGTTTGCAAATTGCAAAATGATTGATCGTTTGCAAAGGCCTTCTGATTTCTATACTATCTATTTAATAAATAAAATTCAATCAAAATAATGAACGTTTATCAACTTAAAACGAATAGACTGACTATTTTTTCTTTTAATCTAGTTACATTATTTTTTAATAAGCAAAATCTGTGATCTGTTAAACGATTTTATATAAACTATTTTATAGAAATATGTAGAGTCATTTAAATATTTATTTTGCAGGCTTGTGGGAGGTACCTTTCAATGCTCACTATGTGGAATCATATGAAGGGGGACACTGTCCCTACTTGGACCAATGCGTTCTGCATAATCATGACGCCGACGAGGTTAGTCCTAATATCATATTATGAAGTAGCTTTTGTTGCTTTTTTTATATCTTAACATGATGTCTGCTTTAGCTTTATAGCAGCGTATGGAACTTTATGCGGTCTTTTTCGGTCCTTGCTCTGTTAAAATGAAAAAGCGTCTTTTATAGAAACGACAAACAGTTCAGACTAAAAGTTTATTTGCAATTCGTTCAGGCTTTAAAGGATGCGCTATTAAACAGACTCAAACGAATACGTATATTTACATATAAAACCTAAAACTTTTGTGTACCTATAATGTATTGAGCACATCTCCCAAACCCAATTTTTCCAATAATATCTTATGTGTGCAACTTTGACCCCGTTACAGCTTTTTCATGTGTAGATGTATGCGTATATTAATGTCGAATTGAGAGTGGAATAATATAGACTGAGGAATTATGCATGAATGTACGTAAGCATACCATTAAAGCGTATTGTACTCGTGTATATTGAGATCCGATGACACTCGACAAACTTAGTGTTTATATTAATCTAGTTACTGCCCGAGGGTTTGCTTGCATGGTAAGCGGGTAAAAAAGTAGTCTTTTTTGTAGCTATTATGTAATCTTTATTTATGTCGAACCTCATTGCAACCTGTTCAGTCTTTTCCTGTTTGTCTTTATCGGTTTGTTAAGAATGTAACAAAAATACATATTATATTAATGTAATAGTTTATTATACTAATATGGTAGAGAGTTTAATTTTGTATTGAAAAAGGTCATTTTCTAACATAAAATATTAATTCTATTTTTTTACCACTAACGCCATTATCTTTGATTAACTTACCTAATATAAGGACGTTAAAAGGCAGATAGCTATAAATTAAACAGTTGACTTTTCAGAACATATTTATTTTGTTTGCTCTTTGCTACTTTCATTTGTTAAATGAAGAAGATAGAATTCATTAAAACCCCTTCTGTTCTGAATATCACTTTATTTCAAAACTTTCCATATAACGAGACGAAAGTCTTTGTTGTAACTTTCATCAGTTAAATTTTCTACGGAACAAATACTTGCACAAACATTTATAATAATAAACTTTATGTAGTCTTACAGGAGAAGTTATCATATATGAAGTTGTAAGTTTTGTAATTTGCATGTTTCCATATACATATATAATATTACTAGCGATTCACACTCGCTTCGCTCGGGTTCGTTCCCAGGTGTAACCTCTTTAGTATAGTTTAAAAATGACGTAATTTCCATATATAATCGCGTAAGAAACGCTTTCATTCGACCGTTTTTTCACCGATTCACTTTGCAAAACGGACTACCACGTAAAAGCCTTTTTATTTTTCGGTTTTTTATATAACCTATGACACTCAGCAATAATGTGGCTTTCTATTGGTGAAAGAATTTTTTAAAATCGGTTCAGTAGATCTCGAGATTACCCCTTACAATTTAACAAATATACAAACACACAAACTTTACTTCTTTATAATATTAGTATAGATTAGTATAGGTGTAAACGACGAATCAAAATATAGTTAAAGATACGTTTTAATGGTTAAAACTTAAAAGTTATTCAATATTTTGTCCAGCTATTATGATACCAAACTACTAAATCTGTTCATTGGTTTTCTCATTATGTGGTCACATATTAAAGAGAAAAAGACAGAATAAAACCTAATAACTATACATTCGGACTCAGCATCCATATTAATTGCTATTTTATTAAGATTTTCCAAAAATATTTTTTGTACAGATTGACTCAGGATATTATTGAATGTATAAATAACTAATTAATTCAATATATTACAGGACTATAAAGTAATATTTTATTTTATAATAAAAAAACATAACTAAATGTCTAATGTACCAAAACTAAATCTTAAAAGAATTTCTCGAAAATAGTTAAAATTTTACAGTACTTTTTACACTTAGATGTTTTAATTTTCAATCCAATACAGAACGAATTAAGCGCGCGAAGAAATAAAACGCACGCGTGTGTTAACGGCTTCGAGTGTAATTGATTTTCCCGCATCGGAATAGATGTTCATGTAATAAAGGAAATAAAAGTTATGTAATTAGAGTTTGCGCGCCGCCGAATAAATTGCGCACATTGTGTTCTCAACTGACGCTATCTTATTATCGCACTGCTATTATACTGCTTATTGCAATGGTAGAAAGTTGAGAATGTGATAACGGATTCTATAGTCTGTTAAGATGTATTCAAAGGTGGAGTTGTTATTAAAATACTCATGTGTACCGTATAATTTCATTGTTGCAATTGTTGATAAATATTATGGTCTCTTGAGTTTCGTTTATTATGGGTGGTAAAGAAAATGGTAAATAGAGATTTTTTACTTTTATTTTGTTAAATTAGGGTTTATAAATAAACAATCATAATCATTTTCAGCCCTTTTTTTAACGGCCCACTCCTGGGCACGAGCCTCCCTCAGTACGAGGGGGATCAGGCCATAATCCACCACGCTGGCCTAGTGCGTGTTGACGGACTTCAAATGACTTTCGAAAACTTGCTAGGTTTTCTCAGACATGCAGGTTTCCTCATGATGTTTTCCTTCACCGTAAGACAAGTGGTAATCATGATAGAAATGATTCGCACATGAAAATATCAGAGGTGCGAGACCCGGATTTGAACCCGCATCACTCGGTTATCCAAGCGAGCGCGTTACCGCTGGGCTACCACTGCCTACAAAAAAAACAATCATAGTAGAAATACTTATTTATATATATACATAGTACAATTATCGACTCATTCTCGCTTGATTTTGGTCTTAGGATTTTTTAACGGTTATTATAAAATAGAAAAAATAATATGTGTACTTATAATGTTAATAATATTTTTTATAGTTATACTACCTTTGACACATCCCCGACAAATAATGAAAGATTCAATTCAAGTTGATCCAGCCGTTTTTTAATTTTAATGAAACTTACAAATAGCAATTGGCTCTTATATAGACGTATAGATTTTGTATAGAAAATTAAATTTTCGATACCCTCGATTCGTTTGTGTTTGCTCCAGGTGTTTAATCAATAGTCGCATTTACATATAATATTCTAGGTCTTAGTGTATTCCAGGTCTTAGTGTATGAGACCGTCCAGCTGTTTTTTTATACTCGTAAATGAGTAAAAAACGTCATTTATACAAACTTTCTCATTTATAAAAATATTTTCAGTTATGAAGCTGATTATGCTGATTAGGCTTTTTTTAAAACTAAAACTTTAAACCTGCATTTTAAATAAGTAAGTAGAATGCATATAATAATTATATAAAACATCTTTTAGGTGCTGGAATGGCTTCAAGAAGATTTTAGTAGATACTATGAGCAAAATCGGGCGCCATACATGATGCCTCTCCACACGAACTGGTTCCAGATTAAAGCACTAGAGCAGGGTCTGCATAAATTCCTGCATTGGGCATCGAATTTGTAAGTAATACCTACTTTTATCGGTGACCGTTTGGTGCAGTGACGTGTATTTTGGCACTGTTTAAAGGGCGGGTGTTCTAGGCTCTAAAACTGCTACGAATTATTGGAAACCGTCACTAAAATATTAAATCTCTGAAACTGTGGCCTTATATGTTTGTTTACATGGTTGAATGCACATATAAAGAAAATCTATATTTAGAATTTTGAATTTTATGTAAGTACATGACTAAATCAATGTCTTGAACGAAATATTCATTAGTTCGTTTGAGCGCTTTAAGATATTAAAAACATATTATATTATGTTCATAATTTGAACCTAATTTAAAAAAATAATGAACCTCATTGAAGATGTACGAGCATATTGTACATGTATATTATATGTATTTGTAAAATGTATATGTATTTAATGTATACATATATAATACAATATGCATAGTGTAAACGTCTCGTCGTCGTCCTCGTCGCTTTACCGATTTTTATTAAATTTTTTGTGTATATTTGGTAGGTCTGAGAATAGGTCGTAGGCTATTTTTTTCCCTAGGTGATAAGGATGGCCCTCTGCATATTTATTATTTTTGATCTTTTTTATGATTGATTTACCCTTCCTTCTGCAATTATTAGAGAGCGGACGAAATGCTTGTAATATATAACGTATGCAAAATTTGATTTTCCGATACATGTCTTACGTTACGTAAACTTGGCGTGGACGACTTTCAGATGTTTGCTTTTGTATGCGGCTTCCAAGTTTCAACTTATAAGTGTTTGCACAGACAGGATGATGTTTTAAGAAGTTTGAAAGAAGATTACACGGATACTTGTTATTGTAATAATAATTGAGAAGTCTAAATATATAAAGGATTTAAAATGTTAAGTAGATTACTCAGTAGAACAAAGTTTCTGTTATGTTAATATTTTTATCAATACATACTAGAAACAGTAGGATAAATTTTGTAGCCGCTAATACGTATTGTAGGTATGGCGATATTTTGAATATTAGTTTGTTCATTTTTAAATATCGTTTTTACATATTACTATGTTGAGACCGTCTTTACACTAAAAGTAACATTTCGAAATGGTACGTCTAAATTATGTTTAATAGAACCCAAGACTATATATTTAGAAGGTATAGGTACTATGACATCTAGAAGGTTCTATGATATCTAGAAAATAGAAGTAACGGCATAACCAATTGTTGTAATTTGCCACGAGAGGAGCAAAACACTCTTCATTTTCCAAGAACTGAGATTACTACAAAAAAGGGAAGTTATTTGTTAGTGCAAGTGGAAGTAGCGGTGGGCATTTGTGTTTAGAAGTTCAGATAAGCCAAAACCGTGTACTGCGACTGCGACTCTGTAAGAACCAAAAGCAATACAACATGTATAGTACAAAAGACGTTAGCACTTTGATTTTCCGATCGTAGAATTTATAGAAGGCAATATTACAAATTTAGGTACATGACAGTAAACATAAGCTTTATTCTGTACTTTGTCAAAGTCGGGAACTAAAAGACTTTTGGATGCAAATCTAATGGTACCTGGGCTTTAATCATTAGGAAGAAATTTTCTTATAAGAACTCTATATATAATTACATATGCATGCATCATCTCTGTTATGTTGATTATATAAATAGACACTTTAATTTTATTTTCTTTGTAGGTGTATTGTTTAATAAGTCATATTGATAAAACGAGATAAGCACATTTATACGAATATTTTGTTTAACTGCAAATCACTAGCGTGATTGCACTCGAGTCGTAGCAGTTTGTATTACCGGTATTGTATATTATAACAGTAAAAATGAATGAGGATTATTTTCGGTGTAATGAATAGATTACTTTAATCTTGTTAATATGATATGTATGATGATGAATATAGATCAGAGTAGGTTTTTATTTACATTGCTATTATAGTTATGACTCAAAGAAGTACCGTAAAGTTGTAAATTTGGCTTGATTTACAAAATAAATACTATCAAGCCATTTTATAAAGTGATCGTTGGCTTTAAAGCATCGAGTGAAGTGATCATTGATAAGTCTTAAACGTGAATTGTTTCTTACAGACTCCTTTTAACACTAACGATATATAAGTATTATTAATCCTTAGGTATATTTAAAGCTTTTATAATCTAATTAACTTAATTGAATTTGCCGGAGAGATATCAAATTACACTAATTATAAAATACAATGCGTATCAATTTATTATATAATTATGTTAATTAATAAAAGATAATGGTAATGGGATAATTTGAGTCCGCATAGCCATATCGCATTAACGATTGTCGATACACAGTTGTGGGCGTGATATTCCCTAATCTATACATATAAAATTCTGTTTCAATGGATTTATGCACATTGAAAGTGTTATAAAATAATACTAAATGAATATGAATGTATGCAGTTGCTATACAATTTGCATGACATAAGCGTAAATCAAGAAATAAGCATATTATTTACCTATTTAATACCTATAGATCGAGTAAATGTATTTACGCATTTTACCTGCTACCGACGTTAAAAAGATTGATCGGAAATAAAAGTCTATATATGCTCTAAGTATCATTCTGCACTTTTGCATTAATAATAGTAACAGTAATTTTGTATGTATAAAACGGTATATTGTTCCTACATATAAAAGGTCCCTAAGATTCACGTCGGTAAGTAATGTTAAGTTACCCAACAATGTGTATTATATATACTTTATTTTGTTATAATTATATCTATTAAACCTTTAAAACAAAAATGAAGAATGTTTTATTGCATTGTGTCGAGTTTTCTTTGTGGTTTACGCTTAAATAGCTACTTTCAAAGTATAACACTAAAGGTGCTTACTTTTAACTGCTGTTAAAAATTAACTGAAAAAGTCCGACCGTTAAAAGCTGCTGCAGACTTCGGAGAGTTATTTGATTGTGGAATATTTTATATTTTAAACTTTTATATTAAGCTTACGATGAAAGTCTGATATAATATTTGAAAAGAGAAATAAAAAGTGAATGATGAAGTAATCGTCGAAGAGTGTAGTGTCAGTGTCCAGCAGCAGTGAACAATTCACAAGCATTTGCACGTCACATAATCAAAGCGAAGCTGACACTCCGAATAGAAGCGAATAGTGACAATTTCTATAGCGAGTGGCAATTGAAATTGTGCCACGTATTTTCTGACTGCCCCATTTTAAAAATAAAACCAGATACGGCGTAACGTGTTAAAACTCAGCTTTTTTCGTGTCATTCGTCTATGTATACAGAATTTTATAAAATAAAAATTCAACGCAGATAGGTTTTTCAAATGCAAGGTTTACTTTATTTTAAATTTATAATTTTAGTGTAGTATAATAGATATTTATTATTTATTTAGAACATAACGTAGTGTTACGTTGTTACGGCGCAGATCAGCTAATCTGACAAAGTCTATATACATTGAACCTAGAAGAACAAACTTTAAAAGGCAATTAATATTACTCGTATAATATTATGTTCCCATAATAAATATAAAGCTTAAATCGGTAATCCCACTGTTTTCCTTGTTTAATTAAATTAAAATGTAGCTGAAATGTTCACACTAGACAATACTGAGTAACTTTAATTGTAGTCTCCGTTTTATTAACAGTAAAGTTTATCCGCAGGTATGTCTGTATAGTTTTTTAAAAAATATTTGCTCTATCTTGAAATATATCTTGAAATAATCTTAAATATACTATAATATATAATATTTCTCAATGAATATACTAAAAGAGCTTTTTCTAATCGGTGTAGTATTTACAGAGATTAGCATAATTCATCTAATAAAAAAGTAAACTTTTCAATTAATATATTATAATTAAATGTATATTATTATTAATTTACATACTAACTGAATAAAATAAAAGCGAAGCAGCGAGCAAGCGCTGTTATTGAAATAGTAATTCCCTATTAAAACGTATGAAGTGGATAAGGATTTTCTAAGACTCTTAAGTGTTCTTTTAACACAATTTTGCTCTTGAAACTAATTCGAGATGATATCTACAATTATAGGTCGTAATTATATGCTTACAAAGATGTTACTAAATAGAAACAAAAACGTATTATTGCGTATAGCATTTTTAATACATTATTATTTAATTCCGAAATATATACATAACTTAGTTTAGTCTCTCTTATGATCATGATTGCTGAAAAATTTGAGAAACATCGGGATCCAATCAAGTCAAAATAAACACGCGAAATAATACGAAAAGATAGTTTATGGCAGTAATTTCCAAGGGTACACCACACAAAGCAACTTATATGTAGAACTACATAGTTGACACGTCCCGGGATTAGCTTTTCTAGATTTAATTAGCAACTTTAATTAGAGGACCCCATTATTTTTGCTAAAGAAGTCACCTAGTGTAAAATAAACATTAACTAAAGTAATTAGGTGATATTTAGTACACTCATGAATATCCTATTAAACTTCGCTTGGACTAAGGATATTAATGGCTTTAATTTCATTTAGAAACGTTATTTCTATTGCGAGAATTCATATTAATTACGACAAAGAACTGTAGTTTAAGTAGTTTTAGAAGAAATTATTAGTTTTATCTGAGAATTAAATATTGGGGAGATAATGAAAGCAGTTGCTGGAATTACGTGACCAATATGTCCCGGGGCGGGCGGCGACGTTGATCGCAAAATGTATGTAACTCACGTACCGCGAGTTTGCTTTGCCAACGTGCGATGGCTACCTTACTTCTGGCATGGTTCGACTGGCGGATATCGAATTAAACTTCGATCATGTATTCCGTCTTCGATGTCGATTGCTTTCCATTTGTTTGGTCTTATCTGCTCATATGTATATTATTGTAGTAACATTATTTTAATATTTTATTATACACTTAGGCCTTTATTTCAATTTTATTTTAATATAAATATTATTGATTTAATACAGTAATAAATAATAATCATTTTGGTATAAAATTCGAAAATTTCTGAATTATTAAAATTTTATAAAAACAATTAAGAGTTAGTTAGTTAGTTAGTTACGTCTTTTAGAGTTAGCTAAGAGCAGCACAATTAAATTACCACATAATATGTATACATAATAAGTAGCATAATAAGTAGACCATAATCCCTTTTATCTAGTTATAATTATTAAAATATATATTTTTCAGGAAAGACGTCTATTTCGTAACGATCACGCAGGCTTTGACTTGGATGACCGATCCAAAATCCGCGAAGACTCTAAGCAACTATGAAGCATGGCGATGTGACAAAAAAGATTTACCACCAGCGCCTTGTAATCTTCCCAACAAATGCGCCTTATCCTTCAAACATCCGGCTACGAATTTCACCGACACACGCTATATGGAAACCTGCAGTGAATGTCCTAATCGGTAAGCAAGCTAAAATATATTTAAAAATATTACTGTTTGTATGAATAAATACTCATATTTTAAAATTTATTTAACTACATGTTTATATGATTGTATCTAGACGTTTGGCTAAGTTTGCTATGCCAGTGATCGCGGTTTCGAATCCCGCTGGAGTTATTTATTTACGTGATGGGCATGAACGTTTTTACTCCAATCATAGGTGTTTATATTTATAATAAATGTTTATATTTTCGTTTTTTACGTTTTGTTAGCTTTTTGTAAAATTGAAGCATATTAAACTATAAGAAAACCTCACACGAAACATTTCATTACCTATACATACTCGTATAGTACGTCATGTAATAAAATTCTGACCCATATCTGTACAATAATAGACGCAGAGGTCGAATCTCTAGTTCTTAATTTTTTTGTCTATCTGTTTGTCTTGGAAAACATCACGCGAAAAGTACCGGACTGATTTTGATGAAGTTTAGGATGATGATAGTTCAGCCAATATGTATGATACATTTTACTGTAAGTAAATATCATGTATGAGAAATCGACACCCACCTTTTAAACGTACTCGTATCTAAGGACTAACTCGTCCATCTAAAATAAAAAGTTTATCAATGAATCGTGACTATCAGTTGTTTAAAATATAAGTTATTTTTTCAGGTATCCTTGGCTAGGTGACTCCGGCGGAACTGGTATAGCCGGTAAAGATAACTACATTCCTGACAACCTTAGGAGGAAGTAGTTGAAACCTAGTTTTACTTGCATTGGTTCTATCTGACGGCAGACTAATGTTTCAACTATCACTTAAATATCTTTTTGTATAATGTATATGAATCATTCCTTCTATTTTCTATCATAAAAAAACTTGTTCACATCTTCTTGTCACATATGATTTTTATAATTTCATTCATAAAATATTTCTGTAAGTATCCCGCTTTATGGGACAAGTCTGTCGTCGGCTACAAAATAATCTATTCAATATATTAATGTACCTAATGTAATACCCCAAGAATTCAGGACACACTGGGTTCAATACGTGGAGTATTCGGAATTTCAATACGTAAATTAAATTTGGCTACCTTTGAAATGTATAGTGATATTTTGAATAGATTATTACATTGTACATATGTAACTACCTACCTATCTATCTATTTTGTTATGTAGCAGTGACTAGTCATTGCGGGTCGAAGTGTATGGTTGTATAAAAGCTTTTTGGATGAATCTGCACTCGAAATTTTTCAGATTTTCAGATTTAAAAAGCCGCGCACAAAACTTGGTGGTGTACAGCTTTTTATATTCAACTCGTGCAGGTTCGTAAAAAAGTTTTGAATTTTAATTCTAATGTATTGTAAGTAATAATGTATTTTGATAAAATTTTAATAATTAAATGACAATACAATGTAAAAGAATTTTTTGTTATACCTTTATAAAATATCAATAACACATTCAACGCCACTACTATTTTCTAAGAGTTCGTAGGGATGCCGCCCAAAAATTACTCAAGCACGCTGGGCGTGACCGCGGCACCGCTATAAGAAAATCGTAAATATTGACATTTGGTAATAGATTGTCAACATTTTATTCATTTGTATACAGCTGTGATATAAAAATGATTATTTTTATAAGGATGATTCTTTTTTTAAAAAAAAACGTTTGTATACTGTTGGTAAACCTATATAAAAAAAAGTACGTGCGTACAAAGTACACATGTCAGAAACTTCTTTATTTATAAATTTAACTCACTGTTTACACACTGTATAAATTCTAATGATATTGTAATTTCACTTCAAAAACAATCCCTCACAATTACCAGCACGAGCAGCCACGTCATAAGTTAGGCTGTATATTGTAATAATTTTACTACACATAACGTCACATAAAAAATCATCGATTTGCGGTGGGCAAGATCCCCGACCTGCGCATCTTGACCGTCTGAGGGGTGGTGGCTCTAAATCTTCTCCGTCTCTGAGTAGTGCCTGGTACTTAATTTACGTGTACGTTTAACAGTGCTTTCATACCCCCTCCATGGTAGCGTTAAACGTTTAACGCAACCTTGTTGGAAGTCGCATAAGAAGTTTCACTTCAATAAATAAATAAATAAATAAATAAATAAATAGTATTTTTTTCTGATTTGGATTTGGAGGCAACTAAAAAGTTAAAGAAATCTGGCTAAACACTAGTCAACCACCAAACCGCTTTCAAATCCATTCTTTGAAAAAAAAACCATATATTTGAAAAACTGATGTGGTTAAGACAATTCTAAAACACTTAGTTTCATTTTAAAAAAATGTTGAGAATCTATGATTATAATTTTTAAGTGGTCACGCTTGGTGTGTTCTCGGCATAGTATAATAACTTTTTTTTCGCACTAAAAAAAGTTCTTTATTTTCTTGAACCATTTAAAATATGCGTAGTTTATCACATAAGGATTATATACTTACAAATTTGAGAAAAAATACAGCATATTTTTCGAAATATCACATAAACACTCAGAACACGCTCACGTGTCCGCGGCGTGGCTGAGAAATTTAATGTGAGCACGCTGTGCGTGACGGTGGCTCTGAATGTGTAAAATATTTTTGGCCGTGTCATGTCATCGCTTGAATTAGTTGCCTTTAGACGATCGACGATATTATAATATATAAAATTAATGATTTAGGATAATCGAGTATAGTTAAAACAGTGGGTATAACACTGGTTATTTCATCAAGTAAATATCTTATATTTTTACAAACTATACGAATTAGAAAACCAATAGGGCATAGTTCGAGCCTGAGCGTAACGACCTGTTGTTATTAATCTTAAAAATAAAGTCATGAAAATACTAGAATGCTCAATAATATGTTATAAGTTTCTAAAGTAAACAATATTTTAATTAATTAAATGTTTTTGCCATCCATTTCAACGTATAAACGAGTAGATAAAGTAAAAGCGCTAATAGAAACGAGACCGTGTTTCATACAACAAATAGCTTCATTAGAAACAAGTCAACGAACTTCTTTAAATATAATTCCATAAGAAGTGATTTAAAGTGCATGTTGTCATACAAAAGTAAAGCTTTTTTTTAAATTGAAGGTTTACTAATTATTACTATGATATTTAATTATAGGTTGATATTTAATTCATATCTTATTTAATTAACTAACTAAAACAAATACTTAATAGATAATGTAGTTCCTATAATGTAAGTGCATTTGCTAAGTACGCATTATATAGAACATTCAACCTCATATAAGTATTTGGTCTCGTATGAAAAATGAAACAAAATTAAATCAAAAAAACTTTTCTCTTAAAATTTTATCAAAATCAGACCTTAAAATATCTAGAAGTCACATTCGTTTATTAATTCCAAATAACAAATAGATTGTCTAATCTTTTTTGAAAAAATGTTAATTATGTACATATTATTATAGTTACAAAATGGTGATTTGCGATATAACTTCATAGAGAAGCTTGTGTTTGAGACTCGTTGCAGATTTAATTTGAGATTGGGCGAGCAAGTGAGGAAACTTTTACGACGCTCGCATTCACTTTAAAGTCTGGTTTGCTCATATTTGGATCTAATCTTACTTGGTACTTAATTCAATGATCTGCTTAAGCTAAAATTCAATATAAAAAGGTTTTTCTTGAACTAACGTATCATAAATAATGAAAAAGGTAAGATTAGGTAAATTAGGTAAGCTAATGTATACTGGATATTTTTCCGTTGACTTACGTTTCATACTGTTAGTTTATCTTTCAAAAAGAAGTGAATATATTTAACTGCGCTTCTATTTAAGTTTCAACATATTTTGCCAGCTGTTATTTATTTAACTACTATTAGCGTTTATTTATCCATCTTTTACAGCTTTAGTAAGGCGGATGCCTAAATAAATTCAAATTTCAGAGTAAAACTTTTTAGGAAGACATACAAAAAATAACATAAAGTGATGAAAATATTTACCGGTATACTTACATGATACATTAAAGCTAAAGATACTTCTTTCAAAGGAACAATAAAGAAGTTCATGCAGTAGTAGTATCTTATCTAATATATAAAAATCTCGTGTCACAGTGTTTGTTATCGAACTCCTCCGAAACGGCTGAACCGATTTTTATGATTTTTAGTAAGTATATTTGGTTTTAATTCACAAAAAAGGAGGTCTATCCAGATTTTTTATTTATAGACCAAATTTTTTTATTTATAATAATTATTAGGCATAAAAAATTATGTATTTTTATTTTCATCCTTCTAGCAATGATAATATATACAAGATGCGCCACAAACGCATGAAACGCGTGCCATGGATTGGTTCCATTTGTAACCAGTCAGTCGAGCTGTCCCCTGTCATTGCGAGCACGAGTGTCGAATAGCTGTCTCTTTTACTCTTACGCTTTGCGTATTTCCTGTCGCACTTATAGCGTGTGTTTAGATATACAATGTTATTAAATGTGTATGTGTGTGTCGCGGAATAATTATGTTGTGCGTGCAGTATGAACATATCGTATCTTGTATATAATATCATTGCCTTTTTTTTTATGGGACAAAGGGGGCAAACGGGCAGGAGGCTCACCTGATGGTAAGTGATCACCTCCGCCCATGGACATCTGCAACACCATAGGGCTTGCAGATGCGTTGCCGGCCTTTTAGGAAAGGGAAGGGAGGGAGGAGGGAGAAGGACGGGAGGAGGGATGGTGAGTGGGCCTCCCGGACTCTCACTTACCGGACGAAACGCGGCAGCATAGCTACCACTTCACGCCGGTCTCCTGTGAGAGAGTGGTACTATACAGGGCGTGCCGGCCCATTCGGCTGCTACCCGAAGGTAACAAGCATGGCACTACCACTTGAATTTCTATTCTATACTTCTAGTGCCTATTTTTCAATAATGATAAGAATGCGGACGGAGCCTTAGAAAAGTTACGTATACAAACAATAAGTAGAATAGCTCAAAAGAATATTACTTTCCACATGGAGCAAATAGCTACAATAAACAAAGTACCTAAATAAATATTAGCCCAGGTATGTGGGTAGTGGTACGTAGTTAATAAGGTTTTGTGTATTTTCAGGCACATTATGGCCCCCTGAAGCGTGCAAGAGGGTTTCATAAAATATAATAAGACTCGCATAATGAGAGCAGGTCAACACTAAAACCTATAAATTCTTTATACACCACATTTATATATCATCTTACGAGAGAACTTGACGTAAAATATCCTAAATTAACTACTTTTAATATTTCTTTAAGTTATATAATTACTAAAGATAAAACAATCATAAATAACAAAATAATTCCAAGACAGAAAAATTAAGAATATTATATTATTACTTTTTACTTTACAAGTTTTATACCCTTCATTTTTCAAATTTCCATAAATAATGGAAATAACACAATTAAATACAATTTTAACGATCACTTTATATCACTTTATGTCGAAAACGGTTCGCTCAGGTTGCCCCTACGTTACTTCAGGCTACATGTCTCTCTTGCTCCCCTTGGCTGTCTGGTTTGCTACGGCAGACTTGCCGTCGAAGCCTCGTGGTGCAATGCTTAAGCAACCTTGCCTTCTTTTAAGCGGGTGAGTATGACACGATGAAAATCACATCAATCCACTCCAGTCACTCTGTTTCAAGGTAAAAGGAGGATAAAAGAATAAACAAACACACCATTAGATTTATAATATTATGTATGGATACTAAAGTATTCGTGAATGATATTTGTTCTTATTATTTCTTTTATTTTTAGAATATAACGTTTTACAAGTATATTTGACTAGCTTTTCCCGCGGCCTCGCTCGCGTTCTAAAGGCTGAAAACCAAATTCTTTCGCCCGTCCGCCCGCTTTGCACGCGGTGATCATTATTTTGTTGCAAAGTTATGTTCAAACTATGATATCTCGTAAGATATTCATTGAAATCAAATGATGCCAAAAGCAATTTTGTTCAAAATTAAATACTAAAAATATAAATTGTGATGAATAACTTATTCATTTGGATAAGGATTAATACCATATTTATTATACACCTTCGCAAATAATGCATTATCTTAAAACAAATTTTATTACCATAAAAAAGGTTATATAGCGAGTCAACCTTAAAAGATAGACATATGCTATCGCGGACTTTTTTCGCTCTCGAAAGAAATAATTTTCTCCCGTTTTTGCAACATTTTTCATTGATGCTCCGCTTCTATTGATCGTAGCAGAATGTAATATAGTCTATAGCCTTCCTCGATAAACGGACTATCCAACGCAAAAAGAATTTTTCAATTCGAACCTGTAGTTCCTGAGATGAGCGCATTCAAACAAACAAACAAACTCTTCAGCTTTATAAATAGTAATAGATTAGAATTTTCTTTATATTTTGTTATAAATATAAATCGTTTATATCAAATGCGTATTTCCAAATTAACATTATTATATTACTTTCTTTAAGATTAGGCAAGATTTAATCTAACATCATCTGGGAAACATTACCACATTTTCTTTTTATTACTTTTGCTTACATCGCGTCTGATTAGGGATATAAGAGATGCCTATAAATGAACAGAACAGAATAAACATGCCTATAAATTCTAACAGTTGACTCTTATAAATATGTCGAGCGTATCACAACTTTTATTTTCATTAATCAGGACGTAACAAAAACAAAAGAAGTGTAATAATGAACAAATTGGTATCACAAGTCGAGCATATAAAACTGTCTTAACAAGTTATTCCGGTGAAATGTGTAGCTTCGTAAATACCTTTTAATATAATATTACGCCTTTATTAGCTCGCTACAATAACAAGTTAATCTCCATCGATCCGTATAAGTCCGCTCATTATTTTTCCTTATCAGCGTACATATTGAGATAAAAGCTCTGCTTGTCTTATAGATGGCATTTTATGTCTCTGGAATAGGAAAGTAACGAACTCATAAATGGAATTTGGGTGATAAACAAACTGAAGTTGAAAGCTGAGATAGTCGCGAAGTGAAAGCACTGAGACGCCAAGGTGTAGTAAATATTGTATTTCAGATTATGATAAACTTAATATATAAAGTCAACTTGAGAAAGGGGTATTTATGGAGTACTTTAATATTCATTTTTTATTTACGAGTATATCATTTTCATGCATAAATTTGTAAATAAATATTGAATAATTACGCACCCCTATGATGGTCAAGGGCTTGCTGAGAAGAACACAAATTGAATAATAACAAAAAATGAATTGATAATAAATATTTCTGTAAGCAATCTTTTATTTGATCCTCTAAAAAGATAAAAATAAAATTAAATGAAACATCAACAAATTCATTACACAATTTATTTGTTTAAATGTGTTTTTTACTATTAATATTTTTTTATATATTTTGATGTCGCTTTCAACAGGATACAATTTATTTAAGCAAATATTTTTCTATTCAATATTCCGATTCTTATCGTTGGGTATAAAATTGCAAGTGCTAGTGGTTTCGTATCCTGAGGGTTCCATATAAGTAAACGTTATTTTTATAAAATGTAAGCAAGGCTGAAAAGTAAACTTAATTTTACTATGAGACTTTGTTTGTTGTGTTTCAAAATTCAAATACCTACCGATGAGTTTAGGGTAGGTTTTAGAGATTTGCGAGAATAAAATACGTTTAAAATAACTTCAGAAGGCGAAGTCTTTCAAGTGGTATGGCCCCATGCTTGTTACCTTCGGATAGCAGCCAAATGGGCCGGCACGCCCGGTATAGTACACTCTCACAGAAGACCGGCGTGAAGTGGCAGCTAAGCTATCGCGTTTCGTTCGGTAAGTGAGAGTCCTGGAGGCACACTCCCCATCCCTCCTCCCTTCTACCTCCCTCCCTTTCCTGAAAGGCCGGCAACGCATCTGCAAGCCCTGTGGTGTTGCAGATGTTCATGGGCGGTGGTGATAACTTACCATCAGGTGAGCCTGCTGCCCGTTTGCCCCCTTTGTCCCATAAAAATTTTTTTATAATAATAGAGAGCGATACAAATGCTAAATTTTTCTTACTTTTGCACACTAGACCTTTTAAGCGACTCTTTGTAACAGACTCGTTCCGCGTGGAGATTAATTCAAGTACCGAGGTAACCAGTACAACAATTTGTGACAAAACTGTATAGTACAGTAATTGCATTTATATTTAAAATTACATATACACATACAGTCAGAAATATGATTTTGGGTAAAAGTCTGTGTAGGCACTAAAAAAATATACATTCAACGAAATAGGAAAATAAATATTATACTTTATACATTGTGTTCTCGAAAAAAGCTTCTGAGAAACGAAATATAGTGACTCTATAAATAAGTTATCTGATTTTTCATATTATAGATACTTTCGAAGGCAGGTACCCTAAAAAAGCAAAATATATTAATATTTATTTATTAAAAAAGCAATAATGTACTGGTAAAGTTTGCTTTTAGGCTATAAAATTCACGTTAAACAGTATGTAGGTACGTTGAATTTTAAGAGGCCCGCGAGTAAACAGCAATATGCAGGATTGAACAAGAATGTTTCATATGGCTGGCTTGAAATCTTAAAGTAGTTTGGACTATGAAGCCGTATTTTTTTTGTATCATAAACTTACGTAAAACATTAGGGCAATCAAAGTGAATTAAAAATTATAAAATATATTCTTCTGACGAAAGAAGGAGAAGTACCAGTAAGTTAGTTGGTTACATATTTTATAGAGGAAAATAATACAAAATGAACTTAATTGAATTAATTATTTGTTTAACGTGTATCATTTATTACATTAAGAGTGAACCGTGCAATGTAGAGTTCCTGTAGCTCCTAATAGTGTTGTTTTATGTACTTTTTGTCACCAGTTGTGTTAAAACTAAGTGATATTACCCGCAACAAAGGCGAGAGACCTTTATATTATTTATTTCTATTCCCCTTTTACACTCGTTGGGATATAAGTGAAGATGAGTTTATATGAGCTATTATCATAACATATTTATTCTTTATACACCACATTTATATATCATCTTACGAGAGAACTTGACGTAAAAATATCCTAAATTAGCTACTTTTAATATTTCTTAAAATTATAAAATTACTAAAGATAAAATAATCATAAATAACAAAATAATTCCAAGACAGAAAAATTAAGAATATTATATTATTACTTTTTACTTTACAAATTTTATACCCTTCATTTTTCAAATTTCCATAAATAATGGAAATAACACAATTAAATACAATTTTAACGATCACTTTATATCACTTTATGTCGAAAACGGTTCGCTCAGGTTGCCCCTACGTTACTTCAGGCTACATGTCTCTCTTGCTCCCCTTGGCTGTCTGGTTTGCTACGGCAGACTTGCCGTCGAAGCCTCGTGGTGCAATGCTTAAGCAACCTTGCCTTCTTTTAAGCGGGTGAGTATGACACGATGAAAATCACATCAATCCACTCCAGTCACTCTGTTTCAAGGTAAAAGGAGGATAAAAGAATAAACAAACACACCATTAGATTTATAATATTATGTATGGATACTAAAGTATTCGTGAATGATATTTGTTCTTATTATTTCTTTTATTTTTAGAATATAACGTTTTACAAGTATATTTGACTAGCTTTTCCCGCGGCCTCCCTCGCGTTCTAAAGGCTGAAAACCAAATTCTTTCGCCTGTCCGCCCGCTTTGCACGCGGTGATCATTATTTTGTTGCAAAGTTATGTTAAAACTATGATATCTCGTAAGATATTCATTGAAATCAAATCATGCCAAAAGCAATTTTGTTCAAAATTAAATACTAAAAAAAAAAAATTAAACCGACTTCAAAAAATCTGCACTAAAAAGAGAAAAATAAAAAGTAGAAAATAATACTTTAAAGAACTATGTTAATTTTGGAGTCGGTGCCAGCCAAAGAAAAATAACCGTATATTCGATTAATCTATCAATTTGTAAACATAATCAAAATACCTGGCTGGCACCGACTCCAAAATTAACATAGTTCTTTAAAGTATTATTTTCTACTTTTTATTTTTCTCTTTTTAGTGCAGATTTTTTGAAGTCGGTTTAATTTTTTTTTAAAAATAACTTATTTTTACATTTTTAGTGTGCCTTTTATTTAGCTGATTTAATTATAGTGACTTACTATATGTCACTAATTTAAAATCTGTTTAAGCTTTATATTAAACAACGAGCATACCCATTAACGACGAAAATAGTTATTAATTATCTGGTCTGCCGAAAGGGGGGGGGGGGGGTGTTGGTGTCCAAAGAGTACTCAATCTACGACTACTGTAGCTGTAACTAAACTACGAGCTCATTTTTATGTTTACATTCCCCATACGTAATAGTTTAAATAAACCACGTCCATTATTCCACCTAACACCTAGAGATTAATGAGATTTACCTTCTATTATCATATTAACGTAATAGCTTGGAAGAACACAACTATCAATCTATATGTATGTATAATTTTAAAGGAATTTCCTTTCAACTCCTAGCCGTTGAGGAGTTGTACCTTCCATCATCAGCTTATCCACATGAGATGGTAATTATCAAATGCAAATCCTTAAAAAACTTTAGAAAATATATGTAAAATGTACTAAGTGCCTATAAAATTTAAGAGTTGCCATCGACTTCCCTAGGATCCCATTATCAGATCCTAACTTGGTGACAATGGGAATATCTTGGAAGTATACCCTACCAAACAAAAAATAAATTTTTGAAATCGGCCCACAATTGACGCATAAATCGGTGAACACAGATAAAAAATAACATTTGAAGAATTCTACCTTCCATCATCAGCTCATCACATGAAATGACGATTTTCAGACGCAAATGCTTGAACAGCTTAAGAAAATATATAAAAAACATAATAGGTGCCTATAAATTTTGAAAGTTGCCCTGGATTTCCCTGAGATCCCATCATCAGATCCTGATTTTGTGATAATGGGACCCCCTCAGAACTATACCCTACCGAACAAAAGAAAAATTTTTGAAATCGGCCCACAGTTGACGGAGAAATCGGTGAACATACATAAAAAAAAAAAAAATACATACATCGAAACATATAACCTCCTCCTTTTTGGAAGTCGGTTAAAAATATAAATTGTGATGAATAACTTATTCATTTGGATAAGGATTAATACCATATTTATTATACACCTTCGCAAATAATGCATTATCTTAAAACAAATTTTATTACCATAAAAAAAAGTATAAGTCCGCTCATTACACAAGTCAACAAAAAAAAATTTTTTTTCTGTGTCTGTTATTTCATGACTATTGTCTGATTGTTTACATTGAAAAATAATACAAAAACTCAATTTTTTTAAAAAAAGTTTGCTTTTGTACTTTATACGATGATAAATAAAAATATTCGATTTTTGCCAAATTCTTAGAGGTTTTCACTCTTAATAAGCAAGAGAGAGGGGTACGGGCAAATATCCGGTGTGGAACGGGAAGTAACAAAGCAGTCACAAAGTATGCGCATGCGCTTTTTAGAGAAGCGACTTGTTTTGTGTGTCTGAGCGTTAAAATGTCTTCCAAAATGTGTAAAAATGACATGGAATCCTTTTGCTACATTTGCGGGGAATTTATTAAACTAAGAGACAAAAAAATAGTTTACCTACTAATAAAAGACTTTCTGAAGCCTATGAAAGTCCTATGAAGTCCTTATTTTAAAAGTCCTAGCCTAAGAAGGGAATGCAAAGAGGATATACAAGGTATCCATGCTATCTTTGTTTATGGGGCAGTAGAGCCGACTATCAGCAGCACTCATGGCCAAAACGGACTGAGTTTCAGTTATGTATAAACCTGTTGTGGACCCTAAGCTAATTTTAATGCCTCCGTTGTATATAAAATTCGGTTTAATGAAGCAATTTGTCAAGGCTCTACGTCAAGATATAAATATAATTTAAATATGTTGGCACATGGGACACATATGAAAAACAAGCGTGACACAGTCTTAAGTCAGTGATACATGGCTTCCTCGGCAATAAAAGAGCTAACAATTACAAAGAACTTATTTCTAATATGGTCTACACCTTTAAAATCATGTTGCAGAATGTCCCTGAAATTGCATATGCATGCTCACTGAGATAGATAGATAGACTTTAAAAATAACTTAGGAGCATTTTCAGAACAGCAAGGGGAGCGCTTTCACCAAGATGTGGTGGATTTCGAGCCACGATATCAAGGACAATACAATGAAAAAATTATGGGAGATTACGTTAGGTTCTTGATTCGAAAAAGTTTATATGCACACAAAAGAAATACCAAAAATATTCATTTTTAAAAGTTAAATTCTATTTTTTTTTGTTTTATAATTCGTAATAACTGTCTTTAGTGCATAAAAGTAATGTAAATAAATAAACCAATGATTGTTTTCTTTTTATATATAACTGAAAGAAAAAAGCTAGCGATTTTCTTAAAAATTTGAAATTTCATTCTCATATCTACAAAAGCAAACTTTATGAAATAAAAATATTATTTTATTTGTTAGTTATGTATAAGAAATCCAAATCGGGTACACAGAACTCAGGCACCAAATTCGTGTTGACTTGTGTTATTTTTCCTTATCAGCGTACATATTGAGATAAAAGCTCTGCTTGTCTTATAGATGGCATTTTATGTCTCTGGAATAGGAAAGTAACGAACTCATAAATGGAATTTGGGTGATAAACAAACTGAAGTTGAAAGCTGAGATAGTCGCGAAGTGAAAGCACTGAGACGCCAAGGTGTAGTAAATATTGTATTTCAGATTACGATAAACTTAATATATAAAATCAACTTGAGAAAGGGGTATTTATGGAGTACTTTGATATTCATTTTTTATTTACGAGTATATCATTTTGTTGCATAAATTTGTGAATAAATATTGAAGAATTACGCACCCCTATGTCAAGGTCAAGGGCTTGCTGAGAAGAACACAAATTGAAAAATAACAAAAAACAAATTAATAATAAATATTTCTGTAAGCAATCTTTTATTTGATCCTCTAAAAATATAAAAATACAATTAAATGAAACATCAACTAATTCATTACACAATTTATATGTTTAAATGTTTTTTTACTATTAATATTTTTAAAGAAATAGGTACTATAAGTATAAAAATATATATATAAAAATATATATTTATGAATGTCGCTTTCAACAGGATACAATTTATGTAAACAAATATTTTTCTATTCAATATTCCGATTCTTATCGTTGGGTATAAAATTGCAAGTGCTAGTGGTTTCGCATCCTGAGGGTTCCATATAAGTAAACGTTATTTTTATAAAATGTAAGCAAGGCTGAAAAGTAAACTTAATTTTACTATGAGACTTTGTTTGTTGTGTTTCAAAATTCAAATACCTACCGATGAGTTTAGGGTAGGTTTCAGAGATTTGCGAGAATAAAATACGTTTAAAATAACTTCAGAAAGCGAAGTCTTTCAAGTGGTATGGCACCATGCTTGTTACCTTTGAGTAGCAGCCGAATGGGCCGGCACGCCCGGTATAGTACCACTCTCTCACAGAAGACCGGCGTGAAGTGGCAGCTATGCTATCGCGTTTCGTTCGGAAAGTGAGAGTCCTGGAGGCCCACTCCCCATCCCTCCTCCCTTCTACCTCCCTCCCTTTCCTGAAAGGCCGGCAACGCATCTGCAAGCCCTGTGGTGTTGCAGATGTCCATGGGTGGTGGTGATAACTTACCATCAGGTGAGCCTCCTGCCCGTTTGCCCCCTTTGTCCCATAAATTTTTTTTTATTAATAATAGAGAGCGATACACATGCTAAATTTGTCTTACTTTTGCACACTAGACCTTTTAAGCGACTCTTTGTAACAGACACCGTTCCGCGTGGAGATTAATTCAAGTACCGAGGTAACCAGTACAACAATTTGTGACAAAACTGTACAGTACAGTAATTGCATTTATATTTAAAATTACATATACACACACACAACAACATTCAGAAATATGATTTTGGGTAAAAGTCGGCGTAGGCACTAAAAAAACACATATTCAACCAAATAGGTAAATATATATTATACTAGTTCGAAAAATTCTTCTCGAAAAAAGCTTCTGAGAAACGAAATATAGTGACTCTATAAATAAGGTATCTGATTTTTCATATTATAGATATTTTCGAAGTCAGGTACCCTAAAAAAGTATAATATAATATTAATATTTATGTATTAAAAAAGCAATAATGTACTGATGAAGTTTGCTTTTAGGCTATAAAATTCACGTTAAACAGTATGTAGGTACGTTGAATTTTAAGAGGCCCGCGAGTAAACAGCAATATGCAGGATTGAACAAGAATGTTTCATATCTTGAAAAGGCTTGAAATCTTAAAGTAGTTTGGACTATATAGCCGTAATTTTTTTTGTACCATTAACTTACGTAAAACATT
Organism: Boloria euphrosyne; assembly: GCA_951802675.2. NCBI lineage: Eukaryota > Metazoa > Arthropoda > Insecta > Lepidoptera > Nymphalidae > Boloria > Boloria euphrosyne. The sequence continues at coordinate 6,335,983 of OX637878.1, forward strand.
AGGGCAATCAAAGCGAATTAAGAATTGTAAAATATATTCTTCTGACAAAAGAAGGAGAAGTACCAGTAAGTAAGTTGGTTACATATTTTGTAGAGGAAAATAATACAAAATGAACTTAATCGAATTAATTATTTGTTTAACGTGTATCATTTATTACATTAAAAGTGAACCGTGCAATGTAGAGTTCTGTAGCTCCTATTAGTGTTGTTTTATGTACTTTTTGTCACCAGTTGTATTAAAACTAAGTGATATTACCCGCAACAAAGGCGAGATACCTTTATATTATTTATTTCTATTCCCCTTTTACACTCGTTGGGATATAAGAGAAGATGAGTTTATATGAGCTATTATCATAACGAACCCTTAGGCCATTCCCATAATGGACAAAATACATTTTATTTAAATGAGTACTGTTACTGAGTATTTAAATAAGTAATGAGACTGATCATTTTTTAAGTTTCCGTCTCCTTAAGGCTAAAACGGAAGTCTTATAATTTGGTCAAGTCTGTCTACAAGAAGACATATGGCACACCAATTTTACTCGAATACTATTAAAGCAATATTGTGAAATGTGGTGCGTGGGTGTCTCATAAAAAGCGGTAGACGATTACCGGCGTTAAATTATAAAAATCATAAAACGTGGCTGGCACTCAATACAAGTTTACAAGTATCTTTTTTTTGAGGAATTGCTAAATCAGTGACTTTTTGTTAGCATAAACAATAGTATTCCATGTATTCGTCAATCTAAAACTAAAGCTTTTAAAGGCGTAAACATTGAAACTCCTCCTCCTTTTCTAATTTTTGAAGACTTGGCAGGCAAATTTAGCAAAAAGCTAAGATAATAGCGCTTCCAAAAATTCTTTTAAAGTTTATTTTGAAGCTAAAACGTTAAACAGGATTGTTTTTTATAGGAAAACTACAAACTGACAATTTATTTATGCCATGCATACATTACTATTGTATATGCATCAATAATTAAAATACCATTTTTAACATTTAATATATAACACCACAATATGTTAAAATGAAACAAACTTTTCAAAATATGTTTATTTCGCCGTATAAAATAAAATTTATTTCTTTATGTTATAACTTTTTATGTCTGTCTTTTTATGCGGCTGATTTCGCCAAAGTTCTTAAGAAACATTACATTTGATTCGACTTACATTTTAGTACTCCAATTTTTTCCACTTGAAGTATGCTAAGTAGCCATTTTACATTTAAATACTTTGGCAATTGTAAAGAGTGCTTGTTGAATACGAAAAAATGTTAAAAATTGTAAATGCTTTTATGTTCTGTAGATAATAAAATAAATATTTACGTTTTCTTTCTGTACATTTGTATAAATAAACATTAAAAAAAACGACTGCTGCTAAAGTAATCACAAGTATTAGAGGCAGTATTAACAACATATATCATTAATTAAAATCAATTTCATTAAAATAGCATAAAAGTAATAACTTTGTTCTTCTGATTGATTTAGGCCACGGCACCCAATCTGTAGAGATCTCAAGCCCCAATGGGATACAATTTGACATGACTTGGTAAGAGTTTATTCGCTAGGCCGTATACCTAGCATATTCTGCTAGGCACGGGAGTACAAAACTAGGGCTATTACTGAGTAAGATCAACAACTAAACGAGGCCTAAACCGGGACTCGAACTCAGGTACAACTATAAGATATGTCCTACTTTAGTAGAGACCAAACTAGGACTGGAATTGAGAATCATGTCCTTTTTAAAGTCTATCAAAAATTACTTGCACATGCGTATTTCATTGTGATGTATGCTTTCCAAATGTAACTGATTTGTATTCCGAATAGTTTCCAAAAAGCAATTTGGTCACAGCAGTTTAGCTGACTTGTGTATTTTCCACAAGACAAATAACAATGTTCCATCGATAAGGCCGTCGTCAACTCGTCTGTCCACAGAATAAATCGTTTTGTAGACGGTTCGTATTAAGTATGTTTTTAGGTGCAGCTGTTTTCTGAAGACATTATTTTGACATTTGCGAATTTAATCATTGTGCTGGTTCAGCAATTGTGTTTTTTAAATTGTATTATTTGGGAAAATGGATGAACAGAAAATACCAACATATAAAGATACAGTGGAATAAATATATTATTTGGTATCAGATGTTCTTCCTGCTGTTCGTTTCGTTCGTTTATTTCCGTTTAGTTCACAACCACTAAATGTACTTTATATGGAACTCCACGCGCAACAATGGGAATTACTCAAGCTGTGTCTTGGTCACTATGGCCTTTATAGTATACATTAAAAATAAAATCGTGAATGGAGGCGAAGTGAATATTGTATGAAGTTATTTTGAAATTAGAGAAGCAGAAAAAAATAAAAATAATATTTGCAAATATATATTATTACCGTACTTTTTGTATGTTGAAATGTGAGAGTATTTGTTTATCCCTAATCGATTTTAAAATTACCGAGCCAATTTGCTTATTAACAGGTCCACTATATCTGAGTAGGTATTACAGTTATTACAAGAACTATATTAGAATTAATAATATATTAATTAGTATTATTTTAATAAAGAAAATTACAAAATATGACACGTTTGATTAAAAATTACTTTTCCATCATTTTCAAAAAATTACTCTAAAACTATATTCTATTAACAACTTAATTTTTTTTTATCAATATCATATTGTAATATTTAATCATAATTTCACTTTATGTTGTCAAAGTGATACTCGTACCTGCGAAACAATGCCGCTGGTGCCATTGTAGTTGAGTAAAGTTCATTTAAATTCCGCACCGCGAGTGTGAACAGTATCAAATGTGACTTCCGTTAGTCCTATAGTCAAACTGGTCTAGGCTCCGTGAGTAATGCTATTAGTTAAATAGAGAAATTGTATAGTATGTGGGCAATAAATAAGTAAATATAAATATATTTTTTTAATTTATTCAATCGTTTTATGGTTGTAGCACTAATATTACAAAGCCTTGTTCGTGGTCACATCTCAGAGTCCTATGCGTGAATTTAAAATGAAGAATATTCTCTTTTAAACGTATAAAATATTCGTGAAATAAAAAATATTACTCTTATATATCAAACCTATTACTTGCTTTTGTAGGGACTACAATAAAATGAAACTGCTTAGGCTTTTCATGATACGTCGCCAATTATTTCTACAGATATTGCTTACTAATACAGCTTTCTTTCTTGAAAGAATTATACTAATGATCATATTCTTTTCCTTTCCTGGAATATTTCTGTTTAACGAATTTGACAATGCGAGATCAGTTTATATTTTACCTTTGTTTAAGGGAGCGACATACTGAAAATTATTAGCAGTAATAATTATACTTTTGCTTGAATATAGCGCTAGCAAGATTTATCATAAATCGCAATCTAAAGCCCTCATATAGCTCTTCTTTATAAGGAAAATGGCTGTTATGAATCAATAAAGAAAACATTGGTTATTTAAAAAAATACTATAAGGTGACAGAGGTAGACATTATTACGGTTATAAACAGCACAAGTAACTGTTTTCAACCGACTTCCAAAAGGAGGAGGTTATCAATTCGTCTGTATTTTTTTTTTTTTTTTTTTTTATGTTTGTTAGCTGATAACTTTGAACTGGGAGAACCGATTTTGATGATTCTTTTTTTATTCGAAAGGTAGTGCTTCCCATGTGGTTCCATTTTAATATTTTCCAGTTCTGACAGTGGAATCCATGAGAAAACCATAAAAGTCTAATATTTGCATTAAGCATTTGCGCGACAAATGGACGAATAACTCAATATCACGCCAACCGATTTCGATGATTCTTTTTTTAATGGAAAGGATATACTTCAAGGGTAGTTTGATGAGAGTTTGGTAAGGTTCTGATGATGGGATCCATGACAAAGTATCGGAACTCTTCAATTCTTAGGAGCAAATTAACGATGCTCGGCCGAATCTTTTATAGGCTATATGGATATTTGACTCACGTATCGTAACTGATGATGGAAGGTACAACACCTCAACGGTTAGCAGTTTAAAGAAAATTCTTTCAATATAATACGCAATTATGGACCGATAGTTGTATATTTTCAGGCTATTAGGTTTACCTCATAATAGAAGGTAAACTTTTATAGTCATTAACACAATACGTATCTACTTCCCGCTAAAAATTTAAAAATAAATTATTTTTAACAAAAAAACAAAAACCGACTTCCAAACTTAATAAATCTAAACTAAAAAGTAGAAAATAATACTTTAAGGACTTTGTTAATTTTGAAGTCGGTGCCAGCCAAAGCAAAATTACCCTAAATAGATACATATTCAATTAATCTATCAATTTTTAAACATAATCAAAATACCTGGCTGGCACCGACTCCAAAATTAACAAAGTCCTTAAAGTATTATTTTCTACTTTTTAGTTTAGATTTATTAAGTTTGGAAGTCGGTTTTTGTTTTTTTGTTAAAAATAATATACTACCGACTCACCTTCCCACCACTCAAGAAAATGGTTTAAGATTGGAGGATAAGAGGAAAAAGCAAATGGCTTATTTGATCACATAGTCAAAAACTGTGTTTATTATGAATTAATTATTTATTGTTATGGCCTAGCAAACTTTAACAAAAAGTATCTGTAAGAAAAGTACGTATGCGAAAATTAAGTGTTAAATAACTTGTAAAAATAAACTCGCAATTTCAGTATCGGTTCGTTAAATCGAATCTTACCAGTTTTGCCGCTGGCAAAAGCAAAAATTCACCATTTCATAGTGGATTGATAGCAGAAATGTCGATTTTCATTACATTGAAGAAGTTGTACCGATATGAAGTTCCAACCTTTTCGTGCTCCAAATATATTTTGCAAACTGCTTAAGTTATCATATATTCCTTTGTTATATTAAAATTACGAGTTTATGCATTTCTATAATATTGGAAATTTAGCATTTAAAGTATTATTAAATGAATAAATATGAATTAATTTACATAAAATCATCTAAGCATATATCTGTACATAATATAATAATATCCTAACTAAGTGGAATAAATATTTTTTTGAAAAATCTCATTGAAATAGACATTATTATCAATACATAGGTTACATTTATAATATTTAAAGCTTTTTTGTCGGTCTATCTGTCTTTTTGTGACTGCATCACGAGAAAACCACAGAACAGATTTTGATGAAATTTGGTTTGTGGGAAAATGTCGAAAAGAACTCAAGCGGAGCGAGGGTAAGCATCTAGCTTAAAATAAACCTTTAAGATTAATTGAAGTAAGCATTTGAATTACGAGTACGTTACGTCTCCGCGTAGGTTTTTCAGCGGTAGTTAACTTACAAGTATGTCGTTGAAAGAATATTACATTTAGAATGGATTTTAATATCAACATTGTTGTAAAGTTTAGGCTGAAAGGGGATTATGAGCTTACAAATTGTACAACTTTGAACAGTTGCAAGCGTTGGGAGTATTGAATTAAAGTACAATGAGGATCTTTGTATGTTAATTACATAGATATATAATTGCTAGTGCCTTTAATCAGCTTTTGGGATTATAAATTATTTTGAAAAACATATTACTGAATTATTTTATAAGTCACGTTCTAAGTAAGAGATATTTTTCTTTATACTTCTTACAATTGTAACCATTCCACTGCAAATAACGGTCGTCTGCAGTAAATAGCGAAAAGGACGGCTTATGGCCGACCCTCTTTTAGAATTGCATATTTTTTTCTGTTTGAATTTATTCTAATTTCTAAGGTAAGAATATAATAATAAAAGTAGAAATACAGAACAGTGGTAAATTAATTTGATAATATTATAATATTCGTCTCTGTTGGCGCATAATTTTTTTAATATTCATTTATCTACACATGTCTCCAAAATATATAGTTCAAATAATATTATTTAGATAAGTTTTTTTAAACCAGGAATGAGGTATGAGGAATTCAAAAAGTGGAGTGTTAAAAGTTGTACCTATGTATCAGTGTATTTATACTCGTACGTCAATCTGTGACAGCATACCACGTTTATTTAATGTTGGTACCTTTATGTATAAACAGGTGGTTATGTTGGACTCAGCGGCTTTCGAGAAGTCAGTAATACCCACTAAGACCCAACAGAACCTCTTACGTCTTAATGGGGCGCTTACCGCAATGGCCATCGCAATAACCTAAACGGACGAACCGATTTTTACTTAGTTTCATGACACTGTAGTGATATGGTATGGTAACCTCTGCTGGATGCTGTAGCATCACCTGCATGATACTTACTCATTATTTTATTAGAATACTGAAAAAATGTTTCGTTTAGGCTCGTTGAATTGGTCCCATAAATAGGCTATTGTGTTGTTTCGTTTCATGCGAGTACTCGTATATTTAAAAGTTATTGTTAGTAATTTCCTGATCTCTATGTTGTATAGAATTTAATTTTTACTTGTCAGTTTATATTGATTAATACAATAATATACTCTTATTAATCTACTTATACTAATATTCATCTTGACGTTAATATACTAATATTCAAGTTCAAGAATATATTCGTGTTGTAAACAAACAGTAGTTTTGTGTTAGTAATTAATATTGTTTTGTCGTTTGTTTTAAATTTCGTATTTATTATTTATAAATATACATACATCCTTCTTAAACAAATTTACTTTAATAACAATTTCTCAGCTTTGGCGAGGTTGCCAAAATTTTAAGAAGCTCCAACTTGAATGCATAAACTATAGCACACATATGTACGTACAGGTATACTGTAGCATAACAATTTAGTACTAGTGCCTCGACCTACTTGTACAAATTGTCTTATGCTTAAATAAGAATCCAATTTAAATACCTCATTGTGTGGAAGTTGTGAGAAGAAGAGAAGTTATATCTTTTATAGGAGATTACTAATCTAAACTTACCAGGTAATTAATTTATCTATTAATGTGCTATTTGTACGTTAGCAGTCACATTCAATATTTGTATGATCAATTGAACAGCACGAATTGCGGTGACATCGATCTAGCTAATTAATATGGCATTATTAAGCGAGCACTTAGATACTATGTAGTAGCAAATGCAATAGGCACTAACTATTACTTTGCTTTCTGAATTATTTATAGGTGATGGATGTGTCCATATAATCATTACTTTATAAATGGAAAACATATTTTTAATATCACTTTTTGGATCGGTACTGAGATATAACGACAAAATAATACATTTATTTTCAGAGTACTTATATTTAGTTGAATAAAATTTTAGCTTTTTGTGAGCTTTTTTATTTATTTGGATTGCATTGGATTTTATACACATGGCTTGATTAATTACTTATAGCAAATCTTTTCTTAAGAAACATAGCTAAAATGAAAATAAAATTGTATCAAAGTATGAACAAGCAGTGTTCAAAATGAAAACATACTACGAAAAACTTTCTGTAGCCACTCACAGCGAAATCTCAAATTAAATCTGCGACGAGTCTCAGACGCGAACAGCCACTTTTTGAAATAAGTCTGAATGCGAGTCGTTCTTAATGGTTATATTTAAAAAAATATATATTTATATAAATTATATTATTATAAATATAAATTATATTATAATATAATAATTATATTATATATAAATAGTCATATGTATCTTACTAGTATATTATATTTCTTTTGTACAATGTACGCTGTAAGTTATATTTAAATGTGATCCAATTTAACTTTAGCATAACCTACACTCTAATAAAATTTTGGATGTTACAAAGGAGCAGCACCAACGCAGTAAACATAGAAAATAGTACCGTAAATGGGCACAAAATATTATGTAGGACGTATTCTTTATGTAAAATATAAGGAATGAGTAATAAAATTGTTACCCCATTCCATTTAACGAGTATTACAATCGAAATCAGTTTTTTTTAATTTGGTTTTCAATCATGTATTGCTCAAAAATAGTTGATAGGTTAAGTAGATAATAGAGATGGTAAAATAGAACGAATTATTTCGAGAAGAAAGGTCTTTGCGCGCGAAAAATCTTTACGGATAACTTTTTGTCTAAGAAGAGGGAGAGAGAGAAATCTTAAGCTTTAGATTAGTATAAATATCAACGAGGTTTAAAAATTAGCTTGCCAAAGAAGTTTCACTTCTGAGTTCTGAGATGTGTTGTTTGTACGCACGTATTTTTTTTATTGAATATATTATTGTTAGTAGAGGTATCTATTTCTGTAAGATCTATCTATAATAACTTTTGAGACTTTTAAAACCTCAGTACCTATCTCCCGTAACTATATTTGTTGTAAAATATTTGATACAAACGGGAGCAAATATACCTACTAAGTAAATCCTCGACAAAATCTGTTTCATTTAAAAACTAAATATTGGCTTAAATCTATGATAAATAACGGAGGTAATTTTTGTTAAAACAAAAAATACATTAAAACTAGCAATCCTTTGAGGATGAAAATTTAGGGTTATAATAATTTTTTGATGCTAAATCCAAAAAAAAAGTGAAAAATAAGAATTTGGTATAAAAATAAAAAAAAATATCTGGAGAGGGCCATAATTATCCTAGGCCTAGGGAAATAAAACTTAACCTAAGACCCATTCTCATACCTACCAAATATACAAAAAATAATAATATTAGGTCAAACCGTTACGTAGGAGTTCAATAACAAACACTGTGACACGAGATTTTTATATATTAGATATAGGTAGGTACTACCGACCTAAGTACTATAACTTAAGTTTGCAATAACATTATTCTAACTTTGATTACTATTCTAATAAATTATTGTAGTATTCCAATAAAGCCTTACCGTTTAATATTGTTATTTTCATAAGGTTATTAGGTAGAAGTACGGAATAATCCGTTTATTATGTTTCCTTACAAAGTACAATTACAGTCCTTTTATGTTTCTATAATATGGAAATAGGGAAGCTATTAATGTAATGGGGCGTCTAAACGGGCTATATTTTACGACAATTTGTGGCTGCAATACTGTGGCCGGCAACATTGCTAGCAATACCAGCCACACTATGCAATATTTTAAGGATGGCCCGGCATTATAGCCACATATTTTTTGGTATGTCAAAATGTTTTTATGTGTAGCCGGCGTGTGGCCGAACGATCGCCTCGCAATCGAAAATACTGCAATATATCTGGGCCATCTATATTATTGTTCTGTTTTACTGTATATGCGCGTCCCTTTCTCCCTGCGACGTGAAGTACTTTGCGTTTCACTTTCTGCGCGACGTAAAGTGTGCTGCGAGTGCTGCGACGTCCATCGTGTATAAACCTGTGGTGTGGCGATCAGGGGGTGGAAACTTAGAACATCGATATATATAAATTTTTAAATAAGTATTTATCCAGCATTAATTCCTTGTCTACGGAATCCAAAGTGTCACGCCTACTTAGGTAGGGTCGAATCCACATTCGTGTCCTTTTTTTTCGTTTTTCTGCCAAAACAATGTAAGCGGCTGCGATGAGCGTCATTTCGTCGGCCGTTGTTGCTGGATTGTGTGGCTCATTAAAGGGTTCTGAATCAAAGGCCATACTATTGCAGCCATATTGCAACATGTTGCCTGCAATTGATTGCTCAGCCATAAAATGCACTAAAATGTTTTTTTGATGGCTGGGCAATGTTTGCCGATAATTGCAGCCACAAATTGCAGAAAAATATTACCCGTTTAGGAGCACCCTAAGGAGATGATATAAAATATTTTGACATAATCTTATTATATCCTTACAGTACATTTATGTAGATATTACGCTTTGTCGAATATCAATGAATGTTGGAGGTCTTTGGAATACTTTGATCACCGCTTATACTTAATATGTGTGCAGAGCCGCTGGAGAAAACTAGTATTTCATAAATAATGGATAAGGTATGTTTAAAATACTCTTAACCTTTCTTTTTGTGTAGATTCACTTGAATAAAGTTCATACTCATGTTGTAAAATCATACATTTTCAAATATTCAAACACAGTTGGCGGCACCGCGCCGTCAGTAAAGTTTGGCCTGGCTATAAAATTCACGCTTAAGATCTTGTAGGTCTCACGTAGAATTTTAATAGGCTTGTGAGTGAACAGCGCAGAATTAAGAAAGAATGTGAAGTTTCATATGCACTGGCTTGAAGCTTCTAATAGAAGTATGGATCTTAAAGCTCAGTTTTGTAATTATAATGAACCATCATCATGAGTTAATTTTTATTTTTTTATTTTTAAATACTACCTAACATTTTACTAATTAAACTTTTAATAAAAAGTAACGAATAGAGATGCGAGCACCTTCAAAGTTAAAAAATAATACCTTTACGGTTTCAAGTTATTTTTGTTTCAGTTTGCAGAAATTCCTTTTCTAACTTTTACACATAACGCAATTCATTTACAAAAGTTCTTATTTAAAAGTTCTTTATAAGTTTTCTATTTAATTAGTTTCTTTTTCAGCATTTTATGTAGTAGTATTTAGCTTATATTTTAAATTTGGATAAAGTTTTTATTACATTACATTTAATTTCGTAAATAATATTATGTTGGTAATTATTATATATGTTGGTTTGTTGTGTGTTGTGTGAAAAATGTCTATTTCTATTTATTGATAACTTATTCTTTAATAACATAATTATGAAGCTTAATGCGAAAAAACATAAAAAATAAATTATGCAAATTAAAATATATTTACTAACACGTATTATTAATGAGAATTTTTGTTTGTTTGTTATACTTGTACATTACCCCGTGGGATGTTAGCGCGTTACAAAAAGCTAATAAAGCTCGCGTGAGTTGTAGTTCGGGTCACTAGTATTCTTTTTGACAAAAATATACTTAGGTATAGCATTTTGTTACTTTTTGATTTTAAAATGGTTGAACAGATTTAGATGAGTACAGATACTATAAGTAAATTAACACGTAAGCCACTATTCAGTTGTAGATAAATGCTAAAAATGATTGTGGGGCAAATTATTCAATTCAATTCTCTGGTTAATGGCTTCAAAGCGTGCCAGTTGAGTACATATTACTTCGCCAATGTCACGAAGAATTGATAAGATACAAAACATATAAAAGGAATAGTCAAAACTTATGTATCAAGTAACACAACTACAGTTTAATTACACGACTTAATTCCCCCATCCCCATTTCATCATCGGACGAGCCGACGAACGGCTGGTCTCCATCCTTATGGTGTGCACATTCCACCCGTCCGGATGAAGCGTTTCGCTTCGTCATTTATTATATTTTGATTGGAACAGCCTTCTTGCGTCAGTGTTTCCGTCCGATTACAATATGGATGACTTTAAGGCAAGAGTGAATAGGTGGCTACTGAATTAGTGCGACTTACCATCTAGGACTGCGTTACCACTTACCATCAGGTGGATCGTAGTCAAGCACTAATTCAGAATAGTCTTCTTCTTCTTCTTCTTTGCACGGCTGGTTTCCGCACTTAGGCAGTAGATGCCCGTTGTGCGTGAGCTTGTGCTGAATGCGTTAGTCTGTCCACCCCAGGGCGTCCCAGTAGTCAAGCAGGCTGCCGGTGTCCTGAATGATTTCCTGAAGAGTCCTTCTGGGGCCTAGTTTTTCTTTACGCAGGCGTTCGAGCTCGCAGCATTCTAGTAGAATGTGGGCCGGTGTTTCTTCCCCTTGTAGACATGCTCTACACAGGGGGCTGTCGGTGATACCTATGTTAAACAAATGTTTATTGAGTTGGCAGTGTCCTGTTATTAGTCCCACCACCGTTTTGAGTTTTGTTCTATTTAGGCGTATTAGTTTTGCTGTTAGTTGTTTGTTTGTTTTAGGGAAGGCTAATTTGCACTGACGACAGTCGCTATTTGCTTCCCATAGTGAGTTCATTGTTTTAATTGTTAGTTCGTGTAACCATGTTTTGTATTCACTAAATGGTATTGTTGTTAGTGGAGTAGGGCCTTGTACGGTTAGTTTTGAGCCTCTCTTGGCTAGTTCGTCTGCCATTGTGTTGCCTTTATTGTTAGCATGACCTTTAACCCATGATAGGGTTAGTTTGTTATTCTTTGAGAGACGTTCAAGTGTTTTGTGACATTCCAGAATGTATTTGGATTTTGTCGTGTTTTTGGTTAGTGCCTGTAAGAGTGTCTTACTGTCTGTTTTAATGTGTATGGTTGTGTTTTTGAGGTTATTGATTAGGAGTTCTTGGGCACTTACTGTAACCCCTGCACATTCTGCCTGAAACACAGAGTTGTGCGCTCCTAGATGGTGGCTGATTTCGATGGTTAATGTATGACTGAAAATACCTACTCCAGCTCCGTTTTTGTTCTTGGATCCATCCGTGTATACGGTGTGTGTGGAACTTGTACTTGGTTTATCCGAGTAATCCTCTTCGTTATCGTTGAGTATGATGTTGTAGTTTTTATCTATCATGTGTGTTTTGTTTGTTTTGTCGTTTGGCCAATTTAGTTTTGGGAAATCTGCTGCGTAAAGTTCGATGATCTTTGTGTGTTTGCCTTGGTTTCCGCTCCATTGATTTGTAGATCGAAGTCGTAGAGCGGCCATGGCAGCTTCTTGTCTTATGAAAATGTGAAGTGGAGGTATTCCCAGGATTATCTCCAGTGCTGCTGAAGGGGTCGTTCTCATGTTACTTGTGATGGCAAGTGTAGCGGTTCTTTGGAACTTCTGAAGTTCTTTTTGAGTTGTGCTAAGGTCCGTTCTGGGCCACCAGACGAGACATGCGTAAGTGAGTGCTGTTCTAACAACTGCGGTGTATAGCCATAGCATTATCTTTGGTTTGATACCCCATTGTTTCCCAACCATGCGTCGGCACTGATTTAGGATTTTATGGGATGAGGTTAGTTTTTTGTTTATGTGTTTGTTCCAGCTCAGTTTGTTATCTAGTATTATTCCCAGGTATTTCACCTCGCTGGATAGTTTCAGCGGTTCATTAAATAAAATAGGCATTCTTGTTAATGAGATTTTGCGTTTTTCTGTAAACAGCATTAGTTCTGTTTTGGCGGGATTTATCGATAGGTCATTCCTTATGCACCATTCTTCTGCTATGAGAAGTGCACTTTGCATAAGTTCCCCTAAGGTTGTTTCGAATTTACCACTGATTAGTATGGTGATGTCATCTGCATATCCAATGGCGTGTATGTTATTCGTTTTGAATTCTTCTAAGAGGTTATTGACCACAAGGTTCCATAACAGTGGTGATAGGACCCCTCCTTGTGGGCAGCCTCTTGAGACCACCCCTGTTATGCAGTCATTGTTACCTGTTGTTATTGATCTCCTGCTCAACATTTCATTTATCCAGTCAATGAGGAGGTTTGGGGTGTTGTGTTTTTGTAAAGCTGTGTTAATGCTTTTGTAGGTTGTTTTGTCAAAAGCTCCTTCTATGTCAATGAAGGCCCCTAGTGTGCTGGTTTTGTGGATCAAATTGTTTTCTATGGTGCTGATTACCTGATGTAGGGCTGTCTCTGTTGATTTACCTGCGGTGTATGCGTGTTGATTGTCGTTTAGTGGCGCTACAGTAAGGATTCTGTCCCGTATGTATCGTTCACATAATGTTTCTAAGGATTTTAGTAAAAATGATGTGAGGCTGATTGGTCTGAAGGCTTTGGGTTGTGAGTAGTCGTCTTTACCTGGTTTAGGGAGAAAGATGACTTTCACTGTTCTCCAAAGTTCTGGTATGTAGCTTAGTATTAGGCTGTTTTTAAAAATGTTCAATAGCCATGGTTCTATTATCTCATAGCTTATCTGTAATAGGTGTGGTGTGATTTTGTCCACGCCTGGTGTTTTGTATGGTTTGAAGCTGAATATAGCCCATTTAAGTTTATCTGCAGTGATTATTTGATCCACTAGTAAGTTGTTTTCCTGTACTTGGGATTCGGTGTGTTGTGTTTGTATTTGAGTTACATTGTTTCTAACATGTCCTCCGAGTTTACATCCCGGGAAATGTGTTTCTAATAGGATCATATTGGTTTCTTTTTCAGAGTTTGTGTAGGTGCCATCTGGTTTTTTGATAGTGCCTAGTGCGCAGTGTTTGTCTTTTGAGATAATTTTTCTTACCCTATTTGCGGTACTGTCTGATTCAATGTTACTGCAGAAGTTCTGCCAAGATTGATTTTCTTTTCGTCTTATCGTCTTTTTGTAGTTTGACTGGGTCTCTTTAAATTTAGCCCAGTCTTCGTCTCTCCTGGTGTTTTTTGCTCTGTTAAAGCGGTGTCTTAGTTGTTGTCTTATTCTCTCTAGTTCTCTGTCCCACCATGTGTTTATGGGGGTCTGTTTTGTGTTACGCTTACGGGTACATGCAGTTTCGTAACTGGATGTAATTGCTGTGGTTAGATTGTTGACATTTGTTTCTATGTCGATATTGTTTCTTACCATTAGAAGCGCGTCCTCTGGTAGGTTTTTTCGTAGTGATTTTAGAAATTTATCTTTGTTTAGTTTCTTGGTGTTTATGAAGTTTGAATCTGTTGTTTTTGATTTTGCTATATCTATTTTAAATTTTATGTGTTTGTGATCAGAAAGTGTAGGTTTATCCGAGACCTTCCAGTCATATATGCGGTCAGAAAGGTCTAGGTTTGATATTGTAAGGTCTATGATTGTTTGAAATCTGCTTGTTATGAAGGTTGGTTCAGCACCTTTGTTTATAATTGTTAAGTTTGTGGTGTTAAGGAAGGACAGTAGATTCTCACCTCTTTTGTTGTTGGATGAGTTTCCCCAAAGGGTGTGGTGGGCGTTTGTGTCCGCTCCAATTATGATGTCCAGTTTGTTTGTGTCGCAGTACTCTATGAGGTCTGCCGTGATAGTATGTGGTATTTCGTCTTCGATTGGTAAGTACAGTGACACCATGATCAGCGGTGCCATTGGCGTGTCATTTTGACTGTTTTCGTCGTTTTGTATTCTTATGGCAGTTTGATCTCTGGAACAGAATTGTGTTAGAAGTGTCGCGTTAATCGTTTTGGGGCAGTATATGCCTGTTCTGGGTTTTTCGTTAGGTGCGTGATATAGTATCTTACCGTCACTGAGTGTCAGACCACAGATGTTAAAGCCTCTAATCCACGGCTCTTGGATTAGGGCTATGGTCTCCTTCCCTTCAACCTCCAGTTGCCTACGTAGTACAGCCGTGGCTTGATGACTATGCTGGAGGTTGGCTTGAGTGACGGCGATAGGCCGTCGGTTGGGTGTCATTGTTTAAAAGTCCACTTCTGCCAGTGCTTCCCAAGACACCGGCGATGTGGACACCTGCGACGAAGGCGTCAACAGTTTCGCTAAGGTCTTGGGGCACTGGGGACTGTTTTGTGTCGGTGTCCATCTGGAAGTCCGTGCAGTCCTCCGGTCCGTCTGGTCTGTCAGTTGAGGTCAGGGGGATGGTATTTACTTTTGGGGAGGTAGGTGCTTCGTCGTGTCCGTCTGTGTGTATGTCGGAGGGGATTTGACTGTTCGTCGGAGAGGACTTCTGTTCGTCAGTCTGTCCGTCTGTCTGTGTGTCTGTCTGTCCGTCGTTTGGTCGGCTCACGGTGGCCCCCTGGTATACCTCACTGGGTGGTACATCACTCAGTCCTTCAGGAGTGAAGAACCGGATGTAAATGTTTTCGTGTGAGAAGTTGATGCGGCGGCCTTCCTTAAGGATTTTAGGGATCTCCTCACTGGGTATTCCTAGATACAGGAGCATCCCAGGACGATCTCCCTTAGTTATGTCGTACTGTGTGAGCTGCCAAGAGCCGATGTTGAAATATTTCCTGTTCTGCCATATCAAGAGTTTATGCAGGAAATCAGCGTCGCCTTGGTAGTCGGGGACGTGTAGTGCGCATTTGATCTTGGGCCTGATCTGACGTTGTTCAATGAGGGTAAGGTTGTAGCCTTCCCTCGGAGCCTTCATCGTGGGTACGACTCCTTTCATCCAGGCCAGTGTTTCTTCGTCCGCAACCCTCAGCTTTACCACTCCATCTTGCAGGAAGGTTCGGCCTCGGAATTCCGGAGCGAAGTGTGATTCGTTGGGTGATGCTAGTTGCGTCTTCATCGCTTCAAAGATAGCCTTTTGAAGTTGGTCCTTTATGGCGGTGGATTCGATTTCCGTAAGGTCTATCCTAGGGTTGGTTGTGATAGCTAGGTTCAGGCGCGGGTTAAGCGCCTGTGCGTAGCTAGTCCTACCTTCCCTTATGGGGCGGTCAGTTCGGGGGCGTTTCGATACCATCTTCGGAGAGATGGAGTCGTCCAGCCTGTCTCGTTTTGTTAGTTTCGGGCGGCCTCCTTCCAGGGTTTCACCTTCGCTTGTGCCGCTGTTCACACGCGGACGTGTGAGCTTCGACTGGCTTGGGTTAGCCCTGGAAGTGGTCGCCTTGGTGTGGTGTGTTTTACGGGGGTCTGAGGGGCCCGAGGAGCTTTTTCCGCTAGCGCTCGTTGGGCGGGCAGTCCCATGACCAAGGCCACTAGGACCGCCCTTAGCTCCCTGGGCTGCGCGTACTCCTGCCAACCTCATGCCCCTAGACCCTTCCGTCTTGTTCTGGTTTTCGGTTAGGGTAGCAGAACGCCCTCCCACCTTGGATTGTCCAAAACCACTACCGCTTGTGGAGCCCGCGGATCCCGTGCTGGATTTCACCGGCGCAGTGTCACCTTGTGCAGGCTTCACCGCGCACTGGTTTCCTCCAGTCGGTGACCCGGTACCTCCAGAGGCAGCTGTGGATGGACTCCCCTCAGCGGTGTACCGCTTGCTACCCTGAGTCTCAGGTTCACTGTCAGTTCCCCTTCTGTTATGTCGTTCTACGGTCCTAGACCTGCGTTGTCTCTCTCTCCTATTCTTGCGGTTTTTCTTTTTCCGAGGCTCCGCTAAACTCCAGGAGCTCGTGGTCGTTGATGGTTGCGGCATTGCTGTGAACAATGAGGTCATGTTAATAGAGGCGGTTTGAGCCGCCTCTGTGTTAGTGGTAGTTTGGTTGTTGGTGTTGGCGTTTGGTTGGATATTTTTGTTTTTGTTATCCATGAAAATAAAACGATGATTTATCTCAGTAGCGTCCCACCCTCCAGGGAGCCCTCACATTTGGGGATGTCCCGGCACAAGCTGCAGCAGGATCATCAGGACCTACCACTGAGATATAGCTGACAAGGGACCCGTTACAGAACGAGCCGGGTCGCAGCCAAGGCGGGGGCAGTCCAACCAGACCACCCACAGCACCCGAGCCACGTCGACTGCCTGTCCCATGGTCCTCACCAACTCGCCCTGCATTGCCCTAGGGCAGTGCGCTGCGCCGAATATACCAAGGTGGGCTAGCCTTGATGCCGCCTTGTAGCCTGAATCCAGGACCGAAGAGGGCGTGTTGCCTTTCACCAGTAACTACTCCGACCAGTGATCAGCTCAGCCCCCCAGGACTCCTTCCTCCCTGCCTTCGGCTCTCGCTGCACACGGCGTTGTGCAGGAGTGTACCCTAGACTGACATAAGGGTTCCATGCAGTCTAGTCACACCCTTTTGAAGTGTATATGTATGTTTGGTGTGCTGTTGGTGAGTGTGTGGCCCAGTGAGTGTTTGTGTGTTGTGTGCGGGTTGATTTGAAAGGAGCAGGTTTGTGAGGAGAATAATAGGTTTGTGTTTGGATCATGGATGTTGGGGTAAGGGGAAACAACTCTTGGAGTTTGTTTGCTTCAAAGAGCCGCCCTCTTGTCCGGGATCCCAAAAGGGACACCCCTCCCGCGGACGGGAGAGATTAGGCTATCCGCAACCTGCCCACCCGTCTGGTTGCATGAGGGTATGCCTTGACGGTACGTCCTGAGATGAAATGCTGTTCCCCGCAGACATTTTATCTCAGATCGACCACACCAGATTCAGAATAGTATAAAAAAAATTAAAGTTATTTTAATAAAGTGTCGTATCTACGATTATTTATATGTAACGAAGGTTAAGGTTCAGTTGGTAATGGAAATTTAAAGTTTGTAATTAGTTCCGCGTTTTTATTTAATGTCTTCCCTTTTATAACTATTTATTACTTTGTTAATTTTTCATGGCAATATATTTTCGTGAAACAAAAGCCGTAGTATTCTAGAATATAGCTGAACGAAGTTCATTTAAATTCCTTGCTTGCGAGTGTGAACAACAGCAAATGTGACTTCCTTTAGTGTTGTTGTCAAACTGTCCTTTCAAATGTTTGAATAGGGTTTGTAAAATAAAAAACAAAATATTTTTAAAAACATCCCTTAAAGAATATTACCGTTAGAACCCGGATTTTGTTTAAATTTTATTTAACTTGCAATGTTTGTATGTTTGTAAAATTTTGCATTTTGGAGAGTGTGCGTAGGAATTACACGACCTAAATTCCCCCATCCCCTTTCCATCATCGGACGACCCGATGAACTGTTGTCCATCCTTATGTCGTGGTCATTCCAGCCGTCCGGACGAGGCGTTTCGCTACGTCATTTACTATACGTACGGCTAAGGATTGGAACAACCTGCCTGCGTCAGTGTTTCCGTCCGATTACAATATGAGTGTTTTCAAGGCTAGAGTGTATAGGTGGCTACTGAATTAGTGCGACTTACCATCTACGAGTGCGTTACCAGTTATCATCAGGTGAACCGTAGTCAAGCATTAATTTAGAATAATATAAAAAAAACATGTGTAGCTAAGTGACGTCATACTACATCAACTATAGCGGACTCTTAAAGATGGTGGTAAATGTTATATTAACACCCCCGTGACAAGGATATTAACTTGAAGGGTTTGAAGAAAAATACGAATAAATAACTAAAACAAAAACATAAAATTAAATTAAACGCATCAAGTTATACTACACCATTTATACGCCTACATAGAAAAAAATATTTATATAGGTATAGGTACCTACTATAATGTTAACTTAGGTATTTAAGCACTAATTGTCTTTGTGATTTTTAAAAACTTGAGTTCTCTGTTTGTTTTGGAGGCAAAATACTTAAAATTTACGTTACGTGTATATTGTATGGATTTTATTATCATCTATTGCAAATTAGCTCACAACAAGAACAATTCATTCGTATTCCTAATTCTAGTTATAAACTTCATTCCTTCTCAATGTAGCAGCAGATGAACTACAAAAGAACTGTATATATAACACAAGTTTTCCAATTTAACTTTCAACTAGGTATATAAAGAATGGCTTGTTATTTGTCGGTATAAGTCCTGGTTTCATGACTTAGCATGCATCTTATTTTGATTAATTATTTATAATGATGTGAAAGGAGAAAAAAAATCTAGTAATAATATATTATAGAGTGGCAAAGTTTGTTTGTTTGAACGTGCAAATCTCAGGAGTAAATCCAATTTAAAAAAGTCCTCTTGGATTAGATAGCCCGTTCATTGAGAAAACTCTAGGCTATAAATCATGATACCTATGTATACATAGTATCAACGTTTCTAGGGACGAACAAAGGCGATGTCAGAACGAGTATCTAGTGTATAAATAAAAAGAGTATAGCTTTACACAACCGCTATGGAAATTAATATATGCAAATTGCCAAAATGTTATCTGACAGAGCTTTATTTTGGATTAACATTACATTCGTAATGAATAACATGAAATGAATGAACGTTGTTATAATTTTTCTTATTTTCCTTTGTTACTCTTAAATTATTACTTGATGACAATGTTATATTACACAATGATTTATATTTTTGTAAGAAAATAACATATTATTAAAAGGAAAAGGCATGGAGTTTATTTTTTGTTAACTTATTTTCAAAACAGCCGTCTATGCTCGGAGTTCAATTGTGTACCCGGCCAAGGACGTAAGGCGATACGAACCATCGCTCCCAAGCAGTGTGCAGAGATTAATTGAAGGTAAGACGTACAGTCGGTAAATCGATTCTTTAGTTACTTGCACAATATGATATAAAATCAATGTTTAATACTACATATATTGGGCTAGTATTATCAGTACATATACATATATAAAATTGAAGTGTCTGCTTGTTTCGGTTAAACTCTGAAACGGCCAGACTGATTTTGACGGGACTTTCACTCGCAGATAGACAATGTTATAAGGAGTAACTTAGGCTTCTTTTTTATAATATTAGAAAATTATAAAAACCGTTTAATTTATTATAATAATTTAATTTATTATAACACCCAGCGAAGCGGGCCGGGTTTTGCTAGTAAAAAATTTAGATGTAGTGTTTTATATTACGATCCTCAAAATCTACTTTTCATGGAGCAAAACTGATTAATAATATTATGTATGGACGTTTAGGGTTGCCATATATTCAAAGTATGATTTCTCTCTTGTCCCTAGAATTAACCATGTCTCACATGAAGATACAGGGTTAATTATATGGTAAATATCCTACAAATCAAATCGAATCACGTTAAAAAAATCTGCTTATTACATAATTATATTCTAAATGAAATTAAAAAAAAAGTATTATCAGGATTCTGGATAAAGCGAGGGCGGATTACAAGTACGTATACCAATAAAAGAGAGGTCATATCAATAGAAAACATGTAACAGAGATACTAAAAAAGGGTTTCCGTACATTGGAAACAATAAGGCTGCAAGTAATGGTCGTCTGTAGGAAATAGCTAGAATGGAAAGATTTATGGATGTTACGATGCCATTAAAATAATTTACAGTGTGTACATAAGCAATGATTTTTTCCTTCACTCTAGCATAATTAACACGCATTCTTCATTATAACACGAACGCTCACACGTACCTACACTTTTAAACCGATATGGTTTTAACTAATAAAAAGAGAGATATACGTGTGAGGTTTGTGTATGTTATTATTTGTAAATATTTTGGGTGACGGTGTTATGTTAGTCGTCGCAAAAATTGATTTCGTACTCTTACATGGCTGACGCTGGCACAGATATTATGAGGAACATTGTAATAATTTAATTGAAATTACTTGTATTATAACCTACACAAATATCCACAGCATGTGTATTTTACTTACTGTAACTATTTTTATTAATTTACAACGCACCTAGCGATACAATGAAGTGGAACAAGATTAAATATCTATATATATATATCTATATAATTTTTTTTATTAAAAATAAATAATGTTATGATTCCAGTATGGCTAGGTAATCTTATCGGGACGGCTGTATAGTGAAATGTGAAGTTTTATTCACAGTTTTTAATTTTTCCGGCAAAATGTATTGTTCGTATAACAAGTCTGGCTGTGGAGTCATTGTAGTTGGACAAAGTTCATTTAAATTTTGTACCCCTGAGGTCGTACTCGCAAACATCCTTTCGTTTCTATTATTATGTGCATTAAAGCGTAATAGTTTAGTAATTCATGACGCTCTGGAGTGAGTGCCGTAATGGTTTTATGTTCAGTTATTTTTATATATCTCATAATCTATATAATAATAAATAATAAAATAAATATGTTGGGACATTTTTACAACAGCGCCATCTAGTTCCGTGGTAAGCTACGAGACTTGTGCTACGGATACCAGATAGTTGATATACTATACATATATAATTTTAAATACATACATATTATAAATATAAACACCCATGACTGGAGTACAAACATTCGTGATTAGCAAATGAATGCCCCCCAGCGGGACTCGAACCCGCGACCGCTGGCGCAGAAAGTAGGGTCACTACCAACTGAGCCAAACGTGTCGTCAATAATACGAAATAGTTGTGATACTTTATGTTTCTAGTATGCATGATATAATACCGTAATTACTATGATATTATATGAGTGATGTTAATGCTTAATTCTAGCAAAAGTAAGAGAATCTTGTGCTTATAAAATTATATACATAATATGTCCTGGCGTGACCAACTTTTACTAGGATTGAACAAATGAACAGGCTTCAGTACAGTTGAGGCTTTGTAGATAAGCTAAATATTACAATATGGACGTATAAAATTAAAGAATAAAATCAGTCTTATTTTATGATTATCCTTATTAGTCTCTACATCTCTCAAATATTTTTAACAGCAGCAATCTGGTCCGAAAATAAAAGATAAAAAATCTGGAAAGTGCCACCCTTATCACCTAGGGGGATAAAAATAGCCTACGACCTATTCTCATACCTACCAAATATACTCAAAAAAATTCATAAGAATCGGCCAAACCGTTTCTGAGGAGTTCGATAACAAAGACTGTGCCACGAGATTTTTATATATTAGAGAAGAAGATTTCAATAAAAAATTGCTTGAATCTTGAAAAGTTAAAAACTGCTTATTTTGTGTGGGAATTGCGAACCATTAACACGTACCTAGAGACGAATCTAACCGAAGTAAGAGTGAGTAACTACTTACTAGTAATAAAACTTAGCATCTACCTTAAAATGTACTATAAACAAAACAAGCGTGAATATATTACTTAGAAATTCTTTTCTCTATAGAATTGGAGATACGGAAAAGGATTAGGTAAATAGCAACACCGCAAAATAGTACTATACTTTTTACTTTACTTTTCTAGCAACATTGTAAAGCCCATACCAACCTGCATAAAGTTTAAATTGTGTTCGGAATTTAGTTCTGCGAGGAGGTATTGAGCGAAATTATTTTCAGTAATCTACTACGGAAATTGCTATATATAGCTTTTAAAATGATAATACTGTTTTAAAAAGATTAACTCTAAACCTTTATAATAATTAGTTTTTAACTATAGAATATGCAGAGGCTTTACCAAAAGTTATACTACACTTAATAAATATAGAAACGAATACGAGTATACAGTAACATTAGAAAAGTATCATAATATTATACACAAAAAAAAGTTAATAATTCATTAATTGAATCTATGTTAACAAATATATAATTCATTACTATAATTATAGAATTTCATTTCTTATATTATATTTTTTGTTTTGTCACTGAACGTGTTTTTTAGCTTAACCTATCTGTCCACCTATGTTTAATTGTATCCTAAAACTATAATAAAACTTTAGAGTATTTTTTTAAGCAAATTATAAGAAAACTTAAAAGTTTCAATTACTTTTATCAATTTAAATCTTTTTTATAGATCCGTTATCAACTTCATAGTATAAACAGTTATTTGTATGCATATATGTGATATATACCAAGCATCGTATCCTTTGTCATATAAGAGTGTCTTTAGCTATTAAGGATCTAAATATTACAATGTGTCCAAAACTATTCCATAAAATGCCATAACATTTTATTGGAAGGGAAGTAGACAAACATTTTGTAGAGGCACGGAAGTGGAAATACCTTGGTTCGTGAGACCGACTCTTTTTTTATCTTTTTGGGGTAAAACCATATTCTTTATGGTTGCTTGTAAAATATAATAGTAATAATTGCCATTAGAAAGTAATTTTGTATTTATTTAAGTAACACTTTACTTAACTGAATTTTCATAAGGTTGTGACTCATTTTTCTTGTGTGCATAATATGTAAAGACAAACTATATTAGTATGTTGTAACATACTTAACTACAGAAAGCGTATGTAGTTTCAAAATTATGATTTGATAACGAAAAATTTTCATAACATCGATTTCAATATTTTTTTCATCTATTCTTACATTTTTGTTAATTTTTAGTATACTTCGGTTAATTTATCTATCTATTTGGACATCATCACGTTTGTTCAGGACCACGTTTGTTCATCACGGATCAGGCCATAGTCTACCACGCTGGCCAAGTGCGAGTGTCCCGATCTCACACATCTTTCAAAAACTTGCTAGGTTCTCTCAGACATGCAGGTTTGCGTGTCTGATCTGATGCGTTATTGTTCATCGTAAGGCAAGTGACGATCATGTATAAGTCTTGCACATGAAAATATCCATAATCGTAATATAACTACTACCACTGCATCTTACTCTTAACAATTAATACAGTCACCAGATCTTAAACTATTGTATCTGTGACCTCAGCTCAGTCTTAGTACACCAGCCACTTTTGCAAAATACACCAGAGTATGCAGTAATAACACCTAATAAGTAATCTAGTTAGAGGGTTAAGTATATTATGCCAGTAATGACTAATGAATTATTTGTATATATCCATATACAAATAATTCATTAGTCATTAGATAGAATAATTCATTAGATAAATGCAGATGCAGGGCTTTTTTTGTGGGGGCACGCGGGGGCACGCATCGCTCCAAAAGAAATATCGAAAATACCAAAAATAGCTATAAAAACTGAAAAATTTAAAGAATTTGAAAATAAATGAGTAAAACTCAAAACACAGTGGCAACAAGTGTGTACGAGTGTGTACAAAAATTTTGGACTTACTACTATCGAGAATTAGCGTGCCCCCAAAAAAAAGTTACAAATAACGCCTGTTGTTATGTATTTCATTAATCCATTCCATCCAAACGTTTCATTGCTTAGGTAAACTGGCGTAGGTGTGTGGTCGTCATTTATATTTTACAGAATAGTGCATACGGTTTTCTTTGATTCGTCGTTATTAGGTATACTCGTATATTAGGTATATTCGTTATTAAGTATACTCGGAGCAGGCTTAAATTAAAGAATGAAGTTCTATTAACTGTTTTATCTGGATATACAGTATTTGTATTGCGGATTTTATGTTAAGATTGATATTAAGTAGAGAGAAAAGTGTAAGACAAATGTTCAACCTATAATTCTTTTCAACGCTGTAAGTAAGATCGTAAATTAGGCCAACTTTTCTTGTAAAAGTTTCAATTTCTCCGGAGTGCAATACTAACGATGAAATCGTGAAGATTTAAAATCTCGTAATATTAGAAAATTAACTTCTTAAGAAAATATATAAATTTAACTTATAGTGAAATAATATCAAATAATTCAAAATTGTAACGAGTTTTAATTTAAATTAATTTATATACAGGCTATAATTAAGCTAAACGAGTGGAATAGCCTTCATCGAGTGATGACCGAAACATGTATGATTTTCTTTTTATTCGTAAAAGAGAAAGTTTTTGAGAAGGTTTTATTTTGTTATATTAAATATGTAATTTAACTTTAATCTTTTGACACAGAGCATCATCAGGACTAAAGTAAAGCGAAGATATATGAAATAAACGATTTTTTGTTTGGTTTGATTTGAGCATTTTGATACTTTTATTGATCATCTTGTTGTACTGATTTACTAAAAGTTCAATGTAATGATTTTTTAGGACTGGAATTGAAATCAAAACTTTATATTAAAAGGAAGTTAGAATAAATAATAGCATCCAGGTGAGACCAATTTCGACTTGGGTCGAATTACAAAGGGAGGTTAAGAGAATGCTTCAGTGAGGTCAGTTGTGTTCGTATAAATGTGCGATTTGGCGGAAAATTTACAACTTTTTCTCTGTTCGGTCTCGGATGGCGGCCGTAAACTCGGAAGCAATCTCACCGCACCAGCGACCGAGTTATTTCGCAGAATATTGCGGTGCGCGTGACTAATAAAATGACAAATAGAGGTCCCCTACACTGCCAGCGACACACTGGGGTATCGTTCAGTAACTTTTCTTAACACTTTCTTATTGTTATGCGCATTAATTTGGTTGCAGATTAATATAGTTGCAGTTTCAGTATTTTCTTACAGTGTAAGTTAACTGAAAAAATCTGAAAAAAATAGAATACTATGTAGAATTATAATGATTATTAAGAATTTTGCTTCGTAGTTTCTTTGTTATAAAAAACAGACATAACAACACTTTAAATACAGAATAAATACTACTCATATACTTTTTTAGTTTAGTTGTCTGCTTAGAATTTAAGCTTAACGTAAAACTAGCGACATATTATGAACTGAAATCGGTATGTATAGCCTAGTAGTACCTTGAATTTCATCTAAATCCATTCAGCAGTTTTAGGGTGAAGCAACAAGCACAAGACTTAATATATTACGTATATAAAATACAAACACACATACACACATTTGACATTTTTGCTTTCGTATTTATAACAGTTGTAAGATGTGAAATCTAGTCTACGGAGACGTTTTGTATTTACGAGTATTATCTAAATTAAAAGTTTTTACTTTTTTACCAATGAAACTATGAATGTTTGTACGTCATTCAGTGTCATGTCCACGTGACTACGCGGAATGAATATGGGACGGAATGGTCCGGAACGGCGGTGTTCCGAATTTAATCTCGCAGAATTGTACGTCTGATACCTGTTTATACGAGTCTCATTTCTTTTCTAGCATCATTTACAAATACAAAAAAACACTAAATGCTGCAATAATATTGCACTAAATTAAGGAGATGCATTCAATATTACTTTTTTGTTGTGATTTTACTACTTTTAATAAAATACTTACTGTCGTTTTGCTCGTGTTTTTCCTTAGGCACATGCAACGAATATTTAACGGTTAGTGATTCCTAATTCCTATACAAAATAATCACTATTAACTCTAGCTGCCATTGTTTTAGAATAACATGACAGCATGTTTGGCTGTGTTGGTAGTGGTAGTGTTATATTTATAACATGTATGTATTTAAAAAAATATGTGTAGTATATTAACTACGTGGTATCCGTAACACATGCCTCGTAGCTGGGAACTAGATGGCGCTGTTGTAATAATGTCAAATAAATCCTATTTTTTATATTTATACCAGCCCTGAACACTCCAAATAATTATTATTCAATACGTTTTTGAGTTTGAGCGAAACTAACGATTATTACATATATTTACAAAACATTTTAATGAATTGACCAAAGAGACCTTAACCGCTGAGCTGTTTAATTACAGTATCATGTTTAGTATCATGTACTTTATGTTTAACTTTCTAACCACTGAACTGGATGCGAGATGTTACTTTGTTAAATATAAATTAAATGCTCATATTTAATTACAATTTGGTTTTTTATATTTTTCTGTAAGTGAGTTTCTCGTTTTAACGTCCCACTGATATGGGCACGGGCCTCCCTTCAATACGAGGGGGATCAGGCCATAGTCCACGCTGGTCAATATATAATACAATATGGAACGTTACCATAAAATGAAAACGTTAAAACAATAAACTAAAATAATAAGATAATATAGTAAAAAGTAAGGTCATTTGTTTTGATTTAATAAAAGTATGCAAAGTTAAGTAGATGAGACTGTGAAAATCACAGATTTGTTCCCCAATTTACTTACCTCGAGATTACTGGGTCTCAAAATTAATCTTCTTTACCATAAACCTTTTTCTACACAGAAAAAAACGACATCATAAAATACTATTACATTTTTTTTTAATATGGTGCGATTGTAAATGGGAAAACTGCTCAAGATTCGCTAATAATTGAAGACTTCACTTCTAGGCTATATTTTCTAAATTATACCATATAAATAATGAAGTATACTTTCCGTTTGACTAAAAGTATTCGTTTATTAATTTGCTCGCTTAAGAGGTAGAAACACATAATATTATGTTCAACGCAAAATTTTGTTACATTAATTTTGGTAAAAGCTTATGGTACAAGTGCATTTAATTTAAAATATACGCTCATGTAGATCGAGAGCTAAAACTTTATAGAGTGAACGTACAGGAGCGCACAATGTACTCGTAGCTCTAAAAAGCATTATTCTATTTCGAGCAGACCATTTTGACAATAGGACTAAAGGAATTCATATTTGCTACTGTTGTCTCTCACGGGCAAGGAATTTAAATGAACTTTGCCCAACAACAATGACACCACAGACTTTTGTTCCGCGAACAATACATTTTGCCGGAAAAATTAAAACCTGGGAACAAAAGAGTACAAATTCATATTGCAGCGTGGGCGGTCCGCGACGATTACGCAGCTAGAGCCTCGATACTAACGTGAAAAAAGAAAACATCGTTCCTTTTATTTCCTGCCAGAGTACACCATCTCGTATGCGTACTATATGAAAACTCATTTCTACGTAAGCGTAACGTACTCGCTGTTTCTGTTATGATTTACGGAACATGACTATTAAATACAACGTCAATTTTATGTATTTTGTTTTATACTTGTTACGTGTCGGTGAGTGACATTACATCGGAAATTTTACTGGAAAGTTTGCTTGATGTTTTCGTCTAAAGCAGCAAAATTTGTTATTTTAATCAGTTATTTATGAAGGACAACTTTTTGTTCGTTTCTGTTTGTAGACTTATAAATAGCCATTTATTGTTATATTTTAGATTTTTCTTTAATTTATTAACATATTGTAATACCTTCTGTAGTACTAGTCTATCTAACCGCTAATTCAATCACGGCTACCCACTAAAATCCAAAAGAGCCTCTCTTGTAATGAGGCGTCGCAGGATAACAGTAAGATGAGATTCGATGACACGTTTGGTTCAGTTTATAATGACTATATTTGCTGTGCCAGCGGTCGTGGGTTCAAGTCCCGCTGGATGCACTCATTTGTGTGATGATAACAAATGTTTGTACCTACTCCCGGCATGGAGCTTATAATTATTATATGTAAAATTTTAAGGTTAATACATATGTAAAGTGTATCCACTATCTGGTATCCATAACACTAGGTAGTACTGTGTGTTAATGTCGCAAAATATTTATATCTACCTATTTACCCTGGTACTACTGTGATACCAAGGAGGAGGAGGTTTACCTCGACATATTAGCAATCGGGGTGTCATGGTTTGAGTGTACCGCATCCTACCACTATTGTGTTAAACAATACAAAAAAGTTATTAAAAATAAATTCTGTTGCATAATATATTTTTAAAATAAAAGTAGTATAAATATGAATGAGGTAATAAAATCAATATGAACTATAGCTATTTTAAAACCGTCATAGAGGAATATTTTAATTTTAATTGAACTGTTTTATATTTTACATACCACTGATATAAAAGTTACAATTCCTTTTTTATAGATTTTTTGATATATAAAGTGATTTAGATTAGTACATAAAGAGGGCAAAGTGAGTGGAATAAGCGCTTGATCTCAGTTCAAACATATTAAATGGAGAAGTTTTAATTTTATTAAATTTTCCGCGCTCTTAGTCAGATGTCGTAAATTAGGCTCAAGTTTTCATGTAAAAGTTTCAATTTCACTCGGATGTAGGAGGATATTTTAAACTTTTTAAAAGCTAATAAGCTAAGCATATGAAAACAGCTTTGGTAAGTAAATAGTAAAAGGTAAGAGCATGTCTGGATTTTATAAGTTCAAATACGTACACAAACTTGTGTAAACCGAACTTGATTCACATAATTATTATTACGGCCCATTTTCATCATTTCTCTCATAATGGCGGGTTGCGAGGGCAAAGCAATTTTGTCAGGAGCCTACAGAAATTTGAAAAAGGAAAATTACACAATTTGCTAATAGCTACGGTACGGATAATTTTCTTGGAGCAGTTTTTATGCCAGGCAGTTCATTGGGAAAGGTTTATGTTCCTATTAAGGATAAAAAATTTAATTATATTTATTTAAACCGATTTGATTGAAAGGTAGCATAAAGGTATAAGCAATGGGTATAGGTATACTTCTTATTTATACACCAGAATTACCTCTTCACTCAGAATTCTATTGAAAATCTTTCCTTTAAGTGAAATAAAAAGCCCTCTACCGACTACAGAAAGTTAAAATATATTAAGCGTTTTTTCAATCTTGTATAGGTACATTGTAAAATCATTTATAATTCTAGATAAAAAGTATCTCCCTCGTTCCCGTATTATTTGGAAATTATATTATATATATGTATAGAAATGATATAGATGCCGAATCTATAGTTTGTAGTATTTTTGTCTGTCACGAGAAAAACACTTGACAGATTTACTGCTGAAAAATATCTAATCTCTGAGAAATACGTCATGGATGCTACAGCAATAAAACTGACTTTAAATTGAAAGGAATCAATAAAAGAAGATAAAATATATGTATAGTCAATTTTACATATTATTAACAGTTATCATAATTATATTTCTTATTTTTAAATTAAGAACGAAGGTAATAAAATGTAAATAAACACAATATGAACACCGTTAATAACTCGTAAAAGTTATATGATTCTTAGTAAAAAGACTTACATTCTCGAATGTGAATAGAAACCATTCGCGTAGGTGAATACGAAACTATCCCAAGTAAGAGAGATTAAAGACGTTATTCAGCATGTCACGTTGGCAAACGAAATGTTCTGTATAAATAATCCTGAATAAAGCCTTCACACAAAATGGGCCACGCAAGTGGGGGGAAGAGAGATTTATCCTCTTGAATCTAATCTTGTGGATAGCGAAAAGAGCATTTTCTACAAAAATTTTTGTCTCAATTCTCGCGTCTCGAGCGCGACACTATATACTTCGGGACTATTCCCTTTTGTCTACTGAAAAGTCATTCGGTCGAGATGAATTAGAGTACATGTTAAAGGTACACGAATCAGATGTTTTGTGCAAGAAGAAGAGTTAAAGCTTTTATGTATATTGCAGAAATACTTAAGATTATTGGATCGCGAAGGCGTTACTCGGAGATCATTTTAATGCTCTCTATGGTGATTGTAATATTTCAAAGCGAGCTTAGTGATAATTTATATTTGAATTTGTATATTTGTAAGTTTAACTGTAAAAGAAACATATTTTGTTAATTTGTTAAAAAATATAAATCTTATAATATATTTTGAGTTATATTTAAATTTAGATAGTTAAATGAAGATTGTAGAAGCAAATGTTTCTTACTGAGCACACGTTATCAGACAGGTTGTTATTAAGGAACGCTCGCGATGCAGAAGTGCAATGAACACATTCTTATCTCAATAGTTTTGGCTTTCAAGCAAGCTGTAATATTTACACTGAGTTTGCAAAATTTATTTGCTTGTTAATCTTTGGAAAATATCCATTCCAATTCTCTTCATAATATACTAGTGACTCACCCTCGCTTCGCTCGGGTTCGATCCTAGGTTTAACGTCAACGAAGCCACGGCTTTCGGTTTTTAAAATAAATAAAATTAATATTATTACACTTGTTAAAATAAGTAAAATATAATATATCATTTCATCATCAGTTATCAGCCAGTGAAAGTCCCGTCAAAATCGGCCCAGTCGTTACAGAAATTTCCCGGAACAAATTAGTTTTTTTTTGTTAGTATCGTATATACTTTTACTTTCATATGCATTTAGTGAAAAGCTGTTAATTTGAAATGAAAAACACACTTTAATTTTATTTCTATGTATAGATAATATTACCTACGTATGGAATGTACATTTTTTAAAACTTTCTTTGCATTAATAAAACATTACGAAAATATACGTATATTTAATATGTATATTTCTCAACAAACCTATAAAAAATCTTACGCCTAAATATACTAGACATTATCAAGAATCTTATTAGAACGACTTCACCATATACGAAAACGAATTAAATCAGTTAATTGTGCACCTTTTTTATGTCGGGAATTCCATAGATTGTATGTATACTGCTCTAGTGGGTCTTTCCGGCAAAGCAAGTACCACCCACTAGAACCCAACGGAATATCCTCCGTCCTAATGGGAAAGCGCAAGATGGCCCAACGAAATGAGAGTTTCTTGGCTTCTCGCCCGGCTGGATTGCCGGGCGGCTAATAAGACCCCAACTACCAATACCAATAATTTGCACCTGTATTTACTTACTTGACGTCTTCAATCTGTTGAATTTGTTGAAACCTTGTTTAAGCATATTTTGCCACACTTCTTGTTCTATGATCTTTTTAATATTGTTGTTTTCATACACGAACTAAAGGAACATTACTTGCGCGAGTGGTGTCATAATACAAGATAAAAACATAATTTGAAACATGTTCTGGTATTCAGTCTCAGTATTAGATGAAAGATGGAAGAAAAAACCCAAACCATGAAGTTATCAAATTTTACTCAAAGAAAATTTATTTTAGAAATTATTATTATTTTTATATGCATTTTTTTTTAAATAAAACATTCCTGAAAAGATAAATCAACCAACAAAAATATGTTCTAACACTATTTTTAACCGACTTCAAAAAAGGAGGAGGTTATATGTTCCGATGTATGTATTTTTTTTTTATGTATGTTCACCGATTTCTCCGTCAACTGTGGGCCGATTTCAAAAATTTTTCTTTTGTTCGGTAGGGTATAGTTCTGAGGGGGTCCCATTATCACAAAATCAGGATCTGATGATGGGATCCCAGGGAAATCCAGGGCAACTTTCAAAATTTATAGGCACCTATTATGTTTTTTATATATTTTCTTAAGCTGTTCAAGCATTTGCGTCTGAAAATCGTCATCTCATGTGATGAGCTGATGATGGAAGATAGAATTCTTCAAATGTTATTTTTTATCTGTGTTCACCGATTTATGCGTCAATTGTGGGCCGATTTCAATAATTTATTTTTTGTTTGGTAGGGTATACTTCAAAGGTATTCCTATTGTCACCAAGTTAGGATCTGATAATGGGATCCTAGGGAAATCGATGGCAACTCTTAAATTTTATAGGCACTTAGTACATTTTTCATATATTTTCTAAAGTTTTTTAAGGATTTGCATTTGATAATTACCATCTCATGTGGATAAGCTGATGATGGAAGGTACAACTCCTCAACGGCTAGGAGTTGAAAGGAAATTCCTTTAAAATTGTACATAGATATAGATTGATAGTTGTGTTCTTCCAGGCTATTACATTAATATGATAATAGAAGGTAAATCTCATTAACCTCTAGGAGTTAGGTGGAATAATGGAGGTTTATTTAAACTATTTCGTATGGGGAATGTAAACATAAAGATGAGCTCGTAGTTTAGTTACAGCTACAGTAGTCGTAGATCGAGTACTCTCTGGACACCAACACCCCCCCCCCCCCCATTCGGCAGACCCGATAATTAATTACTATTTTCGTTAATGGGTATGCTCGTTGTTTAATATAAAGCTTAAACAGATTTTAAATTAGTGACATATAGTAAGTCACTATAATTAAATCAGCTAAATAAAAGGCACACTAAAAATGTAAAAATAAGTTATTTTTTAAAAAAAGATTAAACCGACTTCAAAAAATCTGCACTAAAAACAGAAACATCTAAACTAAAAAGTAGAAAATAATACTTTGAAGAACTTTGTTAATTTTGGAGTCGGTGCCAGCCAAAGCAAAATAACCCTAAATAGATACATATTCGATTAATCTATCAATTTGTTAACATAATCAAAATACCTGGCTGGCACCGACTCCAAAATTAACAAAGTTCTTCAAAGTATTATTTTCTACTTTTTAGTTTAGATGTTTCTGTTTTTAGTGCAGATTTTTTGAAGTCGGTTTAATTTTTTTTTTTAAAATAACTTATAAAACTAACCGATAATATAGTAAGGATAAAATTATTTAACACAAACGTTGTATCTTTCTTTTGGTATTAATTAATTTTGATAAAACAACATCTGAATAAAGCCTGGCTTATATTAGCTTCTCATTATATTTTGTTGTACAAGACTGAGAATAATGAAACAAAATTTATTAGATAATTAGAATAAAAAGTATACTAATTAGGTAAGTGAATAGAATTAATGTTAAAATATCAAGGCTTCCTTTTCAAAACAAAACAAAATCAAAACATGCGGTAGCGTACGAAAAAGTATCTGTTGTTATTTTACATGAACCATTTGGAGACACTTTTGACCCTTTATGATTCGAAATCTATTTAATATGAAATGTATTACTTCCCCTTAGATTAATTCGATCCAATGAATCAAATTTTATTTGCTAATCGCCGGCGTCTTCTGTGGCTACGCAACTTATTTTAGTAATTTTGCTTTATTTTAGTAATTTTAGTAGTTTTGAGTTAATAAAAAAACAACATAATATATAGTACTCTATTCTAAATTTAGTAGAGAAAGTTGTATGTAATGTTGCTTTACATTTATTTTTATTTAATATTATTACATATTATATATTCAAAGTTTACATTCTGTTTTTTAATTAAAAGTAACATTGTTAATCTCTTAGAGCCCCCGCAAACAGCGGACTTTGGATCGGCCGATAGTTTGGTAGATTTATGTTATGTAACACTACATTATAACTATATATTACATTTTTGTATACAATATTATGATGATATAAAGTTTAATATTTTATTTAATATAAGTAAATTTTATCCTAATTAAGTACAAAAGAAATGTTTTAATTTTTACTTATACATTCATGAAATCTATAGAATTTGGTGCCCATTTACCTACATCGCAATTTTTCTGTCAGCTAAGTCGACCACTCATATTTTCAATATTGTGCTTGGTTCCCATTTTTACATCTGTGTTTTTGATGACTTTTTACATTATATTTTTTTATTGCTGCAAAAGAAGATTTAACACAATTTATAGGTTTAATTATTTTTTTTACAGTTTAAGTTAAATAAATGTTTGGTCACAATCATTTTTCATTTATATTCATCGTGGAGATAAGTTTTATATTCTGACTATAGTAGTATGAAAGTTCAGAATGGATTTTAGTACTCAGAGGGTAATATAGTTCATCCCCGGATATTCAAACTGTACGCGAGCCAGATTCACTCGCCCATAAAAAGATGAAATTAAAAACAGAAATGGTGTGCTAAATTCACGTATTCGTAGTTATAATTGTGAATAGCGAAATGTTCCGACATGGCGCAGTATGGAATAAAAAAGATTTTCATTTTGTATATGTATATATATTGATATATATTGTGCAGGTGTACTAAATGTATAAGAGAAATAATATTTAGAAATGAAATAGTCAAACATAAAAGCTGTTATACAAATAAATTAAACAAATATTTTGTCAATGAAAAGTGACTCGTTGTAAATAAACATTGAATGGTAATAAAAAGGTTTGAAGTAGAATTCTCAGTATCAGCCGTTTTTACTTATCTGTTGAAAAAATATATTTAATTATTAAAAAATAAAAATATACCTCGGGAGGGTTTTTACTAAAAATGTCAAACAAAACAATATTTTGTTTTTCTTATCTGTTGGGCATCTTCCCTTAAAAGCTTTGCATTTTTTTTAAGATTGAAGATAAGATTTGTAAAGGTTTCTAAAGCCATTTACACACAAAGCTTTTGACTTATATTTATTGTGATATATAAATAAAGAAATATATATTTGCGACAGTGGTTTACATTGTGTTTATTTTAATAACATGTACTACGGGCACTGGACTAGCTAGACTCCGAGTTTGCACTTGATTATGTGTTTTAGGTATGTACACTGTACAGTAGTATCTGTTTGTAGTTTGTAAAATCGCTCACCGAACCAGATGAGGTTAAGAGCCTCCAGAAATGGGTATCTAAATTATCGATAGCTTAGTGCGAGCGCATTAGTTTACTCATATCGACATTGCATTTATATTTACTAATCGGTTTATGGTTGTGGAGTCCATCATACGTTGTCATCAGCTAATATCGATTCTTTCAATATTTTACCAAAGCAAATATGAATATAGAGTATCACACATTTTATTCGCATACGAATTACATCTTCCGACTGGTTGCGTGAAAATTAATGTTCAAATATTAAATTATTTATAATATGTATATGGAAGCTAAGAGGTTTTGAGGCGAAAGTGTGATTGAATTAATTATTATTATTTATTAGCACATATGGATAGATATTCAATATAACCAGGAAATATCCAGATGGACGAATGAGCAAATTATTTTATTATTTAAAATACATTTCTTATATAAAATATAACAAAAGAAACGATGGATATAGCCTTTTGAAATCAGAGTAAACAACTCTGAAAATGCAAACAATGCACAGAATCTATGAATATGCAGTAAATATGAATTTATTGCGATTGTAGGTAGATTTTAATTAAGTGTGTACGATTGTGGAATTTTCATTAAGAACTTTTTTTTCTTTGCCTCAAGGATTATTGGATATTTATTTATTTTTTTAATCTTGTCTATATAGATCACATAAATTATAACATAAATATTTGGTCTAAACCAACTTAAAATAATGTTAAATATACAAACTTTTTCAAGCTGTATAAGATAAACAAAGATGTTCAATAAGGAGACGTGAAATATATTTATGTTAATTTAAAATTTTAGTAAACCGTATACAGCTACAATATGAGTAAGCCTTTAATAAATCAGGATAAGCCTGATTACAGGGTTTATTATAAATTTTCATGTTGCTTTAGTCGTAAATAATTTTTCATTGTAAATATTAAATTTAAAACTTTCAAATTATTATTACCAATTAATTAAAATTTTAAGATAATGATTCTTAATATTATATTATTTTAATTATTATCCTTAATTTACTTATTCGATTATGATAAAATTTTACACTTACTTCAGACCTAGATCCTTAAACATGCTATAGGTGGAACACATTTTGAATTTTTTATAAAATATCTTGAACGAAGGTTTTCCAACATGATTAGGTACCATTGTAAAGAAGAAGGCGTCGTGAAAATCTGAATATTTAACAGAACTAGGCGAATTTTCGAAGGACATGTGGAGTCGGTTAACCTGTCTTGGCCTGTTTAGAGACCTGGTATAAAAAAAGGTAGTTACATATCTACACACAAACAAGCATAATAAAACATCAACAAAATATTAACACTTATGTAAAAATGAACAAACTAGTTTTTAATCAATTCTATTTATTCGTAAGTTTGTTTAACTTTTTAAGCCCGATTGCGTTTAAGGTCACAATTTTTATAAGCCGAGTACCATCTTAAACAGTAACGGAAATTTCTGAACTTTTCAGTGCACTTTTTTTTACTAACGAGTTTCTAGAGTCGTCTTTTTGAACGGAACCTTTAATATTTTTCTAAATTAAAAGTATAGCTTAAGTTATTATTTAAATAACATTAGCTATCAGACAGTGTAAGTGCCGTCGAATCTGTCTAGATGTTATAAATGAAACCACTTTCAAGCAATCATGCAATCATGGTCACAAGCAATCATGGTCACGGGAGAGACTCTCCCGTGACCATGATTGCTGTAAAGCATTCGAAACGTCGGGAACTAAAAATCAAAATAAATCCGCGACAAAATCCGAAAAAGTGGTTTCATTTATAATGTCAAATATTCGCGTAAATCTAAGAAAGTATTCTGTCTAGATGTTTTAAAGATTTGCGGGAACAAACAGACAGACAGAAAAAATATTCGTGTTATTCTTATGAGTACAAACATTTAGTAAAAATCTGTTACGTTGATTTTAAAAAGCAGACACTTCAACTTTATTATCCGCGTGTATACGTAGAACTGCTCAGAATATATTATTTTTATTTGTTACATAAATAGTCTAGGTACTCGTATATATCAGTTCTCTTTTAATTTCCATGGAAATCTTTAATGGTTTTTACTAAGAAAAAATGTACATTGCTGAAAGAAATAAAAATATTTTACTACTGCTGTTTAAATAAGTTTAAAAAGAAGATTTCACAACAAATATAATATTTAACAAATTCTAATAATATATATTTTTATTTAAGGAATGAAATGTAAAACATTTTCACATTTTATATCGCATGGAGTTGAAAGAAGGACACTTCACTTTTCGCTAATTATGAGATTTGGGTTGTCATTTTCAATGCAGTACCTACTTAGTCTTATCCGGACCGGGGCAAACACTTGTGTGGCTCAAATGTATATTTGTACAGTAACAGTTATATAACCTTTTGAAATTATGCAGTACTCAATTTCATCATCTTAAGCAATAATTTAATTTAAGTTTACTTAGTATACTAGAAATTCACTCGCTCCGCTCGAGTTTACTCCAATTTATCAGAGATAAAAAAAAAATATGTTGGGACATTATTACACACAGCGCCATCTAGTTTCGTGGTAAGCTTTCGGGGCTTGAGATACGGATACCAGACAGTTGATATACTACACATATAAATTTTTAATGCATGCATATTATAAATATAAACACTCATGACTAGAGTACTAACATTTGTGTTCTACAAATGAATCCCAGCTGGCGCAGAAAGTAGGGTACTACCAATTGAGCCAAACGTGTCGTCAAATGATACTTTGTTGCATTAAAAAGTTCTATTTCTTCACCAGGATAACCAGCTATTGTCAAAATACGGCTAGTAGCTTTCTGGTACTACGGTTAGTCCTCTCTTTCAATAATAAAAATCACTATTTTAATAACATTTTCAAAAAAATATTCAATGTATAATTTCGATTAAGTGACAATTTTATTATATTATGTATAGATTAAACCTATTGTTTTGTAAATTATGAAGACTAAAGTGTTACCTGCACAACAAATATTATTCTGCCGCCGTATTATGAGTCTGGTGAGAGATTTAATTTCGTTGGAACGTTGATTCTGTCAGCGCGCTCTAATTACATTCCGCATCGGGTACGTCACGATTCTTGTAAATATTATTATAGAATCGTTTGATATGCAATCGAGCGCGTAGGACTCATGAATAAAATTATATAACTCGTCGAAATGTTCTGCATTATCCGTCGACGGCAGGCCGTCTATGGCTCTACAGGGTGTAGTTACTTTCATTTTAACTTCCACAACGATGTGAAAATATTTCTCGGCGAGTTTATTGCTTGCGGGAGAGTTTCTGCGGTCCAAACGGAAACTGAATATCGTATTAAGTAGTATTTAAAGTACCTACGGATTAGACTTGCGTATTGACGTATGCTATGATATCAATTCTTTATTATAAAAAATAGAGGTTTCAATATTATTAATTTTTAAAATCGTTTAAAATAGCGTCTTTGGGTTTTGTAATATTCAACGCAGATACGCCAGGTCTTGTTTTTGATATTATTATATGTCGTTGATTTATTTTACTGGACTTTTATTGGATCAATGAATATAAGTAAAAAATTCGAATGTAGTCATCGAAAAAACTGCATAGTGTGTGATGACGTTTTGTGATAGGTAGTATTGGACTAAAATAAAATTACGAATTAGGAAAAAAATAATTATTAAAATGGAAAACACGTGTTTATTTTACAAAGATCTCTTCTTTCTCGATGTGTTTTATTATAGTTACCGAAGTCTAAAATCAAAGTCAAACCCCGTATGTGATATTATTTTACAATTAAAAGTTTACAATTTACTTAACCAAGGTACCTGCTCTACTCTGAAGAAAGCGGAACAATAATCCATTGTGTCCTGTTTATTAAGCGCACGTAACGTTACCTAGCTAACCTGAATACAAACCTACATTGTGCTTACTTGAATGTTACGCTAATATCTTTGTTTGCACAGTGTGTTCACAAACTTGTACCAACAAGAAATAATTATTACCTCGTGTTGGCGGGCTCATATCGCACGCGAGAGAGCACTAGGCAAACCTCAAGCAATGTGTGTAGAGGACAACCCTACCTAATATATTACTTTATACAAATTGCTGCTATATATATGTATAATATATAACAGCAAGAGCTATATAATATATAACAGCAGTATTTTTCTGAATTGTCCTTACAATTGTATTCAGTCCTTTTTAACGTCCCACTGCTGGGCAAGGGCCTCCCTTCAATACGAGGGAGATCAGGCCATAGTCCACCACGCTAGCCTAGTGCGGGTTGGCGGACTCCACAAGTCTTTCGAAAACTTGCTAAGTTCTCTCAGATTAGAATGGCGCATAAAATATGAGAGGTGGGAGACCCAGATTTGAACCCGCTTCACTCGGTTATGCGAGCGAGCGCGATATAACTGGGCTACCACTGTCCTTACAGTTATAGTAATTTAATTAACAAATAGCCCTATAATAGTAGTATAGTAAAACATAGAATTCGATTGGTATAATAAATTTCAAATTTCATTATTTGAAGAGGAAGTCGCGAGTTGCCAATAGCTATTGGGTTTTCCGATCACGTCTCCATACTATTGGCGAGGATATTCGAGCCACCTGTGCCCGTACTCTATGAGGCTTTAAACACGCTTCTGCTCTCTCGATAAACCGACTGTGAAATATTCGCGGTGTATGCCTGAAGCCACATTTCCTTATGAATGATACATGCCAGCGTGCGCTTCTACGTTTTCTGGCACGACGCGATCGAACTGCTTGTAGTTATTGCATAATTTCAGAAAGCTGCCGTAGAGCTTACGTTACTGAAGCTCGATGCTTGATTTAAAGATTTGTTGCGTTACAACGTACTATTTAAAAACACGATTCTATTTATTTCAAATATTTAAAGAGGTTTTTTTAAATACATAAAAACTCTTGTTACAGTCAACCTATGTGCAACTTGGCTGATCGCCGCGCTGTTACGAGGTTGGTAAAGTACGCGAAAGTTAGCGATGGCAGAGTGTGGTCATGAGCGTATCTCAAATTAAATCTCTACAACAAATCTTCTCGGGGATGAACCATTTACCCCTACTATTGGATCAAAATATTAATGTTTGTTTTTAATGTATGCTATAAATTATTAAATGAATAAATCCCTTTATGTTAAACTTTAAAATGTAATGAATAGTCATATTTAAAGTGCTAGTTCTGTTACATTATCATATTATACTAGTATCATACCTTTAAATGTGACTATTAAAAACACGAATGTTTGTATGTATGCATGTGTATGTTTGATATACCTCCACGCTGAAACAACTTGACTGTTTTGAAATAAGCATTTCTTAAAATAAGCGGGGCAACAAAATAAAATCAGATTTGGTTTAAGAATGTTTTCCCTCAATTACATGCGTAGGAGATCCGCTTTATTACATTTAATAAATGTTATGAGGGAGAGCATTGTATTGCTTGAAAAATTACATTTCATAGTATGGGCGAAAGCTCATCTCTTGGAAGAGTCGCGGACGCTACGAATCGCAATTTGTTACCGTACGGCCTTAAAAATCCGCATTTTATTGTTCCGCTTCTCATTTCGACTTAAACTACGATCCTTCGAGGGTCACATTGAGTTCTGTCATGCAAAGAATTGTGTTTATAAGAAAGATAAGACGAGCTTGCAATTTGAAAATGATTTAAATCTGCATATACATTTTTGGGTTGATGTTTTAATTTTTGTACGAATAAAATATAGTCCGAGCTTGTGTGTCATATGAAGCAAGACTTAGGGCAATAGAAAAAACATGTACTCGTACTTCTTTGACTACATAATACTAATATCCGTTTTTTCAACTGGCTTTTTTTGTTTTATTTAGCTTTTTACGCAATTGGTTTATTATTTTATATTTAATTTATATTTATTTACTTTTTGCTAACGTTTCATGCGTGCAGAACTCCGAGTTAATGTTGGCAAATAAATAAATAAAGATACAAGGCGTAAAGTAGAGTAATAGCGTTTCTACGATTGCGAAAAGGATTTAATACAGGTTTAATTTGCTGTAGTTTATGACGGATTAGTAGATCAGGCCGTGATCGTAAACGCGAACCTTAGCCTGGAATGAAAATGAGGGCACCAATAGCGAAAGACTTTTAACAGAGCGTTTTATGGACCAAAAGTATATAAAATACAAATTACAAATACAAATCAAATGGTGCTGAGTTGGTCAAGCTATTAAGTAAGCAAGTAATAGTTATTATTACTCAAACTGCCCGGAGATCTGGCGACAGTGATTAGTCATAGTACTGGTTTTGTCATTAAAGTCGGATTCGGTGGGTTTGATTCCAATCCAGGTCTCATTTCTTCCTTAAATTACATAAATTTTATTCTTACAATAGAAAATTACATTGATTGTAGCGATTAACTTATATTTTTTTTAATTATTTTGTTTATATTGTGTAAGTGATATATTGACAAAGATGAGATTGATGTCCATGGTTATCGTAATCTTTGTTCATTGAAATACCCTTTGAGGGTTGTTATATCATTTAGCGCATTCTAATTATCAGATATACTTATATCTCTGTTCATATATCTATCAGTATTTCCAATAAATTATTTTTAACAAAAAACAAAAACCGACTTCAAAACTAAACAAATCTAAACTAAAAAGTAGAAAATAATACTTTTAAGAACTTCGTTAATTTTGAAGTCGGTGCCAGCCAAGACGGATAGACTTATCTTGCCTTTGCAAGGAACTTTCGAACGGTATTTTGATTATGTTTACAAATATTATAGATAAAGATTAATCGAATATGTGTCTATTTAAGGTTATTTTGCTTTGGCTGGCACCGACTTCTAAATTAACGAAGTTCTTAAAAGTATTATTTTCTACTTTTTAGTTTAGATTTGTTTAGTTTTGAAGTCGGTTTTTGTTTTTTGTTAAAAATAATTTATTTTCAAATTTTTAACGGAAAGTGGATACTTATTTTGTTTATATATAAAAAAGAATTTTCCAAATCGGTCCAGCCATCTTCGAGTAATGGGGAACATACATAAAAAAAGTCCCCAACGAATTGAGAACCTCCTCCTTTTTTTAGAGTCGGTTACTAAGAGCCTGAAAGAATTTAACTATCGGTCTATAATTACTACGTATAATATTGAAAGAATTTTCTTTTAACTCCTAACCGTTGAGGAGTTGTACCTTCCATCATTAGCTCAACCACAGGAGATGATGATTATCAGACGCAAATACTTGAACAGCTTTAGAAAATATATGAAAAACGTAATAAGTGCCTATAAAATTTGAGAGTTGTCTTCGATTTCCCTGGGATCCCATCATCAGATCGTGACTTGGTGACAATGGGACCAACTAGAAACTATACCCTTTCAAACAAAAAAAGAATTTTCCAAATCGGTCCAGCCATCGTCGAGTAATCGGGGAACATACATAGAAAAAAAAAAAAAAAAAAAAAAAACAAAGTCCCCGACGAATTGAGAACCTCCTCCTTTTTTTGAAGTCGGTTAATAAATGATCTAAAACTGATTTGATGCAGGCGATTCGGATTTACGTAAAGGAAGCTTTGTATGTTACGCGGAATTAGAGATTTGTTTTGTTTTACTTTATTCACATCTTTAGGTTAATGAATGAAC
Source organism: Boloria euphrosyne (assembly GCA_951802675.2). NCBI lineage: Eukaryota > Metazoa > Arthropoda > Insecta > Lepidoptera > Nymphalidae > Boloria > Boloria euphrosyne. The sequence continues at coordinate 6,378,577 of OX637878.1, forward strand.
GATATTTATAATAATTTAGCTATCTCGGATGATGGAATTATGACTGATTCTCCAGAATTAGCTTAAAATGTTGTTTGGACCTAATATTAATTGAAGATCCTATAAGGTTCCACATTCATAAGCCTTTATAGGGTTAAAATTCCTAAAAATAACTTTATCTCTCTATATCAGGCCAACTATTTCAACAAACACAATTACGCTATGAGGGATACGTTAATGACAAATACAAACAAAAAACTAGTATTTCATTGCTATGACCAGGCTATTACAGTACTTTAACTACATTGTTTGCTCAAATTCCCAAAACAATAAGTAACGTTGTATAGGTGAAGATTAAACCGTTTGAAAGGGAGCGTATAAATTCGTGAAATCGCACCTTGCTGACACATAAAGTGAAATAAATAGTCGAAGCCGGCGTTGCGTGCCGCTCCCGCTGAGCTTCATGTATAGCTACCAATTGTCATTTCCAATCTAAACATCGACTTGTCTTCTGAAAATGTTGTTATTACCCGAAAGGGTAAATTACTTTACACGCATTATGGTTTTATTTTAGTTATAATTGAATTATTATATTAGAAAAATAATATTTAATATATTTTATTGATCGTTTCATTATATATTCATTATAAATTATTATATTTTTGAGGAATAGAATTTAATTTGTAGAGTTTTCAAAATTACATAGCTGTTTTGACCAAGACGGCAAGCACCCCACAAAACTTTTTCTTCATGTACCTACTATATTGTATATAACTGTGAATATTTAAAGTTACTGTAAAAAGTTCATGGATATGGTACATGGCTTTAGAGTAGTTACGCATATTCTTTCATTAAAATATAAGATTAGTGAGTTACTACCTAATTTACTTTAGGTAGATTTATATGATGCATAATAAACTCGTATGAATTTAGTTATATAGCAAAACCATAAAATATGGAATTATTACAATTTACAGCGAAGCAAGTATTAGACTTCAGTCTCAGATAGTTCGAATAACTCGAATTCATGTCCGAATTTTCTCGACAATCGAACGAATACGATGCTATTGCCCGAAATTCAATACAGAAACCTGATGGAGCTATTCGAAATTGACTATACTAGGTACGTATTTCGTTTACTTATGCTACATTTAGCTGCCGTATTCGTATTGTAATAGTTATATGTTGCAATCTAGCTAATGGGACATTGTTATAGCCAGGTCTATTGCCTAACTAAATTGCATAGGATAATACTATACTGATATAGCTTTTACGTAAGGGTTAAGACAATCTCTGCTTGAAATTATAAAGAAATTGTCTTGCTGCACCATTGCACGAAACATAATTGGTTTTCGTTCTAGTTGTACATTCAGTTTAATATCGTTTTTAGAGTTTATCAATTCCGCAGTCATTACTTTTCTAACTTTGATAAGGTAAAGTATGGCGTGGCAATTAAAAAAAAAATAGAAATAGGTTAACAAATAGAGATTTCAAAAAGACTTTATACGGAAAAGGTTTTTTTTGTGAAAATAATGCGCAGTGTATTCGTAGGTATTTTTGTACCACGCTTTATTAGCATTGTGACTAAATAACATTTAGTTACTTTAAGTAAATTAAAATTCTATACAAATACGTGAATATTTTATTTTTTACTTAACATAACATAACTCCACTATATACTTATCCAATATATAATATAGTTGACTACTATGTATCTACTATTAAAAAGTACTTAATTAATAATTGTTACATTATTCAAATTTTTTATTGTACATACTTTATATATTTATTGTCTATTATCGTTTCTTCGATTTCCTCTAAGTAACTTCTTCTAAGTTAATTAGCTAGTGTCAATGGGGCATCAATAGGCAATAGGATGAAACATTCAACAATTCATTTTTCCTTGCTTGTAATTATTATATGTTGGGACAATAAATATGTTGGGACATTATCACAACAGCGCCATCTAGCTCCGCAGACGCTACGTGCTTGTGTTGCGGATACCAGATAGTTGATATACTACACATATAAATTTTAAATACATACATATTATAAATATAAACACCCATGACTGGAGTACAAACATTCGTGATTAGCAAATTAATGCCCCCAGCGGGACTCGAACCCGCGACCGTTGGCGCAGAAAGTAAGGTCACTGCCAACTGAGCCAAACGAGTCGTATTATAATTCATATAACAACATGATTGATAGATAAATAAAACTAAAAAGCTAAAGTAAATTTGTTGTTTCAAAACGTAAAAAAAATCCAGAAATTAATAATGGAGAGCCAGTGAATTTAGTATGATGCATAAAAGGAAGTTGATTAAAGAGAGCAACGTTTGTTTATAAGGCGGCATTGGCCAGCTTCCATTCAATTCGGTCTTGTCGACTACATTAAACTGATTGCTGCAATTAGCGAATGGTGTAATTCTCGTTTTTCACCCACCCCTGCACTCTTCACTTCGCTTTGCCCCCACAGGAAATTACTTGAGCCTCTCAGGTCGCGACGACTTTTCTGTGATTAAATAAAATCGAATCGAAAGAAATTGTTTTGGAATTTCTGTGTTGATCGTTTCCCTCGGGGCATTTAGCATCGATTATGGATTTAATTAGGATAAGTGGATTTCTGATTAGAATATTACATTATTAGTAGGATTTGCGCGACTGCGGTGACATTTCATTTATTATAATGTGATTAGTTTCTTATACTACTTAATATTCCCACTCTGAACAATTGGGCGCGATATTTGCAAGCTCACGTCGTCGGTAAACAAAGTTTAGGAAAATGAGTTTTGTTTGAAATAGTTCTAGAAAGCTGTTTCTAGTTGGGGATAGTTATAATATTTACGTGCGTTTGGTTTAATTAGAGATTGCAATCTCCGAGTTTGATAATTAACTGTACAAAAGATAATATTAACTGCTAATGCGAAATACCGTAGTTTAAAGCTAACATTGTTAAATATAATTATGTACGTGAATATTATATTCAAAATGCTGCTTTAATTGCGGCTTTGAAGTTACAAAGCTGTATTTAATTTATCACGAATAAATTTTATTGAACTTAGCCAATCCTATCTAATTAATACAATATACCTTTATAGTATAGTTATTATCAGTAATAACTTTAATTAACTGTGACGATAATAATTAGTATTATAACAAAACAAGGCATGACACACTTATGCAATCAACGTTTGCGGACACAAATATACCTGAAAATGATTTAACAGTGACAACTCATACAACGGTTGTGCGGCACATTTAAAGGCAGTAACACGGCACTGATAAATTTCAGCTGTGTCTGAAACAATAGAGGTTCCTGTTTTGTCCGTACACACACACGATGTATGGCCGGCCAGGCCAGGCTTATTTCATTTTGATCTATATAATGTGTTCTTGACGGGCTATTCTCTTTATGTCACAGCATAGAAAATTGATTATTTGTATATTTTGAGTGTTAAATGTTATTTTTCGTATGGAAAAAGTGAATATTTAGAGTATCAAATTGTTCAGATAGTGATGGTAGTGTTATGATTCGAATTTACTTACTGAGTGCATCCGATTTCAGTTTTTCAGTTTTGTATTTCATTCACGAATGTAAATATTATTAATCTTAAAAAACATTTCGAGGTCATTAATAAAAACATATAATATAATATGAAAATAAATAGAATTAAATAAATTAAGTATGTATAGATATTTAGCATACCTACTCTCTTTATTATACATACGTTTACAATACTTAATATGATTAAACAAAATGTGTAAAACTGCTATTTTAATTTTTGAGTTGTTTGAAAGTATTCTATGTTGAAGTCCTCGCTCTTCATTAAATGTATCATATAGAAGGATAGTTTTTATTCATTTCATTCGAACGTACGCGTACTCATAAAAAACAAGTGTTGATTCGTCTATATGGCTGCACTGCACTATGCAAACATGAAATCGAAGCAGGTATTAGTAAAAAAATATTTTTATATAGTTAAAATTCAAGTTATTCAAATTTTTCTTTCACACTATGCAGTGACACTAATGTCAACTTGACAAGTAGAAATAAATTGCAAGAAAAATAGTGATAATCAATGATATTTTAACTATAGATATGTTATGAGCGCGCAATCGTGAAAACTCGAAAACGTCCTAATTAGGACGTATCGTCTTTAGTCTGTGTCACCGCATGGCGACGAGTGGTACGCTACTACAAAATTTAAAAAAATGCCATCATGTGTATTTAAGAAATGCACCAATTATGATACCAAAGTTAATAAAACACAAGGTATCTCATACCACATGTAAGAACGCAGTATACTTCGATTTATTAATATATTTCAATTATTTGCCTAATATTCTGATATGTCATCGGTCGCTAGACTAATGTTTGTTTACATTGACGCGCAATTGACAACATTAGCTGTCTCTTTTTTTCTTATTGATTTTATCGACTATCCCCTTTCTATCATTTTGACATGTACCTTGAATGAAAAGTATGTATGTGTGCAGCGCGGAACACTTTTTTCGGTTGTTTAGTGAGCGTATAACATATCTGTCTATTAAAATATCATTGGTGATAATATTAAAATAATTCGATTAAATTCTATTGTTAGTGATTTTTTTGTTAACTGTGAATAATTTAAATTTCAAAGGCAATAGACGTATTTTATAAATATATATGTTATGTAAAAGCGGTTAAATATTCAAATTCTATGGGTACCTTTCTTGTACTCTAATGATTTTAATACTATGATAAACTTTTCACTCGTCTTTACGAATTTAGCTGTGACGCGTAGGGCGTATTGCCTATCAAATTAATTTAAAACTATCTCCAAAACTTCGTTAAAAAACCCTGCACGTTTTATATAACCTGGAGACTGCTCAAGGTTGTATTAAATAGAATAAGCTTAGACGAGGACAGACGATACGACAGATTTAGCGTATAAAATATTTTGTATTGTTCTTAATTTAAGAAGCGAGAGTGAGTCGTTAGTAATAATTACAGTATATTACACCTTTATGGTGTTTATTATAAACTTTACAAGTTATCACTTATTGATAGGTACTCTTGGAATGTGTGAACTACTCAATAATTATTAAATAAATAAAATATTATTAGAAAACAAATATTACCTATAGTATTTTGTCAAATTTCATATAACTATTCATAGTACTATACAGAACTAGTCCGATTGCATGTTCATTGAGGTGCATTATGTAACAATACAAATTAACTGTTAAACGAGTGATAATCGACAATGAATTCGGTATATTATATTTTAACTAAAAAGCGTATTGACTACAAAATTACCTAATATTACCTTTTAGATAATTTCTATTTTAAGTCCATTTATACTTATTTTAGAGAAACAGCTTAAACATATTTTGATGAATTTTAGTTTATGGACATTGGAAAAAGCTACATTTGGACGCACAAAACTTACCTGCTATGCCATATTAGGTATATGATGAATGTATGTGAAACCTATTATATACCGAGTTAAATGGAACAATATAGAAGGGACCAATTACATGTTCCTAGAGAAAAACCCGAGAGAAGCGAGAGTTGTTGTTATATAATAGTACTTACATTTTATGTACATAACGCCTTTCAGATTTGAGCATATAATATTATAATATTAATTGTATAATTTTTTTTTTTTTTATGGGACAAAGGGGGCAAACGGGCAGGAGGCTCACCTGATGGTAAGTGATCACCGCCGCCCATGGACATCTGCAACACCACAGGGCTAGCAGATGCGTTGCCGGCCTTTCAGGAAAGGGAGGAAGGGAGGAGAGAGAAGGACAGGAGGAGGGAGGGGGAGTGGGCCTCCCGGACTCTCACTTACCGGACTTTTTTTTAAACTTTTTCATTAATAATGTTATTTTGATGTGTCTTAAAACATGTTAGGGTTTCAAATGAATTAAAAAATACTGACAATTTAAATACATGCGTTTAAATACTCCATATATAATATATTGTGCGAAATGCATCGTACAAAATTTAATATTGGATCATATAAAGGAGCGCACAGCGAGAGTTGATATGCGGTTACTGACATTCCCAACGCCACGTTTCATAGGATGTCAATGATCTGAGCTGAATACATGGCGAATATCATTGAATAGAAAGTATTGTAGAGATAGCATAGCAAGACAATCAATTTTAATAAATAAACAGGTACCCTACTTTATGTGCCAGCGTCGCAGGTTTGAATGTTTGTGCTCAAGTTATGGGTGTTTTTCTTTATAATATGTAGGTTTTTAAAGTTATACATGTAGCTTATATCCATTATAACCCGTAGCCTCGTAGCTTACCATGAAGCTGTGGTAATATCCCGTCATATTTATTTATTTACTCATAAATAATACACATTATGCATTGTGAATTTTTTGAATTTTATAATATGCTTGGACGTGGATTAAAACATTCTTCCAAGCTTAACGAAAAAATATAGGAGATAGTATACATAAATAATGGAACATATTAAATAAATAAATATAACACATTTTTCAAAGAAGAAAAATTATGTCTTTACTGAATTTATTCACCATATTGTCGACTTGTTGGCCTCTTTTTTTCGATATTATATTGTCCCATGAGGAGTATAAAGTAACGTTAAAACGTAGCTGGCTGAAGAATTATTTTCAATGGAATATAAAATATTTGAGTTTAGTTTTAAATACGTGTAATATCGTCTATCATTATTTAATTCTATATAATATTAGGTATTTAAATACATCATTTGATGTGATGAAATATTTCTTTTCTGCCTGTTTTTACATGCATCATTTGTGTTCAGGGAGAGCTAAGTAGCTACGTGTACCTATTTGCGCCTTATCCATTCTTATAGCGATTTTTTTTAATTTAAGTAATTACCAAAACCATGGGTAGCAAAATATATAACACCTGAGTATGACAAAAAGAAGAAATAAATCATCAGCACGTACAATATTTTTATTAAGTCTTAAATAAACTATTAATTTTTAACATTGATAATGATTATATTTTTACTGTATCTGCAATAAAAAGCAATAACACTGTTATCTCAATATGAAATCTTAATATAAATTTTAATTTTAAGATATAGTCTAACATACTCGTAAATGGCAATTGGTATGGAAATGGATAAAAAAATATTGCACTAATAAATTATTTTTAACAAAAAACAAAAACCGACTTCAAAACTAAACAAATCTAAACTAAAAAGTAGAAAATAATACTTTTAAGAACTTCGTTAATTTTGAAGTCGGTGCCAGCCAAGACGGATAAACTTATCTTGCCTTTGCAAGGAACTTTCGAACGGTATTTTGATTATGTTTACAAATATTATAGATATAGATTAATCGAATACTTATGTGTCTATTCAAGGTTATTTTGCTTTGGCTGGCACCGACTTCTAAATTAACGAAGTTCTTAAAAGTATTATTTTCTACTTTTTAGTTTAGATTTGTTTAGTTTTGAAGTCGGTTTTTGTTTTTTGTTAAAAATAATTTATTTTCAAATTTTTAGCGGAAAGTAGATACTTATTTTGTTTATGTACAAAAAAGAATTTTCCAAATCGGTTTAGCCATCTTCGAGTAATGGGGAACATACATAAAAAAAAGTCCCCAACGAATTGAGAACCTCCTCCTTTTTTAGAGTCGGTTAATAAGAGCCTGAAAGAATTTAACTATCGATCTATAATTACGTATAATATTGAAAGAATTTTCTTTTAACTCCTAACCGTTGAGGAGTTGTACCTTCCATCATTAGCTCAACCACAGGAGGTGATGATTATCAGACGCAAATACTTGAACAGCTTTAGAAAATATATGAAAAACGTAATAAGTGCCTATAAAATTTGAGAGTTGTCTTCGATTTCCCTGGGATCCCATCATCAGATCGTGACTTGGTGACTATGGGACCAACTAGAAACTATACCCTTTCAAACAAAAAAAGAATTTTCCAAATCGGTCCAGCCATCGTCGAGTAATCGGGGAACATACATAGAAAAAAAAAAAAAAAGTCCCCGACGAATTGATAACCTCCTCCTTTTTTTGAAGTCGGTTAAAAATAGTCAATAATCTTAACCAAAAGTACGTTTGATGTATTAGATCGATGAGTAAGCATGTCTGTCACAATATTAGAATAATGTGACAGACGATGTAGCAAGATTTCGCTATAAAACATCTAGAACACTCAGTTCTATAAGTAGTAATCTAATAATGTCTATCTTCACACGTAATGGAGGGAATAAAGGCCGCGGAGGGTAGAGGCAAAGGCTGGTTAACAAAATAAATTGAACGTGACGGTCTGTTTCATGCCTACTAGTTTATTTATCTAAGAAAAATAAATATAGAGAAAGTTAAGAGAACTTCAAGTATAAGTTAGTTCATATTTTATTGCTTAGATTAGAAGGACGTGCCTCTACGTCATCTATGAAAGGCATTATAATTAAGTTATGTCAACAAGTAATGTTTGTATTATTATATATTTTGTAAATGCGTATTTATATTTTTATAGTAGCGACTCATCCTCGCTTCGCTCGGGTTCGTCCCTAGGTACCCCCTTTGTTATAAGTTTTTTATAAACTTTGAATCTTTTTTTATATTATTAAGGAACATATAAAAAAATAATAACCCAAATTGGTCAATAGAAGATAGATGAGATTAATAATTTAAAAAAGTAATGTATACAGTTACAAAATATTTAAATTTTTGTTATGTATACTGTAAGTATAGACTTAAAATATTTATAAAAAAACTGTTGTGTTAACTTATTATATTATTTTCCAAAATAAAATTATTTGTAAATTTTAAAAACGTACGAAAGTCAAGGAAAATATAAGGAATATAAAAAAATGTCAACATTCTTATATTTCGACGATCAATATTGTTTTCGGTATAATACATTTGGTTGAATTCTGTCAGTTAACACAAAAGGCTGTAGAGTAACGAAGTTTCACACTTCGTCGTATATTGACGGCGATATGCAGTCATGAGGTGCGAGCAAAATGTTGGGGCGGGTACCTTAGAATGTTCAGTTTAAGAGAAGTGGTATCAAATACTTTATATACGAGTATATGATTGGGCTTACATGAAATAAAACAGTGATATAAATAGACGTTTAAAGTTTTCTTTCCAAAATTCCGACCATTTACAATTTACGTCAACTAATAGAAATATAATAAAAATAATAACATTTATTATTATTATAAGATTTTCAAGTGCAATCCTAAACAACACGTTATAAAATTATAAATGAAACTACCTTTTCGGATTTTGTCGCGGATTTATTTTGATTTTTAGTTCCCGACGTTTCGAATGCTTAACATCAATCATGGTCACGGGAGAGAGACGGGAAAATCAAAATAAATCCGCGACAAAATCCGAAAAGGTAGTTTCATTTATAATGTCGAATATTCGCGTAAATCTAAGAAAGTATTACGTTATAAAATATTTCATTGAATCAAACGAAGAAAATCTTAGTTATATCCAAAGATTTTTACATGAGTATTTCTTATAACTCATGAATTTGAGATTATTACTGTGTTGTTCGTGTAAAAATTATAATAAAAAGATTAATTTCATGTATAAGAAGAGTAATAAATAAATTTTTATTCATACCTTCGCTGGATCAGCATTTGTTGTTCATTTTCATTCAGAGCAGCCCCCTAAGGAGTCGGTGTGACGTGATTCATTTTGTAGCTGTATTATAAATTTGTATCTCCATTGTTTCTTTTGGAACCAACAGTTTCAGTTACCTTTGTTGAGACAACAAAAGACGGGGTTTGCGGTTTTCACATGTATGTATTTTGTATTAGAATTTCAGAAATAGCATGTGTATAATTAAATATGTGTACCTTCTTGTTTTTTTATAATTCCGTCTGATACTCCGTTTAAAAGAAAAAAAAAACAAAAGAAAACAAAAACGACAAATATGTGAAATTTTAAGTATATACTCGTATATCAAACAGGTAGTAAATGACAAATAAGAATATCTATTTAAATATTTATCAATTAGACCAATAAATATGGAAAATATAGAAGTTTAGCATTTTAATTCTCGTTTTTTTTTAATTTATGCTCTTGACATGTTTTTCTTTTTTTGTTATTTAGAAAAAAACTGTTAGAGTTAGCCGAGAGCTTTTCAGACATAAAGAATGTTTATGTTACATAATAGTAGTTGTGTTTTTTTTTTTCATTTTATAAATAATTTAATAGGCCTATTTAATAGGAATATTTTGGCTAGCCGACCTTAGCTCATAAACGAGCATAAATAGAATAGTGCGTACTCTGTTGATCTTATGTAATAACAAATACGTTATTCAAAAAATGCAGCCCTAAGGCGAAACATACGGACGTGCAAATAATGTACTTTTTCCTTATACCTACTGGAATAAAACCCTGATCTTCTAATATATAAAAATCTCGTGTCACTGTGTTTGTTATCAAACTCATCTGAAACGGCTTCACCTATTTTTATTATTTGTTTTGTGTATGTTTGGTAGGTCCGAGAATAGGTCGTAGGTTTTTTAATTTCCCTGGGTGATAAGGGTGGCCCTCTCCAAATTTTTTATTTTTCGACCGAATTTTTATTTTTTTATGGTTTGGCATCACAAATGTTTATAACCCAAAATTTTTCATGCTTTTACCACCTATACCTATTTTTCATAGTGATTAGAACGCGGGTAGAGCCGCGGGAATGGCTAGTAAACTATATAATTATTATTATAAGACTCGAACCGTTTTTGCGAATTAACTTCGATAATAGTATCTTATTTTCAACACAAAGGGTGTCATAGTCTGTTATTGTATGTACTCGTAGCACGTAGCGAAATTCGTATTGGAATTTGGATTTTATCCTGCTTACGTAGAACGTTGACAATATTTAATATCATTGTTGTTTGCATTATTGTGTCCATTTGTCCATTGTTTCAACATACTAATGTTTATTAACTTGGAACTAGATAGAAACGGAAATGAGATAAATAAGTAGATTGTTGACTTGTATGTGTATACAATATGTATAATGTATGTTTATTGTATTTTAACATATTTTGTATAAGCCATAAGATAAGCAACTCAATCAAAAAAGTATAACTTTATATTAATAATATTATCTTAATGATAAGAAAATAATAAGTATTTATTATAAAACTAAACTTGTATATTATTTATAGGTACATAAATATGTTGCAACAATACATAAATATATAATACATATTTATTTATATATGATAGTTTCAAAGTAAGGAATGAAGTAAGCTGCCTCAGTTGTTTTGAAGATTGAAGCTTTTATATTTATTACATGCATTCGTTGCCAACTTCTGCATATGGTGTTTTGTATATTATTGCGCGTTAACTGACACATTTTTTTTATTTTATGTACGAAAATATGATCCGTCAGTGCTATGTTCGTTATTATAATCATTATATTCAATTCGTGACGTGGATGTCTTGTTGGTATTTAGCAGTCTGACTATGCTGCAGTATCACAACAATGCGGCACAGTCATCTGCTTAATGAAACACTGACTGATTGATAGACGCGCAATCTAAACCGCTAGATCTACACTCTACATTAATTAAATTTTGCATAAGAGTCCTTATACGAGTATAAAGAAAGCAAATACTAAAAGATGGATTTGAAAAGCTATAAATGTGTTAAAGTAGAGAATTGCAGTTTATGTTGAACATGATTTACTCTCACTTCGTTTGGTTTTTAGTTTTTTGAGCAGAATCCTACATCTTGTTCTAAAATAATGGTAGCCTAAGTTATTCGTTATATTTAGGCCAGTTAAAGATCCGTCAAAATCACTCCAGCCGTTGCGGAGATTAAACAAAACAAGCAAACTGACAAAATGACCAAAAACTTTAAAATTCTTTTTTTCTTTATAATATGTACATTTATACTTTCATATGCGTTAAAGATACATTTCAATTTTATTAATCTGTCGTTGTTGAAGTTAGAAATATTGTAATCGATGTTTAAGTTACTGTTAATGCCGAAGGGAAATCCCATCGATCTCACTATTTGTCAATAGTTTGAAACAAACATTGATTTTGTTCAGTTCATTTTGTAGTAATGGTAACGCGCTCGCTTGGATAACTGACTGAGACGGGTTAAATCCGGGTCTCGTACCTCTGATATTTTCATGCGCGAATGTTCTATTATGATTACCACTTGTCTTAGGAAGCAAAACATTGTGAGGAAACCTGCATGTCTGAGAGAATCTAGCAAATTTTCGAAAGACATGTGAAGACCATTAGCCCGAACTAGGCCAGCGTGGTGGACTATGGCCTGATCCCCCTCGTATTGAAGAAAGGCCCGTGCCCAGTAGTGGGACTTTAAAAAAGGGCTGAATACATTGATTTTGTTCTGCTTGAACTTAATAATAAGATTAGAATTGAGAACTGGTAGGATATTAAAGTGGGTCATTTGCATTAGCAACATGTAACGCTTCGCGCGACTCTCGACAATCGGCCCATACATCTAGCTTAATGGTGTAACGCCCCAAATGATAATATGACAATTGTTTCGGTGTCGAAATAGCAGCGCTTATGCTAGCTATATTTTGGACGGTGAAATATTAATATAAATCAAGGTAAACTTTAATTAAATGTTGTATTTGACATTTCAAGAAATATGGATCTTAATAATTTTGAATCAACTAATTTAATACTCATAGTATTAGGTTATTAATTTTATTCACTTCAGTGTTTTGTTATAGGTACTTAAATAAATGTAATTAAATTGTAAATAAATTAAATAGTGTCAGTTGACGTAATTTTTTGCCATAATTTTAAAGCTTTATTTGAAATTATATACTTAATAATGTAGTATAGAAATTTCGGCATTTAAAAAATGTTTACAAAATGTTAATGTAGTAAAAAAATGTTATCAGTAAGCGCTGGAAATATACGATAACCCCTATGTTATTATACATCTCGTTATTCCTCGTGGAGTGGTTTCCGCGACAGCCTTCCGGAACTAACAGCCAGCTGTAAACGTCTCCAACGCCTGACTTTTGGTGATTTACTCCGATTTTATGTGTCGCCTCTCCTCGGATTTATATTAAATTTATTTTATGGCAATTTTATGACTCAAAAGCATGTCGAAGGCTGTACTCATATGTTTCTTACATACAAGTATGTAATATTATTTGCAAGTCACCTGAAATCGTTAAGTATTTTGCTTACTTAAAGCCCTTAAATGTACACCGAAAGCTAATACTAGCATCAAAAATCATATCTCTCTTCTAATTATATAGAATAATCAGTGATTATTCTATATAATTAGAAGTAGGTATTTAGATACTTTTTATACCTGATTTTTTACAAAGCAATTAGTTTAAGTTAGGTAAAAATATAGGTATTTCAAAGCAACAAAAATGCTTAAAAGAATGTACGGTATCGAATAAAACTTCTTTTCAGAATCTTACTTCGGAATGTAAGATATTGTATTACTTACAAAAATAAATTCTCGGACTGGGCTCTTAAGGAAATAAAATTTGAAACAAGTGCCGTCGTAAGAAATGTTTACCAAAACTTTGTAATTTCATGCTAACGAGATGTGATCATGAACATTTTCGTTTTATTATTTATTCACTTATTTCAATTGCGTTCCGTAGACGGAGTGCTGTTGTGTTTTGCTTAACATTTGCTCGTAGTATTGTATTAAACATCATAAATACTTATAAAGTAGTAGGTAGTAAAGTAAAATTTAGTTTTGAAAATGCTTTTTTTTAACTATTCCTATATTTACTTACTAGTAACGCGCCTTACATTTCAATTTTTTGAAGGGAACCTTCTTTCTTTTTCTGAAATATATGTAGGTTAAGTTTCTCCTTATATCATCAGCTATCTGCCACTGAAAGTCAATCTGTCCAGCATTTTCAGAGATTAGAGGGACCAAACAGACAGTCAGGTAAAAAATTAAAAAAAAAATAATAATGTTAAATGAAAAAAACCTTTGATGTTGGTGTTAAAAATAGACTTTGGTACATCCATTGCAGAACTTAGACTACTTCTACTACTAAGTCTATGCGCGCTACTAAGGAAATCTCTTATACCCTGGGTGTGATGGTAGGCCATGTTCGACTGTGGAATGAACTATAAAAATTGAATACGTATACAATCAGAATGTTTGCGTACTATTTGTATAGATAAATAAAATTTCTTAGCGTTCTGAATCAGCACCTGATTAGCTATTTAGTATTGGCTCCTGACGAAGCAATCAACTATCAGAAAATAGTTCTAATTCAGATTGCAAAATTTGACTGAAGTATAATAAGAGTATAAGTTAAGAGCTTGTGATACAATGTTTTTCCCAAACCAAATGAGTAAAATAAAAAAGTTATATGTGCGCAAGTTCATCAACAAAAATACAATGAGAAATACATGTCCAGATAATCATATTGATATTAAAGATTGTTTCCGGTCTCGCCCACTTAGTTTGGTTAAACGATATTAGATTGCCTTATATGACCTTTCAAAACACTAGCCTTATTTATTTAAGCAAATTTAGTTTTATAATAATTACAAGTTAAATAAATTTTCGTTGAACTATTTTAAAAAAATTAACTGTTAATTACTGTTATATAAAATAATCATAAAAAGGTTAAAAAATGAAATACATTTCTGTATCCATAATGCAAGCTTTAACGTGTGCAATAATAACGTATATTTCGAGAATATACATTTTGTCAGCTAATTGTAATACAGACACATGTTGGTGACGAGCTCGAGCAGACAATTTGGGGCGCTTCAAAAGTCACATAATCGAACCGAGGCAACATTTCGAATGAAAGATAATTCCTGCAGCTAGCAGTAATTGAAACCATGCCACGTATATTTTGCCTGTCCTATTTTTAAAACAAAATCACATATAAGAGGAAAAGATGTGAAAACTCAGCTATTTTTACCGCCATGTAAAGTAAATTAAAATGAGAGAACTAAAAATCTCGTTCGTCTTAGTTTGCAAAAATTTTTACGAGATTCATATTTTGGTGTCGTTTGTAATTAAAGTACTTAAAAACTTTTTGATTAAACCTGTAAACTCTTAATGGTTTATTTTTGCCTATAATAATTCATGAACTAAATACATAATCTGTCTGTTTGTATGTTAACATTTTTATAATAATTTTTAGCTAATAAGCTTCATAGATAAAAAAAGAAGAAATTTCGAGAATCAAGGATCAAAAATAATTCGCGAAAAGTCCGAAGGATACTTAAAATGTCAACATGATTTGCAGATTACTGAAATTTTAAACCTCAAGGAAAAAATATTTAATTAATGTGAAGTTCATACTGTAAAGGTTCGTATTTTAGAGTTTAAAAAAAATGAATGGCAGCGGCCTACAGACTCGATAACATAAATAAATTGATATAATCTGAAACCCAAGTTACAGAATATCCAAGTCTCATATCGATACTATCATCAAAGCCTATGGAACATAATATAGTCGGCTAACGGACGTGGCAGCCAGCCCAAGCTGCCATACACTCGCTTGGGACATTAGAGTATGACAGCTTGGGCTGTCACGTCCGTTGGCCGACTATATGTTTTATAGTAGATTAAGATCCCAGAGCGTTCTGACATAACTTATTTTCACATGGATGAAACCTTCACGACTTAGTAGCGTCTAGTATACTTTATAATACCTGCCTACTTGTGGAGCTTGCCCTGTGACACCTGGGCAGGTACCAGGTGAGAAAGGTAACTAAAAATATGAGTTATCTTACTTATTTTTGTATGGCTGATTTTTTTATATATTTTGTAGAATATTATTCTAAACTAGAATTATAAAGTGTCAGACACTTTTCATGGACCAGAGCTTTTGTCAGACGCTTTAAAGCTCGACAAAAAATTAATGAACTTTACTTATTTTTTCATGTCTGACTTTTAAATATGTTATTCAAGTAACTATTACAAAGTTATATTTCATCAGTCAGACAAATTCGAGTGACCAAACATCCCCTAAACACAAAATTATTCAGCCCGGAGTGCGAGCGCGAGAGCACTATGCGCATGGGTCTCAGAGTAAAAAATTGAAATGTATTGAAAATACTTACTAATTTCAATCCAAGATGTTTGCATCCTTATTTCAATAAGATCCCTTATAAAAAAAAGATTTAAAAAGATTCAACCCATGCAAAATGTATATCTATATATTTGTCAAGTTGAATCTTTTTTTCTTTAAAAAAAAAATGTCAGTTTGACTGTGACTGTTTCACAAGAAAACCAATAGACAAATTTTAATGAAATTGATTATGGTCATAGGGGGTATCAGTACTGCAGGATTTGTTATTTCTGAGAAATCATATCAGTACTCAACAATTATTATGTAAAAAAATGTTCTAAAAACGCATTCTACAGACCGGAAACCAAATTCTTAGATTGAAATTAAATATATGACTGGATACGTTATAACTCATAGTATATATTTCTGACAACTGAGATATTTACCTGAAGTAACGAGAATCCTATATGTTGACCCGAATAACCAACTAAGATTATACCAAATTTCATCATAACGTGTCCAGTGATTTTCTCGTCACAGACAGACAAACAGACAAATATTCTAAAAACTATATATTTGGCCTCTGTATCGATAATAATGACGATTTATTTATTTATTTACTTGTTTATGTTATGGATAAAAGAATAATATAATAAGATTTTTAATTTAAATATTTACACAGATTATTAAAGATAATACAGATTCGAATAAATTAGAATTTTATTATAATACTAGCAAATAGTCAAAATCGGTCCAGCCATTTCAGATATATATATATTCTTTTGACAGATAACACATCTAGATGTGAACTTAGATTACTATGTTAAAGCATAAATCTATAGGCGTGACTGTTTTTCAGTAAAGTGTACCACAAAACGCTCTGGTTGTGGGATAGTGTTTGGTCTCGCTTCGCTCGCCCTAATAAATAAAAGATTGTATGTT
Source organism: Boloria euphrosyne (assembly GCA_951802675.2). Taxonomy (NCBI): domain Eukaryota; kingdom Metazoa; phylum Arthropoda; class Insecta; order Lepidoptera; family Nymphalidae; genus Boloria; species Boloria euphrosyne. The sequence continues at coordinate 6,395,495 of OX637878.1, forward strand.
TGTGCTTTATGCATTTCTAAACTATATATTCTATCTGATGAAATTTTGGTAAGGTCTTCTAAGGACGCCGGGGGTTATTGACCAAAAAATTTACTTTGTGTGTATCAAATAAATATAAGAATTTTCACAGGATTTTTAATTTTTTAATTTTATTTTTAATTTACATGTAGTTATTTAATAGCATTGAGGGAATATGTTGGTAGGAATATAGTTTTATAGTAATAGTAACATAGGTTTTAATTTTAAGCTAAATTCTAACTTCCTATTCTCTAATCTACTATTGTTTCCGCTATATTTACACAATGCACATATCGGTAGGTGCTTTACTTTACGAATATTTTTAATAATTTATATTCTGTAGGTACTTCAGGTGTGTATATATTTTTGTGTTTACGGGAGGATTGGTCACTCGAATTTGTCTGACTGATGAAATATAACTTTGTAATAGTTACTTGAATAACATATTTAAAAGTCAGACATGAAAAAATAAGTAAAGTTCATTAATTTTTTGTCGAGCTTTAAAGCGTCTGACAAAAGCTCTGGTCCATGAAAAGTGTCTGACACTTTATAATTCTAGTTTAGAATAATATTCTACAAAATATATATAAAAATCAGCCATACAAAAATAAGTAAGATAACTCATATTTTTAGTTACCTTTCTCACCTGGTACCTGCCCAGGTGTCACAGGGCAAGCTCCACAAGTAGGCAGGTATTATAAAGTATACTAGACGCTACTAAGTCGTGAAGGTTTCATCCATGTGAAAATAAGTTATGTCAGAACGCTCTGGGATCTTGGGATATAGGCTTTGCTACCATCATGTATGGTTTTTGATTACTATTTGCTTTAAGTGAGGAAACAATCGATTAAGGAAGTATTGTAAAGTTAACTAAAGAACTGAATTATTATTTTTACTACCTACTACTAAAAATCAAATAAATAATAATTTAATAGTATATTATATTTTTAAAAACTTTATAAAAATTATAGCTTTTTAGACGAAGAAAGAATTGTATAGCATAAAAGTAAAGGGCGTTTCATTTAAAATCCGCTTAACCACTAATGCGTTGACAAGGATTAAATGTTGACTGTTGAGCGCTCCGCGTCACAGACAGCATTCAACTCCTTACTTTTTCCACTCCACTACTTGCACATAATGGACTGAACAAACAATAGTAAAATGTCAAGAGTACTATTGTGAAGAGCTATTGCTCGAGTACAGACACTTCATTTAGTTCCGCCGCTTTGATCATTACGTATATAACGCAATCCGATTCAGCCTTCTTGTTCATTACTTTGTTGTCTCTTAGAGGTTGCAGCAAAAGACGTTTCTAGCGATTTTTTTCACTTTTTACATTAATGGACAAGAATACCTACTTCTATTTAAAACAATAATACCTAAATAGTTATAAATAATAATTATTTAAATTTCACAATTGTAATGACTATATAAAGTTTACGCACTCTAACAATACAGGCAAGGTTTTAGTTTAGTCCAGTATTTAAGAACTGTTTATCAGAACTTCTTTGATGTTAGCGTTACAAATACCACCTTACTTAATATCACTTTAGGCAATTTTTAATATTGTTCTAGCACCGATTCTAATTCACTAGTTAAAAGCTAAATTCAAAGCTAATATGTAAAAAAAACCATTATCGTCATAAATGACTTTTTTGGTGTGAAGTGTAAGGTAATATTTATGTCATATTATGTCTTTTTTATTTTTGATAAAATGCAATTTTTAGAAAAACTTTACCAAACATTAACGTATAGTTAAATATTATTACTTATATTCCAAAAAACCTTATAAACCTTAATAAAACGATAATTAAATCAATAGAAATTTTATTCACCTAATAAATATCTTAATATGTACTCGTACATACGTATAATAAAATGCGTTAGAAGCCTAGCTAATGAATAAGTTGCGCGAGGGTCAATTCCCAAATGAAAGAGTGATAACTATCTGAGACCAAGTTTCAATCATATCATTTGGGCTGTTACACAACGACCCGAACATTTCATTTAGATAGCTCTTTCATGTGCCATACGCTATACGCTCAGAGCGGCTTATCGATGACTAACATCTAACTGCTTTGTGACTTTGCCAACTACATAGATGACAATTTTCCAGAATGTAGATTTGAAAAGATATAACAGCCTGAATGTAATGGGAATTTGTTTATAAGTTCTGACCCATCCATGCTAATATGTATGTTGTATGTATGTAAGTATACCATTTGGAAAGAAATGTTGTGAAATACTCATACCTATGGACCTTGTCCTTTAAGATCAAAAACAATCTTCCTTTATAAAAGTATACATCGTTATTAAAATGTCTAGTCTCGTTAAAAATGGTAGAGAGAATCGGAAGAAAAAAGGGTTACAAAGGAAAAGGGGTTTATTAGAATTGACAGAATTTTTATGTTTATGAATGACTACATTATGGACATCACATGGGAAAATTGATGTCATGGCAACATTTTTGGTATATGCTGTGTAATTTTTCTTAGAGTTCTTTTTAAAATTATTTACTGTTTCACAGTACATTTCAATATAAGCTTTGGTAGCTTTACAAAAACAATGCCAAGGCAATGTTAAATATGTATGTACATAATGCAAACGTGCAAAATAATAGGTATGTAGGTACTTTTGGTTTCGGAGCGTTTTTATTAGCACTTGTACTAATTTAATTTAATTTAACTAAATCTAAATTAGAAAATTAAAATAAAACAAAATGAGACATGTAGCCGATTTGAGGCTCCTTTAATGTCTAAAGTACATTCTCGGCCGGCGGATGCCGGGCGGGCTGGCCAGACGCTGAGTTAGCGTCTTTATAATTCTATGAATCTTAATCTAGGGCGGATGGACGAGGTGTAACCATAACTCCTCCATCCCTAAGAGGAAAATTATCGGATGGATCGGTTTGACATTCATTCCGATAATTTTTCTTAAATTTTTTAAAAATTGGGCGATTTGCGCCTTGAGATATAAGGATTAAAAATGATTAAAACTAAAATTATCGGAAGGATCGATTTCAGATGTGTTCCGATAATTAAGCTAAGATTAAGCTTAAATTATAAGTATATTGGCAGTTTTAGCCAAATTATATAAAATTGACGATTAAAAGACTTAATATTAACATTCTTATTACTAATGTTACGTATCCTGAAATTTCACTCAATTTACTGTACACTCAGTTTCCGTGTTATCATTTAAATCACTTTCACTTTATATTTCAAAGAAAAGGCCATAAATTTCACTTCACTTGCGCTAGGTAGAGTCATATCTATTTTATAATTGGGGTACTATATTAATTGAAATCTTCTTAATGATATTTCATTCTATTAGAGCTCGATGGTAGTAGCGAGTCCCGTAAATTTCCAGGTCACAAGGGATCATCGATAGTTGCCAGGTAAGTGCCAAAAAGAAATAGTAGTTATAATATTACCTCATGACCATTGACCACGTTGCTGGTTCAGTGATGTCCTCAGTCTACTACGAGAGAGGAGCCAGTTCTTTTTTTTTTAAACTGGACTAGATGCTGCTAACAGAGAGTCAAGTTGTCCTCGAATTACGTGAGCTGTTCTGTGCATGTACTTTGATTATATAAAGCTTGTATGTCTGCAGTGCATAGGGAACGATCGCTGATCGTCATGGTTTTACAACTGGTAAGTATTATATACTTTATTCCTTTCGCCAAAAGGTAAGGATATTTGGGAATAATGGCTAGAGTTTTATTTTAGGTTAGGGTTAGGTTCATGGAAAATTGGAAATGAATATATAACATTAAAATAATTATACATTGGCTTATCTGCAATTAATATTTTCATTATAAATGTTAAGTGATTGCTTTTAATATATTATGATTTTACACAAATGTTTCCTATAATTTTATATGATATAATAATTCTGTGTAGAGTTCACAATTGATTAAAATTATATAGAAACTTTACTTTACTCTTTCTATTTCACTTAATTTAACAAATATAGTACAAAAACAGTTTTTTTTAATACACTAAAAATCCTGTAAGATAAGTTACAATAATTCAATTGTTCTGTTTCGCATTTAAATCTCTCAGTAAACGATTATGAAAGTGAAAAGGGTTCTGATTCATTGTTACATTTGCATTAATAAAACTATCGAACATTTTACAGACAATCTCAGTTTTTTTTTGACATAATAATTCGGTTATGCTTTAAAATAGACACAAGTTCATTATATTTAACCATGAAAACTCAATATTGACTTCACCAGCTTTCTTTTGCCTAACCGTTTTCTTTAAACAATGGATTCTATTACATAATGCTGCAAAATGATGGATTCACAATTGGTCGAAGTAATATAGAGACTTAACGCTAATGCTATTTAACTAAGTCTAACAAATATAGTATAAAAACTATTTTTTTAATAGTCTAAAAAGCCTGTGGGATAAGTTACAAAAACCAATTATTGTTCTGTTTCGTAGTTAAATCTCGTAATAATGATTATAAAGTAAAAAGAGTTTTGGTGCATTGTTACAACTTACAGTTACATTAATAAAATTATCGAACATTTAAGAGACTATTGGCAGTTTCTTTGAAATAGTAATTTGGTTTATGATTTAAATTAGAGATAAGTTCGTCGTACTTAACCGCGTCATCATGATCCAGATTACCAGTTATTATTTCTTTGACAGAACTCAAAGGATTTATAAGACCTCTCTTAGAACGTATCTGTATTTTTCTATTGTTATATCGCGTATAAAATCTCTATGAATTTTAAAACTTATTACTTATTTAATTCGTTACAAGTTAGTTCCAAGCGTACAAGCTTAACTATTAAGTTTTTAAGATGAGGAGGTTGCGACTGCGTTGCTTCTAGCATGACGCAGCAGAACCTGCCAAGAACGTTTAACGTTTGTAATAGGAGTTTTGCTGTTTCTGTCTCCTACTTTTAGGGGTAAGGTATTTTGTTTTTACATACCTTGGTTCATCTTTACTTTTATGATATTTACTTATAATAGGACTATAAAAGGGCTGTTCTCTTTTATCTTCAATATATCCTACTCGTTCTGTGCATTCATAAAAATTAATTATACTATCCCCAAAAAGCTGAATTATTATATTACTTAATAATTTTCGATGTTTCTTTTCTTTAAAATAAATAAAATACTTTATTTTCGGCTTTATATATTGTTTTAAAAATTCATTTATTAATTCAGGACTGCCTGTTGGTAAGAAAACTTCTAAGACTTTCTGCTTATCACGCGACAGATCTGCTACTTTAATATCGTTTTTGAACCATGAAAAAACTAAAATCTGGTTAGGTTTATTGTCTATGGCCTCATTCAAAATTGGTATTCCAGATAGCCCTGGATTCGCGGCTGAATTAATCTTATCTGATTTACTAGAATCTAATCGTACAGGATAGTCATTATCATTTACCTTATCATCAGTAATTTCAACAGAACTAGCCATTAACTTTTGACTTAAATCTGATATAGTTATACTGCAATCTAGGGTCTGATCAACATTAACTGGTACTGACAGTTTTTCTTCGTCATTTGTATGGTCAACTCTAAGTTTATTTAAGGTAAATACTTGTTGCATTTTTGGCTGAGCTGTCCTCATGGATACGTCATTGCTTTTTTGTTGAGATTGTGGTGGTTTGTACCCGAATTGCTGAGGGGGTTTGTACTCGAATTGCTGCGAAGGCCTGTACTCAAATTGTTGTGAAGGCCTGTACCCAAATTGATGCGATTGGGAACCTAACTGAGGTCTATAACCGAACGATGGCCTTGAAGGTTGACCTTGGCCCTGAATTTGAGGTATCTTTTGGGAATTATAAAAATTAAATTTAGAGTGAAAAGGTAAGTTAGGTTTGTAACCAATCGGTTGGGTCATCGATGGCTTTGAACCCATAATTTGGCTATTACCATGTACACGATTACGCATCTTATATTGTTATAAGAAGTTTACTTCTTCGAGAACGATGCTTAAAGCTGCCTCTAAAGTTGTGGGTGATTTAAGCCTAACAATACGCACCATATTTTCCGGGAGGTTATATAAAAACACGTTTAACGCTGTATTGTTATAAATAACTGACTTCGCAACTTTTAAATCTGAATCATGAATTGAATTTACCTTCGACATTAACAGTGAATGAACACCTTGGATTCTATTATAAAAATTGAGAAAAGTTTCACCTGGATTAATTTTTAAAGATTCTAACTCTATATTAATGCACTCTTCACTGTGAGGATCTCCAAAATGTTGGATTAATAAAGCTTTCAATGTGGACCATGTAACAATATCCTCTCGTTCAGATAAGAGCGCAGCTGCATCATCCCGTAATCTACTTGTCAAGGCATGAAAAACGTATAAATTTTGTTCTTCATTACCATTGTAACGATCAATTACGTATTGACATTTGCGTATATAAAGATTTAGCTGTCTTTTATCTCCATTATATAGTGGAATTAAGTCTAAAACTTCTTCAGGTGTAAATGATACAGTAGTGGTTATCATGATGACAGAGTAATGCAATAACCAGAGGATGCAACTGGCTTCAATATAAAACACTTAAAAATATATAAAAATATAAAATCACGGATATACTAAAACACACACAATAAAAACACTTAAATCTGAAAATCTCTGAAAATCACACATACAATAAAACATACAAAATAAAAAAAACAATTTAAAAAGAAATAAAATTTAAAAATTAAAATCTGTAAAGATATAATTTTATAACAAAAGTTATAAAATAAAATATTATAAAATCATTTAAGTAATAATTATGTATTTGAATTTTTCTTATAACTTTCAAATTCTTTTTATAATTTCAAATTATAAAAATATGTAAATAATTATTCATTATGTAACAATTTAATATTTAATATATTTATATTCTTATTTCTTTATACTTCAAATTATATTTTCAATTTAATTTATTATATAATTTCTATCTATCTATTTTTAATATATTATATCATTTCTTTAACTTAACATTATATTTTAAAATTAATATTTAATATAATATATTATATAATTTCTTTAAATTTAACATTATATTTTTACTTTAATATATTATATAATTTCTTTATATTTTCATTTAATGTTATTCAAAATTTAATTTTATTAAACTCTTTATTCATAACTACTCTATGTTTCGATTCTTAGAATAGAGATAACACCTAACGGTGCGGTCCCACGGCGCGCCTCGCGACGGGCCGCGCCAGGCGTTGCTCCGCCCGTGTAAGCCCGTCGCGGCCCGTTTTGAGCGTTCCCACGGCCCGTGCCCGCCTGGTGCGGTCTGTTGTCTGACATTCTCCACTCCATCAAGTGCGTGTACGCGCATGCGCCGCCGCAGGCGAAATGAACGATTAACCCCTAACTAACATAGTGACTTTTTGTTACATAACCAACATCGTGGGGTAAAAATCCACCCCAATTTCAGAGCTATATATATTACAAAATAATATTCATATCATTGCTTGATAACTTTTTGTAGTTAATTTCATCATTTTTATTTAAATATATACAAAAAAGGACAATTTTACTTTGACTTTGGTTTTAGTTTTTTTTCAGGACTATAAATGTTACTTATTCGTTTTTGTTCACTTTTGATCATCTTTACGTACAGAGAGTAACAGTGTCCAGATTTCACTCTCTTTGCTGGTGGTTCGCCATCGTTAATGAACATCCAAGAAAATTATAAATTTGTTCTCTTAGCTCTTTCGGATACCTGAAAGCATCATGTTTTCTCTTTTTAACATGAAGTTTAATCAAAGAAGGACCAAGATCTTTGATGAAGATTCGCCGTTTCATTTTTTTTTTGATTCAAGTTTGCAAGCTCTGAATATGAAAACTGATTACTGTTGAAATATTCATCTGATGATGCTTCTGCATCGCTTTCAATTTCCATCTCACTTTCTGTGTCATGATCACTTTCAGCAGTTACGCCATCTTCATAATCACTCTCAAATTGATTTAGTGGCAAATTTGTAAGCTCATCTTCCTCTGAATCATTGAACATGGTCATATTTGTTCTTCATTTAAATATTTTAACATTTTGTGGCAAAAATATGTTAAAAATATTAAAAAAACAAGAACTTCTTCGAAAAAAAAATGTTACACTAATAACATAGTGGGGTAAAAACTTACCCCAAAGGCTAATAGCACGAAAACCATCCAACGTTGCGTGCTGCGCATCCACCTGTTCCTGTTCCTAGCGCATGTGCTCGACTGAGAATACCTGGCCGCGGAAGTCGCTAATACAAAAGGTTAAGGAAATATAATCAAAAATATACGACTGGGGTATTAATTTACTTCACTATGTTAGTTAAGGGTTAACAAGCAACGTAGACGCGCCCATACAGGCCGCGACGGGCGCCGACGCGCCGCGCCGCGCCGCGCCTTTGAACTTACCGACTCCCGATGGATCGGACGGACGACAAGAGGCCACCACGGGCTTCATCGGATGCATCGGTTCCCACGACCCGTCGGTCCGGCGCGGCGCGGACTGATCTGTGAGAAAACGGGCCGTGGGACCCGGCTTGAAGAATTTTATTCGGAGATATCAATACAAAGTTATAATGAGCAAGGTTTGATCTCAAAAATAACAATTTAACTTATAATTAAAATGAAAAATACGGGAGGATTAGTGGAACAAGGATTGGCGAAAATTTTGACTCACCAGATGTCCGCTACTCCCATACTCGGTGCCTTTGCTTCTCGCAACACAAAAGAAATTTATTTGGTTCGACGGATCTCTGCTCTCATAGAATTATCGCGTAATCTTTGTAGACGAATTTTGACGTCGGAAAAACACGTAAACTATGGAGGCTATAAGAGAATCCGCTCCGGCTGCGCCACTTTTGGTTTCGGAGCGTTTTTATTAGCACTTGTACTAATTTAATTTAATTTAACTAAATCTAAATTAGAAAATTAAAATAAAACAAAATGAGACATGTAGCCGATTTGAGGCTCCTTTAATGTCTAAAGTACATTCTCGGCCGGCGGATGCCGGGCGGGCTGGCCAGACGCTGAGTTAGCGTCTTTATAATTCTATGAATCTTAATCTAGGGCGGATGGACGAGGTGTAACCATAACTAGGTACTTAGTAATCAATATTATACTAACTTCATTTTAAAACTTTGTAGTTTACTAGTAGTTACTTAGTTACGCCTTGTAATATGTACTGTGAATTTGAGTTCAATCAAAGTTAAATTAATAAAATTGCCCCTTACGATTGTATTAATTAATATTATACCAATTTGCAAGCGTTAAAATAGATCTACTATTCGATTAGGAATGCCTAAAATACGATTTAACCGATAAGTTTAAATAGCCATATTTAACGTTGCCCTCTTGATCTGTTCGTAAAAAGAATTGGTTGCGAAATTGCTTTCTAAATTGGACTGCTTCGATGGTAGACAATTTGGCAAGACATTTGTATTCTTGCAAAGAAAAATAGCATGTACCGCGAACATCTGATAGTGAGGCTGTTCGAGGTTTGTCGGCACCCATCGTACTTGGGCTGAGGCCAATCATGCCATACAAATGAAACATGTTGTCCCATCTACGGACTCCAATAATAGGATAATTCCAGCAATTTTGTTGTTTCCGCTTGTTACTGTTGCTTCAATAGATATTTTGATCTTTTTGTCTATGACTCTTGTGAGCGAGGGAAAGTTAACAAAGTACTCAGTGGATTCCTTTTTTATCTAAACCATGATGAGATGCAAAAACCAAAAGGTTTATTTAAAATTTTAAGTAAGTAGGTACGATGATTAACGTAATAGATGTTTGAATAAAAGAAAAGTTGCAAGCGCATGCTAGCTTCGAGCAAATATTCATTTTATCAATCTTATTTAAATTTTGTAATAATTTGTTAGGTTATCCGTGTCAACTGTCAACGTATAGGATATTTATTATTTTGAGAATATAGCTTAGCTATATTTTTATTCATACCATTGAAACTTGAAAGATACACGCGTTAAGTTCCGTCGTACGATATAATATGATATAGTTATGAAGCGCGGAAGTTTAAAAAGTTGAGTTGTTAGTTATTAAAATGTATATAAAGGTTATTAAGAAAGTACATCAGATAAGCGCTTATAATATAAAGGAATTAATCAACTTTTAATACGTCTTTACATTCTTTTCTCATTTACATACTGTTATTATAACAGATAATTTTGTTATTATTTTGATAAGCTATTAAGATTTGAAAGCACTTGAATAATGTGTATGTGTGTGTGGTAGTGAATGGATAATGAGGAAATAAAATATCAGAATGTGATGGCAGTGCGGTTTCGTTATCTTCATAATGGGAATAGTAATGTCAACAATTTTCCTTTATTGTTTATTTAAATTGGATGGCACGGTAATTTGCCCATCGTACTGTTTTTTTAAAAACTGGTATTATATTGTGCTCTTCTTTATTTAAACTCAAATTACTCCTCATTCATTAGTAAGGGAGGGCGAGCGCACTCTTTTCTATTTTTATTTTTCATTTCCATTGTTGGTTTTCGAAATTAAGCTCCGGCAACAATTGCTTTGTTAATAAAGGTCTGACGATTAATCTACTTTACGTTTTTCTTTTTAAAGACAAATTAAAGGTCTTAAACAACATTAAACTTTTATAACGTTTATTCTAATGGAATTGTACATTTATTTGCACTGATGTTCAGTTAAAAGCTTTAAATTAATTGTTATTATTCAATGTTCATTCGGCCATGCTAAGATAAGATAGATTAAAGCTACATAATACAGAAGTATTCGTAATTATACCGGTATTGTATACCTACTCGTATACATCAAGTAGGTACTAAATATTAATGATAAAAAAATTAATAAGTAATATTTAATAATTGTGTTTCAAGCCACCAGCTTCATTTTAATTGGTTAAATTATTATGATTAATGCCATTTTAAGTATTTTTTAAATTAAATCATATAATTCCTATTCTAAATCTGTATAATTACGGAAAAATACCACAATCTAATCAATATATAGTACACAATAATTTGTACACGTTTTCTACATTACGATTCAACTCGTTCTCTTGAACTCCTTAACAACAGAAAATGTTGGTAATTTGTTGAAGGATTAATGTTTGAGCCCGTTTATGAGAGCACGATACTACCATATTTGTCTGTTCGCAGCTACACAACGATGCTGTCATCTGTCAGGCTCAACTGGCGACAAAACAAGCGCACCAAGAATAAATTACACATCATCAGTATAGATGAGTGCCATTTTGTATCATATATTTAATAACCAAAAATTGTTTCGGCGGTAGCCCTCGTATAATTGAATGATATGACAGTACCTATACGTACGTACGAGTAGAGGTGATTATGAGAATTAATTTTACATACTTAAAGTTAATATTATACAATTATTTATGGAACTGGGTTTTGACCACAGATATATATTATCAGTTATATAAACGAATATACTAAGTAAAATTACTAATAGTAATGTAATATAATATTAATTGCTTGTACATCTTACTTTAGAATAATATTCAGAGTATCGCGGGTATTTTATTTAAACTAAGGTATATTCCTTTTACGGGTTATGCTTAGTACTTGCTAAAATATTTAAATTCGTTTACTCTAACTTTGTAAAGTAGGTAAGTTGCGTAAAAGTAATACTTTAAACATATCGGACTTTTCTAGTTATATTCTGTATTGCGCTACAGTAAAATTTTATATTATTGTTGTGAAAATATTTCTTTAAAACATAAGGGTTAACTTTACTGAATACTTATAAGATACTTTGATGGTCTCTGAAATCGACACCGTTCCTAAGGATGAAGTCCAAAGTTTCATAACTACTCGCAACTGTATCTTATTTTACCTATCTACATAAATATTTGAGGACAGGTAGCTCGCAAAGGGGCCCATTAAAATAAAATATAAATAGCAAACTATTGATATTTCATGTGAGGGTCTTAAGTTAAGTAACTTCAAGCGGGGAGAAAACCTTTAAAGTCCTGTCCCCTAACATCATTGAGTTTCGAACTTCGTAGAGCAAGTGTCACTTTGATCTTTAGATATAATGTACTCTCGTATTTGAGATAGGAAGCTATAGATATAGCTTTAGCTTATTAGAGGGTTTTTTGATCTATGACCAAATATGGCTTCAACCCGTTGCAGTTATTACTCGTGAATGGTGTTTCCTTGGGATGTTACAGAGCTTGGAAATTTTTTTAATCCTTGGATTACATTATTGAAATTTTAGTAATAAATTTAGCTTATGTTACTCAGGGATTATGTAGCATACTAATAATGGTGTCGTGGGGGGCTCAGTAGCGTCCAGCAATCCGGCCAGGCGTAAAGCCAAGAAACGCGCAGGGAGGATCCACTTCGCTGGGCGCTGTTTCACGTGGTACATCTCGGATAGCTGAGTGGACTGTGGAGCGAATCCTCAGCTGTGTGGTTTGCTTCCGGGCCCACGGGGCGTCGTGATTGAATGCGAAAGCGATCCTGCGACGCTCCATTAAGACGGAAGATGTTGGGGTGCTTGGGTTTTAGTGGGTAGTGTTGGCTTACTCGTAAGTCCCACATAACCTCTTTTTTCTACATATATATACCGTTGTCTATATTTGTAAAATGCCATTATTTACAGTTATGTATGTGTGGTGTATTAACTATCTGATATCCACAAGCCTCGTAGTTTACCATAGAACTTGATAATGAGTTATGTTAATATCCCGACATCTCTTCAAAATGTAATATAATTTTAAGTCTACTAGTAATAATAAACAAAGTAATTTATAAAGAAATACCTAAATATAACTCCGATTTAAGTAACTATCAAAATTGATAGCTAATTCGAATATTTGGAGTGCTTTCATCAAAATATTTGTCGAAAATATTCATGTCATGACTTAGTAAATAATAAATCTAACCTCATAACGGGAATTTAATAACATATTGCATTGGAATTTGTTTAATAATAAAAGTTTGAGAGTATTGCGTCAAACTTGGTCTTTATATCGACTGAAAGATTCAAAGAGGAAAATCAAGTATTTAATATTATGCTCTCTTTATGCTATGAGCTACTAATATCAAATGGATTATTTGTTTAAATATTGTTTAAACTATAGCAAAAATAGACAGAATAACGTCACAAATTGACTTATAAGCAAGTTTGATAGTGGCAAAAAAAAGAGAACATACAAAATTGTCGAGTGAATTAAAAAAGAAAATTAGAAAAAAATATAAAAATTATGATACTAAAGTAATCGATTTTGAACTACGAAACTATGTTTTAGTTATAAAGTTCAATACTTTTTACCTTTCTAATATAATGATTTGTTTTACTCCAATTCTGTAAATTCTAAGACATTAAATTTTATTTCTTCCACATTTAGGGTCGTTTAGATACGGGCTGTAAAATGAGTCAATAGCTGCTGTAGCCCGCAACCAAGAGATAGTCAAGGCAGGCAGTTTAAATTTTATTTGTCGCTTGGTTTGTTTTATGGTGAAATCTCGTCAAGTATCCTAAAATAGATCATTTTCTTATATTTTCACTTAGATAATATATAATTTTAAGTATAATTAACTACTAACTTTTTCTATGATATTTTGCCAATAAGTCCTAAATCACTATATTATAAAACAAAGTCCCCTGCCAGGTCTGTCTGTCTGTCTATCTGTCTGTCTGTCTGACTATCTGTTAGCAATAAACTCAAAAACTATTGCACCGATTTTCATGTTGTTTTCACCAATGGATAGAATGATTAAATAAGTAAGAGGCTTTAAACATTTCATGCATAATATTTTACTCTTTTACACCATGTAATTTAAACGAATGTCTTAGGAGTAATCGCAAAAAAATTACGGACGCGAGAATAAAATTCAAGCGCACGGTATTGCCTACTGTTTAGCTAATTCTAGCGGAACTCGCGTCTTCGCTCGCGCTATATCTAGGGAAAAGCTAAAGCGAAGCGAGTCGCTATACTTCTATAAAATAATCTTAAAGATATAACGATTCAGACTAAGGCAGGTTAGACATAACATCAATCCAAATAATTCTTAGAACTCTGTATCTAAAGATAATTCAATGTACAGTGTACATGACAGCTTTCGTACAATACAGGTTCATGAAATACATACTGGTTTGACGCAGAGATTTTAATTGTTCGTGTCCAAGGTTGTATTAAAAGGGGATGAAAATGTGGGGAATCTATTATCTTAAATAATAATTAATAAGTAACGATTAATTATTTTTGAGAAATCAAATAAGCGTTTTTAGTATAATATGTATTATATAATATTTAGTTTGTATTTAATACTGCACGACCCAAGCCAAGCGAGCTTGACTCGCCAGTATTTTAAATAAAATTGTTATATTTGGTGAGGAATATATGAATTTCTTCAATTTGTTTACGATTGGTTACGTGTTATGTTTTTTGATAAAATATTACTTCTCACAATATTCGCGGTTCTACAGAAAGTTATTAAGCACGTAATTCATTGCAGTATTTAAACGTGATAGCAATTCCCTGGCTCTTGTCAATTTAACTTTATCAGCACTTTCTAAAGAACTCCTTACTCTTTATACTTCGTAGCCATTTTAATAAAATCTACATTTTAATTAATAAGCTATTTAAGTTTTTTCATTAATTTATTAATCCAGATTTGTTGCCATAATAACATAAATGCATATACGAGTAGTAAACTAATTCTTGGATATAATTTGGATATACCTGTAATGCTTATCATCAAAATGTTATGTAAATTAAATCAATGTCTATATAAAGAGCGATATCAAGCTCCCGATTGCAGATCGCACACGCAATTCGGCAATAAACTTGCAACTACGGAACTAAAATTTCAACGCAACTTTATTTTTATCGAAGGAAGTCGTTAGACGCTATCTGAATCACCTCGCACATATTAACATACATAATTATAGGTAGTTTAACAATTGGAGCGGCGCCAGCTCGATTCAACCTCTACAATCATTGTACTTTTTCGCCTTCACTTATAAGGGAAAAAATATAAGACTCTTTTATTGTCGTATCAGTCGTTACGATATTTATTTGTAGAATAATGCTGAAATGATAACAAATTTCGTTTTAAATATACATTCATTTTTACCAAATCTTTCCCTCAGTAGGTACATATAAATCTAATTGAAGTGTCTATTTTTAATTTCAAATTAACAGCTTTTCACTATCTAATCTATAGTATTTTAAATTTTTGTCCGTCTATGACCGCATCACTAGAAAACCACTTGACAGATTTTTTATGAATTTTGCTATGATCTTGATGGCAGTGGTAGGTAACGCGCTCGCTTTGATAACCGAATGATGCGGGTTCAAATCAGGGTCTCGCACCTCTGATATTTTCATGTGCGAATCATTTCCATCACGATTACCACTTGTCTTACGGTGAAGGAAAACATCGTGAGGAAACCTGCATGTTTGAGAAAACCTACCGAAGTGTACCCGAGTGAAGTCCGCCAACACGCACTGGGCCAGCGCGGTGGACTATGGCATGATCCCCCGCGTACTGAGGGAGACCCGTGCCTAGCAGTGGGACGTTAAAAAGGGCTGATGATGATGATGATGACTATTATAGCATGTGAATGCAGAAAGAAGTGCCAAATTATTGAAATTGTCTATAATTTTGAATATAGGTAGTCTTGTAATTTAGATTTAAAAATATGGATGGAAGGGCTCTCATGGATAGTTTTAGGGAGGTTGTTCCAAAGTACAGCGGCGTGGACG
This sequence comes from Boloria euphrosyne, assembly GCA_951802675.2. Lineage (NCBI taxonomy): Eukaryota > Metazoa > Arthropoda > Insecta > Lepidoptera > Nymphalidae > Boloria > Boloria euphrosyne. The sequence continues at coordinate 6,411,234 of OX637878.1, forward strand.
GAAAAGGAGTTTTGACGAAATTTGTTGTTGCTCCGAGGAATGTCAAGCAAAGTACCGAAACAAGGCCTCGTGGAACGTGTTGGGCTTGGAAGAAAGTTAAAACGGGAACGAAGGTAAGGAGGGGAAGGTAAATTTTGATGTGCATATCACGGCGAAAGCGGATGGGGAGGAAGTCAGAGATGCGGTCATATTTCCGCAGGCCAAAAATAAAGTAAAAATACTTTTGAAAATATTTGTTATTTTCAAAAGTAATTTTTTTGTTCTTTGCGGATTTAGATTTAGATTTTGATTTCCACCGTTTTGAACGCTTTACAGCAATAATGGCCACTGGAGAGACCAAGGTTTTAGTTGTCTTAAAGTTCTTATAATTTAAATAATTTGAATATTTATTGAATATGATGATTATAATATTAAAAAAAATATGGTTCATATATATACTTAAAACGCTAAAGTGGTTTCAAAACAATAATACAGATTTAAATTTTAAATATAAAAATTGTATTTAAACAGGAAAATATCCCCTTTGATGATTTTATTACCGGCCTTTCGATTCTAACTATAATAATTAAATCGTCGGTTTTTCTTCTATGGAGGTTAGCGATATTAAACAAAGAGATTGTATTTCCCTTTATTGTCAAGTACAAGGGAACTGTAGGCGACACTTCGATTAAGTACCGTCCCTTGGTTCCACAAAAGTCGTTACCTAAGTCCAACCATTATTTACATATTATAGACATAAATAGAGTAATTTTACCTATATTTTTGAGATCATGTCAGATTTTAGGATAAAATTTTGGATGACCACAAAATAAAATACTCATGATATAATATTAAATATTGGCGTGAGACACTCAAATCAAAAGCAATTACCAACCATAATATATTAAATTGATATGATTTGATATGATTAGATTAAAGTTTTTCGTATCTGCTATGTGTCATTTTTTCTTTCATTTTGTGTTAACTTGTCCGTAAAAGAAATCCATAAAAGGGATTCTAGGCAGCGCAATTGGTGCTAAATTCGTCCTTTGTTACATAACAAAGATCCTGAAAAATGGCATGGTTAAAGAGAAAGCGGGAAAGTAAATTCAGCAATTTATTGCTGAGGCAAGGGCTCTATATTTGTTGCAAATGAAGACGGCAGCGAGGTGACAATTTTCGGATGTTGGAGCGAAATGACCGTTCTGGGACGAAACGAGGTCGTAGTATCGCGGTTCCCTAGTTTTATTTTTATAGCTCGTATTTTAGGATTCTGTATGTTATAGGTGTTACAGGCGGGCGGCGGCTTCTGCAGAATTTTATTATGCTGCTGTTATAGCAACACTTTAGACAAAATTAAATCAAGTTTCAAAAAGATATTATCAAAGTTATGTTTTGAGGTACAGTTTCTTTAATTTGATTATCTTTCGGTGGCAAAAAATATAATTTCATTATTCAGTTATACAAGTTTTTAGTTTACAATAAGAGTGAATAATAAAATGAAAGAGTATATAATATAATAATTTTACCATTCATTCAGCATTAATGTGATCATTTGGCGGTATAAATTTTTCCGCCGAATGAAGCACAGTACGTGAGGCTTCTGTTTTCAGTTTGCAAGCGATATAGTATGCGATGCACATACTATTTGCGAGACATCATGTTAGGTTTCCAATACATCTGCCCGGTAGCGGACCAATGACTCGGTGTCGTACGTGCGCGTGTTCGCAATGCATACTTGCTTAGTAAAATAAACTTTAGCAGGCGAGGCATAGCATAACTATTTGTACACGTTACATATGCTAAATATAGAATACATTTGAATATCTCCGCTCAATAAAGTTTTCATTTTCAGTTTGCTTGCGATTTACATACTATTAGCGAGACATCCTATTAGATTTTCCGATACATCTGGTTAGCCAATGACTCGTTGTGGTACGTGCTCTAATTTACATAACATATAAAATTGAATAAGTTTACACCGAACCATAAGGCACATATGTATAATTGTTTATACACAGCACAAGAAAAGTTAGTAGAGATTTTCATGTCAGAGGTCATTAGTCATGACCCATACTGGACCTCTATATTTTTTCCAAAATTTTGATCTAGACAAAATTGAATATAATATTCTACCGATCTCTACCCACGTCCGCACCATGTGCCGTTTTATTTTATATCTCAGCTGCTAGATGTCAAATTGAACTAAAATATAATATCTCAATTTGTAGATTAAAGCGCGATTGAGCATTAAGCTTTTGGATTTCATAAACATAAGCAAATAAAATACCTACATACTTTCCTTTCAATATTGTTTGGCGTTTGTAGATATTACGTTTGATTAACAACTTGTTAGAATTGAATTACGTTGCGAAATTGCGAAACGGCATGACCATTAATATAGTAAGGCACACAGTTCTGTATCACAGAATTCTTGGTCCAACAGAGATTTATTTGTCTATTTGAAGCGCGGCTGTCCCATCCCGTTCAATGCACGCCCCATACAAATTGAAAATCAATGAACCACGAAATTCAATTGAATATGAAAAGCAATTCTTCGTGTTCCTATAACACCAGTGCCATGAGCAAATATTTAAACCTGAATGACCGATAGAACCTTGTTTGTGTAGGACTCTCATATAAATATTCCTTGTATTTTTGTACTTACAATTAGACTTAGGGAACTTCTGTTGGAATTAGGATTTCGTGTATGGAATAAATTACATTTTTATTCATATTTTGTTGACATAATTTATTAATAATGGAATATTCAAATAAATTATGTTACGAAAACAAAGTTAATTTTGCAGTCGCTAAATTTATGACCGCATTCGAATGTCGGCCATGAGGATATTATATGTGTTTTGTTTTGACCTTTCGCTTTGGGGTCCTAAAAAGATAAAAATTGATAGCTTTTGTTTTAACAACTACCCTTAAACTATGGTAACGTAGTTTTTGTTTTTATAAAAATCTTGATAAAATTCGCAATCATTTTTAGTATTAAAAACAAACAATAAATTTTTGTGTTCAATTTAACTTTTTTCAAAAAATGTTCAAAATTTTTTATTTCTTACACAAAATGCAATATTTTTAAGTAACATAAAAAATTATAGATTTTGTTAGCTCTTAAGAAGGTAGCCCGTACTTAATTAATTAAATATCGAAATTATCATCCTGTTATAACTTCGCCTCTCTTTCAGTCTCGAGACGCCCTTTTGATACTCAAAGCATGAACTGTGAGTCAATTAGACGCCTATAATTACTATGTTAATTACAGACACTGCTCTCTCTCTTGTTTCTCATCTTGCCATTCCGACCGTTTCGTTGTTATTTCAACGTAAATTTGTTGCAAAGTAAGTTCTAATTAAAGTGCTACTCGATTACAGATTATTATTTATTCAGCAATTGTATATTATGTTTTCGCGAAAAGACGTCAAATTATCTGATAGCAATAAAATAACGTCGGGAAAAATGTAAATTATATTTTTAGGCAGTTTTTATTTCTATACGTTAGAAAAGGATATTAAGGTTTCATTTTATTTATGTGTAAAATTTGCTACATAATTGTGAAACACTATGCTAAGCAAAAATGATTACGTCATTAGAAATATAGCAGAGTCAATAAAAATGAACGTAATGATCAAGGAGTATGGGTAGTAAATAGGTACTTCATAAATGAGAACGAAAAAGAATGTTTTTTTATAATACTTTCTTAGATTTACGCGAATATTCGACATTATAAATGAAACTACCTTTTCGGATTTTGTCGTTGAATGTTTTTTATCAATAGGTACATAATTAGAATCGAGCATCAGCTTAAAATTCAGATGCCTAAAATGGGATACTTACCGCCGCACTCAGAGTCATTTAATGGATCATTAAGTCGTTAGAACGACTTATTGGTTCATTAAGTGCGGCGGATAGTCATATAAATCATATCATCATATAGTTCGAGCTCAAACGCGGAAGTTTCCATAGTTCCTTTTTACATTCCTACTACCTTCTGATGTTTAGATTTTTCGATAAAGACCTTGACTATTCTGTTATGTACAGCCTTCACAAACGCTTTACTGTCGTTTCATTTGTCAAATAACACTGATGCTGGACATATTTGTAAGAGGAATTTTGTTTTACACTTGTTTAATTATTTTCTGTTGTTGTATGTATCATGTAATTTAATAGGAGTCCTATTTTAAAGTTATTAGTATGATTGTCACTGCTTAGTCATAATTTTGGTGTAGAGATAGATTAGTTATGATTTAAAGTAACATTGGTACTGATTAGGCACAGAGATGATTTGCCAGTCATACAAATTTCTTCTTAGTTTGTTATGAGATATGAGCTACAAATATTGTATTTTGGTATAAACCGCACACAAACATTTCTACCTTACTTACCATAATACCATAATAAAGATACTTGAAACGCATCATACTGGCGTATAAGTGTGCAGTATAAATCAAAGCGAATGTTCATCGCACAAACTTAATCTCACCTGCACTCAGTAACGTTGCGTTAATACGTTATGATATATTACATCATTTGTTATACCCTCTGCTATGACAACCATATGGTCTTGGTGCTGACACTTAGAGTGAAGCTTACGTAAACCAAGTAGTTCAAATATAGTGGATACATTGTTGGGTAGTAGATTTGATTTCAACTAACTGGAAAATTATACCTTAAAAATAAATATTAAAGTATAACTGACAGATTAGTTCTAATGAAGAACTTTTATAATTTACTATATCTTACAAACTATTAAATTATTTGATATTAATAACAGCACCCTTGATTGAACTTTAAATAAGTTTTTTTACGTGTGTTCTCCATTTTCTTCGACATTTGGCGAAGTAATCTATGCTCAACTGGTACCCTTTGATAAGAAAATTGAAAAGCTTGTACCGTGAATTCTTATATTCTTATAATTTAGATAGAATACGAGATAACAACATTAAACCCATAATAAGGAAAACATTAACATGCTAATTAATAAACATGATTAAATTATTTTGTTTTGTGCCAAAATCCTGTGTACATTCTATATTAAAAGGCTTTATTTCAATAGTAGACAAGGTATTACTAACACAATGCGTGGTATTGTCTTCATTTCGGATTATTTACTAGGTAACATAATACGGCTCTTGTAAACGGATGTTTTGGGTTTAGCTGCCTTTAATAATAATGTTAGCGATAAAGCGTACGTGTAAAGCCTACAAACGGTTTTATTTGCCTATAGCCATGCTTATGATGATCCATATTTGCGAGTGAGATTCCAAATATCCAAATGGCAATAAAACAATTTTGTTTTACATCTGTTTAATTAGTTTCTGTTATTGTATGTATCGTGTATTTTAATTGGAGGCCTATTTTAAAGTTATGAGTACGATTGTCACTGTTTCATCATAAAGGTGTAGAGATAGATTAATTATGATTTTATTTATTTATTTATTAAATCTAAGGAAGCCAACGTTGCATACAATTATTAATACCTTATTCTAGAGCACACTTTGAAATATTACCTATATTATAAATTGTATGCCTCACTTATAGGCTAACTCAGCATTTATAGTGAATAAATAAGCAATCCTTCTTAGCAACCAGGAATAGTAAAAACTTACATAACTAAAAATAAACACAAGAAAAAAATATAAAATCAAAAAAAGAAAATAAATTAAGAAATTATCAGCGTAAACTACAATACTTCAAGTAACATAGGTACTAATTAGGCACCTAGATGATTCCGAGCGAAATAACGGTAAGTCGCTTGTATTAACGTAACTACAGGTTAATAACACATAATAGTATTGTAACTTCTTCCTTCAAGTATGTATCATTTACCCATACCATGTGACTAACCGGCTAGAAAAGCCATTATTACTTATTGAAACTCTACGGTACCTAGCCGGTCTTAATGAGACGTCGCAGGAACTGTGCACTCAACCCCGACGCGTTGTCTGCAGGTCTCCCGACCACAAAAACCAAGGGATTGTTTCCGTGGTCCATTCTGTTATCAGTGATGTACCAAACGAAACATGCAATCGTCACAGTCAACTGCTCATAGAGTTGAGCTTCCCCACTTTGCTCTTTTGGTACATGGTTCCACGCCCAGTTTCCGGCTGGATTGCTGGACACTTATGACACCCCACACTATATAATATATAATATGATAAGGCGAACACACATTAGAGAATTTGGGATATTATAATAACCTTACTTTAACTTAATGCTTATTATTCAAAAACATAATACTTATAAAAACAATTAAAATTATCTGGTTCGAAAACACTTGTTTTTCGATGTAATAAGTGAAATGTTTAAAACATTTTTTTCTTTTGTAAAATAATTCTACAATATCATTTGGAACGAATGTGAAGTACTTATTGGAACACATATAAAATAATGAAAATTATAATGAGCTTAGCTATTTTCCTATAGCGTGTATCGAAAGGTACGGTAAAGAGCAAATACGGCTTAATTAACTCCTTTATTAAAGAGTAGAGCCCGAAGGTGCGATATACCTTTACTTGGTATAATTTCCTATTGAAGTGCACAGAGTAGGGTTTCGTGTACCTTTTTTATATTAAAAATAAAATAGTTATTGCTTATCAAATATATACCACATAAAATATATTGATAGAATATAGTACGTCAGCATAATATTGTTCAAGTCGGAAGATATGCGAGGAGGAACATAATATCTGGAACGTAATAATGTACCCTACAATTCCATCCTAATGCTAAGAAGGAGGAGCAATGCTTGATAATGCTATTTATTTGCAAAAAAATTTAGATACGCCAATGAAAATAGTCACTAGAAACATAATAATTATTTATTATGTTTCTATATTACACGCCTTGGTATCTCTACTATAAGACTTTTTAGAGTTTCTTTCAACGAATGAAAAAGGTCCTAATTTTTCTATTTACACTGCACAGTATTTTTTTCCACTTATTGTTTTTAAATAATAGTACTCATGATATTCTATAAATTCGTAATTATATTGCATAAAATCATCACTACAAATCGTTTGATTCTTTGACTTTAAATCAATGTTTATCACACCTGAAATAAACAATGGTGAATCTATTTCATAGCACTACTACAACTGTGTGTACTATATGTTAAGTTACAGGTAACTGCCTCGGTAGTCTGGCTAGCATGTACGGTCGCATATCGGGAGGTCCTGGGTTCGAGTCCCGGGTCGGGCCAAGTTTGGTTATTGAGTTTTTGTTTTTTAAGCCTCAGTAACAGCCCGGAGTTGGGAAGTCAGCGGTGTTTCACCCCCGTGAACTCTCACTGGTTGTGTCGAGCAGTCATCCCATCGTAATATGAGAGCGATAGGAAAAGAGAGTGCACTTGTGTCTGTGTGTGAGTGTGTAGTTGGCTAGTCTCAATGAGGTCGGCCGTGTGGTAATCGGTCGGGAGGACATTATTATAAGTTACAAACGCAATCATTACACTTATAATATTAAAATGAAAAGTATAAAAGTATTACAAATATTCATTTCACAATCCATTTAAATTACATATGCTATAACGTACAATAAATAGATGACTTCAAAGTGTATACTAAAGAACTTTGTACAATAATGCTTAGGAAGATAATATTAGAGAAGCAGATTTGTTTGCATTATTTGAGAAAGAGGAGCGCGGGGGACTGAGGGCGAGAGACGGCGCTAGACGCGGGACGCGGGACGCGAGTGTGATTACTGTATGTGAAATGTTTTGTTATAATCTCCGTAGCGCAGCTGCTACGTCTCACGATATTCATATTTTTAATTTCACGGTCCTTTGAATAAAAGGTAATTTTAGTTTTGCTCTCACAAACTTTATACTGGGTTGGATTGGTATTAAATTAATTAAATATTTTAAAATCATTAGCTGCTTCATATCTATTCATATAATAAAATTCAAACTTGGTCGAATCTGTACATTGAATATTTTTTAGCAATGCTTATTGAAATAGTAATTACTATCGATACAAAGGCCGAATCTATAGTTTTTAGAATTCTTGTATGTCTGTTTGTCTGTCCGTCTATGACCGTATCACGAGAAAACCGCTGGACAGATTTTGAAGAAATGTTGTATGATGCTAGCTTTTTACCCGGGTCAGGATAGATGTGAAAAAGAAATTAGTTCTCGGTCTTTAAAACGCGGGCGAAGCCGCGGGAAATTATAGCATTATATAATAGCCCTATGTATTATAATTGTACAGAAGGATTAAATTTTATGTTATTCCATTTTGTACTTATTGATTGGATTTTACGTGGTTGAAACCTTAATATATTAAAATGAAAATTAAACAACATAATTTTCAATCTCGTATTATATTTTAATGTACATATTTTTAACTACATAATTACTTCCATTGCAAATAGTTGTTATTACTACATTTTCATCGGAAAAAACTCAATGTACACATCAGTCTCCAAAATGTGTTTTGAATATTTTTAGTAAATTTAATTGAAATAGTTATTATTAACGATACCGAAGCCAATTCTATAGGTTTGAGAATTTTTGTCTGTCTGTCTGTGACCGCATCACGCGAAAACAAACAGATTTTGATATAATTTAGTATGATGATAGCTGAAAATCTATACTTAAAGTTAAAACGTATTCTCCAGTAATATATAAATTGGGAGTATACAAGTTAAGAATTTGTTTTCCGGTCTACATAACGCGGGCGGAACCGCGGAAAACGCTAGTGATATATAAAAGTCCACATTGCTGTAAATAATCTAGGCAAGGACTTCTAAACTATTATATGAGATCTTAAACTTTTCATATCACGCTCTACGTTTATCAATATTTGCTCGTCCATATGTAAATAATAAAATTTCAAATTTCCGTAAGCTTGCTTACGACGCTCGCCGGTACTTTATTTGTTTAATAAAGCACCGAACACCCTGTTTATATTGAGATATAAATTACCTTTAATTTAGGTGAACGATCCTGAAAATATGATGATGTAAAGTTTTCATCAAGGCTTAATAAACGTGGTGGCGGGAGGCGCCTGCCCACCTATCAAGCTGTGCACCTACTTGTTATGAAAATTGATGCTCAGACTAATCTCATAGAATGCCTTTGAAGAGAATTGCTGTTTCCTGGCCGCTTTAATAAGTTTCATGCGAAGATTTATGTTATTATAAACTTTTTGTTTTTCATTAAATCACCGCAAAACAAGTTAAAAATATCTACATATACCTTTATATCGATACATATTGTGAAGTAAAGTTGTAATATATTAAAATTTCCTTAATTTTTTATTTACGAGAATTCCTTCTTTATTTAGACTTGGAATATGATAAAAACAATACTTATTATATTTGGAATATGATAAAAAACCGTCTCTTTTTTTAATTTTGTCTGTCTATTTGTTTTCAGAATGCCTGATCGAATTTCATTTCTAAGGGTTGAGTCAGTTCAACATGCAGCATATGATACAGCTTGAACCCGCCATCCTACGTACTTTCATATAAATTGCGGACAAGTTTATTGGTTGTGGAATAAATAGAAATTCTACAGCGGAAGAGCTTTCTAATATTTTTATTTTGTGTGATGTTTGTAATTATACAGTCAAATGTAATCTTTACTTTTCCTATATTTTTTTACCATATACTTTGTAAATTCTAATTCGACGAGACTCTTCGACGGGACTTTGTATTTTGCAGCAAACGAAATTTAAATTCTTAATTAGTTAAATCATAGAAAATCTAATTGTAATATAAATCAATATAAGTATAGTGAATATATCCTGTTAAGTGCAGGTAAAATATTATCTGATATGCATATTATATGAGTGATATAGGCAATTCTATAAAATTACTGAACCCGCGACCTCTCGTAAGTCATCTGTATTGCTTAAAAAAGGTACTGAGCAGTGAGTTAAAATAAGCACAACCGTTACACGCTTAATGACAGACATGTATCTCTGTCGTGAAACTGCGCCTGTGGGATTTGTTCGTAATAAAAATTTCAGCATACGCGTTACTAGTACGCCGGCGGGAAAGTAATCCGCCAAGAAATACGGACCTACTTCTGGTTCCGCATATTTTGTAACAGTAAAATATCCATTTCTCTTTGACAGTGAGTCGTTTCAAAAGCCACTGACTCCCCCGTGTGTCGTCTGCAGACGACACTCATAAAAATTCGCCGTGCGGAAGTTGCAGTGTAACGTGTCACGGCGTGGTGAAACCGAGCTACACAGATTTTCCCACTATAATATAATTTTAAAGGTCTCTTACTCAGGAAGCACGTAAGCCATTTGGTCTTCATAAGGCTCGTCTATTACGAAACCAGTAATCCTATTTGAAATGTTCAAACTTTCAAATTACGTTGCCTCGTTCGAGTTCGGATATTTTAACACCCTTTTTATATTTTACAACGTCGAATTTAATTTAAAGATTTTTTAGTTTAATTTGCTGATAACATAATAAAGCTTTTATTATTTCCATTAAATATTTGAGTGTTTTATAACTACTGAATGTATTCGCCCTTTTTTACATCCTACTGCTGGGCATTCAATACACGGCAGGTCTTGTTCAATTCGAGGGAGATCAAGACATCGACCACCACGCTGGTCTTAAATACTTATTATGTTTTTCTTTACCATAAGACATGTAGATATCATGTTGGAAACCGATTCACACATTAAAATATGAGGTTGGTGCGACATCTGGGATTTAAACCTGCATCACTCGCTTTTCTTTCACTGACTTTATTAGTAATTATAAATATTTATTCGGTTTCTTATTATTTTGAAATAACTTTGGTTCTTAACTGTCGGAACTTTCAGTCATTGTCTGCTTATAGATAACAAAAATAGTGAATAGCTTATTGAAAAAATCGATACATTCTTCATATGCTGTTTTGGTTTGATTATTTTTAACTCTCATTCAAAACCATTTCAGTTTACAACGTGAATATTTTTTTGATTTATGTTCATTTCTATGCGAGTTTAATCGGATCGTTGTTGGTTCGATATATGTATTCGTAAGCATTTTTGCACTAGAACTCTATGAATAAAAGAATTTTTCAGGCATAGTTTCAAATTCAATTGTCGTTTTATTTAAAAGTCATAATGAAATATTTTAATCTGGGAAGATCAATAAACTAAATCGAATGACGGGTTTAATCATGCCCTTTTATTGAAAAATACCATTCGTTAATATTTTGAAATGGAGTTCAATGTGATTTTTGAAAGGAAAACAAAACCATTCCATATTTATGTACTACAAAGGTAGCAATATTAATTTAATGCAATTCAATAGCACATTGAAATAGAATATGATATAAAGTAAGCCCTCAATTTACCAATGTTTGAAACGCCAATAGATTTTTAATTAAAACTTACTTAATGTAGTTCAACTGTGCCATTCTCTTAGTAATAAAATGATCTATATTTATCTAGCGTATTCTTCGTATATATGCATAATACCTGCACTTAATGACTTTGCAGTTAATGAGTTCTTGTAGGAAGCTGCCGTTATAGGACCGACCTATAGCTTTATGAAATATAACAGGTAACTTGTATAGAGAGTTAGTGCCTTCTTGGCGCAGGAAATGAGGGGTATTCTTACTTATTCTTCGGACGCCATAACGAGCTGTTCTAATTGCAGTGCTAGGGACATTTAAAATTCGTAAGATGGGTGGATTGGATTTGAAATATAAATATTTTCCTTGAACAATTACAACAAAAATATCTTTGTTATTTATTAAGGCAACTTCAAAAATTTTAATGATTGAAATGTTTTTGAAAGTATTATTATTTGCTTAAACCAAAGTTTTCAAAAATAAAAGAACATTGAAAATATAATATTATTCTGGGGAGCCTGTTTCTATACGTTATTATTACTGGAATAGTGTGAGCTCTTCTTTGTGGTAGGTAATTTTTGAAATATTATTAGCTCTTAAGTCATGTAAACTGTCATACATTCATCTTTAAGGTAGTTACGAAAACAAAGCAAAAGAAAAAACCGATCAAGAGTGAGTCGGATACGAAGAGGTCCGGTAGGTGTTTTTTTAATTTGCTTTACATCTTGACTTTATTACTTTTTTGTTAAAGCGGCAGTAGAAATAGGTGTAAAAATATCTCTACCTATTTAAATTGATGAGATACAGCCCGCTGACAAATAGATGGATGACAGTGGAGGCTTAGGAATAGGGATACGAATGGAATTCTTACAGAAAAGTACCAATTTAGAAAAAAGATTTCTACTATACCGATCTTTTGACTTTTATGGTTCGGAATAATTAGAAAGATTAATGTTTTTAGTAAAAATAATTTCTGATAATAATTTATAGAATTAAAATAATTATAATATAAAAAATCGTTGTTTGTAAGCGATGTACTCGGAAACTACTTACCCGATATGAACGATTTTTTTAAAATACTTGATTTGTTCCCCCTTAAAAGATAGGATAGTTTTTGGCTTTTTTCTTTTTAAATGAAAAATTAACTGTTTTCACAACTTTTGTGGGGTTTCGGGAAGAGAACCTGAGTAACGGCTACGTTAAGCTACAAACTCTACCCCTACGCTAAAGAAAAGGATTTTATTTGCCATAGAAACGCAAATTCGATTCAATATTATATCGTATTCGATATAACATTGAATATATAGTGTGATATTTCCTTAGGAATCGTAATGCGCTTAATCCACACCCATTACCCATAGGGTCAAGTAAAATCCCTTTTAATAAGCCTACACTGTACATCCAGCCGTCCGTGTGTTTATTTTACTATTGAATAGATAAATCTTACGAATTGCAGTAGATTTTCGTCCTTTTTCGAAAGATGTATTATATATCGTCAGCCCCGGGCAATAAAGCGGTAATCGGCGGTTACGCCTTTTTTAATTTTATTAGATTTTTGGCTTCTCTGTTCTTCAATCTATACCTCTAATTTTTTTCAGATTTGTTTGTCATCATTTAAATATATTTAATGACATTAACAGCTTTATTGTACGGTAAATTATTAAAAGATTAAGTTATGTGATGTGGTCTCACTTCATGAAACATAAAATAAAAAATCGGCGAACATCTTTACTCTATTTTTCTTTAAAAAATTTAACAATAAAACCGTTAACCGCTTTTCCCGAAATAAATATTTATAAACATGGATATGTAAATACTTAATACGAAGTAATCATTCAATCATTTATTTTGTAGAAATCTATTACGCCTTTTTTCTTGTAAATTTGTTGTAGCTCTAGCGACGACGTAAGCCATGTTACGCTGAAAACCATCTCTTTCACTCCTACGCATAAATTATTACCCCCTTCTTTTTAGCATGATGTTTAGGTAAACAATTCATACAAGTATTGACACGATTCGGCGGGCCAATCTTTAAAGCAGTTAATGGTATTGCAGTTAGAACTGCAACGTAAATAATTTGTATTATACATTTTTATCATTATCTCTTCAATTATTTATGTAATATATATTTTTTTAAAAGGGATTAATAGGAAAAAAAAATACCTTTCGATTGAGATATTAAACGCCTATTTCAAATGACTGTACACTAAAATATAAGTAAATTAGCTTTAATTGTTTCTCCTGTAAAATTTGTTTTTTGATATAACCGCTTTATTGCCCGGGGCCGACGATATAATGATTACGTGGATGTATTATATACATATAATGAATACTATGTAAATCTAACACATTTAATAACTTTTTAATTGGGACCAAAAATTATACAACGTAAGAATTTTTCTTATACGTTTTTTAATGTTTTTGTATGCTCACAATATTTTTGTATTTATTAATCATATTTTTTTAAATAATTAAAAATTAATTTACCTTGAAGGGTAGAAATACGTTAAGAGTTCAATTAAGTCGGTGTATGTGTGTCTTTAGTTAATAAGTAATTATTGTAGCTTTTATTGCAATCATTTATATTTCATACGCAGTACAATGATAATGTATAAATTGATTGAACGTAATTTTAACTTGGGCTTTCAGAAACAACAATGATAATCGTACAAACAGCTTTGTTTAAACAATTAAATTGGTTTTGGAGAGTGATTTTTTACCTATAATGGTGCTATTTTATTGTAATTTGGGTAGTTTTAAACGAGGTGAATTGTTTTAATTTGCCGTTTCATTTGGCGGTACAGTGCAGTGGACGGTCACTGGCGCAGTGGCACTATTGTAGCCTTAATGCGTTGCGGTTTGGATACGTTCCACATACGGAGGTCACCATAAAAGTGGTCTCGCCCTGGTGTTGTTGTTCAAATTGTTTTTAACTGACTTACACGGTACGGTTAGTGTTGTGAAGTACTGTTTTCCTATACACTTTCGTTCGTTCTAAGCTTTTATTGTTATTATAGAGTTATTTTGTATTATGTAAAGTCTAACGAATTATAATTTGTTTACTATATTCAATAGTTGAAATGTAATACTTATATTTGTAAAAAAATTGCTACAATTCAATTACTTCAATTAATCTAATGATTTCTTGTGCCTAAAAGTACAAATAGGCCGTGCACTGTTACACCCATTACGTACGTACGTGTAACACCACATTTCAAATACATTTCAAATTTGTGCGTTATAAGATCTCCTGCATAGGTGGCTATTGGGACAAAAATTAGTAAATTATAAGGTAAGTATTTTTCATCTAAATTCTATAGCAGTCACGACTATTTTCATTTAGAAATAGAAAGCTTGTAAAGTGTTATTAAGTAACTCTCTGTGTAATAATAAAAATCCTTACATGCATAAAACACATTTGTTGTACTTTATCCTCGTATTTATCTTCCCTGTACCCGCATTTTTGGGCATATGTGGGCTTCAGCGGTAGTTAGCATTGTAAATATTGTGGGTTCGCTATTTATAGTTAACATTCAAATTTTAAAAGAAACAAACGCTTGTAGGAAGAAATAAAAAGTTTATATAATAATCTCGTTCATAAAAAGTTGCTGATTCGTAATCTGTTTCTTTGACAGTCTTTGATAGTAAAATATTCAAATATTCTGTCTGAACACTTGAGCCCCAAGCTTTGGTCGACATTTCAAAATGGAAATAGACCTGTTCATGCCTACAAGGGGAATCGTATTCGACATTTGGCTCAAAATGATGATGCAAATTTCGCGAAAATGTCACAGTGTTTGTGGTAAAATACTAATCTATAATAATAAAGCCAGTCTGCATGCGAATTATATTGTGGTTATGATGGTTTACTAATAAAGTACATTATTTTTTTCAAAAAATTAAATTGTATTGTATTCGGGCCTTTTTAACGTTTCACTGCTAGACTAGAGCGGCGAGCCCTTCAAAACGGGATTAGGCTATAGTCCACCAGGCTGCCCAAGTGCGGGTTGTCGGGCTACACGTTTCTTTCGAGAACTTACTAGGTTATATATTGGAAATTATGGATGTTGAAATTATTTTTCACACACAAGTTAAAAAAAATGCGAACTTTCAAACGACTTTAAGTGAGCCTGTTGGACAGCATATTTTACAAACACATTTTATTGTCTTAATACATAAATTATATGCCATGATTTCACAGGAACATTTACCTGTATTTCATTTAACACTTTAAACACTTTACACTAACATTTCCAAAAAGAAGGAAGTTTTATGTTTGTCTGTATGTATGCTTTATGTATATAATAGGTTCAACGGTTTTTTCGGAGACAAAATGACCGATTTTGGTACTTTAAGCGCTAGTAGGTATCAAACTTGATATTTTCGAAGTCACTGTCAGCCGAAGCAAATAACATCATAAAGTTATATTTTAAATCATAATAATAATAGAGTACCCCGTCATTTTGAACTATTAGAAATTAATATGTTAAAGCATTCAGTTGGCATGGACTTTGAAAATTGAGTCCCCTGTTTAATTAATTATTTTTTACTTCTTAGTGTCTGCGAGTCCGTTTTTTAAAAGCTATTATCTGTATTACTCTAATTCAATTTAATTAACTAACCTTATCTACGAAATTTTAACACGTTTTAAATAAATGTATTTTATTTTAATATTATATAGTACATAATTTATTATGTGTACTAAAACATATATCAATTGTTTAATAGACAAAGGATACCAATATTGAAATAGAGTTAGAAGAATAGTACTGTGAATTCCTTTAAATCTGTGCCCATTGTAAATTCAGGTTCTATTACTCAAGTTATAGTTTCTACGTCTCTAGTTGGAACTCTACGTGAATTGTTAAATTCCATTTCTGTAAAGCTATTCTGTTCTACAGGCGTCCCTACTTCGTAACTAGAAATTAATAATGTATGTCTAGAGACTGTATAGTCGCCTTATTAAGTATCAAGCTGGGTCGACAGGTGAGGCATGCAGAGCTTTGCAATGACTAATTTAACTAATACACAGATGACTAAGACTGATGGAAGGGTCAGGTAAGGGTTAAAGGGAATTCGGGCCATATTTCATTAATATTTCAGCATGATTCTGAAAATAGAATTGTTTGACACAGTTAAATATTGTTTTTGTACGAGTATATTTAGTTAAAATAATTTCAATCATTTATTTAGGTATAAACGACACAGATATACCCTAAACTCATATTAAAAACGATGCACACAATAAGAATGGGCATTATAAGGTTTTAGAATGGACTATTTATTAGAATGTGGGAAAATGCCTTTATTAATGCAGGTGTTAATATTTATAGTACAATCGTACAGTCGATGAAAAGATTGAAACTCTAAGTACTGAATAAAGTTATTACTTTTAAGCTAAAACAAAACCGCTTTTAATAAAATAAAACTATCTCTATCTAAAGTTTTAGGTTAAATAATAATTGACTCCTATCTATTAAGCATTTTCAATTTCTTTCGCATGAAATTAGCCCGTTTCAGAATTTATTGCTCTATGTTAAAAGTAATTTTAATTTTGTAGCACCAATTAAAGCATAATATGCAGTATGTGACTATTTAGTATTAATCATTTCTATGAAATATTATACTATATATAAGGACAAAAAGGTATTTACGTTAAAAATAAACGAAAATAATACATTTTCTCCTAAATTTAAGGAAAGCCTTTAGTACGTAGATTGTAGGTGTATATATTATCTTACTGTAGCTATATATTTGTAATAGCATTTCCCGCGTCTCTGTCCGCGTTTTAAAGACCGGAAACTAAATTGTTAGACTTTATATACCGTGTGATGTTTTACTGATGGTTTTTAACAGTTATTTGAGATTTCTCAGAAATGAGATATTTTCCAGCAGCAAAAAGTATCCTATTTTATGACCCGGATAACCAGCTATCATCGTACCAAATTTCATTACAATATGTCCAGTGGCTTTTCGTGATGCGGTCACAGATAGACAGACAGACAGACAGACAGACAGACAAACATTCTAAACTGTAGATTCGGCCTCTGTATCGATAATAATTACTATTTCAATAAGACTTTCTAAAAAATATTCAATGTACAGATTTACGATTTATTTTACTACGTTAGAATCTTATTATATGTATAGATATAGCGTAAACATTTTATAAATAAATTGAAATAAGGATTAAAGGCAAAGACTACACAAAGGCTTTTGAATTAAAATCAAACAAAAGCTTTTGAGTTTTATTCCAAAGAACTATACAAGCAGAAATGAATATTTTTAAAATAATTATTACAGCGAGCATATTCAAAGTGTTTTATTAATAAAAGGCCTCGACTACAAGTCCTGTTTTTGTATGATTTTCTTTGTGCAAAGACAAAGCTTGGTCTATTTGTATGAAATTTTCATTTCGTATCGTGTGTTTCTGTATAAACTGGTTTAAATTTTCTCGTTATATGGGGACATATTCAAATCAATATTCAATATATAAGTAATTGCATACATTATAAATATTAAACTTTGTAGACATTATTACAAATCTAATAAACTCCAGAAAACTGATTTTTTTTTCATTTTTAAAAGAGTTACATAAAATGTAATAATGAATTAATGAATTTACTACAAAAAAGCTTTAGTCGTAAGCGTCAATTAATTGAGTAACTTAATAACTCAGAACTATTTGTGGTTTGTAAACTCGTGCCTCATCTGATAAGTAAATTCTCGAGTAATGGATATTATCCTTTCATCTCCATTTAAAAGTATTTAACACGATCAGTTTGTATTTGAGATTATAAGTGAGACCTTTTAAAAGCTTCCTCTGAAAATCTAAGAGATAGGACGCGAAAGGGTGCTGGCTTTTCTACCAGTCAGTCTTTGGAGGGTGGAGTCAAAAAGAACATTGCGGTTGCAGGCTTGTTAAGGGAAAATACTTATTATATTAAAGGGGTTATAATAAAACACCTTGATAAGGATTTTTTAATGAAAAAAAAGCAAAAGGAATTTGGAGGTACCACGAGTAACATAAAAGGTAGTAAAGAATAATAATAATATCCTTGGACCGATACGATTTTTTACCTGATTCCCCATATATTTTCGATTATGAAATATTTATTGTTTTTCGCACACACATTTCTTAAATATGAAGAAGGATATTTCTCCTTTTTAAGTAGTACAAGGTAAATTGCGTACACAACTTTTATGATTAATTATAATTATTTTAATGAAACTGTTTTGGTTAGCGCAAAATATTAATTTATACGTTTATTGAGCTTGTTAAGCCTCAATAGGATTATATTAAACCACAACTGTTCCAAATAATTTATTAATTTTACAGTATATATTATATATTTGTTCGCTCTTTATACGTAAATTAAAAAAATATCATATGTTATAATGGCGAACCTTTTACAGTTTCATAAATATTAATTTCAATAAAGCTTTTGCGTAGTAAAATTCGTATGGATTAAATTATTACTTTAATTTAAAAATATAATATAATATGCTAAATAATAAATTTATCCTAAAAAGATATAGGATATACGTACAGTGTCATATATTATGTTTTAGTAATTGAAGGGAGGGGGGTAACCCCCCTCCCCCCTAATTACTATAATGGATCTGTCACTAAATCTATTAATCAAATAAAAAGTATTCCGTGTGAAAAAATATATTTAATTAAACACTTCTGAGTCCGAGCAACTTAAAGAGTCTGCGTAGTGTTTTGAAGGTACCTAGCGGAATCTTACGAGCTTGTCTACAGTTCTATGAATCTATGAAGCAGTCGAGGAAGACCTTTAACTATTTCAAACTGATGTGCAAAATTTTCAATCGAATATAATAACAGTGGCCGAAATTACAAAGTAAACCTAATAACTCGAGCCCAAAGCAATAGGCGACCTCGAAATTGTGTGGTAAGTGGAAACAATAAATTCCTTCGGCGAATTATTGGAAGGATAATATGATAACAATACAATAGATAACACACGCCAACGAGATTCTTCGTTATAGCATAGAAGTGATTAAAACCATTAAAGAGAAAATTAATCGTAGTAAGTTACCACTAAAATACTGTACAAAATATGTAAAGCGATTATTGAACTAACCCTGAGTAGGTGGTAAAGCGGCATCCAACTTGATTACCTCATATCTTACGATGAAGTTTTTCTTCATTGTGAAGAAGATTCGAAATATATATGAAGTCCATCAACCTGCGCTTGGCCCGAGTGATGGACTTTATAGTAAAAGAGGCTCAGCAGCGTCCCACTGAGATTTAGGAAAAAGGTAACGTACAACTAACAACTAGGCTATTGTCTGATAATATGCAGCCTGTGAGAGGTCTTTACCTATCCTAGTGTAGTCCGTAGTCTTAACTAACTAACCTAACTGTTATATTATGTCGTAAGTTGGTTTCGTAGTTCGCGATATTAAATTTAATATGTAAACTATTTGGTCACTGCGACCGTGGACATGGTGGTTGATGAATTGGCGGGGTTACTGTTAGACTTAAGCACCATTTTTTATAATAACCACGGTTATACATATTGTCGTTTGTAAAGTACACGGTATCTAATGTAACATTATGTCTTTCCAACCGATTCCGGTCATGACGGCCAATCTCATTGGGATCGGCCAACTGCGCAGGAGATATTATAGTGCCCCTGTGTTCACGTAGACACAAGTGCACTGTCTATTCCTATCACTCTCATACTTCAGTGTGACAATTAACCGATACGACTAGTGAGAGTTAAGGCGCAAGACCTCTTAAAGAAGAAAGAACAAGAATCTCTGGATGTGCAGCCGTGCTTGCGTCCCACTTCTCTACTGAGGCAGTAATGTAATATAGCCTATACAAATTTGTATGTATGTGAAGGCAAATAGATCGCTGGCGACTATTGTAATGGGATTGGGATCTAAAATATATTATTAGAGTAAAATAACATTTCTGTACATCCTTATTTTATTTCGATTCCTTCCGATTTATGTTAGAGATAAACATAAAATAAAATATATTTTAAATAGAAAGCTTGATCATCGCGAAGGAGCATATTGCGTACCAGAAAGCTTTAATACGAAATTGGATTTTGTGCTCCATTAATTTTCAATTTGCCTGATTGCAATTTTCGAGGTTTCTTTCAAAATCCTCTAAAACTACAGTCCCCTGCAAAAAAGGAACAAGGAACTCCGACAAGATAGAAATTAATGTAAAATGTTCTTTAAATTCAAAGCCTAGTTGAATGTTTTTGAAACTTTATGTTAATAGTAAAAAAAAATTGATAAAAAATGTTCTAGCATTTCTAAAATTTTATAAAATACAGTCCATTTGAGAACTAATTTTAATACGAAATATTTTTTTGATTAAGAAGTTATAGCCATTCCTATTTACATCGTTATCAGGTCGATGGTTAATCAGCGACATCTTCATCTATACAAATGTTACGACTTAATCTCGCTTACCCTGTGCGTTCCTAGGTTTCCCTGAATGTTGTTGCGGATGCTTTTTTAGCGTCTGGCAATCCAGCCGGCCGTGAAGCCAAGAAACGCACAATAGTGTGGCCCATTTTGATGGGCGTTGTGGTTACGGGTCGATTTAGGCACTTCCTTAGCAGCACAGTGGATTGTGAAGCAAAAGTTTTGAAAGTTTGTTTGTCCTTTGTACATCTCTCAGAACATAAGAAATGCTACGTCCCGTGTATTTATCTTAGTAATAAGCTATTATCTTCAAATTCTGTGACTGTGAATTATATGTTTATTTGAATACATAATCTTTTTATTTCGCTTTATTAAAAATATTTAATATAGAACATATGCAATTTTCATAAAATTGCGTCGATGATCTTTACAACTTTATGTATTAACGGAATATTTTTGCATAATAATAATTATTTTAATTATAAAAAATACAAAATTTTAAGTGGATGGATGTTTGTTAATTTCTCAGACCAAAACGGAGAGCAAGGTATTAAATATCTATTTCTCCTAACTACTAATACTACTTCTAAGTTTATGCAATCATTTTTTGTACACTATTGTTAATGTACCTACTTACATATCGAACCGTTTGTTAGAGAGACGCTTAAACACCGAAAAAACGTGACAAGAAAATAGAAACGCCACATTAGGCTTTCTTCATGTCCGCCGACGCTCGTTTTATTCTTGGCAGATTAAAAGATAATGCTTATGGCCAGCTCTTACATGACAAAAATTGTAGCTTACATTTTTTTAAATTTGCCAGTCAAAGAAAGTATTCTCTTTCCTAGAAGATACAAGCTGTGTCCTCAAAAATTTTGAGTACAATGTTCGAATATTTTATTATGAAACAGGATTAGCTTTAACATTAACAGGAAGGATGTGTGAACTACAATATGAAATTCTTTAAAACTGAAGTTTCTGTTTTTAATTTCTATTCTACAGCTTTTCACTAAATGCGTATGAAAGTATATAATACGGTACTTACATAAAAAAATCAACTTTAAAAATCTGTCTGTCTGTGTGTCCGTCCGTTCATTTGTCTGTTGGCTTCGGCTAATCTCTGAATAGGCTAGAACAATTTTGACAGGATTTTCACTCGTAGATAGCTTAAGTTAGCTCGTAGATAGTTAAGGATAGATAAGGAGTAACTTAGGCTACTTTTATTTTATTAGAAGATTATAAAAACCCGTTTAATTTATTTTAACTTACGCCCAGCGAAGCAGGCCAGGTTTGCTAGTTATTTATAAAATTAATTATTGCTTTTACCCTGGGATTTTTTTAGCCTGAGAGAACGTTAACATCATAAAACACGAATCACTGTAGAACAAACAAAAAACAGCTTATTTAAAATGATACGTGATCGGATAGAATACAAAAATATTTATATACATAAGTAAACCTAAAACTTTATAAGACATTCAAAAGTTTCGCAAGATATACGAGAAATTTAGGTTAATGTACTTACATTAAGTAATTCTAAGAATATCTCTCCCAACTCATTTTGTTCTTGTACAGTCAATGTTTTTCTTGTATTAGGGAAGGCACGTGACTAGAATAAGTATTCACCACTATTAGTACCCATACATTTGCAAAATAGGCACCGTAGCGGCCTACTTTATGTAAAGAGCCTACATTAGCTTAGATACCATCGGGGTTGTATGTAACATAATAATTCTGAGATGTAAGAAGGTATACAATTCTCCGTGAATGTTTCATTCTACTTAGTTTAATAAGAACGCGCTTTTATTACACATACGTATAAATATGATGGCAAAATAGAAAGATATAGTAAACTCTTACTAACTAACTAAAAACGTACCTGCTAATAAATTTGTCACATTTATAAAAAAATAAATAACTTTGATGCAAAAATGGCAATGAGAAATTTTTGGCAGAAAGACCCAATATTATATTTCTGGACTCATGGACAGAACGCAGAATCTTCAGATATGCAGCCATACATGTAAACCATAAGAGACATAAGAAGACAGTAAGTAATATTATTTGAAAATTGATTTGCTTTCCTACGCCATTCAATATGTAAGAAAATGTATAATGAAAAAAAACTTATTTTTATTTAGAAAGTCAATGAGCTGCTTTATAAATATTTAGAGCTCGAAAAGCGTATTTTGACATTGATGGCGTCTTAACTTCGAGGGAGGTATTTTGGATTAGGCCAAACCTCCTCACGAACTGCAGTTATAGAAGCTAGCTAAAACTATAGGTATAGCATAGCTTACTTGCAAACGTCTTCATGAATATCAATCCTAATATTATTTATTACTAGTGTACCTGAAATATACGAAAATGGATAAGCTATTTACTAAAATGTTCTAATGTTAAACGTTCAAATGTTAGAAACTTGATACTATTGAAATTTCGACATACTCACGAATGCCTCATTTTTAAAGAGTTAATTTAAATTCCATTTCCAGTTGCTAAATGCTTCTTAGTAGGTACTGTGACTTAATATTATATCTTATATTCTAATATTTAAAAAAAAATTAAGTATCCAAGGGCAGTTCTGTTGGCACTTTTGTGTGAATTACATTAAGTAGAAAAGTAACGTATATACATATACAATATATACGTAGAATATATATGTTTTGGCCAATTTTCTTTAAACGCGATAAAGTAAAATATTCAAATGAAGAACCCGGTTGGAAAATTATAATTCGACTGTTATAAAAAATATATTGACATTCACCGGCGTATATACGATATATACCAAGATCCCAGAGCGTTCTGACATAACTTATTTTCACATGGATGAAACCTTCACGACTTAGTAGCGTCTAGTATACTTTTAAATACCTGTCTACTTGTGAAGCTTGCCCTGTGACACCTGGGCAGGTACCTGGTGATAAAGGTAACTAAAAATATGAGCTATCTTACTTAAATTTGTATGGCTGATTTTTATATATATTTTGTAGAATATTATTCTAAACTAGAATTATAAAGTGTCAGACACTTTTCATGGACCAGAGCTTTTGTCAGACGCTTTAAAGCTGGACAAAAAATTAATGAACTTTACTTATTTTTTCATGTCTGACTTTTAAATATGTTATTCAAGTAACTATTACAAAGTTATATTTCATCAGTCAGACAAATTCGAGTGACCAAACATCCCCTAAACACAAAAATATATACACACCTAAAGTACCTACAGAATATAAATTAATAAAAATATTCGTAAAGTAAAGCACCTACTGATATGTGCATTGTGTAAATATAGCGGAAACAATAGTAGATTAGAGAATAGGAAGTTAGAATTTAGCTTAAAATGAACACCTATGTTACTATTACTATAAAACTATATTCCTACCAACATATTCCCTCAATGCTATTAAATAACTACATGTAAATTAAAAATAAAATTAAAAAATTAAAAAACCTGTTCTTCTAAAAATTCTTATATTTATTTGATACACACAAAGTTAATTTTTTTTGGTCAATAACCCCCGGCGTCCTTAGAAGACCTTACCAAAATTTCATCAGA
Source organism: Boloria euphrosyne (assembly GCA_951802675.2). Lineage (NCBI taxonomy): Eukaryota > Metazoa > Arthropoda > Insecta > Lepidoptera > Nymphalidae > Boloria > Boloria euphrosyne. The sequence goes on from OX637878.1 coordinate 6,435,503, forward strand.
TAGAATATATAGTTTAGAAATGCATAAAGAACAAACATACAATCTTTTATTTATATCATACAATCTTTTATTTATTATACAAACACTATCCCACAACCAGAGCGTTTTGTGGTACACTTTACTGAAAAACAGTCACGCCTATAGATTTATGCTTTAACATAGTAATCTAAGTTCACATCTAGATGTGTTATCTGTCAAAAGAATATATATATCTGAAATGGCTGGACCGATTTTGATGATTTGCTAGTATTATAATAAAATTCTAATTTATTCGAATCTGTACATTAAATATCTAAATTAAAATTCTTATTATATTATTCTTTTATCCATTACATAAACAAGTAAATAAATAAATAAATAGTCATTATTATCGATACAGAGGCCAAATATATAGTTTTTAGAATTTTTGTCTGTTTGTCTGTCTGTGACGAGAAAATCACTGGACACGTTATGATGAAATTTGGTATAATCTTAGTTGGTTATTCGGGTCAATATATAGGATTCTCGTTACTTCAGGTAATTTTTTTTTTTTTTTTATGGGACAAAGGGGGCAAACGGGCAGGAGGCTCACCTGATGGTAAGTGATCACCTCCGCCCATGGACATCTGCAACACCACAGGGCTTGCAGATGCGTTGCCGGCCTTTCAGGAAAGGGAGGGAGGGAAGGAGTAGTGAGAAGGACGGGAAGAGGGATGGGGAGTGGGCCTCCCGGACTCTCACTTACCGGACGAAACGCGACAGCATAGCTGCCACTTCACGCCGGTCTCCTGTGAGAGAGTGGTACTATACGGGGCGTGCCGGCCCATTCGGCTGCTACCCGAAGGTAACAAGCATGGCACTACCACTTGTACCTCAGTTGTCAGAAATATATACTATGAGTTATAACGTATCCAGTCATATATTTAATTTCAATCTAAGAATTTGGTTTCCGGTGTGTAGAATGCGTTTTTAGAACATTTTTTTACATAATAATTGTTGAGTACTGATATGATTTCTCAGAAATAACAAATCCTGCAGTACTGATACCCCCTATGACCATACTCGATTTCATAAAAATGTGTCTATTGGTTTTCTTGTGAAACAGTCACAGTCAAACTGACATTTTTTTTTAAAGAAAAAAAGATTCAACTTGATAAATATATAGATATACATTTTGCATGGGTTGAATCTTTTGTAAATCTTTTTTTTTATAAGGGATCTTATTGAAATAAGGATGCAAAAATCTTGGATTGAAATTAGTACCTAAGTATTTTCAATACATTTCAATTTTTTACTCTGAGACCCATGCGCATAGTGCTCTCGCGCTCGCACTCCGGGCTGAATAATTTTGTGTTTAGGGGATGTTTGGTCACTCGAATTTGTCTGACTGATGAAATATAACTTTGTAATAGTTACTTGAATAACATATTTAAAAGTCAGACATGAAAAAATAAGTAAAGTTCATTAATTTTTTGTCCAGCTTTAAAGCGTCTGACAAAAGCTCTGGTCCATGAAAAGTGTCTGACACTTTATAATTCTAGTTTAGAATAATATTCTACAAAATATATATAAAAATCAGCCATACAAATTTAAGTAAGATAACTCATATTTTTAGTTACCTTTCTCACCTGGTACCTGCCCAGGTGTCACAGGGCAAGCTTCACAAGTAGGCAGGTATTTAAAAGTATACTAGACGCTACTAAGTCGTGAAGGTTTCATCCATGTGAAAATAAGTTATGTCAGAACGCTCTGGGATCTTAATCTAATATGTTTGTACAGACATTGAATCAATCTAGTCTAAAGAAACATTTCAAAGTATAAAGAAAATATATATAATAGGTAACTATAACAAAAAAAAGAGGCGCTTGTTTAACAGCAATCCAATATTATTCATACGTATTATTAACAACATAACATAAAAATTTTGTATTTAAAACATATTAAAATCGTTATTCAATTTGCAAGTAAACAAAAAGGGAATAAAGTGTGTTTTTACAATTATCAAGCCAGAGTCAATTACCCGTTCCGCCTCTAATTAGTACAATGCGGAGAGTCTGTCATTTCTTCTTTTGTATTTATAAAATGCAGCGTCTGTCTGTCCTCTTACAGCGTTCCAGTACTATTGAGTCTTGAAAGTACTTAACGTGCAAAGTTTACAGTATTTTAACTAATTAATCATACTTAATGTCAAAAATAATTAACGAAAGTAAAGGGTTAGTTTATCAAATAAAAAAATATAACAATTACAATGTAAAGTGTTTAGGACCAAAGGAAATTGGAAGATCGGTAAATACATATGTAGTAGCGCCAACATTCGTTGTTCTTTATGTACCTCGTTAGAGCAATGTCTGTAAGATGGATTTCAATATCTTTCGTGATATTTTTTAAATGTAATTTGTATAAATTTATAGTAAGCATTGCATATGATAATTATTTTTAAATTTAATATAAAATATATGCAACGAAAATGTTGTATAAGTAAATTGTGTTTGCAACTACCTACAACCTGTTAAATGTAAAACCATTTCGCACGAAATCGAGATTCGTAGGCACAATAAAAGTTCAATAGAGGCAATAAATTTTGTATAGGGACGTTTAAAAAAATTAAAAATGAAGTGGAGTGAATCATGAGGTATATATATCCTGGAATACCCCGAGGATTTGGCAACCGATACATGACTGTGCACTTAGGAAGGGCGGGGTTCTGGACCATTGTAGCCTTACATTACAACCAGTGTTCCATATATAACTTCGTTGGTAATGTAAAACAGTTGTATTGAAAGCGCTTGAAAGCTTTTTTGTTAGAAATCGCCTTCGGTTATTTTTGCTTTTAGATGAAAGACTTCACCGTATTGTTATGTATTAAGTTTCTGTTAATATTCTGAAGTGTAAATTCACTTTTATTGTTTTATATTATCGATATTCTAATAATTATTGTAGATTTAGTTACGCTTAATTAATCTTTAGACTTCCCCGTAAGGACAAACGCTTTGAGCGCTAGCTGCGTAATATAAACATTATAATCTGTTTTCGTAAAACTTAGTTATCTTAAGTTAACAAATAATTATTTGCTATTTATCCACTTATATAAAAACTCCCATACATATACTAGAAGCAAAACTACTAAATATTACTCCACTTTGTACTATGCCATAAGCTCTGTTTTAAGCTACTGATTGAACAATTTTCTAGATTTATTTTGCTTTAATTCCTTTGCTATAAAAATATTTCAGTTGTATTAGGATATTACTTGCTTAATTATATTTACATCTAAATATTTGATGTTTTTAGTGTATTTACATCTTTTATAATAAATCATTTTGGTGCATAAGGATAATAGCTGGCCTTGGTATTTCTAATAAGCGTAAGTCACTCCAAGACTTAATAGATAGACTTGGACTACAGAATAGAGATTCTTATATAATATTCCTAGTAAATATAACAAATAGGTAAATCAAATGAAATTCAAATACTCAACTTTATAGAGTCGGTAGAAGTAATACTTATAATTTTTCGTGAAGTTCCACAAACTTTAAAAAAATTATACGCCTACAACCAAACACCCCTTGTCCATGATTGAAAATTTTATAACAATCTTGACATTACGCTTTCATATCCAAAGACATACGTGGCAGTGCGACTTTGTTGTATTTTATATAATGATTAAATATAATATGTAATGATGTACTAAATAGCTTATTTACTGTTGGTTCTATTTAAATAACTCTAACAAACTTATAGAAGGTAAATGGACCAGAAGAGTAAATCAGTTCAAAACCATACGTAAGTCGAGGCAAATTATTATTATCAACAGCACAACAAACAAATTTTAATGAAATTGCATATAAAAGCTTACATTATTTATATAAGTAATTTAAAAGTTTCATTTGCAGCGATCAGATTACCAGTCCTCGCAATAAAAGAAGACACAGAAAAGCGATACATGACACAACCTATAGCTAGATATGCATCAGATGTTTATCGTAGAGGATATTCGTGCTTTTTTGTAATTCCGACACGTCGAGGACGCAGCATGTTTTTGCTTTGTACCTACAGTCCCGGTTATTTGAATATGTATGAGGCGCGGTCGCACACTTCGTGTCGCCCGCCTATATGAAAATGTGATGTATCTACCGATAAATTGTCAAAAGGGTTGATCAATATTCGAAAATGGGCACTCAACGGGTTTGAGTAAAATGTTCATCGATTTAACATCTCATTCGATAGAATATAACATATGAAAGATATCATCTGTTTATTAAAACGTAGCACTTGCTTTCTTAATAATAAATTATTTTAAGGGTATTCTTTACATGAAGCGTTCACAATAAATCATTGGAATGAAATACACGTAGTATTTTAGTGTCATGTCAGTAATGTATCGACATAAATGTTTAATTCGAACCGGTCGTAATTGCTTATTATAATAGGCTTTACATGATAAATCAGCGAAATGGCGATGCTTCTGATTTACATTAAATGTTTTATACGTAAATAATTTTTATATTAATGTCAGTGCTATAAAAATATTTTTATCTGGCCTTTTCCTATTTTTATTTTGGATAAGCTCTTCTATCTAGCTATATTATAGCTATCAGAGCTATATTAATTTTTATAAACTGCGAATACTAATTTGCTTTGAAAATGAAATTATATGGTCTTATTTTTATTATTTCTTATAATATTAGAGTACTATCAATAGTGCAATGACATTTATATTTACTACATGCCAAAGTAAAATAAATTACAATAAATAAAATTGTAAGTAGTTATATTAATTTTATGATTATCGAAATTCATTCTTAAAGGATAGATTTTATTTTCATCTCAACGAGTCAAATAAAGGCAATCCGTGTGTTTGTTCAAAGTATATGGCAGTAACGACAGGTGCGGATTCAATCCTCTTTTACTCTCAAGCTTCTCGACCCCACTAAACCCCTTTTAAGTAACATGACTTTTAACTTTGTGACCCATCTTTGCTTTAAAGTGCTCAGGATTTATCAAACTTAAGGTAAAATGGATGACTGTTAACCCGAGCTTGTTTTCAAAACGTTTCAGAATTATGGTTATGTAGCGAAAAAACTTTAATGATACTTCGGAACGCTACAAACGGAATGCGAACAGATTATTTGCATTTTACTCCCATCCATTTCATTATGAAGTGGAAATGAAGCTTCATCCAACACAACATTTTAAATCTGCAAATAACTTTTTAGTTGAAGCAATTCAGGAGATATATTAAGTTCCAAAACATTTCCAGTGTTTAAAAGAATACAAGAAAAAGCGTAGTCAAGGAAATTAAAGCCACCGGCACGTTCAATCTAATTAAATTTGATTGTTTTTATTTTCATTTGCCTGTATAGGATATATTCGCTTTTTGTAAAGAGAACAATTGCTTCGTAGATTGGCAGTTCACAGTGCGGTTTGAATAGATTCGTTTCACTTTGACCTATTTTGGTGTAATAGCACAATATGAGTAAAATGTATTAGTAATTTAAATTGTGTCCACTGTGGTTCACCGATGTACTGTAAAGTTAACTTATAACTTATAAGCATTTATTTCTTATGTTACTTAAAACTTCGCTGTAAAAGATAAATAAAGGCAATAAAGAGAAAAAAAAATGGATAGAACAATGAATAATATAGAATAGGTTTGATAAGAAACAGGTTATACGAAAAAGTAATTTAAAGTAGCTATTCAAAATTTCAGTCGAATATCACGAGTAAGGGGAAATATAAGTAATGAGAGACGAGCGCGTAAGTCCCCATAAGCCTTTGGTCGGGCTCTCGCTAAGCTTTAGGTCGCCGCGCACGCATCGTGCATTACTTCTAATTGTGATTTAATGGCTTTCGCTTGGAATCGGCAGACAAGAAATAAAATATTTTGCTCAGTTTTATGTGCTTCACTTTTACTGATATAATAAAGGTAGTTTTCGAAATGGTATCACCCTAAGAGGTACAGGGGGTTGGTTACATTCTTATACTTCAATAGGAGTCAGAATCGTGGTTAGAAGTTTTTGTATCATTATGAATAAATAATAACAAATAATTTATTATTATTATAATTAGGTTATTGTAAATCAAAATAAAAGCACTTATATCAACATTATGCCAGATTTGTTTATTTGTTTCTATAACTTATAATATTTAAGAGCTAGGAACTCACAACACATAACAAGTTGTACGCTTCTTGAGTAAATATGTATGTATTTACATAATAGAGAAAAACAAATAGATTGACAGTAACAGTTTTCATGTTTTCAGTATTGAAACCTCAATTTTACTGTTGCATAAAGCTACTAAATTTTGCCATCACACAAATTGTACGAAAAGATCACTTTTATACGGCATATACCGGTTCAAAAATAAAGAATTTGATTATAGCATTGACGAAGATAGATGGACAGCTTAGCTGTAGGGTTCATTTAGATCGATCAACCTAGATAGGTAGTGCTTATATATGTACATATTTTCACGTTTTTGAGAGTGTATAATACTTACATCAAAAAATTACACATGGCGCGTCCGAAGCATGTTCTATACATCCTTAGGCAGATGCCACGAGAATTAAAGGACACTAAAGTATTGAAAATTGTTAATTGTTTGCAGGCAGTGATTCTTGTGAATCAAAAGAAATAAAACATCCGCACTGAAAAAGAATTGCTTCAATTTTCGATTTTCAGTCACAGTTTCAGTAATTAGTTAGCATTTCTCTTGAAATATTTTGCCTAAAATTAAAAAAAGCTAAGTTTAAAATGACACCGATGCCAAAGAATATCTTACATTTCACTAACCAACATTTGCATTCATAGTATTGATAAATTATATAAATGTAGTGAACACACTTGACATAACTCAATAATTAATTGACTGCTATGATTATGAATTACTAACTAGAAGTCCATCACTAGATCCATCACACGCCAAGTGCAAGAGATGGATAATGTTATTAATAATTAATTAATGACAGATAGAGAGTACCCATAATACAATTGATATAGATGGTAGTTAGGGGAAAACTTTTAGGTAGACTGGCAGTACACTAAAAATAGGCGATTAAATTAATATGATAGTGACCTAATTAAAATTAGTAACACTAAGTATTTGCAAGTGCACTAATTGTCTTAAATTTTGATTTTTGATAGACAGCCTAGTTAGCTCTTTGATATAGGAGTGTAAGATATGGTTAGATATAAATCAATATTTATGTATGTTATACTTACACTCCGAGTTTGTCCTGCAATAGTTTACTACCTTAAAACCTCTGCAAATGACGGCATGCCGCTAAAACATTTGATGATAAATTACGAATAATACAGTATTTTACTTACTTTTTAAGTATTTTAATCACATGCATAAATATATAAGCAGAAATTGAGCAGTTTCTCTGGCAGATAGAATTATAAATGAGTACATTCGTCACAGAACTAAAGTCACCGATATTGCGCGTAGAATTAACACGCTGATGTAGAAGTGGGCTGGTTATGCCTGCAGGTATAATGTATATAGATGGTTGATGATGTCGACACGTGTTAGATGGAGTGGTATTCTAGTCGTCACGCCTATGTACTAAGGGATTTGTTCGAAATTTAGTTTTCAAGTATGGGGTGGACTCCTTTAACAATAAAATTTACGAAATAGTTGCGCTACATGTATAAAATATTAAAAACATCAAGCGCACTAGGCACGCACCCGAGCGAAGCGAGAGTAGATCATTAGTATACGATTTTTAAATGAAAAATGTTTGATCTTTATTCATAATTCATTTGATCCCAGTGTATTTTGATATTAACAAAACTCTATATTTTATCAAAGATTCATATTTTCAAAGCTTAAAATACTCGCAGTATCTGATGACGCAAAAGGTCTATTTATGTTTAAGCGGTCCATTTTGTGTAATCTTTAATTAAATTTCACTTGCTTACCTTTTAGTACACGAACTCTTATAAATGTATTTACCTATGTAGGCATATTTCGCTCTCAGGGAAGAATCCAATTACGATAACGTTATGTCCCGCATGAAAGTGTCGCGTTTATGGTAAAATATTAATGTATTTCAATTTGGGAGGCTGCTGTAGACCTTCATAAATATCTGTGACGCTGTGACGCTGGGAGCTAGTGGAGACGCGTAAATACTTCACTTAAAATAGAATGTTATTATCCGTGAATGTATACAATTCCGTTGGCATGTTAGCATCTAGGCAGTGCGTTTTATTAGTATCGTTTATCATATAATTTATTACACGCTTTTTATTAGCATTACCTGTATGTTTGTATGTTTGTAACCGACTTACTTGGGCGCGATTTTGACCCACTTCAAACGGCCAGATTTCGTTCAAACTTTGTAGATTTATCGAGGACCGATGACAATACAATAATTTGATATATAAACCAAACCAAAAAGTAGAAAATAAATAATAGTTTAAAAAACAAATTTACAAACAGCTCCCTCTAGTATTGTATATAGATTACATATTGTCTTCAATAGATGGCGCTTTTTAGAAACTAAAAAGCAAAAAATAAATAATAGTTAAAAAAAACGAAAAACACGCTTTTTATAGAAAACCAAACTAAAAAAATAAAAAATAAATTTTAATGAATTTAAATTAATTATTTGATTTAAAAAAAAGCGTGGGGTGCTTTTTAAGATATTATCAAAATGATAAACACTCTACTCATATCTGTCAATAAAATATTTATAACTATTGACACCATGCACCCCACGCTTTTTTAAAAATCAAATAATTATTTTAAATTCATTAAAATTTATTTTCTATTTTTTAGTTTGGTTTTCTATAAAAAGCGTGTTTTTCGTTTTTTTAATTTTCCTTAATTTTCTATTACTAAAGAGATTATTAAACTAAATGAAAATAATTAAATGTTTAAATTACGTTTTATGGCATAAATAAAGACATATTCAACTAAACATCAGTGTGTGAATTTTTAACACATATTCGAATGTTCAGTGTAAGGCCTAAATACTTTATGTATGTATTCATTATTTATCCTCCTCCTAAGTCATTATTTTTTTAGAAAAAAACTTTTTAAAGACAAGCAAAACCGGAATGACTTACTAGTGATAAAAACATGTACTAAATCTAGAAGTATCTTGTCTGTGTTGAAATAAAAAATACTGATAAATATTTTCAGTACGATATATGTGACAATTTACAGCATCCTTTTTATATAACTGCTATAAAATTTTATAACTCACTAAACAATTGTGGTGAAACTAGAAGCGAGAAAATGGTACAATCGAGGCGCAAACGGCATTTGGCAACAACGCTATATTAAGATTGGTTTTCCAAGAGAACAATGACACAAGATACGTTTTAAGAAGAAGTTAGGAACAGATTTATAGGTCCGTTTAAACGCAATAGTGGGGCGACTGAACTACCACATCACGCAAGTTTGTAGATGCCGACTTTGGTCATTTAAATGTTTGCTTTGATAAATTGTACCCTGAAATTGTATTAAAAGTTAGCTTTCATGGATATGCCACAGATAGTCATGGGTGTTAATATTTATAATATGTATGTATTTAAAAAAATATGTGCTGTATATCAACTATCTGGCATCCGTAGCACAAGCCTCGTGCTTATCACGGAACTAGATGGCGCTGTTGTAATAATGTCCCAATATATTTATTTATTAAAGTAAGTAATACTCATATAAATTACTAACTAATACACATACATATATATTAACGATATAAAATTTTCTGAGGCGTCTGAATTTTAATCGAAAAAAACTAATCGTTTTCGAGAATACGTGTCCACATAACTGTTTTACATTTAGTTTACCAGTTATATGAAACAATAGTGCTCAAGAGTTCTTTAAATTGAATTGAAAAATGATTTATATCTACAATGTCTACAGTATTATAGTTTCCTAGCACACTTTGAGAAAATGTAAACTATAAATATCTTGTTTTTAAGTAAATAGGAAAAATGGTAAGATACTTTTAAATTAAAAATCTAAAACAGAGTTGGTCTTTATAAAAAATGGATTAACAAGATTTCTATCAAATACTTTATCAGTTTTTTTACAGTGAAAAATGTTAACTAGTTAAGGTCATTTTGAAGTTTAAGTTATAGGTAAGATTTATGTTTGAATCAAAAATTACAAGACACGCGATTTTGTCTATGTTGAAATATTGAAGGAGAAGAGAGGGTCGTGTAAATCATGTCATATCAAACTCAACGAAATTTATGCAGTAGGCTCCATATACTCGTACTATGGAAAATTTCATAGAATATTTCAATATCTACTGGGAGACGCGATTGTGTGAGAATATTTTACATAATAATTGTATCTAAAACGCTATATTTCTTCTTAAATGTACAGATTTTCACGTCTTTTTAAAGGAACACTGCAATTTTCTCTGTGTTCCCATTAAATATAAAATAACCTCAATGTTAGCGATTAAAGGTATAGAATTCCGATACTGTGTTATCTTAACCAGACAGTTACAAATAGGTATATAGTTTACTTTAACTAAACGTTTTCCATGCTTAGAAAAACGAGGAATTGTATCATGCTGGTACGAATCTAATTAAAGTCTAATATAATGGGGTGTTGATTGCCAGTTAGTTATCGATCTGCTTTCACTTGACTGATGTTCTGATTCAGTGACCACAATGTGATGATACAAAGGAACTTGTTATCTGAATTAAGTAATTACTATCGGTATAATTTTGTATACAGTATATAATAAAGATATAACATACAATATATGTACATAATATAATATGATGGGAAAATATAATATTTTAATTAGATTCATAGTATATATGATAAATAGAAGTGGTTAATATATTAACATTTATTTCCTTAGCTTTAAAGCTTTATGATTGTGTTGACATTTAAACTTAAAAAAATATAATATTCTATTATATCAGGCTCAAAATTATAATATTAGTTATGTATGTATTGTATATGTATTATTTACTTACATATACATACAAAATGGTTCCTAAGTTCTGTTCTGTCCATCAGTAAGTCTGAAATCAATGAAATCAATATAATATCTACATGTAAAAAGTCGAGTTCATTGAGTGTGCATAGTGTACATAAAAGAAATTTTAGCAATCTATATAAAAATAACTGTTTCAAAATGTTTGAATTGTAAATAGCTACTACGCAAAAAAAAAATCGGTGAAAATCTTAGACAAAGGTACTGTACGGTTTTTTTTGCTTATATAACAAAAAAAACATACATACATACATATATTATATGTACATACTATATATTATATGTACCACAAGAAAATTTTGAAAATTATGAAGTTTTAATAGAAGATAAACAGTAAAATAAAAATAAAGAACGAAAAGATTAAGTTTATCAAACAAAGTCAGTTTAAAAATAAATTCCAGTGTCTTATTAATAAAATACGACTCACAATCGCTTAGCACGAGCGAAAGTAAACAATAACTTGACAAATTATATACGGCGAAAACAGCATGAAAATGCAGTAGTTTTTGAGTTTATCCCGAATAGACAGACAGACGCGGCGGAGGACTTTGTTTTATAATATTATGTAGTGATAACACAGGCGATTTTTAAAATGGCATTGTAGTCTGGCCGACATCAACGTATATTATCCCCACATGCATAATTAAATGTCGCTGGACAGAATAAGCAATTTAACACGTTCACTGCGTAACAGGCCGATATCGGCCTGCCGCGGTACTTCAGCTGGTGCGGACGAAGAAAACTATGTCCCTCTCGCTAGTGCGAAACGATTATCTCTGGTGTTTGTAAAAATTCGACAGAGACAAATATATATTTCATCTTGCGGTCAAAATTGTAGGTGATCCCCATCATAACATAACGGCAGGCTTTTATCGACCTACCACGCACTGACGGTAAAAAACATTCGCTGAGTGCGGCAGTGGGCCTATTTCGGCCTGCCTTCCCAACAGGCAGCTGGCGACCCGATACCGCACAGAGCGCGCGCCCCGCCAGTTAGTGTTGTGCTATCTAACTAATCAGACGTATAGTGATCGATATAATCAACGATGGCAAGTAATAAAAGAAAAGTTCAAATTTTGGAAAATAAAGTAATTCGCCCTGCAGTTATCGACAGTGATAGTGACAGTAGTGAAGAAATATTTTCCATTAGGAAAAATAAAAAGAATTTGCACGGAAAACGAAGCACAAGCGGTAAATTTTGGAATTACACGTTGTATAAGGTCATTTTAAATTAAGGAAAGTTGTTCAGTTTCGCGTGTTCTGTGGTAAAACTCATAAATGGTTTATAAATCACATGAAATTAAGAAAAAAACATTTCATTTCAGAAAATGATGTAATACCTAAGAACAATGACCATGTCCTTGAGATGAGCGCTAAACGAAGGAATTGTGCAGGGTGCTACGACAGACTGCGGAAAACTTTAAATAGTACCCAAGTAAAAAAAAAAGTGAAGAAAATAAAAAAATATTGCAGGAAATGCAACCAAAACCTTTGCGTAACATGTTTCGAAGACAGGCATAAATAAATAAACAAATTTTTCAGCTCTTTTACGATAATTCTGTTTTATTTTCGATATCCCCTTATTTTTATCTGTCCCATCACTACTAAAAATACTTTCTAGTGCGGTTCAGGTCGTTATCGGCCTGCCGCTTTTCCTGCTTAATTTCTCATTTCCTGTTTGGCAGATCCCGGGGCGAATCAAACCTAAGGAAGTTGGGTTCAAGGTCATTCTAACAATATAAAAAAAAATATGTATACATTATGTTTTCACAAAGTTATAGCAATTTAATCTATCCTAGTGCTGGTGGGTCTAGAAAGACCTGCCACGCACTGGCGCAAATATCATTGGGGGCGCATTTTGACCCGCCGCCGCACCAGATGAAGAATTATGATTTTACTTGCCGCAGTGAACGTGTTAAGCGTTAATGTTCTACTTTGTGGTGTCGTTTACTTTTATGACATCTATTTACTTTTGTCATTTTAAATATTACTGTACCGTAAAAGTTTGATGAAATTATTTTTTAAAAAGATTGAATAAACAAAATACGTTCACTTACAACGTTATTTGTGTATATAATAATATAATCATATTTATTAGAATATTATTAAAACTTAAATAACAATATAATATAATCATATTTATTAGAATATTATTAAAACTGTGTATTCAAAATGCGTTTACTTAAACTAAATACAAAAGGTGCTAAGCAAATAGTAATTAACACGAAAAAATAAAGTAAAAATAGAAGAACAAAACTGTGCGTCATTCTTTTTTTCAAGGTTTTCAATTGTCCTATTTCCTTTTTACTACGCTCTACATCTTGTATGAAAACAAAGGTAGAAGTCAAACTACTGTTATGAAATCTTTATAATGCCTGGCCTTAGTTGCGGGTATGACCTAGAAACTGAAGTGAAGCTTAAAAAAATAATAGCTCACGTATTCGGTGCCTGTATGCTCATAAATATTTGTTCCACATGCGACTTAAGCTTGGAACGACGTACAAATACCGGTTTCAACGTAAAATTCAGAATACGTCTTCGTCAATATTGAGATTCGATCAAAGTCTAAATCAGGTAAATAAAATAAAAAAGGCAAAAATGAAATGATGCTGAAACGTGATAGGAAGTTACGAGAAGAATTGTTTTATCACTATGAAGCAAAAAACTAAAAGAGTGACAATATTTTATTATTTTTAATGTAAATATGATATTCAATGTTGATAATTGCGCTTTACCATAAAAGGTAATAAAATGTTCTAGACATAATATCTTTCTACCTTCAACCATAATTATAATTGTAGTGAATGCTAATTATTTCATCATGATGTCATTCTCCTTTATACTGATATTTAAAAAGTATTGTCAATGTAACGTTAAAGACGAGAGTTAACGTGGCTTTTTAACAACACTATAAACGTGAAAGCCTTTGAGCAAATTTTTCATATTTTTCTGAAATAACATTTTGTCGTAAACGCTAAGCGTATCTCACATATTACGTTAAAATAAACCTCAGCAGGAAAGTTATAACAATAGAAATAGATATTGTGTATTAAAAGAGAGGTACATCCGTTTGTGACACTCACAGTAACCATGTTCTTTAACTAAACAAAGGTAACTTTGTAGACAAATATTTTCAATGGAAGTCTGTATTGGTAAAATGTTTGTTCCAGATGACAAAATAAAAGCTTTAGATAGAATTTCATATAGGTACAATAAGGATTCTACATTTAAAAATAATTGCAAGAAATAATATAGAATATAAAGGTATGTCATTACAGTCATTCATTTGGTAACAATAGGCAGTAAAAATAGTACGAGTATAGAAATAAAATCTTTGTAGGTAATTGGATCTTCCTTCTCGTTTTTATCCTCAGATAATCTTTTCAATATATTAAACTCCTTGATTCTCACATTCCGAAAGAGATTTCGGAGAGAAACTGTTACTCTAAGCTAAAAATTTGTATGCCATAGCAACGCGTAGCCGCGTTTTTTTACTATAATAGTGACTGATCTACATTGATATTGAAGAAATTACAATTAATATTATTAAAAGTACCAATCAGATCTATATAATTTATAGTAAAAAAAGGAGATCACATTAAGAGTACTAAAATAAAAATAATACATTTGTAAGCCTCTATATAACCATATTCTATCAAGTATAATTTTGTATAGGCAGACAAAGTAGGGAACTAAAAATATGAAGATTAATTAAAAATAAAGGGTTGGCCTTCTATAAATAGAAAGGTGTATCCGCTGACTTAATGAAACACCGAGCTGTATCATGATTTCCTCTACGTTTACTTGACTCATGACAGTCCAGGCCCGCGATAATTATTCAATAAAAGCTATCATTTGTCAACACTGTCCAAATGTCAGCAAGTAGACATTGTGATGACTAATGCTACAATGTTCCACCCATTTGCGTCGAATTCCATTATTACCAACTTTTTACCTGATGCGATCCCACCATTACTCATTTTATTGTGTTATGACGGTGTTCGTGACCTCTGATTAAAATATACGTATATAATACGTCGAATTCGATCGTAGAATTCACCAGATCGCGATTTGCCTAGGCTTTTTGTAATTTTGCGATACAGCACCCTCCATTTCGTTGAACGCTTATTTTAAATGATTACTTTTACAAAATGGCGTGTTTTATTGCGACATTTACAATATATATGTTACATGTTTATTTTAATAAGTACTTATTTAAATATAAAAAATACCTAAATTTAATACGACTGCATCTTTAAGTAAGTAATCAATTCTAATAGTAAACTTTTTTGGGATGGATCGTCCTTGAGAAAATCTATATTCATACATGTAAATAATCAAAGACAAAACATTTCAGTTACTTTTTCTCCTTTGTGTTTCAACTGATTTTTCTTTTAAAATATTACTATTTTTCCCGGATTTATTTTGATTTTCGGGTTCGGTGATTTCGTTTGGATGATTTTTTTATTATATTTTATCATTGTATTTTGCTCAATAAAGTTCTTTTTTAATTTACTTATAGGTATATTGCAAGATATAATTTAAGGCTAAAAAAATTCTTTTAATTATAATTAGCAGTACAGCTGTTAAATGTTAAATTTAATTTTATTTTATTCTTTAATAAAATTAATATTTTATTAAAGAATAAAATTAAATTAAATTAATTTGTTGGGACAAATGTATGTTGTTGAATTATTAACTCAC
Organism: Boloria euphrosyne; assembly: GCA_951802675.2. Taxonomy (NCBI): domain Eukaryota; kingdom Metazoa; phylum Arthropoda; class Insecta; order Lepidoptera; family Nymphalidae; genus Boloria; species Boloria euphrosyne. The sequence continues at coordinate 6,451,161 of OX637878.1, forward strand.
AACACCTACGAGCAAGGGCGTAGCCAGGATTTTGTTTAGGGGGGGGGCAGGCTAGACAAACCAAGAATATAATCTAAGGAAAATGCTTATAATAAAACAGTAGCTCAGAAGAGAATCTGTAAATAAAATATTTTTTTAAAACAGTGACCGTAACATAATATTTTGTATTGAATATAGACCTCGAAAAGTCATTTTAAAATTTTATGTCTGATTGCATGTATGTCTGTCTATTTGAATGTTATCGTTTAATTCAAAAAGGACTGCACGGATTTTAATCAAATTTTGTGACGTGATTACTTATTATTGGGGTCGTGACTTAGGATACTTTTTATTGCAGGAAAATATTTCATTTCCACTGGAAAACAAAATAATTAGTTCATTTGAGTCGTCTTAAGAACCTAGCGCTGGCTAAATCTTGAGAGATATATCAAAACTATATCGTAGGAAATTGTGGGTATTAAAAAGTCCGACAGAAATGTCTAAAATATCAAATATCCTCTCCTATCTCATCTCCTCAGTACCTATTTTTATCAGTAGATATAAAAACAGTAACTTAGCATATATAATATAAAAAGTTCTGTACTGATTTGAAATAAATTCTGTACAGTTGATACGTATATACACGATACAACATTTAATATACCCTTTATTTACAATATTCTGTATGGTTTTGTAAGACCTACCGAAAAGTTTGGAATAGTAAGTCTATGTCTCCACAGGAAAACACAATAGCTGGTTGTATACAGTTAACAGTAGTCTTCATAAAAGAGGGTGGACCTTTAAATGAGGAATGATTCGTTGTTACACAACAAGTAATAGCATAAAGCCAAAATATTTTAGTACTTTAAGCGCGAGCGAAGATGCGGGCCCCGCTAGTAATATATACTTAAGATAAAACAAAATTAAAAAATTAAAAAACCTCTGAGACAAAATAATAGTAATAAAAAAAGATTATTTGTTAGATTCTATGTACCAGTCATCACTCCACTTTCCTCATAAATCTAAGGATGGAAGGAAGGATGAAGACGACGCCCGAGAACATGTCGTGGGACTTCTATTATCGGATGTGGCGAAAAGAGGCCTTCTGGACTGGAAACCGATCTCAGACCGAATCATAACAGCACATCTGGCAGGAAGAAGATTTACCAGGCGATTGGAACAAAGGCCTTCTTATCACTGTACCAAAAAAGGGGGAACTCAGTCAATGCTGTAACTGGAGAGGTATTTTTCTTTCGGACTTTGCTTTTGGTCACGTCCAAAGTGCTCTGAAAAGTCATTTTGGATAGACTCTCACAGGACGTCAACCCCTTCATACGCAGAGAGCAAGCAGGATTTCAGCCCAATCAATCGTGTACAAATCAGATCAACATCCTTCGTATCATACTAGAACGGGCAACAGAATGGCAAAGGGAGATAGTATCTCACTTTTGTAGATTTCGAAAAGGCATTGTATACGGGCGAGGTGGGCCAGCATCTGGCCTCCATTGCGTAAAATTAGCTTCCCAGAGGAAATAATTAACATCACAAGAATTATTATTGTAAAGTGACACATAAAAGGCTCATTTCGGAGGACATAGAGGTACACGCAGGCGTAAGACAGGGTTGTCTCCTTTCACCACTTCTCTTTCTTGTCGTTCTGGATGGTATTCTGCATAATGCCACGGCATTGAATGAGGCATAATCAAGTTCTTAGTAGACCTGGTCTCTTGAGCCACACTAGCACATGAGGCCAAATTGAACGACTTACGAAAGGAGGCAGCTAGCACGGGGCTCAAAGTAAATATAAGGAACACACGGGAAATGAGGAGCAGAGAAACGAGTACACTCCCGTTTGTGATCGGCACAGAGGCAGTGGAACTCGTCCATAAATACACATACCTCGGTAGCTGCGTGTCAGAAACAGGACGAACCGAAGAGGACATCACTAAGAGAATCGCCAAAGCACGAGCAACCCGTATGGCTCTCACACAATACTATGTATTGAAAAAAAGTAGTCAACGTTGAGAGTCATCGTTGATCTCAACCTTGTTTTAAAACGACGTAACGACGTTTTGCACGTATAAAAGCAAATCTAGAATCAACCATTCATTGTGTAATCTTATAAAATTCGCCTGTCAATAGAATCAACGTTGTTTTTGTTTATTAATATGCTAATACTTTATGGTTTGTGAGCATTCCTGCATCTTCTAGTGGGGGCAGCTGCCCCCCCCCCCCTGCCCGTACCTGGCTACGCCCATGCAACCATTCATTGTGCAATCTTATAAAATTCGCCTGTCAATAGAATCAACGTTGTTTTTGTTTATTAATATGCTAATACTTTATGGTTTGTGAGCATTCCTGCATTCTCTAGGGGGGGGCAGCTGCCCCCCCCTGCCCATACCTGGCTACGCCCATGCCTACGAGTAGTTTAATGGTAAGCTACGAGACTTCCTACAAAGAGTGATACACATATCAATGTATGTTATATTTAAAATGAAACGTGTAATATTATTTTAATGAAAAAAACTTAAATTCTAACTTAACTTTAAGTACTATTTAGTAAAATACACAGCTACGTTCTTATCTATTTCTCTGATCGTTAAAGTGCTAATCACTACTAATAAAGGGGCGAAATGAAGAAACCCTCGGTAACTGGATCGCTCGCATTTATTAGCATTTGAGGATATATTTAAAGCGTTTGGGGGATTTTTTGCTTTGAAAATCGCGTTAATTTAGCAGCCATTATTCAAATAAGTTTTTATAACACCTATTAAGGTAAGTTGCGTTAAGGAACGATTTGTTGAATTTAATTACTTTTATCAGAAATGACTGAAGAAGATACTTTTTACTAAAAATAAGCGGCTAAATATAAAACTTAATTAATAAATTTCCTTACTAATATCATTATCATTGAATATAATATTGTATACATATGTATTTTCATTGCTATTTTGCTTGTATTTAGATACATTTTCAATAACGGTGTCCAACATAAACGCCAGACGTATTTAGAAGCACTAGAGAAGCCCAATTTATGCAGACATGTTACAGTGAAACATAATATTGGTATACGCAGAAAGCAAATTACTAAGGAGCAATGTTGCTGTTATGTACTAGGGTCATAAACGTATAATTTAACCGTAACATATCATCATATGTCGAGCTCATGATATACGAGCATTTTCTATAAAAATAACAATTAGGCAACAACTAGAAAAATATTTTTCTCCAATTATTTAAAGTACCTACCTATTAATTTTCATTCACTTCTCATCTCCTCATCTCAAATTTATATAATATAGTTTAAATATTATGCTTATTAAAAAAACTCAGTTGGATTTAAATTTCTCAAAAATATAAGAAAGAACTGAGTAAGGTGTGATGTCTGAGTTCTACCCTAAGTACCACAAAATAATAGCCTTAGTTCCGCGTTAAAAAATATTATAATTACCGATTGAAGAGTATAGCGGCTACTACGAGGTTATTAGATGATGTAATACGTGCCAGCCTTTTTGCAAGCAACGTTGTTTTTTTGTCTCCTTTTAATTTCCTTTACGAGCTTACAATGGCCTTCATAATAGTATCGTACCTTTCATTAAGTCTCATTTGAGCCTCTGAATGGTAGTCTCGACTCATAATAGGAGGAAACGTTAGACGTTATACCCTTAAGCCTTTGTGTACACTTACATCGTTCGCTAGCTCTTTTCATTGGTCATTCGTGCTTACGTTCCAGCGTAGGTTGTATGAGGCTTTATTAATAAGCACTCTCTACTCTATAATAAATATTTGCGTGCGGTTGGTGCACTTTCTAATTCGCTTTTACCAGCTCTGCTTTTATGCCTGCAACATATTGTTCTAACCAGTCATTACGACCGTATATTGCATATAAAAGGTAGATATGAAATACGTTGGAATTAAAGACGTACATTTGATGAAAATGTTTATATACATTTATCCCGTGTTTTGGCATTTGATTTGAACCTTTGAATTTGTAAGCTTAGGGTTAGTTAATAAGAAGTGTGTGTATTTAGCCTTTTTTAAATTCCCACTGCTGGGCACGGGCCTTTAACACGAGGGGGAATGAGAAATGTATGTGAGTGCAATTTCACATGTAGTGACAAGAGCTTAATCGTGGAGCCTAAACAAAGTTGGCTATTTTAAAAGCAATAACTTGCCCTCAAATTCAAGTCGTTTGGACTTTTTATTTGATGCCAACACTCTGCACTATGTTGTATTAAGCGACAAACATCCAATACAAATCAACATCTGTTGACAAATTGATAGAACAACGATGAGGACAAAATATCTAAATACGGAATTTTATCAGCCAGATAAAAATAGAATATTAAATGATAATAAAAGAAAAACAAGTTTTGGTTTCAATGTAAACAAAAAATCGTAACAGGGTTTAACAGAAAAGGTCGGATTAAAACAGCGTGGGACTTCTATCATTTCTTTGTTAAAAAAAGTCTAGCTTTACCAATAATAGAATTTGAAAATGTGAAATTAGTTATTTTCTCAGCACCACATGCTTAACATAGTACGCCTACTTCTTTGACAGCGGTCGCGGGTTCGCGTCCCGCTGGGGGTAATTTGTCCTAACTTGATATTTATCTATACATATTAAACTGACTCATAGTCGAAACTGTACATTTTTTTTGTAAATCTCGTTGCAATAGTCATTATTATCGATACAGAGAATGAATCTCTGTCTCACGTTCTCACGTTCTCTGTCTCTCATCTCTGACGACACGTTTGGCTCAGTTGGTAGTGACCCTACTTTCTGCGCCAGCGGTCGCGGGTTCGAGTCCCGCTGGGGGAATTCATATGTTGAGCACGAATGTTTGTACTCCAGTCATGGGTGTTAATATTTATAATATGTATGTATTTAAAATTTATATGTGTAGTATATCAACTATCTGGTATCCGTAATACAAGCCTCGTAGCTTACCACGGAACTAGATGGCACTGTTGTAATAACGTTCCTTTTATTCTTTCTCTCTGCCCAAAGGTTGCCTGGAAGAGATCGCTCTCTTAGCGATAATGCCGCCTTTTGTACTATTTCTACTTAAATTAGAAATGTTTTAAGTGAATATGTGGTGTGCAATAAAGAATATTTGATATTTTGATTTGATATTAACGTCCCAACATATTTATTTATTTATTATTTTATCTACAGCTAGTTTATAATAGTTTTTGTCTGTCAGTCTGTTTAAGCCGCATCAAGAGAAAACCACTGGACAGATTTTGATGGAATTTGGTATGATGATAGCTGATTATGTACTTTACTTTTTACTGTGAATATCTCGAGGATGAGTTTCTAATAATTATAATTATTATCTTCTCTGTATGCAGTGGTAGCCCAGCGGTAACGCGCTCGCTTGGATAACCGAGTGATGCGGGTTCAAATCTGGGTCTCGCACCTCTGATATTTTTACGTGCGAATCATTTCTATCATGATTACCACTTGTTTTACGGTGAAGGAAAACATCGTGAAGAAACCTACATGTCTGAGAAAGCCAAGCAAGTTTTCGAAAGACATGTGAAGTCCGCCAACACGCACTAGGCCAGTGCGATGGATGGCCTGATCCCCCTCGTACTGAGGGAGGCCCGTGCCCAGCAGTGGGACGTTAAAGAAAAAAGGGCTGATGATGTTTATCTTCTCAGTCAGTATTATTAGAAAACATGGTGGTTTGAAAAGGAATTTAGTATTGATAGTTTGATGATATTATTAAATTAGTAAATTCAACTTTATCATATGGCAAAGAGATTTTTCTTTAATTCAATAATGATTACAAAGTGGTGAAATAATTATGTACTAAATTAATTTTAAAGTGACATTTTCACATATATATGTTATATTATATTGTGTATTTTTCGTTTTCATTGTATGTTTTAGTTATATTATTTTTCTTAAGAAAAATCACAAATATTACAATTTTTTTGTAAATCTAATGTAACAATATAATTCATTTATAAATCTGGCTCCCCAACGAGACTTTAGGTAAAGTATAATACACTACAAACTGTATATTCTGTTTGTGGTGAAGATGCAAGTATTCATTAGAGTTTACGGCTTTAGGTACCGACCACTACTTAGTACTGGCCATACGTACAGGTATTAATGCCATTATATATGTTTGTATTTTGTAGCCCAGACGTAATGTACTCGCTTAGAAAACCGAATGAGGCGGGGTCGAATCCCGGGTCTCCCACCACTAATATTCACATAATACGCAAATCATTTTCAACATGATTACCACTTTTCTAACGATGAAAGATAACACCGTGGGGAGGTAGAATATAATATAACCTACGTGTATGAGGGACATGTATAGTCCGCCAACCTGAACTTAGCAAGCTTTGACTATGGCCTGATCTCCCTCTTATGGACGGAAGGCTGGATACCCTGATGAAGGCTGGATTATTTATTTATTTTTTATATTAATAAAAATATATGTTTGTTGATAGTAATGTGTCAAAAATCCTAACATAGAGAACATAATTTTATCAATAAATTGACTAACTGTGAAAATATTTTCAATACTGATATATTTAAAAATGATAAATCTAACAAATTTTTTTTATTCTGTTTGCCATTTTACCCATACATGTCTATTCATCTTAAAGCCGTCGACTCGGAGTTCATCAATCACACCACGCTGTAGTCACAGGCGGCTCGTAAAAAAGTAATATAAAACATACACCTGAAAATTAAAAGGAAGACAGTAAAAGATAAAAATGATTAATATTCTCGAGAGAAACTTTTTCAATTCTTCTGTGGAAATATAGATAGGTTGTAAGCGGCAGTGAGTGGTGAACTTTTTAGAAATGAAGCAGAGTGGCAAAGTCGAGATGTAATGCTTTCAGACGGTCTCGAAGAAGCGGCAAAGATGAATGGCTTTCAATATGAAATTGAATTCCGCGGTTCATTGCTTTTCAATTTGTTGGAGGGAACGTTGCTCGGCGTTTACCTCCGATACTTCTCAGGTGCCACTATATTCTACACAATAGCAGAATTTGAGACTCTCACATACTATCGTAGAGTGTTATTAATTAGTTTAATACATTTAGAAAAATATTCCAAATTTTTAAATAATTTATGATGTTTGTGTACGATACGCTTATATAACAATTATTAAGCTACGACTTTTGTAATGTAGTTTGGCTGAGTGGTTTATCTTTTTATTTTCTTTTATTTCAATTAAGTCAATATACCTAAATAATATAGCATATCACTATGCGATCCCACTTTGACGACTATTTAAAATATAAAAAATAAATTATTTTTTTACCGATAAATAATAAAATTTAGTTGTTGTTATACAAATTTCATTAAAATTATACAATATTGATACATTAAATTATCCCAGATTTAGAACGTCAGGTTGGCTTATCAAGAGCGCCATCTTACCTGTTTAATTCACAGCCCACCTGTGTACATACCTGTTATGTAAGGTACACGTATATTGAACTAATTTTGAACGCGATGTTGTTAAACGTAACTTTATTTCAAACGTCTTTGGAATGTTCTAGGGCTAGTGATTTCGGTAAGTAAAAATACCTAAAAAAAATAAAAAATAAATAGCTTAAAATTCTATGACAGGGTAGAATATGAAAAAACATTTCATCATTAAATCTACCTAATCAATTAAAACTGTCTATCTAAGTTTTTAAGATTATTATCGTCGTAATTATAGTTAATATAGTACATATCTATATAAGTCTATCTTCTATCAATGAATGATGAATGTTGCTAAGCGCAAAACTCAAGAATGACTCGACTAATTCGTCTATTTTATATTGTATGTTTCTTAAGGTAGGTACACGAAAGAGCAGCAACATTTTTTTTATATAAACAAAGTTAGTAAAAAATTGAACCAAAGGGACGAACCCGAGCAATAATCAAAAATAAAAAATAAATAAATAAAGCCTTTTGCCTTTAGTTGTTTTCGTTAAGTTTTGATTCACTTATTTTCAATGAAAAATGTTTATTATTATATATTTTCTTGCCAGCCCTGATTAGAATATCGAGCCCCGCTATAATCGTTGAATCGTATTACCATTACAACTGTCCACGGCGCCAGCTGCTTCAAACAACTTTATTTCAGAAACGAGGGTCCCTACTGGAGTTTAATTCGATACTACAGACTGTTGTGATCGAGTTTCAACTTATAATGATTCAACTTGAAAAATAATAACTTGTCTCTTGCGGTTTTGCGGAAGATAGCGCTTTAACTAGACGATAAAATAAATCGCACTTTACGTCATAAAGTGCGATTTATTTGAGATGTAAGATTTCTTAATAGCTTCAGGATTTGAGAGTTAATATTGTGCTTAGAAGATAATGTTATGAAAATTATTTAATCTATTATTATTCTTCGTTTCTTTAGTTTAGTGGCAATGTCTTGTGACATGGTATGTTTAATGATACACTTTTTGTTATAATTCATAACAACTTATTACATAATTTCTTACTTAGATACGAAACATTGTACTCCATTAGCACCACCCAGTTTCGTGAAAATTACATTTCATGTTAACTTATTTTTGTTTCTACACGAGACGCTGCTGACAGCGCCATATATTCGCTTACCCGTAAAATAAGAAAGTACCAAGCTTTGTTATTCTTAATTTTAGTTTTTATTATTTTTTAAGGAGAACCAAAATTTACTACAAACGCAATATTTGTTGAAGTGTAATTTATGATAAATAAACAGCACATATAAATAAAATTGAATTGTCTGCTTTTAATTTTAAATAAACAGATTTTTCACCAAATGCACATGAAAGTATATATATACGTTATTTATACAAAAAAAAATTTTGTCTGCCTGTCTGTTTGTTCCGGCTAATCTCTGAAACGGCTGAACCGATTTTGATGGAACTTTCACTGGCAGATAGCTACTGTTATAAGGAGAAACTAAGCTACTTTTATTTTATTATAATATAATTGGCTAAATAAAAATTTTTTATAACACTCTTTTTGATTTACGTGAATTTTTGACATTTAAATGAAACTGTCTTTTCAGATTTTGTCTCTCTCATGCCCATGATTACTGTAAGGCATTGGAAATGTCGAGAACCAACAATTAAAACAAATCTATCGTAGCCGCAAATCAGTTTATAATAGTTTTTATTTAAAATTTAAATATGTTGACAAGGCTGATTTAATGTGGAAATAGAAGCCTACATTTCCTTTACTCTGTAATTTAATTTAAAAATTTATATTATTTTGTAATTATTAATTAATTAAAATTTCTTATTCGAAGAAAAATATTTAAAAGGGAGTGAATTCCTGAGGAACCTTGCTTTTAGAATGTTCAGTCAGTGAAAGAGTACTTAGAATCAATATCTCATCTCGACCACAAAGGTATTTTTTACACGAGAAGCTTTTTAAAATTGTGATGATAATGATGTCTTAATCGATTTCTCTTTGAACAGTGACGATAGCAAACGCGGGAGGTATTAAGATGCACAAGTGTACGATCACAAACCACTATGCACTACATTCTCAAATTCTGATGGCATAATAATTCGACACGACCGAACAAATATCAGGTATATATCAATGTAATTACTGCTGAACTATTATTAAGATATAAATAGGATATAATATAGATTATTTTTTAATTGAAAGACTCTATATTATACAATTGACACACCCTAGGACTCGAACCTACGATCCCTTGATGATATCAGAATGATTGCGCTTGAATTATTTTGAGACCGTTAAACGAAATTGGGTAAAACTTGGCATAAAATAGAGCATAGCCTAAAGATACCATGAATACTTTTTTCATATATAGTAATGCGTTTTTATATAATAATAAATAGAATATTTAAGTGCTGAATATTTGATGGTCAAATTCATTTAATGAAGTATTTGATTTTATTTGAATTAAACCACGGAATCTAATTATTATGATAGTAAATTGTTATTAAAGGACCTGCAAAGTAACCAAAATCATAATTTAATTTAAGGATGAATAATTTATATTCGTACACAAACAGGTAGGCGAATGATCGATATTCTCATTACTTGCATTAAAGTGATACGTACGAGTATTTCAAATAAAACTAAATAAAAAGTCATCCCATAAATCCTCATAATCAAACAGCTAGGTCTACAGTATTACCGAATTTTGTTTACGTATTTGGTTACACGGTCTCAGTGGGCTCCTAGTAATTTAAAAGGGGAACAGGCGATATTTCGAAGAGGAATATTATTACTTGGTTACCTGAAAATCTGTAGTGTGAAATTACATGGGGTAAAATCCGTTGCGGATACCGCCAGCGAGATAGGCCGCACTGAAAGTTTAATGTAACGACCCGTTGCCTAGGAAAATCTACGTTGGTCTTGATTTCGGTTTTATGCGGCTTTTGAAGTGAAGTGCTCATTTACCTGAATAAGTAAGCAAGTTCGTACAATTAACGACATCTTGATACTTGCTTGTGAGCGAGATTGATTTCTGAAAGGAAAATGGGAATAACTTTTTAATGCACGTTGAGATTCACATAATAATATTTAGTTACATCGGTTACCTTTATTATCTATACTATACTTAGATGGTGAAATATTTATTACATTTACTTACACAACGTAAAAATTATGGACATGATACGTTTTAATTATACTAGCTTTACCCTTTTATATCTAAGGTATTTTTAATACATTTTATCCTTATTTAAGGTTGTCTTTTTTTAATTGGTTAGCTCCGAATTTTACGTTTACTTCTTTGTTTAGTGTAAGTTTCGTTTGTATATTATTTATAGAAATTTTTGTCATCATTAGGTACAAGGTAAGACCTGGCTAGACCTGGGAAGGTTTTTAAAAAGGTATCATTAACGAGCGATCGGTGTCGTCTAATTAAATGGTAGAACTTGAAATTAACTGTTTATATAAGCAATGTCACCGAAAATGTGCTGTACATAATAATAAAGTAAAGTTTCCTTGATACTTTTTATAAAGTTTTAAATTTACATTTGAAAGCGCTTGCTGTTGTTATATCGCTGTGCTCATGAAATGCCTAAATTGCAGTTCTTTGACATACTAATGGTAGGTACGAATAGTAACTCGGTAACTTTCAGGATAAACTTTGTGGGTATGCGTCTTAAACTTTGACGTACCTGGACTAGAGACTTTCGACATACATATGCAGATTGCACATATTATACTAGTGCACCTAAGCGCTTATTAAACTTCGAAATAATTTATTTAGAAATAGTTCGCCAGCCTGTACATGACTTCAAGAAGTACAATAGGTATGTATTCTCGCAGAAGTTTTATACAATTCTTACTCTCTATAGTTAGAAGACTTAAGTGTCTGGAAGTTCTATTAAAATCGAACTTCAATCAATTTTTCATCTATTTTTTTAGTTTTTTACTCTGGAATAGCTGGACATATTTTGATTAAATTTAGTACAAAGAGGGACATTACATCCCTTGACATAATGTCTTGGAGAACCACAAACGCATGCAAATATGCTATAACTAGGCATCAAGGAATGCACCCGAAGCAAGGATAAGGTTTATATTCAATCATATTATTTTGTATCCACTATCCTTTCATGTATATTTTGTTGATGTTAATTAATTTAAAGAATATTTAAGCTTTTGGTTTTCACTAAATTGCACTTAAATATTTTATGTTTGTGTCACTAAAAAGATAAGTCTCACGTAATTCGTTTATTCCAAAAACATTCAATATATTAAGTGGTAAATATGTTTTAAAGTTGCCTTTAATTTAATGCATATAAAGCTTTTCAAATAATTATACGGTAAAAATATTTGTATTCCAATTTCCATGAAAAATATTATTTCCATTACACAATACGTGTAAACTTAAACGGTAATTCAATTTATATAGAAATATTAAAACGAAATAAAGGCCACGGGCAATAGGCATACGAGTATGAACAAGTACACATACGCTTCCGTATACTGCGGTTTTATAATTAAAGCCTAAGGGAAACGAAAAGTTAAATAGCAGAATAGGTCGCTATTTTACTGAAATGCTTTAGAAAAGAAATAATTTTCATTTGCAATAATGTCTTAGAGAAACACTGCTTACACTTAGGTACTCTTATATTTCAACATTAATAATATTAACCTAATTTAAGCCTTTTTGCTCTCATACATAGTCTATAGAAATTCTTGCATTTATTTAAATCTTTGTATGAATGCAGTCTATTATTTACATTATTTATTTATTTATTTAGGTTTGCTAGTGGTTATTACATTAAATATATGAGTTAAATTAAAACTAAAAAAAAAATACAATGATGCATAACCGTTTGAAAGCAAACACAACATACCTACCCAATATTTTGCCCGTTTATGTAATCTAAACTTAACTAATAAAAATATAATTAATAGAGTTTTAAATCAATAATTAAGTTGACTAAATGAATTACATTGAATATAAAATATTATAGAAGACAATAAATTAATAGAGAAAAATAAATATCTATAATTTACACTGCATAACAATTTTTAAAAACTAGGTAAATTTTGATTGAAAAGTAACTTACGAGTAGTACTGGACACTATTAATGAGGAGCAGAACAAAGCTTATGTAATAATTATTGTTGATTAATTACTTATTTTATTTATTTTTTATGATTAAATCTAGATATAAGTCAACCTAGATTGTAATTCTAAATCTGATGGTTGCTACTCTCGATTTGTGAGGTGAGTTGAAATTTTAAGAGTATAAAGAGACGTATGAATGTAGATATCTAACTTGTCTTAGATTATTAATTTAAGCAAAACTACACAATACACATACGCCAACCAGCTTGTTTGGGAAAACGTCCTAAGCGAGTTCAAATCCTGGGTCTCGCACTTTTTATATTTTCATATTCACAACATGACTTACGGAGAAGGAAATCATCGTGAAGAAACCTGCCTGTCTGAGACAACTTAATAAATTTTCGAAGGACATGAGAAGTTCGTCTGATTATCTCGTATTGAAGGGTGGTCTGTGCGCAGCAGTGGGGCGTTAAAATGGGCTGAATACCTTACCAGATACCAGATTATCTTCGTACACTACATACAAAATCTTAGATAATATTATTCTTTCGTTACATTTTAAGGTATAAATGTAATCGACAGTAATACGTGCAAACTGAATATTAAAAGCCGTTTCCGAGGTAATAACATGTCTCATAATTCTTTACGGTAGGTATTCCTTTAGGATCGCTATGGCATTAAGCTTTCGTTTAAGTGTTAATTAAGCACTAGAAAGTGCATCTTAGCACTAGACTTTTCTTTTTAGCTCTTTTAATCAAGCAAGAAACGTTTTCTAAAGAGAAAATTGCAAAAATGTTAATAATTTTGTAGGGAAAAACTAAGATTCTAATTCTAAAAATGAAGACTCGATTGTTTATACAATTGATGATTTTTTTTGTAATTTTTTTTATTCTTGCGTGACTTGTGACATACTCTATCTCATATATTATATAAAAATGATGGAGAATTCCTAAATAAATGTTAATAGAAAATTTGTATTGAAAACGATCTCAAGACCACACCAATTAAATATTATCTAAATTTTGAATAACTTTCTTTATCTCGTTTAAAATTTAGATTATTATTTAGTACTTATTTAGGTACTTTTTTTACTAAATTCATTTAAAATTAAAATAAAATGAAAAATATTTTTTATGTAATACCTAGTAGTGGCGAAGGGTCCATACAAGACGATTTCCACCGTCTTATCTTTTAAAAATCCAATAAAGTTTTAACTATTCTACATGATATTTATTTTTTAAATTAACATGATTACTAATTAAAATAATAATTTATAGTAATAATCCTTTTTTTAAAATAACATAACGCCTACAATAAGTCAAAATCAACAAAAATGTATACTTTGCTAAAATGCGTCTTCATAGAAATGCGGCGGTAAGACGTAGTAATTCGGCTTACCTTTTCCATACGAATTGTGTTTCACTCATACTTTTGTATTGGAACATTTTCAAGTGATTTCATTCATAATTACTCAGATTTTTGGTCGCGGTTAAGACGCTCCTGAGCAGCTTATTTTGCATGTGATTGGTAGAAAGTACAAAACGTCACTATGATTGACCAATGACAAGCAACGTGAGCAATACCAATTTTTAGTTTTACACAAATTAAGATGGCGATTCTGTTTACAAGTGCATTATTTGTGTTTTTCTTTTGTTTTATTGAGTTTTTACTCGATTTTAGCGTAGTAACTAATATAGACATATTGTGTTGAGTCTGTATAGTGTATGGTTCATATATTTTTTAATTACGGTGAGTTCTATAAGCCATTATTTGCGTATTTTATTGAAGTTGCATTGTAATTTGTATGCGACTTTGTTTTCGAAATTTGCATAAGTCAAGTAATTTGTAATAAAACTTTCTATTGAAATTGTGTGTAAATGCTAAATTAGAAAAATATTGTGTTTGTTTTCATTTATGTTGCAGTGAAAATATGTTTTAAGTTATTTTATATGCGTTTACTTCACAAAATTATTTTACGTGTATTAAACAGTTTATTCGGACTGGAAGGAAGTATTGTTATAGGATATTATAAATAAATTTTAAAACCAGTAAAAACATCTACATATTTCAAAATTTTAATTTTACTTTGATAAATAAAAAATAAATCAATCTCTTCATTAAGATAGCAAACTGACGAACTACGAAGTTCTTCAAACACTTGTCACTAGATGGCGATATTCTTTAAAATAATGATTGAATATATTAATGTAAAATTAACAGAAGGGAAAAAAGAATATTTAAATCTCACTAAATTATGTTTAGGTTGAAATTAATTATATTTATAATGAATACAAAATAAAATAATGCGGCCTTAAATCGAATCGCCTTACTTTAACTTTTTAAATGATGCGTAATGATTTCTCATAGATGGCGTCAATAATATTTTTATATTATATATTGACTATTTTGCTATAACTTTACATAAAATTAAAAAAATAAACATGTCTTACGAACACTTTTTTACTTTTTAATTATTACAAAAAAAATATTCACTACAAAATAAGGGATACTTACGAGGTACTAGTAGGTACTAGGTACTAGTAGATAGTAGATACTAGGTACTTTTGCATCGCATTTATTTATTTAGTTTTTGTCATTTTTTTGGACAGCTTACCTATGCTAAAATTTTACCCTTCGCCACTGATACCTAGGTAGAGATACCCGAGTCTCCACTCGCATTCAAACTTTCGATTGCTACCAAACTTCAAAAGATTACCTGCTTTGCTAATCTTAAAATTACCTGAACTGAAATTGTCAAGAATTTGGAGATTTTTTGATTAGTTTATAGTCTTTACCGTGTTGATTTAAGACAAAAAAGTAAAATACAGATTTAGACTTAGATTCATGAAGTACGGTTAACAATTTAAAGGAAATAATTCTTTGTACTGGATAAAGCACTTACTCGTAACTAAGTTAGTTCAGAAAGGCCGCTACAATAGTCCTATAGAAGCGAACTTATTTCTAGGTTGCGGTATAACAGTAACTTCGCAAACATCAAAGTAGACCCTTCAAAGTGAATTGGAGCTCAGATTGAAAAGTTATTGCTTTTTAGGCTTACTTAACAAAGATTTTTACAATTGTATTCTATTACGGCTTTGTATTTTCATGATTGAATAATATTTTTTATGATTTCTGCTAACTAAATACCCCCGTACTTTATAATAGTAAACCCTGTTATAAAAAATGTTTTTAAATCAATATTTCAATAGATTTACATAACGTAGTCGAATGTACATAAAGTATTTTTGGAAATTTTTATTTATTTTTCAGATTTATTCTGTCTGTCTGTCTGTCACCGCAACACGAGAAAACCACAGGCTTTTGATTAAATTTAGTATGATGGCTAAGCTGGTTGTCTTATGTCTAGGTCCACATATAGGATAATTTTTACTGTAACCGCCGCACTCATAGTCACTTAATAGACTATTAAGTCTAAATATGACTTAATGGTTCATTAAGAGACTATAAGTGCGACAATAAGACATTTTACGTCTATTTCATTTCTGAGAAACGAATACGAACCGTTGAAACGCATCTAATTTAATACTCGTATTATATAATATACAAATATTTCATAACTTACCATTATTTTCCCATAATATTTGTGTTTAACAATGATTCGCTTGTGACATTTAATAGCATTATCGAGAGATTCATACGTAGTTAATGTATTATTGCTATGATTAATGCCTTGTGTGAATATAATCGAATATATGCAATAAACAATATGAGTAGTAACTGTGTTGGGATCATAAATATAATCAAAAACAGCGCAACAGCATAATTACACGGATAGATAGAGTATACCGCAGGGTGTAATATAGTAGCCAATATCACACCGAGTAAGTCAATCGAACTCCCAATAGATATCTAATTTATTACATTCCTAGCCCATGGGGATAAATTAGTGTAGATAATTACTTTTTAACTAATGAGGTACATCGAATTAAAAATCACTTTTAAAATGTTTTTTTTTCACTCTAATATGAATAAATTGTGTTTCTATTTAATGGGATCAATGTTCGTTAAAACGAAACTTCTTCTTTTTTTAACTTATAAAGGAAAGTAGGTATCTTTTTAATTATGTTATATTATTTAGATTTTTGGTTTTTGAATGCCTTCAGCAATCGTAGTCACGGGAAAGACTAAGGTTTTAAGCATCGCAAAGTTTATTACATACATGTCATATGTATTCGTAAAATACCGAAAAGATAGTTTCATTTATAATATCAAATAATCTCGTAAATCTAAGCAAGTATTCATTAAAACATTTATGAAATCGATTCACACAATGTGTTTCCTTTAATACGAAAACAGTATACACTATACAGATAAAATAAGTACGTTTTGTTTTTGACACACTCTAATATCTAGCATTTCTCGCGGCTCTGCCCATGTTCTATAGAGAAGAAACCAATTTCTTATTCATATTATTATTGCTACTATGCATTGAGATAAAGCTTTTCTCGATTAATAGGCTATCCAAAACTAAAACAATTTCTGTTCAAACAAATCAACTCTTCTATTATATTACTGGGACTCTCCACTCACTCCATTGTATTATGGATTCAAGTGTCAATATTTAAAATGTATCATACTCGTATTTTATTGTTCATGTTTTATAACGGGTGATTTTTTAAGCGTTTGGTTTTTCATTTGAAAAAAAAATACCATAATATAGTGTTAAATATAAAATTTACATTGGGAAGTTAAAAAGCATCACTTGCCATTTATTATTTAAAAATTATTTCATGCAAATGTTGGCCTCAACTAGGTTTTAAATGATCCATACGCAAAGTCCAATTATGAGGTAATTTTTCAAGCATATCGGCTGGCATCCGGATTAAGCTTAAATATTCTCTTATGTACGCACCCTATGAGTAGTGGATGGCTTAATATCGAATAGTGTAAAATTGGTGCGGAATTTCGTCACAACTGCTTGGATAACTCGTTTCGTATCAGTTAGTAGGCCGCCTAGATAGTGCGATTTAATGCTCTTGGACTTTTTTTTGTGGGGGTACGTAAAAACTCTTTTTTATGCAGATAAACCAGCATCAATTCGAGAACTAGAAAACAAAATATTAACGTGTTATCCGTGATATTCCAGCCGATATACTTGAAAAAGTACCTCACAATTGGACTTCGCGTATGGATCATTTAAAACGTAGTGGAGGCCAACATTTGCACGAAATAATTTTTAAAACATAAATGGCAAGTAATGATTTTTAACTTCCCAATGTGAATATTATATTTAGCACCATATTATGGTATTTTTTTTTCAAATGAAAAACCAAACGCTTAAAAAATCACCCTTTAGTATACTTTTTATCTAAGAGAATTTTACAGTACCGATTACGTCTAAATAGTACTTTGACATAATTTGTTCTATAAAGTGCGAAAGAATATGTATCGTATAAATATATGACTACTTTTGCAATAAAGCAAATTCGTGCGGCTTATTAACTTATGAAGCCGAATTAGGTTTATAAAAAACAATGTATTTAACCTCAGTTACCTTTTCATTTATAGATTTGCTTTTTTTAGAATAGGTTATCAAAGAAAGAATAGGTAAATGTAGTCAAATAATATGCTTAAGTTTTGTGTTTATTACTTACTGGTCCATTGAAGCGATTTTAATTTACCTTATTATGTACGACTGAGAGGTAGAAACGTAGAATATTTTGTAATATGTTCGCTTGGAAAACGACGTACATTATTCTGAAACCTGAAATTATTCATACACAAACCATTTTTAATATGGTCATCACTTGCCCTTTATGTCCGTTCTAAAAAACTAGCAGAAGGTATTATTTAAAAGACGTGGGAAGTCAGGCAATTTGCTAGCTAACTCGGTCAACTATGACCGGTTTATCCTCTTGAGATTGGGAATAGGCCCATACGCCCCGTGGACTGTTAAGGGGCTGAATTATTATAATCCTACACTATTTCTACTTAACGAAGGCTATAACGTTATATATACCTACATGGATGGAAAAACATCTTCTTTTAAAATTTCGCAAATTATTTAATACAGGTATTCGTAAGATTTTAATTAATTTAGCAAGTTTAATTGGAGCTCCGTATCAATTAATTGAGATTAAAAAAATCTGTTGCCGACACAAAGACTACGGAATATTCTCAATAATTAGAAGCGATTGATTAAGGCGGGCTTAATCGAAAAGCCTTTGGTTTCAGTCCTCGTTAAAATAAAACCATATAAAGGCAGATTTTAACGTTTATTTATTTATTATTTATTTATTTATTATATACGTCGATAAATTATTGGATTATAATATTATATGCTTACTTTAAAGTTCCTTACGTATAATTGGACACAGAATTGGATACGGAGTGCAAAGCGGTACGATGGTTTTACGTCTCTTTTGCTTCTTTTCTTTTCGCTATTCTAATTAATATCTAGTTATTTGTTATTTACAATTTTGACCTAACATTCTGTTAATAGGTACTAAATTCATTTTACGACACTGGAATTTGGAAGAGGAAGATGTATAATAAAAGAAGAAGCAGAAGAAATGCACGAATGGATATTAAAAACAAAAAAAACTACCAGATGGTCCGTAAAAGAAAAAACGATAATGGTCAAAAAGATATCAATAATCAAAAAGCGTGAAGTATATTTGAAGAGCAGACACAAAAGAGGTGAGGTCGTTCTAATAAATCTTATTACAAGCTTAGTCCTATCCACACATTTTCCAAATTTTTTATAAAAATATTAAAAGAAACTTTGCGACATTGCCAGCCCTTGCTCTTTATGTTTTTTTTATATATGGCATCGATTATTCAGTTTCTGTTTAGGCTCCGTATTGGTGATATATTTTGTTTACTTAGTGACCTCACCAGTGTATACCACATATATATAATGTATGTACATTGTACGTTTATACCACACAAGTTTCACCACGGGCCGCAACTTAGAAAACAAAGTTTAATCGATGGCGGGTAATTAATGATAGCTTTCACAGAAAGGAATCCCTTTTCGTCTCTATCTCTCTTAAATCTCTAGGGTCTTTACGAGTAATATTAACATGTAAATATATTGTACGCTATTTACTTAAATTTGTAAAATCTATCAATACAATACGGAAAATGGTTTTTTCTTCAAAATTAATGAATAATAATAAACTTTAAACATTATATCATTTTATGTATTTACGCCAACCAACACATACAAACGATGATGATTCCAGTAGCGATAGAACTCTTCTACTTTAACATCGCATCGCAGGATCGCTTACATTCAACTCAAACTCAACCATGCTACCGTATCGAGGTAGAACACAACAATCATCGGTTGCTCCCGCGGTCCATTCTGCTGTCAAAGAAGTACTAGGAGCAACCTGCATCTTCCCTAATGTGTGTTCACCTTGTTGCGGCAGGGGAGCTCATTAGTGACCGGCAATCCAGCCGAGGGTGAAGCCAAGAAAGGCACAAGACATAAATGATATTAACATTTAAAATTCACTAAAGTTTAAGTTAAAGTAAGTTTATGGCTTAAACACGACTAATAAAAAGCCCTAAAGCTCTGCCGAAAGTTAAACTTATCTTCTAAAAATATTTTTTATATAACTTTACTTCCTTATAATTAAATTAAAAAGACTAGAAGTGCTGTGAAAGTATGATAAAAACCAACTTATAGAAGTTTGAAGGAGGTCAGGTGTTTCATTTGATTATCTGCTCTAGCGTAATTTTAAGCTTCACATTTATTATCTTAAAATTTTTGTGCCCTGTTATATTAAATCATTTTATCATATAAAACCGACTTAAAAATACATAAAAGGACCTACAAATCAGGATGTACTTATGCATTTATAGTTATCCTGGTATTGCTGACTAGATGGGCAATACAAAAATATTATTCCAATCTTTTATAATATTTAATTATAAGTTTATATTTCATTATTTATTTTTTTATATATATTATATATATATTGGCCAGTTCATTTTGAGTTATACAGATATTTTAAAATTTCATCATCAGCAGCCCTTTTTTTTTAATGTCCCACAGCTGGGCACGGGCCTCCCTCAGTACGAGGAGGATCAGGCCATAGTCCACCGCGCTGACCTAGTGCGTGTTGGCGGACTTCACATGTCTTACGAAAACTTGCTAGGTTTTCTCAGACATGCAGGTTTCCTCACGATGTTTTCCTTCACCGTAAGACAAGTGGTAATCAGAATAGAAATGATTCGCACATGAAAATATCAGAGGTGCGAAACCTGGATTTGAACCGCATCACTCGGTTATACAAGCGGCGCGTTACCGCTGGGCTACCACTGCCTTCATTTTATAATTTACCAGTATTATAATGGAAGAAAAAGCTGAGCGAAATTTAAAGCTTATTAATTTGTAATGATTCAAATTACGGCACATTATTTTAGATACCTATATTCAATATCTAGGTTTTATGTCACAAAAAACTAAAAACATTAGTTTTAATGCTACTATACTGAATTGCAATATCCAGCAGATTTTCTTAACATAAAGTTGTTAGTCAGTAAGTCTTCATTGAATCGCAAATGTATTTTAAATTGGATAGGATCTACAATGCTTTCTCACGCTATTGTAAAACCCTAAGTGTTTTACACTTTCAAGTAATTGTAAGTTATGATATTATAATGCCACGAAACTACTTTTACATAAAAAGTTTAGGGTTATAACATTTTTGATGACAAATCATAAAAAATAAAAATTTGACCTATAAATAAAAAATAAAAAAATCTGGAGAGGGCCACTATTATCACCTAGCGGAATAAAAAATAGCCTACGACCTATTCTCAGACCTAACAAATGTGCACAAAAAAATCATAAAAATCGGTCCAGTCGTTTCGGAGGAGTTCGATAACAAACACTGAGACACAAGATTTATATATTAGAAGAAGATTACTTAATATTTATAGTCTTAAATTATAAAAGCAAACATAATCACCTCGTCAGAATAAAAATATTGAAATCTTTGCTTTCTATCTACTTAATACGTTTTATACAACAAAGTCTGCGTGTGTCTGTCTAAGTGCGATAAACTCAAAAACTACATAGAGAATTTTCATACGATTTTCATCAATGGACAAAATGGTTCCTGTTGTAGATTTAGGTATATTATTAATTAGTTTTGTATAAATTAACTAAAATACGAAGATTATTGTTATTGAAAATGAAAAAATGTTATCTTCTATGTTTAATAGAATGAATTAAAACGAAGCTTTAAGCAAAAGCTTGAAATTGGTTTCAAATCAGTAGGTACTTACGCTTACATAATATAAAAGTCATGCTTAGTGGCAGTATAGAAAATGGAGTTACACACGTGCCTTAAGCGAACACGGTGTCTCTATAGACATATATGTATTAACTCCTATGGAGATCGAAGATCCTAACTTACCTAAATTAAATGTCACTAAAAGTGACTTTCAAAAGTAAACTTGATAACATTTATAGAATTCTAAAAGTAAAAACTAATTTCTTTCCAATCATATTATATAAAAAAAATATATAAAAGTTTTATCTATTTTTTTTAACTTCTTGAGAATATGTTATAAAGGCTGACACCTGTCCAGTGTCTAGGGATCGTTAATAAAACTTGTAAGTGGTATACAAGATCTCGTTTGCAATTTCGCAAAGTTCTCTCTGTAGCTTATATTTTGCAGTTTTTCTCGAGTGTAAAATTTAAATATAAAACTTTTAAGTTTCCGTCATCTTTATTTTGTATAAAAGATAAGGTTTTTTGAATTAACAAGTATCTCTACCAAATGGATAAATTTGAAGAATCTGTCTGTGAATTCTATATAAGTGCCTCTTATTAAGCTTATAGGAGTCGTTATTCAGAAAATATAAACAATATTTTCTTATTTTATAAAATAAAAAGGAAGACTACGTATTCAGTATTCTTGAGAAATACTAAATATAATGTAATATTTTTTTCACGGCTTTACCATTTAGACTATTGTTGACGAAATAATCCATTATAAGCACTACTAAAATATTAATAATACTTTTCATTCCAATGTTGTTCTCGTAATACCATTATTTATTAGATACATGTGATAATGGACAATAAAAAGGCTTTATACCACTACATAATTCTCTCTCCCACAGGTAGACTAGAATTTTCTCAAAAATTATGCAGAAATTTATAATATTTAATTTACTGTATTTCAAATAATTGTCAAACAATTATTAAATACAGAAACTAAATATAAACGAAACAAAAAAAGACTGTTACTGAGTCGATAATTTTAAATGACATTTTCACAGTCTATTGAAGCGAATATAGTTTTTATAACAATTATCACGCAAGAGCAACTCAGCAATTTTATTATAAGTATTGATATAAATTGCGAGGGTAGTTTATTTATTTTCTTTCTTAGTGGATATAGGGAAGCTTTGGCTTATCGCTAGCGGCCAGCCGGGCTCATATGAGCCGGTCACCTCACGCCTCTATTTGGGATATAAATCATGGGAAACACACATTTCCTTTCCACAAAATGCTCAAGGCAAAATGTATTTTCTTCGCGTAGTCTTATTTATAAGTAAAATAGGGTAAAGTTATATTACGGATATTGCCGTGATTGGCTTTTGCTCCGGTTTGCATACTGACTATTTACTTCAGTAATATATTTCTATCCTTATTTTATTGTCAGTACACTTTATTTATCATAATAAATGTAATTAAATTAAGAAAGTATTATAACAATTACAAGTACGTACTGTTTAAGGGAAAAGACTGACTAGGTATATTATAAGTTAATGAGACGATCTACTCTAGAAAAAACAAGAATATATTAAGTAAGATTATTATTTTTCATTAGCAATAAATCTTGCAAACTATATGAAAAAAAAATCTCAAATTTATAAAGTGATTTAATATTCTAAAAATGTTTCCGTTTCGCAAAAATGGGAACACGTTTTTAGGAGGTGTTCGAAAAGATTTATAATGGGCACGGATTCCAGGGTATCTATGGTAAATGGCGAGAGGACTTCCTAACAAATTGAAAATCAATGAACCGCGGAATTCAATTTGATATTGAAAGCCATCTCTCACGTTGGCTCCGAGGCGTCAGAGTACTTGCGATATCTCTTTGAGTTTGCTTCACATATAAAGACCAATATTCTCACGTTCAAAAGGCATTCGCGTTATGTATAATTTCAACTTCATTTTGAAAGCTTTTTGGTCTCGCTTTACACGAGGTACAACTTTGCATAATACACAATACGCATTTGAATATTGTAATATTACTATAATATATAAAATAGTATGTTATAAAAATTAAAAAAAATACCAAGACAAACTTTAAACGGCGATCTTCACACGTCTTTCAAAAACTTAGGTTCTTTCAGACATCTACATTTTTAACGATGTTTTTTCTTCGCTGTAAAACAAATGGTTATCGTGCTGAAATAATTCGCAAATGAAAATATCAGAAGTGCGAGACCCGGGACTTGAACCGGCTTCAATTGTATTTTCAAGCGAGCGCGCTACCACTGGTCTGTCAATCTTTTTGCATTGTATTTGATCTACCAAAAGATAAATTGTAACCAAAATACTTTGGTACATTATAATCTAATACGTCGATACTTTCATACTACCAAATTATTACCTATAAAAAAAATTGAAGCGATACCATAACTGTTGAAATTACTAGAAGCATTTTCAACTTCACCGTGTACTTTCCGCAAAGCTGTTAACTTTGTAATGTTCCGATAAGCCTATATACCAGTCTTCGCCAGCGTATAATTAAATGTTATACTCCGTATGTTTTGTGTGTTTACTATTATTTCTCACGCAACTCAAGCAAAATGTTGAACTTTTTATTCTGTAACATTCTTAATCCCTACTAAGCCGGACTTATTACTTAGTGATATCATAAAGTATTATTACATAAGCATTATTTTCATAAATCAAGACAGCTTAAGGTAAATGTTTTTATATCATTATTTTATATGCAAAAAATATTATTCTAAATCTGTTGAATACTAACTGTTACTTGTTATTCAGTTTACTTAATTACTGTGGAAAAATACAGAAGGTTTTTGTCTATAATTTATAATATATAGGTATATAATTCGTATGTAAGCTAAGGTGTAACGGTTTATGTCAAGGAAGTCATAAAAACAATCACTCGAGCGAGGGGTTTTTACGTAGACGTTATAACATTGTGTTAAAATGTGCGCTTTAAAAAGCTGTTTCGGAGAAATTCGATAACAAACACGTGACACGAGATTTTTATATATTAGATGTCCCTAAGCATTTCATCATACTTAAAAGTAGAATTGTCATTATTAACGAATTCAATATTACTATAGCAGACTATGTGTAAATAACATTTCATTATTATATACAGTGTGTCACGCCACGGAATGTATGAAGCACTTTGGTGCACGCTTTATTCTGAAACAATCAAATTTGCTTCGAAGCGCAATATGCCAATATTATAAAAAATAAATATGCTATAAAATTTTATCTTTATTCCTAAGTACTTAAATAGATGATTATTAATAATTTTATTTTTTTTATTAAAAGTTTTTACGTCCTAAAATTTTAGGTAGTTTGTTTTTTTGTTTTCCAAATAATTTCATTCTCCATCTTTTCAAAAATATAACATACTTGTTAATAGAGTAAATCTATACTAATGCTCTATATAAAGAGGCAGAGTTTGCTTGTTTGTTTGAACGCGCTATACGCCTATATATGACCATTGAAACGTGCTAAGAGACGGATCAAAACGACGGCTCGTCGCTAGTTTTATAGTATAATTAGCGAAAATATTGAATTGCAGTTCTGGCTTATTACATCTAATAGAAACTTTTAGATAAAAGTTAATACCGCGAGAAAATTTTATATCATACTATGTTGTTGTCGCATATCAGAATTCATTCGACAATTTTTCATTTACTCAGAAAATTAGTGTCAGCGAATGTGATCAAACACGTTCACAAATCATAGTGACATCAACGTTATTGCAAAGAGCAGAGGAGAAATGTCCGCGACTTAGTAGGTAAGGACCTATTCTCTAGGAATTCTCGTTAGTGATATATGTTACCATTCTTCAGCGCGGTTTCAACGAACTATACTTGATTTGTTCCAACTCTCTTCCTATAGCAGTAAATTTCTATCGACATGAAGTATTACTTGAAATCGTCGATTATTTGCGCGTCTATCGGGAAATAGTTTTATGGCACTATGAATTTTCGTATTATATACCTACAACTTATATTAAAGTTTTAGACACTTAATTTTGTTATTGCCACCATGCATTTTATTTGAATACCTACATTTCTAAGAAATGGGGGTTTTTCTCTCACTAAGAGGTATTTTATATGTGAACCGGATAACCATCATTGCATACCAAATGTCAACAAGAACAATCGTTTTTGAAATCAACACAGAATAGTAAACAATTAACAAAACAATTGTGCTATTGAAATTATATACATATTTATTTCACTACCAATACAATGTATTGTTTATTAATTTAATTATTTTTTAAGTGGTAGTGCCATGCTTGCTACCTTCAGGTAGCAGCCGAATGGGCCGGCACGCCCCGTATAGTACCACTCTCTCACAGAAGACCGGCGTGAAGTGGCAGCTATGCTGTCGCGTTTCGTCCGGTGAGTGAGAGTCCGGGAGGCCCACTCCCCATCCCTCCTCCCTCATCCCTCCTCCCTTCTACTCTCTCCCTCCCTTTTCTAAAAGGCCGGCAACGCATCTGCAAGCCCTGTGGTGTTGCAGATGTCCATGGGCGGAGGTGATCACTTACCATCAGGTGAGCCTCCTGCCCGTTTGCCCCCTTTGTCCCATAAAAAAAATGTATTGTAATGAATTACAAACATAGTAAGTGTTGGAACAATAACATCATCAGTAAGTATTGATTATTTCTTAATACTTATAATATATAAAAAATCTCGTGGCACAGTGTTTGCTATCAAACTTCTCGAAACGGCTTGACAGATATTTTTTTTGTGTATAGGTACTTGGTAGATCTGAGAATAGGTCGTAGGCTATATTTTTATTCCGCTAGGTGATAAGGGTGACCCTCTCCAGATTTTTATTTTTTATTTTTAGACCAAATCTTTATTTTTTTATTTTTTAATGATTTGGCATCATAAAATACTTATAGCCTTAATTTTTAATCTTATGCCATCAATTTATATTTTTAATAGTGATTAGAACCCGGGTGAAGCCGCGGGAATTGCTAGTGTTAAAATATAAAACTAGATGTAAGCTACAATAAAATTTTCCATTAATCTTATTCGTATTTTTTCGATTATAGCTTTACACTGAACAACGTGTATAATAATATTTATATTATCCAAGAAAAATAAGATGATTTTAGTGAAATAGGTTTTCAATTCAGAGTGTTATTAATGAAAACATTCCGATTATTACTATACATTGTTTTATTAAAATCATTATGAGAATACTATGAATATGATTGTATAAATTAATTTTTGAATATTTAAGATTCATATTGACTTCAGTGGATAAGGTTTATATTTGGTCTATATTTTTTCTCGTATGGCAGAACAATTTTGGCCATGCAAATATTTGTATAGGATAATATGAGTATAGATAGCATGCCGCTTTTGCGCGTCGAGATAATATATTAAATTTAAAAAAAATCTCCATTTCCATATAAATATTTTTTAATACTAATAAATTTTATTTTAACACCCAACTAAGCGTTCGCGAATACTGTGCAGAATGTTTCATTAAAAAACGCTTTAGATGCTTATAACGTTGCTTTTTTAATAACTCAGAATGCTAAACAGTATTTTAATGATCAATATATATTGTGTAACAGAAAAAACCTTAAATCTCTCGTTAACATTTATTGTATGTAAGTTACATTTATTATATATACATACATGTATAGTTAAGTTATGAAAGATTAAAAATAAGTGTTATAAAATCTTCTATTCTGATAATACCTCTCAACAGGTCCTTATCCAAATATAGCCAATTTTCCCTAGATTGATTGTTTATCCCAGTAAAGACCAGCCGTCATTCTGATCTTATCTTCCCATCTACTATAGGGTCATCCTTTGCTCCTACTCCCTTGTGGGCTTTACCATAGCGTTACCCTTTCACCTCTACCGATCCAGGTCTAGTCTTGAAGACGAGCCACATGATTGAACCATTTTTGTGTTAATGCCAAAACGTTCTGTAGGCTATTGTACTTATATTTTTAACCAAAGATAATGTAATGTTTTCTAACGCACATACAGCTATTTAATATTATAAGTAGATATTTATTACAGTATTAAACTTGAAAGAGTATGTATTTGTGTAGTGTGTCATCATTCCTAGATGCTAGAGTAAAGAGACTATTAATTGACGTAATTTTCATTTAAATAATTTATTTTTTCATTTTCACTTATTTTAATCACATTTAATTGCGAGGTTTTATTTGAATATACATATTGTACTAAGAAAATTTATTAAGCGATAATTTTTATAATTTTTACCCGCTCGTTCCTAAGGTAAGCGGAACGGAAGTTTCATCAAGCAAACAAACAGACGAATCCTTTCATTTACATTTATAATATTAGTGACTTATATATTATTATAAATATTAATACGACTGTGTAAATTACTCCTATATTTCAATATTATGACCTAAATAGAAATTATTAATTTAGTTATTAAAGGAATATGCCGCCATTTTCTCGGTAAGGGATAAAGGAAATTGAATTATATGGTTAGAGATTGGATAGTATCAAAGGAAAGCCTTAACTTTATAAATATTATATTAATGAAATATAGATTACGTTGTGTAAAATATAAAAATACTCATTGGCGAACAAAATAAAACATTTAAAAAATTTTGGGGACATTAAAATACATTTAAATAAAAAAGGCTATTTTTAACTAATCTTTTACAAACTATTATGTATGTACAATGTACATTGTACACTAATTATACAAATAATTATATTATCCTTATAAGAAAGCACTTTAGAATAAGTGATCAACTTTTATCTTTAGATTCACCAAGCATTAGAAAGAATCGCTTATTGGTAAAGTAACATAATTTTTAAAATCGGATTAGTTTTAGAAGTACTGTAGACTCAAGCGCAGAGTGCAGTGCTACAAAAAACACATCATTATATTATTATATTCCCATTTCTTAGTTAGTTGCTCGTATAAGTAAGAACAATGACAGGCCTATTGGAGGAATGAAGTGCACCCAGGACCGCGATTGTAGGCTTTATTTATGGGAGACTTTCCTTGATCAGTGGTCAGCGCTCAACTGACGTAAAATAGTCTTAGACTCGTCTGATACTCTTTACTTTTGTGATTATTTTAACCCTATTTTATGTCACAAACGATTATACTTTGTAAATAAGCAAACATGCAAAATGAGGGGTGATCAAGAGAGTATCTAGAACTGATTAATTTGTATCCAACAATAATCAAGCTTACGATATAATTATACCTTCTAAATGGTCGTATACAATACATTTTAATTAGACTGGTAACATTTTGCAAATCGTGTGGTTGCTAATTGGTAATTTAATTGGCTAAATTGCATTGAAATAAAATATCATATTGTAGTTTTGACAACAGTGGTGGCAGTGGTTTTATTGGTTTCAGAACAAATACTTGCCTTTATCTATGTCTATATCAATAGTAAAGTAGAGATATAAAATAACAATACCAAGCTTTTTGTGACTTTATATGACACATGTACTAACAAAATATGTGTCTTGTGAGGAATAAAATATGTACGTTGGGAAATACATTTACTCTACCTACTTTTTCTAGGCAAGCGAGGTCCAACCTAGGCCTCATCAGTGCTTTCCAGCGTTGATTGTCGTCAAGCCCAATCTATATAATAATAATAATAATAAAAAAATATTCAAATTAAGGCAAATCAGTATTACCCACTAAAACTCAATGGAGTCTTCCTCGTCTTCAAGTGACGTCATAGGATTGCTTATGTACTCAACTACGACGGGCCTGACGGTAGGTCTGCCAGTACCCACATAAGCCAGAAAAGTATCTTGAGCAATTAGTACGATAGATACATCGCCCATAGAAATTGGCTACCTCATTATATTTCCGTATATTTCTTAGCTTCGCTTCGGAGAAACTCTCAAGTGATACCCTAACATTTTTTTGGTTCCGTAGCCAAATGGCAAAAAACGGAATCCTTATGGATTCGTCATGTCTGTCTGCCTGTCTGTCTGTCTGTCTGTCAGTCCGTATGTCACAGCCACTTTTTTCCGAAACTATAAGAACTACTGCTGTTGAAACTTAGTAAGTAGATGTGTTCTGTGAACCGCATTAAGATTTCTACACAAAAATAGAAAAGAAAATCAATAAACTTTGGGGGTTCCCTATACTTAGGACTGAAATTCAAGAAAATTTTGTCATCAAACCCATACGTGTGGGGTATCTATGGATAGGTCTTTAAAAATGATATTGAGGTTTCTAATATCATTATTTTCTAAACTGAATAGTTTGCGCGAGAGACACTTCCAAAGTGGTAAAATGTGTGTCCCCTGTAACTTCTAAAATAAGAGAATGATAAAACTAAAAAAATATATGATGTACATTACCATGCAAACTTCCACCGATAATTGGTTTGAACGAGATCTAGCAAGTAGTTTTTTTAATACGCCATAAATTATAAACCGCAATTTACCTTTCATTCAATCAACTCAAATATAAAAAAAAAACATTTAATTTCATAAACATAACCCTTATGCATAAATCGTGAACCATTATTATAGATTATGGTACGGAACCCATCGAGTGCGAGTCCGACTCGCACTAGGCCGGAATTTGTTACATACTCGTACGTACATGTGATTCTTTAAGTAGAATATTGTTATACGTACGTATAATATGTACGTGATAAGGTCTAAACCACTGAAATAAACCAATTTCGTTTTACTATTTGGGTTTTTCTTGTTATATTATATCTGTATGGGTTATACAGTCATATTTTTTAATAAAGGTGAGCTTAATTAGCAATTATTCTTAATTGCTTATTGTCTAACAAATGAAAGGCCAAGACGCGTTTATACTTAATAAGATTTTTAGCCTAAGGAAGACGTTGAAGAGATACAAATTAGTTAGATATATCAATTATTTTTAGCGACGATATCATATTACAATAAGAAAAACTTAAATTCGAAGTTATAAAAGTGTTTTTATATTTAAGTAAGGAACCATTGACTTTTCTAGGAAAACTAACGATATTTTGACTGAAATCATAATAAAGCGGTAACTTTTTTTATTACTAGGTATAGCCAACCCTTATTATTAATTCAGAGTAACAAAAATCAATGAAAAGAATAGGTTATTTACTTAAAAACTTATGTTTTTCTATGAGCGCAACTTATAATTTTAACGTCGATAAGAGAAGTCAATATATCGATGGACCGCATTGACATAATATCGGCGTGAGGGACTTGCCGCCGCGTCTATGTTCTTAAGGTATTAGTATAAGTAAAATGAATTTGTCATCGCGTGGCAATAACTATGACTTTTTAATAATTGGCCTTCGAAGGAACATGGCCTTCCATGGTCCACCCACCTTATGCCATTTTTAACCTTTAAAACAAAATAAACAAACACAAACTTTCTCACTTAAGTTAGTAATTTCAAAAGGCTGTTGAGTTTTTGTAGTTAATAACCGCTACAGCAATTTCAAACCCATTTTTATAGAAGACTAAATTTGTTATAATATTAATATAGTTTCATAAACTAGCTCAGGTACAAAACTCTTTATCCAATTAGGTAGAAATGAAATTATGAGAAATTTTCTCAAAAGTAGATTTCCACGCGTTGTTTGCATACCTTAAAAGTAATTGAATTAGTGTCACGGTTCAGTGCAAATTACTCAGGCAGTTTAAATTAACTTGTTACGAGCGAGGTCGACTTTGGCCCTAAACTTGCCTAATTTTGTGAGCGCAACATCAAACTGTACTTCGTCCATATTACCCTGTTGGTCCCATATGAATTTTGTACACTAATTAGTTCCAGTGATGTTTATTTTACTTAAGTTTGTGTACGCCACAATGATTTATAACTGCGACGAAATTCTGATAAAGAGTCTGGCCGTTGTCGTCGCTAGGTACCTATATATTATACAGCAGAAGAAGTTTGACGCTATTTATTGAGATTTATGATCAACATTCAACATGCACATTTTTGATTTGAAGCCCTCCATTCAAAAAGTTTTTCAATTTTGCGCCTTAGAGCTTTAAAGATTTAAAATTAGATTAGTTTTTAAGTTTTCAAACGTACATGTTTTGAAGCGTACCTATAAGCTTAGTGATTCATAATATTATATTCCTTTCATTATGTTAAAAGTGACGATTCAAAAGTGCTTGTAGAAGTCTATTCGAATAAAGTGCATTTTGATTTGATTTGATAATTTCTATTAAGGTTGGTAATTGAATTATGTATTATTCTATATCGATGTGGTAAAGATTTCAAATAGCTATTTGTAATAATTTATTCGTAAACAACATATTATTCTTCGTTAAAAAATATTGAATAAAAATCTGTTATATCAAACACAACTAGAAATATTTCAATTAAAACTTGCAATAGAGATCAGTATTGTTTCAATTCAATCAATCAAATAATTCCACAGATACACATAATTAAAAACCATCAATACGCAAAAAATGTCTTGTATATA
This sequence comes from Boloria euphrosyne, assembly GCA_951802675.2. Lineage (NCBI taxonomy): Eukaryota > Metazoa > Arthropoda > Insecta > Lepidoptera > Nymphalidae > Boloria > Boloria euphrosyne. The sequence continues at coordinate 6,483,346 of OX637878.1, forward strand.
ACCTGTACAAAAGATAGAGTGGAAACCTTTATATATATTTTTTCACTTTCTGTATTTTGAGAGTCAGTGCTTAAATAAATCTTAAGATAAAATTTGAATGAACAAACAACCATAAGACACGACAAACCTGCAGAATATTTATATGCTAAGAGAAAACTTTGCATATTAACTCTGGGGAACTGAGAATGTACACTAAAAACTTTGAGAGAGGTAGAAAGATGTGTTATACCTCGTTTTTGTGTTTATTATATTTGTACCGTAGTACAGACCACAGTGTAAAAGTGAAACTAGTTTGGGGACAGGTGGTTAAACGTGAACGAAATTGTTTTGAATGCGTCCAAAACTAAATTAAATTACAAAAATAACGAAGCGTACAAATATTTTGTATAAAATTGAATATCTTTTATGAGTCATAAAATATATTATTTAACGTTTATATAGAATGATACTTTACAATTTAAAATATGAAAAGGATTACAAATCAGGGTATATAAATAACTAATTATAATTAATAAGCCAAAAAAAATTAACAGTCGGTTTCGCTTTTTATAACAAAACATAATATACTCGTATCGCCAAAGTGTAAGCATATTTTTGAAGTAAATACTTGTTAGGAATATATTACAAATCTAAGATAAAACAATTAGTTTCAATAAATCTTATTTAAAGAAAACTCTGCAAGTTTAAACTAAGATGCATGGGACTGATGTCAGCTAAGAGTAATATGGGTGAAACGAGATACTACTGACTTAAAGTAGTTTGTGTTAACGACGAAATATCTTATTTTCTTATGTGATTGATTTAAAATAAGAATATTTGATTAAAACATAGACTAACCCGCTTTATAAAGGAACGTCCCTCCGCCACGTCTGTCTGTCTCCGATAAACTCAAAAAAACAATAACATTAACCATGTTTGTACTATGTACCAAACAGATTTTCAAATGTTTTTTATTCCATGATTTATGGTATATAAGGTATAGGTATATAATTTACTAAATTTTTAAGTAAATTTGCGAAGCTTTGTCGATCAATTTTTTGAAATGAAAACCATTAGAGGTAAGGTTAAATCGCTAATGATTATTAAGTAACGCGCTTGGTTCGGTTCAATTCTCGGGTCTTGCAGCTTGATATGCTTACTTATGCCCTAATCGTTTTGATTTTCGGATCGATGATGTATTCGATTTTTTATGCACTTACATAAATCATTGCCACATTACGAGTACAAATAGAGAAGAAAAAAAAAACAGCGAGTGTGACCGTTTCTAACTCTTTAATGCTGTAAATGATTCATTTTCAGTTAAATTCATATAGCCTAAACATTATAATTATGAAAATAAAGTGCAAAGAAATAATAAGTTAATTAGTACAATTAAAGTGAAGTACTTAGAAAGGATGACTATTTCGACCTAATACAAAAACAACATAATATATCATATACAAATTCTTCTAGTTTGAAAATAAAAAATACGCAATGGTCATCCAAATACTCAAATAAAAAATTAAAAAATAATTTTCTCAAGGGATTTCGTCAAGATCCCGAAACTGGATTAAAGATGATAGATATCTTTATCTACATAAATTTATAAGACAGCTCAAATTATTCAATGGCGCTTAGGAACTTAAATGGACCGTTAAATCAATTTATTTTAGTTTAAAGGCTGAAGAAATAAACAAATTCTAGATCGCAATGACTCGTTTGTTCATCGCGAAATAAACATTTCATTATTGTTATTTACTATTTATTTATTATTTATTAGGGATGGTACAAAGCACAGAAAAAGTTGTTAGAAAAATTTTTTTTTAAATTATGAAGGTCCATTACGAGCATCCATCTGTTTAAAATTAAATTAAGAATATAGAACAAACGTGCAAATAAAAAAAGGAAAAACAAAAAACAAACAATGTAATAAAACCGAAAAAAACTTATTATCATATTAAACTACTTAATACCCTAATATTAACATAGTTACAATACGCTTATTTCTAGTTATTATATTTATTTCGTTTCAAATAGTAAACTATTATGTAATATATATAAGTACGAGTATATGCATATTCTTTCACTTCTTTCATTTTGATACAATCTTCGTATTATATCTTTGTATCATATTTTGTAACTTTTGACTTAACCTTTTCTGAATTGATAAACACTTTGCTTTTAAGCACATAAACTTGTCCCCACAGGTACCTACTCTAGTCATTTATTCTTTCTTCGTGCTCAAAGAAAGCTAGTATCTAAGCTATCTAAGGCCTTGAAGTCGAGAATGTATTAAATTCTTATGTATTTTTTATATTTTATCGTATTTTATTTATACCATTGAAGAATTCCAGCACAATATTTAAATAAGAAACAGTCGTTAAAAGTTTTAATGTACACGTTAACAGTGAAACAAACTGAAATTAATAAAAGACTTAACGTTTACACAATAAAAAAAATATACGGTGGAAACAGGGCCGCTATTTTATTACGCCTATAAATTTTATCAAAAAATCATACTATTGTTATCAATTCGAACAGTCAGAATCGGATTTCCTTGTATTTTAAATTACCATAACCAGGTATGAGATATAATTATAAGCAATTGTATACAACTTCCGTTGCGCATGTATTTGCGCCTCATTCACTATATGATTTATAGGCGTCGAAAGGCTTTAATAGCTTTCACTTTTACAGTGATTTATTATCAGCCTACTAAATATGTGCAGAATAAAACAGAACCCTATTGAAAGTCTACGATCAATACCTGTCAAAGTGAAAAAATTCAATTAAAAGGCCTCGCGAATTCTTTCATTCGATAAACGGAAGCCCTGAGAATTGAAAAATGTGTGAAAAGATTTTTTTGTATACATTATCCACCCTACTCTAATGGATTTTAGTTTAGATATTGATAAATTCTAAAGAAACATTACAATTATAGTTTTTTTTAATTTAGTTAAAGTAATTACAGTTAAGGTTGATTAGTTATTAGTTATTGAATATAGCTTCAACAGCGTCAAAATGGTTTTTACTTAAATATATACTTAATAATATACGTTTTCTATTTATAATCTTGGACGAAAGGCTTGTTAAAATAATATTAATTTTAACTTTATTCCTTCGGAATTGCTATTCTGGCATGAAAATATGCTTATTCACAAAAGCTATTAACATTTTGTATTATTGTACCGATATCCATCAACAAAAATTACTACTGGTAGCGCAGTGGTAACGTGCTCGCTTGTATAACGGAGTGATGCGGGTTCAAATCCGGATCTCGCACCTCTGATATTTTCAAGTGTAAATCACTTCTTACATGTTTACCGACTTACGACGACGGAAAACATCGTGAGGAAACCTGCATGTCTGAGAAAACCTAGCAAGTTTTTGAAAGATATGTTTCCGCCAACCAGTGTGGTGGACTACAGCCTGAGCCCTCTTGTTTGAAGCGGGGCCCGTCCCCGCCCGCAGTGGGACGTTAAAACGGGCTAAATATTATATACATCCATTAAAATTAAAACATCCATCATCTATCAAAAGTAATTTGTGGTAATCATTTTAAATTCTAACGGAAACTTGCTCATAAATGCGATCAAAATTTGACCGAGGACCTAGCCAAAGGGTTGCAATATAATTAGCAATCAGTAGGAGTTGATGAAAGTAAAAAAATAAATATAATATACATTAGTATAAAGTTAGATATTTTTAACTAAATATAATGACATTTAATCTACTACTAAGAACTGTTAAGTGTCTGGTAATAACCAAACCAAATACCTAGTAATAATAATTTTCAGTGTAAAAAAATGCGAGGCCTATATTTTTTAACGTCCTAGTAAAATTTTCAGTTGACGGAAAGAAAATATAACGGTTAGCGATGAAGTTCCACCGTGTTGGTGCAAGTTGAACCTGCCATACGTCACGTTCGAAGCCCGCCAATTTGTCTGTCATTTGCCAAATCCATACGCGCTATGAATGTTGATTGAATCTGCAAAATGGTAGGGGAGCCCACGATGCTAAATGGGGATTTACTCGAGCGTCGTAGAGACCTATTGGGATGCAAAGCTTAGATGATAAGAAGAAAAAAATGTTAAATAATATATACCTTTACATCGGTGGGGGAAGCGGCTATAGATTTTTAAATATGTAAAAAAAAACTGTTGCATGGACATCCTCGAGCGCGTCAGATATTGATAGCATCAATGCCCTACGTATTTTTAATAATGTACGTATGTTAATCTGATCGTTTGCATGATGCGGGTGGTTGTATTTAAGGGTTGAAAATGAAAAAAAATTTTTTTTTATCGAGCGCATCAGATTTTCTAAGGGAGTGTTAAGTGCACCAAAAAAAAGCTCTCATTCACTAATCTGACGACTTTGATGGGACGCAAACTCGCGGCCATTTTCATAATGTGCAAAAAAAAATCGCCATTTTGAAATACTCAAGCGCGTCAGATTAAGATATATATGGTTCATCTTTATGTTCTAAACGTACTGTCTCATAATCTGACGGTTATCTAGAGGGATTCGCCTGATCTGACAAAAAAAAATTAGAAAAACGGTTCACCTTAAAGGCCATCCCTGAAACTTCCCGCTAATTCCATTCCTGAGCGCTTAAAATTGTACTTATGACATTTTTGAGCTCAAAATATAATTTATGTGATATTTTGAGCTCGCTGAGTTCAAAGAAATAATATTTCTATGCATTTGAGCTCTCCCGGCTCGAAAGTCTGATAGAAGTTTCATAGAACACTATTTTTGGAATTTTTAAACCGCAATAACTTTTGAATGGATTATATTATATATAGCAATTTTCACGCGGTTGGCGGCATTCGACGCAGTTTTATCATCCAATATCCAAGTAATTTTGCAATTTTAATTGATCGAACCACAAACTTTTTCGGGTTCCTTTCCTTCACGATATCTCTCGAACGAATCAACTGATTTTGACCAGCTTGGTGGCGATCGACGTGGTTTTTCAAGCTCAAAGGCGGATTAGTTTTTGAAGTTAATCTATAAAGCCGGTTAAAACTTATTCCAAAAAACCACTTTCAAATAAAAATATTTCTTATTTCTCAAAATCTATCGGTCCGAATCGGTTTAAATTCACAGAAAATCTAATTTTGAGGGAAATCTTTAGAACGCCGTTTTGTAGATTCCGATCGGTTTAGTCGCTCAAAAGTTATAAGCGAGTCACACACACACACACACACACACACACACACACACACACACACACACACACACACACACATACACATACATACATACATACCGACATAGTGACAACATCACGGGGGTAGTCAGGGAAGCTTCCTATGACCTTAAAACGTCAAGATCTGATGAAAACTCGATTTTCGCAAAACGGGGTAAAACCAATAACTTCCCGAATTGTTTTTGTTATTTCGGCTTGCGGAAATCGTCAGATTATATATTTTTCATTATTCTTGAATTATTTCCTTCAAAATAAAAAAAAATTTAGCTACGCTCGAGAATGTCGAGATGACGTTTTTTTTTTACAACTTTGTTGCCCTCCCCTTTTTTTACGTCACTCTCAAATTGTCAGATTAGTGGAATATACACTTTTTAGGATATAATTAACTCACCCTACCTTAATCTGACGCGCTCGAGAATTTCTGATGGTCATTTTTTTTTACTAATCTGATCCTGTATCCTTCACGGGCGGCCTTATATATGGGCCTCATGTTTTGTGGAGGTACTTAACCGGGTACAAGGTATCCCCCTGTATATTAATCTGCCGCGCTTTAGTAAATCCCGAAATCCCCGCTTGGGCTCCCCTACTAAAATATACATTTGACGTATGGTTATTTATAATTTTCATTGCTGATATAGACATATATATGACATATTTTAGATTTAAATCTGTACATTCTATATTTTTTGAGAAAAAAAAAATAGTCATTAAATACAGTCGATACAGTGGAAACTAAAGTTTATAGAATTTTTGTCTGTCTGTAAGTCTCACTGAAAGCTACTGAAAACATTTTGATAAAATTTGGTAGCTTGTCTGGGGTCAACGTAAAGGTCATTGTTACTGCGCGAAAAATCACATCTCTATGAAATCAATACTAACAGTTAAAACCTAGAATCGAATGCGAGTGGAGTCAGTCTAACTAACGATAGCTATATAATATAAGCCCACTCTTTAATACGAGTTTGAATTCAGTGACAAATATGACGCAGAGCGACTTTACCCTACTAGCAATATCAAGGGTCACAAATTGAAACAAAATTTCACAGAAATATTTTTAAAGAAAATTTAATAACTGTTATTTTTTCGCGACTTGGAACTTGAACTCAGGACCTCCTGTATACGAGACACTGAAAATCTTAATAAAGCACCAGTAAAAGTCGGGGGTTGAACTAGATTTACAGAGGCTGTCTTTTATATTTAAAGAGAATATTAAAGTAAATTATCCATTAAGATGTAAAATTTGTTTTAAACATTGTTTAGAAGTTAAAATTTATGTTAAGCAAAGATACTATGGTATATTGTAAGAATCTTGTCTGCCGACTTTCTGGAGGTACTTATTATACCAAATAGGTAACAAATTTATAAACTTAGCTAATTAGGAGAGAACTTAGGCCGAGTTTCACGTTTACCTGGAACGGTAGCAAAGTTTTCTCTGTGATTTGAACCTTTGTAATCAGTGTTGCTCGTAACATTTTAAGTATATTTTAGAATTTTTTATTTATGATGTGATTAAAATATTTTAGAGCACATTTTTACCTATTATAGTATATTTTACCTATTATAACAATACTACCTAAACGAGTCGAATAGACATTATTTTTTTGGTAAATCTAAATGAAATGGTTATTATCTGAAAGTAATTTATACGTTAAACGTTAATTTAAAACGTTAAAATTAACCAAGGGGGTTCTCTCAAGTCTTTTTATAGGTAAGTCTCTTAAAAACATCATCGAATTCATGAAAAAAATACATGGTTCATGCTATTCGCTAACGGAGTGAAGCCAGGGTAAGTCGGTAGTTATCTATAAAAGAGGACAGATTTACTCTACGTACAAACTTCTACAAGAAAGGTAAATTATAATCCTATTTAGCAGACAAATTAATTACTATTATTTTGATGTCTGTATTTGAACACAGTACAGTAATAATCGTCATTGTGTTTTTGAAATGTTTTTTGTAGAAATTTCACTTTGTTTCTACAAATATAATATTATTAACTACATAAAGATAAATATAATAATTGTAATGTGAAGAATAGCTATTAATTAATTAGTAAAATTAAAATTATAAATTTTCCTCTGTACGTCTATTTGTTTCAGCTAATTTTCGAAATTGCTAGACTTATTTTATAGGGACTTTCACTGGCAAATAACTAATGCTACGCCTACGAAAAGTAACTTAGGCTAATTTGATTTTATAAAAAGAATTGTGACAATCCAAGCGAGGGTAAGTCGCAAGTATATAATACAGTTACTCTATAATAGAATATTTATTTGTGGTATGAACGAATAGGTAACGAACGGACAGGCTGTCACAACCTAATTGATAAAGGTTATTTCAAATGTAACTATACAAGCGTAGCACTTTATTCCTTAGTCCAAATGTCAATGATTTGTTCATAGTTTAACATTATAACGAAAAAATTTGTATTGAATTAATCGCTTTGTCTTGTTTCTTTAAGTTTGTTTTCGAAAGTGTCGGTTTTTAATTTCAAATTCAGCTTTTCACCAATTGCACATGGAAGTATATACGGTACTTACATCAAAAAATCAATTTTCTATGTTTTTATCTGTCAGTTTGCTCTAGCTAATCTCTGAAATGGCTGGACCGATTTTGACGTACCTTTCACCCATAGATAGCTAATGTTATAAGGAGCAACTTAAGCTACTTTTATATTTTATAAAATTATAAATACCGGTAAATTTATTATAACTTACGCCCAGCGAAGCGAGTTTGCTGGTAATAAAGTATAAACAGAAAGATAAACAATTATATTTTAATGAGAGAATAGCTGTTTGAATCCTCGGTTTTATACTCGTGTCATCAAAAATATGCCTATAGAGATTAGCGATGACAGTAACATAGCCATATGACATACATGAAACACATTTCATTCGCTGTTACTTTGTCAGAAATAAAGGTGTGGAGTAAATCATTTGAATTTCAATTTCTACAAAAGATATAATTTAATTCTTAGTATTTATGTCGAGCAAATAATGCACGAAACATTTTTGAACTTAATATTGTTATAGGTTGTTAACTGTAAATTCATTCATTTATAAATTTTCTTGTTTTACCTATTCCAATTATAAAACCGCAAACTGCATATAGAATTAAAACTTTCTCCAAAATAAATTTAAATTTTTCTCCACATTAATATAGGTACCTATTATATTTTTTGGAAGATATTTTTATAATAGTCATAATATAACTGTTGGTCTGTGACCATATCATTAGAGAAACACTAATTGAAAATATTTAATTTCTTAAAATACCATTAAGAGTTAAAACGAAATGAACCCGAGCGGAGTGAGGATTAGTTGCTAGCTTTAAAAAGGTTAATAGTAAATGTTATTTTAGATAATTTCAAAACAATTTACTAGAACCATGTTAATTGCAACATTATGTCTAATTTACTCAATTCTCTGATTAATGGCTTCAAGCGTGTCAGTTGAGCACAGATTACTTCGCCAGTGTCACGTAGAAATATTTCTAATTTAATACAGAACTCTAAAAAGCAAGTCTGACAGTTCGACGTGTGAAGCTTACATCAAATATCAAATTACTGGTCGACCGCAGTAACAGGCGCTCCTGCTCGCGACACTGTCGAATCAGCATGATGCCGACGCGTATACTCGCGGAGAAGCGTCACGTACGAGCCACGTCAATTTATCAACCATCAACAATTCTGACATAAATACAAAGTTCGTGATATTATTCACCTTGCATATTAGGTAGTAAAATTCAGAGATAATATTTAAAATGTTGTAAGCTGCGTACCGTAAACTTTAAGATTTCGCAGTTTAAAGGTCAAAATGGAAGCTTCAAAGTGTATATTCATAACTTTTAAATGCAATTCCAACCTAACTAAATATCTATCAAAACAAAACAATAGTTTTAATAAGCCAATCTTGTGGATTTACTAGTAGTGATTAAAGAGACTAATTCTCGTCCTAACCCTATCATTGCCAGCCAACTTGATGATGCTAAATTATTAGGTACACTGTCGCTAGAAATACATACACAAATTTCAAGTCAATACGATAATTACAAGGAGGGTAAACGAGTTATTTATGGAAGTTAGTAAAATTAAATTTTAAGTTGTTTTCTGATTTTTCGAGAGCTTTATCTATGTTCAATATTTTCCTAAAAAATTTTCGTGAACATTTAACATTTCAACTAAATTAGTTTTAGTAGTGATTTTTTTATTTATTTTGATTTTTCGTTCCCGATGTTTCCAATGCTTTACAGTAATTATAGTCACGTGTGAGTCTTTCAATAGTTTTATCTTCCCTAGTGTAATAAAATGTATTTTTTCTAAAACCTTTGTTGTATTTAAAAGAAGTGATGGGTTGCAAAAATATTTTTTTTAATCGGTTGACGGTTGATTGTGGTTAAAGGAAAGAAGTGGGGTTGGTTAAGTTTAGAAATTTTTTTACAAAATTAAAAAATATCTAATCTATGTCTTTCATGTATGAATGGTTCTTGAAATATTCACTTGTTTATTGGAAACTGAGTTGGTAAAAATAATTTTAAGCTCATTAAAAAGGCGGTGTAACTTTTTAGTTAAGAAGTATTTTTATACTTAACACAGAATGTATATAAATGTGAGATACGTACATACATTCTGTCTTTATTTCTTATCCAAAAATATTAGTACAACAAGCTACAATATAAATGGAATATGCACTTAACCTCATTGGAGGCACGCTTTTATCCATTTTCGTCTATACAAAATGCATTTTCATTCCGGTAGGTGAATAAATGTGTAGCCGCCTTTTTCTGTATTTTTACCTCGCAGCTTAGCGCTGGGGTTAAATATTTGTGTACATTAGTCTTTTGTTTGTCTTTATTTTGAAAGCAAGTATTTAAAACACTTTGGAATGCCACTCTAGTTACGAGTACTAGATGATTTAAATTTTTAAACATGAATAATATTCGTGAAACGTATCAGCATAGCTTCTATCTTAGTTTTACACAATTTTGTTTAGTATCTACAAACATTACATGCATTAGTTTATGGGCGGGACGTACGATGAAGCCAAAGTTACTTATTCCAGACAAAAATTATCTTTAGGATTTTGCTACGTATAAACAATATATTTAGTATAAATATTATACTTACGACGACAACGTTAAGTTTGGTCACGGGAGAGATCTCTCTCGTCATCGATCATTTCTCCATTGACCATGATTGCTGTAAAGCATTCGAAACGTTGGAAACCAAAAATCAAAATAAATCCGCGTCAAAATCCGAAAAGATAGTTTCATTTATTCGGATTTTGACTATTCGTGTCGCGATTCGAATATTCGCGTAAACCTAAGAAATAATATGTTGGTTTATTTTTTATTTTTAAATAAAAGCTAACTGCCTGAATGAAACAAGTACTTAAAGCTGTACCTTTGCACAAGCAACGAAGGGAAGTACAAGCATGAGTTGTTATTAGGTTTTGTGGCATATAAAGTCATGTTTAAAACAAGTACTCATAATTATGAGAATATCAATTTTGATTAAAGAATTTAAAGGCATGTATTAGGTTCTCCTTTATCTCAAATAAACTAAAAAGTACATCGTCGCCTTCACTTTAAATGTAGTTATTCCATAAGATTGGAACTTTTTCAAGCAATTTTCTCGTCTAGCAATTCATTTGATTTTTCATTCCAGTTGATTTAAAATTTTGTAGCTATGCATAAAAACGTGAATGATAAATAATTGAATATATTATATGCACATAAAATATATATTAAAGAACAGTTTCATTTTGAAATTGTGTACCTTATAGAAACTATATTTTGTGTACACATACAATATTCTACTACGGATGAGTAGATTTTGACGGAACTTTTACTGGCAGGTAGCACATGCTACGAGTATAAGGTGTAAGTTAGCCTAACATACTTTTATTTTATTAAAAGTATTAGAGTTTCACGAAAAAAATTAAAATGTACTCGTACCTAACGACGAAACCGAGCGAAGCGAGAGGGAGTCGCTAGTCATAAATATTAAGCTTTTCTTTTACATCTAATAATAATGCTATAAAATATATATTTCCTGTGTCAATTCTCATTTATTTATAATAAAAATTGATTTACCTACTAAGACAATTATATGTAAGTTGTAAATAAATGAATGCAGTGTAGTAGCTAGCGTATTTGTGCAAATATTTTATGAAAAGTCGTATAGAGTCTCGTGGGAAATCTATTCTATTGCTAGGTTGTTTTGCTCAACTAACTGTTGGCCAGATGAATGTCACACGTGCCTTTATTGCTCTCCAATGTATAGCAATATTAAATGTTTCGTTACTAAATTATTCCTATACTACATATTAATAAGAATAGCAAGGTTCCTCTATTTTTCACTTGTTGTTTTGTACAATTTTTATAGAAGTAATAATAAAAATGATTGACAATAATAATAAAACGATGTTAGTTATAACACTGTTATTTTTAAATAAGATGCACTTTAAACAATATGAATCTTCACTAACACTTTTGAATGAAATATAAATAAAATTCTAAATCCGAGTATCGTCGACTTCATTATTTCTGGGTAAGAAATAAAATACATTCACATTTCGCTCTAGTTAAAAGTGAATTCCCAAGAGCCGCCCTAATAAAATATAAAATTATACTTTTCAGTCAACTAGGCATTGTTGAGAGCACTACACGGGAACAGAACTGGAACAAGGTGAGACCTAGTTTGAGGACACTTGGAAATCTGTTAATAGTTCGCCTACATTATATTTTACTTGACGAAACTAGCAGATTTAATTATATATAACACCTATTCGTAAGAATGAACTAGATACGGCCTGATATAAAGAGAGGAAAAGTAATATAAGATGTAACATTTTTTAAATATTTTAGGTGTAAATACATATGATATTATTAATATTACTCATTTTTAGTAGTAGTATTATGATATTAATTTCTTAATGGAAAATATTTAGGCCCCAACTGGCACACGATTATAGACCTTAAGCTGTTCTTTTTATTACTTTTCACACAGTGACAACTGTTTAGGAATTTGTTAGAATTATTTAGACGTGTAATTTCAAGGTATTAATTTTGGCGTACAAACGTACAATGTACTGACCAAAAATATATCAAATAAATTATCATAGTATGATCACATGGTATCAAATATCTTCAAAATGAATTCCGTATTTATGAATATGTGCCAATAAATACTGCTAGAATATCTGCTTGAAATTTCAAAATAGCTTCTCTGAATTTGAATCACTTAGATGCTCGATACCAAAGCCTAAACAAAGCCTGTTTGTAACTTAATCTCTAATAGCCAATCGATTTTAACGGGATTCTCCTAATAGATAGAAGAAAATCTGAAAAAAGAAAAAAATACACATCCTAGAGTTAGTAGAATAAAATCGGTTTTATTTAATTGAACCGGGTAGAGGCAACTCAGGCGATATGTCTCATTGTGTCTAAAAAACAGCAGTTCGATTTTCTAAAGAAGATAAATTGTGATATATAACGGGATATTTTACGTGTTTAACACTTGTTATAGCTTTTGAGAGCTCCCGATAATTTGGCGATGTATACGCCACGGTTACGGTTACATACTACCTAAACGCTAAAAAAAATAAGTTACCACTGATAACATAAACGTTTAAAGACTTATAAAAACAACAAAAGGATTTAGTGGAAAGTAGTGTGCTTATAGGCTAGATTAAGATTTCCTTTGAAATTAAAAACGAGCTCAAAAATAGCACTATTAATACAGTACACAAAAAATAAAATTATTTTACCCAAAATCCTATTCGTACTAAGCGTACATACATAGCGTTGAATAAAGGATGCAGGTGTAAACAACGTAAGAGCAACTTCATTTTTACAAATGGAGATTTAAATTCTATTTATATTTAGAGCTACACAGCCTTACTTTAAATGTTAAAAATACTACACATTATGTGTATATGTACGAGTATGTTTTTGTTTTTCCTTATTTTTCTAATATTATAATATTATGTATAAGTATTATATTTATGTATAATACATTTATTTCGTGTTTTTCGGACATTCATCCACAACTGCACTTGTTTAAAACAATTCTGTGATAAAAAATATACATAGGTATGTCATATGTAAATTATATTACATAGAAATTAAAAAAAATACTATTGACTCACCCTCACTTCATTTGGGTACGTCACAGATACATTTTTACTTTTGTTACAGATTTCTCAGAAATTAGTTATTCTCTTGCAGTAATTTCATCATAATTTTTAGTGGTTATGTTGTGATACGGCCACAGACAAATAGATGGGCAGTCGTGCAGATTAACATTCTGAATACTATAGATTCAATTTACATGAGACTAAGTACAATTTATTATGTACATGTAAATCTAAAAAATTATACATGCAATTAATAAATAATAATAAATACCTTTATTAGCACAAATTGCATTTTATAACAGTACGGTTGTTTCTAATAAGCTAAATGCAAATCAAAATATGCTTACAAGTACATCGGTTCGGTATCACAGCAGGCAAAATTATTATAGTGGCATAGAAAAATTGTTATGCATCTTTTTCTATGGCACTAAAATAATTACGAGTATAATATACATATTATATTATATATTGCCCCAGGCAATGGTATATTTAATTCAAGTAAGCAGTTGCGCCAGTGTAAAAGTAGTCGCATTAATCTGATCTCCGACAGCAAATTGCTCTCGAATGTGGTGGACAAGGGCAATGTGCCGTGTGAGGGATTGTTCGAGCAGAAATTGGGTGCTTGCTGTACGACCGACTTAGTGCCGCGAGATTTACTCAGTTTTCATAATACGTACCATCTGTTACAGTATGTAGCTTCTACTTTTATATGACGCTAGCCATACTAATATTAAATATGTCATCGGTCTATCTCACTCGTAGCTTTTTGTCTTTTTAATAACGTTTGAGAGAAGATTCTTTCACGAAATTGTTCTTTTTTCCAATATTTTCATCCATTGATTCTCAATTTTATATTATTAAGAATTCCTAAATATGTAAAGTGAGTATGGAGTAATAATATACGTCAGTATATAATATGTGTTGTAAAGAGAAATAAAATATGATTAAGTACATACTATAATATTTACCTAATATCTCAGAAAAACATTATTTTCTATTTTATCATAATATATATTATTTATGTAATACGTTTTTATTTTCAGAAATAGTAATATTGTGTATAAAATCTAAATCTAACTCCACTTAGTCTGTTGAGTTACATAATATAATATTTTATTATATTGAATATATTAACTTTTGTTTGCTTTTATGTAGAAACCCTGCTTACTCCACCAACTGAACTTTATAAATGAATACTGGTTATTTACTTCGTGGTGGCTATTTATTTTGTTTGTTTTCTAATATTTACTTCCCATATTCATTACCGTGCTGTAATACCGATTTCGTTAGTCCACATATTGTGGGAAATTTATATAAGATACTACTTGAAGTATATTAATCAGCGACTGATTTAAAATGAGACAAAGAAGTAAACAAAATGGCATCGTTTAAAGGTCACATATCCCATACAAATAACCGCCGAACGAACATCAATGAAGTACCTATATGAGTTCTATAGTAGAAACCATGGATCTAAATAATGAATTTTACTGATATGACAATGTACAGACGTAAAGTGTCTGCTTTTGGATACGAAGAGCTGAAAATCAAGATTAGTGTCGGGCAATGCGGGAGGTCTATGTCAAGCAGTAAATAGTAGTAGAGAGAGCAGTGATAATTATGATGATAAATATTTTTTAATGTAATAAACCTGCATTTTGACTGTGTCACAATATTATTATTTATAAATAGTTTTATTGGACTTAATAATATATTGAAATAGGCCACTAATCAGTTGCTAGCGTTTATTCCCTAAGCGGCTGTTCTAGTTAATCTGAATCTGCACAAATAAATTTTCATATATTAGTTAAAATTAACGTAAATAAAGCTTTTTATAAACATTTTCAAACCTGTATAACTGTACTGTGTTCATCATGCATGAAATAATACGATACATATATAAAAATACCTGACATTTATACCTGTCTGTCGAAACAACTTTCCAACTACGGGCTACTGAGAATCATTTAAATAGAAAAACTCAGTAATAAAACTTTAATTCACCCACGAGTCGAACTAAGGATTTCCGAATCTGCTGCCGTACATGTCAGCTACTAGACCAAGGAAGAGAAATATGACTCTAGATATAGGTATATTAAAAATACTATACTGAATGCATTCATGTCTTATCCGTATTGTATTGTAAATATAAGCGGGAGGTTTAATTTGTTCACGTGATGTATGTTTTGTGCGATTGTATTCCCATGCATTCCTTTTTTCAAAATCCCACAGGACGTGTTAAAACATTCAGCTATTTTTATCATGTTTAATGAATAGTAGAATGAATGAAAGCGTCTGTGAATAATCGAATTAAATATACCTATACATATTCATATCTAATAACATATTACATTTGGCAGTGGTAGTGGTAGCCTAGTTGTAACGCACTCGCTTGGGAAACCGAGTGAAGCGGGTTCAAATCCGTGTCTTCTCTGATATGTTCATTGTGTGAAACATTTCTAACACTTGTCTCGCGGTGCAGGAAAACATCGTGAGGAAACCTAAATGACGGAGAAAATCTAATAAGTTGTCGAAACGCATGTGCGATGCAAATGTGGTGCCCAGCCTGGAGGTTAAAAAGTACAAGTTTATACATGATTTTTTAAATTTTATAATAAAGTCTAATAATTGATTTACTCAGGAATGTATTCAAGCGATACAAAAGTGTTATTTTAACACTTTTACTGATACTGATATTTATTTAAATAGTTATATAATAATAATATTACATGAAGGAACTCGAGTACTGTCTAAAATGTATATAATAAAGATAAATGAAGTGGTAGGCTGTTGAAAGCATCGGCAGCTATCTCTAAATAGACGTACGCGATCGTTCGTCGACACCTTATCGTCAGCTAGTTAAGCGTTTCGCTGATTGTTGAATTGAGTTATAAATCTCTTGCGGCACGCGATCCTTTTCTTATACCAAAGAAATAAATACCAGCGTGAAGTGTGTATTTTACATCAATATCAAAATTTTGTATCGATGTAGACTATATGTATGTCCTTATGTTTGTATATTAATGACTCAGCTCAGTAATCTTATTTTTATGTTTATACTTTTCGTGAAAAGGCAAATAAAAGCGAAAGAAGGTCTATATGAATTTCAGCATGATTACATTATTTTTATATATTATTTTAGTTTGATAAATTAAATAAGAAAAAAGTAGAGTTTTTAAATAATTAATTAAAAATGGCATTAAAAATCAGGTTTGTAACGTTCTCATTTAGTAATAAATAACAATGCATCATAACATAGTGTTACATTACAAGTCATATAATAAATTGTAATATTTCTTATACTGTAAATGAATACCACAAAAGTGATGTCTATTAGAAAGATATATACTTCCATTTTAAACTATCACAGTTTAATTGCTCTAGTGACATTTTAAACGCTAAAACGTTTCACGGTTTTCAGCGTATGATGATCGGATTGCAATGCATTTTTAAAGGCTGATATTTCGAAATAGTGCGCCAACTCGATATCTAGATAGATGGATAGCTCCCTGGACACCGCGGCGTATTTGCGTCTATATGGCCAGTTTAACGATTCACTGAATATTTAACCGTGCAAGAGCTATTTACTACCTTTTACAGTGATTTTTCACAAGTCGTTACAACAATATTTTACTATGGACAATCTAAAAGTAAAACAAATTTCTTTATCAAATGGAATTAATTATGGAATTGCTCATAAGTTCAATTATCAATTATTTTTAAGGTCGATTATTTTATATCAGTACACATAAATAAAATTGAGTTTGTTTGTTTCGACTAATCTCTGAAGCGGCTGTACCGATTTTGACGGAACTTTCACTCGCAGATAGTTAATGTTTTATGGAGTACCTACCTAAGCTAAGCTACTTTTAATTTATTAGAAAATAATTAAAACCGTTTGCTAGTTATATAATGAAGATGCAGGCATATTATATAGCTGCATTTTTTATTTATTTACTTGTTTAATGTAGGCCCATTAATAAAAAAATATTTAATTTATATCTCATAAATATTAATGGGTAAAAAAAAATATTGTGTTCATCCAAACATATATATTATGTTTCATATTAATTTTTTTTTGTGTATATTTGGTAGGTCTGAGAATAGGTCGTAGGCTAATTTTTATTCCTATAGACGGTAAGGGTGGTCCTCCCCAGATATTTTTATTTTTTATTTTTAGACCAAATTTTTAATTTTTACTTTTTTATAATTTGGCATCAAAAAAATTTTATAACCATTTATATGATAAATTTTCATCCTTCGGGCGCGGGCGGAGTCGCGGGAATTGCTAGTAATAGATAGTAGTCAGATTAATTAGGGACGGTTCTCGGTGTAAGTATATTATTATCTGATATCACGGGTGACCTAATGCAATACCTGTATGCAAAAGCTGAAAACTGTCTAATAATATCAAAAAATATAACTTCAGTTTTTTTTTCACCAGAAGTCATAGTAATTATACATTATACATTAATAGAAGTATAACAATCTAGCTAATATAACAAATAAAATGTATTTCATTTGTTTATCAAAAATTGTGTTCTTTTAATATTCGGAAACGGGTCGGTTTATTTATCCCAAGTAAGAATAATATAATCCCAATCGAAAATCGAAAAGGTCGTGTCTACAGATTCCTCAAATATCTATAAAATTCCAAACAACGAGTAAATACCAAAGCCAGGAACTCTTAGATAATTGAACGCAACTTCGCGGATACCGATATAGAAATTTATCACATATTTACATGTACAAGTATCTATATATATAAAAATGAAACCCGTTTTCCGTTGTCACGAAATAGCATAAAAACGGCTTGACCGATTTGGCTAACTTTGGTTTTGAATTATTTGTGGAAGTCCAGGGAAGGTTTTAAAGGTGAATAAATATGAAAGTTGTGCGGAAAAAAAGGAAATTAAAAAAATCTTTATAACATTAATGGCGTTTGACGTATCATGTTATTACCGTTGCCATGGTGCGTGCAATGGTAATTAAATCAGCGAATACATACTGGGAGGTGCGAAGTAAATGTTGTTTTGCGAATGCGTAATAAAACATTTCACCGGGAGGAAAAGTTTATAAAAATTTATATGTGGACAGAACAACGTCTGTCGGGTCCGCTAGTTATATTATATATTCAACTAAAAATGATTAGTAAATAACGTATTCAATCCTTTTTAAAGTTTCACTGCAGGCCACAAGACTTCAGCACGAGGGTGATCAGGCCATAGTTCACTACGATGACCAAGTACGGGTTGGCGGACTTCAAATCTCTTTCGAAAATCTAGGTTTCCTTACAATGTTTTTCCTTACGGTAAGATAAAAAACAATTATGTTAGAAATATTATTCGCACATAAATATCAAGGGTGCCAACTGCGAAACACGGATTTGAACCCGCATCACTCGTTTATTCAAACGAGTGCATTAGCACTGTGCTACCTTTGCCTCAGTGAGTAGTAGGAGAAAAATTATAGGAATATAAAAGAAAAATAAAATATGTCGTATCAATTTCTAATATTATGTAATAGGTATGTACCTACTTTAAAACATTACAAATGTTTTAAAAAAATGATCGAATTCTATGTATTTGTTTCTAAACAATAAAATTCATATAGCGTAGAGAGTAGCTAGAAATGTTTTACTCTGTCGTAATGATTAATTATTATTAAATGTAAGGTACTATAATGTTTTTCTTTTTTACGTTCTAGTTATATATTGCTTTATATGATTTTGTTCGAGAATATTCTATTCGATATATACATAGTAATTTGCATGTAATTTTGAAAATAGATCTGTATAATATGTACATAAACAAAGTTAACTCATTACACTACCAGATTCAATATAAATTCCATGCTTTGATACGGTTACGTTAAACGTGAAGCTTGAATGTAGCACATTAACAACTATGAGAATATCATGCTAGGAATTTTGGAGATTAAACGTTTGTAGGTTGACTATTATAATATACCCACACTGTAGCTATTCGCTTAGCTACCCACATCTAAATCACGACCCACCCTCGAAATAGAAATTAGTGTGTTCGATTTCAGGTGAATGCCCTTAATGATTTATACAGAAATATTATTTTTGTCACTTTTATCATGACCAGTTTAAAAATAATCAATATACCTAGTTAGTACTCAAAGAATAATAGATATTTGAGTGGGTTACATCTACTCATCTTTGTACCAGAGAAATAAATGTTCGTTTTTGCGACTGTGCAAATCAATACTAATACTAAATACGAAAGCAACACTGTTCCTGTTATCTTTTCACGCTTAAACTGCTGAAACAATTTTGGTAAAGTTTTTTATAGAGAAGGATGGACCTTGGATAGGACATAGAGATGATATGAAATAGAACCTTGTCATGGTGAAGAGATCACCGATTAGCATCGGGCAATAAAGATAAAAACTGCTACTACTACTACTACTCTAAGCTTTAAAGTTTCCACTAATATTTTATCTTTATATTAAGATTTTTACATATTATGCGATAAGTTTTTTTTAATTCAGCAAAGTACTTTCATTTTGACAAAACAAAGGTGAAAATATGTTTTGCAAGCTACATTTAAATAAAGACCTTAGATCCTAGAAATCCTAGAATCCTTTTGACATTTCTACCTGAACGTTAACAGAGCTGTATAATAATTTAGAGTTTATTTCCATAACATATTTTTCTCTTTTAATTCTATTTATATTATGAATATCAGAAACATTATCAGAGTTTTAAACAATACACGTGAAAACGTGCAGGTTAAAAGAAGGGACGCACAATTGAATTCATTTTAATCATCATTCATTTAAAAAGCATCATAAAGCACACAAAACATTTTTAATTAAAAGTAATGATGATAAAAGTAATGAAAACTATTATGATATCAATTGTGTTTTTTATATTTTTGTCTTGTTCTTTCTTTATGACAGTGCTTTGTTTGAAAAATCTAGTGTTTTCCCTGTATCTGATTATAACTTAACGTTTTGAATTTGTTACCCTTACTAATGTTTAATACTTATAATAAATGCGAAAGTAACTCTGTCTGTCAGTCTGTGTGTCAGTCTATCCGTCTGTCTGTCGGGCTTTCACGCTAAAACTACTGCACTACTTTAAATTAAATTTGTTACACGAGTAGTCTAAAGCCTATCTAAGTAGTTTTATTACACAAGTAATGCAGTCTGAGAAAGGAATAGGGTACTTTTTAGGCGAAAAATGAATGTAAGGAGTTGAAATAGGGGATGAAAGTTTGTACGGAAATTTACAGCTAGAAGCTTGAAACTTATTTTTTAGGTTTTTGATTAGATATAAAGAAGTAAGACATTTAAATTTTGTAAAAATTTTATACTGAAGGGAGTACCGCTAGTTGTGTTATAAAATTATACCAGATGACTAACAAGTATTTGAAATTATGTGTATACTCATACTTCATAATTACGACTTATTCCTACTGGCTGTAGCGTACGCTAATCTTTTTATCTTTTAATAATCTTTTCTGTGTTGCGCACCACTGTACACTTCGTGAAAGTGTCTAGTGTGATTAACATACCATGTATTTAATTGAGTTATATTTAATTAAATAAATTTTATAGCCGTTTTCGTATGTCGTATGTTATGTCGTTACTCGTATGTCATTTTACTTTGAAGAGTACTACTATGACTGGACCAATATGTACAGGGCTTTAATATTATAAAAAATTGACTTTGACCTGTAGTACCTACTTACCTTAAGTTGTCTTTATTCTATTGGATCCATCTTGTAATAGAAATGAATTTTATAAGGTCTCGCTTTTTATTTATGTATTTCATTCTCTAAGAGGCCTAAGCCAAATGTAGCTTTCAATTTTCTCGACCCGTATACAATTTATCGTAAATATATGAGACAAAATGTTGAATACAGTTGGTTATCGCTGCAATTTATTTTTTATTGCATTTATTATTCTTGCAATTTTCCAAGAAAAATATAAGGATATAACGTTGTGGTATTTTGAAAATTTGTTAGATTTCATATTTTTAAAAATATTGTCAAAAAATCACACTAAAGTTATGCTACAGATTTTATTTTGTACTTTACCGATACTTTTTATTATTATTTTTTTGATTCCTGATTAGTAAGACGAATTCTGATATTCATTTTTTCAGACACTAGATGGAAGTATATTTAAATTACTAATTACATACCTATTCAAGATTCTTCGATAAATGCCACATCAGTGTTAGCGAACCGAAAACGTGTGAGTACTTAAAAGTTAATAAGTATAACATCGAACAAATGAAATAGAATATTTAACAAGCCTAATTCTAGTTTGACGCCATCAAGAAATCCGACAAAACTGTATTTTTAATCTTTTTCAATTCACTTATCTTTTAGAAGTTGTATTTATAACTTGACAGAGACCATTTTACTTTATCGTAAACGCCCATTCATGAATGTCAGCATTGGCATAGATATGCACAAAGAAATACTCCTAAGAGTAGCATAAGTTTCTGTAATACTGATAAGTGAAATGGTGTCTTCTGAATAGCTCAAGTACTAAATAAATGTACGTTTTCTAAGTGAAAGAAATGTTGTGAATGTGAACTACGGTTTTCGTATAATATTAATATGTTTAATATATGTACGAATTTGTTCATGTAATTTACTTACTTCTTGCAAGAATCGTAACTTATTGTAAAGCAAAAAAAGATAAATATTAATGTTATTAATTTTCCACGTTATTTCTAAATAATTTAATATTAATAGAATAATATTACTCAGTTATATGCACAAGCTGTTTGCTCAACAAAATTGCTTGGTCTAACTAAAATATCCATAACATTTGGTACATTATATGTTTGTATTATAATTAATTAAATTTCATTGTTTGAATAATCTTTTGTATACCTTGCGTTAGATTAACTGTAAATATAATAAAGTGTTTATTAAAATAACTCGTGGTTTTAACTTAACTGAATTAAAAAAAAACTTATTGAAATACTTTTTACTATCGATACAGAGGCCGAGTCTATAGTTTTTATATCATCATCATCATCAGCCCTTTTTAACGTCCCACTGCTGGGCACGGGCCTCCCTCAGTACGAGGGGGATCAGGCCGTAGTCCACCACGCCGCGCTGGCCCAGTGCGTGTTGGCGGACTTCACATGTCTTACGAAAACTTGCTAGGTTTTCTCAGACATGCAGATTTCCTCACGATGTTTTCCTTCACCGTAAGACAAGTGGTAATCATGATAGAAATGATTCGCACATGAAAATATCAGAGGTGCGAGACCCGGATTTGAACACGCATCACTCGGTTATACAAGCGACGCGTTACCGCTGGGCTACTTTTTTATAATTTTTGTATATCTATCTGTTTCTCTGTCTTTCTGTCTGTGACCACATCACGAAAATACCACTAAACAGATTTTGATGACGTTTGGTAAGATGATACTTCATATCCCCGAATAACCTATTCGGTCAACATAAGAATACCTACTTTGAAAATAGCTATTTACAATACCTCGTTTTGACGACTCGTTTGGCTCAGTTGGTAGTGCTACTTTTTGCACCAGCGGTCGCGGGTTCGAGTCCCGCTGGAGGCATTCATTTGCTAATCACGAATGTTTGTACTCCAGTCATGGGTGTTTATATTTATGATATGTATGTATTTAAAATTTATATGTGTAGTATATCAACTATCTGGTATCCGAAACACAAGCACGCTACGTAGCTTACTGCGGAACTAGATGGCGCTGTTGTTATAATGTCCCAACATATTTATTTATTTATTATTTATAGTATGTTTTTATTCGTTTATAATTTCAATACTTTTTGATTAGGAAGTTCTTAGCAAAACTGTTTCATCTTCTATACTATTACACATAATTTACATGAAGCGAAAACCATATAATATTAATAATTTTCTTTGCTTCAAGACTCAAGAGAATCACAAAAACATTTTTAAAAGATAAAATTTACATCTAAAACCTTTGTAATAAGCAGTTCATTTCAAAGAGGTTTTTATATTAGATACTCGAGATGTTATAATAATAACATAAAATTACCTACACTGTATTTAAACGCAAAAAATATTTCTATACTTTCATATATTTGTACGGTGTACGCATATTATTCGTAATTGTATATTATAAATTGCGAATCTGTAATTTGTATATTTACCTACTACTTAGTAGGTACTACGGCAGAGCAGAGCACCCCATGTTTTTCACATATTTTTTGATCAATGGAAATACGAAATCTATTAAAAGTCATCTCCTTCTGATCTTTAGAGGATCTTTCATATTAATAACAAATTGAAACGAATGTTATAGACATAAAACAATGAAGATATCAAGTTTTTTTTCAAAGAAAACATTTCTTCATTTATTGTAATATTTAAATTTACGGTACTAATCGAAACTGACTTTGTATGTATATAAGGTAATAGTCTGGGATCTACATCATCTTCATGGCAGCTTCAAAGTTAAATGTCTGTTGGAAGACTATTACACAAAGTTTTTCTACGTACAAATATAATATAATATAATATATGAAGGATAAAAATTGTCAAGTACACGTTCCGAATGAAGTGAAAATTTAGGAAAACAGAAGGAGTAGGGAAAAGTAAACTGAAGTGACATTAACACTAATCGTGAAAATATGTAGTCGTCGCTAAAATGAAAGTAAACGCTAAGTATTTTTTCTTTTTTTTTTAATTTGTTAAAATTGCCTTCAATCTACGATAACGACATTAAAACTGGTTTGTTTGGGTAAAATTGTGTCAAAAGTGAGTGATTTTCCCATACAAGGTTAGAACGTAACTTTAGGAAGTTATTCAAGCTGACGGTGAAATATTACAGCAATTTTTTTATTGACCGGCACAATTTGCAGCCAATCCAGTGTTCTGCAATCAACCAGACTGGGTCTGCGAATATTGAAATTGTTTTTCTATAACAATATAATATCTACATACATCTCGCATCTAATAGTTTTTATTCTTAGTAATTAAGATACTTTATTCTCATTTATTTATATGTCAAAGTTCTTGAATTTATTTAGCTTTCCTTTATTCAAAGAACGATGAGCTATGAAATAAGTAGTAATTTTTTGATTTGGGCTGTTATTAACTTTAGTGACTTTCACAGTTTTTATGCAGTCCTGAAAACACGTAAAAATAAAAAATCATACATACGAATTGAGAACCTCCTCATTTTTGGAAGTCGGTAGAAAAATGTCTTTCTTCGATATAGTGTCATTGTCATTCACATCGTTGTGTATTGATATTATAATAGATTTTTTAAATGTATTATTTATTAATAAACTCTATTTAATTTTAATTTATATATAGTAGTATACCAATACAAATCATAACAATAATCTATTTGACCGTATTTGATCTTCATTGTAAGTATAACATATTGGGTAATTTATGATTCTTAACCCCTTCGCGCTAACATCATATTTTTACTAAACTATGTGAATATTACACATCCAATACGATATATTTTAGAAGTAAAACTTCTGTAGGCGTGACTGAGGGTAAAATTCATTGGAGAAAGTGAGAGTCAAACTCATTAATGATTATATTTTTATTTTAATAAAAAATATTATTTATAAACTATATTTTTTTTTATGGGACAAAGGGGGCAAACGGGCAGGAGGCTCACCTGATGTTAAGTGATCACCTCCGCCCATGGACATGTGCAACACCGCAGGGCTTCCAGATGCGTTGCCGGCCTTTCAGAAAAGGGAGGGAGGAGGGATAAGGACGGGAGGAGGGATGGGGAGTGGGCCTCCCGGACTCTCACTTACCGGACGAAACGCGACAGCATAGTTGCCACTTCACGCCGGTCTCCTGTGAGAGAGTGGTACTATACGGGGCGTACCGGCCCATTCGGCTGCTACCCGAAGGTAACAAGCATGGCACTACCACTTCAAAACTACCTTTTCGGATTTTGTCGCGGATTTATTTTGATTTTTAGTTCCCGACGTTTCGAATGCTTTACAGCAATCATGGTCACGGGGGAGACTAAGGTATTTGACGTCTCATATGTTTATATACTTGTTACAGACAGTGCCTACCCTTACAATTATTATGCAGTAAATTAAACTAAAAATCAAAATAAATCCGCCACAAAATCCGAAAGGTAGTTTCATTTATAATGTCGAATATTCGCGTAAATCTAAGAAAGTATTAATAATATATAAACAAATATAAAATATGATAATTTTTACCAAATTAATAATCTAATCATGATCCTATTATTAATAATCTTATTATATTTTTTTTAATGTAAATTTGTTATAAAAATTAATATTTTTTTCTGTAATGTTTCTGTGTGAATATATGCAAGCATATTTTGTAATTCTAATGGTATTTACTTATGTAAATAATATTATAATCGCTCATTATGCAGCTTATGTTTAACAAACGTTTTGAACTTAATGATTTACTTAACCACTAGATAGGATGTGTGTATATTTTAAAAGCTACATACAAACTCTCCTTAAGAATAAAAATTAGATTCGTTCTATTTTAAGTGAGTAGCAGACCCAGATATTTGGCATGTGCTTTGAACTACATTTCTACTTATTTTTTTATAAATTTCTTTATTTTTATTGTGTGCTTGATAAAGTGTTTTACAAGAAAATATAGTGCAAAATACAATGTATTATCAGTAGTGGTTCTCATTTGTGGCGTGCGTTTATCTGTTAGTTATTCAACTGAATTTTTGCCAGAATTGCGTACTTTGAATAAAATTAAGATTATATTTTAACACTCATATTAAAAATGAAAGATATACCCAGACATATTAAAGTATTGGAATTACACATTAACATTTGAGTTATCATAATATTATATCGTCTATATTAAATAACTAGTAGAAATAAAAAAATTGGTAGTGAAATGATAAATGATAAAAATATAGGTACTTATAAAAATTCTATTTACTCAATAGACAAAAAATATTTATTCAACATTTTTATAAGTACAAAATAAAGCTCAAAAATTACTATAATCGCTAAGCTTCATGATTAGTGAAATTCAATACAATATTAACGAGTCTAAGTCAACCTTGTTAGCCAGCGCTCATCCAATCACAGTGTTAATTATCTGATTTTCACGGTTGTGATTAAGCATGTATCAAAGAGCTGATTGCATACACGTCGCAACTCGTACGCGACACAATATCACGCCAGCCTGTGATGACAAACGAAACCTACTATCAGCGACATGAAAAAGCAACATGTTATTTAAAGCTAAATCTATAGGTATACATAAAAAACAGTGCCTGTATGTATGTTTCCTATTGATTCCAAAACGACAGAGCATTTGGTGCAATTTTCAGGCAGTCGACAAGTTATACCAGTGGGTTATTTTGTGTCAATGTGTGTAATGTAATTTATATTTTATTTATTTTCAAGATAATTAAATTAAAGTTCAAAATAATTTCTTAAAATTGTTTTATATTCTACTTGATTCAAATTTCTAAATAACAGTCTGTTTTAATTCATTCAGTGAAATCCATAATCTTACATAATGAAAATATTCTAATATATAGCTACTAGGTATATTACCCATGACCGAATTTCAAATGCTATTCAAGTATTCTGAACATGTTTTATACATACACCTATAGTTTATAAAAGTATTTATTTAATATTGTATAATTTTTCAGCAGTGTTATCTTCAATAAACAATAAATTCGACAAACTATTTCGATACTATTACTTTTTCTCACAAAAAGAAATATATTTCATTATTTATAAGCTGGTAAATTGTTTTATTTATATTATGAATATATTGAATATAAGTATTTTCATAAAAGTAATATGACACCTAGAAATAATTCGCTGGCAAAGACCCTAACCAGCTATAACACAAGTATTTTACTGTGCTCCAGAATCAATTCTGCAAAATGATAATTTTATTCATAGAGTTCCCGCTAGAATCGTATCGCTTACTTTGTTCGTGATTTGATACAGAAATATTTTGCGGAACAGTCAGCCTCTACGCGAAAATAACTGATAAACTGGTGTCAAACGAATCACAAACGATTCTTATTATTAATAGTACAGTTAAAAACATTTTAAATTAAGAAAATAAACAGTAATATTATCTAAACCTAAGGTGACGGATTTTACTTACTTAGAATATTATGACTTAAATATCGATATTCTTCCCTATATATATTGTCTATATACGCCAATAATCATATAATACATTACACGTTAAGATTAATAACATTTACAGACGTTTACACTATATTGCTATATATATAATATATTACATCGAAGGAACAGAAAGTGCCTCGTAACACATGTGACTACTTTGTCTTTAATATTCCTACGGAAAACTTGTTTAATAAAAAGAATTCTGCAGTGACAGTGACAGATGTCCTATTACCTTAACAAACAACAAGTAGCATCAGTAAAAGCCTGACCTCGTACCGAATCTGAAGTAGATATACAGAAAGTATTAAAGTAAAAGAAGTAAAGAATGTGCTTAAGGCACACGCCATGAGTAATGGCGCTCGTTTCTCTTTCTAGCTCCTTATGAACTCAAGTATATCCATGTCAAACAAAATTTCACTTGTTCCCCTTTTGGTAATAACTTCGTCTGCAGCTTTATGTTATTTTTAGATATATTATATAAGTTGAATTTAATAAAACTATACTCGTATGTATATATTATGATCTCTAAAGTTGATGAAGTACTTAATATTTTACTTTTAGTCTACCAAGGTTTCGTACAGCTGTATTTTTATTGTAGGTACAGAAAATGTCTAGTCATTAAATTTCATAAATTCTCTGTTAATATTTCTTTAAGAAATTCTTGATTACCTACTCGCAGTTACAATAACATATACCTAACTATTAAAAAGCGAAAAAAAACAGTGAGTGAAAACTCGCGGTAGTAGTTAGGTACTAAGAGTTTTCATTAATATTTTATGCGACAAAATTCTGTGCCAACATTAAAGTAAAAAATTCTAAGTCCAAATTACGAACCAAATTCAGGTAGTCACTGAAAAAACCTGTCGAAAGCTTTCTTATTACACTAAGTGCTTTTTACGCTACTATAGACTGGAGTACTGCAACATACTTTGCGACCACATTATATTCAGTTGCCTTTAATAATAAAATATTGCTCTCAACTAAATACACGAATATATACAAACATTTAAATGATAACATACTAAATCATTTTGTTCTTAATACATTTTATAGACGCTGGTTAAATTAAAATAAAGAAATAACTGTAATGAATGTTGCATTTTCTATTTTATTATATATATAGGTATATATATGTTTTTTTGTTAATATTACTGAGATACAATGGATAATACCTATGTATACTAGTTGGGACTGGACTCAGAGATTCTGATAAGATCGTTGAGAGTGTGTAGGGCCAGTGCTTTATGTGCTCTTCTAGTCATATTGCTATAAAAGCTCCTTCCAACCGAACTCGGAGTGAGAATTTGTATGAGCCTCAGGATCTGCAGCAGTATTATAATGTCTTCCTAGGTAATTTTGGCTACAAAAGCCAATACGGCGATAATTCAATACGATCATAGAGAAATCAGAACCAACGGCTTTATGTGCCCTCTATTAGGGGGAGGCATGGGGATAAAATATCGCCAACTTTCTAAAATCAGGCTGTTCCTAAGAATTTACAGAAAGACTATAGTTAAGTTACGCCCGACCCAAGACTCGAATCTAGGCCCTCGGAATCTGTAGAACTTACGCTTACCACTAGACAATCAGTCAGTCAGTCAGCTTATAACCTGATGTAATATGTACTAAAATGGACCAACACTATCATGAGTTCATTTATTTTTTCTTAATATAATCCTTACCTTCTTTCTTCAATCTTTATGGACCAATCAATACAATAAAAAGCAAGGATCGAGAATTTAGATGTTTTTTATATATGACACATTCTATATTATTAAATATTCAATTTATGAGTAGCAAAATGAAAAAATATTTAAGATTTTTCTTCGTAATATATTAAATAACTTTAGCTTTGCGTGTGATACTGTGATACGCTGCTGGAGACGTGACAAGCTTACATATTATAAATATTTGTATTAAAACAAGTGACCTTGTTAATGGAACATTTTTTACTCTGAAGAGTTTACTTAAATAACTGTTATCTTATTTTTATATAAAATATTAAATCATGAAATATTTAACAAATTTTTATGATAAAACATTTTTACTAAAATGAAAGAACAGAATTTATAAATTGAATACGAAAAATTGTATTCAAACTTTGACAAATAAGTATTCTCGATGGAGTACATCTGTTTAAGGTGTTTTTTTCTTTCTATATCTGTTACCTATGACTTATTTATTAAAAAAATCGTACTTATTTATAAATTGAATATTTACAAAATCGTGGAGTTTGAGTTTTGACTCCCTGCGACATTTCGAATACTTTAAAGCAATAATCAATACGGAGGGGACTGATTTTAGTCATCTCAGAGATCATTTTATAGTTATTACAGATAGTGCTTACCCATGAAATTACAAAATTTGTTATCACAAAAATAAATGTTAAAACTAGCCAGAATTCTCTCTTCTCCTAGATTAGATATTCTTCTCTCAGAAATCTTGATTATTAATAAATTTTATATAAAAAAAAACAACATATTTTTGATCTCTTCTTTATTAAAGCAACAAATATGAGTTAATTGGGAAAGTTAAAATTAAAAGATAGTTACTTCTTATATTGCGTTCATTAGGCCACGCTGGTTTACCTGGACCTTTCGTACAACCGGAGCGTGTCTGAGTACCCACTCATTTGCTTAACCGCCTAGTTTTGAGTGTCGGATGTGCAAGTTGCATACACTTGCTCCAAAGACGTAATTATACTGATTTGCTAGAGGACTCACTGAAAGACGCAAAACTAGAGTAACGAGAGTGTCTCATTTAGTTACGTTTGTTAATTACAAACGTTTAGGTGTTTTATGTTGAATACTCAAGTTGTTTTCAATAAAACAAAAAGCAAATAGTTAGAAATTGGCAATTTTATTTATTGAAAATGTCTTACAATTGTTAAATTCATAATGTTTAATATATTTTTACCTAAACTTAGTTTATAAATATCTTTCAGACGTTTATCGTAAAGTCCTAGGCGTTAAAGATGAAGTGAATATGTTTTTTTTTAAGTTAAGTTTGTTAACTTCAGTTTCTAACACAAATAAAAATTCTTTGTTTTGCAAATATTATAAAATATTTTTTATCTTTCAAAAGAGCAACTGATAAGTTTCTCGCCGGCTCTATTGAGCAGAACTGCCTTCCGAACCGGTGATACATAATATCTCACAGACTTTTATAGTGACATTTTATTTAAATTTAGTTAAATTTTAAATATTAAATTTCTGGATTCTCATACTTTATTATAAGTAGATGATATTCGTATGTATTCCTCATACGACGTATCAGGTCATAGCCCACCACGCTGGTCAAGTGCGGGTTGGTGGAGTGGACTTCACATGTCTTTCGAAAACTTGCTAGGTTCTAACAGACATGCAGGTTTCCTCACTTTATCGTAAAACAACAGTTATCATATTGAAAATTATTCGCACATAACATCAGAAAGACAAGAACCGGATGTGAGCCTACATCACTCGGTTATATAAGCGAACGCATTACCACTGGGCTACCACTGCCTTATATCATAATACTATAAAATTTATTTAAAGTAAAGCCATTTTATATTATTATTTCGATCATATTTAAACTTTCATTAAATAAATACCTTGCCCCAATAATAATAATAATTTATGGTTGTTTAATAATTCAATCGAGTGGCATTCATTCAAGTATGCTTTAATTTATTTCGGTACAGCGTCGTATATCCAGTATTTTAACGTTGATTAAAACGTGTCAAGTATTCCCATATATAGAGTGGGTCTCATACTTTTAATTTTAATATAAATTGTTATTTACATTCGTATGTTTGTATGTGTATTGTATATGTATAATATAAATACGCTTCTATATTTCATCAAATTGACCACCACAGTACCACATCAACTCGCTAGACGGATTTTGATTAAATTTAGTATACAAAATATAGACTACAGAATATTCTGATAGCATAACATAGTAACAAAACTAATCTTATTATAACAAAAAAGCTCTGCATTTTTTAACCTAAGTATTTTTTCGTTAACAAGGAAAGAATTGTTGTCACCGAAAATAGCAAAAATAAACCTGTAGCCTGAAATATATTGATTGCACATCATCTCCTTGAGTTGACTCCATTAGTAATTTGATAAAACCGGGTCACACAGCTAGCTTTATAAAGGAACCAAAGCTCCCTGGGGTCGAACATTTTGACCGTAATCACACTAATGGAGAAACGCTGCCGATCCGCACAAGGGCTCCATTCAACTGACACCTTACATACTTGGCTTTTATTTACGCGTAACCCTTAGTATAACCGCACTGGGCTATTATTATTAGCTTATAATACTCTTTTTGAATATAATATTTATATGAAACGGAGTGCTAAGACATCCGATATACCTCAACCTAATCAATTAATATTAAAAAAATCATGCAATTTCATATAGTTGATATACTTACTACATATATAAATTTTAAATACTATACATATTATAAATATAAACACCCATGACTGGAGTACAAACATTCGTGATTAGCAAATGAATTCCCCCAGCAGGACTCGAACCCGCGACCGCTGGCGCAGAAAGTAGGGTCACTACCCACTGAGCCAAACGTGTCGTCTATTATATCAATCTAATAGTAGTAAGTTGAAAAACATGAATTACATAAACATATACTTACATTTGTTTAAATTTTATAAGATCCAACACAAATTAGTTAAACAATCTCTATGGAAGAAAATCAGGGAGTAAAACGAACTGTAAATAATTTAAATTTTAATCATAAAAAGTTAGGCACGATTTAAAGAACAAAAACGCCAATAAGTAATGTTTTTTGATTACCAGATAGAAACTGGGAAAGTAAATTGAAATCCATTAAGCTATAAAGTATTTACGCCATTCAGTAATTTTAATAATAAAAGCAAAATGTTTTGAAAAGATTGGTTTATAGAAACAGTAATTTAAACATCACTTACAAGTCATAATATTTCAGTGAAAATATTAGAAGTAAATTATAATTTAATAAATATTAATGAAAGAAATAATGTGACCTACTACAATATGTTATTTATAAAACTAATTCTCGTGTAAATTAGTTCCAGACAAAGCATCCGTTATTACATTATATCTAGACGATACAGGTGGTTTAGTGTTGGTACAAATGAGCTGGTCGAAGAGATAAGAGCCTTCATAAGTGCCATTGTTATTTCGAACAATAACCTACTATCAGTAAACGCTTGCAACCCTATTGGGCGTGCCCTCACGTTATTTGTAATTGCTTTAATTTTCTTTTATATTTTCTGATCACAGTGACCGACAATCTGATTTTCTAAAGTAGTTTAGGCTTTTAGTCCGGCATCTGAGATAATAATTAAACAAATATCATATAAATTGTAATGATGAGTGATTGTTTCACCTTTACACTGGAAGCACTGTATAAATTTGGATATTTTTAATAAGGACAATAGCCTAGAGTACAATATAGGTATGCTTGTATTCGGTACATAAAGGAAGAAGAAAGGTTCTATTAAAGGACGCACACGAGCAAAGCAGGGTAAGTCACTAGTGCTTTATAGAAGTACAATCTCCTTAAAATCTTCGGTTGATTATATTATCTTTTAAAACTAACAAATAAAATTATAATGCCTTAAATATATTCATAATCATGGTTCTATCTATAATATCTTACTGTAATATTTTGTTAACAATAAACCTTTCAGATCCTTAATGAGTCTTTAAAAGGATTCTTCCTTAAACAAGTTCTAATTAACCCTTAAAAGCATCTAAGTGGACCGTCTTTTCCGCCCGGCTATCACGATTTTCATTTACCTTCGATGAGCTGCGAGGGACAGACATGTCCGGCTCAATTCCTGCTTGGAATTTATTTTCCGCTTATCTTTGTGGTTACCATTCTAAAACTTTGATTAAGGCTTTATTCACATTGTTTTAAAGCTTTTACGAATAAAACAACGATATTTTTAAATTATTTTTAATTTTTGTTATAATAAAATTTATTTTAATAAAGATTATAATTTTAAGTATTCGGAGAGTTTCCCTTATAATTATACGAACTATGTGCATTATTCTTACTTATATTTCAGTAGCGCGTGATATTCATTATAGAATATTAATTGGAAATTCATTATTTTTTCACACAAACGACTTAGGACTTTTTTATAAAACAAACCTCAATACCAAAGTAGGTCATTAAAATTATTTTTAATGATCATATACCACGTTGAAAGCACTTACTATTTCTCCAGAATAACTTCTGAACAGCGGAAATTGTCAGACTCGTTTAGTTTTGGCTTCTAGCCAACAATAATTAATGTTGCTGAATGTAGACATGTTTTTTTCGTGTAGGCAAATTTGAGTTATTTAATACTCAAAGTTGTTTAATATTTTACCAACAAAAAATTTAAAAAATAACAATGGGGACTCACCTTAGCTTGAGTGTTTAAATAACACTCCCTTCATTTTTTCTTAAATAATCTTAGAGGTATTATCTTTAAGAAATAATATAGTCAGAAACATAATCACACTAGTAATTGTGATGATATTTACTTTATTTGAATAATATTTAAATTAATACTGAGAAAATATATTGTACTTAGAAAAAGAAATATCAATGATTTTACTATGAAATTCTGTTCATATTGGCTGCTCTCGTTTCTTGTTACGTTTCCTCTAGAACATAATAGGAAATCGAAGTATAGACATTCTTTTCATTTTTCGATATCTCGATTCTGCGACATTCGATAACAGTTAATATAAGTTGAAGGAAACTAAACATTTTAAAAGTTCATATTATTTATATTTAATATTATGTTTTAATAAAAATAACTTGTAGAAATATTCTGGCCAGTAATATTTTTGAACTACGGGTGCCAGTCCTAGGCTATCTACACTTGGGAGTAGCCTGGGAAAGGCGTTTGCTGCTTTTTAACTAACATCATTTAGGTGACCATTCAATATTATTTTATGAAGCATATGCACGCAATCTTTATTTCTTTCACCATCAAACCTACGCAATGCCAATTCGATTGATAAGAGTTAGAGGAAAACATCTTCCGAAATACACTATGTATAACTATCAATTTCGCGACTTACAATATCCAATAAGCATTGTATGTCCTTCACAGAAGTCAAATTCTGGGCCTAAGGACGTAGAGTCGTACATACTACCCAAACAAATAATCCATATATGTTAAAGTTAGTTTTAATAAGTAAAAAGTTATAATATTTACGTTGCCATTTTTGGTAGTTTCATTTTGTCCGCATTTTGAGGTAATACAGGAAGTCGTAGACAGCATGAAGGTAGTGAAAGAAGTTCTGAACGACCGACACCGACCTGATTCTCAGTGATTACTATTTGTTTTCGAAACTCAAGTAAGACTCACAGGAAGGATAAACGTTTTCCTCTTATCGTAAAGTGACTGCTGTGATTATGCAATA
This sequence comes from Boloria euphrosyne, assembly GCA_951802675.2. Lineage (NCBI taxonomy): Eukaryota > Metazoa > Arthropoda > Insecta > Lepidoptera > Nymphalidae > Boloria > Boloria euphrosyne. Next base: position 6,518,249 of record OX637878.1, read on the forward strand.
TTATTTAAGGGAAATTTGTATTTATTCTTCTATTTAAAGAAATATCAAATCAATCAATATATATATAGTACTTCTTTCAAATAGACTTTCTTAACTTATACATTAAATAAATATATAATTTAAATTCAATCTGAGCATATAATTCTTTGTAGGCTCTACTAACAGCTCCGAAGGCAGTATTGCGGGGAATAGCAAGTGAGAACCTCAACAGTTACTCATAAAAATAATGACTTCGGATACATATTTTTACAAATTTAATTATGTAAATAATATAATAATGTAAGTAATATTTTTGTTTCATTACTTTAAATGTTAAAGAGCGTCTGTGTCACGTTTCACCTTGAGTATAGGCTATAGCAAATTCTATTATATTACATTTTTAGTCAATCCAAGTTCTAAACTAATATCCTTTGTAGGAATCTTTTCTTTTGTAAACTTAGAAGATGATTTTTTCACAGCTGTAAGGGACTGTAGACTTGTGTATTCGGATTCATTTTTTTATATTTTAATAAACTACGACTTTTAGACCTTATTATCAGTTTCATTTACAGTTCGATAACGAAAATTTACATGTTATTTCTGAATATTATATTAAACACATAATATTTATAGACACCTATTTAACTTAGTTATTACTTTACCAGACAACTATTTTAATTCGAAACTAGTATAAGTGCGTGTGTATTGTCCTTCATGCCGAAGCGACTTGATTGGTTGGTCCTGGACTAATACGAGTACATTACCTATGTATAGCCATACTTAAATATAATTAAAAAAATTGTCGAATTTGTATATTAAATATATATTGTACATAAAACATGCACCCGAAATTTGTATAAAGCGAAACAAGGGTAAGTAACTAGTTAATTTAATTTTTGTATTTTTTTTCATCAAAAATATAACCATACAAAATGAATACAAAGTAATTTATATATTTTTTTTTGTGGCTTCCATACGCACGTTGAGCACTGTTTGCTTCAAAATGGTGTTGCAAAAGCAAATAACAAAGGGAAATTCATTATGATATGAAATATCCAAAAAACCTATTTTTTATATGTCATAATAAATTATTTTTGACTTCTATATAGACCTTGTTAAACAATATCAAACAAATTTTTAAAAATGTTTATCTCTTTTATGTTGTTTTCTCGTAAAATTAAGAACCACCAATTAACGTCAAATCTATCAGCCTCTTTGTAAGCATTCAGAAATAAAAATTATAGATAATTCCATACTTAAGTACAATATTATTCTAACCTAATCCTTTTTTTAATAAAACATTTAATCTATTATATCTAACTTTAACTAACAAACATTAACTATACGCGTCCATTATAAATTTTTGTAGTTAACTATACTGTTATGTATTGTGTACAGAAATGGAATGCAAAAGCATAAGCTATTTTTTAAGCTTAAAATTTTGGCCAGTTTGTATGTATATGTGCTTCTTTTCTTCTCTTTTGCTCGAAAAAGAAATAAGTGAATTTGTCAACATTTAGGGTACCTTTTAATGAAAAAAATGACGGACGGTTATTCTTCATATTAAAATGATAAATAAATTATTAAATTATCACACAAAAAACTTCTAGAAGCGGGTCATAAATAACATTATTAGTGCCATGAGATCTCTAATTATCATAGGAAAATGCGAAGTTTAAACACAAGTCGCTTATCTGTACAGTCACAACAGAGTTTGCCTCTCTTTCTCCACTTATTACACATTCTAAGCCACTCAGTACATTTTGATACTTTTTCACTAATATAATTATGATAAACGCAGAATGTTTGTGCATATAATTATAAAATTTTTTTACGAGATACCTACCATAATTATTATGGTATTATGTTAAAAAAATGTTTTATATGTATATATATATAATATATATTGTAGATCCCAAAAAGGCCTAATAGAACAAAAGGCCTAAATAGCATATATGTGTGTACGTAAGGCACACTTCAGTAAGTATCTAATAAAACGTATCGTAACGTAAGCACATCGATAGTATTGTAATAAAATGAAAATATAATAACTTGATTATATTGAATACTCTAAGAAACTATGTTCTCATCTTACGATATCTAATTTAATATAAAAGTACTTCAGACAAATTGGTCCCCGTGGACAGAACCTTTATATCTATACACAGTGAAATTTAACGAGCCCTTGCAGACATTCACTTAATCCAATTTGCGGGCCATTATGAAAATGAAAAACGGCCAGGTACATACACTGGCGATACATGATCCATCATATTAATTAATTTGGTGCGGGCAAGTTGTTAACGTGATGACAATGTATTTATGGACTAGTGTATGCTATCAACGCCCCTAGTAATCATAGATTTGCACTAAGCAATCTGTTTTTTGGATAAATTATTGATTATATATGCATATTATAGTTTTCAGCCTTTTTAACGTCCAAATGTTGAAAACGGGCCTCCTTTCAATACGTATAGAGGAGATCTGGCCATAGTCCACCAAGTACAGATAGTGCATATGTTGAGTACTACTGTACTCACTAAAGTAAAATATCATCCCAATTTTAACGAGTTGAGGATATCAGCTTCGGACACTCATAGCACATAATATTTTGTAAATTGTAATTTCGTTGCATAAAAAGGAAATGTATGGTTACGGCGATCTCGACTCGCATGTCAATGCTAATTTGATTTCTACCCTAAATTTATAAATATATGGGATGAGGTGTTAAAAATTGATTTTTGATCAGAAAGATTAAATAGACAGAACATACTCTTAAAGAATAACTCGTATGGTTCTGGTATAAAATAAATATCGCAATATATGTATGCACAAATAATACATGATGCAAATAATAAACAGAATTTATATACACTGTATTATATATATATATATATATATATATATATATATATATATATATATATATATATATATATATATATATATATATATATATATATATATCGTTACAAACTCAAGGGATCTAACCGCAATCAACCATCCGCGATGCTTTGAAATTTAAATACACATAATATATTTAGGCATATTTATCTCATTAAAGCAGCTTTAATTTGTAAAACTATAGAACAGTTTTAGAATTATTGGACTATAACGCATAAAGTAGTGCATTAGCAATTTAAATACTAATATAGAGATATGTTATAAAGAGGAAAGATTTCAAGTATTTTAGTATGTAACGAATAAACTCAAAAACTACTAAACCGATTTTAATGAAATTTGGCACCTACACATGCAGTCTAGAGCCTGAAAAAGGACATAGGCTATTTTTTAACGCGTAATAAGGGCTGTAAAGGGTTGAAATAGGGGATGAAATTTGTATGGAAATTACGTCATTTTAAAAGAAGCTTGAAACTTATTTTTTAGGCTTTTGATTATATATAAATTAGTAAGACATTCAAAGTTTGTAAAAATTTTATACTAAAGGGGGTACCTAAAGACGAACTCGAGCGAAGCGAGGGTGAGTCGCTCGTATTTTATAAAACAAAACAAAATTAAAATAATTATTTTCAATTACGCTACAGATCCAATTTTTTTGCGAAATACCATGCGAGTGAAAACGTATATCAATTATTACAGAATATTATCAAAACAATAACGAATAGTGCTAACGAAGTACTGCGATATAAAAAATTCATGTTCAGCGCAGTATTCGATTCAGTGACCCGTGCAGTGTAATAATGAAACTGTTTCACTCATTTGGCTAAAAGCATGCCATAAAGACTCTAGCTCGATGTGTTCACATTTGAGCGCTTAATTTAGTCCCTCTAACTAGATATTGGTCTTTCTTTTTCTCAGGATCACCCCTATTCACATGTTTCTTTATTTAACTTCGGAGGGTCTAAGTATATTATTGAATTTACTTCAATTTCAACTGTTTGTACTTCGTGGAACTTTTTAGGGGTCGGTAGCCACTAGGGACTTTGTAATTTTGTTTAGATTCCAATAGACCTTTGATGTATGGTTTACGAGTACAAGGCAATAGGCATTTTGTATACGATTTCGTGATACCATTTAACTGTTATATTTAATTTTATACACACAAATATTATATTTCGTATTCATAAGTATCGAAGTAATATATGATCTATCAATCTAGTAGTCGCAGTTCAATTCTCATTTAAAGCAAATATCTGTATTTATAATAAATCATTTTGCACTATTATAGCATTTTGTTGTTAACCATTTCCTTTTCTGCTTTGTTTAATATCGCAATGTAACAGATAATATAGCTATTATTATGATGCTGAAACACTACAAAATAATAACATATAGCATTATTTTGACCATAAATGATATTCACTATGAAAATTAGAAATGGAAATATACGCAGCGTTCTAATATAGGATGATTTACGATGTTTGTGCAAGCGACGGCGTGTTTAATGACATTGTAATATTAATACGTACGCGTTACTATAAGTACCTAGAAAATATGCATTCTGTTTTAACTTAATGACTAAAATTTACTTTCGTATATTTTATGCTGTATTGTATAATTCTAAAGTGTTCTTTTTTAATTTGTTATGTGCAAAAGTATTGTAGCGTCTTTTGTCTTTCAAAATAGAAATAAACTTTTTTAAGAATGTTCTTAGGGCGTGATATTGGAACAAATTTCAACATCCTCAATAACGCTCTATCTTGATGGACTGGTTTTGTCACTCACTTGTAGTTGCTTTGATATCTCTCTCTAGTTACATTTAGGTTGACTCTATTTTTACCAGTACCTACAGCTACACTAATAAGTTAAAAACAACTAGAGTAATTTTTCAGTTTCCTGAAATATTTATCAGTTAATAAATTATGTGAAGACAATTATTTTGTTTGAATTAGTATCTTAAAAATTATAACTAAGAAATATTTATACATTATATTATGATAAATATAAAATAAAATACTCGTAATATATTTAGTCAATAACACAAAACAGATTTCATGTAGGGTTATCGTAAATAAGGTTGAAAGAATATAAACTAAATTGTATAAATTATCCCGTCTGCAAAGTTTTATTTGTATATGCAGACATAAGATGTATTGAAAGTAAGCTACATAATATATTATTTATTTTTGGCACATTCACTAGATCAATCATTTTATTAATAAATTTTATTAAAATTGTAAGAGTACGAAACGTTTTTCATTAACACGAATAAAGTATCTATTGATTAAGTACGCACAAAATTGTGCTTACACGTTCTAATTAGTAGCTAGTCAATCCTTAAATAAGCTGAGTGTGTCAGTTTCTATACATTTGCCTTTTAAAGGGGTAATTACCCTGATGAGTAGGAATATGCCTAATTACCTTCGCCTGGGAACGAACTCGTCAACATTTGCGTTAGTTTAACGCGTGTATGGATAAATTATTGTATGAGATAATGATCAAACGTTGGTAACATAATTAAAATTATAGTTACCGAGTCTGAATGTTAATGTTGTTCCCACTAAACATTTTAGGCTTGTGTCTTACCTGCAGAGCTATACAATAATATGTACAAAATAAAAACTATGGCAAACTACTTGAAATATCTACAAAAGTTATCATATTGTTCTATACCTTTTGTGTTTAATCTTTTTATATATAAAAATCTTGTGTCACAGTGTTTGTTATCGAACTCCTCCGAAACGGCTTGACCGATTTTTATGTTTTTTGTCAACATTTGGTAGATCTGAGAATAAGTCGTAGGCTATTTTTTATTCCGCTAAGTGATAAGGGATCTGAAGAATTTTTTACTTGTAGACCAAATTTTTATTTTTTTTGTTCTGTATGATTTGGTATCATAAAATACTATTTTTTAATAATGATTAGAACGCGAGCGAAGCCGCGGGAATCACTAATATATATTAAAAAATCGGTACCATAAAACAAATTGGTACAAATACTAATTTGTTTTATTGCAGTCGAATAGAATTTTTTCTTAACTACAAAAATGAATCGTCATCTATCTATATTCTATACATATAATAATATTCTAACTTAGTCGAATCTGTACGTTGAATATTTTTTGGAAATTCTTATTGGAATAGTAATTATTATCGATACAGAGGCCGAATCTATAGTTTTTAGAATTTTTGTCTGTCTGTCTGTGGCCGCATCAAAGCAAGCAAATCGCAGCAAATTTGGTATGATGATAGCTGCAGTTATCCAGGTCAGAATATAGGATACTTTTTACTGCTGGAAAATATGTAATTTCTGAGAAATCTTAATTAACCGTTAGAAAGTGGCTGTAAAACATCACGCGGTATGTGAAAACTAAGAAATTTTTTTTCAAACGCGAGCGGAGCCGCTCGAAATGTTGGTACGCTTATAAAAATAAATTATATCTATAGGATATAATATGATATCTAACATTTGATATCCATTGCGTCGGCGTGAAGTGGCAGCTATGCTGTCGCGTTTCGTCCGGTAAGTGAGAGTCCGGGAGGCCCAATCCCTATCCCTACTCCCGTCCTTCTTCCTCCTCCCTCCCCCCTCCCTCCCTTTCCTAAAAGGCCGGCAACGCATCTGCAAAACTGCAAGACCTGCAGTCTTGCAGATGTCTATGGGCGGAGGTGATCACTTCCCATCAGGTGAGCCTCCTGCCCGTTTGCCCCCTTTGTCACATAAAAAAAAAAAAAATGTTATGGTTGCTGTACTCTATTTAGATCTATATTCAGACCTTCAAGCAAATATATTGTAAGACAGATTTGGTTACTTTAAGACAGTAAAATTCAAACACGTGTAGCAGAAGAGACGTCGAAACAGTGGTGTTCGAAGTTCTGAAACTTGCCTAATTTGGGCGCCTTAATAGGACGTTGAATGAACTTTAGTGACAAAGTTTCTGACTCAATTTATGTTGCAGATGAATTCGTAAATATGTTTTCTCAAGCATTTTGCACACTGGCCATGTGACAATATATGATTATATGTTTAATCAAAAGGATTATAATGATACATTATTTGCAAGTTATAACAAAAGCTTTCGTACTTAAAATATTCTCTTAAGTACGTAATTCGTACGTATTCTGGCTCAATGGTCTTATTTTTTGGACATTTTTAATTTGATTGTCCTTTAACTCCAACTTCAACTATAGGGGATCTCCTGATATAAGTCCACTTAGTTGGTTTAAAACTAAAGTTATAGCATCAAAAAAACCAAATAAAGCAAAAATATACAATGACAAAATCATTTGTATATTTGATATAGTCTAGCACTTTCCTCAAACCAGTCTTCCGTTATTAACTACACAAAGTATTATTTAAATAATACGATTATTTTCAAAGTACTTTGTCAAGCAACATCAAACGTGACCTCGTCGCTTCTCCGTCTTGCATATGAAAAAGTATAATATTCAAAACTATCCGAAATCTGTGTGAGCTTCATCCATCATTTTAGGCGACAGGGGCAAAGGCTTGTCGACCCTAATCGAAGTATAGTTATATGTAGTTAAAATTATTAGGACAAAAATACGATATTGAGATTTTAATAATTATTTTCTTTGGATTCACAGTGTATTTAAAATAACTTTAAATTTTAAAACTTTGATTTTCCTTCAATAGTTAATTTAAAGTTTCGGACTTAAGAAATTATCTAGACGGAGTCCCTCAAAAATTGTCAATATAAAAGGCATCCAGAGATCCTGCGTTCGGGTCCTGGATCGGGCCAAGTTTAGCTATTGAATGTTTTTGCTTAGTAAGCCTCAGTAACATCCCGGAGTTAGAAATCCGTGTTTCACCCCGTACATCCGTGATCAGGTAAAACTGTCCTGCATCTTAACTCTCGCTGGTCATGTCGAGTTACCCCACTGAAATATGAGAGTCACAGGACTTTTGTGTCTGCGCTCACACTTGTGCACTTTAAAGTCTCTTGCGGATCTGCGCGATCAGCCTCAACGATGTTACGGTCGGTAGGACATTATTACTATTAATATTTGTACAGGTACTATATTAAAACATTGTTTGGGGTCATGTTAGTTTTATGTCACTGTCAATATTTGCTTAATCTGAGTACCTATAACATATTATTCGTGAAATCAATATTGTTGTTTTTGATAAAATACCGATATCAACTAATTACATACCTATATGTTAAATTCATTTACATGTTTTTAATCAAGGAAATGCAATAAAATTTTTGTAACAGCATTTGAGCATAATTTGCGACATAATATTAATTATATAAAATTTACTATAATATCAATTATATATATAGTAATATTACATTTCAAAAGCTTAAACAAAAGTTTTATTGTTTTTTATCAAGGGCACTACTCTAACTTATTTTTGTGACTTCATAGAAATTCAAGTTACAAACCCTCCAAAATAAAAGATGTATTATTTTATAGGTGAAGGGTATATCTTTTAATATACCTCATATTTTACAATCATCTTATATATAAAAATCTCATGTCACAGTGTTTGTTAACGAGTTCCTCCGAAACGGCTTGAACGATTTCTATGTTTTTTTGTGTATATTTGGTAAGTCTAAGAATAGGTCGTAAGCTATTTTTCATTCCCCTAGGGGCCTAGGTGATTAGGGTGGCCCGCTCCAGATTCTTATTTTTTTAATTTTTTGACCAACTTTTTATTTTTTTATGATTTCTACTACCAATCCCTATTTTTAAATAGTGATTAGAATGCGGGCGGAGCCACGGGAATCACTAGTATTCTATAATATGCTTCGCTGTTTTAACAATACATATTGTATTTATTATTACATGGGAATAATAGGTTATACCTAATTGTTATCTACCCATTCAACTTTGATGTGGTGTAATTTGCATATCTCAGTATCTTTAATTTAATATTTCTCGTCCCTAGTGTAGTCGAATCTCATAGTCAAATCTGTTTTGTTATAAATCTCGTTTGAATTGATTAAACCCCTTCCTTTTCTCTTTAATTCTCTCTGTCCAAAGGTTGTCTGAAAAAGATAAAAGCTTCCTTAACGAAAGGAGAAGGAGAATTATTGTACTATTTCTTTTTCAATGTTTACTTAAATTTTATTATTATTTTTATTATGGTAAATTAAAGTGTATTATATATATATTATATAATATTATATTTGTATTTATTTTTATACAACTGTATTTATATACAAAGAAAACTGAGTATGTGGTATACTTTTAGAAGTTAAAAGTTTTTGAAATAATCAGTCCAATATAAATGTTTTTTTCCACGTATTTTGTGCACATACATTGGGTGTGTGCACATTAGACACATATTATTCACTACTACCAACTCAAACGTGTACAATCAAATCTTTAAATAAATATAAAAAATTATTGTGTAACCTTTTATACTATACAAAAAGAAAAATATCACCAAAAAAGGTAACAAATTAAAAAGAACTTCCTATTATGTTGATTTACATTCATCTTGAAAGGAATTACTTAGCGATATCATTCATCCCGCTAGATGCCTAGCTTAGCTAGCGAGGCATAAAGATACACAAAAAGCTGGAAAAGCTCCTTTTAAAAAAATTCAAAACCTCAATGTTAACCCAAATCCCTAGTAATAATCTCATGAAGAAGCCTGCGTCGACCGTCATTCATTCCGTCAGAGGATGAATTGCAGGAAACATGATGGTGTCATTTTTCTATGTGGGCTTATGAAACGCGTTTTAATATCACGAGACATGTCGCAACAGATTGTCAGACAGATATCATAGCTCGAGTAATCTCCTTTTATTAACTCTGCATGAATAAAACGTGAGCGTAAAGAAACTTAAATAAACTTAATTAATCTAGGAATACTGAATTAAGTTTATGTTTGACAATAAACACAAAAATATTTATGTTGTAATAAAAACAACATTTAATGGTCTTTTAATAGTTTGAAAACATTAAAAAGTGTAAATTGAAATGAGATTTTTATGTTCAAATAATTTAGGTTCCCTTTAAAAAGGCGCTTGAATTTAATTAACTTAGGTACTGTTTAGTTATTTTAACTGTAATTGTTAATATATATTGTACAGTCTTGTTGAAACATTATAATTAAAGTAACATTAACGAAAATAAAACATATAAAAATGAAATAGTAAAATCTTTATCATAAAAATATAAGCTTTTAAAAATATACTAAGCCAAAAATTCGATAATCCTACCATATGCCATTAGAAAGTTTCAGCTATCATCCCATCCATTTTCAGATTAGCTTGAGGATGCTGGGATGGCACCTTTAAATGAAGCTCTCTGGAAACCAGGAAGTAACGGCAGAACGGACAACGTAAAAGTATGAGACGAACATTGCAAGTTAAATAGATTTTATATTAAATCTTTCTTTATGTAATACAATATATTACATAAAGAAAGATTTCTCTATGTAATGTAATACAAAATTTTTAATACTATCATAATGTTACATAAATATTCATCAGTTAGAACAAGTAGGGTCACTACAAACCGAAGTACTACTGAGTACCTACTGACTAACTAAATCATAACTATTTCGCTCTTTGTCATATTATTATCATAAGCTGTAGTTACTAAACTATTTGGAATTTAATTCAGAAATATAGAAGTTGAATTGTTTTTGTTTGTTACTAATGCTACTGTAATAATTTTCAATAAACAAATAAATAAACCAAACTTGAATAAGTCACTAGATTTAAAATAGATTTCTCTGAATTGGGTACCTATGACGCGAGAAAAGCTGCGAGCGCATAATATGTCAACCAGTTTATCATAAAATCCAATTATAAAACTTTAGTAGTACTCAGTCCACTTAACTCATACTAGAATATAAACATAGAACACTAGCCGTTAAATTACTTCGAAAACTGCTGAGGTCGCTTATGAAGTTTCCCTTTTAGTTTTCCATCGTTAATATTTTACTTTCCATGAATTAGAGTTGATGATTAATTTAATAATCCCTATTCGGTCACTAAATTTCATAATTTAGTGTAAAAAGTACACATAAATAAATTTCGGAAACGTAAAATTACTTAATCTTTTATTTTGTCATTTTATTTGGCGAATATTATTTTGAACTTAGACTAATAATACCTAGACTGATAGTTTCATACATAATTCCGCTCAATATTGAAGTAGCATTAGTATGATGAATGTGTGCGTAAGTGTCACGTAATTGCAACCGAAGGCACGAACACATACAGCCAAAATATAATGTTGTAAGTATTTTGTTCCAAAAAAATTGGTACAGTTTTTAAAATATATTTGTTTAATTATGAAATAATATATTTGTTTGCATTTGATTCATGTGAATTATTATTTACATTGTATTCAGATGTAACAAATCGTCAGATAATAATATGACTGGTCTTAGGCTTCATTGTTTTTTAATTTTATTATTAATATAATTTTATTATTTATTACCTAAGTTGTACGTATGTAGTTGTGTAACTTGACAATTGACATTGACACGACGGGAAACGTATCTACAGTTCGGCCGCTCAAAGAATGCGTTTCTGACACCTGTCAATTCGTCATGACTAGTGATGTACAATAATTTAGTAACATAAGTAATTTATTTATTACATTGATTATGCATATTTATTCAATTTAATTTATATGTTGTTATTTTTAATAGGAATTATATTTCAATAAATATTCACAATGTAAATACATTTTTAATGAATCAATTACTTGAATTGAATCGTAAATTCTGAATGTAACGAAGGGAAAAAAATAAATATGCTTTATTTATTGGAAAATGTATTGTTACGTTCTACGGGTTAGGATTATAATCGTTGCACTTGCACTAAGGATGTTTTATTTCACTATGAATACACGCACAGTCTGTACACAACACTAGTCTCTGAACACTGTATTTCTCTTCTCAATACTTCTTCACTAATACTTTAACCAACTCTTCACTTTTCCACTATTTTGTATCGCTTCTTATCTTCACTCAACTTCGAATGTCTACTGAACTCTCGACACACTGCAGGCCTTTTTATATGTGTAAATATTAGAACATTCTAGTATCGAAAATTCAAAATGTTTCTAGTAATTTCGAATCCTTTCTCGACAATGCTTTGTCTCTCTCTGACACATTAGAATTTGTAATAGACGGAATGTACCCAAGTACATTAAATATTATATTATTTATATCATACCGACAGATTATATTAAGATTACAAAAATATTCGAATACAATTGCCTCGTTATTTTGTCACATCACTACAAAAACAAACAGTTGACATAACCTTGAAACAACGTCGTTTGACGTGGTTTGACTTTTAAAAGCTATTATTTTTATATTTGTTAATTAAGTAATTGTAATAACTTTAGCCCAAAATTAATACATTTATTGTAAGTCGGCATAATTATTCGAATTATTACTTAAGTACTTAGTACTAGTACTTATCACTCATTAATAAGGTAAATAAAAGATATTTAAAAATTTGCCGTAAATTGTACGCCAGTTCCAAGTTACATCGCCCAGTCGATCACGATCTGTCAGAAACGCATTCTCTGAGCGGCCGGACAATAGCCATATCTCGAAGTCTAGCCAAAAAAAATGGTTCCAATTCGTTTGGACCTACACTCCATCTAGGTGTTATATATCTATGATTTTGAATTTAGTTGGACTATGTCATTTTCTATCATGATTACCACATGTCTTACGGTGAAGGAAAACATCGTTAGGAAATCTGCATGTCTAAGAAAAACCTAGTAAGTTTTCGAAAGACATGTGAAGTTCGCCAACTCGCACTAGGCCAGCGTGGTGGACTATGGCCTGATCTCCCTCGTACTGAGGTAGGCCCGTGCCTCGCAGTGAGATGTTAAAAAGGCCTGAAGATGTCTTTGCTACAAATATCAACATCGATTTTTACAAATTGATATCTGAATTTAATAACAACTAACTTGAATATATAATCTTTAACGTTTTTAACGCAGTAAGCAGATAATATAATAAAATATAATGTAATTTTGTTTAAGATTTGGTATAAAATCATCTTCACTTGATTTATTTTACAGTACCTAATTTCAGGGAAACTAACAAGTTAACAGGGATCATAATTATCTGTAAAGAAGATATTTTTGTGTGTACAGAATCACACTTACGATGATCATGTAATTGATGACATTCACCAAAATGCTAAAAATACAGCCCTGCACTACTAAGCTGAAGCTAGATTCTAGAACATATCATAATGATTTATTACTTGTGAAATGTTGTAAAGACAATAGCATTATAAAATGTACATAAGTATATAGAGGCATATAAAGCGCATTGTAAGTAACAAGATCAAACGGGTTTCGTTTTTCCGATCCAAATATCTTGCCAGTGTAAATCCTTCGCTCACTCATATATTTGTATAATACCCATACTACAATATTTAGTATTATAAATGTGTAAGTGTGAATGTTTGTCCATCTTTCACATCGCAATAGAGTGATACATTGACGTTATTCTTATGTAAAGATAGTTGGAGGACTGGAGATTAACATAGCCTATGCTCATACTTTTTCGCGGGAGATTATCTAACTACCACGGTAAAACAAGCTATAATTCAACTCATTACGATATATAATCTATCTATTCTTAAGCGCTTAATCTAGTTAAAATTTTAAAACAATCATAATATATGTATATGTATCAAAAAACATTGTAATTAATAAAAAAATGATATTGATTACCTTAATCAGTTCGTGTTTGAAGTAGGAGTGAGGTTATAACAACAGGTAAGTGTACGTTAACCCCAAACCATAATTAACAAATACTTACACGAACTTGAGTGATTCACTGATAAACATTTGTCAATTACTATTAGTAGATTTTAAGCACCGAGCTTTTAATTAATTAACACTAATAAATTTTATCAGTAGATTTTTTTCAAACTCTTTTAATTACTCAATTATTTGCTTAACAAACATACCATAACCGCACATGATTATCTGTGGTTAAGGTGTATTATTCTATACATTTCTTAACTCAAAATTATATACTGGTACTATATTCAGTGCCGGATTAACCATATAGCAAGAGTAGCAATTGCTACGGGCCCCGCGCGAAAGGGGGCCCCGCATATTTAAACTCACTCATCTCTGCCTGAGCGTAATTTTTTGAGTAAAACTTATTAAGGTGTGGTATGTTAAATTTTTTTGATGTCACAAAAACGTGAAACGTTACAACTTTTCCTACTAAGACAATCCACGTCAGACATTTCCGTCCGCATTTTTATATAATAGTATATCATTATACCTTCTATGTAAAAAAGCATCAAAAGATGCCCAAAAGTAGAATTTTATGAAACATCCTTTACAGAAACAAGGTTTTTACTGATTTATTAAAACAAATTGAAATATTTGTTTAGAGCGCTCCCGAGATAAATAATCGAACTTTGTCGTGCATATTTTTTTTTTAATTTTGTGACCATATCTAAACCATGATCACGCATGGAGGATGGAAAAATGGTGTTAAACAGTCAAATACGAGAAAAAGTGTAATAGCACCCAACTTTGAAATATGTATTGAAAAAAATAATCGATGTAGTCTCATCAGTTTTCAATTGTTAGTTTCCTACTAAAATTATTCTAAATTGCCAGGAAACCCCATCTCAGGCTTTTTGTACTTGTCAGAGCCTAACAGCGTCTATAGTAATTTACTACACTATTAATTAACCTATACATACCAAATAAACGTATTGAGTATTGAATTGTATTTTTACCACTTTATACTTAAGAACTCCTAGCAGATCAAGGGCTCTTTGAAAGAATTTGCTACGGGCCCCGCGCTTGCTTAATCCGGCACTGACTATATTATATATTACTATAAAGTATTGTAGGCAGTCATTTTCTGATTGTCTTGACATTATCATTTGGACTAAAATAAATACAATTACTTTATGACATTCCAAGAATGGTCAAATTAAAAAGCTTTTTAGGAGCTTTTACCATAATAAGTAAGAAGAATTTGTCTGTTATCAAACAGAAAAATTGTTACTGTTGTATAAAAAATCTATTCAATGCATCTGCAATAATAAAGTATATTTTTCAAATAAGAGACAAAGTAAATTCAGCATTCGTTCGTGGCGCTGTCACACAAAAAAGATACGTCAAAGCCGAATACCCATCAATGGCAGGGCCGCAGCATTTTGTTATTGTTCAAATTTTTAAAAGTCAATATATAGAAAATAAAAAAGTTATGTTTATTTGTTTAGCGATTAATCTAAGTATATCTACATATAATAAAATTCTAACTAAGTAGTTAATATTATCGATACAGAGACCTAATCTAGAATTTGTACAATCTTTGTCTATGACTATTATATATAGATATTTTTGCTTCGGGAACAAAATAAGATCTCTGAGTAAAGTATAATATTACGTAGTAACTAAATCTCGGTAACTAATTTCATTTAGTGCTTATAAATAATATGCTCTACATTAAGGATCTACTCATGCGGTTAAAAAAAATTTTACTATGATTTAAATTGAATAAAGATCAAATAAGTCTATTATAAAAAGTTCATATAGAAATACATTTGAAGTCAATATTTATCAGTATTAAAATTATATTTAAAATAGAATACTTTAAATTCATATACACTGATTATTATTATACGTGTTGTTTTAAATCATTGCTATTCATAGTCATATTGTGTCAAACAAAGTATCTAATCGAATTGACACATTAATGCACTAAGCGTATACATTCCATCGTGTGAATTCTTAATCAGACAATACATCAATTTTATATGAGAACATAGAGTAGTGTATGTTTTAAAATTAATATTGTATATCTATGCTGCTTTTTAAGATAATATTAACAATTTAAGAGAGGTATTTATTTGATGACACGTTTGGCTCAGTGACCCTACTTTCTGCGCCAGCGGTCGTGGATTCGAGTCCCGCTGGGCGCATTCATTTGTTGAGGTCGAATGTTTGTACTACAGTCATGGCTGTTTATGTTTATAATATGTAGGTATGTATTTTAATTCATATATGTGTAGTATGTCAACTGTCTGGTATTCGTAACAGAAGCCTAAGACTAGATGGCTCTGTGTAATAATGTCCCAACATATTTATTTATTTAAAATAATCCAAAAGGTTTACAGCCTCCAAAATAAGCATCTAAATTTGTTGAAAAGTCAGTTATCTCTTTGAGTCCTGGATGTATGGGATTTTTATTAATACATATTATTGTTATAACATGCAAATGCCATGTTTCGTACGCTATATTGTTAATTGAGCCTTTGCAGCGTGTGGAATAACATTGAATATATTAGAGACATATGTAGATTATATCTACTGCTACTCTATGTAGGATTAATAAAGCAATACTAATTTTCAAATTAACATATAATTATATATTTTAGATAAATTAATACCAAAAAACTTACAACTCTTACAATTTAAAATTAACTGAAAAACTTAAAGAAATTACTAAGTTTCGATATTTATTTTTCTATATTTTTCTATATCAAAACAAGTTACATAAATCGTCTTCAATTCTAAAACAGATTTTCCTAATTAGATGGGCGAAGATAAATCGTTTACCACCAAATCGTCAGCTTGTTGCGTGACTAGAGCGCGATTTATGACTTAATAGCGGAGCACTAAGCAGGCCTTAGATAAGGTGCTTCTAAGTGATTGTCGGCGCTCACAACAATCGTAATTACTCCAAACTGCTATCTACGCTGAGACGCACGCGATCTCTTTTATCGACCAACTCGAATCGTACTAATCGTTTGCATAAAGCTATTCGCTTTGAAGTCGATTTGTGAATATTTATTTAGCTTAATCTATTTAATATTTTGTACTTACCGCATTTTTATATAATTACCTAATTAGTGTTACAGAGCTCTGTGAAACTCGTCTCGGTCTTCAGCCCTTTTAACGTCCCACTGCTGGGCACGGGCCTCTCTCAGTACGAGGGGATCTGTTGGCGGACTTCACAGGTATTTCGAAAACGTGCTAGGTTTTTTCAGACATCCAGGTTTCCTCACGATGTTTTCCTTCACCGTAAGACAAGTGGTAATCATGATAGAAATGATTCGCACATGAAAATATCAGAAGCAGAGACCCGGATTTGAACCCGCATCACTCGGTAATACAAGCTCCACGTTACCGCTGCCACTGCCTACGGAGCCCAAGGAGAAACTTGTCTACGATTGCGATAAAGTATTAGCAAAGGTATATACGAGTCGAGTATGTAATATGTAAATTAAAAATTGTACGAATTTAATGCTCGGGAATTACATTTTTCAAGTGGTAGTGCCATGCTTGTTACCTTCGGGTAGCAGCCGAATGGGCCGGCACGCCCTGTATCGTACCACTCTCTCACAGAAGACCGGCGTGAAGTGACAGCTATGCTGTCGCGTTTCGTCCGGTAAGTGAGAGTCCGGGAGGCCCACTACCCATCCCTACTCCCGTCCTTCTCCCTCCTCCCTCCCTCCCTTTCCTGAAAGGCCGGCAACGCATCTGCAAGCCCTGTGGTGTTGCAGATGTCCATGGGCGGAGGTGATCACTTACCATCAGGTGAGCCTCCTGCCCGTTTGCCCCCTTTGTCACATAAAAAAAAAAAAAAAAACATAATTTTTGTGACAAAAACAATAAGATATAGTAGATGTAAGATATATGTTAATGTTTTAAACACATTACTTCTGACCACAAATTATGCAATCCATTACGTGTTGATGGAAATAATTGAACAAGCTGAAACTGTTTAATTAAACCTTTTAATATGACGTAACATTTTGTTGTTGTTCAACAAATACTGCAATTGTTATTTACCATTGTGTGATTTAGTCAGTGATTTTTGATTTTTCACAATCATATAATACTCTCATTGTATTGAATAATTTTAAGGTTAAAATTTTGCAGTTACACGTACCTTTTAAAAATTCTTTAATTTTAAACGTAATTACTACGCAAAATTTGGTTAATATTGGACCAGTGATTTTGTTTAAGCGATAACATACAATCAGACAAACAGATACAAAAATAAATATCTTTTATTTTGGAGTAGTACAATACGTTACAATCATTTGTTTATAAACAATATTTTCACGTATAGATTTTTCTAAGTAACTGTAACTTTTATTATAGTATGTAGAGATAATAATATTGTCTCAGAATAATGCATCAGTTCAGTAAACTCGCTAAAATTAGGACTAACTAATTAATAACGAAGTGTTATAACCCTTTCCAAGTGCTATCACTATCACGGCTTCTAAAGTTAGATAATTAAGCGGGTGGGTCAACTAAAATTGTTGGCTACACCATACACTAACAACTTTCACCACTTAAAGTTGCAAAGGCTTTTCAAAAGTAAATATTGAGTCTATACCTAATATATGATTATTACAGTCTATATAGATATACATCGAACGACTTCATGAATTTGAAACTACAAATGTAAATTCTCCTGACTTGTTTGAAATTCGCGTTAAACTATATTTAATCATAGCGAAATTACCTTTGAAATTTATTAGTGCATGGAAAAGAGCCTTCAACGTATAAGCGGATAACATATTATATTTTATTCACGCAAAATATACAGTATGTGCATGCTGCGTAATCGATCACTGTGATTTAAAAAATTCTTGTGAATTTTCCAATAAAAGCTGTTATTGAAATGCACATAAGAATTATTACTTTCTAAAACAAAACAAACAAAGGTTGTATTTTAAAATTTTATCAAAGTTATTTATGACGGTAGTAAACGTAATTTCATTAAAATGATTCAAACTGTACCCTAACTATAACATAAATCAACAAATACAGGAGGGTTTTGGCGTTTTAAATTTTCTATAGGTAAAAGTCAGTTTTAACGAAGCTTTTGTAGACTTAGTCAGTGGAATATAAAATCATGGGCCCAATTAGCGAGTTATATAGAGTTCCGGCTACATTTTGCTTCTTATTTCTCTACTTTCTCCCTGGGATGAACAATTGTGTGCAAATTAGCACTGACAACCGCGGCGGGGGACCGCAACGACGTCGTGACATACGATCATATTGAATCGAAAGCTATTCTCACAAATATAATTAATTAATCGATTTAAAATTATATATGGTAGTTATTTAATAAAAAAACCAAAGTTAAGTTTTAAAAAATGAATTATCCAAAATAATCTTAAGATTCAATATTTTAGTTAATTAGTTTAGATTTAGTATGATACGAGGTTCTTTTTGCAGTTTTTCCACACGAATGGTTTATTTTGCTTTCAACCACGTAACTGCGCATTTGTTTAGTACCTACATGTATGAAGCTTTAAGAGAAACATGTAAGTATTATCTATGCCTTTCGCTTCAAAATTTATAGATAATTTACATATACAAATTACAATAGCAATTTAGAGTAACTCCTTTAATGAATAATTAATTAAACTTTCCATCAGTCCTGATAAATATTTATTGCTTCTTAAATCAACAATTCTTAGTAAATATTAATATGATTTTATATAATTAAAATACCTTCAGTTGGATTGAGAGGGGTATGGGGTACCTTTGTCTTCTGATTCGCTTCGATAGTCCCAAAATAAACGGGGCGGAAACACGGACGGGCCGGTATAAATTAAGTCAGTAAAATGCTTATAAATTTTTGTTTAATTTAAAAACAGGATATAAACGTAAATTAGGTTTATAATTAAAATATATACTAGAATTGCTTCATAATTTACTTTAAGTAATAATTTAAATATAGGCAAAATTATTTACTATAGGGTTATTCAATTCAATTCTCTTGTTAAGCTCTCTCGGCTTCAAGCGTGCCAGTTGAGCAAGAATCGCCTGAAAATATTATGTAGGTGTCCGAATGCCGTCTAACCATAGTGTCTTCTTGTGTCAAAATTGTGAGATGTCACATCAATGCGTAATTCAGATCAATTTGGGATTCCAGTCGTATTACTGGGCCTTACAACTATAAAGCCTTCTTTTTTTAAATTAATTAATTATAGCTTAATTAAGCCCTTTAACATATAAATTTGAGATATCATGTCATATCTAGTAAAAGTTCAAGGCTAGGCTTTTTGAAGTTTATACAATAAAACTCCTTATATTGATTTAAAAATATATTTAGTAAAAAAATGTAGACACTTTCAAGAACTGCATGTTATTAAGAATATGAAACAACCTCGTAAATAGTTGGCACCTTCGTAATGAAGTAATTTTTTTCTTATGATATTATATCAATCTGAATCTTCTCAATAACAACTCTTTTATAAAGTTACTGCGTAATCGTATTAATAGCTTTACTCGTAAAGTAAACCAATAAAGTTTTTCATTTCGCTTTTTGGTAGACAGTCTTTAAATTTAAATATTCTTCTCTGGCTCTTTATGTTTATTTTTTTGTCCTAAAAGCTCTACGATATGTATTTTACGAATTGAATCAATTCTAAATCTATTTTAGATTTGGTGGTAATTGAAGGTATTATATATTTTCCATACAGACGAAAAAGTCTAAGCAAAGTTTTTTAGATTTGATCTGGGCGTAAACGTTGTTAGTAAAAAGGTATTTATTTTTAAAATGATATTATACTAGCTTTTGCTTCAATCAATTGAGTTGTTTAGGCTATGCACACCACGTATCTTTTTATAATGACAGATATTAAATGAATTATTATCAATTAAATATATACAACATTAATTTCTTAGTAAGTAAGTATATATAAAGATAATACTATTATTAAATTATAGTTGTAGTGTTTGTGCAAATATAGTAACTATGGTTATAGTTATTTACACTATCTCGTGCTCACGGTATAGCGTGTGGTGGGGCAGTCTAGCGTGAGCCGTTGGCGAGAGCGGACGTGTCGCTAACGTATACCGTGAGGTGCCGAGCCAGTGATTGTGATTTATACAGCGTCCGCTACAAATGGCGACGAGGTGAATCAGAACAGGTCAGATTTTATTAAATTATAATAATTTATTATACTTACCTCAGAGAAGTACTTAAAAAAAAGTTGAGGGTGAGGTGTAAAAGGAAAGTAGAAAAGGTTGCAAAATGAAATAAAGTTGTTCAAGAATAGAAATTATTAATAGATAATTTTGTAAATGTCGTTAACATTCGAAAATTAACGGCAATATTCATAAGTTGTTTTACCAAGAGATATGTAATTATTATATATTTAGTGGTATTCGCAACGAGAGAACACAATAGTCTAGTCATAAAATACAAAGGTCACTTAATAAAATATTAATTTAAAAAGTTTATTATACACGTAAAACTAGATCAGATTACAGAGTTTAGATTCGAGTTTAGGGATACACAGTAATATTATATACGTTAAAAGTTAGATCAAATTAAGAAGTCCACATACAATAACTAGCGAAAATGATTGAGTGTTATATAAAATATCTCAAGTGGCGGTAGGAGACGAACAAATTTCTAACGTAAGTTTCGTGCGGCTATGCTTTGGAATTAATTAAATATGAATAAATGCTCCTCACCTCACACTGGTCGTGTCGGGTGGTCGTCCTACAGGAGCGTGAGAGTGATAGATAGATTGGAACAGAGGAAGCACTGGTGTTTGCGTGTGTATATTGTGTGCGTTGTAATGTCTATTGCGCAGTTGGCTGGTCTCAATGTGGTCGGATGCCTTGGACGAAATCGGTCGGAGAATATTATTAATTATCATTTTTACTATATTGTTTAGATGTTTTGTTTCTGTCTGTCGGTCAGTGTATGACCGCATCGCGGTAGGGCCACTTGAGGTTGATAAAATTTAGTATGAGTAATTTGCAGCTACTGGCTAATAGATAAGGAATAAACAATGAAAAGTAAGTATGAATAGGATAACTATTAACAAATATGTTGTGTTATGTATGTATTATATATAATTTTATTTTAAATATTATATACAGCTGATGTATGCCTTATTATAACATCTATTAGGCAACATCTGGCGTAAAGTTGTGTTTTAGGCAGTACGGGCCTTCATGAAATTGAAAACCGTGCGTAATGTTGTGTTGTAGGCAGTACGGGCCTTCATATAATTGAAAACCGTGCGTAATGTTGTGTTGTAGGCAGTACGGGCCTTCATATAATTGAAAACCGTGCGTAATGTTGTGTTGTAGGCAGTACGGGCCTTCATATAATTGAAAACCGTGCGTAAAGTTGTGTTTTAGGCAGTACGGGCCTTCATGAAATTGAAAACCGTGCGGAAAAAAAAGCCATAGACCCAATTTATTATTTCAGGCCGCCCCAAACAATCTTGCAAAATGACAAACCAACTTCCGCCACCGGAGAAGCTGGATCTGGAAGTCTGCATTAAATTGCGCTGTGACATTCTATGTATTTGGAAGTCAGCATTAAATTGCGTTGTGACATTCCATAGGTTGGAAGTCTGCATTAAATTGCGTTGTGACATTCCGTGAGTTGGAAGTCTGCATTAAATTGCGTTGTGACATTCCATGAAATTGGAAGTCTGCATTAAATTGCGTTGTGACATTCCGTGAGTTGGTAGTCTGCATTAAATTGCGTTGTGACGTTCCATTAAATTGGAAGTCGGCATTAAATTGGGAAGTGATGGTATTGATACCTCTATTAAATTGGAAATTATGCTACTCCACTGCTCCATTAAAGTAGAAGTAAGGATATATCTTTATAAAGTAGAAGTAAATAGTGCTGTGTACTTCTATTAAAATTGGAGAATATTTATACTGCCCTGCAAATGGAAGATGTCAAAGATATGGAACTAAGGTGATTCAAGTCGAAAATTTCGAATATGAAGTTTGTTTAAAGTGATGTGAGAGGAGAACCAACAATATAGAAGATTTGGAGACAGAGGTAGTTGGATAACACGACTCTTCGTCACTAACGAGGGGTTGATAATGTCCTCAATGTTACAAGGAAAAGTATATAATGTAAAAACAATTATGTTAATTGAATCTGAATCTTTATATAATATAATCACGGACAAGAGACTGATTTTAAAGGGAAGAAGATTATTCTATTGTTAGGAATAAATAGGAAGGAACAGTAGCAAGTGCATCGCATCTATAAAAGGAAGTGTCAAACCGATGACAGGGCTTTTTGCTTGTCAAACGTCAAAGCGTTCACACGTGTTCTTAGTCGTTATTTCTTTTTTATTTTATAAAATCCACTTCTGGTTCCTAAAACTATTTAACAAAATAAGTGAATAGATTAAATGCTGTTAGAGTATGGCAGTATAGTAATCATACATAGCAGTAAACAAATGATAATAATAAACCAAGTACAAGAGCGCACAAATGCTATGTTTTGCAGGAGAACTACTCGTACCCGTAATACCCGGGATAGGTTTAGATTTGGAACTGAAGAATTCGTTTCTACGACGAAGTATTATTATTAGGATATTTATTTTAAAGTTGAGACTTGTGAGGGACACCATTTCAAGTAAAAGGAAAATATCAAACTGACTTTTTCATATCGTATCTGACTTTTACACTGTGCCTAATTTGTAACATTTAACTCGGTCCTTATTATATCTTAGATAGATCGTACCAAAAGAGATCAAAGATCTTTATAATGTTTGGTAACAAAACCTAATATTTTATAGAACTTTCTGAGTCTCGAATCGGTGTTTCTTGTCACAAAAATATACGCGTTCTAGTCCCGTTTTAACAGATATATTATACAAAATTAAATCAGTATATTTGGTTGTATATTAGTCACTATCAACTATTACATCAAGATATTTAATGGATTAAGAGTTTTATTTTGTGCTTATTGGATGTTCATAAGTGCTTTCTCGTGAAAGACTTTTATACTTTATAGACGACGGTCCGTGTTAAATATAATTCGATTAGTATAAAACTAGGTGGCTTAAATCACCATGGGACAATTCAACACATAATCGATTCGTTATAGCTTTTAATATCTTTAAAATATCGATATAATATAAAGTACTAGACGTACATAACATAAGTCGCTCGAGTTCGAGCCTGTGGTATAAAAGTAAGGTATTCATAAGTAGAAAACCATAAGTACTTGTTGTATAAACAGCAAAGTGAAAGTGTAATGTTATAGAGATAAACGGAAGAAAAAAGAAAAATTCCCAAATAGTAGTGATGGCATGTAGACATGTGGAGGCATTCATGAGGCAGTGTCAAAAGGAAACTTTAATGCAAGTTTTCGACAATTCTACTGATTTCTCCAAAATAGTTCTATCAGTATACAAATTCGACAATAAGGAAATCAGCCAAATTGATTGAGCTGTTCTCAAGTGATACTTACGTGCATTCGTAAATTTCTTATAATTTATATACTAGATAGTATATAAACCCGAAAAATAAAATATGATTGTTTCTTTGTCAAGGATGTGTATATATGGAGTCTAATTATGATTACCAATTCCATTATATGGTAGAAAAGGGTTATATCTTAAACTCTTGACGAGTTTTAAACGCGGCATACGAAGGACACTCGAAGAAGAGCTATGGTAACAAAGAGCTACGGAAATGCTTTAAATTAGTAATTGTTGCAAAGGCTTGTTACTTTGAAAAGTTTGAAATAAGGATTTTACGGGAATACCTCATTATGAAATATTCAACACCGCATTTTGTGAAGTGGAAAACGCCGTATGAAATGTTACTGAGAAGACAGTCTACAGAATCCAAGAAGTCCAGACTGAAGAAGTCCAGAGATTCGGTTATAAAAAAAAAAAAAAGGAAAAGGAAAGGAATATGGGGATAATGGAAGGAGAGCATTAGATTTAGATGGAACTGAAAAGATGTGTGTTATGATAATATTTTGGATATAATTTAACGTTGGATTTAAACCCAACACCACAAGGATAA
Source organism: Boloria euphrosyne (assembly GCA_951802675.2). Taxonomy (NCBI): domain Eukaryota; kingdom Metazoa; phylum Arthropoda; class Insecta; order Lepidoptera; family Nymphalidae; genus Boloria; species Boloria euphrosyne. The sequence goes on from OX637878.1 coordinate 6,542,914, forward strand.
AAACCGAAAAGTGAAGAAATCATATCATTAAATATCTAATTAATCAAATTCTACCGAATCAAATTATTAATAAAGTTTGCAATAAGAAAGGGATGTAGTGTTTGTGCAAATATAGTAACTATGGTTATAGTTATTTACACTATCTCGTGCTCACGGTATAGCGTGTGGTGGGGCAGTCTAGCGTGAGCCGTTGGCGAGAGCGGACGTGTCGCTAACGTATACCGTGAGGTGCCGAGCCAGTGATTGTGATTTATACAGCGTCCGCTACAATAGTATTTCCTCTAAACTATTTTGTTGAATTCCCTCTAGGCTTATTGCTTTAAAACAATCGGTCCTAAAATAACATAAATCAAATTGATAACAGCTTATGAATACTGAGGGAAATAAATTTCATATCTTTTGCAAGAGTAGAGATATTATGCAAATCACTTTATTTCGTTCAATTAAATACTATTGTTTTTAAATTCAAAATTGAACTTTGTTTATGGAATTTCAAACCGTCAATGGCACCGTTTTCGAAATGTTAAATTTCATTTCTACAATGAAAATCTAAAGGGACGATGTGAAACTTCACTACTACTTTCGTAATTGCTTCAAAAGTTAGGAAATGAAAAGACCCTGGGGCTTGCAAGTTGAAATAACGGAACCGACATTGAAAGAATCTAAATGTCTTCGAGAAAATAGAGGTCTGGAGGACGATTTACTTCAAAAAGCCTTATTTTTCATTTGGATAAAAATAATTAAATATGTATAAATACTGATTGAAGTACTTAATTAAGTTACTAAGTGAACGAGACAACACGGCAACAACTGTTTAATACAAAAGCCGTAACTTTTTAATTGAAATTCTGATAGATAAGTAAATGTTATGAATAGGCAAGAGTTAAGTAAAAATCTTGTGTTTATTATTAAAATACATAAATGGAATCACTGTCGATATAACTAGAACTTACAATTATAACATACAATTCCCGCGGCTTCGCCCGCGCCCGTGGCATGAAAATTTTGGGTTATAAGAATTTTAAAGTGAAAAATAAAAATTTGGTCTAAAAATAAAAAATAACAGATCTGGAGAGGGCCATCCTTACTACGCAGGGGAATAAAAAATAGCCTACGACCTATTCTCAGACCTACCAAATATACCCAAAAAAATTATGAAAATCTGTCAAGCCGTTTCAGAGGAGATCGATAACAAACATTGTGACACGAGATTTTTATATAATAGATTTTTTTACACTATACTGGACCTCGATATGGACCTTATACTCGAGAATATCAATTTCTTGACTATTTATTTTAAAAGTTCTTGGAAATCTAAGAACTTTTGTTTTGACTAATTTTAAGAATAATAAAATCATTAACGTATAGTGTATTTACGTTTGTCACTATTACTCTCATCTTAAAACAAAGTGAAAGTCAATAGAATGTCAATTATAAGGAAGTTAGTCAGATCCCCTCATCAACTACAAAAGAGCTGATGTTCTTCAAACGGCTGAACGGATTTTCATGAAACATTGCTAAGAACACTCAGGATAGAATTATCTACGACACAAAAAAACTAAACGGAAATCGGTTCATCTGTTTGGGAGCTACGACACCACAGACAAATACACAGACAGACACGTCGAATTTGTAACACCCCTCTTTTTGCGTCGGGTGTTAAAAACAATGTAGTCGCTAAAAGGTTTAGTATAAATTATTTCTTCATTAGGACTGTAAAAGCTATACTCTTGAGTCGTAGAAATAGCAAAGAAGCATTCATTAACACATTATAATTGGGCGGTACTTCCATTAGCTTTAATTCTACAATATCAAGTAACGATTTCACCTCGTAGTTGAAACAGTAGCAAATTCACAATTAATTTCAAGGCGCGGATGGCGCAGAGGTGCTCATTGGAATGAGTTACGTTCACGGGTAAAGGGTATGGTTATGATGTAAATATCCGATTTCAGATGCTTTGTTGCGATAATTCTTTTATTAAAAAGTATTTTAGTTTGTATTATACTGTAGATCTACTTTTAAGCAATTTGTTTGCTACATCTGGAAAAGGGACTGATTCTCAAACCTCAAACAATATAATAAAATTACAAGTAATAATTAGTACAATCAAGGGATGGTAAACTTAAATTTGAATAGCAAAGTTAAGAACAAAATAAATTATCAACTTTATTTTGAGAAGCAGTATAGTAATTTTTAATTTAATGCTTATTAATCATAAATTATTATTTTTCCGGGCAAGCATTGAACTAGCAGCCTGGACTAAGTATCAGTACGTCTACCAGGTGGCAATAAATATTGAAAATATTTTGCCACCCGGCAGCATTGTACCACGGGAAATAACTTTTTCCAATTTTCCTCAAAGTTTTAATAAAATTTACTAGCTTTACGGCAAAAAAGTTTTATAGTACTTACATTATTAGTGTTATTCTGATAGGTTAGTTAAAAAATCATAGACGAATTGAGAACCTCCTCCTTTTTAGAAGTCGGTTGAAAATAAAAAATGTACAGTGGATAAAGTCAGGAACGTTAAGCATTGTCTTTTAGTTATAAATAAAAAGAGCATAATATAATATTTTCTACAAGATAAGATAATATAAGAAATAATTTTAATAAATAAATGTTTTATAAATAGCATCTGCTCTTTCCACAGAAGGCAGATCAAATGCGCGTGGGTGAGATTCCCAGGAGACGCCACACCAGACAACTTTTTGTGTCAGCCTTTAATGAGCTCGGGGCCTTAGTGTTTTGCGCAGTCAGAAAGTATAAATTAAAGTTATTAAACGAATTATTGCCTTTATTTGATACTTCATGTATACTCTATACTGAGTAAATTACTTCGGAGAACGTAACTTTCGCTTTTCGATTAATCAACTCGCTCGAAGTAACACGAAATCTAATTATTGTAATAGACTGGATAAACGATTCCGACATTAAGCCTATGTTTAATAAGTATGATTATATTAATTCCATTATGTTTGATAATACTGCGGAGACACATTAGGCTATGTACCTACATATCGATTTAAATATTACGAATACCTACGTCAAAGATTTTATTCTTGAAGAAAATTACTATACTTTTTTAGATTTACGCAAGGTGCTATGGACACGGGTATACTGGTGATTTTGAGTGGGTCGATATTATTTTTTAATGGTACAGACATCTATCAAAACATAGTAGATAAATAAGATAGTAATAATGTCAATGACCATGAAAGCTCTAAGAGACATATTGTGTAAAATGAATTTAAATTAAGAAATTCATATAGATTAATTATTTACAAATTATATCAAGTATAATAATAACGGAGAACAATGATATATTTTTCAATGAATTTAACAAAACAAGTACAAAAAACTCTCCATCATTCTAAGAGTAACAGAATTTTAGTTTCCAATTGAAAATTGAATAAAACCCAACCCCTGGTGTATCACTTGTATGAAATTAATCAGCTATAATATTATCGACATTCAGCACTTGCTAAGAAAAAAACTTTATCAGGCAACCGGAAACTATCTTGCTTGCTTCTGAAAGGTGAGAAAGTTCTCAGCCGGCCAGCGCAGTACGGTAATACTATGCCTCATCTCCCTTAAATTGAGGGGGAGGCAAGTCCACAGCAGTATGAAGCAGCTAAATTAATATCATTTATTGTGATTTATTGAAGTTAATTGGAATTTTAAAATAGGTATCTGTTATCAGTAACTTAAGTTTCATGTTCCTCCGACATTTTCTTATAATTTTTTGATTATGCATTCTCTGTTTTTTATTGAAGTCGGATATTAAAATTTAATACATTTTTATTATTTATGCTACGTCTATATTTATCTATTGCTTCTAACTGACTAAAGGTCACTTTAAAGTATTATAAAGCAATTACAATGCAAAATAAGTCCAGCAATTAAAATAATCGGCGTAAGAAGAACTGAAATTATGCATGAAGTGAGCGCAGTGGCCGCTCGGTTTTGCTCGACGATTAATATTAATGAACTTGTGACACGCCGTTCTACCAGGCAATGTCAAGCTTCTATGTTTCTTTTCAATGTAAATCGTGACTTTGTCCGTGTACTTGTTGCTTGCTGTACGGAACCGCTGATTTTATTTTAAAAAGAAATAAGGACAAATTGATGTTTGTCTCTTTTGAGCGTTTGTAGACTTCAAAAGCTTAAATCTAGTACTATATTCGAGCTCATAAATAGTACGAGCTTTCAGAATTAAGCTATTTTTTTTCTATTCAAATTCAAATTCAAAATATTTTATTCAGCATAAAATTATTACAATTTTTTACTGAACGTCATGAGTCTACTACCAGTTCGGAAAGAAGAAGCCACTGACCTGAGAAGACCTGACGAAAGAATGGCTATACTTAATACTTATTTATACTTATTCAATAAAAACAGTTAGGGGGTTCCTTAATAAGAAAGAGTGATTCTGAAAGTTTTTAAAAAAGTTTTATTTATAGGTGATAACAAAATGATTGGAGTGGTAGATATAAAGGAGTTCGTTGTAGCTATTTATATAACATATTAAACTTATTTATATATTATATTTATTCTGTTTCGATATTTAAACATTTACAGGATTATATATTTTCTGATTATTAAAAAAATGGGTGCCCTTATATTTTGGTCCAGTCATCGATCTTCCTTATACCGTAGTTAGTTAGCCACTGCATTAAAGCTTTGGCTACCTGCCTATTTTAGGTTGCAGGTGGATTAACTCTCCTTATTTAGAGCAAATAGTTTAGAGAAAGATTCAATTACGACCACTTAGATCCTTATTTCATTAAGTTTATTAATTAAACAAATAAAAATGCTGATACGTTGTAGAAGATAAATATAATTTATAATTAAAAAAGCAATTTCAATACTATCATCCTCATCTCCCCTTTTCCTTGAGATCAGCACACAACTTTCGTACTGCTTATTTTTTTTTTCTGCTAATATATTATGTTACGTTTATAAAATGTATAAACATAATTGCTTATTAAAAATACTGAGAAATACAGAAACGATTCGAAATTACATGTTATTATTACTAGAAAAAAAGAAAACTGTTCTTTTTAATTTCAACACATTCATTAGATATAAAATATATCCATTATATAATTGAATTAAAACACTATCGACCCCTATAAAAACAGTTTCGATGAGTGTATTCAATAGATGAATATTCAATATACTTACTCGTAAAGCATATTATGATAGGAAATGAAAGATAAAGTATTATTAGATGAAGTATTAATAAATGGAGCTAGGGTGGGCGCGAACCATGGAAAATAATGTCGTCGAGGAGAATTATGAAGATTCAGGGCAAAGTCCATAAAGGAAATACGAGAATGTGGACTATGTTCATTTTTCCGACTTATTTCACGCGTTTTTATCGTCCGCGTATTTGAAACTCCACCACAAAAAATATCGCAAAACGTGAACACGGCCTGGCGTTAATGTCCCTAATCGTCGGGGAAATCTCGGAAGTCGTAATATTATATGGAATTTTTACAGTATTAGTTGGGAAATTATGGTTGTAATTCGCTATAAAATTCGATATTACAAGTATAGATATGGTTTTATTTTCTTCAGAACGATAATAGATTATACTTAATTACGTATATTTTGTTCCAGATGTATTTGATATGTAAATAAACTAATACATACATATAAAAAATGTTGTTTCATCCAAATTATATTTTACTTGAAGTCAGTCAAATTTAATATATAAAAACAAGCAGTTCCCGCGGCTCCGCCCGCGTTCTACATACGGAAACCTAATTCTCTAATAAATTACTTGTACACCTGTACTGCTCACTGCAATACTGAAAAGATAGCAGAAACTAAATTGCAATGCCTGACTTATCTCCTAGGAAAATAAAAAATAGCCTACGGCCTATTCTCAGACCCACTAGATATATACAAAAAAATCATACAGACATATTTTTAACTTATATTTTAAAGACGACTCGTTTGGCTCAGTGGGTAGAGACCCTTCTTTCTGCGCCAGCGGTCGCGGGTCCGAGTCCCGCTGGGGGCATTCATTTGCTAATCACGAATGTTTGTACTCCAATCATGGGTGTTTATATTTATAATATGTATGTATTTAAAATTTATATATGTAGTATATCAACTATCTGGTATCCGTAACACAAGCACGTAACGTAGCTTACTGCGGAACTAGATGGCGCTGTTGTAATAATGTCCCAACATATTATTATATATTAACATATTAAAGACTAAGACTTTGGTATTACTAATTTATAAAAAAGATTTATTACTTTTTTAACGAAACAGAATTGAAAATAAATTCATAATACTGTACGACCATTGTCTGATCCTTCAAATAGTGAATACATAGGATGCAATATATGAACTAGTATATAAGGACTTCGAGCATGCTTTTGTGTTTGAAATTATTCATGTATTCAATACGTATATCCTCCATCGGCTTTATGTTAGAGCACGTTTTATATATCATTTTTGAACTATTATTGTAAGTCATTGACGTAGTAATTTAACTTAATTTTATTTTTATTAAATAATTATCTACATATCAATTACTTGTAGTTCCTTATTATATATAATTTTAATTTACCCATATATGCCCTTATGTACATATTTTTCTAATATATGTACAGAATAATTTAACTCAAAAACACACACCGTTCGTATATGAATATTGATCCGGCACTACTTTCGCACATTTAAATATGTGAGCGAATAATTATAATATATAACAAATATAATTTGTTTTCTATATTTAGTAAACTGGAAAGCAATTTGTTCATAACACTTCGTACTACGTGAATTCAATATGGAGGACTTACAAATATTATTTCTTATGCACCCCATAATATGAATATCAAACGATAGTTTTTGCTGAGAATAGTATGAATAAAATAAGAAATAAAAATAAATTAAGAGTAAATAAATTAAAAACAAGGTTTTATAAATATATTTTAGAACATAATATTTACATAAATGTTTTAAACATGTTTTTTTTTTACAATTAAGTAGGTATTTTATTATAAAATATCAAATACACATCCAAGTAAAATTTTGGTTGTAATAATTAATTTTAGATTTTTGTTGCAAGCAATATACTGAACTGAGTTTTTTAGTTGTATTTTTTTGGTATATCGGAATGTTTATTTAATTTGTTTTAAGCTTATATTAAAAAATATCGCTATAGGCTCTCGTTATAAGCGGGTTTAATTTTTCAAAAAGGGCTTAAAAGTTAAAAAAGGTTTAGAAGTTTCATTACAAAAAACTTGAGAGCTAATTTGCAATGTGACCCAATTTTGAAAATTCACAAATATTCGAAGAAAAATATAATATAAAGACCGAATCGATTTTGATGAAAATGATGTGATTTAATATACGACTAAATTCTATTTAACATTAAATGACATATGTGTTATTTACTAGAGATTAACCCTCGCTCCACTCAGGCGTTACACAGACACGTTTTAAAGATTAATACAGATTTCTCAGAAATGAGATACTCGTATTTTCCCGCAATAAAAAGTATCCTATATGTTATCCGGTCAACCAGATATTATCATACCACATTTCAACAAAATCTATACAGTGGTTTTCTCACGATGTGGTCACAGACAGACTGACAGACAAAAATTATAGATTCGGCCTCTTTATCGTTAGTAATGACTATTTAAAAAAATCCAAAAAATATTCAATGTACTGATCAACTCATTTGAATTTTATTATAATATAATTATTTCGACGACTCGTTTGGCTCAGTTGGTAGTGACCCTACTTTCTGCGCCAGCGGTCGCGGGTTCGAGTCCCGCTGGGGGCATTCATTTGCTAATCACGAATGTTTGTACTCCAGTCATGGGTGTTAATATTTATAATATGTATATATTTAAAATTTATATGTGTAGTATATCAACTATCTGGTATCCGCAACACAAGCACGTTACGTAGCTTACTGCGGAACTAGTTGGCGCTGTTGTAATAATGTCCCAACATATTTATTTATTTATTTATTTACAATATGTAGATATAGAAAAAAATATAAACTAGATACATTTTATCTCTATTTTATCTATGTATAGATTTCTCAGAAATGAGATGCTTCCTTCAGTAAAAAGTATCCTATATTTTATTCCGAGTAACCAGCTATCACCATACCACATTTAATCAAAATCTGTCCAGTGGATCTTTTGTGATGCGGTAACAGACAGACAGACAAAAATTGTAAAAACTATAGATTCGACCGATTATGTATAGATAATAATGACAAATTGTATTCGATTTTCCAAAAAAATATTCAATTTACAGATTCGAATAAGTTAGAATTTAATTATAATATTATGTATCTAGAGATAATTTAGTAAAATTTTTAACCATTTGTAGAACGTGAAAGGTAGAGAATGTATGTACACTGTACAGTGCGTATGGAGTAACGTGCGAAAGGCTGTGCTGAAAACCGACCACTAATATTAAGTTATGTCTATTTAAACATAAAATTATATTTTCGAAATAAAAACAACGTGTAAAATATTGAAGCTTTTATTTACAAAATTACCAACATATAATATCACTTTGGGAATTCGCAGTTTCACTTGCATAACCATGAATATACATAACTAGTGTAAAAACAATAATGGTTACAATTCCTCGATAAATTGTTTATACAAGTAAATCTAAATACATGATTAGGAAATGAATGAATACAGTTCTTAAATTATTGATTGGAAGTATGTATGATGAAATATATTTTTAAAGTAGTAAAATTGGTAAAATAATAAAATTATGCACAAATAATTAACCGAAATTAACAATTGAATGAAAACTACATTTTGAGTATTTTGACGTTGCACTATAAATTAATCAAATTCATGCAATAAGATATTATATATAATTTGATAGCAAATTATAGTAAGAGATTTAGGCAAGATAACAATTTAAATAAAAAAAAATATTGATATAACATGCCTACGCGTTATATCATGTTAATAAATTGTCATTCCCTCGTCTTCTTGATGTCACATTGGCACAGTACTCTGCTACCGCGAAGAAGCTAGTATCAAAAAAAAAATGAAACAGCCATTCCTTTGTTTTTTGTTATACTACTTGGTTTTTGTTTTATTTATTACGAAATGACTTTATCGTCTGATTTAAATTTAATAAATATCAGTATTCTATTAAAAAATAATATTTTATATAAATTTATTAGACATCGCCCTATTGATTTTAAAAGTCAACGTTCAACTTTTTGTATAATTATTTGTAATTATAATATATTGTATAGCACTGGAATTTTGTATTAATTAGTTAAATAATTGTATTTTAAAAGTTTGTCGCTCTGACCTTTCTAATTTCAAAGGACGCGAATACCTTTTATGTTTGACATACTTTTCAATTAATAATATTTAGGTTGGCAAAAGATTTTAAGCAATTTTTCGTTTCTAATGAAGGTATTGTAAAGAATTCTGTATAACTTTGGGCTAACTTTATCTTTCTTTTCATCAAAGGGACATACTCAAAATATAGTAATCATACAAAAAAATATATTAAAAAGCACGAAGCAATAAATAAAGATTAAATTATTTGGCATTTATCTATGTATTACTAAAAAGCGTAATTTATTGTCACAGGTGTGAGAAGAGAATGACAAAAAATATAATTTTCAGAGACTCAGTAATCAAACGTTATCAGCTATTTATGATAATAACTTTAATGCATTTTTATTTACAACAATTTTATTTTACAATTTTAACACGAATTAACAATCATTGTGTCCATCACCTAAGTAAACTTGAAATAGATATGTTTCAGACTTCATGTAAAATTAATCAACGTACAAAATATTCTTGACCTAGCATTGTTTCAGTTTACACTAGGATCAGCACAAAGAACATATAAAATAAATTTGCAATTCATAGCATTATAATCGAAAATATATATCTAATACAACATATTTTACAAGCAGTTTAATTTCAAAATTCAAATAATGAGTCGCGCAATCGTTTTATAACACGTCTTACGCTTTAACACATACGTAATCTACACGTTTTCCGAGTAAATAGTCGTTATATTAAATAACTAAATTCTTTAAAGCCGTTGGATACAACAGCTGTATCTTCAAAAAATAATTTGCGCAAGTTGAATATAATATAGAAATCTTAAGACACATATAATAAATAATGTACACTAGCCTTTACACGTAAACACTTCTTCGATTTGTAATCAAAGTATAAGAAGAAATTATATTGGAAGACAAACAAATGCATAACAAGATGAGACTTTCCTTACTTTCAACGGGAATACACGATTGATCAAAATACAACATATTGCCCGCGTATAAAATTGTCATTTAAATATCTATTTACATTTCTAACTACATCCTATAGCGTTGTTTAAAGACCCTTGGTGGAGTTTTGAATTAGTACCACGAGATATATAAGTAAGATAAAAAGTATGCATACGAATAAAATAGAAATCCCGTTGTGCATTATTTTTAGAACAGAGTTTATTGAATAATACAATGTTATATCTAATTATTATTCGTTCTTTGATATACAGCTTCTTAACACTTACGTACTATATGTAGAAATAGACAGATTCATATCCTTGAGTAATTTGTTTAGGGACCCAAGTGTGTGATAACAGATTTTATGAAAAGATTTCCTTTGGCATTTCCTTTGTTGTTTCAATTTTGGAGATACAAATATGTGAGTTCTGCGTCTTTGTAGATGTTTATGTCTGATTTGAATAAATTTTATAAGTGAAACGAAGATATATGTATGTAAAAGTAATAAATCGTACCTTAGTTAATTTTTTACAATTTGTTACATCGCATATATTATTATCAATACGTTTTCACGTCCAATTTACAATTTAATAAAATATAATATTCATATTTATAACATGTATAATAATCATTTAAATAAACTAAACAGTTCTTTAAATTACTTAATTTGCAAGTACTACGATACAATCCAAATTTTATAAAACATAAGTAGCTTATATTATAAAGTTTCCTTTAAAAAACGACCGATATCTTAATCCAAAAACTCGCTAAATTAAATTCAGTGGAATATATTTTTTTCCTTCTTCCCCAGCGTACATGTTCAGGGTACTGATTATAATGAAGCAATAAAACAGTAAACATCAGACGAATATTTATTACGCATAAATTTTAAAATTCAGATTTGTGTTTATATGAATATATACGAAGGTACTATATCTACATTTTGGCAATTGACATCCTATGTTTCATTTTGTGAAGTGTAAAATATGACGTTTTATTACTTTTTTCGTTGACTGCTCATTAGTGTTCGCACTCTCTTCAGATTGGTGATAGTTATTTCGTCGTTAGGTTTCAACTGTAGGGCGCGGCGGTATGAAGTGGCGGCTGCTACGTATTTCCCATTCAGATGCAAGATTGCCCCGAGATTAGAATGAAACTCGGCATCCTTCAACAAATATACACAATAAAACAAAGACTCCAATACAAATAGTAATATCTGTAGAATACTAAGCCAGATTGTAGATATTAAGAATTATTTTCTAGATATTTATTTGCCAACAAACAATAAGAGCAATCTTTGTATTGATTTTCACACCGTATAATACTTATTATATATCTAAAAAAATACTAGAAAATATAAGTCTTTAGATTGAATCTTGGAAATTATTTTACAATTAAGACTTAGTAAAACAGATGCTGTATTTGAGTTACGGCATATTTAGGTAAACACTTACTTCAGGACTTAATTCTACTGCTCGTGCATACCAGCGCTCCGCAGAGCGACAGCGTCTGGCGTCTCTCAGGGCACGTGCCGCGGAAGCCGCGCGAACACTATCAGTGGGTGACAGTTGAGCTGCCTCCACTAATTGTTCAGCGGACTCGCGTAGTCGTCTTTGTGATCTCAAAAACATACCTAGTAAGGTATATTATGATTAAAATGTTAACAAAAAATATGCCCCTTTAAATTATGTATTAAAGTTTCCCTTAATTTTATCGATTACCCTTAAGGGAAAAAAGTTTTTGTGTAATGATAATAGAATAATGATGTAACAATAAAAATATTCAACATTTTATTTAAGCATTACATAACAAAAATGAAATATTCGAATTGGTAGCTTTAATTCACGCAGTTTTCTAGTTAGCATGGTCTTAGATGGTGCTGTGTGTGTCAATGCTCCAACGTATTTAAGTAATACATATTATTATTAGCTTCCTCCACACTATCGACAAAGGTATGAAAAAAATATAAAAAAAAGTAATGGAAACTTATATTACAATTAGTTACCATTTTTCCTCAAACATTTTCATCTTTTGTGGTTGTAGATAGAATTAAATTTCACAAGAAATAACTGAGAAATTTGACACACAGAATACATCAAAGACTAGAATTACCACATAATTTTATCCCGAAAAAATGTACCGTTACAAAACTTGTATTTACCAGAAATAGAAATACATTTTAGATATTTCTTAAATAGCCCAATCTCTTTTAGAATAAAGCGCTTTTCATTAAAAATCATCTTTTATCCACTTAATGCAATAATGTCGTGCCTTTATCTTCTTCAGAACTAAATTGTTGAGATCCCTATTCAGTTATTAAATTGTGAATTACACTCTAAGAATCTAATATTAAAAATTCTTACCAAACTGATCTCGAACTGATGGGTCATCAGGGGCTAAAGTTATTGCTTTCTTAAACCATGACTCTGCCTCCATACTTCTGCTAGACTATTGTGATAAGAAAATTAAAATTAGAAAAAAACCTTTAAGCAAACTAGAAGCTGAAGGACTAATTACTTAAAGGTTTAGGACACTTGACACTTACATTTCTTGCAAGAATCTGAGCAAGTGTGACATGAGTTCCCACGTGATTTGGAGACAGAGCTAGCGCAGAAAGGATGCTATGTTCAGCTTGCGGCCATAGTTGCAGCTGCATATATATTTCACTCGCCATCGATAATACATTCTGAATAAAAATACAACCCATTAAATACTACTAGAGAATTGTTCAAAATCGCTAATTAAAGACGCGCAGATTGCTTAAGGAACGTTAAGTTTTAAGTGATGCTAAACTTCTGGGGATTTAAAATAGCCGTAAAATTTTCTGGCGGCGAGCCAGACAACATTTCAGTAGTAGGTACATACGTGTCGCGTCCATCCGACGATTGGTGCATTCGTGTCGGGAAGTATTTGCAGGGCTTCCTTATAGGCTGAGAGTGCTTTATGCCAGTGTCCTCTTTGGGAATGTAGGGATGCAAGCTGCACTAATGCTGATACACGAGCGGCGTCATGTTCACGCCGGTCCCGCACGCGCACGCCGTCTGCACGTGATCCTGCACGCAATGCGCTTGCCGCCTCAGCTAATCGTCCGTCCGCCATTAACGATGTACCAAGATTTACATATGCCACTGAAAATTATGCTATCGTCATAAATAAGTAAATAACCATAAATCACCTAATTTCGTAACGTCTCAAACATAAGATTACAATATTCAAAAATACATCATTCACTGAAAAAAGATCATTAAAATGTACTTACAAGCCATGGAAGGTCGAAAATAAATTGCTCTCTCGAAACTTTTGATAGCTTCCCCATAACGCCTTTGGTTCTGATGTAAAATTCCCCTGAAAAAACAAACGTGCTTTAGGTTTTGTTCTATGTGCGTATTACTACTCGCATTATTAATTGAATAATTCCCCTGGTATATTTCACCCCATTTCTGTATTTATTAAACTTTGTTAAGCTTTGTTTAAGCTTATCTTGCTTTGACACAGCTTCGATTAGATTTTGTGAGCTCTCATTTGAAACCATTGAATCGACGTTGCACGGGCGGGATAGTATAATTAAAAAAAAAACATCATGCAATTGGCATAAATGAATTACAAGGGTTAGATTTATATTTTTTTTATTGCGGAATCCTAAAAATAAAGTTATATTATGTTATTCTCCAGCATCCTACTCATATAAATTGGCAGTAATTCTTCAAGGTAAAGTGTCAATAATAGCAATGATATCAGTAACTATTCGAATGTAGCCTATTATACTTGGACACGAGGCACTGATAATATACTTATGTAAGAGGAAATAAGTTAATATTGTAAACCTTGTGTAGTTCAACCCTTTTGCCATACTGCTTATAAGTATCTTTTGATCCGCAACTTTGGTGGTAATTTAATAGTGAACAATTTCCTTTCATCAAACATCCGGCGTGTAGATTAATGAAATTAATTACAACACTTTCGGTGTTTATACAGATTTCGTTAGAACATATCGAGACAGATAAAGGATTAATTAGAGTAATATTAATTGCACTATAAAAGTCATATCAATTAGACATTAGCAATCGTTTTGTATCATGATTTGAAATTTAGCAAATAGCATTATTCTATTAGCAGCTTAATGATACAGATACCTGACCGACATACTGACAGCTTAGTTAGATAATTAATTAATAGTTTGTGTAATGCCCATGCATTATATTCCCTACATTAAAAGAAAGGATTACTTGCTAAAGGCGAAAAACTTCAAATAAGGCTTTAGTCAATAGAAAACGACTGTGAAATTGCTAACAAACATCTCTCAATACTTATAATCAGATAAAGTATGCATATCTTACTCGGAAAAGACGGTAACTTGATGTGAAGACGCGACTAAAGATATAAGTAGGTCTACATATATTTTCGTTCGCCCCGTTCGTTAATTTATTCATCAATAAATATTAAATTCTATTAATATTATATTATAGTTTCGTATATGTAGGTATTACATATACCATTTAATACATTTAAAACTATATCTAAATATACATAACCTGTAATTAAATATAAAAATATATACTAAAAGAATGAACCTAAAACTAAAAACCTTAAAAAATATACTATAATAACTAACATATATTATTAAAAGGAGTCCCTTTAGGCAAGGTTCCGAAGATACTGGCAGCGTTCCCCCTTTGGATTGCTAGACTAATTCTTTGTCCGAGGTAGCTGCCAGCTCTTCGGTCTCCTGTGATGTCGACTAACCTTTTAGATATTTCCTTAAAAAGCCTCATGGCACTAGGACCCCACGGACCAAGGGTCTCGACACCGAATGGAACAAAATCATATTCGGAGCCTAGACCCCTGTATTTGCCTGCTTTAGCTTTTTCAGCCGCTTCACAAGCCGCACCAGCTCTATTGTTGGTTCCATGTAGATGGGAAGGGGCTAGCGTGTCTGAACAGGTTGCATCCCATACCAGCACCCGGCCCATCTTCCATGGAATCAAACTCATACCGTCCGGTCTCTTGCCATCGTCTCTTGCTATCCCAGTCGGCTCAAGTAGACTTGGCACATTTATGGTGGCAAGGGACCGGCGTAAGATATCGTTAAGTGCGGCATGTCTCGAGAAGCGGCCTGCACTTTTTTGGCAAGACAGTCCGTGATGTCCTAGCTTGTCGACATCGCTGCCACAGGGATATTTATGTGGAGCGCAGACCGGGACCCCAAGCCGTAGACAGATTGCGATTCGGAGCGTGTCAGGCTCAAGAAATGTTCCTGTATTTGACGAAGGATACGCGTGAAGCCAGTAGCCGGCCTCGTGCGTACCCACGGCCAAAAGCCTGGCACGCGCCGAACCTTTACTACAGCTTAAAAGATTGTCAAAAGAAAATTTAGAAATTATGTCGTCCCAGCTCCTCTGTGAATTTGTAGAAACTGGAAAATTTTGACCTGGGCATGCAATTAAGAAAGCGTTTCTAGCTTCTTCCAAGCCAGCAATCTCAAAGTTTGAAGGGGATGCCCTTAAAATTTTACTTATGAGATTTGCTGAGCTATGGACAGAAGATAGGAAGGCTGGTAAAGCGACACTGAAAATTTTGCGAATCCCTAAGCCACCATAACGGATGGGTAAGGATGCTTGGGTCCAAGATTGCTCGTTCAGCAGCATATTAAGAATCGATTCTATACTAATTTTGATTAAATCGTCTACTTGTGTCAAAAGATCTGGGTGTTTCCAAAAGGAGCAGCAACGGAGCACATATGTAAATTTTGGGACGAAAAGACAGAATTTTAAGATGCAAAGTGCATAATGTGAACTAATTTCAAAGAGACGGTCAACAGAATTTTGAAATTTACTAATTGAATTATTAATATATTCAGGAATAGATTCATCAAAAATTGGAGAACCTAAAAGGTAAAGGGAATTACTGTTAACTATTTTAATATTTGGAGCCAAAATATTAAATTTTTGTTTAATGTCATTTAAATTTAAGACGCGGTTATTTATAAAAAGTTCGCATTTGCTAAAATTAAGCTCCAAACCAATGGCTTCAAATTTATTTTTGATTAAAAAAAGGTCCGAAAACACAGTATCCACATCACCTCCTATGGTTCCGTCGTCCAAATACCAAACATATTATAGTTATTCATTAATGTGTATGTATACGAAGCTTAAAACTAGTTTGTTGTAATGTTATATCTCATTGAATGCATTATTACGAGGATGATGCGACTTTTTAATCTTATTTTATTTAAGTTTATATACTATTGAAAAAAAAAAACCATAAAAGAAACTAATGTTCGACATTAAAATACCTCACACTAATAAGATTTTTTTAATTAATAAGAATAAAGAAATTCATGCATAAGATAAAATTTTGAGTCATCAGTGTCGGCTTATCTGTGACTATATCACAAGAAAATTACACCGATTACATTTCCCTTTACAAATATTAACAATAAAAAGCACTACTTGCAAGATAAAGTAAAAAATATCATAAGAGCCTGACTATCCAGCACACACAGACAGACAGCACAGCAGAGCACGAAGCAAAGAAGTTCGAGTGCGAGTTACTCCAGGTACTATTCCGATAACTGGAGCAACCCCATAGTTCTATGGTCTGCTCCACCATTACCTGCCGTCGACATAAGCGATCCTACAACGCCCCATTTAGACTACTAGACTTAGGGAAGGCTTTTCTAGAGCCGGTAAGCCCCGCATAACCACATGTTACCTACAGGTGGTATGCGTATTATAGTAAATGTATTTCCCAACATTTAAAGATTGAAAGTGGATGTGTCTTGTTAAAAAAAAATACAAATATTTTACTTAACGAAAATTAGTCTTTAAGAAATGCAAAGCCAAACCTCCACTTGTCATTTGTAGAGCCTGATAAAAAGCAGCTTAATAATACATAGATGCGGCGGTGCAATATGTCCGCATGAATAATGCAAGTGTACGGGGTCGGGCAACGTGGGCTCAGCGAACACTAATGAGAACGGTCCCTCCCCGACTATTGTACCCCACTGACGTCAGCAATAATTTGTTACTAATTCCCTCTAATTATAGTGACGTGCTCCACGTTACGTCGTGTAGTGCTTAACGTTGCGCAAATACTTTCATTTATTCTATGCTTACGTCATTACTCATATTCGCATATTACTTGACGAATTGTTTTCGTAAATCTAGTAAAATATAAATCTATTTGTGCGATGCGAAATTGAATGTCGCAATTTTAGACAAGTATTCAGCAAAGACGATTATAGTTATTTAACCGTAGGAATCGGGTAATAAATAATTTAGGAATGAAAACATTCTATAGTTATTTAATTTTTAAAAATATTAAACTTATGTAAAATGTTTTGTTGATACTCAGTCAATAGATTTACTTCTGTGGATAATAAAGATATGACAATGTCTTAAAATAACTAGTTTCATACATATACCATGTACTCGTATATAATATATCACACATTATCACAAAGAGATTTTAATGTTGCAGTTATCATAATAACGTAGATGTCCGTGTTAAAGATATTATCGGTAGATTTATAAACAAAGATAATGTCTGAAATTGAATAAAGGTTAAAGGCTTTTTCGTGTTCATGCATTCTATGATTAAAGCTATTAGCCTTAAACTTATGTAAAATGTTTTGTTGATACTCAGTCAATAGATTTACTTCTGTGGATAATAAAGATATGACAATGTCTTAAAATAACTAGTTTCATACATATACCATGTACTCGTATATAATATATCACACATTATCACAAAGAGATTTTAATGTTGCAGTTATCATAATAACGTAGATGTCCGTGTTAAAGATATTATCGGTAGATTTATAAACAAAGATAATGTCTGAAATTAAATAAAGGTTAAAGGCTTTTTCATGTTCATGCATTCTATGATTAAAGCTATTAGCCTAATAACAGGCCACAGTATGGCATCCATTAGTTTTTTGCCAAGAACTGACTCCGCTTTTAAATTATTATGAGCGACAGAAAATGCTGCTCAATAGAAAAGTTTCATAAATAAATATAAAGATTTTTTTTAGTATACTTCTATATTTAATTCTATTAACTGCTTGCTGCGGAAATGTCCAGTCAATGTCATATATGAAATATTATATGGATAGTTTGAATTCTATAACTAGAATAGAAACAGTACGCTTTGTGCAAAAGTAAATTGACAAAGATACAGAGACACGTACACTTGAAATTGCTGTAGTAATGGTTCATTAATGATAGAAACCTTTGGATATACATAATATATACCTACAACCATTTACTAAGGTTTGATCACTGTCAATTATTAAAAACTCATATTATTAAAAACAACAATTATTTTTGTATTTAAAAATATTACCTTATATCTATAAATGCTTATTTCCAAAATAACTGCCTTCAACTGACAACAATTACTATCTAATAGCATTTACGACCAGCCTAAAATTACTACCAAGGCTACATAATGACGCATAACAATCGACTTCATTACAGAAACAGTAACAATTCCTTAATGTTAACGATGCATTAATATTTATGGCGCTGACAAATTATTTGTTTGATGAAGAACGTGAACACAAACGCGGTGTGGATGAATGAAAAGTAATTTATGCACCAAAGGCCACGAAAGAGCTCGGATGCTTCCGTTGGGCGCCAGTCGCTAAGTCACGCAATACCGACATTCCCTTATTCACGAGGTGACAAATAGTAAATGTTACTTATGTTTACCTGGTAAATTATAAACAACACATTAGAACAACACTAATTTCTAACATTTCTCGTTATAACTTCTCGTTAGATAGTTGAACAAATTAAACTTCATTTAGGGTGTGCTCGTGTTGATGTTTGGTTTGTTTAAGGGCTACGTTTGGAAACTCTGAATTAATTATTATTAATTAATATACAATGTAACTACTGAGTTACCACCGCGCACATTCATTCTAGTAGTACAGTGGTTGCGCTTAGAAATTCAAGTGAAACAGGTTCTAGATCCTGATTAACTCTTGCTTTTTATTACAGGGAAATATCAAAAGGAAACTTTAAATGTCTAGCCAACTGCACAGCTTAATGTTCTATGTCCGTTGACCTAATCTCCCATAATTTTAATAAAGAGCGGAATTATAATAGCATCATACCATTTAAGCAAATATTCTTATATAATATTTTATTTATAAAAACATAATTATTTTAGTTATTCTTCCAGAAAACAATATTGTTTCACGATGCTATCAACTTATAAACTGCAAGGAAGTTTCTTTCCACTTATTGTTTCTATTTGAGTCTGCAAGACTGTTTTTAGACGCAAAAGTTTTGGCAAGTTCGTTCGTATTATTTGAACACAGTCATAGTAAGGGCGAATCAGGTTCATCCAAATCGAATTCAGATTTAGCTTAACAGGTCTATTCCGATGTCAAATAAGCTTACCAAGTAAAGTTTTGCTGAGACAGTAGCTCTTCAAGCGAGGTTGGTAGATAAACAAAGATCAATGAGGATTCTATTATAAGATAAGTAATTTTGTCAATTCTTAAATATATTGGAAGAGCTTTCATTCTTATAACAGTTAAGGTATTTTAATAAGCATAGGATATTAGAATTTAGCTTTAGAAAATTTAAAGTCCTAAACTTTCAGAACGTTTGTTATAATAATTACGAGTATAATTTTGAGTATTTTTAAACCATAATCTAAAATGATAATAATGTAGACTCATATTACACTTTTATATTTAAAAATGTCCAACTAAAATAACTTTACTATAAAAGTTTACGAAAATTTAATTAAATTCTTGCGTTTTTAGCATTAAATAATATGTTCAAATACTTAAACAACGATATCAACCTCTAGAGCGAACAAATACGCTCAAACCAAATTGTTTAGCAAACAAACGATATGCAAAATACCTCGCAGTGTTGTCGCGAGTCTAGCTGGCGAGAATGTTAAATATGTGTGAGTGAGCAAACATGAGTTTAATCTACGCCTTATCGCCACTGGGACACGCTAGTGGTGTCCCGACTACGCTCGCTTTGACTACACAAGTATACATACATGTACTGTTGCGCGCAAATTCTATAGCTTGCTATATTATATGTATACATACATACTTGCTTCCATTTCCTCGTAATGGATACGGTGTCAAGTGAATCTGGATTTGCACAGTCAGTAATGGAATATTACTATTGACTACCTTCTCGAATCTTGATTTAGATGTTAACAATAATATAAGACTATGAAGGTATTATTTATAGAGATTAGATTTTATAGAAAATTTATTACCCGATGACACATTTGGTTCAGTTTGTGGTGACACTACCTTCTGTGACAGCGGTCGCGGGTTCGAAACTCGCGGGTGACATTCGTTTGTATGATGAGCACGTATGTTTCTGCTCGTCTTAAGTAGCTTGTGTTTATAGAATGAAAGTATTTAAAGGTTATATATGCGCAACTATCTGGTATAGGTACATAACAAAGTCATAGTACTATTATATGCACAAAATAGATACAAAATGAGATTGTTGGGTTCAAATATGTAATTAGTTTAACATGACATCGCTGATACAGCATATGGTACTCGTATTATGAAAACATGAAGCCAATAATAATTCAAATGATTTAATTAGTATACAACTTGATGACATTTTGCATCAGAAGTGTGAGAGGGATATATTACATTTTAATAGATGCGATATTTCAGCTGTAGTTGATATAAATTATAAATGTCGTTGAAGCTATTCATAAAAGAATTTATTGGAAATTTCAAATAAACATCATAATAACAATTCTATGGCGTCCAAAAGATGGGGATTGCCCCTAATGAGAAAGGAAGTAGAATATGACGCTGTCTAAATGAAACTTGGGTTACATCATGAGTATCTTCAAAACTAGTTACACTCTCTCTAGACATGTAGACGGTAAAATAGCATTCTTGACAAATTATAGGGACTTTTTTATTTAATTTTATCACCAAGACAGTCTCAGAGGTGAACGAAGGTTCTATGGTATCGTAGGTGTCCTACGGTGTACTGACAGCCTACACTTACATTCAATATATTATTTGATATGTTGAGACATTATTAAACACATGACATGACATGTATGGCTCAATTTGTAGTGGCCCTACTTTCTGCGCCTGCGGTCGCGGGTTCGAGTCCCGCTGAGGGCATTCATTTGTAGAGGACGAATGTTTGTACTCCAGTCGTGGGTATTTATGTTTATAATAAATATGTATTTTAATTCATATATGTGTAGTATATCGTCTGATATCCGTAACAGAAGCCTCGTAGATTACCATGGAACTAGATGGCTCTGTGTAATAATGTCCCAACAATAATTTCAAATGTAATTTTCTTTTATCGATGTGATTGGTTGACTTTGAGATACTAAGTAGGTACGTCAACTGTCTGTCAACGTAGGAAATGACTAATGTCAATACTATAAACGTTTCGTTCTTCTTTTATATTTTAAAAATACAGCTTTAAGTATGAGATTACATGGTTTTTATTTTGCAAAATGGTGGCCCTACTAGTATCGGTTTCGCCGGGGGTTAAGTCGTACATGCTGTTCCGCTCAATCAAAGTGAATTAAAGGCTTCAAAAGAACATTTTTTGTGACCCATGGTTTACGACGGTATCGGTACAAATTTTTGTGGAAAAGTCAATCCTTTTGCAACTTTTTCACCTTTCGAGTCATTAACTTATTGGTTGAGTACATATTTAAAATTAATTTTAAGAGACAATTAATAATATTAATATCAATACGTAATATGTCTCGATAATCACACCTAATTTTTTTTATTACTATTAGGTATCCAAGCTTTTTCGATCCAAGCGTATTTCTACAATAAAAAAATACAATTCCGTTTTTTCTGTTATGTAACAAAATTAAAATGTCGGCAAGACATTGTAACATATTTTATTTTATTTTGTGTCGTCGTTAACAGTGTGATTCCGGCCTCCGTGCATAAATCCAGCGACACGTACGTGCTCAAGTGATTTCTTACTGCCAGAATTGGTATAATCTAATCTTTGAATAAAATCACCGCTTAATCTTCTTTGCCTATTTGCATGAACGTTCGTGAAATGGAATAATGTATATTTAAATTATAATGTTCTTCTTCTGGCTATAGTTAAGGAAATCAAGCTGATTTTTAGCTTGTCTCTATCATTGTCAAATACTGTTTGAGATAACTTTAGTATTTATATTATATAAGTATACGTTTATAGAACAAATACTATTAATTTTATGTAAAAACAAACTGTAAAATATTACAATAATAAAGTTAAGTTTATCACCATTTTCAAAATTACGACTGTAATATTGTTTTAAAGAAAATAAAATGTTTTTACTTAGTGATGACTAGAAATTGAAAGAAAAATTAAAAAAATGTTGTTGTACTTTGGCTTTGTTGTACATGCTTGAGATTTAGTCGAAATTCCAGCAGAAATAAGATACCCAAAATTAAAAAAAAAGTAAAGTAACGATAAAATAGACTAATTGAAACTAGTAGATTTAAAAAAAAATCGTATACTTAAGACATGTATATAATTTAAAATAATTTATAGCGATTGTATAAACATTAAGGTTTTTATGCTGATATTCTACGGGTCGTGCGTTCGATTATTGCCTAAGGTCATCAATAATGTTTATTTTGTCTTCTAACAATGTTTAATTGATTTATTTACATACAACAAAGCATAATAATGTAACAACATGTCTGTCTTAATCAAGTACATATATTTTAATCAAGGATGTACATTTCATAGGGAACGAATTTACCTATTCTTCATACTAAAATGTGAGCGAAAACGTGAAAAGCTGGGAAGTTAAATTGTAAATACATAAATTGCATTTTTTAATATATTATACGGTTTGTATGATACCTTCGACACTGATAGGAAATGGAATGAAGACGTCACTATACAAAGAATGAAGAAATAAAAAAAAAATATTAATTATTATCTCGATAACTCAATGTCGTATCTTTTTTAGGTTTCTATTCCCAATAAAGATGAACGTTACCATATTTAAACTTCAAAATGCACTATTTGACCACATCCTTAAGGTAAAAGAACAAGAAAAAATAAAGATAAAGGAACTATGCACTAAATTATTAATGTAAAAAATAATTATAAACAGTAATGAAAGTCGATGTTTAACATAACATTAAATGAAATACCGTTTTGGTTTTAAAGCTTTGAATGCGTACAGCAAAAGCAGCAGAGTGTAAATGTACATATTTGTATGGAATATTAATAATATGCTCTGGTGTTTACGTTCAGTATAACAGCGTGCGTTATTTCGAGTATATAATATTCCATAATTATTTCTTTATTGATGAGTTGCAAATACAAGCACTGGATGGTCTCCCTCCTGAAGTGTTTTATTATATAATATCTTAAAGAACTTTTTAAGTGCTTTTCACTTACAAATACGAGTATTATGTTTAAGCACTTTTATTATTAGGTACACTATTATAAACTTGGAATTTAAGACGAAAGTTAAAATTTAATCGATAAAAGCTCCTTAGTGGTCCCTCGGTAATACACGAGAAAACTGACAAAAATAGAATAAAAAATAAGGGTTAAAGATTACTTTATTGCTATGTTTTTCATAAAATATGAAAGGAATATTTTTAGTTCACAATGCAATCTTCATACTTTTATAAATATATCTCGTACTTCCATAATTAGATTATGCTGACCGAGCAAACATACAATAATAGATTAAAAAATTAGACCAACAAAAAATTATATTATATTATCGATTATTATTTGGACTTTATTGTTTGTTTATAGACCATTTCATTTATTAGTACAGATGTAGTTGAATGCAAAAGTATCTTCAGAACTATTATCCTAAAATAGCGTTAAAAATATATTCTTTAGCATTCTCTGTCTGTTACCGGTGGTATACGAATAGATAAATAATTACTTTCTAGTAGGATAAACGCCCTGCACTTGATCATACATTAGTCCTGACCTGGTTTCGTACGAGAACGGGTGTGGTCCCTTCTCACTGTATAAATCTTATAAAACTAAAACAATAAATTCCTAATAATTCCTTTTTTATTATTGCATTTTAAGTAAGATTAATTTGTACTTGTGAGTTTGGAGTTAAGCTCTAGAATTAGTGAGTGATTTTCGTTAAACAAAGAGTAATATTCACCCTGGAATATGAAAGTAGTTCATACAGCATATACTTTTTAGTTTAGGGTATTATATTTATACACATATAATGTACTTCTATACAAATATAAAAATCTTGTAAAACGGCTGGGCTGATTTTAATTCTTTTTTTGTTTGTTGGATGTATAAGGGGTGATTTAAGAATAAAAAAAGGGGAACCCCATAAAACAGCTGAAAAATCGAACTGTTAAATTTATATGGGAATCCTATATAGCCCGAACAAAACGAGGGTATGTTGTTAGTACGATAAGTATACTACGATACTTCGATAAAGTATAAATTACATTTGAAGCGTATAAAAGCGTCATTAGTCTAGAGATCACATCTGTATAAATATAAAATAAGTAAACAATTCCCGTTTAACAGGTCCCATTAGGATTGTCGGTTGTAAATCCAGAAGCAAACAATGAGACACGTGTGTCACGTCTACAACGTGAAAAATTTCAGTGATGCTCATTTAATAGCTACTTATTTTCATGATAAAATTCAAGTCTTTCATAGAATTATATGTCTAAATAGATTTTATGTACCTACGAGCAACTCTAGATCTGGAAAAAAAGAAGATGGAAAAGAAGAAGAATAAAATATTTATCAATATCTAGTCCTATTATCGGTTTGGCGATTGGTAAAAAACATACTACACATAAAATTTTGAACTTTAATAGTTATCCGAATTTTTGATAACTTCTTAAGTTCTTCTCAAGCTCTTCTTCTTAGTTATCAATGAATACACAAATGTTATTAATGACTGCTACAAATTTTGTTCATTGAAAAAACACACATGCAAATCAGTCAAGTAGTTTGTTCTAATAATATTTTCTATTCATTTATTATTTAGAATAGAGAAAATAATACTGTCTACAACCGACTAAGAAAAAATACAGACACAAAACTAAACGTGAACCCAGACGGTATTTTTTTAGTAAGATATTTTAACACAGAAATCAAATATTAATAATATATTGTAAGTTATTATTGTTAATAATTGTAAATTATAATTATTGCTAAAAAGTTAGTGGTAGCCCAGCGGTAACGCGCTCGCTTGGATAACCGAGTTATAAAGCTGAAGTTTGTTTGTTTGTTAGAACGTGCTAATCTCAGGAACTACTGGCCCGAATTGAAAAAAATATTTTTGAGTTGGATAGTCTGCTTATCGAGGAAGGTTATAGGCTATATTACATCCCGCTACGACCTATAGGTGCGGAGCATCAATGAAAAATGTTGAGAAAAACGGGAGAAAAATATTCCTTTTGAGAGCTTCCGTTGCGTGCGCTGCGTAAACGGTTAAAGTTATGCAAAAATCATGTATTACGGAATTGTTCCCCTTTAAAAGTTGTAAAAAATGTCTCGCGATAGCATGTGTCTATCTTTTTTTAGATATTTTATTTTAATTTTAATTAGCGAAATCCGTGACGAACCCGAGCGAAGCGAAGGTGAGTTTCTAGTGTGTCATAAGAATTGAAGTACCGGATCAAGTAAAGGATAGTTTGAAGGGTCTAAATCAAGGCATACTCAGTAGTAATCCGGATTTTAAAAATCAAAAAAAGTCATTAAAATGTAGTTTTTGACAACGGTACAAAGAAATTGAATCGCCCTATCTCGAGTTAGCTTGGAGACGATTTGGCTGATCTTTAATAGACGCTTCATTGTTTTTTTTAAAAGCGTGCTACTTTATTCTCATTTTTGTTGCATTTTTCATGTAGACCAAAAAACAAATTTAACGATCACAATCATTTTGAAACGAGATTGTTGACTATTTTTTAACTTTTTTATAAGTAAATTTAATTATACCTAATACTTGCTTAGTTACCGAAATTACTAGAATATTAGAACTTAATTAAGAACTACAAGCAAAAATAATTTGTATCACTATTTTATGTAGAAAATAATTTTATCATGAGCACTCTCTACTGCATTCGGGATGTTTTATCACGTAATGCTGCATTTGCAATATTTTACAAACAGAGATATTAATTCTATTCAAATGAATCGCTGACAATCTTTCTATACGAACACAAAGTAACAAGTTTGACCCGGTTTAAGGACAAAGACAAGTTTTTAAAGCTTTTGGAAAACTTATATAAAAGACCTTTCTAGTAAAAATATGCAATTTTATAAACAGACAAAAGAAATTTTAGTTAAAACATTAACATTTACAGCTCGTTTTAATTTTTATGAAATACAATGTAATCAAAATATCAAAAACATATTTAAACAAAGGAGATGCTTAAATTATACTAATCTAATATTCCGGTGTCAGTCTAAACGCAAAAACAGCTTGTAGGCTTTATATAATCTGCCTTCAACATATTGTTTACACGTTTTATTTAAATTGGCTTTGAGCTGATATTAATTTATAGCAAAAAAGGTCAGATTTAAATGTTGTTTCAGATAATGTTAATATATTTAATAAAAATAACATAAAATCTATACTTTCGTGTCGTTATAAAAAGGAGAATGTCGAACACTTAAAGATTTTGTGAGTACATGAATTTAAAAATATTAAATAATTTAAATTACTTTGAAAGTAAAAGCCAAATCTATTAAGGTATAGCATAATCTACTGTTGTGATAATGAATTCACTGGGTTAACAGCTTGATAATCTGGTTGACCCTATTCATTATGCTGCCGCTGCATATTTACATCTAGTGTGTCCACCATGATGGTGGTCGTTCCAAAAACGTCATTTGGTCTTATACAATTCATACGATTGTTCCAAGGCCAAATTAACTGAAGACTCGTAAATGTTACATTAATGAGTCATCAAAATATTCTTTTATGTACCTAATAGAATGAGAATAGTATATATTTTTATTAGTAACAATATTTTTTCTTTCATTACCAGAGTTGCGACTAAGACAAATCTCTACTTAATAAAAAGTAACGTCGCTTCCCGTTGTCCGAACGCCTAGATCTTTTAAACTATTCGACGGATTTTAATTTTTTAGCGGTTTGTATCAGTAGATATAGAGATTTAATAGGAAATTTAATATTTATTATTATAGTAGAAAAAAGCCCATTTCTGTTTTTGGAGAATCTATACAAACGTTGAAACATATGGTCCAACCCGAGCAGAGTAGGGGAGAGGCGTTAGTTAGTAATATTTTATTTAGTTATTACTATATTCTTTTAGTACAAAGGGGCGATTAAAAGTGCGTAGTGCGTAGATTAATAATAAATAATAATTAAAATTATAATAAATTAATATAATTAATTAATTACACATAAAATCTTGGCATCAAAGCTTTTGTTGTATTTACAAAACCCTTGTTTTTATTCTTGTGCATTTTTAATGAAATAACTCTGAAGCATTATAAAAGGGAGCACAAATTATTGCGGAAAAACTTTAACCGTACGCTGTCGTTTCCAGTAATTACATTGTGTGATCGTATGGCTTGACGTTAATTTGTGAAACTGCACGGAAACCCAACGCTTAGGTGGCAGAGGAGCGTACCCGATTAATTCAAGAACTCGAACCCTCGTGAATTAATGGGACAGCTGGCGTTGTCTGTCGATCGATTGTGTGTCTTTAAACGAAATCAGCACAAACATGTTTCCCTCTAAACTTTTAAATGACACTTTTTAAATATAATACTGTCTTAGATTTACGCGCATTTTTGAAAGCATTTACTGTATATGTAAAATATTCATTACCTTTTGACTTTTGATATCAACTTATAGAACATTGTTTATCTGAAATAATATAGTGTTTCAAAATACCCGTCATTAAATTCGTTTTTAAAATACGAATAAAGGATAATCATTTCAATTTGTAATAATGGGAAAATGGTATGGCGTGGCAATAAAATGTAGAGTTTGATAGGTGATCACACAATATACATAACTTGTTTATTTTAATAAACTGACCTGAAAAAAATTTTTTGAATGAAAATAAAAATAAATTAACGTATAAAGATATTAAGTGTTGGTGACGTACAAGGTTTATATTTGCTGAAAGTATTGCTACAAGACGAATAAAGTGACTAAATATTTCATAGATTACATTGACAGTATAGTGTACAATTAAGTGGGACCTATATTAACTGTCGACATACCTTCGATATTGGAGTAGACAGCGTAATTAATGGATCTGATCAAAAGCTATCACCTTTTCTTTAATTATGTACTTACTTCCAATCGCAATTTGTCTTAACAAATTTTCGATAATTACGATAATAATTATTATCGAACATATTAAATAGCTATATATGGTAAAGGCGTTAGAAGTATTAATCACATTATTATGATTACTTTTATTGTAATTCAGAAATGTAATTGAAACACATGTAAATGACAAAAAAAAACAGTAAAAATATTACATGACAAAGTTAATTACTGTTGTTTATGTAAAATAAACTATTGATCAAATAACGTGACGTGCAAATAAATGCTACCCATCATCATAATATTTACGAATCGTCTATAAATCAGAAATTACTGCACAAATACATATAACGGTATTTCGATTGAAAATATTTCGTAAACAAGCAGTGTTATTTATACAGAATTTTAAACAAACTAACGAAAGTGGGGTAACTATTAATAGTTGAACCTATTTTAGTACATAGGTTATTTACTCATTAGGTTTAATATAATATGTAAACTCAAATTTCTCGTTTTGATATCAGTTTTGAATCTCAATAGAAAGAGCTGCTCCCTCAGAGTCATAAAGAATCCTTTGAATGAAATAGTTTGATACACTATCAAAAACTGAGCTTTGTGAAGGCTTGCGTAGTTTTTCTAACGGGTAATAATGTAACAGTGATGTTAACTCTTGGGTTTTCTAACAGATGGCTTTAGTAGAACAATAACATTATCTCCAATGTTAATGTTAATTTTTTAAGTTAATTTACTATGTTAACGCACAAATCTATAGGCGTGATAGTTGGTCAGTAAAGTATACCACAAAATGCTCAGATTGTGAGATAGTGTTAGGACTCGCGTCGCTCGCCCTAATAATATTGTATTTTAGAAGTACAATAAAATTTTAATATATATTGACTATTGTATGTGAATAAGTAGAACTGTTTGGTAAAAAAAAGTTTACTTGTGGTTTTAAAACTCTTGTAGGTAAATTTCTATCTAAGTATTATTATTTTCTGCATTCTCACGATAATTCCTCCAAAGGTAACATTATAGCTCTCAACTTTTTTCACGTTTTTCATCCCTACCTTGACCGTGACGTAGGTTCCATTATGTAGGAGCTTAGCGGTACTTGTCTTTTATAGTGTAACTATATTTCGTCAATAAATTATTATTTGTTTTAGATCTAAATCTCGATTGTAATACGACAAGCTATGACTTTGTACTGCTACAAAGTGAATTGCCGTGGAACTACTTCTTTAAAAATGTTGCTTGTTCTATGTTTACTTATTGACTTATATTTAAACTACGTTGCTCGATATTTTGAAATTAACTAATAGATATATTATAATGATAATAAAAACTAAAATTACTACTAACATATGGATGATTAATCGAAAAAAGTAGGTATCAGATAATAATCTTTATTGTTTTGGTAATGGGACGTGTTTTCCGCCAATTTTCATAACGCGCTACGCCCATAACTCGCGCATACGTAGCGTGAAATCGAAATTTATGCGATGAATATAAATACACGCGAAAAGCACACGTCGGCTTTCTCGTATTTTCACGTAATAAATGTTGTGTTATTTATTAAAATGTACTTACAGATTATAGTGAACGTCTGCCATATTGGGGCGATATTTGAGCGCTTTTTCGAAAGCTACTTCCGCTTCAGTAAGTCTTCCTTGCGTCGTTAGTATGCTACCCAGGTTGCCGTATGCTGCAAAATAATTTATTGTTAGTATTAAAGTAAATTTAAAAAACAATAAATCTTTCAAATTCAAGACATATAATCGGTGATAAAATAATGGGTATATACATAAAAAATAATTGATTAGCAGGTTAGCAGTAGCGAAATAATATTCTTACATATTAGCTTATAATATTATATCTACGTCAATGAAACTAACGAACGCACCTGCAAGATATATGTCACTATTCTGCTATTTTTTTTAATCTCATAATATATTAGGATGACAATTTGACACAACCGATGATAGAACCGCCACTAACTTCAATCGAGTCTTTGGCTACTACTGAGTATTATATGAATATATTTAAAACAAACTCTTAGACCTGAATTGACTTGTACAGACAATTAATAATATATAGCAAGAACTATAGGAAAAAGCCACAAAAGGGTGTACGTCACTCAGAGTGAAGAAGGGATGCGTCAAAGTGAGGTTAACTGAAGTTCTAAATTTGGTGTCTATGTAATTTATATATTATACGATCGGTGATTTTGTTTATACATACGTGGACGTGCATACTGTTGAAGGCTTTCTTGCACTCCAATTAATACTTATAGAAATTGCATACGCTTTGAACAAACAGCTTCAAGTAAATTTAATCACTCCAACATGTATCTTTATTTAAATAAAAAAGAAAATTTCAACGGCTCATAATTTTCTGTTTTAATATGGATATAGCATTCTTTGTGAACACAAACGCTTGGCATGGTTTTAAAAGATTTTAAGGGTCGCAGTACTTCTGTAAGAATAATTAAGAGGTCGGAGCCAATTTCTGGATGCTTTTTATAAAGCAACACTTTTTTCATGTAAATAACTAAAAATAAAAACTTATATTTTGATATGTTTCTAGCTAAATACCTTTAGATTAATTATGGAAACAAAAGAGCGCTTAACGAATCATTCGTGAAACGGTTTACCGATGAACATAAACATTTCTAGCAATGTTAACTATTGTTGTATACTACATACATAGTATGTACGTATGCACTTATCTGCTACATTGTGTAGGGAATGATAAAAAAGTACTCTTCCGTGACCATGATTGCTGTAAAGCATTCGAAACGTCGGGAACTAAAAATCAAAATAAATCCGCGACAAAATCCGAAAAGGTAGTTTCATTTATAATGTCGAATATTCGCGTAAATCTAAGAAATTATTAAAAAAGTACTATTTAAAGCATCATATTCGTAGCTCGGTAACTATAAGGTTGAAGAAAGATAGCTAGAATACCCTAATACTCGTAATATCGCTCTTGGTCTAAGATACCATAATAAGATTGCTTCTGTACGTATTATATGAATAAATTGTCGTGAGCAACGTTTATAAATCCTACTAAATGTAGTAAATATCAGTTGAAATGTGTACAGCATTGTCACGAAATTCAAAAACTAACAAACGTTTATGAAATTTTAAAAAATCGCTTGTTTTCACGCAAATTCAGTCAAAAAGAGTATTTCTTTATTAACTTATTTATATTAGTTTTAAGAATTTTTACATAAAAATATTCTATTACTTTGAGTTTGCAAAAACTTGTTCTAAATACGTTAATTAATTATATAAGAACTTTTGTTTTTAAAAGTAATGATTATCAACGTTATTTAAATTTATTAAGATTAACAGTATCTATTTCACCCTAAAATGTCTGCAGCTTAGACCCTTGGGTTCATTATAATTTTACGATATCGTATTACTTTTGTTATTTTGTTAATATATTTGAATTTTACAAGGAATACTCTACTGGCATTAGTTCACAGACTCATAGATAGATCGATAGACTCGATAGACCAAGCAAAGATGGGAATTACTAAGTAAGATATTAGAACTACGTAGAAACGTGAAGACCTTGCACTGATTAAGCTTATGATATCAATATTTAATAAGTCTATTTGAACTCGATACAGCTATGTAAGTGAAATAATAGTTAACAAGCGGCAATGGGGTGTTAGCACGAAATCCAACTAAAATTCATAACACCGTGAACGGTTATGTGAAGCTAGAGTTAAGCTTACTGATGGCATTGCTGATAACGGATATCGATAGGCTCACTAGACACTTGTCACTAGAACTTTTTATTAAATGAAAGTTTCAGTCAATTTTTGGCAAAAAATAATATTATTGTTAGTTTTTGAATAATAGATATTACATCTTAATTTTTAAATTATTAAATTTAAAGTTGTTTGAAGTTTACGAGTACCTACTCTAAGACCTTTGTAAGATTTTTTTGCAGAATATTGACAAAGTATTACAAAATATTCTAACAAGTAATAAAACAATATATCTAGACATAAGAGAAAATGCCTTTTGATTGTTCTATTGATGTTAATTTTGAAGTATAACTATATATAATAAAAACTCAGAGTGGTTTGAATCTATAGTATTACCTACATTTGTATACTTATTCTGACTGTAAATATGAAACTTCGAACTATGTATTTGTGGTGATACGGAGCTCAAGTCACGCTTGACTTGAAGTTTTCATTAGTCTGGAAACTTCAAAAATATCTAAGATGGTAGTTTTCTTGAGATAATAAAGAACACAGGCAAATAATTTAATTTTTTTGTTCTGTGTTGCAAGAAAATTAACAAGTTTCCAACATTGTTATTATTTATTATTATAAATAAAGCCCTCTTCTTTCACAATTTCCGTTTTTAAATTCTCAAATTTGTATAATTTTTGTCATCATTAATAATATCTTTATCATAGAATTTGACAAAAGAATGAAAATAATAAATTCTGCGTCAGACAACAATTAAAACGACCACTGAGATACATTTCGCTTTTAACTCTTGACTGCCCTATTTATAATCTATCATGGAAATAAAAGAATCGTATCTGGCCGCCAGCGTTAAAACTAGTTAGCCTACATTTTGAAATAATTCAACAATTTTAATATCGTTACATTAAAACTAATAATACTGAATATTTATTTTAATTACATTTTTAGTTATTTTATACTCACGCTAAATAATAATATCTTTATTGACCTCAATAACAAAAAGTTACTACACTTTCTGAAACAACATGGTACCTATAGTAAATTTTGTTAACGTACTCGTGCACTAACGTCCGAACTAGGCCGAGCTTGTATCTCAGACGCTAGCCTCTTTCTAATTACACAATTTTTTATTAATATAGTTAATAAGTAAAGTAATATACAAAATATAAGGATATAAAATGTAATACTATTGATACTGATATTAATTAATTAATTAATTAAATTAATATCTATGTTTCTCGCAAGTTAAATTGAGCCGGCTGTTTGTTTAATCTAGCGTAAGGATGTCAATGGTCTTTATGTTTCAATAGGTGACATGGGCGGAGGCGCTTTATTGGCAAGCGCTGGATTTCCCTTAATCGGACGTAGCATTTGACCGACTAACGAACTCAACTGGAGTAATCAACATCATGGGGTACACAGACGCTTAGATAAACACAATGTTAACTTAATATCTGTATAATAGAGCACACGAGAATAACTTAAAATACAATTTATTGAAAATCTAAATATATCTCTGAATATTACTGAATATTGAAAACAGCTTGACGTATAAAGAATAAAATTGGCAGGGATTTTATAGTTAGTAGACGTCCGCTAAGAACGGATTTTGAGACAGAGCCGGATTAAGGAGGTCTAAGGGCTCTCGCAAGTTGTATGAAAGTCCTTCAATTTTTGTGCTACAAATAATAAATTTGGGAGGGAGGCACAAACCCGAGCAAAGTGAGGGTGAGTTGCTACTTGCTAGTAATATACACGGTAATATTTGTAATGTTAATTAAGCTCGCAAGAAGTACTGAAATCTTGATGAGCCTTTACAGTAATATAGCTTACATATCATCATAGGAAAATTCTAAGATCTTATATTAATAAAAGTATTTATTAAATATTGCTTTTAAGATGTAAATTGAATTGTTTTAAGGTTTAACATAAAAACTAAGAAGTTATATTAAATATAATATACGTATTAGGCTTCGAAGGAGACTAGGTAACTAATGTTTATTAGTCATAAAAATATATTCTTAGGCCCATGAAGCTAAAGCCAAAGGCGTATTAAGACTGGAAATACGTAGAGAAGGTCGCCTTACCACTATTAAAATGTAAATAACGTACCTGTGGCATGGCTTTTATAAAATAAAGCATTTTATTGTTTTTTATGTGTAGGTATGAATAATTAAGCTTCATTAATGTAAAATAAGCAAATTCTTTGCAATATTCTATAGCAGTCAAGCAGAATGTTAATAATACAAATTATTTATGCATGAAATGATTTGCATTGTAGATACACCAATAAATGTATTTTAGAATATGATGTTCTACTTATTTTTTATTTTCTTTTTTTTTATGACAGATGGGCTTACTCTTGACCTTTAACTTAGCTTAAAGGCATAGATAAGGCCTACGATGTAGCGAGTTTGCCCAGGAGAAGCCTGTTAACACGCACCTTAAAGAGTTTCAGGTCATACGCATTCGGAAAAACAGACGCAGGCAGGGCATTTCACTTCTTGGCTGTGTGCATTATAAAAGATGATGAATAGCGCTTAGTGCGAATGGTCGGAATGTCAACCAAGAAGGGATGATACTTTGCAGTACGTCTGGTATTCCGATGGAAGAATGGCGATGGCGGTATGAGACCATCTATAGAAAACCGACAGACAAACAACTTGGCGACTTGGCTTACTTATTTTTTAAAGGCCCATCATCTAGGCGATACTACAAATTACGAAGATAATTTCTGTGTTTGAAACAAAGTAAGCTACTTGCTTAGATTCTTTCTGTTTAACCCTAAATCTATACATGCAATAAATTATAACTTGATCGAATCTGTACATTAAAATTAAAAAAAAATCTTATTCAAATAGCATTATGCATCGTAGAAGTCAGTCTATGACCGTATTACGAGAAAACCTAAAATAAATACTTTTTACTTCAAACACAATATCTCATCTCCGACATAATAATATACATTTGTGTAACTTAATAAAAGCATACTAACATACGTATGAACGAACCAGAGTGAAGCGAAATTTGTCGCTAGTATTTATTAAATAATATAAGAGTCCTTTGTTATTCTACCCTTAAGAGGAAAGGTTAGCTTTTCTGTAGAAAATGTTTTTCCTTTTATTTGAAATTTTGTAACTATAATTTTGGACGAAACGAAATCTTTATAAATAATAGCTTTTTAAGATTTAGTAAGTACAAGTACTTCGAAGACTTCATTGTTTATTTTTTTTTTACTACGTACTTAAGACCCACTCTCACTGCGCTCGTATTAGTTGCATTTTAAGGGTTAGTTTAAACGAGGTATTAAATGTAGTAAAAATTATCATACGTCGACCCGGATAACCAGCTATTGTCATATTAAATCACATCATAATCTATTCAGTGGTTTTCTTGTATGCGGTCAGAGATAGAGACAAACAAATATTATAGATACTAAAAAATATATTCGGCCTCTGTATCAATAATAATTATTATTTTCATAAAATTAAAAAAAATAAGTACAGATAGGAATCAGTTATAACTTTATTACTAATAAACAAAACTAAATTAATTCCATACATCTAAAATGCATGCGATATTTAACAATCAAAGAGTTATAAAATTGAAGTAAATAACTTTACCATAACAGCATTTCTCCAAAATGATTTTGAATTTTAGCAGTATTCAAATTTTTTAAAGCTCGAAAACCTGCACTACGTAGTTTGCTGTCATGAAACACCGAGGTGGTCTTTTGCAAAGAGATAACAAACTAGGATTTTGCAAAGTTTATTTTCTATTTTTGTCGTTGTGCCTAAAATTGTTAAATAACAATGTTTAAAATCGACTGGAAGCTTAAATAATTGAAATACTTTTCACATATGTTTATTGGTAGGTACTCGTTTCATTTGAAACGGCTGACTGCAGTAATTTTAATACAACTTAATACCAAAAGCTCCTACTTAAGCAACACTTACATTAAAATACTATAGCTATAGAAATTCGTATCGAAATCTACCGAAAGATGTACCTTGAACAATTTTAAAAAGAATTCTCGTGTCTAATTTAAATGTTTTTAGTAAATTCTAAGGTTATTTTAAGCATTTCTGAGTATCTGCTATCAAGATATTAAGATTTAGTAATTTTCAAGTTACAACTAGTTATTTATAATAAGAGCTCCGTATAATATAAGTCCCTTCATCATACAAATACTTCGTCATACAAAAACTTATAGCATACAATAATTATAATTTGCATTTTCTATCGAATTTCTCTTAAACGGATAATGTTGTTCTATAATACAAGCAACATTAATTCATGTTTATTATCATAACATTAACATAATATAGACTATTGAATAAAGAAAATATTATCTTTATACAAAATAAAATTTCAAAGTTTTTTCTAAACAAAGTAAACCCGATTATTGAAAAATCGGCTACATAAATCAAAATCGAATTTACTGCATGGATAGCTTTTAAATTGACTTTACCATAGCAAATTCCCAAAGCACCAAATGAATTCAAAACTCAGGATTTCAATTACAAATCCATGTTCGATGCGGCACTAATCTACAAGTTACTTGTTCTATAGATCGGTTATCACTGCAAAAGGTGTATTCGATAAAGCTTAACTGATTAGATCGCAGCTCTGTTTTAGCGTTTCGTAATAGAACCGCCAGTGATTGGCTTGTTTCGAATACACGACGAGACAAATTGGATTGAAGCAGACTTTAGAGGACATAAAAGAATTACCCAAGCCAGTTCTAAAAGGCATTCAGAGTTGAATTCATTATTCATCACTCAAATCATCATCATCATTCAAAAAATGTAGTAGTTACATTACAACTGATTTTAACTTTGTAAGTTAAATAAAATATTACAATTCTACGCATGCATGTTACAAACGCATGTGTAAATTTACATTTAATAATAAGCGACTTACCCTCGATTCGCTCAAGTGCTTCGATAACGTAGGTACCGTTTTAATGTTTTGACCGCAACCCTACTTTCTTTTTCAAAGTCGAAGGAAGTGCCGTCAAAATCAATTCGTTTTAGAGATTCGCCGGAATACGTTAATAATACCGAACTTGTTATTTTTACATTATAAGTACTTCAAAACTCGATTATATTTCTGTAATACAATTTTCATTGTGTTGATATAAAATATTACATGCAGCATGAAAAAACACAAGTGAACACGACAAAGCGGAAATGAAAGCGGGCGGCTCACTTACCATCCCGC
Source organism: Boloria euphrosyne (assembly GCA_951802675.2). Lineage (NCBI taxonomy): Eukaryota > Metazoa > Arthropoda > Insecta > Lepidoptera > Nymphalidae > Boloria > Boloria euphrosyne. The sequence goes on from OX637878.1 coordinate 6,580,405, forward strand.
GTATGGAGAATTTAATAAAATGCCGGGTAGTGTTTTTGCATTAGACATACTTTGTTCTAGGCTACTAGGAAATGCTGTGAATATTCCATTTTAGCTAGTATGATTTAAACCACCTATTGTATTAAAATAATAAATACATGTAGTAACTTCTTGTAAACAAAGAAAAATTGGTTTTTATATATTGAAGACTGTAAGAGGGGTATGTTTGACGCGTGGTATATGTTTGTATTCTGTATTCAAACACCGAATTCTCGTAAATAGCTTGGTTTTTAAGGAAATCAGAAAAAAATTACAAACTCCGAATGCAATCTAAGTCAATTTTATCCTGCTACTAATTACTGACTTGAAACTTTGCAGGAATAATTTGATATCGTCAAGCTTTTAATTTGGTATAGTCGAGCTTTTTGAGTTGACATTAGACTAAATAAATGTATATATAATAGTTATTTTTTAAAATTTTATAAACAATTCTTACACCCCATTTGCCTCCATTATGCCTTCATTTAATAAAGAATTAAAAGATTTCAAACAATGTGCTTAATTTTTTTTACTGTGCGCAATATGTATCTAGGCAGTAGGCACCCAATAACATATTTTTGCAGAAGGCGACAGCTGGCGACTCTGGTACGGCAAACAAAAATAAGCATTTTCCTTACAAATATATGAGTATGTACCCAAGCATTAATTTAATGATATATATTACTCATCAAAATTTAATGCATTTATATGAATTCTATTTGAGCGCTTTATGCTGAAGGCTATTTTTATTTACAGTATAAAAAAAACAATGTTTTACATTTATGTGTATCTATGTATATGTATATGTTATATTGTATCACATATGATTGTACATATATAATATGATAACTTGTATTCGTTCATATTAGTAGTAGATAAAGTAATAACTTTAGTTTATTACAAGATGAAGAATAAACTTTCTTTTAAATATTATAAGAAATAAATAATAGAAGTACAGTTTAAATGCCAGCTGAAGAGTCAGAGATTTTACATTAAAAGAAATCTTTAAGAGCGTTGTTACTTCGCCGAGGTTTTAACAGGTCGCGAGCGTTAGTAAGTGAATAAAATAATGGAAAATTGCGAGTCTGCCAAGGAAAAATGACGGTATCGTAATGGCAGTCACTTTAGCTTGAATTTTAAGTAATTGAAAGCATTTAATAAGATGTTAGATATTGTATAGAATCTAGATTATTCACTAAACCATTTCCAAGATTACACCGAGACATTGAAGAATTATAAGAAGAATACTTTTAGGATTTAAATCTTGTGGATTTTGGATTTTATTCTTCATTTTATATCTTACCAATATTATAAATAATGTGAAAGTAACTTTAGCCTTACAATGTATTGTAACAATTAACCTCAATCACTGAACAGATTTTGATAAGGCATGGACATAATATTATGTAGATTGCACCTTGGGAATGAATATATGTAGGCTCTACCTTTGATCGTTTCCCAATAACGAGGCGAGTAAAGTCGCAGGCAAAATTAGCAAATAAAAAAGGCAAAGTTAACTAGTTGACAAAATAGTAGTATACTAAGAAAGAAATTTCGTTACGCTGTTTGTAATCTAGAAACTGATTTTCAGAACTTCTTTCATCTCTCCGCCCAATTGATATTAAACTATAAAGAATACAATCAGTTCGGGAAAAACTTTTTTAACCAAAAAACCCAAGTTAGATACTTTTACATCAAACACCCTTCGGATAAAGTGTCATCATTTATATGAATTTCAACATGTCAACGTTTATATATTTAATTTGTCTTTATCGTTTCACTTAATAGTAGTTAATTACTTAATAACTATTTCTTGTAATTATGAAATATTAATTATAAAAAAATACGATTCTATTCCACGGGAACCATAGATTTTTCCTTTTTTTGTAGCCTTTGTGCTATTCTTTACAATATCTTTGCGTAAAATTTAATCGAGATTTATTCAGGTTCTGGTATAATTGAGTAACAAACGTCCATCAAAACATCTAAACTATTATATAAATAATATTAGTAAGATAGTTGTATATATTTTTGTATGGATTAGGTTTTGTTGCAGTCTTATTAAAAACTATTAATTCAAAAACCAATGTCATAGATATACGTAGAATCTAAATAATTTTATTCACGCATAAACTATAAACCTTAACTGCTGAACGTTCATATATTATTAAATTATTAAAGCCTCTTCCAAATAAAATACATGAAATTCTAAAAGGTAATCAAAGTCGAATATTTTGCCAAAGGAACAGCCCATCCCCATCCAATTTTCATATGAAACAATTTCAATATACAGGTAATTCAATACGAGGGCTAAGGGCAGCATTTTATGAATGGAATGAGTTCAAATGAGAAACATCGGGCCTAACTTTTCTCTTTGCATGAAAGTTTAGATGCGAACAGAAGGCCGGGTGTTCCCCTGGGGCAATGTACATGCATGTTTAATGGCGTCCTAGAAAGGTCAAGAGTCGGACTACGGGAAAAGGCAGTGAATTTATTACAAGCTCTCAAGTAATACTCAGTAGGTGGTCTGTGACAGCCTCTTTTACAACTTTGAAGAACCAACGCGCCGTGGACAGGCGCTTTGTAGCTGTCTCTCAAACAAATTAATTGTGTCTTAGTTTTGAATGACGAGAAAGTACCTAAAACTTTTGAGCAAGGTACAAAATGGCTTCCAGTACACGGAACTTTGAAGTATAGCATTAACTTTCAACGCAGGGTGATTAAAATTTGTTCAATTATTCATAACATTTTGCGGCTAAATTAGTATACAAGGGGTTTTTTGTAGACATAAATAAGCTCTGTATTTTTATGACACTAGTCCCTAGACTAGCAAAGGAAAATATTCCGTTAAATTATTTTCATGTAAAATTTCATTTTTCGAATAGTTGCAAGAATATTATTTATGATTCACTTTTAATGCGGCGAGCTTAATCTTTTAAATATTAAGTTTTGTGCGCAAAGTATTTTAATCAACTCTTTTTAGTAACCCAGTTGTAATATATGCTTTAAAATATCCTCAGCGGAAAACTGTTATAAAAATCAATTGTTACATATATTAAAATACATATTTTATTTATATTTTTAAATAAAATTATATGTAGTTTATATAAATGTTAATCAAAAGTGAGCAATATTTAACAGTAATAGGTTAAAATGTAGTATTGTAAGCATATAAAAAAATAAATTACTAATTTTAGTTTTCTATTACAACAAAGTAAACAATGCAATATTACACATCAAAGTTATTAAAAAAACTCATATCGAATACGCATTTGTATGTACAATGTAGATACAAATGTTTTATTGACTATTTGCAACGGTCTGCGGCTCCGACTATTTATCCCGCAACCACTAAGCATGATCCTTGTTTTCTAAAGGAGCACGTACAACAAGAAGCTCAAGTATATATCTTTGTATACAACTTGAACCTGAGTTATCTTGATTCTATTGGAATTAAACAGTGTTTTATCGTAAATTCCTACGTGTGCAAGAAAAAGTACTAATTTAATCAGTTTCTAGAGTAAAATAATGTATTTTTAGAAAAAATGAAAAAACTTTAGATTTGGCTTCTACTGCGTCCCGTCTATTGAGGTGATATCAATAGAAACATCTAAAGTTTACTCTAAACCTCTTTAAAGTAACTAGAAATAGCTAAATTAAGTTCAAATCAAGAATGTTAATATAACGTTATATTTCTACATAAAAATGTTTGACCTACCTTTAGGTGGATTGATGTGTAGCGCACTTTTAAACAGGCTTTCTTCGTCACGCCAATCTAAATTTCTTCGTAAAGTTGCGGCACTCATGGCCAATAAAGTCGTTAAAAGAACCAGCATGAATAGACGACTGCGCATTTCATAACGGCGCCAATTTCTCGTCAACGTACCCGCACCCAAGCCGAGTAAGAAGCAAAAACCTACGCTGGGAATATACAATACGCGCTCCGCCACTACGAAGCCGACGTAAAAGAGAATATTACTGGCTGGCACGAACGGTAGAACCATAAACGCTGTGAATAATAGCATTGCGACCTGAGGACTTTGGTACACGTACTTCGGCGTACTTTGCACCTTTGATTTCCCGTGGGTGATTGGGCAAACGCAAGACGAGTGGAGCATCATAGTATTATTATTGTTAACCGCACGGCACATATTCGTGTGCTCTTCCGTTAATGCATGCTTGCAGCCATTGCACGGACACATAGTTCTCTTAAATGACGCATTTTCTTTGTGAGGTATAATACTCTTCCTCTCGCTACAGTCTTGTCTTCTATTATAATATTTACAATTATTGTAATTCCATTTTTGCTTTATTTTACTATTTTTCTTAAAATACTTTTCTTTCTTTTCCTGCTGCTTTATTAGCTCGTGTGATAAAGCTCTCCAAGTTACTTTTGATATCACGGCGTAGAAAACTAGTGAGTACAAATTTCTCACATCAAATATTGTCGTTATTTTAGGAATGGAGTCCATAGACCAGTCGAAGCTCAGTTGGAAAGGATAGATTAGTAGAAAAAAATTGAAAACTGGGAGGTAGGTAAAGGTATAAAATCTTGTTAGTAATGATGGATCCCTAGAAGTAGGATTATCCGCAGTTGCGAAGGGGGAGGGGGCGCCCGCAAGATGTAGTCGCCAGTACAACAACACGAAACCACCGGTGCTCAGCGCGCATATACTTCTCCATCGATACTGAAACAAAGGAAAGTAATTTTAAGTTATATAAAATGGAAAACTATTCCCTTATTATTATTATTATTCTTTCAATGTTTGTTTATAAAGAAATAATTTTCTATGCTTCTATATAATATTAACCCTATTATTTCGTAACTGTATAAAATAAACGAGTAATTAAATATGCTAAAACCTACCCATAACATAATCTAATGAATCCTTTTTTTATTCCATTAACATAAAACATTAAAACAAAATATCAAAATGTCAAATAAATGGGATACTTTTATCATGTAAGCTTAAATCGAACTTGACAACGAAAATATCGATTCATTTTATTAAAACGATCTTGTTCAGGTCAGAGAATACTTGAGTTTTAAAATCTCCATACATATTATAATGATAACTCCTTGTTGACATTACTGGGCACGGGCCTCCCTCAGTACGAGTGGGATCAGGCGATAGTACACTGGCCCAGTGCGTGTTGGCGATCTTCACATATCTTTCGAAAACTTGCTAGATTTTCTCACGATGCAGGTATCCTCACGATTTTTTCTTCACCGTAAGACAACTGGTAATCATGATATAAATGATTTACACATGAAAATGTCAGAGGTGCGAGACCCGGACTTGAACTCGCATCACTCGCTTATACAAGCGTGCCCGTTACCACTGAGCTACCAATGCCTACTTGTTGACATATTAAGTTGTTATAGATGAATGAAAATATATACTCGATAAAAAATAGGGCAAAAACTATTCAAAAACAATTTCTTAAATATTGCTCTTTCTTTTTATATCAAAAATAGTTGTAAGCATTCGAGTTTCTAGTGGATGAATAATATCTCGATCAAAGTTTTTCAAGGAGGCCGCCTAACCTCAATAACCCTGCCTATCTACTGTTTCGTTTTCATCAAGAAGGTAATAAAAATGTCTTTAGCTACAAATTGCTTTTGAACAAAGAAAGCGTTTTGAATAATTACCCTGTTCTCTTGTATGTAAACTGATTAAATGGATTCAGTTTACGTGGTGGCTGCATTCGAAAATTAACCAATAGTAATAGGATAAACTAAATAATGTCACGTTAGACACGATCCCCATTAGTAAAACAGATGCTAATAAATGTATTAGTAATAATTTCAACTGAGTGAATTCTTACACAATATTCAATGTTTTCGCAGGAATTCTACGAGTTTTATGGACAAATCCTTATTTTGTTACATTATTGTAAACAGGTTTATTAAATGTAAGTAACTAACCACATCCAGACACTGTAATTTAATTTAAACAAGTAATCAAGCCTTAAATGCGCACATTGCACTTTGTTACAAATATACTTGCTTATATTATTTTAATGGAAAGTACGATTACTTACGTGACGAATAATTAGTACTAATGGAAACAAATAACTCAATCGGTTTAAGTGGTTTCTTTATTATTTATTGTCTATAGCGAACGCACGGTATCGTATCTTATATTTTTAAATATTCAGGCTTAATGCAAAAACTTCGCTAACTTTGATTGATCACCACTCGGAAAGAATTCGTTAATATCTGTCAAAATTTACCGCAACTTATTAGAAAATGGAAATTGTATAACAATAAAAAAATATAACAATAGCTCTTCAATCAATTTTTAATTAAAAATTAATGTCGTTTTCTCATTATTCTAAGTAAATACAGTGTGTATAAACATAAAATCGAGTGATGACATTTAAGTTATGACTCATCTTGATACTAAACAATAGAAATATTTAATCAAAGTTGTTAATTGAAAAGAGCATATTACGGATAAAACGAAAGCTGTTTTTGGATACAATTTCCACTATTTTTTTTAATTTAACATCATTCTTAAATCTACAATAAGAAATATATTATTATGATATAATTCTCTTATAGTTTGTAACCACAAAATCTACGCTTTTGCACCTTCATTCCCTAAAGAGCTAATGATTTTAATATCGGATGAAGGAAATCCGATAAAATTGATTTAGTTGCAAAGGGACTATAGCGGGCGTCACTTTACATTATTAAATATAAGCCATTTAGAGCTACTTCGGTTTGAAATATCAGTAAAATTGGTTGTGGTATGAAAATTTTGGTCATTATTTAGAAGCGTAGGGTTCGACAAGAGGTAGTGACTGCTCTCGTTGCCTTGTTAGTGGGGAGCCGGAGAAAAGATTTATGAAGGTCTACACCGCGTCCCCTTCCCGACCTGGCCCATGGGAAACCTCTGTAGAACAAACGACGCCGTGTAAGATTTCCTACGCAATTTACACGGCGAGGTGAGGCCACGTACGTGTGAAAGGAAATCCCCCGTAAATTAATGTGGGGTATGAATTAATTGTGTGAAACTTAAAACTTTGTTTATTTTATCATAGTGGAAAATAATATTTTGTCTTTTGATAATGATAAAAGTTAATAAAGAAGATAATTGAATAGTTCCTATAGAATTTAAAGTATCGAAGAATTATTTATGAATATTTACAGTTTTTCATCGGAATAATGAAAATATGGTAAACGCTTCAATAAAAACGTTATCCAATACAATACATAGTGCTAACTGTAAAATTTTTATCGGCACCATTTCCCAAAGTGAAAAGTATTCGCTAAACAATTTACGAAGGACTGTAGAATAATCAGTTTATTGATAGGAAATCGAATGAAAATTGGTTTTGAGTATTCATGGCAAATCGTTCCACGCCCGTCGCTACTTGACCCGTATTTTATTCAAACAAATTGTTTTATTGCTGCAAATCAACAATTTTATTAAAAAAGTTTTTATTCTTTTCTACGAGAAATACGATGAAGAAAATTCGAACGCAAAAAATACGTAGTACCCTCGTTGCGCTCAGATCAAAAGATTCCCGCAACCCGGTTGCCAGGTCACTTGATCAAATATTTCTTATAAATGTCGTCATGTATCTGGATTTATTAAAATATACATTGTTTCATTGACACTATAATTTTTATATTTTAAGCTCAAAATGTCAATTTTTCAAAAAACCTATAAAAAAAGTTTAAATAGAATTTACGTTAGAAAAGAATCTATAATCTAGATGAAGAGCAACATCAGTAGTAAGCCGGTCAGCGTAGGGATAATTCGTTATTTAATTGTGTAAGGAAGTAACAATACCTTTAATGTTATTAAATTGTAATACCTTTAATGTAATTAAATGATAAAAAATCAATTAATAGGCTGAAATAAAATTGTTTCCTATATAAGCTAAACGAGATACAGAAATGGATGGTTACAAAGTTTTTAGATTCGGACCCATCTAGTTGGGTGCAGAACCCTAAAAAGTCAGCACAAGTTGCTATTATTAATAAAGTTATAATTAAATTAGCACGCTGTCTATTCAGCAAAATTGAAGTTCAAGTCAAAGCAAACAACTAATGAAATAAGCGAGCGAGGCCGGCCTAGACGTCAGAGGGGTGCTTATCTGGAAAATTTACTGGCTGGCTGACATTACCATCCTTGCCTCACAAATGCCGGCTCATTTGCCAGTCCGTTTGAAAAACCAACAGCATTAAGTAGTAATAAATGTACATTTAGAATGCCTACTATGGCATAGGTCGAATTTAAAAAGGGAACATTACTTGTTTTGATGACAACTTCACATTTATTTCAGTTAGTAAAGCTTTTAAAGATGAATGTGACGAATAAAATATAAAAGCACCTATGAACTCATAAAGTTTCAAAGAGTCCATTAACTTTAATGCGCTCACACCTCTATGTGACAAAATATCTAACACGAAAAGCATTTTTAATTTCCTGTGATACGGGATTTGTTAAGCTCTCTCTACCCTTTATATGTACGTTACCTGACTTCAGAGTATTTTGTGTACGTATTGCGAGTTCTCCCAACATTATAGCCTGAGGCCTTATAAGAGACTTATGGATATAACCTCATTTTATATAGGTGGGTATATAAGTATTTTAGACAGAAATTTGGGTACTATTCCATATTTTCCCAGTTTATGTATTTTCTTAATTGTAAAGGTTACATTTTACATATGAATGTACACTTTATTCCATTAATAGGTGGTCATGTTGGGCTCACCAGCTAGAAAAGCCAGTAAGCCCACAAAAACCAACAAAATCTCCCTTCGTCTTAGTGGGACGTCGCAGGGTCGCTTACACATTCAACCACGACTTCCCAACGGCAAGTCTACCGTAGCAGACCTCACACCTGGTCGCTTCACTGTCCACTCCGCTATCAGAGAGGTACCCGGAGCAACCCACATGGCACACCGTCCACCGAAGTGGACACCTCGTTGTGCGTTTCTTGGTTTCGCGCCCGGCAAGATCGCCGGACGACACTTTTATACCCTACCGGTTAGAGATGAGGTGCATGTCCAATGAAATTTTGTGCTTTGTGAGGCACGGCACGTAGTTTAACTTTTGAATTAAATCATGAAAAACTCGAAAATATTTTATGAAAGAATAAACAGGAGTGTCACGTTTCAATGTCCCTTAAACTCGAAGGGTGCGTAATCCTAAAATAATATTTCCCTCTCCATGTTGTAAGCCGACTAACATAAATACAAGTAATACGATGAGGCAGAGATGTCACTAAATCCGGGATAGGCCCATGTGATTAAAAACCTGTCAAATACGAACATTTGTCATATGTGGAGGATAAAGTGAAACGCTATATATCTTTAATTTTCCAATAATTTATTAATCAGGGAGTAGATGTATACTTGTTGAAACGTTACCTTATTACTAATGTAATAAGGTTGGTATTAAGTATTAGAGTATAATACACAGTTATGTCTTTACTCCGCGTTGTTTTGCTTTTTAATAGCCCATAACCCCGCGACCAACAGAGTACGCCAATGTAGACGTTAGATAAACATTTACACATTTTTTGCATTCAAGTGCCAATCTACCGTTGTTAACACGTTGGGAGGGCTGATAAACCTAATTAAGGTAGTTAGACTCATTTTATATCAAATTTGTTATTTTGGAAAAATACTTTTTGTAATAAAGGTTTTGCCAACTTCCTTGAACAGCGTAGCTCCTGCGGAAAGCTCATTATATTCCTTGCGCAAAGTGAAACTGATTGCGTACCCCAATGGCATAGGAAACATCTGAGTTAACTCGACAAAAAAGAAAAGTTAGTGCCGGAAAAAATGATATTCCATACAAAACACACTGTAAGTGTGTGTCACTGTATGTATCAGTATTGAAAATAGTTATGTCTTCTTATTTAATTTGAGTTAAACGGCGAACCTAATGGAGTCTAATTTATCTTGCTATCCTTGACTGGGGTTAAACACCGCCATCTTTCCAACTCCGGGCTATTACTTCCTTTGAGAACTTCTTCTATCATTATACATTATCCGACCCAGGAATCGAACCCACAAAACTCTGGAGTTGTACTTGGACATGCCAACTACTTGGTCAATGGGTTACTATTTAAAAAACTTATATTATGTGAGCTACAGTATTTAAAATGCTTATATGTACATATATGGGGCAGACGTCTAAACTAAAGACACAAAGTGCCCCTACGTCGTATTTTGCATCATCAAAATCAACTTTATGCATGGAGTTAAAGTTACACTCATAACAACCACAACAAAGGAAAGGCAACTAAACAAGTTTTCAACTGTATAATGACGTTAAAACTACGAGTTTGAGAAATTCATATCACGTGGTTCTACTGAGCAGAAAACTACTGTTGAAAGACAGTTGATAACATATTTCCATTTTCAATGTTATAATTATTAGTATACCCATTTCTGTAGACATACATAGTAATAAGAACAAAAGTTCCACGTGTCTGTAAATTGCTTATATATGTGTATAAATATAATGAAAGGGATTTAGGATAGATCTACAATTTTCTAGCACATTTTTGATGTAGAAAGCTTAAAGCTTAACCAGAGTGTCCTAAATCTTGACTCTAATCGTAATATATCATTGCAGAAAAATTAGTTCTTTCGCGATTTCACTGTTACTCTCTATAATATTATGTGTATAAACAAGGAATAGAAATTTTTAGTCTACCACAATGTTTCATAAATCACACACATTCTGATTTGTGGTGCCTAGATTTCCAGCAAAAGACCATCATTTATTGATTCTTGCGTTTAGACGACATCGTTGGTCAGTATTATAAAATAAAACTTAAAAAACTCAACATGCCAATAATTAGTCTTACCAAATTTTGATTTTTGTACGGTTCTAAATAGTACGATATATTTGTCAGACAAAGTCATGTCCGACTCGGACTCGCCCACCAGGAGTTCTTTACCATTAAATTTATTTTTATTAAATACTAGCGACTCACCCTATCTTCGCTCAGGTTCGTCTCTAGGTACCCCCTTTGGCATAAAATGTACGAAGTCTGTACTTTAAAAATCTTACTTATTTATACATAACAACATGCTTGTACTGTCAACACTGAAAAAAGTTTCAATTTGACAGCAAAATCCACATTAACTGCTTGAAGCCATTAATAAGAGAATTGAATTGAATTGAAAATTATCCGCCATTTATTGAATTCATTTGTTACAAAAAATGTGAAAAAATGAAGAACCGCTCAACCGATTTTTTGTGAACTTCACATAAACCATCTACTAAATAGTCCGAACAAAGCCTAAACATTTGGTTTGGATAGGTGAGCCCGTTCTTGAGTTATAAAATTACAACGAAAAGTGGCATTGATTTTAATATATATAGATAGACTAGTGAGTTACTCTCTTTAGTATAAGTTTTTTACAAACTTTGAATTTATTTATTTTTTAGTATTAAATCTTTCCTAGGACCTTAAGGAACATACAAAAAAATAAATTAGCCGAATTGGTCCAGCCATTTTTATTAATTCTGAGTTACCCGACGGATGAAGCGGCAATTTTTTGTCAATACCAACAAGGTACCTGTATGTAACATTCCTGGGCCTATAGCCAACCGGCATTCGTTATGAAACGATTCGATTTCTACAATCGTCATCGCTTAAACGCAGCGTATGCATCTTGAACTTTAAATCACTAATAATTGAAATGAATGTACATTGTCTAGCATCATCTATTCGTTGACAACAGATCACGTGATATATCTAAGTCATATGTCAAACCCATACATTTTGGACTTTTCTACTATCGCTTTCGCTAATCGATTGTTACTTTGTCTAGGCCCTCTGTTTTTTATTTTTTGTTATCTACATACAGTGCATCTGTAGGTTAGGTTAGGTTACTTTTTCTAAAGTACATCGCTCATATAAATTACGTATTTTAGAGTTTTGATAAGGTTTTCACTAATAAAAAGAACGACGAAGAGAAAGGAAAATAACAAACGCTTGCTAAATCTTTAGATATCAAAACAATGTACAAAAGTCTAAATGTATGTAATATATTATAAGGTCTACTACGGTCGCAATAAATAGGCCCTTAAAAAGAATTTAGGTCTCCAGTGGGACACTAACTCGACAAAGGCTATGAGAGATAAGGCACAAGACCGTAAGTTTAACATGTTCTCAGAGAGACACGGATATGTACATTGTACATACCGCCGAAACCTGACTCCTGACCTCTACTGTGTACTGAAAAGACAAAGTAACTATTTTAACTCAGTCCGAGACTTGAATCAGAAAACTGAGGATCCAAAGTTAAAGGTAAGTGTTAATAAGCATATAAGTAGCAGTCCATATTATAGCTTTGCAAATAACCTATTTACATTAATTTTTAAAATTCGCATTTGGTTTTCCGTGTAAGTGTGGTATCGGAGAGCTAGCTAACACTGCTTCTGAATTTTAACATATAATAAATTAACAATAATTATTAAATATATTATATTATATAAAATAAAAATAAAGTAACAAATATTTCTATTTAAAATTTAGAAAAATTCTTAGTATAAAATTTATTAACATAATAACAAATAACTTAAGAAAAACTGATTTAAAAAAGTATTTCCATAAATGATGCATTTCTGAGGTAACAAACATAAAAGAAATACAATTGAGAATTATCCCTCTTTGAAGTGGGTTAAAAATAAATTTGATAGACATTTTATTACTCCACACTGTTTCCTTTAGAATGATATTTTTTCCTTTCTATCTCCTTGGAGACTGGTAATCCAATTATAATGAACCAATATAAATATTTTAATGATTCAGCTTTCAGAATTCGGATGTTTTAAATGTAATTTGTCTAATTAATATTCTTGTATTAAGCACAAAATGTTTTTTTTATGTTTCTTATATTCAGTGAAATTTTTTTGCTAAATAATCGTCTAAGGAAATTTAAAAGGTACTAACTGTAAACAGCATAACAATAAGTAACGATAAAACTATTGAAAAAAATACATTAAGATAGATATTTTTACATGAAAAAAAATGTACCTATTTGTAATGATAAAAATGAGTATAATGACAAAATTAAGTTTCTATTTTAAGGCTCGTCACTACGTTTAATTGCGTACTTCAGAATAATGATTTATTTAATACAATTAATACGCATTAGGAACTAAAGTTTTTAATGCTTGAGTCAAAAATACGAAAGTTATTATGAAAATTACTATGTTTATCTGTAGAGGCATAATAAATGTTTAAACATTAATATATTTTATAGCTTCAAAATTGTTTATTGATAAACAATAATAATAGAGATACGAATTTATGATTTTTTCCTGTTTGCTATAAGACTGTAAGCTGTATAGATTTTATACGAGCATTTGTATATGATTTTTCTTTGAAACAATATATTTTATAATATCAATGTACTTGTGCGTCGAATTTGAAATTGTTCATTGAATAATTACAGATCATTTTGCGTTTGGGCGATAATTGAAGCTTTGACTAGTAGAGCAGAATTTTAACGAATACTTTTTTGTTATTTAATCCAAGACGACTTTTAGAGGCAATTTTAAATATATATTTCCGTTTACTCAGGAACAAAGCAGTGGCATAAGATAGTAACAAACTTTAAATACTAGTAAGTGTATTTTCGAATTGAAGGGTACAGGGGCAAAACAAGGAATGTCACAAAATTATGATTTTTTTAATTAACAATGCAATCTATTATAATACGTGGCAAAATCTACATGTTCCCATACTTTAATTTTATTTAACTTTTTTTAATTTTATGTGACATTCCTTGTTTTGCCCCTGTACCCTTCAATTGATCTACAATCCACATATTCGAACTCTCATTACCCAGTTCTTGTATTATTGACATAGCCTTTGACTTGAAATTTGTTCACTGGAATCAGTAATGCGATTTACATTACTTCGTGATCTCAACCCTTTTCAGGACTCAATATCCTCGGAGAATATCTCGTGACGGTGAGGATTACCTTTGTTTGTTCTCGACTATACAAAGCGAACAGTCTATTGACATTGACTGTCACGGTAAATACTCGGTATACCGCTATTTACTCTTATTCGTATAACGATTGCATATAACGTTCACTCTTGTGAATCTTAATATATATTAAGGTTCTTTTCTAAAGGTGATTATTAAATTTAGAAATATATTCCCAAAATTAAAAAAATCTAGTCATTAGGACATTGTCTTGAACATCAAATCAAAACATTTAGTAACACGAGTAATGAGTATCTATTTAAATAATATTGAGTTCGTAATTTAAGAATAAAATTGCTTGGTTTGTATTTTGCCTTTCTAGTTCAATTGAGATTGAATTAAAAATATATGGGATGAAGTCCAAATAAGGTACGTTTTACGGGAAGTATTGTATTCGAATTCAACTACGACGCACAACAATCCGTGGGTTGCTTCCATTCTCGTATTATCGTACTAGGAGCAACTCCCATGGTACACCATCGATTAAGATGGATCTTCTAGTGTTTATCTTGGCTTAGATGGCCGGACGCTAATGAGCTCCACCAACACAATAACGGAACATAGATCAGGGCGGCTCTACAACTACACCCAGGCAAAGCCAGGGTATTAATTATATTTGAATTCCTAATACAAATGTTGAAATACTTCTTATTTCAAATATTATCATTATATGGATTATGGAATTCCGATAATGATCGATTGTATTATTCAGTATAGCAATCGTATAAAGCATATTAACGGATTATCTCGTAATTGACTTTCCGGTTCGCAGCATTGAAGAGGGCTACCTCTATAGCTTGTAATGCGATTTCAGAGCTTACAATACAATCCTAAACTTTGAACTCGCTCACTTGACAATATCGAAATTATTGTAGTTAAATATGTGTTGAATTATCAATTTGTTATTATTACGTCTTTAATTTAGTTTAAACGATTAAACTCATTCTACTCATCAAGCTTGCCAAGTATTTTTGTTGTTTATTTGAAAATTTAAAGACATTTATTGAATTTAATGACATAAATATTAGAAAAATACTATTACTTGATACTCACGTAAGGCTAAAAACAATTTTTGTACTACTACTACTACTATAAAATAAAATATTGTTTAAAAATATCGTCATTTGAACTGTTCTTGCCGGCTCTTCTGAGCAGAA
The DNA here is from genome assembly GCA_951802675.2 of Boloria euphrosyne. NCBI lineage: Eukaryota > Metazoa > Arthropoda > Insecta > Lepidoptera > Nymphalidae > Boloria > Boloria euphrosyne. The sequence continues at coordinate 6,595,564 of OX637878.1, forward strand.
CTGTCTTTCGAGCCGGTAGTACACTCCTCACGGACTCGCATACATTAAATTAATTAAATCAAAAGTGCTTGTAACATTTTTGATATTATATATTTCCTTTTGTCCTCTATAAGTTTACAATCCATTAGGTATTATCAATTACTCTGTATTTTACACCAATAGTTAAAACAAAACAAACAAAGAAAAGATATATATACAGAAGGCGCCCTAATCGCTAAAAGCGGTAAGTCCGCCTTCATTAGTAAAAAGTTACTTAAAAGGTAAGTACCTACTATTTAATTTTAACCTTTAAATTGTTTTCATTATTCCGACATCATTATCATCGGTTCATACAAGACATCTATTTTACAACCAGCTTTGTAATTTGTACTAAATAATCTCCGAATCAAGCAGACGGACACGACAAAATTATTATAGTCCCGGTTTTGTCTTTAGCTATCCTTAAAAATAAGTTGAAGACATTATGTGAATCAGATTTGTAAAATTGGATTAAAACTAGCGAAACATAATGGAATAAACTGAATTAAAACATTTATAGCGTAAAGCCATAGATCCAAACTAGTATAAATTATTATATGTTTTCCTTAAAACTTTCACATAAAGGTTAAATAACAAAGCGACAACTTTATACACAAGTATATTTTTAACAAATTACTATTGCATGTTAACCAAGATAGTAAGCCAAAGACCCCATTTGTAATTTTAAATATAAAATTAAGGTATTTGGTCATTAAATAGCTACAAACTTGTTTAAATAATTACAAACTTATTTGACAGTAGCACGTTACTTGTTTTTTAAATAGGTACGTAATGGGTATAATTAATTGTTCATATAAAATATTCTAAAGCTTATGAAGATGTTTTGATATCAGTAACTTAATCGCGCATAAAAATGAAGTCTTTAGTATTACTTTGTACACAGAATATATAGATAGAGCAGGTTTATTTTGCATTAATACACTTTTATCTCCGCAATAAATTAATAGCAGACTCTGATCACGAATATAAAACACTTTATTCATGATACATATTTAATTAAATATCTGTGAATATTAAAAAAAAATATATCAGGTATTTTTAGTGTATTGTATGTAATACAAGTTTATGTGAATATTGTCATTACTTTAAAATATTGCGTCTACTAAAATTCCAAACCATTAATCGAACACTAATATTATGTTATTTTAGTAAAACTGATTAACAAAAAAGTTACAAAGTATGGAGTTCTCAAGAAACCTAAAGCTTTAAAAATTGTACAAACTCTATCGTACTAAGTGCACGCAAAGCAAACTTTTATAATTCAAAATTTTGCTAAGTAAAATATAACTGGTTAAAAAATATACATATTATACTGCATTATAGTGTGTACTCGTACATATGTGTTTTTTTTTTTAATTTTAGCTAGTTAGATAGCATGCATAGCTCTACCTTATAACATTTAACTAATATATATAGAAATATATTAACACAGTTATTGCAACGTTAATGTGTCAAAAATCGATAAAAAGTTTCGTGTTAAGAAACTGTTAACATGTAAGCATATCTTGAAAAAATCTTTATTATGCGCCCAGAATTGTAAGGTACTATATTTAGTCATTTTAATTATTGTATGTAAACAAAAATGTTCACTTTTATACTCAGGGGAGAATTTCTTAAAAAAATATTTAAGGAGTTGCGATACGAATGCTTTCACGTAGAGCTCGTACTACGTTCTACATTAATACTTGGTGCGCACGTTACGTTCGACGTAAAGTCGACCCTTCGCAGGGGTCGTGCCGGAATGCGGCCAAAAATAAATTGTATACGTACTTGACTCTTTGTCAATATAGCTGTTATATTTGTACTTCTATGCCTTTATAATATTATTTTAATTATTATTATGTAATAATATTCTTCGTCTTTAATTAACTAGAGCTAACTTGGACGACACGATGGCTCAGTCGGTAGAGACCCTATTTTCTGCGCTAGCGGTCGCGGGTTCGAGTCCCATTGAGGGAATTCATTTGTTGAGCACGAATGTTTGTACTCCAGTCATGGGTATTTATATTGATAATATGTATGTATTTAAAATTTATATGTTTAATATATCAACTATCTAGTATACCTAACACAAGCTTAGCTTACCACGGAACTAGATGGCGCTGTGTGTTATAATGTTCCAAAATATTTATTAATTCCAAGTCATATCAAAATCAAATACGCAAAATTTTGATATTACTAAGATCTCAACAATTTCGAGTTTATATGTAGACAAGAGAGCTTTGAAATAATTGTTTGTACCTATAGATAAACACAAACTTTTATGTTATCTATCTATATCTATATCTTCTATATCTATATCTTCTATATCTATATCTATATCTATAATCTATACATATTATAAAACAAAGTCCTCCGCCGCGTCTGTCTGTCTGTCTGTCTGTCTGTCTGTTCGCGATAAACTCAAAATCTACTGCACCAATTTTCATGCAGTTTTCACCAATGGATAGAATGGTTCTCCAGGAAGGTTTTGATATATAATTTGTCAAGTTTTTGTGTAAATTGGCTAAAATATAATGATATCTGTTGGAGGTGTCGGAAAAATATAAGCCTTTCTGGGAGCTTTCAACCTAAACGCTGACTAAACCTTTTGAGATATAACTAAATGATGTATGGCGGAATTGTGTATCTTATATAGGTCTACAAAAAAGTTCGCGATGGCTTATGTCTATCTCTTAAGAATAACATACTATATCGAAAAAAGTTAGGAAATTTAAAACAACATTATACAATTAACGGCTTTTGACGTATCATGTTATGACCGTTGCCATGGTGCGTGCAATTCATATAATCAACTCAAATACGAGTATATACCGGGCGGTGTGAAGTAAATATATACAACACGTACCTAGGGGCGAACCCGAGCGAAGCGAGGGTGAGTCGCTAATTTATAAATATAATATTAAGAGTATGTTTCATTAATTTTCATTGAATAGAAGATAGCCTTATTTTCTAAGAACATTGTGAGTCATTCCAGTGTTTTCGACAAAATTTTAAATCGTCTGAAATTTTTAGTAAATTCTGAGAATTTCGAGAAGTTTCCTGAACATAACTTTCTAAACATTTTATCAACGTCGTATATCTACTATCCACTGATTTATTTCTCTTCTCAGTTATTAGGTAGAAGATATCTATCCTACATATAATAAAATTCCAACTCAGTCAAATCTGTATATTAAATATTTCTCGGAAAATTCTTCTTCAAATAATTATTATCTATTCAGAGGCCAAATTTATTGTTAAATTTTGATGAAACTTGGTATGATAATCATACCAAATTTGACCTGGTTATCCGTCCGGTCCAGTCAACATATAATATAGCTTACTTTTTAGTGCGAAATAATATCTTATCGACGACACTTATGGCTCATTTTGTAGTGACCCTACTTACTGTACTAGCGTTCGCGGGTTCAAGTCCCTTTGGGGTATTCATTGAGCATAATATAATATGTATGTATTTAAAATTATATAATATGTGTAGTGTATTAACTATCTGGAATCCGTAAGACAAGCCTCGTAACTTTCCACGGAACTAGATAGCACTGTGTGTAATAACGTCTTAACATATTCATTTATCTCATTGAAAAAACTGGAAACAAATCCGAGCGAAGAATTCTAAAATATATTTATACTTGAATTTTACCATACTAACAAAAAAATATATATATCATCATTACTTTTATTTAAATCGCATTTGTCTATCAATTTGCATTATTCGCGAGGAATTAACTTTTTGTTCTTAATTACACGAATATATTATAGTTATTGTAATAGTAATTTCTTATTCTTCTACAATTTTTATTCCAAATCTTGGAAGCTACGTTGCTTTAATAGTTACGATTCTGAAAAAAAAAATCACCTATAACGTAGAAATGAAAACAACGAAAATTCGTTTTTTTCACCACATAATATATTTCACAATAGTATAAGGTATTTTTAATTGCGACGTTATTGCAAAACTTCTGTATTGTACAGATCCTATAATAATATAATGTAATGGTGAGTGAAAATATTGTATATTTTCCATACGCCTAAAACTAATCATCTTAAAACTAACCCAATAAATAGATTAAAGAATACAAAACGATTTTTAATTCAGACCTTGTTTTAAGAGACGAGCGCGTACAAACAAACACTTTTTTAAAGGATAGAATAGAGTATATCGTTACTACGGTAAACTTTGAATTTAAGTTAAACTAGGGGGTATAATTTCTAGTAAATGTACTAATAGTAACTCAGTTTGTGGAAAGTCAATTATATTTCCATTTGTCACGCTAAAACTGTTATTTATAATTACTACTTCTACAGCAATTTTTGCAATTTTAATAGCAAAACAATTAGCTAGAGACGTCTCGAATTAACAGCTTTTCACTAAATACATATGAAAGTACTTACATCAAAAATCGATTTTTCAAATTTTTGTGTGTCTGCCTTTCTGTCTGTCTGTTTGTTATGGCTAATCTCTGAAACGGGTAGATCGATTTTGGAGGACTTTCACTCGCAGTTTTTATGTTATAAGGAGTAACTTAGGCTACTTTTTTATTAGAAAATTTTAAAAACCGTTTAATTTATTTTAACTTACGCCCAGCGGACTGGGTAGACAATATTATGGTTAAGCTTAAAAGCAACTTTGATTTTATGAATTTTAGTTCAACCGTTAACGTAATTGATAGAGGAACTGCCTCGGTGGTGCAGTGGCTAGCATGTACGGTTCGAGTCCCGAGTCGGGTCAAGTTTAGTTATTGAGTCTTTCTGTTTCATAAGCCTCAGTAACAGCCCGGAGTTGGGAAGTTGGCGATGTGTCACCCCCGTGCCTCGGAGAGCACGTAAAACCTTCGGTCCTGCGGCGCCTTAACTCTCACTGGTCGTGTCGAGCATTCGTCCCACCGAAGTATGTCTCAATGAGATTGGCCGCCGTGGCCGGAATCGGTCGGGAGGGCATTATTATTATTATAGAGATATTATTGATAAAGAAAAAATATTGTGCTTTTAAATTACGAGAAAAAGTTATTTACTTCTTATAGGCATATAACAAAAACACTTCCATATCCTTAAGCTTTACTTTACTTTAGTTATCATAAAATATTAAAAAAAACGTGTCAAAAGGTTTTCAATTTTTTTTTTATCTATTTATATTTCGGGACTTTCAAAGCGTAATACTTAAATATCAGTCCCATCGTTCCCTAAAAATATAAATACCCATGTCAAGTTACAAGTATATTAAGCTACAGTACTATTTAAAGCTAAAGTTATAAAGCATTTTACCTGCCATCGAGGTAGGCTCCGTCAATATGCTCTGAAGTATATCCATATTCATTAGAAACAAAATGTTTTAGTTCATGATTTTCATGAATGGGTATAGGGGTTTCTATGGATTTTCTAATATATAATTATACTAGCAATTACTGCGGCTCCGCCCGCGTTCTAATCACTATTAAAAAAAGAATTGGTGGTAGAGGTTTATAAGTATTTTTGATGCCAAATCATAAAAAATAAAAATTTGCTCCAAAAGTAAAAAAAAATAAAAAATGGAGAGTACCTCCCTTATCACCAAGGGGAATAAAATAGCATACGACCTATTCTCAGACCTACCAAATAAACACAAAAAAATCATAAAAATCGGTCAAGCCGTTTCGGAGGAGTTCAAATTCAAATTCAAATTGTATCATGTATTATATACGTAACTATCGTAGCTGGTTAAAGCTTTACATATCATAATGTACTGTAAACTATACAAAAGTCGATGTAATGTACTGTTAACTATATAAATGCGATGATATGCATGTTCCCTATAAACTCCGAAACGGCTGGACCAAATTTTATTTTATTTTCCAAATTTTCAGGAAATCTTCAAATTGCCTAGCTAGTGATCGTGAAGTCGTTAAGTTTAATAGTGATTGAAAATTTGAACGCGGCTCATGTAATAACAATCGAAATCGAAAAAAGTAATAAAGCTTACTATAAATAATAATGATTCATTATATGATAAATTGTCTATACGTAATAAAAAGCAATGATTGCCTTTATTATATAAATAAATAATCAATGGTTAATATTATTTTAATTTAATTATAAGAACTTATCGACTACAGATAAAATTATAATATTAACATTACATATATTCCATAATAATATCCGTAGACGCTACGTATCTAATAATATGGTATTTTATTTATTTTAATAAAAACAAAGTACTCGTATCGCCAGGAAAGCAACCAAACATTCAATGTACCATTCATCTAAAGATGTAAAAACGTCGTTTAGAAAAGGAAATAGAAGGTTGAAAAAATATTATACTTTTCCGTAAGGAAAACAGTATCTGATCATCTCAGATACATTAAGAGATTATCTATTTGGCTTAAGATATATGTGAATTAGCTAAAAAACTTTTACATAGAAAAAATACGAAGAGTAAATGATTTTCTTACCATTGGTTTGCTCTTGCGATATTTACAGTATCACATATATACATTTTATATAATATTATATACATTTTATTTGATATTAGTAATTATATTATAGTCATTTATGTAAGTATACATGTTATATACTTTCATATGTATGTATGTTTCTGTGTGAGTACTATATATTTTAGCTCACTCCTGAGCACGGACCTCCCTTTCGTTGCAGAGTTTTTAAAGTCGTAAAAATAACATCCTCTTCTCCCTAACTTCTAAAGTATAGATCGGGAAATTCTGAAAACATATGAAGATGACAGAGCTTGCAAAGTACTTTCAACAATAACTTTTTGAAGCTTCTTTTTTTTAGAAGATACGTTAAGCAGTTCACACACATTTTCCGTTTTACGCGCCCATCCACAAAGTTAATTTTGTCTTTCATAATAATACTCAGAACTTATTAATAAAATGAATGTTATGCATGAGTAAATATTTTATTTACCTAATTTTGAAATAGCAAATTAATCTTTAAAACAAAACATTGATATTTTTTGTCTGTCTGTATGTTTGTCTGTCTGACAACACAACACGATAAAACCACTAGGCAGCTTTGATGAAAGGTTAGCTTGTTATCCGAGTTAACATAATACGTACGTATATGATACTTTTACTATGGTAAAGTATCACATTTTTGTGGTACCTATACTAATTTTTAGACGAACCCGAGTAGACGAAGGTTAGTGGCTTGTATGTTATATTATTATATACAGCATATTTCGTCTAAGCGTCTTCCAAGCTAGAACAAGTATCTCTGACTGAATAAATAGACTAATTAACAAATTCGTAGCATCGTCGTCTTCGTTGCCCAAATGCCTATCATTTAAATAACAATTAACATAAATGAATATTATTTATTTTCCTTGACGGCTGTTTCGGAAAATTGTATTTTAATATTTTTTAACAATAGAAGAATTTTAATATATTATAAAAATAGAAAGCATTCCATTATATTTTTTTAATTTAATTTAATTCAACACAGATATTTTACTAACTATTCTTAATACAAAGTCATCATCATCATCATCATCATCAGCCCTTTTTAACGTCCCACTGCTGGGCACGGGCCTCCCTCAGTACGAGGGGGATCAGGCCATAGTCCACCGCGCTGGCCCAGTGCGTGTTGGCGGACTTCACATGTCTTACGAAAACTTGCTAGGTTTTCTCAGACATGCAGGTTTCCTCACGATGTTTTCCTTCACCGTAAGACAAGTGGTAATCAGGATAGAAATGATTCGCAGATGAAAATATAAGAGGTGCGAGACCCGGATTTGAACCCGCATCACTCGGTTATACAAGCGACGCGTTACCGCTGGGCTACCACTGCCTCTCAATACAAAGTACCTACTACTTTTAAACAATTTCACGCTGCAAGCATCGTAGTGCTCAAATACATTTAAACGCAAACGCTTTCACTGATTTTAATTTAGTTTTCTTTTTTTTTAAGATTTCATCGAGAGTCCTTTTAGGTATTAATAAATTAATTAATCTAGAAAATCTGTTCAGCGTTTGTAGGCTATCAGCTCTTTTCTAGACGTTGAATTATATAATAATAGATTGGTGAAGTTTCATCATCATGCACTCGAAACTTGGTATGACTATGACTGATCCTACAACTTCACCTGAAATCTACAAGATACGACATTTTCCATTTGGTTTTCAATTAACTGTTCAATATACTAAAAGTACTAAAAGTACAATATATCGCATATATTGTACCTATGTACATGTTTTTCATAAAATAAAAGTTATAAAATAATATTTTCTAAACAAAATCACAGTCAAGATGTCTTGATATGTTTTTGAGAATATGCAAAAAAATTATAGTAGTAGTACTTTTAGTAGTAGTATATTTTTAATTTAGTTAATGTCACACAAAATATTACAATTTTTTCGGCAATAAATTTCACCGAGTCCTTTCAAAAGTTTTGCTCTTCTTAAGAAATCAGTAAATGAGTTTTAACTCCTTATTATTTCCTATTATTCTCGAAATAAGAGCGTTCGCGCCGACACGCAATAAAAGTAAATGGCAAAGCTATGTTAATCTCGCTAGAAATAGCCGTTAATGGAAATGAATATCAATAAAAACAAAATATCTATCCATACCAATGAAACAATCTTCTAGTAATTATGCATGGAGAAGCAAATAGATTAATTAAATGTGGCTAATATTTATTCTAGTACTGTCTCTCGTGGTTCCGCTAGGATAATTTATTTTTAGTAGTTTAATTAAGACTAGTTTAGTGTAGTTTTGATGTCCATCCATTGACCCTTATGCCCTATCCTTTTTGCTTATGAGCATATTAGCCTTGATTAGTATAGACAGCCTTGTTGAGGTCTGCAATCGTTATAAAGTGAGAGATCGTTGATCTCCCGACCGAGAATCCGCATTGAGACTCTAGAGAAACGCTATGGACGACACGTTGTAGTTGTTCCTGTCAGCTTACCAACGATGCTCGAATTGATATACTGATATTTGAATTATGGCCCCTTTTACCCCTTAGCATCTTGCTTATCCTGAGGCCACTTCTTCGGGCTAGCAATATTAGACGAAGCATTATTATTTGTATATCGAAGTAGAACTTAAGAAGCTATTTTATTATACAATTTCCACCAGGACCCAAGCCGACTTTGACTTGCTTTATAGCATTCATTACTAAATAATAATTAATAAAACAAATAGGCGTTCTTATTATATTTTAACAAATTATCCTCATTTATTTCGAGGTAACTTTTATTGGTAATATCTGTAGTTCCAAAGTAACTTACGCTCAAGACTATTTGAACTCCATCGACTACTGTTGAAGTACCTATAAAAGCAACTTTTCCAATAAACATTTGAAGGTTACCTATCTCCAAACGCTAATAATATCTGCACATTGGGTTGCAGTAAGCCAGTTATTCGTGTAGGACATGCCAAATATTGCACATATGTAGAACCCTAAAATACATATTTATAAAGTGAAATCGGTTGAATTGTTTCAGTGTATTTTTAATATTTTACATTATTATTATATTTATGTTTGTGATTTGTACATTGCATAAACTGCATAATGGGACAATTTTTTCAAGTTTTTCTTTTTATATTGGTATTTGGCCCTTTTTAACGTTGCTGGGAACAGGCCTCCACGCTTACAAAGTACGAGTTGGCGAACATCACAATATTTGATAACTTGATAGGTTTTCTCAGACTCGCAGGTTCACGACTTCCTTCACCGTACGAATAGTAGTAATCATATTAGAAATCATTTGCGCATAAAAATATCAGAGGTGAGACCCCAATTCGAACCCACTCTATCCAAGCGTGAGCGCTACCGCTAAGCCCCCACTGTCTAGTTCTATATAATTAGTAATAACCTTTTATTACGAAAGCTTTCAGTAGGGACGATATTTTCTTTTTAAGCTTAACCCGTAAAAATTATGCTATATTACTTATCTAATTCTTATATAATCACTCTTTCTTTTGATGAAATCCATGTGAAAATTCGTTCAGTACTTTTTGAAATTAGTTCATACCAACAATTTATTAATATGAAACATTTTCTGTAACAATCTTCAAATACAATTTTTACTTTAATTCTTTCTTAACACAAAATATTTTTTCACCCAATAAGTCAAGTTCTTAGACTTTTTGATAATGGAGCTGAATTAGCACAATGAAAAGCTTTTAGCACCCCGTTTTTGTACAAGAATTTTAATAATAAAGTTAATCTCTAATACTAAAAAATATAAAAAAGCCAAGACGTAAACTTTATGTTTATTTCCCTAGACCACATAATATAGTGGTTTGAAGTGTGCAATGTGACGTGCGTACATTATAAAAGACTTTAGCTATTCCACGTTTTCTGTTCCGTGTTTGAGCAATTCCGACTGAAATACGAGGTCATTGTTGGTAGCATCGATGTAGGAAGAGTGGGGAAAGGGGGCGTTACCATAGCATCGGCTAAGAGAGACAGTGACAGAAAACGTTTTGTTTTGGTGCGTTAGAGTGAAACGAGAGGCTCGTGTCGAGTACTTTTTAAGTAATTGTGTTTCATCTATTCTTTTCTATTTCAAACTTGAATGAAACTTATTGATAAAATTCACACTTATACTTGCTTTTTAATTTTACGTATCAGTATAAGTTTTATGTTTTCTTTTTTTATAGCAGATGTTGTTAATAGTCGTATCAGCTGTTATGATAAGTTTCTATAAAACACTTGTATGCTGATTTATTGTCTGTTAGACTATTTTTAATAATCTAGATTTCATACACAAGATTTGAGCGTTTCATACAGGCTGTTCCATATTAGGAATGTCAAGCTTAATTTTTAGATTTAATCATTTGAACAAAAAGATAATTTTATGACAATGTTGTTAACCAGTACTGTAATATTTTAAAACTGAATTGTTTATTTAGTTTTTTTTTCGAAACGGGCTAATCAGTGTTATAACTAGTCAGATTTTTAAATAGGTTTTGCTTTATTTAACATCACACTATGACCCTTAAGACCGGCGCAATTACAATGCAAAGTGTAGGTCAAAATGCACATTAAGCGAGAACAAAGTAATAGTGCAGACGGGCTGTATGACGCGGCGCGGGGTACCGGAAAAGGGGAGGACATCTTCTAGTTTATAATAAAAACAGGCTGCATTTAAAATAATCTCCTAATTACATATGTATCATTAATTTTACTATCCTTACTTCAAATTATTATTTTCCCTTACAAACTTTTATCCTTCTTTTCCCGCCTTTAGGGTTGATTTTCAGGCTAAAAAACTGCTCTTTACAGGCTCTCAAACTTTTAAAAATTTGTTTCCTCTTTATAACATAACCCATAGATACTATAGATATAAAATAAAATCTACAAACTTTTATGTGGTGGCACGTATTTTTCAGAGAAATCATTTTTCACTTTATTTTAAACAACACCTGTTGCAAAAAAATATCAGAACTGTAAGATATTATAAATTCTTAGACATAAATTGTTATTAAACACTTGTTAAAAATAATGAATTTCCGTGATATTTTACATAAATATCACGGACCTTCATTATTTTAACATTTTTTTTCTTTCATAAAAAAATTATTTATATAGAAAAAAATGAAATTGCTCATGTTTATTATATCTACATGAACCACCTTTAGGCAAAAGTTATCTCGTTACTGAAATAATGAGCAAAGAATATTATGAAAATATTTTTAAGTTTTACCTTCATTTGAGCTGTAAGTAATGTATTATGCTTTTATAAACGTGAAAATAAAAAAGTAGACTGATCTTTAAAACTAGAAAATCAAATGTAATATTCTTTCTTAAAATTATACGAATATTGAATATTTAAAAAAAATATTTTGTGAATTTTTCAGGGTATCTCTCAGGACTGCTGTAAAGCATTCGAAACATTGAGAACCAAAATTAAAACTAAATTCGCGGAAAATTCGGAAAAACACTTTTGTTTTAAAAAATCAATCAAGTCTTTTGATATTCATATGATGAGAAATTATTTTTTGTTCAGAAGAAACGTTTTAGTATGTTTATACTGTACTCCTAGTAGAATTAATTATAGGCCTAGTAGGAATGCCAAATACAAGCGGTACTAATTGTAGTTCGAATCAATATATAATAAATAAAATCGAATCAATGTATAAATGACTAAATATTTTTCAAAATATTTATATCATTATAAAATTCCATATAGCACTCTATAATTTTATAAATAAAAAAATCGACAATCTGAATAAAAATATGCAGATCAAGGCAAAATGCCTGCTTAAAATTATTAATATTAAATTTTGAAATTGCAATTTAACTTAGTAGGTCAAATATAATATACGAATATAATTAATCATGGTACAATCAGATTATTCGGTAATTATAAGCTCATAGAAAGTACTTCAACACTGAAATTAAAATATATCATGAAGTATGAACATATTCATACATACAGTAGGTATAAACAATGATTTTTTATACTTTTTAAGTTTTTTGCATAGGAAGAAAGCATGAAAACAATGTAAAAATATTTTTTGCCAGGAATCGAAAAGTGAAAAGGGTTGATTCATATATTGATATAAAAGGACAATAAATCTTTGTTTCGGGGAAAAGCAATGAATGGCAGAGTATTCAAAAAGGATGCCATTTGTTCTCTGATAGCATGAATAAAATACATTGTATAGTGTGATTTTAACATGAATGATTTGAAAGTTGAATTTTTAGGATTTTTATATGATTATTAATTAGGTCGCAGGATATTGTAAATTAAAAATTAAGGAATCTCCAAAAAGCCTAAAGGTTTAGTATCATAATGGGATTGAATTAAGTACATTAAGAGTACTTACTGTTAAGAAAAATATTAACAATCAGTTTTAAATAGATTTGATCATTAAAAAAGTAAAATGTACTTTAACATTTTAATGTACTGGAGACAAGCAAATGGAAAAGGAATATCTTATTTTAAAAAATAAAGTAACTAAATTTTTCAATAGGTTTTTTACCTGAACGGTTATAACCTAAGCCTGAACTAACTCAAAAGCAAAAAATTACACTGTCATTTTTTTCGAACAATTCGGTAGTTTTTAATTAATATTATGAAATATCTGTTACTACTAATATACACGAGTATTTTTTAGTATATTAGCTGCCTTTTTTCATTACTTTCATTTTTCCAGCCTTTATTATCTTTCTGTTTTTACAGATTTACCTCTAGAGTGTGCTATTGTAAAGCATTTACGAGAACGTTATTAGTTGATACTTAACATGACTCAAACCTTGTTATTTTGATGCTTATGATACAAAAAATACAAGTTCTTTAAGAGTCTCGTGAAATGATATAATTACCATTTGATATTTATCCAAATAAAATGATGAAGTTTATTTTAAAATAAATATATTTTCGTATTTTTAACAGTTACGTAAATAATCTTGTGTTATAATTACCTAGAGTAAAAAAATTTGAATTAATATTACGAAATGTGTTTAAAATAAAATTAATTTCACGGACCTTTTTAATGACGGTGACACTTTTTAATAATCTATTCAGGGCCGTGGAATCTTTTAGTTTACACGCTTAAATAAACTCTTTAGCCCAACTGTAAATCAAAAGACACTTAGGAATTATTTAGTATTTAGTTAAACTAAAATAAATGATGGTTTCTAATCAAATCAAAATATTAAATGTACTTTATAAAAAGCAATTTTAGATTAGAGTTAAAATAAAAAAAATTGATTTTAATTTAGATATTAATCGTAAAATTAATAGTTTGTGGTTTGAGTTATTTCAGTTACGTTCTTATAAGATAGGTGCGATCAAAATAAAATATGTATGTGCTTGTACAAAATCATAAAGACAATCATATTTAATACACTTAATTTATACATAGAGTAAGATATTGTATATGCTTTTAGTTCTAGTCTCTAAATCTATACTGAAACAAAATAAGTTATTTAAACACATTACTTAAACAGATACCTAAGAAGCTTTTATAAATCTCAAGCATTTTAACAGTAATACATTAAATTGCGAGTTAATTTACATCATATTTCACGTTATGAATGCAAAATTATTAATTTAAAAAATAACAAGGGGTAGATAACAAACAACAATAACTAACCAGAAAATATTGTAGCTCTAAACAAATAAGGTCTAGAACGCATGCATATTTTTTATGAAGTAAAAGCGCAAACCGTTTTAAATTTTCTATCTAGCTGCATAAGTAATAAGTTGTCTGGAAACTTCTACAGCAAAGAAACAATAAAGGAATGCTTGAACAAGCAACCTAAATTCGGAATATTCTAAGACTTAGGTATTTAGGTGATGAAAAGCATATTGGGCGACACGTGGAAGAGCGTTTGCAGTGAACTAGACTACAGGCCCATGTACAAAAATGGATGGGTCATATGAACCACCAGGTGACGTATATAAGACGACATAAGAGCATAAAATAACAAGATTCAGCACTATGCCGTCACTTGTAAGCTGTCCAACTGAGTGCTGGTGAGATTTCAAAAGTGCAAGTAGAGTGAGTACATTTTGGTCATATATTTTTGTACGGCATTTTTACCATCGATAGATCCATGAAAAATAATATGAAAGCGCGCAGTGCCGTAAAAAAATGGTGCGCCACAAAGTAGGTAATTTTTTTGATTTTCTGACAATTTCCAGGGTAAATTTGGTCATTTGATTCTGTACGGCATAAGTTTAATACTGTTTCAATACAGCTTCTAATCCATTATTCCGCAACGCCGTACAAAAATCATGCGACAAGGGGAAAAAATCGAGGGTTGCAACCCCCTCTCTTTCCGTGGTCCGGGTGGTGATTTGAAACAACATAAATTTAATTTATTTTGAAAGTATTTTATGCATAGATTATATTTTTTTACATGCCGTACATTTTCGTTGGTCCAAAGGTTTGTAGGGGAAAAAAACTCAAGGAAAAATCCATATAACGAAATGTAAGGTAAAATTCATCACGATATTTTTTATACGGCATTTAGATAGTTTGTTTGTACTTAATGCAATAATTTATAAGAAGTTAATGCCGTACAAATCTGAAAGTTCATATTGATAAAAAAGTAATAAAAATATTAAATAAATATAATTCACATATATATCGCTTACGCGTTCCGTTTAGCATTTGTATCTACACCTGCCTATATTGTACTGTGTGCTAAGTAGTACATATTTTACGAGTATTAGACGTATCGGTGCAGTTTTAAACAGAGTGAGGTATCTCTAATTTGTGTTCCAGGATACCTAAAGAGTTTAAGATTATATTTGTTTAAATGATTGTCATTAAAAAACTATAGTTATTACTTACTTCACTTTGATTTCACAGTTTTGAAATACATAATATAAATATAATATACATTTACGCATTATATAAATATATAAATTATATACATGTATCAATAATGTTTGAAGTAATGTTAATACCGTACAGTATCAAATGGCCATGTAGTACTACACCCCTAAAATGGTAGCGTCATTTTCATCAGCCGAAAAGATTTTATGGTCTGCACTAAAATGTACGGCATCATTTTTTCCTAATTTATTTATCTTAATACTATTTAAAACAACGGCGAAATGTAGAAAATTGCTATATTTTATTTATCTATGAATATTTAAACTTTTGCAAAAATTTAAATAAAATCAGTTTTTGTATTTCTCTATATTTTTTGTAGAACAGTTTCTTTTGAACGGCAATACTATATAACACTTGTATTGTACAATATCATGTTACAAAAAAAGTTGCCGTACAGAGTCAAATGATTTTACAGCATTTTAATCAAATATACCATGAAATTAAGATAATTATTAATGTACATTTAAATGAACAATAATTTTTTGACGGCATTATTTTTAATAGTACTTTTGATTGCTAGATAATGTTTTGGAGCAAAGCCGTACTTTTTCAAATCACCACCCGGACCACGGAAAGAGAGGGGGTTGCAACCCTCGACTTTTCCCCTTGTCGCATGATTTTTGTACGGCGTTGCGGAATAATGGATTAGAAGCTGTATTGATACAGTATGAAACTTATGCCGTACAGAATCAAATGACCAAATTTACCCTGGAAATTGTCAGAAAATAAAAAAAAAATACCTACTTTGTGGCGCACCATTTTTTTACGGCACTGCGCGCTTTCATATTATTTTTCATGGATCTATCGATGGTAAAAATGCCGTACAAAAATATATGACCAAAATGTACTCACTCTACTTGCACTTTTGAATTCTCACCAGCACTCAGTTGGACAGCTTACAAGTGACGGCATAGTGCTGAATCTTATTATTTTATGCTCTTATATCGTCCTATATACGTCACCTTATGGTTCATATGACCCATCCATTTTTGTACATGGGCCAGTAGTCTAAACGGACCGTGAGCGTTTATGGCTTTAGAAACTAAAAAAATATTCAATTTTAACAGAACGTCACTTTCACAGTTTAGTTAAAAAAAGTATTTTCAGTGCGAATAGAGTACGTTTTATTCATATTAATCTAGTTAGTTTTTTTTTTGTGAATCCGTATCACCTAACGGTGTACTTTACCTAGTAATAGCTCAAAACAATATGTGGATTTAACAATAATTATCATTAATTAACCTTTATATTCTTAAACTCTGTGATATGATGTCTTTGCATTTTCGATTTGGATTGATTTCCACAGTTCAGTATTCACCCCCTTCAAAATTTTAAGTTGTTTTAAAACTCTTTTTACAGAAAATTCTAATTGTACCAATGTTACTTGGATCATATGCGATCATATAATGTTTGTGTATTCTAGCCACCATTCGTGCTAGCCATTTAGCCATTGAGAAAGTTATAAAGATACGTGTAGACGTATCCATGTGTAAAGTATATAATTAGTGCCCATAATAAGCTTTTAAAATGTCGTGTCAATCTTCCATCAAGTTATGTAAAATACTTATTTTGATACAGTTACAAATTGTAAAAGTTTCCAGTTTTATTAACAGTTCACATGACGTTTTCCTAAAAAACATTTAAGATAAATTATATTTCTATCAATTATATGACCAATCACTTGTCTCATTATTGAATTCTTTGAAGACAAGAAAACCATCATGGGTTGCAGCCATAAACAAGTAGGCAACTTGCAAACCCCAAGTAGCTAACACCCATTGCGGAAACCTATTGTCTCGCTTTGAGTCTTCCTATTGTAATAGAACAAACGAAACTGCCATTCTCTAATTTATATTGAAAACTTAGTTGAAGATGGTATATCGAGACATGAGATAATATACCTCACGTCGATCATTATTTATTGTACAGTTTCGATTCAATTGATATGATGTCCAAGTTAGACATTAGGTAGTATTTACCTATAAGTAGAAGAAAAGCTCCAAAATATGTTTAGTTATTAAGAAGATACATTCAGCTATTATATGCTACAAAAAGTATACGAAGTTTTCAAATTACTATGGGTGAGTTGCAGTCGTTAAGTAAAGACAGACCTGAGAAGGCAAAAAGAAAGATGAGTATTAAAAAAAGTCCAGCTTAATTTATCACCAAAATTCTGTACCTACACCAGGAAATATACCTATTTTATACAATTTAAAGAGTTTTTTATCTCAAAACTATATAAGAGAGGTCAATAAATTACAGAGAAAACGTTTGGTTTTATCTTATTCGATGTTGGGTCTGGAACTACCAGCATTATCAACCGACCGTATCGTTACACAGGTGTTGAGCGAAAGGACCGACTTTCTTCTATTCCCGACTTAAGGTACTATTCACAACTTGGTTCAACGTCGTTTCCATCGATTTTAGATTAAGGAACTTCGAACGCCTGTAAAAACATTCCATAATAAATTTCCTCGCTTCCATTTATGTAGGACACGAATTTTTAGTCAAATCCAAATCATTTTCAAGCTTTAGCTCAACTCTACACCTATTGAAAATTTAGTTAAGCTATCGATTGAAAATGAAATTGAATATTGACTTTATTTACGATTAAATATTCAACGATTCGGGTTTTACGAAACTGGCTTTATACTATCGGGAGCGCAGTCGACATTTCAACTCACCTTTTCATTTTTTATTTCGCAGTAGTTGGCTTCGGCACAACAATTGTTCAGACTTGTCGATGAAGCGTACGAGGTTCACTTGTGCATATTTGATGGTACTCAAAGCGCGTACATCCAATTACTTGTACCGCTAAAACAACGGTCTGATAAATCAACTTCAATACAGGGAATTGGTTTATATAAAAAATTCGAAAATACTAAAGAAAGAACTACGGAAATTCTCATATATAATTGTATGTGTTTAGCCGCGAGGGTACATCAGCCTACAAGGAACATATTAGCTCCCATTAGGCGCTCTCGAAATACTATTGCAACAAGAAAATAAATAATCTTATAAATGACATGTAGAAATTATTTTTTGTTCAGACAAAATGACTTCGTTATAGATCATGTATTATGGCTTTTTTAAAATAATTGTGGGAAACGATAGCTGTTTGTCTAATTATGTATCTATTTTTAGAACTCCATACTTTATATGATTGCGGAGACGAGGGAAAGAATTTAAATACAAAATATGATATTTTTTATTTCATTATATTTGGTTTTATCGAATAAAATTGAATTAGAGGACTTACGCTCGGTATACTTGTACATATTATAATATAATAAAAAATGCTCGAACTGTGTAATAATAGTACATAGTTCGAGCGATTACGGCTTTCAAACAAGAAACTTCATTTTTTTTATTAATACTTATATTACTTTTCCGGTATTCTTCAAGATGTTACTAATTTAATCGATCACTATAACAATCTTATTAAGACATCATTATTGTATAATAGAAATTCCCTAAAAAGAAGGGAAATTACATAAAAAGGTATTTAAATATACATTTAGAGTTAATGGAAAAAAGTAATTTGTAAGCTCCTATTGATTGTTCGTATCTACTCGTACATGTAAAATTCACATTGTTCACTAACTGCCATAAATTCAAACAGCGTCTTGTATTGACAAGCTCGGAGCGAGCAACGTTCACATGGCGTAGTCTTGCTTGTGAATTTACTTTACTTTTTCATTTCTCGCTTTTGAAGAGTTTTCTTTGAATACCGCTAACTTATTGTTCGGTATACAGCTGTCTCCCTTAATGCAATGTCAAGCTGTGCACATAAACACTCTCTAATATCGTCTCTCTATAGTATTCGGGAACTATCATAATGGTAGCTTTCAATAATCGTTTTGTATTTAAGAGGTAAAAATTATTATTTATTCCTATATTCACATAGGAAACGATGCTAAAATAGCAAAAAAATTGTAAAGGAAATATATGAATTGTGATAAAATGTATTGTGATTCTAGAACAATTCATAAGAGCAAATTATAAAACTGGCTAAGCAAGTTCTATTTAAGCTAAACAACTATAAGATATTATTTTACGACTACAAACATGAAATATTATGAAAATAATAGGAAGGAAGGACAAATTTTTTAAATTCAGCGCTGAAAAAGATAGAAGAATGAAGGCTCGTATTAGCAAAACTGAAATTAATGCAAAAATATAAATACATTTATCATTGTTTGAAGTTACAGGTTCCAAAGAATTCACGTACAATAGATAGGTTAGTATGAGTTGAAGAGTAATAAGAAAATAAACTTTAAGTAGAACTGCCTGCAATAACATCCAAAAATCTACGACGGAAAAAATGCGCAAAAGACGAAATGTGTCACGCAACTCAAGTCATCAAGTTTCACGTGATTTTTGAATGAAACAAAAATGTCTCTTTGAAAACTCGATGGCGTACGACATCGGGAAGGACGTTTATTAACGGCTATGTTTCTGCTCTGCTCGTTTCCGCTCTTTTGTGATTGCTCACGCCAGTTACCCAGCCTTGTGAATAGGCCGCATACGTGAGTGAACAACTTTTCAAAGTATTAAGGCGTTTTTGTGGCACTCAGATCTCATGCAGGCAGCTTTCATTGCTTAAAAACTTTGTTATCACCCCATGCCAGTTGCAAAAGTCAACAAGGATCTTTATAAGTTACAATAACACCGCATTGCCTTTATAATGAATATTTTATATATAAATCTAATTACCTTGTATACGAATGCCACGTAATTACTGTATCCATTTGTAGTTTTGGTCACCTAATACTAATGCTTAAATAATAAATAAGCGTACAATGGAATAAAATGGACGTTTCATGTAAAAAATGATATGATTATTATATTCTATTCTAACATGGTTTTAAAGATTATCAAGTCTTTGACCTATTTCAAATTAACACGAAATTTAACTGGAAATTCAGATTTAATACTCAGTTCAGACAATAAAACGTGAATTGAAATAGGTTCAGGAATAATAGCTTTTTTATAATTCTCAATAAATATTAAACGTTAACAAGAACCTGCTGTTAAAATAATAAAACCAAAAATATATTTAAAAAACGCTTATTTTTACGGTAGGTACTAAAGAAAATATTTTAAATAAGTGCACAATTTTACCTTTAATGTATACCTAATCTAAGAGGCACATAAAAATGGAAATACGACATCAAACTCGATAAATTTGCTCAATAGCCATTAAATGACATTGTGGGGTGCGAAAATATGGAAGTGGGGAAAGATTTTTGATTTAGAGCGTCTTCTAAGAAAAAAATATGGATGTGACACAAGAGTTGTCCCATATGTTAAAATAATTATTCTATTATAGTATTTCGATTTGTACTATACATTAATGTTTATCATATTGCGAGACTGCCTTATAAAGTGAAATATATCAATACTAAGCAAAGCATAAGTTTTCTATCTACTAGTAATATTTCATTCTATCACCGATGACATTAAAAAGATTGTAAATATTTATCTTTTCCAGTATAGCGTGAGCACTTCTTTCCTGTGTTCAGAGTGGCACTCGAATGACAAGACCCGCGAAGGGGACATAAATTGTGGACATTTCTAGCAACACTTAACTTTAGATCTTTACCGGACAACGTCGCAGCTGGCAGCCATCCGAGCGGAAGCAACTATACATAGCCGGCCTAACGAAATAGAAAATGCCATTATTCTTTCGCTCGAGACAAGGAGGCGTTCAAGTACTATTATTTACTGCTAGATTTGTTTATCTTCCTGATGCTATAAAATAGTGTCAAGCGCAAGAGTTTAGTTCAGTCTTTAAATGGAAAACAAATCTTTAATAGTAATAGCGTAGAATCATTTACATATTATACTTACATTTTTGTAATCAAACTAAATTTTGAAGACTATTTGTGAGAAAATATGTACCTAACTGTTAATTGCACAAAAGCTTTTTTTTTTGTATAACAAAATTATGTTAAGAAAATGCAAAAAGAATACCCTGTTATCATCGATATATTATAACGTTATTTAATTATCTTAAAGCATACAATATTTAAGAAACCACAATAATTTTTAAAATTGATTATTTTTTCTGTATAGCTGTTATATAATTTAATAGGTAAAAATAATTAGATGTAAGCATCTAACACATATTATATATATTGTAAGAAATGTATACTCAATGTTGTGATACAGAATAAATTGAATATAATATTATCAATTTAAAATTTCAATTTATTTGGTGAAGATCTTTTGACGATAACTGAAAAAGGCAATATCTTGATTCCAATTTATTGGGTGAGGAAAATGAAAAAATCTATAAGTGAGATATTTCGGATCCAGATGCCCGTTTCGTTGGTCGGCAGCGATCTTGGGACATTCAAATTGATGGTAAGGGTACGTTTCACCATTAGAGGGGGTCTTATTAATTCCCCTTTCGACAGGCCGACCGAGAAGGCCATAAATTCACCTCAACCAAAGGGATGACCAATTTCAGAACATTTACGAGCCACAAATTACGCGACCGCTGAAATATACTGGGCCAAGGATGTTAAAGAACGAAGGGCAAGCCAGAGCTGAAAAACCCCAAATGTTAATTTAATGTTAAGAGCTACAAAATTGCTTTAGTACTCCAGATAGGAGAAATGCGAATGTCATCCGCGAAAAGGTCCAGATACTAATTTTATGCAGGGTAAATGAGTCGAGGACAAGGCGACGGTAAATCGATATTCATTTAAGTAAACGTACATTTATTTAAGCTGAAAACGATATCATGTAAATGAAGGGTCTACGAAAATTTACACCATTTAATTTAAGCCTTAGAATAATGTTTTTTAACGATGTGTCTTTTTAATAGAAAAATGGAACTGCGTAAATTAGCAATAAGCTGTTACAAAAATAACATTTCCTTATACGTTCTACTCGATATGGAAAATAAGAAACAAAACATTGAGCAACTTTGCGCTTTTAATGGTTGTTTTATTTGTTCCCGTCAATATATCTAAGGCGAGTTGGTAACGCTGTGCGAGCTAACTATTTTATCACTTTATTGCATGAGATCGCATAAACTTCCGAAGGCAGTGGCAATAAAACGTTACAATAGGGATAATTTTATATTACGCTGCCTACGTAAGGTCAGGCGTAACGGCATAACTTATTACTTTCTAGGCATGAAAAAAACATAAAAAGGGTACGAAAATTACTTTAACTAACGCTCATATAAATATTATAACAAAATAAGTTATAAAAGGCTTACAATTTCTGTGCTATGAGTTTTTTCTGTTTCCATGGTTTTTTAGAACACTATAGTAACTAAAACACTTTTGGTATATTTCATATTTAAAACATGAAATGAAATGAAAACAAATTAATACAAATAGATTTGCTATAGTATAAAATAATATAAAAGGCATGATGAAATTTGATCTTCATCATTTTTGAAAAATTTAGGAATATCATATTATACGAATAGAATTTATCGATCTATGTATGTAATAAACGATCTGTTTCCAATTTTTCTAACACTCACAGACACTACAAAAAAAAAGAAAACGATGGACAAATACAAGAGAAAAAGGTGCTGAAATGTATCGCCCTTTGCCTATATAGGTAGGTATTAGGTATATAATGTATGTAGGTAACATACTCGTATCATTAGTAGACTTTTTCAACATACGATAGTCTTCTAAGTAGCCATCAACTCTCCTATTTAGAAACTGACTCTGCTTAAATAATGATTTTACTAAAGTTTACTCAGGCTTCATTTAGGTTTTAGAACATCAACATTAACACTAGGTATCTTAGGGTTTTGTTTACTTTGTTAAGTGCGTATTCAATTATTCATAGCTTACAATTACTTTGTTACTTGATTAATAGTTCGATATCCATATTTTTCAAGATACGATCTCGTATAAGTTATAACTATTATATAATCTAGCCTTATGTGAAAATTATGTTTGGACACAAAAAGACATTTCTTATTGTATTTCACAATAATTAAAAAATTAGCTAGATTTAAAAAATGCGAATGACTATGAAAAACCCACAAACACACTTACAATTTTATTACATTAAGTAATGATACAGGCCGATAAAATAGCCCTTAAGATGTTCACTCAAACCGTACATGAAACGAAGCAAAGTAAAAATAAGTATTGGGGTCGTAACACGACCTTCTCATAAAAAAATCTACGTAACCTAAGGATATTTCTTCACTCTATAAACAGAAAATTTATTGGACCATTAGAAACACCGTTTTATTATAATGTCTGTATAATGTATACCTTTTAATGCGAAATACCACTGTTAACGTAGCCATTTGTCATAATACGAAATCTCGGCCTACAATATATGTGTACAGACTGCAATTAGCACTGAAATAAAGTATCTTCTTAAATTGTTATCATAACTACTAGTAATTATATTAATAGCTAGTAGTTACTGTACTTTTGCTCTCATTATACTCCTAATCATTTTTATACCTCTTATCTCCGGATCATTTTATAGGGCTGTAAAAAGGCCTCACGCTGTACTTTTGGATATATTAAGCCGATTAAATTAAACTTTGAGTTTTAGTTATTAAAATGTTGTGTTCGATTTTAGTAGTAAAAAAGCAAGTGTTTGTTGAGTAATTCGTAGCACAAATATATATATTTTTAAAAATGGATCGATCATTACGACACGTTAATACGATTTTAAAAATGAAAGAAAAATATTTAAATAAGAATTAAGAATAACAATCCTTTTAACTTTTAGAGCCCCCACAAACAGCAGACTTTCGATCGGCCGATAGTTTTGTCCGGTTTGGCTATTAAGCGCGCACACTGGTCCGATTAACAGGGGTTGCGCACCCAGCGCATATTAGATAAACTATCGGCCGACAGCTCTTAGCCTAGGATTCCACCGCAAGCTCACTACGTTCATCGCGTATTTGATTAAAATCTATTTTTATAAATTATTATAAATAGAAGAATATGGTTTGTCCAGGTTGCCATTTAAAATTTGGCCAAAATTTTGTCATTAAAATTTCAATCTACTAGGTCCATCCGTTCCTGAGAAAATCGGCGGCGACACATGGACAGATAGACAGACTTACAAGAATGTGATCTTATAAGGGTTCCTTGTTTTACATTTTGAGGTACGGAACCTTAAAAACATACTGTACCTACTAGAATCGCAATATAACAAAATCGCTTTCCTAAAGGCTTTCTGATATTAAAAGAAATCGAAACAAATCATATAATATTTAATCAATAATATTTTAATAAATGTTATAGGTATAAACAAAGAAAATGACAGTGAAATAAAAAGACGGGAAACATGTGTACAATAAGTGCGCTTTGTCATATTGGGTACAAATTTAATCAGAAGTAAAAATATACGAAGAAAAAATAAAAGAATCGTTGGCACATAATGAAACATTCAGACCTCGCTATAAGAATTTTTTTTGGAGGCAATTGTTTAATTCAATTGCTTTGTTTGTGAACAATATACTTCCCGATAAGCACGTTTATATTGTAGCTTATTTAACGGTCCTTCGAATAGGAAAAGTTTTAGACTAGTCATCTGATCAAAGTTCTGACCACGACTTCAAAACAATCAAGACGTTCAGGGATACAAATTGGATTAAGAGAATTGGATTAGTAGTTAGTGACTTAAAAGACAGATTGTCTTCCTAAAGAAGTTACAAGTGTGTGCCGCTATACTCGCAACCTTAGACCAGATAAAGATACAAAGATCAAGAATGATCTCAAAATTTTACATAACAAGGGCTATAGACGAATATGTAGCAATATCTATTTTATCCGACCGCTCTTAAAGCTCCGAACAAAAACCCTTCAATCTCAAACTCTCCCGAATACGATCTCTCATAACTTTGCGATACTTTACCTTTTTCATGTTTATAATATACGAGTTTAATGTACATTTTCTTTCAATTTAAACAGTAATAGCAAAATAGGACTTCTTACCTTAGAATAAGGTTCCTCTTGTCGAGTATCCTTCAACAAGTCGAAAATTATGCAGAGAGGTACCACCATTATAGCAGGTTCTTTAGAAAGTGTGGCTGCGGTGGCAAATAGAAGTGTCCCTGCTAACGTACACCATTGTAATAGTTCACCAGAATCTTCACTTACACTACCGTTGCACTGACACTGATTAAGTTTCACTGCGCCTGTGTCTACCTCACAAGCATTCAACATTTTTAAAGGTCCCGCTTTACCCGCTTTAAGCAGTCTTCTAACGTTTATCATAATTTGTTGTACTAGTCCATGGCAACTCAATCGAAAATTTTGGTCGCTTGTGGTTATTTGATGACGTAATATTTTGCTTTTAATAACATGACGGCATTGTCTCTTCTGGCTCTCTATTCGTAGCCGTACATGTTCACTGTAGAGCAAAAAACTAAGGAGAAAAAAATTGCAAGCGGCTAAATCGGCTCTACCGACAACCCCAGCCACAGCTTCCGTATGTATAGGATGGGCTGCGAAACTTAAACCGGCCACTGCAGTACCGACTTTTATACAATGTGGCGGTAATAACCGTCGTGCAGTCGTTACTACTAAAGCTGTTGCTATAGAATGAAGGAGAATGTTGAAAAAATGATAACTCCATGGCTTGAAACCACTAAAGATGTAGTTTAGGCGATATGTGGCAACACATAAAGGTCGATATGAGCCATGTGAACCGGGGTCGGTAAGCCTCGTTCCCCAAAAATCATTTTCGAATAATGCCCTTATCGGCGTGTGCCCGGTGACATCTGGGTTGGAGAGTATCGCCCGCCTGTGAAATAAAAATATGACTTTTAAAAAGCAATCAAAATATTGGTCATAGTAAATGTAACTCGGTCATCAAGAATAATGGTCATCAATGTAAGGGTGGTGTATTTCTTATCTTGATCACTTTAAAATGACAGATATTATGCACACACACATTATAATATTTTTTTTATTTACATGTTTGAAAGAAGGATATTTTAAATGTAACTAATAATCCCTCCCTCAATAGTTTTTGAACGTAGTATAGGTACATATTATGTAACATAAATTTTCACAGTTTTTAATACTTCTAAGAGGTAAATTCTAAAATACAGCTTTAACTAAATTTTCACAAGCTTATAAATTTGGTATCTTATGTAGTGCTTATAACGATGCAGACTATACTTAGTACGATTTCATTCGATTATATACAAATAAATAATTTCAACATGGGTCACATCTCAGTGACTCTTGAGAAAGTAAAGGATGCGATCAAAATAAAAATCTATACACGAGCGATGCCGCAGGTGTAAGCAATATAATGTAATAGCCTAAGCTTCTTTATACGCCTCGCGTGGTAGAAGATAGATGCATATAACGTTTTATACAACCCATTTGTTTCACATTTTTGTTGATTTTATATTTCAGTAACTACATAATATACTAGCTGTTGTCCGCAATCACATGCAAGTAAGTTTGATATTAATATCTATGATATATGATACTACTAGTGGCTTTCCCCTGCTTCGCTCGGGTACGTCCCTCAGTAAACATTAAATAGATGTTATTGTTATTTCCAGCGTACCTTAAGAGAAAGAGGTAATTAAGGCCCTTTTAAGACCTTGTTGACCTTTTAAGACCTTGTTTAATGTGTCTATAAAGTTTTATTTTTATCTATTTCAGTTTTGTCATGGAATTGCACGAAAACGATTTATAGAAAACAAAAGACTCAGCCATTTCATATATTAGAATAATTACAAATTAAACATTAACTTTTCTAGTTTATCACTCTTTTAATGAAAAACTATATTTAACCTACCTATTAATGAAAGTGGAGAAATAGAGGAACGCTATAGAATACTTTCTATAGATTTTCATTATTTTACTTCTAAGTGTAATAAAAATAGAAGTAGAAATAACATACTGGACCAGAGCAAGACGTTGTTAACCCATAACCTCAAAACCTAAAAAAATACTTTAATTTTAAAAAATCTAAACAGATTACATTTTGATATGTTACATAAAATAGATAGGGAAATGACTTTCATGAAGTGTATTATTATTTAATTTACTACTGCTTTACATCACCTACTTAAGAAAAAATCCATATTGTAAAGGTGTATCTTTCTGTTAGAAGTAGAAGACTGTCCAGTACACATAAAACTTAATTAACATAATTAAAATTTAATGGATAGTGTCATACGAAATTAAAAATTAGCTGGCTAGTTTGCCTGTTGATCCTCTCATCATCACATACCTATTATTGTAGCACTCATTACACTTAGCATTCTAGTGGTCGTTTAGTCAAACTGATACTGATACTGTTATATGTATTATTATTTTCGATTTTCAATTGTATTTTCCGAGGTCATAATATATTGTCGTAATATCTTCCTTGTGCGTGTGTACGATTTTTTCATCTATACATAAAACAATTATTCAATTTCAAATCCCACAAAACGACTTTCGCAATCCAATTCATATTATTCCGAGAACATTTATAAACTGGCAAGTTTAATTAAGTGATTTTGTAAATTATGAAGTTATTTTTAGAAACTTTTAAACAAAATTATTAATCTAAGTACTTAAAAACGAAAAAACGTTTATGAACCTTAACCTTTGCAGCGTTAAAGAAATATCCATTAGTCCAATCCTTCAAATATTGGGGAAAATAATGACGGATTGTGATATTCCAATAGAATTTCACTGCGTCACTGGTTAGAATCAGACAAATAGTGATATACATGTAAAACTATTTTATTAGAATTTACATATTCTGGGCTAAGTCTGTTAAAAAAGCGTGTACGTCTTTCAACTTCCTCCACAACATTCATTTTTGTTGTCCACTTGTGCAAATGTATTAATATTAAATAATCTTTTCTTTTTATTTTTATGTATTTATATTTTCAACAAAATAAAAAACTAGTAAAAAATTACTGCTTTTATTGTCTAGAAGTAAGTATTAAGCTATTACTTCTTATTACTTCTGTAAATTACATATAAATAGAATTAAAAAAAATATACTTCAAAAGTTTTCCGTCAAAGACTCCAGAATTATTTTCAAGTTAGATTACGATTTTCGAGTTCTAATCATGATTGCCTTTGAAACGCTGGGACGACGTTATTAAAGCAATTCTTTTAAAGGTAAAAGTACTGACATTCATTAAATGAACAAATCAAAAACAAACCAAAATATATTTATCCATTACAGTAGGTAGTTGGTACATTTTACGCGTTTATATCATACTCGAATATTCCAATTACGTTACATTTTTTTATCATTGAATATATTAGTTTTAAGTAAATAGAAGAGAGGACGAATCTGTTCATACATTTTTTTAAGATTTTTGTTAAACGAAATATACCTAATACAAAATATCTAATTATTATATAATTCGTAATAAGCAAGTAGTGTAATAATTAGTTTTATTTTACATTTCGAGACATATTGAAATAATTACGTACTTGGAAAGGTCGATATATAATTAGCAGTTGGACTAACAAACGCCAAGTGTTCATCGTTCAAACGACCTACTTGAAATTGTCGTATCGATTTGAACATTTGTAAATATGTGAAATCCAATTGATTACAATATAGTCATTTTCTAATGGGGACAGGATATTTTTTATGATTGGGATAACAAAATTCTTCAGGATGTTATTTTACGCATGAAAGGTATCAAAGTTCTAGCATCACTAATCTCCATCCAAATGTTTTAAGTGTTTAAGTGAATTGTTTCTCAGAGCAAGTTTGGAAAAAACTAACAACATATCAAACACACTCTACTAAAGACATACTCCAGAGATTAGAATATAAATAAATAAACATGTTGGGACATTATAACAACTGTACCATCTAGTTCAGTAGATTAAGCAAGGCTTGTGTTATGGATATCAAATAGCTGAGACACTACATATTATATAATATAAATTTTAAATACATACAATTATTATAAATATACACCCATGTTGGCATCTCCAACATGTAATATAAATTATTTAATATATTTTATTACTTAACAATTAAATAAATAATATTTTGTATAAGTTAAAATAATTTGTATTGTTAGCAACATTGTATGAAATACTGGTATATAAGTGGCATGAATGTAACTTCTCTCTCTCTCTCTTCCCTTCCTGTATGGTGACGGTCAATAAACGTGACAACAAAACAACCCATGACTTCGAGTACAAACATTCGCGCTCAACTAATGAATGCCCCCAGCGGGACTCGAACCCGCGACCGCTGGCGCAGAAAGTAGGATCACTACAAACTGAGCCAAACGTGACGTCAAACGTCAATGAACCTAAATGAACTGATTCTAATTTATATTGTAATCCAAAATCAACTATTTCTGCTATTACTTTTTTCTCCCGGCCATAACTACTTGTATGCGAAAAGTTTTAGCCATCCGTAGATTCAATAAAGGAGGATTAATGCCTAAGGACAAGCGGTAATGAACTTGTTAGGACCATCAATTGAACGTCACAATTCAAAGATTTTCATGTAAAAGACCACAAAATCACCACTTTCTAATGTAATGAAGTTAAACAAAAAATTTGACTTTTAAACGAATCTAGGTTATTTTCATAGGACGTGTTAAATCCATCAGTTCATATGGCCAGGTGAATTATGGCCTATTTATGCATTAAGCTAGATACTCTTTATTATCTTTATACAACATATGTAAATATACGAAGACAAAACAGTCAGCACAATTTCCACCTTTTTTCTGCTTGTCAGTCGGTTTTCTGTATTTTTTGTTTAATAACTTTGAGCTATAAAATACGCACATGGGTTACTCTAAACGTTAACGATATGTGAAAATAATCTTCTGTTTACAATAAACAAACCAAACCAAATAAATTAGAAAATTTACAAACCAAATAAATAAGACCTACAAAAAATCTGAAGTAGTTTTGTTCCTAATTGAAACTCGCAATCACTAATCGAATCTATTCTAACATACTCGTATCACAAGTTGTAATAAATTTGACGACAAAATCGTAGAACGATAAAAAGTGTTGTAGGATTTACATAACGTAAATATATTAAATTCTCTTAAATAAATTTAAAGTATTTAAGTAAGTTTTAAGGTATGATTTCATTTCCATATATTTTTAATTCCACAGTAGTTACCTTACTTAGGTTGTCCGAAAATTCTATTACACGGATGACAAAGTTAGGGCAGCGTCATTTGGTAATCAGGCTTAGATGTATCGAAATGTTTTTCCACAACCACCCGATATCCACCCTCAATCGGCTCTACACCGAGTACAATACCATCTAAATAATAGAAAACGTTTACCATCGTTCTTTCAAGATTGATTTCCTGAAGCGTGTATTTGACGCTTATTGGATTTTGTATTCTACCCTCACCATTCTTTAGATCGTCTTTATTAGAGTGAGCTACAGTTGAAACTCCTATTAATATTTTTCCGGGAAGCAACCTACCTGTTTTCTTGACACAATGACAAGGAACAAAATACAGACTTGTTTTTGTAATAATTGTAAGCGTAAGAGATGGACGGGTATTAAAATTTTGACTTTTATTTTACGGCTTATGAAAAATGAATCTGTTCTTCTGTTTATGTGACGTCTTTAATTCGTTTACATTTAAAATTATTTGACTTTTGTTATAAATGCAAAAGTTTGCGTGTGTGGGTATGTTTGTTAGTACTTTTCTCTAACTACTCAGTCATTGCTGAATCGATTTTGAAATTAATATTGTGTATTTTATATAGAAGACATTTTGTGTGCTGTTTTCGAAATATAACATAATAATAATAATGTCCTCCCGGCCGATTACGGCCACGGCGGCCAATCTCATTGATACGATACGATCTCGTACATATGGCTATGTACGAGATCGTATCGGCGCGGGATATATTATAGTGCACGAGTGTACGCGCAAGCACAAGTGCACTCTCTGTTCCTTATCACTCTCATGACTCATATTCCGGACGAATGCTCGACACGACCAGTGAGAGTTAAGGCGCAGGACCGATGGCTTTACGTGCTCTTCGAGGCACGGGGGTAAAACACCGCCGAACTTCCCAACTCCGGGCTGTTACTGAGGTTTACGAAACAGAAAGATTCAATAACCAAACTTGGCCCGACCTGGGACTCGAACCCTATAACATATATTATAGGCTTGACAACATAATATATACGTATACGATTTTCTTTTAAGGAATTAAATGATATTAGGTATATAACTAAATTGACGCTTCTAAAAGTAGTACATTCCATTGAATTTCTAATGCAAAACACTTTATAAGTAAGTAGGTAATACAACTGATAATAGCTACCAATCGAATTTGTACTTAAAGTTAATTACAATAGTTTCGATCGCGTGTTCGGTAGATATCTGAAAGTTTTTCGACGTCTTGGCGCAGTCTGTCAACTTGCTTTGGTGAGGTCGTCCTTATTGACACAATTTCATTTATTAAATTACGTTAGAATTAAAGTTTGCCTTATAAATATATGACAGAATAACAAAAAGTAAAAAGAATAATGTACGGTTTGTAACATACTTCGATGTGAAAATAATATACTATTATTTTATAGTGACATATTAATAATTAAACAATGCTTAGCACTTGTATGATGAAACACAATTACAATGTACATCAGGTCATAAATATTTTTTAAAAAAAATCCAATTTCTAAGGCAATTGGCGTTTTATCAAGCCACGTACCTAATTCCTACCTCTATCTATTGATCCCTCATACATTTTATCCTACGTCTCGGATTTGAAGTGGAAAGCCAGTAAAATAGGCGATTGAATAATATATTTTTATAGGACCAAAGCCGTGCTTACTATACGAAAGAAGGAAAAATCATCTCTAAAATTCGGCCATTGTATTGCAAATTGAGAGTAAGACGCCTTTCCCTTTACTTATTTACATAAAATAAAAACTTTTCGGAGTATTTTGTTCGTAAATGACTTTTATTTTGTTCGAGGGACCTATAATAACAACCAAATAGATTTGAGGTTGCGATTTCGCTAAAACAGTTCCTTCATTAAAAACATTTAAGTCCTATTTACTGCAAATGACGGCATTAGTGGTACATTTACTAAAAGGAAAATAAAGTGGCTTGAAATAAATATCTGTAAGGGGACTAACGAGAAAGGGGTTTGCAAATATCTTTAATATTCATTTTAGATGTTAATGATAATAGCAGTAGGGACTATTACTCCTTCTTATACAATATGCTCTTTTATAGTATAAACATCCGCCGCTGCTTATCTATGTTTAACTATTGTTTTTTTTTTTTAATTACAACACTTTGATGTACATGTTAAATGTTTTGCTTCTTCTTCATGGAACTTTCCTTTTCTTCTCTCTCTCTCTCTCTCTCTCTATCTCTCTCTCTTTTTGAGTTGTTTGCAATATACGTGGCATATGCTTCATCTTTTAAAATACTCTTCCTTTAAAGCAATAATTAGTTTCTTGGATCAAAATAACGACAAAGGGATATCATTTACTTTACTTTACTTTTAAAGTTTATCACCACAATTCCATTTGACACAGTACGCAGTGCGATAAATTTATGGGCACATCTATAGCCGAAGCACCTTTATGGTTCATATATAGTTTGGACGCTATAACCTGCTACAATAAAGAATAATGGAGTAGTAAACAAAAACATAAACCGATTCAGTAATTTTTTCCCTAACTTCACCACTGGAATAAAGTACAAAATTATGGACGTTGGAAGTAGTTGAGTACGGAAATAACACAACTCGAGTGTGAACGTAATGATGTTCTTTTATGTTTCTTTATATTTGATCTATAAGTTTTTTGATAGCAGTAATTGGCTCTCACAAAAAATACGTAATCCTCTTCTAGTAACAAGTAAAAAAGTCTTCTAGTAAGAAGCTTATGGAAAAAATACACCAACAGCGTAACATACATACATATTATGTTTGTAGTAGGACTGAATTGTAGTGCCACTATACTTATAATGTCCAAACACAATATTTGCTATATATTGTTACTAATTCAATTTGGATTAAACCCAATATGAAGAAGGGAGGCGTTACGAGGGAGGCTATTTCTAACGATATAGTCTCTTCACTTAATCAGAATATCACAGATTCATCGAATCTATATATAAACTCCCTTATACCTCTCAATCAGTTACTAAGCTACGATTATTGAGATTTCTTATACGAAATCTATATATTCATCTATACATATTAATAAAATTTAAGTATCTGCCTTTAATTCACAGTTTTCACTAAATACGCATACGAAAGTATATCGGGTGCTATCATCCGAAAATCTATTTTTAAAATTTTTGTATGTCTGTCTGTGTGTTGGTTGGCTAACTGGCTAATTTCTAAAGCAGCTGGACCGATTTTGATGGGAATTTCACTTACTAATAGTAAATATTATAAGGAGTAACTTAGGCAACTTTCATTTCTAAAATTTCATTTATTTTAATAAGCGGAACTCGCGGGTTCAATCGCGCTTTATCTAGTTTAAATATAAGGATTGCCCAAGCATTTATCCGTATGCATTTTTCTGTCTGAATTGTCTGGGTTAAATTTTAAGCAAAAAAATACTTTCATTATAATATGACGGTTACCTTTGTTTCCGATACAAAGATTTTGTTAAATATGTATATCTAACCTAGTTAGTCGATTTAATGTTATTTGGCAATATCGTGCTTCTACTTATGATAAAAAATACATGAGGTCAAAATGAAGAGAATTTGCGGGAAATTTCCTCTCATGAAAGACACAGTAATAAAATTATATATTATCTTATATCTTTAATATAAATAACCGATATACTATGATTTCAAAATACAAGAATTTCTTATTTCAACAGCGAGAAGCTCTACAATAACAATATTTCCTTAATAATGACTACGTAACGAAAGACCGAAACAGATTTTATGATTGTGGGAGAGTTTCAATAAAAACTATTTCCACTTCTAGCCGTGCCAAAACTTAGATTGAGATAAAGTTGAGGATAGTACGGAACTCTTTGCAGCTAAAGTTAGGGGCAGCTGTGGCGTAGAGCCGTCACGTAAGCCCTCAATTACGAAACACTGAAGTGGTTTGCAACGATCCAGAACAAAGTTCATCGATTCTATCATCATTATCGTCCGTAACGTTTGCGAGGAAAAGAAATTTATTATTGAGTGAATATGCCACGGATTCCGACGCGTTGGAATGAATACAAAACGTATCACGAATATTGGTGGAAAAATATTATCTGGTTTAGTAGATATGTGACATACTTTCAAAATGTATTTTACTAACTATAAGGAATATCTCTACTCTTACAGTCTAATACTTACAGTCTTACAGTCTACACTAAAACATCCTTAAAAATCAATAATTTCGTTTATACTATAAATGTATAATGCTTAAATTAATGAATTATTATATTATAATTATGTTAAAAATTATTTTAATTAACTTCCGGGTTGATTAAGTTTTCGGCAGAATATTAATATAAGAGAATAACGCTTGGTATGTTGTTAGATGCTGAGCAAAAGAGAGAGCTTTTAAAGCGAAAGACAGTGTACATAAATCATTAAGTAAATAATATCATCAGCTCATCTTTCAATATCAAATACGCTATAGTAGAACGAATTTAGGCACTGTTGAAAGACTAAAAACGTCACAGATGTCATGCATCGCAAATAAATAATTCAAAACTTTCAATTTAAAAACCTAAAATAAACACAAAATGCAAAATCTAGGAATAGTTCAAATAGTTTTATATAACTTAATATTATACCAATTCGATTACAAAATTCCAAGTGAAAGAAAAGCGTCGCACGAAAGCACACATCTAACTATGTAAACATATGGAGGCAACAAAGACACGATTCTATTAGCGATGTTTGTTCTGAATTAGGTTGAGATTACTCCGAGATTGTCGGCCGCATTAGCATAACTTGCTGACCGTCTCTCAGGTCAGGACAGGATATGAATGTTAATATACTCGTACATCTGAAAGTTTGTGCTACGATAATTGCTCTATTGTTCACAGCTGTGTTATTTTCATCACTATAAATGATTTTACTTTATATAAATTATAACACTTTTTTCGTATAAATGAATATCGCTTGTAGAACTTATTTCTTGTTTTAATTAAGAATGTGAAAGGAACAGAAATAATATTAGCTATATTACTGAAAGATACATATTATGTAGTAAGAATATCCCCCAACGTGCGTTCACCTTAACGTAGTGGGGGGGTTAGTAGCGTCCGGCAATCCGGTCGGGCTTGGAGCCAAGAAACGCACAAGGAGGGAAGGTTATTTTCAGTGGGCGTTGTCTGATGGCAGAGTGGACTGAAAAGCAACCCCCTGTCAGTGTGGTCTGCTTGGGCAAATATTTGGGGCGCCATAGTTGAACTCGCAAGAAATCCTACGACACCCCATTAAGATGGATGATGGGTGCCCGGATTTTAGTGAGTAGTAGGTAGGTAGGTTGCCGTTGAGCCCTACATGAACACCTATTTTCCGCATACCATCTGGTATGCGGTAAAAAAAGTATAGTAATAATATGCAAAATACATGAAAACATTTGTTTAAAAACTTTAATAAAACACTTACTGGTTATATGTTTATAACTAAGAGAAAATATTTTTATCGGGATCAAAGCAGTAAAGTACTGCGATGTTGAATTAAACACTAATTCCAGCACTCGCAAGTAAAGCGGATTATGAAGCAGCGACACAGTGAGGTAAACCTGAGAGCTGCGCATATCAACTACCAGATGGAGCCTTTTACGGACTAACCCACATCTACGTGTTCGTGTATTAAGTGATTTAGTTTCGAGTGCTTCGTATCTTATATATTACATCAAAACTTAGTTGAAGTCGATTTTTATATCATAAATATGAGATCTACTCACTTCACTTTACTGAGGTGGGTATTATAGGTACTTTATATGCGTGGCTTCGTGTCGAATATTTTAAAAATACATAATATATTTATATCAGATTGCTAAAGCCTTTCTTGGTAGAAGGATTTTCTATGCAAATCTAAAACGTTATCAATTTTTATATTTTCTAGTTGATCCATAAACATACGCGTTAGGGCTTTGTTAACTTTAGAAATACCCAAAACAATTTCTATAGGTAACTACTACGCATAGATGGATCAAAACATATTATCACCATATTTTTTTGACATTTTCATTGTATTAACAATATGTTGATGTTGTCTGTTTTCATATATCAATAAAATGGGTTATTTTTTAGCTTACTTATTGTAAGTAGAAACTACCTGTTATGACGACACGTTTGGCTCAGTTGGTAGTGACCCTACTTTCTGCGCCAGCGGTCGCGGGTTCGAGTCCCACTGGGGCATTCATTTGTTAAGCATGAATGTTTGTACTCCAGTCATGGGTATTTATATCAATAATATGTATGTATTTAAAATTTATATATATCAACTATCTGGTATCCGTAACACAAGCTTAGCTTAGCACGGAATTAGATGGCGCTGTTGTAATAATGTCCCAACATATTTATTTATACAGATTCTAAGTTTTAATATATTCCCCATCTTTAAAAACGATTTGTATAAAGCCATGAATAATGGTTCATAATATAAATGCTTTATATATAATACATACTATACGTACATAATCTAGTTGAGTATAAAATAAATAATTACTTATAATAATATGTCTTTATCTGATACGAATAAAAGTTATATCTATTCGTAAATCGAGAAAATTTATTTCAATATCCTTTAACGTGGAAACTGTGATAAAAACTAATCTACATCATCCTTTAACAACAGCGTTATAATTTAAACCGGATCTCTTAATATTTTCATACATATTTAACATAATACACAATCCGTCTTAAAGTATTATCTATATATATAAAAATGAAACCCGTTTTCCGTTGTCACGACATAGCATGAAAACGGCTTGACCGATTTGGCTAATTTTGGTCTTAAATTATTTGTGGAAGTCCAGGGAAGGTTTTAAAGGTGAATAAGTATGAAAGTTGTGCGGAAAAAAGGAAATAAAAAAAAATCTTTATAACATTAATGGCGTTTGACGTACCATGTTATTACGTTGCCATGGTGCGTGCAATGGTAATTAAATCAGCGAATACATACTGGGAGGTGCGAAGTAAATGTTGTTTTGCAAATGCGTAAGAAAACATTTCACCGGGAGGAAAAGCTTATAAAAAAATTATATGTGGACAGAACAACGTCTGTCGGGTCCGCTAGTTTATAGATATTAAAAGCGAAGACTTCTACCCTTTTATACTTATTAAATTTAAGAACGATAAATAACCATCAATATTTTTAGAAGCGGGTCGTAAAATGAGAAGTTCGATATCTTTGGATATTAAACGGCCCTAGAAAGGCAATTAATTACATCCTGTAGTATTCGAGGCTCTCAAGTCCCCGGAGACTAAAATTGGAATTTTCTGTAACACATCGAATTACTTTTAAGCTTAATATTTAAGAAAATAATTCTATTTCAACTTAGATAAGTATTCTTAGCGTAATTGATTTGATAAATTCTGTATAAGTTACAAAAGGCTTTCCCAAATATAAGATAGATTCTAGAAAATATGGTACTCATTGGCTTGAAATACAATACACCACAATCAAACTTAATAATAAATCTTCTATCTAATTTTCAATCCATATCAAGGGCAATAATTAATAGGAAATAACCGTAAGTAAAAAAAACACACACACAATATATTATTACAACAATAAATTGACAAGGATATAATAATTTTGACTTTTCTATGTTCTTGGTTGATTAAAAGTACTAGTAATCATAAGTAAATTTATTATAAACTACGAAACCAGTGGAACTAAGTCCTCAGTAACTGTTTTAAAGCCGTACTCGTAATATTCATGGTATACGCACCATGAGTATTCCCACGTGTAAGCGTGCTACAAGTGACTCGTGTAGAATACACAAGAGCCACGCGACCGAGCCTCCCCTTAAAGCTAACAGACGTAATACACGCCGGCCAAATTAGCTTGTGTTAAAAAAATATGGTAATTTATGTTTAAATAACTTTCGAATATAATTTACGTGTACTCGTCTCATCATTTATTTTAACATACTATAAAGAACAGTAAAAAAGTACATTATATGGAAACAAATATTACAAAACGCAATAAGTGATAAAACCCAGATTCTTAATAAATTAGAATGTTGTAAGAGGAATTTGGGATTGAGATTGGAAAATTATTAAAATATAGGTACTTTAATGAACGTTATTCGTTCATCACGTTTTCGGTTCTTTTCCCCACTGTTAACCGGAGCAATTAGCGTTGCGATTCACTAGAGAGATCATTCAAACATTCTCATCCTCTACAGCTTTATAGATCAACTTTATTATAATGATTTCCTTAATTACTCCACAGGTAAGAAGGATAACTTAAACAAAAAAATAACTTATGCTATCTAAAGTTGATTTCAATCTAATATTTTGTTATTTGATTTACAAGCTCTGCCAGATTGCGCGGCTTTTTGGAAGAATATAAAAAATAAACCTCTGGTTCACAACCGCTGCTTGGTTAATCAAATATAAACATCAAAACTAGTTTCTGTTTCCATGCTACAAACAACCCGAACAACGAATTTCACGGCAATTGTGTGAATCGTTCAGCCATGAAAAACTACACTAACTTTCATTTACTTTAAAAACATAACACAAAATGGTCAGATTTGATCTAATATTTTTATTACTATTAAATTGTTAAAGGAGAATTAATGGGGAGAGTTATATGAAAAATAAAGTACTTAATGTGAAATATTTGTTTCAATTAGAAGTATGTGCGTGTCTAACTTTGTTATTTCCTTATGCTGAATTAGGTAGTAACTAACTACTAATAATAATCCAGTACTCAGACGTAATCAGGCTCGATGATGTTTTACCAAATAAAGAATAGTCTTCTATACATTTAAGCATATAAATAAAATTGATGTGTCTGTTTTTAATTTTACATAACGGCTTTCTACTAAATGCATATGAAAGTACGAACATTAATTTTTAAAATCTTTGCCTGTATGTCTGTCTGTTTGTTCCGCCTAATCTCTGAAACGGCAACACCGATTTTGACG
Organism: Boloria euphrosyne; assembly: GCA_951802675.2. Classification (NCBI taxonomy): domain Eukaryota; kingdom Metazoa; phylum Arthropoda; class Insecta; order Lepidoptera; family Nymphalidae; genus Boloria; species Boloria euphrosyne. The sequence goes on from OX637878.1 coordinate 6,634,944, forward strand.
GGACTTTCACTTGCAAATTGCTTGTGTTATAATGAATAACTTAGGCTACTTTTATTTTAGATTTTTTATTTTAACTATCGAAACCCACGGCTTCGCTATCGCCAAATCGAAGCGAGGATGATTCGCTAGTTTTTTTATAAAATCAACAAACCATCGAAGCGAGGAAGAGCCACTAGACACGCATTATAAAGATACATAGTTAAGCATATTTATTAAAAATATGTGAATAATTGGAAAATAAACGGATTAAGCTATTTTTTTTAATATGGTTAGTAAATTACCTGTCATCGTATACAAAGCCGGCGTCCAACGTATTGTAATAGAGTAGTATTGCCAGCAGCGCGCTGGCCGCTGTCACCCACTGATCCATTGTGACGGCAGCTACATCGATTCCTTCATACCTGGAATAAAAGCAATATTATTATTTAATCCTTGGTCATACCAAAAATATGATATACGTTTCATTGTATTCTTTAGAGTACAAATATCTAATATATAAAAAACTCGTGTCACAGTTTGTTATCGAACTCCTCCGAAAGGGCTCTACCGATTTTTATGAATTTTTTTGTGTATATTTGGTAGATCTGAGAATAGGTCGTAGGTTATTTTTCATTTAAGGTAATAAGGGTGGAATAAGGTGGCCCTCTCCAGATTTTTTATTTTTTAATTTTAGACCAAATTTTATTTTTTATTTTTATTTTTTATTTTGGCATCAAATAATATGTATAACCTTCACGAAATATCGAAAAACGCTTAACGTAGTTTATAGTTACTAGATCCGCTAAGAGCGGATTAAGGAGGTCTAAGGACTCTCGCAAGTTTGTATGAAAGTTCTTCATTTTTTGTGCTACAAACTTTAAATTTGGAAGGAAGCACCTACGGACGAACTCGATCGAAGTGAGGGTAAGTCTCTAGTTAACTAATAAATTTATTGTATTCAGGTTGGTCGACGAGTTAGAAACTTAAAGTGATAAGTTAAGAAGCCTATAGCAGAAAGCAAATCACAGGAGTTTCATGAATACTAGTTAATAAATACACGGAAAAAGTTAACAAAATACTACGAAAATTAAAAAAATATGTATTATTATATTAAATTTATTAAGTATATAATCACAAAAACTCTAATGAAACTACAAATATAAGATTCTCAGATTTTTCTCTTTTCTTTTGCTATAAGATATTGCTTCTTGCCAAATTTCATGATTCTAGGTCAACGGGATGTACCCTGTAGCTTTTGATTCTCTTGCGAGTGTCAAAATATACTTTATAAACAACCATTTTTTATAACTGCGATTTAGGGGATTGCAGACCTTATTATTGGATATGTGTTTCAACATAGTACGAACATGCGTTCCTGAGAAAAAGGCTCTTTACGGATATACACACAGATAGACTGATAAATAATCTAACGGACATCAGAATGATTGTATAAGAGTTTCTATTTTGTTTTTGGGGTACGGATTACTAAAAAGTTTATAGTCAAAAATAAACATAATATGTTCTAAAAATTACATACAATAAATAGCATACAACTTTACTTAGATAACACAGATTAGAGAGTATTAGGTATCTATGCTTAAAATTATTAACTTCATAAAAAATACATAAAAATTTATAGACAATAGGTTAAACAGTTTTTCAAGATGATTTTAAAAATTAATAATATGCAATATCGTATTGAAATAACTCCAATCAATCATTAAGCATCATTTTTATTATTAAAACAGGCCATTAGTACGAGAGTTATTGTATATAATAACACTCGAAAATAAATAATCTGTATTATTTTATCTCACTACGAGCATGTTGCAGACAGCTATACCTACGCTTTTGGTATCATAATAATATACGAGTTATAGCTACGAATATATTCATCGGTTAACAAGTCTGCAATTGATTTAACTTGGGCATGTTTTAAATTAATACTTCAATATTCTATAATTCAGTTAATGGAGGGATGAATGCAATAACATTTAAAATTATTATTATTATCTTCCATATGAGCCTGAAGCAGCCATTATTCCAGGTTTTAGTCTTTCAGTCAAATAATTAGTTCTTGTTTCATCCAAGAGTAACAAACATACAAACATGTACAATTTTTTAATAGTTCTTTGATACGTTTAAATAGCTTTCTTATTGATGATTGGTTACCAATGTATTTCTTAACTATTATCCATACATTTATTCATATGAATAAAATTGAAGTGTCTGTTTTTAATTTTAAATTAACAACTTTTTACTAAATGCATATGAAAGTATATACGGTACTCACGTCAAAAAAATTTTTTTTTTAACAGTTGTCTGTCTTTGTGCCTGTTTGTTCCGGCTATCTCTAAAACGGCCGGACCGATTTTGACGGGACTTTCACTCGCAAAGAGTTAATGTTATGGGTGACTCGCTAGTAATATTATAAACTTATCTGGTTATAGAAATTAACCCTTCAAACTAAAGTAGATTATTAGAACACAAGTCTGATTCCTTATAGCACATAATATGTCAGATAGTATTTTCGACGCCAAAATCGTGGTTTTAAACCTTCACTAGCTTTATATTTGTTTTGATCACACATTGAACTTTGTTTAATCTATATTTGTATGTTATTCTTAGTTAAAAGCAATAACACTTTATCATAAAGATGTCCAAACTGTCTCAGTAAAGATGTTCGTGAGTAAACGATGTAAACTTTAAAATGTACAAAATTTTTGCTTAATATTTCCTTATGTTTTCTGAATATACACTACTTTAAGCAATTGATGTGTATCTACTTGTCAAATATTTTTGGGTAATTTTATTCTTTCACCTTTTTAGAATGGCAAGGTAAGTAGTTTGGTTACGAGTCTAAGTACGAGTATGATGGAACACTCGTCCAACTAAATTAAACTTATTTTATTAAGTTCGAGTATATATTCAAATTGAAATATTATTTTTATTATTTTCAACCAACTTCAACAATGAGGAGGTTCACAATTAGGTTGTATAAATTTGTTTAGTAACAAATTTCGGAAATGGATCATCATCATCATCATCATCATCAGCCCTTTTTGACGTCCCACTGCTGGGCACGGGCCTCCCTCAGTAGGAGGGGGATACATTATTTTAATTTAAAGTGTATATTTCTGCATTGGAGCAACACTGATCCCATGATCTATAGTCAATGAAAACTACCAAACACATAAAAACAGTTATTTTTCACTTTTTAGGGGTTTATTTGAAGTCGGTTTATATTTTTTTATTATTTATTTATATAATCATACTCAATGATTTTTTAATTCTCACATTGTTATATTCGGTATGTATCTTTTTTTTTGTTGTTGTAATAAAATATGCATTAGAACCTATTAAAAATTTCATATATTATGGAATCATATCCACAAAACGGTGATAAAATTAATTTGAGATTGGCTGATCTCATTCGTTTATAAATAATAACAAAAATCTCCTTAAGAAATAGTAGCAAATCAACAAAATTTTATAACGTACCTAAAGAAAAGCTCTTTTTAAAGAGCCTCTTCAGTACAAATTTGTTTTTCCCTTTGATCCTTATTCGCAGTATCGATTACATAAAAAGGTATGATAATATTGATTTTAATTAAGTACTAGAAACTCAGAACGTTTTTGTTAATTGTAATTTAAATTTACGTTAATGTATTATAATATAATTGTATGAAACTTAAAGCTAATCATCTTAATTGTATTGTAGACTTATTAATTGTATTTATTGATTTATTATAAATCGTTCTATATCCGTTTAAAATGTTAGCTAAGAACATTTAGTCGATCATTAATATATTTGATTATTATTTATCTGCCCGCACGTTTATTACAAAAGAAAGACTAATTCAACGGAAAATAAGCACAAGGAAAAGAAGCGATAGAAATGCCCAGGTCCATTGTTAGACATCACACATATAGAGATGAAAGTTTATCTCCTTGTATCATTTTTGTATTTGGCCTATTTTTATTTTATTGAAAAAAAACACTTATTAGTCATTATAATCATATAATATATTCATAAATATTTTTTTTAAAACGAGCTGTTATATCCTATCTTCCCACGTAAATAATAATGAATAAGCTCTTTAATAATCGCATTTGATACTTTTGTTATTTTTCCAGTTTTCCATATAAAAATAGTCAGCAGTTTCGTAATTCACACGGGAAGGCTCTAGATATTGTATTTTGCTTATTTTTCAAAACGCCTTCCTTTATAATTTTATTAAATATTAAAGTCAGTTAGACTCGGGACGCGGTCGCGGCAATACAAGTATATTTGGGAAGACCTTAAATATACATCGGTAGTGTAATTTCTGTTGAATAAAGTCAGTGTGGTGAAAAGTAGTTTTTTTTTAAAAAAGACACAAGGGGTGCGCCGCCTAACAATTGGTGTCAGAAGTGGTATACCAGAGACGAAGTCTAACGACGTTGAGTCAATAAGACGCTGGTATCCCGAATCCAGGTGCCACCCGTGTCTCTGATCGACATTAAGCCTTGGCCTAAGGCTAAGCCTGCGTCAGCTACGAGGACGACGGTCAGTCTCAGCTTCATAGTCTGAGCCCGCTCCAGCCAACACTACGAGGACGACGGTCAGTCTCAGCTTCATAGTCTGAGCCCGCTCCAGCCAACTCTACCAGGACGACGGTCAGTCTCAGCTGCATAGTCTGAGCCCGCTCCAGCCAGCACTACCACCAGGACGACGGTCAGCCTCAGCTCTAAAGTCTGAGCCCGCTCCAGCCAGCGACTTCGGGTCTAACTCACCGAATCACTCCAATTCCCATAACCGGGAATCCATCATCGCCAGGACTCCGGCTCCCACGGCAGCGATGCAACTTCAGTTCGTGTTAATGTGAGTTTTTGTGATATATATATTTAGTTTTCAAAGTGATTCGCGTTACGAAATTGAAGTGGTAATTTTAAGATATAATTCTATGTAACTCTAATTTTTAAAGAAATCTAACTAAATTAATTAATATATTTCATTTTATATTTTAAATTGTGTAGTCCAGCATAACATAATTAAAATGTCGGTAAAATCAGAATCAGTAAAGAAAGGCGATGCGTCTGAAAAAATAACATTATCTTTTCTCACTAAATTTATTAAAACTTATAGTGGTGATAGAGAGTCTCTCCCCGCGTTTCTTACAAATTGTGAAAACGCCATAAGCCTAGCGAATTCGGAACAACAGCCGATCTTATGTAAATTCATTATTTCTCAGTTAGAAGGAAAAGCACAAGTTGCCTGTAGTCTTAAAACGTTTTCCGATTGGGAAGAACTCAAATTATTCTTAAGGTCAACTTTTGGTGAAAAGAAACATGCCACTCATTTATTATCTGATTTACAACATTCTAAACAATTACCAGGTGAAGACGTCACCAAATATTCTCTTAGAGTAGAATCTATTTTAACTAGAATACAATCCGATATTCATTACAGTTGTAAAAACGATAGAGAACTCCCAGGCAGAATAGCTGCTATGGAAGATTTAGCGTTAAATTCATTCTTATTAGGTCTAAATCCGTCAATCTCTACCATTGTAAGATGTAAAAATCCAAGCACTCTCAGTGATGCGGTACAGTACGCCACTGATGAAGAAAAGCTTTTTAATTTACTAAAAAATAATTCACGGTCACAAAAACCATGTAATATATGTAATAAAGTTGGTCATAGCTCTAATGAATGTTTCAAAAATAAAAAACACAATTCTAATTTCAATTCTCATCCTCGCACATTTCACATAAATCCGCAATCGAATATTACTAGAAATACTAATCCTAATTTTATAAATATATCATGTAATTATTGTAAAATACCTGGGCATACAATAAATGAATGCCGCAAACGAAAATTTAACATGCAGCGCCGTCGAAACGCTGAGCATGCACGTGATAATACGCCGCGTAACTCTAGTGCACAAGTAAATACAATATATGACCGTGAGAATTTTAAAGAATCCGAAACTTTAGAAAATGATATTAATAATTTAAACTAAGTAGGATTTCGGTCCCGTGTCTGCCGAAATCGCGCTTTTTAAATGACACGAATAAAATTCGTATTAATTCTAGTAAATATAATTCATCTCAGAGTCCAAAAAAGGAGCTGAGTCTTACTAAATCTTTTACATCTCAAAATCCAAAAAAGGATTTGAGTCTTATTAATTATAATTCATCTCAGAGTCCAAAAAAGGAGCTGAGTCATACTAAATCTTATTATACACCTCAGAGTTCTAAAATAGACCTGAGTCTAACTAAATCTTTTACACCTCAGGGTCCCCAGATGGATCCGAGTCCTAATGAATCAAATACTATATCTCATACTAATTCTAATATGAATAAATCGTTTAAATTTAAATATAAAAATATCGACTCTAAATCTAGCTTAAATATTAATTCATCTAAGCCTAATTTAAGTACTAACTCTAATCGTAGGATTATATACGAAATAAATAATTATAGTAACAAGGTAGCCTTACCTCATACATACTTGTTCTCAAAATACGCTCTAGATAAACTTTGCTTTCTTATAGATACAGGATCGTCTATAAGTATAGTAAAAAGGTCTTCTTTAACTCAAATTCCAGACCTTAGCAATGAAGTAGTCAAACTAAAAGGCATTAATAGCTCCGAAAATCCTGTCGAAACACTAGGTACTTTTCAGATGGAATTTAATTTGTCTGAACAAACATTTGAATATAAATTTCATGTAACTAATGATGATATAAATTTAACTAATTACGACGGTATCATTGGTAGCGATTTTTGTAATTATTTTAAGTCTAATATCGATTATTCTTCTAAATCTATTTCTATAAATAATTATCGTATTCCTATTATTTACACACAGCCAACTTATATCATTCCGGCTCGATCCGAGGCTGTAATCGAGTGTGGTATATCAAATTACTCGCCTGAATTTTATCATAATAACGAAGCTCTCGTACTCGATCACACTTTAAAAGAAGGTGTTTATGTAGCTAATTGTTTAGTATTTATTAAGCCTAATAGAAAAACGAATATTTCTATCTTAAATACTACTGAATCAGATATTGAAATAAAGGACTATAGTGTAACCTTAACACCACTTGAACCCGAATGTTCACACTCTGAACTTAAACATTGTTTTAATGTAAGCTCTAATTCTATTTCTAACTCTAATCGAATAAATAAAGTCTTAAGCCTTATTCGCTGTTCTCATTTAAACAACGAAGAGCGAAAATCACTCATAGAATGTTGTTCTAAATATACAGATATTTTTTATCTCGAAGGCGAGCCTCTAACGTTTACAAACTCTATAGAACACACTATTAACACAGGCAATGCCCCTCCTATTAATGTAAAATCATATCGTTTTCCTGAATGCCATAAGGAGGAGGTCGATTCTCAAATTCGTAAAATGTTAGATCAAAATATTATCCGCCCTTCTACTTCACCTTGGAGTGCACCAGTTTGGGTAGTACCGAAAAAAATGGACGCCTCTGGTAAACGTAAATGGAGAATAGTTATCGATTATCGCCGTCTTAATGATGTCACAGTTTCAGAAACTTATCCATTACCTCTTATCACTGACATACTAGATCAATTAGGTCATTCTGAGTATTTCACAACCCTAGATTTAACTAGTGGTTTTCATCAAATTAAAACTCATTCCAAGGACGCACCGAAAACAGGTTTTACTATTTCTACTAATTCAAGCATGTCTGGACACTATGAATTCACCAGAATGCCATTTGGGCTGAAAAATGCTCCCGCTACGTTTCAGAGACTTATGAACACAGTTTTATCAGGCTTACAAGGTCTACATTGTTATATATATTTAGATGACTGTATAATATATAGCCAAAATTTACATGATCATATGATTAAATTACAACTCGTATTTGATAAATTCCGCGAACATAACTTAAAACTTCAACCCGACAAGTGCGAATTTTTAAGACATGAAGTTACTTACCTTGGTCATATCATTACTGATAAGGGTGTCTCCCCGAACCCCGACAAGGTCAAAGCAGTTTCGCAATTTCCAATTCCTAAAAATACTAAAGATATAAAATCGTTTCTAGGATTAACAGGTTATTATCGCCGTTTCATAGAAAACTTTGCTAAATTTACAAAACCGCTTACCTCTTTATTAAAGAAAGATGCTGTATTCCACTGGGACGCGGAACAACAGCAAGCTTTTGAATATCTGAAAGAAAAATTAATTACCGCCCCTCTTCTTCAGTATCCTGATTTTTCACAAACTTTTAACGTCACTACAGACGCTAGTAACTACGCCGTAGGCGCAGTCCTATCTCAAGGACCCGTAGGCAAAGATAAACCAATCGCATATGCGTCGCGCACATTAAATCGTCCTGAAGGAAATTATTCTACGACTGAAAAAGAATGTCTAGCTATTTTATTTGCTGTGAAAACTTTTAGACCGTATTTATACGGCAATAAATTCAAAATAATTACAGATCATAGACCTCTTGTGTGGTTATTTAACGTAAAGGATCCAGGTAGTAGACTTATACGTTGGCGTCTCAAACTCGAAGAGTACGACTACGAAATCGTTTATAAACAAGGTCGTTTAAATTCTAATGCTGATGCACTATCTCGTTGCCCCGTTACTGCTATTAATACAGATAATTTAAATAATCTAAGTTACGAAAAATTCTTTAAAGATCAATTTACAAATAAACTTCCAATCTCAAATACTGTTATCGAAGAGTGTACTGAAGGTTTACATTTATCTAAATTAAGCACCATTGCGTGTCCGGTTTCTTTAGATTTTGATTACTCAATTCCATATTGTGAAGAAATTTTATCTCAGCTCGAAAATGCTGAAGATCTGCTAAATTCTGAACGCGAACCTTTCACTATCAAATGTGTTAATGATAAAAATAAAACATACTATTTCCTATTTACTAAAATACATCATTACGAACAAACTTTGTTTAAAGATATATATAATTTATTAATGAAACTTAGAGATTTACTAATTAACTTTGAAAATCCAATTACTAACTTAGCATTACCAGACTTTTCTGACCCATTTTCTAAACTAGCTTATACTAAGGTCTATAATATAATAGCCTTTATTTTTCATAACACGAATATCAAAATACATATATATCGGAATAAGTTAATTTACCCAACTCCTACAGAAGTTCCTAAAATCTTAAAAGAAAATCATGACTCGGCTATTGCAGGTCATCCCGGGTCACAAAGAATGTATAAACGCTTAAAAGCTAATTATTATCGGAAAGGCATGCGCTCTGATATAGAACAATACGTAAAGAGATGTAAACTGTGCCAAATAAATAAACCTTTACGATTATCTAATAAAGCTCCAATGGAGATAACTTCTACTTCCACTAGACCATTTGAACAATTAGCTCTCGATATTGTAGGTCCCTTACCTGAAGCAGGTTTCCAAAAATTTAAATTTATTCTAACCTTGCAAGATGACCTTACTAAATTCACATCCGCATACCCCATGGTCACGGCTACTAGTGAAGAGATAGCCCGAAATTTAGTTCATTTTATGTCACTATTTGGTTTTCCAAAAACTATTCTAACAGACTTAGGAACTTGTTTTACGTCAGATTTATTTAAACAATTAACTGAGATCTTAAAGGTTAAAGCTCTTTTCACTACTCCTTATCATCCGCAAACAAACGGAGCACTAGAACGCTCACATGCTACTCTAAAAGAATACTTAAAATCCTTTGTTAACGAAAATCAAAATGATTGGCATTGTTACCTATTTACCGCTATATTAGCTTATAACACTACGCCTCATACTACTACTAACTTTACTCCACATGAGTTATTATATGGCTATAAGCCTAGCATACCAAATTCACTTTATGAAACTCCTAGCAACACAACATATAATGAATACATTCGCGCATTACAGTATAGGATGCGTTTCAGCCGCGAAAAGGCAATAGAAAACATTATTAAAAGTAAAGAAAGGTCTAAAACATATTATGATACTAATTCCCGCGAAGTCACGTATAAAACAGGTGACATGGTATACTTAAAACATCATCATAGATTAAGAAAAGCACTATCGCCTATATGGAAAGGCCCTTATAAAATAATTAAAGTTCATAATAAACATAACGTAACCTTGCAAGTAGGCCGCAAACGTATTAAGTATCACATTAATGAAATAAAGCCAGCTACATCCTAATTTAGTTTCATATTTCTTTCCAGAATCTTATGCTGTCAAAGCATCTTAAGCCATGGTCTCGTTGAGTCCAGTTTAAAGTATTTAAAATATTATCTCAAATTACTAAAACTTATAATTTAATTCTTTATAGGTACTTCTTGCTTATAACTATAATTAATACCAAATATAACCTAATACTAAATAAATATAACTTACTTTTATTATAGGAAACTCATTACTATTTCTAATATATTATTAGGGACCACACGGGTAACCAGCCCCAAATAAGCGCCCATATTTCTAAATCCAGGGACCACACGGGTAACCAGCCCCAAATAAGCGCCCATATTACTAAACCCAGGGACCACACGGGTAACCAGCCCCAAATAAGTGCCCATATTTCTATATCTAAGGGTCACAAGGGTATCCAGTCCCAAATAAGAACCCATAATTATTCAAATCCTAATAGGATTCTTAATAAAAGTAATACCGTAGAAGTAAATATAAGATATACGAGGTATTCTAAGCATAACATTTACTTTTTATTATAAAGCTTGTTACTAACTATACATAACATTTACTTTTATTATAGAAAGTTCTAACTATTTCTAATATATTAGATACCACACTGAACTCTATTTTATTTTCTAAGGTTAATATTCTACATCCTAGCGTAATAAGTCCTTTAGAACTTTATAACGAATTGTCTAAGCATAGCAATCAAATAAATAAAAGACAAGACTTTCCAGTAACTTTAAATATACAAAATATTCATACATTAATCGATATTTCTAAGCTTAATTCTTATTATTATAATAATAAAATTATCTTTGTTTTGCAAATTCCATTAATAACTCCCGATAATTTTATTCTTTATAAAAATTTACCTTTACCTACACCTCATGATGACGCATCTAGCACATTCGCCTTAATTAAACCTACAAATTCTTATATCGCTTTAAGTGACGATAGACTACATTATGCCATGCTGGATAATTTAGATAGCTGTAAGATAATTAATTATAATTATTCTATTTGTGAAATAATTTCTATATACTCTACAATAAATAATCCTAACTGTGAATCGAAATTATTAACGGAGGTCACATTGTCATTACCTCCCGAATGTAATTCAAAAATTTTATATGGTCAAATTGATATTTGGCAGAAGTTGAAAAATAATAAATGGATTTATGTCAAATCTACATCAAGTAAATTAACGATTAAATGTGATGATAATATTAACGATTACCCTATAGTTGGTACAGGCATTGTCAAATTATCTACAAACTGTATTGGTTACTCAAAAACCATTCAACTAGTACCAACAAAATCTTACTCCTTTATAATTAAGTCACCATTAGATATAAATTTTGATATTACTGTTGATGACTGTTGTAAAAAGGACATATTTAATAAAAGTTTGCCATATTTATCGCCAATACCCTTAAATAAAATCAATTTAGAATCCTTAAGATACGCTACTCATGAAATGGATAGTTTAGAGCAACAATTAAATAATTTAGAAAAAGAATCACATTTTATTAAATATGGACCTTATTATTCTACATTTACATATATTTTAATTGTTTGCATATTTCTTTACATATTTTATAAAACTTATAAGTATTGTAAAAATAAAAATTTATCCAGTTCCGGATGTTGTGTTCAGATATATAATAATTGTTATAACAGTAGAAAATCTAAATCCAAAATGTCGAATTCCTTTGAAATGACGAAGATGATAAAAATTCAATTCAATCATTGCCAAATTATAATGTAATGCGTAAAACCCAATTTACTTCTAATAGAAATCTTAATTTTTAATAAATATTGTCAATGTTATTTTGTATCTTTTTCAATTTTTTATATTTTTATAATTTACTGTTCAATCAATTTACATTTAATAGAAACCTTAATTTTTAAATAAATATTGTCAATGTTATTTTGTATCTTTTTCTATTTTTAATATTTTTATAATTTACTGTTCAATCAATTTACTTCAAATAGAAACCTTAATTTTTTTATAATTATTGTCAATGTTATTTTGTATCTTTTTCTATTTTTTAATATTTTTCTATATAAGTTCATTATTTGAAAATTTTGTTATAGTAAGTTTGTAAAAGTTTTTCCCAAATCTACTTCGCTTATCTTAAAAAAGATAATGCTTCGTCAAAAAGGGGGAGCTGTTATATCCTATCTTCCCACGTAAATAATAATGAATAAGCTCTTTAATAATCGCATTTGATACTTTTGTTATTTTTCCAGTTTTCCATATAAAAATAGTCAGCAGTTTCGTAATTCACACGGGAAGGCTCTAGATATTGTATTTTGCTTATTTTTCAAAACGCCTTCCTTTATAATTTTATTAAATATTAAAGTCAGTTAGACTCGGGACGCGGTCGCGGCAATACAAGTATATTTGGGAAGACCTTAAATATACATCGGTAGTGTAATTTCTGTTGAATAAAGTCAGTGTGGTGAAAAGTAGTTTTTTTTTAAAAAAGACACAAGGGGTGCGCCGCCTAACAGAGCGTCCGCCCGATGTCATTCTCGATTGCATATTTTTTGTTTTATTTACAAACTACACGTTAAATTGATGTTCACATTAACGCAAAAATACAATATAATTCAGTTGTAAATTTATAAATAAACGATAAAATTAACAACAAAAAGTTTCACTCAATCTAAATATTTACTAAACACTTTTAATTACAAGCTCAATATTATAGAGAGCAAAATTGAAAAACTTAGGGAGAGATTCATTCCTAGAAGGATTCTAGAATTATTTTCATAAATAGAAGCTACAAATAATACTTTCTTAGATTTACGCGAATATTCGACATTATAAATGAAACTACCTTTTCGGATTTTGTCGCGGATTTATTTTGATTTTTAGTTCCCGACGTTTCGAATGCTTTACAGCAATCATGGTCACGGAAGAGACTAAGGTATTTGACGTCTCATAGGTTTATATACTTGTTACAGACAGTGCCTACCCACAATTTACAAAAATTTTGAAAATGGCATCAGAGTACCTTATAAAATTTTAATTCTAAACATTTATATTTAAATTTAAATAATTTAAAAATAATTTATAATTATGGCAATATTATTAACTTATTTTTAGCTAGTATTATTATAATTATTATAATTTTTATTTTAATATTAGTTATTCAAAAGTATTATGTAGTGTTGCTATTCTAATAATATGTATATTTTCTTACCTATAAATTGTTTATGCTAAGTTGCATTTTATTATTTAAATTAAGTATTAATTTGATATAAGAAAATTAAGTTAAAATATAAATTGAATTTTGATTATTTTAAAGTATTAAGCAACACTACTGCAAATTAAAAATAATTTAATCAAATCAAATTATGCTTAGATTTGACAGATTCTTTTGAATTATAATTTTTAAAATTTTTTTGAATTCAGATTGAAAGAAAGCTACTGCACGGTTCGGAAGGCAGTTTGTGCAGAGAAGAACCGGCAAGAAACTCTACACTTGCTCTTTTTAAAAATATTTTAACAATATTGCAATACATACAATAATTATATATAATATTAAATTTGACTACTTGTATCAAGATCTACACAGTATGAGCTAACTACATTCGGCTGTCTATTATGATTACTTTTATTAATATTAGATTTTATTATATTAATTACAGGATCCCAAGAAGGTGGTAATACCCAGCCGTCCTCTCTATTAAAGTTAGGATGTTTTTTAATTTCAATTGCCTCGCGAATCATTCTAGGTCGATAACGAGTCTCTTTCGCGAGTATTTGAGTCGCGAGTATAGCTGATGTGAAACACCGTCGCAATACTACATCCGCTGTCTGTAAACATTGTCTGGATCGCCCCAGCCACTATATTTGCTTTGATAACCCTCAAATACTCGCGAAAGAGACTCGTTATCGACCTAGAATGATTCGCGAGGCAATTGAAATTAAAAAACATCCTAACTTTAATAGAGAGGACGGCTGGGTATTACCACCTTCTTGGGGTCCTGTAATTAATATAATAAAATCTAATATTAATAAAAGTAATCATAATAGACAGCCGAATGTAGTTAGCTCATACTGTGTAGATCTTGATACAAGTAGTCAAATTTAATATTATATATAATTATTGTATGTATTGCAATATTGTTAAAATATTTTTAAAAAGAGCAAGTGTAGAGTTTCTTGCCGGTTCTTCTCTGCACAAACTGCCTTCCGAACCGTGCAGTAGCTTTCTTTCAATCTGAATTCAAAAAAATTTTAAAAATTATAATTCAAAAGAATCTGTCAAATCTAAGCATAATTTGATTTGATTAAATTATTTTTAATTTGCAGTAGTGTTGCTTAATACTTTAAAATAATCAAAATTCAATTTATATTTTAACTTAATTTTCTTATATCAAATTAATACTTAATTTAAATAATAAAATGCAACTTAGCATAAACAATTTATAGGTAAGAAAATATACATATTATTAGAATAGCAACACTACATAATACTTTTGAATAACTAATATTAAAATAAAAATTATAATAATTATAATAATACTAGCTAAAAATAAGTTAATAATATTGCCATAATTATAAATTATTTTTAAATTATTTAAATTTAAATATAAATGTTTAGAATTAAAATTTTATAAGGTACTCTGATGCCATTTTCAAAATTTTTGTAAATTGTGGGTAGGCACTGTCTGTAACAAGTATATAAACCTATGAGACGTCAAATACCTTAGTCTCTTCCGTGACCATGATTGCTGTAAAGCATTCGAAACGTCGGGAACTAAAAATCAAAATAAATCCGCGACAAAATCCGAAAAGGTAGTTTCATTTATAATAGAAGCTACAAGTTATTTTGATTAACTGTCATAAATTACGAGTATAACAGAACAGTGGCGGAAAAGATTACTTTTCATATAATTTCCATTATTGCAAACTCTGCCTAAACAGCTTCAAATAAAGCAATGTAATCTATATCTTATCTTCTATATCTATATTTATACTATTTATAAAGCTGAAGAGTTTGTTTGTTTGGTCGAACGCGCTAATCTCAGGAACTACTGGTTCGATTTGAAAAATTATTTTTGTGTTGGATAGTCCGTTTATCGAGGAAGGCTATAGGCTATATTACATCTCGCTACGATCAATAGGAACACCAATGAGAAATGTTGCAAAAACGGGAGAAAAATATTCCTTTTGAGAGCTTCCGTTGCGCTGCGTAAACGGTTAAAGGTATGCAAAAATCATGTATCACGGAATTGTTCCTCTTCAAAAGTTCTAAAAAAAGTCCGCAATACCATATGTGTATCTTTTAAGGTTGACTCGCTGTACCCTTTTTTATGGTAATCAAATTTGTTTTAAGACAATGCATTATTTGCGAAGATGTTTTTAGAAACATGATATTAATCCTTATCCAAATAAATAAGTTATTCATAACAAGTATTTAATTTTGAAGAAAACTGTTCTTGGCATCTTTTGATTTCAATGAATATCTTATGAGATATCATAGTTTTAACATAACTCAAATATTTTGATCACCGCGTCCAAGACGGGCGGACGGGCGAAAGAATTTGTTTTTTCTATCCTTTAGAACGCGAGCGTAGCCGCGGGAAAGGCTAGTGCATAATAAATATTAAACTAAGGGTACTTAGTAACAAACCGAAATTACTGTTTACTGTAGGTATAATAAATTTTATCAATTTTCATTCTTAGAAACCGATCTAAACTATTAATGTTCTGTAATATTTATGGTCTATTATTCCTTCGCGAATTCGTACAAAACCCAAGTTAAATTCATTTTCAATCGACGGAAATAAGTGATGGTAGAGAACGCATTCAGTACATTTTTCACGTCGTCACATTAAACAGATTTACGTTCTGCCTCGACTTCATTACTTAGAGGATTTTCAATTTTCAGAATGTATTAAATAACGAATGTGGTTTTAAAGTACGTACGGGACTTATTCGAACATTTTTCACGACGTCATGTCTGTCTCGCGTCTCCGGTCGCTCGGTACTGGAACAAAAGTTATCACGTTAACAAGATTTATGTGCTGACTGCATCCTGTACGGGCTCGCGTCGATTACTTTAAACTATAATGCATTTGATTGTTGCGCAGCTTATTTTTTAAATATCTTTCAAGTATTACCAAGGAAAATTTAAATACAACATTGTAATAGAAAAATTTTACACGAAATGAAGGAAACAAATAAGATACGAGTTATGAAGAGATAAAATTATAAGCTGTCTCATTTACTCCTTGACCAATTTTTTTTTTGGTCAAGTGATTATAAAAGGTAAGCTATCATGTAAGTAATTACAAATATTCTCCGGCGAAAATACCTCATTATCTTAAAACATTAAAAGGTTTTAGTGATATTGTGCATAAGTAGACATTTTTGAATTCAATTTTATTGTTTACTTTCGATTTATAGCTTCGATTAAGTGGCAAGTGACACTCGGAACATAGTGAATCACGTTTCTTTATCCTGAACTCGTACCTTAACCTTAAAGCTTTGCGTTTCATTTAAATTAGATTAAACTCCTGACTTTAAAATGACAGGTATTGGACAGTATTAGAGGAATTAGAGTAGCCGAAATGACATTAAAATGTTGTCGCATGAAACAGAAGTCTTTATAAGTCTCAGTAACTTTTCCTTTCTTGATTTTTCTATTACTTCCCCTTATAAAAAATATTATCCGCTCCTGCGGGGATATTGTCTGTTATTATATGAAATAGGAGCCTAATATTATTTATTTTCCATCAGCCTATTTTTAAAGTCTTTTTAATGAGCATGGTCCTCCCTGGAATTGAAGTATGCGTGGGGTGCAGTTAAACCAATTAATTATAATAATATATTATAAAGAGATAAAAGCGAGATTCGTATTAGGAATGCAATAGGAGTAAAGCTCTATTCCAATTCTGAGAATTCATTAATATTAACCTGTGGTATTTTTATTGAATGACATAGGCTGTTTTTCATCCGGATATATCAAATGGTTCTCATACGCGGAGTGTAATCAAACCTGAACCAAGCGAGGACGGATCGATGATCGATCATAAAAATTAATAAAATGAAACGTCGCAACGTACAAATAGCATAACATAAAATATATGAATTAAGTTTGTTCACTTAAAACGACTAGCTTTCTTAGCCAGTTAGCAATTATCTTTTAAGCGTATCAATAATTGTTGTTATTCGTAAGAAACTACTCTAATTAACACTGAATATTTCAGAGCTAGTACTAAATATTTTTTTAAATTGCTGTCATAATTTTTCGTTTCTATATATTACTGTAGATTAGACACTAACTATTCTTCTACAGTAATTGTAACTTATCTTATCCATACCTCATAAACTCTCGACACAAAATAATAAAAGAGACTCTAAAGACCATGATAACCAAACCATGGATTACATTATACGACACAGCATCGAGGCTGCGTCATGTATGCGTAATTAATTCGATCTTTAAGCCTATAACCTTCCTTAATAAATCCATAGGTATACAAAAATCGATGTGTACACACTCGTACGTCTGTTCCATGTTGATACTTAAACGGATGGAGCGATTTTGACGAAATTTAGAAGCAATCTTTATATTAGTCCAGTGGGTCATCCCATCCTGTGATTTTTGAACGCGGGTGAAGTACACACAGGCACATATAGTATTTACATTTATATATAACATATTGTATTGTGTATTAATATCGTATCATATCGTACTAGCGTACCCCCCTTAGGAGGAGGAGGAGGAGGTCCCTTTAAGATAAAATGTTTACAAACTTTTTAATATCTTTTTTATTTATATCTAATCAAAAGAATAAAAAATAAGATTCAAGCTTCTAACTTTAAAAATGACGTAATTTCCATACAAACTCTCATACCATATTTCAACCCTTTACAGACTTTTCTTTGCCTTGAAAAGTAGCCTATGTCCTTTTTCGGGCTCTTGATTATCTGTGCACTAATTTCATTTAAATCGGTTCGGTAGTTTTGGCGTTAAAGTGCGACAGACAGACAGAGTTACTTTCGCATTCATAATTTATATAAGTAAGGATTAAAAACATAGAATATCAGAATTAAATAGATAGCGCTGACTAACAGGTAATATCTCAGTCCCACTTATTGTGGGAGGATGAACCAATAGGTTAGAGCAAATAAAGCTAAGTTTGTGGAGCGAAAATAGACAAAGAATCAGATACAGGTAAATAATCCCGCATGATTTGGGCCGAGGAAGCGTTTCTACGGTTATCTCCAAGGCTGGCTCGCAGTGACTCGAGCGAAAATAGGTATGTTTACCCGAACCCAGCAACACAACTCTGCAATTTAATTACATTTAGCGAACCTGATGGACTTATATACCGTTTATATACCTGTGCAAAATAGAGTGCGGTCGTTACTAATATTATATACATGGATATGCGCATATATTTAGACCTGCTTTGTGTGAAGGTGATTTTAATGATAAAGAGTAGGTATAGAGAAGAAAGACAGAGACATATTATTCTACTTTTAATAACAACCAATGACGTGCTAACTGATATAAAATGGTGGTATAAAACACTTATAGGCGTAAGGCGTGGTTTATTTAAGCGAACAAAAGTATTACACATAAACAAAAATTTGATGAAAAAAATCGTGTAATATTTCACAAGGTTCTTTTTAGAAGATTTTAATCATAATATATAAATACTGTTTGATCTACATTTCTTAGAAAAGTTTTACAAAATTCGTTATTATTTACAAAAGCTTCTCGCTTCTCGCGCTCACAACGCGACCTCATGCAATCTATACGTTCTGAAATAAAAGTCAATACTTCGGAAGAGCAAAATACATACAATTTTACATTTGTAATAATGGAGGATCGGGTCTCAACGTCAAATCGTTAAATCACCTATCAAAATCACAAATATATCGCGGCGGCACGACTCTTTCACACAAGATTAGCGCCCAATTCTTAGGTAAACGGCACTTCAAAGGCTATAAATTTCGATGGCTCGTTACTCTCACGAGAACGCAGAAATTTATCGGAAATTAGTTCGAAGAACTCCAACGGGTTGAGAGATAAAGGTTACCTGCAGCTAAGAACGCAGATTTGTCAATTTTAGTTCAGACGTAAGGGCAACAGTATGAGAATTGAGAAATAATGCTTATACCAAGAATTCTCGTTTGATACACGTATTAGCTTATTTGCAATTCAAAGTGCTTTACTCACTTTTTAATTGCATGATTGGTATATTACTGCTGTAAGCTGTAAGCCTAATATTCATATACCTTATAAAAAAATTAGCGTAAAACTATTTTCATGACATTAACGCCATAAGTTTTTTCATAATATATGTATTGAAAGAAAAGAACATTACGCACTTATTAATTAATAGCTTAAATACAATACGAAACTATTATCGCGAACAAGTATTGGGATCGAGGCCTGAATGACCGATTTCCGATAGAGCGCTGAGTTTTCAATCATCAGACAAAAGAAAAGCAAATGAACAAAACAAAAGTAGATTCAACGAACTATAATATTTAGTTTGTGTTTTTTATATGGCGATTTTTTGATTGACTATTTTATATCACCTCTCATATTGTATTTTTAGGATATTTATTTTAAGTTCTGTCCAACCTAGTTATTAATACTGTAGCAGAGTATATGTTTTGAATTTTTATGGCTATCTGTGACTGTATCATAGGGAAACCACTTGACGGATTTTGATCAAACAGACAGCCGGTACAATGTATAGAATACTTTTGAATACAAAAAAATATTTAAAAAAAATAATAGAAAACCTGGTAATTAATAATGCAAGAAATATTATACATTACTACCTGAAAATAATTACATATTTAAATAGGCGAGATTTTATTCGTTAAAATAATCCCCAAAATATTAATATTTGAAATGAAAATGTACGTAAATTCTTTTTACTGTTTAATAAATAATGTTAATGTTTGTACATAAAAAGTTGGCTAAGTGCGACACCGATTCCGCGAATCGAAGTTTCTGTGGAGCTAAATACTGTGTTGATTTTACATTCAAATTGAAATTTTCATAAATTTTGAAAGATATATTTTTAAAAGGTACAGAAGAAGGAGGAGAAATACAATGGACGCTAACGAATTTAGAGTAATTTTTATAAGCACATCCCGTTTGGTGCATCCGAAACTCTTACTTTATCGATTTTGGTATATGAAGATCAAAATTAGTTTAGAAACATTTTGTTTAGAAACACAAAATTTATATTGAGAAAAAGTTATAATATGATGTAGTTTAAAAAAAGTTTGAAATATAATAATATTTCTACAACTATTTTTAAAAATAAACAAGACATGTTATTGCAGCGATTTCGTTTTTAATCTTTATATTAGCCGTATGTTTGTTGTTTTGATAACAATATTGCAAAAACCTGTAGGTACTAGTAGGTTTATATGAAATATAATTGCATTAAAACCTAGCACTTTTTTATTTATCTAATAGATCTAGGTTTAAATAAAATGAAATAATTTTAAAATAATAAATCCATTATAAAAAAGGGAACATTTATTTCCTACATTCTTTTAAAACATTTTCTGTTTGTCAACATAAAAGTAGAGTATTAATTTCAATCAAATTTTGAGTATCAGAATTTCGTTACAAATAATGAATGAAAATTGGATGAACGACTACAGACATAATTCCTTTTTGTGACGATAAAATTACTACGATTTAACACAATATTATTCTTGTTACGTTTTAAGATTATAATATTATATTTTTATTTTTAAATATGTTGCACACAGTGAAAAATAATAATTTCAAATAAGTACATAATAATTCGTGAAATTGGTTTAGATCTTATATCTACTAACGAGCAACATTTCATTTTTATTTTCATAGTTATATGGATTAATACTTACATAACGGTTCTGTTTAAATATTGAAAAATACGATTTAAGGTAAATTATTATAACGTACGATAATTAACCAGTATATGACAATGTCAATACAAAAGAAATTAATTACCAAATCTTAAATATTATAATCACCATGAACGTGAAGTTAGTAAATTCGGAATAGTAAATTCAAAAGGAATGGATAACCGCTTAGAATTTTAGTGATGAGTTTGAAAAAGAGGAAAAAATAGTGACAAACATTGCATTTGTATAATTTCTTTGGTTCAAAGTAATTGATGTAAGCTATAACTGAAAAAAATTCGGATTAAAAAAATTACTCAAATTACATTCATACAAATTACATCGAAACTAACATACAAATATTTTGCGTGTTGAAATTGAAAACATCATCTATACTTCTATATATTTCATGAACTAATCCAAGCAACGAATTTAATGCTGTTAATTAGTATAAATTAGAAAAGGAAATTACTATTTACGCTCTACAACAAGAGCTGTTACTAAAACAAATAACATTCAATTAACATACATACGTACTCTTATTATATTTTAACTTTAATAACTTGACATAATTAGGTCACATACACTTCACACCATACATGTGATAATTATAAATTAAACATTAGACAATTATATTACTTACATCAAATAATTACTCAAATTAGCGATATACTGACTTTAATAAAAAATATATTGTACTGTAAACCTGCAGTGTTTATTACGATTGCCGCAATCAGCCTACAATACTTAGCACATTATATTACATACACTGTCAACAAAAATCAACTAATTAACATAAATAAAAAACTAAATTACAAGTATAAATAAAAGAAACTTCTAATCAAATTAAATTTAAAACTACAGAAACAAGAATGTATATAAACAAAATAAACTCATAACAAAAAGCTTCGCCTATTTCCTTTATTGAAAGTCCATCATATCCCTTATATAGGCTGAATCATAATATCAAAACGTCAACATACAATGCTCGCATAAAATTTTTATCTGCATGTCTGTCTGATAAAAAACTCAATTGTCAGGACTTTCAGTCGTAAATTCCTTCGAAAACGCACTCAAATAAAACGGGATCCAAATATAATTTGTCGGTAATAAAAAAATTTGGCAATAACGTCATTAGTATGCTATCTATCCACACACGACGCCACGTGCCGGTCGTTAAATAAAATGTTCAATATCATTGGAGTCGTAAAGGAGGAGAATGGTGATTGGGTGACAAGTGTACCCTAAAACTCCTTCCAATATTGAAGATATCATTAAATTATATGTGAAATTCTATAACATGAAAGCTCCATGTTATCATCTGCTACGAGCTACGTGTGCTACGAAACCACTACAGACATTAATTTAACCGGCGTGATTATATTTGTCTACGAGTTCGCACAGATAAATACTTTGGATAATGGTAGTTGTTTAAAATAATTATCGCTAATAGTAACTCATTGACGATTTGTGTACAAATTATTTGATTAAGAGATGCTTATGGTAAATTGTTATTGTAGTGTTTTCTCATTGTTGATGTTTTTTACGCAAAAAAATATTATGTATACATTTTTTGCATGTTAGCTAATTCAAATAAGATTTTCTAAATGATTAGAAAATTTTTACTCATATAAAATTTTCATTTTATTTTATATAACTAAGAAAAAGCATTAAAATAAAACTCATATAATATCAGTATCTTTTATATTACGGTAAGAAGATATCAAATCCTTACGTTGGATATTAAACTGGCTCCAAATATACGACAACCCGAGGGACCGTAACTATCAACAATTTGCTGGAACCTATACATACTAAATATATTGCGATCCGTAAATAAAATCAGTGAGATTACCTTTCAGCCCCACAATTTCTCCTTTGTTCACTTCATTTGATAACTCATTTTATTTCTACACTTAAGAGTGTCCTGGCATTAAATTCAGTTCTAATTAAAAACTTTGTTTGAAAGTCAATTCATTCGTGCGAGTCTAATTTTTTTTAATTCCAGCTGTTCAATATTAGTCACATACGAACGCGTGTCATTTAGACGGGTTTAACAATACGATCACTACAAAGGATAACGCGAGTAAGACGATATCGGCTCCGTGAAGCCATAGTCGTGTAGTCAAGGCGGTTTTTGTTCACCGACTGACGTTGGTGTACACGACACATCTGCATTTAAGAAGCCGCTATCGTTATGCGACTAATCGATTGGTCGGAGCGAGTACAACTGTCTCCCATCCCGCTTGCCTCTCTCCCTCTCGGATCGCGCACGCGCAATGCTCTATCATTCTCTTTTAAAAGTGGCGGTAAGTAAATAAACTCGTAAGAGATGTTTTTGAAAGTAGTTAACATCTCATAGAAATATCCATATTTTATTTAACAGAATATTTATTAACAAAAATAAAACATCCAAAATAAATATAAAATATTTGTAAATAAAAAATAAATGTAAAGAAAAAGTAATGTCTTAAGCAGTGCTTAGTGAAGGTCGACGAAACGTCACTTGTTGCGCGGCGACTTTGTTCCGGCGATGAAAAGCCACGCATGCCGCTGCACGCCATTTCCATTTGTTATTAAGCCGGTAATTAATATCAATGTTCAACTTAATATACAACAATTTTAATCTTTATTGATTTTTAACCGAATCATATTTAACTATAAAGTAATTTCATATTGACCTTAAACACTACTAATTTGTTAAAAGCTTTTTCATTACCACATAATATGTTGTCTCTAATATGAAAAAAAAATTATATATAATTTGAACATTTATCAAATTCACAAAATTCAGAAAATATTTTGGTATAAATATATTATTATGTAACACGAGATTTAAATGTAAAAAAGTATTTGAACGAATAAAGCTAAAGTATACCTGAAATGTATAATATTAAAAGCAGCACTCACTTAGCTTTTCACCAAAATATTGTGTTATAGAAATTGATATTCAATTTAGCCACAAGACGGCAAACGGCAGAAGGAGCGGACCGCTCACAAGAAGCTTGAATATTCTCAGTCGAGTGCTCGCAAATATTCTTATAGCCTGCACGTTAACGGACTCAGAATCTAACTGACCTGGGAAAAGCCTTTGTAAAGGTTCCCCGTACAATCTCACTACTCTATATTCACAGCTTCGGGACATGTATTTGCAAAACCTACTTTGGTACACAAAGTGTTTATAATCACAATAGTTCCATAAACAATATTGTTAGAATAAAATGAACTTGCCGTGTTATTGTTCATCAAAATATTTGCTTGTTTCTAATTATAGGAACAAAAAATATACTGATTAAGAAAATAATATGATATTTCATAAATGAAGCTAAATTATGTAATTTTAGAAATTACAACATCATTACTGTGAACGAAGCTTACTCAACGATTTTTCTTTTGTGTTAAATTGTAATAGGGTGGTTTACGCTTTCCAAAAATTGTTTGCACGTCTTTCCACGATGTAAGCCGGATAAAAATGTTTACATAATATAGATATTGATATCTATTGCGGCTATTTATCAGAATCCGTATGAAAAATAATGAAACCATTTCACACGCAACTTTAACGTTTTAAATGGTTGCATTTTAAAAACTAGTAGACGCCCATCTATGATTCATGTCTTTTAATGACGACTACTTCACTGTTAAGTTTCTTCCCACTCAGACAAGTAAATTACACTATGTGCGTATTCACAAGTGCAAAACAGAGCTTCGTTTTATTTCTCACACCACATTCTTTACATAATCTTGGAAGAGTGTTAGAGCATTCGCAAATCAGATTTCAAACGTGAATGTTTAAACAGCACTCTAGCAATTTTAAGTGTAAATGTGTAAACATAAGTACCTATTACAAACGAGTATATTATGTCCTTCATTTCTTTCTTTAATTTTCTGGAAATAATAAAAAAATGTAATCGTAAATTCTTAATTCTTACATTATATTTTTCTTAAGATAAAAGCCCTAAGTAATTTAAAGTTAATTAGTTGAAAAAAGCTGCTTTTCATTATTCCTATATAACTTCGTTTTATGTTTTAAATCTAATACTAATATCCCATAATTAATATGAGCTTAATTCTACATAGCTGGCTTCCTATTGAGTAAAATTGAGGAGTTTTAATTAAATACCTACTATTTAAGGATTACTTAGTTTCAAGCAAGAATAATCGCATTTTATGTGCTATTTTCGTTTTGAAAACAGTTCTATTGAAGATTAATGAATTTATATATTAGTTACTAGCTTTTCACGTGGCTTCGCCCGCGTTTTAACGGTTGGAAACTCTTTTCGAGTCACGCGGTATGGTATCTCGCATAGCTATCGGTGTCCCCCTTGTACGCGGTGATCATTATTTTGTTGCGGAGTTATGTTAAAACTATGATATCTCGTAAGATATTCATTGAAATCAAATGATGCCATAACCAATTTTGTTCAAAATTAAAAACTTCTGATAAGTAACTGATTTATTTAGGTAAGGATTAATATCATTTTTATAAAAACACCTTCGCAAATAATTCATTATCTTAAAACAAATTTGATTACCAGAAAAAAGGTTATATCGATTCAACTGTAAAAGATATATTATCCATATCCATAACAATTCCATTATATAGGTACATGATTTTTGCATACCTATAACTTTAAAATAATTTTTAATTCGAACCAGTAATCCCTGAGATTAGCGCGCTTAAACAAATAAACAAACAAACAAACTCTTCAGCGTCATAATATTAATAAATATTTAAAAAATATAGTATAGAAGTATAGTTTCGTTAAGGCATACTTTTTATATAATGGTACGGTGTAAAACATTTTATGTATGTCATAAATGGTATACAATTTCAATAATAAATACAAACATATGTGTGTATGTATATAATTATATATATTATGTATATAGTATTAATAATGCGATAGTACTCTTATATTCTTTTAAGATAGACAACGTGTGTACGAACTCAGAAAACTCGGATGAGGTTTCATAATGACATTCTACGGGATTCTAAAAACTGTTTGTAAGGTCTGGGTTCAACAATACAGAAGCATTTAATTAATAGAAACGGAACCATCGCTCCATGTATTTACTTGTGACACACATACCATAAAAGTAATACACCTACTTTACTTAGATTTATTTGATACTTAATTTATTAATTAAAAATGCTATTATATCTATTTTTTTTAATATAATATTAATTTGTTATTAAAACAGCTTAGGCAAGATTACTAATTTAATTATAATTCACGTAGAATAAATAACTGTTATAGCCCTGTGGTAGCGCACTCACTTGGAAAACCGAGTGATGCGGGTTCAAATCCTAGGTCACACCTCTCGGTCGTAAGTGCGAGTGCGAAAGGTGAAGTAAAAAGTCATGATTAAACCTGCATGTCCTGATCCCCATCGTATTGAAGGGAGACAAATGCCCAGCAGTGGGCACTCCTAATCCAAAATACTAAAATTAATTAAGTTAATTCATAATTTTCTACTCGCTTTATCTTGTATGAGTTTTTCAATTATAATGTATCAAACTATATGTATGTAGACACAAATATTGAAAATTAGCAGTTATGAAAAACAACAGGTTTGATAGATTAGTTTACAGTCATATTGAAACAGTATGGAATGTACTCAAGGCAATCCTATACTTGACTTTGTCTAGACTGGGACAAATATTCGTGTTAAAGGTATCTTGATCCGATACTTGTATTTGAACACGTAACATTACTAGATTGGAAAAAATCTCGGTACTAATCTGATTCTGTATGGTGGAACGTTAAAAAGGGCTGAATATAATATTTTTCTCAAAATCGTCTTTACTTAAAAACTTTTTAGGAATTTAAATCAATAGTGCCAATTAAAAGAAATACCTTACTTAATTTAAACAAAACATTCAATTTTAACGTCAAAGCTCATTAATTCTAAAAAAGCTTCGACAGTTACTGTGTGTTTAAAATGCATTGTGAATATCGGTGTTTTATTCAGACTGTGTGTCTCGTAGTGGGGTCGGTAGCTCTGGCGGGCTCTTAACATTTAGCTGGGAGCTGTATCAAACGACGCGGAAATTCCCACTTACTCCCTGATTGCCACACTACGGGGGTTAATGATATTGTTGATACGGTAGGCCGAATACATTTTATTTTGCTCACTAACGGCTTACCACTTATGGCTATTCACAGATATTTTTACTTCACGTACATATATAATTATTAAGGCTTGTAATTACCTAGCGTAATTAAGTTCAGCCCAAGCATGAAATATTCAAAGTAGTATAATTACACAATAATGAAAAATAAATTTATGTTTTGTTGACACATTATATGATAATAATAATTTAAATTAGTATTAAATATACCTATATTGTCTCCCACCTCCCGACCAGACGTATCTCTCCCGTGACCGTAATGGTTGTAAAACATTAAAATCGTCGGGAACCGAAAACTTAACTAATTTGCGAAAATTCCGAAAAGATAGTTTAATTAAAACTGTTAAATATTATCATTTAAATCAAATTAAGTATTATACCGTTTTATTTTCTCAGATAATTTTAATTTTAAAACTAAGTTTTACAATTAATTTAATAATTGAATTTACAATCCAATAGAAGGTTTCTAATTATTCTTGCAATTCAGCATAAATTTCTTGGATCTGCCACTCTAGCCAAAATAGTTAAACAATAAAGGTATTCAAACACGACAAGCCATCCACAAATGATTGTTTACAATTCGGAGCTGCGTACACAAAAGACAAACATGTACCTTTAATACTCATGAATATTAATGTATAAAATATAATTTCATAAATAGGTGCATTATTAGATCTGTTTTGAAAGTATTGGTTAATAATATAATAAATTATAAATTATTAAAATACTTAACTTAATACATAATTCTTTGGAAATTATTAATATCTCTCAACTGTTGGACTTAATATTTATATAATTTTTGTTTTAAAACTTACATGTCCCTTCATCTATATTAAATTGCACCGTAAAATATTCAACTAACAATTTAATATAGTACACTGTTTAGTTTAACAATATTGAGGGTAAAAGTTATTAATAATAATTAAAAATATTGAAATATTACACAAAGAACACCTTTTACCAAATTGTATATTTCAACAGTATCAAGAACAAAACATTTTTCATTTAAAAATGTTATAATATCAAATAATACAATGTAAGAATTAATTTCAAACTACGTATATTAAAGCTACAAACTATTCTCTTCTACAGCTTTACAATATAATCATTTTTCTTCTTGGTAAGTAAATCATCGTAATATTGTACACAAATAAATCTATGAAAACTAAAAATCGCAAACTAGTCGTGATAGTGTGAGCACTCGTATCATAAAGTCGTAAACTAAACACTACTTAAGCTGACAGTCGGTTGTCAACCAGATGCTTTAACTTGATTAATAGGCGATTTAGGAGCGCCTCATTAATACACAAGCCGATTCAAAGCCCATAATGCCTTCATCATAATCAAACAAAGAGTTCCGTGATTGATTTCGGTAGAGAAGTTAAGTTTGTACCGCGTTTATTCGTTAAATTGCGTACTTCTTTGGTAACTTGAAAATTGTTGTCTCTTGTAAACGAATATAAACTGCACATACTCGTGGAACATAATACCCTATTTATTTTTATTAGGAACCTGCGCTCCAGATGTAGAAGTAAACAAAATAATAAATAGTTACATATTTCTAAAAATAATTTGATAGTACCAGGATAAAAATTAATTAAAAATCTGAAAATCTCTTATGATTTTACTTAGCAACTTTTCTACTTTAGCAAAAATCTACTCATATGTTGTCATGCGATAAAGATATCCTAAAAAATATTATTTTTTCTAAGAATTCGAGCTTTACTTGCTCAATATTATATGTGAGAGCGTCGAAGCAGCAACTTTATGATTTAGCGCAAGATAGCTATGAACTAGTTGGTTTGTCGAGGAACATGTGTGGGACGAGCTATTTATAATGACTTTCCCCTTGCCACTCTTCTTAATTCATAATTTTAATATTTATTATATATCTCTAGTAACTCACTCTCGCTTCGCTCGGATTCATCTCTAAGTACTTTTTAATTTTTTTGAGCAGATCTCTTATAACATAGTAGTGAAAGTCCTGTCAAAATCTATCAAGCAGTTTCAGAGATAAGCCGGAACATACAGACAAAAAATGTGTTTTCCTAATCAGTACCGTTTATTATGCCATAAAAACTGTTATTTTACTAACAGATACTTCAATTTTAATTATTTATACAGAGATGTATCCAGGATGATTATATAAAAAATATTAATACTTTTAAAATATGTCTTGTAATAATAGTTATTCTCATTATCATTATCGTACTCATAATATAAATTAATCAAAGTACACGGAAACCATAAACAGCAGAGTAATATTGAACAAAACGGAGGGCACTAATGAAATCTTGCGAGCGAGTCTACCTAAATGTAGTGGAACGAACGCACACAATCAGAACGCAAACACGATCAACAGCAAAAACAAAGATTTTGTTATTAGATGTGTCCTAACTAGGAATAAGATTTCTCGTCGTTCTTTTGTTTTAATAAAATATTAAAATAACAAAATAAGTAACGCGACTTTGACATTCCTCATCGTGTTTGATGTTTCCTCCCATTGAGCTGTTGAAATAAAATTTAAACAATGTTAAGATTTTATTTTGCTAGAGCTTTAGAACTTGTGAAGATTGTACGTATAGATAATGTAAATTTCTCATCAAATGTTCGCAATATTTTTGATGGTGTAGACATATTTTGCCAAAGTGGAATGGTGCACGCTCGGTGCTACACTCAAAGTTTTCATTGTTACATCTTAACTTATGCAATATAGCGTCTGCTTCTTTAATACTTTCCACAACGCTCGATTACGTTTAACGGCGCGATTCAGATGAATTTTCTTATTTACTGTAAGCCGGCAGAAAATCGGCTCCAGCGAAATTCTTAGTCGCAGCGATTTCACACACGACACGCTTGATTGAACGCATTTGGGCCTTTATGAGATTCGTTATTAGATTGCTTTTATTTTATTATACAATACAGTATATTACTTTATTGATTGTTATTGATAAACATACAACTTGTAGATACAGCAGCAGTCCTATTAAAACTTCTTGTTATTTATGTTCATATATAATACCGCTTATGAGCTGAGCATTTCTAATGTTCGTTCTTTTTGTTTTAAAAAAATCAGTAAATAAAATGAAAGTCATATAATAAACGAGTTTGAAACCTTGTAAAATTTAAGTATTGATACTATCTAATCTAGTATAAAATCAATTTAATTATTTTTGAATAATTCAATCTATCCAATAATATTTTAGTTTTTAAAATTTCATACTGTATTCATATTTTTTCGTGTTCACATACGTCCATGTGTAAACAGCCAACAGGGAAAAATAAAAAGTGTGTATTCCAGTTCAAAAAGCGTTATCGCTTAAATTTTAAACTCCGGTCGTATCAGAACAATGCGTTCTTGACGCGTTATAATAAAGCCCTTTGTTCGCCGCTGCCCAAAACATGATAATACGATATTGATGACGCAGTATCGGCGCTCCCATATCAATAACCTATCGATAAAAAGACTTTGCTATCATGGTGTAATTTAATTTCAGCCTAAACTACAAGTGGTCATTACCGAGTGCCTATTATATATACAGTTTCTATTGATAAACGTAGTAGTCATCTAATATATAAAAATCCCGTGTCACAGTGTTTGTTATCGAACTCCTCCGAAACGGTTTGACCGATTGTTATGAAATTTTTGTGTATATTTGGTAGGTCTGAGAATAGGTCGTAGGCTATTTTTTATTCCTATTTTAGGTGATAAGGGTGGCCCACTCCAGATTTTTTTACTTTTTATATTTAGACTAAATTTTTATTATAATTTGGCATCAAAAAATATCTCCAACCCAAAATTTTTAACCTTCTACCACCAATCTCTATTTTTTATAGAGATTAGAACGCGGGCAAAGCCGCGGGAATTGCGAGTACTTATTTAATTTGTTCGGCTTTTTAGGTTTTTACGGTTTAACAACTGATTCAACGTCATCACAAAAATATCCCAAAGCTATATTGATATACCATTGGTAGGGATCAATATTGAAAAGTCAGGACAATATTTAAGACGCCTTATACGCTGAGAAAACAAAAATTCACCTCAGGGTAAAGTTATTTGTAGGGAAATTCCCTTAGAGAACTGCTTCATAGATTTCAATGTATTAGATATGGCATATTTATTATGACCTTTTTTCTTTATTGAAATGCTAAAGTCGTAAGTTTTAGTAGTATTAAAGTAATTTATTTGAAGACAAGATTATTTTTTGATATTTTATTAACAGGCATGGATAATAAATAAAATTAAACATATAAATAATTGTTTGAAAGGATATTTAATGCATCGCAATAATAATCTTTTCATTTAAATCGCTTCAAACGCTCGTGAATATAACAGTCTCATTAATTCAACACCTTTGCACACGGAATTCTTCCTTTAGGAAATGGAACGAACCACTCAGTATATTGCCGACACACTATCTAATAACAATTATTATTATTAATGATGGGAAGCTCTAACGAAAGTAGGTTATGGAGACCTATAAATGTAACGTAGCACAATCATGCGTATTATCGATACATACTTTGATACACGTATGTATAAATAAAAATACATAACTCTCGTAGGAAACATTTTTATCGCATAAATAGTATTCGTGCTACAGCGAAGTCAAGTTCAGCTTACAGCTTCACAAAATTGCAACATATTTTCTATTATATTTGAATGACATTTCAGTATATCGGATATGGTATTTCAGTATATACCAATACTTAACCCGTAACACCAGCCAGTGATTAGCACTCAACGATTCGTTATTTATTGAGCGCGTTTCTTCTTGTATTCTATGTTCTTGTATTTTTTTTCTCCTCTTCCTAGTTTTCATCTTCGTAGTCTTCTTTGATCTTATGTTCTAATAATTAAGCAACTATCGGGCCTTCCTACAAATTCTCTTCATATTTAACTCCTCCAGAGTCCACGAACATTTCTGTAACTTTTCATTCATGACATAAATACATTAAGTTTATTTTTTAAACTGAAAGGTTAAAGTTATTAAATCAAGATCGTGCATTGAATATTGAATTTTATTGACAGTCCTTT
The DNA here is from genome assembly GCA_951802675.2 of Boloria euphrosyne. Taxonomy (NCBI): domain Eukaryota; kingdom Metazoa; phylum Arthropoda; class Insecta; order Lepidoptera; family Nymphalidae; genus Boloria; species Boloria euphrosyne. Next base: position 6,667,177 of record OX637878.1, read on the forward strand.
AAGTTAGAGTAAATGTATATAGTAGCAATAAAATAAAATGTAAAACATAAACCACTAAATCGAATTTTCAAATCGAGAAACAAGTGCAATCTCTCGACTTCTATTTATATCACTAGTGTTTCTTCGCTGGCAATAATGTAAGTTTGTTATTGGTATTCTTATACAACAAGTTTTCACAAAAGACATTGCGGCTAAGAGCGGAGTTAGCGCAGAATCTAGAACTGCACTGCTTCTTTTACAATATTTATTATTTTCAGAACGAGCATAATGTAGATGTAACAACAGAAATAGAATAGTTTTAAATGTTTAATTGTATAGTAGCATATTTTTTACATATGTTATATGTTTTATTTGTTACTATAGGCAAGTTGAAATATATAACACAATGCATGTAAGTGCATGTGAGTCAAAATAACATGTCCTCAGAATGTACCTCCTTTTTTTGAAGGTACTCATACTCGATACGATAATGAACAGGATTATAGTAGTGTGATTTTGTATTATAGATCTTTTAAGATTATACTTACATCTATGTTTTATTTTTTACTATTGAATATAGCAATTTTTCAATAGTCCTATCGGATAATTTCGAGTGGAAAGTACGTATAGTATCATGCACTGATATGTTTATTTTCAAAAAGTGGTACTTGTTACAAGAGTCTTCTGTACAGTGTTTATAATTTGTAATCAGAATGCACCCTCTGTTGGCACATAAAAACACATTCAACCCATTTCGAGATTTCCCTAAAGTTAACATACAAAATCTATAAAAAAAAATGTAGCTTCATTTTTTTTTTTTATTGGATAAATGGATAGATGGATTTGAAAACCGATTATAGACCATTTTTGTTATCATTAAGATCTTTATAAAATCAGAATTTTATAAAGAAATTCAAAATCAGAATCAGCTAAACATTATTAGTCGAACTTGAATTGATGATTCCAGTACTATTGTAAATGTTAATTCTTTGGTGGTGATACTAAGCCCCTAATATGTGAACCTGACTGGCACTTCACCCATTTTTATATTTGCGGTTTGACCGAACATATAACAAACACCACATAACTATTAACCATAGTGTCCGATCCAATTCCTATAAATTTCCCGGAACTACAGGTACGTGAATGAATAAATATAAATCTAAATTTTATTTATAAAAACTACCCTTTATAAATTTCAAAACTACAATTAAAAACCTCAGAATCACATCATATTTTTCGTGAATTTGTATTTTTATTGGCGTGACTTGCAAATTTTCGCAATTGCACTAACCCCTGAAAAAGATATGAGCAGTTTGGTGTAAATCCAACTTCCGGGCTTTCTGCCAACACTATTCGCACTGCAGAAATATGAGGGATCTATAAAAATTGTATAACATAGTTTTCAGTACTAGGTATAAGTTATTATACAAAATCACTGTTATTATTTAAACATAATGGTAATAATTAATTAATTAAATTTTAGTTGTCGTCTCTTAAGACCCTTTACAGTTTTTTATACTCGACTAATACGATTGTATAAGTTGATAGAGCTTCACTTTTAAGAACTCGAGCAGAAGTTGTATACCCGGAATGTATGTATATATTTTTAAATATGTTCATCTGTATTGTTTTGTTTAAATAGTATTTTATTGTTAATCTATGAATAATATGGTATTTAAAAAATATTCAAATATATTAAACAAAAAAATATCTTGTGACCGTTGTGTAGAAATATTTATAGTACTCGTATATGCAACTATCCATCCATGTATCCAACTTTATGAAAATGTCATAAATATATTTTACACGTAAAATATTCAATATATTAAATTAATAATTTTTCACATTGTACGAGTATAAAAACAACAATGCAATTTCGTTCAGAGTCCTCAAGTGTAAACTTTTAAAATATGTAGTTATCAAGTTTTCGTTTATGCACTTTACAATTCCTTTTGGAAGGCACTATTCATGAATTTTAATTAAATTGGCCGAGTGAAATATGTGGCGTGTACAAGAACAATATCAAAGAAAATATTTTCTGCTTCTAAATTTTGTTCGAATGAATAAATCATAAATTTGTTTAAGCATTAAATCAATAACCATAGAGACCAGCAGATTTTTACATTTCAACAAAATTTCTTAGACGAATCTACTGTATTCTGTATCCGCTGCAAGTCTTAACTCAAATAACTGTATTTCCACAAAAGTTCTTCAACGCCTCGATGTGAACATAACATGATTTATGAATTTAAAATTTTGCTTCGAAGCTGTCTAACTACATAGCAATAAAATAGTTCGTAACTGTTACTGAAGCTCCTACTAAGCTTTTCTGTATCACAATACAATATTATATATTTTTTTATTATATTCACTTTTATAATATAGTAAAATTATTAAATAACACATTTTGTTATGTGACGACGCTATCTTTTGTTTAAATTTTTATTTTGGTACTAAAATCTATAAGTCACATCCGTAGAGCTATTTATATTTTTACAGTGGAAATTACGAGTATAATAAATAAAAACGATGAAGAGGAAATAAACAAAAAAAATAAACAAAGGGCCCTCCCTAATTGCAGTTCAAACGAAATTCAAAAATATGAAACTCTGTTTATTGACAGCTTGACGTTTAAGATAAATTTTAGATTAACGTTAACTTTGAAGAACGTAATGCTTGAAGCCATTAACAAGAGAATTGAATTGAATTGAATTGAAAGAACGTAATGATTTGCAGGTACATATAACTCAAAATTATAATAAAATTATTTATATTTAATATGCTGCTTGATTTACCTAGTTACTTTTTCCGTATAAGCTTTCACACCCTATTAAACCCTTTTAACCTTTTTATAAATTATAAATTAAGTTAGAATAAAGAACTCGAAACAATTGACATACTCGTACATATGTCCTATTATTGTAGTTAATGACTTCGAAAGCTTTGAAAGGAATTGTAAGATCATCAATAATTCAATAAAAAAGTTAAGCACGATGCATATTTGTTCTATTTTGAATACAATTTTTTAGATGATGAACGTAGCTTTTTAGATCCTGACATATACACGTAGTTATTTTTAAAATATAAAATGCATAATGCAATGGTAAATTAATGCGTTCCTTATATTATGTAAACCTGAGAAATTTCCACAAAATTGTTATTTTTTTTATTATATCTTTTTTTAAACGTTGTTATTGGTAGGGAACGTCGATACTTCATACTCATACATTCACGAAGATTCAAATACTTTTTGTATTGAACTATTCTTCATACTTTTACGAGTGGTCTTCTAAAGTAGGATTAATTTTGCTTATTGATATTTGTTTGAAAAATATGATAATACATTATATGATATTAATAATATCGTTATAAATATTTATAATTTGTCATCAGCCCTTTTCTTAACGTCCCACTGCTGGGCACGGGCCTCCCTCAGTACGAGGGGGATCAGGCCATATTCCACCGCGCTGGCCTAGTGCGCGTTGGCGGACTTCACATGTCTTACGAAAACTTGCTAGGTTTTCTCAAACATGCAGGTTTCCTCACGATGTTTTCCTTCACCGTAAGACAAGTGGTAATCAGGATAGAAAAGATTCGCACATGAAAATATCAGAGGTGCGAGACCAGGATTTGAACCCGCACCACTCGGTTAACGCGTTACCGCTGGGCTACCACTGCCTTATTTATAATTTATTTATATTCAAAAATTATGTTGTAAAATAACATCCTGAAGCTTTTATTAAAGCAATTTTCGTGTGATACTCTTATTAGGAATATTCATAGAACAACGACATCTGTTTTGTGTACATAACACTAAAATGTCGCAAAACATCTTCTCTCTAATACATAAAAATCTCATGTCACAGTATTTGTTATCAAAACACTCCGAAACGGATTTTTATGATTTTTTTAATGTATATTTGGTAGGTCGTAGGCTATTTTTTATGGTGATAAGGGTAGCCCTCTCCAGATTTTTTATTTTTAACCAAGTCTTTATTTTGTACTTTTTTATGATTGCTTTTACCGATTCCTTTTTTTAATAGTGATAAGAACACAGGCGGAGCCGCGGGAATTGCTAGTATACCTATATTTCCTTTTATGTACTTATGTAACTAACAATTACCTGTTAATTATGCCCTGGAATTAGTGATGTATGTATAATTCATCATCATCATCATCATATTAGCATATAAATCCAACACATACATACAATAAATAAATAAACACAGCACCAACTAGTTTCATGGTAAACTACGAGGCTTGTCTTTTTGACACCAGATAGTTGGTAAACTACACGTATTACTTACATGCACACGTACACATACACACGTACTGACATTCGTGCTCATCACTTATATGAATGTTTCCTGCACGCCTCGAACCCGCGACCGCTAGCACAGCAAATAAGGCCACTACAAACTTATTTAGCATGGCGTCGATGGAAAGAAAATTTTACTTTTTAAATTAAATATTACTGATGCTCATTAAATTTACCTTAAATTTAATTTTTCACATTAACTAATAATAAGCGATACTAGAAAAACTCTAATAAAGCTAATTTCGAAATTTTTCAAAGTAACGTTAAATTAATATTAGAGGCAGGTGCGCCGGCTCGTTATGAGAGTATTTCATAATTATAGCAGTCGCTAGGGGATACCTAAAGCGATGGGTCTTACAAAGAACAATTTGCACGTCTGCGGAAAGACTTTGGGTTTTAAAAATGACGCTTTTTACATCCTCAGCAAATTTATTTGACGATGTTTTAGTATTGCATTTTTTATCTTTACAGTATAGTCATTATTATATGTTGTGATATTATTATGTTATAACTTAAAAATCTGTCGACAAATGTTTTCAAAATCGTTAACCAACGATCGTTCGTTACAGACACAATTATTTTTAACAAAAAAACAAAAACCGACTTCCAAACTTAATAAATCTAAACTAAAAAGTAGAAAATAATACTTTTAAGGACTTTGTTAATTTTGGAGTCGGTGCCAGCCAGATTATGTTTACAAATTGATAGATTAATCAAATATGTATCTATTTAGGGCTATTTTGCTTTGGCTGGCACCGACTTCAAAATTAACAAAGTCCTTAAAAGTATTATTTTCTACTTTTTAGTTTAGATTTATTAAGTTTGGAAGTCGGTTTTTGTTTTTTTGTTAAAAATAATTTATTTTTAACTTTTTTGCGGAAAGTAGATACGTATTGTGTTAATGACTATAAAAATTTACCTTCTATTATGAGGTAAACCTAATAGCCTGAAAGTATACAACTATCCGTTCATAATTGCGTATTATATTGAAAGAATTTTCTTTAAACTGCTAACCGTTGAGGAGTTGTACCTTCCATCATCAGTTACGGTACGTGACTCAAATATCCATATAGCCTATAAAAGATTCGGCCGAGCATCGTTAATTTGCTCCTAAGAATTGAAGAGTTCCGGTACTTTGTCATGGATCCCATCATCAGAACCTTACCAAACTCTCATCAAACTACCCTTGAAGTATACCCTTTCCATTAAAAAGGAATCATCGAAATCGGTTGGCGTGATATTGAGTTATTCGTCCATTTGTCGCGCAAATACTTAATGCAAATTTAAGACTTTTATGGTTTTCTCATGGATGCCACTATCAGAACTGGAAAATATTAAAATGGGACCACATGGGAAGCACTACCTTTCAAATAAAAAAAGAATCATCAAAATCGATTCACCCAGCGCAAAGTTATGAGCTAACAAACATAAAAAAAAAAAAAAAAAAAAAAAAACAAATACAGACGAATTGATAACCTCCGCCTTTTGGAAGTCGGTTGAAAATAAAATTTTGAAAGTACAAATAAAATGAAAGGTACAAAAAATATGTACATAAACTTTACCGACTTTTAACCCTTAAACTTCAAGCTGATTTTAAGCAATTAGACTCGATTTTAAAGTCTCCTAAATTTATTATTTTCAAATCATAAAGGTCAGCAGCTTAGTTTTCAACATGTCTCAGACATGGTTGGGACATGGTTAATGTAATGATCAAGTTGTATAATTATCTTATATATTTTTTAATAAATTTTCTTTATACTTCATTACTGTGTAATGACCAGGTAAAGAAAAAAATTAAAAGTTAAGTTACTTCAAAACACCTCAATTCCTACAACTCACCTAGGCATGAGAAAAGTAACAGATATATTATATACAAAAGTTGCAAAATAGTAATAAAATATTTTAATACTGGTATGGGAATAAAAAGCAATAAAGTTATAATTTTATATAGGTAAATGAAAATAATAGCAATTGAATTAACATATTCTGCCCATAAACCATACATACTCACGTCCACAGCGGCCAATAACTATACATCACTGTAAAGTAGACATAACTTAAAATTTATTCATTCATTACATCCCTGCTTTAAAGCGCTTAATTGAAAACAGAATACGAAATGAACAATACGATATTAGTCGGGTATACAATAACAGGGCGCTATACGTGTTACTAGATGACACTCGGCTCATGGATAGATACAGATACTGCACTAGATTACACAAGTAAATTGTTTTAATAATATCTACTACGGAGTTCTAAAGAAAAACAAAAATTACACTAAAACTATTAAAATTTTAGTCTCTCCCGTGCCACTATTCTTGTAAAACATTCAAAGGTTCTAAAAAAGATGGACCGTATAGAATTATTTTAAATTGTTATTTAATTTATAACAACGATAAACGTATAAGCATTAATATTAGTCTCACTAAATTTCTTTCAGAGTTCTTCAAAGGTTTGAGGCTTCTTTTTTCAGAACTGGTAGAATACTCATGACGTTTAGTTAAAAAGTATAGTTTAATGCTGAATAAATACATTTGAACTTTAATTTCAATAACATTTGCCTACTGCCCACTATTTAAATTTGCGTTATACAGTATACTCGTAAATAATGCGCACATTACACAGTATTTACATTTAAAATAAATCGATTTAAACCTATTACATAATAATAATTCATTACTCCAAACAGGCAAAATTTAATTTTGATTTAGCGTTAGCAAAATAAAGCTTTTTAATTAAAATCAAAAAGTTCAAACAATAAAATACAAAAGAATTGGAAATGTAAACACAATGTATTGTTCTGACATGTTGCTTTAATCTACTAATTAAAAGTAAAATATGACAAAATCATAAAAGAAGCTATAAAATCCTGAGGTTGATACCTACGAGTATCCATTTCATAAACATAAGGTGAACTTACGTGCACATTGTTGACATTTTACGAGTCGTAAACAGTGTTTACCTGAATTTATTCTGCTGTAAACAGTAAAAGCATCCAGTCGTCTTAACATCTATACCTGTAATAAAACTGTAAAGATAGAAAGTATACATATGTTCGGACTAAGCTTCAAAGTTATCCGTGGGCTTAAACAAGAGATAAAAAATCTACGAAGACCCAAAGCCAAACTTTGTACTCGTATCTCATAATTTAAATGATATTTCTAGTTTTAAATGTGGACACAGTATTTTTACAAGAAAAACAATATTTTAAATAAAACAAACCCATGTTACCTTTCAAGTCTTACAAATTGTAATTGTTAACGTATTTCTTTTTGACATTCGAGTTTCGACACTGTATGTATATGTGTGTTTATGGCAGCTCAATAGGTTAGTATTAAAGAATTAGAAACTAATTAAATTGCAACAAAAAAAATGGAAATACGTATAACCTACTTCGTAGTGGCAACAATTTTATCGTGTAATGCATAAATCAAGGCGTTGTTTCTTATTTTTATAGCTTCCTTATATGGCTTGTATTTATAATTTACGTAACTAGACGCTATTACTACCTATGTATTATAAAGATACACAAAAATATAGAAATACTGCCACAGCACGCTTAAAACTAACACAAAAACCACCCTGCGGCAAGGTGGACTGATGAATAGAATAAGGTGGCAGATGCGAGATGGATCGTCCAGGAGTGACCGGGGTTAAACTGAAAAAAACGGGGCATACAAACTGAAGGTTATTTATTCAGTGAATGAAAGCTGAACACATTATTATTATTGGGCAGAAAAATTAAAATTAAAAATAAAATGAATTTATTCAAATAGAAATTTTATCACTCACATCAGTTTTAAGATGGAAATGAAGTGTAAATAAATTAAAATCATCATTAATGGTAACGACTATATTTCGTTTAATGTAACGATGAAAATATAAGCATTTTTCTTGCAATAGCCGTCTGAAATGTCCAAAATTTACATGCCCAATTTGTACCATTTGTAGCATTTTGCAGGAGTACAGGCGTGACAAATGAACGACACAGAAATTAGCGCTGCGTCTATACATTGGCATGTTTCATCACATTTAGTGGCTTATTCCAACATAGCCAACAAAGGGTTGTAGTCAATTAGCCATCGAAAACACTACGCGACGATATTTAGACGTAGGGCGGGCACTATTTGTCATTAATTTGGGGAACTGGGTGACAGAAATAGGGGCGCGGTTCGAAGCCAATTAGAACATCTATTACGTAGTAATGTGTGTAATGCTTTTGACAACTACATATTATTTTCTGGCATGTCATGGTCGTTTCGCAGCTTTGTACAAGATTTATTGTTTTACTTGCCACTGACCGTAACTCGACTTGTTTACAACTGTATATCAACAGCAACATTGTTCAAAATTGTGTTCTTTTATTCGTACGTAGCTATAAGTATAATCACTTCTCACTTAAGCTCAAATGACATTAACAACATACTTTTTCTTTTTTTTTCAGTACCTAAAAAGGATGACGAGTTATTAAAGAAACATAGTCATTTTATGTTTAAAAAATATATGGATGACGAATATCTTTATATAGGTTTTAATAAGTCATTAAACAGTAGCATATATTAAAAAAATAATTACATATAATAAGTAGACTATTGAATATAATGATAATGAGATTTTATGGATTTACGATAGTGAAGCGGATCATGTTAAGATTACGCTCATGTAGACTCGGGCAGTTTTAATTTAATAACTTAATGAAAGAAATATTAACTACCAGTAATAAATTACCATATATTGTATTCAGCTTTAAAGCTGGGGTTTTGAACTTTTACTCTGATGGAGATCATCTCCGGATTATAATAAATATTTTCGTGCTTTTCTTTATTTATTGATTTGAAACGTAATTTACTTGTGTATGACGATGTAAACGATGCTCTCTCAAAGGTTGTCTATTGGTTTGATTCGAATAATTTATTATTAAATAACAAAAAAACAAAATTAATAAAATTCACAACACCTAATGTTAAACTTGTTGATAATGGTGTAGTATTAGGCGGGGAAATATTAAAACCGGTACAGTCTACTAAATTCCTAGGTATTATCATAGATTCGAAATTGCGGTGGGATCTCCATATTGAGGAGCTAGCGAATAGGCTTAGCTCTGCAGCGTTCGCGGTTAAAAAAATTAGACTTATTACTGACGTAGATACAGCTCGCATAGTATACTTTAGTTATTTTCATAGTATTATGTCATATGGAATCTTATTATGGGGAAATGCAGCTACCGTTAATACAATTTTTGTCCTGCAGAAAAGAGCTATTCGTGCAATTTATAGTTTAGGTCCTAGAATATCATTAAGAGATAAGTTTAAAGAAATAAAAATATTGACTGTTGCCTCTCAATACGTGTACGAAAATGTTATTTATGTTCATAAAAATATACACGAATTTCTCGGGAATTGCTACATGCATACCATTAATACTAGGAGTAAACATAAACTTGTAATGCCTGTGACTCGTTTACGCCGAGTCAGTAATTCTTTTTATGGTCAATGTATACGCTTATACAACAGGATCCCAGAAAACGTTCAACAAGCTCCTATTGCCAAATTTAAAAAAATTGTGAAAGAACGTTTGTGTAGTAAAGGATATTATTCGATTAACGATTTTTTAGAAGACAGTACGCCTTGGGAATGATGTGATCGCCTCCAGGCTATTTCAACCCATAGAATTATTGTTCATTTCGATTTTCATTAAAAAAATATTAAAACAGACAAAAAAAAATTAGTCCCGCTGAGTTTCTTTCGCCAGTTCTTCTCAGGTCAGTGGCTTCTTCTTTCCGAACTGGTAGTAGACTCATGACGTTCAGTAAAAAATTGTAATAATTTTATGCTGAATAAAATATTTTGAATTTGAATTTGAATATTACTATAAAACACACACTATTTTAACTGTTATTATTCTCTATGCCACCTTGTTGGGAACTCCTGCTATAAAGTTTATTGGTTAAGCTATTACAAAAACAAATTTCTAATATCAAACATAAAAATTGCTTAGTAAACCTTATTAGCAAGTATGTTTCCTGGCAAAAATCCTCGGAAACATTAAGCTTGGAACTCTTTATTTAATTCGTGTTTGCATTTGATTTCAGTAATAATGTATACTTTGCTTTATGTTTGTAGAGTTCAATTTTTGAAGGCGTCGGCATTTTACAATACAAAAATAAACCGTCATTAATGAATTTCAATATTTTGAGAAGTCAACAAGTTGACGTTATTAGCCTAAAAGGGAAGAAATGCCTCGAATATTGACTATATGCTTTGGTAATATTTATCTTAAATATTTCTTTACTTTAAATACCTTTAATTAACTGAGATCTAGGATAATTTGCAGCATGTTTTTATTTTTTTTATATTCTTAACATACTATAAATGTTAAGAATACAAAAAATAACAACTTTTGGCAAACTGGGAAATTAGCAGTTCCTCAATTTTTCGAAATATAAGCACCTATTTTTTTTTTTGACTACGAAACATGTGTCTGTCGCAAAATTATAGAATTAATTCTAAAAAATAAATAAAAAAAAAGTTATTTTGTTTTTTAGAACGCACTAATCTCCATAACCACATTTTCCGGTAAGCTTTTTCGCATTTTTTAAATAAAGCGCCCCTAAATAAAGTAAATAATTATTGTGATTACAAAAATTAAATAACATATTTAAGGAGTAGACAGACTACTGCACATTAATGTTAATTACAAAATCAAAGCTCTGCTGTTTTTTTAATTATAAAATGTAATAATTTGCATTTAAAAATGTTCACTGAAAGCCAGAGCTATTAATTAAAACCTGTCTCGTTCATTAACAAGCTCTGGAATTACGTCTCAAACTTTCATTCTAAGTTATAATGAAATTAATAATGTCAGATCAATCATGGTTTGATATATGTCATTGATACAATGGATATTTTTATTAAACTTAATTTAAATGATTAAACTCATACGAAATGCTAAGAATTTGAAAAAAAAATATCATCCAGCTACATATTACTCTCATAACAATGTATCTGAGTGAGAAAAATTGAAGCAATTTTCTAGAAAGCTGTTCTTATTATAAAATACACAACTGTGTACAAAATTGTACACAAAAATGTGTATTACAATGTTAGAATGTAATTACTTTGTATTAAATTTCATAAATTAAAAGATAATACTTGTTTACATAACAAAATTAGTACTTACTTGTCACTACCTTTTTTAAAATATTAAAATGAAATTTTTAATTTGTTGAAAGCTATAATTAATGAGGGGAGTGTAACAAGGGACACATTATAAACATTATTTTCACGAAGAAATTAAAAACGAGCTGTCATTTCTATTTCCATTTGCCTAATGGACGCTCATGTCTCGTGGGACTCTTGCACCAACCATCATCACTCTGAAAGTGTAAAACGACTGAAAATGACCTTATAATAATAATATATAATTCTTCGTCAACTTCATAGTGATTTTATTGAATTTATTCACCTTTAAAAATAATTATTTAGGAACTCGTATGATGAAATATTAAAAGCTGGATTGTATATTGGCATATAAAACCAATAACTATAACGAACACGTTTAAATTTAAAGAATGTGGCAATTTTAGCGAGCTATATGCAAAATATTAAAATAATTAATGACCTATTTGGCTCAGTTGCATCACTGTTCGCCTGCCAAGCTATGTAGCGAATCGCCTTCGTGGTAAATTGCATCATTTGAACTGATTTTTTGCATGTATTATGAGGTACCACGAATAATAAAAAGATAAAAATTTTGTCTCACAAAAGTATCTCATGAAATATTCCAAGTCCTATTTTTTGCAATGAAAAATATATAAACTATCCATCGGAGTATTTATTAGTTAGTCAGTCAAATTATGAACGTAACTTAAATTGCGACTTCTTTTGTAATTATTATACCACCTATTGAATTCAAATTCAAAATTCACAAAATGACTTTTATTACTAACTAATCACTAATATTAAGTTACGAGGCTTGTAGCATATTTGGATCACTATGGTATTTTTAATGGACTGATTAATATTAATTAATATAGTACTTATAGTCTAATTTTTTAAAAGAATTAAGATTTATTGATTCATCATATATGATAGTGGAAATATTATATTTATGTCGTGAATAAAATTATCACTTATATTTCCTATACTTTCAGATCCGTATTGATCTGTAATATATATTTTTTTAATATGAAAAAGTATTTTATATTAACATCTAGGAGCTTAGAGAGTAAATTAGGCTAGAACTAGCTAAGCTGCTAAGACGAAAACCACAAGTAACTATACATAACTAGTGCAAGGACAGGTAACAACTGAGGCAATGTTGTTACAGACTGTTACACTAAAGTTATAACCGTAGAAATAATACACGATACACTGTTAAGTATACGTAGCTTTGTTCATGGAAGATAGACAAGTAATGTTAAGCGTTTGTTAATATATTTTTTAATATGGGCTTTACCCATATAATAATTAAATACATCACGATGTAAAATAATTAGAGGTCGCTTTTAAAAAAGTACTCAAATTACAGAAGAAACTGATTGAGGAAAAGTTGCAGTTATAACTTATAAAAAACCTGATCTTTTATGCCCTACAATGTTTTCTATATAGTATTTAAGTTATATAACTTGACTTCACTGAATTAACTGGAAAAACTAAATTAACTGGAAATAGTAACTCCTGTACGTTAACCACAGAACCATACATATCCTGGATAGAACAGAGAAGTTACGTCCTTTGAAAAGGGTAATACAAGACCCCTCGACAATGATTAAAACGTTTCAGTTAGAATTATTGTGTAGTTGATTAAACCTGTTTGGAAAAATAACTGAAATTTATTTAAATTCAGGTAAAATAAAATGTTATGTTTAAAATATAAATATTGGACTTATCCCTTAATAAATTGTTTTTATATTTTTAAATCACTATCTACAATAAGTAACTATATAGATGTTAGAACGTGCAAATGTTACAACTAATACATAAATGTACCTCATTTCAATTTTGTATTAAAATATAGTTTAGTCACCATACATTTATTTATTTTGTAACACAAATACTTTATATACTCGTACAATATTATAATATTACATATATGCAGGGTTTTTTGTGGGGGCAAGCAGTGCCCCCAAAGGGAATATCGAATATATAAAAAATAGTATAGCTATTTTTGATTGAAAACTGAAAAATTAAAAGAATTTGAAAAAAAAAGTGATTAGAATTCCAAACACAGTGGCAAGGGGTGGGGGAGGGTGTACAAAAATGATGGACTTACTACTTTCGAGAATGCATTTAGCATGCCCCCGAAAAAAAGAGGAAAAAAGGCCTGCATATATGTATAAAGGTGTTGTTATTCAAAATGTAGGTACGTTCTTTTAAATCAATCTACCACTATGAAACTACGCACAACCACAGAACTTAATAATATTATAGAAAAGTCTTAGCAAGGCCTCTCGATAAATTACTCAATGACCGACTGGCTTGTGGCAAAGTCACTTCTCTCTAAAAGTTCAATTGTTCCACATCGTTTTTCTTCTTTATGGTCGAATCAAGACCAACATTATAGAAAATAGAAGTTGGAAATTGTTCGATTGCATTTTCCAAATTTTATTAATCCAACTATTAATTACAAAATATGTAAAATGTAGTAGTAACCTATCTAATATACACAGGTACACATTAACAGTTGTTTCTATGAGGGATCCTATTATCAAAAGAAAGACCTCGAAGAAAATTATATATAAGAAGATACCAGCCCACACAATTTAAATTTCAGCCAAAATGTTGTTGCCGAGTCTTTTGAAACGTAAGTAATAAATGTGGTACGTACTGAAACTTTGCTATTACATCCTGTTTGTCGAATTTTTCATATATATTACTGGCATCGCAATAACAAAACGAATTCGGGGCCGTATGCTTATAATATATACTTGTCTCTTAACATACGGCCCTTATCATAACTTTGCACGAAAAAGGAAATAAGTTTATGTGCGATATAAAAATAAAATGACTAACTACATAAATTAAAATATCATCGTGGAAAAGCTCAAGATAGAGCTCAAGAGAAAAAAGTTCGGGAATGCGATGAAATCTCTACTTTGCTTTCAAAAACTTTTCCTTAAATTCACCGTAGGAAATTGTTTTAAACCAAAATTAATATTACTTTTTTAAAATTTCATATTCATGCAAAAATTAATTTCATTTTTTAATTTTATTTTTGATTAGGCATTATTTTTTCCCCATCGTCAAGATAGAGCCAATAATATGACGCCTAACTTCATTGTGATTACTGCTATTATGAAGTAAGTAGTTGTGAGTTAAATTGAGAAATTGACAGAGTTGTATTTAGTTAGCATATTTTCTATACTTTTATATTATTGTATTACCGATAAGGATGCAAGTTCAATTCACGCCTTATATTGCCTTTAATTATTGATATAATTACCAATTCGCATTAAAATAATGACTATAGCTACCACAGATTTTTTCACAATTCTTATAAAAATTGTTATATATTATGATACATACAATGATGATGATTTAAATATTAATTTAGTCTATATCTCATGAACAATACAGATGGTACTGACTATAACAGGTAGCAATAGGGGAGGATGCCTCTGACAGCTTATTAGAATTAGTCATTGTTCTGACATTCGCTTATTATATTGAAGTACAAGGTATAAATGTTTTTGACTTCATTTTTTTTCAAAACATTTTTATTATAAAAGAATAGAGAACCTGTGTGCTTACTCTTCAAACTAATTTCAATTCTAATCTAATGCCAATACGATTCCAATGTCAATTTTGAAGTCACGTGATTCGGTACTCTTGAAAACAATATTGTCAACATTGGATTGAAATTGGGATTGCCCCGCGATTATTTTGTTAAGAGTGAAGTTAGCTATGTTACGGGCCGCAATAGTGTCGTTCTTCTTATTATGATAAACCAGTAATATGGCTTTAAAATGCTTTATCCTTTCAAAAAAAGTACTCTCACTCAAGAGTAGCGTTTACGGTGCGCCAAGCCCGATCCCGATTTCACTTAGTTCCCCAAAATGGACACGCAATTTAAAAACAATGTGGCGCTAGCGTCCAACTCAAGAGTACGAAACGTCACAATTCCAATGTCGATCGATCGGAATTAAATTCAAGAGTAAGCCCGCTGATGTAATATTTTTGAGTTGTTTGATTTTGTAATATGTATTTTTCATCATCTGGACGTTACTATTGATTGTACTTTCATTTATTTAAGCGGAAGCAATAATCTATCTTTACTATGACTTTAAATGCGTAAATGGGTTAATTATCCAAAAACAATTATTCATTTTTTTTGTTAATTGCTCCATTTGTTTCGCCGCACCTACTATATTATTATTATTAGGTATATTACACCTACTATATTATTGACTACATTACACTGAAGATTGACACAAGCTGAAGCGAGCGCAATCGTGAAGTGAAAGTTTATACGAAACGTAAAAAGGTGTCGTAAAACGAACGAACAAAAAAAAATGTCAATTAAAATATCAATAGAAATAAAAATAGTAAATAAAATATCTTTTATATATGTACATAATATGTGTATGACTACATTATGAAATAATATTTTAACTTAAAGCATAATATATACGTTTACTTGCGTTTACCATATTTAAATCCCAGTAATTGATTCTATAGCACTTTACCCGTTTTCATTTCCTGCGAATTTAAATAATTAATATGAAAACTTTAGGCGAGTTGATGACGCTTGGTTAGACGAGGTTGTAAGTGGCCGTGTATGACATTTCAAAAATTAAGTGTACTTACTGGGGAAGGGTCATTGAGGTACCATTCCTAGTGCTATTTACTAACCAACTTTTTTAACTTTACTCTCTAAAAATGTTTTTGTACAATTTTTATTTCTATGTTAAATTTCGAAAAAAGTCGATTTCGGTATGTTTTCAAAAAATGTATAATATATGTGAATAATAATAATTAAATACTCATTTACTTAAAAGGTACGCCGAGTTTAAAAACACTTTAACGTAAATCAACATTCAGCAATGGGTTATTTAAATTTTTTGTCGCAAAATGTAACCTACCTCTTTTTAGAAATACGTAGGTATATACCACATTTATTAAAAAATAATTAATACTTGTATTGCATGTACTGTATGACAAATGCATAAGTACCAAAATGAGACCTCTTCAATTTTGAAAATGGTTAATTTTGATATATACCGGGCAATATATTTTCATATGCTGCGAGTGTGTTGGCCTAAAGGATCATATCATAATATGTGAGGACAATAACACAGAGTACCATCTTGTCACTTATTTCCATAGAAAGCTGCGAGGCTTTTGTTATGGGTACTAGATAGTTGTATGTTCAAGTACATACATATTATAAATAATAAATATAATATAATCACATTAAACCCAAAATTGAAAGTCCAAAGATAAATTTTCTAGTCATCGTTCATAAAAAAGTCCCTCCATTCTGATCTCGTGTTTCATTACAAGGAGTCACTTAAATACTAGTTACTTCTTATTATCTTTTGTGTTCTGTTAGAACACATTACTGTCGAAGATAGCGTATGAAGTTATCCGGTAAAGTGAAGTAATAACTGCAATTATTTTTATTTCGTTCAAATAATTATAGCGTGTGTTCTTGTGCACATCAAGTGGTTTTCTAGTTAACTCTTTATTCACTAGCGAATCATTCTATCACGTTGTCACATTCTGTCAAATCTTATATATTTGTACCTTTTAGACAATACATTTTCGTTAAAACAGTAGGATCCATTATTATTTCATTGACAGGAATCATTACTTACCGTCTAAATTAATTTATATTAATAAACATTTCTTTTTTAACTGCTATCCTTCTTCTTCCAAATATTAACAGAACACTCAACGGGTAGACGAGCCAATTATTTTATTTAACCACTCAAATCTCACCCTCACCCTCTTACGACCACCTGACTCTTACGACTACATGACTGACTAACCCAATCCGGTCTATATATTCCTAATTATTCCAACATTATTATTAGTCTCGACATTGTAGGTAATTTTTATTTCAATTGTTTTTTAACAAATAACGAGTTGTTTTCATTCTCTTTGAGACTTACCAGATTTAAGTAAATGTGCTTAAATTATTTTGTTTATGGTTTTAAAAGTGTCTTACAAATCATTTTTGTCTAGAATACTTTTTATTTTAATATTAAATAAAATATTTGTAAGAATGTCAATTCTACTACCTGGCCAAGAGAATGTCATCAAAATCTATCGAGAGAGAGAGAGAGAGAGAGAGAGAGTAGATATGTAGGCGTATTGCCAACATCACAATAATTATATTCTATGAACGTGTACTAGAACATTTAACGAGCTCATTATAGTTTTTAATCAATCGAAATTAATTGAATTTTACACACTCAAATGTCAATTAAACCACATATTTACAATTATTATTGTTAGTTACAATTATAGTAATTGGTATAAATCAAATTAATACTAACTTCATCCAGCATTTATTATTTTTCGAACAGTAACTCCTCTGGTAAGGCTATGAAGCTTGCCAGTTGTACAACCGCCGACTCGCTACCATCACCGATACCTACTATGACGCGTCACTAGAGTTCGTTGGTCTGTTGCGATTAGCTTACCAACCAGATTCAAAACAACTTCATAATATGGCATTCATATTGTTTAAAACAAAGCATGGCCTACGATACACAATATCACTCTCAATTCAACGAGAACTCATTTCTAATTGAAGCATACTCCTACATTCTCTCCAGACACCCCTGTATAAATAAAACAAAGCCGAGAGATTTGAATGGCCGCCAATAAACCTTGATATTAAAAATAAACGGGAGGAGATAAGTTCTAATAGTAATATATTTATAACAAAAGTAATACCAAAGCCTATGAAACAATCTATATATCAATTTAATCGGCCAACGGATGTGACAGGACAGCCCAAGCTGCCATACACTCGCTTAGGCATGTATGTGTTTTATATATGGTCTAAGATCCGAGCCTACATCGATCTTCACCGAGCTGATAATAGAATAAAACTTATTTTATAATAAATTTAGTATATTAGAAAATATAATAAAAATGGGTTGGCTAAAAAAATCCTGGACAGAATATTTTTAATAATTTTTTAAAAAATGATTTTTCATTGAATTTTGCAACATCAAGATAATAAGAAAATTTTATACTGACTTGAAAGTAAAAAACATATAGAATATGCCGACGTTGGGTTGGCTATTATTTACCTGGACGAACTACTGGGTTGGCAGGTATAAACAGGTATGTCGTACCAGTTACTTTCACATGATTTGATAATAGAAAAAAAATTATATCAACATAAGCGTTGTTTTATGGCGAACACGTTGATATAGAGTTGGCTACAAAAAATTCGGTCCTAATAGAGGTTTGCGAATTTTAAAGATTTAAATTTCAACGCGTGGAAATGTGAGATGGGACCCTAAATATAAGAAAGTGCACACATGTACGTAAACTTACGTGTACGTAAACTTACGTGTACGTAAACTATGGAGGGTAGAGGTACCTCTACTACTCTCCATATAGTAAACAGTGTTATTTTTTTATCTAAATAACTTTGATATGGCCTTCTCATAAATACAATAAATAAATGTAACCCGTATAAAATTCAAAGTGTGTTTAGCTAATGACTTAATACATTTTGACGACACGTTTGGCTCAGTTGGTAGTGACCCTACTTTCTGCGCCAGCGGTCGCGGGTTCGATTCCCGCTGGGGGCATTTATTTGTTGAGCACGAATGTTTATACTGCAGTCATGGATGTTAATATTTATAATATGTATGTATTTAAAATTTATATGTGTAGTATATCAACTATCTGGTATCCGTAACACAAGCACGTAACGTAGCTTACCACGGAACTAGATGGCGCTGTTGTAATAATGTCCCAACATATTTATTTATTTATTAATATTATATTGCATCGAAAACACATGTTATTCTGTATCGTTGTGATAAAAAATGGCTAAAAATTTTTTTTGTATGGCTCGGACGATTCTTTAAGTGATTTTACTGATAAAACTTTTAAAAATTGTGCGTTAAATCTAGCTTTTCGTAAAAAAAATTTAAATATCATGAAGTTGAATTAAGAGCCATATTACATCTATCATCATGTGATTTTTGCGTTAGATGGACAATTTCGGGACCTTGAGGCTTGATCTCAGAAACAAAAATACATCAACAATTTTGACTTATTGAATAGTATAAAATAGCTCTTGGCATAAGTCGTAGCGGCCTCGCTTATTGTAAATTTTTGATTACTTTTTAATTAAACCCAAAATTGTAGAGACAGATTTTCATAAAATGTGCGAAGGCACTTTTTTGAGCATCTGGATTGAAAAACTGTTCTAAACAAATGAAATTAAAAAAATAAGAATGATATCTCTTATATAGTCGTAAAGGTCGTAGCGGCCTCTGAATTTTGAAATATCATTGTATAATAATAATATCATTAATATGGAAAAAAAATCTTATTCTAAACCAAAAAACTTCGAAAATCGCTTTAAGTTAAAAATGTGAATTTCTCCTGTCTACGATAATATTATGGGGCAAAATTTGAACCAGAATAATAGTCACATCATGAGGAATAAATATTTAATATTTTTTTTATTTGACGTCTCATAGGTTTATATACCTTAGTCTCTCCCGTGACCATGATTACTGTAAAGCATTCGAAACGTCGGGAACTAAAAATCAAAATATATCCGCGACAAAATCCGAAAAGGTAGTTTCATTTATAATGTCGAATATTCGCGTAAATCTAAGAAAGTATTAATACTGATGCATTATAAAGATGTTAAATTGTTTACTATTTTTGTATTACAAGAAATATATTAGATTGTTATATACTTCATTAATTATTTTTTTTGCAATTCAAATGTCAGTTGCTCCAACATAACGCGTACTGCTTACTATATGGAGGGTAGTAGAGGTACCTCTACCCTCCATAGTTTACGTACACGTAAGTTTACGTACATGTGTGCACTTTCTTATATTTAGGGTCCCATCTCACATTTCCACGCGTTTAAATTTAAATCTTTAAAATTCGCAAACCTCTATTAGGACCGAATTTTTTGTAGCCAACTCTATATCAACGTGTTCGCCATAAAACAACGCTTATGTTGATATAATTTTTTTTCTATTATCAAATCATGTGAAAGTAACTGGTACGACATACCTGTTTATACCTGCCAACCCAGTAGTTCGTCCAGGTAAATAATAGCCAACCCAACGTCGGCATATTCTATATGTTTTTTACTTTCAAGTCAGTATAAAATTTTCTTATTATCTTGATGTTGCAAAATTCAATGAAAAATCATTTTTTAAAAAATTATTAAAAATATTCTGTCCAGGATTTTTTTAGCCAACCCATTTTTATTATATTTTCTAATATACTAAATTTATTATAAAATAAGTTTTATTCTATTATCAGCTCGGTGAAGGTCGATGTAGGCTCGGATCTTCTACTAATAGTGTATGGCACCTTGCTTGGCTGTCATGTCCGTTGGCCGAGTATATGTTTCATAGGGTATGGTAATACTATAAAGAGGCAGAGTTTGTTTGTTTGAACGCGCTAATCTCAGGAACGACTAATATGATTTGAGAAATTCTTACAGCTTTAATATATTATAATCTTTTTATATCTTATTATAATTTTTTACTGAGAAAGGCTATAGGCTAGCATAATAATATCACAGATCACATAATATTATATAATATATATTGTATAATATATATTATATATTAATGTCAACCGAGTAACGGATAAAATAGACATATTTAACGCACCTTTGAGTGAACTCACAAAGATCACATTACTTGTTATTAGTTCTAGTTAAATATTACTTCAATCGCTTTAGGTTATTCCTGTAAAGATTGCTGTAATTTTTTTGTTTGAAATAATTAAATAAATAAATAAATAAAACGTTATCAGTACTCCTACTATCATTTTGTGTCGAAAGTTTACGAATCTTGGACAAAATGACCTACAATCTTTAGCAATAGTACCTACCCAATCTACAAATAAATGAAAACGAACCTTAATTATTTATCGTATCACAAAATACTGTTAAAGCATTAATTAATTCTCAAATGAAGAATATATTTTAATTAAGACTATTAATTATTTCAAGCAGTTAGGTACATGCTAACATTTTTCAGAGCAAAAGAGTCTTAATTAATGACAGGTATTCTTTTATTAAAAATTCCTTATTCTTGCTTGTTTAGGTTCACCTTTCAACCCGTTATTTTACCTAAAATTCGCATAATGATAGCCAATTTCGTTATACTTGGTTGGTGACCTTTCAATGGCGTGAGGGACAAAGGGCGAGTAACGCGTTGGACGTGTTATTAATATGTAATTATGTGCTTCGAGGTAACAATATAATACATACAAAGTCATATATAATGTACCTATTATAGACGACAAAATATTTTTTTTATTCTACCTATACAGAGCCTTAATCTATACTTTTTTGAATTATTAACTGTCTGTGACAGCATTCGAGAAAAAAACTTTACAAATTTTGATGAAACTTGGTAAAATGATAGTTGTTCGTCTAGGACCCAATCAACATATAGGATACTTTTTACTGCGGCAAAATATATAATTTCTGAGAAAGAGTATACTAACTGTTAAAATGTATCCAGGGACGAACCCGAACGGAGCGAGGGTGACTCTCTAGTATTGTTATAATATTCGAATAAATGAAACTACCTCATATTGTGTCGTTGCTCTAGTCCAATATATAAAAATCTCGGGTCATAGTGTTTGTTATCGAACTCCTCCGAAACGGCTTGACTAATTTTAATGATTTTTGGTCTGAGAATAGGTTGTGGGCTATTTTTTATTCCCCTATGTGATAAGGGTGGCCTTCAATTTTCTTATTTTTTGAAAAAGAAACTACTACCACTATTTTTAATAGTAATTACATCGCTGGCAGAGCCTTGGGAATTGCTAGTTTTATATATGAGTTTTCGACATCTATCTTCTATCAGAAAAAATATTTCATTTTAAATGTCAAATAATCACGTAAAGAAAGTGATTTTAGAAAACTAAAAGTGCTGTGAATTTCTCATTAAGCATCAGTATATTCGAAATAGGCTTAAATTAGATTAATAGACAGCACGTAGGATCAGGTTAAATCGTCCTATTTGGAGAAGAATTGCAATCATGGACTATAGCTCACAGTTAAAAGCTAACATTAATCAGTATCTGATAGATAAATAGTTCAGCCGATGTTTATTCTGCTAGTTAATTTCTCTTTTACATAATTAGTTCACATGTTTCACAATTATTTATGTAGGAACGGCCGTTTACTTTATTTCAAATGCCGTAAAATTGCAGTAAAACGAAAGATCTAATAAATAAGTGTATGTTTTAATAAATTATATTTAAAGTATAATGGCAGAGATTACAGATTCATTTTTGGGTTAGGCAAATGATTTAAACTACAAAGTTACACTCACATAAGTATATCACCAATCAAAAGTTTTTATTTTTTACAAATTGTTATTATAAGACATATTTTCATGTAATTTTTTATATGATGATAGCTGATAATATAGAATACTTATTAGTGCAGGATAATATTATTTCAGACCATACTCTGCGAGTGAACTACACTGTCAAAACGTATCAACGGTGAGTCTCTAGTGTCCTTATAAAATTCAAAATACTTAAACAACTAACTCGGTTTTAGGCATATCTATAATACTTTTTTTACCGTCGCAAAAAGTCCGTATACACTCATATATGGATACATAATGATTTTTTTATAAATAATGAATGATTCTGTTTAGTGTTATTATGTTATGTTAATACAATAGAGCAATAATGTACTTTTTCTGACTATCAAGGTGAAAAAGTTCCTGTCATAGTAGGTTATTTTCGCAAAGAGCCACAAGGGAAATCTTCTCTACCAATAACACATCTCAAATATTTTCCCACGATTTCAACCTTGGCTTAGTGGGGTTACATCTGAATAGCCTGTAATTTGCAGGAGGTCGCGAGATCGACTCCCCTGGCAGGGAAAATTTTTATTTTTCGTACGAGATAGCGAGTATATCCTAGAGCGTTTGACATTTTTACGTTATGTGGTCTTTTGCTGCCGAACTGCGATGTCTCATTAAAGACACGGTACTAGTTCTTCTAGGCTAACAGTTCCATATAAACACGTACTATGTATACATGTAACTGCCTCGGTGGTGTAGTGGCTAGCATGTACAGTCACACATCGGGAGGTCCTAAGTTCGAGTCCCGGGTCGGGCCAAGTTTAGTTATTGAGTCTTTCTGTTTCGTAAGCCTCAGTAACAGCCCGGAGTTGGGAAGTTGGCGGTGATTCACCCCCGTGCCTCGGAAAGCACGTAAAGCCGTCGGTCCTGCGTCTTATCTCTCACTGGTCATGTCGAGTAGTCGTCCCACCGGAGTATGAGAGTGGTAAGAATAGAGAGTGCACTTGTGTCTGCGCGTACACTTGTGCACTATAATATCTCCTGCGTAGTTGGCCAGTCTCAACGAGATTGGCCGCCATGGGCGGAATCGGTCGGAGAAAATTATTATTATTATACAGGTGAAAATGGGTATAAATATTTAGGATCGACTTCGTTTTAGTACGTGGTACCAACATGTTTTTCTAAGCCGTAAGTCTTCATTGAACCAACTGTAATGCGAATTTATCAACTCTACTAAAAAACTCTATTTATAAGGAGTAGGTACTTAATACAACGCGGATGTATTAAGAGGAGCGCGGAGGTATGTATACATATATTTTAAATCAACTACTCCCCAGAACACCACATGTCCACACGCCACGGTAATCCTTTGAAACAGTAAACTTTGTGTTTAATACGACTCGAACAATGGAAACTCTGGCTCAAATGTAACAATAGAGAAGCTAAGTTCTAAGATTCTATTTTATATTACATCTTTGTTGCGTGGTGATTATATGGGTTAAGTGCGAAGAAGCCTTGGTGTTACGATCTTTGTACTAATTTGTATTGTTTGTTAAGCTCGAGTAACGCAATAAGAATTTTTCTGGATTAATTTTATCCTATAATAAAAAAATATGCTGAGATAATAAATTTTGTATGTATTTTAATGTACAGTCATAGCGAATTATAAATCGCAGATTAAATCACAGCTATAAAATTAGAAGTTACAATTTTGGTAAATCTTTATTTACAAAAAAGCGCCGATTCAATTATATAATATTCTTTTTCTCGTTTTCTATTGTCAAGAAAATTTTCTTTGTGCAATTTAAAAATAATTTAATGCTACTCATTATCTTATTAGACAAAAAAAGTTTTAGTTTTATATTTAAAGTATATATACAAATACACTAAATCATGTCAAAATTTAATAAAAACAAAAATGTATTTCTTGTTCAATAAGATTAAAGACATTCTTTACATATTTCCACACAATCAGTGTGTTCTGACCCGAGCAGTAATGGAAATCATGTGTCGATATAGCCAAATTAGGAACGATTAAACGAGCCTAATGTCCGCACCACAACATCTTTATTAAATGGGAAAATTAACACATGTTGGTATGTTTTGTAACGAGTGCCAAACAAAAGAAAAAGCTAAGTTGAAGCGTCGTTAAAATATTTTATCATATTCCTGAACGTTTCAAATATAAATAGTATAATTAAAGTTTGGTAGACATTACATATCGCATATTGTTCCATAAAATTTGTGGGACGAGAGTAAAATGTACTTATACAACATTTATTCAGCCCTTCTCAACGTCCCACTGCTCCCTTTAGTATGAGGGGGATCAGGCCTTAGTCCGACACACTGGCCAAGTGCGGGTTGGCGGAAACATGTCTTTCGAAAACTTGCTGTCGTTTTTCTCAGACATGCAGTTTTCCTCACGACGTTTTCCTTCACCGTAAAACAAGTGGTAAACAATTTACTGATTCACAAATAAAAATATTAGAGGTGCGAGACTCGGATTTGAACCCGCTTCATTCGGTTACCCACTGCCCATAGGTATATATAGAAAATAATATTAATAATAATAATAAATACACATTTTGGCATCGTACGATCAAAACCTGAATATGGAAGAGTAAAATTATTCTACGGACATTGATTAATGATCCTATTTGTTTATTTTGTAAGGCAAGTGGCACTAGCGGAAGCTGCAACCATAATGTGCATCATAAATTCGAGCATGAACCACGTTCTTATTCCTATTCCAACTACATAAATATTATAGTTCCACTTCGAATTGTTGTTTTATAGACAAAACTATTTTAATAGATTTTTTAGTTATCACTTTTCAAAAACCGCTTATAGCGACAAACTTTTTTATCTACGAAATGATTATGTAAAAATGAAGAATAAATTTTCAAAGCAGTCGTCATAAATCGGATCTCCAAACGACTGTTGTAAGCATTACTGTGATATATAAAGGGCTAAATAGAAAAATTAGATTTCGGCCAAACCGTAATCCTAGCTAACCCAAGGCAATTTATTAAAACTTCTTATTTAATCTCGCAAGTTATAATTTTTGCGGAAAGTCCACGTAAACTCGAAGATAAAAGAAACAAAACAGCGGAAAGCTTTTTCAGACTGTTATCAAAGGCCATTATCTTTTGACCTGAAAAGTGGAATTATATTTTGTTTCTTCTTATAAGAAGTAAATAAGTTAAGGAAAGCGGAAACGCAATTTAAAAGTTCCCTTCGAGTGGGCTTCACGCCCATCTCAGCTTACGAAATAGCTAAACAATCACAAGAACTACCTTTATTATATTTCAATTTAGGAACACGTTTTGGCTTCCATCATATTCAAGTTGAGCGATTATTAAAATCCTTTCTAACATTATACAAAAAGTTTTTCCTGAAGAGCATTTATAAATGCTAAATAAAAGAAACAAAGTTATGTTGAGAAGTGTGTCACTGGTTAATAATATTTTTTTTATTGATATTATGAACATTCATCTCCAATGATGCGTTTTTAATAAGTCACACCTATTACTGTACGATGTATTTAATTTTGTTCAAAAATATAATTCAAACTCTTAATAAAATTAAACCATAAGAAATTAAATCACAACCTAATATATAACTCAAATTACAAAAAATTTCAATAGTAATTGTTATATTTATTAATATTATTACTATTAATATAAAAATACATTGAACTATTCAAAATATATTATTTTTTAAACATAAAGGTATTATAAATAACATTATTATAAAAAATTTTCACATTTAAATTAAATTAAATCTCTTTTGTGTCTTTAGTCTGTATTTTTGTTTCGAGAACACATATTATATCATAGTTCTAGTATTAACATCATAGTCCTAAGGTATAACTTTAGGCAGAACTTTACATACATCGTTTCTGAATTGAAACTCTCAGACACTTCACACACCTCTTAACATTAATCCAGCTTTTAGGGAGAACATTAATGAACATACCGTTGATATTTGGTAAGAGGAGGGTAGACCAACGATTAAGGTCAAAATGATGAAATACGAAGGAAAATAGACTAACAATGTAGGTCGAAATAATCGTAGATTATAAAGCTCTGGGAAAAAACAACTTGTTGGTTTGTATGTAGTTTGGGATTGTTTAATTTATTGGAGTATTTTTAATTTACATACGTATAGTTTTCAGTCTTTGGATGATCATGAGATTAATAATAATCAACTATCGTAAGTTTAGTACTTTTTTATAAATGGGAAATTTTCTTGGGAAATACATTAACGCACACCACCTGTAAACAGGTAGTTATATGTAATAGTAGTTATGTGAGGCTTACCGGCAAGCTAGTACTCCTCACTAAAACCCAAGCACTCATCTTCAGTCTTCAAGGGGCGTCGCAGGATTGCTTGCGCATTCAACCACGACGCTTCGACGGCCCGGCAGGTTTGCCAAAGAAGACCACACAACCGCGGGGTCTCTCCAAAGTCCACTCTGCTATTAGAGAAGTAGACGGAGCAGCCCTCATAACACCACCGAATTGGGCCCTCCCTACACGTTTCTTGGCTCTACGCCCGGTCGGATTGCCTAACGCTACTGAGGGTGTCCGCTGTGGGTTTTGTGAGTAGGAGTCTCATAGTTTCTGCTAGTTGACGGACCAGCAGCCCCATGATGGGGAAATCAAAAAAAATAGTTGGAGATATATGATGTAGAAATAAAAACAAATGTACTCGTACCTACTAAAAAAAATTAAACAAATCAACGTTTTCGATATTATTTTTACTTTTAAAATATTTAAATAATGATCAGTGACGTTCAAATTTCAATCAATGTATAAAACTTGCACGAGCTCATTAATTGTTTCCGTAGTCACTGTAAATTACTTAGTAGATGCACGATTCTAACATTCGATCGCTAATTTAATCAGGAATAATGTAGTTGTATCTAATAAATGTAAATATTACTAGAATTAATATAATTTAAACATATTTCATCTTGTTTTTTTTTTTGTGTAAAATGTGCGATTTTTAATTAATAAAGATAACACTAATAGAAATATTTCATAAACAGTATTTGCATGACGAATTAAAAACGAGTTCTCATTTCTACGTCCATTTGCTTAATGGACTTATATGGCACGAGGGACTTCGCGTACCAACTCTCATCATACTAAAAGCAGCCATCGGAAAATGCCTTCAGATTAATAAATGTTCATAATATGTTTTCTTATATGAAAAAAATAATCTTGGCTGTCATTAATTTCAAAGTTAATATTCGTAACTGATTAAAGTTTGTTTAGTTGCTTTCTTTTTACCTAGCAAGAGAACATCAACATGAATTTGTTGGTTGGAAGTAGACTGCTTTTTAACCCCGTATTTTAAGAATTAACCGTGAGTTATTAGATTAAAGTGAAAAGCTACCACAGAATGAAAGAGCATAAATATTAAGAATTACTCAGAGAAACAAGAAGGTAGTACCTATACAGAATGTTGGCATCTTTTAAATGAAGGTGTAATCATCTCAGCTTAATACTGTTATCTAATAGTAAAATATTATTGCACTACATATGTAACCTACACAATGGCATTAGTCATACCTACATAGTTACGGTTCTCTCATCATTATTTTAACCAAATGTAATTTATAGTGAAGCATTATTATAACGTCTGTTAAAAAAGGAATGTATAAAAACTGAAATGTAATATGAAAAACAAAATTTCATTATAATCTATTTAAAGCGTGAAAAACCTCGTGAAACCCGACTTAACTGAGCAGGAATTAATATAGTTAAGTGAATACTCGAGTAATTTATTAGATTTACTTAATACATTTTATTTTAATTTCATCAAATAACGTGTAGACTTTACGTGTCAAGTTACTTAGCAGACAATAATTATTGCCAGACACTAATGGAAACCATAACGGCATTGTGGTAGTTTTAATTAAAATCACTATAGCTTTGCCGCCATTGGTATCCATTATATCATGCGCACAAAGCTGATAGGATCTCAATATGGCTGAATTTATACAGTTATTGATATCTGCATATGAAATACGTTCTATTGTACACCATTAATAATTCGTACCGCTTTTTCCTCGGTATAAAGCCTATTTGATGATTCTTTGTTACTTTATAATGACGGGTATAAATATTCTCAATTATTTATGTCATTTTCAAACGAAATCGAACTGACAAAAGTCAGAGAATAACCATTTTAGTCAGATTCATATCTACAATCGACATCACTAAGAGAACCATAAAAATATGCGAATCAAAACTAGGTATATTGTGAAAACATGGCATTTAGAAATATGATTTCCATATATATTTTAATCTAGAAGATTTTGTCATCAGCCCTTTTTAACGTCCCACTGCTGGGCATGAGCCTCCCTCAGTACGAGGGGGATCAGGCCATAGTCCACTGCGCTGGCCTAGTGCGTGATGCCGGACTTCACATGTCTTTCAAGATTTTAGCATTACCATTTATATAATATTTTTGACTAGCCTCATAAGTTTTTTTTTTCACTATATTCCCGAAATTGACATGACCTAAGTAACGTGACAATTAATTTACAAGATATTTCAATAGGTATTCAAATAAATTCAATTTGGAATCTACAAAAGTGACAAACCTCAATAGTTTGCAGTTGGTCGATACCGACTCTAATTATACCATTGAAAATAGCAACGTTGGTGAATTTCAAAGTGGGTGTCTAAATATTTGAGATATTCTACAAATTACAATAATCAAGTCGCGCCAACAAAATCAAGCTGTAGTTACTTTACAATAAATAACAATTATACATTTCTGCTTCGCAGAATTTCTTAATGAGTCTAAATAAAGATAAGGAATCTTGTAAATTATTTTTTAAAATGATAAGGCAATTTCTAGTCTTATTTTTCATTTCGAGATTTCAAACAGTCTACTACCACCAAATGATTCAAAGATTCGATCACGCAAAAATATCAAATATATACATACATAGACGTACGCAACTCAACGTAGCAAGTACTGTAAACAAAGGTATGTCTAACAACCTAACTATTTTATAACGACGTAAGACGAAGTTAGACCCACTACACTGCATATGGCCAGTAAGGTCTATTATGGTCTATTACTCTTAGCGTTGAGAATTCAGAGTAGACGCCTCCCCATGGTTCGCCATAAGAGTTTAATTAATTTGTATTACCTTTTACAAATATTACATAACACTAATTGTGTAAAATGTACAACTTTTTCACATTACACCGAGGAGATGTTTTTGAGGGATTTTCTTAATCATAAATAACAAATGTAAACTTTTCCGCCCGTCAATCTATCCATATCGGATTTTTTTGTACCTACATTTACAGATGCGAGAGATCTCTTGATTTCTTTATACAAGTATCGTATAAAATCACGACTTCAAACTTAAGAAGGAGATGCGTACTACTTATTTTATCCTAAGTTGTACAATAACATGTCTGGGCTGAATATATACTTGTCAAATATTATACTTTATATTTGTAATATACTGTAATATAATGTTTATTTGGGCTAATATCATAAGTAACCGAACTGATTTTTACATTTTACAGGAAATTCACTAGCAGATAGTTGATGTTACAATAGTAACCAAGATACTGTTATTTTAGAAAACGATTTAGGATTCTACCAAAAAGAATTAAACCCAAGCAAATTCGATTTTTTTTTTCAAATTTAAATTGATAATACAGTGATAATACAAAATACATTTGCGCTATATAAAACATAGTGTTACATAGTAAAATAAATCGCCACATACCTGCATTCGAAATATGAACATCGTCTCCACTATTATTAGAATACAATCTGTTGCCTGTACGACCCGTTCACCTGAAAGCCGACTAGGCCAATTCAGTGGATGCCTTAGAATCTCCTATGAATTTGCTAACTCCAAGCAATGTATGGAAATAGCTTTTCCGTATGCATGATAATATGCACAGTCAACAAAAGCCTGCATAAACAGATTACACCACGATCCTATTTCCCTTAAACACTAACTCCAGGCTCTCCTTGATTTTACATATTATACAACTTATATTAATTAGGTAAGTTTCTTTGTAATCATATGGGCAGTAATGCAGTAATGACCCAAATAATAAAAGATAAATTCTTTTCAAAATTTGCCATTCTCGCAAGATTATATAATAATAATAAATCGCATTCTATTCGTAACTAGCATGTATATAGATACGTTATTATGATTTTATAAATTTCACAGAAATGAGATATTTTATTAATTGTTTTCTACTACAATATGCTTGTATTTTACATATAAGCCTTCGTCTTGAATCACTCTATCTATTGATGAAAACTGCATAAAAATCCGTTGCGTAGTTTAACAGATCTAAGCGTACAACAAAAAAAAAAATGGGTGCGTGTAAGCTTTACGCGCGGTTGAAGTAAAACTTCTTTGGCAAATATCGCAATTAAATTAAAACAAATCAATAATTAAATACGGCATATTAGGCATATTACAATCACATATTTAAGAATAAAGAATATAATATTATATCTCCATTGTTCTGAGTATTATATACTTGTCAGACATGTTACCATGGCAACATAGAAATGAATTATTCCTTCTTTGCCGGCTTCATCCTACACATTTTTGTATTTGTATCTCTTACCTGTCATTTTTTCCGTTGCTTCCGGTTTGAAATCACAACGATTCTAAAAAAGTTTCACTTCAACAATGGTAGCGTCTTTGTTTTATACTACGTGAAGAACATGTACTCGTATTTGTATACGGCGCAAAATCATACATTACAAAATTTCATACATAGGATAGCTACTGGCCCGCTACCGCAATTTAAAATAATCCTTTGAGGTATAAAACTCGCGATTTAATATAAGTCGAACAATGCAACGACCCCTGACTCAACACAACAATAGCAAAGTTTCCTTATAAGACTGGATTTTATGTTTGCAGCTTTTTTGTTCTGTGGCCGATTATACCCCTTAACATGAGGATATCGCAACTAATTTTGGGAATTACGACTTATACAAGTCGTGATGTTAACGGAATCGTTATTTAAGTAAAGTTTCAAATTTAATTCAAGCAGTAGTTGTTCTTGTTTCCATAAGTTTTAAGCGAAATATTTTTTAGAGTCGATTTCATTTCAAAGTTTAAGAAGTAACAAATTAAATCAATTTACAAAAAATATTTTTGATGACACGTTTGTACCGCTGCATACATCTGGGTGGTTCTGTGTGTTAATGTCCCATCATATTTAATATTTATTTATAATTTAATTAATGTGTTTGTTCTTGAACCATTTCTTGTTTTGACTTTTACCGAGATAATATTCTTGCGCAGACTGCAGGTGACAGCGACAAGCTACTATCGAGGTCCCTTATATACTTATTTTAAGATCAAAATCCTATCTCTAAGGGTAGAATTATTAATATCACGTTCATTTTCAAGTCAGTTTAGATACCCTTCTTATTAAAAAGAAAGTAAAATAATAATCTGGTAAAAAAAATATCTTAATTAAATTTATTACAATTTAGTTCGTAGAAGTTTTGTTGGGAATTGTATTTTATTCAGCCCTTCACGTAAAAAACGTCCCATGGCTGGCCACGGGCCTCCCTTTAATACGATGGGGTTACCATAGTCCACCACGCTGGCTTAGTACGACTTGGCGGACATCAGATGTCTTTCGAAAACTTGATAGGTTCTCTCAGACATGTGGGTTTCCTCACGATGTTTTCCATCCCCGTAAGACAAGTAATCATGTAAGAAATTATTAGCACATGAAAATACCAGAGGTGGGAGACTTAGAATTGTACCCGCATCACTCAGATATCCAAGCGAGCGCGTTACCAATTTGGTACCAATAGAAATAACATTATTTCAAGGAAAAAAAACTGCGAGCCCAACCTGTTACCTCCTTATTTTTGGAAAATGCATATCCAATGTTCAAAAAAGGAATATTTTAATATAAATGTCACATTATATTTATTCATGGGCATTTTTCGTCTAAAACTAAGTAAATTGATGCTGTTTTACAACTAAAAATGATGAAATTATATTTCATAGTGTATATTTCAAAGCCAATGACATAGCTGGTATATTATTTATACAATGTTACCAACAAACACACTGTCGAATACTAAAATCTTGCAGCTTAGTAGAAATCCATCCAAACACACCGAGTGCCGCCTGCTTGCTGCAAGCCGGTGATAACGTCTAGCTCCGCTTCAGATTCAAATTAACAACATGCACAGACTAAGGTAACAGGTAAGCATTATTCATATTTATAGATAGACAAAATTGTAAACATTATACAACAAAATGATATACTTATTTAATAATAATAATAATAATCATTTATTGCCATAAAAAAAACAGTAGTAGTTTACATATTCAATTTAAAAAAAATAATGGCAAAAGGTAGTAACTCAGCTATTGCTGCTGAGGCCAAAACCTCAGACAGCGCTGTTTTTCAGTTATACCCATAAACAATACATAATAATATTAACTATTCTAAAGTCAGTAAAAAAAGAAAAAGAATAACTAATTTTGAACAAAAAATAATAATAATAATAAACAAATTAAACAAAAAACAAGACTTAAAATTTTAAAACTTAAAATTTAAAAACTGTTGGACGTGTGTGTGTGTGTTGTGCTGTTTTCACCAATGGATAGGTTGTTGAGGATATTATACAAAAAACCATGACCAAATTTAAAATCATTTGAAACATTTGTTTGTAAATTAACTACCACTCAATATTAAATTAATAGTATTTTTAAATTTCGAATAGTGCGCTACGAGAAGCTTCTAAACTAGAACTTCGAACCGGTACAATCATATGTATTCAATGCTTAAACCGTCATAAAGTAACTTTAGTTTAGTACTACCTGTGGTGCTACTCGTACCATCCAGACCATCACCTAGAATCTCTCAATGCACTACTAAACACCAAATTCCACCAAAATGTTATTAGTAAAATTCTTGTTTATTTAACCGATTTTGAAAGGTAAATAACATAATATTCTGTCTGTATTTTTTTTATTTGTGTAACGTGATATCTACTACAAGTCACTACTTATAATTTTATAATTTGAAAAAATATTTTAAAACAACAAGATTTTTTTTTACTTTAATTAAAATTATTGTAATTTTTGTCAGTATAAAAATATGCTAGGATTGGGCGGTAATGTATGTAGGTAACTTCGGAACTGAGATTACATCCAAACTTCAAAATTTTGCCTGTATGTACTTTTCATCCAACCACTCACAAAGTGTTAACAAACTTATAAACTTTAAGTATGATGTACAATGTACATCTTTATATTATAAAAATGAATCGCAAAATGTGTTAGTAAGCGCATAGCTCAACAACGCCTGGACCAATTTGGCCAATTCTTTTTTTTTGTTATGTTTGTTATTGTTAGAAGAAGGTTCTTATGAAAGGAAAAAATAAGAAAGTTGTGCGGAAGATTAGAAAATTTAAAAAAACTTTATAAAATTAACGGCGTTTGTCGTATCAGTTATGACTTATGACCGTTGCCATTGTGCGTGTAATGGTAATTCATATTATAATCGAGACAAATATATAGCGGGTATAAAGTAAAAAATATATACAACACGTACCTAGGGACGAACCCAAGCGAAGCGAGGGTGAGCCCCTAGTACGTATATAAAATAAGTCCGACCTACATGCTTACATAACTACTATTATTGTTTATTAATTTTAAGAAAAATAAGTAAGTATATTTTACATAAACATGAATATTGTATAATGTATATGTACATTATAACACAAGCGTACTTTACTCACTTTGTCTTTGTAAAGCTTAAAATATTAAGCATTTCATCATATTATAAAACAAAGTTCTCCGCCGTGTCTGTCTGTCTGTCTGTTCACGATAAACACAAAAACTACGTACTGTACCAATTTTCATGCTGCTTTCACCAATGGATAGAGTGAATCTCGAGGAAGGTGTAAGTATATAATTTATCAAGATTTTGTAAACATTTACTAGCGGAACCCACGGCTTTGCTCGCGCTAAATTTTGGGAGATTCCGAGTAGAGCGAGGGCGGTCGCTAGTACCTAAGTTATAAAATTAAGTTTCTATTTTACAGTACATAGGTATATCTTAAAAACACCAAGTTATTTCATGACAAGCTGATAATTTATTTTATCTCAAAAATAAGTAGTTATAATTAATACTCTTAAAGCTCGATTTTCCTTGCTCTTTATTAACTTTTTGAGTATCTAATTTTTATTAAACTTTTCACCTCATGAATTTCGAAGCGCACTTCTAAATTATGCTATTTTAGAAGTAGTGAAATAAAGTCGGATGAAATCGAAGCCAAAAGCTTAATTTTTGATTAAGCTTATTTGACGTATTTTTAAAGTACGAATGAGGGTAATATTATTGCCAACCTTGGGAGTTGCATGGGGGTGAACTTGGCTAAACGAAAGTGAGTCTAGCTAGTATGTTGTAAATAAATAAAAAAATCGTTTTTAATTATGTTTTAGTGTATGTTTTATACCTTTATGTATTTTCAGACGGTTCTTTCTATCTTAGAGGTGAAAATATTCGTACCAATTATCAACATTTTGTGTTAAAAAAACAAATGATTCTAAAATAAGTATCTAAATAAAATAGGAAATATAATGATATCTACCATTTTTCAAGTTGGTATATATTATAAAAGAGAGTTATAGCATTACTTTACAACCTGTGCTATCTTCGAAACTATACTCTGAACATTGGGAAATTTAATTCTAGACCAATTCGCTTGCAATACGATGGAATTCTCGAATTTCTGTATAACCTTTGTGCAAATCGAGTCGAGTGTTGCAGTATTTGCTAACAACAGTTCTATTAAAAGTTAGTGCCAATAGTAAATAAGGTCTTACTTTTATGGTACAATAATTTTATTTGTCAATCTGATTTTTACTGAAAAGTTCAACACCTTAGCGTACAAGATTTTTTTTCAGTTCATTTAGTAGTTTACATATACATATTTTTTGCTATTTATTCATTTACATAAACAAGGTGGTAAAAAAGAAAATTTATTTTGTACCTACTATACCTACTCTATACTGAAGTAAATCTGCCGGAGATGAGTGAATGATGAACTTCAAAATTTATTTTTATCTTTTAAAATATGTTATTAACATATATTTCGTATTCAAACGGCACGTATATTGTTATATTAAAAAATATATAAATATAACAATATACGCGATTTTCAATAACTTCTTTTTCAGTGTTTCTACTAGCGTCACAGACCACATAATATTGTACTGGCTATATTAAAAATTTGGAGTAAGGTGAATGGAGTTAATTTCTTTTTATGACTAACAAGAAAACTATACATAGATAGATTATTGATATTTGTCATAATAAGAAGCTTCTAATAATATATACACAAAGAGAAAACAGAAGGTATAGTACTAACAGGAAATAATATTGTAAATTCAATTACAAAGCACATCACATAATGGACGCACATTATGATATTTTGTATAGAAATACATAAAACGGAGAGTTGAAAGTATATATTTGTTTGTTCTAAAGTAAAGTAAGTAGTAAAAGTAATTAAAACTGAGCTATAATACCTATAACAGTTATAGCATTACCTCCTTTTTTGTCCACAATCCATTTAAATTATATATGTGATTGGATGGATATGGGACGAAAACCCAAAAATTTTCAAAAATCTCTTCACAAGCCAAACCTAATATTAAAAAATAAAACTTTATGTAGGTACTATGATTCCGCTTCAATTTAAATTCATATATTTTTTTTAATTTTCCAAACGTATGCTAGTGATAACACATTATACAGCCAGAATTCAAAATTTATTCAACATTCCCTTATCAAGTATACTTGAAGAAGACGAACTGTGAGTATATAGCATGCATACATAGTAGTTTGTTATTTTTAAAGCCAATTTATGCACTCTTGTCTGCGTGGAGCCACCATTAAAAATAATAAGAGTTTCAAGTGCTACTCTACTGTTGTAAAACTTTATTTCGTGAATAGATGCTCTTTGTTTTATTTTGTATTTTCTATTTGATGTAGATATCTTATTGTTTAACGTGTCACATTTACGTTTCAACTTCATCATTGTGACTTCTGTTAGGAAAAGGAACAGAAAGAATAACATATTGAATAATGTCCAACGAGAATCTGACTTACAAACCGAGGGTTCTATAGCATGGCACGTCTTTGTTTTGATTTATCACATTTATATTTTGTTACATCTAAAGTAAAATAAAATATTCACCCATTTACGATATCTAATATTGATGACATAAATGCAATATTTTTATAGTATTGCTATTAGAAACAAAGTTACTCTTAATATTGACATTATTCCATTTCTAAAAAAACCTGGTATCAGCTTCAAAATATTTTTTTGAAAGTAATTTGAAAGCTCTCCATTTTGTCAGAATTTTCCATCTCCTCCCAGTGCGTTTCTGGCTTCGCGCCCGGCTGAATTGTCGGATTGACGGACAATACGAAAATATAATATAATCTGTTTTAACCATTTGTCTACATAACTCTACATCTTAGTTCTTAAAGCTTCTAGCTATAAATAGTTTTATAGTGTCACATTTCCTGTATATCTATACTACTATATAAATTTCGTCATAAATATTTGTTTTATGACTCACTGACATCAGTTTTACTATTATTGAAATTTTTGTCTGTCTGTCTGTATGTCCTGCTATAAATCAAGAACGGTTGAACCGATCATTATACAAATTGGTATACAGTAAGAACATGTGATTGCGCAAATGATAGACTATATATAATGTCGGTAAAGGTTAATATGTGTGTGCGTGTGTGTGTGAGTGTCCGTGTGCGTTTGTGTGTGGGTGTGATAAATAAAAAACGGAAATAACTTGCTGTGCAGTGTCACAACGCGTCTCATAACAAAAATAAAAAAAATCACATTTCACAAGTTATACTTATAATTTTAAGTAAAGCTATGTTAAAAAAGTATGGATTAATAATAATTATTATTATAAAAAAACTAATTTTACATAAATTTTAAAACGCCCAGCGAAGCGGGCGGGTAACAGGTAGTATAGAATATTCCTTTATCTTTAAAGTGATGAAAACAACTTGCAGCATATCACTCTGTAACTTAATACGCAAATAAAACTACAGAATTAAGAAATAAATGAAAGTTTCTTAGTCAAATGTGATCTGTACCAATGATAACATGTACTAATGATATGTAAATAGTTTCTATGTGGGCTTCTAAGTAACTGCAAATATTGAAAGATTAAATGCGAACGTCTATTTTAAATATTATCAATTGCTTTTAAAGATTGGAAGTAATTTACTATTTATATTCACTTTATTCTCGCTTATTCCATTTACTGTGAAAGATATACGGTCGCTAAACATGCAAAGATTCATCGCTCTACAATATAGTACCAAGAGTATCTTTTTCAATCTAAAGTACGGGTTATTCTTTCATTTTTAGGATTCCGTACCTCAAAAGAAAAAAAGTGAACCATTATAGGATCAATTTGTTGTCTGTCTGTCAAGTTAATAGAAATGAATCACATACCTAGATATGTTTATTTCGTACCTACTTACCAATTTTCACAAAAAAAATGAATTAAAATTCGTTTGTGATTTCAAAACAGTTAAATAAAGACGAATGCCTTTTTTAGTTGACTTCGGCTTTGTAATGGTATCTACATTCATCACGTTATCTTTGATAACGTTAAGAACTCTGCTGTTTTAGGAGATATTTTATCTCACTTCGCAAAAGTTTAACCA
Source organism: Boloria euphrosyne (assembly GCA_951802675.2). Lineage (NCBI taxonomy): Eukaryota > Metazoa > Arthropoda > Insecta > Lepidoptera > Nymphalidae > Boloria > Boloria euphrosyne. The sequence goes on from OX637878.1 coordinate 6,705,761, forward strand.
GCCAACAAGATTAAATACAAAGTTTAAATTAATTCTAGGTTCCTTGCGAAGATACTGTTTCGGATAAAAGCGGAGTATCAAGACATGACTTGGTTGTGATTAATTCTAAAATATTAATAAGGGCCCAGGGCACTTGCTTAGTTCGAGTTACGTTCAAATATGATATTGAATTTTAGGCAGAGATAAATTGAAAAAGCTCAGACTCCTTTATCAGTCTACCGCACGCCGCCACTCGCTGCATTTTCATAAACTTACTAAACTGCTGCATTATTAAACTCGATGGAACCCCGAAATATGACAAATATTAGGAGATTATGCAAAACGTTAACTTTATTACTTCATTCCATAATTTAATAACTCTTCCGTTTGCAAATAGTGCTAATACTCTATGACTTAAGAACTACTATAAAATGGAGCATTTTATTAGTGTTAAATATTTTCTTTCAGGAGCTATAATAATTAATGTAGTTATGTTTAAAACTCTTTTTCTTTAGAGTTCCAGTGGCAATCAATGCAAAATAACGCACATATTCAACCCTCATACATCAGCACATTTTTATTCATTGCATAATATAATAAGTTGGTAATCCATATTCATGACGGCCTCGTATATAATTATTAAGCTGCCCTAGAAACTTTTTTCATAATATTCTCTCTATAGCAAAGTCAAGTTTGAATGTAAACCTAATTATTTCATTCTTTAATATAAAAACTGAAGAACGTTGAAAGCCTTTTATTTCTATATTACAGCGGGAAGAGACTGTACCAACAAAGACAAAATAAAAAGCCCTGAATAGTGTGTACTCGGCGCTAATTGAACACAGTAATGGTTGAATAAATTTGTTTGGACAATAAAGACGCTTAAAACTGAACTATGTCCTATTGTTGGGGTCCAAATTGCTAATTTGACCGCGGAGATTTAATTATGCATGCCACCCGACAGAGTGGGGGTCATAAAGGAGGGGTGTCACAGGCAGGGTTGTTTATAATGTAGCAAGTAACGCGCAATCTAACCCGTCCCTGTCTGCGCCAAGTATTAACTTTTTATTATACACAACAAACTTTTGCTGTTTATGGCTATGTTAGGATGGAACACGTGGAATAATTTTGGGTACGCGTACCAGTGCTCGTAACGTACGTGGGGACAAAGTGTAATAAAGTAGTTATAGTTAAATTTATGTTATTGAAATGTTCATACACAGGTGTATTAATTATTATATAATATCTTAAACATACATATTAAGTTTTATAAGTCTTTTTACTCTTGTTTTATAAAATAGCCCCAGTATATGCCATACAATTTATAATACCTTTTTACAATTTTAATTTAATGTTTAATCTAAAGTTTAATAATAGTATGAAACTGAAGCTTAATTGTATATATTTAATATTAAAAGTTACATCTCAGGACTGACTGATATTTTATACAAATACAGCAAATTGTATTGCTGTAAATCCCGTCCTTCATTTAGTTTTCACTGTAGGCGTCACCTGTCCAATAAAACGTTGACAATTAACGTAATTTATTGTCCGTCTGATGGACACCGACCGTAATCCCGCTGAGAAACGATAGATTTTATCTCGAACAATTATCTTATAAAGCAATTTATTCTTTATATTTATACCTAATGTATTTATTTCTATGTGAAACAATAATAATAATTTTAAGGCAAAGAACTAGGTATTTATACCTAATTACGTACATCTTATGTGTTTTTTATCTAGATCTATAAATGAGAGAAAATAATATTTCATACGTGGATACATTCCATCAAGCGGTTGTACGTATTGTGTCTATTTGATTATAGATAATAATATAAGAAATATGTTATTTTTGTTTCCAGTTCAATGTAATGCACTTTGTTGATAAATTTTGTTTTTTTAAGCAAACTTATTTTTAAAACTACTGGTAGAAATTATTTTGCAATTAATAGCTTATTCATTGAGGAATCCATCTAATATAATATGACATAACACCTTCCTATCCTAAGGCTAATTTTCCATAAATTGTAAAACAGTTTAAGCGAAATTTTAGCATAGCCAAAACCAATATTTTAAGCTGGCAAGACGCACTGATATAAATAAATAGAGCAAAGAAAATTAAATAAAAGCTCGTAAAAAATAAACTTGCTTTGTTGTTATAATAATAAATTCAATAACAGAACATATCTGATTACTAAACGTTAAGTCTCGAAGTTGTTGTGATATTTTATGCAAGAATGTTCTTATATTTTTATTAAATTTAGCCGTTACAAATGGCTAAATCCCTTATGTAAAGAATAAAAAGGGCCCCCTAATGGAAAATATGAATAATTTATAATGTATCTGAAAACTTTCACTTTCAATAAAGTATGAAAACAAAGCGAATAAATAATTGATGGGTAGAATGGCTATGTAAGTGGAATAGCGGTCGTAACATCGGCTTAGGGACGACGAAAATCGGATCACTGCGTAGTATTTTTTGCGCTACGTAACGTTGCCGAAGGATAATATACAATAACACTAAACTTTCTTAGCGGTTTGTACTTAATGTGTAATAATAAATATCTTATAGAGAAACTTTTTGAATTATTTTTTCGTTCGATTTATAATTTGAAATCTTGAAATAAAAACAGTAATGTATTATGTATCATAATTTTTAAGTAAAACGAGCACAGACAGAAAAAAAAATAATAGATAATAACGATATACTACAATCATTATAGAGTTATTGTTTTTTTTTTAAATACGTAATGTAAAACGACGTTTTAATATAAAAGTACTTGTAAAACATAATATGCATTTGCCAGCGAGGGATTTACGTTACTCAGTAGCCAACCCAAACAAAACGACAAAACTGCGCCCTAGGAAGACGCGGTACATGAAGGGAATTTTAATTTTTTGTTCCTTTTGCACAAAGGAATTTATTATTAGCTCCTGAATCACAAGCATACGATATTACAGCGAGGACAAGTCCAATTTATCTCACCTTACTTTCAAATAAGATATTTGATGAACTTCCCGTCTCTAATTTTCTTCACGCTAGAACGTGATATTTTCCGCTTGGATTTAACGCGTTCCTACGTAATACTCGTACCTATAGTGGAATACCTATTCCACTAATATGTTTTACTGTTAAAAATCATAATATTAGAAACTTTTGTCAGTTTCTAGAATTGTTTGTCAACAAAGACAATTTTGATACTTTAATTAATTATAATGAAAACTTCGGTAAATTACTGTTGGGTTCTTAAATATTAAATAAGCGCAGCTATTTATACAGACTACAGTAACCCACAAAAGGCCTTCGTGTACCGTATCGCTACAACTTGCTCGCACTTTATTTAAACTTTATCCAAAAAATCCACTGTAAAAAGCGTTACCATGAAATTAATTAAATAGAATATAAGACTAAGCGAGATATTTATTGCAGCCGAGCGGCGAGGTCTAACGTAATGAATTCAAATTTTACTTATAAAGTATTATTAAGCTCCGTAAACCTAAGTCGGATAAGCGTTAGAAGTTTAAATTAACTTGTTAGGACCCCTCGTGCGGCCTTTCATCGTATACAGTTTACAAACAAGAAGAGGCGTGTTCGCTCACATTGCATACAAATTGCTAACCTTAAAATTACTATACGGGTTGTATGCGACGAAATACGACAACTTTCATATGCTGCTGGTGTCCCCGAGCTGAGGGTTAGGATATTTGAGGATTTCATAAGATTTTAGTACATGTCTCTACTAAGGTTTTGATGTATGTTACGAACATTCCTTAAATACAAAACGCAACTTATCTGTCTTACTTATTACGTATATTTGTTTTATAATGTTTGTATTTAGGTTATTTAACTTACTTCAATTTCATTAGAATTATCAAATTCTATGAAATAGCTCATCTATTTATTAAAGTCATACAAAAATTTCAATCAAAATGAGAATATTGAGAGGGTTAAACAAAGAGTCCATTCATAACAATTTCATTATGTTTATTGGAATTATCTATTTATATATAGTATTCTTCTCATGAAACTAAAGCTAAATATTGATTTTGTAACAAATTGTTATTCAAATCTAGAAAATCATACTCCCGATGATGTTTACGCATGTCTGAAAGAATGGTCAAGTAGATACGTTGTAGTAAATTCAAATTCAAATTCAAAATATTTTATTCAGCATTAAATTATTATAATTTTTTACTGAACGTCTTGAGTCTACTACCAGTTCGGAAGGAAGAAACCGCTGAACTGAGAAGAACTGGCGAAAGAAACCTCAGCAGGACTAATGTATACATTTTATTGTCTTAATCTGTTTTTCTTTTTTTAATTAAATTGAAATTAACAATTATTTTATAGGTAGAAACAGCCCGGAGGCGATCACATCATTCCCAAGGCGTGTCTGTCTGACTGTCTTCTAAAAAGTCACTTTCAGATATATTTTTTTAATTTATATAAATGTTTGTTCATAATAAAGTAGAGAGAGTTTGAAAACTACGTAGATTTTTATTCTACTTAAAAGAACGTATATAAAAAGAATAATTTGTTACTGAAAAAACGAAAGAGATTTATAGGAACAATAGGCTTTGTGTTTCATAATACCCCGTTACGATTATAGCTTTATTATGTAGACATAATATGTACATACATATGTCTATTATTTGTGTAAAACATAAAATAATTTACACTTTGTTATTAATTTTTAAGATTGCTTAATTTTCATAATAAATCGTCCTTTTTCACATAGAAAGAAAGTGCTTTTTTATCATCCCGTAACATATTTATAAACTATACATCTTTAGCTAAAAGTTCTTCTTTGGTATATTATTATAATTTCTACTATATGGATTGAATAGACGGACAAAGTGCTCCACTTTTGCGGCAGGACTATTACTGAGGGATGCTGCGTCTGATTGATAGATCTCGTACGCTCTCTAAAATGACATTTTAGAATATGCTGAAAGCCTAGATACACGGAGCTTTTATTAAAAGCTTATAAAAATATGCACTACATTATTTTAACCAAATAGTATTTCAACCGAGTCTAGCACAAAAACTACACGACGAGTCGAAATTTAATAGAAGCACTGCATGAGTTTTTATTGAGCTTAAATAATTTTTAATGTATTTAATTGATATTTAATATCTTATGAATGTATTATTTTAATAATAAATAAATATGAATAAATATGTTGGGACATTATTACAACAGCGCCATCTAGTTCCGCAGTAAGCTACGTAACGTGCTTGTGTTGCGGATACCAGATAGTTGATATACTACACATATAAATTTTAAATACATACATATTATAAATATAAACACCCATGATTGGAGTACAAACATTCGTGATTAGCAAATGAATCTCAGCGGGACTCGAACCCGCGACCGCTGGCGCAGAAAGTAGGGTCACTACCAACTGAGCCAAACGAGTCGTCAGTATAGTTAAAACTTACCCTAGTATTATATTTTGACAAAGGAAATTGTGATCTAACGACTATATTAAGAAGTATTTAATACAAATTGGTTATTTGTAACAACTAACAAACAATCTTCATCACTACTTTCATACCAGCAATCAGCAACATACATATTATGTATAAGTAACTTACATTAACAATGTTAAGGTTGAATAAATTATTTTTAACAAAAAAACAAAAACCGACTTCCAAACTTAATAAATCTAAACTAAAAAGTAGAAAATAATACTTTTAAGGACTTTGTTAATTTTGGAGTCGGTGCCAGCCAGGTATTTTGATTATGCTTACAAATTGATAGATTAATCAAATATGTATCTATTTAGGGTTATTTTGCTTTGGCTGGCACCGACTTCAAAATTAACAAAGTCCTTAAAAGTATTATTTTCTACTTTTTAGTTTAGATTTATTAAGTTTGGAAGTCGGTTTTTGTTTTTTTGTTAAAAATAATTTATTTTAACATTTTTAGCGGAAAGTAGATACGTATTGTGTTAATGACTATAAAAATTTACCTTCTATTATGAGTTAAACCTAATAGCCTGAAAGTATACAACCATCGGTCCATAATTGCGTATTATATTAAAAGAATTTTCTTTAAACTGCTAACCGTTGAGGAGTTGTACCTTCCATCATCAGTTACGGTACGTGACTCAAATATCCATATAGCCTATAAAAGATTCGGCCGAGCATCGTTAATTTGCTCCTAAAAATTGAAGAGTTCCGATACTTTGTCATAGATCCCATCATCAGAACCTTACCAAACTCTCATCAAACTACCCTTGAAGTATATCCTTTCCATTAAAAAAAGAATCATCGAAATCGGTTGGCGTGATATTGAGTTATTCGTCCATTTGTCGCGCAAATACAAATTTAATGCAAATTTAAGACTTTTATGGTTTTCTCATGGATGCCATTGTCAGAACTGGAAAATATTAAAATGGGACCACATGGGAAGCACTACCTTTCAAATAAAAAAAGAATCATCAAAATCGGTTCACCCAGTTCAAAGTTATGAGCTAACAAACATAAAAAAAAAAAAAAAAAAAAAAAAAATACAGACGAATTGATAACCTCCTCCTTTTGGAAGTCGGTTGAAAAAGGGGAAATGATTGAGGCGTGTCAATCATAGAACAGATTAAGATGAAAATTCTCACACAAAATATTACTTATCCTGGAAATACAATTTCGTAACGCGTTCAATTTTACAACACTGCGTGTGACTTTAGCGTTACTCTCAAATATCGAAAAAAATAATAACCATTGATGTTAGCTTAGCCTCATTATTTAAAGTAATTTTAGGCTAAAATTAATCAGACATAAGCCATTATTCCTTTTCTTTTCTAATATTTATAAAGGATAATATATGCAGACCAGCTTTAAATTTACAATGGAATTATCATAATTAAACATGAATATTAATCAAGAGGTGGAATAATATTGAGCTTTGAAATTAAAACTTTACATCTCCTGTAAATAGGATTGCCCTAATATCCTTGTAAAGATACGAGTAGACGTCGGATTTATTTTCACTTCGATCTTTTACTACTTAATACTTATTTACTTTTTTTCTATACCTTCTACTATATAAATCGATGAGTTGCTTGTTTGATCACAGATATTTTAAACAGTTAACGAATTAATGAATGAATGAATGAATTACCATTGCACGCACCATGGCAACGGTCATAACATGATACGTCAAACGCCTTTAATTTTATGAAGTTTTTTTTTTGTACATCTATATCTATCTAAGATACACAATTCCACCATACATCATTTTGTTATATCTCAAAGGGTTAGGGCAGCGTTTTCGTTGAAAGCTCCCAGATGGCTTACTTTTTTTCCAAAACCTCCAACATAATATATCATTATATTTTAGTCAATGTATACAAAAACTTGACAAATTATATACTAAAACCTTCCTGGAGAACCATTCTATCCATTAGTGAAAACTGCATAAAAATCGGTGCAGTAGTTTTTGAGTTTATCGCTAACAGACATACAAACAGACAGACGCGGCGGAGGACTTTGTTTATTGTATAATATGTATAGATGTAGTAATAGTGATTTTCTAATAACGCCATTGGTAAAACTCTATTTAAATTAAAATTCTCATCAAATAAATAAAAGTCAGCAAGAATAGCATTTATCTAACGGCTTTTAAAATAATTAGCAAGTAAAGATAAACAATATTTAAAAATAACGAATTGTTTCTTTAGCTTCTAGTCCATCCTAATTAAGTCTCCCATTTAGTATCTAAGTAGAAGTTGTTACTCGTTACGGATTAATTAATTGTAATAGACCGAAACTTTATCCTGTAAATTTAATCCCTTTTGGGGATATTTAAACATTTGATATATAGACGATATCTAAATACATAATATGTCAGTGTGTGTTGTAAATTTTATCCATATTTGCTATTTATCGTAGGTATTTGACCTTTTTTAAACAAGTGCGAGTCGGACTCGCCCACGAAGGGTTCCGTTGCAAATCGCGATTTACGATTTATGACATATTAAAAAAAAACTACTTACTAGATCTCGTTCAAACCAATTTTTGGTGGAAGTTTGCATGGTAATGTACATCATATTTTTTCTTAATCTTATCATTCTCTTATTTTACATGGACACACATTTTACCACTTTGGAAGTGTCTCTCGTGCAAACTATTCAGTTTAGAAAAAAAATATATTAGAAACCTCAATATCATTTATCCATATATACCCCACACCTATCCATAGATACCCCACACGTATGGGTTTGATGAAAAAAAATGTTGAGTTTCAGTTCTAAGTATGGGGAAACCCCCAAAATTTGTTGGTTTTTTTTTCTACTATTGTGTGAAAATCTTAATGCGGTTCACAGAATACATCTACTTACCAAGTTTCATTTCTTATAGTTTCGGAAAAAGTGGCTGTGACATACGGACGGACAGACAGACAGATATGACGAATCCATAAGGGTTCCGTTTTTTGCCATTTGGCTACGGAACCCTATGAAAATGAAAATCAAGATCATGTTGTCCAAGAGCTTGTGATAAGAGAATGAATAATTCACTATGCAAATTACATAGGTACTTATATTTATTAAAAGCTACGAAAATCTTTAGATGACTCACTCTTCACTAACCTAATAAAAAGAAGCAAAGTAAACCTTCTAGTGTTAGATATATCAGATAGATAAAAATAAAGAGACGAACATGAATTACACAGAGGTTTTATGAGTTGTCTGACAATAACAACATGGCTACTATCCGCTGGGTGCGTAAGGCATGGTGGGGGAAACAAAAGTGATGTCAGCGCCCGCTGCGGACCAAAACAGAACTACGAGTGGCTCTTTATTACTATTTATGACCATAAAAATAACACGTGTGTCAGTTAAATTAAATAAATAAAATAAAATGGGTCATCAGAGTTGTTGTGTAGTCGATTGCAAAAATACTAGTAGAAATAGTAATTGTAAATTTTATAAGTTTCCGGTTGCCAGACAATGAAGTGATGGTTTGCTTATTAGATATAAAATAATTAATAATTGGGAATTTAATTGTTTTTATGATCGAACAATCACCAATAGTCGTCGAACCAACGATAATTGATCAAAATTAATTAATCTGAGCGATAAAAATAAAGATATCTAGTAAAGGGGGCCAACTTAAGGGTGAACATTTGTTTAATTAATTATAAATAAATAAAAGACGTACAAACAATTTCTACATTCGAAAATTAACGAACAAACGACGAACAAATAATTAAAAATAAAAAAAATCCGTAAGTCAAAAAAAGTTGGGCCTACCTAATTCACTTATTGAGACTTGTTTTAGTTGTTGTATTTATTTTACTTACTGTTTTCAGCTGACCCACGGAAAAAAAAATTATTTAATGTACACTCTGTGTAATATATCACATTTAACATTGAAAAAAAATTTTTTTCAAGTTTATTTTATTTTTCAATAGCTATTTGGCATACAATACATGTATATTTTCTCAAAAGAGCCACCGTGAGTTGTATCGTTAGATGGCGCTAGAGTCACGCACCCAGCGGATACTATACCAACTACCAATCAAATATAAGTTTATTTTGGGAAAACAATTATTAGGAAAAAACCATTATGCAATATTCTAAATATCACGGTTTAAGCACTTCAAAAAGCACCGTACACATTGGGTACAAGATTTAATTTGGAATCGTAAGAAAAAACACAAAACCAACTAAATATATTACACTGAAGATTTTATTGTAACAATAAAAATATCTAAACAAGACGTTAGCATCTACGCTAATTATTCAAAATGAATATTTACAGAGACTTGCTTGTTGTTAATTGACTTGGGATATTGCAGAGCCTTTGATGCTATTAACCAAATTACTTTTTCCAGTTGCTAATTAATGAGGTAGGCAATAAAAAATCCAGAGGCGTCTTGATATTTTATTTTAAATTATGAAGACATTGGATAAATTGCTTTTGACAAATACTTTAACTACAAAATTTAAAAAAAATACTTCAGAAAAATTATTACTGGTTGGTGTTTCTAATAAAAATACAATCAAAAGAGATAAAAGTATACTTGACTGATCAAACATTTTAATTTATATGCTAATCTTCGTAAAAATAGTATCGAACGTGCTTAGAACATGGATCAAAGTATTCGTTGTGGGGAAGATCTAATGCCGATAGAGCTGAAGAAAAATAGTGTCTGGTAAAATGTAAAGCATCTTGTGGACGAAGAAGTAGCAACGCTTGAAGGTAGTCCCGAATCACACCGGTTAATTCGCCATTTTCAGTCACGTATCTCGCGCCTTCCGACGAGCGCGTGCTCTGGGTAGAGATTTATTTATTTTAATGAGTTTCATTTATTTTAATATAAAATATTTGCGTAAATATATGTAAGTATGTGACATTTTAGCAAAGAACATAATTTGTAAAAATAAGATTGTTTCTTTTGTGTTTTTTTCTTCAATTTGAAAAACATTTAATAATATTGAAGGAAATAAATAATATTGAAGAGTTATTAAACTATTCATTTTATAAAATCGGTCAAGAGTCATTGGTACAACGACGCTTTCATTATTAAACCACCGATACAATGTATTTACATGACATACTCAGTGATAAAACTTTGTAATGAAAAGTCGTTAATACGAGGGCAATTTACAAGTACATTTCGTATCGAGATTTTAATGCCAATATTATAATAAAAAATTCAAAAGCCACATATTATATTAAAAAATTTTGTAAGCCTAAAACAAAGCTTAAAACACGATTCTATATTTACGAACTTCGGGCCCCCTAGCCTGTTTCTTTTCATCTCGTGGTTTAATAATACTAACTGGGCATATAATATGGAAGGTCTAGATCTAGTCTAGTGACGCAACCCAACATAGACCTGTGTTGTAAGATAATAGAATCTCGTCTTCATTGTGACTCTTAAGAATCGACGGTGTTTACATATTAAGCAATTATTTATTCAATTATTTTATTTAAAAAATGCTTTTTTAACATTTTGCGCAAACGAAATATGCGAAAACAAGGCTTTGAAAATCTAAATACCTCAGGAATTATGCAATAAATTTGCAAAAGAATTCTTGGAACTTGCTTAAGCAACAAAGACACTTTGAACGCTATTCAAGAAATACCATATTTCAGGGAATATGAAACTTTACCTTAAAATCGAGATAATCCGATAGCAACTGTAAATCGCTCCGCCATTTTTCCCGTAGTGGCTCGTGAGGCTCTATTTCATCTCTTTCGGGAACGACGCGCAGGAGAGGGTTAATATGAAATATGTAGCTACTATCCGCCCACTCGTGACTCACGAGGTAACCTTTAAAAAGTGAATCAGCTATGTTTCTGGTAAAACGTATCCTTTATACATATATTAATTGGATTATAGAATGCGAATTTATTTAAAATATAGTGTAAAAACTTTCATTAAAACAAAAACAATCTGCTTTGTAAATTGTAGGTACATCATTTTTGGTCATAATCATAAATTAAGTATTCAAAAAATATCTAAAGTTTTAATAGTAGAAGAAATTACTGCTAATAGTAATTATGAGTAAACATTTATTACAATAATCATAAAGCATTTGGGTACTGGGTAGAAAATTAAGGTGATATTTCAGACTATTAGCCTGAAATGCTAATATTTTACTGGGTCTCAAAGTGAATGTTTGAGATCAATATATATTTTACGCGTCGCAGAAAACTGACTTAATAAATTGACATAATACTAGAGCTGTACATTTTTAATTAGGATTTAAATTCTCAATACTACATAATACAACATAAATCATACTAAGTTAACAAAATTTCCCAAAGCATAAGTCAAAATAGAATTGAGCTGGAGTCGTAGTTATAAAGTTCCCATTGAAAGCGAGCTTACCTCTCAGCGTGAGAACTGTCAATGTTTGATGAATAAATCCGGACGGTTCTATGATGTGACGTTCGACTTTTGAAACGAATAATGCTTTTCCATTTACAATGGCCTGGCTCACGCCCCGGCAAACCTATTTAATTATACGTTTTAAGTAAAAGATAAAATTGCAGATTTTAATGTAATAATAATCTTAAATATATACATAATAAAGTAAGTATTTATTTGTTTATAACAGGCATGTCTTCAGCCCTTTTAACGTCCCACTGCTGGGCACGGGCCTCCATCAGTACGAGGGGGATCAGGCCATAGTCCACCGCGCTGACCTAGTGCATGTTGCCGGACTTCACATGTATTTTGAAAGCTTGCTAGGTTTTCTTAGACATTCTGGTTTCCTCACAATATTTTCCTTCATCGTATGAAGTGGTAATCATGATAGAAATGAAATATTCGCACATGAAAATATCAGAGATGCGAGACACGGATTTGAATCTGCATCATTCGGTTATCCAAGCGAGCGCGTAACCGCTGGGCTACCACTGCAGCATATTTATTAGTAAATTTAAAATCAAGTTATTTGTATATTTCTTCTTTATTATATTATAATTTATTTATGTTTTGATAATACAGTCCCGTTTCCGTCTTTTTAAATCCTAAACAATAAAAACTAAAAATATATAGATATATTATGGAACTAACTTTACTAAGAAAAAACTTTAAAGGAGGTTCAGGTGTTAATAACAATATTTTAAACTTCACGCTGGCGCTTATACCTTGCATCTTAGACTAAATACGTTTTGTTACATAACTCAGTTTTCCAAGTCCAACACTAAATTCAGATGTAATAACCAACTTGTTTCAATCAAATATAAAAGAGTATTTGATTTGAGTGTGTTTTAACTCGTAAAATGATAAAATACACATTCGACTGAATTAGGATCTTAAAGTATGAAAAGATTAAAATTTTTGTATTACTTAGGGGCATAAAATCTCTAAAAATATAAATTCAGAAGTAATAACAAGGTTCATAACCGTCAAAAGTTTTCTATTTGTTCTTTTATAGAAACCCAATTTGTAAACCTTCTGCAACTAGTGCAACTAGCAGTAGAAAAGCTTTCAAGTGTGCAGTCCTTGAGATACCAATTTGTTTCATATTTTGTTTATTCAAGCGGAGAGAAAGATTTTATAGGCATACGTATAGAGACGCAAATGGAAAACCGACAAATCTTCGTAAAATTTTTGGGTATCTAAAATTTCAATATATTTTTATGAACTCGTATTATTGCGATAAAAGTAAGTTTATTTGCAATTTTATTTGTAATCGTGAACATTCAAAAACGTCCCTGTAAAAACTTTAAATTTTAGAATAACGATTTGCTAAAGTAAAATGTTAAAGTTATTTAATTTATCCTAATTCCTAACTAATAAAATGATAATCACTGGCGTACAAAATTTAACATGATGCGTGTTTTTAAATGTAAGCCATATTTCATTCTACTTTGGAATCGCAGAATACGAGTGTATGAAATTGTATAATTACCTCTTGGTAAAACAATGCTAGTAAGAAAATAAATATATTTTATGCGATTAAATCTTATGAAAATAAATTTATATAAAAGTTGTAATGAATTCTTGTCCTTTTATCGAATCTTTTTATAATTTCGTTTGGAGGGTGTACAAGTACGTAGCTCAATAACAATGAAAAAATGTATATCTTTAAAGATGCCTGTTCTTTGAAACAAAGCAGTGTTTGGGGATGGATGAAGAATTTTCTTTTATATTGTAAATTATGTTCACATAGCTTACATTCTTTTTTTTGGGACACATGCTCGATATTGCGGGCACATTTTATGTAAGTAGTTTCGATTTATCTTAACTATTTCATTCATTTAGCCATAACAATACCATTAATCATGTTATTGCAATTTCCCATCATCACAAAAGTAATGAATATTATCTACTACATTACATTAGAAATCTATTGAAAATCATAAACTTTATTTAACAACTCAGAGGATTTTATCATTAAACTACTTACTTAAACACATTAAGTAAAGTAGACATGCGTATATAATAAATATGTACACGATGTAGATACGACTCAATCAATGTATAGATTAAAATCACTACCTAACGAAGGAACTTTATAAAGCTTTCCTTCATATTTAATTTTTTTTATTTTTATAGATATAAGAGGTCATTTCCACTTCTACGTTTTATTATGAGATTCAGCTGATTCGAGAACTTTAAAGTAAAAAGAAATATTTGAACTTTTACTAGTTTTGCTACTTGCTGTAGAAATGAAATAAATATATTGGTAATATTACACATAAATAAATAATTTATTAAAATAATTTTAAAAAATTACTTACAAAAGTACTTACATAAACGCTTTCACAAATAATTCCGTTTATCAGGACGGTATCAGTTTTTACATGACCACAAAATCTGCTTATGGCAAAGTACCGTAGTAAGACCACATTAGCACCTTCAAGTAAAAAATTACGAGCTGCCTCGAAGCTGTGATAAAGTCGTTTAACAAAATGCCGTTCGCCGCAAATACGGGTCACTTTATTGTAATAGCCGCTTTCACAGATTGTCATGTAACTTCTCTGCTCTTTTGTTAGATCCTTCTTGGTAATGTGCCTATAAGTGAATAAAGCGCAGTGTCAGTGAAAAATCGCCAATATCCTAAAATATAAAAGGTCATAGTATAATTTATAATTTACATTGTCTTCGGTTCATCAAAGCACGGTATATTGTATGTATCTACAGCAATTTTGTTTAGATATGCTCAAAATTCAACAAACCTAGTATCAAAATAAGTAGGAAAAGCAAAAAGCATTGTATTCTAAATTGATCGTTAAGTTGTTTCTCTGTAGTACATTTTACAATAACATTACTTAGTCCTGAATAGTTCAAATACCCCGGGTAGATATTTTAATCATTGCATATTAATGATTATTATATCTACATATATTGTGTATTTATGTAGATTTCAAGCAAACTTTAAATTCTGATTACTCATGTTTTTAAAGACAAAGAAAACAAACATTAATACATTATTATTATACTAAACATTATTCATCATCATTATTCTATTTTTTTAAAGTAGGATCTACTAGTATCTAATATGTTATAATTTACTGCCTCAGTTGTGAAGTGGCTAGCATGTACGCCTGCCTAACGGAAGTCTTGGGTTCCACTCCCGCTAGCTAGCAAACTTTAAATATTGAACCTTTATGCCTCTACCAACTAAAGCACGAGACGTAAAACGATCAATCCTGCGGCTGATATCTCAACGGCTATATCGAATTATTCTGTTCTATCGAATAGAGAGTTATTTGAGAATAACAGGAATAGAGAGTGCACAATCAACGCGTACATTTGTGCATCTAATATCTCCTGGGCAATTGGCTTGTTTCTGTGACTAAATTAGTTGCCGTTGACGAAATCGCTCAGGAGGACATCATCTAACATGTACCTATAGTACTACTAGTAACTAGTATCATACAAGCAGTAGGTAATCATTAACGTATAAAAGGGCCACAAAATGAGCGCCTACTTTTATCACACTAAGTACTTAATGTTCACACCATCACGTTTATTTTAATAAATTTGCTAACAATAACTAGCAACTTTGGTCTTCATGTACCAACACAAGTCTTGAAAAGCTTTAAATTTATGACATAACTTTAATTTGTGTTTTGATATTTTTAGTATATTATTGTAATATTTTACACGGTTAAAAGAAATTATTATTATTTTTAACAAAAATCAAAAACCGACTTCAAAACTAAACAGATCTAAACTAAAAAGTAGAAAATAATACTTTTAAGTCGGTGCCAGCCAGGACGGATAGATTTATCTTGCCTTTGCAATGGACTTTCGAACGGTATTTTGATTATGTTTACAAATTTATAGATTAATCGAATATGTGTCTATTTAAGGTTATTTTGCTTTGGCTGGCACCGCCAGATTTGTTTAGTTTTGAAGTCGGTTTTTGTTTTTTTTTAAAAATATTTTATTTTCAAATTTTTAGCGGAAAGTAGTTACTTATTTTGTTTATATGTAAAAAAAGAATTTTCCAAATCGGTCCAGCCATCTTCGAGTAATGGGGAACATACATAAAAAAAGTCCCCAACGAATTGAGAACCTCCTCCTTTTTTGCAGTCGGTTAATAAGAGCCTGAAAGAATTTAACTATCGGTCTATAATTACGTATAATATTGAAAGAAATTTTCTTTTAACTCCTAACCGTTAAGGAGTTGTAGCTTCCATCATTAGCTCAACCACAGGAGATGATGATTATCAGACGCAAATACTTAAACAGCTTTAGGAAATATATGAAAAACGTAATAAGTGCCTATAAAATTTGAGAGTTGCCTTCGATTTCCCTGGGATCCCATCATCAGATCGTGACTTGGTGACTATGGGACCAACTGGAAACTATACCCTTTCAAACAAAAAAATAATTTTCCAAATCGGTCCAGCCATCGTCGAGTAATCGGGGAACATACATATAAAAAAAAAACAAAGTCCCCGACGAATTGAGAACCTCCTCCTTTTTTTAAAGTTGAAGCTTGCATTTATTTTAGAAATATTATCGAAGAATCGAGATCAAGAGAAAAAGATCGAGAATATTTTTAATGGAAGCGTAAGACGCAACTCAAAGAATTTATTTTATGAAAGCGCTATAAACTTTGAACTTTTGAACCAAATAGAAACAAATGCACTTTCATTAACTATTTAATAAGTAGGTAGGTACTGTGTTATATCTAATATATAAAAATCTCGTGTTACGGTGTTTGTTATCGAACTCCTCCGAAACTGCTTGACCGATTTTTATGATTTTTTGTATGTTTGGTAGGTCTGAGAATAGGTCTATATCCATTTCAATAGTTTAAAAAATGGGTAATAGCAAAAAAATCGGACGTAGGAATAAAATGCAAGCGCTGCTTCAAGTGTCGCTTCGCTTGATGCAATCGCCGACCCTACCCCGCACCGTCTTGTCTACTGTTTAGCTAATAGGTCTTACACGAAGCGAAGAATTTTCAACGTTCTACCACCAATTCCTATTTTTAAATAGTGATTAGAACGCGGGCGAAGTCACGGGAATTGCTAGTAAAATATTTAATAGATATTATGTTAGTATGTAAATAGGAACAAAATATCTTACTCGGATCTATTTTCTTCTAAAGTATGTAGATTACAATCTATAATACTGACGAGTTTAGACCCTGTCTTGGCTCCTTCCTTTGAAGCATTAGATACCACTTGAACTAGAAATTTATCCTTGTCTTCACCCAAAGTCTCTACGCTTATATTGATACCTGTAACATACAATTTATATAAAAGCATATTTTAGAACTTAAAATGAATTTGCCCAAAAATTCCAGACGAAAATAGTATCGTTGTTTAATAAACATCAACAAAATATTTATTTTTAATAAAAAAAAAGTTATCTAATAAATGTACTCAGTTATAGCGTCACGTAGTCTTTGCTAGCAGAAAGAGTCACACCTCGGTTTCCGTAATTTGATTAACTTTAAAAATATTTTGATTGCTTCGATTTGAATGAGTATGTGTATAGTATGGTGTCAGGTATGCGATATTTTCATCAACACAAACCATTTGAATTAATATTTTATTAATATATAGGTTATATATACCTACTTGATGTAAAAAAAGGGTAACATTTTTAATTGGTGCTCGAAATAGAGTAGATAGACTGAAGGTGAATTTAACCCTGAAACTAAAGCCTTCGAAAATAACCGCTTAAAACAAATCTCACTATGAAGTAAGATTGATCCAGAAAACGAGCCTGTATGTACCTACTACTCGTAATAGACGAGTACCATCTTAATATCAGATGCACACCTAAATATCAGACGAACGATATCCTGCTGACCAATTTCGGTCACGGCGGTCAATCTCATTGAAACTAGCTATCTGCGCGGGACATATTATAGTGCACGAGTGTATGCGCAAACATAAGTGCGCTCTCTATTTCTTATCACTCTCATATTCCGGTGGGACGACTGCTGGACACGACCAGTGAGAGTAAGGCGCAGGACCTTTACGTGCTCTCTGAGGCACGGGGGTGAAACAACGCCAACTTCCCAACTCCGGGTTGTTAATGAGGCTTACGAAACAGAAACACTCAATAACGAAACTTGGCCCGACTCGGGACTCGAACCCAGGACCGGTATGACGACCATGAATGCTAGCCACTACACCGACGAGGCAGTTCAGACGAACTATAAGGCTAACTACTTTTTGACAACTTTTCTAATTAAGGTACCATACCTCCAACAGCGCTACAGCAATCTATTGACGGCTTACGAACTTTCTTTTTAAAAACAGGAACTTTATCGCTTCCAGTTCCAGCAGTATTAATATCTGGTTTTATTGGTTCCTCATAAAGTCCTAAAATTTTCAGCTTTTCCTTCACTTGCTCCTTATATGATATTTTATGATGTCTATTATAAGCAAAGTCAAAATATGTATGCTTCGGATCTACATCACGACACCATCGATAACCATGTTTTCCAGCTCTAACTCTCTTTAATTTTTTCTCTTCTTCTTTATTATGAAAAATCGAACTGTCAGAATCTAGCTTCTCTTTGCATATGCAAATATTTTCTTTTTTGCCTGTTACGATATCACAGAGACAAGGGTCTTTACACTCACAAGTCAATACACAGGTACAATCCTTAGGGTTACCACAAGTACAGTACTTAATTTTGGGAAAGCAACTGCAATCATCTGGCGAAATACCATGGCATTTACATTCAGGATCAACAGGGCAGTTACAAATGGTTTTAGAATCACCATCGTCACAATTGACTTCTCCTTCTGCTGGATCGCATATACATGTCCGTTGTACGTCACAAATACACGTGCCTTGTTTACAAATACAATCTATTCCTTTAATACAAAGACATCTAGGTTTAGGAGATGGTTTCTGACATAAACAAGGCTCTTTTGTATATTTATTTTTTTCCGATATGAAAGTCATTTCTTCATCGACTTCATCCTCAATATTCAGGTCGATATTTGGTTTATTTTCACAAACACAAACGGGGTAGGGAAATTTACCGGGTTGGCAGATACATGGCTTATCAACTTTGCCACAAACGCAAATTGGTCGAGGTTTTCCATCAGGATGACACATACATACTTTGTTAGGTTTGCATTTGCATATTAATTCAGGAGTCTCGCCACATATACAAATATTTTCCGCTTCGTGGCAAGTACACTCATCGCGTTTTTTTGGACCACATTCACAAGGCACTTTCAGATGACAAGGGCATTTTCCAGTTTTATCAACTTTACAAGTACAATCTGACACGGCTTCAATTTTATTAATTTTTGGAAAACCATCCACTATTATCAAACTTGCCCTATTATCCTCGGGTGCAGTTTGTTTGTTACATTCGGGAAAAAAATAAAAGTGGAAATCATTTTCTTCATCACTAATTTGCTCCTTTACATTAGATGTTTCCTCAAGATTAACTTTCAAGTTAATTTCTTCATCTTTTTTTTCTTCAAAAACTTTGCTTTCCGTTGAATCAGTACAAGACCATTCGGAATCGGAAGATTCGCTTTCAAAAATACCTTCATAATGTGCGCAGCTGGCTATCAAAGTTTCGTCAAAACTTAGTTTATTCTTTGTTTCATCGTCTACACAAGTAAAAGTAAATGAGTAAAATGTTAATACTATAATACATAGTGTGTTAATACTGAAATTATATTATTATTTGCAAAATCAGTAAATATAATGCCATTTCGGCCAAATAGGCCTACTTTTAATTTAAGTAAATAAGTGGTCATTGGATTCACTTTGAAGAGTGTAAGGAAATTTACAGTAAGTAGGTAGCACATGAATCATATAGGGTAAGGATGCCATATATGAGATAGTTGCCTAATATGAGATAGTTAGGTTTTGGCGAAACTAATCACCACTGCTATATGGCGCTACTGTCCCTAGAAGCCACGTGGAAAAAGATCGAAACGTATATTAGTGCTTCCCAGTCCGAGGCGAAGTTAGGTAGTGTACACGCGGGTTTTCACGAAATCGCAAAACCGAATTTTTGTCATCAAATGTTTACAATGTATGCTACAATTGTATTGTTACACTAAATGATTTTAATCTACAGTATTGTATCAGTTGAATCATGAATTTACGAAACATTTGCAGTTGTATTGCATTTTCTTTACAAATAAATAAAAAGCAGTAATTTTGTTGAATGTAGATGATTTCCTAATATGAGACACGCGGGGGCTCCTAAAATGAGATATCTCATATTAGGATATATAAAAATATGACTATTCATTTTTCTGGATGTCGTCGATCAAAAGAAAATTTTGGGACCACGATACTATGATTCGGGTCGGTAATGCAATGCGTAACAAGCAAATGGGTTACTTAAAAGTGTGAAAAAAGCAACTAACAGAACTAGAAAAATATTGGAAAGAATTGAACCATCGATTTTATGGATTACGCTTTAGACGTATATAGATATCAAGTTAATAGCGTTTCAATTGGTTATTAATTAATCTCAAGCACACCTTCAGCTTAAATTAACCTGTCCGTGTTTTCCGACACTATGACTTTTAATATTGTTTCTTCAATTTCGAATTTTCGCAACACTGATGTTTAATAATAGGTACAAGGAGACGATAGGAAATTCAAACAATCTATGGAGATTGAAGTTAAAAATTGTAAATACAATAAATGCTTCTTAAAATCAAGTACATATTATGCTGTTAATTATTTTATTATGCGCACAACCCTGACTTTTGACCTGTGGTGTATATTATATTAAATTCTGAACACGCTCATACGCTGCATTACTACAAAATTTCCAATGCACCAGGTGCGTTGGAAATTTTGTAGGCTATTAAAACGACGGCTTTCTTCGAGATCAAAGAAGTGCAACCTGTGATTATACGTATGAATCCAGATACGTGAAAGGTGAAATACGTGTCCGACTTAAGGGAAAGTTTAGCTTAATTACTCAAAATATACATTATAGAATATTGCTTACCAATCTGAAATTTAAATTGTTTTGATAAATCAATTAAAGATACATGGGATTCTATAGACATTATTTTATATATATTTTGTTTTCACGTTTATGTCACTTCCATTTTAAATATATATTTTAAAAAATTGTGTAACCAGCTAGCAAAGAATATCATTGCCAGCTAGTATTAAATTAACATGCGTCACCAGTAAAAAATATTTTAAGATTGTATATTTCATGGACGTAATATACTGTATATTTTAAAAAAATTGAAAGGATTTTCCCTTTCTAATTTTTTTATTATATACTTATTATATTATGCAATATTTATTATTTAACATAACATAACATAACAGGCCTTTGATTGTGTGCATCACGTGACGTTGATCAGGAAACTGCATCATTATGGGATTAGAAATAAGGCACTCAACCTTCTGAATTCCTATCTGAGTAATAGAATACAGAGGGTTGATGTAAATGGTAAGAGATCTCCTGGGGCTCCGTTAGATATGGGGGTTCCACAAGGCTCTATTCTTGGTCCATTTCTCTTTCTAGTTTACATAAATGATTTGCCATTTTTTGTGCAGGACAAACATGAGATAGTATTGTTCGCTGATGATACTTCACTTATTTTTAAGGTAAAACGTAATTTACTTGTGTATGACGATGTAAACGATGCTCTCTCAAAGGTTGTCTATTGGTTTGATTCGAATAATTTATTATTAAATAACAAAAAAACAAAATTAATAAAATTCACAACACCTAATGTTAAACTTGTTGATAATGGTGTAGTATTAGGCGGGGAAATATTAAAACCGGTACAGTCTACCAAATTCCTAGGTATTATCATAGATTCGAAATTGCGGTGGGATCTCCATATTGAGGAGCTGGCGAATAGGCTTAGCTCTGCAGCGTTCGCGGTTAAAAAAATTAGACTTCTTACTGACGTAGATACAGCTCGCATAGTATACTTTAGTTATTTTCATAGTATTATGTCATATGGAATCTTATTATGGGGAAATGCAGTTACCGTTAATACAATTTTTGTCCTGCAGAAAAGAGCTATTCGTGCAATTTATAGTTTAGGTCCTAGAATATCATTAAGAGATAAGTTTAAAGAAATAAAAATATTGACTGTTGCTTCTCAATACGTGTACGAAAATGTTATGTATGTTCATAAAAATATACACGAATTTCCCAGGAATTGCGACATGCATACCATTAATACTAGGAGTAAACATAAACTTGTAATGCCTGTGACTCGTTTACGCCGAGTCAGTAATTCTTTTTATGGACAATGTATACGCTTATACAACAGGATCCCAGAAAACGTTCAAAAAGCTCCTATTGCCAAATTTAAAAAAATTGTGAAAGAACGTTTGTGTACTAAAGGATATTATACGATTAACGATTTTTTAGAAGACAGTACGCCTTGGGAATGATGTGATCGCCTCCAGGCTATTTCAACCAATAGAATTATTGTTCATTTCGATTTCCATTTAAAAAAATATTAAAACAGACAAAAAAAAAATTAGTCCCGCTGAGTTTCTTTCGCCAGTTCTTCTCAGGTCAGTGGCTTCTTCTTTCCGAACTGGTAGTAGACTCATGACGTTCAGTAAAAAATTGTAATAATTTTATGCTGAATAAAATATTTTGAATTTGAATTTGAATTTGAATTTAACACTTCAACTAAATTTAAATTAAACGATCGATCTGTTGAATTTGTACCATGTGGCTTCCTCAAGAAGAGCACCAAAGCATGAACTAGAAAACGTTTCCTAAATAACTACTACCAGATATAAAAATTCTTCTCTATGACTACAACTAGTTTGTTAAAAACATTGAGTTATAAAAGACTAGAGTAGCAATGTCTAACAAAACTATTGCAAAAAAACGTGTCAACTTACGAGTTTAAAGTCGTAGCTTTGAAACTGATACATAAATATGTCAATACGATCAAATAATGTATGCTTGTCTCATTTTTTTCTAACGTCAAGCTATTACGTTGGAAAGAGACAAGACATTGTCATTGACAAACGGTCAGATGTTGACATTAATCAAAATAATTTCCCCAGAATGAATGAAGGTTTGATTTTTTTTCTTCCTGCACAAGGCTTGTATTAATTAATATGTAATATTGTTCGATGGGTCTTTCAATAGATTTAAAGAATTAGAAAAGTTGATAAGGATGACTAGGTAGATTAGGATGATTAAAAAAATGCGTAAATGTATATTATATTTATATTATGTATTTCAATACTGTAAAATCAAGGTGAAATAAGTAATAACTATAGTTACGTACTACGGATTCGGGAGCCGAAGTTATAAGCGTTTTTTCAACAAAGCTGTTTTAATATTATTGTTTTATATTATAAAAATTTATTTATTATTATTATAAAAATTTATTTATATTATAAAAATATATCTTAATATATTAAGATAAAGTAAACTGTGAACGCAAGTGTGTTATTTTTTCGTTCAATCAGTGAGTATGATACTACAGTGCGTTTAACTCAACAGACTTTAATAATAAATTTACACTTACACTAACATACATACGAGTACATACGTTATTCACTAAACTCCCAACAATCCGGGAAATTCAAAATCGAATATTCTGGTCACATTAATATGTCATCAATGACAAAACGATGTTTGAAAAATTTATTTCGTCTTATAATGTTTTATGGAGAATCTGAAGAAAATTTAACAAACTTACTTGTGAAAAGTAGCACCACTTGCTTTATTTATCTTTTCAGACCGTGATTGGCACACTTTAACAACACATTTCACCATTTTGTATTTTTTTGTTGCCAAGCAATCACTTGTAGCGTAAATATTTCCGAACGCTTCTGTCATTGTGAGAAGCGCGCCAAAAAGACTTGACAATATTTAGTCTTTTCCCTAATTATTATAGAATGATAGCTTTTCATGTGAAGTAAATAAATATATAATTAACCAAACCAGTGTTATTAGTATTCGTAAATGCCTAAGTATTCCCACGCTGCATACAACAACTATACACTCTTATGACATCATGCTGTCAACTGAGATCTAATATGTCAGCGGACATATTAGACCTTTTCAAGTACCGACGCCGTACATTGCGTATCTAGTCCTGTATAACATCATTGGTTAAAAAGAAGCAGACTGAGATAATCCAATACCGTCGAAAAATCAAATACCGTATCCGTCAATAGTGTGCCGTATCCGTCCAATACCGTAAAACAATAAATAAATTATAAATATAGCCCATAAAAATAACGTAAATATCTTAACTTTTCACAAACGATGATCACCGCCAGTTTTTTAGCAAAAATAGTTTTATATAACTTAATATTCTCCTTTCAAACTTTGTACACAAAATGCTTAAAATGTTTTTTTTTTACTTTGACATTTAGATTGTAAGTCTGCGTAGAACGAACAACAACGAACGAACGATTTGACAAATGACAGATGATGTGGCCTACCGTCTTGTGCTAGTGAATTTTTTAATAAATAATTATTTATATTTGAATTTTAATAATAATGCAAAAATGTTTGTACTAAAATATGTTTTATTAATTTTATTTATAACGATATCCCACTGCAAATTACCTGAAAAAGTTAAATGTGCAAACCAAGAATGTAGCAGTAAGTCAATGACAATCTGTTTAGTATTGTAAATGTTTTAATTTTTTACGAATAACGTTGCTGCTTAACATACTATGTGATTTTATTAGTAATATTGTCTTTTTACACATAATTTCGATATTTTTTCAGAGCCTATATCTAAAGCGAAAACTTTAATTAACTACAGTAGTGCTGAACCAGGTTTTGTGTCATTCCCTCCTAATGCAGAAGCTATAATTTATATGAAATCAGTCGGTGAAAATCCTGACATTTGGTATGGAAGTATTAATGGTAAAACTGGTTTTATTAACTCAAAATTTTTAAAGGAAATAAAAATGTTTGGGAAGGCAGATATAATTTTACCTATTGAAAATATCAAATCACCTAATGTACAGCCTAACAAAGTTCAACAACCACATGAAATATTTGAAGGAACCACAATTTATTCTACGGAACCAACGCCAACTCAAGACCAACAAGAAATCATACCATCTATGTTTGTGACTCCAAAAGATGTTGCTGCTACAGCCAATCTGGAGAATATTGAAAACAGTGTTATTAACCAAAATGGTAATATTATAAATACTAACATTGAAACACTTTTAAATCAAAATAGTTTTAGTGCTACAAACAGTCCTGAGACTTTAAATCTTCCAGAACAAACCACAGAATTTACTAATGAAGTTATTCAGTATTCAAATTCTGCTGATACTAATGATCATGCCCAAGTAAATGAGAATATTCAATCTAATAGTGTAATAGAAAATAATCTTAAAGTGGAAGAAGTCTCTGATTCATTCAATAAAGAACAACTCTCTAATAACCAAGGTTTTGAAATACCCAATACTAATTCTCCAGTAGATGCTTTGGCAGAAACAAAGACTGAAAATACTTCAAAAGAATCAATTGAAGTGCCTGATAAAGTGGACTTAATACAAGAATTGACTAAGTCTGATGTTAATAGGGTTAGTACAGATTCCATGTTTCCAACAAATATTATTAATAATGTAGAAGATACTCAAATACCCTATGATAGTCCCAATCTGCTAAACATGAAAGCTGTTAATAATGTAAATATTCCACATCTACCAGAAGGAACACCAGAGGTGCCTAGATCTTCAAATGAAGGTACAGCTTTAGGTATTGGAGCAACATTAGACAATAATATTCAAAATATTAATGGAGAAATGACTCATCAACAAATAAATACATTACCTGATGTATCAACTTTATCACCACTTTCAGTAGAATCTTCTCAAGAAACAATAAATAGTAACTTCGTACCCCTTATATCTTCTAATAAAATAAATACAGACACAGTTCCAAGTGCTGATAACATCTTAAATAAAGCAGATGAATCTTACCAGTCAGGTGAGGCATCAAGTGTAAAACCTGAAACACAAACAAATGCTGATAGTGTCCCACCTGAAAAACTAATTAATGTAGAAAGTACTACAGAAATGTATGTAGATAGTGTCACACAAGAAATACAAATGAATGTTGAAAATGTCACACCAGAAATACCGATGAATGTTGAAAGTGCCATACCAGAAATACAAACAAATATAGAGAGTGTCACACCAGAAATACAAATGAATGCAGAAAGTGTGGCACCAGAAATTCCTATAAAAATTGAAAGTGTCACACCAGAAATACCAATGAATGTTGAAAGCACCATACCAGAAATACAAACAAATATAGAGAGTGTCACACCAGAAATACAAATGAATGCCGAAAGTGTGGTAACAGAAATTCCTATAAAAGTTGAAAGTGTCACATCCGAAATACCAGTTAATATAGAAAATGTGACCCCAGAAATACCAATCAATGTAGATTTACCAGTGGCAACAACAGAAGTTCTTTTAGAGGAATCAACCAATGAAGTTACATTATCAAGTATGCATCTTGATGAAGTAACTGAAACAACTCCTGTGGTTACCTCAGAATATTTAACATCATCAACTGAAAATTTAATACATGAAATTTTTAGTGAATCAACAGAACCTACTCCTATTCAAGATGATAATAGTGAAGGATTTATATCAAGTATCTACACAACAATAGCAGATATGTGGCCTTCAACTGAAGCACCTACTGAACCTATTTTTAACGAGGAAACATCACAAAATAGTTATGAAAGTGATGAAAGTTTCTCATTTGTAAAGTATCTATTCGATACCTATAACTTGGTTATGGGAACAAAAGAACAAAGTCATGCTCTATTTCCTTCAGTTGGTAAGTTACATTTATAAAACGAACTGTGTTATCTATACATATCATAAAATTCTTACTTAGTTGAACATTTAATATTTTTTGGGAAATCTTAGTCAAATAGTCAATATTATTCATACAGAGTCTGAATCTATAAACTTTTAGAATTTTTGTCTGTCCGTCTCTATGTGACCACATCACGGAAAAACTTTTGGGACATATTTTAATGAAATTTGGCATGATAGCTGGTTATCGGGGTCAACATATAGGATAATATTTAGTGTGTGAAATTGATACTGACATACTAGATGTAAATATGTCATCAGAAAATGTTATTCATTTCATCACCATCATCATTAATTAATATTCATTATGTAATTCAATATAAATTCATTTTATTGTTTAACTCAAAGTATAAAGTTTTACAATTAACACAAATTTTAAATCTAACTATAATTTTTTACATAATATATATACATACAATAAAATTCTAACTGAGTCGGATCTGTTTTACAATAAAATAGAAATATAAAAATGTGACCAAATATAATTATGATTATTAAACTCATTTTTAATACAGTACATATTAGTTATATGTAATTTACTGTAATAAACATTATACTTTCAGAAAATTCTCTATTAACATTCTTTATTTCTTCTTAAATATATAAAAATATAATAATAAATAAGTATTTGTTATCGAACGAAAGGGCTTGACCGATTATTTATGATTTTTTTTGTGTAAATTAAAATTTATTTATTTAATTTTTATGTGGTAGGTCTGAGAATAGGTCTCTAGGCGATAAGGTGGCCCTCTCCAGATATTTTTTTTATTTTTACTTTTTTATAATTTGGCATCAAAAATTCTTAAAACCCTTAACTTTCATCCTTCGTACGCGGGCGAAGCCGCGGGAAGTCACTTAATTAATTCACAATATTATTAAAGATCTCATATTTTTTATCATATTGCAGGTGAAACATGTTATACTGATGAATACTGTGATGGGGAAAGCACAAACAAACAAAATCGTCTATTAACATTCCTATTGACTACATCTGGCTCTGTGATACTCTTTATACTTGGGTACTATTACATAGAATATAAACGGCAAGATGGTAAACTCATTGGCAACATCAATAACCTCCAGAGGGAATTACTATTTTCAACAAAGGTAAAGAATGTATAATAAGTTATGAAAGAGAAATCTAGAGTTCTACATTCAAATTATAATAATTGTTTACGTTGATAACACTTATATCAATATTTTTTAGATAATGAACACAAAATAAAATAACAACAAACAATTACAATTTCCATTTTAACACTTACATTTTTACACAAGAATGCAAAAAATTTATAAATAAGTTAAAAGACCATATAAAGAATAATTATGATTAATTTAAAATAGAAGAGTTAAAGAAATTATTTATATATAATATGTTTTTTATTAAAAATTAATGTTTTACAAACTTTACTTTCACCAATAATTGAATAAATCCAAAAAAAATATTAGAATAATGTAAAGAATATAACCTAAACTCTGTTCCAGGAGTGTGAGATCCTTAAAGAGGAGCTTGCGTCTACTAAAAGTAAACTAGCTGGTATTGAGGACAGTTCGTTCGGTATGGACGACATGGTCCAATCACTGAAAGCTGAGATCCAAGAGTTGAAGGAAAACAATGAAAGACTGCGAAATTCTTTAGATGATAACGAAAAGTTACTCAGAGTATCCGAAAATACAGCAGGAGAGTTACAAAATACACTTGGAGAAGTAGAAAATACTCTTAGTGAGCTCTTGAATGAAAGAGCACACTTAGAAGAGCAAATTGCTGAGTTGAATGGTAATCCATTTATTTTATTCAAATTAATAAATAAATGTTGAATAAAACTGTTTTCCTTTTGTAAAGACTAATTGTCGCCATGCTATTTTGATATTTATGAACCAAATTTTACAATAACCAATATTTCATTTTAATAAGGAACAGATCCCATAATTTTTCACCTTTAATTTTTTCAGGAAAAATAGAAGCATTTGAAGAAGAGTTAATATCAGTAAGTCGAGAACGAGATAATTTCCAATTAAAATATGTATCAGCTGAAACAGCATTGGAGGAATTAAAGAAACAACAAAAAGTTCTAGAAGAACTTAACAAGGCAATGACAGAAGCAAATAACACTATTGAATTGCAGAAACATGAAATTGCTGCTTTAAAGGTACTTTTTGATTATGATCCTTTACTAATGTAATTTAAAATAAAACATCTTAATTGCAATAAATAAATAATAAAAAAAATAATAATAAATAAATAAATAAATTATATGTATGCAAAAATTAAGAAATACATAATATGTATGAGAAATATATGATGTACAAGAAACGGTCTTATTACTTATAGTTAAAACTAGCATCGAGTTTCATCAATACATTCTTGTTTACAACTTTTTTTATTAAATAAAAGTAAAAGTAAATACTTTCTACATTAACATTAAAAATAAATTTTAAAATACTAAAACTCAAATAAAGTATCTTAAGTCATTAAATTAAAAGAACATATTGTCAAAATTCTTTCCAGGATACGATAAGAGAAATAAAAAGTGGTACATCTTCTAACACTGATGCTACCTCACTAATAGATCATACTGAAATCAGAGCAAAATTATCGAAAGCTCTCGAAGAGAAAAATACCTTTATGACAAAATATGAGGTAAGATTTTGTAAAATATATACAATTAAAAGAGCCATTAAACTAAATAATTGAATTAAAAATTAGATTTGTAATTGTAATAGCAATTAAAAATTATAATTATATATTAAACAATTCACATACAAAAGTAAAGTTGCTATCAAACCATAATTTAATACCCTATGGGTTTTTGGGGTAAATATATAAATATACAAAAATGGTAGGTACTAATATAAATATTGTAGTAATAATGTTAAGTTATATTTAAAATAATTAATCAATGTTTTTACTATACAAAGGCAGAACATAAGGAGAGAGTGCAATTAGCAGAGGAATTGAAAACTACAAAGGAGTCATACCAAGTCAGCAGCCAGCAGGCATCCGAAGCTCTGACAAGACTGGAGGTATTAGGAAAGTACTTCCAAGAGAGGGAGAGTGAACTTATGAAGTAAGTTTGAGTTTATTTTAATTAATTAATTATTTTATAACAAATTGAGTTAAAAAGTTGTTAAGTGTACTCTAAATGTGGAATAAAATGGTTCCAACCGGATTTGTGTAAAACACATAAATGTAGACTCTGATCTTCTGCTTCTGCTGGATTAAATATACATTTCTAACTTATATACCAATAATATTATATTCAATGAAATAAGCTGAGACCTTTTTAGATAATAATAATACTGTTATTCATATTTCATTATTTTGTAAATATTTTTTGTAGAACTATAGTAAATACAAATAAAAACCTAATATTTAATCAGTCATTAGTATATTGGATTTACACATATAATGTCCTAACACTAAACACAACTTTTTTTCTAATTTCAATGAACTAAAGTTTTGGTCACAGAAACAAAACAATATTTGTTGATTTATTCACAAAAAATGACATAAATCTAAAAACATATTACTTAACATGTAATTGTTGATAATTATATTGTGCACTTTAGGGAATTGAATACTAAAGAAGCATTATGGCTCAGTAAGCAGGGAGAGTCAACCAGCACTGTAGAGAAGATAGAACTGTTACAACAAGAAGTTCAAAGATACAAGTAAGTATACTTTTGTACCATATAATATAATTTAGTATCTCTTAACTAAATGAGGGTCGTTTCGTTCAGAATCTTATTATGTATATTAAAATAAATAATGGCCTGTCTCCTGAATCCCCTTTTTCAGTTTCTCCGAAAAGTTTTATTTTGAACTAGGAAACCCGACACACTTAGCTGGGGTGTAAGTTAAAATAAATGAAATGGTTTATATAATTTTCCAATAAAACAAAAGTAGTCTAATTTACTCCTTATAACATTAGCTACCTGCGAGTTAGTCCCGTCAAAATCAATCAATTTAGAGATTACCTAGCAGAAACAAACAGACAGATAAGGATTTTAAAAATAGATTTTTTGATGTAAGTACTCACAAAATCTGTTAATTTGAATTTAAAAACAGACACCTCAATGTAATTTAGTACTGATGTTAAATATTCGCGGTAAATCTAAGAAAGTGTAATATCAAACGTGACAGGGAGAAGTGCGACGCGCTGACGCTAGAGCTGGCGGAGCAGGAGTCGGCGCGGCGCACGGCGGTGGCGGCGGTGGAGGCGCGCGCGCACGACGCCTGGCTGCAGGCGCGCGCCGCCCGCCGCGACCTGGCCGCCGCGCGCGACGACGCCGCCGCGCTGCGCCGCCGGCTCGCCGCCACCGCCGACGGCGCCGTCTCGCCGCACAGGCGTGAGTACCGTTCCTGTACACATGAAGAGTACAGGAAAATAAGGAATGTCACATAATGTTAAAAAAGTTGAAGCATGGGAACATTAAGATTTTTCCACGTATTCTTCTTCTTCTTTACACGGCTGATTTCCGCATTTAGGCCATTTGTGGCCCGTTGTGGGTGAACTTGTGCTGATTGAGTTAATCTGTCCACCCCAAGGCATCCCATGTAGTCAATCAGGCTGCCGATGTCCTAAATGATTTCCTGAAGTGTCCTTCTGGGGCCTAGTTTTTTCTTAACGCAGGCGTTCGATGCTCGCAGCATTCTAGTACAATGTGGGCCGGTGTTTCTTCTCCTTGTAGACATGCTCTACATAGGGGGCTGTTGCCTGTTTGTGATGCCTACGTTCTTTTGCCACGTATTACATTACAGATTGCAATGTTAATTAAAAAAATAATAATTTTGTGACATTCCTTGTTTTGCCCCTGTACCCTTCACATACACTAATTAAGTAACTAGCAACGAGAGGTTCGGAAAAGAATACTTTATTTAAAACTAGGTTTAACGTCAACAAAACTACAGGTTCCGCTACTTAAAATAAATAAAATTTCTGAAATATAACCTCCGTTTTTAAGTCTGTTAAAAAGTAGCCTAAGTTACTCCTTACATTATTAGCTATCTGATAGTGAAAGTCCTGTCAAAATTGGTCTAGCCATTTCTGAGATTACCCAAAAGAAACAGACAGACAGACAAACATTTAAAAAATGGGTTTTTGTTAGTATCGTATATACATTTAGCGAAAAGCTGTTAATTTGAAATTAAA
The DNA here is from genome assembly GCA_951802675.2 of Boloria euphrosyne. Classification (NCBI taxonomy): domain Eukaryota; kingdom Metazoa; phylum Arthropoda; class Insecta; order Lepidoptera; family Nymphalidae; genus Boloria; species Boloria euphrosyne. The sequence goes on from OX637878.1 coordinate 6,737,655, forward strand.
AACAGGCACTTCAATTTTATTTATATGTCCAGATAAATTACTTAATATTAAAATTATTATAATTTTACAATTAAACTTATGACTATTTAAGACCATCTTCGCGGTTGAAGCTAAATCTAATAATGATCTTAATATAAATTTAATTAATAATGCTTCCTCGGCTGACGCAATATTGCATCAGCTTTATCACAGATATTGTTTTTTTTTTCTCTTATAGCAAAGTAATATTAAGCCAGCAAAGTTTCCACTAAAGATATAAAGATATAAACTTAAAAATAACAGATTATACGAACATCGTATAAATGATTTGTATTCGTTGTTGATATAACATATATATACAAGTTTGGAACATCTGTAATAAAATATAACCCCCTTTTTCAGATGTAGCGTCACCACTAGAAGCAGATGTGGGCCTCCCGGGGCCTCTGCCGCCGCTGGCGTTCCTCCCCCCGCCGCTGCTGCCCCCGCTGCCGCGCCCCCCGCCCCTGGGCAGGCTGCCCTCGCCGCACCCGCCCAGGTAAGTCGTATTTAACTTAAAAGGTTTATTTTCTTCAAAATCTTTTGATAGGTGTTATATTTTTAACCATTTTTCATATTTCAAGAAGTGTATCACGTGGCTCAACCCAATTGAGTGCTTGGATTTATTTTCGTAGTACGTAGTCGCCGCAAGACAAATGCATAGTTGTGAAACTGCAATGCCGATACGATTCTCGCGTTCATGAGTTGATCGTATATATTATTAGCAATATTATTTATTATATTCGTTTTGTGAGATTTAAAATATGGGGTTACAAAAAGAGAATTGCGACGCGTTAATAAAAAGTAAGAAAGTATGTATGTTGTGTTTAACAAAGTTAAAAATGGATATCTTAACAGCTTGAAGACTTAATTTTACATCAATAATGAATGAATTAATTCTAAATAACATACCTGAGTATTTGTATATCATTGGAAAACCCAATTTAACGATATCATTATAGTATAGTAAATAATTAGTGCCAAAGAACACACATTTTACTACATATTATGTATTTATATATTGCATCAATGATATTATATACAAGATACTAACGTAACGTTCATACTGCACGCACAACATAATTGTTCCGCGACACACACATACACATTTAATAACATTGTATATCTAAACACACGCTATAAGTGCGACAGGAAATACGCAAAGCGTAAGAGTGAACGAGACAGCTATTCGACACGCGTGCTCGCAATGACAGGTGACAGCTCGACTGACTGGTGACAAATGGAACCAATCCACAGCACGCGTTTGGTGCGTTTGTGACGTATCTTGTATATAATATCATTGTATTGCATTCGTTCACAGATACGAGCGCCGCTACTCGTCCGACAGCCGCTACTCGCCCGAAAGCCGATACTCTCCTGAAAGCCGCTACTCGCCCGAGCGCCGCTACTCGCCCGAGCGCCGCTACTCACCCGAGCCAGTTCGCTACTCGGATCGCTCACGTCGCTCACCCCGCTCGTCTCGCTCACCTCGCTCACCCCGCTCCCCACACTCACCTCGCTCACCCCGCTCGCCATACTCTCCCCGTGAACGAAGGCGCTCTATTGAAAGGTGCGTTTATATTGTCTTTTTTTGTATCTAACGACTCACACAAAGGCAATAACGAGAAAACTTATCAACGGATTTTAATAAAATTTGGTATAGTCTATTATATTATACTTTAAAAGATATCTAGATATCTCTCTGGACGTATCAGAATGCCATCCAAGTATGTGAATAAAATTGTATAAATGGTTAGGTAAGGTTTGATTCTACTGAAAATACTTTGTTTAATAAAACTAGCGACTTACTCTCGCTCCGCTCGGGCTCGTCCCTAGATACGAGTACGTTTTGAGGGATAGTATAGATTTCTCAGAAATGAGATATTTTCTTTTAGTAAAAAGTATCCTATATATTGACCCGGAGAACCAGCTATCACCACATCAAATTTCATCGAAATCCGTCCAGTGGTTTTCTCGTGATGCGGTCACAGACAGACGGACAGACAAAAATTCTAAAAATCATAGATTCGGCCTCTATCGTTAATAATGACTACTTCAATTAGAATTACCAAAAAATATACAATGTACAAATTCAAGTATGTTAGAATTTTATTATATGTAGAGATGAACAGCTGTTTATTTATAAAATATATTTTCCTAGATACAACGGTCGAGGATCGCGATCCAGGAACGGCCCCGTCGACACTGAAACCGAGTACAACTCCGACAGCCCTACGCGGAGGCCGCGGAGAAGATATTCCAGACAATCAGGTAATGACAGATATCATACAAAATCATTATGTTGATATTTTAATCGACTTCAAAATAATACAATAACTTTATTTTTTATTAAATATAAAATCTTCTTCTTCCCGCCTTTATCCCACGCTATGTGGGGTCGGCTTTTTTTTTTTTTTATTGGTTTGGCAAGAAGTTTTACAACCGGCCGCCTGCCTGACGTTAACCCTCTTTGGGAATGCTATTTTCGGTGGTATTAGTATAACCGAACTTGATTTAACAGGGTTATGTTAAAAATCACCCTTTTACAATTAATTATTAAAAACACAAATACTATAATTAATTAGAAAACATGCTGTATCACAGCAATTTTCATCTTGTATAATAATATTAAAGTTATTAATATAATAATAAGTTAATAATATACGACTGAATAAGTTGATGAAAATAAAAAAAAAATTTTTGAAACAAGCTCTTATTAAATGTGCTGAAAAGGATAACAAACATACAAATAAGCGAGAGTTTTATTTTCAGGACCTAGTTCTGGTTCAGGATGTTCATCGGAGTCGGAGAAGTGAAGGAGTTTAGTCAAACGTATATTTTGCTTAATATTAAAGTTGGAGCCAAATTGTTTTTATCATTGGTTAAGGTTGAATCGAATTTAAATTTGATTCATACATAGATATACTGTACTACAAAAACATATTACATAACAAATGAGATAGACTTACAATGGCTCTATTTTTATTATTGTTTAATAAAAAACTATTGTGGGGCCATTTTCCTTTCAGTTTCCTTTCGGTACATTATTTTTCTTTCTATGTATAGTATATTTGCTATTAAATCTGTCACATAACTCATAACTGTTTTAAAAGTACTAATGCCCACACTTATAGTCACTTAATGAACCATTAAGACATTCTTCGAGAGATTCACTACTTAATGGTTCATTAAGTGTCTATGAGTGCGGCGGAAATAGAAATGATGTACTACAGTGGTTTTTAATTTTTGTTTCTTTATAACGAAAACAAGCATATAATATCTTCCTTAATTGTAAATATATATTTGTAAATATAAAACTTCTTTCCATTTTAAATATACGCTATTTCAAGTTGAATTGCAAAGAAAAAATGAATTACAATATGATTTTAAATGTAAAATGTAGCAAATCTGTTTGTTTTCATTTAAATACTGATAAGAGAGCGCTATTTACGTCGAGACGATAACGTTATTGGTATTATTATTATAATTAAAACGGCATCTTGACAACAAGATAAAGTCAAGTTTCTCGAGTGATTTACTTTATTCAAAGATAATAATATGTTTTTTTATTATACATATATGTCTTTCAACAGTATTTATTATTTTAGCATTTTTTATATTATAGAGTTGTATACTTTTTTTTTTATCTGTGCTTTTAAATGTCTTGCAAAAAGCAATAGTAGGCGAATTTAGAGAAATTGGAAATATTTATTTTTCTTTATTTTTTTTTTTTTTTAATTTTCAATTGACAATGAATACTTGCTACTTCCTACACTGTACATACAACTACAGTAGAATTATAATACAATGACTTGAGCATTAATTTTGTAATATTATGTAACAATTAAAAATACTTAATGAATCATTTTAATTTACGCCAATAGATGTCGCAATGACTTAGATTTGAAGTTCCTAAACTCGACCACAGCTCCAGAAGGAAAGTGTAAAGAAGCGTTTTTAATAAATGTGATTGATGAGAAAGAAACATACCACATTAAAAAAATGGTTATCTATTGAAATAGCTTTTCAAATTTACTTATAATAATAATAATATTCGTAAACAAAATTCTTATTTAGTTTACTAAATATTATCACTGTGAAACTCATCATCTTCACTATAATTGAAGTCTTAATTTTAATTGTTTTTAAATAGCCATGGTTAAAATACGCTAATTTATCATAACCAGCTGTAGGTACTTACTGAATGATATAATTTGTCAAATTTTTGACCCTCTCTTTAATTTATTATTTGTTGTTTATTTATAGTCTGTAATGTACTATATTAGATACGAATTTAAATAAATAATTTTTATTTTAAACTTTTTTTCTTTCCTATCTTTTGACTTATGATCCGTTTCAATATTTCAAAGAAATGGTATAAAAAAATCTGTATAATATAAAAAAATTTAATGTATAAAAATTATAAATAATAAATAAGTGGATATCTAAGGTACAACATTCCACGGTACAAAGCTGCCTGGTTCTGGACGGGGAATCTGAAACAAATATAAATAAAAATATGTATAATAAAATATATTATATTTTTTTTTAATTTATGCTACTCTTTGCCATAGTATTATGAAGTCATTACTGAAAACCGGCTAATAAGCTCGAGTGATTTACGATTGACGCCCAAACAGACAAACGATTCAATGTTGACAGATACCTATAGGCTATAATTATTATTATTTACAAATTTCTTTACCCTTTTAGTAATATGATCTTCACAGGCCATGCGTATCCGCGCAGACGTGGCCGGCGACTCGAGGGTGAAGTCGGGAGAGGCGCCAGCGTCGAGACGAGCTGCCCGAATTGCCTCTTTTATCGCGAAGAAAACGGAACACGCTAGGAATAAGGGAGGCTCTCCCACCGCCTGAAATTACAAAAATATAAAGATACATACATTAAGGTAAGTCTTTAATTTTCAAAAAATAAACCAATAATAGATTTATAGGATCAAATTCAAAATATTTAGCACTAAATATGTACTTATTGCAATTTTTAATGTACGTCATGAGTCTATTAACAGTTTGATAAATAGAAGCCTTAGACCTGAGAAGAACTGGCGAAAGAGAACCTGTTATAACGTACATTAATTTATAATAACTAAATTTTATTAAGGTACGCATGATTCAAAATTACCTTAGAAGAATAAACTGCCCTTGGATTGGGAGCACCCTTTAGCAAGGAGACATTAAACTCTTGTGGAATATCACCAAAACCTGGTATTTTATAAGCGCCAGGTCCACGAGAATACAACGTCCCAGTAGGAGAGTAGATGAGTTCCTCCATAGTGAACAGACCATACCCTTGAATAAAGGCACCTTCAATTTGTCCGATGTCTATAGCTGGATTTAAGCTTTCTCCTAAGTCCATAACAATATCACTTCTAAGAACAATATGATCGCCACTTAGGCAATCGATTTCTACCTCGGTACAGGCTACTCCATAGGTAAAGTAATTGAAAGGCTTTCCCGTGTTACTCTTGAAATCGTATCCTATATCTGGTGTAGCGTGGAATCCTGTTGCTGAAAGACTAACTCGATCAAGGTAGGCTGCTAATACCCAATCTTCCCACTTGCCATTTGGGTTCTTATCTTTGTAAGGCTGAAGACGTTTCATTAATTTTTGACAAGCTTCAAGAACAGCCATTCCGTTGAGATCTGATCCAGCGCTTGCTGCTGTTGCAGACGTATTTGGAACTTTATCGGTAGCAGTTTCGGTTATATGAATTTTAGAAATATCAATACCAAGAGCGCGCGACGCAACTTGAATCATTTTTGTATGAAGGCCTTGTCCCATCTCGGTACCACCGTGAGAAAGAAGGACTGATCCATCGGTATAAATAAGAACTAAAGCACCACCTTGGTTCAACAATTTTTCTGTGAAAGCAATACCGAATTTTGTTGGAATTATCGATATACCGCGCTTACGCCAACGATGCTGTCTGAAATTGAAATGATTTATAAATAAAGTGGTTAGGTAAATTCTTAAAATTATAATTAAAAGAAAATACTAGCTACTCACCCTCCCTTCGTTCGGGTACGTCGAATGTCTTATTTATGTATATATCTAATCAAAAGCCTAAATAAAAGTTTAAAGGTTCTAGCTTTAAAAATTTATTCTTTTTCAACCCCTTACAGCCGCTTTTTCGCCTTTGTCTTTCTCAGACTCTAGACTATACCTATGTGTACTAAATTTCAATTAAATCGATTCAGTAGTATTGGCGTGAAAGCGCGACAGACAGGCAGACGGAGTTACTTTCGCATTTATAATATTAGTAAATAGTAAGGATCATATACGTACTTATTGAAGTTTTCGATATTTATTTTCCTCTGGGCAAATTCACTTTTCTCTAAACACTCGTCCCAACATCTTTGTAAAGTACAGTGAGTCAATATTTGATTATAGTGAGTAGTTAAATTTTCTGCGTATAAGTTAATATTTCTTATTTCCTCTTGCGGTCTCTGTAGTTTACTTGCTATATCCCATATCATGTTTTCAGCGGCAAACATTCCTTGTGGGCCGCCGAACCCACGGAACGCAGTATTAGATGGCAAATTTGTTTTACATACATAGCCAGTCACTTCGCAATTTGGTATATAGTAAGCATTCTCAAAATGAAACATGGCCCTTTCTACAACCTAGAAATAAAAATAATAGTATTAAAATATCATTTTTAAAGAATGGTATTCATACTTTGATTAAAAGTTATATTTTGTAAACTTACAGGACCAGAGAGATCGATAGAATATCCTCCATTATTATAAATATTCACCACTGCTGCCATAATTTTACCTTCCTTAGTACATGCTACATCATATTTAATCAAGAAAGGATGTCTTGTGCCAGTCATTTGCATATCTTCGTCTCGATCAAGCATACAACGTACAGGTCTTTGAAGTTTATGAGCTGCTAGTGCTACCGGCAAAGAAACTAAAATACCACGTGATTCTTTTCCACCAAACCCTCCACCCATACGTTTAACTCGAGCTACAATTCTATTCATTGGTATGTGGAGGACGTGACTGGCTAATTTCTAAAATAAATAATATAATATATTGTTTAATATGTCAGTAATTATTTCAAGTTATTTATTATTACACGTTACTAAGAAAATTACACATACCGCGACTTCTGAAGGATGTTGACTGGAACAAAATATATCCAATTCGTCATCTTCTTTTTTTGGGACTGCAAATGCAGCATGAGTTTCTAAGTAAAAGTGTTCCTGTCCACCCATCCTGCATTCACCATTTATAACTACATAATTGGGATCCTCAAAGAAAGGTTTTACATTTCCTTTGCGTATACTCTTCGGGAATTGTTTGTAAAATGAGTTATGTTTAATTGCGTCCTCAATTGTAATAATAATTGGTTGTAATTCTTCATATTCCACTTTAACCATTCGGGCTGCTGCTTGCGCTGTTTGTTGATCTTCGGCTACTATGACACCAATAGTCTGTCCTTGACTGATTACCTTTTCACTCGCAAAAAGTTCTTCGTCATGGAATATTGGACCAATAGCATTTTGATCTGCCGTCAAATCTTTTGCAGAAAAGAATGCCACCACTCCGGGCTGCTTTAGAGCTTCATCTGGATTGACAGATACTAATTTGGCGTGTGCTCTTGAGCTAAGTACGAATGCTAAATACAGTTCCCCTTCTACCATAGGTATATCATCACAGTAAATTGCTTCACCTGTGACCTGTTTTAAAGCGGACATGTGTGGTATCGGTCTGCCAACTGTATCTGTCTTGACTTGCTTATCTCCCACTAAGTCAAAATACTGAGAACTCTTTGGCATGCCTCCGTGAAAGTGCTCCGCACCACTGTAATGAGATGGCTGAACAAGTTCGTCATTTATATAGTCTTGTGACATTTCCTTGGCTATAGCTAAATACGCCTTCAAGAACAAACTCATAGTTAATGCGCGTCTATAAAGAACATTGCCTCCGGGTACCGATGGGCCTAATGGTAACTCATCCAACATATACGCATAAGCTTTTTCAAGCATATCTTCAGACCAACTCATACCTTTTAGAGCTTGACTAGATTTCGTGGCTATTTTAGTTACGGGTGCCATGCCTCCAAACGCCAAATTTATATTTTTTATTATATTTGTGTGAGTCTCGAATTCAACATTAACAGCTGCTGTTACTATTGAGATGTCATCTTCACGGCGCTTGGCTTGTTTATATGCTTTCACATATTGGTATCTAGTTGAATATGGGATTTCTATAGAAAGTAAAATTTCATAGGGTTTCACTACATTCTTTCTGTACCCTGTGAAAAACGTTTCATCCATCAAAACGGAACGTGAGCCATCTTTTTCACTAAGAAGATTAAGTTTTACTTTAAGTGACATTAAAATTGGATTTAAATCTGATATTGGACTTCCTGTCATTATATTGCCACCGATCGCTGCGACATTTCTTATCTGTTTGCCAGCGAACCAGTTCAACATGTCTATGATAGTCGTCAGCGTCCTCGTTTTGTATTTAGGTAAGCAATCTATATATTTTCTAAATATATTCTCCATCTCCATTAAAGTGACAGATGCGCCAACTGTGAGTCCGGTCTCGGTCTCTACCACCGAGTTCATCTCCGGCACACAATTAGGCATAATTATCACAGGATACACACAATGCTTGAACTTTACTTCCACTCCTACTTCTGTATTTCCTACTACTATTTTAGCGTCAGGATGCTGTTGCTTTAAATTTAATAAGTCTTTAAGCGTTGGCGGTCTATACCAAACGGTTTTGCTCCCGCGGTATATCAAATATTGTTCATCATAAACTGACGACAACTTTAATTCAGGTGGAAATATAGGTTCTTGGCTCGGATCATATGGTAAGAATGACGATTTATCGAATATATGGTCACTTTCACTGTTATCAGTCTTATTTTTACAGCAATCTTTGCCCATTGCGCATACGCCGTTCTGTGATGGTTCAGAGGTAGAATTTGGTACACGATTTGTTTCCCAATCTTCAAGGAACGTCTTATAACCCTCTATAATAGCTCGGTAGCCAGTGCACCTACACAAGTTGCCTTGAAAAGCAACCTCCATGTCGGAGTATTTAATTTTTTTACAACTTCTTAGTAAGCTGTACATGGACATAACTATACCCGGCGTACAAAATCCACATTGAGAACCATGGGCCTTAGCGAGTCTTTCTTGGGCTGGATGAAGTTTTGTTTTAGTGGAACCGATTCCTTCTATAGTTGTGACGGCTAAACCGTGCATAGCACAAACGGGTGCTAAACACGCATTTACCGCTAGGTGACTGATTTACTATAGGAAATGACTTATTACTCGTATTTATTTACAATTACAAAAATTACTTAAGTTTAGATAAACACTATTTGTTAAAACGAAAGTTTAAAAGGATACACAATTTTCTTTTCCTTGCGGCTATATTTTGAGATCATAACTGTGCATGCTCCGCAGCCTCCTTCTGCACAACCTAGTTTCGTTCCAGTAAGACGTAACTTTTTGCGTAGGTACCATAGAAGAGTCCATTCTGGATCTGGATTAGATTCAATTACCTAAAAAATATCATATTTAAAATACATATTATAATTTAATTAAATAGTGACAAAAATATGTACTTAGTTTATACAATATGGCATCCACACGAATGTAAGTAGGTTTGATACACTTTCTCGGAAGACTACTGAATAGATGATTTTTTATAGTATCTAAATTCTAAATATCTAAACAAGATATAGGGACTCGTGGTCAATAAATCAAATGCAAGGGAATAAAATGCAATGTTTAAAATGAGTTTTTTTACGGCGGTAGGTAGGTACTTCATTTCTGCCTAATAATGTGGTCAATTCATTGTTGTTTTGATTGACAATATTGAATTGGCGGGCATGAGCTAGTTATCAAAGGGTCAATTAAAATAACGTCATATCAACAAACAAAATATTGTGATTTATTGTGTGACGAAATAATAAATTATTATTGAGTTAATATAAAATACCGTATAACCATCATCAATATTTTTTATATGAAAACGATTCATATTTCATTACCATTACGCCTTTAGAATAAGTAATTTCGACAGCCTACACTTTTCCAAAATGTCAGCAAATCAAACTGTAACATATTATAAGAAAACGTAAGCGAAATTCTAATATGTTTATTTTTTATACTTCTTGCTTTAGGTAAAAAAAAACAACGATTCCCGCTTTATTCGACTAAGTAGTAATAAATTTGGTCAAAATTTTAATTTTAATAACCACGGACCACGGACTATCCAAAAATCATTTATAGTCCGTGTTCCGTGCCAGAACAGTTTCAAATCTCCAAATATTATTATACTCCATATATTTATTCAAGTCCATATGTACCTAAATTGTACGAAACTAAGTATTTAAGTTTATTTTTTTCTCTGCATATTAGTATATTGACTTAATATGCTATGACTTTCAAATCTTTACCATAGCATTTTTACTACCTTAAAACTCGATTTCGTTTTGTAATTATTTATGTATAATATGGATCTTAACTATAATACATATTAAAGTGCAATAAATTTAAAGTAAAAAATACCTATCTACACAAGGGATTTTATTTTCCGTTTTTAAAAATGAGGCTAATCGTTTTTACTGTCACTGTACCAGATACCGAACCCTTGTGTCGTGTAATCGGTTACACCTTGACCTTCAGATATTAATTCCATGTCTCTATAAGTTTACATCTGACGTCGTTTTCATTACACAAATATTAAATGTATCATCTTTGAACAATAATGAAAATATAAATCAAGATGTTTTTTTTACACATACTAAAAACAGAAAATATAATACCCGCCAATTTAATGGATACCAAAGGTATACATAATGGTATAATTGTAGCGATAAAGATTAAATATAATAACAGATACTTAAATATCACAGTCATAGACGTAATATATTGCATTAATTTTGTTTACTTTCTCGGAGATATCCTACTAGCAATATATGCAGTAAACCATATAATGAAACTAGATAGGTATTCAGCCTCGCTCGGGTTCGTTTACATTTACGTTTTATATAGATTTTTCAAAAATTACATATTGTCTTGCAGTAAAAAGTATCCTTTATGTTGACTCAGATAACCATCATACCAAATTTCACCAAAATATGTGTCAACCTCGTGATGTAGACCGACTTAGAAATATTCTAAGAACCTGTTTTGATAACAATAACTAGTTTAATTAGCTTTCCAAAAAAATATTTAATGTACAGAATGAAGTATATTTGGAAGCATGTACCTATCTATAGATAATATGGTATCCGTACTTTACAGTTCCTCCTTTCCGTTATCGGTAACTCAAGAAGTAGGTACCTAATATCTCAATAATTACAATAAGACGATTATTGTTCAGTCTATTTATATTCACTTATATGGATATGTATAACTATGAAACGAACTTAATTCTTATATTCTTTTATTTTTTATAATCTATAAAAGAATAAAGAAGTGTAAAATATACAAGTATGTTTTAAGTATATTATTATGAAGAATCTGTAAAACGCAAGCACATTTCGATTGTACGAGTATGTCTGTGACCGCATCACGAGAAAACTGCTTAACTGATTTTGATGTACGTTGCTAGCTGTTTTTCAGTTCAACATATAGGATATTTATTACTACCGGAACATATCTAATATCTGAAAAATGTAAACTCACGCACGTAGGGACGAACTACGAACGATTGGAGCAAGGCTGAAATGCTAGTAACAAATATTTCTCATTCATCATTCTCTATATATTTCTCAGCTCTCAAAATGTCAACAATAATGTTCGATTTATGTAAGTTATTTAAAATTATTTACACATCGTAACTTGATAGACTGAGAAAATTCTAACCACCATACCCGCTATCCACTTTCTTCCTAATTTAGTACAATAAGTTGTGGAAAACCGCTAAGTTTCTCTATAAAGTTTCTGATTAACTCATAACTTATCTTTAGTCAAAATTTGTTTTCATAAATAATGACAAAAGTAATAAACTACTAAAAAAAGAAAAAATATACATAAGTAATACCTATAACTGTATACATACAATAGAAGGTAGTTTTAATCTTTAGTTCATTTTATTACACTAACTGAAATAAAAAAATAGATCATACTGTTCCATATATAAATTGGTTAATCTTTAAGTCCATACCTTTTTCCCATTCACATAAAAAATCAACTCTGTACACACATCACTGACTTCTTCGTCGGCATTTAACAGTCCCATATTTGTTGCAACTATTAATGCGGTATATCTTAAAATAATTAATAAGCTTCTTCTATATAAATCAAAGTATATGCTTTAAATAAATCTTGTCCGTCCAGCGCGGATGTTTGTACAAAACTGAGGACTGAGGAGCAATAGAAGGATGAGGCAAGAGGTAATTTGATTGTGCTACGTTCGCGACTATCAAACTTATTATTGTAGATATATGATCATATGCATATCAGCGGTTTTTCGTTACATATCTTTGCTTATTGCGTATTGCGAGGCATGGTCGCCTGATAAGTATGTCACTGACATATGACATTTATTGACTACGAATATGGTGGGCAAGATTGTAAATAAAATGATTTTGAATTATATTATGTATATTCAAGGTTTTTAGTTGCTCTCTTAAGTCAAACCAGTATCGACTTTGAAGCTGTATAATTATATAATAACATGCTCCTATATTTATATTCTCGTTTAGCTGTCCATTAATATACTTTTTAATTAAGTGAGTTTTAATATCATACAAACCAAAAGTTGCTCCAACTCGTATCTAAGTAATTCTAATACCTTAATATATTATGTGCTTAGAATTTTTGAGAGTGGTCCGCAAAATCTTTGTAAATTTCGCTATAAATATAAATTATAATAATGATGTCTTCCTGACCGATTCCGGCCACGGCGGTCAATCTCTTTGAGACTAGCCATCTGCGTGGAACATATTATAGTGCACTAGTGTATGCGCAAACACAAGTGCACTCTCTATTCCTTATCACTCTCATATTTCGGTGGGACGACAGTGAGAGTTAAGGCGCAGGACCGACGGCTTTACATGCTCTCCGAGGCACGGGGGTGAAATACCGCAAACTTCCCAACTCCGGGCTGTTACTGAGGCTTACGAAACAGAAAGACTCAATAACTAAACTTGACCCGACCTGGGATTCGAACCCAGGACCTCCCGGTGTGCGACCGTACATGCTAGCCACAACACCAACGAGGCAGTTTAAATTATAATAACAAAGACATTGAATAAATGTCTTGAATGAAATCACAGATACATAGATAATCACACTATACTAAATGAAGATTTTATGATTTACTTCACACTTAAGCCAAAGTGTTGGCGTTGGCCGACTATATGTTTCATAGGCTTTGCTTAAGCCAACAACAATAATTACCTTCATAAGATTTGGCGTTTTACAATTATTACAGACTTAAAACTAGCGATACATGCTACGATCTTACACTAAACTGACATGTAAGTATATAATTTTTTTTTGTTCTTTTTTTTAATTATTATTGGTATTATAGTTAATGTAACACATGACTTTCGACATGGAAAAAATATATATCATATTGTTAGACTTAACTTATAATCAAGTTTCGTTTACATCCAAGCAATAAAATGTTATGGTTTAGTATACTTACGTATCACGAAATTGGAATAAAAAACATAATGAACTCATAAACAGTTCACGGGTTTTTACAGAACCAACAAACAAACGTTCATTTGCAAAGGAGTCACTTTTTGCGTCTAACTCAATATTAATAACAAGCAATAAGAATACGTGTAGGTATATTGCCGTGCTAATAACCTGTGGGAAGAAAAACTGACGAGATGGATTCGGTACAAGTTAAAGACTGACGCCCTTTAAGCAATATACAAAAGATTTATAGTATTAGGCAATTTAAGTTAAATCGACTTCAAAAAATAGGGAACCTAGTCAATTTTTAAAATCGTTATAGTCTAAATCGTTTGCATCTTAAAAAATTAACTCTCAACATTATTTTATAACTTCAATAAAACATTGTGTAATGATTCAAAATGGCCTATTAATTTTAAACAAATTAAATCTTTATTATACATACCGCTCAGGCAATTTACTTTAACCATTAAAAATACATTAGTTAACATTCCTAAGCAAAATTGCTTGCTCTAAAGGTCTATCAATGCTTGCTCTATCAATCATCAGATAAAAAAGAAATTCAATCTAAAAACATTGTAACAAATATAAGTAATATTTACAAACAAGCTTTTATTTAAATGATCTAAGAAGAACAATATAAGCTATTAATTAAATAAACCATGATATTACATTACACAATCTACGATGGCTAATGATGGATCTGATGTCGATACCGGTATATCGGCGATATCTTCGGTTTTCCATTATCAGTGAAATTAGTATGCTGATACATCGATACATTTTTATTACTCGTAACTTAAGGATGTTTTCTTAATAAAAAAACTCATAAATGTGAAATTTAAATATTATTTTCTAATCTGAATTTTTTATAATTACTTTTGTTTCTGTGACACATCGATTAGCTAAATTACTGTTTTTCATATCTATAGATAAAAATAGGTATATTACGAGTGTAACTTAGGAAATACAAAATAGACATTACTTATATATTATATGTAATATGTATAAAATTTATATTAATTTATCTTTTATATTAATATTAATGTATCTCTGAGAATTATCATTTAGCTAGCGCTAGCTTTCTAAAGAGCACACAATAAAATCAATTATTTTTTTCTGTGGAAATAAAATAATTTTCTGCAATAAGAAATATCCAAATTTCTAAGTGTTGATCATAATATGATCACTACACCAAATTTGGTTAAAATCAATCCAGAACTTTATGTGTTAAATGATAACATACAAACAAACATACAGACAGACAAAAACTTCAACAAATATTGTATAATAACAGCGAGCGAAGCCGCGGGTTCCGCTAGTTAGGAATAAGTGGTAATAAAAAGATTGGCAGTTTATAAAGAAAATAATATTATTTTGAGTATCTAAATTTTAAAAAAAACCTCTCGTATTTATTAAACATTTTGTTACAAAAAATATTTTAATAGTTTTCTCATGAAATTACATCGATCTTAGCAACAAAATCATCGGATAGCTAACATTTCATGCTTTAATGTTCCATGGCGTTCCTGCTTTTTTGATGGTTGGTTTCACCTGAAACATAATAAGAAGAAAACTTTTTACAAATCTTAAACATTTTTTTTCTTAAATTCGTAGTGTAATCGCACGTTTATATAGGTTATTACTTTAATTTGTATAATTTTATGTCCATTGATTGATGATTAATTCCCCATAGAAACTTTCCCACCCCTTTTTTACCCCAATAAAGTACGGTTTCTGCGATAAATTGTATGTCCTTCTCAGAGACTCAAATTTCAAGCGTTTTTTTATCCATAACCAAACTAAAATACATATATTCAAATATTAATTATATCAAGTATAGATATAGGCAATAAATAAATTCATGTATATAATCTAACGGTCTTATTCATAAAAATCTCTTATTATAGGTTTACAATGTTCATTAGCTAAAATGCTCAATAGGGCTATTAAACGTTTCATAACTTTCTTTATTCATAACGGATCAATAACTAAATGCTTGCTATAAGCTGGATTCGTTTTATTGTGTTGTCATTCTGATAAATTCATGGACAAAATGTCAAAAATACTGGTCTCAATGCTCCGTAAGGATATAGGTATATATAAATGAAGAATTCAGCGCACAGTATATTGTCTAATTCCAAAGATGCTCATTGATTATAAATTCTACCCAAAAAAAGGAAACATTTCGCAATTCGCCTTGAGACCTTTCATTTACTGTAATTATAGCCTATATGTACGGTACAAATTATTGTAAAAATTTGGAAATTTATACCATATTTTA
Organism: Boloria euphrosyne; assembly: GCA_951802675.2. NCBI lineage: Eukaryota > Metazoa > Arthropoda > Insecta > Lepidoptera > Nymphalidae > Boloria > Boloria euphrosyne. Next base: position 6,753,611 of record OX637878.1, read on the forward strand.
TGCAAAATACCTGCTCAGTAATATGATCTTCACAAGCCATTCTAATTTGAGCGCATGTTGCCGGAACTTCTAAAGTGAACTCGGAGCTAAATCCGGCATCTATTCTTGCAGATTTGATGGCATCTTTAATGGCAAAGAAAACTGATGCCGCTAAAAATAAAGGTGGTTCCCCGACGGCCTAGAAGTATAAACAATTTATTAATAATATTATTTATTGCTCTCAAAAATTAATTATTAAACACAGTAAATAGTAATTGAAATACAATTTTTATTCGCTAAGGTCTTTAGAACAGATCTCTTTCAACCAACCTATTTAAGTATTCAGAAATTTATAATACCTAATTAATACTTAGGTACGAGTAATATGTTAAATGCGAAAGTATCTGTTTGTTATTTTTCACATCGGATCGCAATATTTGCTAAGGAGATAGATTTCATCCTGGGAATATAGACTTTCGTTTTAAAAAAAAATAATCCTGCAGGAGATGAAAATAGGAATGACTGAGATGAATAAGAAAACAATTTATTGCTTATAAAAAGTATGAAAAATTTAGATTTTCTTTCCTTACAAAAGGAGATAATGCATTCAATACATTTTATTTACCTTTGATGAATAAACAGCGCGTGGGTTAGGAGCACCTTTAAGAAGAGAAACATTAAATTCTTTTGGAATATCTGAAAAGCCTGGTATCTTGTAGGCACCAGGTCCTTTGGAAAGAACTTCTCCATTTGGTGTAAATAACATTTCTTCCATAGTATAAAAACCATAGCCTTGAACAAATGCGCCTTCGATTTGTCCTATATCTATAGCGGGATTTAGACTCTCTCCGACATCCATGACGATATCTGTCCTTAGAACCTGATGATCTCCAGTTAGGCAATCTATAATAACTTCAGAGCATGCAACACCGTACGTAAAATATTCATATAGGTTTCCATAATTTTTTTCACAATCATATTCGATTTTAGGCGCTGCATAAAATCCCGTTGCCGAGAGACATACTCTATCTAAATACGCAGAAATAACCCAATCTTCCCATTTGCCATTTTTATTTTTATTTTTGTAAGGTTCTAATCTCTTCTTTAGAATTTCGCAGGCATTTATTACAGCCATGCCATATAAATCAGAACTCATGCTTGCAGCGGTTGGCTGACTATTAGGAACTTTATCTGTTGACATATCACTTATGTGAATTTTCGAAACATCTACTTCTAAAGCCCGAGATACAACCTGAATCATTTTAGTAAATAAACCTTGGCCCATCTCAATTCCACCAATAGATAAAAGTACTGACCCATCTTTGTAAACTAAAAGTAACGCGCCCGCTTGCATTAATAAATCATTTTGAAAAGATATTCCGTATTTTGTGGGAACTATCGTTAGACCTTTCTTTTTCCATCTGTTAGACCTAAAATATAAAGAAACAGTAATGTACTGGTAAATGCAATATAGTACCGTAAATGCAATATAGTACCGTAATAGCAACGACTAAACATTAGTAATAAATTAATGTTAAATCTGTAGGTACCTATTAAAATCTTCAACTAATTGTTTTCTACGCCAATAGTCAGAATTTGCTATACATTCTTCCCAACATCGAGACAACGTACAATATGAAAGCGTTTGATTAAAATGAGTTAAATCGCCTTCTCTGTAAATATTTATATCTACTATTTCTTCATATTTTTTGTTCAATGTAATTGAAATAGCTCTTATCATAGCTTCTGCTGCTAACATCGCTTTTGGTGCACCAAAACCTCGAAATGCCGTATTGGATGGCAAATTTGTCTTACACAAATAGCCATTTATTTGTATATTTGGTATAAAATAACAATTGTCTACATGCGCTACAGCTCTTTCCATCATCTGAGAAAGAAACACAAGTTATAAACTAATGTTTAACATGATTATATCAGTTAGTACATGTAAAACTTACCGAACAAGAAATGTCCATATAATTTCCAGCATTAGCATAAATATCAAATATTGCACCAGCAATTTTGCCATTTTTATTGAATGCAACCTTATATTTAATTAAGCATGGATGCCTGTATCCAGTAATTTGCATATCTTCATCTCTCTCTAAAACTGCGCGGACTGGCTTCTTTAATTTATAGGCTGCTATAGCAACAGGAAGGGCTAAAACAGCTGCTCTAGTTTCTTTTCCGCCGAAGCCACCGCCAATTCTTTTAACTTTCGAGACAATTTTATGATTAGGTATACCCAGCGTTTCAGAGACGATATGCTAAAATGATTGATATTATAATTATTAAAGCTACGCTATCTCTGTTTATTTATGATTTGATTTTACTTAAAATACTTACTTGTATATCTGATGGATTTTGAGAAGTGCATATAATTTCCAATTCATCTTCTTTCCTTACGGCATATGCTGACATTGTCTCCAAGTAAAAATGCTCTTGTGCTCCAGTTCTAATATAACCTTTTTTAACATGATCAGAATTTAAAAAAGCTTTATCAACATTTCCTTTTTTTAATATGCGTGGGGAGGCGTTAAAATAAGAATTGTAACGAATCGCATCTTCTATGGTAATAACAATTGGTTCTAACCTTTCATATGTCACCGATACTAAGTGCTTAGCTTTTCTTGCTGCGCTTTCAGATTTTGCAACTATCGCCCCTATTACACAGGAACGACTAGTTACGATATGGTTGGTGAATATTCGCTCATCTTTTAAAATAGGGCCCATTTTGTTTTGGTCTTCAGATAAATCAGATGCAGAAAAGAAAGCTATTACATCGTCTTCTAACAACGCTTTGCTTGGGTCAATAGAAATAATTTTGGCATGTGATTCTGAACTAAGTACCAAACATAAATATAATTCTCCATCAGTACTTAAAACATCATCACAATAAATGGCTTCACCAGTCGCCTGTTTCAAAGCAGATGCATGCGGTATAGGTTTTCCGATAGCGTCATATATATTTTTATCATTATTTTTTATTTCAAAACATTGCGTACTTTTAGGTTGAATATTGCGAGGAATTTCATAGGAACCACTCAAATCTTCATTGTTAATCTTAAATCTGCTAGTGTTTAATTCCTGGCAAACAGAGATATAGAACCTAAAAAACAAGCTTAAACATAAAGATTTACGAAACTCCACCATTCCTCCTGGCACCGAAGTATCTAATACAAGCTCATTATTAAGATGCTGTAACAGATTACCTACAGTTTCTTTATTCCATTTAAGACCTTGTAATTTTTTAGATGCTATAGAAGCTAAAACTGTTGTCGGCCCCATCCCTCCAAAGCATAATTTGGCTTCTGTTACCGTATTTGTATTTTTGTCAATTACAACACTAAATGCTGCCGTTACAATCGATATATCATCTTCTCTTCGTCTTGCTTGTTTGTAGGCTTTAAAAAACTGCCCATCGTGCGTAAACGGGATTTCAACGGCTAAGACAACCTCATCATCATCTACCGCTACTTTTCTATAGCCAGTGAAGAAATCTTGATCAATTACTATTTGCCTGAGACCATTCTTAAAACTGCTGACTTTAAGCTTAGCTGAACAAGCCATTAATATTGGGTTCAAATCTGATATAGGACTAGCAGTTATAATATTACCTACAAGGGATGCAACATTACGAATTTGACTCCCAGCAAACCAATGTAGCATATCTGTAATAGCTTCGAATATCCTTTCATGTTTTATCTTTTTATTTTTGTTAATAATATTTTTCAAAAAATCATACAAATGTGTCAGGGTAACAGCCGCTCCCACTTCAACACCTGTATCAGTTAAACGAATCTCACTCATTTCCTTTACATAATTTGGCGAAATTAAAATCGGATATATTTTTTTCTTAAATTTAACTTCTACACCAATTTCCGTGTTTCCTACAACAATTTTACTGCATGGAAACACATTTTTAAGGAAAAGCACCTCCTCCATATTGCGGGGTCTAATCCACATAGCATTTTTGCCTTTGTAATATAGAAAACTCTGACTATATTTATTTTCTAAAACTAGTTCTGGAGGAAAAATGGGTTCTTGTGAAGAGCTATATGGCCGAAATTTAGATGTCTTACATAACAAATCTGCTTCGTCTTTTTTGATTTTACAACATTCAACTCCCATTTTACAAGGCATTTTTTCATCATTAATATTGTTGACACATTCCCAAGCTTCAATAAAAGTTTTAAATCCTTCTACTATTGGTCTGTATCCAGTACATCTGCAGAGATTACCTTGCAAAGAAGTTTCTATGTCATAATAGTCTACCTTATTTTTGCTTCTTAGTAAGCTATACATAGACATGACAATGCCTGGTGTACAAAAACCACATTGGGATCCATGTGATTTCGCAATCCTCTCTTGCACGGGGTGTAATTTATCTTGAACGTTACCAATTCCCTCGACCGTAGTTATTGCTAAGCCATGTACTGCGCATAATGGCATTAAGCACGCATTTACTGCCATATGTCTGATACGTATTTAAGGATTCTTTTATATTTTTTGATAAGATATTTATGACAATAAGCGAAACTATACAAACTTTCCTGCCAACCTACAAATTACCAGCGTGGTGGACTATTGGCTGTTCCCCTTTATTGAAGCGAAACCCGTGCACAGCAGTGCAGTGGGACGTTAAAAAAAGGTTGAATGCACTACAATACAAACTTTTACCAAGAAATTTATTTCCGATGAAGCTCCTAAGCTTTTTTATTTATTGACACCAATGTACGTATTGAAATTTGAAATAATGACAAAATTTTTTGAGACGAGTAACGTTGAATTTAGATTTTGTTAAGGATATGACCCCCAAGTCGTACGTGAAAGTTTTTAGTAAAGCTCATGGTACGAAATATTTCATTTTAGGTCATTTTTCCTGAGTTGTATTTAGAGATGAATTTATGAGAGGCCTTCTAAATATTCTTATTCAGAAGGCCGACCACGGTTCATTGGCCATTATTATTATGGGCTGGCCAAAGTAATAAAATCATTTTGAGATGATTATTCAAAATGATCCTTATTAATAATGCCTGCAGATTACTCACCAATGACAAATAACTAATAAAGTTGCTCGCCACTATACATTCTCAATATGCTATTTATATAATTTATGTACCTACCTACGTCTATTAAAAATATAATTTATAAATGAGTAAATTAAATTAAATATAACTACCGTAAATTACCATACTGTAAATATAACGTAGGTAGGTTTTCCAGTAAAAATATACTCGGTGATAATTTAATAGCTATAACTCATTGACTTTGTTTATGATATTATATTACCTATACCAGAATAACAAATCAAAGCAAAATTAAGACACAAGGTCATAAAACCATACACATATAATTTTGTCAAAAATATTACAAAATAACAGGCGCATATAGTAATCCCCATAGCTATGACTAATTAAAAGGATACTTAATACTCTTATCCCGTTGAAAATATTGGGAAATCATTACGGTACAAGCGCCACAACCGCCTTCTCCGCAGCCATACTTTGTGCCAGTTAACTGTAATTTCTTGCGCAAATACCATAACAAAGTCCACTCAGGGTCGGGATACCGCTCAATGACCTGGAATATGAAAAAACCTCATGACACAATACTCCTCCTCTATCAGCTCAGCTCAGCTTTTTGCTAGTAATTGCACATTTAACTAAATTAGGATTACCTACCTATTGCTTTAAATTTTTATCCTACCTATTCTTATCTTGTACGTGTTGCATTTGGTTAGAAGTTCAAGCAAAACATGATTTATGTAATACTTACAAACATAATTCACATATTTATGGTGCATACCTACTACCGTTAAATAAATTTCATACTAAAGACTTACAATAAAAACTTACCTTTTTTCCGTTAACGAAAAACACTAATTCGGTTTCACTGTCCTTTGGTAAAATATCTTCGATATTATCTATATTCATTTTTCTCACAATCTGTTCACAATTATACCGGTAGGTGTTGAAATTTATAATTTATAATAAACAATACGATGCGGAGGCATGCACAATGCAGAATGCACATGCGAAGACATCGGCGTCCGGACCACATCTGAATCAGATTTCTGAATAGGTAGGTAGGCTTGTGTTATATAATTTCGCAAGCTGTCAACACAGTAATATTTTATAGATAGTACATAATTTAAAGTATAAACTCTATATTGAGATACTCTTAAAATTAAAGGCAATTAAGACTAACAAACAACAAATACATGTCTCAGATAAGATTTAATTACCTGCTCAGATACTAAAATAAACATTGGAATTTTAATGCGGTTTAAAAGTTAAAATAGTTTTTAAACATATTCTATTATTTTTCCAAGTTTGTAACTCCTTCTCGTTACAATGGTTAGAGGGATTGGGATTTTTACTACATGTAGCCTAAACTAAAGGGCCTATTACACTATTAAGTATTAAGACGGTCTTATTAAGATTTAGCGTAGTGTAATAAGAGTAGTAAGCAAGTTTGTCGGAGTCTCTTCCCATGACACCGCAACAGCCGACAACGTTACCAGCTACGTACGCCTTGTAAATGAGTTAGCATGCGATATTTCGGGCGGTGTGCTAGCATGCTTATCTTAGACAGTTCTTGTTGCCCTTTACAGTGGCCCTTTACATGGGCTATTGTTAGGCAACTAACTAGATATATCCGGGAGCGCCCGAGCAGTGATAGTAAGTCGTAAATATTTAATAAATGTAGCTACATATTTTCCTTGCCTCATTTCACATATTATAGGTACACCGAACACAACTATCTGAGGTTATCCATGACCCATAAACATAGCTTTTAAGTAGCATAAGTAGTATCTTTTTTCTTATTGTTATTAATTATATTATTAAACGTTTTAAACTTGTGTATTACTTGTATTTTTTTTTTATTTCATTCTGAATAGGTGCTTGACTACGTTCCACCTGATGGTAAGTGGTAACGTAGTCGTAGATGGTAAGTGGCACTAATTCAGTAGCCACCTATTCACTCTTACCTTGAAGACACCCATATTGTAACCGGACGGAAACACTGACGCAGGCAGATTGTTCCAATCCTTCGCCGCACGCACACTCTCCAAAATGTAACCTATAGAATACACAGAGGCTGGCAACCCTACGTCGGTGATCGAGGCTGTGTAGGTTGGCTTTTGCCAGCGTAGGGTCACCTATAAGTCTCTGGGCAGGGGCACGCCTCTCAATCGAGTCCAAGACTGACAGATGGCATTTCGCAGCACCAGCCCATATCACATAGCATAGCTTTAGTGGCGTTGAAACTCACAAGATTGGCATCGCCCCAAGTGGAGACTGCCTTAAATGTGAGATTCAACCGCTCTACCATGGCTTCTCTTTCGGACTGAATTTGATCTCTACTGGCCCGAAGATTTGGCAGGTATCTCTCTACAACAGTGGTGTCGTCTGCGTACCCATAGATACCGGGTATAAGTAGATCGTTAATATGCAGCAAGAACAAGGTTGCAGAGAGAACAGACCCCTGAGGAACCCCTGAGTTGGTTTTTAAGGGTTATGATGTATAACCCTCAACCACAACTCTAAGTGATCCGTCGGTCAGGAAGTCTTTAATCCAGCCTATCAGGCCAGGAGATATACCGTAGGCTGAAAGCTTGCGTATAAGGCTCGCGTGCCAGACCCTGTCAAAAGCCTTTGAGACATCGAGGGAGACGGCAATCGCCTCCCCGCTACGCTCAAGAGCTTCGCCAAAGGTGTGATTGGCATACACTACACTCGACCGATTCCGGCAAAACCCATATTGTCGATCACTGAGGAGATCATTCTGTTCTAGGTATGCCATTAGACGACTATTCAAAACACGCTTCATAATCTGGCAGGGTATGGAGGTGATTGAGATCGGACGATAATTGGCAGGGTCGGCACGGCTACCTTTTTTGGGCACTGGTTGCACGTTGGCAAGCTTCCAGGATTTAGGCACTATTCCAGTCCTAAGAGAAAGGCGGTACAGACGTGTCAATATCGGGAGCACATGTTTTTAGCACTATCGCTGGTATACCATCAGGACAGTCTCGACCGCTTTGGCAAGGGACCAAAAAGCTCTGCTGCCAGATGGTTGGGCAGAGAGCTTTGCGCCAATATGTGTAATTCGGTCAAGACGAGTCTTTTTTAATGTCTTTTTGTAGGACTTGTCGGCTAGGTTAAAGGCTCTCTTCTTGGATCTTACATCCGGAGCTTTGCGGTCTCGAACATCAACCCAGGCAAGGTAAGCCGAATGCTTACGCTTTTCAGCAAATGTACATTTGGCATTAAACCATGGGCGAGCTTTGCCACCAACGGGTACGGGTACATCATAGAACGGGATAAAATATTCCATCGCTTGATGTACCACATCGGTTATAGCATCCGCACAGCTCGACGGATCAGAAGAAGAGAAGCAGACCTGCCGCCAAGGAAAGAATGCGAAAAAGTGTCGCATTTCGTCCCACTCTGCTGACTTGTATTGCCATACTCGTCTAGAATTGTATATTGTTATTCTTATTTATTTTAAAATGCATGTAATTTAGATACATAATAGGTATAATAATATCTTTTAATTAATTTATGCTTTTTTTACTTTAAATAAAAATTCAACTACTAAATTAAGTATTTTTTCCTCAGGCTCCTACATCTGCATCAAGAGTTGATGAAATCAAATTGTGGCTACTTGAACATAACATTCCATTTGATGAAACACTGCGGAAACCATCCTTATTGATGCTAGTAAGAAAACATAAACCTGAACCCATCTATTACATTGATGAACTTTTATCTGAACATGGACATACAGTGGTAAGACTGCCTCCTTACCATTATGATTTAAACCCAATTGAATTAGTTTGGGCAATAGTGAAAAGGCGAATTGCACAAAAGAATGTTTGTGGTCAAAATGTTGCAAAGTTGGCTGAAGAAGCATTTCAGTCAGTAACTCCACAAGAATGGAAAAATTGTGTTGATCATGTCATCAAAATTGAAAATGAATATTATGACCGTGGAGAATCTCTCTACAATGATATAGACAGATTTGTCATCTCAGTTAGTGATGATAGTTCAAGTGAATCTGAAGAGTCAGAAGACGACCAATTTAATCATGCAGGAGGTTCTGGCGACATTTCTGGAGTCGAATACCTAGACTCTGATTATTTGGATTCTGATTAATAAAGAAATATCAAATAAACTCTTAGCATTTTCATTTTTCATTACATGCACATTTTATTATAGTCTAATTTACAAATTTATATAAATCAGGTAATAAACATCACAAACAAACTACAGAATATAATATATAATAATAACTATTAGGCACCAGTTAATATCTAATGTCATTGGAATAGAAATTAGTTTGTAGGCAAATGTTATTCACCACTTCCAAAGAAAGTCATAAATCATTCTTTGTAGTGTCAGAGAGAGATAGATTTCTGTCAGATGATCCACATGACACTAAAGGGGCAATAATAATAAATAAGTAAATAATAAAATATATAATAATTTTATGAAAAAAAAATATATGATAATTTTACAAAAAAAAAGTATCAAAACGTTTTAGTCGAAAAATTATAGGGATACCATTTAAATGTTGGTGGCGCCCTCCTTTTTTTTCATGACTTTCTTGACAGACTGTATCTTAAATTTAAAAATCTCGTGTCACAGTGTTTGTTATCAAACTCCTCAGAAACGGCTTGACCGATTATTATGAAATATTTTGTTTATATGGTCTGGGAATATGCTATTTTTTCTCCCTATTCCTCTCCAGATTTTTTATTTTGACCAATTTTTTTATTTTTATTTCTTTATCATTTGACATCATAAAATATTTATAACCGTAAATTTCATGCTTCTACCACCGATCCCTATTTTTAATATATAAAGAGAACGCGGGCTGATGCCTGATGGTGAGAACGAATCACGCCATACAAAAGGAATTGGATAATAGCAGCTTCAATAGCATGTAAAAAAATAAATAGGTATTAGGTAGATAAACAAATAGTGCTACTCATTTATATAATAAAAAGATAAGCTATTTAGAATCTATTTACCTACAATTTATATTTTTTGAACTATTTGTTACTGGATAGAGTACGGAATGTACCTATTCGTGAAAAAAAAATATGGCGGCGCCCAGAATCTGGATCATAAAAGTTTCATATGATACTGGAATTATAAAATTTTCAGAACATAATATTTCAAAATGAATACCAATATTAGTTCAAATTACTTATAATAAAAAAATAACAATAAAACATATTTGAGTATTTTTTATAAATATATTCTTTATAAAATAGTATCATTGAATGAATATCTTTTTATAAAAGAGTCTATTTCTATATGTGGGTCAAGGTACAATGTTCCACGGTACAAAACTACCCGGTTCCGGACGAGAAATCTGAAATTAAAGGTACTATAAAAGGAATGAGTTTATTACGAGATGTAGATGAAGGTGAACATCTTATCTAAATACTACGACTTCTCTTTACTTCAACATAAATCTTCTGAATATTTCATTTATTAAAAGTAAGATTTGTTTAGCTACTTATGTATAATATACCTAATATTAATAAATTCTTTAATACCCTTTTAGTAATATGATCTTCACAGGCCATGCGTATCCGCGCAGACGTGGCCGGCGACTCGAGAGTGAAGTCGGGAGAGGCGCCAGCGTCGAGACGAGCTGCCCGAATTGCCTCTTTTATAGCGAAGAAAACGGAACTCGCCAGGAATAGGGGAGGCTCTCCCACGGCCTGAAAAAATAAGTGTATGTGTACTTATGTACACACGTTAGAAGTTATACTTCTTTGGCGTAACAAGATAAAAATCTTTTCAAAAATTTTATCATTCGCCTTATTCTACGTTTGTAGAAAAAACTAAAATGTTAACTATAGCAAATTTCAGAGTGACGGTGTGCGCGCGCATCGTAAAAATTTACCCTCATCATTTTTTCCTAACGCGCCAAAAGAAGTATAACTTCAAATATTAAACGCTTCGATCATATACATGTCGTATATGATCGAAGATTAAACGTAATAATAATGGCTATATCGAGAGTTAAGTAACATTATTCATTAATCATTAAATGTTTCTTGAAGATTCTAATTTTTCGCATTAAAAAAACTGTTTATTTTGAAAAAGATGTTTTAGTTTGTTTGTTCGATTGAGGTTGTAAAATGTAACTAGGAATAAGGGTTTTTGAATTCAATAGAGTAAATAATTAATACAGGTAACAGGTAGATATACATCTCATTCAGATCGTGGGTAATGAGCGCGCAGAATTTTAATAATGAAAAGGTGTATTATATGAACGGCTAGATAATCCTAGAGTTAAATGAAAAAATAAAAAAATATGAGTGTGTGAGTGTAATATATACAATTTGCAGTTGTTAAAATAGATTGACAAATATATTTTTATTCGACAAATAAATAACATTAGAAGTCGGTTATGTGAACCAGACATTAAAGTTCGTTCCTATTTTGCATTGATTACTATTTGGGAAATGGCACATTACATTTAGAATATATAACTATACCGAGAAAATAAATGTCAATACTGTAAATGAATATCAGACAAGTTTATTAAACGCATCAATTTGTGATTTGATTGAAGGTAGATTTATGATTCACTTACTTTTGATGAATAAACTGCCCTTGGATTGGGAGCACCTTTCAACAAGGAGACATTAAATTCTTGTGGAATATCACCAAAACCTGGTATTTTATAAGCACCAGGTCCACGAGAATACAACGTCCCAGTAGGAGAGTAGATGAGTTCCTCCATAGTGAATAGACCATATCCTTGAATAAAGGCACCTTCAATTTGACCGATGTCTATAGCTGGATTTAAACTTTCTCCTAAGTCCATAACAATATCACTTCTAAGAACAATATGATCGCCACTTAGGCAATCAATTTCTACCTCGGTACAGGCTACTCCATATGTAAAATAATTGGAAAGCATCCCTGTATTTTTCTCTAAATCGTACCCTATATCTGGTGTAGCGTGGAATCCTGTTGCTGACAGACTAACTCGATCAAGGTAGGCTGCTAATACCCAATCTTCCCACTTGCCACTGGAGTTTTTATCTTTGTACGGCTGTAGACGTTTCAGTAACTTTTGACAAGCATCAAGAACAGCCATTCCGTTGAGATCAGATCCAGTGCTTGCTGCTGTTGCAGACGTGTTAGGAATCTTATCAGTGGCCGTTTCACTTATATGAATTTTAGATGTATCAATTCCAAGAGCCCGTGATGCTACTTGAATCATCTTTGTATGCAGACCTTGACCCATCTCTACTCCCCCGTGTGATACAAGAACTGATCCATCAATGTAAATTAGAACTAAAGCTCCACCTTGGTTTAAAAATTTTGTAGTAAAAGCAATACCGAATTTTGTTGGAATTATTGATATACCGCGCTTACGCCAACGATGATATCTGAAATATATATAATAATACATATAGACTAGCGACATACAAGATAATAAATCAGTATAATTTATACTTTACTAAATTATTTTTACTTATTAAAGGCTTCAATATCTTTTTTCCTTTTAGTTAAATTACTTTTTTCCACACATTCATCCCAACATCTCTGTAAAGTGCAGTTCGTCAAACTTTGACCATAGTGAGTAGTTAAATGTTCATGGTATAAGTTAATTTTTCTTATTTCTTCTGGAAGCTTTTTTAGTTTACTCGCTATATCCCATATTATATTTTCAGCACCAAACATACCTTGTGGACTACCAAATCCTCGAAAAGCAGTATTTGATGGTAAATTTGTCTTACACACAAAGCAAGAGACTTCACAATTAGGTATAAAATAAGCATTTTCATAATTTAGCATAGCCCTTTCTACGACCTAGAAATTATAAAAAAGTAGTATTAATATTTCCCCAACATCCATTCGGCATTCAAACAAAAAATATATATCATAGATATTTAATACTTACACACCCAGAAAGATCGAGAGAATATCCTCCGTTATTATAGATATTAACAACAGCTGACATGATTCGTCCTTCCTTACAAACAGCAACTTTGTATTTAATTAAGAATGGATGTCTAGTTCCAGACATTTGCATATCTTCATCTCTATCTAGCATACAACGTACAGGTCTTTGAAGTTTGTGAGCAGCTAAGGCCACTGGTAAAGCACATAACATTCCACGCGATTCCTTTCCACCAAAACCACCTCCAATACGTTTCACACGAGATACTATTCTATTCATAGGAAATTCAAGTACGTGACTAACCAATTTCTAAAATTAAACAAAATTAATAATTAAATTAAATAAATTGGTGTTAATATCCTTTCGATTATTTTTAGAATATAATTTTCAGAAAAGCGTTTAAAAAGTCAATCAATTCTATCTTTCAACATTAATGATCACTTTGTTTATAATTACAAATACTGATCGGAACATTTAAATATATTTTTAACCAACCAAATCATACCAACAACGTACCGCTATTTCTGAAGGATGCTGACTGGAACAATATAATTCTAGTTCATTATCTTCCTTTTTTGGAACTGCAAACGCAGCATGAGTTTCTAAGTAAAAGTGTTCCTGTCCACCCATCCTGCATTCACCATTTATAACTCAAAGAAAGGTTTTACATTTCCTTTGCGTATACTCTTCGGGTATTGTTTGTAAAATGAGTTATGTTTAATTGCGTCCTCAATTGTAATAATAATTGGTTGTAATTCTTCATATTCCACTTTAACCATTCGGGCTGCTGCTTGCGCCGTTTGTTGATCTTCGGCTACTATGACACCAATAGTTTGTCCTTGACTGATTACCTTTTCACTCGCAAAAAGTTCTTCGTCATGGAATATTGGACCAATAGCATTTTGATCTACCGTCAAATCTTTTGCAGAAAAGAATGCCACCACTCCCGGCTGCTGTAGAGCTTCATCTGGATTGACAGATACTAATTTGGCGTGTGCTCTTGAGCTAAGGACGAATGCTAAATATAATTCCCCTTCCACCATAGGTATATCATCACAGTAAATTGCTTCACCTGTGACCTGTTTCAAAGCGGACATATGTGGTATCGGTCTGCCAACCGTATCTGTCTTGACTTGCTTATCTCCCACTAAGTCAAAATACTGAGAACTCTTTGGCATGCCTCCGTGAAACTGCTCCGCACCACTGTAATGAGATGGCTGAACAAGTTCATCATTTATATAGTCTTGTGAAATTTCCTTGGCTATAGCTAAATAAGCCTTCAAGAACAAACTCATAGTTAATGCGCGTCTATAAAGAACATTGCCTCCGGGTACCGATGGGCCTAATGGTAACTCATCCAACATATACGCATAAGCTTTTTCAAGCATATCTTCAGACCAACTCATACCTTTTAGAGCTTGGCTAGATTTCGTGGCTATTTTAGTTACGGGTGCCATGCCTCCAAACGCCAAGTTTATATTTTTTATTATATTTGTGTTAGTCTCGAATTCAACATTAACAGCTGCCGTTACTATTGAGATATCGTCTTCACGGCGCTTGGCTTGCTTGTATGCTTTCACATATTGGTATCTAGTTGAATATGGGATTTCTATAGAAAGTAAAATTTCATAGGGTTTCACTACATTCTTTCTGTACCCTGTGAAAAACGTTTCATCCATCAAAACGGAGCGTGAGCCATCTTTTTCACTAAGAAGAGTAAGTTTTACTTTAAGTGACATTAAAATTGGATTTAAATCTGATATTGGACTTCCTGTCATTATATTGCCACCGATCGCTGCGACATTTCTTATCTGTTTGCCAGCGAACCAGTTTAACATGTCTATTATAGTCGTCAGCGTCCTCGTTTTGTATTTAGGTAAGCAATCTATATATTTTCTAAATATATTCTCCATCTCCATTAAAGTGACAGACGCGCCAACTGTGAGTCCGATCTCGGTCTCTACCACCGAGTTCATCTCCGGCACACAATTAGGCATAATTATCACAGGATACACACAATGTTTGAACTTTACTTCCACTCCTACTTCTGTATTACCTACTACTATTTTAGCGTCAGGATGCTGTTGCTTTAAATTTAATAAGTCTTTAAGCGTTGGCGGTCTATACCAAACGGTTTTGCTCCCGCGGTATATCAAATATTGTTCATCATATACTGACGACAACTTTAATTCAGGTGGAAATATAGGTTCTTGGCTCGGATCATATGGTAAGAATGACGATTTATCGAATATGTGGTCACTTTCACTGTTATCAGTCTTATTTTTACAGCAATCTTTGCCCATTGCGCATACACCATTCTGTAATGGTTCAGAGGTAGAATTTGGTACTCGATTTGTTTCCCAATCTTCAAGGAACGTCTTATAACCCTCTATAATAGCTCGGTAGCCAGTGCACCTACACAAGTTGCCTTGAAAAGCAACCTCCATGTCTAAGTATTTAATTTTTTTACAACTTCTTAGTAAGCTGTACATGGACATAACTATACCCGGCGTACAAAATCCACATTGAGAACCATGGGCCTTAGCGAGTCTTTCTTGAGCTGGATGAAGTTTTGTTTCAGTAGAACCGATTCCTTCTATAGTTGTGACGGCTAAACCATGCATAGCACAAACGGGTGCTAAACACGCATTTACCGCTAGATGACTGATTTACTATAGGAAATGACTTATTATTTATTCACAATTACAAAAATTACTTAAGTTTAGATAAACACTATTTGTTAAAAGGAAAGTTTAAAAGGATACACAATTTTCTTTTCCTTGCGGCTATATTTTGAGATCATAACTGTGCATGCTCCGCAGCCTCCTTCTGCACAACCTAGTTTCGTTCCAGTTAGACGTAACTTCTTGCGTAGGTACCATAGAAGAGTCCATTGTGGATCAGGAATTGGTTCTATTACCTGTGAAAAAAAAACTATTTGATTTGGCCAATATTCGATTGATTATTCAAATATTTTAAAATATTAGTTATACCTATATACAAAGATCCGAACATAATACAGTACATGTTTCGAAACATATTATGTTAAAAAATCAAACAAATGCAAATATAATATTATGTTCACTACATAAAAGCACAAGATATTTTTAAAGTCATCAAACAATTAATTATCTAAATGTAAAGTTAAAAAGTACCAATCGCATCGTAAAAGCAATTAAATCAATAGGATAATAACATAAAAGGTTTTTTGTTTCGAAGAGAACATAACACTAACTCAACTTGCCAATTTCTAGAACAGCTGATACCAAGAATCTATACTTTATAATATTATAAAGCTGAAGAGTTTGTTTGGTTGAACGCGCTAATCTCTGGAACTTCTTTTCCAACTCTTTCTCAATGTATGCCGTATCGCTCTGGAACAAACTCCCTAAACATCCAACGAAGCCTCTCTATAACTTCTTTTAAAAAGAATATTAAACTGTTTTTCCTGACGCAAATTCATCCTTAACTATCAGATTATTATATAGCTATATATTCTTATTTAAATCTATTATAATATGTATGTATGTATGTGTATGTATATGTATAAAATATATATGTATGTATGTGTATATTATACGTACCTATGATATATAAGTAGGTATATTGTCTAACTATTAACATATTATGGATGTATGTTTATTTTTATTTTTAAGTATATGTAAGTATATAATAATAACTATTACTCTGTATCCTCTGCACATGTTTTACCCGACTTTAAACACTATTTATCACTTCCATAGGTTGGCTGGAAGAGATCTCTTCTAGAGATAAGTCTACCATTTGCTCACATTTTATTATTTCTGTATATCTAATGTAATGTGCAATAATTAATAAAGAATATATAATACTACTGGTTCGAATTGAAAACATCTTTTTTTTGTGTTAGATAGTCTGTTTATCGAGGAAGGCTATTGGCTTTATTACATATTATAGCCTAAAGCCAATAGGAGCGAAGTAACAATGAAAAATGCTAAAAACGGTAAAAAATGAAAACTGCGAAAACTATTTTTTAAGGTTGACTCACTATGACTTTTATTGGTAATTTGGTTTCCAGTCTTTATAACGTGGTGGAATGCCCACGACATAAGGATGGAGACCAGCCGTTAGTCGGGTCGTCTGATAATGGAAAGGAGATGGGGGTATCAAGGGTGGCTTCACGTTACACCATGCCGGGGCCGGGACACGGTCAAACATCTATAGTATGCTTTTGTATTACGTAATTTATGGTAGACCGTGCCACGGCCGGGGCACGGCGTTAAAATGTCGGTGGGTATAGTGTCTGGAATTGCTGAAAATTGCTGGAATCTGAGCGCAACTACCCTGTAGTTTATGATATGAGTCATCCTTAAGACGTATCTGGATAATAAACACAAAAATGTTGTTTGGAAAATAATATCACATTTATTTTTAAGTTAGTAGTTTATAAAAAAGTAGGTTATTAGTAGATAATTTATAATGCCACTGTTATTTTAAAAAGATTCAAATGAATAAAATTACTGATACGACATTTCAATAAGTAAAACCGCTTCTGTATGTATCCTTAATTTTTGCTATTATAAATGAAAATTTTACGGATTTTGTCGCGGTTTTATTTTGATTTTATTTTTTTATTTATTTTTATATTTTATTTATTGTTTAAAAATCTTATCATCGATTGATGCAATCACTATTTGTATAGACAGACACGGTCGTGCAATGAATACTTGCAAACAGCCCGGTGTAGCATGAATGACTGGGCCGGCCGGCGCACGGTGGAAGCGACACGGCCGGTGCTCGGCCCGGCCCCGACACGGTGTAACGTGAATCCACCTTAAGTCATGTAATTCCTGCGCACACTCTCCGAACTGTAACGTGTAGAATACACAGAGGCTGACAACCCTACGTGGTTGAATTAGGCTTTGTAAGTTGGCTTTTACCAGCGTAGGGACACCAATAAGCCTCTGCGCAAGCCTTTTAATGACATACCTGACATATAGCATTTCGCAGCACCAGCTCAAACGGATCCAGTATTCCACTGTCCACACATGACCGAACTTCGGCTTTATATAAATCAAGAAGCTATCCTGGCGTGACACACTGCGTGTACGAGCGCAGTGAAATATTTCGCACATGAAAATATCAGAGGTGCGAGACCCTGATTTGAACACGCATCACTCGTTATACAAGCAAGCGCTTTACCGCTGGGCTACCACTGGGTTTTTTAAGGGATATTATTTTCAATGTTTCATTTAGCTATAGTGCAACTTAAACAGTAAACAAAAAGGCAAGAGTAAGCCACGTATCTTGTACGTGCCTGTTTATGATAACAGTATCATCGAGTGGATTATTATGAAATAATCTTTGGTAATTGACTGAAAGAACCTAGTAACGTTTTTATGCCGCTAACCTAAAATGTTTATTAAGAACAAATGACTTAAAAATTATCTAGCTGTCTCCGAAAAATCAATGGTACCTAATTCATTAAAAAACTCGTCGAACATAGTAGTAATATTTCATGATTTTTAAGCCGATTAAAAAAAATGTTCATCTATCTATTCTATACATAAATATAATAAAACTGTAGAAAAGTCGTTTTTGTACGTCAAAAAAAAATTACAAAAAAATTGCCTGGGTGTTAAACGACAACCAATAGAACCCATTTCCAGCATTTTTAGAATTTTTGTCTGTTTGTCGGTTTGTCTGTTTATTTATCCGGGCATCACGTAAAATGTACGAAAGCAATGTAGACTTTTATACACAACGATTGAACGTAACTTGAAGTAACATTTAGTTTTTGTTTCATTGCAATCGGTTCAGTCTATCAAAAGATATGTATTTCAGTTTAAAGTGAAGAAGTAGAGAAATTCCAGAGGTAAAATTAGGGTTATGTGAATTTGGTCTCACTCATCTACACACCTGAGTGTAAATATGCGTGCACAGTTAGGAGGCTGCGAAAATGCACAGGAGTTTTCCAATTTATTGTTACAAATAGGCGATGGTACATACCCCGTACAAGAAGATGGAAAAGTTATTTTGATTGATAATGATTTGAATTGATGGTTCCACAGCTAATGTTGTTTATAAAGAAGCACTAGCATAAATAAAAAAAAATGATTTGTATCGGTATCCTCCAACAGCGCTTCGCACTAAAAAATACATTGTTAAGTTCCGACATCCACGCGAACGAAGTCGCGGGCACAGCTAGTATTTCATATTTGTATAATCTTTGATCTAGGTGTGTGTAATGTGTAAACGTAAAAATAAGACGTGAGGTTAGAGTAGACCTTACGGTTAATCTAAAAAACTCTTAAGTCTTAAAGAAGAATGTCCAATGACATTAAGACCACGAGGACGGTCAGTCACCAAAATTATATAACTAAGTTACCCATGCTGTAATTCATTTGTACTTAATCTACATATTATGGCATCAGGCATGCCGCATGATAGCGATAGCGATCATCTATCGCTATTGAACAAACCCACGGAAGAGAAATATTCCGTGAATAAGCCGTTAATGAGCATTAAAATATTTTTAAAGGAAAGGCGATTTCTACTGACATAAAGTTATCTTCTCAAACCTAAGGTAGATAAAAAGTTCTTAAACTAATTGAATAAAAAAAACTCTAAATAAAAAATAAATCTCTACCGTACTCATAATTTAAATAACAGTAGATTTTGTAGAGGGAGGTGCAAAGAGGTTCACTTGCACTCCCCTGCCACAAAGAAAAATATATTATATAAAAATGAAGCAAATAAAATTAATAAAAATTACAAAGTTAGTCACTTAAAGATTAGTTAGCAGTTTAATGTGAAGAGGATTACAGTCGACAGACACGAGAATAACATAATCTGTACTTACCTTTTTGCCATTCACAAAAAAAACTAACTTGCTGCTCTTTCTACTCTCATTTCCGCTGACAATGAATAAATCCATTTTATTAAAATAAAATGGATTTTAAAAGCACAACGATGTTATTAAAGTTAGTAAAGGATCAAGGTGAATGATTTAAAGCAGTTTTGCCAACAGCCGACCGCCGCTGATGAGCGGTGAGATGTGAAGTTGTACTCAAAATTCTAATAACTTATATGAACGATGAATTATAAGTATTACTTTATAACGTATTATCTGTATATACATCTTATTACTCGTTAGACAAGCATTATCAATAGGTTTTTTTCTCGACTTTACTACAACTACAACATATAATAATTAATACCACAAAAAACTGCACGTTTTAAAGCTTAGTATAGTCAAAGTCAAAATATACTTTATTCAAATAGACTTTTACGAGCACTTTTGAATCGTCACTTTTACATTATTATACGAATTTAAATCAAGTGTCAGTCTGTAAGTCTGGGACTTGGGAGTAAGCTACCACCGACTCGGAATGCTGTTCTGCCGAGAAGAGCCGGCGAGAAACTCAGCAGTTGCTCTTTTCAAAAAAATATTTGATTATAAGAGATGAAATATTTTTGCGAAATAAAAGTGTATTAACTATTCTTTGTCTCGTATAACGAGCTATCATCAAACGAAAATTAAAAAAAAACTGTACAGTGATTGTTTCGTGATGCGTTTCCAGACAGACATTCATGTAGACAAACAAATATACAGACAGACAGACAAACATTCCAAAAAGTAGAGATTCGACCTCGGTATCGATAATGATGACAATTTCTATAAGATCTTTAAGTATTTAATATATAGGTACTTAGATTAGAAAAATAGTTTTATTAGATAAGATAATATATAAACGAATGAATAGATTGGTCGATTGGAAGTGTTGATTAATCAATCACAATTGCTAAACCCGATTCATTCCCTAAAAACATACCTATTATATATGCTTTATTAAATTTAAACCGGTTTGTTATTCTAAGTAATGATCAAGTTTTTCTCGTCGTCTCTCTAAATTAAAATGTTGATTGTTGAGGTAAACAGCTATGTTTGTATGTTGACTGTTGAGGTAAACTATGTTTCAAGGGTTGGTATAGATTTCTCAGAAATGTGTTATTTAAGTATAAGTTGCCTAAATGTTGGATCGAATAATTATTAACTGTCCTCATACCATACCAAAATCTGTCCAGTTGGCGTCTCGTGATACGGTGATAGCAGACACAAAAATACTAAAAACTCGATATCTGTATCGATAATAATGACGATTTCAATAAGATTTTACAAAAAATATTTAATGTATAGATTCGAATCTGGTACAATTTTACTATCCAAAGTATGTAGCTATATTATAGATAAAAGTTAAAACGGTTTATTGTTTCGACGGTTCCGGGCTCCGGCGAGCTCGAGGACGGTGAGCCGGTTATTCAGCACGTTGTCATGTTGCTTAATGCACATACTGGTGTTTTAATTTACTCATGTAATCAAACACATCGACATTTATCAAATCATGAATACTCGAAGATTAAAAGGTACACTAACACATTAAGCGTTCTCAATTTGTTTTATTTAATCTACGTAAAACAAAAACTTTGTACCCTTTTTTACCAAAATTGCGCGGACGGAGGAGTATGAAATTTCGCACACTTATAGTTTATATATATAGAGAGAGTGCAGAATGCTAATATATTTTTAATTATGCATAAAAATACTGTTACGTACTGCAGGTTCGGGATCGGAAATTAATAGCGTTCTTGTACCAAGTTGTTTTAATTATTTTAAAACACGAGCACAGTCTGTACACAACACTAGTCTATGAGCACTGTAATACTCCTTCTCAATGCTTCTTCACTAACTCTTCACTTTTCCACAATTTCGTATACCTTCTAGTCTTCACTCATCTTCGTCTTGATGTCAACTGATCTCTCTACACACTGCCGGCCTTTTTATATGCATTAATATTAGAACATTCTAGTATGAAAATTCAAAATGTTTCTAGTAATTTCGAATCCTTTCCCGAATGTGTTTTGTCTCTCTCTAACACATTAGAATTTGTAATAAACTGTTCCTGTTATCTAATTGACATAAGTTAAAAATTGACATTCGCCGTTCTTAGGCATGGTATTATGACGAGTTCACACTATATTACGCGACACTACCCCCGCCTTAGTTATGCTCGTCTCGAGCATCGTTGTTGCCATGGTACTTAGCCAACCGGTCCACATGTACGATCTTAGCTCGACTTCTAGATGTTCGTTGAATTCGGAAAGTGACGTCGCGTCGTTAATTTTCGTTACAACCTTATAAGGCCCCTTCCAACTGGGTTGTAGGTTTGGTGATTTACCCTTTCTTCTCACTGGGTTATGCAGCCATACCAAAGAGCCTTCCTCAAATTTCGTTCCTGTCGCCTTCCGGTCGTAACGCGTTTTCATGCGTTCACTTGCTTGTAGCCCTGCATCTCGTATCTGTTCGTGCATCAAACTACTAGCACAGTAAAAATATGAACAGTACGGAAACTGCATACTTAACGTTCAAAACGGCACACTCACACAAATACGCGCATCAACGAGGCCCCTTAGCGGACGCTGCGGTGCTGCCAGTCGTGTGTGCCGCGTTTGAGTTTATTACCGCGATCTTTTTAAAGATGCCACGAACTTATTGCGTAGTATACGGCTGTTTGAACTCTGCTTCATCAAAACCGGAGATTTAGTTTTTTAAACTCCCTACTGATTTTGAAAGGTAAGAATGATTTATTGTTTTAATCGATCTATAATATAAAAATGAATCGCAAAATGTGTTGGTAAGCGCATAACTCAACAACGCCTGGACCAATTTGGCCAATTCTTTTTTTGTTATGTTTGTTAATGTTAGGAGAAGGTTCTTATGAAAGAAAAAAATAAGAAAGTTGTGCGGAAGATTAGAAAATTTAAAGAAACTTTATAAAATTAACGGCGTTTGACGTATCAGTTATGTCCGTTGCCATGGTGCGTGTAATGGTAATTCATATTATAATCAAGACAAATATATAGCGGGCGGTGCATAATAATAATAATAAGAATGCCAATTTTTTATATAATAAAATTTAACAACACAGCATTTAAAACTTGTCGCAATAGACGCAAATATTTATCTGTTACCAACTTATAACATAAATATGTAAAAAATAAATATTAAATTAACATACGTTTCATTCCTAAAAAAAATTACCTGTTTTACTTTTTGTATGTACCAACCCTAGCGCTCCGCTCAGCTGTAGGTGTAAATTTCAAAAAGTCGGCTGAGTTACGCTACTGTTCTATCTCTGTATTGTGCTACTAGGACTAGTTTTGGTTCTGCACTAACAGTTGTTTACTGCAGCGCCCCCTGGTGAGTTGTCACCGAAACACTATTTAAGAACATGCACGAATCAAACCCAAACCCATAATTGAAAATTGCATCAAATTTGGAGAAGTAGTTTTGAAGGAAAATGGCAACATGGATTTGCACTTATTTGTTTGCTGCAGCGCCCTCTGGTGAGTTGTCACCGTAAAACCTATCTAAGAACATTCACCAATCAAACCCAAACCCATCACTGAAAACTGCATTAAAATCGAACTATTAGTTTTGGAGAAAAGTGGCAACATTGATTTGCACAAATAATGTTTGCTGCAGCGCCCCCTGGTGAGTGATCACCGTAATACCTATCTAAGAACATGCGGCAATCTAACCCGAACCCATAACTGAAAACTGCATCAAAATCGGACTAGTAGTTTTGGAGAAAAATGGCAACATGTATTTGCACAAACATACAAACATCCTCTCACCCCAAACGCATATACCGTCTCCGTCGTGGGTAAAAAAACGGTTTATCTCGATTTGGCAAAGTTGTAGGTAGTAAACAGATCAACAACTTTTGTATTTCCAGTTTCCACTTTTTACATATTTATGTGAAACATTCAAATAAATAAGTTTTTCGTTTTATATTTTTATTTCTCATTTTATGTCCTAAACACACTGTTTTTATTTTTTCTCATTATTTTGACCTAATATCGAAAAAACACCCTAATTTTCAATCGGTGAGCTTTCTGTTTGTTGAAATCTTTTCTTTCTTTTTGATGAGAGATTTTAGTAAAATTCGGTGTGATTAGCGTGCTGACCGATAAGAAAACATTTTTTTCTTTTATTAAATAAATGAGAAGTTAATATTGTTCAAAATATTTTTACTATCTATTGAAAAAAAAACCCGGATGTCCGCCATCTTGGATTTGAAAATGGACCTCATTTTCGCAATCAGCACCCCGAGAAACCTCGAAAATGACACCCATGTCATTATTGAAAAAAAACCGGATGTCCGCCATCTTGGATTTGAAAATGGACCTCATTTTCGCAATCAGCACCCCGAGAAACCTCGAAAATGACACCCATGTCATTATTGAAAAAAAACCGGATGTCCGCCATCTTGGATTTGAAAATGGACCTCATTTTCGCAATCAGCACCCCGAGAAACCTCGAAAATGACACCCATGTCATTATTAAAAAAAACCGGATGTCCGCCATCTTGGATTTGAAAATGGACCTCATTATTTAAACCTTATTGGTGTTAGGTAATAGGTTTTTTCGTTACGGAATTTCTTGATTCGGTCGCCGCGCTCAAAGCCCGCGATAGAAGCTATGCAATAGCTTAATAAAAAAGTATAGGGGAAGTGACCCAAATATTGGCACTTTAAGACATGGCTATTAATCAAATGAATGTAGAATTGTCTTTAAACTATTTATGTCGATGTTTATTATGTTCTAGTATTTCCAATATAATCTACTTTTAAGATCATACGCTAAAACAAATCTATTTTGTCGTATAAAATAAAAAAATAAGATTGTGTATTTTTTTTGGAAAAACCAATTATTGGCACCTATAATCCTAATCATTGACATAGTTAATGCTAATTATTGGCACTTCTAATTCGTTTACTAATTCTACTTTGTCTTTAAATATAACTATCGGTATTTTCGTAAATTATAATTTAATTTGTAAGTAGGTTATATACAAGGAATAGTTCTCTTAAAACAGTTAAAAAATAGGTTCTTTCTCAAAGCTCAGCTCATCCATCTCTAACAAATTTTTACATTTCATCATCGTTTGAATCTGCAAGCATTTTAAAAATTTCTGATGCAATGTAGGCTTTTCTAACTACCCTTCTTAAAGTAGAAGGCACAACATCATCATCCTGTTTCGTACACATTTTCTTCTTCATTTGATTCTAGCTCTACTACTTTTTCGACATTTTCAAAAACATTATCTTTTTCCGCTTCTTGAATATTTAGTAAGTTTTTCCTTACATCATGTGCATTACTTCTTTTTCTCTTCCCTTTGCCCTTACCAGCTGTGTTTTGTGTTTTGTTTGTCTGTGTAAGTATTTTTTTCTTCTCATTCTAATTTATATAAATTTTTAAGTGGTAGTGCCATGCTTGTAACCTTCGGGTAGCAGCCGAATGGGCCGGCACGCCCCGTATCGTACCACTCTCTCACAGAAGACCGGCGTGAAGTGGCAGCTATGCTGTCGCGTTTCGTCCGGTAAGTGAGAGTCCGGGAGGCCCACACCCTATCCCTCCTCCCGTCCTTCTTCCTCCCCCCTTCCCCCTCCCCCCTTCCTTTCCTAAAAGGCCGGCAACGCATCTGCAAAACTGCAAGACCTGTAGTCTTGCAGTCTTGCAGATGTCCATGGGCGGAGGTGATCACTTCCCATCAGGTGAGCCTCCTGCCCGTTTGCCCCCTTTGTCACATAAAAAAAAAAAATTATTTTTTAACACCTTCTTCTTTTAACTCTTTTGCCTTTTTCTTTTCTGTGTTGGATCTGGGTACCTGAAACTCTCTTGCAGCTTGTTTCTTGCTCATTCCAAATTTGACTGCATTTAAGGCCTTTTTTAAATTCTCATCATCATATTTCATTCTCTTTTCTTTAGGCTTCGCTTTACTTTTGGTCTTCATTTTCGTCTTTATTCGTATATATGTATAAAACCATTTATTGGCATATTATCGACCCAATTATTGGCGTAGTGTCCATAATGGGTATTAGACTCATTGGCACTGTGCCAATTATAGGATAACCAAATAATTAATTGTTATTCATTCAGAAGAAATGTAAAGTTAATAATGTTAAAAGGTAATGAATAAAAAAGAACGGGAATAAAATATTTATAAAACGACTAATTATTGGCATAGTGTGCCAAGAATGGGACTATGAGCTATTTGGCATCCAGTAATTGGCACCCCCGATTAATAGCGAAAACATAACTTTTTATCACTTAAAATCGTTACCATACTATGCTTTAAGCATCATACAATATTAAGCAAGTACACTCATTTGGTCTCTAATTAAACGAGCATAATTAGAAATGTATAATCAAATTGACTTACCTTATGAAAACAATAACAAAATCGGTTTTTATTCACAGCGAAATTTTAAGCGGCTACTTTTGAATGAAGTACAACGGCATCAAAGATTCAGTGTTGGCAATTTAATAATGCAATATTACTACTAAAATATTGTTGTTGTTAACATTATCTTGGGCCAAAAGGAACCTTATTATTATAGTTTAAATGCATAAGTGCCAATAATTGGGTGAATGCCAACATTTGGGTCGTTTACCCTATATTTATAATAATATAAAATGTTTTATCTGATAGGGAACTACAAAATAATTTCATTATCTGTATTAATTAACATAGCAACTCGATATTGTCACTTCTGCGTAGACCTTTTGTTTACTCTTTGATTTCAACAATCATGGCCGCCGCCGCATGGCGCGTCGGCATGACTTTAAAATTATACAAAATTATTAAATTAAGCGTGATTAAACGAAAATGCAGTAAACTTACGCATGAAAAGTCACTCCTTGACTTTTATTTGATTTTCCTGAACGGTTTGTACAGTACCTCACTACACATGACGGCTTATTTAGACGTAATAATTTTTACTCCAATGCGTCAAGCTACCGCAGCCGCTCGGCACAGACTAAACGCGTATATGCCGATCGGCCTATAAAGGTGTTTGAATAAATCTAGTTGAGGCGCCCACTCTATACGTAGTAATAATAACTCAATGCCACACAGTTGAAAACGTAATCTCTGTGCCTCAGAGAAAATCTAAATCCTGCACTTGTCTTCTCTCTTTTACTTTTTAATTGTTGGATTAACTTCACATTGTATATTGTAATTTGTAGGTCACAAATAAAAGTTAATACATAATTATTATTACTATTATTACATTTAATGTCAAATATTAGATTTATGCATATCTACAATTAAATATTTTGTATATAAAATTCTATTCAAAATAACATCTTATAATTAATACATTGCTATTACATCTACTAGTTTTATTAATTTTGAAGATTTTTCAAATTTATAACATTTATATCTCTTTCTTTATAATCACAATCATAATGCATACAATTTTAAAAAATACTTGTGTTTCTTTAAGTCTACCATACAGCAATAAGCTTATACTTAAAATAAAATATGACATAATATATTGTAATTATAAACAAATATAATTTGTAGAAATGATATAATTGAAATTAAGAAATCAATATTTTATTTTTTTATAATACAACACTTAAGCCGGTTTTAAGATCCCTTTTGCTTCTAACTCTTTTTCAACTGCAGTACCTTCATATCTAATTTTATCCTTTAAAGCTTCTTGTAGTAGTTGTGCATCAAACTTCTGCCTGGACCATTCGTATCTACAATATGACCAATAAACTAAAGTTGTTATGGCAAATGTAGCAACACCAACATGCTGAGAAACCAAGGGCTTGGATGTTTTTATAAATGATGCTAGGCCCACACCTATTCCTGTTGCTATCCCAGTTATGAAACTTTCACGAAAACAAGGAATTTTGGAGACATCTCTTCCAAATATAACTAAACCCTGAAAAATTTTATTTACATTAATTTTTACTCATATACATTCGAGTGATTCGACACATTTAAAATACAGTACCTTATAAATTTATCAATTGATTTGAAAAGTAAGAAATGTAAAACTTACAATGGTTAAAGGTAATGTAGTATTAATATAACCTTAAAAGGCTAATAAGGCTAGTGTTTTAGATCTACAAACTGAATTTAGTGAAGTATTTTTTTAATTTTTGAGCCTTACTTTCTTCTCTTCTTCAGGATCTTCATCTAACATACTCTTGACTACAGTATCCATTATTAAAATTGGGTTATATAATTTTGTTATATACAATAATATTTTTTAAATGCGATAAATGCAAGTAAATGTATTATGTCACATTTATTGACATTTGAGTTTTGACATTTGTAAGTTATAACTTGTAACCGTAGTTTTCCAATTACAGCACTAGAGCGCATTATGCGGCATAATGCTCTACGTTGAATGTTCCAACTACAGCAACGCTTCGCACAATTGAGCACTCTCAAAGTACTGTTCTCGGGTGATACTCGCATCAGACTGCTAAAAAAATAAATATAAATATGGATGAAGGTATAAATAATTACTTTTTTATATATTCCACCTTAAAATATGAATACAATTTTATTTTAAAATTCGGATCTGTAAACAAGTTTATTTTACAGGATTATACTTTTGTAAACAATTATTCACGTTCCAATTAAGCTTCAGCATAATTCGGCATTGTGCGCCACTGAGTCGCATTATGCTCTGTAATTGGAAAACTACCATTCATATCATGGAGATTAGCCTCCATGATTCATATGGTTGTAACGTTTATTATTTATCTATGGTTGTAACATACACTACACAGATTCTTAATTCTTATGCCTCCTTCACGCGCTTGCCGAGACTTGGAAAACGCCCACAAGCCCCAAGCCTTTTCAAGTGCTTGAATGCTATTTACATGCTTGCCGTTAGTGTGCAGGCAAGCATGGCAGACGTAAGGAAGCAGTTACAAAATATAATCTTACTAAGTTACCTATAACCGATTTAACTGAGTACCTTAATTAAATACATTCATTGTAACTTATGTTAGCCATAACAATCGTAATAAATAATCGATAATAATAAAACGCGCGATTTTATTGATGAAAATTAGATTAAATGCGACACTAAACACGTGCCAAAGTGTAAGTAAATGCGTCGCAAGCGCTTGCCGCAAAATTCCTTTGTTCTGTGTACAAAAACCAACACCGGTCCGGATCGACGATAAGCTCTTGCAAGCCATTCGAAAATTATATAAAAAATATAGAAAAAATTACGTTAGCGACGTAATGCACTAATTTAATAAAAAAATCTAATTTTTAAAAATACAATAATATTAAATTTGTTAATCAAACAAATAATAATATTTGACAAACAAGCGATTCGTTTATAAGAAAATAGTAAAAACAAATTTTCAGTGGCCAGGTACAAAGGTATCGAAAACCACCCCAAGCACTCCGTTCACACGCATGCGTTTGTGAATGCTTGTCAAGTCAAGACTTGTGAATGAGGCATTAGATATATTTTTGTCTAGGCCTACCTAGTACCTACTTGTAATGTGTACAATTAAAGTATCTATTAAAGTAGCTCACGCATACATGGGATTGTCGGATTGATTTGGTCTGCTTTAGAATTTGCAAATAATTTTGTTTTGTGTTATGTGTATTATTGTATACAGCGCATATTTTATCACTAGCCTTTCCCGCGGCTTCGCTCTCGTTCTAAAGGCTGGAAACCAAATTGTCCCGCCCGTCTTGCACGTGGTGATCATTATATTGTTGCGGAGTTATATTAAACTATGATATCTCGTAAGATATTCATTGAAATGAAATGATGCCAAGAGCAATTTTGTTCAAAATTAAATACTTGTGATAAATATCTCATTTATTTAGGTAAGGATTAATATCGTGTTTATGCAAACACCTTCGCAAATAATGCACTGTCTTAAAACAAATTTGATAACCATAAAAAAGGTTACAGCGAGTCTACCTTAAAAGATAGACATGCTATCGCGGACTTTTTTTAGACTTTTAAAGGGGAACATTTCCGTCATACATGAATTTTGCATAACTTTAACCGTTTACGCAGCGCACGCAACAGAAGCTCTCAAAAGGATCATGTTTCTCATTGATGCTCCGCTCCTAATGGTCGTAGCGTGATGTAATATAACCTATAGCCTTCCTCGATAAACGGACTATCCAACACATAAAGATTTTTTAATTCGGACCAGTAGTTCCTGAGATTAACGCGTTCAAACAAACAAACAAACTCTTCAGCTTTATTAATAGTATAGATTAAATAGCGAAATATGACCCCATACGCTATGTAATGAATAAGCGTTTATCTCGTTCATATACTTATTAATAGGTTTTTCTTTACTTATTTTGTTTCTTTAATTAGGTTTGCTAGTAATTATTACAATAAACGCATAATTTAACTTAAATTACATAAATAAAATACATTTATGCATAAACGAAACATACAATAGTAACTAAGTATTGTAATATTGTAATAAGGAACTGAATAAGGCCTATGAATAAGCCTAATTATTACTGTTATTAATTATTAATTAAAATCCCGATTCCATACTGTTGTGAAACGCCTTACCAGACATAAGTGCTGCCTGTGCATATCTAATCTTTTAATCTTTATTTATAATATATAAAAATCTCGTGTCAGTGTTTGTTATCGAACTCATCTGAAATTGTTTGACCAATATTTATAATCTTTTTTTGTGTATCATTTCCGATCAGCAACAAAATCCATGCTATCGACTTCATATAACACCGCATGTTAAGGTAGCATGAACATGGCTACAGGTCTCCAGGTGTAGCAAATTTTTAGTTTTTATTTTATTTCCGGCTCTCAAGGGTGTGCTTATGTTATTTTCGATCAGCAACAAAATCCATGCCTTCGCGTTGCTAAGAAAACTGCATATTAAGATAGCATGGACACAACTACAGTTCTACAGGTCTAATGAATTGTAAGGTTTTTTAAAATTTTCTTTCACTATTTTCCAGCAACATATTAGCATCAAATTCTTATGTATTAATTTGGTTAAATTCTTGCCAATTTCATGAGTTCAAAGGGGCAGCGTTTTCGTTGAAAGCTCCCAACGGCTTATTTTTTTCCGACACCTCCAACAGATATCATTATATTTTAGCCAATGTATATAAAAACTTGACAAATTATATGCTAATGTCCGTCCTGGAGAATCATTCTATCCATTGGTGAAAACTGCAGGAAAATCGGTGCAGCAGTTTTTGAGTTTATCGCGAACAGACAGACAGACAGACAGACGCGGCAGATGAGGACGCATTTCTCCCATAATAGCAAATAAATACTAGTGTGAGTTATGACGTCTACCACCATCCACCACAATAATTTTAGACACTTACTAAAAAATGTTCAGTAATCTTTTATTAAATAAATAAATAGCGGATTCTTTGTATAATTATGTCGACCGGTATCTGAACTAAAGATTAAATGACTGCACTTAAGTATACATTATGCGGTTTCCGAAGTAGTTGGTAATATTTTTTAAAAATAAAGGAAGTTATATCTAAATTCTAAATATATAAAATATCCACAATACCGCTTGTTTGTATATTATACAATAAGGTAAGTGAATCAGTAGATATAAACTTTGACTCATTCAACGCATATAGTAGCTCTATACTTAAAAAAATAAGCAATTGCTTATTAAATACTGCGGTGGATCATCTATTTACTTTACTTCAGGGACTTATTATGCTTACTAGGCTAGTATCTAATAGCACACCACTAGCACAGCAGTATTTCATAAAATGTCGATTATTAGGCTGAACCTGAAGGCTGAAACAATATAAAACTTCTTCTTTCCTTGTCTACTAACATATTATATCTATCTCGTTCCTTCACAAGTCTTGGTTCCATAGCTTATATACTACATCTTCTATCTGCGAACATATATATACCTACCTATAATCCATGATTTAATATTTATCAGCTGTCACTTTGACAGCTATGACATTTACAGATTTTCTAGTTTTTCGATCTCATAAAGTAGTATCACCCAGGGATTGTCTTTAAAGAACTTAGATTTAACATTGAAAAGTGAAAACATAAAAACTATAAATATTGGTCGTTCTTGGTGTTCATAGTCCTTAATTTTTTTTGTGTTTAACTCTTATTTGTCGGTATGTATAGTCATTAGATGAACGTGGGCTCTGATTTTATAAATACAGCTTTATCAATAAAGTCTGTAAAATTATTATATTATATTTCCTTAAAAGGAAGGCAATCTGGATTTTCACTTTGGACCGGTAGCAACATAACAACTATCTTCGTTTTATGACAGGTAAGTGACGGCATGATTTACTAGATTGCGTTACGAGATTTTGTTGTAACGCAAACATTTTAAAGATAGGGTGTTTCGAGTGTCTTATTCAAATAATTTTTGTTGGAGTAAGTGAATATACTAGAAAAATCATTGGCAGCGTAAATTCTCCACATTTAATAAAATATTTTTACATTTGTTCTTAATTTTAATTTCTAGTTAAAAACGACTAATAAGACTTAGTGAAAACGTTTTATTGAATAAAATGGAACACATTTAATAAAATGAGTAAAGATAGTGATAATAAGTAATTCTCATTATTATTGTATTCTTGGATGAATTCAAAATAGAACTTTAACCCCACATTCTTCTACTTACTTTTTACATAATATATCATACATTTAAAATAAGAAGTAGTATCTGTCCTCAAATCATAATGAATAAGTACTAATATTGATATTTATACAAGCAATATTAACCCTTTTTTCGAATTTGTACGTCCTGACGGACAAGTACTTAAAAAAAATCGACTATCTTTTCTGTTTTTATTTTCAACGCTGAATTTCTACCACACTGTTGGTAGGTTTACCACGCTATAGTATAAAAGTAAAATTTGTGTGTGGCAATGCTATATTAGACAGTTGTCAAGAAAATATCGGGAAAACCGCGCTCTACGATAACATTCCAGTTATTTTACTTAAAAAATATTATTTTTGTTTATGATGCGTAGTTTTTCTGTATGTTTCATATAGATTAACTTTTTAACGTTCTAATAACACTAACCTTATTCATTTTTCCCTTTTCATTGTATATAAATAACGGTTTGTTTACTTGTCCCCCACACCGGACCGTGTCGATACACCTATAATTAATGTATTATTCACCTTGTCCGTCACAGCGGACTTTGTCGAATAGGTACTAGAACTAATTTTGACTTTTACATGGTGTCTGAAAAGTAATCTTACCTACATCTATTTAGATTTTACGTACTTCATACTTGCATGTAACGACCTATTACCTACTAACTTAAACTACCCTAAATACCTAAAATAACTACGTAAAATCACTACTGGATCTTAAACTTACAATGTTATCTATAAGACTCGAAAATGTTAAACTGAATCACGGATTAAAACTCCTTACCTGTACGTACAAGTAGCTATGTGCTTACCCTTACCCTATGCTAAGATTTTCTTTTCTTTTGCTTCTTCCTTTGCTAACATACAAATGCTAACGGAGTGTCTTTTTGTATAGAGCTTAAATACAAGATACCGTAGGAGCTGAAAATCTTCCTGAAGCCCGTTTGCCTTCACAATATTTTTCAATGTTTGCACCGAAAATATTATGACGAATATTTTTCACGAAACAAATGCACATTCTGTGCAAAAAACTGGCCGCTTCATAAATTTGACTCAAGACGAGTTCCGCGACTTCCTTGCAGTACATATTCTGATGGGTGTAATATCATTACCGTCATATTTACATTACTGGAGTATTAAATTTAGGTACTGTAAAATTGCAAGTATTGTTCCTCTAAAATGAATCCGGAAAACCTTACATTTTGCGGGCAATAACTTTGAGAACTTCGACCGGTATTACAAAGTACGCCCATTACTTGAAGATATAAGAAAAAACTGTTTGGCTCAGGAAATCTTAGTAGGCAAACGTATTTTCAGCATAGATGAAATGATGAATTCTTATGAAGGACGTAAAGCAGTCAAAAAGCGTCAATTCATGAAAGACAAGCCAATGAAATAGGGTTTTAAAATATATGTTCGAGCTGGAACCTTGGGCATGATAAAGTAAAGGTTATCCTTCTGTAAAAGATTAAGATCCGTGCATGAACTGTAATAAAAAAACTGTAGTGTATTGCCTGAAATGCGACACTCGTCTATGTTAAGATACAGCAAACAGTTTTTTCCGTTTCCGTGTTTTCCGTGGTTTCCGTGTTAAATAATAATGCATTATAACTCAAAAAATCAGTTTCGAGCATGTTCCAATGCATGAGAAATACCTGCATGTACCTACCATATTTTTGTTTTTGTTTTTTCTTTACAAATAAATAGCTTTTTTTACTATTTACATAAATTTTATATTATACTGCTTCTACTACTTATTGGCTGGAGTCCGCTAGGGTGGACAAGTCATTTTGATACTTTATTACCATAAATTCGGCAGTGTCCGGAGTGGCGGACACCGATTTTTTTAAAAACGGTGGGTGGTAGAATTTTATTTTTATTTTTTAGGGCCTCTGAAAGATCATGAAAATAAGGTAATTCAATAAAATTTACAATATTTAACTATAACAATATATAACAACTTCTCCGTCGAAAAAAGGGTTAAAAGTTATCTTAGAAAATTATTGAATTACAAAAATTAGTAATAGTCTTAGCTTTTAAAAATTACTTCACATAAATTTATAAATCTTAAAATTAGAGAAAAGTTAGTTAAAAGTTACTTTGCTTAATCTATGAATAGAATATACTGATTGAGTAATCAGCCTCTAGTGAAGGTCTTGCAATATTGGGAAGGTCATACTTTAAAGTAATGAATGACCTTAATGAACATTAACATAAAAACGATTCATGTTGCATTATTAAATAATTTTAATATTTATTTCCTTGTCTTTTTAGATTTCCATAGTTAACAAGGAACCCCATTTAGTTTCAGCATATCCATCTTTCCATCTGTCTGTAGCTTAACTTAGAAACTCTAAGTGCTTACAAAGGCTGTATCTAGTTTTGTCAGAATTTTTGACTTTCTGTCTGTTGCATACCATATGACTAAAAACTGTTGGTCAGGTTTTTATGAAATGGTTATCCAGGTCTGGTCAAATGCAGGAACATATCTCATCTCTAAGAAATGATTACTTACTGTTAAAAAATA
This sequence comes from Boloria euphrosyne, assembly GCA_951802675.2. NCBI lineage: Eukaryota > Metazoa > Arthropoda > Insecta > Lepidoptera > Nymphalidae > Boloria > Boloria euphrosyne. Next base: position 6,788,556 of record OX637878.1, read on the forward strand.
CCTAAGAAACAAATACAAACACAACAAGTATGAAAGTAACAATATAAAAAAAGAAAAACTATCATAGTGTCATTTAATTCCAATATAAGCTACAAGGCTTGTGTTATGGATAATAAATAGTTGATACACTACACATATGTAACACATATGTTATTGAATGTATATTCAATAAATACATACATAATATTATAAATATAATACCCATGACTGGAGTACAAATGTTTGTGCTCAACAGATGAATGCCCCCAGGCCCCAGCAAGACACAAACCCACCACTGCTGGCACAGTAAGTAGTGTCACTACAAACTGAGCCAAATGTGTTGTCAAATAAATATGTATTTTTACTTTTTTAAATAGAATTTAGATGTTCAGCAAGCACAGGCACAATTATTCAATTTTCACACAGTTATTTATTATATATATAAAAAAAGTTATTATTCTTACTACATCAATATAGTATCAACCTATAACAAGGCTTTTTCTATAGTAATAAAATGAGTTTGTATTAGGATATAGGAACTAATGTTTCGAAAATTATTTTATTGAAGACTGCAAATAGATACGAGTACCTATAAGATGAGTCTTGTTTATAGCTTTGCGTCAACATCTATAGATTACATGGACAAGATTACAGTTGCAAGAAATATATATATATTTTTTTTTTCGAAAATTATCTAACAAAAGGATCAGACGAACATACATTATAAATTAATAAATTATCTAGAAGCTGTTTCTGATATTTCAGCAGAATACATAAATGATTAACTAAATATTGAACATAATGCAAAATTAACATAGTGTTATTCAAATAAATTATAGTTTATAATTATAGTAAATCTGTCCATACCTACCTAGTACCTACCAACATGATATTTTGTAATAACAAAATTGTCATTCTTGTGCTTTTGGCAGCATCAAATTATGATCTGATCTATCTATTTTATTCTGCGCTATTAGCTATTTAAAAAGATTTTACTGAAAGAACTAATGGAAATTAGTTTTGTTGTGCACTCGTTTAAATGGTGAACCATATATATTAATTAATTGATGTTTATTAATTGATTTCTTGATGTGAAAGTTCTTCATAACAATTTCATATCGAAGTAAAATAATATACAAAAAGTTTATATTTTGCTAGTTTGATATACTAACTACATATTTAAACTAAAGCAAGACGTCAATACCCGCTATTTTCAATTAGGCAGTAAATGTCCGCTTTGCAATATAGGCTTTAACGCCGCGAGGCCGGGTAGCAAAATACCTACAAAGCCTAGATCATAGATGAAAATAAAAAAGTTGCGCTATCCGTAGTGTAGTGGCAAATCATTAAAAAAAATGAAAATTTGGTCTAAAAATAAAAAAATTAGAAATCTGGACTGGGCAATCCTCAGACCTACCAAATATGTACACAAAAAAAAACATAAAATTGGTCAAGCCCTTTCGGAGGAGCTTTATAACAAACACTGTGACACGAGATTTTTAATATAAAATTGAACAGTAGGATTACCGTATAGGTACCGTTAGCTATAACCGCAAATATGTATCTAAATAACCCTTAATACGTCTTATGGAAAGTTAAAGCTCACTAGTGTTCAAATACACATAATCACGGATATAGGTGCATATGTGTTAAAAGTTAAAACCCGTCATTCCACAATAATGTAGACTCATTAGATAAGTTGGTTTGAGCATTTATTATTAGCAAAACTACTGGTTAATCAGAAAAAGTTTCAAGTTAGCAAGTTTACATTCGTTCTTAAGAATGGAACATACAAATACCATATTTTACTAACTGAAATAAATTAAGTACTTCAAAGTTTAATCAGCGCACTTGTACACATCTGAAACGTGACGTGACGTTATCTCTTTATTTACTTAAGATAAAACATTTATTCAACTTTATGCTCAAGATATTTATGTTTTTAGCTTGTAGGTGCCTGTTTTGACTAATTTCGTTGACCTCAGTCTAACATTTAAATATTCCTCTGCACAACAAAAACGTGTGCTTTTATTTTTCTTCAAATGAAATATGAATAATTCTTACGTTAAACCACCATTACCATTTTTTTTTACCTTGTTGCACTCGCGCGCAGATTTCTATTTTTATATTTTATATTATAAATGTATACGTAAACTTGACAAATTATAATATACTTAAACCTTTCTCGAGAATTTAACTTTATCCATTGGTGAAAAATGCATGCAAATCGGTGCAGTACTTTTTGAGTTTGTCGTAAACAGACAGACAGACAGACGCGGCGGAGGACTTTGTTTTATAATAATGTTGTATGTCAAATATTTATTGAAAAATCTTATTGACGGAAGCCATGGTTTGTGAGACAATCACTTGACAGATTTGATGAAATTAAGCATAATGATAGTTTGTTATCCGGGTCAACATAAAATAGTTTTTACTGCGGGAAAATATCTCGTCTCTAACATTTTTAAATTATTATTTAATACCAGTTTTGCAATTTACATTTTAATTATTTATATCAATTCAATTCTCTTGTTACTAACTTCAAAGTGTGCCAGTTGAGCACAGATTACTGCGCCAATGTCACGTAGAATGTAGAAGAGTTTAAATATCAATTTCATGGTGAATCATACAGTCATACTTATCAACCTCGCTGTCAATTATTGAATAAAGCGCCAACCGTCCCACCTGGTCACCTGAATCCGTTTGGCGGAATTTTTCTTTATCCGTCTGTAATTTTTCCTAATCGTAATTAGAGGGCATCGCATGCTATGTTGTTTGCCTAATCGTCGTCTTCACTGCAGCATGTGTCGGATTCATCGACCATAAGTGCCTTGCTGACCTTTTGCTTTGGCCTTGGTCAACTGGAAATATTATCATGAATTTGTAAAATCCTCTTCCTTTAAATGTCGCGTCGTGATTGGTACTCGAATAACGACAAAATTAATTAGGTACCTGCCTATAGATTGTTTGACGTACTGGTTGCTGCACTACTAATGGATGTAATTTTAACAGATGCTTCATAGCAATCGCGTCTAATGTTGTTTGGAGAATAAACAGTCGAAAAAGTTATCTATTTTATCTGTAAAATTACTAATTAAAATCGAGAATATTGAATCTTCCACGTACGGTTGTGGAATGATCAATATGAAATGACAAATCTTGTTTTTATATATATAAGCGAAGTGCGATATAGTACGCCCACTCATTCCGACAACCATAATTGGAAAAAATGAAATTGGAAAGTGATGAATATTTATATACCTATCTACTTTCTTTAGTTTTGTAAATAGTCTTAAACAGAATAAACTGGAACAAATAACCCTTTTTATAGAACAAGAAGGTTTAACCTTCATCAATATATGAAATGTCGAAACACTCGTGCGAGCTGTTCCGTGTGAATCAGAGTGTGTTGGGCTTTCGCGTGTTCGCACGCCTGAAATAGTCAGTGCAGTAGAGTAATTAGCAACGTCTACACAGGTTGCTTAAGACTTACGTTTTCTTATCTTGCTCACGACGAAACGACCAAATAAGTGTTAAGCTCAGTGATCACCTAAGCTCGTATAAAGATAATAGATAGGTATACCAATAATTACTAAGTAATTCGTTTTTTACTAGCATTTTTTATAAGCATAGAAACAAAAGACGGATTCTGACAGAATATTTACTTTTGTGAAGTGACTGATGGAACGTGAAATTTTGTAAGTATCTTATTCTATAACCATGTGGATTATGGAAAAATTAGAAGTTTAAAGTGTTGATGCTATTTGTTTATATATTCATTAAATGTTAATAATGTACCATAATGTCTTTGGTTTAAGACACAAAATCTAACCAACCTCTTAATTTAAAGGCGTCGAACGATAATTTGATCTTGGGCATTGAGGTTACGGAATATAAGAGTATGTATCATGTTTATTATTGTTTTTATTACTTATTTATGTAAACTTTTTAACTGTTAATATTTTGCTGCTTTATTCGTAAAAAATAATTTAGAAGTACATATTTTATAGTTCTCCAAAAATATCTTTTCTTTTTAAACATCCAACAGGTTATTCTCATATTATAAACACTACCTTATTAGGTACCTTAAAATTACCACGAACTATGACATTATGTAATAATCATTATTACTACTTATGCCACTTTGCATTATACTCTCATATATTATATTTTATCACAGCCCATCCCGAATAAAACTTATTAGTTAAACTTAAAAGCGATTCGCGTTGAGCATTTAAAATAAGGATTAGTAAAATAATTGAGTAGGATAAAATAAGGATTAGTAGAAAATAGAAAACATAAAAAAATACAAAATAAAAACTTTGTCTAGATATGAAAATAAAAAATCTGAAGAGGGCCACCCTTTCCACCTAGGGAAGTAAAAAATAGCCGACGACCTATTCTCAGACCTACCAAATATGTATAAACAAAAAAAAACATAAAAACCGGTCAAGCGGTTTTTGACGAGTTCGATAACAAACACACGAGATTTGTATTTTATAGAATTAGGTTATTACGCTTGAGGCAGTGATAGCCCAGAGGTAACGCGTTGCTTGTTTATCCGAGTGATGCGGGTTCAAATCCGGGTCTCGCACCTCTGATATTTTCATGTGCGAATCATTTCCATCACGATTACCACTTGTCTTACGGTGAAGGAAAACATCGTGAGGAAACCTGCATGTCTGAGAAAACTTAGCAAGTTTTCGTAAGATATGTGAAGTCCGCCAACACGCACTGGGCCAGCGGGGTGCCCAGCAGCGGGACGTTAAAAAGGGCTGATGATACGCTTGAGTAGGTAACCAATAATGTTTCTTCTCGTTTATCTATACAGATAAATAAAATCGAAGTGTCTTTTTTAATGTCAAAATAACAGCTTTTTAAGCATATGGAATTATAATCGTACATAGAAGAAAAACACAATTTTCAAAATTTTTGTCTGTCTGTCTGTTAGTTTCGGGTATTCTCCGAAAACAACCACAAATAACCATCTAAATTCTTATTCATTAATGGTTTAAAATAAGATATTATACAACGAAGCAATAAAATAACATCACAATAATAAAAACCAATAAAAGTATTATTTATTCCGTAATCGTAATGAATAATTATTATCATTTTATCTTTATACTTTGCCTACAAATTATAAGATTAAAAATAAAACTATTTTATAATGTTAAGTATTTGAAAATGTTTGAAATGAGATCAAATTTAATATGTTCAGGTAGGTATTTTTATAATTAATTAAGCACATTATATTATAATATTTTATATACCTATCCATAATTACTGTAATCGATATCTTTTGTTTATTAACAAATCAAAATATTACATAAAAAATACCTACTTAATAGAAAAAGTAAATACATACGAGTATATAAGATTAATATAGCGATATAGGTGGTAGTTATTTTGCACACGTTTGATCGTTTATAGCTTACAGTATTACAATACTTAAGTCTGATCTTTTTAATTTAGAACAACAAATATTCATGAAATTGAAATTTAAAAGTCATGTCCTGTGGACACCCACTATTTAAGTTATACTTATTTCAATATTTTTTTAACTATAAAATTAAGTATATAAGGGACGTACAAAAATTAACTTCTATATCGATCCCTGATGATATCGGCAACTATATCTTTCGGTAACATTGTGGCTCGTGCTGTTTTCGTTATCGAAGTTTTGGCGCTTCTACCAGGCCGCCGGTTGAAGTAAACATAGACGTTGTACACTAGCTGCCTGCTATCTGCTGGGATTTCCACCCGAGTTTCCTCTCCATTTTCTGCGCCTCTGCCGCTATATAGTCTTCTCCAACTAAACATTGTCCAGGCTGTCATTGCTTCGTCCCCGTATTGTGCCGTTTTGATTACAATTTTAAACACTTTGCACAGGATTTTGCGCGTAGTCTGGTCTTTATAGATTATTTTTATATTTCAATTGAAACTAAAATTACGAAACTCAATAATTAAGTATCACAAACTGTCCAACAGTGAGAGAAAGTGCGTAAAAACTTATAGTTTATATAAATTATGTACGAAATCCTACGAATATCCGATCTTCAGGGCTGATTGGTGACAACTGGTGGCATAGAGGCCGTCAAAGCCTACATCACCAATCTGTTCACACAATCGTGACATCCGCTTTGTACTACTAAACGTGACAATAATATTGCGTACTAGATAATTATATTACACGCTATATAGCTTCTACAAATTTGGATTTGCACCACAAACTAACAGTGATAAAGCCGTTACAAAAATTAACTGCACATACAAATTCGTTATTACTACCGTTCCTTAAAAATACGTGTTTTATAATGAAGGTTTATCTGTAAAGTATGAAGATGCTTTTATTTACAGAACTTTTCTTGATCATAAATCATAATCTGTTAAATAAATTTTAGAGCTTTCAATATTCCTAATAAAGAATAACATGTGTAGTTTTTCTTGAAAAATATTTGGGCATTATATAGAATACTGTATGTTTATTCATTTACTCGCAGTATAAAATATAAATGTCTGTTCTTTTAACAGTACATTTTATGATAAAGATTTATAATTTTGTTTTGACTATTACTATTATCATCGATACTATACGAGTATTACATTAAAATGAAGAAAAATATTATCTATTAAAATGGCTCAATAACATATAAATTGGTTATAACAAGCTAAATATGACAGTATTAAAAGGGTATGAACTAATTTTGTAGTCTTAAATGATTGGTATTCGCATTGCCACCAACCTTAAAGTTGCATAACGGTTGTTTCGTTCAATGTGCTGAAATAGTTAGCGGAAACTATGGAATAGCTGATGATAATAGTTGCGGCAATTTTATGGTCTGTAAAAGCGTAACAATGTCAGTGTCCTCCACTTCATCTGCACAAAGTTTTGGATGTTACATACTATTGTTTTTCATCAAATGATCCAAGAATATCTCATAAATGACTATTTATGATTTCTACTAGCGTATATGCTATACAATTATCTGAATTGATTTTATAGCTGGCAATTGTTTTGAATTTATAACGAGTCTTGCGTTCTTGCATACTTAGGCAAATAAAAGGTGTGACAAGAATGTATAATTTTGTTATAAACATCACATCGCCCTGCGAAAACATTACTAGGGTTTCGGACCTTAAGCTATAAAGGTTTCTTAATCCTTAATCCTAAGCTGCTCGTAATTTTAGTGTTTAGTCCTGAATTATGTACATCAGATTCCATTCTGTCGAATATGGCAATAAAATACCATTAAATAGATTTTATGCATATTTGCTAATTCATTTGTAATAATTTTTCATAAAATAATTGTCTGATAGACGTCTTAAGTATCAACACATAAGCGTGCCTTTGAAGTTATATATTTACCTCGTCATTTATGTACAATAAGAAGAAATACCAAATATTATAATGCAATATACATACTGGATTAAAGTTAAAGTCCAGATTAACTATCGCACAACTGAGATTATGATATTGGAATGGTTTATTAATCATCTAATTTTATTAGATAAAATTTGAGATTCATATTTTTTACTTCTTCTTCAGCTTTAGTAATCCAACTAATATTGTTTTTCCAAAGTCTGTCTGCTTTTATACTAATAACTAGCGACTAGATTTACTATATTTATCGCGAGCGAAGCCTCCACTTCCTCGAGAAACACTCTATCGATTGGTGAAAATAGCATGAAAATCGGTGCAGTTGTTTTTGAGTTTATCGCGAAGAGACACACAGATGCGGCGAAGGACTTTGTTTGATAATATGTAGTAATGATAGAAAAATCTTTATCAGAAAAATCTCGCTAAGCTCGGGTTCATCCCTACTTTAATAATTAGTAGTAATTCGAGTAGATTTCTCAGATATTAGATATTTTCCTGCAGCAAAAATATCCTATGTTGACCTGGATAACCAGATATCTTCGTACCAAATTTCATCAAAATCTGGCCAGTGTTTTCTTTTGATGTGGACACAGACAGACAGATAATAATGATTATTTCAAGACGATTTTCCAAAACATATTTAACTTTATTATAAGTGTGTATAGATTAATACTACAACGGTTAAATATGTTGTAGGCGATTAGAGTCGATTGCGAGACGTAGCTAGTTGGACTATGACCAGTCATCAGCCTCCTACAGTTTTATAGATGCCTTGAACTCGTCTTACGTACATATATTCTTTATTACCAATTTATGCTAACTTTCTAGATTGAACAGCATCTATCTTAGATTAGTTAGGTATTTTTGCGCAATATGAGTACACTAAAAGGCAGAATATTAGACTTCTCACTTCAGTAAAGGATAAAGTTTTTACATAAAAATGTGAACAACCCCTATAATCACACCCTAAGACAGTCAGTCTCTTAAATTATGAATGATTTAATATTTTTGGAGACGTCAGGCAAACAGTTTTCACTGTCTCAAAATATATACTTTGGTAAGTAAAAAGTGATTGTTTTTACTAATTTGATATTTTCCTGTTGTTATATTTTTAAATTTAATATTTCGTGTGGACTTAAAGTAAAATGTATGTAGATAATAGACAGCTTACATGCGATACTTAGATATAGGTACGCCGTACGTCAAAATTTGAAACAGCTTCCTTCAACAAAGATATCCAGTATTAATAAATTAAATTTCTTTTGCCTGCGTCTCAACGCGTAGATTATAGATATGGCTTCGCTCCTTAGGGTGTACCTGTATTTTAGATAGCTATTACCCTCCTAAATAAGTACCTACATAGTACTTCCTAAACAAATAAACTTTTTAATCCAAAAAATATATAACAATAATAACATTTTTAAAAGTTTCAACTTCTATCACAATAAATAGACTACATAGGTACGTGATGTGCGTGTGTAATGTGTATGTACAGTTATGCTGGAGGTGTGTATTGCATTAACGTTATTGTAACCAATTATCACTACATTAATAACTGATTCACAGTAGTCTATAAATATTAGGAAGTTATTAGGTTAGTAGGTCTAGGTGCTTATAAATTAGTAAGACAACAATAAGTATTTACAAAGGAAAAAGATTATAAAAAGTATAAAAAAAAATACTGTCTAATTTAAGTCTGCATCATTAGTAAATAGTACATCATTAGACACAATGATATTGAAGTATACGTAAGATACTGAAAAGGCAGGCGGTATGACTAACCGTGTGACTCAACATGGAATTAAGAACCAATGGGTTAAATGAGATGTTGAAGCTTTGGTTTTAATATTTTCATTTTATCATCTGACATCATATTCTATGTGTTCTAAAAATACTTCCCTTTTCACTCAACGAGTGTCTCAGATACGACATGTGTTCAGATGCCAATGGAATGAGCTTTTGCCAGTACCACCTGCGTCCGTCCTACTCGCACGCGCCACAACAGCTGTTGCGTGCGTGAATGTTTAGAGCGCCTTGGAATTTGGCTATAGGTACTAGTTTGCACATCCACTATATTCTGTAGAAGCTTCTACTAGTTTCATATCTTATATTTTTGTATTAAACCCGTTTCCAACTGTATCACTAATTAATGTAAACTATTCTATGTTCAAAGACTCAAATATATTACTGAACCTACATGAGGCACTTCTGGGCTCTAATGCAGATTCTTACAAAAACTCAATTGCCCAAAAAAAATTTCCGTTTTTGGTACATTCATTTAGTAGAAATAAATGATGATAGAATTCATGAATTTGAATTGAATACTAGTAATGTGTATGATGATCTCACCAGTCGTCAATCTTGACAATGCAAAGGACCGGTCGACCGCGGGGTGAGGTTCGGGGCGGACGGGGACTCCATGCAGGGTCTGTGCGATTCACGCACACGGCATGCCGTACGACCAGTCAGTACGACAGTAAAGTGGTCCGCCTCACGCGCGGCGCGCGCGCTCGTCTTAACATACAAACTTTACTCCTTTACTCAAATTCTTCTCCTAGTCAAAATGTAGTTTAGTGCCTCGGTGATAATCAGATAGTGCTAGTGAAAAGTACTGAAAGTGGATTACTTCTGTGTATGTTACATGCTACGGTCCAAAGAACAATGCTGTGGGAAAAAATAACGTTCAGCTGGCATCGGCTGTCGTTCCCAGCTACCTACCTACCTCTCTCCCCCCGCGAGCCGGGTGCCGGGTTCAATGCGCCTCTCTGCGTTTATTCATCGTTTGTGGGAAAAGTTGACCCCCGTTTTTAAATTTCATTGTTAACGAATTCACACGATTTCGTTCTTGTAACTACCGTATCTTAGATCGAAACATTCTGTGTGAATAAGACTTAATATTTATCTGGTTAATTAAAATGACTGTAACAGTGATCTTAAATTATTTAAATTAAAAAAAAATAAATGCACTATTCAATTGCAAAAATAACTAGTAGGTAGAGTCAGAACTAGCCGTCAAGGTTATTACTACATTTCAAAGAAATACTAAGTATTGTTTGTACCAAGCCTTAACGTGTTTGTCGAGTATCAAAATCTTCATAATTATTATCTTAGTTAGATATGGTTAGCAGTGATATATTTGACAGAAAAGGATTTTACATATGTCGGACAACGAGTTTACACGTGAATATGGCATTGCGAAACAGCCGTTATAGTGCTATTATATTTCTGTGTTGAATTGCATTGTTCGTGCTACAACAAAAGTGCTTACAGAGAACGAATCAGATATGTTCAGTGAATTTAGTTTGTGAGGATTTTACCTAAATTGCAAAGATAATCAATATGGGTAATCAAGGATCGTCCCCGCACGAGCCTCTGGACCGTGCTCAAACGCAGAATGCAGATCTGAAAATGGTTTGATATTTTTTTATTTTATTATAAATTTATGAAGTTCTAATCTTGTTCAGTTTATATTTTTATCTTATTTACGTGAATGTTTTGGATGGTAACTCGATATAAAGTGCTATTATTTTTCTTTCGTGAAACGAAGGACCAAATGAAAATTGTAAACCACTACTTATTCTATCTTGACTCAAAAATAAACTTTACTAGTTTTATAATTCATTCAAAGAAATTTGTCATTTAATTTTGAACAGGACAAAACATTTAATTTTAAGGTAGGTGTCGTATGGTACCTATTATAATTCGTTATCGACATTTTCGAATCTAACGACTAACATTATCAGGTTGTTATTATAATACCTACTAATTACTTACTATACTTTTGTAAACATTACGAGAGCTCTTGCTAATATGATATTGGGTCGGTTAGGAACTCGAAAAATACCATATTCCGTTTTTTTTTGTAAAGACACTATGTTTTAAAGATTGCCTAATGTTCATAGTAATATTTATTAAAACAATTTTTTTAATTTATTTATAGTTATAAAAATTGTATTTTTATTCCTCGTAGTGAGAAATTTGCAGTTTTAAACTCTTCTAATCCAGACAGGTTATGCAGACATAGTTCTAACGTACCTATTTAGTTCATTCTTTTTTCATCTGGCAGGTTTGGAGGATATAAACGATGACTAATGAGATACAGACAGAAATATAAGAACTGTACGATTCACGAAGTACGCTAGTAGGTTACCTATATTTGGTTATTTTGAAGTATCGATGCAATATTGAATACAAGCAAATATTATAATACATAATATATTTTATTTTTTTTATTTTTTTTTATTTATTTATGTACCACACAAAAAAAGAAAGAACATACATAAAAAAAAGAAAGCGGAGACATTGTGTACAAGGGATAACTTATCTCTTTAAGAGATTTCTTCCAGAAACCCTTTAGCAAGGAAAGGAAATAATAGAGAACATTAAGTGCGGTGTAGATACAAACTATAAACATAAATACATATATACATACATACATGAATATATACATATAAACATACATACATACATGCATACATAGATACATGGATACATACATACATACATACATACATATATACATACACATACTTTAAGAAATAAACATATAACAAGGAAACCATAGCATTATTAGCATTATCTTAATCAATCCACATAGGATTGATTAAGATAATGCTCTTTAATGCGAGTTTTAAATACTTTTAGTGTTGGATTGTCATTTATAATGTCATCAGGAAGGGAGTTCCAAAGTTTCGCTGCTTGAACTGTGAAAGACTTCTCATAGAAGATAGTATTGTAGTTGGGAATGTTAAACCTTTTTGTCCTAACGCATGACCGCACAGGTCTAGAGCTGGGGATCGCGAGCTGAAAACGCTCGCGTAAATACGTGGGTGAAGAATTATATAAAATAGAATACAGAGTTGTTAGTATACGCATATTCCGGCGAAGGCGAACAGGAAGCCACTTTAATTGAGAACGGAAACTGCTAACGTGATCCAGTTTATGTAAACCATAAATGAAACGTATGCATAAATTTTGAAGTCTGTCTAATTTATTGAATAGCTCCTCGGTAGCATCTAAGTAGCAAACGTCGGCATAATCTAGAAGAGGAAGTAGTAAGGATTGGGCTAAGGAAATTTTAGTTTTAAGAGGAAGGAAATTTTGAAGTCGTTTTAAAGAGTGAAGCGAGTAATGCAAACGTCTACTAATCTCATTTACATGTGCCGACCAAGACAGATGGCAGTCCATGATCAAACCCAGATTTTTTGACTTTTCGGTGAAATTTACTATCGTTCCCTCGTAAGTGATGCATGGCAAGTTATGGAAATTCACTTTATTACGTAATTGTCTGCTACCAATAATCATAGCTTGAGACTTGTTTGGATTAACAAGTAACCCAAAAGCAGTAGCCCAGTCACTGATTCGCTCTAGATCTAAATTAATGTTGTTGATTTCAGTTGAAAGTTCATTGATTGGGGCGTGTCTGTACAACTGCAGGTCGTCAGCGTAGAAATGAAAGGGAGATGAAATGTACTTAGAGAGCTCATTTATAAAAATGGAAAATAATAAAGGAGATATTACTCCGCCTTGAGGAACGCCAGCGATGAGATCCATCCAGTCAGAGTACGTATCTTTAGAGCAGACTCTCTGCCGCCGTCCTGTAAGGTATGACTTAAACCATGCGATAACACAAGGAGATATATTAATAGAGGATAGTATAGCCAGTAAAATATCAAAGTCCACGGAATTAAACGCACTACTAAAGTCGAGCATGATGAGAATCGTTAGTTTCTTATTGTCCATACCGTAGCGTATATCGTCCGTAACTTTTAACAGTGCGGTAGAGGTGCTATGAAAGGGTCGGAAGCCAGATTGATAAGAACTTAATACGTTATTTTGTTGTAAGAAAAGGGAAAGTTGCTTGTAAATGCAGTCCTCAAATATTTTCGAAATATAAGGCAAAATGGAAATTGGTCGAAACTGGGAAGAGAGAGAGGGATTAGGAGACTTGGGTAAGGGAAGTACATGTCCGAGTTTCCAAGCTGTGGGAAATATTTTTGAAGATAACGAGAAATTTAAAATGTGAGTTATGATAGGGCTGACTTTATCGATGGCTAGTAAAAGCATGTCTCTGCTGATGTCATCATTACCCACAGCTTTGGAATTAATTGATAAGATTGCGTTTTTTACATCTGTACTTGTGATATCGCGAAAAGTGAAGACGCTGTCGCAGGGTTGGGTGGGTAGGACTTGTGCCAATTTAAGGAGAGTATTAGTCTTATTAGATGTACCTATTTTCACAGGAGGAGAAGAAAAGTGTTGGTTGAGAGAATTAATGTCAAGAGCTTGATGTGTTGAATTACATGATTTACCTACACCTAGCGAGTTAAAAAATTTCCAAGTTTGGGAAGGGGAAGAATTACTAATTACAACGTGAATGTGGCGGCGCTTAGCGTCTCTGCACTCTCTATTGCAGCGATTGCGCAATTTTTTATAAATCGCGATATTTTCTTCCGTTGGATACCTTTTACATTTGATTTTGGCTTTGTTACGCTTGGCCATTAGTTTTTTTATTGATAAGGTGAGCCAAGGTGCCGGTAGGTGTTTAACTTTGATCCGTTTGGCGGGAGCGTGAGAGTCGAAAAGACTTATAATATTTGAGTTGAATATCCTAACCTTATCATTCACATCAGATGATTCGTATAAAGAAGACCAGTCAATTTCAGACAAGTCATTTTCAAAATTATCGCGATTGATATTTCTAAGGCTACGTCGTATAATAAATTTGCTCCTACGTTTCGGAAGAGACAAATCGTATTGAATGTAAATAAGGTCGTGGTAGGAAAAAGGAGCTGTTAGTTGACCAAATTTAATAATCTTCCTTGAGTTAGATACCATCATGAGATCAATGAGAGAAGGGTTGGCGTTAGGAGGATAATGGGTTTCAGAGAGAGGAGGAATATACAAATTAAAAGAATCTATTATAGATTGGAGTTTTAGAGAGCGCGAGTCATGCTTCCTAAGACAAGTGTTAAAGTCACCCATAATAATGGTGTGATCAAACGAAACAGAAAGGCTTTCCAGGAGAGATTCAAAAGTATCAAAGTAATTAACAGTGAGAGAGGGACTGTAAACAACACCCAACAAGAGCTTAGAATGGTGTGTGGTAATTTCAAGAAAAAGATATTCTAGACTGCATTCATCAGCACTGACGGATTGTTTTAGAATACTGAAAGTAATAGTATCTTTAAGATATATGCAGACACCCCCTCCTCTTCTGTTGGGTCTGTCATTTCTGATGAGAGTAAAGTTAGGAAGAGAGTAAAGTGAAGATGAAAGAGAGGGTTTTAGCCATGACTCGGACACCAGAATACCGTCGACATTGACGTTGCTAAAAGATGCTAGGAGATCGGAGTAATGAGCCGGAATACTTTGCGCATTAATATGCACGAAGTTCAAGCAGCGAGTTTCATTGTTTAGAATAGACTTAAGTTGACAATCAATGGACAAAATATTATAATCACAAGAGGTATTACTTGAGATACTATGGAAATCATCTGATGAGCAAGAGAAGAATTCATCATTTAGATCAAGTTTTTGGCAAATCATGTATGTAATTTTCATCTGATAGATGCAAATATAAAAGTAGAGTTTTGGTTAGTTTGAGTTTAATACTGGACTAATACTGGAACTACCTACTTAATACCTATCCAAAATGATGTATCTTTTATAATTTTAATTATTATGACAAATGTTATTTCAGGGTGTAACCTTCTCTACGAATTTTACTGAAAACCGTTGAGCGTTAAACTATATTATCAAACACCTACCTACTCAATCGCAAACTTTCGCATTCATAATTTTAGTGTGATGCGTTAAGAGAATACACTTTCTCTTCAGGAAATGATCAATGGGTTAGATATTTAAAGTCTAAAATTTTAATACAGTCCTACTCTACCTCCAAATGTACTATTTTTAGATAATGTATATTCTTGACTATTGAGCTTTTTTATATTTGTAAGTCGTTAAAATAATTCCGCAATTTTATGCAGCTTTGCAAAATGTAAGTTGCGTAAATTATTAAAATAGTAGAGTTGGTTAGTGAATAAAACTGTAGCGCTATAATCGTGTTTTTGAATTTAATGCCTCTCTCGTGTTTGTTCACGTCTGAAATAGGGTAGGGTAAAGCGTTGTAGTGGCTACAAAATTTGGACTCATAGAATTCACAAATTGTTATTTTAATTTTTATCATTTTATTTCACACTGTACCATGTGTGATATGTGCACATTTGAAGTGTATGGGGTGATTTTCTATAGTTATTGCTAATGTAGTATAATCTGAACTATTATCAAAACGGTTTTTTATCTGTTTTTATTTAGGGACTTTTTAAGCACAATGCGAAAATGATAGCATCCCATCGTTCTCTAAATAAATATTAATTTTCAAATTCATTATATTTATCTCAAATTAATATATGAAATCACGACGCACGACATCTATCTGCGTTCTGACGTATTTTTTCCGTATTTTTTTGTTTATGTTATACTCCAAATATATTATGTAAAATAGTAGGTTACATGTAGAAAATACAGTTATATTATAACCACGAGAACATGTCAAATCAGGTAGCGAATAATAAGCTAAGCTTAGAATCTAAGAAGGATGAGCGGTACTACCGCACGGTAGCCCAGTGGAAGCGCCTCCGCTTGTTACCGAGTGAAGCGGATTCAAATCAAGGGTTTCGCACCTTTGTTTCACGTGTGAATTATTTACACCAGTATCACCACTTGCTTTACGGTGAAGTTAAACATCGCGAGGAAAAGCTGAAAGAACCTAGCAAGCTTTCAAAAGACGTGCAGTCCGTCAATCCGCAGGGTGTTGGACTAAAGTCTGATCCCTTTCGTAATAAAGGAGGCCCGTCTGGATGAAATTTAAGAGAGATTTCAGAGATAGATTATTATGAATTGAAATAGCTCATAGAAGTCGCCTGAAATATGCATCTGTAAGTTATAGGTATGAACCTCCTTATTTGAAGACGTTCAATGTATAAAATTATTATTTTTAATAGACAATATACAGACTCGATTAAACTTAAAATATTATTTGAATAAATAGTCGTAAGTCCTACTAGAGTAAAGTAAGACGAGTCTCGCTTATTATAATCTTCATACCTAATGCACGAGCTATTAAATATAGGCACCAGGAAAACATTGCGTTCGCGCGTGCTTATGTCCACATGACGTTAACTACTCATGAATAGGTATGAATTTTGATTCCTTGAAGCGTGGACGAAATATTTTATTTGATAATAATTACGTTATGTGTTCTATGTGTGTAATCTTATCGTCACCCAATGTCTTAATGTGAGGCTCTCTAAGATTTTACATAAAAGATAATAAGTAGCAAACAGCAAGTCTTAATATCAACTGCACTGCGGCATTTTTCATTTAACTCGATGTGTTAACAAATATTTTATTCAAATCCTATGTTAATGATTTATTAATTACACAAACTTGCATATAATGCAGCTAAAATGATAATATTATGAAATATTGTTATTCTTATTCACAAGCTCTACCTACGCTTGTTTTCTAAGCATGGCTCGCCTCTCAACTGCCGCCCACTGAAAGCTATATAAACACTAACACTATTTACCGACCACACGTACACAAGTCCTACCTATTTGCTTAGTACAGTCTCCTTCCATTTCTTGAGTAAACAAATGTGAAACGTGTAAGAATGAGCAGGACAAAAGAATAGATATCACTCTGTAATGAATGATAAGTTGAAACTTTTATGGAACTTTTTAATGGGAGTCGATTGATTAATTCTAAATGTCATATCGGCCGATAAATAACCTTGGCATTCTTGGCAGTCTACTAAATATAAAATAATCTAATTGCTTGCTTTGAAATAATAAAATTAAATGTTCGATAAGTTCATTTGTGATCAGTCATCTAAAGAAAATTTCGTAAACTTATTAATAAGTAAACATGCATATTATCTGTGCATAGATTAATTCATCCACATGTTAGCCATGTAAGCCGTCGAATGCGTTGAAACACTTTTAGTTCACCAGTTGAGATAGTTTGGTAGTTTGATAGTGAAAACAATAGTACTGTATGTTTTTTTAAATTCTTTTTGATGGTGGAATTTTATTTTCGACGTAGAAATATTTTATTCGCTAGCTTGATGCTTATCACAAGAGAAGAAGCTGTTACTAAAATATATTAAAACAAAAAAGGATCAAATTGAATTATTCAACATACAGTTACAGACATTTCCTCAGCATTCTTCTTACTTTTTAATCAAGTATGTACTGTAATGTACAACTATAATGTACAAAACAAACAATTCTGCATATTTTCCTTGACCTTTAAATATTATATTATCCATATTTCAGAAGTCGTCCGTACGCAGTTCGCTAAGACGGGCGCGCGCCGGTGCCGCGTTGTCGCCGCCGCGCGCCGGCATGGAGCGGTTGAGGCGCTCCTTCCGCGAGTCCTTCCGGCGCCGCAAGGGCTCGCCGCCCGAGTCCGCCCGCCCGCACCAGTGGCACGCGGACGAGGCGGCCGTCCGCGCCGGCACGTGTACCTTCCCGGTTAAATACCTGGGCTGTGTAGAGGTGTTCGAGTCCCGGGGCATGCAAGTGTGTGAAGAAGCTTTGAAAGTACTTCGGGTAAGCGATTTTTTTTTAATTTTCTGTTAAATATCATGGACAGGCGACTTCGGTTGGACGCATTGTATCATGTTCTATAATCTGTTTTAAATTTTATCCAAATCTGCAGCCGCTTCATCGGTAATACAAACTTTTACATTTATAACAATAGTCCCAAGTAGAGCGATGTGCCTATAAAGCAGACGATTAAAACAACAAAAGGATTAGGTACTATCTTTCAAAGTAGTATGAATGACACGTACTAAGTACTTTAATAAAATCCTATGTATCAGGGTATTATGCCGAATAAACACGCATGTAGTCAATTGGTGTATTATCTTACCGATCTCGGAACCCTACAAGTGCAGACAAATCCTTCCGTGCCGGCGTTTACATTAAGCATATCCGCATCTGTTTCATCGAAAGGAAAAGGAAGCTTAAATGAGCTAGTATAAGTGATAACCATCAGAGCGTTCAGCTCTCAAAAACATAAACAAAAAACCACTTAACGATTTCAATAACAAAAGGTGCCAGTTAAAAAAATCGCAGGAAGATCGTTTTTTGGATTGCTAGTATAATGTATTTTATCAGATTACGATTTTTGTTTACAGTATAGTGATTAGTATCTAGGTTAAATTGCAACTTATCAAATGTATTACCTAATTAATTACATTTTTTAATACGTGCTAGATTATGCCTACAATAATAAACTTCAATTAAACGCTTATTTTAGCTAAGCTTATTGAGAACATTCTCGCAAAAAAAAAAATTAAAATAGCACATCCTTTTCTTCACATTTTGTTAGTAGGTTTTCTATGAGTAATAAATATTTAAATATATTTAAATAAGTAATTTTTTATTATTTTTTTGTAATTATAGAACTCGAGAAGACGTCCCGTACGTGCAGTTTTGCACGTTAGTGGTGACGGTCTTCGCGTAGTGGAGGAAGAAACCAAAGGGCTGATAGTAGACCAGACTATTGAAAAAGTATCTTTTTGTGCGCCCGATAGAAATCACGAACGAGGCTTTAGGTAAGTAATCTATATATAAGTAAAGAGAGTTTTAATTCGAAATAAAAATCAGTCCAGTCAATCCAAATAATTTCCTTATTATATTTTGTATTTCTTAAAGTATGTGTATGTAAGTTTGTATATATTATGTAGTATGTTTGTAGTTTGTACCTACACTGCACTTAATATTCACTATTATTTCCTTCTCACTCTATCCGCCGCACTCAGTCAGTTAATGAATCATTAAGTCGTTCTTTAGTATAGAGATTCTTGACTTAATGGTTCATTAAGTGACTCTGAGTGCGGCGGAAAGGGTCTCTAGTAGAAATCTCTTACCGCCGCACTGATAGTCACTTAATGAAGCATTAAGTCTTCTCGACTTATAGGTTCATTAAGTCATTTAAGTGACTATGAGTGCGGCGGTTAAAGAGATAAGTTATACACAATGTCACAATGTATAAAGGTACACAAAGGTCTCTGCTTTCCTTTTTTTATATGTATGGTTTTTTGTGTGGTACATAAATAAATAAATAAAATAAGTAGGTACCTTGAAATGAAACAATGCTCAGTAGGTTGTTATAAAATATTCTCGTGCAGGAAATACTGCGACAAACATTAACAAATACACACTTAATTAGTACCTACATCTAATAATAAACCGGGAAGTCGTGTAATTTGCTATTTCATCTTTGAACGGTTTTTAATAACGGTCATTAGTCATTACTCATTACGAACTTACAATACAAATACATATTACACTTATTTGCTTTTATTGTATACCTAAAATAAATATATTAAATAAAAAATATAATCATAATCCAAATCTGCGATCTAAGTATTTTGCCGACTACATATCCACAAATATTACATCAGTCGATATTTTTGCATCTGCGAATTTTGGCTTTAGAAGTGGGCTATAAATTAGCCTTGCCATAGGTGATGGTCTGGCACGGCGCCATCATTATTTCGTGACTACGAGTACACAGTTCTTATAAACATACTTACTCCCTCGTAAGAAGCAACACTAATGTATCATTAGAAATTTTATGATCGCTTTATAATTTTGATATTTATTTCGTCTACGTTATCTGCATAATGATATCATCAAGCAAACTCAGCAATTTTTTAGCACTCGTTATCGTAAGATATAAAGAAATACTGCTTAATCCCGTTAGTGTATTATGTCACCGCGAGCCTCAGCTGTGACTTCTTACCACAATCTTTCTGAGACGAAACCTTAGCAATGTCCGTACAAGCCTTTCAAGGCGACACGGCATAAGTATTCTCATTGACACTTTGTTACAGTTATGTAATAGTGTTTCTTGTTATATTACAAGAATAGGCTTGTATTTACTATTTTTATACGATTATTTTAGACGTACATGTTTAGACATAAATGTTGTACTGATAAAGATGATTTTATCTTAATTTAAAGAAAGGAACTGAGTCTGTATTTTTGTAAGAAATAAAAATATATAATTTTTTTTTGGAATTTTATATTTATTCCAGGCCATTCATAACGATGACCATTTTTTACCCAACTTCTTATTATCAATAATCTATATATTTATACATCATATAATAAAATTCAAACTAAATCAATCTGCACATTAAATATTTTTTGAAAAATCTTATTAGAATAGTCATAATACCGATACAGAGGCCGATTTTTTTTTAATTTTTGTGTTGGCAGACAGATGTTCTATCTGCGTGCGCGAAAAATATAAAATAGGTAATTATTGTGTTTGGTAAAAATACTTTAACCAAAGAAAATTGATTGATTTTATTGGATGCATTTAAAGAAAATGAAGTCATGTGTTTTACTTATAATACTGATTATATTTTTAAGTTTTTTATGGCAATTATATTAAAGTTTTATTATAGATCCGATTGTATTTTATGAGTCCTATACCATAGTAAAAACAAACACTAAAATGTATTAAATGATTAAATGCGAAATACCTACACTAACGTAAAAAATAAATTGATAGTTTACGGTTCAACGCTATCCATCGTTTAAAATAATCCGAATCAGGGTCGTCCAATATCTTTTTATAGACTTAGCCAAAACCAGCTTCTGTAAAGACAAAAACACCGAACAATTTACGGTATAATATAGGTGTGAGATTTAAGTGCTTACAAATTCAGGTGGCCCACCCACCCGCTTCTTTAGCAAGTGTACTGTTAAAGATAAACTATAGTATATTACAAAAATTTTGGAGATAGCAATGGAATGAACATCTTATATTAGATCATTTTTCAGACAATAACAACGGTTACTATGGCAACATTTTTCTGTACTGTTCACTTTTCTGATCTGAATACTCTCATGTCAAAAGTCTATTAAATTTAATACTTTCTTTAGGTCATTTAGGTTTACGCAATGATATTCTTACAAACAGATATGTTGTGAACGCGCAATCGTGAAGACTCGTAATTCGTAAACGTCCTAATTGGGACGTATTGCCTTTAGTCTGTGTCACGCATGGCGACGAGTGGTAGGTACGCTGCTACAAAATTTAAAAAAATGCCATCCTGTGTATTTAGGAAATGTACCAATTATGATACCAAAGTTAATAAAACACAAGGGATCTCATACCACATGTAAGAACGCAGTATACTTCGATTTATTAATATATTTCAATTATTTGCCTAATATTCTGATATGTCATCGGTCGCTAGACTAATGTTTGTTTACATTGACGCGCAATTGAGAACACTAGCTGTCTGTTTTTTTCTTATTGATTTTATCGACTATCCCCTTTCTATCATTTTGACTTGTAGTGAAATGTACCTTGAATGAAAAGTGTGTATGTGTGCTGCGCGGAACACTTTTTTCGGTTGTTTAGTGAGTGTTTATTAGAATATCATTGGGTTTACGCGAATATTCGACATTATAAATGAAACTACCTTTTCGGTAGGCTTATTACGTATCTAGCAATCCACCAGCGATAGCGAAAATTGTACAATAATTGCTGTCCAATCGCTAAATCGTATTAAACTCATTGAATTCTTTCGTAGTTTTTCATAAATTCATTTGTTTTTGCTTTTATTGATTTGGTAATTGTTTGTATATTCTATTAATGATTTGTTAAACATACGAACAGTAATACATGAAGTGGATGCAAATAGAATGCTTAATCTAATTCTTAAATTAATAAAATTTTAGCTTTCTTATGTTTAAAAGGCCACCAATAGAATATACAAACAATTACCAAATCAATGAATGCAAATACAAATGAATTTATGAAAAACTACGAAAGAATTCAATGAGCGATTGGACAGCAATTATTGTACAATTTTCGCTATATTGACTTTCGGAGAGACTGTCTCTACCGTGACCATGATTGCTGTAAAGCATTCGAAACGTCGGGAAGTAAAAATCAAAATAAATCCGCGACAAAATCCGAAAAGGTAGATTCATTTATAAAGTCTATTTAAATAAAGTATTTTTGTTAATTAGTATTTGATTAATTACAGCTACATCTGCCGCGACGGTACCACTCGCAGATGGATGTGCCACGGGTTCCTGGCGTCGCGCGACAGCGGCGAGCGGCTGTCGCACGCCGTGGGCTGCGCTTTTGCCGCTTGCCTCGAGCGCAAGCAACGCCGCGACAAGGAGTGCGCGGTCTCCATGAGCATAGACGCCGCCAGCCACGCCTTCACGCGACAGGGCTCGTTCAGGAAATCGGGTAAGATTTGAGGATTTTGTTACACACTCTGGTGCTGAAATGTATACAAAGTGGATTATCAGTATCAGATCAGTAAAAATAATTGTGTTTAAGTACTTTTTAAACTCGCGTACTTCTAAATATATGTGTATATACGGTAAAAGCCCACATTAATTTTATTTGATTAGATTAAGATTAAGATTAGAAATTAAGTATTAACACATATAAATCTCACATAGTATCATGTGTGTTGTGATTAATTTAATCTATTTAATCTATACACATAATAAAAGTCAAATCATTCAATATTTTTTGGAAAGTTTAATTGAAATAGTCATTATTATCGATACAGAGGCCGAATTATTATTTTTTTAGAATTTTTATCTGTCTGTCAGTGATCACATCACAAGAAAACTACTAGATATTGACGAAATTTAGTATCATAGCTGATTTTCGGGTTAACATAATATTATACTACTACTGGAAAAATGACATGTCTTTGAAATCTATACAAAACCGTTATAACGCAACCTAGTTTAGTATATTATTATTTATTTAGTAGTATTTATTTAGTTATTTATTATTATTTAGAATATATTAGTATACATATAAAGTTAGGATTATTTAAGTAATATAAAGGTTTTTTTTACTAATATACGTGTATTCTGTGGCAGTTATAGCGAGCCGGCGCACGTCGGAGGCGGACGCGTCGCCGCCGGCGCCCGCGCCCGCGCCGCGCGCCGCGCACAACCCCTTCGCGGTGGAGCGCCCGCACGCCGCGCCGCACCTGCTCGAGCGCCAGGGCTCCTTCAGGGGATTCGCGCATCTTAATAACAAGTCAGTTGTTACACAACTTTACATACCAATAAAAAACTTTGCGACCTTTTTTTTATAATTTCGAAAAATATTAAAAAAATGTATTAAATATCATAATTTTAAATTCAGGCACTGTGATGATGCTGTAATTGAATCTGCTCTAAATATTTTGGTTTATGATGTAATCGTTCATTACCCAGTTCTCCGTTCAAACGACAAATGTCGCTGCGTATCAGCGAGCTGCCCTCCAACCTGGAGAGGCAGCGCCTGGGGCTGGGCTCGCCCACCAACAACAGCCCCGCGCTGCCCGCCCTGCCCGCGCCCCCCGCGCCGCCCGCCGTGCCCGCCCTGCCCGCCTCCAACCCAATAACAGACGTCACGCCCCTAGAGGTATGTCAAGGCTATTTTTTTCTTACTTCTATTGTATATTATTATTTAAGTATAATTGTGTTGGCAAATCCAAAATACTTTTTTCCAATATAGATATTTTAGTAATACTTAATATTTTTCTTAAATGGAAAATTCGGAAAAAAGTTCGGAAATAAAGTCTTTACAATTCTTAATACTATTTTAAGTAGTTTCTAACATATGTCATTCAAATAAGACTTATTTTTGAAAACAAGAATGTTTCACTGTAATTCGCCTTTACATTATTAATTTATACGCAACAGAGAAACAATCAGAATATTAATGTAATAAAATTGAGTTATTATTATAATGATGTTAAAGCGTTGTGTCATTATTATCGCAGTACGAGCAAGACAAGCCGTCGCCGGACCCGGTGGCGGAGATGTGCCAGCAACTGTCGCTGGGGCTGCGCGCGCTGGCGGAGGAGCCGGTGCCGGCGGCGGGGGGCCTGCCGCACCCCGACGCGTGGCTGGGCCGCGTGGCGCGCGCGCCGCCGCTGGCCGCCGCCGGCCGCGCCGCCTCCTTCGCGGGACACTCCGTCGCGCAGCGCACCACCAACCCGTTCCTGGCGTCCGTGCCCGCGCCCACGCCCTTGTAAAACCGGGATGATATTGCACCACTACCAACACTTCGCGCGCGCGTGCGCTTGCAATTGCATTTTAAGTTAACTAGCTTGAAGTTGAGCTTTAATAATTTTGAAAGGAATGATGACAAAAAAATTTAACAGAAATTCACTTCAGTCTGGTTAACTAAGATAGCGCATATTGTATGTAACGTTATATGAAGGCATTAAACAACATTAATTAATTTTGATTACGTTATGGGAATAAAGTGACATGATATATTTGACAGAAATTAAACTGATAGAAAATTAATGCAGTTTAAGCATAAATAACAACGTTGCGACCACGAATATATCGTCAAATGCGGAGTATTTAAAGAGAAAAATCGAGTGCATTTAAATTCCATATTTATTATGCTATGCTTAATGTATACTTCAATATCTGAATAATGATTTAAAATTATGAAAAAGAACAATCGTGGGCATTTTAGCATTTTTTATGTTAAGCTCCTCAATTAGTGAGCTTAAATTATAAAGACAAATAAAAATTGCTTGATGCAGATTAATCAAAATATATAAAGAAATAATGTTTAGAATATCTGCTCGAGAGATTGATTACAACAAAGATATGAGTTAAATTATCGTTATGCAACTTAAGGCCAAATTACAATCCTCTAAGGAAAAAAAGAAATATCAAAATATATGACGACGAGAGAATCCGCGCCACTTTTTTAATTTATTGATGCTAACTCTTTTGTTTGGCACTCTAAGACTGCAAATTATTTTTTACACTGAGATTGTCTATAACTAGCATTATGCAACGATGACAATCTGATCCTGTAAAATCGTTAACTATATTTGAGAGATTAGTGTTTCTGCTGCAAAACAATTTTTCCTTTTTTTATGCTACATTTTCGCGCTTTTATAAGTATATTGGTGTTATAAATTACATTAAACTCGTATATTTTTATTAAGGTATATGAATAAAAATATTGTATCGTTCCATACGTGAAAATATTTATAGCTCATATGTTCAATGCTATCTTTTAAAATTCAATAAACGACGTCCATCATAGTCACTTATTTATCAAAGACACATGTAGTCGTGTATCCTTGTAACGTAAAGCTTGTAGTAGATGGTGTTGACATTTGAGCACATTCGTAATCTTGCACGCCGCGAGGCACTTTACCTATTAATTAGTGAAATATATTAAATAAGTATTTTCGAAACGAACGCCGATTTTTTTTGGTGTGAATAACTTGGACTATATCTGATAAATATATTTTGATTCAATTTTATCATAAATAATAAATAGCCGGTCGACTTAATTTTTGATGTTTCTACATTAACTGTTTCTGTACTTGTCATAATGAGAGAATTATGTTAGACTATTGTATGTTGTACTTAAAACCCTAAAGTTCTGCACTGAGCTTTGCGCCGCACCTAGTATATACGTAAGCTAAGACTCGCGCTATTCGTCCAAGGGCAGTGTTACAGCATTGTTCCGACGAAAGCTGCAGCGTCACGAACAAACGGACAATGCAATGTTCTATCCGACAAACTACGTAATTGTACTATACTTTTGGATATGTTTATTTTTTCTTTTTTTATGTATATTATTGTAAATTTTTAGGATACTTACAACTATATTTGTGAATCTGTTTTGTTTATATTTTTATATGATTAATGTCATAGGTGATGTTTGATCGAACAAATTGTAATATAGTTTGTATTTCAGGGCACGTATTTTTGTGTGGAGATTCTTAATCTAATGTTAATTAGTTACTGAATGTTTTTTGTTATTTTTTAGGTAATTATTAATGGTAACTTCTAATTGTTACTGTTGCATAGCAAAAACAAAAAGAGGATTTGATTGGGGATTTCACTTCGCCTCGATTATGGTCATCTAAATCATAATTATCATCCAGAGGTAACTCTAGTAGGTTGGATAGATAGAGCCGATGTACTTACACATATACATACGTTCGCATAAAACCTCTTTTTGTTGCAAAAGAAAGCACAATGGTAATTATTGCACAATGATTGTTGCATTCTACATTCCACAAAAGCCAATATCCACAAACTGACTAAACCTTTAACGCATATCACTAGTTAGTGTCTCAGTTTCTAATTTCGTACTATTAGGCTTTCAGAAGTACTTAATATTATTTTTACTTTTGAATTTGGTACTTAAAAATCTGTATTTTTATACATATGTAAGTTCTTTAAAAAAATCTTAAAAATATCCACAACCAATATTAAAATACAATTAATAAATGTCATGTGGTGTTTTTAAAAGTATTGATTGTAATGATAACTGCACATTATAGATATCTCGCACGCATATGTATCTAAAATTGGCGATCTTATAACATACGCTTCATTAATGTTCTGTAATAGACACTATATACTAGCGTAATCAGATATTATGTACTTACGTCTGTGAACAAAGCATATTTTCTCATGTACTTTTTAATTTGAAAATTATCGGACATGTTGTACTTAATATATCAAAAACCAGTTGTTTGAAATTGTTGGATGTTATTTTGTATATTCTTCTGAATTTATTTTTGTCTAAATTATAAAAAGCATGTACATACCAGGAAATATATGTAGATATTTTAGATAACAAGAGTTCAAATATTATAAAGAGTAATAAATATTATGGTTAGTTAATTTTTTTTTAATTCTTTTCCTTGCTCTTCCATTTTTTTAAAACGCTCCAAAGATATCACATTATTAATTAAAAAAAGAGTACAAAAAATGACATTTATATTCGATCACAAGTTCATATTATTGAGAAAACGTACTGTTTTTAAATGTTGAATGTATTTATCTATACTATTTATAAATCTGAAGAGTTTTTTTGTTTGTTTGAACGCACTAATCTCAGGAACTACTGGTACGATTTGAAAAAATCTTTTTGTGTTGGATAGTTCGTTTATCGAGGAAGGCTATATTACATCCCGCGATCAATAGAAGCGAAACACCAATGAAAAATGTTGCAAAAACGGGAGAAAAATATTCCTTTTGAGAACTTCCGCTGCGTGCGCTGCGTAAACGGTTAAAATTATGCAAAAATCATGTATGACGGAATTGTTTCCCTTTAAAAGTTTTATAAAAAGTCCGCGATAGCATATGTCTATCTTTTAAGATTGACTAGCTATAACCTTTTTTATGCTAATCAAATTTATTTTAAGATAATGCATTGCTTGCGAAGATGTTTAAACATGATATTAATCCTTATCCAAATAAATAATGTATTCATCACAAGTATTTAATTTTGAACAAAATTGCTCTTAGCATCATTGGATTTCAATAAATATCTTACGAGGTATTATAGTTTTAACGTAACTTCGCAACAAAATAATGAACACGCGTGCAAGTCGGGTGGACGGGCGAAAGAATTTGATTTCCAGCCTTTAGAACGCGAGCGAAGCCGCGGGAAAGGATAGTTTTCAATAATTTAGTATTTTATATTTATACTAGCAATTCCCGCGGCTCCGCCCGCGTTCAAGGAAAATTTAGGGTTAAAAGTATTATTTGATGCCAAATCAATAAAAATTTGGTCTAAAAATATTTGGAGGCCACTTGTCACCTAGCGGAATAAAAAATAGCCATCAAATATACACAAAAAATCATAAAAAACGGTCAAGCCGTTTTGGAGGAATTCGATAACAAATACTGTGACACGAGATTTTTATACGTTAGACTAGCAGTTCCCGCGGCTTCGCCCGCGTTTAATCTAATTACTATTAAAAAATAGATATTGTGGATAGAAAAACAAAAATGTAGGAGTATAAGTATTTTTAATGTCAAATAATTATAAAATAAAAATCGGTCTAAAAATAAAAAATCTGGAGAGGGTTACCCTTATCATCTAGGGGGGATAAAAATAGCCTACGACCTATTTTCAGACCTACCAAATATACAAAAAAAAATCATATAAAACGGTCAAGTCGTTATGAGTGGCGTTGGATAACAAACACTGTGACACGAGATTTTTATTATAGATTAAGAGCAGAAAGCTACACTATCTTTATATATCATAGAAACATTCGTTTAACAAACAAACAGCAAAAGTATTCGAGGTGAGGTCAGGTAAGTGGAATTCAAGGTTCCTATGCGAAGTAGAATTCAAGGTGGCATAAAATAAAACAGGTAATGGGTTCACTGCACCACTTTATTTATTTATACACGAATATATTAACGGCATAAACTTCAGTGCCTACGTACTACCTAAACAACGTAACTATTGTCTGTATTTACCTATACAATAAGTTTAGTGATTGAGAAATATTTAGTTGCAATAATACATATACATAAATGTCAGATTAATTATTTCTGGGCGACGGTTGCTACTAACTTGCCGGAATTCAATAATCATCTCCCTACACATTTTTTCCTAATTTTGACTACCAATTTACAAATATATAAAACTAATTTGGTATATTAATTACATTGAATTTTCATTTTCACTACAAGCAAATAATACTCTTTCATATTTAGAAAGCTCGCTTAAAACCAGTAAGTGGAATATATTTTAGAGAACATGTATTTATTTGTTATATATTTGTTAAATATTTCTTACATTTGACATCAATAACAAACAGCCCCATAAATAGACAATGTTTGGATATTTAATTTTTTAAACACATATAATACATAAAATATCAAGTCGTCTACGGTGCCATGAGGCATTACATATACTAAAATATGAAATATTAAAGACAAATTAAAAGAAAGCTCTTACCGCCGCACTCAAAGAACCATTAAGTCGTTCTTTAATATGGAGATTCTCGATTTAATCGTTCATTAAGTGACTATGAGGCGCGGCGGTGAAATTATTTTATTTAACAAATCGCAAAATTTGCTTTGGTATATTAAAAAATCGACCTACAGCCGCCGCGGTATGTAGGAATGTCTTTTAAAATGCATCAAAAAAATTTAACTTATAAATAAAAGCCTTAAATATTAAAATTAAAACAAACATTTTAA
Source organism: Boloria euphrosyne (assembly GCA_951802675.2). Classification (NCBI taxonomy): domain Eukaryota; kingdom Metazoa; phylum Arthropoda; class Insecta; order Lepidoptera; family Nymphalidae; genus Boloria; species Boloria euphrosyne. Next base: position 6,817,980 of record OX637878.1, read on the forward strand.
CAAACAAACTTCTTAATTATAGATAATAGCTAAGTAGTGACATTTGCATTACATGAATACCGTAGATAATATAATATTTATGACATAGATGCACTTCTCTCCTCTAACCTCTTGGACTGTGAGCGGAAAACGCATACATGACTAGTACTAGCAGTAGTAGTAATATTAATGTTACAACTTAAATTCATATGCAACATACTCTCTTAAAAGTCTTAAAACACACTTCTTCTTAAACAAAGCTTCTGAAACAGATGAAAAAGTTATACAAAAATCTATATAAGCAAAATAAAATATCACATTTTTTCAACAATAAATAAAAAAATGATTAAAATTTTAAATAGTTAATTTAAAGTGTATACAATATAAATAGATCTTGCCATGAATATATTATGTTAGAGTATAATCTTAGATATATTTTTCGAGATCGAGATCTAAATATAACGCTCGTCTTAAATTATTAATACTGATATTTCATAAAATAATAATATCAAGTTCAAAGAAAAACTATATAATAAGCTTTCCAATCATTTCATGCACATAAATTAAATATACCTACATATTTTTAGATCAATATTGTTTAAAACGAACTGCTCACTATTTGTACGATGCCGTTGCTGGGAGCTCAACGTGACTACGGTTACATTTTAAGCTTACGTAAAGTAGAAAATGTGTAATCCTCTTATTCTAAAACTAAGAATATCACTCGATATAAAAATAACATGCCAAAATATGATTATTTTGTAGTTAATTATAGTTACTACGATTCGCGCATTTATTAAAATCTCGAACTACCAATGTCTATTCATTTCATTTGAAAAAGTAAATAAGTAGCCAAAGGTTGCCAATACCTTTATAAAATACCGATATCATACGAGCAAGGCATTCTATTCATAAGCGTATAAACAGCTATTAGTGAAGGCTACTTTATATAAACGATGCCGCCTAAAGTGGCATTGGCTTTGGTTTTTATTTCTAAGAATTTTGTATGAGTAAAATAGACAGTATATTGTCATATTACCGATCGATATCGATCGATCGATATTGTCGATAAATCTCATTAATTTTGCCAAACGGCGCGACAGTGTTTCTCTCGTATTTTCCTATAAAACAAGAATTAATGTAGTTAACATATGAATTATAAATAATAACTTTTTTATTTACAGCAGAGATATGAGGTGTATTAAAATTGAACAAAACCTCAGCATCATATTTGAAGTTTGTACATGTATATTAGAGACACGGTAAAATATAGCAGTTCAAAAATATTATAAATGACTTCTTATATACATTGAATACTTTAAACAATGTAATACTGTAATTAATATATAAATGTTAAAATAATTTAAATATGATACACGTCTTGTTTATTTTAATAAATTGATATTGCATAATATTATAAAAATATATTTGTTTCATAATTTAAGTAACTTCATATTAAAATCAAATCTTACAAACAACGTACAATATAAAATTAATTATATAACACATGAACTTATTTAGACAAGAAATACTCTTATTTCACAATGAACAAATAAAAACCGATACAAATATAATTTTGCACATAGAAAAAAGAATACATAATATATACTATTTTGACAAGATGCAAGCATAAACAGTTAGTGTTGTCGTGCAGGAGTAGGTTTAGGATACAATAATGTAGGCAAATTAACGTTTTCACATGATACCAATACCGTAGTGGTATTTCTCATTAATGTTTTACATGAAAACCATTTATGTGGCAGTGGTGTTGGTGTGGTACCACAGTCTGACTATCCACACAGTCGTCTAATGAATGATTGTTAAAAAAATTCATTAGACGACTGTAATAGCTCACTGTATGGATATTAGTTATCTATGGTAGTTTAGTATTGATATAAAAACATCAGATGCACACTTTGATTTTAGTGTCCTCAAAAATAAGAGGACAACTCGAAACTGCCTTGTGCTTTTTTCTGACATAATAAATACGCGTTACGCGTTTAAGTGTAGTGCGTAAGGTTTTTAATTCCTTGTTTGGACTTAAAATCACATGCCACGGCCACTTTTCATTGAAAAAATATTTATTATAAAATGTGTATCTAAGTTTTTATATATCAAGTAGCAGAAGACGTTGTCCAGTACACACGTCTTATATCTTATTACAAATTTTGTTGGATAAGCTGTAATTATCTGGACCTTTTTGATGAAAGATTTTATAAAAAAAGTTACCTATTTAAAAAAAATTGCAGTGGACCGAATTGTGAATCTAATCCACTTGAACATGTACAAAAATCTCATCTAAATCGGTCCAGCTATTTAGGAGGAGTTCAGCCACGTACACACATATAGAGGAATTATATATAAAGACGTTATGTCAGTGGTAGTGTTGGTGGTGGTGACGGGTGGTTCACTCGTTGGCGTGTATCTGGTCGTGGCAGCGGCGGCACACGCGCACGGGGCGCAGCGCGCGCAGGCGGCGCACGGGCGCCTCGTAGCGCGAGCAGCGCCCGCAGAACACGGCGCCGCACTCGCGGCAGTGGTGGCGGCGCTCCAGCGCCGTGAACCGCACCTGGCATACATTTCATGTATATGATACACTTTCATAGGTTTACAGGGCTATTAGGTTATTATTATTATTATTGTATTAATCATTTTTATTCCTCAAAAAAACAAATGATAGTAAAGTAAAAATGCAACAATTTAAAATTCATTCTATATAGTTTTGAAATCTTCAAATAATTTAAATTATTGTAGAGGCTAGATCAATCATTTACTGGCCGGCTAACCAAATAAAAAGCTAGCAAAAAAAAAACATACGTTTTTTCACCTATATTTTTTTAACAATGAACAGAAAAACAAGACATGCTTAATAAAGAATACCACACTAAATACATATAATATGTATACTGAATAACTCACTTGACACTGCGTACAATATGGCGCGGTGTCGTCCCGTATCCAGTGGTCGGCGGGCCCGCCCTTGGCGCCGGCCGCGCTCGACATGTCCGGTGCCGACCATCGGAATATCTGTAAACCGAAAATATATAAATATAAGATGTTTATACATATTCATGTTCATGATGTAAACATATTAAGCCTTTCACTTATAAAAAACTTTATCTGATTCAGAGCACAAATAATAAAACACATTTAGCAATACATATTTTAAATTTTAATAAAATATTTATATATAGGTAACATAGAATGACAAAGATAATGTATTATATCTCATATAAATTAAAATTTATATGAGATATTCTGCTATTTAAGCTATATTACTGTAAGGTTTCACTAATACTCGTTCAGTAGGTAGGTATATCAGTATGATTGAAAGAGTAACAAAGAATAAAAGAGATGGCCCACTTCGGTAGGCGTTATGTAATGCAGGATGCTCCAGGTACTCCTCTAATAGCAGAGTGGACTGTGGAGCAGCCCCTTGGCTATGTATTCTGCCTCGGCAAACCTTCGTGGTTGAATGTGTAAGCGGTCCTGCTCCTTTCCGACAGGGGAGGTTTTGTTGGGTGTTAGTGGGTAGTACTGGCCTCTTTTGAGTCGATGACTCTCACACTATCATCTGATGGTATTTTGTCCAATGAATGTTAATTGGTATGCGTAAAAAAAAAGGTTATGTAGCAGGTTTACCCGTCCCCTGGCGTCGCCCACGGCGAGTCCGCGGCCGCTGCGCGCCGCCGCCACGGCCGTGACGGAGGCGGGGCACGCGTTGTCGCGCCGCTCGTACGCCGTGTGCATGGTCAGCTTGCCGCGCAGCACCAGGCGGCGTGTCCACGTCACACCTGTGTCTGGCGTTAGTAAACACCATATGTTATTTAATTTTTTTTATTATTTACTAGTAGATTCATTTCACATGGCTTATGCTTTAAGCTGATATCTAAAAGCTAGCTTTTTGCCTTTCTAGTGTGAAAACTTTCTTCACTGTCAAATGTTCTGTTCAAATCGGTTCAGAGACTACCCGATGTAAACAGATAGACGTTTTTATATTATTGGTTGGCTATTATTAACAGGGTTGAACCTGAATATTATAAAAAATAATTTCATAGTTAGGTACTATGTATCGATTTATAAGTGATGTTCGTGTAAACTGAAAATTATTAAAAGAAACAATTCTCACATCACAAAAACGTATTAAAATAAAATTCCAACATATGGACGAAATAATTATTTAACACACAGATAATCATAGCACAATGATTGTTGTTGAATGCTCGAGGAAACCCTGTACCTGGATAAGAAGTGTCTTTAACAACTGGGCGCGGCGCGGGCGTGGGCGTGGGCGTGGGCGGCGCGGGCGACGCGGGCGCCGACAGCACCACGAACGAGTCCGTGAGGCTCGTGTCGGACTTGCTCGGCCGCAGCCCGCCCTCCTGCGCCTCCATCGACTGTGTCGTGTCCACCGAACTCGGCTCGCTGGAATCCCCTATACTTCCGCCACCTTATTGGGTTAATTTTATTAGACGCTATCCTATATTATTGTAATCTTTTAAAATAATCTGGACCTCCACATCGGGAACAGGCCCACCTAATGGCGCCAATTAAAAAATATTATAATTAAATTAATTTAAACTATTCTGTGTCTCCCAGGTTCTCAAACTATCGCCAAAGCAAACAAACATACAACAAAAAATATTTCTCCCTGTTTATAATTAGTAGTATAGAACTTTTTGATAAAACATGACAAAGTAGCGTCTAGTAACTGTAAAAAATATGAAATAAAACTTACTCTTCCGATACAAGGGGTTCGCCTTTGACTTGCGTCGAAGCACTATGTTGCCTTGTTTTTGCAATTTGCTTCTATGTGTTACATTCTCCTTATCATCTTCTAGATCTTTTTCATTGTCATATTCTTCTTTGGTCTCCTCACAGGAGTCTATATCTTCTTTTTGCTCGTAGTGTTCATCGTTGTCGCTGCACGTGTCCTTCTCGTCGTGTCTGCGTGCGGATTCTTTGGCGCTTGTTGTTTCCCCTGCGTCGGAAAGCGAGCTCTCGGATGCTGATTTTACTAAGTTACCTGTTCATTGACAAGTTAAAAAAATGTGTGTCTTATCAATAATATACATCGTACGTATTTTTAAGTATCGTCGACTACCAAGCATTATTTTTATTAAATATGGATCCTGAAAGGTTTTTGTGATTTGAATACACTCTATATTGATAAATAAATGGTGAAGAAGGTAATATAAGTAATTTATTATCCGATATTGTAAGGAAAACTTAAAAGTATAGTATATTACGGTAATTTAAAACTTATGAACTTAATATTAATAAAAAAGTTGATTATAATACCTTCATTTTCCTGTGACAAGCTCATTTGCTTAACCAACTCCTCGACTCGTTTAATTGCTGCTTTCCTCTCACACGGCTCTATAACTTCATTCTTTACGTCACTCTCAGATTTTATCTCTTCACTGTCTTGCAAAGCAAGTGATGGTTCATATTTCAGTTTATCATTGTCTAAAGAGCTTGGTGCTTGATCTTCACTATCTACTTCGGAGCTCTTTGCTTCATCTTCAGTTCTCGCTACATAGTCGATCGACCACATCTAAAGAAATATAATATGACAATAGAATTAGGTGTATCGAAAATGATATCCTTCTGCTTTTATATTATTTATAAATAGTTTATTTAGCTTTGAACTGTATAAACTTATATCTTTATTTTTTTTATTTATTTACCACAAACATCAAAATACAATCCCATGCAGATTTATTATTAACCTGCGATTCCACTAATTTGCCAACCTAATCTAACTATTTATTGATTTCAAAGCAGCTGTTTCTTGGATAATAATACCCATTTTCTTAATTGTCTAATATATAGTGTTTACTGACCCTGACGACCCCGTCGGTGGAGCCCGTGATGACGACGTTGAGCGGGTCCCACTCGCGCGTCTGGCTGAAGGCGACGCAGAGCACCTGCGGCGCGCGCTCGCCGCCGCCCGTGTCCACGCCGCCCAGCTCCGCGCCGTTGATGGACCACACGTGCAGCCAGCTGCCGCTGCACGTCGCTATGTCGCCCTGCACACACATGCCACGTGTTGACACGAGTGTAGTAACTTCAGTGTTATATAACTACCGGCACCGATGTATGCATCTGACCTTGGATGCGCAGAACTCATTTTTAGGGACCGTTTGGCACGAGACGCGGGGCGCGGGGAGTACGGTGGACGGTGTGCGCACGCGATTGGGCATACAGTGTTACCCTGCTTCCCGCACTGTTACCGCGCTTCTCTGCTCTCCTAAAGTACAGTCGCGTTCGCCGTTTATTTCGTTAATTCATAAATTTGTGTGGTTTATTTTAAAAATGAAGTCAAAAGGTAGCAAAGTATTCACCAGACAGGCACGTAAGATGATATTTGATGAAAACTGTTTCATTAAAACGGAATCTGAACAACAGGTTACAAAATTAAAAAGGTAACAATCATCAACACACTAGGGTTTGCTATTACTTTACTTGAAAGAAAAGCAAGAAAACAGTATTTCTCGTTTGTTCTTAATATTAAAGTTTCATTTTTGTTCTCGTAGTAAAACATTATTATGCCAAAAAATATTTACAATAAACCATAAATGACGAAACATAACATAACAGTATAATTTTATTAAAACTGCTGTACGCGATTGTACGACTGCGCAGTAATCCCCTCTCTTTTTGGCCAGGCGCATACATCGGTGCCGGTAGTTATATTAAAGTTACTACGTGTGTTTTGTAATTTTATAATACTCGTTGAACAAAAGGGTGTGATATTAATCAAACCAAATCATAAAAAACATCGATAAAATTGTTTTTAGAATTAAATTTTTACTACACCAAAAGTATTCAATCAATATAATTGAACTTGAATTTCGCTTATTTTAGTAAGTGGCAAAATACCTCAATGGAAGTTACCCAAACCATACTCATGGACAGTTTGCTTATTACATTCGTTTGTCCTGTAGGTTGTAGTGTGTGTGTGTACGTACGGTGAGGTCGTCGATGGCGAGCGCGGAGACGGGCGGCGGCGGCGCGGGCAGGCGCGCGGGCACGAGCTGGCGCACGAAGGCGCCGCGCTCCACGTCCCACACGATGACGTGTCCGTCGCGGCTGCCGCTCACGGCCAGGTTGTAGGCGGCGCTGGCGGCCAGGCACGTCACCGCCTCCGAGTGCCCGTACAGGCACGTCTTCACGGCCAGGCGCCGCCGCCGCGCCCAGTACTGCCACACTGTTACCACCTGCGCACCGATTGTTATACATTTATCTATCGCACTACTTGTATGATTTTGCGCGTGTACACGCATGAGATATTTTTCAAGTTTCATCAAAATCTCTCTCGCGAGGCGGTCATAGACAGATTAAAACAGACAAACAAAAAATTGTAAAAACTAAGATTTGGCCTCTGCATCGATATTAATTGCTATTTCAATAACATTTTACAAAAAATATCTAATGTACTGTAGATTTCACTAGATAAATGTTCATAAATTAAAAGTCTAGGTCCAGGTTGATAGGGGATCGGAAAAATTAAACATATATACAAAAAATGCATTATAATCAGTATATAAACAAGCAAATTTCTTTAAAATTAAAATAATAAAAACAAGCAACTCACAGTGCTCGTGCCAGCCGTGACAATAGTCTTGTCGGAGAGACAGACGCAGGCGACGATCTCGCCGCAGGCCTGCGCCACGCTCTCGCACACGAACAGAGTTTTGTCGTTGTCGTAGTTGCCGATGCGCAGCGAGTGGTCCGCGAAGCCCCACGCCACGTACTTGTTGTATGCGGGAGGCATTAGCACTTTGTTTTGCTCTACGGCTAATATCGCTTTATCCGTATACAATATTTGTCCCACTGGTCCTTTGACTTCTAAAATATAGATAAAAATGTTTCATTGCAACAAAAAATCATATGGTAGGGGAGCCCAAGCGGGGATTTCGGGATTTACTAAAGCGCGGCAGATTAATATACAGGGAGATACCTTGTACCCGGTTAAGTACCTCCACAAAACACGAGGCCCATATATAAGGCCGCCCGTGAAGGATATAGGATCAGATTAGTAAAAAAATATTGACCATCAGAAATTCTCGAGCGCGTCAGATTAAGGTAGGGTGAGTTAATTACATCCTAAAAAGTGTATATTCCACTAATCTGACAATTTGAGAGTGACGTAAAAAAAGGGGAGGGCAACAAAGTTGTAAAAAAAAACGTCATCTCGACATTCTCGAGCGTAGCTAATTTTTTTTTTATTTTGAAGGAAATAATTCAAGAATAATGAAAAATATATAATCTGACGATTTCCGCAAGCCGAAATAACAAAAATTCGTCGATAAAGTTAAATGCGTGCAGCTGCGTGATGCCTACATTTCCTTCTTCGCGTTTCTATTCCTCTCTCACCCTTTCTCTATCTATTACTCTCTCACTCCGTCCCCACTCTGGTTTCTGCCGCCATGACGCCATCACAGCTGATCATAGAAAGTCAAATAATTACGACGAAGTGAATAGTGCATTATCGCATATACTTCATTGGTTTAACATTAATAATCTGGCTTTAAATGCCAAGAAGACAAAATATATGCAGTTTATATTTTTTTTATATTTGTGCGACAAAATATTAATTGCTACTCAAAACACAGCGACAAACACGGTATAAATACTAGAAATAAGGATAAACTTATAACATCCAGTATTCGCCTTCAAAAAAAAATTCGCATGTATAATAAAATTCCACAGTCCATATTGAGCTTGCCTTTAAAACAATTTAAATCTAAAATTAAAAATATATTATTGAATAAAGCTTATTACACCATCACGGAATACTTAGAAGATGTAAATGTGTGGGATTAATGTCTTGTTGTGTCTCACGTAGGATAAATAGATAAATATTGTAATGCAAAAATATTGTAATCAAATATTTTTTTGAAAAGAGCAACTGCTGAGTTTCTCGCCGGCTCTTCTCGGCAGAACAGCATTCCGAGTCGGTGGTAGTTTACTCCCAAGTCCCAGACTTACAGACTGATACTTGATTTAAATTCGTATAATAATGTAAAAGTGACGATTCAAAAGTGCTTGTAAAAGGGGGTGGAAACTTAGAACATCGACTACAGATTAAAAATTAACAGTGTCATCTATTATCTTACACCCTAAACCTTTGCTTAAATTTATTAGAGACTATAAGTTGTAGCACGAGATGACGCTACGGTCGTATCATCAATCCTGCATTCCAGTACACGCATACCAAATAACTTTGCATGCAAAAATTACTTAATTTTAGAAAAAAAAAATGCTTGATGTCACATATAAATGATGCTGTTTGTTACTTAAACTAACAATTTATATAGTTGAATCGATAATTATTATTATCATTTTTTACTTAAACATCACATCAAAAAAATTATAAATTTAATCAAATGCGTGAATTGGATTTATGCAACACTGTTTTATCGACATTTTTGTGATTTGACATTTTAACGTTTCTATGGTTTCAATTTTATTATTTTGAATAGTTAGATTATTTTAAAATTCTGTTGGGTTTATTTTTGTGTTGTGATATTGATACTATTTTAAATGAGCAGTGAAAAGGACGCTTTACTTCATAAGTTGATCTGTGCTATATGTACTTGCGAAAAACACTTTGATGACAATTTTATAAATTTATTAATTTATAGTTGGTGTCGGATAATCAATCGAATTTTATGTGACAAAGTTTCTTATGATGAGGACGGTTTCTGCAAAATGAGCGCTCAACTGTATTACGCTAAAAATAGACACAATAAAGTAAAAAAATAATTTTCTTGTTTTATTTATCACATAGTACGACAGTCATCACCACTACATGATAATTTAAGTAGATCGATTTTAAATTTGTAAGTATAGTGATGTTAATTATATATTTTTATGTAATATATATAATTATCATCACTATATTTACAAATTTGGAATCGATTGACTTTAAATCTATTTAATAGTATAGGGTCCAGATTTCCAGATGGCGTTAATGTCGTGTTGGCAAAAAAAACGGTAGAGTGGGCTCTCTATATTTAGGTATATATTACTTTTCTCTATGGTCTGTTTGAATAAAGTATATTTTGACTTTGACTTTGACTTTGACATAGACTCGTTCGTGGCATACTGTTTACAACGTGTTTCCAACGTTTTGGAACTAAACAAAAAACTAAACTAAACTAAACTAAACTGGTTTTCCAACCTTTGCGGTTTGAAAATTCCAAAAATAGTGTTCTATGAAACTTCTATCAGACTTTCGAGCTGGGAGAGCTCAAATGCATAGAAATATTATTTCTTTGAACTCAGCGAGCTCAAAATATCACATAAATTATATTTTGAGCTCAAAAATGTCATAAGTACAATTTTAAACACCCAGGAATGGAATTAGCGGGAAGTTGCAGGTATGGCTTTTAAGGTGAACCGTTTTTCTAATTTTTTTTTGTCAGATTAGGCGAATCCCTCTAGATAATCGTCAGATTATGAGACAGTACGCTTAGAACATAAAGATGAACCATATATATCTTAATCTGACGCGCTTGAGTATTTCAAAATGGCGATTTTTTTTTGCGCATTATGAAAATGGCCGCGAGTTTGCGTCCCATCAAAGTCGTCAGATTAGTGAATGAGAGCTTTTTTTTTGGTGCACTTAACACTCCCTTAGAAAAATTTTTTTTTTCGTTTTCAACCCTTATAACCCTTATAGCTCGATAAAAAATTTTTTTTTTCGTTTTCAACCCTTAAATACAACCACCCGCATCATGCAAACGATCAGATTAACATACGTACATTATTAAAAATAGGTAGGGCATTGATGCTATCAATATCTGACGCGCTCGAGGATGTCCATGCAACAGTTTTTTTTTACATATTTAGAAATCTATAGCCACTTCCCCCACCGATGTAAAGGTATATATTATTTAACATTTTTTTCTTCTTATCATCTAAGCTTTGCATCCCAATAGGTCTCTACGACGCTCGAGTAAATCCCCATTTAGCATCGTGGGCTCTCCTACTATAAGTAATACTTTAATAAGTGAAGAATTTTTTATTCGATTATAAACCGTATGTAGTACTACATAGATGTTCAATGTTTTTAAGTTGGGTTAATGTTTGTTAACAATGTACACAAATCAACTCATAATTTCTTTACTTAACATACATATTAATACATATAATAAAAAATAAATAGTTTACCTTTAACAGGTTGCAATGATGGCCTCAAATTTTCTAAATTATGGAAGAATAGCTTCTCGGGAGGCGTAATACCTTGTGAGGGCATAATATTGTTAGGGTCCAATATGGTCGAGCCCCGTTGTGACATTTTCTTACTTGGATGTGCTTTTTTGAATAACTGTTTGGGAATCTGGCCGAAGTTATTTATAAATCCTATCGTTGCATTCTTCTTTAATGGGTCATCAATGCTAAAAATAATGAATTAAATTGTGATATATATTAAATTAACTTTTTAATTCATTACGCAAAAAATAACCGACTAATTGCATTATACTGCATATTAGTCAAACACGGCCCACATATTAAAGTCCAAATTTATTTATTTTATCAAAATTGTGGTCTTTAAATTTATACAACAAAATTTATAGAAAATAATTGTATCAATTATTATTTCTATTATTTGCTTGAAAACCCTATGTTCACAAGATACGGACAATTTGAGAGTGAAACGAATAGAGTGCACTGAGTGTCTACGTTCAATTGAGCACAATGTTATTATCTCATATCAGGACCTCATCGTCAACATCGAGTACTAACTTGTATATATCCACATTCCCCTCGTAGAAGAGGTGGTGGAAGACGTTGCAGGCGTCGACGGCGGGCTGGCCCTGCTGCTTGTAGCCGAACACGAGGTCGATCCAGTGGTGCAGGCGGTGCGACACGTAGTCCGACTCCAGCGCGGCGCGGTGCGCGCGGATGAACTCGCGCGCGTCGCCCTTCGCCCACGGCGGCAGCACCACGTCGTGCAGCGCCACGCCCGACTGCTTGCACCCTGCAAGTTGCAACACGCCCCATACTATATTTTACTTGTCTTTACCTCACTCGTGTGCGTCCCACAAATTATTTTTCTAAAATGAAAGTAGCCAAGTTACGTCTTATAACACCAGCTTCTTCCAGTGAATTTTCTATCAAAATTAATTCAGCCGCTTCAGAGATTATCCGAAACAAGCAGATAGACAAAAATTATATATATTTTTATGAGTATCAGATATAATTTTATATGCATTTAGTACGAAGCTGTCATTTTGACAGTACTAACAGACACTTCAGTTTTCCATAATTATAAAATTAAAACTAAAGAAATTACCTAAATCAAAATTATTCGAGTTTTCCAAGAATTCAGGCAAATAGAAAAATTCCGGAATTAGTTCCTTAACGTCAGCCATATTGTGCCGAGACGCCGAGTTCCAAGCTTCTTTAATGGAATGGAACATTCTGAAAAAAAAATTCATCATTAGACACCTAATTTATTACACAATTTATACAATACTATATACATTAATATTTCTTACCTATCGGCGAGATCAAAATGTCCCCCCTGCAGTCTTAAGAAGTGCTGAGTAAATGGTTCCATTCTGACGAGATAAGAACAAACAATCATGGCGGAAGAGTAGTGAGTTCCATAATGATAAGGTGGCGTTTCACCATGAGGATCGTCCCATTCCTATATGTAAATCAATTCATTAAGATATTAGAAAAAGAAAATGCATTAAGTAGATAAACAAATGTTTTCTATGAAATTTATTAATATAAAATTTATTTTGTTGGTAGATAAATAAATATATTACCTTATATCTTTTTCTAAATTGCTCCAATCTATCTGGACTTTGAGCGCCCATCGGCTTTGTAAGATCTCGGAATGTAGCGGGATGAGTCAGGTCTAATTCTAAAGAATCATAGTCAGCCAAAATCCAAGGAAAGACTGGATACTGCATGAGATCATTGTAAGAGCGCCCAGCCAGCGTGTTGAGGTGCATTAAGTATTGGAAATTTGATATTTCGCCTCTCTGTAAAAATACAGTTGGGATAAAGGAAAATGTTTGTTTTAAATTATACCCCGAATTTATTTTATGATAACAAAATAAAAGAAAAGGGAGAGTACTTTATTCGATTTGAGTACACGTCATTCGTAAAAAAATACAAACTAGGAAATATCGAAGTGACTCTATAATCAAGAATATAACAGAACTGTTGTTATATTAATGCTTAAATATTCTAAGGGCGTAAAGAATACATTTGTAGTGATTTAAAAAACTAGTTTACTCTATTTAAAAAAATGTTTAAGAATGAAATAGTATAGTATAGGGCTGACCAGCCAGCGCTGCGTGACGGAGGTGTCGCCTATGAGCGTGGCGAGCAGGCCGGCGGGCTGCTCCACGGCCACGCCGCGCTTCTGCCCCGCCACCGAGCCCGCCGCGCTGTCCGCCATGCCCGTCGCCAGCGCCGTGAACCGGCTGTACACCTGCCACCACCATGTTATCACACTCACCACTCACCACTCATATAGTACCTCACCACTATTGTAATAAACAGATTAAGACAAAATAATAATACTATTCCCGCTGCGTTTCTTTTGCTAGTTCTTTTCTGGTTGAGGCTTTCTTTCCAAACTGGTTATTCATGACATTCAGTAAAAATTGTAATAACTTAATGCTGAACAAAATATTTTAAATTTGAATTCGTAATTATTAATCCTAAAGTTACTGTGTTGGTAAGATAGGCTACTGTTAGACATCTAAAGACGTAACTGACCAGGGTAAGTCAGTAAAACAAATATGAAAGCAAAACATCTCGCCTAAAATTCACCTTGTAGACCATACATTATACTAGTATTTGTCAACTTAAATGTCGTCTCTTTATATGTTTAGGCAATAAGGCAAAGCTGTTCTAGAGACATTATTTTAATACAACATAATATTAAATATTTACTTGTAATTGTAATCGAAATCTTACCTTATTTCGTACTTTTCTGGGAAAAGCTAATAAATAGTTTCGTCCATCACTGGAAAATACTTCAAGCGCGATGGGTTGCAATAAGTATCTTCTTTTGTGAACCTCTCTAAAAATTAAACACAATATTTTTATACAATATTTTGAATAAAACAAGAATTACTTAATATATGGTATTTTTCTAGGAAATTACCTTATATCTTCATACAAAAATTTGGAGCATTGTCTCTGATTACTCCTCTGTATGCCCTGGCTAGGCAAAATGGGATCATAGTCATCGGGGCAGCTGTCTAAATCACGTATTTCTCTATTCTTAAGTAGAGTGAATCCATCAATGACATAGCAATGTTCACGACCGAACAGCAAAAGTCCTTCGGTTGTGTCAAGACCTTGAATTCTTGCGCAACGGAACATATGGGAGATCTAAAAGTAACGTTGAAATAGTTAAAATTGAAATTATTAGTTTGTAAATTAGGTATGAAGGGACAGGTCTTATAAAAACGAGGAGTCACCTTTTCGTGGTGCTCCAATAATCTTAACAGCGTTTGGTTATCAGGTGGCGGTGGTTGAGGTTCATCTTCATCTTCTGCGTCTGGACCATCTTCGTTAGCTACAACAAAATATACATATATGACATTTACCATTTTATTCTTCAACCCATAGAATTATTATTGTTAATTTCAATTTTAATAAAAAACAACAGACAAAAAAAATATATTAGTCCCGCTGAGTTTCTTTTGTCAGTTCTTATTAGGTCAGTGGCTTCTTCTTTCCGAACTGGTAGTAAACTCATGACGTTCAGTAAAAAATATTAATAATTTTATGCTGAATTTGAATTTGAATATTATTTGTTATATTTATTTACAATTTTATATAAAATCTACCTTCTGTTGAGACATTGGAGCCGCGGCTAACCACTCCGCTGCTGACTAAATCGGAGGGCGAACCATCTTCGTTCGCCACATCGATTGATAAATCCTTGCTACTAAAAAAAAACAAATCGTATGAACATTTAACGATGTTTTTCTGTCTTAATTATACATATACATAATACTCGAGCACATAGAATACATATCGGACGGCGTGGCGCCATAACTTTACACATGGGGTATTCAAATCCAGGATTTCACCAAAATGTATATAATGGTTCGCTCGTTCGTAAATTACACAAATACTTTTGTTTATATTCGCATACCTTGGTATTTCTTCTTCGAAAGTCTGAAGTTCAGCAGTATCAATACTATCCGTTTCACCAAGGTTACTCGAAGTACGCCACTGTTGGTACACTCTGTAGTATTCCTTACTGTCTCGACTTTGCGCTACTTTATACTTCAATTGTTTCTAAAAAAATAAAACAATTATGTTTTAGTAATTAATAATTGATTTTAAGCTATAAACTTAGTTTCAATGAGACACACAACACAAATGTAATATAAGAAAGTTCTGCGTTTTGGCGCTAATACATTTGACTGCATTTAAATTTTAATTTTGTAAGCATTTATTTTTTTACTCTTCTGCATGTTAAATACTTAATTGAAAAAGTGTAAAACGATCCATTTAGCAAAACAATGTCGTGTAGTGTGTATACTAACGCAGTCGGCGCGCTCGAGGTCGGGGCGGTAGGGGTAGTGCGTGTAGAAGGCGTGGTTGCGGCGCAGCTGCTTGCGCATGCGGCACGGGCCCTCGGTGCAGTGCAGCGCCCACTTGTCGAGCGGCGGCGCGCGCGGCGGCCCCCACAGCCCGCGCTCGCGCGTCAGCTCGCGCCACGCGCCGCCCCACTCCGCCTGCACGTAGCGCGTCGTGTGCGCCGCCGTGTTGGCCGCCGCCGCCCGCTGCACGCACCACGCGCCTCTGTGCGCACGCAACGAAATACTCCTTATCAATATATAGGTATACAATAAAACTATGAGATGAATCTGTACATAAATTTTGTTTGGGAAATGTTACATTTATTCAGCTCTTTTTAACTTCCCACAGAGAGATCAGGCCATAGTCTACCACGCTGGCCGAGTGCGGGTTTGAAGATTTTCAATTACATACAAGATAGTTTTTACTGCAAAATAATCATACTTTTAGTAACATTTATTTTTTGTTTGTGAAACAATGTATCTTTTATAATGTAGAATGCAGAATGCGAAAAAATTCTTTGTAGTTATTTCTCTTGTCTAAGAACATTTAAAATGATACAGTAAAAATTATTTCTCAGTGCAAATTATTTACTACTAAGTCTAATTTTTTAGTTGCTATAACAAATAATTAAAACTATTAGCAAAAGTAAAATTTATCAATTTTTGTTTTGGATACCACTTTTGAAATGTAGTTGTTCTAAGTAAGTTCTTATATTATATTTTATTAAAATACATAAACACCTTGATAAAGCCTCTTCGCATGCCTTGTGTTTCTTCATTTAGACCTTTACCCGTTCTCCATTTACTGTGTGTCTTATAATATAAAAATAAATAAATAGATGCACATACCTAACTAATTGCACATGATCCTGCATATAAGCAAGCGCGTGTTCCCGCGGCGGCTGCGGGCGCTGCTTCGCCGAGTCCTCCTTCTTGACCTTGGTGCGTGACGCGAGGCGCGTCAGTCCGCCCGTCACCTTCTGGATCTTTGACTGTATCTGGTTGTGAAGCTCCCAGGGCACGCGGTACACGGCCTAAGGTCAGACAATTGATGCGCAAATTATGCGATTAATTTATTATTATATTTTTAAAATTAAAATAGGAGTGTGTATCTGTTGAAGCCTATGGTTGAACTTTGTTTATTTGTAATTTTATTATTCTTGTCACAAGTAGAAATAAGTACGCTTTTGTTTAGAGACGAAATAATATTATAAGTTTGCTTAGTATGGTTCTTTTTATATAAAATTTATAAAGATACCTGCAATATGCATCTTTTAAGATCTTCAAATTGTTATTTAAAATACACAAATAATAAAAAACATTAATTGAATCCTAAAAAACATCACATTTAGCAATATTGCCTGACTTAATTTAATACAATAGTGCTTTCGAAGATTACAAATCATCAATTTGACGACACGTTTGACGAGAGGAAACCTGCATGTCTGAGAGAACCTAGGAAGCTTTCGAAGAACATGACGTATAGTCCGCGAAACTGAATCAGAGTGAAGGTCTATGGCTGTATACAATATAAAGTTGACCTTCCGCTCCGTGTCGATGTAGTTGATCCACAGCTTGTGCGCGTGCTCGTGCAGCTGCTCGCGCGCGGCGCCGAGGTCGGGCGCGCGCGCGTTGCCGGCCGGCGCCAGCGTCGCCTTGAACACCTCCTCGATGGCCGGCTTCTTGCACGCGTACAGCTCCTCCCACACGCGCCGCGCCGCGCCCGCCATCAGGTTGCGGCCTGGCGACGCGACGTCACATACTTTGTAGAGTAACTGCCTCGTTGGTGTAGTGGCTAGCATGTACGGTCACACACCAGGAGGTCCTGGGTTCGAGTCCCGGGTCGGGTCAAGTTTGGTTATTGAGTCTTTCTGTTTCGTAAGCCTCAGTAATAGCCCGGAGTTGGGAAGTTGGCGGTGTTTCACCCCCGTGCCTCGGAGAGCACGTAAAGCCGTCGGTCCTGCGCCTTAACTCTCACTGGTCGTGTCGAGCATTCGTCCCACCGGAATATGAGAGTGATGAGGAACAGAGAGTGCACTTGTGTCTGCGCATACACTCGTGCACTATAATATGTCCCGCGCCGTTGGCTAGTCTCAATGAGATTGGCCGCCGTGGCCGTAATCGGCCGGGAGGACATTATTAGATTACTTATATAAATGCTAATGTGTATATGTAATATGTATGTTCGTAACTTTTAAATACAAAGGCTGCCATAGCGGTAGCTTGTGCCGAGTAAAATTCGACTAAAGGTGGTGCTGCCAGTATATAAGCTAGTGCTTTTCTAATTTTAAAAAAAATATAGGTTTTGTGATTACATTTGACATACATATATGTATTTCAAATTTAGTTATTACAACTGTAAATTAATATAGTTAATATTTATTTAAATAAATCTTCATATCTTTATATCATATCTTTTTTAATTTCCACTACAAAAACTTATTTATTAATATATTTTCTTAGTAAAATAATAAATATTTTTTTTATTATTTATTATTTTCTTAGTAAAATATACCTTGATGGGCTGTCAGCTTATCATCCCTAGACTCGAGATCTCCACTAGGATTAACGTGCCAAGTAGTGCGCATATGCGAATCTAAAGCAATTTTCATGTTTGCACTCAGTTGTAGTAGACAGTAAGTTAAGCATCCTACGAACTCCAATTCGTGATTTCCTGCTCCAAATATCAATAGCCTGCCAAGATAACAAAAAATATTTTTGTATATTAATGATAATTAGTATCATTTACATGTTTTAAAACGTATATTATATACTGATATGCATTATAATGGTACCTGTTAGTAGTAAGCTTGTGCAATGCTTCGAGTACGGACATTTGATCTGCGATTGAGTCCGTCGATCGTGATAACAAGAATAAAATCGTTCTATTTAGACAGTGGTGCAATCCCTCTAATGATATGACGGAGGATTTCTTTTTAGCTTGTGTCAACAATTTCACCAAGAAATCAAACACCTATAAACAAATAAAATTAGCTTAGTTTACATACTCATACTTATTTTATACCTAACACTAATATAATAAAATAATTTTTGCAGTCTTTAAACAAATAAGAGTATGCTACCGAGAGTATAAGTTCTGCGCCTTTTGTAGTAAAGTGGAGTATAAACGATGTACAAATGGACGAAACTAAATACAAAGTAAGCAAGAAGTTAGCTTATCTTCTTTATTAATAATACTAATTTTAATATTTATAATTTTATTTGTTAGTCCACGAGGACTACATTGCAATGTTAATGGTAACTTTATACATTATCATGTAAGTTGCCAGAGGACTTGTTTAAACTAAATTAGGTATTCCCTTGGAGTATTTAGATGGTATTTAGATCTAATATGAAGATCGTGAATAGTTAAAAAGAAAAATTTATTTACTCATTAGTGAAGTATTTACAGATTAACTAAGCAAATGCGACATTTGACATTTCTAAACGTATCTAAGTATTAAGCCAGATAATCTGGCTGATATTATTTAATATATAAATAGAAGTGTTTACCTCATGTGGATCTCTCGATAGCTGTCCTTGCCACAATTTGTCGACGAGGCGCGCTGCCAGGTAACATACATTCGATATATTTGACTCTGTTCCAAACAATTCAGTGTTTAGAAGATTTTCCATTATTGTTGTCAGAACCTCTGTTTGGAACTCAATTTGCTGTTGACTTGTAGAATTTGCAGGAGATGCGTCCAGAACTAGATCTATGACCTGGAATTAAATTGAAGTATTTTAATCATTTATTGAGACTAAATATTGCTGTTATTGTTAAGAATGCATAGCGTGCTGTTAAGTTTTAGAGGTATTATTAATACATCTTTAGTCAGGTCTGGAAAAAAGAATATTACACACAAAGCTCCTGTACTAGACCAAGAACGATGAAGTTTTGGCATTCGTAAACGCTATCCTCAACCGAAAACTCCACACCAATTTGGACAATTTCTTGACGTCTTACAAAGAACTGTACAGATATACTGGTACAGGATACTATTACAAAAAAAGTTTTGTAAAACGAAAAAAAAGTGCATTAATTGGAGTATATATTCAAGTCTTTTATTCGTCTCTCGTTCATTTAAATATATAAAAGCGAAAGGTCATCACGAAATATCGCAAACCGCTTCACGTATAAACATGAAAGGCAGAAAAGTAGTTTATAGTTAGTAGACGTCCGCTAAGAACGCATTTTGCGTCAGGGCTGGATCTCGCAAGTTTGTATGAAAGTCCTTATTTTTATGTGCTAAAAAATTAAATCTGGCAGCGCTACTCGTAGTTATAAATAAAAGAAATACTTTTATAAAATTTTATAAAATAGCCAAATAGATTTGATGGCGACATATACAGATACATATTTAAAGAATCATGCTTTTTGTTATGCTAGGCAGTTGAGTTAGTTTGTTATTTAAAATATTTCCATATACATGCGTATTCATATTTAGCGTATTAAACAGAAAATGAGAAAATATTTCGTACGCCTTTTACTTTGAGTAATAATAGAGAAGAATCCATTTCATTGAACTAGAATAAGAATGAAAGGTCAAGCGTTAATAAAGCAGGTTAGTTTTGTAAAGTGTTAGAATAAGTGACGACTTCACGGTTACGACAAATACAACGTCATTAAAAGTTTTTATTACTTATTGAATGAATAAATCTTAATTTGTCTATATTTCCGTAGAGCGTCACTGAAATGGTATTAAGTAAACTAATTTCCGCATATTTACGCAATAAAAGTACGATCTTGGAGGGGCGCAGGGGCTACATAGCGTACAAAACATTGACGGCGGGACGGCGTCGCCCTCGCTCTAGAACAACATCCACTCACTGTAGCCTGTTAGTGCGGGGCTTGTACTATATTACCACAGTCTACTAATACATACAGTCGTCTAACGAAGGCATAATAAGAGAAAATATTTTCGAACAATTCTTATGTTTGAGAGCATTTCCTTTAAAAGATCACCGACTGTATGGATTTTTATACTGTGGAATTAAGTCAGCTGTAGTGTAAGCTTACATGATATTTACAAATGTGTAAAAACAATTATGTTATATTATAGTAAAATGAAATCCGTTGAGTTAACATTAGCACTTCCATGACGCTAAAATGTAAGTTGATAAACATTTATGTAGTTAATAATTATTGTTTGAAAATTATTTATTGGAACTCAAGCTTATAACAATTATGTATATGAACATTTATGTCGTAATTTAAAATTTTCTTAGCACTTGCTAAATGCTAATGCAATGTTTTACCTAATGCTGTTTGTTTTAAGTAAAATTACGAAAATTATAATAAAATTATCCTTATATTTATCACCTTTATTTAATTACATTCATGCATATTCCAACTATTTTTTTTTATTATTTATAAAACTATGGCAAATAATTAAGAACAAATTAAAGATTAATTTAATTATTTCATTGCTCAAAATAAATTAATAAGCGTAACACTTAACACCAATATACTTACCATTTTATTGTGTTTGTGTTCTTAACTCACACTATGTTCCTATTTATGATGTATCCGAAAATACTATCTAATGATACATTTTTTACACGATGTAACAAACAAAAAAGTTGATGTGAATAATATTTTTAATAAATAGGTTCTATCTATTTATTAATATCCCAAGGAAAGTTATATAAATAAATTAAGTAATATAAATTTAAAAAAATAAACTAACTGTTAAAATAATAAGTGACAGTAATTAACTTATATCGCATTTATGTAATTTTTAGTTTCAAAGAGTGATTATCAATCAAACAATATATATAAATATAACCAACCGGTGCAGCTTTGGCAGAAACGTTCAATGGCAGCGAATCCAGTACGATGACGCGCAGAAAGTCCATGACGGCTTGGCGCGCCGGGTGCTGCGTCAGCGAGGCGGAGGTGCTCGGTATCACCACTTCTTTCTCTGAACCTGGGGTGGATGCTCCTGAACTCTCGCCACTTTCACACACCGCTGGAATAATATAATAGGCTTAGTTTTTTAATGTAATTATTTAGGGCAAGAGTATTTGAAAATAATAACATAATATTATAACTTACGCATGTGTATATCATCTGAAGCATTTGGCGGGAACAGTGTCGAAGCCAGTGCAGTCAACACTTCAGCGCTCATCATCAACGTAACAAAATCGGGTAGTGTGTTATAAAAAGAAAATAGAACCTGAAAAATATCATTATCTTCATGAATAAAAAAGTATAATTAACTTTAGTTACATTACTCGTATATTACACCTATGACCTAGTGTATTGATAACAGTAGTAGATACTCACTTGCACAATGGCCACCGGGTGGTCGGCCAGCCAGTCGGGCAGGGCGGCGGCGTCGGCGTGCACGAGCGCGCGCGCCGCCGCCAGCAGGATGACCACGGCCTCGGCGCACAGCGTGATGCGCGCCTGCACGGCGGCGGGCGACTGGCGCGCCGGCGCCGCGCTGCCCCACGCCGCCGCCCACACGCGCTCCACGGAGATGGCGCGCTCGCTGCCCAGCTGCTGCATGGGCTGGCCCAGCGCCAGCCCGAACAGCAGGTAGTACAGCTCGGGGATCTGCAGGTGGCTGAGCAGCAGCCTGCCAGGTGGCCATCATGCATTTGTTTTAATACGTTCACATTATGAATCACTAGCAAGATACCCTTGATTTGATCAGACCAATTTCTCTGAAAATGCTGCATTTTCTTTAGAAAATATTAAATTTCAATGAAGTATTGAAATGTGACTCTATGAGGATAAGATAACAAATAAAGGAGCTATTAATAAAAATGTCTATGTGTGCGTAACGTACCACGCGAGCGGCGTGAAGCCGGGCGTGTAGAGCAGCTGCGCGTGCAGGTGCGCGTGCGAGTGCACGGCCGCCGTCAGCACCACGCCGGCCTGCTGCGACACCAGCTCCGTGTGCCGCAGCCAGCCGCCGTTGTGCGTGCCCTCGCGGAACCTGAGCGCGCAAACTCAACTGTTTACAACTAAACGTTGGGACATTATTACACGCAGCGCCATCTAATTCCGTGGTCAGCTACGAGGCTTGTATTATGGATATCAGATAGGTGATGAGTGTAGTGTACACATATATAACTTTAAATACATAGGTACATATTATAAGTTAATATAACTCTATATTCTATAACTCTATACTCTATAACTTGCTTTACTCAGGCTTTCTCTGAGGGCCAAAGAATACTTAGTTTATCAATTTTCTTAGATCCTAGCCTATATGCTAAATTTTATCTAAGTCCATTTGGTAGCATTTCATCTGTCGCCAACAATAGATGATGACTATTACAGAACCACGCAACGTGTGTACATTATTATTATATGAAGGTGATTCGTTTCTACCAAGGCATTAATAATGTTTAAAAAGTAACTACGATTAATGTTTTTTTTTTAATTTTTCTGTTTAATGAATTAGCAATAAATATACTTGTACTAATTACCTCTGCATAATAACCGATTGCTGTCCCTGTCCAGAACACAACACAACTAATATCTTCATCGCTAACAAAACTGTACTTGGGTGTATATTTTCCATCATAAAACAAAGCAGCCAGTCCATTCCTAGTACTCTTGATATCTCCTCACTGACTACATTATTTTCTAGATTTCTCGTCATTAGCAAAAGACAATGTATGAAGGTTAAGCATTTGTTTCTCAATATTATGTGTTCCGCTTCACCTTCCTTATCGAACTCGCCATCTTTAATATCAATTCCTTGTTCAGACTGCGAAGGCAATGGGAGTGTGTACGCCAAAAATTGACCTAAACA
The DNA here is from genome assembly GCA_951802675.2 of Boloria euphrosyne. Lineage (NCBI taxonomy): Eukaryota > Metazoa > Arthropoda > Insecta > Lepidoptera > Nymphalidae > Boloria > Boloria euphrosyne. The sequence goes on from OX637878.1 coordinate 6,841,312, forward strand.
TAGTAAGTCACTAGGCCGCGGCTGACCGCCTAATAAATTAGCTAATAATTGAATTAGAACATTCTTTGTGCTTGGGACTTTTATATCATTTACGATGTAGAGTAGTTTAGGCACTAGCTGTAGCTCTCTCATTGTGCGTAAATTGTGCGTTCTGTGCGCAGTTTCTGTTGCCAGTTCAAATAAATGTTCCAGAAGGGATTTTATCAATCCGCCCGGTGCATTAAGCCATACATCCAGATCACATATTAAGTCCTAAAAAACAAATATCACATAAATGTATAAAAATATAATAAAAAAACTTACAAAAATTATAAGCATTCTCAAAAACTTACTTGAAAAGCAGTCAAGTTCGGAATAGAAGACGTTTCCTTTTGACTGTCAACTGTGCCTACTAATCCGAATATTAAATGCAATATATGTGAGTTGAGAAGTTGTTTTTTCCTCTTTAAAAGCATAGCCAGAGTTTGATAGCCTTTCCGCCGGTCCATTTCTGCCTGAGCGGCTTTGTTCGAGCGCACCACACACACCAGCGCCTTCACTCCAGCGTACAAACATTCTACGTCCTGTGCCATCGCTATAAGACCTAATAGAACTGAGCATCCGCCCACGGTATCAATCTACGAAAGATATTATTTAGCGTTAGTGCGGTATCAAAATTATACTTATAGAATACGTAATATACTCTTAATTTTTATATATTATATAAATAAATAATGAGATATATATGCAGTGAACCATAGTTAGTCTTACCATAATGGCAGCTGGTTTGGGGCAAAATACCCTTACACCCAAATATCCAACAACAGTTCCACCTAAACATCTCGCTGGACCCATTAGATGTGCAGCAGAGTTATGCAATATTCGTATCGGAGTTGCGTTCTCGTGCGAGGACATTCCAAGTTGTTTCGCTATTGCTTTATTGTCATTTTTACTGTACACTTTGCGTATTTTTGCGAGTGTCAATTGGGATAATGCTCGTGCATTTATTCCGAATACGACTTTCTCTTCGGCTATAAGAGGCGACATTGGCTCTTGGTTTTGACCAGGTAGAAGGGGAGCTTGTAAAGTCCCGACGTAGTGAGGTCCCAGCTGATAGATCACTGATATTGTTGATGGAGATAGTACCTGGCATTAAAATAAATTATGTTATGGAACAAAATATTTATATTGATTTTATATAAATTACAAATGACAAGGATCACCTCACTATAGAGCGTCACTTTGTGTCTTTTTGACATAACATATTTTACAGCTTTATCGAAGTGGTGTTACAGCGGCGTTAATGGAGCGTCCTATTAGGGAAAGACAAACAAACAATTTTGTCTCTTTTAAAATTTTAGAGTGGATTAAAACTACTGCTTAGATTTAAAAAAAAACCTCATATTTCATACGTTAAAGAGTTAGTAAAGAGACTTACATCCTCCAACAACAAAGCGGGCCCCTGCCGCCACACGAGGCGCGAGTAGCGGCGCCACTGCGGCGGCGTGCCGATGACGCAGTACACGCTGGACGCGCCCGACAGCGTCGCCGCGCCGCCGCCCGGGTTCGCGCTCACGTAGTGCAGCTTGCCCGAGTGCATGTGTTGACCTGGGCACGAATCAGTTATGGCATGAATTTATTACATATCGGGAATGTAATTCCTCTAATTAATATCACATTATTATAAGTTACTAGCGACTCGCCCTCGCTTCGCTCGGGTTCGTCCCTAGATTAGGCACGAGCGAAGCCGCGGGTGCCGCTAGTCATACGTAATAACCTTCCTCTTGAACGACTATCTATTAAAAAAAAACCGCATCAAAATCCGTTGCGTAATTTTAAAGATCTAAGAATACATAGGGACAGACAGACAGACAGTGGGAAGCGACTTTGTTTATTTTATACTATATAGTGAATAGCAAATAGTTCATGAACACCATCAGTCACAAATTTCTTTCTCTAAAATCTCTTCGTTTTAGCTTTAAAAGCAATTAACAGTAAATTAACCGTACAATTAGATTTAGTTGGCAATTTAGTGGGGTCAATTAGGTACCCAATTATTGAATAATAATATAAAAAAAAATATTTTCCTTTTTTTCGAAATGGAAACATGATCAGATAAGTAAACAAATGAAGAACATACCGTCTAAATAAAGCGAAAAGGAGGAGTTCTTCAACACAGCTCTATTGAACAAAAGCGCAAGGTGGTGCCACTGGCCCTCGTGCTGTAGATCCGGGCACCACACGCGCGCACCGCATTCGCCCGCGCCGTCTGGTTCCCACTCGCCTACATCTGAATTTAAAAAAAAATGTCAAAGTTATATCTGCTAGTCTTATTTTTACGGCGAAAATACTATACAATTTTAGTATTACGTTTACGTCGGCAAGCGTTACATAGCATCACGGTCATTTCTCGTCCAATCAACGAATCTTTTCACTTGTAACCAATTACCATTTTATCATTGTACTCCAGTCATGGGTGTTTATATCTATGATATGTATGTATTTAAAATGTATATGTGTAGTATATCAACTATCTGGTATCCGTAACACAAGCTTAGCTTAGCACGGAACTAGATGGCGCTGTTGTAATAATGTCCCAACATATGTCACAACATATATTAAACCATTATAAATTAAAGTTAAAAATTAAATAATTCTCGATTCCAATAACTCATTGAATTATTACTTTTAAAACCACAAATTACAAATGTATTTCAATACTTGCAATAAGTATGTATCACCGCAAATATTAAAAAAATACGCTTACTATGAGGAACTAGAGTTTCTTGCGTAGACACTATAATGGCCTTGTCCCTCGCAGACAAGACCACGGTGAGGCAGACCAGGTGCTCGTCGCGGCTGTTGTTGATGTTGCGCACCAGCGTCAGCAGCCTCACGCAGTGCGGGTCCGAGCGCGGCTCCGAATACTTCTCCACGCATATCCACGTTGAATAAGTCAACCCTGTTTGCGGTGGGAATACTCTGTCACCTAAAGACATATGTAAAATGTATTGCAGATTGGTTAGATCAAGTAGGAAAAAAAGTGTTAGTATTAATAACAATAATCAATTTAATTTCAAATTGCAGGAAATATAATTTACTTAATAAAGCTAGCTTATATACTTTTTAATTTTAATATAGTTGTTGTCTCATTCTAAGTGAACAATATTCTGATACGAGTGTGATCGATGGTGTTTATTAATATTCAATATTTATTTGTAAATAAGTAACTGATATATCTTATAACAAAAAAAAATACCTGATCCAATACCACCGAGAGTTGCGTTATCTTGAGTTCCAAGAGCGTTTAAATTAGCCGATTGTGGAGCGATACTGGGCAAATACAAGCAACCAAAGCCTTCAGCAGACATATCAAATTCCACAAATGGAGGGAGCGTACAGGAATTTTGCGACCTGCCGACATTAGATGTACTAGAAAAAAAGTAAGTCAAAATGTGAATTTTAGACTGTTTAAACAATGGTAGAATTACCTGTAGTCCCGTGGGGTCGTCATTGATACTAAAGTTTTAATTCGAGTCAACGGAACAGGTCCGCCGGGTTGCCACACTTGTCCAGGTTCAGGAGCTAAACAGTTCAAAGGATTTCCCATACGTAGGAATTCCCTGAAATTAAAACATCATTTCCAATATTAAAAAAGTCTTTGGAAGATATGAACTTGATTTTAAAATATTACAAAATAAATCAATTTAAGTAGGTATTGAAAATTTCATTTAAACCTAAAAGTGCGACACCCAAAATTTGAACTTTCCGATTTTCGAAGTTTTTCGCATCATTAGGCTATTTTACCACTGTTAAGTAAAAATGTATAATTAGTATTATATACATAAATCTCTATAATACAACTCTATAATATAACTGGAAAACTATTAAAATAGATAGACATGGCACTTATTTCAAAGGATGTAGCGTGCTTCGATGAAGGTTTTAGTATATGTAAAATATAAGAACCCAATCCGGTCTTTAGAACGCGGGCGGAGCGAGCCGCGCGAAATGTTAGTATATAATATACAGCGACAAATATTTGACGTGATACTAAGCACGCATGGGTTCAGTGGGTAGTGGGTACAGTACCTGAGCTCGGTGGGGCGCAGCGCGTGCGCGGCGAGGCGCTCCAGCACGTACATGGCGGGCGCGTGCAGCGCGTGGCGCTCGGCGCGCAGCGCGGCGCCCAGCACGCGCAGCGCCACGCCCGCCAGCCCCGCGCCGCACATCACTTGCTGGTTGCGCTCGCTGACACACACATATTAAGGGATAAAGCGCGTTGGAAAGAATTGTACAGAAAGTGAAACACAAGAAAAGTCACTACTATCAAATAGATGTAAATATTTCATCAAGTTATATTATAATTATTAATTAAATAACATAACCAAATATTTACATTTGTTTGATAAACTAAATATAATTTCAGGAAAAATATAAAAAAAAACAAACTTTTTGAGTGTACCCTCTTCATTTATTAATACATAAGCCTAATTCATTAAAGTTACAAAAGTACTAAAGTGCTTATATATGTGTGTATCACACACTGCTGTAGAACTTTCTTACTCGAAAATAGATATTTTAAGCGCTTTATATACATCGAGATCTAATACCTATATGGATTTAAAACATAGATAAAAATTTAATTTGAGATACACATACATAAAGACGAAACAAAATAAACAATGTCATCTAACCTTCTAACCAGGCTCTTGAGCACGTGCGCGAGGTAGTCTCTTATAGCGCGGGAGTACTCGGGGTGCTGCTGCGGGCGCGGCAGCGCGGGCAGCAGCTTGGCGAGCACGATCACCACGCCCGAGTGCACCACCCACGCCTCGCCACTGCTGCTGCCCACTGACAGGTTCAATGGCGTCGCACGACCTGCTGGCTTCGCCTGGGGACGATTACAATTAATGGCCACTGGTTCATACCCGGCTTGAAGGACCAATATTAAGAAATATGCCCATTATGAAAAATTATTTTATTCAGTTTATTAATAAGTGTTACCTAATGATTTTTTAACGACTACACAAAAAAAACAGTGTAAAAGACTCGCATATATACGGCATACGCGATAGGTGTAAGTACAAAATGTCGCACTTTATCAGACAGTTCTTTAATAATAATATAAGAAGGTCTGTTGAAATTGGTTTCGATCATTTTACTAAAATGGTCCTAAAACAATCCATCTCCGATAATATACACACATGAAATGATCTATACGTTTTTTAATTCATAAAATATCATACCTCATTTATAGCAGAACTTTGTCTCGTTAAACTCGGTGATTTTACATTCAGTGACCCACAAAACGTTGGTTTGTCGAATGAATCCAGGGCGACGTCATATAACAGCCTCAGCACGATGCAAGCGTGGACGAATACAACTGGTATTTTATCCGGAAACCTAAATTTATTAAAATTTTAGAATGAAACCTTAACCAAAATTGTATATTGGGGCGATTATATTTTTGAATTATTGAAAAATACCACTTACGTCATTTCTAATATATTTCCCGTAAATAATTCATGGAACACCTCATACAGTTCGGGATCTCCCGGTTCCGTATCATTTTGAAGTTCAACATCCTCAGTGAAGCAACCCAGCAATCTTATCGTCTCATACAAAGTTGTCATACAAATCTGTAAATAAATATGGATTGTTAAAAATACGAGATGCATAGAAATAGATATGTTCATTAGATCTGGTGGTACTTACCTCGTGGTGAAAAAATTTGGCATTGGCAGGTTCAAACCTCATAGCTGTGCTGAGAGTGTAAAATACAATGTGTATTAGTTGAAGCATGTCGCGATCCATTAATTCATCCGACTTCAACTTTCCTTCTAGTGACACTAATACGCTAGTTACATATACAAAACCGCTGACCTAAAACAATGAAAAGTTACCAGTCACTAATTAAAATCATAAAGACAGCGTGTGCGTGTATACCCAATAAGAAGTATCGCTAATTTATTGATATATTAAAATTAATAATATAGGCAGTAGGCACCCATTTCCTAACAAATATCTCTTCAAAAAGTACTGCCACTTGCTGATGTCAAGTCAAACAAACTCATGTAAAGGATTAATAAAACAAGAGTTCTAATTATTTAAGCATTTGCGCATACCAAATAGTTTTTAATGCGAAACAATTTTGATTTAATTCGACATGTGAACAAAAGAGATTTGAAAAAAAAACTGTTTATATTCGAACGGTGCACTTCTATTTAGTCCATTTTTGAGACGATAACTGTGTATCTTGCGTTTTCTATATGAACTTAATTAACACACTAAATAATTTAATAAATACTAAGCACACATTCACATACATATTACACTTGTAGCAAACAAATCTGAAACAATTTAGTCACAACAAAGCAAGCTCACCTTCCTAAATATCGTCCTAGTCCTGTGCGAGTCCCTCAAGCAGACCAGCAGAGCTTTCAATATGTGCAGTTTGAGTGTCAAGGCGTCGTGCGGCGCGGCGTGCATGCCGCACAGCAGCGCCGACATGTCCTCCTCGCCCGACCCGCTCACTATCAGCTCTCGCACCACGCCTATCCACATTCATTCAATTTATTTATTTATTTATTAGATTCACCAGTGGTAATTACAATATTACAAATTTTTTGAGGTTAATGTGTTTACAGAGGTTCTTAAAGCTAAATGCATTACCTTGCCGTGAATACCGCATGCAAATAATATAATACTTTCTTGGATTTAGCGAATGGTTGTCATTTTAAATAAAAACTTTATAGATTATTTTTATTAAATATCATATAAAGAATATTATATAGTATAATTGCATGTTTACTGCTGTGCACGGTCCTCCTCTTAATACCGTAGGAACAACAACGAACAAGCAATACACTACACTAGTCAAGTGCAGGTTTGCGGACTTTACAAGTCTTTTAAAAACTTCCTATGTTTCCTCATGATGTTTTCCTTCGCCGTAAATAAATATGATTTAACGCGTTATTCTTCGTTTTGCCTTTTATCTTTTAATTGAGAAACATTTTTGGCAACTTAACATCACCCTATGATTACCTATGTACCGATTATCTACCTTATTTATTTACTTTCATTACCGTATACCTACCTACCGATTAAAAATGTGACAGACGCCGTGGACGAAAGCTTGTATATAAGTATTATATTATTGTATGTATATAAATATGTAGTAAAGTATCAAGTATAGAAAGCTTACCCAAAGCCTTGCTCCTACAGGACTCGTGCACGACCATGCCGTGTACGCACTTCGCGCCGCCGCAGTCGCGGAACACATTGCAGTTGTTCACATTGCCGTTCAACAACGCAGTCAATCCTTCCATAACCAACGATCCCAGCTCCTCTTCCTCAATTTCAGTATTCGGGTCTATGATTAAGGAATCTTGTCTAGATTGTCTTTTCTTTCGCTCCGGTGCTTTCGGTGATTCATTCACTGAAGAAACCTCCGTTTCACATTTGGCCTTCTCTTCCTCCAAGAGTTGCTTGTCTTTTAGAAACACGGCGTACCGAGAGAGGCATGTGACAAAAACTTCTAACATACCCACTTCCCGGAATACATCTTTGAAAATTGCGTTATGTCTAGAAATATAAGAAATTCATTTAGTACGGGAATTAATTGGCTTATAGTGAAAAACGAAAAAATCCATGGGAACCTAATAAAAGTAACTTATGGCTTATTCCATACTATAATCCATCTCTGTCCAAGTTTCCTGTTTAGCCATGTAATTGAGTAAAAACATCCACACAACGTTTGTATTTCTAATTTATTTACGGGATTATTCTAAAATAATAACTATTAAGATATTTACTCACTTTAGTATATTTAATAGCGTTTTCATACATAATATGCTACAGCTTCTAGATTTATTAGCTTTCAATAACAACGAAAGCGATATAAGTTCCTTGCAGGGCACAAAGTTTAGTTGGAAAACGATGAATTCCAGGAGTTCAAAAAACTTTTCTTGTATTTCCGCATTTTTCGTGTGAATCCTTTCGGAAAATTGACTGAGTGTATTCTGGTTTTCTAATATAAAGTAATTTGCGTTATCTGCGTGATACACACTTGATATTGCATCGAGAATGGTACAGCAGAGAGCTGGGGAAGTAGACTTCATGAATACAGACTGTAAAACCTGCAATTTAAATTAATGCAAACTTTTTCATATGTACATATACTAAAATATATATGCAAATAATTCATTAAATATTTTAGCGTTTTAAGGTTCACCGAGAAGAAAAACGTTGTTAAAAAAATCTCTATAGATGGTGCAATGGATATGTTATTACTTATTACCCTTTTAAAATTACAAATTTACTAATGTTAGGGAAACCCCCAAGCTATTTGGTAATAAATTAGCCATTTAGCCATCAATGTCATTATGACGCGGAATAAATTAGCCTGAATTAAAGCATGTCTATCAACATTATGAAAAACAATATGCTTGCGTTACCTGAAAAGCCTGAACGTTCCTCACGGCCTGTCCGGGGGTCGACGGCTGCGGCAGTACGAAGCCTTGCAGTTGGAACAACTCCGTGTTAGCTCTAGTCGGTCGCAACTCGGAAAATCCACAAGCGCATAAAGACGATATCATTAGAACTAAATTCCTTAGCGCTGCTTTCGCTTCTGAACCACTTACTCTTTCTTCTTCTAGCCTGATTATTAGTAAAAAATATTTCTTTTATTGCTTCTGTTTAATCATATATTAGGCATAATTTAAAAAACTGGTATTCTATTTAAAATGGTGCTCAAGATTTGAAACAATCTAGCAAGCACTTAACTTGGCTGATGTTTATTATGTTATGATATAACATATTATGTATAACCAGCAATACTTTTAAATTCAAATATATTATACATATAAAAATACAACATTTAATGTTTATGGGAATACTATTCAAAATATATTTTATTATTAATTTTAAGATTAGGTATTGCTTTTATCTAATCAGTGTTTTAATAACCATATCTGCATGATTCCTTTGAAATTGGAAGCCAGTCTTTAAAGCACCACCACATAGAATATCTTATAATGTAGACTCATGATATTGATAAAGGAATGTAATAATGTAATGCTGCTATATATTGTGTACTGAATAAAGTATTTTGAAATATAAACATTTTTCAATTTCGTAAACTAAATCTATACAAACTTAAAGGGGAATCTTACTACTAATTCTAACTACAACAAAAATCAAAAAATAAATAAATATTAGGAGCTAAAATATTAAACAGTGCTTACCCTGATGTTAAATAATCGGGCACGTCTTGTCTCTCATGTCTGTGGTAATAATAAAGATAAAAATGTAAGGGAATACCTATGGAAAAATAATACAAAACTAAGCAACGAAATATGTGAAAGCAGTTACTACTAAAATATCTATTACACTATAACATGCTAATCTACAAATGTAAGTAAATGAAACAATACTTACTTGAGAAGGAACTCTGATAGGAACAAATATCCTTGACAAGCTCGAAAATCATCCAATAATAATTGACTTACTTCACTGGAATCTTTCAAAAAACAGAATACTGCTACAAACATTTCCACAACCTACAAAGGAACACCATAATTCATAAATTTAAAAAAAAACTTTAATTCTAGTATATCATATGCAATTATGTACATGACATATTGTTACAACACTTATTTTATTTATAAAATGTAACAAAGTAGAAAGATATAATATATGCAGAAGTGTAATATTTTGATCAAATATAAATATATTACCTCTAAAGGTGTTAATTCAGGAATCCTTTGCATATTCTCAATACAAAGTGGTACGCAGCTTTTATCTGTAATATAAATATGATATTTTTACAAATTCACTTCAAATCTTTCGTATTATTTATAGCAAATAACCTTTACATGTTACACTATCAAAAAATTGTAAAATAAAACCATGTTAAATTGTAATTATTATTTCCCTCCCTTTTATAGTAAAAATACACTCAATATAATAAGGTCTACTAATGTATATCAATTTTATATTATGTTAATGTAATTTTATACTTAAAAACTAAAATGTAATAAAATTTTATCAATCTGAAATATATAGTAATGAACTAATAATTTGAAAACACATTTGGCTCAGTTTGAAGTGACCCTCCTTGCTGTGTTAGAGGCCGTTCTGCTTCTGTTCTGCTAGGAACGTTCATTTGTTGAGCATTAATGTTTGTAATCGAGTCATAGGTGTTTATATTTATAATATGTATATATTTAAAGATTTTTTTATCAACTATCTGGTATCTGTAACACAAGCCTCAAAGCTTTCCATGAAGGAATTAAGGAAATATAATATGGAGTTGTGTGTAAAAGTGCAGCATATTTATAAATATGTTCCACACTACATAAGTTATATTATCCTTGAAAATGGTTATTTACACAATAGTTTCAATAGATAAAGTGTTAATTGCTAAGTCTAGTTATGACTTTTCTAGGTATGGTTGTTTTTTGTAAATATTGGAGCGCAATTTTATTTCTATTATTACTCAATATGAAAATATACCTTTTTATTAATGTAAAATAATTTTTCACCTTAAGTAGAAGTGCTTTCAATAAATAATACTTTAATAAATTGGTCAAATCTGTAATTTAATAACTCTCTTAAAATATTATAAATATAAAAATTAGTACAAAATGAAAGTACATATACAAAATAACTCACAATGTATGTACTGAACCACAGTTTGAGTCAATCCATGTCTAGATAAGGTCATCAAAACTTCAGCTGCTGACTTCCTCCACATTATGTTATGTGGTGCGCACCAAGATGTTATTGCAGAGAACAGTAGGCTTAGATCATCTTTTTTTGCCAATTCTTCACATGGGAAAGGGTGACTGCATAATCGTACTAAAACCTAAAAGGAATAAGGAATAATTCTCATAAATCTGTTTAATATACAGAAGCTTATTAAAACTATTTGCTTTTAAAGAGAAATGTGGTTGTTACTAACTTGAACAAAAATCTTTTGCAAAAGTATCCTCCGCTCCCTTGGTGTAAAATCACTATTATCATCTTGGACATCTGCTTCAGACTCTGGTATTTCAGGTAGATCAAAAAATAAATATAAACATTTTACTAGTGTTGATGGGATCGCTGCAGTAGTCATGACCTACAAATACAACATGAGAATTTAACAAACCAACCAAAATCAAATAAACAAGTGCGAGTCGGACTTGCCCATGAAGGGTTCTATAGCAAATTGCGTTTTACGGTTTATGACATATTAAAAAAAAACTAGCTAATAAATTTGCACAAGTTTAGTATAAAATATACTAAACTTGGGCAAATTTATTAAAGATCATAATTATAAACGATTTATTATATTTTTTACTAAATAATTTATAATAAGATAATAAGAATTAATCCTACTAATATTATAAATGCGAAAGTTTGTGAGTATGGATGTTTGTTACTCTTTCACTCAAATACTACTGAACCGATTACGATGAAATTTGGTATGTAGGTAGCTAAAGACCCAGAATAACATATAGGCTACTTTTTATCCCGGAGTTCCCGCGGGATTGACTCCTAATATTTAAAAAATTAACGCGGGCGAAGCCGCGTGTACTGCTAGTATTATGTAATAATAACCTGTATTAATGATTGGTCACCAGCTGCCAAAAGATTAAGTGCTGAAAGAAGCATCCATCCATTGCTAGATTCCTCGGAATTTTCTATTTCTAAGAATTTTGCTATTGCACAACTAGCTGCCTCTGTGCTTTGGTTACTAGCTCGTTTTCTTATCTCCGATACCATGAGCTTAGAAACTTGTTGACAAAAAGATAATATGTCCCAAAATTTTTCATTCATTTCACTTGATGGACTTGTTCCAAATACCTGCATAAATATAGAGAAATGGTTTAAGTTTTAAATAGGTACATATTACACCAATCTGATTTAAGAATTATACATCCATAACTAAATAATATTGCAATTTAAATGGTGAAAAGCATATTTAATTTAAAATCTCTATAAAGTTTATAATAACTTTAGCTGACTAACATTTAAAATACAATTATTGCATGGTTAAGTTGAAAAAATATTCAATATTGATATATCTCCAAGGCTTAAATTTATAATGATGAATTTGATTTTATAAACTATAATGAAGTAAATGTGTATAGTTAAAAGTTTTTATAAAAATATTTAAGAAACAAAATAGTTTCTTTAAGCACAATGTTTTTGAAATTTTTCATGTAGTGAAAATTTAGTTTGTTTATTTTGGCGAAAATATGATGATAAAATCAGAGATATCCTCTTTGGTAACAAACCTTGCAAAAAAGAGGTAGCATGTTATACAACTTATCATCTTTTTCTGCTTCTGTCAGTGGCTGAGGTGGATGTGTATATTCTGCAAAGAGTTTCTTCAGGTGCATTAGTCCTAACTGTGCGTGGGAGGATGAACCCGAAGCCTCCGAAGGCTCCGCGGATGTTGAGGCGGACGCCCCACGCAATTTGCGCATTAAATTCATATTAAGAAATAAATGTAAACCCCAATCAAAACATTTTATAGAGATCGAACTTCACTCTTGTACTAATGTACTCGTTTTTTATTTTCAATACATTTTTCACGCATATTAAAAATTATTCCGACACTACACAAAAGCATTAAAACAAACACTAGATTTAATAGTTCACATGTTTTATAACATGTGTAAATTTTTATTTCGGTTTTAATTTGACTTTTAGAATTCTGAATAAATAGAGTATTTGTAGTATTTTTGATATTTTTTTTGCAAATAGTGTTTTCTATACACCCACAGTACTTTTCTTTTCATACTGTTAGGGCTGTACCGCTGTACCAATAAGTTAACCAAAGGGCTGTACCAAAGCTGAAGACTAAACAGCTCGACAGACAACTAAGTGTCAATTTTTATAAAAAAAAAAATGTTCGATTATCGCTCGGGTGCGGGTTGACGCATATAATAAGGCCAAAATTTAATTTGAGTAAATTTTAGGTATAAAATTAATCGATAAAAATATTTTCAATTCAGTGAATTAACTATACAGTAACAATTATTATAGTTTAATTGATTATTGAACTTGGTCACAGAAATCGATAACAATTAAAAATGTTTTGCCGACATGTTTAGTTAACATGTTTTGTCAGGTTGTTTTTTTTTATTTTTAGGAGCTGAAGATACGCCTTAGTATTTATGTATGTATTTAAAAAATCGAGATCGATTTTTGAGAGATCGATCTTTTAGAACTCGATTTTTTGGAGAATCGATTCATAGGGCTTGATTCGGATCGATATAAAAATCGGTATTTTTTGAGAAGAATCGCCATTCCTAATTCTGAGGTATAGAAACAGAGAAATTTAAACTTTAAACCATAGATGAAAAATAAAGCTTTAAACTACCTAATATATAGAAAGAACTAATAAACTGGTAATCGGTCTTGGAAGTTGAATTGTTTATTATATAGGTGTGTTCCGATATGCACTGCGACCACTGTACAGTGTGACGTCAATTCAGTATACTGTGAAGCCGTTCCTTTATAGCCAGTTATACTGGTTACGATTTAAAACGGAACGCAATCCCGTATACTGTCAGCCGCATTTTTTGACGCAGCATTCAAATGAGTGTATTCAAGTTTTCTAGTCATTATAATGTATACAATGGCAAACTTACCTGTCTTTGCACGATCAAAAATTTCCTGCGTAACTTTCAGCTCGTATTGAACATTTTCAACACAGTCTAATAAGGTTAATTTTTGCAATTCTTCCATTGTTTTATTGTTTTATTTATTAATCCGAACTAATTACAGAACTTTCAAATTTTCTGATTAAACTGTAGCTTTGTTTATAAGACGTTAGGCACTCGAGTGGTTTTGACTGATCAGGTGATCAAGGTACTGCGAGTACCTCGAAAACGCCAGTGCTCACAGTAGAATATGGCGGCGATTTATGACGTCATATATTTCCCTAGGGTACTGCGGCAGTATACTGGCAGTCCATAACGGAACGAATTTTTCTACAGTGATAGCACTGTGCAGTGCTCGCAGTGCATATCGGAACACACCCATAGTTCTATACTCTTTGGTTGGATTGCTATTTCAATTTGACATTTGAGAATTGAGTTTTGACAATTTCTTATTTCATACCAGGGCTGCCAGATTGTATAATTGGATACAAAAAGTGTATAATATGGTTATCTTATGTATCCAGTTTGTATAGCAGATTGCCTCGTATAATTGGATACAAAAATAAACATTTAAACATGAAGTAAATTTTGTGCGTTAAAATACCGATTATTTGAGATATAGAGAGATCGAACGTTTCCTAATCGTAGATGGTCGTTTCTTAATCGTAGATGGTCGTTTCTTAATCGTGTAGGCCCTTGTCGCTTTCTCGAAAATTACTCCAATCGAAATTAGCGCTTTCCGAGTAATATTAGTTAGCATTACAAGTAAGCGCCCTGCGCCATGTTATAATTTTTTTTCTTTGAGGCTATATTCATTACTTTAAATTTTTACAATAAAAAAAACTTTTTTTGGTTTTTTTTCATATTTTAAGTAAGTCAAAGTGACTAAAAATAAATACTTGTATTTCTTACAGACTTTTTTAACAATTTTGTCGCTTTGTATAATAAGATTAGATTCTGTATAATTTTAGTGACCGAGCGGTATAAAATGAGTTTGTTCTACTGGCAGCCCTGTTTCATACGAAAGCTTCATTTTCAGCGTGAAGAGATTTTTACAAATAATTCGTTCTTAAATTTTAATATATCAAAAATATTTAACAATTTTTTGATAAATATGCCAGAAGATAAAAATTTAGTACAATGTTATAATCGCGGCTGTGGCCAAGTTTTTGATCCCAATAAGAACGATAAAGGTGTGTAGATTTTTCTAGATACAGCTAGCTACAGGTTTATAAAACATCGTTAAGTTATAGATTATATTATATTAAGTATGTTAGTATTGTTTGTGAAAATGTTTAAGGAGAACAATTCGTATTATATATTTCTTTCTTTTAATAGATGAGTGCTGTCATCATCCAGGGGCTCCTATTTTTCATGATGCTTACAAAGGTTGGTCTTGTTGCAATAAGAAAAGCGTGGACTTTACAGAATTCTTAAATATTAAAGGCTGTACATTTTCAAAACACTCTAATGTGGTAAGATATATTTAAAATTTCTCTTGTTAATATTTCTTGAGATATGTCATATGTATATATAACATTATACTTTCTTTCATTTATTACTTTATAATAACTTTATTCTACAATTTAACCCATTAATAGCTCTCTATTCCTACACAAACATCATCATAATATTTTAAAATATAAATTAAAATTATTTTCAGAAACCTCCAGAACCGGAGAAAAAGGTGCTAGATAAGGAATTAGAAAATAAGGATGTTATAGAAGTGAGAGCACCAATAGTTGGGCCTCAGTTGCCTAGGCCACCATTTGAGTCTCCTATGGTGACTTTACAACCTCACATAGCAGAATCATTAAAAGAAATTGTTCACAAAGCAGCACAAGAATCAGTGGCTTCTACTGATGGGTAACTACTTTTTTTATATTAATGATTGCTAAGAAATCAATAAATGAACACTCATATAAGTTATTACTTAATTTTTTTTATATTACATGTTTTATTTTCTTATTTTTAGATCCATTCAAATTGGTACCTCTTGTAAGAATGGAGGTTGTAGCGCCTCATATGAAGGCCCACAGAGTAATAACAATATCTGTACATACCACCCTGGATGCCCAGTGTTTCATGAAGGTCTCAAATTTTGGTCTTGCTGTCAAAAAAGAACTACAGATTTTAATACCTTTCTCAGTCAACCTGGTTGCACTACTGGTATTCATAAATGGAATAAGGAGGTAAAATTCAATTATTGAGTACATTTTCAAAAAAATATATTAAAATACATTGGAGTTATTCTTAAATTACCTACATAAAGCTTGCACTTATATTATTGTCCTTTACAAAAACTAATCTTTATTTTTTGTATAGAAAGCTCCAAAAGGAACAGTCAAATGTCGCTGGGACTGGCATCAAACTCCTGATTTTGTTATTGTCAGTGTTTATGCCAAGAAATATGATCCATTCACAAGTTTTGTCAAGTTGAATCCAATTCGCTTGAATACAAAATTAGTTTTTCATGAAGAGGGTAATGCAGTGTTTGACATGGATCTTGAATTGAGAGGTGTAAGTAAAGATTAAAATAAACATTGAAAGTCATGAAATGAAAGAATCATTATTATTTTTTAAAAATTAGATGTATCTTTTGTAGATATTATTTTATATGCAAAAATATATAGCTCAATATTTGCTTTCCTACCACTGTACCATGTCTTACTCTTCATTTATGCAAAATCATTTTAGGGTTAGAATAAAATCTATATACTTATAGATTATAATTCACACTTAGGCCAAATTACTAAGCCTAGAGGCCTAGCTGACACAAAATCACGCTATTTTAAATACCCCATCCCATTTACACTTAACTTTTTAATTTATTGTAACATATATACCTACATACATATTAATAAATTGAAGTTAAGATGTAAAATATATAAAAATTAATTTGTTATTACAAAAAAATATCCCTTTGGTGTCAAATTAAAAATTTTAACAAGTATAATAATTTATCTTTTTATATTCTAATTGCTCACATCACTTTTAGGTGGTTGACATTGATAAGAGTAGTGTTTCCATGATGGGAACCAAAGTGGAGATAAAATTAAAGAAAGCAGAACCAGGTGCTTGGAGCAAATTTGATTTCCCCAGGAGTGAACCTAGGAAAGAAAATAAGCAACCTGAAGTACAAGTCGAAGAAGACGACTCAGTAGATTTGTCAACCGTTGAGGCCATACACTCTATGGGCAAAGTAAATGTTACAGACTAATGTAGATTTTATCTAGTCTTTCATCTGTCTATGAAATGAGTACCATCATAAACTTGTCTATGAAATGAGTACCAATATAATTATGATTATTTTTGTATGTCAATGTGTAAAACAAATCCTGTATCCAAAAGTTTCTCATTTTATTGAAGAGTTAAAATAAAAATGCTTCTTATACAAGAGGAATCTTTTAATTAAACGAGTTTCATCCCAAGTATCTTTTAATAGTTCTAACAATGATATGTGAATATTTACATACATACATAGATGCTTAGCTTTGTTTATGAAGTTGCAATGATAATTAGTATGTCTTTCATTTTACTATTATTTATTGAGTACAAAGTTGTTGCATTTATTTATACAGAGCAAAAATGAATATTTCACAGCACCTGTTTGTAGATATGTCTGATTTATTATAATTTACCTTTATTCGAAATACATATGATAAAATTTTATTCTACAATATTAACATTAACAATTTACAATACTAACATTCAAATGTTGACTAGAAGCTTGGATGACATTTAATTTGCTTATAAAACAACTATCTATTTAGAAATATTTACAATATCTCAAATGGCTATTCCATATAAAATTAAGCCGTGGCCTTCCCCATATGTATGTAGGTTCTATTTCAAACTTATTTGATAACTAACATATTTTATTTAGGTATTAAAATCTTAAAGATTGTGTAAGACCTTTAATTTTTAAATGTACCTATACACAATGAAGACACCATTGCGATTTGTTCGTATTATTGGTTACACGGGTCACGAAAGCTGGGGCTAAGCCTAAACGCTATTTGGGCTGTCACTTGTCAGAGTTAGCAATAACTCCTTTAGACACTGTACACCTTTAGTAGGTACTCAATTGACTAGAATATTATGATTAACAGTTTTGATTAACTTATAAGTAACTAAAAAATAACACTGAGTGTATAATTGTACCAATGTGTACAACTGTAAACTTAACTATGTATAGGTACTGTTATTCTGTATATACTTGCAATATGCTGTGTGATAGTGCTAAGTAGATAGACTAGATGTGTGAACCCTGAACATATCGGGCAAACTAAAACTAAAAAATTCTATTACATGTGAGTAAAAAAAAAAACAATATAAAGTATGTAAGCGATACGTACAAAAAGTCTTTAATATTTTTTTTTATATTCTAACTAGCTTTTCCCGCGACTCAAACAAAAAGAATTTTTGTATATCAATGTTCGACATGTTATTTTAGCGAGGATCCAAAAAATAATGTACAGGTTCGACTTGGTTAGAATTTTGGGTACTTACGTACTAATGATGACACACTTTTATTTTGCTTTTATTTTTAATGTGCTTATATCGTAAAAAACTATTTTCTTTGGGTTTTCATATAATAGGTTCATAAGGTTAATTTTATGACTCTTTCTTTCTAGGTTGGTTAGGTTAGGTTAGATATATGACCAAAATATCGCACGAGCCGAGCGAGCGCAGCGAGCGTGCCGCGGCAGCGGCCGGCGAGTGCCATAGATATGTCATATTGAATCTATGTTGAATTCAATATCAATCCATTTTCCACCACATAATTCAATTGACTAGTACTTAACTACTTTGTTTTTAAATAATTTTTTTGATTTCAAAAGTGTTTTATGGTAGTTTTCATCATATGGTCATATATCTAACCTAACCAACCTAGAAAAAAAGATTCTTAAAATTAACCTTATGAACCTATTATTAAATTTTGACTATGGCACGCGCCGGCCGCTGCCGCGGCACGCTCGCTGCGCTCGCTCGGCTCGTGCGATATTGTGGTCATATATCTAACCTAACCTAACCAACCTAGAAAGAAGCATTCTTAAAATTAACTTTATGAACCTATTATTAATTTTCGATTTAAGATTTTACGATATAAGCACATTCACACAAATCTATAGAAAAAATAAAAGTGTGTCATCATTAGTACGTAAGTACCGAATTTTGTTATGTGTATAGATGGAACTCGAAAGTTATTAAATTACATGGTACCTACTACCAATCGGGATCCAGGACAAGACATATTCCATTTATTCCCTGAATTTCATTAATATCATTAACTATTAACATTATATTATGGTTTGCTTACTACTAAGATTAAAATAACTTAATTAAGGTGAAGAACAGGGGTCAGTGGTTGTGGGAGGAGGTTGGAAGGCGGGTGTAGGCGCAGGCTGCATCCTGTACATATCGTGTAGTAACGTCGCTACAGACACGTCCCCTACTGTCTCTCTGAATAGCAGCAACTCTATCGAGCGCGCCCGCACCGCACGGAGAGATGGCAGCAGGAGTAAAAGGCGCCCGAATCTATAAATAATAATTATTAATTATTATTAATATCATATATCTTACCGTAAAATTAATAGATACGGAACATAAATAATTCCTAGTGAAAAAAAGTTATGTAAGTATGTATATTGTAGACTACCTAAATAAATATAAACTGTATCTACTTATTACTAAATAAATATAAAAAATAGTTGCCAAATATCTTAGTTAATGCTTAAAATTAAAAGCATACTTTGTTATTGTTACGTGGTTTCCCTAGTCACATTGACAGATCGAACGAGCGAAGTATCTCTGCTTCAAGTCTGATAATTTTTAAATAATAAATATACCTATTGGTAATATTTAATATGGCTCAAATTACCTTGTAGGTTGCCGTGTATATCTAGTTCGTACGTAGTCAGCAAGGATGCACTGTGCTTGGTCTTGCAACATTTCTACAGGCTGAGTCTCACTCAAACCTGGTGTGTCTGTAATTGTAAAAAAATATAGGTTAATCATTAATTATTTGCTAAGTTGTCGATATACAAGAATTAGAAACTAATGATAGATACCTGGTGAAAATAATACAATTGCTTTCATACAGCCACACTCGCTTCCGTCCGGTGCGATTTGTCGGAATCTACATAAAATTTCCTGAACACAAAATACAATATGTTATTATTATGTTTCTAGTAATATTCGTATAAATATTTGTAATTTATAGGTACCTACTTATAGGTGCGAAAGTTCTTAGATTTGTTAGCCCTTCACTTTTATTTAACTTCATTATGGGAATCTTCAGTAAAGTAGCTACGTAGGTACTTACCAACCTAATATATTTTACTGTAATAACACTTTAATTTAATTTAAATTTACGTAATAACATTTTCCGGTTTTGTAAATTCTTGAGTAGCTAACTGGTAATAAATTTTTTATACTGCATATTATATTAATAGTGACTTTAATTATTAATATACATTATACAAAATACCTTTTATAAAAATAAAATAAAATGTTTAAATTAAGAAATAAACTTTACTTGTAACGTATTTAATTCGAGATCCGCCAATGGCTCAGGCGGCAACCTCGCGCGAGCAGCTGGCGCGGCCAGCAAAGGGGCTAGGTCCCATGGCGCAGACCACTGTGCCAAATGAAGTACAAAAAGGTCTTTCCAAGCTGCACGAAGTAATACGAGTTGGTCGCTTGGAGCTAGTGCTTGAAAAGGCGCTAAGCACCGAACCCAACGAACGGCCATAAAGAGTAATCGCGCGCTTGTTTCCTGTAATTACAATAACTATTACACTTTAAATATTATGTAGGTACGTACCTATATTAAATAAAAAGAAGTCTGAAAGTATGCTTTTTAGATGGACGCTCTAAATTTCTACTGAACGAAGTGAAAATTGTAATTTTGACCTTTTTTATATTATCTTACGATACCTATTTCATATTCGTATTGCCGTTACCATTCGTGTATCTTTTAAATTAAAACTAAAATTTAAGTGCTAAGGTGTAGGATAAATAGCTATTAGTATAATACCCAATTAATCATTTCTGTACTACTCAATAAATCTTAATTGGTCACGTATTTACACCTGACGTAATAACTAATTACCTGACTATAGGTTTTTACATCACAGTTTTTATCCTAAATTTAAATTAATCTAGATCTTATGAATTCTTAAAACTTATGGATATGATTCTTAAAATTTTTTCTCTTTAGTTTTATAATGATACTAAAATGTTTGTTATGTACATGATTTTCGTAGGCGTAGCAAAGTCAATATTGTGAAACGCAATGGGCGGGGTAAGTCAAGTGAAGGCGAAAAGTCACCCTTCGGCCGCCCAATCGCGAGTCCGCGCCCGCCCTCGAGTCAAAAAGACACCTACAAATGTCAATCCACATAACTGTATCAACTACTTGTGGATTTGCAAAGTGATATCAGAAGACGTTATGAAATCTAATCTAATCTCTTTGAAAACCGACGAAATTAATATAATAAATTATAAATCTCTTAATTACAAATATTTTGAATTTAATTTGAATATGAAATAACTTTAAGTTATAATGTAACGAACATTTTTAGGTTTATAATTATTAAGTTTTTTTTATTTACAAAAAATATGTAAATAAAAATCAACTTATCTAATCTAATGTTAGACATAGACAGTGGATAATAAAACTTTATAGGCAAATACCGAGTCTTGTGTCTAACATTAACCTATACATTCACATATATAGCGGTTGATTTTTTTTTTCTCGGTGATCTCATCAAGATTACCACTTTTCTTGTGGTGAAGGATAACATCGCGAGGAAACCTGTATAAGTATCCAAGAGAACCTATCAAGTTTTCGAAAGACATTTTCATTGTATTGAAGGGAGGCCTGTATCTAGCAGTACCTATATGTAAATTGAGTCTAAAATATGTAAGCAATATAAATCTGAATAACTTGGTTATATAGTAGATTTCAATTTAAATGGTTACTTTTTAAAAACGTAAGTCTATAATTACAATAGCTACGTTCCTGTATTAATAATTTAAAATGTTTTAAGTGTTAGCTTACTTGTAGTAATTCCCATGTCGGTGCGAGAGGGGTGCCGAAAGCATTAGGCGGTGGACGCAATAGTGAAGGGTCTCCTTGAAGCTGCAACTGTTTTGCGCTCCACATTAGCTCCTAAATAAAATGTACTATGAATTTTAATAACCTTTTCTGTATTACGCATACTTACCTACGTCTTATAATAAAATGGTACAATTCTTGGGTTATTTTAATGCCATTTTCTTTCCATAGATATTATAGATTATTTGTCGTGATTAAAGTCTTATTAATAAAGTAGGTCGTGAAATTATACCGAAAAGATAGTAGGTACTTAATTAAATTTATTTTCTAAAGATCTGGACTAAACATGGCTAAACAAATAGTTGCACACATACCTATCATATCATATAGCGCATACTATAAACTGGCGATTTGCCCTCGCTTCGTTCTAGGTCTAGATTTAGCAAGAGCGATGCCGCGGGTTACGCCAGTAAAAAATAAATAAAAGTAAATAAAAATCTAAAAGAAAAGTAGCGTAATTTACTCCTTATACTAACATTAGCTATCTGCGAGTGAAAGTCCCGTCAAAATCGGTCCATTCAGAGATTAGCCGGTACAAACAGACAGAGAGACATAACATTTATTTATTTTTTATGTAAATACCATATATATGTACTTTCATAAGCATTTAGTGAAAAGTTGTTAATTTGAAATTAAAAACAGACAATTTAATTTTATTTCTATGTCCTCTCCGAGGCTGGGGGGTGAAATATCGCCAACTTCCCAACTTCGGTCTGTTATTCCAGGCTTACGAAACAAAAAGATTCAATAACTAAACTTGGGCCGACCTGGGACTTGAACCCAGGCATTGGCTGGCACCGACTTCAAAATGAACTAAGTTCTTAAAAGTATTAATTTCTACTTTTTAGTTTAGACTAGCGGTGCCCGCGGCTTCGCTCGCGCTAAGAGTGAATAAAATAAAAATTTTTGCTTATATATACTGTTACTTATAATGTACCAAGGACTGATTCCCCATTTAAAGTTCTGGCCCTCTTTTCTGAAAACTACTGTGTAGCATCCTGCCGTGCCGCCACTGCTGCGCTTTCTAAAACTTATTTCCTATTTTTAACCAATTTTGCTACTATGTATATCATAATTTCTTTGTGTGTTTTTCGTTAATGATAAACTGATGTACGTGGTTCATTGTTATGGACTTATGGTAAAAATTACTGTTAAATATTTCTCCTACGCAAATTGTGCCACCCCCGTTAACCCCCATAGGGGTTGATTTTCAAAAAACGCTTAGATATGTATCTCATAATTTGTATTGCAGAGCATTATTTCAGTTTCACGCAAAATATTTCAATAGAATTAAATTTCCCATACAAACTTAGCCACCCCCTTTAACCCCCAATGGGGGTGAATTTCGAAAAACCCTGAAATACGTGTTTCATCATTTGTACTAAAAAGCATTAATTCAAAGTTTCATGCAAAAATGTGCAATAAAAATATTTTTCTCATACAAACTTTGCCACCCCTTTTAACCCTTTTAGGGGTTGAATTTCCAAAAAATAATATGCCTATTTCCTTCTCATGAATGCAAACTATCTACATACCAAATTTCAGCAAAATCAGTTGGGTGGTTTAGGCGTGAAAAGGTAACAGACAGACAGACAGACAGAGTTACTTTCGCATTTATAATATTAAAATATTAGTAATATGGATTTGTTTAGTTTGGAAGTCGGTTTTTGTTTTTTTTTTTTTTGTTAAAAATAATTTTTATCCCGAAAAATTAATGGTTCCCGTGGAAAAGATTCCATTCCATTGGATAATTTAGAAAGTAAGTCGGTACTACCTATATATATAATAGCTAGTTATTAGAATTTTATAGGCAGTACCGTGCGCTTATGTGGGTATAAATAATGTAATATTGTTGAGTCATTTAGCTAATAGCTATAACTTACCTGACATTTATCACTTGACATAAGCATATGCAGTAGTCCAGGCGGAGGTGGCGCGAGGAAAGGCTCTGCTATAAGCGGTAAAGGGCTGACCGCGCCCGCTCCGCCCGCTCCACTCGAACCCGCAGACGAGGCTGTACTTAGTGGCGCAGGCTCGCTTATGCCGGTTATACTAAACTAAAAAATAACAATATACTAGCTATAGAAACCTGTTTAACTACTAAGTATCATAATTACGAAAGTCTGTATGTGTGTGTGTCTTTTTGTTACTTAATTTCACGCTGTAACGGCTAGACGAGTATGGATGAAATTTAATATAACTAGGTACTTACTACAATATATTGTAATATCATCTAAACCATAAACATTCATGTGTATGAAGTTCTGTTGGCTATGAACTGATAATACAAAGTGTTCCTTCCTATAGTAGGTATATGTAATTTATTGAAACTAGATTTCAATTTGATTTTGAACAAACTATAATAAAGTAAAACTACCTACCTGAAAATTGAAAGGCTGCGGAAGAGGCGTGTAAGGTGATGGCGGTGAAAGTTTCAGCGGGTGAGGTTTGTGTGTGTGCGCCAACGCTGATGGTAGCGAGCTTAGCGCACTCGGATGTGGCTTAGGCTTACGTGGCCCCCGCTCGTGCTGTACCGCTGTTGATAATATTCATTTTAAGCGTTAAATTATCTTTAGAAACGCGAATATAAATGTTATCGTTTTTTATACAATAATACGCTACGCTTGACCTGTTTAACCTGTAACCCATGACATGAGTAAAAGTATTATTAGTTAGTATCAATCTTATATACCTAATAACTTTTAAATTATCTCCTTAAATTGAAATAAAGTAAAATATACTATATTAGTAACTACTAAATAACCTAGGTTAGAAAAATAACAAGCATATTGTAAACTTATCTAAATATCTATCATAATACTCGTAGAAACGTATTATATATTACCTATGTATTAACTAAAATGATCAAGTTATCTACAAAAAATAGTATTGTAATGAACCTACATTATATTCTGAACTAAAAAAATAAAGTAGAGATATAAAAGTTGATATTGGAAAAGTAACTTCGGCGTTGTTTAACACGTCGGATTATACAGCCGTGAACCGCTTATTCGCAGCCGATGGCCGATCCCCGGTAAGCCAGGATCACGTCGCATATAAGCTATATGATACCAACACCAGACACGGTTTATACAGGAGGAAATTTTTATTTTACTCAAGCTCCATTAAAATGTTCTTGATTTATGAGTTCATTGCATCAAAATTCAAAATGCAGTTGTGTAGCAATTGTTATGACTTCTCTTTTGTCTCTTTGTCGACGTTAGTTATCTATAAAGTTGTAGATTATCTATCTACTTATTATTCTCAATTTTAATAAGTATCATGTTATTTATTACCTACATAACAAACCAAAATCAAAAATTGCAGGATTAAACACAAAATAGTTTGTCAGTGCGATCAATGTGCACCGGCCCCAGAGTAATGACGTCACGCAATCAGCTTAGCGCGGCTGAGTCCATGAGAATGCGGCTATTGTGTCCGCACATGGTACGGCCCGGGCGCATACGCTCGTTCCCGCGCTCAGCTCATGCCGGCTTAAAGTGAAAATGTGAATAGTGACGGACACTCCGCATGGGTATAGCTTAAATACGATTGAAAGGGTATGAACTGTAGAGTGCATATTATACTACAAATTGTAGCGTTACCGCTCAAAGTATAATTGAATATTCTATTACGGTAGAGTTTTAGCTGCTGACACACCGCGCTTAAAGTATCATAATTCATAACTTCGTAAGTGTGTAAAAACTAAAAATAAATTTAATGAAAATGACGACGCGTCTCAGTTTGTGTTACTTGTTGTGCCAGCGCCGCAGCGGTTGCGGTTTCAGTCCTGCTGAGGGCATTCATGTTTATTTAAATTTACTATAATATATATGTGTTGTGTGTTAACTGTCCGTTGACCATAACAAAAGCCTCGTAGCTCACCATAGAACTAGATGGTGCCCTATGTTAATGTCTCAACATGCTTTATTAAGAGTTTTTACTGTATGAGGCACCAATGTCCTACAAGTATATCGATATGATTTCATTTAAACACTGATAAATAATGAACCAAAATTCTAAACAACTAGTTGTAACTATAAAGACGACGAAGTCAATTTAGAAGTCAATGTTTTTTCTAACTTGCGGTGAGCCTTAGGCATAGTATTGCTAATGTAGTGAAGCGTAGCAAACATACGCAACTGTAACAAATGTTAACCTTCGCTTAGAGGGCGAATGTAATCCCATATAGGACACGTGCTTTTTTCTCGGCTTCTTCCCTGTTTCCCGAACTGACATTTACTACAAAATATACTTAAATTGTAAGTCATTTAAGCCTAGATTTCATTGGTTCATGCCACAGAAGGGATATTCTAGCCAAGGGGCTTATTTACAGAGTGACGCGTTTAAGTGAGATTTTAATTATTTGTTGGATAATTGAAACTTAGTTTGAGATGACCGTAGATAACTGAATTTTTAATTGAAAATTCAAAAAGATTATTACTTATTAAAACGTATACATATTTACTTTTATTGTGAAGTAAGTGTTAATCAAAATGATATTTATTACGGTAAATCAAAGTTCAATACTTCTCGAAATCGTGCCAAATGTAAAACAGCTCAGAAGATACAAAAAAATAAAAATAATAAATCAATAATATTTTCATGAAGTTGCATATACTGGTAGTATGAATAAGTTATATATAATAGTTTTAAATATTTGTTTTAAATATATAGTTTCAAATATTTTTGCTTTATTTTATTGTGTTGTAACGAACTTCATAATAATCATATTTTTTTTAAGATTTTATATAGATATATAGAAATTAAAAATCGTTCTAATCGTTCAAGCTTTTTCCAAACAATTTCCGATCTTTCTAAACCTATTCAAAAAGGCCTTCACTGAATCACATTTAAAACGTTTAAAAGGGAGATTTAACTTCAAACATCTATCAGCCAGAAGCCCCCGCAGTAACGAATGGAAAGTAAACAAACAGTATTTTTGCAAAAGGTATAGCTGTTACAAAAACTACATGCACAATTGTGCTGTTAAGCCGTAGGCGTATAGCCATTATATTTATTTAAGTTAATTATTCTACATATTATAAACGAGGTATATTTTTATATATTTTTCATTATTAAGATTTTATAAATGAAACTACCTTTTCGGATTTTGTCGCGGATTTATTTTGATTTTTAGTTCCCGACGTTTCGAATGCTTTACAGCAATCATGGTCACGGGAGAGACTAAGGTATTTGACGTCTCATAGGTTTATATACTTGTTACAGACAGTGCCTACCCACAATTTACAAAAAATTTGAAAATGGCATCAGAGTACCTTATAAAATTTTAATTCTAAACATTTATATTTAAATTTAAATAATTTAAAAATAATTTATAATTATGGCAATATTATTAACTTATTTTTAGCTAGTATTATTATAATTATTATAATTTTTATTTTAATATTAGTTATTCAAAAGTATTATGTAGTGTTGCTATTCTAATAATATGTATATTTTCTTACCTATAAATTGTTTATGCTAAGTTGCATTTTATTATTTAAATTAAGTATTAATTTGATATAAGAAAATTAAGTTAAAATATAAATTGAATTTTGATTATTTTAAAGTATTAAGCAACACTACTGCAAATTAAAAATAATTTAATCAAATTAAAATATGCTTAGATTTGATAGATTCTTTTGAATTATAATTTTTAAAAAATTTTTTTTGAATTTAGATTGAAAGAAAGCTACTGCACGGTTCGGAAGGCAGTTTGTGCAGAGAAGAACCGGCAAGAAACTCTACACTTGCTCTTTTTAAAAATATTTTAACAATATTGCAATACATACAATAATTATATATAATATTAAATTTGACTACTTGTATCAAGATCTACACAGTATGAGCTAACTACATCCGACTGTCTATTATGATTATTTTTACTATTATTAGATTTTATTATATTAATTACAGGATCCCAAGAAGGTGGTAATACCCAGCCGTCCTCTCTATTAAAGTTAGGATGTTTTTTAATTTCAATTGCCTCGCGAATCATTCTAGGTCGATAACGATAAATTTATAAAAAAATTTTTTGTAAATTGTGGGTAGGCACTGTCTGTAACAAGTATATAAACCTATGAGACGTCAAATACCTTAGTCTCTCCCGTGACCATGATTGCTGTAAAGCATTCGAAACGTCGGGAACTAAAAATCAAAATAAATCCGCGACAAAATCCGAAAAGGTAGTTTCATTTATAATGTCGAATATTCGCGTAAATCTAAGAAAGTATTATATTAAGATTTTTTTATTTGTCTTAAAACAAAGAAGTTGAAACTCTAAGCTAAAGGCTAAGTACATATTTTATGCAAGAAATATTTATAAAATATTAATTTGCTTTATATTACAACAATGTAAAAACAAATAGGGAAGAATATTTTTTTCAGCATAAATTCGTGTTTCAAGAAGTCATAATAAGACTTTCTTTAAGGTCTTAGTACAAGATCTAAGAAACATCTGTTGTAGCAAAGTGTAATGGTAACCCACACCAGATTTCTTGGCAGGGGGAAGTGGGCTAGGTAACTATGTATCTACGCCGTAGCCGCTCGTAAATGGAGTTCTGCGGTCGATAAAGTAGAGTTGTTCGGCTTTATCGACATACATTAGATTCTGAGTAATGTACTCTTTTAATAACTGACTGAAAATCTTCCTTCTAATTTATGAAAAATCGCGTCACAGTGTTTGTTCTCGAACTCCTATGAAACGGCTTTACTTAGACTTGCGTGAATACTTTACGTTTTAAGTAATTAACTGTCTTTTCAGATTTTTCCCTACATTTTCTTTGATTTTGTGTTTCCTGTCGTTTCAGGTCTCGTTTGACTTGTACCTACTCGTAATGTCAAGAACCAAAAATCAAAGTAAATCCGAGACTTATGCGTATAGATATTATTATCGGAAGTATTTAACCAAGCAAAACCTTCATAACTTTGCCAAAATTTTACCACAAATATCTACTAAAATTGAAATTTTAATATAATACCTATACATTAATGATACTGTACGAAATAAAACATTCTTGCTAGTATTATATTGACTAAACAATACCTAAGCAACGATATTTAAAAGATTTTTCAACTTTTTAAAACTACTTTTTTAGTTATATAACTTAGTATTACTATAATGTATGTATTATTTTACGCATTAATACAACTTAGCTAAAAATAAATGTATCACATAAAAATATATGGGTAATAATATTTCATCGATAATCCAGACAATCGAAGACAAGCAATGTTTGTAAGCAGTAGCGCCTCTGGGCGACGGTGGGGTGTGATTAATGACCCAATAATCCCAGCCGCTCGCCTCCTAGCCTATGAAAGCTTCACGAAGCCGAATTGGTGAATGGTCAAAAGGTTTATTGACCGACGCGTAAGACGCACTTGTAAGACAAGTGTATTAAATGCATATAATGTTTCATATACATATATGCTGAAACCATTATTGAGGCCACGGTTTTGTAGTCAAAATGTATGCTTTTAATTTAGAAGACTTATAATTGTTTGCTTTGCCATTAAACATTTTCAAAATACGAAAGTATTATTTTTTATTTCCAGATTTTTTTTATGTAACATAAAAAAAACTCTAAAAAAGGAGGAGGGTAATACTGTGTTATATTATAACGCCTTGAGATTAAAAAATATTGATACATATATTCAAACTTATATAGAATGATAAAACTTTTTAAGCTGTAATGTAGACATTAAAGCTTAAGCGGTCATAATACTGCTTAAAGACGTCGGGCGTGTTATTCAGAAGGCATGACTTGAAGATTTTGGGAATCGCTGCTCTAGAGACATTTGTATTTACGAAGATATGTGTATTTATTTAATAATATGTTCAAAATGACTATTATAATAGATTTTTGGAATTATGTATAGTAAATATAATTACTAATATTGTTGATACAATATTAGTAATTATATGTACAATACAATCACCGTTTACATTAAAAAAATTTTATTTGTCATTAATCTATTCATTACTTCTATATTTCGAAATAAATAGTCTCATAATATTACAGCTCCATAGATGTGCATCAAAATCATCGCGTGGAAAATATCCTCTGAGAGAACGACCCCATGTCCCGACATTCGTTTCGACGTTAATTCCAGCCGCATTTGTTCCATTACATTTCCGACACAAAGTAGATACGCGTTTGCCGAATTGACTAGGTGGATGCGACCAGGCGAACCTAGATAGAAGAGGGTGAAACGATAAAATGTACCGAGTGCGAAAGGGATGTTAGATTAAAAGTGAGAAAGATGTATTCAGAAGTGAAATAGTCTGCTGGCTGAGCACATCATCATTAACGAGCCAGAGAGGGCGGAGGGCAGCGAAGAGGCAGAGGGGGCGCGTCAGGTGGGCTTTGTCCCACGATTTGTAACACCTGCGCACGAAATTACTCCTTACCACTATCACCTTTAAAGAGCACATTTCCTCAAATCTATAAAGACACAAGTACCGATCTCGGGAATATTTCGAGTGCACCGATATAAATATGAGAAATATTCTGGTTTTGTTCACTTCCGATCACACTGATCCGTTACGGCCTTTGTCAATAAAAGTTAGACAAATAATGATATTTTTACATAGGCGGCAGTGTAGTGGTAGCCCTTCGAAAAATAATGCTTTTGTAAGCAGTATATCTGTAAATTTAAATAATTGTTATGTAATATGTTCACAATTGATGATTGTAAATTGTCAAAAATTTTACAATCTCGCGATATTAATAACGGTATTTACAATTTTACGGTGACATATCCACTAATTATAGCTAAAAAATCCTTACTCTAGGAGTATTAAGTACTCTACTAGTCCATTATTTTTAAACTTATAAAGATAAATGGATGACTAGTCTGTAAATAATAGTGCAGTTCATTTTGTAAAACAACAAGAAAACTCCATCTTTTGCAAAGTTGAGGCAGTAACCGGTAACGGTAAGCCGGCAGCGGTTTTCGAGCATTGAGCTGTTTCAATACTTAAGTTGAGAGTGACAGTGTACCGCGTGCTACTTTGTTTTGTTCTATAACTTTGTTTATTTCAACAAAGTACTTCAGTTTTTTGAAATAAATAATGTTATGAATTTATTCGAAATTATTAATCAATATACCTATTGGTGTGTACATGTTGTACATAGATCTGATTACATGATTGTAACGAAAATTCGAAAAATTAAGTTCATCATAATTTTCTTTTATAAATGAATAAATATAATGAAGGTGGTTAAAGATTTTTGCTGCAATTGAATATTACTGCTAATTATTATTAATACCAAAAACCAATTACGACTAAACCTCAACAAATCCACTCATCTGTAATGCAATTAACTCCCTACTGCAAAGCAGAAATTAATTAACTATAGTAGATCAAAATAACACAAAAAATGTATCATCAGTGCCAGATGGAGCAGTTTATCCCATTATATTTTTTACCTATGACCATGCAATAATACGTTCAGACACGACATGGAAATTAAATTCAATAGGAGAGATTCATTCACAGGAGCGAGGGTTGAATCACTTTGTCAAAATATTGGTAATATATCGGATGGCAGTGAGGACAGGATAATGCGACTATAAATCACATAATCGGATCGAACCGACCAATCGCCCGATCGACGCGCGCCCGTCCCGCCCGTCTCGATTTTACAAAGAGTTCTACTAATATATTTGCTTATATTAATAAAACATATGTTTGAAAATCCCTTCTAGTTATATAAAATACTAACTGTTCAAGTCGCTTCGCTCGGGTTTATCCCTAGTGTAAATCAATAACAAATCAATTTTGCAGGAATTATATATTTTTTCCGGGATAACATGTATGTGACAGACTATAATCATTCTCCGACTCAAACAATAACCTATCTCCGTGCCTGAAATTCCAAATCCTTTCAGCCGTCCTGACGTGATTGAGTAACAAACATCAATTCATTGAAGCTTTTGTATTAACTATACTCGTATAGGTCTATTTTATTAAAATTAAATAAAATTACTCATATTATGTGTTAATAAATAATTAAAAATATATATGTACGTACGTAGAATAAATACTTATTACATCAAGACTAGAAATCGTCTAGCTTCAGTTTAAAGAAGATAGTTTTAATAATATTGTTATGTCATTGAAATAGGGTGAACTCTAATTTGTTCATAATTGCATCTCTACAAGTATCACTAATTTCACAATAATAGCAAAATAGTGCTCACCCTCGCGTGTTCCCCTCTTGATCTCACCGTGGTCAGGAGAGCAGGAGGTGTCGAACACGTGTTACATTTCTAGCTCCTGAACACTCCTGGAGGTCGATCTATATAATTCGTAATGCTTCTAATGGGCGGAACACGCAATGGTTTAGTGAGAATGGGCAATAAAATTTTAGGGCAAAACGACCATTAATGTTGTGTGTAAATTGTTTTATAAGAGCCACAATTTATTACTCCATTGAAAATAACTTAAAATAAACTTGTATACTTGCAAAAGTAGAGAGTACTTACTAATATTAATTACAGTCTGTACTCAAAATGACAATTGTAGTCCTAAAAATGTTCGAATCTAAATAAATGTTATTTTAACATAATATGTGATTTATTACGAAACTAAATTTTAATTTACCTTAATTGCTAAAATATCACCAAATATTAAACTTCATTAAAAGAAAATCAACAATCGATGAGTAGATAAGTAACAAAAGAGCTTATATAAACAACCTCCGGTACGGGGGAAAAGGTTGCGTTCCAATTAATTACAGTTTAATACTCTTTTTACACAAAAGAACTTCAAAAAGGTAAGCACACCGTAGATTCCGAATCTTGCGCGCGAACCGTTAAATGAAAAATAAATATTGTGAAACGTCAGTATGTTACGGGTGAACGCCGGAAAATATCAGGGAAAAAATTTCAAAATCGTCAGGATGGACGATGTCGATTCACAGGGGCGGCGTGGGGTAAGGTGAATCTTTTTGTGAAGTGGAGAGAATTAATTTAACCCGCTGCGGGGTAACACGACATGGCGGTAATTGAAAAGTTTGCCCCTTGTAGGCAGCCGCCGCCTCTACGCTCTCTGCCGGCAACGGTTACGCGTCTTCGCGACACTTTGCTCTTCCTACAGATACTTATGGTAATTGATATAAGTTATTCATACCATTTATTTTATATCAATACAGTCAATTTTCTTACTTGAGGCTTATATTTAATTCTTTTCGATAATTTATAATTAAGAAGGTTGGAGGATTATTTCAAAGCCTTATCAAAATAAAGATTAAGATTATAGTCATGCAGAATAGTGAAAATAAGCTTTAAGTGTTATTGCTTAACCGCAATCATATAAAAATAACCGTACAAAAAACGTACACAAACGTTAATTCTGTCTCATTGCAAACAAATGTCTATAGCGATGACAACGACAAACGATATCCGGGCGGCGCGGCGCGGCGGCAGCGGAGCGGCGGATCACGAGAACATCGAGATATCTGTACATATATATAAAATTGACGTGTCTGTTTGTAATTTCAAACTAACAGCCTTTCACTAAATGCTTACGTATATACGGTATTTACATCAAAAAATAAAATTTTTAAATATTTGTCTGTCTGTTTGTTCCGGCTAATCTCTGAAACGGCTGGACCGATTAAGACGAGACTTTCACTCGCAGATACCTAATATTATAAGGAGTATCTTAAGCTACATTTATTTTAATAGAAAATAAAAAAAAACGTATAATTTATTTTAAATTACGCCGGGCCGGGTTTACGTATGTCAATAAGTAATCATTTTCATGTATGTATTGTGACTCTAAAATTTATTTCCTATTCTTTGTCTTTGACAAAAAATAGATCATTTGCTTCGGAGACTGTTTGGTCTAAGAAATGGACAACCATATTTTTAGTGAATAAAATTGAGTTATTGGTGGCATCATATATAGGATTTCTTTTTATCTTATCGTAATCGTGTCTTGGACTATCGGCAAATCCGGAAAATCTTAAACATATTTTGTTAAGGGATTTTAGTATGACCTTGAATAACCTATACTAATAGGCTTGCCAACATTTGTCGGGTCAGCTACTCATTAATTATTATTTAACTATGTATTCCATTCAGGCGCACGTCTCCAATACAGGGCCACCTGGCCATTGACCACCACGCTGGTCAAGTGCGGGTTGGCGGACTGCACAGTCTTTCGAAAACGTGCGAGTTTCTTTCAAACATACAGGTTGATAGGCTCCTAATGTAACCTTCACCGTAAGAGATAAGCCTATATTTATAATTTACCAAGCGTGTGCACTGTGCATTACCATTGGGCTATCACTGCCTTTTATTAAAACCAAGCGAAAATGAATAATCTATAATGTATTTTTAATTTTAATAAGTATAATTAAAATTGTTATAAGTAGTCAAGATTCAAGATAAAGTAATCGAAATGCTTTTAAAAGTAGATGGTTAACTTTAAAACTCGAATTAAGAGCTTTTTGATATCAGCCCTTTAACTTTTTCGTGAATTTTATAAAACTCATCGACAGATTCTATCTGCGGCAAGATATCGCTTTAAAATTAATTTTGTGAAGTTAAATTGCGGATTAGGAACATATTCGTTCACTTAAAATGTTGAACGTTGATACATTTTTACCCGACTGCGCCAAAAGAAGGGTTGTGTTTTTCGAGAATATGTATGTATGTGTAATTCTTTGGCACGCTCTGCAGCCTCAACGGTTCGATGGATTTTAGTCTGAGAGGTGTCGTTACTCTAGTACTTACTGTGACAGTGACACTGGATATCGATACTAATATGTACACTAAAATTGACGACACATTTGGCTCAGTTGGTAGTGACCCTACTTTCTGAGCCAGCGGTCGCGGGTTCGAATTCGCTGGGGGCATTCATTTGTTGAACACGAATATTTGTACTCCAGTCATGGGTGTTTATATTTATATGTATGTATTTAAAAATTATATGTGTAGTATATCAACTATCTGGTATCCGTAACACAAGCCTCGTAGCTTACCACGGAACTAGATGGTGCTGTTGTAATAATGTCCCAACATATTTATTTATTTATATTAATAATATAAAGCTGAAGAGATTATTTGTTTGTTTGAACGCGCTAATCTCAGGAACTACTGATTCGAATTGAAAAATTGTTTTTGTGTTGGATAATCCGTTTATCGAGGAAGGCTATAGGCTATAATACATCCCGCTTCGACCAATAAGAGCGGAGCATCAATGAAAAATGCTGCAAAAACGGGCGAAAAATATTACTTTTGAGATCTTCCGTTGCGTACGCTGCGTAAACGGTTAAAGTTATGCAAAAATAATATATGACGGAATTGTTCCCCTTTAAAAATTCTTAAAAAGTAAAGATAGCATATTTCTATCTTTTAAGGTTGACGTAATCAAATTTGTTTTAAGATAATGCATTGTTTGCGAAGGTGTAAATAAACATTATATAAATCCTTATCCAAATAAATAAGTTACTCATCACAAGTATTAAGCTTGAACAATGTTGCTCCTGGTATTATTTGAATTCAATGAATATCTTACGAGATATCATAGTTGTAACATAACTTCACAACAAAATAATGATCACCGCGTGCAAGACGGACGGACGGGCGAAAGTATTTGGATTCCAGCATTTAAAACACGAGCGAAGTCGCGGGAAAAGCTACTTAGTATCAAAATAAAAAAAAGAAAATGGCGGATTTTTAGCAAATTTCAAATGTTTGGCACGCTCTGCAGCCTGAACGGTTCGATGGATTTAAGCTAAAAAGGTGAAAGTGACACTGGGTACAAATTTTAAATCAGAACACAACATATTTTAGAGTTTTCTTCATTTCCAAATTACACAGAAACGCAGTCGGGTTTTTTAGTTTTTTAATTACATTAACTTGTCGATTACTATGTAAATTATAAGAATAAATTAATTGTTAATAACTAATGTAGTATTAACTGTATGGTATAACTTTATCGAGCATTTATTAATACTAAAAACCGGCATAGTGATAACCGTATTATTTCCTACGTACCTACAAATTTCTATAAAATTTAATTTTGATGATTAACTCGTGTCATTTTGCAAATGTGTCGCAGTCAGTCAGTGGAGACTAGCTAGTCTAGATTGTGAGACAGTACCTCAGTCTAATCATACTTATATATCTTTTTTATCTTAGGTTTTTTTAATATTGGGAAACATTTACGCATACCACCTGTACATATACAGGCGGGACTTACCGGCTAGAGAGCCAGTGCTATCCACCTAAAACTCAACAGAATCTCTACCGTCTTAAATATGT
Source organism: Boloria euphrosyne (assembly GCA_951802675.2). Lineage (NCBI taxonomy): Eukaryota > Metazoa > Arthropoda > Insecta > Lepidoptera > Nymphalidae > Boloria > Boloria euphrosyne. The sequence continues at coordinate 6,877,360 of OX637878.1, forward strand.
CATCGCAAAATCGCTCACGCAATCAACTACAACGCCCTGGGGTCAAGTTTGTTAAAGAAGACCTCATTGCGCAAACCGTGGCGGGCTGTATTTTTCATTTTACAAAGATTGATAATCACCATAGAAATTTAAATTCCTACTAGTATTTGCTAGATTTTAAAGAGAAGCTACCTGCATTTTTCAGGAAAACAATAGGGTTTCGTGGTGGGCCTTTGTTGATGAGCGAAGCTGATGAAGATTTTTTATAAGCCATTTATTAAGTGGCTTTCATATTCCATAATATATATTTTTAATGCAGATATTTGACACTTGTAACAAACTAAATAACAGCCTCTTTCATTTATACAATATCCTGCAACTTATAAATAGGGAGAACTTAAAAATTGACTAATTAGAATCAGAATGTATGCTATATAGTATTTTATGTACAAGTAATAATTATTAAAGGAAATTATGGGCATTGCCACAACCCTAATTGAAGTAGGCTAAAGTTATACGGCTTACATAAATTAAAAAAGTATCACTTGACGTAGCTATTGTTTCCTATTCAACCCAGGGGCAAGACGGGCAAATCTTTCCACTTCCAAAAATATCTATCCCGTCTTCTTTTTCTGATTATCGTCCTATATCTAATTCTTCCCTTCCTGTCAAAATTACTCGAGCGACTGGTACATAGGCAATTGAGTGCTTATCTTTACGAACACAATCTTTTAAACTCCTTCCAATCCGGTTTCCGTCCTAATCATAGTACTACTACTGCCTTAGTTAAAGTCACGGACGACATCAGAGAAAGTATGGATAACCAAAGACTTACTGTCTTGGTACTACTAGATTTCAGTAATGCTTTTAATACGGTGGACTTTGACATCCTGCTAGCTATTATATCATCTCTTAACATATCTCCTGAGGTTGTTGACTGGTTTTTTTTTTTTTTTTATGGGACTAAGGGGGCAAACGGGCAAGAGGCTCACCTGATGGAAAGTGATTACCTCCGCCCATGGACATCTGCAACTGCTTGCAGATGCGTTGCCGGCCTTTCAGGAAAGGGAGGGAAGGAGAGGAAGGGAGGAGGGAGTGAGGGGGGAAGGTAGGAGGGATGGGGAGTGGGCCTCCCGGACTCTCACTTACCGGACGAAACGCGACAGCATAGCTGCCACTTCACGCCGGTCTTCTGTGAGAGAGTGGTACTATACGGGGCGTGCCGGCCCATTCGGCTGCTACCAGAAAGTAACAAGCATGGCACTACCACTAGAAAAAAACAGTTTCGTTCTTACTTGTGCGGTCGCCGACAACGCATTCGGATTGAAGATTCTTACTCCGATTGGTGCGCAGTAAATGCCGGTGTCCCACAAGGTGGCGTGTTGTCTCCTCTCCTATTTTCAATTTTTATTAATTCTATTTGTCTTCAAATCTCTTCTCGCTACCACTTATATGCAGACGATTTGCAAATTTATGCCGAAACATCTGTGGCTGACTTACCTCAAGCAATTGAAAGTATAAACAAAGACCTATCCAGTATTGCCGCGTGGGGAAAATCTTACGGCCTCAACTTAAACGCTGCGAAATCGCAGGCAATTATTATTGGCAGTCAAAGGATTCTGTCAAAAACTAGATCTCTGCAAATACCTACTATAGCAATAGATGGTGTTCAGATTCCTTTTAATGAAAAAGTAAAAAATCTTGGTGTAATAATAGATCATCACTTGTCATGGGGTCCGCAAGTAAGCGAACTCAGCCGAAAGATGTTTGGAGCTATTGCCTCTCTTCGCAGATTGCGTAATTTTCTTCCGGTATCCACCAGAACTGCGTTAGCAAATTCGCTCCTTTTACCAATTCTTGATTATGCTGACATTTGTTATCTTGACATCAAGGAGGAGCATTTGAATAAACTTGAGCGACTCCAAAATCTATGTATACGGTTTATTTTTGGCCTTAGAAAATATGACCATGTTTCTCAATTTCGTAAAAAGCTCAAGTGGCTCCCAATCCGCTTCCGCAGGAATACTCATATTCTTCATCTTCTCTACTGCGTGCTGTTTAATCCTTCAACTCCTACCTATCTTAAAGAGCGTTTTGAGTTTCTGAATGATTCCCATGCTCGTTCACTTCGCTCTGCTCAGAACCTCACTCTTAAGATTCCTCCTCACTCTTCCTGTTTCTTCACAAATTCTTTTACAGTAGAAGCTGCTCGTTTATGGAATTCAATTCCTTTAAGCATAAAAGGTGCTAAAACCTTGGATAAATTCAAAAGCTTATTAAAAGATTACTATCTATCTCTTTAAGTCTTCTTTTCCTTAGCCCTTTACCTACTTTGCCTTCTTTTATGTACTGTTTCTCAATATAATAATTTTATTTTTATTATTTCCTCTATTATGTTCTATTATATGTATAGTGTATATTATGTATAAATAATATATTGATCGGTTGATATTAATTCTTTTGTATTTATATTGCCTTTGTGATTCTATGTATTTATGTATGTATGTATCTATCTATGTTTGTATGTATGTATGTATCTATGTATGTATGTATGTATGTATGTATGTATGTATTGTTTATGTATGTACTTATGTATTTATATATCTATCTAACTATAAATGTAACGTGTCTAAGCATGTACACCGCCTACCTTTTCTTGTAAACTTACTCCTCCACCTCAAGGTTGCCTGGAAGAGATCGCTTCCAGCGATAAGGCCGCCTGATGTGCATCTTTTCTCTGTATCTTTTGATGTACTTCTGTTTCTTTTTGTGGTGTACAATAAAGTATATTATTATTATTATTATTATTACCCTTGTAAGAATATAATGTATATAAATTATAACAAGATTTTCGGGTAGCTATGACAACATCTCTATTTTTAGACTGAATCTATGCTTGAAAGAAATTTAGTCAATGAGTGAATGGAAGGCAAAACGACTTAAACAAATAGAAAAAAGAAAAAATGAGAAAAATACTAAGTTAATACTAAGTTTTCAGCCCTTTTTAACGTCCCACTAGCAGCGAGGGCGTGCCTCCTGCCTACAATAAGAGGGGGATCAGGCCATAGTCCACCACGCTGGCCAAGTCACAACTCACAATTTTTTCCAATGACAATTAATGGTAATCATGTTAGAAATGTATCGCACATGAAAATATCAGAGGTGCCAGACCCGGATTTGAACCCGCAAAACTCGGTTATCCAAGAGAGTGCGTTATCACTGGGCTACCAATGACTGTCAAGTAAGTACATAATATTATGTGTATTGTATAATGTATATGTATCTACACTTTGACCTCGGGCTATGCTAACTAAAATACTAACGCATAAAAGTATGTCCGTACACGTCATGTCGTTACATTATACATACGTAGAGCCTCCTATTCAAGGTGACACACAAAAGCAATTATAATATAACACAAATGAACAGACAATTAACTGGGACAATAATCTTTAATCAATCTTTTAAATATTGTTCAGGATTAACTCGATTTGAATATCACTACTATTTACATAAGTATAGTATAATATAAGCACGTTAACTTATCAGAAATATGAGGCAGCGGCGTCGTCTGCGGCGGGTAAGTTTCGTGAGGGCGTATAATTACGCGAGCGAGTAAACATATAAAGGTAATCCGGGTCGCGGCGGCACAAAGTGATGCTCGTGAATAATTTAGCGACAGAGCACCTGCGGCGAGACCGCAGTTCGCAACTCGTTGCTCCTCTACCGACAGGGCTGCGTTCGCAGTTCCGATCGCTATATCATGTCTATGTAATATTCACTAGCTTACTGTTTCACAAATCACACTGCGCCTAAAGAGGTTGTATTGATCGTAATATTTGCCTTTTTATAACTTTTTAAGTTTACCGGTAAATATGGAATAGGTAGATAAGGTACACAGGCAATAATAATGACAATACACATTCTCCTCTCACCCCCTTATTAGATGACCGGGATAAAAACTATTCTATGTCTTTCCGGAGGGCTTAAACTATCTTCATGGTATTCAAATTTCATGTAAATTGGTTCCGCGGTTTTTCAGTTTATCCACTACAAGCAAACATACAATAATACAAAAATTTTCTCTTTAGAATAGTAAGTATGTTTATAATGGAATAGTAGTGTATTGTAGAGCGTAGTGTAGTAGTTTATTACAGTACTGTCAAGTGTTCTTTAAGATACAAACAATTTAATAATATGTTGGGTTTTATATTCAAAAAGAATACTTATAATATATTTTTTTGCTTATGTATGATATTGTCTTAAAATACTTTTAATTATTGTTTGTGGTACTTAAATATGTAGTTCAAATAACTGGCATCCCTAAGTTAAGACCGTTCTAATCAAAGTTGAGTACTTGAAAGCTTTGTAGTTGGTGCCCGACTTGCGACCGACATAGGATTCTATGAATATTCAATTATCCTTAATGTCATTCATTCAATGAAAAATATAAAGAATTTTAAAACAATAGTTTTTACAAACTAGAAAAATGAAGACTTGTTCTTGCAAACAATACTTATAATTTATATTCTTCGAATAAGAATATAAATAGAGATGAGATAGCAAATTATTACGATTTTCGCGTTATTTTCAAATATATGTTATTCGATATTTATTAGAGCATATTACCAATAGCAATAAATAAAGGCGACAAAGGCTGACAGTGTAACACAATATTGGGTACATGTAGGTGACGTAATGACAGATAGGATCGAGCAGTGGAAATTGAACCGCCCTGCCGCGCCAGCTAGTTTTATTTTACTCTATATTTCAGCGAATGTGCCCTGGACAAGACAACCTGCTGTGAGCGTGATGGATATACGAGCATACTGCGCCATTATAGTTCTGAAGGCTTCAATCTCATTATATTTTGCTATTGTGTAAATCAACGAAGTAGTCATGATACCTAGTACTTAGTAGGTACCTACCTACTCAAAGAAATCTAAAGTTCTAAGTTAAAATTATACCTGCTATGTCATAAACGGAATGAATGCCATCTGTCCTATTTATTATTATATTCTTAAAGAAGCATAGACAATAATTTAGTTATACTTCTACTTCTGGTAGATTATAGTACGAGTAATACATACTACATTGTATATGGTGTACCTACCCACATATATAGGCTCTGCGATTTATTGGACTCCGACATAACAAGGGTTTTTATGGAGAAAGAGCTGATAACATATTTAAATCAACATGACGAGATGTAATATTTTACAACCTATCCTAATAATTGTTGAACCCTGTACAATAAGATGTCGTTGACATTGTAATATCGGGAATATCTTAAAAATTAAAAACTCACCGTCTTTGTTCATATTAGCCTGGAAGCACTTAGCCAGTCTGCACGCGCGACACTGATTTCTGTGTGTCTTGTCGACAGGGCACCGCCCCTTCATCTCACCACCTGCTTTGCAGGTATACACGCGGTTCCGATGAATAGATCTTTTAAAGAAGCCTGAACAACCTGTAATAAATATAATTTATTACATACATTAAAAATAAAATAAAAATAATGTTTTTAAGTTTTCAAAACTAATTTTAAATTTAGCAGGTTAAAAAGAGTACTAAGATAATGCGAAACGAAAATAAACTAATTTTTCTCACCGTCGCAACTGTAGATGCCATAATGTTTCCCGGAGCTTCTGTCGCCACAAACATTGCACGGTATATCGAGCAGACGGTCTCCTGAACAAAGTATTGTAAGTATGTATTCTTTGAAAATGTTTAAATATCTAATATCTTTATTTCTAGTTTCTAAATACAAGTGAATAACCAACGCATCACTCGAATGCAAAACAGTAGCTGATAACTTGTGATTTCTGAGAGAAAACACATTTTATTGGAACAAAAAAAATCCATAGCCCGGCGGTACTACAACAGTGAAAACAGTTTTAAAATTAGACAGAGGTTATCTCTTACATTCAAACTCTACTGTAGATAATGCATTTGTTGAAAAATAATATCAATCTTACATACGATAAAAATTGTTTTCTCTGATGACTGTTGTTTACTTAAATGGACTCGTAAATGAGTTATGCTACTCGTAAGTATGACCAAGACAGTTGTGCGTATAATGTAAACAAAACATAGTTTTATTATGAAATATGTATATCAATTATTTTTTACCATTCAGATATAACGTATATCTTCAGTGTATTACATGACAAATCTCTCAAAACCAGTCATTTAATAGCTACTACCCACTAAGACTGAACAGGACTTTCATGTCGCTACATACACTTTTCATTCAGATATTTTCTCAAACAAAGTCCTCTCTAACAGTTCCTGACTCTAACGCATTCATACCTAATATTCTTTTGCTTATATGATTTCATTTATTCTTCATAATATGCCCATTGCCTATGCCAATAGTATTCAGTAACCAAAAGTGTAACTAAGTTCTACCAACAAAAAGTTGGTAAGCCACGAAATACGGTTTACTAATACTTGTTTATAATAGCAGCCGTTTATAAATTTTTCGTGACTACTTATTAAAATTTTGCTTAGAGCAAAATTATTTTAGACGTATCAAAACTTAAAGAAAAATAAATTTCAACAAGTACACACATAAGTAGGTACATATGTTTATGACAACATCTTTAAAACCATTATGAGATAGATAAAATATTTATTTGGACGGTGTTAATTTCAATGTTAATGCAATAAACTTCTTGTGTTTTCAATGATTAAGGTTACTAAATACCGTAGAATACTCCCTTGCCTAAAATAGATTAGTCAGATTACACCAATCTCGCTAATAACGTGGTGTTTTTGTTGCGTTTACAGAAACCTTCCCCTTCAGTTGCCCCTTTTCCTTAATGTTTAGATACAATAGATATCTTTCGTTACACCGTCTCGCTTTTCTCAAACTAAAAAAGCAAACACGAAATTTATTTTAAATAATCTATTTAAGCTCTGTATAAAACAAGGTAACACTAGGTTTAATTTGTATTAGTAGGTAGTTTGGTGGCGCTGTGTGTAATAATCTCCTAACATATTTATTTATTTATTAAAATTAAAATATCACCAATCAAAGTACAATTTCTTTCATGTGCTTATTTTTACGATCATTTTACTAACAATTATTTATTAAGCACAGAGTAAAATAGAGTTAGCTTACACGTATTAAATTAAATTTTAAATAGTAGTGATCATTTATAATAACAGTATCTAAATAAACGATTAAATAGAAACTCTATATAAGTGTATTATATAATATATTTGAACTTTATTATATAACTTAGCTAAAATATTAACAACGCGGTGTGATAGTGGACCCAGCTTAATGTCGTGAATCCCTTTCTCGGAGAGATCTTTTTTACAAAAATGGAATTAGACGACTTTACCGATCGTCTTTCAGGCCTCTAAGGAAAGCCGCTATAGATTAATTGTTCTCTTTAGTATATTTTGATCTTTTTAAATGGTAAATACCATAAACAGCTAAGGGGAAAATTTAAAAAATAAATGATTTATATACCTATACATATTACATACGTATGATAAAATTCTGTATAATAATATATCCTATTGAAATATTCATTATTATCGATAAATAGGCCGAATCTATATTTTATTGTCTTTTGAATTTACGTTCATTTAATACTGGACACATTTTGATGGCAGCTGGTTATCTTAGTCAACATATAGGATACTTTTTACTGTGGGAAAATATCACAGCTCTACACTCACCGTTAAAACTATCTAGATAAAAACATGGGCGGAGCGAGGGTGAGTCGCTAGTGTATTTATTAGTGTGGATTTAAACAACTTCTGATGATAACTTATTGTAGGCTTGAACAATTATATTGTTACGAAGTTATTTATAAAAGGGATTAAAAAAAGTATTTAAAACCTTTTAAGTGCCGGTATCGTCTTGACGACTTTATTAGGTAAGTACATCGGTAAACCAACAAAGCTGTTGACGTGATCATGACTAGTGATTTACCATCTCTTTGCTCAGGTGCAGTTAGTCTATAGAAATCACCAGGAAGTTTTTAAATTTAACTTAATGTAATAAGAAATTGTAAAATATTTTTCAGAATAAGATCCTTAGTTCAAGGAGTCCGTCCTGCATTTAAACTGACTTTTTTATCCTTTTAACTGTAGTGTACCTACCTATTATCTATTTTTGAGTACCTACTATACTCATATTTAGGTGCCAATTAAGATATAATTTTTAAATTTAAACAATTGTTATAATTACCTCAATTAGTATCAAACAAAAAGTTATAGCTTCTAGATAGCAAACATTTATTTATTTAAACTTTATTAAAACTTTATGTGAACAAACTTGCTTATAATACTTTTATTCACCAGATTTTAAGTACATCTTACTATCGGAATTCGGAATTCAACTGATCTCTCGACACACTTCCGGTACCGGTATCGAAAATTCAAAATTTCCTAGTAATTTTAAATCCTTTCTGAAATATTAAAATTTATAATAAACTGTTCTTGTCGTCTAACGGCCGGTTTCTAACTGTCAAAAGTAAAAAAACTGACATACGCTGTTTTAAAGTATGTTACAAACGTGCTGTTATGACGGTTTCACACTCTATTTTTTTATTAACCTATAAACATATATTACATAATGAAACAGAAAATATTTACATATATACTTACATTATACATACCGGTTGTATGCGCTAGTGCACCGATGCGTGAGGCCCTGTGCTGAGTGCACCGATCTCTACATAATGTGCGACAAAATGCGGCAGTCGTGTGAAATGCCACACTCTAATTCGCCGCAAACATATTATCGCTAATCTTTTGATTTTATGTACCTACTTTTGTCATATAACATAAAATATCCTCAAAATTATAATAAACAGCCAATAGACAAATATGGTAAGAGCATTTCAACAGTAATCTAAGTTTTCTTTTCTTTCCTAAAATTTTTAGATTTTATATATTACTAGCAATTCCCGCGAGTCCGCCCACGTTCTAATCACTATGAAAAATAGGGATTGGTGGTAGATAGATATAATACTAAAAAAATAAAACCCTTTCTGGAAATTAAAAAAAACTAGAGAGGGCCACCCTTATCATCTAGGGAAATAATACCAATATAACAAAAAAAAATGATACAGATCGTTCAAGCCGTTTCGGAGGAGTTCAATAACAAACACTGTGACAAAAGATTTTTATATATATTAGAAGATTAAACCGTGTGATGTTTTATAGTTGGTTTGTAACGGTTAGTTAAGATTTCTCAGAATTAAGATTTTTTTCCTACGGTAAAAAGTATCCTCTATATTGACCCATACAACAAACTATCATCATACCAAATTTCATCAAAATCTGTCCAATGATTGTGATCACTGGATCTTTGTGTGGAAAGACAGACAATTCTAATAAGTATAGATTCGGCCTCTGTATCGTTAATAATTAATGTTTCAATTAGATTTTCTAACGTCATTCTATTAGGTACATTCAATCAATACATGTTCAAAAAAAACTTGTATCTTTGTTTGCGTGTCCGTTTGTCTTATTTGAAATTAAAAGACTCTACCTCTACTCTTATAGTGTGTGAATTGTTTGTTTCTAGAAACTTTATTGCTAAATGTACTATGAATGTACATTCTTACATTTTTATTGTTTGTTTTGTATCACTGTTTGTTTCTCTATAAAATAAATAAAATTAAACGACATTAAATCCACTCGCAGATAGCTAATGTTATAAGGAATAAGTAAAGTCACTTTTATTTTAAAAAAAATATTTATTTTAACTAACGAAGCGAGTCGCTCTTCTTATTAAAATCTCGTGTCACAGTTTTTGTTATCGAACTCCTCCGAAACCGTTTGACCCATTTTCATGATTTTATTTTTATAATTGGTAGATCTGAGAATAGGTCGTAGACTAATTTTTATTCCCCTTGGTGATAAGGGCGGCCCTCTCCAGATTTTTTATTTTTATACCCAATTTTTATTTTTATGTTTTTATAATTTGGCATCATAAAATACTTATAACCCTTAATTTTGATCCTTCTACCGCCAATCCCTATTTTTTAATATCCATATAAAACCAACGACCCAAACGTTAAGTAAGTAATTTGATACGAATTATCTATATTCGTTAAAAACAAATGAAAAGAAGAAGAAGAAAAGTTGCATAAAAAACATAAACACCACCTTTTTAACTTATCCTTATTTACGTATGTTCTCTTCAATTTTCAGTTTTAGATTAGAAAGGTTTGATAAGAATACAGATTGAATAGCAGCAAAACTAAAGTAGAGGTTTAAGATTCCTCTAAAGTAAGGCTTACAAAAAGACTCTTTTTTACTAAACTATTTGTCCCCAGATTTCTGTAGAAATGGAAGTATTCACACCCCCGCACGAAAAACAGTCTTTTCTGCGATCAACTCAAGTGAAAAGATCGCAGAACTCAAGACTCAAGAGTCAAAGAACTCGATTCCTTACTCTGAACAAGATGTAGATGACGGTTATGAATTAGCAGATTTGGAAATGAATGTAAAGCGTATCCAACTTGCTTCGGAAGTCGAAGAAACATTCATTGATAGAAAGCCTGAGGATGCTACGGGGCTTATTTTAATATATAATTTTACTGAGACGTTGTAAGCTATATGTTTGCTAAAACATGCATCGTTTGTGTTGATTCGACGAAGTTTAGAATGTGGGACTTTGATGAGTGACTGCCTTTATTTAAGTAACGTTTGTTACAGGCATTTATATAGAGCGTGTTTTTTGGTTTAATTTATTACGGGCGAGAATGTAAGTACTATTATACATTGTATGTGTGTAATAGTCCACAATATGTAAATATAGTCAACGAGAGAGACGACTGAAAATTCTAATGATAGAACAACTAATTGTTTCATATAAAAAGATCGCTTAAAAAGATCATATTAAATTGATCGCAGTACTATTTGTCAAAAATAAACATGTACAATGAAAATTTTATATTAAGTACGCTCAGTTCTTAATTGATTGACGAGCCGATAATTAAAGTCAATATTAGATAATAAATTTTATTTTAAGCATAGGGTTTATAAAATAGGCAGAACGTTGATGCGATGCTGAATATAGTAAACACCGGTAAAACTTAAATTTTCAATAGATCATAACTGCTTCGACCACTTAATCTAGTTCTTTAATAGTCAAGTCAATATATAAAAAGTACGGTAAAATCTACACGACATTAAGCAATTTACTAGGATAAAAATAAGCTACGTATGTACTTGTCATCAGAAGTTCTAGCATTACTTTTGGGTACATAGGTAATACTTACATATTATAAATGTGATCTTAAAAAAGGGACATATACTATAAAATAAATACGAGGAATATAGGTAACATTGAGTGAAAATTATAAAATGCAAAAATCATAGTGCACCCGAGCGCGTTTCGCGTAAACAACTAAGAAGTGCTGTTAAATATTTATTGAACTTATAAAAATGTTGTGTTTATTATAATATTTATTATTAGTTAATTTGAAACACACTGTATTAAGTTTGAAGAAGCAGCTTGGCAAGGGAGCGTGAACTAACGAAGTTTCGGGTTCGTCCCTAAGTTACATTCGCTAGGACGAGGATTTGTTGCGTCTCAATGATCTTAGACGTTGTCTTTATGCAAACTACGTATTCAGTTCACACGAAGAACCTTTATATATGTAGATATCATCAATTTGTGAGCATTCGTGATTACTATTTAACAGAAGCAGATATGTATTATAAAGTATATTATGTTTTTTTAATTAATAATAAATAAAAAATAAAAATAATTAAAATAATTATGTGGTTATTTCATGCATCCTCTTGATTGTTCATATTTCAAAAGAAGGATATCTCACTCCCTTCTTTTTTCAAAATATTTCATATTATTATTTCATTTTTTTTGTGTTATAACACAAACAATAGGTACCCCAGAGTATATAATAATAACTAATGATAGATGATAGTATACTCGTACCTATGCACCAAAAAGCTTCCACAAAAAAAAATCATATAATGGTATAATAATAGATATTCTATGAGTATAATATGACGTTGAAAATGAAGGAACTTTAAATTGGAAATCACCTTTTCTAATATTAAGAAATTTTGGACAATATCTTTTTTTCAAAATTTTAACATTTTATTATTATTACACTTTATTATTTCAAAACTAATATTATTTATAACTAATTCTAAATATGATTAGTGTAATTTCTTTTATTAAAATTTATTATTTAGCATACGTTTGGTATCACACTCTACTTTTATATTACTTTTGCAAATAAAAGCTCCCACTGTTATTATTTTAAAAAAAACATGAGTAATTAGTTTTTTTTGTTAATTATTTAATTTGTTAATCTTTGCTCTAATATTTTCAACCCCATGGTACCTTTAATTTCTACTTTTTTAAGGTAGCGCAGTACGGTTTCTTAGAAGTATTATTAAAACGTCAAACTAAACCATTTCATTTTTTTTGTACATGCACATATGTATATTGTATATTATAAAAAATGTAGTATATAAGACAATGAATAGTAAATGAAATTAATAGTATACTTATAAGACAATGAAATAATGTAACTTACCTGTACCCATTCTACGGAAAGCCGTTGTCGGCAACCGTTGTTTTTCCCAAAACGCCGACAGTTCGCCGTTTGTATCACTTGGCTATACGCAATATTTTAACCACAATTTAGTTCAATGTTTCCACATGACTACTGTAATTTTTCATAAAAATCGAAAATTTTAAATTCTATTTTTAAATTAATGCTACCCTAAATCAAATCACTCCCGACCGTACAGATAAAGTCTACAGCTGTTGTAAACAGTAAACTTAAATCTGACCAGATGTAAAAATTTAAATGACTTTTCTTTATGACTTCGCCACTCAGCCGCGGCTTTCGACAGACTGGTCTGATAATTGTGATCTTTGAAGCCGCTGCGGAGATCGCGAGTCACATCATCCCCTGATTAGATCGAGTTCCACCCCCGACAGGGATGGGAAATAAACTGAGGGTGAGGTGCGAGCGGAACAGTCGCGATCTCATCTTGTGTCTCAGTCCGTAGGCTATATTGTCACTGTATCAGTGGCGGCGAATCTGTGTTACATGTAAACGATAGAGAGAATTATTTTAATAGAGTTTGAATATTTTGTTAAAGAAAAATGGAAATACTGATATACCACGTAATATAATATTATATTTGTATATCTATAGACTGTAATAGAAATAAGTAAGCACCAAAGATCAAAGTCAAAATTCGTTCATTATGTTTACAATTACTTAATTTTTGGGCTATTTTAATAACATTTTATTTATGGTGAAAATTATCTATATCTAATATGCATTAGAGAACTTATTAAGAGTTTTTAAAACGCTTTTCAATTAGTTCAGTAATAAATGTAGCTTTTCCCAAAACTACTTAGAAATAAATATGAAAAAATTCTTTAGATATCGCCAGGACAGTAAACATTAAAATGTCAAGTAAGATCAGGGGTGAGAAGGGAGCTTTAATTGACTGGGCGGTGTCGACGACCAATCCGCAACCGCCTTTTATATCGGGGGCGGCGCGAACGGCTTTTGAATTGAAATAGAGCTACGAAGCGAAAATGCCACGTGCGACATAGACTTACGGCTTATTACACAAGCTATGGATGCCACCGCAAGATCATTTGGAAAATTTATCCGACTAACACCCGTCTGACCGTTCTGTCGGATAGGTGACCTTGTTTACATTACCAGTAATAGGTGCCTAATCGATTTATAGTTTTGACCTGGGCCTATAGCCAACCGGCATTCGTTATGAAGCGATTCGATTTCTACAATCGTCATCGCTTAAACGCAGCGTATGCATTTTGAACTTTAAATCACTAATAATTGAAATGAATGTACATTGTCTAGCATCATCTATTCGTTGACAACAGATCACGTGACATATCTAAGTCATAAGTCAAACCCATACATTTTGGACTTTTCTACTATCGCTTTCGCTAATCGATTGTTACTTTGTCTAGGCCCTCTGTTTTGGAAGCTTCTTCACTGCACTTGTCTTCTACGTGTTCACACTCAAATTTCATCGCATTATTTTACTAAGAAATTATTTTCATAATATTTTTATAGACAAAAATATATACTCGTATTATGAGTTTCATATACGAGTACGTAATATTATCTACTTCGTACCGCCCGGTATTTACCTATTGGCCAATTTATTGTTATATATAAAGTAAAATAGTAAAATATAAAGTTTTCTTAACTTTTCAAATTTTTCGCGCTACTGTCTTACATCTTTTATAAGAACCTCTCCTGATAATACCATACACACCAAAAAAAGAATTAGCGAAATCGATCCAACAGCCTACGCGTGATGCCGTGACCAAGGGAAATAGGGATTAATTTTTGTATATATACACGTATATATATTACCAACGACTTACCCGCGTTTCGCTCGAGTCGTCCTAAGCACATTACTTCTTTATTTACAGCGGTCTGCGAGTATCTTGGGATAGACTAATGCTATTACAAATGTTTCATAAATTATTTATGGGCCTTATATCAGAATTTCTGAAGGTGTAGCCAGTTCACTCGGTAGACTGGAACGTAACGTATCCACACAAAGAGACAAACAAACAAAACTTTTAATAACTATTGTTTTAGGTTCTATTTTATGTAGGTACTTACACAATACGTTACAGTCACTGTTTTTAAAAATTATTTCATAAATTATAGATTCGACCTTTGTATAGATAATAATGACTTTTTCACCAGATTAAGTGAAATTTTATAATACGTACAGATTCTTATGCATATCCTGATTATCCTTTACATATTAATTATTATGTGTGTGTGTTATAAGTAAGACACATTTTATATATGAAGTAGACACATATTATATTCTATAAGATATATTGAAATAGTCTCTACAATAAAAAAACATCGGTTTTATGAATTGTCTTCCCAAAAAGTAAGTATGTTCTCTTGTTTCGGAGCGTACTTTTGTACGGGACACTTTCCGATTTTTCCGAAATCTTCCTGTATGATACTTATGTAAATTTCTCTATACCTACTTAAGTAAATGTTTTAAGTATTTATAATACCATCAAACTTATTAACGATTATCCGAAATAGTTAAAAAAAAAATCTGATGCTAATATACGGTTTTACCCTCTTAATATATGCCTAGTTATTCTAATATAATCACACAAGCGTTTATGTAACAAAGACCAACGCGTGACCGAAGGATACTTTATGCAATTTTCAAAAATAGTCCTTGAGGATAAAAAAACAGCGCGGCGCAGTGGCATTATAAGCACAAATAAATAATTCTCGAACAGTGTGAATTGTATGATTTAATATTTAATAAGATTTTGCACTTTTATATTTAGATGATACTTATTTATACTAATCCATACTTCTATACTTAATATTATAAAGAGGAAAGATTTGTATTTTTGTATGTAACGAATAAACTTAAAAACTACTGGACCGATTTTAATGAAATTTACATGAAGTAAACATGTAGTCTAGAGCCTGAGAAAGGATATAGGCTACTTTTTAAGGCGAAAAAGGGGCTGTAAAGGGTTCAAATAGGAGATGAAAATTTGTATGGAAATTACGCCATTGTTAAAGCTAGAAGCTTGGAACTTATATTTTAGGCTTTTAAATATATATAAATATATAGTATACAGTATATATAATATTGATTATATGGTAAGACTTTCAAAGTTTGTAAAAAAATTAGTAAAAAGGGGGCACCTAAAGCTAACCGGAGCGAAGCGAGTGTGTGATCTCTAGTATGAAATATAGGTACCTTTATAATAAAAAACATTGAAAAAGTCAAGGTAGACAAGTTATTACGAATATAGGAACTCCATAAACTTTGATTTTTAATTATAAAATATAAGTGTAAAAAATAGCAATAACTTGCTGCGAGTATTATAAAACAGATTTATTATTTGTTTCATATTATGGGAATGGGAAATTCTCACGGTTACATGTATTTAATTAAAAAACGTGTGTTTTTAAAATAACACTCAAAAACTTTAAATCTGTAACTCATTATTCCTACGATTGTTCATTTTGAAAAAATAACATATGTAGGACAAATACGGGGTGTATTCTCCATAGATGGGGTGCAGGGCACGGGCGTGATAAGCACTTGAACACTTCAAATAATGTGCGCGTGACCGAGCCAACGTCGGCCTGAGCCCGCTTAATCTCTATTTGTCGACTGAATAGAACAACTTCTGATGAGTGTTTAATAAGTCTTCCAATTCTTTGTTTATTATTGTAAAAGATTACTTTGTTCAATCACTAATATTTCATGAAGTATACACTTCTAGGTATATTATAATTAGTATACAGCAATTAAAATATAACGTCTTCATTTTCCTTACTAATTAAATAAAAACTAGATACGTTAAACTGTATTCGAATGATATGAAACAAATAAATTATACTAAATGGTTCATTAGTAATCCTTTCACAGGAAATTACGCTGAGAGTGCGACTCAAAGGTTTGAATGTATTCCTTTACGTATAAAGCTACGCTCTACTAACATTGAGCTCAAGACATCGTTAGTATGATTAGGATCCACGAAAATGAATGTATCTTTGGAGAAGAAAAAAGTGTATATACATACACATATTTTTACAGTTCGTTTAACTACATATTAGTATTATAAATGAAACTTCCTTTTTTTGGGCGAGACGGGTCTCGCCCGTGACCATTATTGCTGTAAAGCATTCGAAAAGTCGGGAACTAAAAATCAAAATAAATCCGCTAGAAAATCTGAAAAGGTAGTTTCATTTATAATGTCGAAATTTCGTAAACCTAAAAAAGTATTACAAATTAGTAATGAAAATTAGAACTTAATTAAAATATATCATTTCATGAAAATCTGTAGAGTTAGATATATAACTTTATTAAGGCGCAGATAAACGACTTTTAATGATTTTATATTGAACATCACGTCTAAACTTCTAGTCTTATTTCTTTGAAAAAAATACTTATATGTTATACTAGACAATTTTATTCATAATTTGATATGTGAAAATGTGAAATTATATTTTACTAACATAGTGTAATTAATTTGTAAAGTAATGTCTAACGCGGACAAAAAAACGACAATCACGCAAAAACTATGGGGTATATTTACATGAAACTTTAATCATATAAAAGACAATTTCATGACCCATATTTTAGTATACGGTTTTTATTTTTATTGTGTTTGATAAATCAAGGTGGGATGTTTTTTTCGAATAATCTTGGTGCGCGTTGAAGCGGGCGACGGGCTGCAATGTATGCTCAAGGTCGCGGGCAGTTAATGTCGCCTTAATATACATTTCTCAGCCTTTACTATATTCGTTACGTTTGTACTTATATCGAAATATAGAAGCAAATGATAAAATGTCTAAAACAAGTTTGTTAAATAAAAAAGACAATTATAAGTTTTGACAATTAGTCATGTTTTTGAATATTTCCCGCCAACCATTCTTGTGAAAAAATCAGAACGAATGTTCAAGGATATACCGCATCCAACTTCTAAATAGTAGGTAAGTGTGGGCGCTTTTACCGGTGTGATGATACACACCTGCACCAGTGACAAATGAGTACAACGGGAAAAATCGCGCACTTGCCGTATTTGGCTGAATTAATTCATCTCGCGGTGTCTCTTAAAGCGTCATTCTTTAAAATAGATACACTAATGTCTTAGAAGTGTCGGTTTATTTTATTTTAAAAGAAATATTACATACGGATTCTGAGAAATTATGTATAAAGACAAAATTAACACGAACTAAAAAGATATTCAAATAATTTAGTTGTTTTAATTTTTAGGGTTCCGTACCTCAAAAAGAAAAAACGGAACCCTTATAGGATTGCTTTGTTGTTCGTCTGTCTGTTTGTCAAGACCCTTTTTCTCAAGTACGCGTGGAGGTGTCAAGCTAAAATTTGTATCAAATACTCAGGTCTACTGTCCCTTGGAGCTGTGAAAAAATCAAACTTCTAAGCCAACTCAGAATCTTAAAATTTGGTACGAAACAACGTCTTATAGCACAGATAAAAGAAAAATTGCGGAAAGCATAAATTTTTTGTAATATCATACAATATTTTTTTTTTATAATTTTAAAATTACTACCCCTTTCCTCAAGAATGCGTAGAGAAATTAAATTGAAATTCATATCAAATACTCAAGTCTATAATACCTTTAAGCTGTAATAAAATCAAACTTCTATGTCAACGCAATCACAGAAACAGCAATTTAAGCCCATATTTTGAAACTCGTAACTACTCACAAGGGAATCAAAACCTAAAGGATATTTCGAGTCGACCTAGAATCTTGAAATTTGGCATGAAGCAACGTTAGAAAGCACACATAAAGGAAAAATTTCAAAAAGTAAAAAAAAGTTGAAAATGGAAAGGTGTCCCCATACATACATAAGTAGTTGACTGAAGCTGTATGGGCGCTCACACAATTAACAGAACTAACTTGTTGTTATAGATAATGGTACGGAACCCATCGTGCGCGAGTCCGACCCGAACTTGGCAGATTTTTTTATTTAGAATGCCTTGTATCATCTATATTCCTTTGGGTAAAATACTGAAATCCTACATTATGATTCCTATTAAAATTATTAATTTTCTACATAATTCTATTTTTCATAGCCCATGATTCACCCATAAAAATAAGTATTTTTAGTCGTCGTCGTTTACCTTTTAGTTTTGTTGAACTTATTAAAAATTCTTGATTAAGCAAAATGTCCCCACAACAAATATCCATATCCTCTACATATCAAAATTATACACACAGACACAACAAAATGTGGCCTGTCTAAATATTACTACGCCGTAGCTCAATCGTAGCAGGCACTTAGCTGGTAGCCCGCGGCACTCTGATTTATGTCCCTGCGACATTCAGCCGTGACAATTTATTTCAATTAACGCTACTGCGAGTACGCCCCCAGCGCTCCATTATGCATCTACCAAGATTTATTAAAAGATTATTTACAAATTGACATATCATCCACTGTTATTTCTTTATAAGGTACTCGTAGTTTTAAGTAAGTAAAAATTTGTAATTCTAAAATAATTACATAATATTATGACAATAAATTAATTAATCAATTAATCATGAATTTAATACAAAACTCTGCATAATTCTATCACTAGGTACCAAAAACTTATGTAAATTTTCACCTCATACTCTTCTCTCATTTATTAATAATATTTTTCTTGAATTGCTAGAAATTATGTAGATTTAACCTATTTAAATCCTTCATTGAGTGTATCCTCTATACATAAAGTATTAGATCACCCTTGCATTACGCTAATCCGTACCATTTTCGCAATAAACTCGTTTTTTTCTCAATTGAGCGCTAAACGGTTTACTCAACGAATCCCGATTATTCCGGAGCATTCATTTGTTCGTTAAAAGCGTGACTATTCTCAAATCCGTCGACGTCGGCAAACAAAGAGCGGTGGCTCGCGAAAAAGTCCTTTTAAAAATGTTGCGGCACGTACGGAAGAAAGGCTCCATTACTGCAAAGTGGGCGAGTGTTGAAACAAGAACTAAATCAACGCGAAAGTAAATACTGTGCTAAAATATATTTTTTATATATTCTGCAAAACGAAAAGGTATAAGTAATTGCTTTATTTTATGTTAAGGGGAATCATTAACAGTTTTCTGTTACAGAAATAAAGTAGGGGACCGGGGGGCTAGTAGTAACAATTTTTCGTTTGGCTATGGAAACCTAGTTTTTTGGTATATAGAAAGAGCAGCTTTTTTTAGAAAGATTATTATTATTCAACTATCAATTTCAAATATTTTTTTTATCAAACCTCTTACGAATTCTTTTAGAAAAGGCTTAGAAAAAAAGTGGCGAGTGTTACAACTTACCCCGGGATTGGGGCTAGTTGTAATAGGCTTGAGGCAAATTGTAACAATAGTAATTTCAAACCATTTTTATATTTTTTAAAGAATTTATTAGTATATTTAGTATTAGAAACCATAGACGCCTCAAAAGACATTTAGACTTTTATGACTTTATTTTTCTTATTTGAGTTTTCTTTGTATTCCTTTTGTAATTAATATTAATAAATAATCTTTGAACTCTGATATGCCTGAAAGAAGCACACAGCATTTCCTTTTACATTGAGTGCGGTTAGTCAATTTTTGTAATGGGGTTTTCGGGTAAGGACTGATCATGGTCTATGCAAATTAATAATTATTATAACAACTGATATTAAGATCAATGTTCTAGTTTTTCTTATGCAGATGGGGAAAAATCATTTTTTAAGACCTTAGGCTTAGGAATCGGCTCAAAGTCAGGACCTCCAGGTGAAGCCGGTGCAAATGAGGTATCTTAAAAAAGTCTTGAATGAACGATGTAGGCGTCCTCAGAGACATATGCTTCTTGACATACAGTTTTTCATGACGGAGGTAAGATTTTCGCTTCAATAATAACAGCGCACTGGTAAGCCAACCTCCTGACTTCCAAAGGAATCAAACCAAAGTAGATTTTAGAGCAAGTAAGAAAGTACTTTATTAATTAAGCTTCTTCTTACTCTTTAAAAGTCAATGTGGGTTTTACATAGCCGATTGATAGAGTTACTCTTGTTTGTTTTTTCTCATATCTATATAGCGACACATGACACAAGACAAAATATTTTGCGGCATTTCGGAAACTGCTTTTACTTTTCAAGACTTCAACAGATACCAATCGTACACGTCCTGGCTTTGGGAAGCACGTTAATTTTTGCTTTTTTATTAGTGTCTTATTCAGAAATAGATAAAATCAATAAAGTTCAACAAATAATATTAAAAACATGGAGAAAATAAGAATACAGAAGAAATTCAAGCATGCCCCACGTAATTTCATAATAATAATAAATCAAAAAGGGGTAAATTGTAACTTGTTAGAACTTGCCCCATGAAAATGTTACAACATACCCCACTGCGAGGTTTTTTGAAACAACTGCTATAAAAAATATATCGCTTGTTTGATGTAAAATTACTGTCACCATAACAGAAGTAGACAAATGCTAAATGTACTTAAATAAATCAACAACTGCTTAACAATTTGAAATCAACAAAAATCAATTTTGAATAAACAAAAAAAAAGACCATTACGTGGCCTTATTGGAGCGCCTGCACACCAGAGCCTCCTGCATTATCCTGCGGGATACTGATCGCGCTGTTACAAATATCCCCCCGCTCCCGTACTATATTTAAATGTACCTAGTAACCATAGTTCAAAAATGTCGCAACATGACGTTACTTGAATCGATTTGTTTTTAAAGTTGAGTTTTTTTAACAAAAGATAGATCTTAAAAGTACAGGTATAATTGCTTTAAAAATATTCTAACTGTTGAGAAAGTTAATAATGAGCCGTTAAATCTAATTAGCGCAATTTGATTGACTATTGAAATTTGAAATATAAGCATTCAAATGATGGATTTGTATCAACAAACCATCCCTAGCCAGGCTTTACATGCTCATGAACCAAATGTATAAGTAGTTTAAGTGTGTAGGTATGTGCTTAGAGTGTATAACTAAAGTTACTAAGCAAAAATAGTATTCCCTTCTCTTAAAGCTTCAGTGCTGTAAATCAGCATACGCATGTTTTAGTGGATAAATTTAAAAATTGACAATAAATTCTGCCACGTATACATACAGACACTTTCCGTCTACGGGTACTTATTTCAGACACAAGCCAAACTTGATTCTTATCATGATACATATTTAAGGAACATTCTTATGAATACTAATAATATTTTTGTCAGCAGCCAGAGTAATCGGATGTACCAGAAATTCCTTCAGACACACTAAGGTCCATTATAAATATAATTACACTTATTAAATATGAAATAAACCAATATATATTTTTCTCATACTGCATTTTATTGTTATTTTTAATGAAAATAAAATTACTAATTTTACTAAAGTTAAATTTAATATTTATCTAACCTATTATTATTATATTTAGATATTATTATTCTCTAGAACTCTACCAAAACAAACCTATACTTTTATTCTGAAAGGTTAGCCAGTCGCTTGATGAGCGAGACGTAAACGTTGATACCTTCAAGAAACACGTCTAGTGAGATATATTCATCAACGTCGTGCATTTTAGAAATCATGTTCCTTCTGGTAGAAAATCCGATAGCTGGGATGCCTTTCCCTCTAATAATTACCATGTCAGAAGTAGCTGGGCATACTATTGGTCTCAAGGTGATATTTCTGAAAATAGAACATTCATGTTAAATACATTGTTATATGTCTGCCTCGGTGGTGTAGTGGCTAGCATGTACGGTCACACGTTTAGTTATTAAGCTTCCTGTTTCGTAAGCCTCCGTAACAGCCCGGAGTTGGGAAGTTGGCGGTGTTTCACCCCCGTGCCTCGGAGAGCACGTAAAGCCGTCGGTCCTGCGCCTTAACTCTCACTGGTCGTGTCGAGCAGTCGTCCCATCGGAATATGAGAGTGATAAGGAATAGTGCTTGCGCATACACTTGTGCATTATATTATCTCCCACGCCGTTGGATAATCTCAATGAGATTGGCCGCAATCGGTCGGGAGGACATCATATAATTTAAATTTGTAATTGTTCTATTAATTATCTGACGTCGAGCGCGAGAGTGTACCTTGTAGGTTGCTCCAGGTACTTACTTCTCTGATAGCAAAATAGACCGTTGGAGCTAATTGTAAAAGGCTATCTCACCAACAGGCAAATTTCATAAGACCACAGTTTTACATTAACTGCATTTGTTAGGAGGTGGTTGAGATAAGTCATGCCGATATAAGTTACTTTTGAAACATTTCTTGGAGTCCTAGTAAGACGTAACATAATTTTAAAAATGAGAAACTTTAAATACATTACGGGAGTTTTTTGTTTTTTCAAAAATGTTTTAAATTATTTTTATTTAACACAAATTATTTTTTGCAAGGGGAGTAAAACTGTATAACTCTCCTGGCGCCCATTTTTTATAATGGTCTAAGATCCGAGCTTACATCGACCTTCACCGAGCTGATAATAGAATAAAACTTATTTTATAATAAATTTAGTATATTAGATAATATAATAAAAATGGGTTGGCTAAAAAAATCCTGGACAGAATATTTTTAATTATTTTTTAAAAAATGATTTTTCATTGAATGTTGCAACATCAAGATAATAAGAAAATTTTATACTGACTTGAAAGTAAAAAACATATAGAACATGCCGACGTTGGGTTGGCTATTATTTACGTGGACGAACTACTGGGTTGGCAAGTATAAACAGGTATGTCGTACCAGTTACTTTCACATGATTGGATAATAGAAAAAAAATTATATCAACATAAGCGTTGTTTTATGGCGAACACGTTGATATAGAGTTGTCTACAAAAAATTCGGTCCTAATAGAGGTTTGCGAATTTTAAAAATTTAAATTTCAACGCGTGGAAATGAGTGACAGAGAGATCCGAGGTAAGTGTTATGTGCAATAATAAAGGACCCAACACTGCAGTCGTGTCTGATGGGACCCTGAATATATAGGCCAGTCATTAAAGCCAAAACCCGAAAGTAATTAGTAACTTGATGAAATTGTAGGGGGTTTTTAAAGAAGGTGAAATAACTTACCGTGTGATTTTGCAGCGTTCTGGGGTGTACGGAAAGGGTTGAAAAGGGGTGAAAAGGGTTTTTTGTTAATAACATTGCCAAAAAAATTAGTAACACGCTGCAAATTTATAATAAGGTTGTTCTTACCGTTTTGTAACGTTTATTAAATTTGCAGCGTTTTGCAACAAACGGAACATTGTTGATTACTATATGAACAAAAATTTCTAAGAAGTAGTAGTATTAGTAGTTTCTAGTTTTTTCTTCTTTTTTAAACTCTGATTGAGAATTTTCTTCAAGAAAATATGAAAATAGTAAATTATGAAAAAATTTTATCCACGAAAAGTATTATTAACATATTTTATTTATTGTTCCATAGTATTGTTACTGTAAGATATTAATTATGCAAAGTTGAAAAATGTTTCAAATAGGTGCTGACAACATTTTCTTTAGATTGCAACTCTTCACTAACGTTTTTACCATTGATACTAAATGAAATATTTGTTTATATAGTAATTAACAATGTTCCGTATGTTGCAAAACGCTGCAAAAATAAACGTTTGAAAACGGTAAGAACGACGTCATTATAAATTAACACCGAGTTACTATTTTTTTTTACCCCTGTTATTAACAAATTTCATTTTTTTTTAATAATAAACAATGTTCCGTACGTTGCAAAACGCTGCAAATTTAATACACGTTACAAAACGGTAAGAACAACCTTATTATAAATTTGCAGCGTGTTACTAATTTTTTTGGCAATGTTATTAACAAAAAACCCTTTTCAACCCTTTCCGTACACCCCAGAACGCTGCAAAATCACACGGTAAGTTATTTCACCTTCTTTAAAAACCCCCTACAATTTCATCAAGTTACTAATTACTTTCGGGTTTTGGCTTTAATGACTGGCCTAAAGAAAGTGCACACATGTACGTAAACTTACGTGTACGTAAACTATGGACTTGGAGGGTAGAGGTACCTCTACTACTCTCCATATAGTAAGCAGTGTTATTTTTTTATCTAAATAACTTTGTAATGTATATGGCCTTCTCATGAATAAAATAAATAAATGTAACCCGTATAAAATTCAAACTGTGTTTAGCTAATGAATATATTTTGACGACACGTTTGGCTCCGTTGGTAGTGACCCTACTTTCTGCGCCAGCGGTCGCGAGTTCGCGAATGTTTGTACTGCAGTCATGGATGTTAATATTTATAATATGTATGTATTTAGAATGTATATGTGTAGTATATCAACTATCTGGTATCCGTAACACAAGCACGTAACGTAGCTGTAAGTAACTGTTTTAGGAAATAAATACAATCAAGAATTTATTTTTTTTCTTAAAGAGTATTCTGTAAGTACATAATACTGATTCTTTCAATTATTATCAAATAGAATTCGAAATAGCACAATTTTAACGTTCGTTGAATTTGTTTCTATCAAAGAAATAATATGAAAAATGTTTTTTCTGAAGGACCTCTCCTGTTTTTTTTTTGTTTTTCAGTTTCTACCTTCTTATTTTTTAAGTTTCTACTTTACAATTACACTACTACAACTACAGTTTCTACTTTATTATTTTTAAAAATTTTCCCGAAGAAAATTAGACAAAAAAATATTATTGATGTAAATAAAGCTTTTCATAACAATGAAATTTCAAACATTAACAATATATAAAAAATTGCTGCTAGAAACATGTTAATATTTCAATAGCTGACGAAGACACAGAATGTCTAGATTTTAGTGTCCGTTCTAGTAAAACGGTTACTGAGGGTTAAGAAAGTAATACTGATGCAATAATAAAGATGTAAATTTTTTTTATATTTTTGTATTATATGTATATTAGATTGTTATGTACTTCATTAATTATTTTTTTTGCAATTCAAATGTCAGTTGCTCCAAAATAACGCGTACTGCTTACCATATGGAGGGTAGTAGAGGTACCTCTACCCTCCATAGTTTACGTACATGTGTGCACTTTCTTATATTCAGGGTCCCATCAGACACGACTGCAGTGTTGGGTCCTTTATTATTGCACATAACACTTACCTCGGATCTCTCTGTCACTCATTTCCACGCGTTGAAATTTAAATCTTTAAAATTCGCAAACCTCTATTAGGACCGAATTTTTTGTAGACAACTCTATATCAACGTGTTCGCCATAAAACAACGCTTATGTTGATATAATTTTTTTATATTATCCAATCATGTGAAAGTAACTGGTACGACATACCTGTTTATACTTGCCAACCCAGTAGTTCGTCCACGTAAATAATAGCCAACCCAACGTCGGCATGTTCTATATGTTTTTTACTTTCAAGTCAGTATAAAATTTTCTTATTATCTTGATGTTGCAACATTCAATGAAAAATCATTTTTTAAAAAATAATTAAATTAGCCAACCCATTTTTATTATATTATCTAATATACTAAATTTATTATAAAATAAGTTTTATTCTATTATCAGCTCGGTGAAGGTCGATGTAGGCTCGGATCTCCTACTATAAAGTCCAGTCTACTATATCCGTTATACTTACAAACTTTTCAAAGTGTCCGACATCGCTACCCAATATGGATTTGAATCATCGACTGCGGTAGCTGCAGAATATTCGACTCGCCTTATGTACTGTATTGTAGAGTTGGTGCCCAATTTCGATAACCAACCGTCCAACTAATAAATAAAGGAAGATTATTGCTGTTGCCATTAAATTTTAGTTTTATTGTAAGTAATTATTGATCTTTAAAAAATCATCATATTATATAGGCAGTGTTAGCCTAGTGGTAACGTGCTCGCTTCGGTAACCGAGTGAAGTGGGTTAAAATCCAGGTCTGGCAACTGTAATATTTTCTTGTGCGAATCATTTTCAACGTTATTATCAGTTCTCTTATGTTGAAGGAAAACATCGTAAGGACTGTCGCATCGGATGTCTGAGGACCTGATCCTCCTCGTACTGATGGGAGTCCCTCGCTCAGTGACGGAACATTAAAAAGGGTTGATACATATTATATTATTCTACACAAAAAGGTTAAAATATTATATTGAAAAAAAACACGCTCACCATTGACTGAAAATCATTCACATTCGTGGACGTAGATAGTCTCATGTCTATCATGACAGATATTTGAGTAGGAATAACATTGACAGCGGTTCCACTCTAAAGAATCGTTAATAAAATCAAGTTCATTTTATATTTCCGAAAATTTTTATATGAACAATGATTTATCAATTTTATATACCTTAATAATATTTATATTTGTAGTAGTATAAGATCCACTATCTAAAGGATCGCTTGCTCTTGCAATATTCATTTGTTGGTTTCTATACTCCATGACCAAGTTGATTAGAGTTTGAAGCTAAATAAAATAAAGAAATCATAAACAACATTTAATATGGTTGAATATTTACTTAATCTTCAAGGTCAAGGTTTAGAATAATATAACTCTCAATAATTGGCGAAGTAATCTGTGCTCAACTGGCACGCTGAAGACGCACAAGAGAATTGAATTGAACTCTCAATAATCAAAAAAAAACTAATCGTGTGTGTCAGACCAAAAGAATAATATAAGAGTAAAAAATAGACAGTAATAAATTTATTAGATTAATACTTACTTTTTCTGTAGCACTTCCATCATGTGCTGTTGCTCCATGACCACCCCTTCCTCGAATGTCAAACTCTACTTCTAAAATGCAAGGAATAATATCGAAATTATTAATTTTATCACAATACTACTCATAGTTCTTACATGCTAATGCTAAAATCTCACGCGAAAAAAATTTCTTACAATTTGCGAATCATTGAAATAAATAAATAAATATTTCTGTATGTAATTTGGAACCTACACGAAATAAATAAATATACTGTGGTGTTATTTATATGAAATTGATGTTATACTTATTGAATTTTAAGTATAAGATAATTTAAATGTTAAAGAAACAAAAAATCGTCGTCAGCTGATTGTTTGTGGGCGTAAAGATCGTCAGTTTATGTTCCAAAGATACTATGCAACGCTCGAATGCGTTGAGCGCGCGACATGTTTATCACGACGACTGACGGTGTTTTCCCCGTCCAAAGTGCAGCTGACAATTTTCTTTATTATTTTAAAAGTATAAAAATTGAGATATATAAATTTCATAAGGTATAAAATAAATTCTCATTTAAAATTTGTCAAATTTTAAATAAGGTTTATGCACGTGACTGACATTGAACCCCCCCTACAGCTGACGATAATTTTTTGAAAAAATATGATTAAAACAATAATTTAATACAGTTTCGCTTGGTATAAAAATCATCGGAGCAGTTTTTTTTCAATGACTTTGTCATGCTGTCTCCTTTAGGCCTCCACCACTAGTGCGACAGCCGACAACTGACGCTCAGTCTACTGATTTCCGAACATAAACAACTGTTTGAAGTAAAATTCATTCGGTATAAAATTCCTAAAAAAATTGCAACGCTACCTCCCGGAATAAAATGTTACTTTCAGGTTTAAGATCATTTATTTCTCAAGAAGAATAAGTATTACTTTGTGATGATTGATCTCTTTATTAAATTATTTATTTATTTATACTTACGCCACGGTCTCTTGTCCACATATGTAGCATACATCACATTGCTTGATGATGTCAAGCCCTCATCTAATACAAATCCAATATTCAATGATTTAAATTCTTTCGTTTCTACAAACGGTACCATACCTCTAAATCCACCAATTTCTTCATCTGTAAGATATTTAAAACAAACTGTAAAAATTATTATTTTTATAATAAGTCGTATTGTACCTTGTACCTACTTATTTAAACCACACAGATTCACCTGGCATAATAGTGAAATGCACAGTTCTCTCTAAAGTATCATTACTATGAATTATTTTTCGAATAGCTTCAATGTATTGAATAGATATACTCTTCGTATCTTGTGTTCCCCGACCATACATATCTCCATTATTATCTATATATCCCGCAAAAGGTGAATAAGTCCATTGCCCCTGTAATTATAGTTTAGATACATTATAATTACAAATCAGTAAGCTTAACGTCGTTACGTAATATAACTTTGATAGAGGAATATCTAGTTGTAACAAAATATCATTAGCTTTGAGTTCCATCTACGTTTGCTTATTTATATTAAACATAAAAATATTTTGTTTACATCATTAACAGGGACGACATCAGAGTGCGAGTTAAACATTATACTCGGTAAGTTTGGTCGTCTTCCTTTCAGCGTGAGCACACATATTGGCAGCCCTGCTGGTTCATATACAGAAAAATGTAAGTTTAATTCAGCTGCTTGACGCTTCCAGAACTCCACCACCAAGTCTGTAGAGTTGGTATATAATAAACTCTTAAGATTGTAGAAACAGAACTGCATACATATTATGTAAGCCTACTTGAAAATAATTTAATATTTTTAATTTATTAAGATGATTAATAATAATTCTTTAGTGCAATGTTATGTATTTTAAATACCTACTACATAACTTATTATAACAAAAACAATTAAATCTCTGTAGCCCAGCGGTAACGCGCTCGCTTGGATATCCGAGTGATGCGGGTTTAAATCTGGGTCTCGCACCTCTGATATTTTCATGTACGGATCATTTTCTATCACGATTACCACTTATCTGACGGTGAAGAAAAAAATCGTTAGGAAACCTGCATGTATGAGAGAAACTAGCAAGTTTTCGAAAGTTATGTGGAGTCTGCCAACACGCACTAGGCCAGCGCAGTGGACTATGGCCTGAGCCTCGTACAGAGGGAGGCCCGTGCCCACCAGTGGGACGTTAAAAGGGCTGAAGGTGATTGTATATTTTACTACATTACATAAACAATTTTATAATTAGCATGATTTATGTTTAACATTATTTCAGCCTAATATTATTTAGCACTATAACACTTAGTCCCTACAGATAAATAAAATTGAAGTGCCTATTTGTAATGTCAAAATAGCTTTTTAGGTACTAACGGAATAATATACAGTATCAAGACAAACACATTTGTTTGTCTGTCTTTTATTCGCATAATTTCATAACGTCAACAATGATATTACAAAATTTTTATTGCAGGTATCAACATACACTTAATGTTGATACCTTCACCTATCTTTCACCTATCATCACAGTTTATACCAAATTTCATTGTAATATGTCCTATGGTTTTTTCGTGATACGTTCACAGACAGACAAACAGAGGGATATAATAAAAACTATAGATTCGGCTTCTGTGTCGGTTATAATGACAATTTCAATAAGATTTTTCAAAAAATGTTTTTGATATCGATTCGATTAAGTTAGAATTTTATTATATGTTGGTGTAGATGAACCTATTACGAGTACATAAACACAATGTGTATGTGTGTAGTTTGCCAGCAAAGTGATAATAACAAATATGTTTAGCAATATTATTAATAATGAAATAGTTAATATCAATGTTTCTATAAAGTACTTAATCATATTTATAGTAAGACTAATAATATTTATCCCATTTATGATAAACTATGAGCTAAAGTAACAAACTCTCAGAACTGGAGCAAGGATTTATCATTTCAAAATACCTACTGTTAAATTAATCTATACATATAATAATATTCTAACTTAGTCCAATCTATACATTGAATATTTTTTGGAAATTCTTATTGGAATAGTGACTATTATCGGTACAGAGGCCGAATCTATAGTTTTTAGAATTTTTGTCTGTCTGTCTGTGACCGCATTACGAGAAAACCTCTGGACATAATATGTTGTTTGATACGATCATAGCTGGTTATCCTGGCCACAGAACAGATTTAACTTATTCCTCGGGTCAACACTTCAGAATATTTCATAGTACACGAAAATGTCTCATTCAAGGTGTAACATAATAACTGGTTCCATCGAGTTGTCCTTAATTATTCGTAATTTACATCTTTATCGCTGGCTAAGTGTAAAATTTAAGTGAAATTGTCTTCTCCAATCTACACGACATTAGCGAAATAAAGTATACCCAACTAGCACACCTAGAACAACAAAAAGCAATCATTTTACTCCGGTATTCCTATACTATGTGTTAAAAGATCAATATTTTTATTAACCGACTTCCAAAAAGGAGGAGGTTATATGTTCCGATGTATGTATTTTTTTTTTTTTTATGTATGTTCACCGATTTCTCCGCCAACTGTGGGCCGATTTCAAAAATTTTTCTTTTGTTCGATAGGGTATAGTTCTGAGGGGGTCCCATTATCACAAAATCAGGATCTGATGATGGGATCCCAGGGAAATCCAGGGCAACTTTCAAAATTTATAGGCACCTATTATGTTTTTTATATATTTTCTAAAGCTGTTCAAGCATTTGCGTCTGAAAATCGTAATCTCATGTGATGAGCTGATGATGGAAGGTAGAATTCTTCAAATGTTATTGTTTATCTGTGTTCACCGATTTATGCGTCAATTGTGGGCCGATTTCAAAAATGTATTTTTTGTTTGGTAGGGTATACTTCTAAGATGTTCCCGTTGTCACCAAGTTAGGATCTGATAATGGGATTCTAGGGAAATCGATGGCAACTCTTAAATTTTATAGGCACTTAGTACATTTTTCATATATTTTCTAAAGTCTTTTAAGGATTTGCATCTGATAATTACCATCTCATGTGGATAAGCTGATGATGGAAGGTACAACTCCTCAACGGCTAGGAGTTGAAAGGAAATTCCTTTAAAATTATACATACATATAGACTGATAGTTGTGTTCTTCCAGGCTATTACGTTAATGTGATAATAGAAGGTAAATCTCATTAACCTCTAGGAGTTAGGTGGAATAATGGACGTGGTTTATTTAAACTATTTCGTATGGGGAATGTAAACATAAAGATGAGCTCGTAGTTTAGTTACAGCTACAGTAGTCGTAGATAGAGTACTCTTTGGACACCAACACCACCCCCCCCCCCCCTTTCGGTAGAGCCGATAATTAATTACTATTACGTACGTATGTAACGTAACGTAATAGGTATGCTCGTTGTTTAATATAAAGCTTAAACAGATTTTAAATTAGTGACATATAGTAAGTCACTATAATTAAATCAGCTAAATAAAAGGCACACTAAAAATGGAAAAATAAGTTATTTTTTAAAAAAAAATTAAACCGACTTCAAAAAATCTGCACTAAAAAGAGAAAAATCTAAACTAAAAAGTAGAAAATAATACTTTTAAGAACTTTGTTAATTTTGGAGTCGGTGCCAGCCAGGTATTTTGATTATGTTTACAAATTGATAGATTAATCGAATATGTATCTATTTACTTAGGGTTATTTTGCTTTGGCTGGCATCGACTCCAAAATTAACAAAGTTCTTAAAAGTATTATTTTCTACTTTTTAGTTTAGATTTTTCTCTTTTTAGTGCAGATTTTTTGAAGTCGGTTTAATTTTTTTTTTTCACGAAGGTACTCGAAAACGTCTCTATTTTGGAAAAAAATTCACAAATAAGGGTTAACGTTAAGTCACTTCTAATTTAACTTTCATCATCAGCCCTTTTTAACGTCCCACTGCTGGGCACGGGCCTCCCTCAGTAATAAAGTATAAATATAAATATATAAATCATATAGTATAGTCATATTTTTAGTTATTAATTATCGAACAGAGCATCTCAAGTAGGTAAATAGAGGACAAACGTAATTCATTCAACTAAAATAAATTTAACGAAAAAATTTAGAAAGCCTAATAAGTATAAGCAAAAACATTTGGTTAGGTACCTGTATTTTTCAGTCCTTGTGTATCTATTCGAATGTATTCCTGAAGTAATTTCACTGATGGATTGTGTTCATACTCTGATTTTGATACAGAGTAGCACGAGAAGGCCGAAGATATCGTTAAGATGTATAATATTGTATGAAACATTTTAAGTAACGGAAACATTTAAAGAACGTTATAACCGTCAGCGTTGTATGAGTTCCAACGTAAGTTTGATATAATACACGGTAGAGTAATCGCAAAACTGTAGTTCTGTAGCAAGATAGTGGAGTCGTCCGCTTCTATTGATAAATTAATTAACTGTCAATTAATTTATTGTAAAGTGTATGTAACATAACAAATAAAATATCTATATATATTTTACTAGCGAGACCCGCGGTTTTGCTTGCGCTAAAAATAAAAAAAAAATTGGCTTTTATGCTATTAAGTACTTTTAATGTACCTACCAACAATTGTTTCCCCATTTATTTTAGTTTAATTTAACCCCGCTTTTATGAAAACTACTCTATATAGAGCCAGTTAATGTGTATTCCTGAGAGAATTAAATATTTTCCTGTAGTAAGGAGTATTCAAAATATTGACCCTAGTAATAATCTATCACTACACAGAGTTTATTTAAAATCGGTTCAGTACTTTATGTGTGAACGCGCACATCAATTAGCTATGTTATTGTTTTTAATATGTAAATACATATAAAAACAGTTATTGCGACTTTACGTTAGTAGACAGACATACCTACTACACAAAACTGCAAACTTTCTGTAGACTTGTTAAGACCTACTCGTATAATTTTCTAGCACATATTTTTGAGGTACCTACGGAGGACTCCTTAGAACGAATTATTTTGCTTTCCAGTAGGAATGAAAGACTTTTTCTTCAATATAGGTATTTTAAATGTTGTCTCGTGTAATAACGTATCACTAGACAGAATTTAGTTCAAATTGGTTCAGTACTTTTTGCGTGAAACTAGCACATCAGTTCACAAAGTTACTGTTTTTGTATATAAATATAAAATATTTTTCTGCAATAAAGTCATTACCCGATTAATAAGTTATCACTACACAAAATTTAATTACAATCGGTCGAGTACTTTTTATATCAAACGTTTCAATTTTTCCGTTTGTATGTTACAAGCGGAAAAACAGACAAACAGACAACAATTTTAATAATTATTGTTTTGGCGTCTATATTCAATACACAAAACATTACTGTCATTGTTTTAAACAAGTCAGTGCAGTGTAATTAATTAAATAAATAAAAACCCAACTGCTTTTGCTTTTTTTTCTGTGTAATTTGGAAATGAAAAAATCCTAAAATATGTTTTTATAACGTATATATTATGTCGCTTAATATAGGTATATTATGTCTTTCTGATTCAAAATTTATACCCGGGGTCACTCACAATTATTACGAATCTAAGGATACCTTTGAAGCTAATCCATCGAGCCGTTTAGGCCGCAGAGCGTGCCAAACTATAATACATACTTACATACATACATATACACATACTCTCGAAAAAGAACCCTCCTTCTGGCGCAGTCGTAAATTTTTTTAAGTTACTATTTTATTATAAGGTATACTCATGGACAAACATTGAGTTATTATTACTAGAGTAGACGCCGCGAACAAAATCTGTTCGCCACAAGCGGCCGCCCGGGGCGCGGGGGAGGAGGCGACCACATCATAGATTGCAAGATTACTATGCAGAAGGGACACGGACACTTTGTTTATATTCTGCCTAATGAGCATACAACTAATTATTTTAATTACAATTACTTTTTAAGCTATTGCATAGATTCTATCGCGGGCTTTGAGCGCGGCGACCTCATTATTTAAACGTTATTGGTGTTAGGTAATAGGTTTTTTCGTTACGGAAATTCTTGATTCGGTCGCCGCGCTCAAAGCCCGCGATAGAAGCTATGCAATAGTTTAATAAAAAAGTATATATATAATAATATAAAATGTTTTATCTGATAGGGAACTACAAAATAATTTCATTATCTGTATTAATTAACATAGCAACTCGATATTGTCACTTCTGCGTAGACCTTTTTTTTACTCTTTGATTTCAACAATCATGGCCGCCGCCGCATGGCGCGTCGGCATGACTTTAAAATTATACAAAATTATTAAATTAAGCGTGATTAAACGAAAATGCAGTAAACTTACGCGTGAAAAGTCACTCCTTGACTTTTATTTGATTTTCCTGAACGGTTTGTACAGTACCTCACTACACATAACGGCATATTTAGACGTAATAATTTTTACTCCAATGCGTCAAGCTACCGCAGCCGCTCGGCACAGACTAAACGCGTATATGCCGATCGGCCTATACAGGTGTTTGAATAAATCTAGTTGAGGCGCCCACTCTATACCTAGTAATAATAACTCAATGTGGACAAATGGCTAATTCGTCCATGGGTATACTGTACCTATAGGTTATTTATCTATATTGAATAATTTTTAAAGAGTTACTCGTAGTAGGTATAATATGTACCTACCTACTATGTAGAACAATCTTTACACAAAAGATTCCATCCTTCAATCTTTTAAAGTTATCTTAAAAGATATAGGTAGATGAAAATTTACCTATTGTAAGAAGTATGTTTCGGGAAAAACACCGTATACTTAGTACTTACATTTAAATGTATCAGAAAAGTAATAGTAAGTAATTAGTAAATAGTATCTATACCTAAATTAAAACAAAAAAAAACATTTTAATGCACCTACGTCAAAAATTATCTTTTTCTGGCCTTTAGTTATAAAAAAATTGCTTTTCAGCAGAATTAATGAACAAGTTAGTTCGGCGGAGTTAATGATAATTAAATTAATAAAACTATATAAAGAAACCGATATCCTAACACATTAATGTATAATAACTAACTAACTTTAATTATTGTATGTCATATTTAGGCGGGTAAAAAAGTCAACTCAACATATTTCTTTAAACAATTTCAATTTTTTTATGGAGTTATAATGCTAATATCAGTGCTGCCATATCTTGTATCTTTTCTAACCTAGTTTATTAAATATTATGATAAGCGAAATATTACGGTTAGGTAGCCGATATTCCTTTTAATCAGCCTTCAAAATCACGTTCAACGGCACGGAACTAACATAAAATTACATTGAAGTTATATCAAAACCGTATTTTTTATTTTAAATACCCCAGGCTTAGAACGACTTAATTAAAACACAATTTTATTTCTGTATTTTTAATTTAAACTTACTTAATATCTAACTTATTATTACTAAGCACAAATAGGGAATATGCATAAAATTTAATTTTGCTTCAAATATCTTTTTTTCCAAACTTTATTATCGTCACATTATGATTTAAAGGTATTTTTTTTATTTAGTTATTATTTAAACCCTTAAAATATTGTATAAAAAGTGAATATTAACGGCGGGAAATCGAAACTTCCTAAACGCGCCACCATTGGTTGAAAGCAAAATGACGTCAGTTGTCAAAACATTGGGCTTATCGGCGTCGATATTCATACTAGACCAAGTTTAGGCAGCTTTTCTGAGAAAATTTACTATGATAATGTATATATATTTTTACACCATCACAAAGTAGAGATTTTAACAAACAAAAAGACCACTAATTTTTTTAAGAAAGCAAATATTTTGACGTGAGAACTTTCGATGGAAAACTAGGGTGCTTTTTCGATATTAAGTCAAAATAAGGTGAAAAAAATAAATATTTTAAATCAATAAAAATACAGTGTATTTAGAACATAAAAAGTTAAGTTTTCACAAAATTTCGTGAAAAATATTTTCTTTTTGTAAAAGATAAAAATAAAAAACCAAAAACTTGTTTCTTTTTAATTTTTTACATAAATTTTGAGGTTATGTGAAAAAAGTGTGAATACAAAAGTTTTAGATCTTTTTATTACCTACAACATTGTCATTTAACTTTTTTCCATAGGACTTGTAGTTTTGCCGGAAATCGAGATAAACAGTTTTTTACCCTTAAGACACCCCACTTCCCCCCCTTCCCGACCTCAGATCGCCCGTAATTTATTTTTAATTTCATTTTTATAATATTAGTGGGTTTTATTCTTTTCTAGTGGATTTTATTCTACTATTATTTTTTTTGGTTTCAAAAATTATCGACACTGGTCTGTACTACTAAAAAGTAGTATATATTAGAAAAATTTAAAAACTGTGTTCCTGTGGTGTTTTCTAATGAATAAATATTAATAGTGAATCAAAGACGGTGACTTAAACTGGTTTTATCAAAGCTTTGAACGAACGAAAAACATCTTTTCATCTTTCTTTCTTTTACTTTCGCATCGCTTGGAATACGAAAAAACACTTTATCGGGTGTATTTCTAATAATGTTTTTGTACTTACAATACTTGTAAGAAGGTTTTTTAATTTCCTCAATGTTGTGCATAGCAATTAAAACGGAAGATATATAAGAAGTTACTGAAAAGCTTAAAGTAAAAAAGACATTCGTGTGACAAATGACGTCATCGACGTGGCGGCGCTACTGGTGGCGTTTGAACGGCTTAAATTTAGTCAATGTTTTAAATTTCACTTTGCATAAAAAATTATATATTTTCAAGACTATTTATATATTTTTCTACTTTATAATGATGTAAAGGATGGATTGAAGTCATAAAAAAAAATCATGCATATTCCCTATTAACGTGGTCACCTATTTTTTAACATCAAAACTTCTTTCTTTAACACAAACGTCAATAGAACAAAAAGAATGCTAAAAGTGTGTAACTAACAAATATGTAATTATTAGGGCACGGATAAATATGTATTAAAAAATTCAAAATATGTACATATAATATGGATCAAAAAATGTAAAATATGGAAAAAATATGGAGTATAAAATAAGAATATCTTTCATATTAAACATTGTCTATTGTGAAAAATTACTACAGTAACAGTTACATCAAAAAAATATAAAAAGATAGCGAAATGTTTAGGTACCTAATACAAATTAAATAATGAAGTTTTATTAATCTTCCACTAAATCTGTCTTATTAAATTGATTGCAGTACACAATCACATGCTTTTTTAAATAATCAAAATTAAAACTCTGTCGATTTGGTCTAAATATAGCCTTAAATTGGCTAAAAGAGCTTTCCACGTCACATGATGTAATGGGAGCGTACTTAAAGACGCTTAGTTCCGTAATTGTGTAAGGCACGTCTGCAGTACCCTCAAAACTTCCGCACAGAAGTTTATTAATTGTTTTTAGACAATCAAACCCTTTATTTTTGTCTAAAATATACTTTAGTTTTTGTTTAGTTATTTCAGCAATAGGGCCTTCCGCTTCAGAAACTTTTTTTCCTATTACGCTATTACGACGCGCGACTCGCGCGCGCTCCCTTGCTGCTACTCGCTTGTGCCGCGGTGCGGGGGCAGATAATGTGAAATAAATGAAGTTAAAGAATCAAAAATCAAATTACGTCGAATAATACTTGAGAGAAATGAAACACGCTAGGCCACGTAACGAGACACGTAAAATTATATCAATTTTTGTGAATTACTGATGTTCTATGATATAAAAATCGAAAATATGGATGATTGTAACATTTTTTTGTAAAATATGGACTTAACCATGAAATATGGAAAAATATGGAAAATAAAAATTAGTTTCTCACAATCTATATATGATAATCGATATAGAGAACACATTCGAGACCGAAAATTATGTAAATTAAAAATATGTATTTACATATTAATCCGGGCCCTAGTAATTATATAAATAACACCTTTTAGTTAATTTTATTTAATTATATAGATTATGTATTTTTGATCAGAGGCTGTGTGTTTTTCGTCTCGGGTAGAGTTGTCAAACTAGGTAAAGACATTGGAACATATTCACTTTCCATAGCCTCTCCTCGATCTTTGGCTTTTTCTTTGTCTATGAAGTTTTGTACGTCATCCAAAGCAGAGTAGACGGCATTTTTTTTTATTTTATCCAGAATCTTTTTGTCATGAAACGAGTGGTTGTGGGGATTTGCCCTGAAACAAATACAAAATTTATATATATAACCTATTTTATTAATGTACTATGAAAAACAACACTAACAAAAACATACCAAGTCATCTAAGAAAACTAAAAATATATCAAATTCTCCATGTGCTAGTCTTCGAATCAGTAGTAAGAGCTTAGTATTTAAATGAAAGTTAAAACTCAGAAATGTGACTGATAAAATTTCTTTGTTTAATGATATTTATGCTAGTCTAGCTATGTCTACCAGGATTATTGTACGCCGCGTCTTTATAAAAACAAAATAACGGTCATTCGCGATGACAACTGTAATAGAAAGATGTTAAAACTTTAAATTTTAACCTGTTCATAACAATATTGCCATTAGTGACGACAAAAGCTGAACATTTTTTGTTACGATAGTCGATGCATCGCCATCGTCGCACTCCCGTGCTCTGCCACGAGTGCAGGTTGTATATGTAGCGATTTAGGATTATTTGCAGAGAGCCTCGAATAGACACTGTGAATTGCAGATTCGATGATACTGTTGACAAAGAAATATTATTACCTACTTGTTTATATGTAAACGCCTGAAAACTTAAATCTATAGAGACATTATAGGCCAAGATCCTAGGTCCCACAGACCTTGCTTATTTCTCAGTAAAATTACAGACGAAAAGTCGCTATAAGAGTGAGCGGCATCGTGATAATGGACACTATGTGTCTGGGGGGATTAAGAATAGTGAATAATATTTTTACTTAACTTTAGCACCGGGTACCTCTTAACTAACTAAACCGACTAATAAATGTCTTTATAGAAAAT
Organism: Boloria euphrosyne; assembly: GCA_951802675.2. Taxonomy (NCBI): domain Eukaryota; kingdom Metazoa; phylum Arthropoda; class Insecta; order Lepidoptera; family Nymphalidae; genus Boloria; species Boloria euphrosyne. Next base: position 6,916,390 of record OX637878.1, read on the forward strand.
CAAGTTACATTACAAACATAAAATATATAAATATGTTGGGAGTTGGGACACAGCGCCATCTAGATTTGCGGTAAGCTACAAAGCTTGTGTCAGGTTTTTATTAGATAGTTGATACACTAAACATATATAACTTTAAATATATACATATACATGTTATAAATATAAACACCCATGACTGGAGTACAAACATTCGTGCTTAACAAATGAATGCCCCCAGCGGGACCGAACCCGCGACCGCTGGCACTACAAACCGCACCAAACGTGTCAAATAATGTTACGAAGAATAATTCGTTGTTAGGATATATCAGATAATAGATAGGATCAAGTTATATAACAAGGCATTGACCTTCACCCTCAATAACTATTAGCAGACATTTGATTGATGGGAACTTTTCCATTTTTTTAGTAAAGTTAAAGTTTCTACCAAACAATTATGTGCAATTTCACCGCTTGAAAAAATAGCTAATTTGACTATACTCAACATACAAGAAAACCTTTTAATACATTAATAGTAAGTAAAATCGTTTTTATACGCATTTAACTACCTAATTAAAATGTTTGAGGAAACAAGATAATCTTAAAATAATCGTAAAATACAGTAATTATAATAAAAAACTTACCTTTGCTCTTATCAATTTTTGCCGATAATAATTGTAAGTTGCTGTCATTGAAGGATTCGTTGTTGTCTTGTACTGTATCGTCTGTGACCATTGAGTAGCTCGGTATGTCGCCAGCTTGTGTAGAGATGTTCCAAGATGATTGTTTATTCCTATAAAAATTAAGTAATGGCTTTAAAATTAACATAGCTCACATTTTGGAGCATACACATTAGGGTGCTTCATTTGGTACGACTATTTTTCTTTCGCACTCCATTGACGAAATATTGTTCTAAACATAAAAAAAATCCCACCAAAGGATAGCTCTTAATTTCAATTTTAAGTACTAGCTGAATGAATTTAAAGTTTTCCCATATAATGAACACGTAAAAGAACCTTTGGTGGGATTTTTTTTCTATGTTTAGAACAATATTTCGTCAATGGAGTGAGAAAAAAAATCGTCCCAAATGAAGCACCCTAATACACACATATAAATCTATTTTAAGGAGTAGATTTATTAACATTACTGAGTAATTCCGTAAAAATATATTATAAATACTATCAACAAGCTTTTTGACAGATAACATATCTAGATATGAAGTTAAATTACTATGTTAAAGAACAAATCTATAAGTGTGATAGTATTTCAGTAAAGTGTACCACAAAATGCTGTTTGTGGGATAGTATTAGGTCTGGCTTCGCTCGCCTTAATAACACATTTTTAACATCTTTAAAATTGTGTCATGTTGTTTGTCTCCAATGAAATTCGAAACTAATGATCCGATGTTAATGTTTTTTTTTTGTAAATTTGTGACTTGTTCCAAATACAAGTCTTGTACAAGTCTTCCTGTCATAATATTGATAACAAATGCTTTAATTATCACTAACTTTATTATTTATTGTAACTTTAAACTCCTAATAAACAAACACTGACAATCTAATAATGAATTTTATTCCACAAAAGGATTTTGTTCTCTCATCTGAAATATGATGTGCGTAATGATTAAAAATACCCCCAATATTAATGTACTTGGAAATCTCCAGAGAGTAGACACCAATTCCAAACATAATTTTAATATATATGAAAAAAATTATAATAATTTACATACTAATTAATAATTTTCTCATAGATAATATAAAAAATAAAAACTATACCCAGTTATTGGATGTACTTCATCTTTAGGCTTTATAAATATATTCCTTGCAGTTAAAGGCAATGTGACCTGAAATAAATTTCTAATTTAATTCTAATAAAATTATTAATTCTTTTTATATATTTATATACACTATAAAATCTTAATTGATATTATAAAAACAGAATTGTTAGTTTTTATGACTGTCTTTATCTATGTATATCTTCAGACTACAGTGGTCTGGAAATCTCATATTGGAAAATTTTATAGATTTAGAAACATTTTAGTTGTTTTTTATCATATATACTATTTAATTCTTTATCATAATGTTTTATTGCATGCCAGCTTTAAACACAAATTTTTTTTGCTAATATCATGTAGAATGGAAGATCTTTTTGATCTGTGAAATTTATATAGAACTATGGTATATGTTATACCATTTATGAAAAAAGAAAAAATCTTCTGTTAGGTTCTTTATAATTTATATTATGTATATATTTTGAAAGAGGAGTATCAAACCTGTTCTGAAATGTTTGTATCTCTTTTACTAGTTGCAGTAGTGTCTTCTAAATTTAATTCTATTCTGGCACCTTTACTGCCGTCAACCTAAAATGTATTAGTTAGTATTGATATTTATATAAATTATGCCAAACAAAAATATATTTTTAATATAATACATGCACTTACCACATTTTCTAAACCTTTAATGTGAAGGCTTTTGGCAGCTTCAATAAAGGACGATAAAGTTGCAGATGGTACTATTACCTCTCCAGTGTATATGTATTCTAATATTAATGATAAAGTTGCATGTGACATATTCTACAATAAAAAATGTTACTTAAATTCTGACTAACAACAATAAACATAAAATTTTATATTAAGACTCAATCATCAATCACTGCAATTAATTTACTTACATTAAGAAATATCACTGGATGTTGACATGGTGCTGATAAAATAAGTTGCTTTAAATAAGGGCTAGACAGGGCTATTAATACTTGATGTACTTTAACAAAATGTCCCTCTGCTGCTAAGGTCATGTCCACAAGTTCTCCATTCTAAATAAAAGATTTTTGTAATAGTAGAGAAAAGTATTGTAATATATTTGTAAATAATGAATCAACCGCATTTACCTGTTGCAAAGAACTAAACCCCGAACATATATTTGATTTGTAGGAATCCCATGACAGCGAAAATTGTGATTGTACCATTTTGAAATGTAAATAATATATTCATTTACTTCAATAATAGCAGCAAGGGAATGTTGTACTTCTTATTTTTAAAATAATTCAAAGAAAATAATGAAATGTCAACAATCAACATAATCGTCGAAGATGTCAAATATCTGACACAGATAATCATTATCGGTGTCAACTGTCAGATATTTAATTTTGTTAGTGTTCATTTTCTGATAAATTCTACGCGACATTGGCGAAGTCAACTGTGCCCAACCGGCATGCCTGGAAGCCATTAAAGGAAATAATTGAATTTTCTGATAATTATGGAAACCCTCCATACCACAGTCTGTTTTACTCGACTGTGCTCCATTGGCAATGAACAATGTAAAACAAAATATGACTTTTAATCATTCATTAAAAAATATCTTCTTTAATCAATCTTATCAATGTATAATGTGCAATAAAAAATATAAAATAAAATATCTAAAAATAAAAATAATCTAATATATATAAAAAATTTGCTATCCTAATGTTAATCCGGATAACCAGCTATTATCATACAAAATTTTAAGGGGATGGATTCTCGTGATGCGATCACAGACACAGGCAGATAATATAAAAAGTAAAAACTATAAAATCAATTATATGTATAATCACGGCTTTTATGGGGGCACGAAAAAACTCCAATAAACTACCTATAACCATCCATATACTAATTTAGTGTACGCAGAAGGAACATAATAATGTTCTACTTTCTACTTCTTCCTTAGTCCACTTACATTATATGCCTATTTCGTTCCTACTTACCTTACAATGCTTAGTATCATGGCTGAAAATATTAATCACAGCCCCCTACGGATATCCTTGGTTTTTTTTATCTCGCATTACGTTTATTTTTAAGTCGGGGGATTTTTTATTATTTTATCCTTTTTTAATAATTTGTTAACCATCGTGGGTTTTTCAAAATTTTTAATTTTGTTTTTTATTTTAAACTTTTTAGAGAGCATAAATATTATTTACAAAATATTATATACATAACGCGCCGACCCGGGCGTTCGCCCGACCGCGCCCGCCTATCTAAGAACATGCAGCAATCTAACCCAAACCCATAACTGAAAGCTGCATCAAAATCGGACTAGTAGTTTTGGAGAAAAATGCCTTTAATATATAGTAGCTACTAGCTAATATATAAAATATATTACTGCAGCGTCCTCTAGTGAGTTACTACCGTAACATCTATTTAAGAACCCTCACTTATCAACCACAAACTGCTTCAAACTACTAGGACTACTTTTGGTTCTGCACTAACAGTTCAAACCCAAACCCATAATTGAAAATTGCATCAAATTCAGACAAGTAGTTTTGAAGGAAAATGGCAACATGGATTTGCACTTATTTGTGCTTGCTGCAGCGCCCTCTGGTGAGTTGTCACCGTAAAACCTATCTAAGAACATCCACCAATCAAACCCAAACCCATCACGGAAAACCGCATCAAAATCGGATCATCAGTTTAGAAGATAGGTGGGAACATTACTTTGCACAAACGCACACACAAACATCTCTCACCCTAAACGCATATACTGTTATGATGTTATTAATGAAACATCCATTTAAGTCTTCAACAGGTTTATTATTATAATTAAATTACATTATTAGATAAGAAGTCAGTGATGCTTAATTCCAGTTCCATAGTCCATCTATCTCTACAGATCTTACTATCATGACTCATACCATAAACTATAAACTACAGACAATACTTAATATATAACATCCTTCCCTTTTACATTATTGAGATTAATTTATACTGAACTACACTTACTTTTGTATTTACTATAGGAACATTAAAGTTTACAATTTAAGTTACTTTGCAAACTATGTAATTTATACAAACATATTAACATTATTACATATGAACAAAACTATAGGCAATTATTATGTTAACACCAATTATTACAGTCAACTTTTATAAAAACAAGACATGAAGACTCTTTTTCATTTCTTTTTTTTCAGTTACAATCAGTCATATGAAGATACAAACTTATTAATTAAATTATCATTATTCATGTTCTTATGAATTAAACAAAATCTTTAAGATAACTTGGTCTTTTAATTAATCTACCTGATCTTGATACTCTACTACCAGATGCATCATTATTAGAAATTACTTGTCCTGAACCATTATTTATCTCTCTAGGTATTACATTAGTTTGTATGTCCCGTTCTTGAATTATATGTCTTTCTATTTCTTGTCTTTCACTATCTTCACAATTTCCTTGATCTTCTACCCTGCTCCTATCATAATACATTCCTCCTTTAATTAACATTTTCCTATTCCTAGTTAAAATATTTCCTGACTCATTCCTTAATTGGTATGATCTCGGACCACTTCCTTTACCTATCACTATACCACTCTCATGAGGTTTCTTGCCATTCTCATCCTGTATTTTAACAATTTCTCCTCTTCTTAATTCTGGTAAATTTCTACATCCTCTATTATAGTACTTTTTCTGAATTTCCTGTTTATTTAAAAGTTCTTGTCTATGTTTATCCTTTCTATCTTGACTTAACTCTAATTTTGGCAAAATTGTTTTAATATTTCTATTGAATAACAATTCTGAAGGTGATTTTCCATCTGTGGTTACAGGAGTACTTCTATACATTAACAAACCTAAGTAAATATCTTTTTTATCATAAATTAGCTTTTTTAACAATTTCTTAACAGTTTGTATGTATCTTTCTGCTAATCCATTTCCTTGATGATGTTTTGGACTTATGACCTTATGTTTAAAATTCCATTCTTTAGAAAAATGTCTGAATTCTAAGCTAGTAAATTGAGTTCCTGCATCTGTATAAACTATATCTGGAATACCATGTCTTCCTAGGATTTCCTTAATACTTTCAATAGTACTTGTTGCATATAAATTATTTAATGGTTGTATTTCCACATACTTACTATATGCATCAACAATCAATATGTATGGTTTTGAATATAGGAAAAATATGTCTATTGATAAAATTTCCCATGGTCTTTGTGGAATTTCCTTCTCTATCATAAATTCTTTCCTATTAACATTCTGAAAACTTTTACAAGTATCACAATTTTGTATCAAATCTTCTATCTCTTTATTCATATTTGGCCAAAATACTGTATTTCTTGCTAACACCTTGCTCTTTTCTATGCCTAAGTGTGCATAATGTATGTTCTCTAATACTTCCTTTCTTTTTGACTGTGGTATTACTATATTTCTACCTTTTACAATTAATCCTCTAATATTACTCAACTCATCTCTGTAACTATAATAAATTTTAGCTTTACTATCTATAAGTGACTTATTTTCTGGCCATCCTTCTATTATATATTTATTTACTGCCATTAATTCCTCGTCTTTTGCTGTTTCTAACACTAATTCTTCAAGTTTTTTATCAGATATTCTATAACTTTCCATAATCATGGCTACATGTGTTTCTACTTTTAAATCTGAATTTTCTTCTGTTTCTAATAAATGTGATCTACTCAAATGATCTGCTACCACAAGTTCTTTACCTGGTTTATAATTTAACTCAAATGAATATGGTTGTAAAGCCATTCTCATTTTTTGTAATCTAGCTGGACATCTATTTAATGGTTTAGAAAAAATTGATACCAGTGGTTTATGATCTGTCTCTACTTTAAATTGACTTCCATACAAATACTGATGAAACTTGGTTATTCCATATAAAATTGCTAAACATTCTTTCTCAATCTGGCTATATTGTATTTCTGTTTCTGTCATTGCCCTAGAACCATAAGCTATAGGCTTTCCTTCTTGTAAAATAACTGCACCTAATCCTGCTTTAGAAGCATCTACACTTAGTACTATCTGTTTATTCATATCAAAATAACTCAAAACTGGTGGTTCAATTAATAATTTTTTCAAAGTCTTATAAGCTTTATTTTGTTCTTTTGACCACAAAAAAGGTACTTGTTTCTTAATCAATTGCCTCAATGGTGCTGTTACCTCAGACACATTAGGAATAAATCTTGCAACATAATTAATCATTCCTAGAAATCTTAATAATTCTTTCTGAGTTTTTGGTTCTTTCATCTCTACTATTGCTTTGATTCTGTTTTGATCTATCTTAATTCCTTCTGTCGTTAAGACATGGCCTAGATATTTAACTTCTTTCTTTTTAAAATTACACTTCTTCCTATTAAATTTTATATTATATTCCTGTGCTTTCTTAAGTACCTGTTCTAATATTCTGTCATGTTCCACTTCTGTTTTTGCATGAATTAATATATCATCAATATATATCTCTACTCCGTCAATATCTTTAAATATTTCACTAAATACTCTGTGAAAAACTTCTGGACTTGAGGCTAAACCAAAAGGTAATCTATTAAAATAAAATCTTCCAAATGGGGTATTAAATGTTGTTAAATATTTACTATTATTTGTTAATTTTATCATCCAAAACCCTTTATTCGCATCTAAGGTACTAAAATAATTACTTCCCTTTAACTTGACTATTATTTCATCTACATTAGGTATCATCATTTGTTCTCTTTTAATCTGAGTATTTAAATATTGTGGATCTAAACAAATTCTCATAGCCCCACCTGGTTTAGTTGTCATAACTAATGAACTTACAAAATCTGTAGGACCTTCTGTCTTACTTATTATTCCTATTTTTTCTAATTTACTTAATTCTTCCTTTAACTTATCTTTTAATTTAAATGGTATATGCCTATTTCTTTCAATTTTTCCTTGCCAACCTTCTTTTAACTGAATATCATACTCATAATTTTTTATTTCACCTATCCCCTTGAAAACATCTTTATATTTCTCTAACAGTTCTAAATTTGTAGTCTGAACACTACCAATTTTCTCATTATTTGTCCTCTGAATTAATTTAAATTTTATTAAAGTAGGTAAACCTAAAATAGGTATATAATTACCTTTACAAACCTGGAATTCTATTTTCTGAATCTGGTCATTTATTTTCACTGATAAATTAATCTTTCCTAAAGTTTCTATTTTCTCATTACTATAACTAGTCAATTTACAATTAGTTTTGTCAAATTTACTTATACCAAACCTATAGCAATCATTTGCAGATATTACGTTGCATTGTGCACCTGTATCTAATTTGAATTTTAAATTTCTATTCAATTCGGTGAAGTATACATACTCATACCAGTTTCTTTCTAAATTAATATTACTAATATTAATTATATACATATGACACGACTCACTATCACTAGACTCACTTTCTTGAACAGCTTTTATAGCATCTCTTGCTCTGCATTTTCTCGCAAAATGGTTCATCTTCCCGCATTTCTTGCACTTCTTTCCATATGCTGGGCATCTTCTTTCACTATGAAGAAAACCACATCTCGAACAGTCAAACTTCTTCTCAGTCCTCTGTCCTTCTTGTTTCTTATTCTTCTCTGGATATCTATCTTCTGTATTCCTCTGTTCTGGTCTGTGTCTTGAATCTCGGTCTGTTCTGGTATATCTTCTCTTATCTGTTGAGTTTCTTGTTACCCTTTCCGACTCTGTTACTTTTCCATTCTTCTTTTTTACACTTTGTATTGCACTCATCCCCGGTTCGTTTGCAATTTTCTTGATTTGTTCCTCTGCTAGTTCTGCTGCTTTACATATCTGGATTGCTTTACTCAATGTCAGGTCACTTTCTCTTAGTAGTCTATCTTTCAATCTCTTATCTAAAATTCCCGTTACTATTCTGTCTTTTAACATTCTATCTAAAAGATTTCCAAATTCACATTCTGCGCTCAACTTTTTTATGTCAGTATAAAAGCTATCAAAAGTTTCACCTTCTTTTTGGTTTCTTGTAAAAAACAAATGTGAATTAACACTTTCATTTTTTCTCGGAATAAAATACTCATTGAATTTAGTTATCACTTTTTCATAGTTGTAAGCCTCATCTTTAGCAAAGTCGAAAGTAGCATGTATGTCTTGAGCTTCCTCACCCATGCAGTGCAATAATAATGCCGTCTGTACCTCACTGGATTCACTTTTAGCACCTGACGCTAATCTATATATTTCAAATCTCTGCAGAAATTTTTTATACTCTTCCATGGACAGGTTTTTTAAGCCCGTAGGGGGTTTTAATCCCATTATTCCACATGTTTTTTTAATTTCTCTTTGTGCAGACTCCGCCATTTTTTTTCTTCTTATTGTGCGTCGTAGAACCCGGACACCAAAGCGTGCAATTATTAGTTAGTTTGTTTCACGAACCTGTTTTTCTTGATTACGCAGCGCCATGTTATGATGTTATTAATGAAACATCCATTTAAGTCTTCAACAGGTTTATTATTATAATTAAATTACATTATTAGATAAGAAGTCAGTGATGCTTAATTCCAGTTCCATAGTCCATCTATCTCTACAGATCTTACTATCATGACTCATACCATAAACTATAAACTACAGACAATACTTAATATATAACATATACCGTCTCCGTTCCGTCGTGGGTAAAAAAATGTGAAGTAGGAATTCACGTTTTTTACATATGAATAATCATAAACAGAGGTTTATTGACCCGTATTTAGTAACAAAATAAATACAAAAACCTGGGGGGCTAACTTCAGTGATCCAAGTCACGTCATGTAAAAAGAATGCAGGATGTCAAGCTGCGCAGAGGCAATTTATCGGTCAATTTGGTGGTAAGGTTTTATATAGAAAAGAGAGAAAAAATATTTTTGACGTATGCTGTTTTATAAACAGAGAGTCTGATAATAATGCAGTAATTAGTAATTAAAAAAAATATTAAATGAATCAATTTAATTTTTTGTAAGTGGATTAAACATTCTACACTGAATAAAACATATTTTATTAATTGATAGAGTTCTATTTAATGATATTCTATCTAATATATTTTTCAATGTACCTACCAATAACCATTATATACGTCGCGAACTAAAGCATAGTTCAAAAATAAAAGAATAAGCCTAGTACCAAAGAGTATAGATAATATACGGGAACCTAGTACTTTCGTTCGCGAATGAACCCATGTGCGAATAATACCACCAATACTGTTATTGCAAGACCTGTGCATAGGACTATGGTTCCTACAAGTTCAAACTTCAAACCAAAGTTGTTATATGTAATATCTATAATCTATAATCATTCCGTTAGGAACACTGACCTCTATAATACCACTAGACTGGCTGTTCCAAGCGTTTGACAGCAATTTTTTTGTGTCCATTTGAAGCGCCACTAGCGAGAGTCCCGAGAACTAATTTTGACGTATATTGCAAAAGACAGCGAGAAGTGTTTGTTTACTGTATAGTAAATTTGCATTTTCGTTGTTATTATAAGATAAGTAGTAATTATGATGATACGGTTATTGATTAATAAAAATAAAAATCTTTATATCGACATCATTAGTTTTAGTACCACGAACTCTCGCTACGTCCGACAGCGGCGGACAGCGCCAAAATGGCGAATATCAAGCAGCCACAAAAGCACGTTGACAACAGCCAGTCCAGTGGTATTATAGAGGTCAGTGGTTAGGAACATCTGTGATAATAATTGAGTTTGACATTAAGACTTATGACCTTCTTAGGAGAATTGAGATGTGTTTTAGACTTTTAGTCATCTCTACCAAAGACTACTATTGTATGACGGAAAATCTCTAAAATCGTCAATCAGTGTAAACTGTAAACATTACGTTGAACGTTCTATATTACTTATATTATATATAATAAAAAATTACACCTCTTATTAGAATTTAGTCTCCTTTAATCTGTGATTAGAATGTATTAGTGATGCGCATTTAAAGCAAAGAATATACTACTCTCTACCGAGAGATTTAAAGTTAATATAAAAGTGCTGTTGTGGGTGTATAACTTCGTATTTTTCATTTGTACTCTAATTTCAAATACTATATTATATATTATAAACTTACCTACTTTTATTTAATTATAATAATGTCTATTGTTAGTAAAGTACGTTATTTTCCCGCCCTTAGTAGATATCACCGCCTGGAAAACAAGATTAGTAATCGCAGGTAAACGCTTAATCATATAGTGCTTTTTATACATTTTCAGTAATACCCTAACATAAAATTTGCTTTTTCAGATTTAGTGATGAATCTCGACGTAATTACGATATTGTAGTCATTGGTGGTGGTATAGTTGGTTCTGCATCTGCAAGAGAATTATTATTAAGACATCCTACTTTACGAATAGCTCTAATAGAAAAAGAAAAAACTTTTGCTTTTCATCAAAGTGGCAACAACAGTGGTGTGATTCATGCAGGAATTTATTACAAGCCAGGTTCATTGAAAGCTAAATTATGTGTAGAAGGTTTAAATCTAGCTTATAAATATTTGGATGAAAAAGGAATTAAATATTCAAAATGTGGTAAACTGATTGTAGCAACAAGTAGGCCAGAAGTTCCGAGGCTATTAGATTTATATGAACGTGGAGTTAAAAATGGCGTTAAAGACATTAGGTTGTTAGACTCAAAAGAAATTAAAGAACTTGAACCACATTGTAGTGGTCTGCAGGCTTTATGGTCTCCACATACAGGTATTGTTGACTGGGGAGAAGTAACAAATTCTTATGTTCGTGATTTTGAAACATGTGGCGGAAAAACATACTTAAATTTTGAAGTAAACAGGTTTATAGAATCTGAAAATTCAGATTATCCTGTAACAATAACTGACTCTAAAGAAAATACAGTACAAGCAAAGTATGTGCTGACATGTTGTGGCTTACAATCAGATACTGTTGCAATTCTTACTGGGTGCCCAGAAGAACCGAAAATTATACCATTCAGAGGTGAATATTTATATTTAGTTCCACAAAAGAGCTATCTAACTAAGACAAATATATATCCTGTCCCAGACCCAAGATTTCCATTTTTGGGTGTACATTTAACACCAAGAATAGATGGAAGAGTTATAGTAGGCCCAAATGCTATTTTGGCATTTTGTAAGGAAGGATACAGGTAGGAAAAATATTTTCTGATTTAATACCAAGTACTTAAGTATTATTATTTTTAATTTACACATTCATATTGTAGGTGGGGTGATGTAAATATAAAAGAACTAAAAGATATAGTAACATTTTCTGGATTTCGTAAGATGGCAATCAAATATGCAGGTTTCGGATTAAAAGAAATGACTAGATCAATTTTAGTGCCATTACAAGTGATGCAAATTCAAAAGTATATTCAGAATATCACCTCAAGTGACGTAGAAAGGGGCCCAGCTGGAGTAAGAGCCCAGGCAATGGGAAAAGATGGTGAGTCAATATATTAAAGATAAATATAATATGTTGGGACATTATTACAACAGCACCATCTAGATCCGTAGTAAGCTATGTTACGGATACCAGATAGTTGATATACTACACATAAATTTTAAATAGATACATATAAATATTAACACCCAGGACTGGAGTACAAACATTTGTGATTAGCAAATGAATGCCTCCATTGAGACTTGAACCAGCGACCACTGGCGCAGAAAGTAGGGTCACTACCAACTGCGCCAAACGAGTCTTCAAAGATATTAAATATATTATATTATATGCAAATAAAAAGATATAAATGTAGAAAAACCCATATTGGAACTAAGCATTAATTTTCCTCATTTCATGGTTTTTACACTATGTATGAAATTATATGTATACTTTTATATTATTTCCTTGTGAGTTATATAATAAGCTGTATGTACTAAAATGATTAGTGTGTATAATAATGAATTTGGTTATTGTATTCTTTAATTAGAACATAGATAATGTTCAGTCTTATATGTTGTATATGTTTTAGGCACATTGATAGAAGACTTTGTATTTGACTCAAAGCCTGGTTCTGGAGCTATTGGCAGTAGAGTGCTGCATTGTAGGAATGCACCATCACCTGGAGCTACATCATCATTAGCCATTGCTAAAATGATAGCTGATAAGATAAAAGACGAGTTTCATCTATAGTTTATTTCAATTATGTGGTTTTTCAAGTTTGACCACAAAACTTTCACAAGCTATTTGATGTCAATTATGAAAATGACTATAAATGTAAATGACTGCTTTAAGCAACCATTTTTTCTTTGTTTATGTATATGTAATTTTACATCTTAAACAACATGCTAACTATTTAAAATCTATCCTATATTTTTTAAATTTATGAATATTTTTTTCTAATGTTATTATATTTTTCACTTTTAATACTGTGATAAATAATATTCTTTAAGATATACTATTAACTTGTTATCCGTGATTTATGTAATTAGTAATTACATATGAAGAAATGTGATAAGAGTGTGTTACAAAACATGATAAATACATAAATATTGTCTGTCATACTTAGACCTACTTTTCAAGAGCTTTATATTGATGAGAAAACAACATTAATAGATACACATTACACAAATACATAAATACACATAACATAACATGAATATTTCATAAAATGTAAATGGTTACCATTTAATTATAATGAAATGAGAATTTACTTAATTATAATAAATGGGACTTAAGGATACTATAAATATATAAACATATTTTTGGTTAATAGGTATGTTATGTGGTTATTAACCACATTAACCACTGGTTAATAAATACAAATTATAATTGATTTGAAGACACTGCACTATACTACATAGATAAGAACATATAAAGCACAGATAAGATTATAAAATATATGTATATCATTAATTTTGCTAAAGCTCTTTTGCTATGCTTTTAATATGTGAATGTTAGAGATTGTTGTTAATTAATAATATTATTGCAAGTTAAATTAAAAATCATGTTATACTTGAAAGTCTTTCATTTTCTTTTATCTCTTCTTGTAATAAAAAAACATTATTAACAATCCTTAGTCAATCAACTATAAAACCCTTTCTTGTAATGTAAAGGAATTGCTTGCGGAGATCATATACTGTAGTCATATGGAATAAAATATTGCTAATTACCACAATATATTCAGAGAACCCAAACATGGAATAAACTGAAAAGGAAATATACTAATTACCAGACGGAAGTACTTACTTCAAAGAATTACTTTGTTAACAAAAGCATGCATAGAAAACTAAGACTTAATAACATTGTAATTTAAAGAAAAAAAAAATTTACTTGCAAATTCACCATAAAGATTATCTTTAGTCAAGTCTTGTTTATTATATTTTGTTAATGTAATCTGCTAAACTTACCATATGGTTCACAAAGCCTGTTATGTCTCAAGAAAAAGTAAGCAGCAAATGCAAATGAACCCACATTTACAAAAAAAGCTCTCCATTTTAACTTCATTGATAGTATTTCTATAAGTGTCAAAGTTGGTCGCCTCCTATATTTGGTAAGCATCATGCAAGTAAAAAGCATGTAAAATATTGAAGTACCAATAAATGTTTTAAAGCATGCTTCATGATATGCTGAAAATGTTTAAAAGTCAATAGTATAATAACGTATATTATGTAATATTTACAAAGTGATAATTAAAAAGTTTCAAACACATCAATATACATACAATAGATCTTTGGTTTTATCGATCAATGACACTACTTTATTAGAAATTTTAGAAGTTCTTTACTATCAGATTGGAACAAGAATACAAACAACTTACGGTAATAATCGGAAGAAGTCCAGTGAGTCAGTCCTATTAAAGTTAAATTCTCTATTATATTTAAAAATACAGCTAATTTTACTACAATAATACAATTTTGGCTAATTATACTTCTATAATACTTCCATCTCAAATAAATAATAAAAAACCTTAGTGGAGCATGACTGTAAATAGCAACTCTCCATATTGTGCGTTGAGGTTCATAGTTGCCAATAGATGCTGAAATCGATGGAAAAATATTGGGAACTTTACAATGCGTATTATTCGCCTTTTCAAAATCTTTATATAACGTTATTAAAACGCACGTTATGAATGCAAACAACGGCAATGAAACTGTAAATAATCCCAACTTCTTAATAGGGATTTTGATAAAATATCTTTTTTCAACCACATTATGTAGAGGTAGATACATTTACTTAAACTATAATAACTTAAAGATGTTATTGGCTCATAGGTAACTTTATTAAATGATGTTTCTATCTATTGAATAGATATTAGAATTTGGCTTTTTTGAATTATTATAATCATAAAATATAAATCATATTATCAATTTTGATTTTTGACATTGACATATCAAAAATGCCAATTGTGAATTGTCATCTGTCCATTTTTTTATTAGTTCTATTATCTATACTCTTTCTTTATTTTTCATCTATGCTATCTATATTAATTTACACAGCTATATTTTATGATGTCAAAGCACTGACCTCTATAATACCACTGGACTGGCTGTTGTCAACGTGCTTTTGTGGCTGCTTGCATTCGCCATTTTGGCGCTGTCCGCCGCTGTCGGACGTAGCGAGAGTTCGTGGTACTAAAACTAATGATGTCGATATAAAAAATTTAATTTTTTTATTCTTATTAATCAATAACCGTATCATCATAATTACTACTTATGTTATATTAACAACGAAAATGGAAAATTACTTTACAGTAAACAAGCACTTCTCGCTGTGTTTTGCAATATACGTCAAAATTAGTTCTCGGGACTCTCGCTAGTGGCGCTTCAAATGGACACAAAAAAATTGCTGTCAAACGCTTGGAACAGCCAGTCCAGTGGTATTATAGAGGTCAGTGTGTCAAAGTGAATGCATAGACAGCTACAATATAAATAATTTCATGAATATGTCGTATTACAAATTGACAAAACAAAGCGTCTCAAAAATAAATTATAAGGTTGCATTATGTCCCACTTAGACAAAAGCTTTTTTTTCGTATTTTTCTCCGAAAAGCGTTACGTTTAAAATCCATAATATAGGAGTCCATAAGAAAATCAGGCTGTTTTCCAATTCAGCACTGAAGCGCAATATGCGGCAAGATGCTCAACGTTGAATGTTCTAACTCAGCAACGCTTCGCACAATCAAACACTCTCAAAATGTACTGCCTTTGCGTGATGCGTGCAATGAAAATTATACCAACTCAGTGGTAGAAAATTAACAAGTGTATTTTTCTTCAACTTGGCATTGATCAAAATTTTATATTTATATATTATTATCGTAGGTAATATTGTTTATTGTTGAAAAAGTTTTCAATTCAATAATCATTTCTCTTCTGAATTGCTTCAAAGTATGCCAGTTGATCACTCATTTTTCATAATACTCCAAAAGAAGTACCTATATCACACTACAAAAAACAATAAATATCTCTCGTACATCCTGACTTTCCAATACTCAAAGATAGAACTTTAATTGTAAGTTTTTTCTTATGAATGTTGAATAACCCAACATTTACTAATTGCTTGTAATTTTATAAAACAAGGACTCTTAACATAAATAAATGAAGGAGGAAATTGTTAATAATTTTTGAGGGTTCCGTACGGAACGGAACGGAACCTTATATAGGAATGTTGTCCGTCTGTCTGTCAAGACACTTTTTCTCAGGAACGCGTGAAGGTATCAAGCTGAAATTCATATCAAATACTAATACTGTCCCTTGGAGCTGTGAAAAAATCACAATTCTAAGCCAACGCTATCAAAAGATACAGCCGTTTATGCTGCAAATTTTCGATGCTTGCAAGGGAATCAAAATCTACAGGGTACTTCCCGTAAACTCAGAATCTTGAAATTTGATACGAAGCAACTATGGAGGGTAGAGATAAGGAGAACCGACTCAATATGGGGGAAAGTTGAATAGGTGTCCACTGTATACTGAAAATAAAGTTTCCATTACTTACCACAATAGCGCTGGTGTGCAAATAGTTTCAATATGAACATAGCTGTTATAAATGGAGTGAAGTTAGTTAAGTTACTCAAGTCAAGTAGTAGTTACTAGTTAGTAAAAACCATAGTATATTGCTACATATATAAGTAAATTATAATGTCTTTTTTTTTAAATAATATGCACCATAGCTGTCATCTGTGCATGCGCAGTGTAGGCGTGAGGTGATGGTTTGCTTATTAGATATAAAATAATTAATAATTGGGAATTCAATTGTTTTTATGATCGAACAATCACCAATAGTCGTCGAACAAACGTTAATTGATCACAATTAATTAATCTGAGCGATAAAAATAAAGATATCTAGTAAGGGTGTCCAACTTAAGGGTGAACATTTGTTTAATTAATTATAAATAAATAAAAGACGAACAAACAATTTTTACATTCGAACATTAACGAATAAACGACGAACAGACAATTAAAAATAAAAAAAATCCGAAAATCAAAACAAGTTGGGTCAAATTCTGTGAGCCCAGCTTTTCGTGTACGAGTTGGTCCTCCTTATCATATTTGAACTCAGCTAACTTCACTCCATTTATAACAGCTATGTTCATATTGAAATTATTTGCACCCCAGCGCTATTGTGGCAGGTAATGGAAACTTTATTTTCAGTATTTTACTGCCACTTTTTCGTGTACGAGTTGGTCCTCCTTATCTCTACCCTCCATAGAAGCAACGTCTTATAGCACAGATAAAGGAAAAATTGTGAAAAGCATAAATTTTAAATTACATCATAATATAAAAATATTTTAAATAATTTTAAACTTACTACCCCTTTCCTCATGAACGCGTAGAGAAATTAAATTGAAATTCATATCAAATACCCAGGTCAGACCTATAATACCTTTAAGCTGTAACAAAATCAATTAACTTCTATGTCAACACAATCAAAAGAAACAGCAATTTAAGCGCATATTTTGAAACTCGTAACTACTAGCAAGGGAATCAAAACCTAAAGGATACTTGAAGTCGACCTAGAATCTGAAATTTTGGCATGAAGCATCGTTTTTTAGCCCACATAAAGGAAAAAATACATACATAGTTGACCGAGTTGTATGGGCGCTCATAAAATTTAGAGGACTAGCTTATTGTTATAGATAATGGCACGGAACCCTTCGTGCGTGAATCCGACTCGCACTTTGCCGATTTTTTTCATAATTTTTTTAATCATCACAAAAAAAATACATATTTTTCAATTAATAGGAAATTAATACTTTTTCGTAATATAGAATATATCGTTAAAAGATGTTTTTGTTTTCCGTGAAAAGTAACTATAATTAAAGTCAAATACCTATAATCATATCATAAGGCAGTGGTAGCCCAGCGGTAACGCGCTCGCTTGTATAACCGAGTGATGCGGGTTCGAATCCGGGTCTCGCACCTCTGATATTTTCATGTGCGAATCATTTCTACCATGATTACCACTTTCCTTACGGTGAAGGAAAACATCGTGAGGAAACCTGCATGTCTGAGAAAACCTAGCAAGTTTTCGAAAGACATGTGAAGTCCGCCAACACGCACTAGGCCAGCGCGGTGGACTATGGCCTGATCCCCCTCGTACTGAGGGAGGCCCGTGCCCAGCAGTGGGACGTTAAAAGGGCTGAAGTAAAGACCTATAATCTGAAGAGTTAGTTTGTTTGGTTGATTGAACGCGCCGCGCGAACTACCTACTGGTCCGAATTGAAAAATTCTTTTTGTGTTAGATAGTCCGTTTATCGAGGAAGGCTATAGGCCTATAGGTTACATATTACGTTAAAACCATTACTCATTAGGAGCGGAGCAAAAATATTCCTATTGAGAGCTTCCATTGCGTGCGCTGCGTAAACGGTTAAAGTTATGCAAAAATCATGTATGACGGAAATTTTCTCCTTTAAAAGTTCGAAAAAAATGTCCGCGCTAGCATATGTATATCTTTCAAGGTTGACTAGCTGTAACCTTTTTTATGGTAATCAAATTTGTTTTAAGACAATGCTTTGTTTGTGAAGGTGTTTTTATAAACATGATATTAATCCTTACCTAAATAAATAAGTTACTCATCACAAGTATTTAATTTTGAACAAAATTTCTCTTGGCGTCATTTGATTTCAATGAATATCTTACTAGATATCATTATTTTAACATAACTCCGCAACAAAATAATAATCACCGCGTGCAAGACTTTGGCTTCCAGCCTTTAGAATGCGAGCGAAGCCGCGGGAAAGGCTAGTAAGTAATACCTATAATTAGTAAGTACTCAACAATCCGATATTAAGAAAAAAATATCTTATTTAGATTTATATACATAGGTAGTAAATAATAAACAAGGAATAATATTGATTTTTGGTTTCTACGCAACATTCATAATTATTAATTTGTTTATTTGTATAACGTGTCAATACCGTTGTAAAATCTATTGAAACTTCCGTGTCAAAGCGCCAAGAACATGCGAAGAATTATGCTTTTATCAATGTATAGCAGATGAAATGCGTAATAAAAATATGTTTTTGGAAAAAGATGTGATGAAGCATTCTCTTGAATGTACGAGTCAAAGAGTATAGATAATATACTGGTACGAGTAGTCTACAAGATATACGTAATATGAAGGTACAGCGTGAAGAGGTAACGTACTTGCCAGTAATTTAATTATATAATAAAATCCGTTTAATTAATTCTTAATGTTTATAATAATATATGTTAATTAAATAAATATAAATAATAATAGTAAAAAAGTAATCCCCATGTAAGTACGTCGAGCTTTAGCATATCAACGAATAAATCAGTTTGTTGTTTCCAGGCACGACATAATCATAACAATAATGGAGTTTTAAAACATAGCGATCATTCAAAGTGCGTAATATTTGTTTATTATATTAAAAAATTATGCTAATTTGTTGATTGATACATTTTCGTTTTGTCAAGTCAAAGTCTGTTTCATATTATGTTCAAAAAACATTTTTAGGAATAATATTAAAGGAACAAAAAATAATTTTAAAAAAGAAATTGTTAAGCTTCGTTCATATTTTCATAATATGAATTTACAAAACCAAAATTCATTAACACCTGCTGATTTTACCACCAACACTAGATCTACAATATATAAGGAAAACCGGCTAACGCGAAAACTTGAAGGAAATGACTTAATAAAAAAGGAGATAGCTATGTATATAAGTAATTTAGAGGAAGATAAAATCAACTTAGTAATAGAAAACGACAGTGATTTTAAATTAAAACCAAAGGCAAGAGTGACTAACCAACAAGATAAAAATACCTACTGTATTGATAATAACTACAATATACAGGCCATGCAATATACTAATAAAGATTTAAATCCAAATAACATTTTAAAAACGTCACAAATACATAGCGTGAATACCAAAGAAGATACTAAATCATACAATAACTCCTTACCTCAATTTAACGAATATAAAAATGACTTACAATCATTATTAATAATGATGATAATAAATTCGAATGATAAGAATGAAGAGAAAGAATTAGTAATTGCAACACAAGAATCAAATAAAGATGGACACGAAATAGAACGTAATGGAAATACTTATAATGATCCTGCAAATGCAAATACTATGTCGGATAGTTTTCAAACTGAACAATTAGTACAATTTTTAAATATAACCCCTTTAAGATATGAATTAAACTATCATCAGAGATATATAGCAAAAAAATTCGTAAAAAAATGGAAGGATTTCATCTCTTCCAAGATACAAAATCGAGTTCTTGAACAAAGACAACAAACTTTGAATCAGTTTTTTGATAAACTTTCCAAAAAAATGAATCATGCAGTCTCCAACACGGAACCTGTTCAAAAATCTAAAATACTCGCCCGAGATTATAACACATATCAGCATAGGTAGGTAGAAAAGAATTAATTCATAATTATTAAGCTTCACAGTATTCGCCAAGTTTGCTACCATCTTCATCTATATTTTTCAGGTATAAGATTCAAAAACACATAATAGCGCTTCAGAAAGCTAAACTTGAAGAACAAAACAAACTAATAGAAAAATTGAAGTATAATAAAATTGTAGAAGCTTCGCGTCAGTCTTTGGATACTATGAGGGAAGATGTACGAAAAACTTATTACGAAATCGATAAGCATTTGAAGCCTAAAATAAAATGTTTGACGAACGAGTTAAAGATTAAGGAGTTTGAAGGTAGGTTATACCTTGTTACAATTTATTTATTAAATATATTTTAATATTATAGTATAGATTTAATTATTATTTGTAATATTTGTCAGAACCTTCTCTTGTTCTACACTGCTTAAAAGTACCACAATTTTTGCAAAGAATGGAATCCAGGGCTCGCGAAAGAGAAGAAAAGCACGCAATCATAAGAGAAAGGCGAAAACAAATGGAGGAAGAACGACTCCGTTTAAAACAACAGGTAGGTACCTATCAGCTTATTACTTGCATTTTTAATGTACTTTCGAGGTAAATATTTATATTCCTTGCCAATAAACTATTATTCTTTTATCAACTAGGCAGAATTAGCGAAGGCAGAAATGGATAAAGAAGAAAAAATGAGAATAATAAAAGATTTAAGAGAGAAAAGGAAAAAAGAAAAAATAGAAAATATCAGGAAGAAACAACTCGCTGAGAGAATGAGGGCCTTGATAGTAATGGCCGATTTGCATTATGAAAAGAATTTGATGCATAAATATGGTCTTAAACCATTAAAATTATTATTAGAAATTAAAAAGGATAACATTGTAAAAGCCAAAGCCCATTACGAATTTCAATTAATGAAAAACTTATTCTTACATTGGATGTGGTACACTGAAGACATGTGGTTTGATAGAAACTACAAAGCCGAAGATTTTTATAGGAAGAAAATATTGAAAAAAGCATTCAACGGATTTAAAATGGTAAGGATTTTTATGAATAAAAACCTTGAAGAAAGTACGCATTATAAAAAAATACATTTTCTTATTATTTATTTATGCTTATATAGGTATTTTTTCAAAACCAGAATACTTTTGTTAATTAGAAGGTATTTTTAATCTATATATTCGTTGTTTTTTAAATGCTGGGCACGCGTTCCCTTCAATTATAAGACGGGGGTCATAGTCCACCACGCTAGTGCGGGTTGGAGGACTTTACATGTCTTTCGAAAACTTGCTAGGTACTCTACAACTCTCAGACATGCAGGTTTCCTCACAATGTTTTCCTTCATCGTAAGACAAGCGGTAATCATGTTAGTAATAATTCGCAAATGAAAATATCAGACATGCGAGACCCGGATTTGAAGCCGCATCACTCGGATATACCAGGCGAGTGTGTTACCACGGCTACCACTTTCTCACTCTCACTCCGTTGCTCTTTACAGATAAATAAAATTTAAGTGTCTCATGACAAAAATCTAAATAAAAACCTTTTACTAAATGAATTTGAAATTATATAGGGTACTAAAAAAGTTTTAACGGTAAGTTTATTTTTTTTAGAAATGAAATATTTACTGATATTTACTTAGAAGTAAAGTAGTACAAAAATACTCAGAATTTTATTAATTGTATTTATAGACATAAGAAAAAACAATTTTATTTTTTTATGTCTGTTTGTTACACCTAATCTCAGAAACGGCTGGACCAATTTTGATTTGACAAATAATCTTACCAGTATAATGAATAACTTGGACTACTTTAATATTAAACTGAACTATTAATTATTAAAAAAGTTAAAACGTACCAATAGTCAACGAACCCGAGCGAAGCGAAGATCGCTAGTTGAAAAAAAACGAGCTTTTATGTTCTCTATGAATTATGATATTGATATAAATAATAAAGGGATGGCATCTCATCGGAACAATAACTATGGCTAATCACTGAAATGAAAGTCGGATATTTCAACACAGCGTACCATATAATGTATACCATACCAGTATAATATTTATAATGCTTCTATTCTTCTTATTTCAGAATCACCACGAATTTGTATTGAAAAAACAAGTGGCAGATGACTATTATGATTTATTTGTATCTCAACTTGTATTTAGAAAATTTCGTGAAGGTATAACGATTCTTAAAAAGGAATTGGAATTAAAATGGCAAAAGGCATCGCTGTACTATAACAGGTAAGGAAAATATTATAATTCACTAGCTGACCCGTGCCCACTTCGTTGGCCTTTTTTAGTACAGAGTATTATGTTTTAATTTCTAACTGCCAAAAGGAGGGTTATACGTAGGTATTATAGTAATATTAAAAATTAAATTATCTATACTAATATTAAAAAAACTACTTTTTGTAACTTAAATATAAAAGTTAGACATATTATGCTGTCGTTGACTTTTTTGTAGGCATTTTCAAGCTCCACATCTTTTCTCTAGAACTCAAAAATATATCTTTCATAGTTAAGGCAGCGTTCGTAAGAAACGCTTTCATTCGACCGTTTTTTCTCCGATTCACTTTGCAAAACGGACTACCACGTAAAAGCCTTTTTATTTTTCGTTTTTTTATATAACCTATGACACTCAGCAATAATGTGGCTTACTATTGGTGAAATAATTTTTAAAATCGGTTCAGTAGATCCCGAGATTACCCCTTACAATTTAACAAACACACAAACTTTACTTCTTTATAATATTAGTATAGATGAAAATATAATATTTTACATTCACTTATCTCTTCCTTCTTAATATATTAGTCCAGAAAATGTTGTCTTTAGAAGTTAGATTGCCTGTACCAACGACCGGTAATCGGGTTACTATAATATTATGTAAGAACACACCTGAATATAAAAAAATTGCCCGAATTTTAACCGATAAAGTCAAATTCCTTTTTCTTTGTGCATCTTCCTTCTTCTTTTTTATCTAGGTATTTGCTAAAATAAATGCTTAAGACGAGCATAACAATGGTATGATCTGAAAATATAAACAATTGCAAAAATTCTTGGTTCGGAGTTACAGGGCAAATTTGGTTAAGAGTTACATTTTATTGGAGAAAAGTCTCTCAACGGTCAATCAGTCAATAGTTTCTAGTAAAAGGGATGACGTTTTGGGCCAAATATGAAATAAAAAACGTACATTATTTTGATAAATATAATTGATATATTGTTTTTTTCCCTATTTACAGCAATATAAAATTTAAAATATTTACCTGCTGGCGTACATTACCAGCATTAAATGCTCTGAAGAGAGAGCAAGATGCAAGAAAATTAAAATGGAGAGAAAAAGTTTTGCAAGTCGTACCAGACTACCAGCCACCTGAAGATTAGTTGGTTTAATTTTTCATATTAACGTAAATACAACAAAATAATAGCCAAATATATTAAATATCCCATAGTTTGAGGTATTTTACGGTAAATAAATTAGAGGTTGGTTTTTCTCTTCCGAATTTGAATACATGTAGGACGTAGGTGTAGTGTGCACTGTGTATACAGGTGCAAACTTGTATACCTACCCTTTAATATAAAGTCATACCACATACTACATATAAGTAACGTTATTATACATTTCTCAGAGGTATGTTAACTTGGATAACCACCTAGCGTCATATCAAATTCCATCAAAATTTACCCCGTGGTTTTCCATGATACACCACATATAGACAGAAATTCTAAAAACTATTCATTCGGTGGCCAAATATATAGTTTTTAGAATTTAGGAGACTATTTTCAAGGCAGAATAGAGATTTTTATAAAAACAAAACAAAATTTAATTTACTTCAGTTTAATACTTTTAATACTAATGATTCTGAAACACGTTTAGTGATATCCTTATATTTATAAATACACATTTGATATTTTTAAATATGCATAAATATATTTGATCGAATATAATGTTAATATTTTACATTGTTTCTGTGAAGCGCTTCTAAGCAAAGGTAGGTACTGTTTAACTCATGCCGTTTTGTAAAAAAATGTTAGGTAGACTGAAGTAATCTCGACACTAACACTTTGTATTTTTATATCTTGAATGACGAATTGATTGTTGCTTATATCAAATTTAATAATAATAACGCAAAAGTAATTCTAGGTATCATGTAAGTAATCTTCACATCTTTCTCGCTAAAGTTTTACTGAAGGACAGCATTTTTTATAACTACATTATATATTACTATACTAAACTTATTTGAAAGATTGAGTTAATTAAATTGTAATTTTATTATTAGTAATATAATTATCTAATTATAATCAGTGCCAGTTTTTTAGTTTGTTAATATCTGTTTAATAGCAGTTTTTTTAATATCTGCCAACTTATCCCAAATGCGAGAAAAGTTTAGTGTACATCCAAATTATTAAAATTTTGTAACGATTTTGTTAATTAAACAATAAAATATAAAAAAATACTACTTTTAACAAATCATAATATGTAGAATTTATAATGCATTACTAAGAAACAAAATATAAAGAGCTCTTCTTAAGTCAACTAACTTTTCCCACCCAACTAATGTTTGTGATCAAATGTTCTTTCTTCAATGAATAATAGTTGCAATAAGTTTTTTCATTAACCAGCCAAGTCTTCAGAAAATCCATTCCATAGATAAGGCAAGTCGATCTTGGCAGCTCAGTCTTCACTCTTCAAGTAAAATAAATAATAAGGTATATTTCAATTTTTTAGAAATTTACTATACTGTAACAGGCACAGTAATTCATGTCCCATATAGATTATAAAAGTAAACTATTATAGTCTGTAAGGTGGATGTATATTCAAACGTCAACGTCAAAGATCGTTATTTTATTTTGAATTTGACGTTTGAATCTACATTCACTCATAGCGTATAAAAAGGGTTTGCTTGACAAGTAGGGATTATTCGCATTCGAGTTGTCGTAGTGTTAACATCGAAATAGTCAGTAAATTAAAGTGATGTGAAGTAATTGTGTTTAAATGAGCATTACAGTGAAGTGACGTGACTATTGTATAAATAACTGATAATAAAAGTGAAGTGATTAGAAAAACTGTTGTCTTCATTTGATTCCCTCTGAGCTCGTTTCAGCTCAGAAGTGGGATAAGCAAAAATATACGTATATTTTTGTGCTCCGCCCGCAAGGAATAATCTAAGGTAATTATGGTTGTTTCGTTGTTTATAGAATAATGATAGATTTTTGAAATTGCTGTATGAAATGAAAATATCTATTTTTAATGTAAAAGTAATGAAGGTAGTTATAGTTATCATAATCATATTGTTTCATAATGCAAACTTCGAGAATTTACTCTATAAAATGATGTTTTTTCTTTTTTGTTGAGAATATTTAACAACTGTTCTGTGCTTAGAACGAATATATTAACATTCTACACTAGTTTAATTTATTTATTGATTATTATTGACAACTAAGACCAATTGCTGTATAAAATGAAAATATCTATTTTTAATGTAAAAGTAATGAAGGTAGTTATAGCTATCATATTCATATTGTTTCATAATGCAAACTTCGAGAATTTACTCTATAAAATGATGGTTTTTTCTTTTTTTGTTGAGAATATTTAATGTATGCTTAGAACGAATATATTAACATTCTATACTAGTTTAATTTATTTATTGATTATTATTGACAACTAAGACCCTCTATCATCGAGTTTCAGATAATGGAAGTTGAGCCGCACGATGTGGAACGACGGAGCCTGATGACTCCTGAGCGACTGCAACAAAAAGAAAAGCAGAGCCAAAGCCGTGCACGCA
Source organism: Boloria euphrosyne (assembly GCA_951802675.2). Lineage (NCBI taxonomy): Eukaryota > Metazoa > Arthropoda > Insecta > Lepidoptera > Nymphalidae > Boloria > Boloria euphrosyne. The sequence goes on from OX637878.1 coordinate 6,942,705, forward strand.
GCCGGCGCCATCATCGTAGCCGCACCCGTAGCCGTAGCCGCAGCTGCAGCCGTAGCCGCAGCCGCCGCAGCCGCCATCGTGGACGCGATTACAATCGCAACCTCGGGCACAGTCGCCATGGCAGTCGCCATGGCAGCCGCCATCGTAGCCGCGACCGTGGCCACAGCCCAAGTGTCAACTCCGGGAACTCCAACCACAGTGCACGACGTCAAAGCAGGTACTGTGATTTATATATTAAAGAACGTCGTCTAGACAAAGAAAGAAAACGAATACGTGAACTAGAAGATCAATTACATAAGAAAATTGAGGTTTAGATAGTGATAAAATCCAATTCCATCAAAATTTAGCAAATAATCACCTTCGCGCGGAACCTGCACCACGAACATCATTAGAAGAGTCTCCAAAGCGTACTAAAGAGCAAACTGATATATCGTATAGTTTTCTTAATAATTTTTTAAAAGCAATTGAGTCCAAAACTAGTGATAGAGATTCATTTTCTAGTTTAAATAATGTTATACCTGAATTTGACCCGCTCATTAAAACTCAAACTGTCGAAATGTGGTTAGATAAGATTGATGAATGTGCCGAAATTTATAGTTGGAGTGACAAACAAACTAGTCATTATGCTTTACAAAAATTAACTGGTCATGCTAAATCTTGGTATCAGGGCCTACCTTCTCTTAAGCATAGTTGGTCAGAGTGGAAACAAATGTTACTGGATTCTTTTCCTATAAATGAAAATTATGCTGAACTACTTACTGAAATGCTTAATAGAAGAACACGCTCTGGAGAGTCTTTGGAAATGTATTACTTTTCTAAAATTAATTTATTAAACCGTTGCAAAATTTTTGGTAAACAAGCAGTGGACTGTATAGTTTATGGCATAGAGGATAGAGGTATACGTGTCAGCGCTCAAGCCGCGAAGTTTAATAGACCTGAAGATGTTTTAGAATTCTTCAATATAATAAAATCACAGACAAAAGAAAATTTAGAGGCGAAGAAATTTTTACGATTCCCAAATAATAACAGTGGTAGCTCTTCTCGTGCTAGTGAATTGATAAATAAAAACCGTCATAAACCAGAATCTTTAACCTGCTTTAACTGTAAGGAAGTAGGTCACCCTAGTTTCAAATGCCCAAAGCCTATTATAAAATGTACAAATTGTAATCTTCTCGGACATACTGCAACACATTGTCAAAAAAGAATTACAACTGAACAAAAAAATGTTTTAGATGTTTCTATTAACGCGACTCCAAATGATAAGTACAAGATTATGATAAAGATTAATGACAAATCTATACATTGTCAGGTAGATCTAGGAAGTGAAGTTACATTAATACGAGAAAGTGACGCTAAATCTATAAAATTAACATGGACTCCTGTAAATAGCCCGTACTTAAGAGGATTAGGAAATATTCCCTATTTACCATTAGGTCGTGCATTTGTAGACATAGAATTGCAAGATGTCATGGAAAAACAAGTTGAGATATATATCGTATCAGATAGTATGATCAATTTGCCCGTGTTATTAGGTCACAGTTTCACTGAAAGGCCAAATTTAAGAATAATTAAGACTGACTCACACTTACAATTTGACAGAATAAGTGACACGTTTAATTCTAAAATACCCTTGACTTCTGGGATTGATTTAAAAATTGGTGTAGGGGAAATGAAACTATTATTAGTAAAATCAGATAAACTCTGTAACGGTTATGTATATATCAGGGGTAATATTAGGGGTGGTCCTGGAAATGAACACTATTTATTGCCCGGCGAATACGAAGTAATTACTGGTGAATGTAAAATACTAATACAAAATGTCGGAGAACAACCAATCTATTATAAAAAAGGGAGTTTGGTAACGCGAGCCTATTTTTCGAATATTGGTAAAAATATTTATTCAGTTAATTCGGTTAATTGTGATCCTACTGTTCACACACCCAATACTACAATAAAGTATGGTGAACAACTAACCGATGTTGAAATTAGGAGTTTGGAAAAGCTTTTACATAAATATAAAACTTGTTTTTCCAGTGGCATGCACGACCTCGGGTATACTTCTGTAACTGAAATGGAAATTCACCTTAAAGATACCAACCCAGTCGTTTATAGGCCCTATCGCTTGTCATATTCAGAGCGTCAATACGTACAAAATACCATACGCGAAATGATCGAACATGGAATAATCCGTGAATCTTGTTCCCCTTACGCGAGCCCTATTGTTTTAGTTCAAAAGAAGTCCGGTGAAAAACGTCTTTGCGTAGATTACCGTGCGCTAAATAGTCGTACTAAAAGAGATCATTACCCTTTGCCTAGAATTGATGATCTGTTAGATCAGTTGAGTGGTCAGTCATTATTCTCGTCCCTTGACCTCGCTTCTGGCTATCATCAAATTCCTATAGCGGAAGAATCTCGGGAGAAAACGGCGTTTGTCACGCCAGACGGACAATACGAGTATAACCGTATGCCGTTCGGTTTGGCGAATGCCCCAGCGGTTTTTCAGCGTACTATGCACAAAATTTTAAATAAATCTAAAGTCAATTACGTAATTATATACATGGACGATATACTAATTCCCGCGAAAACTTTTGACGAAGGTTTAAAACGTTTGGAAGAGATTTTTTGCTTATTAAAAGAGGCTGGTCTAACACTTAAAATAGAAAAATGTAACTTCTTTCAAAAAAATATAGAGTTTTTAGGATTTGAAATTGATAAAAATGGTATTCGTCCTGGTAATCAAAAAACAGATGCAGTTTCAAAATTCCCTGTACCACGTAACCAACATGATGTTCGTCGGTTCCTAGGATTAGCCAGCTTCTTTAGACGTTTCATTAATAATTTTGCGATCATAGCCAGACCTCTAACTAACCTATTAAAAAAAGACGTGACATGGAACTGGACTGACAAACAAACAGAATCTTTTGAGACTTTAAAAAAATCACTTATAACTAGACCGATATTGGCATTATATGACCACACTGCAGAAACTCAATTACATACAGATGCAAGCAAGCTAGGCCTAGCAGGGATATTAATGCAAAGAGTTGATTCCAATCCTTGGCGTCCAGTTGCATATTATAGCCGGCAAACAACTTTAGAAGAACAAAAGTTCCATTCTTTTGAACTAGAAACTTTAGCAGTAGTTTCCTCCCTAAGTAAGTTTCGTTCATATCTATTTGGGATAAAATTCACTATTTTAACTGATTGCAATGCGTTAAGGTCGACATTCGTAAAAAAAGATTTAATACCGCGTATATCTCGTTGGTGGATACAGTTTCTAGAGTACGATTGTACAATTGAATATCGTCCCGGTGATAGCATGAATCACGTAGACGCACTCAGTCGGAACCCAGTCTCTACAGAATCCGATAGAGTACATATATTAGACATTCTATCAATAAATATAGATGACTGGATAGTTACTGCACAGACAACTGACGAAGAAATTCAACGTATAAAAACTATCTTAGAAGATCCCGAAACCCCAAAAATAGCATCTGTACACAAAGAGTATAAAATTAAAAATGGTCGGGTATATAGAGTTATTGATGATAATACCCTTCGCTGGGTGGTTCCCAAGGGAAGTCGTTGGCAAATTTTAAAAGCTAACCATGATGAGGTAGGTCATTTTGGTCTCGAAAAGACACTTCACCGGATCCAGGCAAACTTTTGGTTTCCAAAGATGAGAAAATTTGTTAAGAAATATGTTACTGCTTGCTTAGAATGTGCTCATCATAAGATCTCGACAGGATCTAAGGAAGGCTATTTGCATCCGATCGAAAAATTCGAGATCCCTTTCCATACAATCCACGCAGACCATTTAGGCCCTTTTCCTCGAAGTAAAAAAGGTAATACGTACATTTTAGTAATAATTGATAGCTTTACCAAATACGTTTATTTAGGCGCAGTACGTAGTACAAAAAGTAAAGCTAGTATAAAGATTTTTAAGACATATATTAGTTTGTTTGGCACTCCATCTCGCTTAATAACAGACAGAGGTACGAGCTTTACAAGCCGTAAATTTAAAGACTTTGTAAAATCAGTAGGTATCAAGCACATTTTGAACTCTGTAGCAACACCCCGAGCTAATGGCCAAGTAGAGCGATACAATCGCACTATCCTTGCCTCTCTCAGTACATTAAACCATGGTAAAACTAATGATTCTTGGGACTTAAGATTACCGGAAGTACAACTAGGTATTAACACTAGTATTCATGACGTTACTAAGAGAACTCCAACTGAAATGCTGTTTGGTAGGAAAGTCAATAACCCATCTCAGGGTATTCTAAACAATATAAGTGATGATATAGGTAACGGGGTTGTAAATGACTCCTTAGATAAAATCAGATTAAAAGCAAAAGAATTGATTAAATATAATCAAGACAAAAATAAAGAAAGATTCGATTCAAAAAGAAAATCGGCTACAGAATATAAAGAGGGTGATTTAGTAAAAATAATAAGAACAATAGTGTCAAATTCAGGTCAGTCAAAGAAGCTAGAACCGAAATGTCAAGGTCCTTACAGAATAAAAAAGGTATTACCTAATGACCGATTCATTGTAGAAGATACTCCTTTAACTAGGAAAGGCAAGAGATATGAAAATATAGTTTCTATTGACAAAATTTCACCTTGGTTAAGTTTTAGTGCCCCTGTTATGAGTAGTGATAGTAGCGACAATGATAGTGATAATGATAATGAGTAGTAGTTTATAGTTAATACGATATAAATGTATTAGTGATCTAAATGTAATTAAAATATGTTGCTATGTATTTATTATGCCATCTATGTAATATATTTGTTATGTATAATAGTGAAAAGTGATTTTGACGTGTGGGCATGAGTTGGCTTATGAACTAGCCGCCCAAGGAGAAGCACGTCTTAGTGATTAGTGATAAATGGGCAGGAGTTGGCGTAGGATATCGCCGCCCAAAGATAAACGTTGGAGAATAGTGGTGAAGGAAGTAGCCCTATTCTCTTGATCTAGTGAAATTATTAGTGATGTATAATGATTGTATAAAATATGAACGTGAGGACACGTTCTATAAAGGATGGCCGACTGTAACAGGCACAGTAATTCATGTCCCATATAGATTATAAAAGTAAACTATTATAGTCTGTAAGGTGGATGTATATTCAAACGTCAACGTCAAAGATCGTTATTTTATTTTGAATTTGACGTTTGAATCTACATTCACTCATAGCGTATAAAAAGGGTTTGCTTGACAAGTAGGGATTATTCGCATTCGAGTTGTCGTAGTGTTAACATCGAAATAGTCAGTAAATTAAAGTGATGTGAAGTAATTGTGTTTAAATGAGCATTACAGTGAAGTGACGTGACTATTGTATAAATAACTGATAATAAAAGTGAAGTGATTAGAAAAACTGTTGTCTTCATTTGATTCCCTCTGAGCTCGTTTCAGCACATAACTAAAAAGTTTCAGATTGTTATTTTATAACTATAAAAATACAGATTTATACGATTTTTGCTGTGCTGGTCTCGGGTTCGAGTCACGCCCGAGGATTCATCTATGTAACGAATACGAATATTTATTCTAATCATGGGTGATTATATTTACATAAACTAATACAAAAAATATAAACGGTAAAATGGTTGCGCGTTGATGTTTCAACATATTGAACTACAAACAATTGCACTAACTAATCAAAGGGTCATTTTCGATATCTTTTTAATGGTTTTGGAATATACAAGCAATGTTACATTGGTTAAAACTAAGTCTATGTCCAATTGCCTAGTTTGTGTTAAAAACTTTAATATCACACTTTATATTTTGAGTAGTACGAAAATAAGGTAGATGAACATTCAGAACATAAGCAGCAGTATTATTAATAAAATAGGTAAAAATAATTAATATTTTAGGCATTTACAGACAAAATCTCCAAAAGTATAATTAAACATAACACAATCTAGCATAGCTATTAGCGAGTCAGTCCATAATTTTTACAAATTATTATTGTGATATGGTGGTAATATCTTAATAATAATGTTCCCCGACCGAATCCAGCCATGGCGGCCAATCTCATTGAGACTAGGCAACTACGCAAGAGATATTATAATTAGATGCACAAGTGTACGTACAGACACAAGCGCACTCTCTGTTCCTATCATCCTCATACTCCCGTGGGACGACTACTCGACACAATCAGTGAGAGATAAGGTGCAGGACCGACGGCTTTACGTGCTCTCCGAGGCACGTGGGTGACACACCACCAACTCCCAACTCCGGGATGTTACTGAGACTTACTAAACAGGTTTACCCTAGGCCTCAGTCAGTCCGCTATGTGCAGACTATGCCATGAGTCAGAGGAATCTGCTATGCACATCCTCTGCTCGTGCGGACCACTCATGCACCGCAGAAGTATCTATCTAGGGCAGCATATCATGCAACCTGAGGAGGTACAGAAGCTCTCTGCTCAGAAAATCTGGAAGTTCCTGGAGGCAACAGGACTAAGCAGAGAACTGTAAATACACTTAAAGGGAGCTACAATGGATCATCACTGGTCGACGTAGCTAGGGCCGACCTCGGCACCATACCCAAAAATGCAAATAATAATACTAAACAGGAAGACTCAATAATTAAACTTGGCCCGACCGGGACTCTAACCCAGGACCTCTCGATGTATGACCGTACATGCTAGCCACTACACCACCGAGGCAAAGGTAATATCTTAAATAATATAACAATACTGTTGATAAACATAAATAATAAAATAAAACGCGTATTACCGCTTCAAATTAAAAAGTAATAAATAGAATTATAAATAAAGTATTAACAAAAACTAAGTTACCCACGTTACCCACTAAGTTACCCACGTTAAAAAGTAAGATACCCACTATTTAAGTTAAAAAATTTATGAGCAAGTAAGAATATGATAATGCTTGCCAGAAGTATGAATGATTCAACATTAAAAAACTCTATAAGTACAGTACATTCTATAACAAATATGAGTTTCGATCCACAGTTTCAATTGTATTAAAAATTGTATCACCAAGCTGAACTGATAAATAATGATACAATTTTTTACAAATATAATATGACAACAATTATAATTTTTAAAGATAACTTTTATGTGTTGCTTAGCTACGATATTTACTTCGCATCTTTGATGCATTGTTTGGGATTTCATACTGTTAACACGTTTATTATTTTACGCCATTGTGGTTCTGAAATTAAAAAAATAAAGAATAATTATTATCAAACAACAAAACACTTAAATACTAACAAGTTACTACAAACAACTACACAGTAATACTACCCAATGAATAAATACATTATATTACAATTTTAACAGATTTTTTTTAAATCAGGTTTCCGGTCTTCAGAACGCGAAGCAGACTATAAATTCGGCTTCTTTACCAGTAATAATAACTATTTCAATAAAAAAATTCATGTACAGTTAGGATTTTATTATAATGTTTCAGAGTATGCATTCTTTTTCAAACACAACTATGTAATATGAATAATAATTACGTATTATAGTTATGATGTTAAATAAATACTTACCAGTATATTTTGGAATGTATATTAACAATTGCCTCAATAATACTAGTGCAATAACCAAAACATAGCCAAGTCCATAAACACAGGATACAAAACATAACGCCAAACTGAAAAAAATAGTATTATTATATTTTTATTTGCATTTTAAGGGCCTTTGGTGACTATGTTGCTCTTGTTAACAAATGTTAACATTCAGAATTATTAATATTATTAAAAATGCTTTGGATAGTGAAAATCTTGGATTTCAAAAATATTAGATGTGTTTGTGCTTATGTAATCATTGCAAAGTTCGAACCAATTTTCTTGAGGACTTTGCAAGAAGTTAAAAAGGCTTAAACAAAGTTTTCCCAGTAAATAAAGAGTAAAAGGCAATGGATTAAGTAGTTTTTGAAGATGAAAAGTATTTTGCAGCTACATACTTATTATCCCTGGAGGAGAAAGAGAAGTTAAAAAATAATAGGATAACCTAGATTTAGAACAAAAGGTGGTGCGGAGTAAGAGCCTAGCTTACTTTTGCTAACAACCCCAGAGGGAGGGCTTTATAATAACAAAAACAATTCAGAGTTTAGTGAACACTTAGATGTATGTTGTTTACTTTCATAAAGTAAACAACATACATCTAATATCATCACAGATACCTACATTCTCTTTATTGTTATGGTTTTTTTTATTGTTATAGTTGTAATTAAGCCAATAATTAAGAAACTTACTTAAACTCAAAATATACATCATTGCAATCCTCTGGCATTAATATAGTACTGTAAAATATGTATGGCTGACATACTGTAGTTAAACCTAAATTAGTTCCATATAAAAGTGTTGCAAATGCAAAAATTTGACCAGCAAGAAAATACATGTAATTTGGTCTGAGCACGCAACAATCCCACCTGTAAAATACAAAATATAATATAATATAGTTACAAAAATTGCTGCACTAAACTCATAATTTTAAATTAATTTTGTAATAAACAGATTACATGGTATGAGTTGTTATTGCTAGTATGTGATTGTATTTTACTTATAGTTTTTATATTATGCATAAGATAAAAATGAATATATCCAAGTTACATACCATATTGAGTGAAAGAATCGTTCATTAACCTCTATTTGACAAACTTGGCAATAATAAGAATCCGATGTCAGTACAGGGCTGAAATAAAAGATAAATGTTTAAACTTGTAGTAGGAGTTAAATTTTATTACTACATTCATTTGAAAACAAAAATAGTGAAAAAATACATATCTAAATACATATCTATATACTAATCAATACATTTTATGTAACAAATTCTTATAAGTCAAATAACGTAAAACAAGTTTACCTATATTCTTTTCCTTTAGAAGTCCCAGTTGCAAGTTCAAAATCTGCTATAGCTTTCATTTTGTAAAAGAAATAACATGTACATGCCAATAGAAGTAGGAAAATAAAGTTTTCAAGTTGTGTTATTTCCAATAGTCTGAGTACACCAAGTTCAAAAACTAGAAACATACAAATTCCAGACGATAATGTCCATGAATAAAAGAATGGTGATCTAAAAACAAACAAATTAAATTGTAATGTTGAATAACATAATACACAATTAATATTTAAAACAGAAACATTGTCTTTATGTCAAGATAAAAAGATAGTTTATATATTCTACTTTTGTTTGATTTGATGCCTATATACTACATAATATATTATTATTTCATTCTGTTTCATATTATTTCAATAAAAGTATATGACTACTGTTTACCTATTTTTCTGTCTCGGTCTTGATTGCACATACAAAGCACCCATTACAATAAATATCATCACAATGATAGTAACAGATCTTGATATGGTTGACACTACCAATAATAGTGGTAAGATAAAGAAAGGAAGAATTGCATCCATATCCACTTTTTTATTCGATCTATTTGAGCCATATGGTAGAATATCCTGTATAGTCATGGTTGTTGATACCATTTTCGTACTCATGATAAGATAATGTTTTATTTAGAAAAATCTTTACATTCACTTCGTAAGTATTTTGTATTAGGTTCCTGAAATGTACAAATTTCCTTTCATGTTGATTTTGCTTTAAGCAAATATTATTTATTTACTTGACTTCTCATGCTTTCTAAGTTTCTTCAAAGAGAATGTAAAGGAGAGTTTCTTTCACATTGACATTCATTTTCATCAATTGTCAATTTTACCGTTTGACGTATCTATTTTTTAAAAGTATACATTAAATCAGCTTTGGATGTAAACTCTTTTGCTCCATTTTGCAAAGTATTTATCCGAGTATTATGGTCAACTCGATAGTCGAGTATAATTTGTAAAAATAATTTGACCATATACTTTATGCCAGCGTTACACGCTTGCCGAGACTTGACAAGAGCCAACAAGATCCAAGCCTTTATAAATGCTTGAATGCCATAGTGCGTTATAGTGATTAGTGATCCTTTGATTTGTGTTCATTGTTCAAAGACCGACTACGACCGGAACGGAGACAACTGACAAGCTCTTGAGTCTTGCAAGCTCACGCAAGCTATGCCAAACCTATACGGTATACCTCGTTTATACGCTTGTGTTTGTGAACGCTTAGCATATTGCTAAAATATTTATCGACCTTTACTTCGATTGTTTTATGACTATTATTGGGATTGCTTTAGGAAACGGCCACATGATTTTGGTGTTTTGAAGGGGTGTGGGGTAAGGGGGGGTTGGTACCTACCCGATGGTACCACTCCCGCGGTGCGGAAACCCTTAGTTTTTTTTATGAATTTTTTGATTTCATGTTTTTGTATGCGTATAACGAAACGTTTTTCCAAGTAAAAATGGTTTTGTGTTACAGAAATTTATTTTGTGTTATTTATTTTTAAACTAGCGGTGCCCGCGGCTTCGCTCGCGCTAAGAGTGAATAAAATAAACATTTTTGCTTATATACTGTTACTTATAATGTACCAAGGACTAATTCCCCATTTAAAGTTCTGGCCCTCTTTTCTGAAAACTACTGTGTAGCATCCTGCCGTGCCGCCACTGCTGCGCTTTCTAAAACTTATTTCCTATTTTTAACCAATTTTGCTACTATGTGTATCATAATTTCTTTGTGTGTTTTTCGTTAATGATAAACTGATGTACGAGGTTCATTGTTATGGACTTATAGTAAAAATACTGTTAAATATTTTTCCTACGTAAATTGTGCCACCCCCGTTAACCCCCATAGGGGTTGATTTTCAAAAAACGCTTAGATATGTATCTCATAATTTGTATTGCAGAGCATTATTTCAGTGTCACGCAAAATATTTCAATAGAATTAAATTTCCCATACAAACTTAGCCACCCCCTTTAACCCCCAATGGAGGTGAATTTCGAAAAACCCTGAAATACGTGTTTCATCATTTGTACTAAAAAGCATTAATTCAAAGTTTCATGCAAAAATGTGCAATAAAAATATTTTTCTCATACAAACTTTGCCACCCCTTTTAACCCTTTTAGGGGTTGAATTTCCAAAAAATAATATGCCTATTTCCTTCTCATGAATGCAAACTATCTACATACCAAATTTCAGCAAAATCGGTTGGGTGGTTTAGGCGTGAAAAGGTAACAGACAGACAGACAGACAGACAGACAGACAGAGTTACTTTCGCATTTATAATATTAGTATGGATTAGTATGGATTTATAGTGTTTTTCACTCTTAGTTACGTTCCATTTTACTTACCAAACCATTTTTACTTGGAAAAACGTTCCGTTATACGCATACAAAAACACGAAATTAAAAAATTCATAAAAAAAACTATGCGCCAACCATGACGTTTGTGGGCAGCCTGCAGAAATCATAGAGTATATTGCTGGCAGAAATCCACTGCTTGTCATATTTATGAAGTCTATTCATCGTGCCGCAGAGCATTAATTTATACCTACTATGCTTGCCTAACTCACTGCCGGTCAAGTTGCGTGGTTACAGTTACACTATCCTTAGCTTCAAGGGGAGAGTTATTTAAGAAAATGTTGCTAAAATAATTATCTTCACTAGGATAAGTTTGAATACTTATAAGTTCTCGATATTCTAAAAATCAAGGTCGTACTCAAACATACTATAAAAATTGCACAAGTAACAAAATACAATGATTCCTCCAACACTATGTTTTTTGATGAACAATGAAGTTGCTGTAATTATTATTAGGTAATATCAAACATCGAACACGTAAGAATAAAAATACTTGACGGAGGAAAACAAGATACTTGATTTTTAAACTAAACTTCGTTTATTTAATACCTATTCCTAATGGGTTTTTAATTTTCCATTTTTCCATACTTCTTTAAATGGTATACCTATTAAAATACAAACGTATCAATTGTGTAGTGATACTGTGGTACCAATTGCGATCGTATAGTGAAAACTATTAGTTCAGACGGTACCATTGCGGTGGAGAAAGTGAAAGTAAGAATAAAGTAAAATGACTAAAGAATTAATAAATAGTTAGTAGGTATATCCGTAACCTTATCATACTTGGAATTAGTACCGCAGTTGAACAGCTGTCCTTGACCTCAGTTTGACATAAGCGAGGCAGGTATATTCAAAGAAAAGTTATAAAAATCATATGATTAATATAATATGGAACTTTTAACTCTGTAAACACTCATTAGGAATACATTTATATTATGAAGATTATCAGTATTTTCCAAAAGTTTGTCTTTACACGTTCATTGAGCTAAGAATTTATTTCTTCTAACAAGTACCTATAACATGAATGAGATAAGACAGTGGTAGTCCAGTGGTAACGCGCTTGCTTGGATAACCGAGTGATGTGGGTTCGAATCCGGGTTTCGCACCTCTTGATATTTTCATGTGCGAATCATTTTTAACATGATTATCACTTGTCTTACGGTGAAGGAAAATGTGAAGTCCGCCAACCCGCACTGACAACCCCTAATCCCCTTCGTATTAATAAGCTTTTTTGACAACTCAAACGACTGCAGTTTAGAAAACCTACCTACAGCTTACTTAACAGTCCGAATTATTTATCCTACCCACTTAATCATATTATGAAGATATATTCGACTTTGATTGTGCTGAACTTACACGCATTGATGATTGAAGAACCTTTAAATGAAGAATAACTTGATAGTTGATACTTGATAGTGACTTTGTCGGTCAAAGTTATTACTGAGACTCGTCAGTACGAAAGCTAACCCTCAATAGCTATTTGTACAATAAAGGCACAAAGTACATAATTTATTTGACCAGTAAAACGACATTTGACTTATTAGGGATTGACAATAGACATAATATATCTCATTTCTTTCATTCATTCGTTGTGTTTGAATAGATAGTTCAACAATAGGTACAGTTAACTGATAAAATGTCATCAATTGCAACAGACAGCTAAGTGCTAACTTGCAACGCAATCTGCCTTTATTACCTTGCAATTAGTTCTCATGTCGGCGGCCTCGGGCAACTCGGTTTGTTCTGTTCCTCCACCAGGCAGCCCGAGTTGCCGGTCGAGCCATTATGATACGACACACATGCGCTCGTCAGTCAACAACAGTTTGCGCGCGCACGCGTAACGTATCTCTATATTTTTTACCTTATTCGCCGGCAACGACAGTATTGATCGGGCCTCCGCCGCGAAACGGCGTTTCCAAAATGCCATACGAATTTTCCATTGTCGACCATTGTTCGATATAAGAATTCAGACCCAATAACGTTTCAAATCAATGTTATCACTTAAGGAGTGAGACTATGGCGAATTTGTGGTGTTCCCGTAGATGTTAAGCTTAACGATATGTCGAAGGTGAGTACGTATGTATGTATGTAGTTATATGCATATACTATGTATATGTATGTAGATTTTAATAATCGCAATTACGAATTGCGCTAGTGGTAGGTAGTTCCGAAATCATGGCCAAGGACGTTTTTAACGCTTACAGCTATAGAATCTCCAAATCACGTTTAAACCAAGCAAGTTTAATCTTATCAGTAAGAACAAACTTAAAATGTTTTTAACGATAACCGTAAACTTTGCTACATATCTTAAGGTTAACATACTTTTACTTTATAGAACCGTAGTAGGTACCGAAAATATTGTGTATATTAGAATATAAAAAGAGGAACATAATAACGTTCCTACTTACCCTACATAATGTGTACTATTAATCTTATGCAGTAGGTATGATATCAATGAACAACTTCGAAACAAAAGATGACGACCGCAGTTAAGCCCTCAATTGAACTATTTTTTAGTTAACATTGGAGATAGAGATTAAGAAGTTCAATAAATAAAATCTATTAATTAGAACAGAATATAATACTATGTGTATGTAGGTGTACTTATAGCTTTTTGTTTAACATGAATTGAGAACGTATGTACTCCTCTAGTTAAACTTTAAATAATGATAAAAATGATGTAACTGCGTAACAAACGAAATAATTATACATCACAGTTATTGATTGAAAAATATAATATTATAAGCATTACTCAAGTATAAATAAGTAGGTAATTGCTATAAATTCCCATAATTGGGAGTAGATATCTAGGTACGTGATCATAAAATTAAGTTATCAGCCAATTCAGCCATAATCAATTGAAATATTTTGATTTACACGGATTTCAAAAAATACCTAGTAGCTTATTAATGAGGGATGATTTTTATGATGATTGTACTATATTTTTAATTTCAATACAATAATTATAAATGCGAAAAATAGTTGGATGGATGTTTGTTACTCAATCAAAAGGGAGAACTGTACTGGACAAAAGGCACATAGATAGATTATAATCTGGAATAGCTTTCATATTATATTCAATGGATATTTCATACTTGAGCTTTCTAATGAAAATAGTGACATAACTCCACGTTTCTATAAAACAAAATCATAGAAAACCAAAATTAAGTTGGACATCGCCATTTTTTATGTAAATTTCACTATTATTATATTATTGCTATTAATAAAAATGACATAATAAAGAGTAATTGGATAAAAAAATAAAAATTGCTCTGACGAGTCTTCGCTTTGTGATGGAGATCGTTCACTTGCTCCGGTTACTCATCGTTTACTCTATAAATATCAAATACAGTGTTGCAAAAAACTAAGTAAGGGTCAACAACATTTTGATTTTAGATGAAGCTAGATAAGTAACAAATAGGTACCTACATGATGTAGGTATATTATTATTTATTATATACTAGCGACTTATCCAAGCTTCGCTTGGTACGTACTGCGGTACGTTTTATTTTTCTTTGTGAGAGATTTTAATTCTTTTTCTGAAATAATTGTAACCTATTACTTAACATTCAGTTCAGTATTCTGCCTGTGAAAGTCCTGTCAAATCGGACCAGCCGTTTCGGAGTTATGACCAGTCGTAATAAAAGGACAGACAGACAAACATTTTAAAAATTAGTTTTTCTTATAATACGTAAAGAGAATAGCTATAATTACAAACAGAAACTTTATTACTTTAATTTTAATTGTATGTACAGTTTTTTTTTCAATCGCGTAAAACAATTATAAAATTGCAAATTGTAGATATAAGATACTTTTTCAAAATATAATCATGGATCAATTATTATATTATCGTAGCGTCAGAAATAACGATATGATGTAACTTTCTATCGAGATTTTTTTTTGTAAATAGGTAGGTACGTAAAAAAACTGGTCATTTTAGTTTTGAAAACTTGTTTGGGGATTTGGCTGAAATAATTGCTTGTTGCTATAAAGATTGTATAAAATGAAACTCAAAAAATGTTAGCGTAAAACACTTTAAAGTTTTGAGGCAGTAGGTATATTTTTGTACTTTGCTTATTGTATGACTTTGATACCTTTTTCTCTAAAGATGGTTTTCGTAAAATTAATTTAAAACTTCATTTATATTGCAAATCATAGGAATATTATAATAAATTTTTATAATTTTTAAGCTTATTTCTTTGAAAAAAGGCGTAGGCAGTAAAATTTTTGATAACTCCGTATTAAATTTTGCGACGTTTACATTAATTTTTGCATGAAAAATTTGCCTCGACGACAATCGATTTCTGCTCGGTCACAATACTCCATTGTATTCAAGAGTATAATCTTGAATGGTTAATGTCTGTTAGTTGCCAATTTTCTCCCAAGGTTGGTAACCTTTTATTACACAGTGAGTGCTCATTTATATTAGAAGGATAAATCAGAAATATTTGTACGTAAGAATGTGTTGTTTTATATGTTGGGACATTAACACACAGCACTATGTAGTTCCATGGTACTTGCTTGCTACATGGTACACTGCTGGATACGGGCTTCCTTCCCTTCAGTACCATTCTGTCAAGTACAGATTTTATAGTGTGCAAGCTCCATTTTTAAAATCAATATTAATTCGGACTACTTTTACAAGCTTAATTTTTTGCGCTTTCTTTAGTTTTTATCAATGTGATATTAGTTCGAAAATTAAATGTCATCGTCAATTAATAAGTGAAGTCGTCATTCCACAATTTAATACGTAGGATACTATAAAATGACCTTCGAAACTCAGTTTTATTTCATGTTTTACCTGGGTATAAGCTCTATATAATATCATCTCTTATTTTCAATACTTGATTTTGTTTGGATTTCTTATTTCTGCCTTATATGGGAAGCAAAAACAGGTCAAACATGTTCTACGTTGTCTGTTGATATTCCAATACAAGAATTAAAAACTAGACTGATTTTTTGTCTCAAGTAATTTAATTTTTATTTTTAAATATAAAAAGTTTTTTTTCTGTATGTACATAATATTATTTTTATCAAATCTATCGAGTTATGTCATGATGTCGTATACATGGTATGGTATATATTATCTACATGGTAGGTACATACAATGGTTTAGCTACACTAAGACTGCTGCAAGATTCATATTTATTTCTTAATAATGTAAAATAGACACTAGTTTTAAAAAACAAGCTCAAAAATTATAAAATTAAAATTAATTCAACAGTTAATTATCGTAATTAATCGTTTATTTTCATTATAATCATTTTGATTGTTTCTTTGTTAAATAACATACCTGTTTAAAGCTGAAGTGAGACAAACTTCTTAACATTTTACACATTATGTCTTGAATAGGGTTTTGTTTTTTTTTCAATTCTGGATAATTTGCATTCCCTACGGGACTTATAATAGTTAATCAGGCTGATTTCCTTTAATAATTTGTTGATAATATTTTAACTAACTCTATTAGCAATATTATATTGCAGTCATATTATGTTTCTGTATAGGTACGAGTATTATGACTTTAACTTACCACGCTTTGCACGATTTTTCGGAAATGAGATATTTTCCTATCCAGCGGTTCTCTCTTGATGCGGTCACAGACAGACAAACAGACGAAAATTCTTAAAATCATTACATGTACATAACGTATTTGGCTCATAATTCGACTCAGAATGGAATGCGCGGCGCATGGCCCAAATTATTATTTTTGACTCTCTCAAAAAATGTACAATTACAAGAAGTCGTATAAAACCTTCAACGTATCAACTATAATCTAGAAAAAAATATACAGAAAGCAGGTACGAGGTAGGTTATATTATTATAAATGTTTTCGTGTTATTCATGACTCGACACACTTGAGCGGCTAAGGATACGTACCTATATATATTTCGCATATTAGCTCCGGCCCATATCCTCTGATTACAACACTGCATGTAAGTTGTACTGAGCCGTACATTGATGTCTACAGTATAAATCTCACTTGGTGAACATCTCTTGGTTCCGCCTTAGCATTTATACGTGGGCACCAATGTTAAACAGGGCAGTAAAAAGGAGAGAAATAAAATAAAAATTAATAAAAGGGATTTAATCTATATAAAATCAGTTTTGGATATATTATATTATATAAATTTTATTTTTTAAATTGACAAAATGTACTTATAACCTAACACATAGACAAGAAGTACCTACTTGTTACTTGTAGAAATTGCTTATTCTCTATCTGTTTATGTATACGTTTTTAAACAAAAGCATGAGTGCATAAAGAGTTTGTTACTATTCAAATAGGGAGTTGACTTCATTACTATGTGGAATGTAGCATAGTTATGTTAGATGGTAAAATTTTACTCATAACGTTGTGGTTTTTAAAACTACTTAGATGCTTTTATTATTTCATTAATTGTAAAAAGTAATAGATTTCTTTATTATCTTCTTAACTTTTACTTTCAACTTTTTGATTTTCCATAGGATGCATAGTTTAGCCGCAAATCACAAAAAACGAGCACAAAACCCTAAAAACGTATTATACACCCCTCACACCCCTTCCAGATTTTTTCCATAGTCTGGACTATTTTTCCTTCGTTATTTGCAACTTAATTTTCCGACCACTCCGATACTGCTATGATTTTTTTTCCTCTATTAGGAATGGCACTGGTCTATTAGTACAACTACAATTTTATTATATGTCGAAAGATAAATATTAAGAAATAGGAATTTTTCGAAGAATGAAGTCCAAGTCAGCGGTAATAAATATTAATAATATACCTACATTAAAAATATATTTTTATCTATCTAAAAACCTACTTCCGTCATAATGTGACATATTCCTCGTACATAGTCGCATGTTTATTTTATGTAACAAAAGGAAGCTCGATTTTCTTTTACCAAAACGACAACTTTGGAGATAATATCAAATGAGGACAACTGTCGCCACTTATCGTAAATTAAACTGAATTACTGAGGTATTATATTATACTGAAATAAATGAACCCTTGACCAATTTACAAAGTTAAAGCTTAATTTATAGTTTATACTGTGTACTTTATTTATTATATTAAAGATATACAAGTTCTATCATAAGTATATATATTTTCACTGAGAAATCGGTTAAAGCTAACATCGTTACAAAGGTTTTCATGGATAGAATAAGTAAAAGTTTCTTATAATGTTAGTGGCACAACATATTTTTTTCGACCTAACAACGTTTCCTCAAGTTATCAATTCGAAGCACTTGCGAGATTTCACTTCGTGAATCCTGTGAGTACTCACAATTACCTTCTTAGCGATACCTTCTACTTTAATTTTAAGTAAATTCATTAATCCAACTTTAGTATCGTTTTTATACTAGCAAAAATATACTTTATTGTGTGGAAATTTGTAATGAAGACTTTAGTTTGATTATAGTTCAGCAAATTTTTTATCGAGTCTTTCAATTAAAAACGACGCATAGACGAGGTCATACTGATACAAAGTCTTAGCTCTGTTAATCGAAACGGAATCTAAAGTAGTGCTTTACCTTAATACCTTGCTAATGTTTTTGTAGTTTCTCTCTCGTCAACACTATATTGTTTCATTTGTTACAGTATTAACAATTTTTTCGCACGATCTAGCCTAAATACTTCAGGAGTCACCTAACGGAGAAGTTTTATTGACTATTCTCACGCAATGTTATTCTATGTAATTACATATATTTTAATTATATTCAATTTATTAGTGCAGTGTGCTTCTTGTGACTTCAAATTGTCTAATTTTAATATATATCACTGCGGAAAATTATCCATGAATTACCCGAGTTCGATTTTCACTAAACCGAATATTTTCCAAGTTTGGACTACTTTGCTGTTGGTGACGGTCTGAAACGCCTTTATTAAACTGACAAAAATGATTTTATGGACAATATAAATGGGATATTTGTATGGATATCGAAAATGCGACATCTTTATGACAAGGTAGAGTCGTTATCATTGTGACAGATAGTCTTCTTGTTGTTTAAAATGCAATATAAGGAAAGCTTTACATATGGTCAAATTATTTTATCAGTCTCTTCAAGAATGCTCATGATTCAATTAAACACATTAGCATCATCCGTTGGTTACATCACCTACGTAACATCATGTTCATGTAGACGTAAATGTTAACATCCCTACACTGCCCTTGATTACTATTAAAACTGACTAGCTGAACAGACAAATTCACATCTATATGTGGGCATAATATTATAAACTATTTAGTTTTAATTACTGCGAATTACTTGCCCAAATATTACCTGATATTTTTACTGTTATAATTAAATAACTATTTATGAGAGATAGAGAGAGAGGGAGCTACTGTGCTCATGTCAACATCGACTCCGTGTATTTAGTGATTAAAAAACAAGAAAAAGTGTGTATTTGTAAAGAAGAATTACTAATTCGAAAATATAAGTGCTAATTTCGAGGAAGAATTGTTATCTCTTAAATATTACTCATATCCAACAAGTAATTACGTGGAGAAAAATCGGCACAAACATCAACTGGAAAAGGACAAAAAAGATGGAATCCTACAATAATAGTGTTATCCAATGCATCGACAAAGGTCAATCTGTGTATATATGAAGATCTTTTGTGTGTAAAAGTGGTGAATTAAGGTTTTAATTTTATAACCTATCCATCTGATGAATCATCAAAAACATTAAAGCGTTACCGAACAAAAGTCATCAACAGCGCCATCTAACGCCAAGTAGCGGCACTACGAAAACCGAACCCCAATTAAAACCGTAGTGATAACACTACTCGCCAATAGAGGGCAGATAATAACACAATGGAGAATGTACTGAAGATATTAGAAACAATTCAACGTGACCTAGCCGAACAAAAAGAAAGCATGAAGAGCTTAGAATTTAATATAACAACAAACATTAATAAAAATATCGACAAAAAATTTGAAATTATAGAAACAAGAACACTAAACCTAGAGAATAAACTTGAACAACAACAAAGAACAATAGAGAATTTAGAAAGACAAATAAAAATGAAAAATGTCATATTTTTTGGAGTTGTAGAGACAGAGCATAACTATGAAGATCTACAAGAAAACATCTTAAATATTATAAACAACACAATGAAAATCAACTGTTTAAAGAGTGAGATTGAAAACGTGAGACGTATAGGTAAGAAAAATGATAGAGCGAGACCCGTAGTCCTAACACTAACTACCGTAGGCCGAAAAATTGAAATTTTAAAGAAAAACAGGACACTAAAAGACATAAATTTGTACGTAAAAACAGATTACACCCAAAATGTATTACAAAAACGGAAATATTTACAGGAAGAGCTGGAAAAGAGACGGGAACAAGGTGAGAAGGTAGTTCTACGTTATGATAAAATAATAACCTTAAAGAGAAAAGATAGTGATCAAAAAAGAACACAAAAAAGAGATTTATCGGAATCACCTAAAAATGAAAATCAGCACAGCACAAGAGAAAAAGAAGGAAATACGAACTACCAAACCCGTAAGAGGAACAAAACTTACGATATCTCAGCCTATATGCAAAAGCCTACGATGGTCCGCTCAAATACAAGAGAAAAGCTCAACGAGTCCGAATAACAATTAGCACCCCTCTCACAGCATCCTCTAGGCCGGCTAGTCCCCGGAAACACGATTGAGGATGTAGACTGCAGCCCCCCAAATAAAAGCAAGAATTTTAAGAGAGAACGGGCACAAAATCTCTATATAGCAAGTATAAATGTAAGAACACTAATGTCCGACTCGAGAATTGTAGAGTTGGATAGTGCTTTACAAAAACTAAAATGGGACATAATTGGTCTATGCGAAACAAGAAGAAAAAGCGAAGAAATAGAAGAATATACAAAATATATCCTATACCACACTGAAAGTACGCAGAGTCAATATGGAGTTGGGTTCTTGGTTAAAAAATACCTAAAGAAAAGTATAATTTCCTTCAAAAGCTATTCCGATAGAGTTGCTACTTTAGAAATAAACTTGCCGAATAAATGCGTATTGTTTATCATTCAAGTGTATGCACCTACCGAAAAATGCAAAGATGAAGAGCTGGATCGATTCTATAGTACTCTAGAGATGGCTATAGAGGCAGCAAACTCAAAAAGGCTTATAGTGATGGGCGATTATAATGCTCAAATTGGGAAGTTGCAACAAGGAGAAGAATTGGCATTTGGCAAGTATTCATATGGTAAAAGGTCAGACCATGGGCAAAGATTGGTAGAGTTTGCTCTAGAAAACAATCTAAAGTTCGCTAATAGTTTATTTAAAATAAGAAAAAACAAAAAGTGGACCTGGGAGTCACCAAACGGCTTACATCGCAATGAAATCGATTATATACTTACAACCCACAGTTTGGATGTACATAATTTTGATATAATTCAAAAACTTAATTTTAATACTGACCATAGAATGATAAGGTGTAAATTGTACATAAAGAACGCAAAAGAAAGGAAATATATAAAAACATGTACAAATTATACAAGAGATCTGCCAATAATATCGAGAGAGAGCGGAAAACAAATAGAAGAAAATTTTAATGCTGCGATAGGAAAATCACTGGACATACAAACACAATATAATTATTTTAACGAAGAAATGACCAAACTGTTTAGACAAATACCAGAAAAAAAGAAAAATATACAAAACGAAAGGAAAAATCACATTAAGAAACTACTCGAAGAAAGAAAACATTTATATAGCAAAAAGAGAACAAAAGAAGTAAAAAACAAAATTACACAAATTAGTAAAAAAATTAATAGAGCGATCTCAGAAAATAGAAAAGCTCATAGAAAAAGTACTTTTGAAAAATACATCAATAAAACAGGAGGTGTGAAAAAAGCTTATAAGGAACTCTGCGTCTCGTCCAAATGGACATCAAATATAACAGATAGAGCAGGAAATAAAATAATAAAACGACAAAACATACTAAAAGAGGCTACTATTTTTTATCAGGAACTGTACTCTACGCAATCTACATCGGATTTTGAAAAATGTACTTCGCTAAAACCAAAACGAACAGAGATACCACCAATACTTCTTTCAGAAATAGAGTTTGCAATTAAAACACAGAAGAATGAAAAATCGCCCGGAGAAGACAAAATTACGAACGAATTACTTAAATCAATACTTGAACCCCTAGAAAGACCCCTGCAAACAATGTTTAACAATATACTAAGAAAAAGAACAACTCCAAACCAGTGGTCGAAATCTACAATGACTCTATTACATAAAAAAGGAGATAGAGCTAACTTGAATAACTACAGGCCAATAAGTCTAATGAGTAATGTGTACAAAGTATTCTCAAAGATCATACTGAACAGGCTTACGAAGACCCTGGACGAGAATCAACCAGTTGAACAAGCTGGGTTCCGCAAAACCTTTTCTACAATTGATCATATTCACGTCATGACCCAACTAATAGAGAAAAGCAAAGAATATGGTAAGACTTTGTACATCTGCTTTATTGACTTTACAAAAGCCTTCGACTCGTTAGAACACTCTGCTATTTGGAAAGCACTAATACAGCAAAACATAGATGTAGAATACATTCAACTTCTGTACAGCATATATTCTAAAAGTTCGGCTAAAATACGACTAGAAAGTGATGGACCAGAATTCCGTATAGAAAAAGGCGTTAGACAAGGCGACCCATTATCCCCTAAAATATTCTCAGCAGTGTTAGAGATGGTCTTTAGAAACATCAACTGGGAAGATCAAGGTATACAAATAAATGGAGAGTACCTAAGCCACCTGCGATTCGCAGACGATATTGCAATATTTGCTGAAGAGAGCACACAGTTGGAAAAAATGGTCAACGACTTAGCAAGGGAGAGCAAAAAAGTGGGTTTGTCGCTTAACGTATCTAAAACAAAATTTATTACGAACGGTTCAAATAAAGTAATTACAGTAGAAGGAGAACCCATCGAGTATGTGACAGAATACATCTATCTGGGCCAAACAATTTCATTTTTAGATCGGACCGAAAAAGAAATAAATAGACGAATTGCTATTGCTTGGAAAAAATATTGGAACCTAAAAGAAATTATGAAAAACAAAGATATAAACATAAAAGTTAAAAGAAAACTTTACAACACAGTAATCCTACCCTGCCTAACGTATGGCTGCCAAACATGGTCTCTACGGAATAAAGACGAGAATAAACTAAGAATTCACCAAAGGAAAATGGAGAGAAGCATGTTAGGTATCAAAGTATCAGATAAAATTAAAAATTATACTATAAGACAGAAAACAAAAGTAAACGATATAATAGAAAAAGTAAAAAGTTTGAAATGGAAATGGGCAGGACATTTATGTAGAATGGAAAATGAAAGGTGGACTAAAAAGATTACAGAATGGCTACCGAGGGATGGACAAAGAAGCAGAGGAAGACCAAAGAAACGATGGGAAGACGTGTTCAAGGAGAGATGTGGACCGGACTGGAGAAGACAAGCTAGGGACAGAGAGAACTGGAGGAAGCTGGGGGAGGCCTACGCCAAAGAGGCGACTTCCACAAAAATGAAAAAAAAAAATCAATAATTATTTACCTATTTCGCATGCTAATGTTAAATAATTAATTTTGAATTTTGAATTTCTATAATTATTTATTGAATTTAATTTTAAAAATGGAATGAAAATGTAAATAGGATATTTAACTTATAATTTTAAATGAGATGTGATAATATTACTTTTTAAATTTGAAAAAAATAATAATAATTTTATATTTTAATTTCATTCCACTAAACATTTTAACTAAATACAATGTGCTATTTATTTTGTGGTAGAAATAAAGGCTATTTTTATTTTATTTTATTTTATTTAATTAAATAACTATGACGCATAATATGTTAAATTTGTAACAGTTTAGGGTTATAGTATATAAAATATAACGTACCTCCTATATATGTACGTATGTCTATCTAAACTACTGCCATTCGATCTTACTCCGCTCGGTTTCGTCCCTATCTTTGTTTAACAGTCAGTATAATTTCTCAGAGATGTAATAATTTCCCGTCATCTTGTCGTCATTTCATAGTTTATCCCGTTTTCTCGTGATGCTTACCCACCAGTGACCAGACATACAAACATACAGACTGGCAGACAAAGATTCTAAAAACTATACATTCAGCATCTGATAATGATAACTATTCTAATAAGATCAATCTGTATCAATTAGATTTTACAAAAAATATTAAATGTACATATTCGACTTAATACAATTTTATTATACAATACACCAATAACTTACTGTTTATGCTGCTTTACTTTGAATGTCTAAATGTGCATCATTACAGAAATATTAAATTTTTAATTCAAAAGAAAAATTCAAACGAAGCGAAGTTTCAAGTTGCAGGCCTTATTACTGTAAAAAATGTCGACTGAACATACAATCTCCTCCGATTTTGAAATCGGTCAAAATTAATTTGTAGTTAAATATTCTTAAATGGTGTTGCTAAAAAAAATTAGCATGTTTTGTTACCTCGGCTATTACTTCAAGGCTTAGTTTATATTCTTTGAATAATGATTACGTACTTATGGAATATCTAATTTGTCACATCGAACACTTATTTAGTAGCACTTATTAGGTTCATACAACCTAATAATCAGTTGTAAATCCAGTATTAGGTCCATTTCATATATACATGTAGGTAAGTACTGTAGTAGATATTGGCATCGCGGCGCTTAAATTCAAGGAAGAGGTTTAATAAAATATATTGAACAGATATAATCATTAATGAATCGTATGACCTTTGATATTAATTCGAGGCCAAATTCATACGTTTAAAATAAATTTTTTTAGGTAACTGTTTTTAAGACTAGTGACATGATTTCAATTTATTTGGTTGGATTATATACCCATACGAGATTTGATACATTTTAATCATAGCTTTCTCCCTTTTTGAGTACGAAAAACTTATTTTATTAGACAAACATACAAACATATTATATTAAACTTTCGCAATTAAAATAGTAGTCCGATATATTACTCCTAGTAATTTTCCCACTACTGCTATGTTGACATTGTAGGTGCTAATAAACAATAAAACTGATTATTGCAAAACAACAAGATGTTCTAAAATAACTACGCGTAACTAGAACTCGCGAGCAAATGATCATCACGCCAAAGATTCTCATTAGGTCTTCACAAAATTCTAATGATACCAACTTAAAGTTATAATCATATTAGCTAAACGGTTATCATACTACTCATTAAGACACGTGGAGAATACTGTGTAGAGTTTATCGGAATAACGTCTTTTGACACATATTTAACAGACATTTCGTGTTGAAACTTAGTCTTATCAAAGGGCGCGACTGCAAAACAGACACGATAAGAATAGAATATTGTGAAATAGTTGAATCTATGCAATATTGTCATCACTTATTTTAGTACCTATTTTAATAAAAGTCGTCGATAATTTCCTAAATTTATATTTCCTTAGGTTTAATTAATACGCTTCTATATTATTATCATAATTCATAATTAATTAAAATACCGCTCTAAAGAAGAGCAGAGTAAAATTAAAAAATGAACCTTTAACATTAGTTAACTATTTAGTACCTACAAATTTTGAATTGACTCTACAAAGGTGCTGTACAGTATTTTGTTGCACGTAATGTAATACATAAAAGGATTCTTTTGTTGATTCCTTCTAGTCACTTTTGTTTGTTTTGTTACCTAATAAAGAAAACGGTTTAAATTGAAATAATTTATTGTTGGTTAAAAAACTTATCCATATATGTATATCGAACTGACATGTTCACTAATTTCTAATAAAAAATCAAACCTATTTTTGGTAGCGAATAACAATTTGATTTAATAAGAAATGATTCTTTAAATTGAATTTCTATTAGATCTAGGTGTAAACTAGCAAAAAGCTGAGCTTTTTGAGGAGGGCTCGCGTAGTCTTTCTAAAACGGATATTAATGTTACAGCGATGTTAACTCTTTGGTTTTTTAACAGATGACGTTAGTACAACTACAATTACATTCTATCCGATGAACACAAAATTGTTTTGTTCAATTTTTTTTATGGCTATAAAATTATGTATATTTTTTGACAGATAATATATCTAGATATAAAGTTAAATTACTATATTATATTTAGGCGTGATAGTTTTTCAGTAAAATGTACTGCAAAACGCTAAGATTGTGGGATAGTGTTAGGTCTCGCTTTGCTCGCCCTAATAAATATATAAGGTTCAAAAAGTGTGAGTATTCTAATATAAAAATAATATTAGTTTGTAAAGTTATTTAAGGTTTATGTATAATGCCTATTAGGCGCAGTTTTCTTTATTTAAGTCAGTGTTAAATTAAAAGATAAACCAAACAAGAAAGTATGTTTCTGCCATTCTGGGCAAGTCGTTATGAAAGAATAAAAGAAAATATCGGCGTAGTTGTTCAAAATATCATTGATTAATAATTTACATGCCTATTAATAGCTATTTCATAAGCAGTTTAAATTAATTTAACCTTTTAAGTGTTCTTCAACTGCCGTAGAACACGATCACGACTTCGTCTAGAACTGAGTTTCCGTATCTTAGAATAGATAGGTACCTATATTAACAATTCCTTCTACAACTCTAACAAACACTTAATACACTACAAGATCATGCGCAGATTATTAATTAAAAGTAGGTATCATGTTAGTATATCTGACTCGACGTAACATCTGTTTTCAAAGTTTGTAAAAACTTCACCGAAAACTAAAATAAGTCGCCATCATTGTTTATGGAGAATTTAAACAAAGATATACATTTTTTATTCGAACCCTGATCATTTTTACTTTATTGTTTTTAGTACAGAAGCTTGACCCAACAGAGAACCTGATCTTATGACAAGAGCCACTTGACATATATAAGTGTCTTAAAAACCAAGGGATAAGTACTTCCTATTCCTGTGAGAATAATATACACATTATAATATACATTATATGTATAAAAAAATACCTTGGACCGGGCATAATAAATTATTAGTAGACGTACTATATCTACTGCTTAGAAATCGACGTAGTCTATATTTTGCTACAACTACAATATCGTATGGTTTAATCATTTAATATGTAAATTAATCTCAATACATACGTTTGAACATTGATCGATTTTACTTTACAAGTTATATTTCATATTTGATACTTGTGATATAAAGGAATGAGTGTTTCTTCAAATTCTTTCAACTGAACTCTTGTCTGGATCTAACAATATGAGGTTCCCTTAGCTGAGTTTATTTAAACAACCACGAATAACTTAATCTACAGTTCTTAAAAAAGTAAAAGAGGCTCAATAACTCAAATATAACTGTTTAATATTTATATAAATACTAGCGACTTACCCTCGCTTAACCTCAAGCGCGGAAGGGGATCCTTCATCTAAGGATTTTTTCTTTTTTTTAATATTTTGATCAGGTGCCCTATACGCACGTGGAGTAAATCTAAAATCCCCTCTTAGGCTCCCATTTTTATTTTGATACTAGCAATACCCGCGGCTTCGCCCGCGTTCTATATATTGAAAACCTAATTCTCTTACATATTAATAAATTACTCGACTACGACTTTCAATGCTCACTGTAATATTAAAAAATGGCAGTTTTTAAATTTCGATGCCTCCCTCATCACCTAGGAGAATAAAAAATAGCCTACGACCTATTCTCAGACCTACCAAATGTACACCAAAAAAATCATAGAAATCGGTCAAGCCGTTTTGGAGGAGTTCGATAACAAACACGACACACGTGAAAGGAGCTTTTTATATATTAGATTTAATTATTTTCATGGACTTAAAGTTTTAAGGGATTGCTCCCTACGAAATTCAATTACAGAAATATTTCTTTAAATCTTATATCTTAATGTTATAAGATTATGGGTATGTAATATGTATGTATAGCGTATTCATCATACGCTACATTTACTACTTAGTATTTTTTGTTGCTAAAATGATCACGATCACGATACTCATAATCGAGCTTGATTTGTGCTCATTAGTGTCTGTCCGCATTTTGCCTTTAAATTGTGTTGTCATGGTATGAAACTACCATTAACATTGGGTCTTATTTCATATGTAAACTTAATTTTTGCAACAAGCTTTTCTATTGAACTTTTGTGAAGATTGACAGGTCATAGCAAAAAGCTTAGTTGTCCTATTCTATTTTATGTCTATGCATTTTGCAAATTGAAAAACTGATATAATTTCTCCTTCATGAAAATTGAAATAATATTGTATTCACAGGCTTCTGGGTCTAGCAACATTGTGCATATAAGTTGTTGACTGATATTGAATTACGAAATCTAATCTTGTCATTGAAAATAGCAAAACACACCTATGCTTACTTTTATTATGTAATTAATATAATATGTATATTGTATACATATTATAATACCTAAATTATTTCTATTTTTCATAATAAATTGTCCTAAGTAATTTAGAAATTTTAGTTTTTTGGCAATGTAGATTGTAGACAATGTAGGTAATGAGTTGGCAACAGTGTGTAATTTGATACAATTGCGTATGAGTGCTGGTCCGTGTGCTCTAATGAGTGTAAACGAGCACTGAAGCAATCAGGCTGAGAAGTATACTTTAAGAAAACGATTGAACAACATTTCCGATTAAAATGTTCTTTCGTGTCTTTGCGCTCTAATACATTTGTAACAATTTCTATTATATACTTATTATTTGACTAATGAGAATTGTTGTACGTTAAGTGTTAATTTATCAATCCATTACACCAATGGCAAAACTGGTTTTACCTTCATATCTATTCTTCCTGACAGTACTAGCACCTAGGTATTTTTTTTTATTCTTAACTTATCTATATACCTATGCATAAAACAAGAGTTTAATGGTAGCAATAGCGGAAAGGTAGGTATAGTAAATGTAATAGATTCTGCCGCGATGCGAATATATTCATGCTTCATCGAAAAATAAGGATTACGCTAGAGTTTCGATATTTTTGGTTGCTACGGATCGTAAATCCTCTCTCATTACTAGTAACATCGACAACAACAGTTAATTAGCTTGCTTTAAGAAATTCTCCCAGGAATTACAATCTATTGACTAGTTTCGCTCCTATCTCTTGTCTTCCTAAATATTCGTCTTTCTGTTAGATAGATACCTAGTCTTCTAGACTCTAGAGCATCTTTCATTACTTTTCACCTTTATGCTGAAGACTTGCAAATATATTATGGAAGAATATCAATCATCACTAGCAATTTTTACGATGCCATAGCCATATTTCAAATCGAATCTTACCACTGTAAGTAAAGTAAAGCTTTTAGAGTCTAATGTTAAGACTATATTTTGTAAATTGTGAAAAACATGTTTTGCAAGCACGTCGCAGGTATCACTACTTGTTACTCGTGAAGAAGTTTCTAAAATTAGTCCGTAATCTCTTGCCCCTATTTTATTCGGTAGACTAGACAGCAATTTCGCAGCTTTGTCAAAAAAATTAAGTCCTATAAATATATACTTTTTTATCTTGGTGCTTCAGATTTTATACGTATGTCAGAAGTTATTCCCCGTACTTGGTCGTTTGTTAAAAGAAATGTTTACTACTAAAAATAAAATAATTTCCATAAGTCAAAATATAATAGTTTAAGCGTTTTTAAGCTTCATCTTAGAAATTTATATTTATCTCTAAGTAAGACAACGTCTGTTTATGAAAGTTTATTGTAAAATACATACAATGTATATGATGCATTATTTACATTTTTATACTTATTAAGTATATTATATATTTATGTATCTTTGTTATTTATGTAAAACTGTACATAAGGTTCATACTATTCAAGTCATTCAAGTAGATCAGTGTAGTATAGACCGCGTATTTAATTTGGTTTTTTGCGCCCACATTATCCATAGAACCAAGAGTGAAAGTGATAAGGCCGCCCTTAACTGCATAATACATATCAGTGTAAACTCCATGTAACGTAACTCGATTTAACGTCAAACACTCTAAAGCGTTAAAATCACTTTGCTTTGGTTGGCTTAGCTTGTTTTCCATACAATGATACACTCTATTTAACATTACATCCACTCTCAATAACGACAATAATAAACACCAAGATGCCTCAATATCGCAAGATATTAATAAAATAAGTAAAAAATTCATAAAAATTACTGGTGCAGCCAAAGACGTCAGACGTAATTAACAAACTATACGCAATAGCGTTTTAATAAGAATTGATTTTATGTATATAATTGCTAACACTAGTCTGAAATAAGCATTTTCTTTTTCAGATTTTCATTTTTATACAGATTTTTCTTCTATCTATTTAACGACAACACTATATAACGTCAAAATATGCACGGTCCCTTGAGTGTCGTTATATAGTTTACACTATGTATAAATTTAATAAATAAAAAAATATATATGTAATGTGTGTATTTATTATTTTATCTGTTTTTTTAATTATTGTGATAAGCGAGCATTGCTTTTTATTCTTACACGTACCTACTACAGTATATATTAAAACGTTACCTTTGTGCACGCGCATTGCAGTAAAATCACCACCCGTGACAGCTCCCTGAACCGTGATAAGCAGCATATATAGGTTTAAGCCCAAGAATTGAGTCAATATTACAGTATGATTGTTTATTAACAAGGAGGAAGCTGTACTTAAAAATCAAGCATTGCTTTAAGTTTAAGATCTTCATGTAGTTATTTTATTTTTCGTTATTTATTTCTAAATTCAAGGCCCATGAATATAATTATTAAAATGAATGAATACGGAAATGGATAGCATATAGTAGTGTGATTTAAAAAAAGATTGTTCGTTCATTTGTATTGTTTTAGGTAAAGATCATTTATATTCATCAGACATTAAATTTGAAAGACTTTATTACATATTAGTAAAATTATAACAAAAATATAAAATAAACCGACCCAACAATAAGGCCGTCACTCTACTCGAATAAGATATAAATCACTTATAGCGATAGAGCAATAAAATGAGGTGTTACAGATCTACATAAAAGATATAATTCACATTTAAAATAACGTTCGTATAATTACGTAACTAATGTTAAGGTATTTCATATATAGTACACATATTGTTGGCTGGTCTCGATACTCTGACATGTTTCTACTTATATGGATTTATTTGCTATCGGTGATGTCACAAAGTTGAATAATTCCCTATTTAATATTCATGATTGTTTATAAGGAATGTGATGCTTAAAACACTGTGTTAAAACATTAAACCGTGGTCTTGAACATGCCTGCAATTTTTATATAGCAATACAAATTTATGAGATCAGACGACATACGCAATTAAATATTTTACTTCTATACTATAGCTGTGTAATTTACATTACAAATCGAGTAATTTATATTTATTTTGCTTTTCAGATACCTATTGATAGACATGGCAAATCAAGATCGTTGAATCTTCGTGGCATGTACTCAAATGAGCCTCCAAAAGTCAGAACTCTACAGTACAGTGATGTTAAAAACAGAGAAATTTCTGAAAAAAAATTAACGTCGGATTTAAAAGGAAATAATGAGTTAAAGGATAAATTATATTTTAAACCTTATACATCACTTATACCAAAAATGAGTTTTAGTAGCGAAAAAGTTGTTGAAAAAAATCCAAGAATTTTGGATTTAAGAGAAAAATTAAATGAAATAACAAAAAAGCAGGATCGCAATGTTGATAAGATGACGAAAGGAATTATCAATGACTTTACACAACACTTGGTTGAAGATAAGGATGGTGATGATTCTGGACCATACAGTCTTTTATTTGACTTGCAGACCAATCCATCGTCTTCGAATTCTTTATTAAACACTGATTCTTGGAGTTCAAAGGGTCTAGAAGAGAGCGCAGAATCAAATTCTCAAAGCTTAAGTAGAAAAGCAGGCATGTCTAATAAAAGTTTAGAAAGATTACCAAATCTTGTTAATTTTGATGATAAGCCAATGAAAGAATTCGAATACTCATGTGAAAAAGAATTTAATTTTCCACCTAAAAAGTTCACTACTCAGTCAAGGTCAGATCTCTGTTTACAATTAAAATCGCACATTCATTCGCGAACTTTCGATACGAATTTAAGTCCGAACGATAACTCCCTTACTAGAAATAACGAAGAAAACTCTCTTGACGACAGCTTGGGCATTCTGACACCAGATCAGATGGATGATATATGTTATTTGGAAAACGCATTTTCTCCAACAGTGGAAGGATTACCGATATTTTGTGACAATAATGAGTATAAGGCATCTTCTGAAAATGGTGATACTCCTTCTACGGATAAAACTGACACTAATTCAGCAGCTTCAACGATACAAAACGATGGTTTCGAGAATATTAGTAACAGGTGTAAATTAAAAGAATCATTTGCCCCAATAGCAACAATAGATGCTATTGATCCACTTACAAATGATGATAATAATTTTAAAGCTTTTTGTTATTCACTTGAAGAATCTGTTAATCAAGGTATACCATCTAATAAAGATGAATCTGATCTAGTTAAAGATGATTGTGTAGCTAACCTAATTGAGGAAGAATTTTTGCCATCTGTACATGGAAGTATATTAGAACCAATAAGTTCGATTGCTGATACTACAGTGAATTTAGAAATACCATTGGATTGTAAACATGGGAATCCTTTAATAACAAATAGAATAGAGCAAACGCCTTCACCCGAAGATTTACCTCTGGACAGTTCTGATATAAACGGTGAAATAAGTACTTACTCCCAATTTTCAGCATCAACTTTACACGATTCTCAAACATACTCGGACAGCAAAAATGATAAATCCATGGAAACTTCGAAAGTTTCGAATAGTTTTATAACAAGTATCACAAGTATTACAAGTTTAGATGGTTATCAAGGTGATGGTGAAATGTCTAGACCAGTGAGCAGAAGTGCTGATCATAATAGTGGTCCCCGTGAAGATGCTATAGAAATGGATTGGCAGAATGTTCCTGTACCGAGAAGAGTGGATCCCATGACGGATTCTGATTTCTTTACAGAGAGTGACGCAGATGGTTTAGATGAGCATATGCAACGCGGTGATCGAAAAGCACAAGTTATTGATGGTGCTCTTTATGGAGGTAAAAATATGAATGGCAATGCCCCTTTAATTGTGAATAGAAGTGAAGATTCTTGTATGGAATCGAGTGGAGTTTACACTGACTTTGAGAACCATCGTTCTTCACCTGTATTTTTAAATGTTATAAGTGATATGTCCCCTGACTCTACAACATCTACTAATTCCGAATGTAGCCAAAAAAGCTCGGGGTGTGGCAAGATTAACAATAATTGCTTTACGCCTGTCGAAGATATGTTAGAACAACAAAATTCTGATGTATCACACCTTATTGATGAGGATGAAACACCAAAAAATACTAGTAAAAGAAATTCTCTTAACAGTGTCAAGGAGTTAAGGTGTAATGATAAAAATAAAGAAGAAAAACGTAGTTTTACTTTAAAAAAATATAAAATGCCTAAACGCGATGTGCCCAGCAAATTAAAAACTATGCTGTCAAGTCGAAAGACTGAAGTAGATAATAGCGTACAAAATAGCCCAAAATCAGCAAAGAAACCCGATAGACGGGACAATTTTTTGAAAAAGAATACTTTAGATATAAAGGCTGATTACAAAAATAAGTCTTTTAAAGATATAAAATCGAAAGTGGACTGTTCCTTCACGTTACAACGATCCCAAACATCGTGTAGCGTAACTAGAATGCTGAGCTCAAAATCTACCAATATTAATACTAAGCCTAAAAGGTAAAAATAATATTTTAGTCTGTATTTTTTTAGACTTAAATTTAAAATGAAGTTGTGTTTGCGTATGTAAGTAATGTTAATTTCATGGGTGATCATATTATAAATATTAGTAAAAAACTAAAAAAATATGTTTACTTATAAGGGATAATTACTCTTTACTTATTTTATAAGAGAGTGTATGTTTTTATTAAAGTTTCGAAAATTATATCAATGCTTCAGTGCTCTCCGTGGCTAGCATGTACGGCCGGAGATTCGGGGGCCCCGGGTTCGAGTCCCGGCTCATGTCAAGTCCAGTTTTGGAGTATCTTATTACTGAGTGTCCATCAAGTTATTCTGAGTAACATCCCGGATTGGGGACTAGGGGATGTTGGCTGTGCTTAACCCCCGTGCTTCACGTTTAACTCTTACTGGTCGTCTAATACTTTCTTAGATTTACGCGAATATTCGACATTATAAATGAAACTACCTTTTCTACTACTACGGGAGAGACTCTCCCGTGACCATGATTGCTGTAAAGCATTCGAAACGTCGGGAACTAAAAATCAAAATAAATCCGCGACAAAATCCGAAAAGGTAGTTTCATTTATAATGTCTTACTGGTCGTGTCGAATAGTTGTCCACGACTTCCGGTGTAAGGGAGTAATGGGAACAGAGTATATATCTCTCCTGTCGAAATGAAAGTGACCGCAGAAACGTTTGGGGAAGAAATCATAATTTTATGTAATTTTGTTATGATCGTTTTTTAAACATAATACCTACAAAAGTTTTACGCAAAAAATTATAAAGTTAAATAATAAACTTTCAGCCGTCATATGAGGATGCGAATGGACTTGGGCTCAGCAAATGGCAGCGGTAAGAGCAGCCTGCACAGCTCTCAAAGTGACATAAGCGCCACCAGTACGCCACTGGGCAAACACTCAACGAGCCGCTTTCCTTTGTTACGTAAGTTTAATGATTCTTATAGTATTATATTGTGCTGGTGGCTTTATTAACGCCACCATTATTATTTACGTTTTGTTTTTAATAAGGCAACGAGATTTATACCGTCATTGTGTAGTATACAATGATGTTTCGCGGCTTTGCGATTTAAAAAAGAACAATAAGTATTTAAAATAGAGTGTGTTGAGCAAAAAACCAGCTATTTATTCGCGGACTGGTTGTGTTAATACTCTTATTTTATTAATTGCCTCATTTACTAACAGCTAAAAGCATGGAAACAGGAAAAATAAAATTGCAATGTATGTTTTATCAGGCGCATAATCTTGACTCTACCATACTTATATAAATAAACGCCTATTTGAATATAATAGCAGCATGGGTACGGTATATGAAGGAACAATGTTAAAACGCGAAAGTAGGTCTAAAAATATATAAAAATAACTATTTTCACAGTTCCTTAAGAAATTATTTTCATTGTTCATATTATTATTAAGGCAGCAGTTCAGAATTGCTTTTGGAGAAAGAGCTTTTTGAAACCTTAAATGATGAATAAAGAAAAACAGAAAATTTTGAGTTAAAAGCACAGCGAGTTTTAAATATATCACGAAAGGTGATTAGGACCCCGTACTAAATAGTCTTTACATATTGTATGTATTGTAAGTCTTTGACGTTAATTCATCAACGCCATTTTATTAAAAAGTTATAACTGATGATTTAAATCGCCATTATGATGACCATCGTACTTTGAATTCACTTCACTGAAACATCGTACTTGGAATCTTCAAGTTTATTTTATTACAGTTTCTGAACGCATTTTTTAATATGTAGTATGTAAATTTGGGTTTGACAAAAAGTGTAATTAACTAATATGAGTATGATAAAACTATTTACTAAATATCCTGATAAATAGCTACGGATTGATACATTTTGATATTTGCACGTTTTTTGGATGAAAGTAAAATATTATCTCTTTCATTCACTATATTAATTCTCTCTCTTATTTCTCTCATTAAAATAATCTTAACAATACTATTAGAAATCAAATAAATAAAATATTAAATAAAGATCGTATTAAAGTGTCTAAAAGTGTATAGAAATCAAAAATCTTTAATGTGGCGTGAAAAACACCTTATTTTTGTCTCTATTTTTATGAGGGAAGAAACATATGACCAAAGTAGCTTGCTCTTATTTGAATTTATGTATAATTAGAAGTAGGTGATATTATTAACAGTACATGGATCTCGATAACCATCCAACCGATTATGGTCTTTCAATGTAGTAACTAGTACCTATGCCTTAGATAACATGTTTTCAATATTTTATTTCTATCAGTTAAGGAAATTTCGAACATACGTTATTAACCCTAAATATTTCTTTATTTCGAGCTTTAATGATATTGTCATTTTTTAAAGTGAATTAGTATAATATACCTACTTTTAATCGAATTGGCAAGCGGTTCATAACAAATACCCGCCCAAAAATATAGAAAATAGTTTGCATTGCCGATACAAATGTATCTCTGTCGACACTCGACAATGTTTATTTCCTTAATCAGCTGGGCCTGCACAAATTAATGCAAAAGGTCGCCAGTGAAGTGATTCGAGGAGGACCGCATGGCAACTGGCATTTCCTCTAGCCGTCTAGCAAAGTTACTGTAGTGAGTTGGCTCGGCAGTCGCCGGTGAGACGCGAGCCGGCGCGCGCCGTCTGCGCCACACTGTCGCGGTCGTGACGTCACCGTACTATACGAAAAATCAATGGTTCCCCTCCGTCCCTAAGGTTAACCGCATACCGCATTTTTATCAAAGGAAAATGTGACCTATGCCAGTGAAGTGCTAAAAACTAGAGTTCAATATCAAATGACAGGAATATACAAAAAGCAGCTCCTCATGTGAACGGTTTACTTTCATGTACCTACCTGTTTTTCGTGTGGTGTCATCATTTTAGTTATAATTCATATGTTAAGAACTATTTTCACTATTTATACAAGTTTACTTCCACTTTATAATAGTCCAAATCCAAATACCTACCATTTTTTAGTATTTTTTACACACAAATATTATTTTAGATAAGAAAAATACTTAAACAATGTTAAGAATATATGCACATTCATTATTATTACTTATTATATAAATCAATTTTGCAGAGGTTGACATCGTATTATTTTAATTAAATTACTGTCTTCGTAGAACAGCCTGTAGTACCTAACTTCGCAATAACTTTAAATAACCATTATAATTTACGAGTATTACCAACAAGAAATAAGGGACAAAAACAATTGTTTTATGTTTATTTCAAAGTCTATCAAGTGATTCGACCTTAGCATTTTGTGTACATTGTATAGTCAAATTCTGACTCTACATTAGGTTACGTTTGTGTTTTAAATTCCACCGGCCAAAACCGAATTTCCAGTTTTTTTTTAATATAAAATCATTAAGCCAATAAGAGTTAGAATACTTAAATAAGTCGATACCATAGTAATGCCACCTGTATTTACACCAAAAGAATATGTAACGACATTCAAAAGAACACGAAAGGTGTTCACTGTAGAGTATACAATAACACGTCACCGTTTATGTTTAAAATAAAGAAAGTACTGGAAAAAATAATTAAACTTATTATTATTTACTGATATACGCATGGTAAATTGCAATCAAAAGTTCTATGCGTACCTTTCACTACATGACTAGTCATGTAGATCAACACGCAATGAACAACTGTGAGAATCAATTTATAGAAAACAACTTCTTCAACCCAACATTTTAATTTGAAATGTTACGCTTATGATAGCGTTACTCGTTTTTTAATCGAAAGTAATATTGCAAACTGAAATATTGAAAATCTTATATTTAGCAATAATAAATGGTCGTACCTAATGTTCGTGTTTTATAAATGTTGTATAGAGTCGATTAGATTTCTATACATTAATGTATGTAATTATTCTATATAGAAATACATAACTTTTCAATAATGATATAAGTTTAATGATTTTTTTAGAAATTTTAAGAAGTATAGTATAAATTCCTCCCGTTAACAATTCTTAACCCGCAACTCATCTCAGGGCTTATCGAAAGCCATCGATCATTGAGATAAAGAGATCAAGTTCTCAAATGAAATGATACTATCTGAAAGTTATATAAGGACTAATAATAATAAAAGAACTCAACATATTTAATGAACAAAACATTTTTTGTATGAAAAATTAAACATACGTCAAGAATTTTAATGATAAGTTTAACTCATAAAAAAAATTAAATACATTAATGTTATCTATTAAATCATTTACTTATACAAAATTATGCCGCGAGGCCGCACCGCATTAACATTTTACAGTAGTTCCTTGTAACATTAACTAGTATGGGCATTTATTTTAAGGTCCGTTGAGCGACTTGTGTTAGTACTAGCGCCTAGCATAGATGGTGCACTAGAATTGGAACTGCAGCGTTCATTAGCCATAAAGCCCACGGCGCTGGTATAAAATGGTATAATGGTCTAGCAGGCAATGTTCGCGAGTGAAATCCGCTGGAAGGCGATGCAGTGTAACGGGTTATTCTCGTCGATGGATTTGTTGACGAGCCGAGAAACGTTGACCCCGTCGGAAAGGCGAAATTAAATACACTGCAAACTATCGAACTACTGGGAAAGGCTTTATGATCAGATGTCAATATTAGACTATTTATTGTCACTTCCAAAAAATCGATAGTGTTTTACGAGATAGGCATGGATTCACTGCATAAATTCGTCGTTGCTTTTTGTTAGATTTTCTGTGACTTTTGTTAAATAAAAATATAGAGTTGCAATTTAACTGAATTTGCAAAATTTACCCAAGCACATCCCTGTATAAGTATTGCTATTAATACTTAATGGGTAAACATTAAATGCATAATGAGTAGCCGTGAAGGCTTTTAAACGTACGTGACAAAGCACCTAATATTATAAACTATTAGTGTATCGATGGATTAGCAGTTTGACCCATATTACGTTCAACTATTTTGATTTGTATAGGTATATTGGTTAGGCAACTGTTTCTATATCGTGTTTTATAAATATATATTATCACTATTACTTCTTGAATTACAATTTTACAAATAACTTTGTAAGGTATTTTGGTGCCATTTTGATATTTTTTTTAAAACTTAGTCCTAACATCCCAGCATTCGAAACGTCGAGAACAAAAATTCTAAATCAATTCGCGACAAAATTTAAAAGATAGTTTTATTTAAATGCTAAATGTCAAATATCCACGTAAATAAAAAAAGGATTATACCTATCTTACTTTTTATATTAAATGTAAAATATTATTTGAAGAAGTTCAAAGAACATACACACTTTAACTTATGTATGTACACATTTTAACTTGTATAGTATTAATGAGATAAAGATGTAAGAACATGTCTGACCTTTAGTGTTATAGACGAACATGCGACAGTGAAAAACTTGTAAGACTTGTTTTCATTGAATTTCTTTAACAAGGTCTTTGTTTACACGTTTTTTTATTACTTTATATCTATATTGTCGTTTTCTTTAATATAGAATAGTATGAATTAGGTGCATTTAGGAAACTCATCTCGCCCACTGCAAAAACCTACGAACGCAAGTCTGATAGTGACATTGACAAATACTAGCAAGGCTTGTTTACCTAAAGCATATTTGTCAAGTGTACCTACTCATGGACGTCGGAATATATTTAAGTCTTGGATAAGATAACCTATAACTTTATAATAAACTAGCAGTGTGTCCCGATTTCGCCTCCCTTATTCCATTATTATATTAGAAAATTGCTTTCGGTGATAACTTTTCTTACAGCTTTTTGGTTCAACGCTAGATTAATATATAAAGACAAACTATTTTGTATACATGTATAAATTATTATTAATGATTCACGTATAGTATATGGTGACATAATGTGACAAAAATCCTATTTTATCGAGACGTATCGGACGATTAAATTCACCTTTATAATTAAACGGTCTTATTCATAAAAATCTCTTATTATAGGTTTACAATGTTCATTAGCTAAAATGCTCAATAGGCCTATTAAACGTTTCATAACTTTCTTTATTCATAACGGATCAATAAACGTCTCATAACTAAATGCTTGCTATAAGCTGGATTCGTTTTATTGTGTTGTCATTCTGATAAATTCATGGACAAAATGTCAAAAATACTGGTCTAAATGCTCCGTGAATCAGTTTGACATTTGATTTGACTTTTCCGCCAAAAGTAAATTAGTGAACAAAACCATTTTTTAACTATTGAAAAAGGAATAAAAGTAGCTAAAAAGAGAGACAGAAGTGCAAATAGGTTAGGCTAATAGCAGGTTAGTACAGAATTTAAACTTCAAGCTACATAAGTTTGTATTTGGTGTACTTTCTTAATCCTTTGTATTTCTACGTGTTTACTTAATATTTTCTCGCGCTTATTTCTTTCCGTAGCATTAATTATTATTGACGGAGTTGGTCAGGGTTGGTTGAGAGGGTTTCCGCCATTGAAAACAAAAATACAGATACCAACACAAACTCTAAAAAGCAGGCAGCATGGGAAGATTTATTCAACAGGTATAGTGTTTTTAAATAAATACAGTGCATTATTAGTGTAAATAAAGATTAAACTGTAATATTGTTCACAGTTTTCACTGCATGTGCAAAGGGAGCAAAAATTGAATATTACAAGATGAAAAATAAAATACTTTAAAATAAAATACATATTTCTTTTATTAATTTACAATATTATATCATAGGTACTTTTAGAATACAATTTTTACAAACTTTGAATGTCTTATTTATTTATATCTAATCAAAATCCTAAAAAAATTTCAAGCTTCTAGTAAAAATGACATAATTTCAATACAAACTTTCATCCCCTATTTCAACCTCTTACATGCCGTTGTTCGCCTTAAAAAGTAGCCTTTGTCCTTTCTCAGGCTTTAGACTATCTGTGTACTTAATTTCATTTAAATCGGTTCAGTAGTTTTGGCGTGAAACCGCGACAGACAGACATTTACTTTCGAATTTATAATATTATATTAATAATTTATTATTTTTTCTATCCATAGTTAAAATGCTCATCAATAAATGCTCGCAGGAAAGTACTGTTTCCTACTCTTCCTCTTTCACTCATATTAGTAGGTGCTGCAAAGCCATTCTCCTGAATAATATGAATGTCATCATCATTTTCTGAAATAAAATAACATTTGTAAAAAAAAATATTGCTTACATAAATAGTAATATACATGTGTTGATGTAAAGTTATGATAATATGATTAAAATTACCTGGAACTGTGTCCTGATGATCTATTGCAATATTATGCAAAACTACAAGAGCCACATATGTAGGTTTTACGTTACGCATGTGAACGGTGTCTCCATACAACAAGCTTTGAAACCGTTGCTTCCAAACACCAAAGCCAATGGCGGCTATAGTTTGGGGAGCTTGCATTATATCATATATTATGGTATCTTGGTTTGATACACAGCAAAAAAATAATTTTAAACAATGTTTTACAATTACGCAATGTCACTAGACACCAAATAAAATAATCTCACTTCAAGTTTAATCAAATTATTAGCTGTCACTGATGACAGACGACCATCTTGTCCTTTATTAATGGTTTATAGTAGGCTTATAGTAGGCCTCAAGCTACTATAAGTTACAGAGCCGTTATTGAATACTTATAGAGCGTTTTAACACTATTGAACGTTTATGAATAATGTTTTTGAGAATTTGCTTATTAACAAGCTAATAAAGCTTCTATAATTTTTTATGAATAAGACCGAAAGTGTTTACAATATGTTATATTTTTGAATTATGAAATTTTAAAATTAAAGTTGTTGTTAAGAACATTAATTTATTAATGTAAAAGGATAAACTTTCTTAAGACGTAGTGGACATTGCGGTCACGGGCTTACCTATATTTATATTGGCTTACACAATTACAGATAATTAACACCAAGACATTTTATCATGGACATTTACTTATTTACTTAAGTCAATATTTGCTGCAACTATTATAATTTATTGGTTATTGCAAAAGCTGCGTGTATGAAATAAGTGTCATTCTGTTATGTTTAACTTCTTTGCGACTGGTTTCGAAATTAAGTAGACTCAATTTTAAGCCCATTTTCTTGATTGCTTGAGAGTTGAGAAGCTATTGTAGGGTCACACGAGAAGAATAGTTACGTTACGTATGTATGTACATATGTATATTTATGTGCATTGCAATGATAAAACTACATACATATAACTATCAGTAATAGCGTAACAAAATGGGTATAATTAAGTATTTATATTATTTTCGTTTTGGATATTAATTAATAATGCAAATAAGTATGATGGCTATTATACGCACATATATCTTAGTTAATTCAATATACGATATAGTTATAAATTCGCACCTATATCCATGATTTTTTTATAACAGACTCGTTTTACAAACAAATTAGCTTGAATGTGCCAAAATTGTAGAGTCATAGTTTTAATACCTTATGTTCTATTCACGGTATTTATTATTTAGGAAATTAATTATCGAAATACAAGTACGTATGTACTTGTTAATAGACAAAAAAATCCTATGAATACCGACAAAAATGAGTTTTTATCGTGTAGTTTTAGACGACGTAAAAGGAAACAATTATATGTATATTGTTACGAGATTTTTGTTTTTTGTATGTTGGATATATACCTATATTTATCTTTATTTTCTTGCTTCATACATATGTCTTATTTATTCAAAATGCTATTACGAAGTACTGTGTAGTCGTGTGAGTTTGAAGTATAATTTTATCCGTTATATAAATCACTTTGAAAATACATAAGAACAGATACAATGATTTTAACGGGAACTATTTATTTTAACGGGAACGATTCAATGTTTTAATGGAAATACTTAACGACTTACCTATAATATGTCACTATAGAGGGAGACATATCACACATATCGTATTTATTTTACTTAAATATCGTAATCGTTCCTTTCGCGTTTATGGCGTTTCGCCGCAGGCATTTGCATTTAAGTGTTTATTCACCTTTTAATGGTATTCTATTTATAATCTTGGAATAAAATATACCTGCATTTTTTTAAAGCTTTTATAGTATTTTTACAGTCAAATCAATATATATTTATTACCAAATAAATGTATAAAAATATTTCTACTTTCTCTACATTTCTTCAATATGTGATCATAATTCATAAACACAAATTTTTTAAGACAGATTTTTAAAAGTTGTTTATTTTAAATATTTTGTTATCTAAGCTAAGAAACTATTACATATTTTTAACATTTCATATTGAATCTTTTAATAGTTTTTTTATAGATTATTTGTGTTTTATTTTTGTGCAACTTTCGTATTATAAGTAAGTAAATCGATGCGGGATACCAGTCCATTTAGACAAAAGTATGATGAGTACCTTTTTGTGGTTTGGTGACCGCAAGAACCAGTTTCTATGTAGGTAGTATACAGGTGGTTGCCATGGAACAGGTTCCATATTGTTTAAGAATACATAGATTAGTAGTGTACGGTTTTAACCGTATCGAGTCTACTATTACTAGGAACGAAGTTGTAGCGATGACAAATTGTAGGTGAAACTACCACCACATTTAACCGTAAATATCAAGTTCTTTATATTTATGTACATGTGAGTGATAGTTGAAGCCCGCATCTCCACTTGCAGAGTACCGGAATAAAACGTAATCGGAATGACGTTAGTTGCTTTCTATTTTTATTTGTTATGATTAATACCTAATGTGTTGGATGTTCTTATTAAGATCGTGATTCTTAAATATCGATAGAAAAGAGTTAGGCAAAATTGCTAGTTACAGTTAAGTTATAGGTATACTAAGTAGTATGCAATTAATTAAGTAAATGAGACGATAGTTGTCTATGAACAATTTCTAAAAACATATTATTTAATTTAAACTGTTTTAATGCTTAATTATCAGATTGTATAATACCTGTTAAAATTAGTTAAGGTAGAAAGTAGATAATAATCGCCTAGCGGTTTATTAATCAATGCTTTTAAATCAGATAATTTGACAGGTTGAAAGCCCTACCTTTTTAACTTTTTGTTTAAGAGACTGTCTGTCGAGTTTTGCCTAGTATTTTTATTACTGCTATAAA
The DNA here is from genome assembly GCA_951802675.2 of Boloria euphrosyne. NCBI lineage: Eukaryota > Metazoa > Arthropoda > Insecta > Lepidoptera > Nymphalidae > Boloria > Boloria euphrosyne. Next base: position 6,986,700 of record OX637878.1, read on the forward strand.
GTGTATCAAGTTATAAATAATTTATAGATTTCTAATTTCGCAATGAATGAAAACATTAAGCTAAGTTATATTTTTATAACTATTAACTTTTTATAGCTAACATTCCACATAATAATAAAATAAATAAATGTGTTCGAACTTCGAACATTATAAATGCAAAGATGTGAGTGTTGTTGTGGTATCACTGTCTGAAAATTCAGTTCAATAAGTAGCAAAACAAGATTTTTTTGCAATCGGTCATGACAATAAAGGATTTCAATTTAAATCACTTGTATTACGTATTTCCTTACAACAGTAATAAGAGGTTTGTTAAAATTTGTTTGCTATGTTTATGTGAGAACCCCGTACGCTCGCGTAACGAGTGGTAGCGCGTTCCGACTCTGTAAGTTACGTGACTTAATTTAATTATGTTACTTTTGATCATTTTGGTTGGTAACCATGTGAAGTTCGACAATCAATGTACGACTGTAGAGTAGAAATAAAACTTTTTAGTTACTTGGATTACATAACGAAGTAATCTATATTAAGTACTACTCGGTGCCTTAATCGAATTCTATCTAGCAAACCTACTTTTTATATTTATCATATTATTTTAGATTTATTTAATGCCATATGCATTAATAATTTTTTGCCCAATCGCCATGTTTTACTACATTCAGTATTTAAACGTTATATATTATCTACGTAAGTATTAGGCATAAATTAATTTGTTTTCATAAAAAGCTCTTGACCTTTACTGTGATGCCAGTTATACTATTTAAATAGGTGTTTTTTCAAATTTTAGAATATTATAGCTTTAATTTACATAATTTTGAATGCAAAATAGCGTGTTCATATTTTGCAATCAGTAACACCAGCGTTCCTAAACGGTAAAAAATCTTGTATTTGTCGCAGCATTATTAATACTAGTGTTCCAGTGGTTGAAATTGGTCCATAATCATTATTTATATTGATATCAGTAAAACTAATATGTACCTAGTATATCATCTAAAGCTAATAATTGCAACTAAATTATAAAATAATCAATTGATATATAATCAAAGGAAAGAAGGACCTAAAAGTATTTTGTTTTTGCCTTTTTATATATAGCTTTGGAAGAGTTCAAGATTAAAAAAAAACCACCTAATTCTGTTAATATAAGATTTCTCCGAGATCTACAAATATACCGTACATAAAGAATATACATCTGTGACAATATTGTATATGGTTAAATTAGAATACGATTTCGTTTAAACATGTTTAAGACTTATAATAAGTAGCACCACTCTTTTAGACATCGACTAGTTGTTTTCTTCTGTTTAACCGTATTATGGTGTTCTTCATATAACTTTAAGCAGTATTTTAAGTAGGTAGATAAGAATAAAAAATCTGGTAGTTTTTAGTCAAGTTGATCTTTCGTTAACATTAATGAATGTATGTATGCTTACAGTTTCAGCTTAAATAATTATAAAATTGCATAATGCCACCTTAATAATCTAAGCGACAAGTGATTAATATAAAAGTCATTGTTATAATTACAGCAGATTATATGTCTTTGTGGTTATTACTTACAATAAACCTTGGGGTTTGAAACATGCAACATCTAATATCAAATCGTGTTAATGCTTGATCTTAGTGCTCTATAACAAGTCGTGACTCGTGACACTCAACTGGTTTTCCACCATCGTAGTTAACATTTAATATTAAATAGTGTTTCTAGTTTATAGTTTTTGCCCAATATTTTCTTGAATTCCAATTGTTTCGTGCTAATAATTTATCACAGAATTATTATTTGTTTCATCACATTGGTTTTATAACGCTTCTTATTATAATGATCATATTTACTTAATATAATATGTATATATAATTTATATACATACGCGTTTACGCGTTTAGTGAGCGCCCAAAGTAGGTATATACGAGTAAAACCGGATGTTAATCTGCCCGTCCTCTGTTATGCGACGATGTTTGTTGAGGTCAATAAAAATCAAACTACTTCATGATTGTTGAAGTGTCTCTTGTTATTGAAGCGTTATTTTTAACTATAGTACAATGCAATTCCCGTTATAAATATTAAGTGAATTTAATATAATACGGCACTTAACGTGTAAGTAAGACGTTATGATTAACTAATTTAAAGGCGCAAAGTAAGCCGTGTGTGGGCAGCGATAAATATTTCAGCGACATTTCTGGTATTATTTTTAACCCAATGGCTACGACGTGCTCTATATATATTAACTTAGTTTCTAATTTCGGTTGCACTCTAAAGATGTTTTGGTTAGATGCCATAGGTGTAAAAGTTTTATAAATGAATTGTGATAATTTACGACCAACATAAAGAAAAACTTAATTAGGTCCAAAGATTGAGTAAAAGGTTTATCCATCCGCGGCGTTCAGTATTTCCTTCGACTGCATTTTGGAATCCGGCCAAGACTAGCTTGGTGATGTTTTGTTATTACGAAATTCCGCCAAAACTGTTGCAATAGACCGACCTCATTTTGAGCCACCATGTTTATGTGAGCAAGTCGCAATATGATTGAAATAGAAGTAAATAGATCAATAGAGCATTGTTGCTTGATTTTCATTTTGATTAATGTCTATGTTTATATTTTAATATACTAAGTTTTTTATAAATAATGTTTGAACAGTAGATTTTTAGACTTTTTTAGTTTAGAAAGGTATCTGATAAAGCTTATTGCTAGCAAAAGTTGATAACTACAACCGACGTATAACTTGCATTAAGTGATCACCCATCAGATGCATGCCGTAGACGGCAGTTGTTTATTAAAATTGTTTAATAAAATGTTTAATTTATGTAAAATCTAGACTGCAAATAAGTTCTTGCTCAAGGACAATACCTAATCAAATATTATTATAGTTACATTCAATGTGATGATCAGCGATTTACATAGATATATCATGGAGGCACAAATAAAATGATTATCGGCCGCTGCGAAATAGATCATAATATTCAGTCGAGCGAAGCTTCTGTTCTATTTACTCATCAGACAAAGACGGGATTCGTATCAGTTATTCATGTAATCAATATGTGAACATCTTGTCGATTCGATCTGATATAAACAGTGATTTATGGTAAATGTTTATGTACTCGTAGTTTGTGAACCCAATGGGTGAGTTTTTCCTCCAACATTTTACCTAATATAAAACAATTTTGTATAATAATTTTCTGATGGTGTATTTATTATTAAAATGTATGCGACTAGGTATAATGTTTGTCTTAGCATTTTAGTAGGCCTATTTTACGAGTAGGAGTTTTACGCTTTACATGGAATTACAATTACTTTTTGAATTGACCTTATAATGATGTACATACTTATATGGATTATAGAAAGTTATAAAACATTTTTTGTTTTACCTTAAAATTTTATAAATTAACTTGTCAAGTTTGATAAAGTTGATAAAGTACCGTGTAAAGTCACTTGAAGTGATCAGTGATGTCTCCTTATTAGGAAAATAATAGGGCAAAGAAAATTATAATCTGCTCAAATAGCACGCTTTGAAGATAATAATAATTGAATTGAAAATAGTACTCAGAATTCAGTTTATGAAAAACAATTTTTTGTAATGTTTTTTGTTCTTAATATTAGGTAAGAATATATTGATATATAAATATGTATTGTAATTAATGGTTCACCGTTTAAAGAATATCAAAAGTCACGTATGTACTTAAATAATAAATATATATTAAAGAAGTAATAAAGCAACAAAGTTTATATCTGTGCTTAACAAGTCTATTTTGGTCGATGCACAATACCAGAGAGCTCGGCAAAATATGTATAGTATAATTATAATGAGGTACACAAAAGTAGAAACTTAACAGCGGCTGTAACAAACAATGAAACGTAGGTATTTTATACTCTAAATTATAATGTAGCTATCGTATTTCATAAGTTTTATATCCACATATTTTGTTATATTGTTTATAAAGTCTAAATTTCATTGCTAAATCTAACCAAATGTGAGAACAGGAAGGCATTAATATAGAGATATTTGATACAGGTTTTCTTGAATTCGTTATTGCGTTTTACCTTTACTTACCAGCTGAACAGAGTAAAAACTATGTATAAAATTAATTGTCGCTTGCTTGGATCGAACTGGCGACCTCCGTTGTAATAGACATTACATGTCAAGCACCGTGAAGGTTATCATTTTGAGTTATATGTATAGGAGAGATTTTAAAGTTTTCACTTAAACCATGTCTTTAGAAATGGTTATTTTTTATTCGTGTCTAAAACGATTAAAGCACCATTGCTCAACTATAGCGGTGGGGATTCACATTCTAGTGTGATTTCTTTAGCATTGTATGTCGAATTACTGTCAGTAGTCATCTGTTATTAATAGCTTTTGCATTATTTGCTATGTAAATGAATTTAAAAATCCTTGAATTTTTTTAAGGCAGAGTGGAAATCTTTGTGCTGTGAAGTTTAATAGTGTGTTAGTAGCAACTAGCAAGTGTATTGTCTGGTTCAAGTTACATTAAAGTGTAATAAAAAGTAAAATTATCTAGTTTTACAATTTATATAATTAGTTAGGTATATATTTGTTCAAATTATACGTAAAATAATTTGATACGAATCTTTTTGCTATTTTCGTTAAACAAAGCCAAAAAAGCTTGTCTAAGAGTGTTTGAGAGATAATTGCCTAATTGCTTCATAGCTTTTAATTTGTTAGAGGATTTAATATTATATACACTGAGTTGGTTCCATAGGCACCTTTATAATTTTGGATGTCAGCATGTCACATGAAACGCTTATAAATTATAATGTTTGTAAAATCAAAAATTAAATTATAATTAAATAATTTGCCTGATACTGTCCGTAGGTAGAAAGTGACACTATTATATTTTTGAATGTTATTTTTATTGGAAATTAACTAGTTTGCTATTCATAGTATCGCGTTGGGAAGTATGTTATATTATGAAATGCCTCTAAGAGGCACATTACACTTTAAACGTTTGAGCGTTTTTATATATTTTATGATAAAATATGCTTTAGGCTTGTAGGTTTAAACTTTAAATTTATGTAATGTCTAATATTTTATATTTTATTATCTACAGCATAATTTCTCATATAGCGGCATATTTTTACCAAAAGAAGCTCATTGATGCTATTACTTAAAAGATATTGCCTAAAATCTTACAAAATGCACTCCATATTTCACGCCCGCATGCGTCTTAAAGGTTTAAAATATGGTTGTTATGAATTATTGCGAAGTGTAACAGCGCCCGCGCAGCCAGCGGCGTTTGTAATACAGTGATACAATATAAGTAACTTACGTTTTCAGAGTAAATAATTCCATATGGATAATATTATACTTGCTTCGAGTGCGCACTAAAAATAATTAATGAGAGTAATGATTACATCATTATGCTATGCTTAATTACTTACCATTTATTAATTATCAGAGTTGTATTTTTTATTAATTGTCTCCGTATTGTAGTGAAGTACATCGGACATTTAATTGCATTTGCATAGATGATAAATGTTACTGATTTCTGGTAAACAAAATAGAGAGTTGGTAAATAGTTAATAGGTAGGTCTGATTAATTCATAACTGAACAAAAGCTTAATGTATAAAAATAATGTTTATTATCTTGTCTCTTATTAGTTATCTTTTTTACTATTGCAATAAAATTCCACTTAAGTTTAAAATATCCCACGAAGACGCATTATAGATACATTAACGCTTGTATTGGAATCATTTATCACTAACTAAATATATCTCTACACTAGAACACTGTTTAAAATATCGTTCGAAAGGACACGAGTGCGTCTTTAAGTTATTTAACCCTGAAAGCGATGGTTCCGAAATAGCTACAAATCTTTGAGAAGTGGTAACATTTGCTTATATTTCAGTGACTAATACGAATTATTATGGGAGAGGATAGTAGGGACTCCTTTTGCATTTTTTGTCTGTAAAACGATATTTGTTTCAATTGCGCTTTGGTATTTGTTTTATTCGAATGTCAAACCGTTTGTATGGTGTTAAAATTCATGTAAGTTGATGAGTTAAGGGAAAGCTTTCATATCTTATTAAATCATTACTATTTTTTTTATTTTGATTTAAATTCCTAACTAAAAATGCAACTTTACGCTAATAAAGTAACTTTTGACGTCTAACTTAATAGGCTTTTCCATTGGCCAGACAGCTAGTCATTTGAGATCGGAAATTGAGTCGTCAGCTTATTTCTACCTTGCTCTCACTATGTAATGTAACTGAGTATCCCGTTTTATGTCCGTTTCACGATTACGTATGTTATTACGGTCACAATTTACTTCAATCTCTATTTAAACTGTCGCAGTAAAAATGTACGTTATTTCTAAACAGTATACATGTATATACCTACTTGTAGAGTTGAGAACAGAAACTATAATTTAATGTTTTTATTGCAGAAATAAATAATATGACTAAGCCATACTAGATATTGCTATAGATTGATAGTATTTACTGAAATAAACGCCTTTCACAAACAACGACTAAGCATTCATTCTAAGAAAGCGCTCATCTTTAGCAGTGATGTTAATGCATCAAATTACCAGTAAACGTTGATCCTCTGATTGCTGCTTACCACGAAGATATTTGTTGTTGTTAAATAGAAGTTTATTAGTGGAGAGTGTCTTTATAACTGGTCACCACTGAGTCGACTACTGAAATAGATGAAAGCGGTGCAATAATAATATCAGCGTATGTCACTTTGCTTGTTGACTATAGGTATATCTATATGTCTTACACGTGTGCAACAACTATAAAAGCAAAAAAATAAATAAATAGTGTGTATAATTTATAAGGTTTCGAACTTTTTTTATATTACTTTTTAAATCATCTAGATTCTAGGCAATTACTGTTAGTTAAATTAGTCTTAGATATAATTACCATTACCCGGATAATTCTAAAATTATGACACCATTATGAGTTTGTACTGAATACAATATATTTTAATTCTAAGTATAGAGTGCAAATAAGTAATGAATAACGACGTCTGCTTGCGCAGTTGATAAGGAAAATCACAAGTGACCCTAAGAACGTTAAGTGATGTGATAAAAGTGATAAATGACTAGTTCCTAAAGACTATAAAATAAATATAAATTCTATGCAATGTCTCCGTTTTGATGAAGATTTTGAAGATGGGGGCACACGGGTCCAAAGAGAAACTTTACAGAAGTGGTTCTGAAAAGTATCCGTCCAAATTACCCGTTCCTAATGAAAAAGCGGAAAAAAAGTATAAAATAGCTGTCAACCGAGAGAGATTCGGATCTTTTGGTGCTAGAGGTGAGTATCGTGTGAAAAGGATTGCAATCAGCAACAATCTTCTTTAAAGTTTTGTATTTAAACTCGATCACTTATTCAAAATAGAGATGACATCAGCAACATAAAATCGATTGATTGTTAATAATTAATGTTATTATAATAGCATAATATGAAAAATGTCGTGTATTTGCAAAACACATGTAAGTATGAAGTAAATGTCAAAATTACTACTGGGAGAGTTGTAATTACAGACATGTTTCTCTCTTATCACATTTCAGTTAAAAAGGTGACGAATTTTGTCGTGTTTAATTTAAGAACCAGTTGATTTTACCTAATTTATATTCTACCTTGTGATTTTCGATGGACCACCTTGAGTTTACTTTTTATGACAAATTCCCTTTTGAAATATATTGATCAAGACCTGTTAAATACACAAAACTGCGAGAAGTACCACCACATAATCAAGTATACTACAAATAGTTTTTGCTTTTCCTCCCATTAATATAAAGCAAAAGCTGTTGCATTTGCCTAAATAAACTTCACGTTAGCATCTAAAATAAACTAATGTTCCTGTACTCAACTCAAAACTAAATTAAATAAAAGTAAACCAAATTAACATTAAATCAAGCCAATAAGTAATTGCGTGTGAGCGCAAGTAATCTCTTCCAGAAACCTTATATGAGCCGCGCTGATATATTCAATGACGTTCACGTGCCACTATTAAAAGTAGTTTATAAATTATAATATATGCGCTTAATGATATATCTAACACTTTTCTAACTTTCCTTTATAACGTTTGTCGCGATGACGAGATTGTGGTAATCGTTGCAAGTCGTTGAAGGAAAAATATTCTCGAAGTTTTTTTATCACCCAGCTATTGTGTAAGCGTCTTCCCACATGCGTTGCGTGTACATTTGCTAGATATGGGAGCTATCTTGATAATAGGTAGTAGTTTTTAGGGGATAATATTATGAAATTATACTAAACTAGTGAATTACCCTGCCTTCGTTTGGAGGTGGCTCATGTAGAATATTAGTGGCCGATAAACTTACTAAACGATCTGCCCTTTTTCAACTGTAAGAAGTCATTAGGATTAATACTGTCATCTGATAGTTACATATTTTTATTTGAATTAAAAATATACAATAGTTTATAGCACTCGTCGATAATGAATTAATTTTTGTAATCGAATCTGTAGTAGTAAATTTCAAACTTTAATACCTCTTTGAATCTTTATAATGTTACAACATAACATACATATATATAAATATTATTATTAATTAAATAATATTATATAAATATTATTATTCTGATCGGTTCTCAGCTGCCACAGTTTAAAATTACTAGATAAAGAGAAAACTGAACTACTGAGTTGAGAGAATACCATATATACTGTAAAGCTCTAGTTTACAGTATAAAATACCCAAACTTTTTAAATGACAATAATGTATACAGCTATGAGCTATTATTATACTCGCATATACGAGTATATACGTTAAGTAAGAGCAACGTTTGTGTCACATTATTACTATCCTACCACTTACTCATACATTTTGCTTTGGCAAAATTTCGAAATTAACATGAGTTATATAAAACTGGTGCATCTAGTTCACTTTCGATTAGATTGTTATTTTTATATTGGTATCATATCGTTGCACCTGTTCCAGTTTTGATTCTCAACGCGTTTTTTATCTTAGTTATTTTTTTCTATGATTTTTTGCCGTAATTAGGTACAAAAAAAATGGATTTTCATACGTACGTTTTTTAGAGATGACAATATATTTTCTCCGCAGTAAAATATATCTCATATGTTGACTAGGATGACCAGTTATCAACATACTAAATTGAATATTGTGTAACCAATGGTTTCCTCATGATAAGTACAACTATAAATTTGCCATCTGTGTCTACTAGATGGTAATGGCTATTTCAAAAAGAAGTTCAACTCAGAATCGATCTCTAAGTTAGAATAGACAATTTCTCACAGCTTATATATATTTTCCTCCATGAAAAAAGAAAGAACGTATTCTAAATGTTAACCAGCTATCATAATAATAATAATAATAATAACTCTTTATTGTACACCCAAAAACAAGAAAATAAACAGAAACAGAGAACAAAATAGGAAAAAGTACAAGAGGCGGCCTTATCGCTAAAGAAGCGATTTCTTCCAGGCAACCTTTAGGTGTAGGAAAATGTTATAAGAAAGAGGGGGTGCGAAAAAGTAAATAAAGAGAAAGATAGAGTATAAATTTATAGATACTTAACATACAAATATCAATAAATAGAAAATAAATATAATTAACCAATAACTAGATAAAATACTACTTAAACAATTAATATACTTATAATGTACGTATATAAATAAATATATAAAAAAAAAATATATATACAAATATATATATATATATATATATATATATATATATATATATATATATATATATATATATATATATTTATATATTTATATATATTAGTGGCGAAGGGTCCATACAAGACGATTCCCACCGTCTTACCTTTTAAAAATCCAATAAAGTTTTAATTATTCTACATAATATTTGTTTTTTAAATTTACATGATTACTAATTAAAATAATAATTTATGGTAATAATCCTTTTTTAAAAATAACATAACGCCTACAATAAGTCAAAATCAACAAAAATGTCTACTTTGCTAAAATGCGCCTTCATAGAAATGCCGCGGTAAGACGTAGTAATTCGGCTTACCTTTTCCATACGAATCGTGTTTCATTCATACTTTTGTATTGGAACATTTTCAAGTGATTTCATTCATAATTACTCAGATTTTTGGTCGCGGTTAAGACGCTCACGAGCAGCTTATTTTGCATGTGATTGGTGGAAAGTACAAAACGTCACTATGATTGACCAATGACAAGCGACAAGTATCTAAACAAATTAATATGGCCGATGGCGATTCTGTTTACAAGTGCTTAGTGCATTATTTGTGTTTTTCTTTCGTTTTATTGAGTTTTTACTCGATTTTAGCGTAATAACTAATATTGATATTTTGTGTTGAGTCTGTATAGTGTATGGTTCATATATGTTTTAATTACGGTGAGTTCTATAAGCCATTATTAAATTTGCGTATTTTATTGAAGTTGGATAGTATGCAACTTTGTTTTCGAAACTTGCATAAGTCAAGTAATTTGTAATAAAACTTTCTATTGAAATTGTGTGTAAGTGCTAAATTAGAAAAATATTGTGTTTGTTTTCATTTATGTTGCAGTGAAAATGTTTTTAAGTTATTTTATATGCGTTTCCTTGACAAAATTATTTTACGCGTATTAGCTTAAACAGTTTATTCGGACTGGAAGGAAATATCAAGTAATGCTGTAGGATATTGTAATTAAATTTTAAAACCAGTAAAATCATCTTCATATTTCAAAATTTTAATTTAACTTTGATAAATAAAAAATAAATCAATCTCTTCAATAAGATAGCAAACGAACTACGAAGTTTTTCAAACACTTGTCACTAGATGGCATTGAGTTTACGTAGTAATAATAACTCAATGCTAGATGGCGATATTTATTAAAATAATGATTTAATATATTAATGTAAAATTAACAGAAGGGAAAAACGAATATTTAAATCTCACTAAATTATGTTTAGGTTGAAATTAATTATATTTATAATGAATACAAAATAAAATAATGCGGCCTTAAATCAAATCGCCGTACTTTCACTTTTTAAATGATGCGTAATGATTTCTCATAGATGGCGTCATTAATATTTTTATATTATTTTAGTAAATATTAAATATATTGACTATTCTGCTATAACTTTACATAAATTAAAAAAATAAACAATGACATAAGACTTTATGAACACTTTTTTACTTTTTAATTATTACGAAAAAAAATCTTCACTACAACATAACGGATACTTACGAGGTACTAGTACCTGTACTAGGTACTTTTGCATCGCATGTATTTATTTAGTTTTTGTCATTTTTTTGGACAGCTTACCTCTGCTAAAATTTCACCCTTCGCCACTGATATATATATATATATATATATATATATATATATATATATATATATATATATATATATATATATATATATATATATATCATACCATATTTTATCGAAATCTTTTATCAAATTTATGAAAAATTTTGAAGGTTTTTGCATATTTCACCCACTTCATTTAAGTATACTCGTATTCACCGCGTATTCAGATGCATGCGCCATTTAAAGGGGTTAATAAAATATGAATAATGACGTAGACGTCTAGAGTCTAGACTCTTTCAATGAAGGTCAAGAGTAAAATCTATAAAAGTATTGAAATAATGTGAGAATCATAATAACATGATATTATATTTTCTGTTATATACTCTTAAGATAAAGTTTAAAATGGTTTAGTTATTCATAATTCAATACATTTATTTTGCAGGAAATGGGAAGAAGCGGGACAGCGCCCCAACGCCCACGACACCGAGCCGCCCTACTCCGGCACCCCAACCCCCACCTGCCACCGGTGAGTCATCCCTTTTTGATGTAGATATAATAAAGAAGGTATATATTTGTTAGATGAAAAGATGAAAACTTTATATTAAGATTAAATTATATTACCTTATTTTTATTTAAAACTATCGGCTCCTCGCTTCGCTCAGGTACATTTAAATTTACCCTGGATACGTTCAATTTTTTTGAGCGGCTTGTTATTTTCTAATATAATAGTAAGCTTAAGTCACCCTTTATAACATCATCTATCTGCCAATAAAAGTCCCGTTGAAATCTGTCCAGCCGTTTAGATATTAGCGGGAACAAACACACATGTTTTTGCCTCAATAATTAAAACACACATTTATTCACTCACTCAATCACTTACGAATTTAAGAATTTTGAAGTTTATGTTCATTTCGCAAAACACTTTCAAACTAAGGGACGTGAGTCGTGACTGAGAATTTCTAGACAGACAAATCTTATCCCAGGTCTCGAACCCAAGGTGCTTGGAGCTGCGGTCGTACATGTTAACCACTTGACCGAGGAGACATACAATCAACGCTTTATTGGCGTATCGAATCTACGTCGCATATTTTCTTACACGTTTCGCAATTCGACTGTTCATAAACAATAGCCTGCAGAGGTTGTCCTTAAAAAAGTGTGTCAAATAGTAACTAGTTTGATTAGTTTCATTTGGTGACTTGCTAATATAACAATACGTATTGTGACAACAAACATCACTTATATTTGCTTAAAATCTGCTTATATTATATACTAGCTGTGCCCGCGACTTCGTTCGCGTGGATGTCAGAACTTAACAATGTATTTTTTAGTGCGAAGCGCTGTTGGAGGATACCGATACAAATTATATTTTTTTATTTATGCTAGTGCTTCTTTATAAACAACATTAGCTGTGGAACCATCTGGAGCGTACACAAAAAGGTTATTGGGGTTGTTTACGCGGGAAAGAGCTACGTATAGTTGACCATGAGAAAAGCATCCAATACTTAGGTCCACCCCCGCAACGGATAATCGAATTGCTGTTAGCCTCACTTCACGATCTTCTTCTGATTCCTGGGACCTACTTAGTCTCTTCCTTTTCGCATCTCGGCTACGCTGCGAAAGGTTTGTTTTTTTTCTAGAAGTCATTTTCAAAATAAAAACTGAACCAAACAAATAAAATATTGAACCAAATAAATCAACAATTTACAACAACACAAACTTTCAAAATGAGAATGAATAGGGAAGACTAATAAAATTTCAAACTACGAAGTAAATAAAACTACTTGACCTCGTGACTTGACTCAAATTGCAAGTTATTATTTACTTCGCACTTCGAAATTAAGACCGAATCTAACTAACCAAAATTTTTTGAAAGATAAAACGAAATAATGAATTAACGAACGAACGATTTACGATACTATCAATTTAATTCAAGACCTTTATATAGACAAACCTCTTTAAAGACAGAACTTTAATGACTCCTACAAAACAAAAACCGACTTCCAAACTTAATAAATCTAAACTAAAAAGTAGAAAATAATACTTTTAAGGACTTTGTTAATTTTGGAGTCAATGCCAGCCAGGTATTTTGATTATGTTTACAAATTGATAGATTAATCAAATATGTATCTATTTAGGGTTATTTTGCTTTGGCTGGCACCGACTTGTTTTAGAATTTGTTTGTTTTCCTTTTTTTTTGTATTGAGCTCAAACAAAACTTTATATTATTATCATTAATAAACCGTTATAATCCTTATCTAGTATAATTCAATATAAAATAAAGTATATTTTATGGGAAAAAAAATGTACCTAAAATGTACCTAAAAATATCCGTTTAGAGAACAAAGATAGGTAGGTAGTCTTCTTTTTAATTTTTTCCCGCCGCGCGGCATAAAGTCGCGTAAAACAACGCGGCGGGTCAAGGTTATGAACTCTAATTTTATTAGTAAATATTTTTTTCCGTTTCTCAAGGGGTTGATGCTCAATCAATAAATGTTTACAAATTGATAGATTAATCAAATATGTATCTATTTAGGGTTATTTTGCTTTGGCTGGCACCGACTTCAAAATTAACAAAGTCCTTAAAAGTATTATTTTCTACTTTTTAGTTTAGATTTATTAAGTTTGGAAGTCGGTTTTTGTTTTTTTGTTAAAAATAATTTATTTTATAATTTTTAGCGGAAAGTAGATAGATACGTATTGTGTTAATGACTATAAAAAATTACCTTCTATTATGAGGTAAACCTAATAGCCTGAAAGTATACAACCATCGGTCCATAATTGCGTATTATATTGAAAAAAAAATCTTTAAACTGCTAACCGTTGAGGAGTTGTACCTTCCATCATCAGTTACAGTACGTGACTCAAATATCCATATAGCCTATAAAAGATTCGGCCGATCATCGTTAATTTGCTCCTAAAAATTGAAGAGTTCCGATACTTTGTCATGGATCCCATCATCAGAACCTTACCAAACTCTCATCAAACTACCCTTGAAGTATATCCTTTCCATTAAAAAAAAGAATCATCGAAATCGGTTGGCGTGATATTGAGTTATTCGTCCATTTGTCGCGCAAATACTTAATGCAAATTTGAGACTTTTATGGTTTTCTCATGGATGCCATTGTCAGAACTGGAAAATATTAAAATGGGACCACATGGGAAGCACTTCCTTTCAAAAAAAAAAAGAATCATCAAAATCGGTTCACCCAGTTCAAAGTTATGAGCTAACAAACATTAAAAAAATAATAATATATATAATGCCCATGCCCATGAGAGACATGCCCATGTCTGCCGGCAATCTTTGAGTTTTCAACCGACTTCCAAAAGGAGGAGGTTATCAATTCGTCTGTATTATTTTTTTTTAATGTTTGTTAGCTCATAACTTTAACTTAGAAGGTCATTCTTTCAAGGAAAATCTTAACACCGCCATTCAGAAAATGACTTCACACGCACAACGCCATCTATCGAACAATACTGCACGCAGTTGATCTCTAGTTCGAATACTCGTAGATGGCGCTGTTTTAATATTTTACTTCGGAAACACTATTATAATTTTATTAATTTACATTTTTTATAAGGTGTGAACTGATTACTATGAAACAAAAAACTTAATGTTACTTCAATTTACGCACATATTGTTGTGTATAAAAGTTACTTGAAGTTGTGAGATCAAATGCACATAGCCCTAATTTTACTTCTGGAATTTCACTTTAAACTCAAATATCTTTTGATAGACTGAACCGATTGCAATGAAACAAAAACTAAATGTTACTTCAAGTTACGTTCAATCGTTGTGTATAAAAGTTATCTACATTGCTTTCGTACATTTTACGTGATGCCCGGATAAATAAACAGACAAACCGACAAACCGACAAACAGACAAAAATTCTAAAAATGCTGGAAATGGGTTCTATTGGTTGTCCTTTAACACCCTGGCTATTTTTTTTGTATTTTTTTTTGATGTACAAAAACGACTTTTCTACAGTTTTATTATATGTATAGATTAGAAGGTTTTCTTGTTTAAGCCAAGATTTTTACTTTACACAGTTAATATTTTGATGCGTCCATCTATAATGATATGGTAATTGCTTTAAATGGATTTTACAATGAGTAGTCGCTTATACGATCAATACTAGCGACTCACGCTGCCTTATTTAAAGTTTTTAAAATGAAAGACTTGCATACAAACATGCGACAATGCTTAGACCTCCTTAATCTGGCCCTGTCGCAAAATCAAAAATTCTTAGTGGACGTCTACTTACTATAAACTACCTCTCTGCCTAATTTCATATTTATATATGACAATGTTCAAAAAAGTTAAACCATAAATAAAATAAAACAATGACTATAAGAAGTGCACTATATGAATTTATCAAATAATATAAAATAATAGTTCAACGCAGCCTTAAATATAGAATATAGAGCCATGCCCATGCTTGTTGATAGGAAAATAAAACCCTTTTTATGTTATACTAGCGGTGCCCGCGGCTTCGCTCGCGCTAAGAGTGAATAAAATAAACATTTTTGCTTATATACTGTTACTTATAATATACCAAGGACTGATTCCCCATTTAAAGTTCTGGCCCTCTTAATTTGTATTGCAGAGCATTATTTCAGTGTCACGCAAAATATTTCAATAGAATTAAATTTCCCATACAAACTTAGCCACCCCCTTTAACCTCCAATGGGGGTGAATTTCGAAAAACCCTGAAATACGTGTTTCATCATTTGTACTAAAAAGCATTAATTCAAAGTTTCATGCAAAAATGTGCAATAAAAATATTTTTCTCATACAAACTTTGCCACCCCTTTTAACCCTTTTAGGGGTTGAATTTCCAAAAAATAATATGCCTATTTCCTGCTCATGAATGCAAACTATCTACATACCAAATTTCAGCAAAATCGGTTGGGTGGTTTAGGCGTGAAAAGGTAACAGACAGACAGACAGAGTTACTTTCGCATTTATAATATAGTATGGATTGAACCCTCTTTTTCGAAACGAAACTCATTCGCTCATTTTTTTTAATTCTGTAACTGAGTCGTAAGTTATTTTAAAACATGTATCTTATGAATATCTTATTAATCTTATTTAATAAAATACAATTATTAAGTGCTCTCCGTAAAATATTTACTTCTTTATGAATTAAAGTACCTAATAAAGTACCATATATTTACGTGAGTGAGATACAGATAAGTTACTGTTTAGAACTGGTTTAAGCTGACGATAATCAATTTTATCAGTGTAATCTTTTAAAAGTATTACCTACCTTAATATTTTATGACATAGGTATGCTTGGTATTTCTATTTACTTAAGATATATTTTTCATTTTTTATATATCTGTGTAAAACCACGTCTCACTAATTGTAAGATTAATATACCTACCTAATAAATATTCAATAATATGAAAAGATGTGCTTTGCTATGTAATTTTTTTTATTTAACATATAAATGCTTGCCATAGTAAAATAATAAAAAATCTGCAAGGTTAAGTTAATCTTACTCTAAATAAGCTATGCGCAGGATGCGCAGGAGTATCTACACACGTAGTTAATAATTACATTTTAGATTTCATATTGTTTAGTCCAAATTTGTTTAGTGTTCTGTAAAATTTTCAGTTAAGAAAAATGGAGTCGTGCAAAAGTTGTCATCGTCGCCTGTGACAGTACGCGCGCGCACCTCGCTCGCCCCGCCGCCCTCGCCTCGCAAACCCGTTCCACATAGAGTGCCTGCGCAGAGACCTAACACACTCACGACTAGCAAAGGTACGGTATATTTATAAATTACCATTATATTTGCATTAAACGCACATTTTAATACTGTTTATGACGAATTTTATATTTTTCCAACATAAAAAACATCACTTAGGTAAAACCAGGTTTCTGATAAAAAGATAATACGGGCTTATTCACCTGCTTGTTAAACAGAGGTGGATCTACACATAGCCATTTTAACGGCCCAGGGCCCCTAAGGTATAAGAGGTTCTGTGAATGTAATATAGTAATATCCTGAATTTAAAATTATCTAAATTAAAAAGACTTAAGTTAATATTATATTTTATTCATATCATATTATAAAATTATATTAACTACCTGGTATCCTTAACACAAGCACGTAACGTAGCTTACCACGGAATTGGATGGCGCTGTTGTAATGATGTCGCAACATATATAAAAGGCTGGCCTAATGACATTAAAAATCAATATTTATATACACTTTTTATCATTATATATTTTATAAGACAAAACTAGCGACTCACCCTCGCTTCGCTCGGGTTCGTCCCCAGGTGTAACCTCTTTAGTATAGTTTTAAAATGACATAATTTCCATATATTATAATCGCGTAAGAAACGCTTTCATTCGACCGTTTTTTCTCCGATTTACTTTGCAAAACGGACTACCACGTAAAAGCCTTTTTATTTTTCGGTTTTTTATATAACCTATGACACTCAGCAATAATGTGGCTTTCTATTGGTGAAAGAATTTTTAAAATCGGTTCAGTAGATCCCGAGATTACCCCTTACAATTTAACAAATATACAAACACACAAACTTCTTTATAATATTAGTATAGATGACAATTAGTTAAGGCTCCCAACAAGTGTTAGCCCAGGGAGATCTAATACACATCCCAACCCAATTAAATACTGACTGGTATAAAAATATTTATTATAGAAATGGAAATAATTGTTCTAATAATGACGGATGGGCCATCAGGCAATTTGATTTCTAATGGTTTGCTTTATTGTTATATTGTTATATGCTGTGTAAATTTAAGTGTTATAAAATTCAGGAACTTTTAGTTTAAATCGTCATAATTATAATTTATCAAGGTTACGCGCTTACTTGCTTGCTTGCGTATAGTTTTTTGCAATAATTTGATCTTTTACCGATAAATTAAACTTGTTTATAATACGCTTTTTGAAGTGTCTGTTTTTAATTTCAAATCAACAGCTTTTTGACTCTCACTCGCAGATAGCTAATGTTATTATTAGGAGTAATTTAGGCTACTTTTATTTTATTACAAATTATAAATAACTTATGCCCAGCAAAGCTGGTTTGTTAATTTTACATAATGATAGTAGTTTATAGTTTTAATTTGAATATAAAGCGCCACCTACCGAAGACAGCTAGAACTAGTTTGTTGTTTGAGATCATTTTCCGTATTTATAACAGATGTCGCTACTTGATTTGTTAAACAATAAGCAATATAAATTATAACATTATATTACCAATTTTGTTTTTATAAGGATTTTATTAATATTTATAATTTTAACTAGTTCTTTTTATTATAATACCAGATCAGATACCGGTAGCTTTAATTACTCGACGCTTAGATAACATAAGACCAAGAAATATGCCAAATGCTTAAATTCAGTTTAAATGTCGGTCTATGCTAATTACTAGATTATTATAACATTCATAAGCACTTATTTATTTATAGAAAAAATATGGCATAGTAAATTGTCATTGTAAAAATTTCTTAGCAATTTTGCACACACTAACCTTATTCCGAACCGTCTCAATAATTGCTGATCGATTAAGTGCTTAAACTAGAATTAGATGTGATTGCTAAAACTATAGCTATTAGAATTTTTGATGATTATTCTTAAATAATTACAATCCATCTAAACTGTTATGTAAAATATTTCGCGTGTTTAGTATAGAGAATAAAGTAACGGGCTTTAAGCTTTATTTTCCATGATAGAAACCTGCCTTGAGGTGGTAAAGATGGTGTCAGTCTATCTAAAAGATGATCAATTGATACCATATTGACCGAAAATTCTTTTTACTTTGTTGTTTGTTTTCGTGTTATAATACTCTGTTATAATAAGGTTCCATTTATAATAGTCTCCGTGTAATAAAAATATTGATCGTTATCACTTCTATAAAACCAATGAAAAGGCCTGTTATTACTAACAATGTTTTAAACGATAATACAATACAAAGTATTAGACATAACGGATATTATTGTATTATGTTTGGGATATCCTAGACATTTGCGCATGACTGCATTATTAATAATTAGAAGTTGGCTCATGATAAAACTCGAAAAATAAATGCTAATCATAGGTACCTACAAAACAGTTTAATTCATTAATTAAATACAATATAATTTGAATGTCGCTTGGTGTCGAACTGATATTGCACTAGATGTACGGTTAATATCAAATTAAGGAGTAGACTAAGCTTGTGAGTATAACCAATAATAACAAAAAAAAAAAAATTCTAAGCCGCTCGCCTTTATTAAAACTATATTAACTTAGTGCGCGCCTGATTAGAATTTCCAACCCTTAAAGAAAAGTTATAGTTGATATAAATTTATACTAAATATGTATTTTAAAATCTGGATTCATCTAAGGTTTTGGTACTATGACATTTAAAAAGCATAAAATATCGACCTAATGTAGAGCATTTTAAAAAATTTACATTTGTACAGATTCTAATTTCTGAATTCTCGTTCTGAATTCCACGCTTCGTTATCTAAGCAAAGAGATACTTATATTGCTTTGTCATGCTCCAGATCTCAAGAGATTTCTTCAAGATATGTACTTAGGTACGCTATGTTATTTGATAAATTATTATTTTTTTATAATATATACCTACCTCCTTAAATTAAATCATACGAAGCCTATATAAAATAAAATATTCAAAATACATAAATAATTATGGTTATTAAATACAATAGGTCGGTAATTATTCAGGCTCCCATTCGCTCACGTAAAGAAGCGAATTGGAGTTCTCAGAGGAAACTTTTTGTATTATACTAATATCCCACTGATTCTTCTATAAGTACCGGTTTAAAAAGTAGCCTGTAAAGACATCGGACCGTTACGACTTGACGTACAGAAGGACGACGCTTTGACCTCACACACAGGTGCCTACTTTCGTAGGCCATTTTTGTATTTAAAATATTAATTTTATTATACACTATGGTTTGAGCCACTTAAATAACATAGCCAAGTTCTTTTCTTTTGTTTTGGTAGTTCTAGCGCTTTCAATCCAACAAACTTAAGTTTATATTACGAGTATGTCAATTGTTGTACTGGTGTTAGAAGTAAAAAATGCCAAAACGTTAAAACAGTTAGATACGAGTATGATACCTACTTAGAGAAAATTGTGCCACTGACAAAACTCTCTAGTCTTGCAATATCATAATCTGATGCGCTGTCTTATTTAGACTATCCTTGATGTAACCTGTACGAAGCGTTAAAAAAATTTAATAAAAATTTTATTTTAAAATTAAAATCAGTCCATTTAATTTAATTTTACTTAAAAGTATATAACATTGTAAGTAGTATACAATCAGCATCGTAATTCGTACTGTACTGTAAAAAATACTTTATTGCTATGCTAAAATTTGTATGCCATTGATCTATATTACTAAAGTTATTCAGAAAATAAGTGAAAGAATCAGTTTTGCTCTCCTTTTTGGGCGCTGTTTTAATTTAAAAACAAGTTACATTACAGGTTTTTTTTAATATTTGGCAATCTAGAGCATTGCATAATTACAACGTTAATACATATATGAAATATACATACATTTTTAGTTCTACTTTAATATTTTTTGCTTCAATATAGCATCTATTACGTATTTCCACGACTGTGGCGAAGCCCAAAAGAGGATTATGTGTTTGACTTGTATGTATGTATTGTCGATCCTATGTTATCACGAAATGACTAACCGGATTATCTGATTTTGATGAAACGTCTTTAAATTCGTCTTGATAATGCTAGTAGGCATTATGGGCTATATGTATATCAAAAGTCTAATGTGACCTCATTTCACATATCAGACACCGATTTGTGTGCTATTAAATATTTTTTTCCGAATCTCTCGAGTGAAGTATCAAAAGAAAAATTTTTAAGAGGCGTGCACAAAAATAAAAACAATTTTTACATTTATGTTACATGTTAAAAAGATAGGAACAAGTTGACATAACTAGGTACGAGTATAGTTCCTATCTTTTTATCACAGTTGTCGTTTATATTTTTTATTTTAGGTTTATCATAATATGTGAATTTTAACAATATGAAAAGAAAGCGCTTAGACTTGTGCTAAATACTCAACTTGTTTCATTAATTATAAATGAACTGGCATTCGTTAGTTACATGTAATTAAGGCGATAATACCTATCTACCTACGTATGAATTTTAATTGTCTGCCATGTTACGTGTAACTAGTTTATGTAAGAAAATTTATATTCGAGTCAATTTATTTATGGACCTGCTCGATTTAAAAACTGTCACGGGCTTCCGTTATCAACCGCATTCTCGGAACAGAATGAAAAATATTAACATTGGCACGTACGTAGCATAAAATAAATGCAATAAAGCAAAGGTTTGAGAACATGATATATGTTAATTAATATAATTGGACGTCTTGATTGTTTGAATGCAGTATTCTGAAGTAAGCCCGCACCACACCAATAGATAGAGGGTGAGCGGTACCCAATGAAAGTTCGTTGACGGCCTGAAGAAAGTGTACGATAGACGAGGGCAAGCGACACTGTTGCCTGAGCGGTCGGACAGCCAACACAAAAAGTTACGCCTCTGACTAGTTCTTGTTAGTAAGTCTTAATGGAAACAATAATAAACAGAATTTCAATAACGATTAATGAAAACGCTTGGGTTATTCAACTTGAAGCTTAAAATTAATTCGACTGTGACATGCTCGTTTCTAACCACCGTTAGATGCTCAATTCGTCAGTATAACTGTGCAAAAATTACACCAATTCTGAAGTTTTTTAATAACAATGAGTCCGCTTCACAAATTTGTGTCGTTTTTTCAATCTGATAAGAATAACCGCAAAAATTTGCTCGGTCAGCAAAAAATTTTCACCAGTGAACTTAATATTCGTACTGAAATTGAGGACTTGAAGCACCAATGGGGCACGTTGATTGGATACCGTGTTAAAGGTAGGATTTAAATCAATACATAATATTATAGTATTTAACTTATTATACTAATACTTAATAAATACTATTAAGCAATTAAACATTTTTTTTAGGTTTTTATTTATGACTAATACACGAAATGGATATATTATATTACATACTCAGATGTACAGGGAAAAATGAAGAAAAAGCTTCGTATTTTCTAACTATATTTAAGTACTATTATTTACATGAATATAAGTGTTTTCTTATTTATGAATTTCATAATTAAAAAATATCCTTGAAAGTTCGAAAAGCACTAAGTATTCAACCCAATATTTTATAAATGAAAACTTTAATGAATCGAAATTATTAGGTTCTATTAGTTGGTGTGGTATACTTAATAAGTGTATAGGTATCTAGTATTTCTACAAATTATGTTTGTAGGATATATTAATGAGATACTTTTACATAAAATTATTATTATTTAGTAGAGCAGAATGCATTTAATAACGACCTTACTGATATAATATTTATTTCAACCATATGTTTAGGTACTATTGTTTCTTAATTAACCTATTTACATAGAGAATAGTTAGAGCCATCTTTTTTCGAATTTAGCCACAGCAGCGACTTCTTTCCCACTTCGAATGAAGAAAAAAAAAACAATTTCGTAATTTGCCCCACTAAACACTATGTTTGCAACTCGCTATTGTTTTATAGTTTATTGTACGACGGTGTGGGATAATGAAAATCTGATTACCCATCCGCACACAACACAATTGAATTTGTCATTATCATAATAATTATATGTTCCATATTTTGAATTCTTTATCAAAACAACAATTACAACATTAACATTATTTCTGATCCAAGATTAACCATCTAAGTATTTCAAATTAATTAGTTGCTAATTATTGTTAATGACTAACGACAGACAATAAGATTATTGTCATTTGTCAAAACTATTACCTACTACACATATTATAAGCATTGAGTCGTAATATTTCCTGTTTTATTTGCACTAACGATAGAAATTAGCTTTTTTACCTAGAGAATATACATATTTGAGCTACAGGATTTAACAAACTTTAATAATAATTAGGTAATTAACCTGTATTTCATTCACTCTTTACTCTTGATATCAGCTTTGTCCGGAGTCGAGTAGTTCATTTATAAAGGTATAATTTTTCGGCTCCACAAAATTAATTCCTTTAAAATTCAAAAAAAAAAAGTTTTAAATCAAATTGGTAGTTTCAGAAATAAGCGCGCTTAATCAAACACTAAACTTTATCATATTAGTATAGGCACAAATAATGACTTAGGCAGGCAACGAAGCATAGCTATTAGCTATAATAATTACAATAAGACATTATCTTTATAATACACACAGACATTAATGTAGTATTAATTATAAGTCAAATATAGTAGAAACAACATTTTCCAGGCATCAGGTATGTCAGACTATCCTTAATGCATTTAACGAACAAACATGCGCAAATGAAGCTTGACGCGCGGTATATCGTACGTACATAAACGCATCAAAGTGTCCGTCACAGAACGGAAACGCATTGCCATTTTATAAACGATGCTAAGCAATGTGGGTGGCATCACCTCTTGCGATCGATTGTACGATTTCTCTATTTTTGTTCTCTTATTATTGTTGGATTGATAATGGACAGCCCATTGTGTAATGTAAGACAAATTACGGACTGTAGGTGGCTATTATGTTGTTACTCGCTACAGACTTATGTACATTGTACATACTATACCTACCACATATATTCGTACATGTATTTTACTGATTGCAACTAAGTAGATAATTATATTTTCTAAATATTACTTTTAATTAGTGCATTATGCTATGTGACTTCTTGGTGCTACTTTGTACTTAAATAGTCGCGTGTTCGATTTTATGCGCAGGGTAATAATTGTTAGACGGGCAAAACAGATGTTTATTCTTGTTTGCCTAAGTTAAAGCAAAGCAGTAGAAATCGCCGTCTATTAATTGTTATTCGCAGAAATCTCTATATCCGCTCTTAATGAATACAATAAAAGTTTATGATATAAATTCCGACAAAGAATAATCAAATATCAATATGTTTTCGATAAAACAACGTAGCAACGTTTTATGGTTATTGCTATTGTATCGAACTCTATATTAAAATATCTCTGTAAAGTAAATGGCTCGACATCGATTCTGAGATTTCTTTATTGACGCTACTTAAAGCTCTTTTTCATTCTGAATCTCCTTTTTTCATTTTATTTTATAAAAAAATGCTTCTCTTTTGTACTGACTATTTTTACGTGAGTGTTTAAAAAGATATTTTCTCCGTTTTATAACGATTTCTGTAATACAACTATGTATTTGTAATTAAAGAAATTTTATGAAAATGTATAGTGCTGTTGTAATACATATTTGCCTTAATAGTAGATTTATTTCGATGTCTATAGTTAAAAAGTAATTACATATATACGATATTCCATAGTAGGAAGTAGGAACCTCTATGTCCGCATCATCTACGCTACATTGTTATAAACGTTCTTTTTAATAGCCCCATCATTCAACTTTTTGACGTTTGTAACATATTCGCGAATGTAATCGTCTTTAGTATGTTTCACTTTTAAGTTAACAATTAATATTTATCATCAAAATAAATTTATGACCATTCGAATCTCTCTTGAATTTCACTTTTGAAAGAGTGAAAATAAAATATTTTATGTAACTTTTTGGTAAGCTTTAAACGATAATACAATTTTGGAATAGACGTGATTTATATGGGATAAGTGCTGCCTAAAATTATTTTCCAAATAAGTTTTTTTACAACATTTTTTTTAATAAATAAGTATAAACAGAATATAGTTTTAATTGTCTAGATTAATATTTGAAGTTATTTAGATATATGTACCTGAATCTGTAAACTGTAGGTACATCAGGAAGTTACAAGAGCAGTTAACAACATGTTCTCAGATAAAACTAGATGTGATGTGACGTGACGTGAGCGGCATAACGGATAATCTTTCTGAAACAGTTACATAAGTTATCAAAACTCGGAAATCGCTAGATTTTGAAACCGGTACGAATCGTGTCAATACACTCGTGGGTGGATGATTCTTTCAAGCGAAGAAAGTGTGTTGTCCGGTGTGGGTAGCAATAGCAATTTGCAGCTTACCAAGCGAATTTAATGGATAAATATGTTCAATATTTTCAAATAGACAATTTATCAAATGGCGTGTTTAGAGAGTCAGTGTATACATTGTAAAAGTACTCTTTGTCTCAGCATGTATGTATTTGTAAAACGATTTGAGGTGAAAATGCATTCGTAAGATTACTTTCAGCTTTTGCAATTATTTTGTAGTGCAGAGAACTCGTGCGAAAGCCAATTTGCCGCAGGCATAGTTTAACGTTTCATCATTATTTTATCATATTACATTTAACTATGTAAAAATTGAATTTTTACTTGCAGTATTTAAAAAACAAATAAAAGTTCAAGAAAGATTTCAAAATTATTTTTTTAGCAATTTTATTCTTTTCTTTTTATGTTGGGATATTATCGCGCCAATCTGTCAATCTATTTGTATGTGAAAAAAGGACAAACAAACAATCAGAATTTCACATTTATAATATTGAAAGCTAAGAGCGATTTTTCTATTCCAATGTCACAGCTCATTCAGTAACTCAATTATAATTGTTCGGTTCTTCTATCTGATGTCATCACGTCCTCTGATCTCTTCCTTTATTAACGTTCAAAGCCCACCTCCGGGAATCCAATCGCATGCACTCCCACGCCTTATTTATTGCTTCCTTACAAAATAATTGTTCCGAGAAAAAAATATATGAATCTGTTTTCTATAAACTAATAGGTACATTTAAAAATAACAAGGGAGATAAAATTTTAGGAATTATTAGGTTTAGTTAAAAATAAGGAAATAATTTATTGAGTTTAGATATTCTTATTTAACATAAGGTATAATAATACTTTCTTAGATTTACGCGAATATTCGACATTATAAATGAAACTATATGTATAGGTGTGTTGTGTAGGTATATGTATTTAATTTATTGTAGACAACATTACTTATTATGTTTTTTTTTATATATAAAAAGCGATATATAAATAAATGGTACATAGCTTTGTTTAGGTACTCTGTGGTCGGTATTTACAGTTGTTTTCTATGTACATATTTCATACATACATATTACCTATTCCGCATTTTACAGCTATTACTCTTTACTATGTAGACAAACACAAATATACAACCATTAACGTTTCAATTACTTTTTAAACTAACGACTATTACAATATACGCAAAAATAACTTTTAACACATTATGCGAAAATGACACTTTACAGTGCAGGCTCTGCGCTTTGTAAAGTTAGTTCCGGTGCTCTTGGATTCATGAATTATTTCATTTTTTGGTTTCTCAACTTTCAATACGTTTCAGTGTTCAAAAGCTTTCATAAATAGAAATACATGAACATTTATTTAAAGTTTAGTTCTGAAATATCGATCCTCACCTTGATTGAATGCGATTAAATTGCACAATGCACAGATAGAATTATTTTTGGAAATACATGATTTCATTTACAAATTTAAATAGTCATGAATTAACTTTAATACATTTAATTTTATTATAAACAAATATTAATGAATTGTTCGTACAAGTAGCGGCATGCACGACGAATAAAACACTGGTGACTGCCACGATAATTGCGACTTAAAGTCGTACCGTCATCATAAATTTCTCTCCTTTCTTTTTGATGTAATTCATTGTGCAGTTAATTTACATCATTTTACAACATGAAACTATAGTTACAGGTATTGTTGATTATTGTTCGTAAGTTAAAGAACCGTTATTGTAATTCCTTACATCTTTACAGTCGTAAATTCTTTGTAATTAAATGATTATTTCATTATTGCGGTAATCAACGTGTGAAATCTTAAATTTACCTAAGTCATTGTGTATAATATATTATACATATTATAAAAATTGTACAAATATTGTAAAAAATATGCCATCGTACACGTCTTTGTAACAGAATAGTTAGCATCTTTCACACATAACGTTACTTCATAAGTGGTCCTTAATCACTCCGAGTACAGGAACTGTTGACTCTTCATGAACACGTAAATGTCATTGCAACATTATGCCCACTCCGAGGTGTGGTAGACTTAGGTAACAGAGGTCGTCAGCACCTAGATTTTAACTTGAAGATTCTAATAGTTCACGGTTGCTCGCTTATTTAAGGCAATAAAAACTTGGCAACTTGTAGGTATACGTTTTGCCTAGAAATACAAAACACTTAGGCTTATCTTTAAGCTTTTGGAACAAGAATGTTTACTAATACAGTAAATATAAAAAATACCGTATTTATATAGTAGCTAATTTTTGGCATTAAAGCTCTGAAGAGTAGCAATATATCAATTTGAAAGCCCATGAGTAGCCAGATGCACATTTTATCGTTTCTGGCTAGTTTTCAAGTGGCGAAAACGCATTAGGGGAATATTATACGATGTGAATAACTCTCAGATAAGTATATTTTTGCACAATGAGTATGAATCTTATCTTCCTGTGTTAAGTAAAATCAATTAGCGATATACTGATGGAGTTGAAGAGGTTTCAACTTTTATATTTTATTATATGAACATAAATATGTAAACAGCCTACTAGAAATGAATAAGCAAACTAGTTTTAAAAGATGTTAGGTATATTATTAAAGAAATACCGTTTATTTTTACTTACATAAATTGTAAACACACATGTGAGGGGGCTAAGTGTTATTTAAAAGTTACGTAAAAATGTATGTATGTCACGAGAAAATCTGATGTTCTAATAAGTATAAGTCGGATAGTCTTAGCCGCTTGATTTAGAAATTTGCACATTCGTGCTAATGCAATCATGAATTTAAATCAATAATTAATTCAATAATTAAATAACTTAATATATTATTAATACCGGAAGAAGAACTGGGCTATGGAAAATGTGCCGAATTAAATCGAGAATATTAATTGTTGTGTTTCATAAGAATACACGAAGTGTAACACGTACTCGTATATACTCGTAATCGTTATTCTAAGTTTTCATAGCAATATGTAGAGTTAAAGTTTGTAACTTCGTATTCTATATTATAAGTAACTTCGTATTATATAGGTATTATATGTACCTTTGATTATTCTGCTTCGGCAACCTGCGATCGGGCCGTCGCGCGTGGTTGAAACTTGAAAGCGTAAGCGATCCTGCGACGTTCCATTAAAACGGGGGAGGATTTTTATGGTTATAGTTGGTAGTACTAGCTTTCTAACTGGTGAGCCGAGTGAGTGAGGTGGTGGTATGCGAAAATGGATTTCCCGCCTTTAAAAAAGTCTTTGAGAGTTGTTGAATGCGTACGCGCGATCCTGCAACACCCTATTACCAAGTGAGAGTTTTTTTGGCATTCAAGGCAGTGAGTATCACAGAACCACTTGTAATTATTATATAGGTGGTATGCCTTCACGTATTACCCAAGATTACAAGGACGTGCCAAGTTTCATCTAAACCCGTTAGACGGTTCCACAATTATGTCACAAACATTCATAAATTATTAACAGATCAAATATTAACAAATAAGAGAATATAGTAAATGTATTTAGGTAGGTCGGTTTCAAAAATAATACATATTGTGTATTTATTTACTTCGTAAAAAAATTTTTATTTATACATCGCGCACTCGTTAGAACATACCTATAAATTGTATTGTGATTTGTGACTAATTATACACTTTTCTAAGTTTCACAACGAAAAAGTATACAAAAAAATTAGAAATATACACTTGGTGAGACTAACAGGGCACGACTATTATTGCGATACTAGTGACATTATTATCGTAAGTAGTGGAAAGTGATAGGTAAAATTTACTAATTATGTTATAGGATTTTAATTATATAACGGGTGAAGTTGATGAAAAAAATAATAAAACGCGTGGTTAATATTGGTTCTTTATTGCTTTTCTATAATTTACTTCAATAATAAACTCTCCTATCGTGATTTCTACTCGCGTTAAAGAGTAGTTAATATAAACAAGTTAGTATTTCAGTTTAAAAACCTGTTTACTACTAACATTTTATTGTTCATCGAAATGCATTTGGATTTGATTCGATTCTATTTAAATCAAGCAATGGAGTGCAAGCACTAAAGCACAAATAAATTAAGGCAAATTGTCTAAACAAATGTGAAGGATCGAATTGTTTAATGTACCCAACGAGGTATATGACCAATTGTTAGGAGTAGAATTAATGGCGACTTTTTATTCGTCTATTTCCTAAAATACCGTCTGGATATAAAATGTTACTGCTATGTGTTTTATTAAATGAATAATAGAGGCCATAAATTTCTTTATTTTCACTTCACTTCTATTCTCAGTAAAGATTTATATTCGATAAGAAATAAAGTGTTGTGATTGGGACAGTTAAAAAGCAGTGAAAAAAGTTGGCGTCCAACTAAAATTTCTTATGAAAGCTATAAAAATAATTTAAAAATTATGAAAGACTTGTAGAGACTACCATTTCTGCGATTATTTCTTTTGGCTGTGACCATAGTTGTTGCAAGTACTTTCGAATGTACAAAAGTAGTTGGCAGTGACATTTCCAATGTCAGTTCAATCAATCATTGGTTCGTCACGGGGTTTTGGCGCCGACGTGCAGTTCCGTCCACCCCGAGAACTATTTACGTATCTTTCATTAGTTCTCAGAAGCAAAGCCGCGAGGAAGCGATGAGGTTTTTTTATCGGAAGCAGCCCCCGCCCGTTCTTTATTTATACACACCTACTGCAATATAAATTTTTGCTTGGCTTTTATCTATGCAACTGATGTATAAGTCTTCAAAGGCAATCGTCCTAAAATTAATTATCCGTACTAACTTTACGAAGAACGTACAACGTAACGTACAAACAATGTATGTCTATCTTTTTGTGATATACGCCTAAACAAAATATTAAATTCTATAATTTCCTTAAGAATCAAAGAATACTTCGTGTTTATAACTAAAACTAGGTAAAATAAGATATTTTTATACCTCTGTGTATAAAGGCTCTATTCCATAGTACCTAACGTACTGAGGGACGAATCCAAGCGAAGTGAAGGAAATTAATAAACACACGTTTGACCAATTGTAATAAATAGGATTTATTTAACCAAATTAATTAATGAGCGCATATGAAAATATTACTCGTAGCTGAAAAATAGTACCACTTTTAATCATAAATTCTGGCTCCATTATTAGAAACAAAATTGCAACATACTTACAAAGTTACAAATAAATACGATACTTAGAATTAAGCAACAATTGATTTCAAGATATGATGCTAATTAAAGCTGGTTAATAAGAACAGTTCTAGTGCCTATTGACAAGATGAACATGACCAATTACGCACTTTAAAAGCCAATATAACATACGTACAAGTAGTTATATGATCACGACGGGAATATACACTAGGTACGTTTTTAGAATAGTTTGCTTTGCAAAATTTATTTTGAGTTCTCGGTTCCTTAATTCAATTTTCAGTGAAATAACATTGAGTTATGGTGTAAGTGAGAACAGTTCTGTTAGGTATTCGTATACATCCGTCAGTGCGTGTGTGCCGATTCTAAAATATTGTTCGTGTTTATACCAATGCAGAATAAACTAGAAATGCATTACAGTTATTGCATGTAAAGCATACGAGCGCCTTTAATTTTTTTATAGCAAGTACACGTACACACTACTACTTATGACATTTGCTATTTGGAATCGTATATCGTAAAAATGAATCTGCTGCTCATTTATTTTAAGAATGTTTAAAGCCGTTTCGTCATATAATGCAGTCCATTAGCTAGATATTTATTGCCAATAGAGCAGCATTCCTTGTTTTATGAGATAAACAATCTCTTATGCGAAACGCCACAATATATTGTGGAAAGAACATTTAAAATAATATATTTTTCTTACTTTAATCATAGTTATGTATATGGTTAATTTTTTTCTATACAAAAATGAAAAAGAAATCGCAAATCATACCTAAGTATACATTAAATGCTTACATAAAAGTTTGTTTAAATGATTACAGAACATAATTAATATTGTAGAACCTGTTTTGTGAGAGGTGTGTTGGGTTATAGCTTCCAGCGTTGCTAATTGACACCTAAACTACAGTGTTTTTATCCACTATACTAATTTACCCTACCTTTTGCGTCGCGCGGTTTATAATCTCCCCACCGATTTATTACTTATAGTTCTATATCATACTTACATAAATTTAGGGTTTCGTACCTCAAAAGGAAAAAATGGAACCCTTATAGAATCACTTCGTTATCCGTCTGTCTGTCTGTCAAGACCCTTTTTCCCAGGAACGCGTGGAGATATCAAGCTTAAATTCATACTAAATACTCAGGTCTGTAATAGGTACCTTTAAGCTGTAACAAAATCAAACTTCTATGTCAACGCAATCAAAAGAAACAGCAATTTAAGCCCATATTTTGAAACTCGTAACTACTCGCAAGGGAATCAAAACCTAAAGGATACTTCCAGTCGACCTAGAATTTTGAAATTGGGCATGAGTTGATTCATGCCAAGTTTTATAGCACACATAAATGAAAGATTCCAAAAAATAAAAAAAAGTTGAAAATTAAAAAGTGTTCCCATACATAAGTACATAGTCGACCGAGCTGTATGGGCGCTCATATAATTTAGAGGACTAGCTTATTGTTATAATAGACTAGGGGCACACCCTCGCTTCGCTCGGGTTCGTCCCTAGGTACGTGTTATATATATTTAATTACCATCGCAGGCACCACAATCGCCGTTAATTTTATAAAGTTTTTTTAAATTTCCTAACTTTCCACACCACTTTCTTAATTTTTTATTTCATATAAACCTTCTCCAGACAGTAACAAACACAACAAAAAAAGAATTAGCGAAATCGGTCCAGCCGTTCACGCGTGATGTCGTGACCAAGGAAAATAGGGATTCATTGTTATCTATACTAATATTATAAAGAAGTTTGTGTATTTGTATATTTGTTTAATTGTAAGGGGTAATCTCGGAATCTACTGAACCGATTTTAAAAATTCTTTCACCAATAGAAAGCCACATTATTGATGAGTGTCATAGGTTATATAAAAAACCGAAATATAAAAATGCTTTTACGTGGTAGTCTGTTTTGCAAAGTGAATCGGAGAAAAAACGGTCGAATGAAAGCGTTTCTTACGCGATTATATATGGAAATTACGTCATTTTAAAACTATACTAAAGAGGTTACACCTGGGGACGAACCCGAGCGAAGCGAGGGTGAGTCGCTAGTATAATATATAGATAAAGGTACGAAACCCTTCGTGCGCGAGTCCGACTCGCATTATTTTTTATAATGTGAACACAAGCACAATTTTTTTTATAATGTGAAGAACACTTTGGATAGATTTTATGTAATAACAGTCTAGTTTTGTTTTTTTTTATAAATTCGTGTAAATGTGGCATAATTATAAATTATTACTTTTTTTAACTAAAATAACAGCAAAATAAACATAAAAAATAGTAAAGTAATGGGAAGATATGGTGTTAAAATGTAGTTTCGTTTATGAGATTCAAATGAGCGATTGTTCAGTGTCGTATACCGTATCGCCTAGCTAGATTCATGCAAACCTTAATACCCATTGTAATCTACTGTCTAGATTACATCAACGATGCATAGATTATCCGCTAATCGCAAAGGTTTAGACCGATTGCTTTTATATTTTTTATACTTTGGACACAAAGTACACGATCTTTAACTCTACATAGAGGTACTTTTTTTTCTGTGTATGTTATAATTACAGTATTTTAACGTGATTTTTATAATAAGATAAATATTCACTTAAAAACATGATCTACTTGTAGTAGAAACATATATAATAGCGTCTAATTACCTGTATTTTTTTATTACAATGTCTTTTCATGAAACAAAAAGCTGTAGTTTTCGTTAATATCTGTTATATTTACTCTCATAGCAATAGATTATTTTAGTTAAATAACCTACATAAGATGTTAGCGGATCACGGTTATTAATAGTTACTCCGTTATGTATTCGCGCTTCAGTCATTGATCTATTTAAATGTAACTTCTTTTATTGGAACAAATTATATTTACCTCGTTATTTTAGTTGCTAAAGGTGAAGGTTCTTTAAATATTTAATATATTTAAAACATAAGCCTTAATATTTATTCTACATTGCATGTTTTTATTGTTTACTAGGAATTCCCGCGGCTTCGCTCGCGTTCTAATCACTATTAAAAATAGGAATTGGTGGTAGAACGTTGAAAATTCTTCAGAATTTTCAAAACACTCTTCTCTTCTTGTAAGAGCTATTCGCTAAACAGTATACAAAATAAATTAAAATACTTATTAAATAATATACTAAAACCTTCCTCGAGAACCACTCTTTCCATTGGTGAAAACAGCATGAAAATTGGTGCAGTTTGTGAGTTTTGCGCGAACAGACAAACAGACAAAGAGACAGACGCTGCGGAGGACTTTATTTTATAATATGTATATAGATATACATAGATGAAATATACATGATATAGTTTTAACTTTAGTGAATGTGTCGAAACGTAAAACTTTTATATTACATGTTGATTGTTGGTTTTTATTAAATACCTACATATAATTACATACTCAATGCTGAAGTGTTTATTCAAATAAGTTAAGCATTATGCTTATTGCATATTAAATAAGTGATAATGAAAACTTGTTATTGTGACAGGATAAGCCAAGTAATTTGGCATCACGTACTCCTTATATCAGCCTATTGATCTATGTGCGTACCAAAACTATGACGTGCGTGCGTAGAAGTACGTATGCGAATAGCCCACAGTACGTGATTTTAATGAAGAAATTATTAGACGCTTAATACGCATGGGTGCATACACACAAAAGATTCGATCTGCGAAATTCTAATAAACATTCTAAGTGCGAAGAAAGTCAAGTTTTCATGCCATGCATATGTATGCCTCTATGTTGGATGAAAGCAGCAGACCGAGACTACTACTGTACTTTTAAAATCATCTCTACATTGTAAGTTAGCTTGCAGAAAGACGTTTTATACCTTCAACGTCTACATATGATTCCATAGATTTTATTTATAGATTAACCTTTACCATAAAACTAATACTTAACAGTTTTTCAAGTGCTTAAAATTAATAGTTATAATAATCTAGACCGAGCTCTTTATATAGAGGACTTAGACCGAGACCTTCAGAAAACCTAAATTTAGGATGTTATGTGCTTGGATCAATTTGTTCATAAATATTAGTGCACTAATATTATTAAAAACCATTGTTGTAAAGTAGTGAGATCTAAAAGCAAAATATTGTTTCTCCTGCAGTCGTTGTCGCTCAAATGAAGTGATAATATTTTTTCAATATTTTAAACCCTATTTTATACGCCTTAAAGATCACAATTTGATAGCTAATATGTTAAATATGCGTATCCATACGGAACTAACGGATATGCACTAGTCAAAGTACTTACATACACACATTCTTTGACGTCACTAATGACTTCCGTTTCGATTGTTTTGTGTTGAGACAGTATATTAAAGATTTTACTACGAGTACCTGCCATAAATTAGGAAGGACTGAGGACTCTTCAGTCTTATTGTATTTGTTTAGGTTTACTCGGAAAGAATCTCATTTGATTATTTTATACTTTTTAGTTTATATTCTGTGCCTAACCTATATAGTCTGTTTTATAGGATTTTCAGTTTTCTTCTTTTTAAATAATAAAGTATGCTCATCTTTTTTCCTTACGTTCTATCGATATGAAACATCTTTCTTGTCATGTGGTCTTCAGATTTCATCACGCGTCTAAACCATCTCAACTGAAGCTAGACGAGCTTTTGTCCAAAAATTAAACTTTCATTACCATGGAGAGTTTAACTACTTGTGTTTTTATTAAAAATAATAATTTTACTTATTTACATATAGGTTAATATCCGTATGCAATAGAATGTAGTGAGTGTTGTGAATTATAATCGTAAGTTAATTAAACTCTTATTACTATGCAGTAAAGTTTATATGGGCTTGGAAAATTTTGATGTTATTTTGTCCTTGATATAGACGACTATTATACACGTCCGACCTTTATGGGTGCACGTTGTTCAGTTTGTGTCCGGTGTACGTATCTGAAGTGCATCTTAATTAGAACCTATAACTATGTACTTATGTTTTTGGTAATTTATTTTGTTGAATCAAACAAAATATTAACTAACCTTAAAAGCATTAAATTAATTAACTCATTTTGTATAATATAATATAAATAAAATTGTGAATTTCATTCATAAACAATATATTAATACATATTATATAATAAAAATAGATTATGTAGATATTATACAATAAAACGTTATGTATCACTTCATATCAGTTACAAAATACTTAAAAGTATTTAGTGTACAATATACGTATCTATTTAAAAAAAAACATTTGCTGTCAGTTTTCTTATCTTGTACACTTTCCATTACGGTTCATTGAACCATTCACTTCATAAGGGAAAATGCATGCGTGTAAGTAATTGGAATTATTTGCACACTTTGCTATTATTTGTGCTATAAAAAGAGCGTATCTAGGTGAGACATGATGAGATAGAAATCTGAAATGACTTTCTTGGATTGTACCAATATGTCTTCCTGAAACCGTATAATGGGTTTTTAATTTAGGTACTTATTTACTTTTAGCATTTTTACAA
This sequence comes from Boloria euphrosyne, assembly GCA_951802675.2. Lineage (NCBI taxonomy): Eukaryota > Metazoa > Arthropoda > Insecta > Lepidoptera > Nymphalidae > Boloria > Boloria euphrosyne. The sequence goes on from OX637878.1 coordinate 7,022,536, forward strand.
GTTTCGTATACCATTGTTTTTATCAACGATGTTTATTAATGGCTATGTATTGCCAATGGAAAACTCAAAAATGTTTAGAAATAACTTCTAAGTGTCAATGTCACGTTGTAAAAATATGTGTACATGTTGTTCCTTTAAACAAATCGACTGTAAAATTTAATTTTGATATAGGTATTTATTTACAGCTATCACATGAATAACCCAATTGTCCTAAAACTTAATAGTACTTCGATGTTATCTTAATAATTGTGTTTTTATTACACTTTCATTTGATAATTATACCGCAATCTGAAAATAGGTGAAACTAAGCGATAGGTGTAATTTTCAAGTCAGTAATTAACAAATCCATTTGCTACGATTAGATTAAGTCTAATATACTACTTAAATGTTAAATAGTTCCATGGTAAAGGGCCCCATTACATTTTTATTATTAATGTTAATGAAGGAAACACCGTTCGAAATGTACGGTGTGCGCCAGTCTGACATATAGCGCGGTTCTGGGCACACGCACGGAACGCCCCCTGTTACGTTTATTTGCGTTGTACCGTGTACGTAGAGATTAACGTTTGCGCCAACGTTGGCCGCCAATAAAATGTGGTCCTTTAGTGAAGTGCTATGTGTGATTGGATTGACCCTGCTGTATGATATGAGTTAGCGCTCCGATATTTTTGCCAAATGTTTGTGGACGGACGAGGTCAGTTTAAACGATTTTAAGCTACCCATTTGAAAGTAATACTACAATGAAAAATGTAGTTTTATTATTATTTCCTATGGGTAATAATAATATTTGAATTGTTTTCAAGAATCTAAAATTTAAAGGAAGAAGAATTCACTCGTAAATATATAATACGTACCTAGTTATTTTGGTATGCAATTATTGTATTTATTAATAATTTCGTATTAAACTATCACTAACAATGTTAATAATTATCTAATTGTCTTATTTATTTATAGTACAATAGGATGGAAAGAATTCGCTCACAACGTAGAGTATCTTTTAAAATAACAAGATATCTTTAGATAACTAACACAGGTATGATTGTTTACAATAAATACTCGCAGAAGACAAAAATGGAAGGTTAGTTTCCAACTTTTTTAGTTTAGGTATTATCTATGCAGATAAATAAAATGGATGCATCTGTTTGTAATGTCCAAATAACAGATTTTTACTATATACTTTTAGAAATTTTCACGGTTCTTATAAGGAAGTCACATTTTTTAATTTTTTGTCTCTCTGTTTATTCCGGCTTATCTCAGTTATAAGGATTGTGCTTCTCACCAATGTTAGCCGTTAGGTGCATTTAGGACGCTAGCAAAGTAAGGGAAAAATCGCTTATATGAAAATAATTATAAAATTAAGTAGGTACATCATATTTTATCAGAAGTGTATCTTTTCACGGATTTTTTTTTAGAAGAAAGGTAAATTGGATATTTAGGTGTCCCTGATTCTCTCTATCTTTGATCTGTGTGAACTAACCAGAGTTTGAACGTAACGTAAAACTGACTGGGCCTGATCAGATGAAAAATTTTTTTTATGTCAACAAACATTTTTAATTTAAGAACTGACATAATAATATGGTTTAAACTATATAATCTTAATGTAATCTTTATATTCCGTATAATAAATATTATACTAGTGAAGATCCTATCTTTACAAGATTAGCATTTCGAAAAACTCGTTTAATATGTTTAATATGAAACTTATTTTTTTTTGTGATTATTTTATCAATAATTATAATAATATTTACTTATGTAAATTTGATTTGATAATAAAAATCTTGTATGTAAAATTTTACTTTCATTTATAAGGAAAATAAATAGATATGGATCCTGCCACTTTCAATTGTATATTAATGGAAATTTGATGAATTCATTAATTTTAAAATCCCAATAATATTTTTTCATCTAAATTTAATATGTAATAATAAATAATGTAAAGATAAAACTGGCAAATTTCTATATTTCTAAACGTAGGTATGTGACTTAGAATGTACTTATTTCCTTTCTTTTCACGGTCTATTAAAACGTATGCCGACGATCGGTCGGTTCGCTGTACATAAGGTAGAGTCTGCAAATAGTGTAGAATTAAAGGCACTTCGTTATATTTTCAGGTTTAATATGTTTTTTATCAATTATGAAAGTGCCATTGAATAAAATACACTCCCGTTATCTACAACAGGTTTGAAAACTTTAGAAACAACAGAATGCATCTTTTATTTTATTCGTCAAAACCTGCTAAAAATTAGGTACCTATCGAAGAGGCGAAATGTTAAAAAGATGTTCCTAATTGAATTTTGTAATGTAGTTTGTTACAATGTTATGGGTTTAAAGAAAGATAGGAGGTACCTAATTGGTATTTGTAGGAGATAGGAGATTAAAATCCAAAACTACTGAACCGATTCAAATGAAATTTGGTACACAGACCTCCTTTCTAAGGCGAAAAAAGGACTGTAAGGGGTGAAATATGGGATGAAAGTTTGTATGGAAATTACGTCATTTTTAAAGCTTGAAACTTATATTATTGGCTTTTGATTACATATATATAAATAGGTAAGACATTCAAACTTAGTGAACTCATACAACAAATTATGATCTTTACAACAACTAATTATATAAAAATTAGAAAACTTTTAACAAACATTGTGATTGTGAATGAAATCCAGAGAAACCTTGCCTAGGTATGGTTAGGTATTTATTTAATTTTATTTTATTTTTTATTATAATACGAGTTTATTTTATTCATATATTACGTTATTTTACTTTAAAAATATTACGTATATTTTTAGGCTTAATCGTATAAATATTGTTGTTACGTTACATAAATTAAATAAGACTTTCACACTCTGAAATTTCCGTTAAACTTGGCCTAGTTAAGTTTTACAATGACCTAATAATACCTGTCGACATATTTACCTCTTGAAGAAATCAAAATATAATTTAGATTGCATGTTATATAGTCGTAACTCACGTTGTTACCGTATATGTACGAGTGAGCATGTATAACACATATATTCACTCTACAAAGTAGATTCATGCCGTCCAAAGCCGTCAGCGGTCACAAGTTCGAGTACCGCCAGGGGCATTCATCAGTGTAATGAGCACGAATGTTTGCACTCCAGTCATAGCCGTTTATATTTGTAGAAATGTTGTATTTAAGAGTTATACATGTGTAGTGTATATACTATCTAGTAGCCATAACACAAGCCGTAGCTTACCATGAAACGTTAGAGGGTTGCTTATGTCCGAAAATATTTTTTTAAACCTGTAACATATTTTTAAGCATACTTTAACCTTGTAAAATATTAATAAGTATTTTTTTATTAAAAAAGAAATATTCAAATCAGCCTTAAAGCATTTCAATTATCTTCTAACAAAAGATTAAACAACGATTAATTTTTATGTATGAGGAAGCGCTTTATATTGAGAATAAGGGCTTAGCATGGCGAGATTTTGGCTGGATTGTCATCACTGAATTTTATATTAACGTTGGATGGCTGCCAGGGACGGCGGGAATACAATACCTGCTTATTTGTTATCGAGGTCATTTTAACGATTAGCATCATCGATACATATTATAAATAAAGACCCGGCGCGCTAAGATCGCGTTTGTGCGGATTAATCCCAGAAAATATACGTATTTTCGTACGGATTTCTTATAGATAAAAGAATTATCTAGAAAAGTAGGCTATAACTTATGAGCATTTTGCCGTTAATGTTACGATTATATCTGAGAATTAAGTCGAAAACAATCATCTACTGAGAGCTTTTGTCATATAATAAATGATGAACATCTAGGGCTAGAAGCTAATAGTTACATGTTTCTTCTTTTTCAACTTATCTATAAAGTGAAATTTGTATAGTATTATAAAGAATTTACATAATATACCTAACATCATTATATTAGCATGAATTCTAGTTCTATTAAATTAAAAGCTAAATTGAAAGTTTTGCATTAAATGTTTTATGTTAAATACAACTTTTCTCTCAGTTTTCTAATTTTAGGTTCGACAAACTCGCTTTAGTTTCCGTGTTATTTCAACTTGTCCTTATAAGTCTACTTCCACGTTCGCTCTTTTCTCACGCGAGAGTCAACGTACATTCGTGGATAAATGTAATGTAACTACAACACGTATACATATTACGTATTTGTCATTAAGTATTAAAATTAGTAAGTTAAAATTAATGATTGGAAATACTATTGTTCCATTTTGTATTTTTTCCGATGTTTTGAAAGCTCATAAGATCACGATAGAGACTAAAGTTTTTTACGTCGCGAAAATTATTATTTTTGTATCTATATTCTGAACTATATTTACATTGGCGTTAAAATCTAAGAACGTCAAAAGAATTGTTTTAAAAAGTAATGTATTTTAGATAGACATTTGATGAAAAAACAAAATCAAGATTGTTTCATTCATATACTTTCACGTCCATCAAGGCCTGTTTTCTCTAAATTTATTAGGTAGAAGAGTTAAATTTCACGTACAATTTTGAGTGTTAATGATTTTTGAATTAAATTTTTTTTAAGCATTTATACTCGTATCTAACAATACCTGTAGACACTTATTATTCAAGATACAAAACAGTAAAACAATATAAGAACCTATTATTTCTAAATATCAATTCTGAACTAATAAACCTAAAACACTATTAAAAATGAAGGTTATTATTGTCCGTGCGAATTTGATTTGAATTGACCAATTTTTGTATTAAAATGCTTCACGGGTTATGCACGAAGAACTTTCGTAACTGCCATGCATGTTTTACGCATGCTTATTAGTAAAATAATTTATTACGTAAATGTTACGAAATTAAAGATGATTGTGGAGATCATTTTATTTGCATTGTTAATGGAACAGATCTCTAATAATTTTAGACTCTCTGTTGCTGTATTCATCGCCAATAAAATCGGACTTGTTTACAAACTTTCAAGATGATATCATACAATGACGAAATCTTGTGTGGTTTGCTTTTCGAAATGTATAAAGCTCTTGGAAATATTAACTATTGGTAGACCAAAAGACGCCGGGCTAGTGATTCACCTTATGATATATTTAGCCTAAGTCTCAAAAGAGTCACTCATTTAATAATTTCGAAAAGTTCATGAGTTAATTTTAGTATGACATGCTCACGTCTATAAATCACTTCGGTGTAATGATAAGAGCTTTTAAAAAGATTTTTTCGTAATTTTACTGACTCTTTTTTTCTCAACTTTTTGTTTTTAAATCAATTAGTATCTCCATTATCCATCATATTATAATAAAGCCACCAAATCAAAAATTTAATTGAACTCATCATATCCAAAAACTACTAAAATAAAATCAGAATATGTTCTATGTAAATACATACATGTCCGTGCATTTATTATACTGAATCTCACAAGTAATTTGTATTTTCTGATATATTTCAACTTTCACATCCTTTAAATATCCTTGCATTTTATCTACTTTTATGTTTATTTAATGACCGTTAACAGGAAACCTGCACCGCGAAGTCGTAAAGCACGCCATGCTGTAAAATGAGTTCATTTCATTAAAGGTGTTATAATTGTGACTCTATTTATCTATTTTTTTATACATAAGATTTGTAAGGTACGCAAATCTATTTATTTAGTATATCATATAGGCACATACAGTAGGTTATTTAATAAAATTATACTTAAACTTATCTTTGCAATATACGTATGTATTATAAAATTCTAACTTAGTCGAATCTGTACATTAATAGTTTTTTGCTTATTTTGTTATCAGTCGTAGAGATCGATAACGATCGTAATATTGCTCTGAATGTCAACTTGTTATTTTACGCAAATTATTTGGTTGAAATCGCATAAAATAATTTACCTCAGTGATGAGATACGGCTCCTTTCTTTATTTCCGAGAACAGGCAAGAAATAATTTGCTTTTGTGTGCCGTGGATGATGACAAGTTTACTGCCGACGTTAAAACTGCGATGTGAATCATATAATCCGTGATAATTATTGTGAGACATGTGCGAAATAACCCTTAACGAGTCGTATGCTTGTAACAATGAAGCAAAAGGTATCCTAATGTAAATGGTTCATTTCAAAGTTAATCAATTGAACGTCCTTCTCTTGTTCTTATAGTATACGTTGCTATATTGATTCTAAAGCAAATATGATATCAGGAAATTTCAGAAAATTAATACAAGTACTAAGTGCTCATATTAAAGGGATAGTAATGACGACTTTAATGTATGTTTTTGGTAAAGCTTGCAAAGCTGCTCAATAATAATGAGAGATTTATACTGTACAGATAGTAAATTTGTGCTATGTGTTAAAAATGTGACATTTGTCCAGTGAGATGACCCTTTTAGGGCGAGTGGCCGACTACGCGCGGCCCCCTGACATACATACAAACAAACTAATTTTAGATTTGTGATTCTCACTACACGCTAGACGCAACGAATGGATTATAGTATTAATAGCGCAGGTACGTGTCAGAAATATCTGCGGAAATGAATAGTTAACATTGATTATTAAAATTAAATTGGGCAAAACTGTGATTTTAACACACGTTTCCATTCTATTTTACACCAAAATAGTAATAGAAATTACTTTTATAATTTACTACTGTAATTTTAAAACTTTATAACTGATAACTATCTAAATAAAAGAAGAACGTAGATAACATTTAAAATTGTTTTCTTTAATATTTTATGAAAATCTAAACTGTCAACAGAAACTTTACTTCGTTCAGTTGTTTCGTCTTTGGCAAAACAAATAACATTGCAAAATCAATAATAGTACAAACATTCGAACATTCGCCGAAACCGTGAAGGAAGTCATTATTGGCCGGGTGTCAATATATGAATATGTTAATGCAATAATGAGGACAAACATAAATAACATTTTTCTTCATACCTACTACTCGTACATTGGTCCATAAGGTAGAGCTCTTTATGCGTAAAATTGACAGAAACTTGAAACTGTCAGAACTGACTCTCTTACTAGAGATACATGACTTTAATATAAAACGTTATATTAATTGTAGGTTTAATTATATTTTCGTCCCTAATATTATTTTGTATTTAACTTTTGGTGAATTTAATATCTTAAGAATTTAGAAATTCCTTCTATTGTTCCAAATCGAAGTTATGTATGATGTCTATCAAGAACTTATTAAAATATAGGTACAGTTAATAATATCATGAAATGAGGATTTAATTTATTATATAATTAGTTTTTGCATGTTACGTAAAAATAGTGTGTATTTTAATGATTAATTCTTTGGAGAAGCTTATGTTAAAGAACATTCATTAGCCTTCGCTTAATGAGTACTTGTCTAGTAGATAGATACTTTGAAGTTTTCCTTAGTGGATTGTAAAAGTTAATCTTTAGTAGGCTATGCACTTTCTAAGCTGTCACTGTTTTTGGAATCAGTTGCCAAAACTCTTTTTGTGGCACTTATCCAATTTTTTTCTAAGCTTTGAACGATTAGCCCTTGATGCCTTTACAGCAATAAAATCAATGTTAATGGTAAACCATTAATTATATGCAACTCACGCAAAATTTCTTAGCAGTTTTTTTTTATTTCTAATTTCTTAAGGGACTTTTGTCCTTCTAGGATATGTCAGTCCCATCGTATCTTAATCTAAGTATAACATATAAAAATTATACAAAAAGGATAGCCGATGTTCAACACACTCCGGCGGAATGCGCTAGAGCAGGTATTTTATTTAAAAGAATACAAAAATCAATGTGCTTATTGCATGTTTAATGGCTGAATGTGACACCAATGATTCCAAAGTCGCTTCGTTGTCTTTATACATTAGGCCGCGAATTTATCTCACGTACTGAACAGGTGTTTGACTGCTCATCGATCGATTATTGTAAAGTTCTAAACTGATTTCGTATTCACGCCACAGCTACGGTGGATCCGTTACCCCAGTCCGCAAGTAGGGTAGTGATACAACTCATTGTAATCGTGAGGAAAACTGACAATCGTCACTCGCTAATGGTTTATATCTATATCGCATCGTTTTATTGTGAAACGTAGAAATTTCACAGTGATGTTAGAGATGAAAAGCGTGGTAGTAACATAAGGTATGTTTTAATATACTTATGAATAAAGACGTTTTAAAATTTAACTGATGCCTGAAGCTGAAATTTAGATTTTTCTAAGCTATGAATAATTTCCTCTTCAACCTCTTTCTGCATTCACATGTATAAGTATTTTTATATAATATGTAAATATGTATGTATCTATTATATATAAGTATAGTTCATATTTTAAGTATAATATAATATGTATAGTATTATATATGTATGTATATTTATATATTTATTTTTATATAATATTTGCATGTATGTATATTAATTATTTATTATTTTATTGTATATACAATTATTTATTCTTTGCACAATATCGCCCGCTGACATCTTCCACATCCACGGGTTGACTGGAAGAGATCTCTTTCAGGGATAAGTCCACCCTTGCCAACTAAGTTTATTGTTTATATTTTTTCTGTATCTGTTTTAATGTGCAATAAAGGATATAATAATAATTTGTGTAGATACTTTTTATTTATGTATGCGAGTAAATACATGCAGACAATGATTTAAATTCCCTAAGTAATAGAATTATAATTAAGTTTATTCATATTTAGAACAACTAATTGGTGAAATAAAGTAGGTATTGTCATCCGTCTTAATAGATATTAATATAGTTTCAATACCTTGTGTCGTTAGAAAATAACATTTTTCAACATTATGATATGACAGCTCTCATCTACATAATAGCTTTCAGCGTAGGCGCAATGGTTTTAAAATATTACAGGGTTGTTACTTGCTAAATATACGTAAATAAGGATGATAAAATTATGAATTTATTTTTTATTTAGTAATGTTTGAATTTACTGTAGATCAAACGATAATCGCCATTTCAAAGAAATTTATTTACTTGTACAAATATGTCGTATGAATAGGTATTGTACCCGTTATAGTGATGGCATCCCTGTCTGCTTGTTAATTTGACGTTTCACCGGTCTCAATTGATGCCCACGCGCATGTTGTCAAGTGCTGACCCTACGCCAGCCATCACATAATTACCATTGAGATATATCTTTTATCTTTTCCAAAATAAATGTTTTATCATCGTTGAATCATATTTTTTAATTTATAATTTATGCCATATAATAAAATTATCGCTATCATGATATAATAAAAAGTTCATTAAATCTGATTTATTTATGTACCGGAAGCAACAATCTCTATTGAATAGTCAAAAAGTTTGATGGTAGTTTTTTCAGTCTATTCATTATAAAAGCGGAAATGGGAGTCGTTGTATCTTGTGCTTAATGATGCGTGGACCTCCACAGGAATCTTCAATGGAGCGCGTGGGAAACGCTTCATGGTTAATATTTATAACAAATAAATAAGACTATTTTAAAAATAGAGTACTAGTATGTCTAAATTATTTAAGTAAGCTTTGAATTATGTAAACATTGTTGTTACGATAATAATTATTGATGTCACTGATTAAATTAATTTATTAGATACTTCAAAATTTAAATTGACATGACTAATAAAGCCAACAACGTTATATAATTAATCCGTTACAGCGTATAAGAGCACTTGCAACACACCAAACTTATATGTAAATGTAAAGAAAGTATAAGCAAATGCTGTTTTACTAAGAAAAGGTATGCGAGAAATTATTCTAAATCCCTTTTAAAGGTACAAGCGAACCTTGTTGAAACGTATTAGGTATGTGTTTAAGTCCAGTTGTTACATGCATCGCAATGAAAGTGCGTAAGTTAATTAATATTCGTGAATGTAATACAAAGTGCTAGCGATTTCTCCTCATGACGTTACGCGATACTACAAAGGGCCGGGCCTAGTCATCTAATTTAGTCCTTGTATGATAATAATAATAATAGATACGTATTGTTTAATATGAGTTCAACGGCTTTAAACTGAAAATATTTTTCATTCAAACTTAGAAGTGGTGTGCTTATAAAATTAACATTGAAAGTCAATTAGAAGTGTTATGTACATAAAGCTTATAAAGTATAAACAAATTTTAAATACTTAACCTTCTGCAGCATTAAGACAATTAAACAACGCAACTATCAATGGATAATAATGGCTTCTATTTATAATGATGTGTAATGTGTATGTATTTTAAGTAGTATAGTTTGTGAAAGTATAAATACATTGTTTTAACCTCGCGTCCATTATAATCGGGCTAGATGTTAGATAAAACACATTTGTATTAAAATTCTGCTAAACAAAGCTCTTTCAGAAGGAAGATAGCATCACACTTAAGAAACGACGGATCTCTAGTACATTGTATTTTATGAAATGTCTATCTGTTTGCCGTTTTGTATCCTATTGTAGTTGAGAGCTACAGTCGTTATTGTTTCATCCATATCGTGTGAACAAATTGTGCAATTCGAAAACATACAGCTGGAACGTGTTAATTTTAAAATCTTCACCTTAAATTGGAACATGTAATTATATTGCAATTATATGAAAAGTTTAATTTTTTTATCTCTCATATATTCTATGTATAAATAATTTTATGTAAATTCGTTCAATCGTCTCTAAGTAATTTATTTATAATTTTTAAGCATTAAAAAAAGAAAGTTTGCATTTTTAAACTTTTTTGAAAATTGTTAAACTTGTTTTTAATATTAAGGAAAATTATATCATTTATGTTGGTTACAAAGAGCATTGTTATCGCAAAAGCGTAGGGTGGATAGAATATCATTACTAATACTTAAATGTTCTTATAAACTAGCTCTATCGATTCATTATTATACATTAAGACAGTATGTTTACTTGGAACTCAACCTAAATGAAATCATTTGCCAAATACCAATGTTTATCGTTTTATTCGTTGCAGATCCGCCGCGTGTGACGGCCGCGGTCGGGCCCCGAGGCAAGCGGGTGCAGACGCCGCAGCCGGTGCGCTCGCCGCCCGCGCCGCTAACCGCTCCGCTCCCGGTACAGCCACGTGAAAACTCAGTAGCCCTCGCTCATGCCACCAAAGGCGTTGAAGCGTTGGGCGTTCTTGTACAATACCTTGTGTTCCGGGTGCGTAATTGTATAAATTATTATTTATTATAATAAGCCGATTAACGTATATTCGTACATTTATCACTTCTTCACGCTGGGCTTATGGCCTGGAGTAAAATAAAGGCAACTTGTGGATACGTAAAATGCGTCGGTATAAAGAAAGGGTATAATATTTAAAGAAATGCAGTATGTACTCAATAATAGTCAGTGATGTTGTCCTACTATTCCGTTCCGAAACTTAGTTCTATCTTTATGTATTATTCAGTATATTCAGTACATTATATAAATTATTAAATGTCATGAAATTTCAGCTATAAATCACAAATTACTGCAAGTTTCTATCAATGTAAAACAAGGAAACTATGAATATTGATATTTTCCAGTTGGATGCTCTAAATAGCGGATCATGGCGGCAAGAAGCCGAGCGATGGCGAGGCGTTGCAGCGGCGGAGAGGAGCAGTGCCGCACGCGCCGACCGCGACCGTCAGCAACGCGCACAAAAGGATCTAGATACCAGTAAATGCAACTATTAATTTAAAAAACTATTTCTTTTTTGTTTTTAGAATATTACTTTATTTTTAATTTTAAATCCTTATTTTAAGATTTTTTTTTATGTACTCGTACGTACGTACATATTCAATTAGCTAATTCTGACCTATGCTTAACTTAACTAACATGTGTGTACACATTAACACAAATTCAATTTATGCAATGGCGCCAGTAGATACAAAAATTAACAGCGCATTATTTAGCATAATTGAATATTTAAAATATTTACAAACTAGTTGTAACATTACAGTCGCTAATTAATTTGTATATTTACAGTCGCAGAATGCCTGAGCAAGATCTCAGAGCTAGAAATGGAGGTATCTTCCAAAGAGGAAGCTAACGCTCGTCTACAGGCTGCACACATTGAAGAAGTATCTGCGCTTGCAAGTGAGGTGAAAGGGTTAAAGGTACGTTAATTTTTTTATCAGTGAACCTAACATTCATGAACTTATTTTTTGTAAGGAGATTGTTTGTATTGATTGTGTGAATTGTACCTAACTATATTATTATGATTTCTACATAAATTATGGAATAAATAAATAATTTTATACATACTTTATATACTTTAACATTTATTGTAGGAGAATATAGAGACGCTAAAGCAAGAAGTTGCTGAAAGCAGAGCACGGTTGCACGCACACAGTGAAATTGAACGGACATTGCGCGCGCAGCTTGAAGCCGCGCGGGCTGAAGTCGAGCGAAGCGCCAAGTTGCGCAACGCGTCGGCCGACTCGTCGCGCGACCCGTGCAACACGTGCGACGCCGCCTGCGACCCAGTGTACTGGGAGGTGGAAGAGTGCGACTTACAACTAAATACAAAAGAGGAATTGAGTTCTGATGCCACAGAATTAGCCGCAGAGGTAATCAAAGACGATTTAGGTATAATAAATTAATTTACTGTTTTGTAAGCTAACGACTTTATACTGTAGTCAGCGACATGGGATCAAGTTAGTGAAGTGTCTCTTTGGCTTTTATAGTGTATCAACAAAAACAGCTCGTCCATATATTTCACGGTAAAAAGCCCATATAAATCGCATCAATAAAAAAAAGTATAGTTGACAATCCATTGAATAATGTTAAGAATAATTAAATCGTATTTAATAATATTTTGCGAATGATTAATTGATTTTAAAAAATGGACTTAGTGCAAATTAAAGCGTTTATTAATTCTAATAGGTGCGATCTCTGCGAGCGGTGATTGAACTGAAGCAAGCGGAGATGGCTTCACTGCGCGACGCGCGGTCGGAGCTGTCCGTGGAACGGGAGAGACGCGCGGCCGCAGAACGCGACGCGTGTGCCGCGCGACACGCCGCCGAGGAGCTGAGGGAACGTGCGGCCGCGCGACAACGCGAGGCGGACAGGCTGCGGGATGATAACCGCAGGCTACGGGAAACTGCGGCCCGGGACAGGGACCACGCGACTCGCATGGTAGCTCTCAATGAAGAGCTAAGGTACAAGCTCAGGCAGAAGTCGCAGGTGCGTTGGTTTAACCTTTCATTTTTAATGATTTTAATGCCTTTTCTGTATAATTTTATTTTCTTTCTCATTTACATATGCGGTATACTATTAAAAATTTAATATTTTTTTATAAAGTACTTAAAGAAAGTAATAAAAACAAAACGAAAATAAATTAGAATACTACGTTTTCCTAATGACATGATACTTTAATAGCATATTTTGCCCCCAGGTGGTATCCCTTCTGGCCGGCGGTGGGTACATAGAACGTACCCCGATGAGGACACGCACTTCCTCAGGAGACTCCGTGCGGTCGAGCTCCCCCCCGCCCGACTCGCCCCCCTCCCCGGCCTCCTCGCCCGCCCCCGACTCCCCCCCGCTACCCGCTGTCAAGGGCGTCGTTGAAAAACACGACTCTGTTAGCTGGGTACTAGAAATTGAAGAAACGCCAGAAGAAATGGCTTCAAGGTGAATAAAATCAATATCTATAGATTTAATACATTAAGTGCTGCAGAGTAAGAAGTTTTCTTATTGATAATAATTATTCTTTCCTTTTACATTAACACAGTACACTACATTAAGTGGGGCACCTACATTAAGCCATATGGGAACGAACATCTGTAGAGTCTTTATAAACATTTTCTTTTTGCCGGATTCGGACACGTGACGTCCAGATAATTTCAGTAGTACCCCTATGGCCTCACTATATGTGTTACACAACAGTAGCTGTCTTATCTAGTACTACTTATATTTTCACACCCCACAGGCTTGCACGAAGATCTTCATTCCGTGCAGCAGCATCCCCCAGCGGGGTGAAGCGGCGCGGCGGGGGCTCCCCGGGCAGCTCGCCCGCGCCCGCCTCGCCCGCGCCCAACGCCTCCAAGCTCTTCCGACCGGGAGACCTGGACTTCCCACCGCCCCCGCCTCCCCTCAAGGAATCCGCAGGCGAGGCCATCTACATTTATGACGACCGTCAGTATTGAACTCTATTACTAGTCTAGTGCTCGTGACACGGAAACGGATATGATATTCTTGCCGGACTACTCGTGGACTGTGTGTTATGGAACTAAGGGACCCGACTGGATCGTGTATTGTAACGAAGGATCGTTCGAAATGTAAGAGCGATCGCTCACTCGAAATATGATAATAATTATGTACGTTGAATTCTCACTATAACGTTTACGGTATTTATTTATGTAAAGGATTTTACCGAATATTTATGAGCTTTATATTATTTTTTGTAGTGTTAGTATGTATAAACCCTATACACGTGTTCGCTCTTTCTCAACAGAATTAGCTTGTGGTGATATGAATATGTTTTGTTCGCCAATGGTATTGTATAACAACGGATAGCGTAGAAATGATGTAAATTAATTATTAAGTATATTGGATTTAGCTCTTGAATTATTTCTGTTTTTAATCACTTTATACTTGATCAGCTAATTGTAAGTGCATAGAAATTTGAAATGAAGTAAGAGAGTAAATCCCTAGACTCATATATAGTAAGTATCTGCTTTTCTCAAAATCTGGCCTCTATATTTTATCGTATCGGCTACATTTTGTAAGAAAACGTGTGTACCTGTGTGTTGCGCCAATGAATATTATACTTCCTGTTTCTTAGATCTCACCTGTAACTCTTTAATCTTGGCTATTTATTATGATTTGTTTATTTCGATTACTCGTCTGCGTTTCCTTACTTTTCTTTAATGGTACTGCTCTTCTTTTTCATTATTTATTACATATATTATTTATTGGTGCAATATTGTTTCAAATGCTTGATTCAAAATGAATTGCGCGATTAATTTTGTAATACTTCGTTTGTCGACAAGTAGATACCTGCAAATTGTAAGTTTTGTAAGTTAGTCTTTGTATTGTTTCGTGTCCATTATTATATTTATTACTTAATTATTATTATAGTCTATCATGGTTGTTGGCATTGTTTTTATTTTTATGTACAAATAACAATGGAAAATTAACGTAGTTTTAAGAAATTGTAATATGTCTGAGCGTTAAGACATTATTAGCGGCGGTTAAATTTACCGCCATTTTTTGATATTGATCGCTTGAAAAGATGTTGTCTTTAGTTATATCACACAAACCATATTTTAATCTATAGTAGATTACGAGTACTATTTTAACTTAGATGATATTCAAACCAAAGAGTCTCATTCATCTTAACTCTTTGTCATGTTCCTTAACTTTTTTTTAAGCGCGCCTGAAACTTGCATGCGTCGTATAATTCAGGCAACTTTTATTTTTATTTATTTTTAAGCTAAACAATATGAATAATACCATTCCAAATTAAGAATTGTAAGCGAAAATAAATACTACATGATTAGGAGAATATCTATTAATACAAAAAATTAAAGTATGTGAAAATATATTGACTTTTTCTTTCACCCTTATCCTTGCTTATGTCTTAGTATTGGGACACTAAAAAAAAACTAAATTTTATTTTATTTATTTTGTATTAAAATGGCCTTTTCTGCAAAGCTTAACGAAATTTTCATCATCGATAAGTCATTATCAATAATAACGATTACTTCATCGTATAGTATGGTTTCTTTAAATTGATATTTCACACTTTCACTTATGGTGAAAATATTAGATATGTATCGTATAAAATCGTATAAATGCACTGTTTCGATAGAGATAACTCTTACACTAAAAGGTATAGAGCGCTCTTGTATGCGTAAATTGACTTTAACATTATATTTTGTCACCTCAAAAGAAATATCAGGTGTGGAATATTAGATGACTGCCGCAAACTTCCTAAGTCAAGGCTACTACTGACAAATCAAAAAAAACTCCAGATATTAATTTGTCTTTATCCAAGATCCGTTAGATATGTCAAGCAATAACATATTCTCTTAGTATTTAACTTCATAATTAATATTTTATTTAACTTTATAGTAAATAGAACAATGTGACAAGTAGCAACGCTATGGTAAATTGTTATATTGCGGCTTCCGTAGAACAAAGGCCCATTGGCATTATTCATACAATTAGAGCTAATTGGCGTAACTGCTGTGTCCTGCGTTCGGAGTTCTGATCTAGGACGACTAAGTCTAGTTAAACATAAGATAATAACATTATTATTCGTTATTCCAATAACAACCAGGACTACCTTTGTATTTAATAACTGTGCAAAATGACGACTCGTTTGGCTCAGTTGGTAGTGACCCTACTTTCTACGCCAGCGGTCGCGGGTTCGAGTCCCGCTGGGGGCATTCATTTGCTAATCACGAATGTTTGTACTCCAGTCATGGGTGTTGATATTTATAATATGTATGTATTTAAAATTTATATGTGTAGTATATCAACTATCTGGTATCCGCAATACAAGCACGTTACGTAGCTTACTGCGGAACTAGATGGCGCTGTTGTTAATCATTATTGCAATTAAAATAATAATAAAAAATCTTTACCTACAGTCAAAAAAATCATTACCTCATGTAAAAATGGTTGACAAACTAATTTTGCTATGGGTAGGTATTTAAATAGGCAAATAGGTCGTGTGTATCACCCTTAAATAAATATTTTTTCAAACTTTACCCACCTTGTTTTCTACTTCTGTTAGCATAATATGATTTTACACGCTTTTTTTAATAGCAGTTTTCGGTTTTCGTCTATGATATTTGTGCCCAGGTTGGCTCTACTAAAATATCGCATTTATTTTTTTCTTATTTCAATTTTATAAATGGCTTCTCTAGTATATTATATAGTGTAATATAACAACCTATAAGCGTAACAAAGTGCGAGTCGAAACTATACATTAAATATTTTTATGAAAATTTTATTGAAATAGAAAAATAAAAAAATAAAATTAAATTTTAACTATCGATACAGACTGAATTTTGTCTGTCTGTCTGTCTGTCTGTCTGTCTGTCTGTCTGAGAAAACATCGCGATAAAACTACTGAACACATTTTAATGATGGTAAAATGGATGAAAGATTTGGTATTATAATAGCTCACTATACGGGTCAAAATACATTATGATACTTTTTAGTTTTTACTACGGGAAAATATCTCAACTCTGAGAAATGAATATTAACCGGTAAAAGGTAATAATAAATATCTAAATGTGGTAATTCTATTAATAAGCAAATTAAAATGGTATTAAAATAAAGCGAAAAACAGCTTAATATAAAAAGGTAAGATTTAGACCTCATTATTGCCTAAGTGTATTTTGGCTCTGACGATATTTTTGCTATCATCGATATGTCTATTATTAATAAACAATAAACACTAACAGATAATTAATGAATCATGTTCGTTGTATTAATCGTGAATTTTTATGGTCCTTAAAAACTCAAATACGCATAGGGTCATTACCCTCACGACTATGTAAAAGGTCTTAAACAGTACAAAATTAAACATTTTAAACTATTTCTGATACAATCGCTAAAAGTTATTTTAATTTATTCAAAAACCTTTATTAATATTTCCTTTATAAATGTTAAATTCTATGAACTAGCTAATATAACCAAGCTTTTGTTAGCTTATGATAAACTTATTTCAAAAGTAATACCTATAGCTACGGTTCAAAATTAACACATTTTGTATAATATAATACATAATTATGTTTAATACATTAGCATTAGGTAATTTATTCATAGCTTAAGTGGAAGTTCAAGTTACCGTAAATTAGAAAATAGAACCGTATAAGATGATGATGTCCTCCAGATCGATTATGGCCACGGCGGACAGTCTCATTGACACTACCCATCTGCGCAAGAGATATTATTGTGCACATTGCACAAGTCTCTATGCAGACACAAGTGCATTCTCTATTCCTTCTCACTCTCATATTCCGGTGGGACATGACCAGTGAAAGTTAAGGCGGAGGACCGATGTGCTCTCCGAGGCACGGGGGTGAAACACCGCCAACTACCTAACTCCGGGCTGTTACTGAGGCTTACGAAATACTAAGACTCAATAACTAAACTTAGCTCAACTCAGGACTCGAATCCAGGACCTCTCGGTTTGCGACCGTACACGCTAGCCACTATACCACCGAGGCAGTTAGAACCACATACTATATACACTATACCGCATGTACTATATAAAAAATGTTATGTATCTAGTATCTACATTCTACATACCTATGTTCAGTTTAACATACCTACTCGTAAAATGTGCAAAATGTCTCTTCTTCTAATTTCACTTTTTATACAGTTATCTGATTATTTCGGTAATAGTTGGAAAACAGTACATACAAGATAATTTTGAACCGTTTACACCTACATAGTTACGCAGTTTTGTTCTGTTATCTCTTTATATATGCGATCGTAAAATAAATGTGTATTGATAAGTTTTTAGGGTAACCCATGTCAACACAATTTACGTGTTGGTTATACAATATTCGCAAAACCTTCAATTGGGGAGATAACTGCATTTAGCGATTTCGCCACATTAACTACTCATAGGTACTAATCGAGTGAAATGACCTAGTTTCAGTGACAAAATTGATTTAACAATATAATAGTTTCAGGCAGAACATTTCTATTTAGGTACATTTACAATGTATTAATTGCAAAGTTAAATGAGATGATGAATCTGATATAAGTAATTTACTAACTTTCTGTCCGCGACTTTACTCGCGTATACTGAAAAAAAATCCAGAATTTTACTTTTAATTTAAAATATTTCTCATGTTGTTATATAGAATTTGTAATATTATGTGTACATTTATGTATCTGTTTAGACTCTAGATTCACTTAATTGAGTATTTATTACGCTAAAGAAGTTCCAGAAAGGAAGTCAGAATTTAATTAAGCACTTCTTTGCATATCTACATTTTAACTATACCTACCATACATTTGGACATCTCTCACCTCATCTCTGTCTGATAATACAGGGATGTTCCTCTAATAAATCTGCTTCTTATAAACTACTAGCAATCTGATGTATTAATAGTCAATCCAAAGTAACTTTACGTCACAGTCGATTAAAGGTGTAGACCGTAGACGGCGGTATTCGAAGAGTGAATATTGATTTCCTCCTGAGCACATCCAGCATCACAGTGGAGTTGTATGTATGTTCAGTACTGTTACTCGCAGTCTAGTTCCGTTAGCTGGCTTATTCATTTCAGCTGTGCCAAATGCCAACTTTCTGAAGAGCTTATGATAAGGGAAGCTTGGTGGGATAACACTCTTAAGGAACCTCACAGGATGCATCCATTTGTATCACTGAATTGAACTAGAAAAGTCATATTCTAATCCACCAAAAACCAAAAACTTAAGCAAGATTTTATTAAAATTAGCCGTGTCTT
This sequence comes from Boloria euphrosyne, assembly GCA_951802675.2. Lineage (NCBI taxonomy): Eukaryota > Metazoa > Arthropoda > Insecta > Lepidoptera > Nymphalidae > Boloria > Boloria euphrosyne. The sequence goes on from OX637878.1 coordinate 7,041,856, forward strand.
TTAAATAATTTCGTAGCCGTTCGTCGTACAGAGCAGACGTGTGCTAAACTTAACTATAAAAATTTTAATCAGTGCCATTGCAAAAAAGTCATTAACTACTTTATTAGTGAATTCAAATTACATTGTTTTTGCCTCTGAGGTCCGCTCATCGAAAACAATAGAACGCGTCCAGCGACGACGCTGCGACGCAACCTCACCCCCGCGAAAACAGTGCAGTTGTTATTTTTTAACTCTTTCATGCATCGATACGCCGTATGCGGAGTACAGTGCATCGCGCAAGTATACTCATTAATATAAAATTAACTATAGGCCGACTGTCGAAACAGCGAGTATTGGTGAATAATATAAACTTCTGCCGACTACTGTTACCTTATACTGTGATAAAATTAGTACAATAATATAATGAGTATTCAACGATCTCCTCCACAAAAGCGCACGCCAACTGGAGGTGGATCACAACCAGTTTTATCGAAAATGAGTAGTTTAACGGATGAGCCACAAATAACAATACGCAAAAGAAAACAGCCACTTGACCATGACTGTAGGTGTTCTTATGAAATACAAGAAATGCGCACAGAGCTCAGTCGAATTGGTAGTTTATTAGAAAAATATGTAGAATCTAATGAACACATTATGAGCAAAATGCAGGAAAGTATCGTGGAAATAAGGACGCAAATGAATGAGATACAAAAATCAAACGAAGAATCTACAAACACATTACGGAATAGCGTGTTGGAAGTCAAGACAGATTTGAGCAAGATGAAGCAATCGTCGTCTACCATGCTGACAGAGCACGAAAGCATCAAAGCCCAAGTTACGCGATTAGAAGCGCAGATCGAAAGTAAAATAAAGTCATTCGAAGTTAATATCAGCAAGCTTCAACCATCTCCACAAACCTTACCTTCGAACACTAACCAACTTTTCGTCAACGAACAAATAATTCGAGAGGTACAAGATCGTAGAAATAGAGAAAAAAGTATTATACTTGCAGGCCTGCCCGAACAGTTATCCGCAAATATTGAAGAACGGAACTCGAGAGATGAAATTGAAGTCTTGAAGATCACATCTTTGGTTGACGAAAACATCCCAAAACCTGCTAAAATTTTTAGGATTGGCAAGTACTCCCCCCGAAAATCGCGCAGCATTAAAATATGCTATGACACACAGCAACCAGTAAAAACTCTATTACGTAATAGAAGCAAACTGCCGGAAAACATAAAGATTTTTTCAGACCAAACACCAACACAACAAAAATATTTTAAAAACTTAAAAGAAGAATTAACGTCACGAAAAAGTAATGGCGAAGAAGACCTTATTATAAAATACATTAACGGGATACCGACTATAATTAAAACACCAAAAAACTAAATACAGTAAATACAAAATTTTCTATTACTAACGAGACTAACACTTATCAAGTAATCGATAACTATCAAAGTATACAAACCCATAAATCACGCCTTACCTTCCTCTACCTTAATGCACGAAGTATATGCAAGAAAGGAAAATTAGATGAACTCAAGTGCATCTTACGAACGGTATCAAATACTGTACACGTGATTCTTCTGACAGAGACTTGGATTAGTAATGAAAACCAAGCTTTAGATCTACGAATTTTAAATTACACACATTATTACAATTACAGAAATGATTCAAGAGGAGGAGGAGTATCTGTCTATGTACATAATAATCTGAAGTCTAGCCTATCTGAGTCAATTTACTCAGGAGGGAATAACTATCTTTGGGTTCAGCTGGAAAGGTATGCACTTGAAATAGGTATCATCTATAAGCCCGGATACACAAACTCTAAAAACTTCATGGATTTGTACGATTCCCAACTACAACAAAAAAATAGGGCCATCGTTTTCGGTGATTTTAACATAGATTTGCTAAAAAAAGATAAAAACACTAAGCAATATAAGGACTTAATGAAAGGTGCTGGTTATATAATACTTAACAAAATCACTGAGAAGTACTGCTCAAGAGAATCGTCAACGAATAAATCCATAATAGATCATATTAGTACTAATTTAAAAAATGACGTTTTTCACATGGCTATCATTGACTCCCCTATATCAGACCATAAGCAATTTTATTTAGAATTGAAAAAAACAAAACCACCACCAACGCTACGTACACAATATGAAGCAATAGACTATAAAAAACTGGCAACTTTTATGACTGGACTTGAGCTCAACGAACCAAGTCATGATTACACAGAGTTTGAAAATAAAATAAAAGACTTAATCTACAAAAGTAAAATATTAAAAACAAAAATACTTAATCTCCCCCAAAAGGATTGGATAAACAAGGAAGTTATCAGTGGAATAGATCAAAGAAATGCTTTATGGGCAGAACTAAAAAAGAACCAAGAAGATGACGATTTGAAACATAAATTTCAGGCAAAGAGTTCCTATGTATCAAAATTCATTCAAAACACAAAAAATAACTACTATTATAAAGAATTCATAAAATGTTACAATAAGCCAAAAAAAATGTGGAACCTTGTAAATAATTTAGCTAATAATAAAATAAAACAAGTATGTGCTCCTCCAAAACTATTAGTTGATAACCAGTATGTTAGTGATCCAAAGGAAATATGTGAATTATTTAACCAATACTTTTCTACTATAGGACCCACACTAGCAAATCAAATACCTAAGACTTTTAATGATAACCTCTCTTACATCGTATCTAAGATTGATCTCAGAACCAGCTCTGGTTTGGCAACTTTAGAACCCTGTACAGTAAGTGAAATAACAAAAATAATAACAGATCTTAATAATAATTGTAGTGTTGGAATAGATGGTATAAGCACTAAAGTTATAAAATGTATACTAAATCTTATAGTTAACCCTTTAACACAATGTTTTAACAGATTGTTGCTAGTTGGAACATTCCCAGATACACTAAAAACTGCAAAAGTTACACCAATTTATAAATCTGGACTAAAAACGGACCCCAGTAACTACCGACCTATTTCCGTATTGCCGGTCCTATCTAAGGTACTAGAAAAAATATTATACTTTAGGTTAAATAAATATATTGAAACAATCAACTTTATCTCTGATCGGCAATATGGTTTTAGACCAAAAAGTAGTACACTCACTGCGACAATTGACCTGATCACTAAAATTAAACACAATATCGATAGCAAAAATATAGTTTTAGGTATTTTCATTGATTTAAAAAAAGCCTTTGATACTGTGAGTCACGAATTGTTATTGAGAAAACTGGAAGGCATTGGCATCCATGGCAATGCTTTGGCTATGTTTGAATCTTACCTAACTAAAAGATATCAAGTAGTTAAAATTGGAGACTATCGAAGTAAGGCATTACCAATAACATGCGGCGTTCCGCAAGGATCTATATTAGGTCCATTGCTTTTTCTAATTTATATTAATAATATTCAAGACCTTGACTTACATGGTCATATAACTCTGTATGCAGATGATACCTGTCTTTTTTATTTTGGACCATCAATACAAACTCTTATCCATCAAGCTCAAGAAGATTTAAATACTTTATCTGTATGGTTCCAACGTAATCTTCTAACAATAAACACTTCTAAAACATGTTACATGATTTTTAAAGCAAAAAATAAATTAATACTGCCACACGCACCCCTCACAATTAATAACGTACAAATACAGCAAAAATACAGTGAAAAATATCTCGGATTAAGGGTAGACAGTAATTTAAATTGGAATACTCAAATTGAACATATTAGAAAAAAACTAACTTCAATTACTGGCTCAATTAGAAACCTAGTCCGATGTATTCCGCGTAAGCTGCGTTATACCATCTACAACACTCTGGTCAAACCCCACTTACTATATCTCATTGAAGTTTGGGGAAGTGCCACCAAAACAAGACTAGATGACCTGCAAATAGCACAAAATAAAATAATAAAAATTCTCTTCTGTTACCCCTTCCGAACCTCTACCACAAAAATTTATAACGAAACTAAAATAATGAATATTCGGCAGCTATATATTTATAATACATGTGTCTTCATCAGAAAAGCCCTCAACAGAACTATCCACACCAATATTAGTTTTACTAAAATAAAAGAACACACAAAACGAAGCACTCGACGAGCTAGCTATATTGTCTTACCCAAAACTAGAACATCTTATGGTAAAAAAACCCTAACATTTGAAGGAGCACTACTTTACAATAAAATACCTGCACACATAAAAAATGTACACTCATTCAATGCATTCAAAACCGAACTAGCTAAACATATAATAGAATACTCACTTTAAAAATAAGCCAATGCGTTGAATGGGTACCTACGTTTAGTTAACGAGTAACGACGAATATCTTATTTTTTGTATATTACTACTTATATGTATTCTCATATAAGCGACTTATGTATATGTCTTTTTTGAGAATAAATGTCTATAAACCTAAACCTATATCTAATAAGTAGTGTCTTTAGGCATCACCGTCAGAATATATGCATTCGTTTAATACGTGCGGAAAGCAAAAAATGGGATAACATGGCGTATATTTTGGTTTTGAGTGAATTCCTATGAAATCGTATCACAGATTTTGAAAAAGGCAACGTTATAAAACAAGAAAATCCTGAGTTATAAATTATTGTTTAATTAGATTAAGTCTAGGAGCACGCGTCCACAATATATTGTAAATTTGAAATCAGTTTATAATATTTTTTTATTAATCTACTCTATAATATCGTCTTCAGCGTTTTTTTAACGTCCCACTGCTGGGCACGGGCCTCCCTCAATGCGGGGAGAATCAGGCCATAGTCCACCGTGCTGGCCTTGTGCGTGTTGGCGGACTTTACATGTATTTCGAAAACTTGCTAGGTTTTTCTCCGACATGCAGTTTCCTCACGATGTTTTCCTTTACTGTAAGACAAGTGGTAATCATGTTAGAAATGATTCGCACATGAAATAATCAGAGGTGCGAGAACCGGATTTGAACCCGCATCACTTGGTTATCCAAGCGAGCGCGTTACCGCTGGGTTACCACTGCCTATAATATGATACTATAATACTCAATATACACAGAATGCGAAAGTTTGGATATTCGAAAGTGGATTTTTGTTGTAAATTGCGAGTGGCTGGATATTTCTGTTTTATAAATAACGAATAAAATTTTCGCGTCGGACTCTCACAATTTACGCAAGTAGAGCTGGTCCAGACAAAAATATTATCTTCAATTATTACTCCTTGCTAGTAGCAGCTCTTCGGCTATAATGTAATGTCAAGGAAAAGCTGTATGTAAGGACACAGATACCAGCCCCTATATAAGTAAAAAAAATTCAGCAAAGGATGATTAGTAGTAATATACGCACAATGTACGCAAGTGTGTTTTATTTTATTCTCGCTCTTGGTAAGTTAGTATTTTTATATATTTATAACATTTTTACCTCGTCGATCGATATATGTAACAAAAAGGTATCTCTCATTTAAAGTAAATTACAAATTGAAACTATTTAGTCGCCCTGCTAATTTAATCTATTGCTGTTTTTAAGGGAATATAGAAATATATCTAGTGATACGTACGAGTACGTTTCGTACCTGTTACTTTATAAGAATTATTTATCGTAAAATAAAATTAAATATCTTTTTATGTCAATAACTTACATAATGGCTTTCTAGAGAATTAATTTCACTTTCATAAAATTCCTATAAACTAGATTTTAAATAATACTTGCGTGTATTGCATCTTATATTTTCTTAAACAAAATTCAGCTCAACTCTCTACAGCATGGTGTAAAATATAAATTTTTTTGCTACAACAAATTATTGCAAATATGTTTTTAAGCAATTGATATATACAAGCATTAGTTAATACTTATTTTAAGTATAACATAATATCCTGCATTTAATGACAGGTAAAAATTTGACAAAGTTTACAATTCGTTATTTTAGACAAACAGTCATATAAAATATTTAATTACGTAATTAACTGTGCAAGCACTGAATTCACGTTGTCGATGATTTTTTTCACACTGTATTTTAGATAACTAGGTTATCTTTCATCCATCCGAGCTCGTGTTGGTAGATAAAATTAACAAACACAAAATTGTATTCGAAATCGACATAGTTAAATTAAAAATACAAGCTGTTCAAACTAAAAAATATATTTAATATTCCAATTTTAATGATGAACGCTATATACTGTAATCTACTGTTTGCTATATGTTCATAATATTAATGTAGGTATCGTATGTGTTATTTATTTAGACATGGTAATAAACTCATAAAGTTTTAATTTTATTCATTTTGTTTATACCTTCACAACAAAGTTTACACTAACGCTCTAATTGTGATTCTTACTCAATACGCTGGTACTTGACAGCCCTTGTTAAAAATACAAAAAAGCCCATATAAAATGTACATAAAAACTGTATTTTTTTTCTAACATTGTAAATGAGAAAGTGTGTTTGTTTGTGTACTCTGTCAGTTCTACTTATTTTTTAAAAGATGTAGTTTACCTATGGGTTTTAGAGTAAGTTTAAATACTATATCTAATACTAGTAATATAGGTCATATGTAGAGTAAGAGTTAGAATATAAGCATAGAAAGGGCGAATAACTAGTAATACTATCACTGATAATAAAGCCAAGATTATAAGCGTAGACTTATTAAAAACTTATTTATGTTTAAATATTTAAATTCTTTTTACAGCGCTCACCGCGGCTAACGACCAAGAAGCAAAGTTAAGATTTTATTACAGGTATGTACAATGAACTCAATTCTAGGGTCATACCCGCTTTTTTAAAATGTATTTACATAATACTAATAGCATTTTTAAATTTAACAACATTTTTAATGTATTTTTGTAGTTCGTTTGAAAATCACACCGAATTGCCAATAACGGAAGCTCATAAAATATTGTCTACTTCTTGGTACAATCCTAATCACAGGACTGTAATATTTTGCCACGGGTTTACTGGTATGTATAAATTACTTTACACATTATATGCTATATAAGACAGATTTTTCTACTTATCTAACTGTAAGTAGATCTAATACGAAACCTTCAACATAGATGACATAATAGGTACGTTACTAATAACAAGTGGAGCAATTTATTTTATGAAATCTAAGGTTAATGTAATATTTTGTAGGTGTTCCAAATGGACCAGCAGTGAAGGAGATTATAAAAGTGTACATAAAACAAGGAGAAAGTAATGTAGCGCTACTCAATTGGGATTACTTAGCTTCAGCGCCGATGCCGAGTCTCGCCAATTCATATGCAAATTGGGCAGCCCCAAATGCCAGACAGGTAAACAATATAAACAAGAATAGCGAGCTAATGACAACTGCTATCGATGTACCTGTGCTTTCGTTTTAGGATTAATAAATTTATTTACTTTGAAGTAAGAAATAGGTACTACATTATACTAACGGCTCATCTCAGCTTTGCTTGGACAGGGACTTTTTATTTTAATATTTGAAACGATGACAGTTCTAACGATTTAGATTTTAAGCAATCATCGAGTCGATTAATTAAGTTATGTCAAGCTCGAATAAACATAAGGGAAAAATTAGGTAAAACAACGTTGGTGTCACAGTGCTTTTTTTTAAATGTACTTTTATACATAAATCTGTAAATGAGAAAAAACTAGCAAATACATAAAGGAACACACATAGCCCTACAGACTTTATATGCAATATTCTATTTCTTGCGGCAATTTAAGTAATTTGAATTTTAAAAGTTACTTTAAGTCCGTATATTACACATTGAGATAAATATAAACCGCTTATATAAATTCAAGTTTCTTAATGTATCTATGTTTATCGTTAGTATTTTAAATGTTACAAATCTACTCTAGTAGTAGAGACAGCTATGTTTACATGTATGAGGTTATCTATGAAACTGTTGATCTGATTCTATAAATCTTAGATTTTTAAAGAACTACAATAAAGCCGTTTGTCTATAAGGTATTTTTAAAAATATAAAAATGTGTTTACAGTAAAAATCATTGTAATGTTAAATGTTAATGGTCGTCTGAAAAAAGCTGTGCGTGCGTAAGCGGTTTTAAATAAAGCAATAAAATGTATGGCTTAAAGATATATTCAATATTCATATATCATTCATTATAAAATGAGTACATACATTAGTAAAAGAATAATTTTAATAAATGTCACAGCATCACTAAATGTAGGTAAATATATTATCATTCCTAGCGCTTTGCTTCTCTTTGTAACGCAATGAAATCCAAGGACGATTTCGCGGATTAAATTTTGTAACTCACTATCAAGAACTAGAGATACGAGTAGTATATGTCTTGGAAAAACCGTTGGCATAGACGTAGCCTCGAGACAGTTTTACAATGACCAAATTATTATTTGCCGAGTACTTTGCTTTAATTTGATACATGATGTGAAAAGTAGGTACTATTAAATATAATTTTTTTATTATCTCATTTTATTATTAGATATATTATATAAGAAGGGAAAAGTAACGTATATTAATTTATAAACAACTAGTTATTTTACGTGTTAAATTTGTCCGTCAGAATTAATAACTCAATTAGTAGGTATATCAATGAGGCAAAAATAATAATAGGTTATTATAAAAAAGTGTGTGAAAGGTTAAATAAAGTGGGCTGGAGCTTTTGTTAATATATTTTCATATTTTACCAGAATGAATACCTTTTATAATAAATAGGCAAGTCATATGAAACTTCTGTATAAAGGAACCTTTGAGCTTTTTATAAAGAGATGTTTTTCTCACGTTTTATTTTATTTTAATTTGTGTACCTACATTCTTTAATTAATTTAGAAATAAAATTAGATTATGAAATATTACTTTAAAGTATTTGGATAATAATATAATATTTGCCAGGGACGTATTATAGTTTTGATACAATTTCCAAAAAAGAGAGAGAGAGCTCATTGTATGTGTATATCACATACGCGATAATATTTTATAGTTTCATAGTTCTTGACATAAGTCAATTAAAAAAAACAGTAATAAAACCAGTCTTTCCCGTTACATTTATTATTGAAAATGTTACATCAAATTGGACCGCGCATATTTTACTATTCAAAATATTTCACAGAATCCATAATGTTAACCGAACCAATCGTGTTAACCGAAGCTTAATTAAAGAACACAAAACGTTTGGCCGTTGCCAATTAGTTTACGACCGAATGGCTGACGTTGCGAGTTCTACAGATACCTATTTATGTACATATAATATGTGTATAGTACTACATGTTTAGTTTTGAATCATTTGGAATATGCTTAAATAATTGTTTATTATAACATAATAAAAATGTATGCAGATATCTATACTTATTTGCATGTTGTTAATGTTTTTTTTAAATCTTATTGATATTAGAATGTTGTTTCTCTGTCTATCTGTCACTGTATCACGAGAAAACTACTGGACGGACTGTGATAAAATTTGGTATGATGATAGCTGGTTATTCGGGTAGGATTCCTTTGTGTATATTGCGGGTACGTGTACGGGTTTTATATGTATGGTACAAACTTGATATGACCGAGAGTGAGACGCTAGTATTATTATAAAACTTCAATAACTTTAGTTTTTATTTTATTTAAATTAAAAAAACGAATATTGCGTTTCAAAAAACATATAGCCGCAAAGTAGTTGGAACCATCAAGTAATGTTGATGTTTAGATTATTTTGAATTATTTCTTTTTAGCTTGCTGTGCGACTCGTGCATACGTTGTTTAATCTTTCGGATTCTGGATTAGATTTAAATAAGACTCATTTGATCGGGCATTCCCTTGGTGCACACGTTTGGGGCATTACTGGAAATAACATGCAACAAAAAGGAGTACTACTTCCATGGTATTTATAATAAATCTCAATAACTTGTCATAATAATTAAAAGCTTGAACCTTGAACTAATAACTATATTTAAAATCATAAAGTTGATTTCGATCGACTTAACGAGAGACGTATCTTAGCAGCGGCATTGTATTTTAATATCTGCCTGTTACTTACACGCTTGATCTATTGAACCGATTAAGAGGTAATGAAACTTGATAAGGTAGCGTAAGCCCCTGGGAAAGGATTGTTTTGATCCCGGAGGTTATCCTTTAAACATGAAAGGAAATTGGGATGAAAGTTTGTATGAATCATTTCGAAAGTAAGTGATTTATTACTTATCATGCCTATGTACAAGTACGTTGTGCATAATATGTGTGTATAGTTGTCTATCTTTTCCATACAAATTATTAGAACGTACCTAGAGCAAACTGAATTGAAGGTTTTCTTAATGTCTCTTTAAATATGTTTAAATATTTCTGATCTGCCAAAACAAAATTATTGTGAAAATTAGCATTGGTTTTAAGATGTGACTCATAATTTTAATCCAATTTTATTATATATATTATTATTAGGATAACAGGTTTGGATCCAGCCGCGTTAGGATTTGAGAGAAAGCCAGCGGCTCACAGGCTCAATCCTTCTTCTGCTGCTTTCGTGGATATAATTCACACAGATCCTAGCAAATACGGCATGAGAACATCAGTTGGCGTTGTTGATTTCTGGCCTAATTATCGAAATTTCGGACCTATAAGACAGCCAGGCTGTCCCGATCGAGCAGGTCCAATATTATCGCCGGGAGGTATGTAAAAAGAATTTATTTGTAGTGTAGTACTACAAATAAAATATATGTAATTTAATAAATTTCTAGCTAGGCTATATAAATTGTTCACTCTTTCAACAGATAATTTCTGTATATAACCATTTGATAGTAAGCAAAATTGATAGAAAACTTCGTAACGAAAATGTAAAAATAAGAAAATATACAGAATGTCGGCGGGAGCATGAATAGTGCATCTAAATAATTAAAGAGTACGTTTTGCACCTTCATTAACATCTAAATGCCATTGTGTGCTTCTTATTTACATTCATGATTCACTTCATTTCGTTAATGAGAACGAGCTGTAGGATTTTCCACGTTTCAGATAATATGCTCAAGCAAATTATTTAAAATATAATTTGAAAAATACGTGTGTAATTTTTTATTCTATATTTAATTATACATAATAATATGTATACATTTAAAATAGAGAAGAGATGAATTTATAAGAGTTTTTAAAAACAAAACTTCATTTCAGATTTATGTAGTCATAACAGAAGTTGGGGTTTATGGGTAGAAGCTCTTAACTATCCAGGTGCCATAATTGGCTCCTACGCAAAAAACTACAAGATTTGGAAAAACTATCGAGAATCTGAAAGAAATGCTATCACTCTTAAAATGGGTGTATATGATTTGAATGCGTAAGTTAATAACTATGTTTAAATGCCAATGGAAATGATTTCCTAATTTGTTTATGATATACAATATTTCACTTATTAATATACTGTTCTATTGATTTTTTATAAGCAATTAATTTGTCTTATAATTATTATGGTTTAAACCTAATTATATCATAATTTTCGTCAAAATGAACTGCAATTATTGAATAATTGTAATCAAAAATTTCAGCCCATTTTTACAATTTTCTTTTGATTTCAGACGTCCTGGTAATTATTACTTTGTAACAAATTCAGAGTCCCCTTTTGGAAAAGGCAGAGAAGGGTTATAAATGAATAATAAAAAATGTCAGTTACAGATGGACTAAAGTATAATATACTATATAATAAGTACATTACCTTTTTTACAGTATTGTTTAAATAAAAATTTGTACCAAATCTTAAAAAGCCTTTGGTAACAGTAAATTGTGCAGTAAATTGTTAACAGAAAAATGTATCGTAAAGCCATTGGGTCAAATAACTTTACCTAAATGTACCAAATATAAACCATAGAGTATATTGCTACATATATATATATATATATATATATATATATATATATATATATATATATATATATATATATATATATATATATATATATATATAAACTGATGTAATAAGTTAGTAGTAGATTAGGAGAAATTAAGTCATGACATACTCGTACAGATAGGTATGCGTGTGAATCTATATAGATTTAAATTTCTTAAAGAAAGAATAATATAAATAATTTAATGTATTACGTATTTTTACATTCCTTGTATTAAGTGTATTGGAAATGCAAATAATTCGAATACTTAATCTCTTTTATTATTGGCTATCAATTCGTCGGGAAAGTAAAGTAATACAGAATTATTTATTATTCATAGCTATGGTCGTGAATACATTTACATTTTTATCTAATTCTGTATCAGCGGTCTATTTAGTGAATTTTTCGATTTCTGACGAGAATGACTTGCCAAAATTCGTCAAATTAATCATTCTTCAAGTTTTTTGAGAAATATTGCCGAAATCATTAAAGCACTTAGAAGAGAGGAAAATAGCTTTTCGAAAAGTGTTTAGTAAATGGATATTCAATGACTATTGAGAAATGATTCGCAGATGAAGTATTGAAGGCGAGTACGGGATTTGAACCCACTTCACTCTGTTTCCCGAATGAGCATAACTACTTTCACTACTTTACAAACCAATTTCAATTGTTAAAAAAAAATGTAAAATAAAAATAAAAATATGAATTATTAAGACTAACAATGAATTATTTATATTCATGGAAAGTTTTCGAATTAGAAACCTTCTCTGAAAATTGTACCTGTACATTACATTTAGGTATTACAGGTAGTCAGAATTAAACAAGCAGCTGATAATTGGTAATGAATATTTAAAATTTGTGTATGTAATAAAATTGCGGAGGTCAAGTTCATTTTTTCCTATAAACTAACAGGCATCCCAAATTGTATTTTGCCCGAAATATGCAAATCCTTCTGCATGACTGCAACAATCACGTAAAAGTGGCGCTTTGGATTTGAGCATTTGTGACATACAGACTACAGTACGAAGTTGAACTACTTTGATGATGATAAGTATTATATATTATATTTTTTACACCGAAAAAAACAGGTGACAATAAAAATTGACTGTAATAGTGTCTTTATAAAGTAAACAAAGTAAACTTTAGTAATATAAAGTACTGGAGAAAATAATATAAGCAAGTTACAAATTCACGAAAACATTAAAGTCGCAGACTAACAGTTAATACAAAATAAAATAAACTTTTTGAAACAAAATTAATAACTATACTATTAAAGAAAAATTGTGGCACTGCTTTTAAAAAAGATTTATAAATCTATTCTGGTTTTATATTTAAATTTTAAAAAAAGTAACTCGATTCAATATCTTTCTGTAACTGTTTATTTAGTATCAGTGCGGTGTTTTAAAATAACTAACAATGCCATTTTCAGCTAAACCGCTATGAGTTTCGGAACTTTTCAGAGCTGTAGTTCACTAAAACAAGCGAGTTCTTACTTAGTTACTTTAGAATTTATGTATTTTAAGTGGAAAATAATAGCCATTAGTTATTGTTTATGTTGAAATCATTCATTCTTCAAACATTATTTAGCAAATGCAAAAGTCTTTTGTCTTAATGTTTGAAATAAATATTGTTGAAGCAAGTAATGTTACGTACATTTTCATCGTATGTACGGACATACGATATTCGCTTACAAAAAATATAGCAATTTTATGTCCAGACATGTTGCTCCTACAAAATATACAATATATCCTCAGATACTACCTCTACAAATATGTAAAAAATTAGTATTATGAACATTTCAGTGATGGTGTTGATAAAATTTTCATTGCGATAAAAAAAATTGGACGTAGGTAACCAAAGTCGTTGGCTACATCTGTGTGACAATTTACGCTTTTAATAATGGCCGGCATTGCTTTTGAATCGCGCACGAATTAACAGCAGGCTAAATTAAAGCCTTCAAACTTTTTAGCAGACTGCCGTTGTTCCCACTTCTGCCTCTTTTAACTCCGGTACGGATTCAAAGAAAATTAGTACCCACAGCGAATGCGTCTCGTCTCGATGCTTTTAGTTGCCCTGACAGCCAAATGTAATTTTTTTCCGTTTTTTTTTTAATAATGGTTAGTTTAGGTTATTGGGTGGACCCCCCAACGTGCGTTTACCTTATAGTGGTGGGGGGGCTCAGTAATCCGGGCGCGAAGCCAAGAAACGCGCAGGGCTGTAGCTGTGTGGTCTGCTTCGGCAGACCTGCCGGGTCGTTGGGGTGGCGTAGTTGAATGCGCAAGCGATCCTGCGACGCCCCATTAAGACGGGTGGGTAAGGTAAGTTGGGTTTTAGTGGGTAGTACTGGCTTTAGGCCAGTGAGTCCCTCATAACCACCTGTGTTCTACAGGTAGTATGCATTACATGCATCTTACAAAATTTATATGTTTAGCGAATATAGAGCGCTTTGATTTTTAATACGTTGAAAAAGCTGATGAATATTTATGATAGTAATGATTGATGATAAATGAAGGTCACATAATATTTCTTATTTTTGTGGTTAAATTGTGTAATTTTTTATAATACTATAGGCTCACGCTCGCTTCTCTCGGGTTCGTCCCTAGGTACGTGTTGTATATATTTACTTCGTACCGCCCGGTATATTTTTGACGTTATCTATGAATTACCATTGCACGCACCATGACAATGGTCATAACATGATACGTCAAACGCCGTTAATTTTATTAAGTTTTTTTAAATGTCCTAACTTTTTTTGATATAGTATAACATACTATGTTATACTTTAGAGATAGACATATGCCATCGCAGACTTTTTTGTAGACCTATATAAGATACACAATTCCACCATACATCATTTTGTTACCTCAAAGGGTTTAGTGTTTAGATGGCCAATAAAAGTGGGTGTTCTCGCAATTATTACATATATTATATTATGTTGCTTTTTATAATGTCAAACGAACAACCTCAACTTAATATTCCATGCAATGATATTTTAACTACAGATATGTTATACGCTCACTAAACAACCGAAAAAAGTGTTCCGCGCTGCACACATACACACTTTTCATTTCACTACAAGTCAAAATGATAGAAAGGGGATAGTCGATAAAATCAATAAGAAAAAAAGAGACAGCTAGTGTTGTCAATTGCGCGTCAATTTTCACGATTGTGCGCTCATAACATATCTATAGTTAAAATATCATTGATTCCATGTATAATATAACTTTAAAAAAGGTTTTACATATTCATAAAAATAAAAATAACATTGACCAGTTCTAACTAATAAATACTTATTCTACCTTTTTGTAACTGCAAAATAATCAAAAATTTCATAAATAAATAAACCTAACATTAGGCAGCATTTTCGTTAAAAGCTCCTAGACGGCTTATTTTTTTTCGACATATCCAACAGATATCATTATATTTTAGCCAATGTATAAAAAAACTTGACGAATTATATACTAAAACCTTCCTGGAAAACCATTCTATCCATTGGTGAAAACAGCATGAAAATCGGTGCAGTAGTTTATGAGTTCTTCGCGAACAGACAGACAGACAGACGCAGCGGAGGACTTTGTTTGTTAATATTATAATATAATACGGTAGGTATATGTACTACATCTAATATTAAATATAAATGAGTCGTACATTCACACTATTTGTCTTCATTGAATATAAATGAGCAAGTTAAAGTGAACCTGAAACTAGTCAGCTATTGTTAGAAGGTAATTACATACGGGGAAGTATAAGTTTCCTTTGAGTAGCAATCATTTTCATAATTCATGCAAATAGTATAGGGACGAGTGGTATCACCGCACTGCGTGAGCAATGCTACATGAATAATAAAAAATCTAATCATTTACTTAGTGGAAAGTATAATGCTAAGAATTGCTATGTAGGTATTTGCTTTATTTCTTTTTTTATATAGGTATAAATAAAAAACTATATTAGCTTACATGAATACTCAAAATAATACATAAAATATTTAAGTTGTCTTATTTATTTTTGTATTTGTTATTTATTATAACTCTTTGTCGAACTGAATTAATAAAATTGCTCATAAAATTTTTAAAATGCAGTACTACGAGTACACAATATATGAGATGAAATAAATATTTATATTAATTTGAAAATTCGAAATGGCAAAATATCGTAATATTGGTACAGGGTACTGCGTGCGGCACCGCATATTTTCATGCAATAATTTTCATACATGATACAGCATGATATAAATTAAAAAAGCAATTTACAATAAGTGAATTTTCTATGTATTTACTTTTACCTCTATATTTTTTTAACAAGTATATTTTAAGAACCAAAACAAACTTAAAAACATAATCAAAGTCTAGCTATGAGTAGAAAACTCTGTATAGGTACATAAAATTCCACTCACAGAATCAATGTTAACGATTCGGATCCGTTTTAAGCTTTAAAGCTGTTTTTTTTCTAGGCTTTTTAAATGTAAATTTCGTTCTCGTTCAACTATATTATATTTTGAAATGTATGGGACAACTCGTAAAAGTCTCCTGTGTAGTAGGCGACTTCAACAACGTCTATATACCTATATATAATACTAAAAGATAGGGATAAAAAAATTGGTCTAAAAATAAAAAAATATGAAATCTGGAGCCACCTTATCACTTAGGACTTAGGAGAAATAAAAATTTGAGAGGAGTTTAATGAAAAACACTGTGACGCGAGATTTTATATTTTAGATTATAAGATATTTAATATTAAAATAAATATAATATATTCTGAGGCGGCATAAAAATCCATTTGTATTGCAGCTTAGTATTAAAAAGTAAACTCTTCAGTATGCGACAGAGAAGCTTGCTGCCCGTCGCTCTATATTGGAATTGAATTAGACCCGCAAAGCAAGCGGCATTTGTCCAAGCACGATTTTATAGTCAATAAATTGCTGATAAGTGAAAATTCTACACTTCCACTCTAAAATGTTTGTAAAGTAATATAAGTTCTTATAATACGAGAGTCCTATTAAAATAGTAAAAGCTTTTAATACTTTATTTCTTTTTTTGGTTAGTAAAATTAACTATTATAATTCATTATAAGTATTTCATGAATATGGATTTTAATAAGCAACCACATATTATAAGATGATGTCCAAAAAATTGTTCATCAATATTTAGTTAATACTTTCGAATACTTGCTTGATTCTGTCAGACACGCAGGTTTCCACGATGTTTTCCTTCATCTTAAGACAAGTGGTAATCATGTTAGAAATTATTCGCACATGAAAATATCAGAGGTGCAAGACCCGAATTTGAACCGGCATGCATCACTCCGGTTATCCAAGCGAGCGCATTACTCTGGACAATCACTGTCTTTTGTTCAATTTAACCTATTATATTATATACTAGAATTACCTTCGCTCAACTAATGGATATTTATAGAAACTTCTATTTTAGAAAATATTTTATTATACCTAGCTGTAAAATAACCTATAATTTTTCTTAAGAAATATACGATATAAATTGATGAATATCGGAACGGGTCAAGCAAATCATCCTGACAAGCTGTGTTATTTACTTTAAGATGGAACTTGACTAGTAAATCAACAGGCAAATACGCATGCGCAGGAACAAGTGAAAAGCTAAATAAACTTCAGTCAGTACCATCCTTCCAATTCAGCTAGTACATTCCACAGTTGGATAAAAATATTTTCGATGTTCTGAGTTATGTAGCAATATGTATTCTTTGATCGTTCTCTTCATATTTTATACACGTGTGTATTTATTTATATTGTAATTGTGCAGTTTTTTGTGTACGTTGCGCGTGGAAAGTTTTACCGCGTGTCTACTTTTACTAATTTTCTTGACAGTGATTATTTTAACTTTTATATAAAAAATTTTAATTTTTTAAAAATTTAAAAAAAGTTGTTGGCTTTAAAAGCTTAATTTCGCCTTTGATCATGATTGATGAAGCATTCGAAACGCAGCGTCGGGAACCAAAAATCAATAATAAATCGCGAAAAATCCAAAAATAATAAGTAATAAATATGTTGGGATAGTTTTATTTCAATATAAAGAGTAAAGAATTAAAAATAAATTTAAATAGCATATGCCACTTAAATTATTTATAATTTTTTAAATTTATAAAAGTTTTGGAAATATTCTAAAGTATAATAAAGGAACATAAATTTTGAGTAGTAAATCCTAATATAGTTCAGCCATTAGCCAATCCAAAGAAAATGGAAAAAGCCTAGATAAAGAAACTGATATGAATATTAGACGCTTTTAATAGTTTTTAATAATATAAGTTTAAAATGAACAAACGAACAGTTAGTATTTCGAGTAGTAAGTGTAGTTTGTATTTCTTGTGTTGCTAATTCAAGAATGTATCCTTTGCGGCAAGAAGTACCAAGTTGTAGGTACCAATTTCCGTAAAAGCCCGTAACTTCAAAATGTTTTGTATAGCTTTAATGCATTATTCATGATGTCTGCTCAGATATGTCTTAGTAAAACAATATATTTATCATAATCTTATATATGTTCGGGCCCTCTTTTGATTATGCACTATTCATAAACAAACTGGAAGGTAGAAGTTCTTCAGTTTTATTATCGTAGATCCGTTATTGCTACTTCTGACGACTTATAATAATAACGATTTGATGTACCATCTATGAGATGCCGTCTTTGAGTTTTCTTTATCGTTTTCTTTTGATTTTATATATCATATAAGTTGTTATTGTTATTATTTACAAACTAAAATTAAAGTTTAAGTCTAATTTTCTTTTAAATATTTTTCTCCTTAGTTTCATTCGAGTTATTTCTAGAGGTTGTAACGCGTAAACATGCCTACTTAAAAACTATTAAAGCTTTTCTACAAAAATCGTAAATACCAGTGCTTAGACTCTTCAGTTGTGTAATAACAGTAAACTTTCGCAGAATGTGTTGCTGTAAATATTCAACGAATAGAAGTTCCTCCTTTAGTGGAAATTGGTACCGAGTCAGTGGTTCTAGATTGTCAGTATAGTGTTGATACTATTACTCCACCCGGCCTCGTGATGAAATGGTTTTTCAATGGATCGTCCGGCTTGATTTACCAGTGGATACCTCCTCTAAGACCTCAGGTTATAGGATTGCTTAAAGGAAAAGTTGACTTGGATTTTAGGATATCAGGTAATATTTTTTTATAAACGTATTTATTAACAAACGCGACTCACCCTCGCTTCGCTCGGGTTCTTCTCTACATTTAGCGTGAGCGAAGCCGAGAGTTCCGCTAATTATAAATACTGATGTGTTCTGCAAAGTCGTAGTACATTATTTTATTCTATCATCAATAGTTTTCGTAGTGCACGCGAAGTAAAGAATGTTGTATAATTTTTTTACATCTTGGGTTACATTATTGAAGTTTTAGTAAGGATCTCTAATTTTTTGAAAGTATAATATATCCCCGGGTGACATACACCCGAGGATAGTGTAGCTTCCCAACAGTGAAAGAATTTTTCAAATCGGTCCAGTCGTTTCGGAGCGGAGCCTATTCAATGCAAACAAACAAACAAACAATCAATCAAATCTTTCCTCTTTATAATATTAGTATAGATAAAGTTCCTCCCAACCGGCACTCCTGGAAGCCATTAAAGGAAATAATTGAATTGAATTGATAAAGTTTCATAACTGCGTAACAAATTATTTATTTCATTTCATCGTAAATACGAGTAGCTTATAATAGTTATTGATATGATTTTCTCTTTGTTTGTTTGATCGTGCAAGGCGATAAATAGGGTGAAAGCACTTTAGTCTGTCTCTTATAGCCTTGCCTTAAATAAGAACGTATCGTAATAGCTAGAATTCCATATTTTTGTACTGCAAAAGCGTGTAATTCTATTGAATGCACACTTTTGCATTTGAGGCATCTTGCGATGTTTATGTAAAATCACGTACCTTCTAAAGGTTTTTTTGTATTCGTGATTTTCATTCACCTTGGTTCTTACATAGTTATATTTTAAAATGCACATAGATAAAGAATAATTTAATATAATTGCATCAATTATTCTGAGCGTCAGAACACGCGGATAAAATGTTTCAGTATAAAAATTCGAATTCTTATTATCAATTATAATAAAATGCATAAAAGAAAATACACACAATATTTTTCAGAAGAGCCATTACAAGCGTACCGAGCAATAAAAATACTGAAACCTACTACCGACCTTAGTGGGAATTACACTTGCGTGGTATCTACATTTATGCAGGAGGATCGGCAGACGCGACCCATGATTGTGTATAGTAAGATTTTTACCTCGTTTTATACTGAAAAGGAAATTTATATCACTATTATGAATATACATTGTACATATTTACAAAAATAGCTATGATAATAATGTGAAAGAAAAGCTTTTCGATTTTGATATGATAGTTTTTTTTTATTATTAATAATCCTATAAACTTTCTGTCTCTATAATAAATAACATAATTATACATTTGAGTGACTCATTGGCTATAGAAACACATAATTACGGAACTTGGTGTAAGGAGTTAAACTTTGCTTTTAGTTACATAACGTAAGCTAAGAACGGATTTTGCACAGAACAGATTTGAGGGTGTCTCAAGGCTATAGTAATTTTATATGAGTTTTTGATGAATTGAAATACACGAGCGAAGCCGCGGGCAACGCTTTGTGTGTTTACTCTAACTTCTCGTAACATTGTTATAACCAAAAACGGAGCTGGCTAGACTATGTTCAATTTTCTTAGAAAACGTAGAACGCGAACAAGAAAATGTTAGATGAATAAATTATATCGGTAAATGTAGACAATACAAAATGGTTACAGGGAATTGTAGTGAATTGTACCTTTATTATAGACTCTTGTTTAAAGCGACTCACAGCTACTTCTAAGTTTGCTTTCAGAATATTTTAGATACACATTTGTTTACCTTTAAATAAGTATGGTAATTTGTAGTCAATAAGCTTAACGTTTACACATTTTAGGTCCTGGCAAAAAATTTTACTTTACACAAGAAAAAAAATATGTATTCTTAGTAACGTTGATATGTATGGCTGAAGACGTATATCCGAAACCAGAGATAATTATATCAGCGCAAGGGTATGTGATCTGTAGGTTAATATGGAATAACGTGTTTCACGAAACTTTTAATTATTTATAAGTTGACAAATTGATCTCATTAATTTTTGAGGTTCATATCTTATAGTCTAAAATTCAAAGTAAAGCAATTAAACTTTATCCATTTTATGGAATTGAATAAAGTATAATTTTATTCATTCGGTTGTTGAAAGACCTCTGTATACAATCTTTTGACCTTAAATTTTCTCAGTGAAAGGTAAATATTTTAGGAAACCTCTAACCCAAGCCGTATCTGAGATGAAAATGGACTCATGGGGACTATACTCAGTAACAACTAAGGCTGTGGTTCATGACGACGATGTCACAGAGCCCTATGAGGAATATGTGTGTACTTTAAACTTATTCCCAGCTAATTACACTGTGAACAAAACGACAGTGTACTATCCGGGTATGTACTTATAAAGTAGAAGTAAAATTATTTTAATTTTCTTATTAAAAAACATTGTTTTAACATTCAAATCGATTGAAAAGTAACTACTAAGTAGGAACTATGGTCTGACATATTTTCAAATAATAGTTTTTAACAAAAACAATTTTTACGTAAATAATAAAATTAAGTGTTTGACTAAATTTGTGAAATGTATGATACATTGTGTTCACGATTACTATATTTGCAACAGGGTTGATGCCAACTGCATACATTGCAGCTTACGAAGTCCAGAAGCCGCAAGAACGCCACGCTAATGGTATGATACATTTGCTTGTTTTGAACAGATTTACTCATTTATAAACAAATAGAGATTTACATTATTATGATATAATATTCTGTAGAAAGCTCTTTTACTATTCAATTAGCCAAATTGCATTGATGTTATCGAGTGTGAAGTGACTTAATTTTGTAATTTTATAGATATCTTTTTTAAGTATTTAAATAATTACTAAATAATTTACAACTTTGAGGCTATTTGTTATCAGACCACAAAATACTAATAAATTAATAATATTTTTACAAGGCATGAGATAAAAATTTGTAGTTAGGTTCGCGCTAACGATAGTTTCAAAGTTCTTTAGCATTTAGTATGCATAGTTTGATGGCTTCATGCAAACAAGTTTATCGTAAAGAATGAACATTTTTAAAGAATTTAATGTACTTTAAATTTATTACTTCAAATTTATAGATTGTAGAACATAGTTATTTAGTATTTTCAACTTGATTGCATAAGCTACGTAATAGAACAATTCTAAATTTAAATAACGTTTGATTGGTTATAATTTGTTTCGGTTATATTTAGTAGGTATACCTTTGTCGGCCTTTTTTAACGTCCAACTTCTGGGCTCAGGACTCTTTAATGACAAACTTGCGAGTTGGTGGACTTCACTTGCCTATTGGAAAATTCCGGATTCTCTTATAAAAGCAAGTTACCTCGCGGTGCTTTCCTTTGCCATAAGACATGAGAGTTCATTATGTAAAAAAAATTGTATCTGAGATTATCGGAGGTGCAAACCCAGCATTCGAAGCCTTAGTCACTCAAGCGGGAGTGCTACCTGCTTTTTTTAAAATTTTAACTGCTTAATTAGCCTACTGAGTAGCCTGTAGAATGTAGATACTACTGCAAAATATATAAGTTGTGTTTGAACACTTAGGTTTAGGTAGGTTAGGTAAATTGAGATTTAAAAAAATTGCATTTCTAATAGTGGGTAGGTATCTACCGTAATGATAATAGGGGTGTATCAATAAAGATAAAGCGTTGGTAATAGAGCTTTTTTAACAAACAAATTACTCTCTAAAGCTTTTTCCATACACTTAGTTTTATTTGTAATCGATTTATGTAGATCTAGAATACTACTCTTCAAAAGAATATTTATTTAATAGGTACATATGTAGTTCTAAATCTAATTAACAACCCTCGTGTGCTTAACCTTTACCAAAGAGAACTTAAAACTTTTTAAGCACAATTATTTCTTAATAAGCTAATATAATACCACTAACCAAACTTGTTAGTTTGTTTAGGACTATTTGGTAACCAGATCTGATATCAAATGTCCTATACTTTATCGTTTAAGGCGAATACTTTAACGATTGTCGTTTGTGATGTACAAACGACGACCTAATTAAATCTCAAATCTGTACTATGAATATTTTTTTGGAAATACTCAATACTAACGATACAGAGTCTAAATTTATAGTTTTTAGAGTTTTTTCTATCTTCCTGCGACCGCGACAACGAAAAAAACACTCGATGGATTTTGATGAAATTTAGCTTACGATTTAGTGAAAAAAAGGAATTAGAGAATTTTATTATTTTTTATTTATGTACCTCTTGAAGAGTAAATTGATGGCTATACATTAGAGTGCTCTTAGTGCTAGATCGAAGATACTTACACTTATAACATCAGTTTGTTATAGCAAACTGCATTGTCCAGTGGGTCCATGATAGGCGTCTTTAGTGTTTGTTGTAGGACTGTGCCTCAGTCGTATGTAATCGTTACATTCATATTATACGTTTATATACATACAATAATAACATAAATATATCTTTTATACAGGTAGCGAAATTATATCAAGAATTTCTCGCCTTCAAATTATGCTGGTAATCGTCTCTACGAATTGGTTAAGCAACATTTTAAGTTAAAAATATATGTAAAGTATGCAAGTACGAAGTTACTTGTTATTTAAGAATTATAACTTTTAAGTTCACGCAAAGATAACAGATTTATTTTTTTTATAAAATAATACAATTTTAAAATAATAAAATAATACATTTTTTCATAATCCTTTTATTTATAAATTGTTGTGAAAAATACGACGTAAAGTAAAGCGTATCATTGTTAAGAAGAATCCTAATTGTAAGCATAAATACCTAGGTGCGCTTCGTCGAATCGAAAGGTAAGTTTGGTTAAATATTAATAAAAACATACTTATATATCGAGCGACATCACTATCACTACTAATCTCATGCGAACTCTTAATGTATATGGTTTTATTGACTTTGTAAGTGTTACAATATTATGTGAAACAAATGCCTGCCTTCTTTTTTTCATTAACTTAAGTGTCCTCTTAATCTTCAACTATGACCATTGTAATAACTATTTTTTTATCTGTTTCTCTATTATTCGAAGAAGAAGACATAGACAGATAAACTAATGAATAGGCAACAAAATGTTTTTAAAGGGTTAAACGGAATTTATAACATAAAATATTTGTAAGAGCAACTATACAATTGTGACGTCAATTTATTCAATAGAAGCGACTCGCCCTCGCTTACCTCTGACTCGTCCCTAGTTACGTTTTATGGGTATGGTATGGAAAGACTACACAATTAAGTAGTAGATACTATATACGCATAGGTATAATGAGTTTCTTACTTGACAAATGATTGATTCCCCATACAAATTTCTTTTTTATCCCCTTAAGTTATAATTTCTGGGATACAATTCTTCTGTGAACTTGTATTGGTATGAAGTTTCATACCAAATTTAATTAATATCAGTTCACCAAAGTTTTGTTTTTCTATTAAAATAATAATTAAAACATCGTTTTTTTCCCTATGTAATAGTAGTATAGACTAAATAGCTTTTGTCTGTATTATGATTTTTAATATACCCGAAATTACACTATATTTTTTAACGATCTCATAATATACTGTAGTCCTTATTTGTACATAAAGTTTTATGCAATGCCTAAGATTGTACTTAAAAATTATGTTTTGCACGAAAAGGTAAAGCTTATAATATTGTAGAGATATTTTTTTTCGTGTAAGTGATGGTTTCTGGTAAAAAATAAGTAAAAACAAAGTAAAAAAATAAGTAATTTATTAATAGTAGATATCTACTATTAAAACAATACTTATTTTTCAACCGACTTCCAAAAGGAGGAGGTTATCAATTCGTCTGTATTTTTTTTTTTTTTTTTTTTTTTTTTTTTTTATGTTTGTTAGCTCATAACTTTGAACTGGGTGAACCGATTTTGATAATTATTTTTTTATTTGAAAGGTAGTGCTTCCCATGTGGTTCCATTTTAATATTTTCCAGTTCTGACAATGGTATCCATGAGAAAACCATAAAAGTCTTAAATTTGCATTTAGTATTTGCGCGACAAATGGACGAATAACTCAATATCGCGCCAACCGATTTCGATGATTCTTTTTTGAATGGAAAGGATATACTTCAAGGGTAGTTTGATGAGAGTTTGGTAAGGTTCTGATGATGGGATCCATGACAAAGTATCGGAATTCTTCAATTCTTAGGAGCAAATTAACGATGCTCGGCCGAATCTTTTATAGGCTATATGGATATTTGAGTCACGTACCGTTACTGATGATGGAAGGTACAACTCCTCAACGGTTAGCAGTTTAAAGAAAATTCTTTCAATATAATACGCAATTATGGACCGATAGTTGTATACTTTCAGGCTATTAGGTTTTCCTCATAATAGAAGGTAAATTTTTATAGTCATTAACACAATACGTATCTACTTTCCGCTAAAAATTTCAAAATAAATTATTTTTAACAAAAAAACAAAAACCGACTTCCAAACTTAATAAATCTAAACTAAAAAGTAGGAAATAATACTTTTAAGGACTTTGTTAATTTTGAAGTCGGTGCCAGCCATAGCAAAATAACCCTAAATAGATACATATTCGATTAATCTATCAATTTGTAAACATAATCAAAATACCTGGCTGGCACCGACTCCAAAATTAACAAAGTCCTTAAAAGTATTATTTCCTACTTTTTAGTTTAGATTTATTAAGTTTGGAAGTCGGTTTTTGTTTTTTTGTTAAAAATAATTTATTAAATCGAAGTATCGTCTAAGCAAAACTGCGGGCGAAAATTAGTATTGTAAATATCAGTTATATAAATTTATATACTTATATTTTTGCATTTGTGGCTTTTTAAAGGCTAAATGAAATAAAAGTAAATTATTTAGTAAATAATAAAGAAACTTTGATTGATAAAAATGAACAATGGAAGAGTTTTTGTTGTATTTATATAAATTATTGTATAGATATTAAACGATCACATTGTAAATAGATAGGTATTAGAGAATAATTTTAAGTAGGTTAAATATAAAAATAAAATCTTCGAAATACGTGCTCATTAAGAGAGTACTTATAAGAAGTTGACTGTTAATTTTAAGCATTTTATAGAAATTCTTAATACAGCTTGTATTTAAAACATGTTTTTTATTAAAATACTAAAACATCATTCCCCTGAAACAATAACTAAGTATAACATCAACAGTAGATTAAATATTTAAGTTATTGTTGTTTATTATTACGAATATTAATGAAAATGGTAATTTAAATAGCCCTTTTGGCTATATTTTAGAAGTAATTTTCTAATTACTGACAGGTGTCAATAAATAGTAGGCGCTTAAAAGCTATCTGTAATAGATTCCTTTGATCACTTGGTTTATCTAATATTAAAAAAGTATACGTTAGGTAGGTATATAATTATTTTATTTACACGATTTGTATTTATGTACGTATTCAGCCCTTTTAAACATTTTGCTGGGAACGGGTCCATCACACTGACCAAGTGCTTCATTATATTTTCCTTCACTAAAAGACAAGTGGTAATCGTGTTGAAATCAAGCGAGAGCCGCGATTTGACCCTACCACAAGCTGCCACTGCCTAATTCTATACGATTTAACTCACAAATTCATATTTAAATAAATAATATTTGTAATACGACAATAAGTCTTTGAAATAAACAAAAGTTGTATTCACGCGCATTTAGATCAGAACAGATCCTCATTTTTGAGCCTGCTGAAAAATAATGTAGCTAGTGACGGCAGAAACATTTTCGTTTTTTTATGTAGTTAATAACTTATATATATACCTGGTCTACTATATTTTAAGTATTATAGACTAAGTTTACGTTACGTGCCATACTTATGGATGTTTTAATATAAACCACCTGTAGAGAACACCCACATTAGAGCACCGGGATACCATCTAAGTAATGTTTCGTGTAAATACCTCAATCTTTTTAAATAATTTAGTTCCTATAAAATAACGCGGATGAAACATCTATTTATATGGCAATCAAATTAGCTTTCCTTCTCTTAGGTTATCTGTTTTAAATGATAACTATTACACAGTCAACAGTAATTTTGTTGCCTCTATATAAGAGTGGTTTTTTAAAACTAAAATTTCCATTCTAACTTTAATATATACATTTTTATTTTTTTATTCTTTGTAATTGTTAACTGTTATTGTTTGTGTATATATAAGTAAACTCACTGATAAGTCTTGGACATGGTAAAACTGTAACAGGATGTGTAGCAAAATGATGTAGTTAAGGGCGGGTCGTAGCGAGCAACTGTCCGGTTAGCTAGCCGGCATTCCAGTTAAGAAAACGAGTTCAGTTACGAGTATCTTTGCTGATAAGTTCCTAATTGCACTTCACTCCACGGAAATGGGTAAAATGGGGCAAAACGGGAAGCGATGGGCGGACACGTACCAGTACGTGCCTCGAAATGTAGCAGATTGTATGAGAATGGAGCAAAGGCGAAGTCTGAAACAAAATAAACTCAAACTTACTCCAACTTTGAAATTTTCAACCTCCACTTGCATACAGTATATGAATAGGAACTGTTAGAAGCAAAGTCAGTCTAGTATTCATATACTTATGAGTTATGTATAATGTGTGATGGCTATTCATATTTTTTATATATGTACATAGATCAATGAGGGTTACAATTGACGAAAATTTTAAATCGACTTCATGAATAAAATATGATGATAACACCTATTGACTTTACTTAAAATAATTTTAAGAATATTTATAGGTTATGAGTTTTGAATTAAAGTTGAGCTATTA
Source organism: Boloria euphrosyne (assembly GCA_951802675.2). NCBI lineage: Eukaryota > Metazoa > Arthropoda > Insecta > Lepidoptera > Nymphalidae > Boloria > Boloria euphrosyne. Next base: position 7,069,523 of record OX637878.1, read on the forward strand.
AAACTATTTAAAAATACATGTGTAATTCGTTAATAAAAGCTTATATTGCGGCGCTTTTATTTAACTACAACTTACCCCAGCATTGAAACTTTGAACTAAAGGAAAATGTTAGTGATTCACAAGTAGTACCTTACCGAGAGTAAACCACTTAGTAATGAGTTCTTTTAAAGAGGGAGAGCCCCTTGTAGTCACGTAGTGCAGGTAATCGTATTGATTCAATTGTACGTTTTATAAGAAGATCTCGAAGATATGTAATTGGTTTCGAAATGGTATGGTAAATATCAAATGTTTTGTAGATACGAGCATATGCATATTGTTTTAATTTCATAGATACTATTACTGTCTTAAGTCTATAATATTTAAAATATTAGTGTATATGTATTTATGCCTTACATCCAATCGGCAATCCGGCCGGGCGCAAAGCTAAGAAACGAACATGGAAGTGGCCCACTTCGGTGCCATGCGGGTTGCTCCTGGTACTTTTCTGATAGCAGAGTGGACTGTGGAGCAACCCCTTTGGTGGTAATCCGCTTCGGCAGAGCTACGTATGCGTAATCGATCCTACGACGAGTCAGGTTCTGCGAGGTCTGTTGGTTTTAGTGTACTGGTAGGTAGTATTGATTTATCTGACTGGTGAGTTCTTGTGGTATGCGTTAACGCAAATTATTAAAAAAGTAGTATACTCGCCAAGTCGCCACCAATTCCACACATCACTTTTCTTCAGATATTTTACTTGGATCTTTTGTACCATAAAAAAAACGAGACGATTTATTCAAGTTAAGGGTGTAGACTGTAGAGCCTATATAAAACAAAGATATCCTCATATAACACTAACATGGTAGTGAAAAGTTTGATTAGTAATAATAATAATAATGTTCTCCGACCGATTCCGGCCATGGCGGCCAATCTCATTGAGACTGGCCAAGTACGCAGGAGATATTATAGTGCACAAGTGTACGCGCAGACACAAGTGCACTCTCTATTCCTATCACTCTCATACTCCGGTGGGACGACTACTCGACACGACCAGTGAGAGCTAAGGCGCAGGACCGACGGCTTTACGTGCTCTCCGAGGCACGGGGGTGAACCACCACCAACTTCCCAACTCCGGGCTGTTACTGAGGCTAACGAAACAGAAAGATTCAATATCTAAACTTGGCCCGACCCGGGACTCGAACCCAGGACCTCTCGGTGTGTGACCGTACATGCTAGCCACTACACCACCGAGGCAGTTAAAAGTTTGATTAGTACTATAAGTTTGAGTAGTACTATATAAAAATGCAAGACTGATTTTTTGTCTTGCTAATAAAAGTATTATAATTCAATATTTTTAGTATTTATAGTTTCTTAATATATTTGGCAGAATATTTAATCAAATATGTTATTAAAAACTTTATTCGTCCAAATTAGCTACTTATACTTTTACAACAATTAAAAATATATATAAATAATGAAACAGAATAAAACCGGTTTCCAAACACTAAAGGGTATAAGTTTTCATTAACTGTAGATACTTGAAGCTGAAAGGTTGAAAGGTGTCGATTATCTTGCGTGTATCAACATGTTCGGTATACCTACCTAACTTTCTACTTTTGAGGTATAGAACCCAAAAAAATCAGCGAAATTTATGTATTTATATATGTTTTATGTTAAATAATTTTCCAATGTGCGTTCTTTCATAAAACTGCTATATACAATATATACTTAGGTGCAAAACTGTCCCAACCATACATGAAAATCATATTTTTCGTAAAAAAAAGAAGTGGAATAATTATTCAAAACTTTAACTATATTTTTACAATAGCAGACATGACACAAAGTAAGAAAATGAAAAATTAAATTGTTACATCTCTATTATGTATTCATAAACACAAAATAATATTGGGACACTTTTGCACCGCTTTGGAAAAAATAAAAATTCGAAGCTGTAATGTTTAGTTCGAAGACCTTTTGCTCTCATCACTTCTGCCAATCTCTTCGGCATACTTCTAACAATTTTTAAGCAATAGTCAAGAGAAATTTTATATCGTTCTCGTACTCGTTTCCATAAAATATTGACATCAGTCAACTATCATCAGATGGTGGTGAGTCGTAATCCCTTAGTAAAGTCCTATTCAAGTCTATCCTTAAATTTTTTATGGCTTTAAGCTCTGTGCTCAGTGCAGGCTACTGTAGCACTTCAAATTCTTGTTTATTCAACCAATTCGAACCAATTTTTGCGCGAGTACTTGAGGTCTTTATCATATACTCGACCGGTACTCAACGAGTGATGAGACACCTGACTGCGGGAGAGGCAAAATCGGCCTTAAATGCATCAGTACTAGTTCGCAGAGATACGAGTAAAATAGTAAGTAAGTGAATAGAGCAATGGGCTTTATATTCGGCTGGCTTTAGAGCCGTATAGTGAAAAAGAAGAAGCTTTTACTGTCGAAAAAAAACTAAAAGCTCGTCTTAAGTTTGTGAAGAAGTATTATTCGTAGACAGCCGGTGATTGGAGTCGTGTAAAACAAAGATTAACAGATACTCTACAGACGGAAGGCAATGGAATTGGTAGAGAGACGAAGAGAAGAAGAATGTAAAAGATTTCATACAAACAGTGAACCATGGAGGTGAAAATGTCAAAATTTTGAGCTGCGTGGCTGACAGAACTGAATCTGTTAGAAGATTTAACGACATAATGAAAAAAGAATTGTATCTCAATATTAAAGATACAAATTTGACAGAAACTATCGAAAATATGCCGCTAACTGAAAAAAAAGTACTTTTTCAACACAATAAAGACTTCAAGCACTCTCGAAAAAATTAGATCGAATTGGTTGAATAAGCCAAAATTTGAAGTGCTACAATAGCCTGCACTGAGCACAGACCTTAAAGCCATTAAAAATTTAAGGATAGACTTGAATAGGACTTTACTAAGGGATTACGACTCACCACCATCTGATGATAGTTGACTGATGTCAATATTTTATGGAAACGAGTACGAGAACGATATAAAATTTCTCTTGACTATTGCTTAAAAATTGTTAGAAGTATGCCGAAGAGATTGGCAGAAGTGATGAGAGCAAAAGGTCTTCGAACTAAACATTACAGCTTCGAATTTTTATTTTTTCCAAAGCGGTGCAAAAGTGTCCCAATATTATTTTGTGTTTATGAATACATAATAGAGATGTAACAATTTAATTTTTCATTTTCTTACTTTGTGTCATGTCTGCTATTGTAAAAATATAGTTAAAGTTTTGAATAATTATTTCACTTCTTTTTTTTACGAAAAATACGAATTTCATGTATGGTTGGGACAGTTTTGCACCTTAGTGTACATAGGTTCACCAGTGAAACGACGAACACCTGTAGTTTAGTGTTCAGGTTGAGTGAACGTGTACAATTTAAGAATACAATATCTTAGGTGTATTATTAAAATTGAAGTGTCTGTTTTTAATTTCAAATTAACAGCTTTCCACTAAATACATATTGAAAGTATGTATATACGGCACAAACATCAAATAAATCATTTTTTTAAATTTTTGTATGTTTGTTCCGGCTATTCTCTAAAACGGCTGGACCGATTTTGACGGAACTTTGACTCGCAGAAAGCTAATGATATGAGGAGTGACTAAGGCTACTTTTATTTTATTAGACAATTATAAAAAAACATTTAATCCATTTTAAATTACGCCCAGCTAAGCGGGCTGGGCTTTGCTAGTATAAAATATATTAGCTAAATATTTAAGATAAAAAATCCATATAAAATGCTAAATCGTATCTTTCTTTTTTCTCATTATTAGTATATACATATACATATTAATTAAATTATAGAGAAACAATAAAAGAAATAGCTTAAATTGTGTAACATATTTTAAACCGTTTCACTACTGATCGTTTATTTCAAGAGAAAGGTAGGTAAATAATATGACTGAAATTTTTAACAAAGTTTATATTTCTGCCTTATTTGAAGAGGATTATTTTAAGCGTTGATAGAAATCAGTCCGCGTCATAGGTGTCAATAGCCTCGCTATAGTAGCATTACCGATTCTTTGGGTGAAAATCTATCATACCCTTTGATTTGTTTTTAAATTTAAAGCATTTTTTTTTCTATCTTAGTGACAAGTTAATTGAACTTATCACGCCATCTAGTTAAGTAAAATAAAAAAATACGCATGAAGCAATGAATAGAAGCATGAAGCTTTTCTTTCTTTATAACTATGTAGTAAATGGTTTACTGATTTTCCTCTAGATGGCTGTTTCTTTAACTTTACAAAACCAATAAATATAACATCTAAATATCTCGTGTTACGTGTTATGTTTGAGGTTGGGCTCCTCCGAAACGGCTCGACCGACTTAATTTTTTTTGTATATTTGGTAGGTACGCGTGATAATAGATCGTAAAGTATTTTTCAGCCTCCAACCCTCATCCCCACTTTATATGGCAGAACAACGTTCGCCGGGTCAATTAGTTATATTATAAAATTATTTTTTTAGATTTAAGAATACATTTTTATATAGGTAAGGTAAATGAACTTATCACGCCATCTAGCAAAGCATAAAAGAACTATACGATATGAGAATGCATGGAGCAATGAATAGAAGCATGAAGCTTTTATTCTATTATGGTAAGTAAATGGTTCGCTCTTTTTCCTCTAGGTGGCCGTTTCTTTGATTTTACGAAACTAATCATTATAAAGTATAAAATAGCTAGTAGCCCAGCAGATATCAGTTTGGTTCAAGTACGTTTATTTATATTAACAAAAATCAATATTTACACAAAGTTCGACACTTGTATTTTATTCTTGTATTTTAATTTTTTTACATTATTTACTAACCAAATAAACAACTATTGATGTTGGGAAATGTATTTACGCAAATCTCTTACAGGTACTTAAGTTAGTACCTACTACCCATTAAAACCTGGGGCGTCGCAGGATTGCTTTCGCGTTCAACGACGACGCCCCGATGACAGGTCTGCCGAGGTAGGCCACACAGCCAAGGGATTGCTCCACAGTCCACTCTGCTATCGCCTATGATGGTGAAAACATTTCATTTGAAACGGTGAGAGATTGTAGAGATTAAGTATTGAGGATCTTATTTTGGCAAGTAAAGGATTTCGTTTCGTGTACTAAATCCATTCTGTTCATTATAATCCGGTAAAATCGTCCAGAAGTTACAGTTTTAGGGGAGCTAAAATCTGTCCTGTTATTTGGCTTATTACATAAGTTTAATTTTTTACTTAACGTTTTTTTTATGTTACTGCGGATTTTGTTGAATACTACATTATATACTACTACTACTACTAGCTACTTAAAGTCGTACAGAGACCGACGTACTATCAGTTAACTGTTAGACCGACCTATTGTAACAAAAATAATTTTCGCGTTAGTACGCGGAAGCGCTGAGTAAAACACTATTGGCTTTGATATTGTTTTTTAGATATTAATGCATAATAAAGGTGTTTCACATATTTTTTGTTCGAGTTTAAGGTAATAGATTAAACAAATAAGAACAATGTATTATTCGTAATAAAAGTGTTCTGCAAGTAAAATACTTACAGAACTTTAGTAACAGAATTACATATGTAAATATATAATATCGAAGGTGCCCTTCGTCGATTAAATTTGCGGCTCCTTTGTATTGAATTTCCATCGAGACTAACACTTTCGATACATGGTAAATTATATAGACGACTAGTAACTTACTCTCGCTCCACTTGGGGGTCGTCCCTAGGTACGTTTTAACAGATAGTATAGATTTTTCAAAAAGACAGTGGTAGCCCAGTGGTAAATCGCTCACTTGGATAAAGAGTGAGTGAGTGTGTACGAATGTGTGTGTGTGTGCGTGCGTGCGTGCGTGCGTGCGTGCGTGCGTGCGTGCGTGCGTGTGTGTGTGTGTGTGTGTGTGTACGAGTGTACAAATCTTTTCTAACCCTGCATGTTTGAGAGAACCTAGCAAGTTTTCGAAAGACATGTGAAGCCACCAACAGCCGCCAAGCCGCACTAGGCCAACGAGGTGGACTATGGCCTGATCCCCCTATATTGAAGGGAGCTCGTGCCCAGCAATGGGACGTTAAAAAGTATGCTATAATATTTTGAACTCTGTATCGATAGTAACACTTTCGCGGTATAACGTAATTGCAACGCGCGGTTTCGGTATTTTAGTTGAAGAACACTTTTAACGATTTCAAATAGCTTTTCCAAAAAATATTTAATGCACAGATTCATCTACTTATAATTTTATTATATGAACAGATTTACGATTATTTTGGAATTATTTTGCTTGCCTAGCACCATATACCAGTGTAATATTAATCTTAATAATTATGATATAAAAATACAGACTACACAGCCACGGGGATGCTCCACTCCGTTCACTCTGAAAAGAACCGCACACCGCTTGCCGAAGTGGCCACCTTCATGTGCGTTTCTTGGCTTCGCACCCGGCTGACTTGCCGGAGGCTAATGAGCCCCTCCATCACGACAAAGTGTACACACGTTGAGGGGCCTTTTTTATCTACCTTAAGTATTTAAACTTATCGTCTTATAGATATATAGATATTCATATTTTACTGTTGTGCCTACCTAAAAAAAACGCAATGTTCATAGCCATGTCTCAAAATATGGGTGCCAAAAAGCAGTTTTAGTAAAAAAATACTATGTATTCATTCCAGTCATTTACCCACTGTGGCGCACAAATGAATTTACTTTATTTATATTTTGTAACGCTAGTGTTTTTATCGTGATCCACTTTGCAAATAACGCAAATAACATCGAAAACTTGTTTGCAAATTAATCCCGTTACGGACGGGACCCACTGACCGAGAGACAATGTGTAATCACTTTCACCTAGATTCGTCAACATCATGTGAGATTTATTGGTTTATTTGAATATATAGCAATAGTGAAATTATCAATTTAATCGAGAGCTTGAACGTGACGTTATTTACTACCATTAGAAAATAGAAATCTAAAAAAGCATGAGAATCGATCATAATTATTCTAAAGGTATACATATAAAAGTATTAATTTCTATTATATAACTAACTATTAATTTTTAAAACTTTATTAACATCTAAAATACATTAATGAAATATATTCTAGCTAATTACACGAGCTTGACAATTTAAAGGTAACAAATAAAAGAATCTGCTCTAAAATTCCGTTGCCGTTATATGGAAAAAGGAGATCCCGGGACAGTCAATAATTGTTTATACACTTATAAATACAAATTATGGTAATATTGCGTCTCTTAAAGGTCGGAACCTACCATGGTTGCCTGGAGCTTTAGTCCTACTTTACGTGCCCTAAAGCTTTCCCTATTTTGCCTAAAGTTGAAATCACCTATTAAGCTTATATGTACGAATAAGCAGATGCATATCTATTATCTTATATTTCAAACTCTTCTCACTTTCCCTAGAATGCAACTAATAGTTTATGACACATCTAGATATACACTCTATTTATGTCATCCGTCAGGCCCTTTCTCAATTTAGGGTCGGCCCTTCTGAAACTTGATTGCCACTTGTTTCGACTGTTGAATTCTGGCGTCAAGCCGAGCATCGTCAGATGCTACTTATTATTTTTTTATTCCAATATACCTATCGAAAATTCTTGACATATTTATTTTAATATTACATGCCAGCAAAATAGTTTGGTTCCCATAAAATAACTGTAGCTTAATGTAGTTGATAAACAAGCTTACGACTAATTAGGTTCATTTTTTATTGTTCAGAGACACAGAAGAACGAATAATATTCTTTAAAAAACAATAACAGTAATTAAACAACAAAGGTAAACCTTGACGATGTTTTGCTTACTGGTATTAGAAACGGGTAAGTATGTACATATATTTTGGTTAAGAATTAAAATTTTAGCGTTAAATTATAATATATAATTATCGTAAGTTGAAATTTCTTAATAAATATGTTCCTATACAAAATTTTTAGTAAAAGTGTGAACTCCTTTTCAGGATGTGAACTGCATCGACTTAACGGAGCCTGATAGTACCGTTAGTGGAAAGCTAGCTAGAGTTAATTTTGTAGATAATAATTTTTAAAATTAACAGCTGTAATTAATTATAATTCTTTTTCATGTTTATTAAATCTCTTTATTACCCATACTAACAATATAAAGATGTAATTTGCATTTTTACTGGTTTTATAGTAACATTTCAGTTTAAAAAAAGCAATTACAAATTAATAAAAAAAATATAATAAGAAAAACAATTTATAAATAAATTCAAAAAGTACGTTTACCTTTCTTACGTTGGACAGGGTTGTACCTAGGATAACCGTAATGTTTCGTCGTAAAACTCCTTGTGTATGACAGTCAAAGCATCCTTTAGTCCATCCTTAGTTGTGATTCGCCAGTGCCACGAGAGTGCAGATAAAAAAGGTAATTTATTACATCGTATTTGGGTTTTATAATTGCTGACTTATTCAACGTGATATACATTTATAATTAATTTTAATCTCAGTATAATATGTAGGAGAAGTGTGTTTATAAAAGTGGTTAGAAAGAAATGGTTTGTGATGTTGTTACCAAACAATAATACTAATTAATTACAACTGTACGAGCCAAGGTATATCAGGTCAGGTACAATCTTGGACAGTTTTTCACTTTTTTCTAGCAGATTTTGTATGATGCTTTATGGAAAATCCAAAAATAATAAAAATTTATATACTTAAAAAACAGAGCTTTCTATTATAATCATGTTTCTCAATTCTTATTGACACCGTTTATTAAATAAAAACGAAAATGTTAAAAACTGGTCTAAGATCAATAGGTTCCCCTATATTTGTCATCAGATCATCTAAGAGCTATATTTTATTTAAATTATTAAGAGAAAGTATTTCACACCATAAAAGATGACAAAGTAACATACAATATAAAACGATAATCCTTTATTTAGTATCACATTATCATAATTAACAACTTTCACCTATCAACATTAATGTAAAATGTCTGTCACCATCAAAACAAGTTTTGAAAACCGTTAACAATACTTACAAGTTTTTATGACCTTCTTCATCTATCTACTCGATCAACAATAATAATAATTATATAAATACCAGCTAATAAGCCGGTTTTTTGTTCTATCCAAGATTCCATTTTGTTTCAGGTAGGTAGTTGTTCTTACGAATTTCCAAAATTTCGGCAACCTTTCAATGTTTTTTACTAAAGAAGCAACCCCATTTAGACCCTACACACATATTAATGTACACGTGCTAATTGCTTTTCTTATTTTAATTTGACTAAAGAATTATCGAGCGGATTAAATGAGAGTCTAACCTGCTTTCCAGCTATGTAGTCCATTATTAGTCTTTGATAAAAACAAATGACTGTGACCTACGCACAAACGGGCAGAAGAATATTAAGAAAATTTTATAAATAAGGATGACACTGCATACATTGTAACGGAAAGGTAAAAACAAAACGAGGTGGAAGAATCTAAAACTAATGTTAATTAGAACTTCACATAATAGTACACTATTCTAACTGAGTTGAATCTGTAAATTAAATATTTTTCGAAAAATTTATTGCAGGAGTCACTATTATCAAATAGCCGCCGAAGCATTTTTATTTGATTTATTTAGTCCGTCAATTCAATTCAATTCTTTGGTTTGATGGCTTCAATGCGTGCCAGTTGAGCACAAATTATTTCGCCAATGTCACGTTGAATGGAGTCTATCTGTCCTTCTGTCATTCTGTCGTTGACCGCATCACGTAAAAACGACTGGATAGATTTTGATGAAACATTGTACTTGTTAGGATGATAGATAGTTATTCGGGTCACCATATAGGATACTTTTACTTCGAGAAAATATATTATTTCTGAGAAATAAGTATATGCCGACCGCTAAAACGTATTTATTCGCTATTCTTTATTTACTTTGCTTTACATTACTAATTAGTTTTATATGATTAAGTATTCGAAGTACTCGAAATTTTGAATGTCTATTAACACTTATTATAAAATATTTGTGATTAACTAAAACAGTGGTACTTAAATGATGATAAATAAAAAAATAAAAAAATCATTCTGCACTCTCCACAAAGTTCAAAACGATGTAATAAATCATTACCATTCTTTATTGCTAAGATATTCTTATAAGAAATACAAATTACAAACTTAGCACGTATATTAAATCGCGCCCAATAAGGCCTTCATTATCTACCCTCCGGCTTCAGAACAGAGAAATACTGTTTAAGATTGTCGTAAAAAATTCTTAACACCTAGCCTTGCTAGTTAAAATTATGACTTTTTACACTGAGCCTATAACAATTTTCGAAAATTACGATGACCGCAGTTAATAAATTAAAATGTTTATGCTTGAGAATTTTAATGAAAATTAAATCTTTCAGTTCCTTCTCGTAGCCTGCTGAGATAACCTTCTAGTGCTAAGAATATAATATTATTATGATGACATCTTCTATAGACTCTTCACGAATACAATTATTATTATTAGTCAAAATTTTAAAGATATAAAGTTACTGCTTATAGAAAGGTATTCGTTTTACGGTTATGTAGTAATAGGTCTTAGAGATTCGGTCATGTGACCTTGCAGAAGCAAGTGTCACAAATTTTAATTATAAATGATGATTGATGATGATTTAACGATTAAGATGATTTTTTGTGTCTTTTCTTTTCAAGTAGATTCGAGAATGGTTTAGATTCACAATTCGGCCCATTATTATTTTTTTTTGAAATTACTTTTTTTATAAAAAAACACAAAAAGGTCCAGGTAATTCCAACTTATTCAAAAAAGTTTGATCGGATTTAAGACGTGTGTACAGGACGCTCAGTTACATACTCGTATAAGAAAGCTAAAAATTATAAATCTACGTTAAATATGTCCTCTTTATTAACCAGAAGCTTATACTTTTTTTTGTGATAAGTATTTAAAATTTAGAAATACAATAAGCCATTGAAAAAGTGAGAATTAATAAAAACTCAAAGTATTTGTTTGTTAGTTCGCAATAATCTTGAGAAAGTCTATTTCAAATGCGCTTTCACGATCGCGTTGAGCATTTTTAACCGACTTCAAAAAAAAGAGAAGGTTCTCAATTCGTCGGGGACTTTTTTTTTTTTTTTTTTTTTTTTCTATGTATGTTCCCCGATTACTCGACGATGGCTGGACCGATTTGGAAAATTCTTTTTTTGTTTGAAAGGGTATAGTTTCTAGTTGGTCCCATAGTCACCAAGTCACGATCTGATGATGGGATCCCAGGGAAATCGAAGACAACTCTCAAATTTTATAGGCACTTATTACGTTTTTCACATATATTCTAAAGCTGTTCAAGTATTTGCGTCTGATAATCATCATCTCCTGTGGTTGAGCTAATGATGGAAGGTACAACTCCTCAACGGTTAGGAGTTAAAAGAAAATTCTTTCAATATTATACGTAATTATAGACCGATAGTTAAATTCTTTCAGGCTCTTATTAACCGACTCTAAAAAAAGGAGGAGGTTCTCAATTCCTTGGGGACTTTTTTTTATGTATGTTCCCCATTACTCGAAGATGGCTGGACCGATTTGGAAAATTCTTTTTTGTACATAAACAAAATAAGTATCCACTTTCCGTTAAAAATTTGAAAATAAATTATTTTTAACAAAAAACAAAAACCGACTTCAAAACTAAACAAATCTAAACTAAAAAGTAGAAAATAATACTTTTAAGAACTTCGTTAATTTAGAAGTCGGTGCCAGCCAAAGCAAAATAACCTTAAATAGACACATATTCGATTAATCTATATCTATAATATTTGTAAACATAATCAAAATACCGTTCGAAAGTTCCTTGCAAAGGCATGATAAGTCTATCCGTCTTGGCTGGCACCGACTTCAAAATTAACGAAGTTCTTAAAAGTATTATTTTCTACTTTTTAGTTTAGATTTGTTTAGTTTTGAAGTCGGTTTTTGTTTTTTGTTAATATATGTCACTGTTTTATGTCTAAAGGATCGTTTAAGTTTAATATAAAAGCTTTCTAAGCAAATTTGCAATATATATCTACATATCTAGGAAAAGCTAAGAGTATAAAATACAATGATGAATTAAATGTCGATAGTAATAAAAATCTCTACTAAAATTTTATAAAAGGACATTATATTAGACTCTCCTTGAGATAGTAGTTATGCCGAAGGAGAGCTTATTTATAATATAAATAATTCTATTTATAAAAAAATATTAGACTATCGGTTTAAAAAAAACATATAGAAACATTTTGAACATCCCTTCCTCTTTGAAATCGGTAAAAAAATAAAAAATGAACTGTTAAAGGGTACTACTTGTCACAGTAATGCAAACGAATTGCTAACATACATTTACAGAGTGCGATACCACATAGCGGTATTTCAAGTGCACGGTCAAGATATGTACCACTTTGAACAGTCAGTCTCTGACCGTCTGCTGCCAACACAGCCTGAACCAGTGGACATTATAAATATTAAAAATATTTATCATATACATATGTACACATAAGAATAAAAGGTAAGTTTCTTGTAAATAATTTAATTATATTTAGTAAATAGTATATTATATACTACAATAGTTGTAATTATGTTTTCGTTTTTTTAACATTAATTATTAACAACAAAATTCAAAAACAACACATTTGGCTCAGTTTGTAGTATCCCTACTTGCTATGCAAGCGGTCGCGGGTTCGAGTCCCGTTGAGGGTATTCATTTGAGTAATGAACACGAAAGATTGTGCTCGAGTCATGGATGTTTATATTTATAATGTGCATGTATTTAAAGTCGTAAATAAATTCTATTTATTATGTAGTGTATACTATTTGCTATTCATACAATAGGGCTCGTAGCCTAATATTAACTAGACGATGCTGTGTGGACGGTTTTTATTGACATTAAAATAATACATTAATAAATTGATGATTAATCAATTAATAGGTATATAATATAAATACACGCCAATTTAAAGTTAAATTTCTTGTATCTCTTGTAATAAAGCCTTATTTTCTTTTTTTATTTTGTAGAAAAGTTGTATTTTATTTAAGTGCCGCAAATAAGAACTAGTAAGATAACTATTAACAAACGTATGCAGGTTTTTAATGTTAATTCCATTTTGTGTGTATTTCTTTGTTTACAGGAATTATGCAGTGTTTAATTTATACAGCCTTGCTTTTAAGTGTGCTTATTTACACAAAAGCACTAGTTATCTATGATGAAGAAAATTTCGCTTATGTTGAAGATGAAGTTAACAATGTATTCGGTAGCAAAGAAAATGCAAATGCTCAAAGTTTAAGAAATGGACGTATACTTTGGCCTTATCCTTTAAACAACAAAAGCTATCCCATCAATGATAATGAGAAGCCTGAATCAGTTGAAAACAGGCAACATCTATCCAAGCTTAAAGCACAAAATAGAAAAGCCAGGTTTGGATATTGGTCCTACCCTCAAAGCCCCATAGTAGATATGATGATGCAAACATTCGCTATAAATTACTCCCCGACAAATGGAAACGATCCATTCGATTTTTTGAGAGATTCGTATCCATTGCCTAAAGGTAAGTCTCAAAATTGAAATTCACATGCCACGACCAAACATTGTTATCGAGAAAACAATGTTAATTTTTGAAACAATAAAACTTTTCAACATTCATGGCCGCAACATAGATCTAATGTATTAATAGTACATTGTGTTAGCTTAAAATTTAATTAATTTTATTTGCGTATGGATTTCATAATTACAAGATTAAGATAGTACCGAGATGTGGGATATACGAATAATAAATGTGCGAGTCGACCCAAACAATTGAGGCTTTGCAACTTAAAATTATGTTTTTATTTTCAATAAATTAAATTTACATAGCTCTAAATTAAAATTAACTTAAATACACTTAATTTTATTGTTTACATAATATAACTTATTAAGAGTGTAACACTTTAATTAGATATTTTTTACGTATGTATAAGACATGTACAATATAAATAGTATTGTTTTTATAAGTAGAAATCACAAAGTGTTATATTGATACACTTTTCTTCTGCTGGCCAAAACTGAGCCACAAGTCGCGTACGCAAAGTTCACGATGCACGCTCATGATGCTCATTATCTTAAAGTACGAACAAACGTAGAACGCAGTGCCGCTGTCCTTAGGTATATTTAGATTTATATTTAGAAAATAATATTAGATGCGTCAAATACAATATCGCTTTAAATTAAACAGTTTTAATTTTGAGATATTCTCGCAGACTTATTTTAATTGATAGTTGGGAACAAACAATTAAAATAATACTTTCTTAGATTTACGCGAATATTCGACATTATAAATGAAACTACCTTTTCGGATTTTGTCGCGGATTTATTTTCTCTCCCGTGACCATGATTGCTGTAAAGCATTCGAAACGTCGGGAACTAAAAATCAAAATAAATCCGCGACAAAATCCGAAAAGGTAGTTTCATTTATAAAACAATTAAAATAAATTAGCGAAAAGACCCGAAAAGGTAGTTTGATTTAAAATATTTTTCACTTATAAGATACTTTCTCCAAGGCTCCAGACTAGGAGGCAACATTATTCTCGTAACAAATATATTCTGTTCATTTCCTTCAAAGTTCTTGTATACGATACCTACGTTTATAAGTGAAGAGTTGAAAGCTCACCAAGCTTAGTCTAAGTCGCCTTTTAACTATTATGTCTAAATATAACAAATAAACAAAAAACAAACAAACAAAAAACAAACATCTTCACAAATTACTTATTACATAATATAATACAAAAATTAATTATAATATAAGATTACTATATGTATTTTAATTATAAGCGGCATACACTCTGAAAACTAGAGCTATGATTAATATTTAAATATTTTATGTAGGTTTCAGCGAGCCTTCAGATGAATACGATTACGTCATAATTGGTGCCGGCTCTTCGGGCTCAGTGCTTGCATCTCGACTCACTGAAGAAAAGCCTCGAGCCACTGTTTTAGTAATAGAAGCTGGAAAACCTGAAATGCTGTTATCAGACATACCAGCATTGGCACAGTATCTACAACAAACAGATTATGTCTGGCCTTATAGTATGGAACACCAACCTGGAGTTTGTATGGGTAAGCTCGCTGTATATTTCTGTTTATGAAATCTAAAGCACTTACATGCTTTAGTTTTCATAATTAATGCTTATGCATTAAAATAGTCCTTAGTAAATATTCAGTTTTCTGTTAAATATCAGCTGTTTTAACTGGCACTAATGGGAAGTTTCAATATTAAACGCTACGAGTATAAATATAATAAGTATAAAACACTTACAATTCTAAAATAGGTAAATGGATATGGATATAACGATACTACATAGGATATTATAATCCATTGTTTGATGTGTAAAGTAAATCCAAGTATACATATAAAATTCTCTTTTACACGCTCTAATTCGAAATTGTTGTGGAATGTGGATTAAATACTAAGCCCATATATATATGCGAACATTATAGCAAGATTTACTTAGCAAATTTTAATGGGGATGTTCGATCTAACTGATTACGATTAAGGGCGGAACATTATCTTGGTATAGTTAAAAATAAAAAAAAACTTCTTAAAACTTTGACTCTACTAAAAAGCCTATCATAAAAATTATAGTGATAATAAATAAAAATGAATTGTACAAACAGATAACATCTGGTTCGAGTTAATACAAATAAAACTTCAACAGATTTGATATACATTACATACATACGTCTACGCAATATGAGCTATCAATCACATCTGATAGGCATTTATTTATCTATACATACTATAAAACAAAGTCCTCAGCCGCGTCTGTCTATCTGTCTGTCTGTTCGCGTATATCTCAAAAACTACTCCACCGATTTTCATACTATTTTGACCAATGGAAAGAGTGGTTTTCGAGGAAGGTTTTAGTATACAATTTGTCAAGTATTTTAATTTATTTTGTATATATTGGCTAAAATGTCGCAAAAGAATACGGACGCGAGAATAAAATGCAAGCGCTGCTTCAAGCGCCGCGCCGCTTCGCTTGATGCAATCGCCGACCCTACCCCGCACCGTCATGCCTCCTGTTTAGCTAATACGCGAAGAATTTTTTGAAAATTTTGGAGAATTTTCAACGTTCTACCACCAATTCCTATTTTTTAATAATGACTAGAACGCGGGCGAATACATTTTATATAATACATTTTAGATAATATATACTTTATACTTAAATAACAATAAATGTACCTAGTAATAAAATAATGCATAGAACAGTGTTTAAATAGTAATACAGTAAAAAGTATTATTATCTAAAATAAATGATAATGAGAAAGGCTTAGGAAGGTAGTCCATTTATTGTCTTTTAACTGCAGTATAATAAGCTGTAGCGCTTTTCTTATTGTAAAACACAAAGACTGTGGACAATGAGGGTTTTCTTTCCACCGCCTGAATACAAAAGTATATAATAATCAATAGGTTTTGTGTTTTTATGCACCTAAAGAAAAATATACGACTTTTTTCTTCTTGTTTCACAAATTTAATATAGTGTTTCTAGTAATTGTAGGTACTTTTACATAGAACTCATGAATACTTATGCAACGTATGAATTATAACAGCAGTTTCAATTTTACTATTTAAAATAACTTTTAAAGTAGAAAGCCAAACAGGTATATAATTTTGTTCGCGAAAAGCGCAGCATCTCTGCCTTCACAGCTTTAATTTTCGACGAGATAACGAGATAACTTTTACGCTAACATTACATTTTTACTCAATATCATTTATTTACTAAAGTACGTAATAGTTGAGTTGCATTTCCACACATATTCTTACTCTCTACTACGTTGGTATCGTAAATAACATACGGCTGCAGTTCATGAGACTATGGGCCATGGGTTCGAGTCCCAGATAAGTCTTCTGAAGTTCTTACAAAATAAAGTTGTGTTTTTGTAATAATGTATTTGAAAACAAGGCGCGCAAATCATGCTAATGACTAAATAATGAAACGATTTTACTAGTCACAATATAAATTGACCTACGTATAAACAGTTATGTGCACTGACTCCAAGTACGAGTACAATTTATCACGTAATGTATAGTTTAAGCACCGTTAAGTGTCCTTCTTTACCATCAATACGAGAACTATGCTAATATTATTTACAAAATACAAGATTTCTGTATTAAGAATCACATGACCTTACCTTTATTCCTCTAAAACGTAATTAATTTTAATAATACAATCCTTGAGTTAATTCAGATTTGAAGTTGATTCTATGAAACTTATTCTGTTAACTTTTAAACCATAATAGTTACACAAATTATATTTAATCTTTTAAAAAATATAGTAAACTAGCGGTGCCCGCGGCTTCGCTCGCGCTAAGAGTGAATAAAATAAACATTTTTGCTTATATACTGTTACTTATAATGTACCAAGGACTGATTCCCCATTTAAAGTTCTGGCCCTCTTAATTTGTATAGCAGAGCATTATTTCAGTGTCACGCAAAATATTTCAATAGAATTAAATTTCCCATACAAACTTAGCCACCCCCTTTAACCCCCAATGGGGGTGAATTTCGGAAAACCCTGAAATACGTGTTTCATCATTTGTACTAAAAAGCATTAATTCAAAGTTTCATGCAAAAATGTGCAATAAAAATATTTTTCTCATACAAAATTTGCCACCCCTTTTAACCCTTTTAGGGGTTGAATTTCCAAAAAATAATATGCCTATTTCCTTCTCATGAATGCAAACTATCTACATACCAAATTTCAGCAAAATCGGTTGGGTGGTTTAGGCGTGAAAAGGTAACAGACAGACAGACAGACAGACAGAGTTACTTTCGCATTTATAATATTAGTATGGATAAATGCTCTTGAATCCATTCTACTATCCATTCAAAGAAATGCACGTCCTAAGTGACCCGACACGGGGATCATACATTTATTTTAAATGAAACTACCTTTTCGGATTTTGTCGGGAGTGACTCGGAGTCTCTCCCGTGACCATGATCCTTGAGTTAATTCAGATTTGAAGTTGATTCTATGAAACTTATTCTGTTAACTTTTTAACCATAATAGTTACACAAATTATATTTAATCTTTTAAAAAATATAGTAAATAAATGCTCTTGAATCCATTCTACTATCCATTCAAAGAAATGCACGTCCTAAGTGACCCGACATGGGGATCATACATTTATTTTAAATGAAACTACCTTTTCGGATTTTGTCGGGAGTGACTCGGAGTCTCTCCCGTGACCATGATGGCTGTAAAGCATTCGAAACGTTGGGAACTAAAAATCAAAATAAATCCGCGACAAAATCCGAAAAGGTAGTTTCATTAATAATGTCGAATATTCGCGTAAATCTAAGAAAGTATTATTTAATGAGAACTTAAAGCTTTTATATTTATAATATCATTTATTATGTCTTTATATATTATTTACAAAGTCAATTACTTTTTTATTTTACAACATAATTCATTATAATTTTACAAGACATTCATCATTCTTTTCTATTTATATATTTTTTCATCTAAGTACATGTTATGTACATAATTTTACATACTTACGATGTACATAAATATTTTATTTTGTTTTTTGTAATATAGGCGTAATTGAACATTTTATATTTATACTATGTACTCGTACAACAGATTTTATATTTAAATATATTTTACATGTGATTGTTCCCGAGTGGAATGTTAAAAATAGCTCAGTAAATCACGTTGTTTACCAAATGATCAACGGATTTAAATGCATTGATGGACGCATAAAAAAATGTAATTTGCTTTTAATATTAAACATAAAGCAAGTCATATTTATTGATAGAGCAATGACCACCTACATTTTTAATTTACTTCTAATCTACTTGATTTGTATGATTAAAATATATAATGTACATATACCTATAGGTAATACATGATTATACAGTATAATATGTCGTCAGCCCTTTTTAACGTCCCACTGCTGGGCACGGGCCTCCTTCAGTACGAGGCCATAGTCCTCCGCGCTGGCTTAGTGCGTGTTAGCGGACTTCACATGTCTTACGAAAACTTGCTAGGTTTTCCCAGACATGCAGGTTTCGATTTCATTCAGGTTCAAGACAACTGGTAATCAGGATACAAATGATTCGCACATGAAAATATCAGAGGTGCGAGACCCGGATTTGAACCCACAGCACTCGGTTATACAAGCGAGCGCGTCACCGCTGGGTTACCACTGCCTGCTATATAGTATACAGTATATAGACTATATTAAAAGGTCTCCTTAGATTTCATAGAAGATGTTAATAATACAAACATAATTTATGCAATAATTAGGTTTGTGTATATCTTGGAAATTGAATGACGTTAAATCAAAACAAAGTTATCTAAATTAGTTGACTATCTTGCTTAAAAATATTTAAATTCAATGTTAATAAGTTGTTGGCGCATATTGCAAAGTAATTATTGTCATGAAGAGAACGGAATATTTGCATTCATAACTCATAAGCATTTGTAATGCACTTAGCAAATACTCTAAGGTTTGCTCTATGAGCAAAACCATAATGTTAAAGTACTTATTTGAAAAGATTCTGCATATAATATTAATATATAAAATGAACTTATATCATACTAGCGACTCACCTTCGCTTCGCTCGAGTTAGTCCCTTGGTGATCCGTGCCCAATTTAAAGTTTTTAGCACAAAAATCCATCCCGTAATTAATATAAATATTTTTTTAAATAAAAGTTGCCTAAATTACTCGTTATAATTATTATTAAATATTTGCGTGTGAAAGTCCCATCAAAATCGGTCCAGCCGTTTCAGAGAATAGCTGTAACAAACAGACACACGATAATTTTAAAAATTGATTTTTTTTTATATTAGTACCGTGTATACTATATATTCATATGTATTTAGTGAAAAGCTATTAATTTGAAATTGAAAACAGACACTTCAATTTTATTTATATCTCTATTGTATACATTATACCATCATATTCTCTTGATGTACATTTATTAAGCATTTAAAGCCAGCTATTATAAAACTGACTGACAGTGAGTGATGAAAATGCAAAATTCTTTGTAATTTTGTTAAATTCCAATGCTGTCCAAGTAATGATAAAATATATCTGATAAAGTAATTTTAACGTAAATGTTCTATTATAGGTAGCGAGGAGCAACGCTGTTACGTACCGAGAGGAAAAGCTGTAGGAGGTTCCAGTGTTACGAACAACATGATTTACTCAAGGGGTCGTCCACAAGACTGGGACAGGATTGCTGCTGATGGAAATTATGGATGGTACAAAATCATAAATTATTATTTTATTTAACCGATCGAAAATATAAATTAACTCAAGTAGCTCAATAATATGATATATACGGATATGATGATAAATTGACTCAATACTTATAATGTAAAAAACATATATGTTTTTTTTAATTAAGAAATGTAAATATTAAGTAAAATAGGTCACTGAATATTAATTTAAGTGAAAATATTCAGTGGCTGGCATAAATCTTTAAGCAAGTTCAGACTGCAACGTAAAATATGTAGGAATTTTCGTATTTTATATTCTTGTATTAATAAAATATTTCGTAAATATAAAACATTCATATGAGCTAAATGGAAGCTCCATTAATATAAGTACTTAAACACATTTTGTGATTTCTAATATTTTCTAAAAAGAAATAGTTTTCTCAGATATAAATTATAGGTTTTATAAAAAGATTTTTAGTTTCGAAATTAAGTATTGTCGAAGGAGTCGTACTTACTGTAGACTGTAGTCCGCACTCAATAGATCTACGAGTATGTTATTCAATCATCTCGCAACACTGTCTCTGATATCATAAAAAGGCTTGCCGTAAATTTCTATCAAACATTCCTACATTGTAACATATCACACTTAGCTTTTATAGTATATATTTATTTTAAGTTAATACGCTTTACCAAGTCAATATACTGATTAGAACAACTTAAAAATAGATAACTGACACATTTATTAAGAAGTCATTTGATGGTTCCTATTGTTAATAATTTAAGCATTTTTTGTATTTAATATGATTTTAATATGTTTATCATTATATTTCAGGTCCTATAACGACTTATTACCATATTACCTTAAATCTGAAAGAGCAGAATTAAAAAAATACAAAAATTCACCTTACCATGGTCGTGACGGAGAACTCACTATTGAAAATGTTCCATTTAAGTAAGAAAATATTTCGATAAATAAAGAACATAACTGATATAGCTTTTATTTAACACACACATTAACATGTCATTTATTTTCAGGACTGGTTTAGTAGAAGCCTTCCTTGCAGCTGGCAGATCTTTTGGAAATCCTACAATAGACTATAACGATCCTGATCAATTAGGTTTTGGATATGTGCAGACTATTTCAAATAAAGGACATAGGTTGAGTGCTGCAAAAGCCTACCTTCATCCACACAAGCGGCGCAGGAATTTACATATTCTTACAGAAGCCGGAGCCACTAAGATCTTAATAGAACCTCAAACTAAGAGAGCATATGCAGTAGAATATATCAAAAATCATATTAAGCGAACAGTACGTTGTAGAAGGGAAATAATTCTGTCTGCTGGACCTGTAGCTTCACCTCAATTGCTTATGCTTTCTGGTATAGGTCCAAAGGAACATTTGCAAACACTAGGAATACCCGTCCTCATAGATTCAAAAGTTGGAAGAAGCCTTTATGATCACATTAGTTTCCCTGGAGTTGTTTTCAAATTGAACACTACAAATGCTAGTCTTCTAGAACCTAAAGTCGCAACCCTACCAAATTTCATGCAATGGGTACAATTTGGTGATGGACTATTAACAACGCCTGGTGGAATTGAAGCTATTGGCTATATTAGAACAGTTGTGTCTGACGACTCCAATTTACCAGACATTGAATTATCAAGTATGGGAGGATCTCTTACATTAGATGCAGGAGGAGCGATTAGGAAAAGCTGGAAAATATCTGACAAAACATACCATAACGCCTTTGGTTATTTAAGTAATGCGGATACATGGCAAGCAATACCAACACTTTTGCATCCAAAATCTAAGGGTTATTTAGAACTTCGTGACATAAGTCCTTTCTCCCATCCGAAACTTTTCGGTAATTACTTAACAGATCCTGGAGATTTAGTAACATTAAAGGAAGCCGTCAATTATGTTATTAAATTAGGCGAATCTGAAGCATTTAGGAGATATGGAGCATCCTTATATTTGCCACCCTTTCCCACATGTTCATCATATCCCTCTGGCTCTGAAGCATATTGGGAGTGTGCTATAAGGACATTAATTGTTTCCCAACGGGAACTCACATCTACATGTAAAATGGGTCCTCAAACTGATCCTGATGCTGTGGTCGACCCAGAACTAAGAGTATACGGCGTAGTAGGTTTAAGGGTAGTTGACGCTAGCGTTATACCTCGCCCACTGAGTGGGAAGACAAACGTCGCAGAGATCTTAATAGGTGAAAAGGCTGCAGATTTAATAAAAGCGACTTGGTCAAATGCAGTATAATATATTTTGTAGAAATAAACGTTCCTGTATAAAATTATGAAACTACGTAATTTATTTAACCCTAGTTGAATATAAAATTAAAAAACACAAAAGTACCTTAGTTTAATTCAAAATATCACCAAATGAAGAAAAAGAAAATTATAGAAGACGCAAAAATAAAGTTACATTAGACCATAATGCAAGTAAAGTTTTCTTATTCTTGACGTTGTGCTCGAAATAAGTTTTTAGCAAGTTTAATATAATTTAAAGTTTGAACCAGAATACATACCTACACAATCAAAAACTTAGATCATATTTTATTGAATTGTGAAAACGTGTTGCATGTTTGAGCTCATATAATAGATAAACAGTCTACATGTAGAAATGCTTAAATTAATGATATGTATAAATAATACAACTTTTATAATATAAATATAAAATAATATAAAATATACTTTAAAAAGAACTTTTTCAACCTCATTTTAATCGATGATAGATATTCAACAAAAAAGAGCGTATTTCAAGCTGTATTTTGAACTCAGAGTTGAAAAGTATATAATTAAATGAAAAGTCTGTCGCCAAATACCCTGGGCGCCGGGTACCCAGTTCGTTGGTATTGGACGAATATCTCGAATATAACGACGTATCGCAATTATAATGTAACTGATGGACGTAAGTACACATGATTTGCTGGTAATAAAAAAGAAACTGATTTATGAGGGTCTGGTACCCTCGCAAGTGGCCTCCAACCTCCCCTATAGCCACCCCAAGCCTCGCTAAACTGGTTTACGAGCGACTGAACTCACCATACTGAATTCAACACTCTAGGATCTAATTTATGAGCAACAACGGCTCCCACGCAACTCCACTGAGTTGCTGCTGATAATTTATGAGCAACGGCTCCCACGCAACTCCACTAGTTGCACTGCTGATAATTTATGAGCAACGGCTCCCACGCAACTCCACTAGTTGCACTGCTGATAATTTATGAGCAACGGCTCCCACGCAACTCCACTAGTTGCACTGCTGATAATTTATGAGCAACAACGGCTCCCACGCAACTCCACTAGTTGCACTGCTGATAATTTATGAGCAACGGCTCCCACGCAACTCCACTAGTTGCACTGCTGATAATTTATGAGCAACGGCTCCCACGCAACTCCACTAGTTGCACTGCTGATAATTTATGAGCAACAACGGCTCCCACGCAACTCCACTAGTTGCACTGCTGATAATTTATGAGCAACGGCTCCCACGCAACTCCACTAGTTGCACTGAAACTCTAAATATAATTTATGAGCAACCACGGCTCCCACGCAACACCACTGCATTATCACACGCTGGTAAAATAAATTCACTTACTTGGCAAACACGGTGTTGCGCCTGATCTGCCTCGCACCCACAGAATACTTTCACTTGGGAGCTCGCACCTCATCAGGTCAGCGTCCCGTACACGACCGCGTTTCGAACACGTCTGTTTCAAATCTCAATCTATTCTATTTAGCTGTCATCGTTCTACCCTCACGTTTATGACAAATAATATTAAAATATTTAAACACTTATTTCGCGACTACCCTACGGTATTCGTGACACTCCCCGCCGAAAACAATTTAACTGATTTCTATAAGACTTTCATGTGACACTGATTATAGATCGCAATCCGTTAGAACAACCATCTGATTTAAAACAACAAGTTATAATCTATCAAACAACATTTGATTAGTTGAGAATTAGTAACTCTATCCCTAATCTTTGGAGCTGACGCTCTGCTAGGTCGTTTGGAATTAATAGTCGCTGAATCTTTATTTCACTGGTTACTATTTTACTTATTTCCGATTTTCTATTCAGGGACCGATACTACATTAAATATTCACTTTACTCTCAACGCACTAATTATGTAACTTTAATATATCCATCTGAACACTCAGTCAGTTCATTAATCTTGCCCCCTTTGGTCTACTGCTTAGAACGCTTTGAATCTGACCTATTTCATCGGTCCGCGGTATACTGTTACATTTAAACAAACTACTAAATTCTCAATCTGACCAAGTTTCTCACTATCAACTATGTTATATTTAATATTTTAAGCTGACTCTGGAAACGATCCGATATATCGGTCGTAGTTTTCACGACGATTCGTAAGTAATCTGATTGCCTTAAAACATAGCTCTAACTCTAGCTCTGCTCCTACTAATGTATAAGAGTCTTGTATTAATAATCGCTTCAATCTCTTTTATAACTAACTGTACTTAACTGATTATAGATAAGCAAATGCTTATCCATCGTTCTTTTAAGGCAATGCTTTACCAAAAATATTAAGTGTTCATAAAAGCCTCCAAACCATGGAGCTAACTCAGGTATAAGCGTATGTATTTTATACGTATTCTATTTAATTTACAATAATACTTCCAACGTAAGTTTGAAATGCATGGTGCTATCGAAAATAATAAGTTGGGGTAAGGTTCAGATTGCAACAAATCTTCCAATTTACTAACAGACACTTTTCTTATGATAAAAACTTCAAAACATGGTATTGCTTTGATAGTCGAACAAGTATTTATATTAAATAAACAATCCATTTCAATTTTCCTTACTCTCCTTAATTACATAAAGCGGCTAAAAATAATTCATTCTAGTAAATGCCACATCAGTATGATTAAATTTAAATCTCAATATCCTATTAACATTCTTATATAGGCCAAGTGATCTTAAAATCAGTTATAATACCAAAGTAAGAAGTCAAACTTCTATAGGAAAATATGTAGCTTCTATTTCCAAAATTATTTCTAAATCCATGTCACCATTATTAATTACGTCTTTAGGTATCTGTTTCTGTTGTACTTGACACATCATAAATATTTATGTTAATTTCATTGCTAACAGGATTGTGTTTATTAATAATATTCTTATTCGTGAGACCCTCCCCAATAGAAGCGAATGTCTCAACTTGATATGCACAATTATCAGGCATAGAAAACTAATTATTAGAATAATTATTAAATAAAAAGTCAGAATCTTTGAGCTTCATAATGATCTATTCGCTCATATCTTGTACCAAATTTAACTCTGCTTAATTTCATTAAAGATTCGCAAAAGGTAGCAGGAGCCTACTAGAATTATACCAAACAAAAATTACTTGACTATCAGTCCACAAAACCTGATCGTTAATACTTTGCCTTTAATATTTATTTACAAACTTTAATAGCATATATTTTCTGTTAATTGTTAACTTGCTCTTTAAAAGACACTAATTTAGACCTGTCAATAATAAAAGTGACTATAATTCAATCAATAATAATATTACTAGTAATCTAACAACTATGTAAATATATCCAGGCAGCGTATGCTTCCATAGAAGCACTAGTAAAACAATGTAATTCATGTCTCATTTGTTCATTTCCTTTCTTATCACCTTTTAAGTAACCTGTCAATGCTAATATTCTTAAGATAACCAAACTTTGCAATACAAATAATATGTCTCACTTTAATGAGTAAATTAATATTAATTGAAGTATTCCTTCAAAATTTTTGCTTCAGTAACTTCTGGAAAAAGAACCTTCTTTTATTCGGAACAATAAGGGAATAGTACAACAGCAAAGATCATAAACTGAAACTATTACTTTTATGATACCAGGCCACGTTTTATACAAATTGAATCTAAATCTGTTTGACCAATATCATATTAAAATACCATTTATAATGTCACGTATTTCATGTAAAACATAAAACTAACCATCTCATTATCTGTTCAAAATTTATCAAGTAATCATGAAAGAAATTTCTTTCAATTGGAAATAAACTCGCTCGAATTCGTTAAAAGCTAATTTTGAATTGTTGTATAAGTGTTTTGACTCTAAAACTGTTGTAGCACCAGTAATATATTTCTACATAAGTATCATCAACTATCTGATTTAACTATTACGTTTCATTTTATAATAGCATAGAGGGAAAATGAACTAGATATAACTGCAAAAGGTTCTCGACTAGATCTTAGATTATATTTCTTTATCAACTGAATCATTAAATTTTTAGCCAAAAAAGGTGATATACCGCGCTTTCCTTTAAGGCCTATCTGTTTCATTAAAGGCCTAACTATAAAAATACTTTTCCAACGATTGCTATAAGGCCAACCGCATGTTTCATAAATTTCATCAATAATGCCTTAAGATTTTATCACATTAAGGACTTTTATACAAATATTTGTTTAAACTGTTATTTCCAATTGTAATTCTGGATACATTATATACCAGACTATACTTGTCTCTATTAAAAATAACGTGATGTGGTTAATAGCGAAAAGTTTGACTTAGTAAATAGAAACCGTTTTGGCTATCACAATATTCTGTAACTGTTCTTTAATCTCTATGATATGATTTAATAGTAAATTATCCAAAAGTTTTACTAAATTACTTAGACCAACCAATTACCTTTGTACTGATTAGTATTACTAAACTGTTCAATCCGTTACTCATCACGAGGATAATTTGGAGAATCACAAAAATAACCTTATCACTTCATCTGTTCTTGAATGAAAGATCTGGTTCATGTATAAAGTCTAGTTCATATATAATTTACCATCACAAAATCCTGCTTATCGAAAATAGGATAAAACTGATAATGGATCAACTGAATATATTTCATTTACTCTACGTGCCCATATTCAACCAAAATCTGAATTGACCAAAAAAGATTACCAGAGAAACATAAAGTTTTATATTTGATACAAAATGTATGATAATAATCATTGCCCTCTTCTTTACAAGAACAGTCAACTGCTAAAATAAGTTTCTACTTCTACTATACTGGAATATTTTCGCTGAATTATTTAATACTTACTCGTGCTTGTACGTAATTCATAATATGCGGTTACAGTCTTACATACTGACATTTAATTTAAATTCTATATTCTCATAATGTACAAATTGACGATTCAAAAGTGCTTGTAAAAGTCCATTCGAATAAAGTATATATATTTTTATTTATTTTGATTCGCATATATACTCGTAGATCGCTTAACACTATTAGTCCGCGTCTATCTCGTAATCAAAATTAACAACATGACCCTTTATAGGTATATATGGAGATTTTTTACCGCATGTAAAAATAATACATTTACCTTTCTACTGCCTACTAGCAAGTTTAAATAAGTTGAATTTAATAACTTTACAAACGAACGTTGACTACCAGAGTCAAGTAATGATCTTCAACGTTTCTCTTTAGCCTGGTCACACAAACCTCTTATTTTAACAAGTCTGAAGTATCAGTATGCGTCGAAGAAATGAAGTATCAGTAGGGGCTGATCTACTGCGGTATAAAACACGATTAGTCCGACCGACTACATTGCAATGCATTTTCGATTAGAAAAACAGCTCAGATTTATGTCCTTCAGGCTTCACCAAAGCAATTGTAACAACAGTTACCTAAATATGATCATTCCGCATAGTTTTAAAATTAGTACACCATTAACATTATTTCGATTACATAATATACACTCTTACTTCCTTTTAAGTGGCTCATCGGTTTGATTTACTGAATCACGGTTCATGTGAATGATTTAAATTCATGTTAAAGTCCATGTTCTACTTTGGTTCTTTCTGTATTCATAGTCAAAACCGATGTAATGAACCGAATATAAATTGTTCTGCATTTAAACTTTATTTTTATTGTTACTACCTTCTATGTAAGAAGCTTCTCTCATAATATTTGTAAATATTATAATATACACTAAATTACTTTCTTATGTTATCAACAGATTCATTTTCATAAGTCATTTTAAACGAAACTCAAATAAAAGTTTTATTTAAACTATAACCATCATAGGTGGTTAATATAATTAATATCTTCGCTCAAGGAACTGATATTTCTCAGATGCCTTTGATTTAATACTCGACTACACGCTTTAACTGCTTTACTCGATTATTTAATACCACATAATATGGTGCCACATAATGCCATTCAATAAAAACGCTTGGTTTTCTACAGCGTTCATCAAATATCTGGTAAGACAGGCTATCTAATAGTACTTATTAATTGCATGTAATCCTTAAATTGCCTGAGGCGATTCTAAATAACAATTATTTATCAACATCACTAATATTCCTAGTATCACCGTTAGATGAAAATTGATTCAATAATTTATACTACTGTACACAATGTACTTAAAATTACCATCGAATTTCGCTAGTTTCATTTATGGTAACTTACTATATTTCGATTATCAACCGACTGCGGGACACTGGTTCTTTACTTATTGTTTAAACAAACATTCATTTCTGCTATCAAAACTTGAGTCTGAATTTGTGTCTCTGTATAATGTCTATTCACTAATCTCTTCCGAGATGCGTTTAATAACTGATTTATAGTAATTATAAATTCCTATAACAATCTATCAACTCATTCCTTTCATTTAGATTCAATAAACTTTTATTCATTAAAATTAAAATGACAGTCCATTCCTCTTGTACACGCAAACTGAGCTGAATTCATATATATGTAAGAGAAAAAAAAAAATTAAATAAGTTCAAGTCGGGTTATGATGACACCTTTCCACTATACAGTACTTCAAATTTTAAATTCAGTATACTACATTAGAACTGCAATAACCAAACCAAATTACTGTAACAATGTACTGTATCATACTGTACTCTGTAACAATAATTAATTGTAATTCTATATTCAAACTGTATTATAATACCAAACAACACTAAATATTTTTTTTTAAACTAATTGACTTTGTTCACTAATTTATCCAAGAATTATAAAAATAATTCTTATATTTCATAATATAACTTTTTATACATTTCCATATTTTTTTTTAAAATTACTTCTTTAAATTACTACAGTTGCAAACTCTGAGAAATACTGATCCTTCATTTACTGCAAGCACGATTTAATTTATTTGTATCCATATGTAAAATTCATGAATATTAAAATATGAAATAAAAATGTTAGTCAAATAAGTACCAACTGCTATTAATCATAATACATAATATGAACTAAATATTATTTCATATACTGATCACTTTCTTAACATAAAGACGAGATGATAATATAATATTACTAAAAATTATATTTCTTTCGAATCATAGATGCCTTTTAAATTACTTATTTTTAATGCTTCATAATTTTTAGCTTTAAAACTTCAACAAACGATTACTAATTGTCTTGTAAGTATAAAATATACCTTATTCTCACTTCCTTATTTCAATACAAATTAGATATTGTTAACGCCACGCAAAACTAAACTGTAACTTCTCTGTAAAATTTAAATCACTAACTATCCAACGACTTTTGTAGAACTTCACTTTACTTCCTTAACGTTTTAGACACTTTCCTTGCTAATATCTAAGTTCTAACTGACGAACCATTATTATTTTATATCCTTTTGAAGTCAAAATATGTCCATATGTCTATATTCCTTAAAGAAAATAATTAAATTTCATTTAATCGACATACTAAATTATTTATAGGACACACTTTAATGTATTACTAAAATATTGCACGTTTCCGCTTCATTAAATAATAATAATAATTCAATAATAATATCTAAAGTCGGCAACAATATATTAACATTTTATTAGGTAATGTAAAAGAATAGTAACCTTATAAAAAATCTATTCATTCGATATGATACGGGTGTACTGATTTACCTATAAGCCTCACGCTTTGTATAATTATAAACCGATATATCTGGTTTTTAATAATAAAAATTAGAATATAACATTTTACCGATTTACTTCTAAAATTTCAGTGCATAGTTTTAAATAAAACTAAATGCAAAGATCCCAGCACCTCCACCATGTCGCCAAATACCCTGGGCGCCGGGTACCCAGTTCGTTGGTATTGGACGAATATCTCGAATATAACGACGTATCGCAATTATAATGTAACTGATGGACGTAAGTACACATGATTTGCTGGTAATAAAAAAGAAACTGATTTATGAGGGTCTGGTACCCTCGCAAGTGGCCTCCAACCTCCCCTATAGCCACCCCAAGCCTCGCTAAACTGGTTTACGAGCGACTGAACTCACCATACTGAATTCAACACTCTAGGATCTAATTTATGAGCAACAACGGCTCCCACGCAACTCCACTGAGTTGCTGCTGATAATTTATGAGCAACGGCTCCCACGCAACTCCACTAGTTGCACTGCTGATAATTTATGAGCAACGGCTCCCACGCAACTCCACTAGTTGCACTGCTGATAATTTATGAGCAACGGCTCCCACGCAACTCCACTAGTTGCACTGCTGATAATTTATGAGCAACAACGGCTCCCACGCAACTCCACTAGTTGCACTGCTGATAATTTATGAGCAACGGCTCCCACGCAACTCCACTAGTTGCACTGCTGATAATTTATGAGCAACGGCTCCCACGCAACTCCACTAGTTGCACTGCTGATAATTTATGAGCAACAACGGCTCCCACGCAACTCCACTAGTTGCACTGCTGATAATTTATGAGCAACGGCTCCCACGCAACTCCACTAGTTGCACTGAAACTCTAAATATAATTTATGAGCAACCACGGCTCCCACGCAACACCACTGCATTATCACACGCTGGTAAAATAAATTCACTTACTTGGCAAACACGGTGTTGCGCCTGATCTGCCTCGCACCCACAGAATACTTTCACTTGGGAGCTCGCACCTCATCAGGTCAGCGTCCCGTACACGACCGCGTTTCGAACACGTCTGTTTCAAATCTCAATCTATTCTATTTAGCTGTCATCGTTCTACCCTCACGTTTATGACAAATAATATTAAAATATTTAAACACTTATTTCGCGACTACCCTACGGTATTCGCGACAAAGTCATCATTTGATTTCACAGCAGCATCAATGGAACGGATACGTTGCGAGATTAATTATTTAGCCATTTCATTTTTAACCCAGACAAAAAATGGGTGTATCTATTTTAAATTTAGAAAATCTAGATAACCAGGCATTATATAAATACCTATACAAATATTTGATCTAGTCAGCTCGCATATTATCTCTACATACTATAAAAGAAAGTCCGCCGCGATTGTATGTCTGTATGTTCGCGAAAAACTCAAAAACTACTGCACCGATTTTCATGCTGTTTTCACCAATGTACAGAGTGGTTCTCGAGGAAGGTATATAACTAGTAGAATCCGTGGCTTCGCTCGCGCTTAATCTAGTTGGCAATAAAAGATAATTAAGAGTTTTTATATATAATATACCTATCGATCTGCAATGAATTATAATTTAATGTAAAGCTATGAATAATACGAGTTTCTGAGTTCTATATAAACAAAACCTAATTGGAGTTCTCCTCCAATTCAATTCATTTCTTTGATTCAGTAGCTCCTAGGAGCACATTATAACATGTTATAGGTACTATTTACAAAACTTTTTACCTACCCTGATTTGTGTAGGTAGAATCTATCAGTAGCTACTGAGTTTAAAACCGTAATTAGTGCGTAGATAATTTGGAATTTTTTTAAATATGCACTAAAATTGATAAATCTTATATAAATTACACAATTTTGATAAGTACTTTAATGGTTATCCAACTTCTAGTAGATAATTTAAAAAAAACTGGGTAAAGCTATTCATGACATTATTTACACAGTTTTCTATGAAAAATATCTAACAATTGATTATCCGGATTACTTAAGTATATTATTACTAAGTACAAAATAAATAACACACGTCACGGTGTTTGTGGTCGCACTTTTAAACGGCTCGATCGATTAAAATACTTTTTTTTTGTATATTTTGTAGGTAAGAACTAAGAAATAGGTCCTAAATTATTCACTCTCCTATTTTTTAATCACGATTTTAGTATTTTTGTATGAATAAATGAAATTTATACGGCAGAACAATGTTTAAAATTCTAACTATATTAATTACTGGATAGATAACGTCACTTCACTTCAATATTATCCACTCATATATTCATTGTTAATAAACAGCATAAAATCTAAAATTAAGCAATCAGAACTTTTTTCGTTAAAAAATATGTTATTAATTTAAACAGCTTGCTAAATTATATATTTCTAATTGGTAACGCTTATAAAATTATCTTTTTGTAAGAAGCTATACTTTTCTATTTAATTTTAACATACAACAACATATTTGTTTCAATGAAAATTTAATATTTATCAATTCTATTTCTTTTGGGACTGAAACCGTCTTGAAATTTTCAGTACATTTGAATTTTTAAAATAAAGAAAAGCAATAAAGGACTCCACTTCTGTTACTAAGGGCCTGGTGGGCCCTATTACGAATTGGAACATGAAATCATTTTTATTTTCCTTTATACTTCACTAATTTGATATAAATTAAGACTAATTTCAAAATATTTATGCAATGTTAATGTAATATTGCATTCAAGTTAAACAATAGTAACCAGTAAATAATAATGTATATTATTTAATTCTCTTTATGTTTTAGAATATTTATTTTAGAGAACTTCGCAAACATTATGTTGTGTTATTAGCGCAAAAGTTCAACGGCGAAGTAACGTCTTGAATAGAAGTTTATTTAACCGACATAAGTTATATGTACAAGTATTCAGTACGTGCAAGTCGGTTGTAGGAACTAAGAAATTCCGATTACGTATTATTATAAAAGATTATTGCCACCATTTACTAAATATTTTTCTTAATAAACCAAAGGATTTATGAGAATTATTTATGCAATCACTTAGTAAAGTATCTATTTTGTATTTAAAATATTATTTTATTATAATTTTAGAACTGTTACTTTATTTTGATGGCAATTATTTTTATTGATCGATTATGTTGGAAATGATGATATTGCCGACTAAAACTTTATGATTCCCTAGTTGCTCCTTATCTAAAATGTGACTAATTTAAAGCATATCTGAATTCTGAAATATACGATAAGAGTAAAGACATCCCTCTCTTCAGTCTATTCTTCTCATTGCGCTACCAATTGTTTTCTAGCATATTTTATAAAATAAAAATTAATCAAACATTTGTTTGTAAATCAAATTTATACAAATATACCATATTTGTTTTACAAATTAACTTAATAATGCTTCATGATACAAAAACAAAATGCATTAAACATGCAAATAACATAGTAACAGGAATAATTCATATCTATAGTAGTTATCGGTAATTTTTAAGGTCTGTTGTCTTTTGTTCTATATATAATTCACTAGCGACTCACCCTCGCTTCGCTTTTACAAACTTTGAATGTCTTTTTCAATTATATCTCATCAAAAGCCTAAAAAATAAGTTTCAAATTTCTAGCTGTAAAAATAACGTAATTTCCATACAAACTTTCATCCCCTTTATTTATAAAATGTTGCAAAAAGCCAATGCTTTTACGTCAATACGTATACCACAAGTAGTTATGTGGGACTCACTTGCCAGAAGAGCCAGTAGTATCCACTAAAACCCAACAGCTACTTTCGAATTTATAATATTAATAAGGATAAGGAATATTTTCGTTATTTATAAAGTATTTTAAGCCATACCTTGTTATATAAATAGCATCTATTTAAGTTCGAGAAGCATTGTCAAAATTGACAATGTTCGAGAAACATTAGTAAGGCGCCGGTACAATGAATGGCTGTGAAGCACAGTCGTCCACGCTCCGTCGAGCGCGCGAACGTTGAAAACGGACCGCTTCAACAAGTGGACTTGCACAGTTCGGAGTCACCGGGAAAATTGTGAACGTTATATGTGATTTAGTGGTAAAAGTGCATATATAATAAAATTAATCGAATATATTAAAAAAATAGTTGAACATTAATTATATAATAATACAAATGTACAAGAAAAAAATGTTATAAATATATATAAACAAGCAGCTTTTTGTCTTACGCGCACCGCAAAATGTATCAAGTTCAGCTTTAATTTAAATTTAAATAAAGTACGGATAGTTTATTTTTGACATTTCTGTGACCAATTCTTAAAATAAATTATAATCATTACTCCAAAGTATATAAAAATAACACTTTAAAAGTCTAAACATGATTAATTACCGGAGGTTTTATATAACAATGTCAATTTATCACTGTTTAAATTTTAACACATATTGCAAAATTTCATTTGTAAATTAATGCTCTTCATATTTAATTATGTATTGATTTTGTTTGCTTCACTCTGACTAATTGCAGTGTGAGATAATTAATAATTAACTTCACGTAGCCGCTTGTCCCGAGATCATCTCCGGGGGATGTAGAATACATTAACAATAAGTAAATAAAAAAATAATCATTAGAAATACGGAAACAATATGGACGTCATTCAACTGCTCTTTTAGATATTGTGCGTTTATATATTACATTCTTACAACTCCAGCTTTTTGAATCAATCAGTTTTTGAAATAAAGCTATGAAAGCTTCAATTTCCTACATATTTGTACATTTAACCACAGTGGTTTCACTCAGCCTAAATAGCATTTTGTAATTGTCTAATATCGCATAGGAGAATGTACCAGAATAAAAAGAAGCGTATGTCCTTTATAATCGTTTACTCCATATACAATAGTTCTATGCTTTGAATACGATTTCTATTTAAAATAAGTTTTTTTTTTAATATTTAAATAGTACATACACAACGTCAGGGTAGCCCAACCCGCCGTTATGTCCACCACCCGCACTAGGCCAGCGTGGTGGACTGGCCTGATCGCCCTGGTATTGAAGGGAGGCCCGTGTACAGCAGTGGGACGTTAAAAAGGGCTGGATACATACATACACTAAACATAAATGCTAATCTTATGTAATTATTATAAGTAATGCGTAGGTATAATCAAGTATTTAAATAATTCAAGCTTTTTCAACCGACTTCCAAAAAGGAGGAGGTTATCAATTTGTCGGTATGTTTTTTTTTATATTGAACATTTCGCTACACCTAAAAACTAGCACACGTTTTTGTTGGAAAGTTAAGAATATTTAGGATAACTGCGTTGTTATTCATAGATGACTGGCCAAAACAAGTCCTGAAAAGCTTTTTAGTCTATACACAAGCTTTTCATAACTTGATGGTGAAACCGTGCGAATGCATTCATATAAGCTCACGCGCCAGTGCTCTTCATTTGACACCATTTACACGAATCGTTTATGTACAAACAGGAGACATATTGTTTGTTTTAACATTAGTTAACGCAAAGTATACAATATTCTATTTAACAGGTGAGATTTTAATAATTTAAAACATAACTACAAAATAGTAGGTAGGTATAGACACTTTTGGAGTGAAAAACGTTTTATTAGGTATGTTCGAATTACATTCAGACAGACTGTTAAAAGAATTTCTTTAGTACCCAATTGCAGCGAAGCCTAACAAAATGTTTTTGACCTGTATGTATGAAATGCATGTATGTATATTTTTAAGTAGGTCGTATTTCATAGGCAAAATGAATTTAGATACATATAATGTCGTACCTTAAGTACCTTCTAAATTCTAAAAGTATGTCTACTAACCGCAGCAATAAAATGAATTCATGTATAATAAGACTATTCCGAGACAAAACCTTTAAGGAACTATTCTTTTATTCACGCCGCTAGACAAGATAACTATATGTACGCTTTGAATAAAAAAGAAAAATGAAATATGACAGAGAAATTGTGGTGCGAGAATAAAAACTTCGTTATAAATGTTTTATAGTGCCGAGTTTAAATTAATCCTAACTCCACGACTGAACATTTATTCTTTATTATAATTGTAAAATACTTTCTGCACGCGCTTGGGTAAGATGTAGAAATTAATATAGGGCATTTTTATGAGAAACGTTTCCATCGACGTAGAAATATTAGTTACTTTTTTAATTTTCCTCTAGTAAAGAACGATAACGGATTTTATGTGTAGATAAGCATACGCATACACACATATACATTACTCAAAATTATTTACCAAAAATTGTATTGGTGAGTAATGCTGCAAAAATCAAAATGTGTTAGATTTTGAATGAACGTGAGCCGTGACACAGCAACAAAGAAAATTGTAACATTGACATCTATCAAGTCTGCCGTAAACACCCCTCATAAATGGGATGTTTTATTGAAGTGGAAACAATGCGTACGTGAAAAGCAGGTAATTTATTTAGGTTCGTTACAATCAGCCTGAAATGGGTCGCTGGAAGGAGAGTAACAAAGAGTGCGGTCATTTGACCAATCGCTAACGAAGCGAATGATAGTAAAAAGAATATTTGTTGTAATTAGAACCGGATAAAGCTTGAGATAAAATAGGTTACAGGCTTATTATGAGTTCTCTTTACTAATAAACGTATTTTTTTTTTCATCAATTTTGCCAAATAAAACTTAAATATAAAAGTTTTATTATATCATAGCATTTGTTACTGAACTGACAGTGTTAGACTTAAATATCAACAAATATTATTAATTCAAAATGTTAAACGTCAAAAACAAAAGTTCAAAAAGAAAAAAGTAATAAAAACAAGTTTGATTATATAATATGAAAATAACTGCAAACAAAAGCATAACTCATAAAGTATACGATCTCAAAGGAGATGAAAAATATTTTGATAGAGAAAGTTCAACCTGAACTAATGAAATTGTCTCATTTCGCGACCCAGTTTAACAATAGAGCAGTAGTATTGAGTATACAATAAACAAAAAAGTTTAATTCCAGTTCAACTTAAAGTACCTTAAACCTGAAGAATAAACAATTGGGACCAGAAACTAACTCTAACAACCGACAACTTTGTAATCCACTTCTACAGCCGCGAGACTAGATTTACTATGCACTGCATAATTACTCATTCTCTACACAGTATAATTTAACGCTCATTAGTTAGAAACATTACAAGCTTACCACATGAATTTCATATGTTAAAAACAAAACACTTAGTTTTACTAGAATCATTAATTTAATAATAATTATGGTTCTATGATTTGATTATAGAACAATATATATAGATAAATATACATTATCTTATATTTTTTTAAATATTCTTATATATATACATATGCTTTTTGCTAACTGTAACTCAAATTTATAATTTACATCTCGCTCCAATATCTGCTTAAAAATTAAAGCTACGAAGTAAAATTTATTATTTATATATCTTCCTAATACTTATTATTACTCGTAAATGCGATATACATTTACCTCTATTTTTTTTATAATAGATGAAATTCAATGTTAACTCTATATAACGAAACTCAAAGGACCGTGCATATTTTGACGTTATAGAGAGTTGTCGTTAAATAGAGAGTAGAAAAATCTGTATGAAAATGAAAATCTAAGGAAGAAAATGCTTATTTCAGACTACTGTTAGTAATTACATACATAAAAACAATTCTTATTAAAACGCTATTGCGTACAATTTGTTAATTTCGTCAGTAATTTTGATGTATTTTATACTTATTCATATCTTGCGATATTGAGGCAACTTGGTCATAAAGAAAGTACTTTGCCAATTTTGCTGCTTCCAGAGCTTCTTTAATTTTAATGCACGGCAGAATTTTTACGAATGTTGACAACTAAAAAAGTACTATTTATTATTTTATTGCTGTCGTTATTGAGAGTAGGTGTAATGCTAAATAGAGTGTTTCATTCTATGGAAAACAAGCTAAACCAACCAAAGCAATGTGATTTTAACGCTCTAGGGAGTTTTTCGGTAAATCGAGTAACGTTACATGGAGTTTACACTGTAAATACATTTTTTTTAAATATATTTTATAATTATCAAATAGATAAAACATATCGTTTTAATAAATTTCTATTATAATTTGTTTCTACGAGGAACAGCCATAATGATAAACAAACATTATTTGACATATTATGTAGTTTTATGAGACAGAATGTCGAAAATAAAAATAAATAGAAAAATTCTATTTTCTATTTCTACATTAGCCTGTTTCTACTTACTCGAACGTTATAGTAATTATATCGTATCACACATCTAGGTACTCCTAACTAAACATATTAATACGATACCCTCAGGGATTGCTATTTTAATTTTTAGTTATAAGCGTTAGTTAATTAACTAATTCAGATAAAAGTGTGAAATATGTACGTATAAAGAAATAATAAAATTATGACAGTCCCATAGGAAACCGCAGGCGGCGGGTTTTCGCGAAAGCTAAAATTTAATAGTGCAAAATGAAAAGCTTTCAACAAAGCTATTTTTACGACTACCAGTGGCCACAACAAAAATTTTTGATATATGTGCTACGTTTATAAATGAATATTTTATTTTATTTTGAAGTCTATAAAGAAAATCATCGCGAGGACACGTGTACTTCTGAAACGTTTTAACTAGTTTTCTGAAGATTAGCCAAGTTTTTCAACCTGCATGGCCAGCCTGGATGGAAAAATAAAATTATGTATGTATATTTATATAGAACCGTGTATCGGCACTTGACCAGCGTGGTGGACTATGGCCAGCTCCTCCTCTCCTACAGGAGAGAGGGTTAAGTGAGACATAGAATTACTTAAAAATTAAGTAAGTTAACTAAACAACTAAAAATTAATTACTATTATTACTTTGTTTAAAAGCCGGTAACCATTATTATTTAACTTTAATTTTCCGTAAACTATATATTTTTAATCTTTATTCTCTATTCATTATTCTCTTTATTCTCTATATATGTTAAAGACTTCGTCACTTCGTACTCTACCTTCTGACAGTATTAAAAATTTACGTGTTCAAGACATCACACACCGGACTATTAACATTATTAATAATTTAGTTTTTTAATCATCTGTTTTACCATTTAAATATTTTTTTTATTTATTAAGAAACAAAATTTTATACATTGGAATTTTATCTATTGTGTGCGTGCATCATCATACATTTTCGGCTACACCTTGGTCCTCGGTCACGCAACTTGTTCGGCCAATTTAATAAATGACCATTCCACTACAATATATAAAAAGCGCTTCGTAACAAATAAATTCATTTCCTCTTTAGGATGGGATGATTTTTTTTATTTTAAAAATGGCTAATAATATACTGTAAGAAAATTACAAAACTTATCAGTGAAATTAAATCTTAATCAACTAAAATGTAAAATTATTATAACATGGTGAATTATTACTAGCAAATTAACATTGTTTATAAGTACTCGTATACGTATAATGGGACTTTATTATTGTAGGTAGTGGTAGCACAGTGGCGGTGCGCTTGTTTGGGATACCAAGTGAAGTGGTTTCAAAGTCCAGGTCTCGCAGTGATTTTTTTATGCACGTATTACTATTGTAAAATTACTTTCATAGCCGAGAGATAAAACACAACTTCTAGAACATTTTGTTTGAGAAAAAATACTCAATCAAGACAATGAAGTTGTATGAATCTAAATTTAATACCAACATCGCGTCAGTTCTCAAAATTAAAGTTTGCTGCAATTCCAGCAAATCAGTTCAAATCGAATTATAGCACTACAGAATTCTCTTATAAAATAAAATTTGTTTCATTGTAGAAATAAACAGAAAGAAAATATTTTTATTATAAAGCTTGAAGTGTCAACTAGACAGCATTGAATTTTCCACATGGGTCATTTATATAAAAATATATATATTATGTATGTATGTACTATGAGTTTTACTATTCTTTAAATGAAACCATTGCTATATTCTAATATATAAAAACATCGTGTCACAGAGTTTGTTATCGAACTCCTCAGAAACGGCTTGACCAATTTTTATGAAATTTTGTGTGTAAATTTATCCCCCTAGGAGATAAGGGAGACCTCTCCAGATTTTTTATTTTTAGACTTAATTCTTATTTTAAAGTTTTGATGATTTCTATCAGCAATCCCTATTTTTAGTATTGTTAGTGATTGGAACCCGGGCGGAACCGCGGGAATTGCTAGAAAACCTTAAATCTCTTTCGTATAGTTATAGCTATAGATTCTGTACATCTAATGAAACGTCTAAATATCCATCTTAAGTTTTTAATGAAGTTCAAAAAATAGTCGATAGGTACTGTACCAAAATGACTTTTTGATTATAATATATGGGTTCCAAATACACGCACACCATTATCAGCTACACAAAGGCAAGCCTATTATATGACACCTTAATGTAATACTTTTTTAAGCGCGTATTTTCAACTCAATATTTTCTTTTCAGTATGTAGTATATGATGATGATGACGAAATAGCAAGTCGACATATTAAAACGAATATATTTTAGCACTTGTGAAAATTCTTTAGCTAAATGTTTAACCATGTAATTGAGTGAAGTAATAGACAAAACATACATACGCGACCAAAATTAAAGTGAACAATGACTTTGAGAAATGTAAGTTAGATGACAAGTGAAGTTGAAAAAGCAAGATGATGAGCCGGTACGACGGACGGGTCCTCTCCATCATGTTCAGTACTTTGCTATTGGGACGAGCTATTGCTGGTAAGAGAATTTATATTAAATATTGTGCTTCTTTTTACTGTTTACGTAGTCTCTAATGGACAAGAAATTCCTTCTTTAGAAAGTCATTACGCTGCAGATCCAGAGGTCCTAGGTTCAGGTCTCGTGTTAGGTGTTATTAGGTTTGTTTTGTTATAAATAGTCCATAGAAGCGGAAAAGGGAAGTTGACTGTATAGTGTATATAGACCCTTGCCTTGGAGACTACGTAAAGCCTTCAACAATGCGCCAGATCTTTCATTGATCGTGCACAATGTACGTGAAAGCCATAGTCAATTGGCCATCGGGACCGAAAATACCAGAAGAATGTTATGTATATTACCAAAAAGTTCTGCTATTGACTATTAATATTTGTATTTAATATATCATATATGTGTATAAAGTGCTTATTCAATTAAAAATTCTACTAACTAAAAATATATATTTACACAAAGTGGTATTGTGTAAAACTAATATTGTAGCCAATCCATTCACGCTTCGCATATCGCTAAAATATATAAACTCATAATAATTTTTAGTACCAATAAAAGTAATTTTTAATTAGTGCTTTTATATCTACGTTTAATGAATTAATAGAGAGTACTTACATCCGAATCAATATCTATTAAGTAGCATATGTTACCACAGTATACTAAATTTCTTTTACATTAATATATACGCTTAAGTGCGAAGGAGTAGCAAACATACACACTTACAAATTTCGCATTTATAATAGTAGTAAAACAATTATAGACATATCAAACAAAAGACGCAATTTTTATAATAAATGCCTAATGCCTTAAGTTTTTGAAATTATATTCAGAGTATATTAGAGACTAGTACCCTATCATGGCTTTATCTAGTTTGTTGGAAATGGTCGAGCACAATCCTAATATTATATTGAACATCCATACTAATATTATAAATGCGAAAGTAACTCTGTCTTTCTGTCTGTCTGTCTGTCTGTCTGTCTGTTACCTTTTCACGCCTAAACCACCCAACCGATTTTGCTGAAATTTGGTATGTAGATAGTTTGCATTCATGAGAAGGAAATAGGCATATTATTTTTTGGAAATTCAACCCCTAAAAGGGTTAAAAGGGGTGGCAAAGTTTGTATGAGAAAAATATTTTTATTGCACATTTTTGCATGAAACTTTGAATGAATGCTTTTAAGTACAAATGATGAAACACGTATTTCAGGGTTTTTCGAAATTCACCCCCATTGGGGGTTAAAGGGGGTGGCTAAGTTTGTATGGGAAATTTAATTCTATTGAAATATTTTGCGTGACACTGAAATAATGCTTTGCAATACAAATTATGAGATACATATCTAAGCGTTTTTTGAAAATCAACCCCTATGGGGGTTAACGGGAGTGGCACAAGTAACAGTATATAAGCAAAAATGTTTATTTTATTCATTCTTAGCGCGAGCGAAGCCGCGGGCACCGCTAGTATGACATAAAAAGATAAGAAGATAAGAGGAAAGAAGAAAAACATATATAGTGCTTTCTTTTTAATAAAAGTATACTTTTAATAACATCAAAGAATTGTACAATCCACAATGAAACCACTGGAAATAAAACAACAAAAGTTATTTATAGAGCGGTTGAAACATATTTCAACATAGCTAATGCTCCCTGCAGATTCAGTAGACCTCTCGGAATGAATCATTAAGCAATTCCTCGGCAGGAAACCGTGGCTACGCAGACCTAAATCCGAACTGAAAAAGCCACTGAAAAAAGTTTCTCCTCCTATTTACCATTTAATCGGAATTACAATTAGGCTTTTTGGTTGCCAAATCGTTTACTTCGTATAAAAATGAAAATGCGAACGGAATAAATAGGGACCTAGTGAACAGTGGACATTGAACATAAAAAATCAATTTTCACGTTATAAGTTTTATAGAAGAAAGTGGTAGCCCATTTGTTTTGTGCTCGAATGGGAAAATGAGTGAAGCGGATCAAATCGGAATCACGCACCTCCGATATTTTTATGCGGGAATCATTTTTCGTACTCATGTTGGCACTTGTCTTACAATGATTGAAAACATGTGAGGAAACCTGCATCTCTTAGAGAACTTAGCAAGTTTTTGAAAGGCATGTGCAGTTCGACAGCCCGCACTTAGCCGGCGTAGGAATAAGGTCTGACCCTTCTACCCTTTGACCCTCGTATTGTATAAGGGAGGCCTGTGCTCAGCAGTGAGTCATTAAAAAAGCTGAATAGAGTTTTATAGAAAAGTACCAATGATAAACTAAAAAGTGTCACCTTTTATTTATATTTTTGGTATACTAGTATTTATATCCTACTAACGTATATAAAAACGTGTCATGGCAACTCAGAATGGAAACTTTTCATTTAAAACGCCAACTAACGTAATTGGTACATGCTATGAAATTAAGTCTGTATTTCTGGCTATTCGGTTTGATAGTACTAAGTTACTATTTTAATGGAATAGTTTTACTTTAACAACTAGTAGATGAATTAAAGATAGGCATTAGATATAGTATTGACAGCTTTTATCAGGCGGCATAAAAAATACTGACTGTCCTACCAGAGGTATGTATGTAAAAAGGTACATACAAGGTATAGTTACGGTTAAGACCCGCAAAACTTCTATAACTATAAATAGATGTCTTGAAAGTTTGAAAATGATTGAGGGCGAATAATTAGATTCTCTAGATCCATGTCAGCAGGTAAGCCATTAAAGTTTGTTTGGATCTAACTATCGCGCGTAAACTGCGGCCTCGATTAGTTTGAGGCTTCATTTACACCACATTAAGGGTATATAGCCCTACAATAAGAATAATATAAGTAAAAAATGAAAAGGGTAAAAAAGGATGTGGTACGAAATCAAGTGAAGGGAGTTTAAGTCCGAGGTTTGGATCTTACATTTTCATTTGCGAATCAATTTTAACATGATTACCACTTTAAGGAAACCATGATGTGGAAATCTGCTTATCTAAAACATATACCTTTACCCAGCACTTGGACGTTCTAAAAGCCTAAATATGTATATA
Source organism: Boloria euphrosyne (assembly GCA_951802675.2). Classification (NCBI taxonomy): domain Eukaryota; kingdom Metazoa; phylum Arthropoda; class Insecta; order Lepidoptera; family Nymphalidae; genus Boloria; species Boloria euphrosyne. The sequence goes on from OX637878.1 coordinate 7,113,291, forward strand.
AAAATGCAAACAAATAAAACACTAAATGAATGTGAAACCGTGAAAACTTCTACAAGTGAGAGATATGAATGTTAATATAAAGAAAGCTCAGTTAATTAAATTAAATTAATTTATAGTTAGTAAATACCTATTGAGTAGGGATAATAATTGTAATTCATTTTTTGTTTTACTAAACTATTCAAATGTTTTTACTTATGCCATTCTCCATAGGTGTTTATTGTTATTTACTGCCTCGGTGGTGTAGTGGCTAGCTTGTACGGTCATACATCGAGAGGTCCTGGGTTCAAATCCCGGGTCGGGCCAAGTAATTATTGAGTCTTTCTGCTTCGTAAGTCTCAGTAACAGCCTGAAGTTGGGATCTCTGAGAGCACGTAAAGCCGTCGGTCCTGCTCTTTAGCTCTCACTGGTAGTGTGGAATAGTCGTTCCACCGGAATATGAGAGTGACAGAAACAGAGACGTCATTTGTGTCTGCGCGGACACTCGTGCACTATAATATCTCCTGCGCACATGGCTAGTCTCAATGAGATTGGCCGCCGTGGCCGTAATCGGTCGGGAGTACATTATTATTATTGTTATTTAGTATAGAAAGACTTGGTTGTATATAAAAGAAGTTATATATTTAACTGAATATATAAAATATAAAGATAAATGTAAACAACGTAAAACACGATGGGTAAGAAAGCAAGTAAAGAACTTAAGAAACAACAACTATTCTAAAATATGCGTGCGTACAATCAAGTTCACATAATTAGAGAAAGATATATCAATTTAAATACTCTATTTCCGCACCAGCTGAATATAGTAGGTACCTACAGTGTGTAGTGCAAATCTTTAATATTTTATACATTGGTAATTTACCACTTTACGCTTTACTTTGTTACTACTAAGTAAGTTCACTAAGTTAAGCAGACGCAAGAAATTAGCTTTCGATATAATAATTAATAAATATATAATAATATATAAGATTATATTATATGCATGATGTGCTATAAGTGAAATATATCTTGCATCTTATAATAGGCAACGTGCACAACGAAGGTGCTGCCGACTGGCGTCGCTAATACGAATCTTGTACTGTATTAATAGTTGTCATCGACATTTATAACAAGTAAACGAGTAATTTTATGAGTGAAAATTATTATTCTAGCTAATCATAATGTATTGTTGCACTAGCGATTCACCCACGCTTCGCTCGGGTTCGTCCCTAGGTACCCCCTTTAGCATACAAACTTTTAATGTCTTACTTATTTCATATTTTGGATTTTGTTCAATTCACACAATATCTTTATAAATTGTAGCCTATGTGTTATTCTGATGTATAAGCTATATTATTGTAAAGTTTCATTAAAATTCATTCAGTAGTTTTTACGTGAAAGAGTAACAAACATCCATCCATCCATACTTAAAAACTTTCGTGTTTATAATATTAGTAAGATTTCTGGATGTAGTAGGATGACCGATACATCCACTAAAAACGAAAATAAATCAAATAGCGTAAAATTTTATTACTTTCCACATAATAGTACTCTCATGCCTTGGTTAGTGAAAAACGCAAAAAATGATAAACGCAATAATTCAGAAAATTATTTCCCATTATTTTCACTTCGTAAACATGGTATATTTTAATTTGTGCGACAATTTTGCCCGTTACCACCGCCTCATTTTCTTAATTTACTATCTCTTCAACCTCCAATACATGGCGGGCCTCGATGAGCTTTTGACCTTTGGTATTTTGGTAAAGCTGACGATCATTATTAATAGACCGGAAGCTATATTTTAAAACTTTTATCGTATTCAAAATTAATATAATTCACGGGATAATTTTCTTTAAATAATTGAAAGCACGATGACAGGGTGTGATAAGTTTCCTCTACTGTCCGCATAGTGTCTCTTTTGTCGATTTAGTGCTGCCACCTATAGTTCGTGCACGTTCCCTATACGTGAATGCTAGCGACTGACACTCGCGTCCTTCAGGTGCACCTTTAAATACGTTTAAACCATATCTATGGTTATATGAAGTGAACCTTGGGATATAGACATAATATGATATTACAGACTTTTCTGTAGACCTTTTTATGGACTACAATTCTCTAGTACATTGTTTTATTGTGTTTTTTAAGATTTAGATAATAATAAATTAAATACTTTTGCGTAAAAGGCACACATACTGTACATATGATCATACAGACAAACAGACACAAATTTCAATATCTATTGTTTTGTGTTTAGTTATACTGTGTACATACAGCGTTACAGTAATTGTATGATATATGGTTATAGGGTCTTCAGATAGGATCAAGTAAAATTACTTTGCAGGAAAATATGATATACCTAAGAAATCTAGACTAACCGTTAAAACTTAACTATTCGTTTAATACTTTCTTAGGTTTACGCAAATATTCGACATTATAAATGAAACCACCTTTTCGGATTTTGTAGCGGATTTATTTTGATTTTTAGTTCCCGACGCGCGACGTTTCGAATGCTTTACAGCAATCATGGTCACGGTAGGGACTAACTATTCGTTATTTATTATAAAATAAATCTCTGATTTGGGTATAACTATTATTACTTTTGTAATTCATTGTACCTACTAACAGATCTAAACACGAGGCAGCGGTTGCGGTTCCTCTGAATGATTCCTTAGGGAGGTTAGCAGAAATTTTGCAGGCTTCACATTTACGTCTTAGTCCATGAAGACAGCTATCTCCGTAACCGACCGATCGTTAAAGTTTGAGATACACTTTACGATATGACGCTTCACAGCTACACGGATAGCCTTGACCTCGTTACTGTTGGAATAGATTTTTATAAAATATTCGAAATCGTTTTATTATATTTTATAAAGTAACTTTTTCATTTCTAAGGCAAGAACAGTATGTATTTAATCAATAGTACGTGAATGAATAAATCAATTAATTGTAGGACCGTCACTTCTATCGCTTTTTTAGGAAGTAGAAATTAAGTTATAATACCAATAAAAAAGTTAACGTAAATATATAATGTAAATATATCAAAACGTATTAATTTCTAGTCTTATTTTAATTTATCATAAATCTAGGGACGAACCCGAGCGAAGCGAGGGTTAGTTAGTTAGCGCGAGCAAAACATATACTAAAACCTTCCTTGAGTCACAAAATCGGTGCAGTAGTTTTTGAGTTTATCTCAAACAGACAGACAGACGTGGCGGAGGACTTTGTTTTATAGTAGTGATGATTTATATTATAACTAGGGGCTCACCCTCGCTTCGCTCGGGTTCGTCCCTAGGTAAGTGTTGTATATATTTACTTCGCACCACCCGGTATATATTTGTTGATTTAATTACCATTGCACGCACCATGGCAACGGTTATAATTGATACGTCAAATCAAACTTCTAGCCATGGAGATTAGAAACCAGGAGGACCATCGCTTCATACTAAAGCATTACCCGCCTGTCTCTGAAAATGTGTAGAATTTACAACGCGCTGCCGGCGGTAAGTAGTATCTGTGAAGTTAGCTATTTATGAGTACTGTCACTGTTGTGACAACGTGAAGTTAGGCATTGAGACAACATAGCGATCGCAGCGCCTCCTTGGTTTGACAATATTTCTGAGACACTACATTCTAGGGCCTTGGTTCTCCTGGTTTCTAATCTCCATGCTTCTAGCTTTAAAAATGACGTAATTTCCATATTCATTCATTTTCATCCCCTATTTCAGCCCTTTCAAGCCCTTTTTCGCCTTAAAAAGTATGTCCTTTTTCTGGCTCTAAGCTACCTCCCCACCAATTTTCAGCCAAATCGGTATAAATAGTGTAACTAACACGACGTTCTTTTTTATATATAGATAGATTTATATGTATATGATGTCCTCCTGACCGATTCCGGCCACGGCGGCCAATCTCTTTGAGACTAGCCATCTGCGCGGGACATATTATAGTGCACGAGTGTACGCGCAGACACAAGTGCACTCTCTATTCCTTATCACTCTCATATTCCGGTGGGACGAATGCTCGACACGACCAGTGAGAGTTAAGGCGCAGGACCAACGGCTTTACCGTTACGTGCTCAACGAGGCACGGGGGTGAAACACCGCCAACTTACCACCTCCGGGCTGTTACTGAGGCTTATGAAACAGAAAGACTCAATAACTAAACTTGGCCCGACCCGGGACTCGAACCCAGGACCTCCGGTGTGCGACCGTACATGCTAGCCACTACACCAACGAGGCATAACCAACATAGTATCAGACATTATCAGTAACGCAAAAATGGGACACTAACCATGCATATTTTTGATTTGAAATATGAATATAAGGATTTATTTAGAAAAGTCATTTACATTTACCCAATTTAACCTGTATGCATAATGAGATACATATTTCAACAACATTTTAAAATGTAAATGCAAACATCATTTGCAGCCCATGGTTTAATATCTTAGTTAAAAGAAGGGGCATCTACTATTTATAGATTTTTTTCTTATGTGAATATCAAGAAAATCTTTTTTTACTTTTCATTCTACAAACAAAATAGCTTTCACAAGTAGTAGGTAGGTAAGTTTTTTCTTTCCATAAATCATAAATAACCAAAAGTCCCAAAACTAAATTAGGCTGTTCTTTATACGTATACTACTACATTGTAGATAGGCTACTCGAAAGTTTTACCTCTTACTATTAAGAACACAGTAAATACTTACGCGCTAACAGATAGGTTACAAATACATCCGATGAAATAAAATATTGACAATACTTCATTTTAATTGTTGATTAAATAAATATTTAATACAGATTTTATAGTCCTTTAAATATTGAATTTATTGATATAAGTTAATTTTAGTATTTAATTTATTTTTGTATTCTATGGTAGATTTCTAATGCATAGCAAATTTTTCATAGGGCGTCAAACACGCAGTGCCTAAACTTAACGACTGTCTTTGAGTAACTTACAAGTGAAAGAACGCTTTTAGGTCTATATTCTATTAAGGTATGTTCCCATAATATTTTAATTAAGTACCTACCATTTTACATCATTATAAAAATAGTCTTAACTATTTTAAAAGAATTTCTACCAACTTTTAAATCGCCATCACATCGATTTCAAAATTTGGCGAATGGCAAAGAAAGAAGGAGGTTACTGGACCTCTTCAACTACTAGTTTCTTCTTTAGCTATTTAGTTTTAGTCTTAATAATAAAAATTGGCTTCAAAGTAACTAAAATAGCCTAAGAGAATATTAAAATTCTTTGTTCTAACTTTAATACGAAGTCCACACTGAAATAGAAAATGAAAACTGAAAAAAAAGCACTTTAAAAATAAAAAAAAACAATTCCTTCACGATAAAACAATAGCGATATAAACTAGCAAAACTAGTCTTTTTGGGTCAAAATGCAAAAAAATATGTAATAGTGTGTGTCTATTTTAAGAACGAATTCGAAGACAGAGGCAGCTTTGATCTTCTCACTTTTTTCAATTCGCTCTCACGGAGAAACGGATAGAGTGAAATTTAGTAAAAAAAACAAGCTAGGATGTCGTTTTTTAAAACATTGTTAAGATCACATTCCTCGTGGTCCTTGTTACAAAACGAAAACGACACTTTTTTGCGTTTATTTTTTAATTGATGAGGGCCGTCCTCGAAAAAATAGGGGGTCTCTAGGGTCCTCTAGAATCAGATGCTACATGCGACAGTGCGACATATAAATTTAAAGAAAGGTTTTGCTTTTGAAATGTTGTTGTTTGTGTTGGTGTTTTGCCCAAAGTTATAATTTCACTATACAAAAATAATATCTTGAACCAAAGAGCGATAAAAAGTTGCTTTTATCTCAAATGTAGTATATCTATGTAGTAATGTTACATATGTAGGAACAAATATATTACGACATACTGATATATTATATTGATTTATTTTTATGATAAAAAAAATATAAAAAATAAATAAATATACTAAAATTAAGTTAATATTTAAGAGTGTAAAAAATTATAGATATAATAAAATTTGTGACATTTACCGCCAAAGTAGCTATGAAATTCTGAAAATACTAGTTGCGAGGCTACGCACGTCCGTGCTTTAAATTGCCCTAAAATTGTTTATAATTATCCCAATTCCTCGAGGACGTTTTCATTTGTTTATTACACCTAAACTTTTAATGAAAATAATGTGAATGGTAATTAAATGATTAAATTATTAAAAACACGCAGAGTAAAGACTAGAGGGAAATCAATAAGTGTTCAAAAAACTGGTAATGGAATCCTAAATCGGGTGGGGTTAGAGGTTATACGGATAATTTAAAACATCACACTAAACAACATTAACGATAACATGTAGAGCTTACACTACAATTTATAATAAAATTAATTTTATTGCACTTAAAGCACTATAGACTTTCTGTATGGTCGAAAGTTGCTCTGTTAGAGAACATTTGTTTTAGTGTGGCCGGCCTTTGAATGTGCCTTTAATGATATAAAAGAAAATTTACACCAATACTTGACTATTCTAATAGTATTTTCGCCTTGAAAATATATTGAGTAATTTGATAGGAATAACATTTAAAAATAGACATACATATATCGTGTGCCTTATAAAAATAAAGTAGTAAGTAGTGCTTTCCCAATTATTAATACTGTTGCGCAGGTAAAAAATATCCAGTCATTGTGACTTAGCAGACGACATGACATGGGCGGGGTAGCCAAGCAACGTCACATATTTCCTGTGTAAATGTAAAGATTTTTTACACCGTTAACTAATGAAATAACAAGAATTTTAATGAAAAATTATTGATATAATTCTTAAATTTACTTTTTCCATTTCCATTGAAAGGTAGATGATATTCGGAAAAATTTTTTTTTTACAAATATATAAAAAGCCAATATGTGCCTACCTTACTCATGCATCTTTTATGATAATGATTTTGTACCACCCCATAAACATTAACGTAAATTTTATTAATGTCCCTTAATTCGAATAGTTGTTGAAACAAATACTAATTTACATGTAATCAGACAAGACTGAGAGGTTTACATGAATTTTGCGACCTAATTAAAAGGGATTGACAAATCAAAATGTAATGTTTGAAACAACTGTTAAAAAATTTACTCCTGCCTTCTATGACCCAAAAAAGTTCTTTTTCCATTGCCACTGAAAGCCCGGCGTCTACTTTGCATATCCACTAGAATTTATATGCCAAAATATATTCGTACGTATAGGTATACAGTGTAGTAAACGTAATAAGTTTAATTTAACTTAATTGTAAAGTAGGCGAGTCTTATCGTCGGTAAAGCTAGTATATCACAGTGTTAAAACTTTTATTTTTTTTCCTCTAATTGAAGCATTTTCTAGGTCGTACTACTTAAGTCAGAGCTTTCGCTAACATAATGTAAAGGAAAATGCATTTAATACACTTGCGAAGTATTGAAAGAAAACTTTATGTAAAAATGCTTATTATATCCAATTAAAAAAATATTTAATATTTGAAATTAGACAAATATCACTAAAGTATAATATTATATTAAAGAATATTTAGTTGTAAAAATACATACATAGATACGATCGTAATATGTACGTATCTAATTATGAATCCTGCATTTTACACATATGTGATGGCGAAGGCGCAACCTGAAATTGAAATGAGGATATTGGATTCTATTATATACCTACCGAAATTGCTCAGGGGAACACTTTTATTTCAATTTCACGAGTGTGTCGTGTAAAAATTGTATTAGGTAATACTACCTACCGCAGTTTCCTACAAATAGATACCAACCAGTACAAAGGTACTACGTCTCCTCGTTCTGAGCTGAGTTTGTTTCGAAAGAAATGTTCAGAAAACTGGATTGAATTACTTTTCTACGTTCGAGGTGGAATAATGGGTAGACCTTGTGAGTGATCCACTGCTTGTTTTGAACAAAGATAGGACGCCGAGTTTACATGATAACTTTGACAACTAACATGTATAAAATTATATAACATTTTATATCTATGTACACAATATTTTTAACGTTACTGATTTATCTGAATGAAATTTTTTGTTATGATTCATATGACATGATGAATGCGATGCGACCGTTCGTTAAAATTGTCACAAATACATTTTATTTTGACAACTCATTGGTACTTTAATAACTAATTAGAAAGTTCGGCTCCCAAAATTATAAATTATTTCAGTTATGTTGTACGTTCAGCATTAAGGTGACTTAAAGACTTCTCGTTTGTATACTAAGTACTATAATGTTCTTGAATCAATGTAGAGATAAAATAGCCTGTGACAAACAGATAAACAAATATATCGACAAAAATTTTTATTGTTCTTCTGCTGTATTGCACAGTATAAGATTCAATCCAAAATGCAATCTAGATAAACGTATGTAGATATTGTTGCTCACTTGCGAGTGTAGAACGTCTTAATCGAACATCAATGTATTTCGCCTGCACGTGAAGCATAATTGTCGAGATGGTTATCAAACCTTAATTAGGACATTGCCGCAAATGTAATAGAGACACAACAAAGAAAAATAGTTACCACTATAAATAAAAGTGAATAGCCGAATGCCGAAGAGTAAGAGATTTTCTTCAGAACGGCCGAATCTAATTAGCTTTTTCTTTTTTTGCTGTGTTTGTAATGCGGGGATAAGGTTTTAATGGAAAAAATGTAGGAATTTTATTTTATGACGTAGACCCAATTTTCTTATTTAATAGTAAAATAACATTTACTCGTAATTATATCTACCTATAAGTACAAGCCTCAATATTATAAAATATTTTAAGTAGGTACATATAGGTACGTAAGGTATCGCCAATTAATTTAATTTCTCTCCTAGGAATATAACCCGACAATCGGAACTGACTAAATTGTAACCGTTTCGCGAAGATTTATACCAATTTGCTAGCATACTCGTAACTATATATTTTAAAGAAACTTTATCCAATACCGGCACCGAAATAAACTGCACCACATTATTTATCTAAAATACAAGATGCAGATTTAACTTTTAAAGAATAATAAGTGTTTTACTTTAAAAAAATAATATATAACCTAAAATTTAAGTTATATATACATTATAGTGAATATTGTATGTAGACAATAAATTTACAATGAAAATCCTTCTAGCCCAGGTTTCCTGTGTCGAAATAATCTGGTAAAATTTTAGACGTTTGGGTCATTTTTATTTCAGTACAATTATTACTTTCCCTAAATTTCAAACTTTCTTAAACCTCATCAATATTCTTCAGTATCGTTTAAACGGATTTAATCAAAATACCATAAGAATATACGTTTTATGAGTTTTGCCAAACAGTAAAAATATATTAACAATTTTTAAATAAAGTTGACCAATAAATAATTTTCAATACAGATTACAGAGTTAACTTCATTTTATATGACGTGTACTTATAAATAGAGGAAAATCAAAGATTAAATAAAATTTAAATATAAATAATCTTAAATTTACAATTATATATACTGAGACGAAAAATTCGATCTGAAAAATACTTATAATCTTAAATTACAAGATATCGATACGTAAAAGCTAGATCAATTAACTGACTAGAACTATAAACAGGCTGTCTCACAAATTAACGATGCGAATCAATGTTTGCCTATTTTCGTATTCGGAAAGCGTAGAGAACGAGAAAGGCATCTGAAAATAAAATTATTGGTGACCTACCCCTCGGTGGAAATAAACCTATCCGAGAAATGGTTGAGATGGGATTGCTCTTAGAATCTATTGCCTTATCTTTTATTTAAAACAATTATCAAAAGTCAAAGCACTAAAATATATCGAGAGTATATTTAAAAATTAACATATGGGTAGGAGGTATATTTAAAACGAAATGGTTGTATACCACAACTCCGGTCGAACAATAAATCAGTGAATATCCAAGTAAGAAGGGCTGCATATTGCACAGCGATAAACCATACGAATTTACACGATTAAGATATAAGTAAAGATACCTATATCCTTCCGTTTACGCAGTTTTATGTATATGTGTAAACATGATGAGAATCGCGTGATTCTCGACTGTCGATCGGGAAAGCTTATCACACCCGGAACTTACCTTATGTTACACGTTTACAACACGTTATGGTTTAACTTAAATCACTTTATCTAACATACATATAATACAGTATACTATAGTTATACTAGTGACTTACTGTCAGATGAATAAAGTTCTTAAGATTCACGAATAGGTATATTGGAAAATAAACACACCCCATGCAGATTTTTCCGTAGGCCTTCTTTAGAGCTACTTTTTTGTAGCACATTGTTTTAATGTATCTTTAACGATTTATTTAGCGCTAGTAGCATAATATAATGGTGCGAAAACAGTTTATTTTTGACATAACGTCGTCATAGTTCAGTTTTTTTGAAGTTATTTACGCTAATGTTTATCTTTTATCGATCTTTCTAATCTTAATATATATATTTCTTGTGTGCGTGTGTATGTGACTGAACTCCTCCTAAACGACTGGACCGATTTTGATGAAATGTTTTGTGCGTGTTCGAGTGCATTCGAGAATGGTTTAGATTCACAATTCGGTCCACTACAACATGTATTTTTTGAATTAATTAGCTATTTATACATTTACACAATAAATGAAATATCCAATTATAAACAAGTCGTTGCTAGGCAACGTTGTTTTGCGCATGCGGACAGGACAACGTGTGTCGGGTCCGCTAGTTATTTAATAAAATCCGTTGTTTGCAACAATGTTTGCATTTACAATAATAATATTGAATATGGATATATGAATGTACCAATATAATATGTACGTAATATAGTAGATGAGCGACGGGCGCTCGACCTATATTTTATTAATGTGTATTTTCCCCTCAGATTATATATTAAGAGATATACAATCTGAGATTTTCCCATGAAATGTAAGCTTTTACCGCATGAAATTATTGAAATACGTTTCTATGAGCAACAAATCAAAAATTAAAAAATAGAATAACATTTTTATGAACACAAAAAAAAATCTGCAACTAAAAAATATCTACTATTTCATGAACAGACGCTATTTGCACGTTAAAGGATCATTACTTAAAATTTTCATATTAAAGATTGAACTGCGATCTTATACAATGTGAATTGAGAACTTGATGGTATCTCTTCGACGTCCCACCAAAGTGCTTAAAACTGCAACTAACATTTGAAAACTGCCGTTACCTCCACGCTTATGTGAGAAAGCTTGGTTTAAAAGCCATCGTCTTAAATATCGTACTCAACATTATTAATGATGTTATCACACTCTCGAGTATTGAAGATGATACTTATGTATTAGATAATATTAATGGATTCCCAAGTGCTTGAAGAGAACGGTGGACGTGTTTCAGAGTTGCATGTGTGAAATATTTATGCTTTTGAATACTGTTGAATATAGTTTTATAGTATGTGTTTGCAGTCGCATCATCGATTGTAGTAGAGGTGTGTCCATTGAATTTAGGACTTCCGTTCAATTACCATACTTAATAAGTAATTGGTCATATACATTATACATATAGGTATGTATGAATGAATGTATAGCAGGTAAACGTCTTTTAAACAAAGGTACTGTCTTTAAATAAGTTTACACAAAAGGCATTTAACAATGAAGTAAAAAAAAACATGAATTTAATCTAAATGATAAAGATTACATAATATCTTAAAAATCAAGTAGGTACTTTCTTACCGACACTTTCAGGAAATTAGCCTTATACAAAAAAAATACGAAAAAAATGTATAATATTATAGAATTTGCTAGGATATGATGCCTGCACCATAATTACTAGAACAATAATATTTTTTTTCTATCAGCACTCTTATTTTATGTTCGTATTACCTCACTAAATATAATATTAAACAATTTATAACCAAATAGGTATAGAGGGATTTTTCGAGTAATTCACTAGAATTTACATTTATATTGATCTCCCCGCGAGTTCTCGGCTCAATTTTACTAATTTGAGAGCGATATGAAGAAGAAAATTTACTTACTAATCTAGGTCACCTGGATCAATTTATTAATGCTATTTTAAAGACTATATAGGACATAGGTACGATTATATACTATGTCGGTACTATATACTATGTCGGTACTATATACTATATACCAGTAGTAGTATTATATACTTTATGAGTATATGAACGTTCACTTGTGTTCACTGGTTGTGTTATTATGTATGCAGTTTACTCCTTCATAATGCAAGGTCTGGATGCATTTTCATAAAACTTAATGCACAGATGGACTACGATTATGACAAACTCAGTTTAGATAAGTTTTATGCTATTATCTAACACACAGATATATTTTGCATTCTACAGCCTACTTCTTTTAGAAAAACTTAAAAAGATTAGTAATATTAATATTATACATATGCATTATAGGCATGGATAGACGTGCTAATTATTAATTAATCTAATATATTATAAAATATGTAATGTTACATTAAAGTTAGTTCTTGTAAATATATAAATATATTTATAACGCAACTTCTACTTAAAATTAAATGAAAGTAGCATAACTTTTTATTTCCTGCTTAAGTTTAATACCATCGTACTCTAGTACTCACTTGTAACGGTTGTTTCTAAAAGTATTTAAAATCGAATTAACTCTCTTACATACAGCATAAAAAATAAATTTATGTACAAAAATTGTAATATTTCATAAATAAGATAAAACAATTCGAATAATACTGTTTTATATTTTGCGGACTAACTTTAGATGAAAATATGTGTTTCAATATTGTGTTAGACGTAAACTCCAAAAGACCCCTTATCGTCTTGTGAATTATTACCAAACTGTAGTGAAAGACAGTCTTGAAGTTTTCGACTTGATCCGATTTTGGTGTAAATCTGTTAGGAACAAATTTCCAAAGGGCCGCTTCTGGCTACTATATCGGTTATTTTCAACGAAACTTTTTTATAAGTCTCAAGTGATTCCTATCTTTTATACTTTATTACTTAAAGTATATCTTCTTCATAAAATTACTTATCAAAGCTTAGAAGCTTTCAATAAATTAAATTTTATCGATATTAGAAGCATCAAACAAGTAGTAGTAGAAAGTGATATTCAAATTCAAAATATTTTATTCAGCATTAAATTATTGCAATGTTCGGAAAAGTTCGGAAAGAAGAAGCCTCAGACCAGATACAGATGGAGGCGCCACCACAAATTCTAAACTTAAATATAAGTTAAATTAGATAAACAAATGATTAACTAAGTTGACTTGTATGGTTTAAAAAAAATAGTAAAGCAATAAAGAAGTCATATATATAATATATAATTATTTCAGTAAGAAATATCATTGACTGAATAGAGTGCTATTGATAGAATGAAAACACAGCTACTTCAATAAATTTAATTTTATTAATCATATTATTTTATAATATACTCGTTGTTATGATTATGATGCGAGGCGACATCATACCATCATATACTCGTATATAAATATATCATCATCAGCCCTTTTTAACGTCCCACTGCTGGGCACGGGCCTCCCTCAGTACGAGGGGGATCAGGCCATAGTCCACCGCGCTGGCCTAGTGCGTGTTGGCGGACTTCACATGTCTTACGAAAACTTGCTAGGTTTTCTCGGACATGCAGGTTTCCTCACGATGTTTTCCTTCACCGTAAGACAAGTGGTAATCAGGATAGAAATGATTCGCACATGAAAATATCAGAGGTGCGAGACCCGGATTTGAACCCGCATCACTCGGTTATACAAGCGACGCGTTACCGCTGGGCTACCACTGCCTCTTATAAATATATAAATAGTTTTAATTACATTATGTTAAATTAAAAGTATGCGTTTTGTAGGAACAACCTCCTTTTTCTATTGAAAAAGATATTACCTATATGTTATATTAGTTTCACAGACAAGAAGAGCATCCTTTTTCTTTGGCTCAAAATTATGTGGCAATGACGAAAAACGAAAACTATTATTTTAACTAAAAATAACTCATCTCAATTTGTTTTGTACACTTTTGACTTTGAATTTTGTTTTATTTACCCATAGATGAATTACTTTTAATGAATGATTCGATTATATAAATCAATATAAACTACATCATGCATATTTATAATACAAAATGAATGAAAATAATTATATTGGATTAAAGTAAATAGTTTTATTCAGTATTATAGCCGGAGCGTACAAAGACTGACCTTTACCCGAACCGCATCTCAAGTAGCTTTATACTAAGCTCTATAGCAAACTGAATAGTTCTTAACAAGGACAGCATGTCGGTAGAAATAAATTTCGAATGAATTTTAGCCATCCTTCACCTGTGCATTTTATGATATGACGGCTAATAAAATAAAAATATCAATAAAAGCTAAATGTGCCCACCCGAATAGCGCTTGTTAAAAATCAAATGGATGGAACGATGCTATAAAGAAAAATCTAAGAAAATTTAGTAACTTTGAAGATAGGTACTGTTGGCCAACATTTAAGGAAATGCGAGCGCTGCAAAACTAGGTTAAATATCTTTAGGAAATATTAAAGCGTTTTAAAAACGTAGACCTAGACTTTCTATTAAATATGGTCTAATAAAAAAAGAATAATAATATGTTTATTATTCGCAAATTAACGAAATTCTAATGCTCCTATTACTTAAACAAAATAATAATTAAATATTAGTTTAAGTAGCAACTTGTGAAGGCAATCGTCTAGGTTCATTAAGCCTATATGTAGTGCGCTGTGCGACATCCCCATCCTTTGACTATAAGGGACAGAAAACTGACGGCCTTCAGGAGATTTGGAAAAGTTGGTTATTTATATAATAATATACTTATACACATAATATTAATAACAACCAACTCTTCGTATATTGTTAAGTCTCTTAGTATACTTAGGACCTACTAGTATACTCTACGACTGTCTAAAAATCTAGATAACTTTTTTATGAATTATATTAGACTTTCTAGAAGCTTGAATTTTAGTTCCTTATTAATGAACATTTTTTTATGTGAAACGATCATTGTTAAATGTTAAATCTACATTAGCATATTACGACGACATAAAAATTTAAACCAGGTTTCCGATTAATGTTATTTAATCGCAACATTTTATCAAATATACGGATACTTTTCGAATAATTATTTTAAATGAACTGTTATACAAATATAATGAAGCTATGTAATATAATTTAAAACCAACGCATATGGTCATTATTGACATCAGACTGTATGTATGTCCCTATATTGTATACTTAGTTATATGAATGTGAAGTGGAAATCGGTATCTCTAAGCTAATTTTAATAATGATTCTGAAGATTGTACAAACACTAACTGCACAATTTTTTCTATTTGATATCAGTATTTACTTTCTTTTTCATATTTAATTTTTTTAGAGAGATGGAGTATTCGCTTTCTTTAAGTGACCTTTCTCTCTAGCTGATGGGTCCCATAGAACGATTTTTAGACATATAAATCATGCACACAAGTTTCAATGACGTGCCAGACTAAGCACTCAGCGGATTTTTAGTTTATCCATAGAAACAAAAAAGCATAAAAAAATACATTCTTTTTTTCTCTTACCTAAATAATTTTCATTATAAAAATGGAGTTTCACGTGAAACATTGATTATAAGCCTTAAAAGATGAGGAAGTTATGACTACTGTATAAATCTGATTCTCTAAAACAGAATATAAATTCTGATTTGTCGACCATTGCCATTATTACTCATACATTTTACTAGCTTTATTTCCTACTGGTCTAGTTAGTAATGTGGATACAAATATATGTAAAAAGTGACGATTCAAAAGTACCTTTTGTAAAAGTCCAGATAGACTTTTAGTAATTAATAAAGTATATTTTGATTTGATTTGATTTGAACCGTGAACTAGGTATCTTTTATTCTTAAAAGTCATTATGATATAATCTAACATTCTACTAACTATTGATTTATATCAAGCCTTAAATAAGTTTTAATACGTCCTTGCAGTAATGCTTATATGTGCTTTATGACACAAAAAGTACCGGGAGTAAACTAATCCCGGCAACCCTAATGTAAAGAGTACTTTATCAATATTTTATTAAGTTGATATATTTTTATTCTTTCATTATAGGTACAAGCAAGATTCTACTAAGAATTACAAAATATGCATATACTTTTTATTATAATTTATTATAAGAATCACGTTGTCAATTCATGTGGGAAAGGAAAGGTTTGTTGGCCTTGTTTATTTTTTTATCATTAGAAATATTAAATATTAATAAAAAACATCACCACTTCAAACAGAATACTATTACTTAGTACATATTAATACACACAAGGCTGCTATATTAAAGACACTAAGCGTTATAGATCTCCTGAAAGTTACTGCTCGAGCTTATACACATGCTAGCGACTCGTTCGTCCCTATTTAGTTTAACGTTGGCATAGAAATTAAATATTTTCCTGCAGTAAAAAGTCTCCTCTATATGGATCCAAATATCCCACTATCATCATAACAAATTTTATCAAAGTTTGTCCAGTGGTTTTCTCGTGATGCGTTTACAGACAGGCAGACAGACAGACATAAAATTGTAAAAAATATAAATCTAACTTTAAGTATATATAGTAATGACTATTTCGTTATATAATACGATCATTATTTCATGAGATTATCCAAAAATATTTACCTAATGTTCTGTACATCACATTCGACAAGTTGAAATTTTGTTAAATGTATAAATTTATTATTATTTATTATATACCTAGTACTACTATGGATGTACTAACTATCGTTTATTTGTCTGATATCCGACGGCTCTGGGAGGATACGGATATGGGCATCCGAATCCGTCTGACGGCAATAATTTATTACTGTGTATTGCCACAGGTATACGTATAAGAGGTCATCGTCTTTACGCTGACCCATATATCATGGCAGCGCTCGGAATTTATGTTCACCATATTTGTATTTATACTGGGTAATTGTTCTGCTGGAGACATATATTATAATATTGCGTGACTGATGAATAGATCTAGTAGAATAACTCGAACTATTCTGTACATTCAAAGGCTAACACACAATATACTCGAATATTATCTACTTATTAATGATGGCACGTTTGGCTCAGTTTGTAGTGACCCTACTTGCCGTGCCAGCGGTCGCGGACTTGAGACCCGTTGAGGGCATCAATTTATGTAATGAAAATGATTGTCTGTACTCCAGTCATGGGTGTTTATATTTTTAACTAACGAGTCACCCTCGCTTCGCTCGGGTTCATCCCTAGATTTAGCGCGAGCAAAGCAGCGGGTTCCGCTAGTTAAAATAAAAGCAGCCTAAGTTACTCCTTATAAGATTAGCTATCCGCGAGTAAAAGTCCCGTCTAAAGCAGTCCAGCCGTTTCAGTGAAAAATTGATTTTTTGATGCTAGTAGCCGTATATACTTTCATATGAAATCATAATTTGAAATTAAAAACAGACACTTCAATTTTATTTATATGTATTGACGTATAGATACGTATTGTGTGTATCTAAAGTTTTATATATCTAA
Source organism: Boloria euphrosyne (assembly GCA_951802675.2). Classification (NCBI taxonomy): domain Eukaryota; kingdom Metazoa; phylum Arthropoda; class Insecta; order Lepidoptera; family Nymphalidae; genus Boloria; species Boloria euphrosyne. The sequence continues at coordinate 7,130,732 of OX637878.1, forward strand.
TGTGTCAACTATCTGGTATCCACAACAAAAGGCTTTGGCGTGCTTTACCATGGAACTAGATAACAGTGTGTTATTATCCCAACATATTCATTTATTTATTATTCATAATAATTAATGAAGTTCATTCATAGTTTTACATATTTTTAATCTATATAATATATATATATATATATATATATATATATATATATATATATATATATATATATATATATATATATATATATATATATATATATATATATATATATATATATCGGTATATATATATATATACCGATTTGGCTAAGTTTGGTCTTGAATTATTTGTGAATTATGTGTAGTCCAGAGAAGGTTTAAAAGATAAAGTACCTAAGTATATATACCTAAATAAAATTATTAATTTAAATGGATTTTAATTTCTTCAATTATGCCTTAAACAGATATTATGAACATAATACCCTCGAGGCTAAACAATCAATTTTATATATTTCGGTTTGTATTCAAACTGTTGAATGAATATTAAAGTGACTTTTTTAGCGGACTTGGGCGGGAGTTTGGCTCCATTTTATCAAGGACAAAAGGCCTGCAAGATTGGGAGTATAAATCGTGCTAAAATTCAGTTACGTAAATTCCTGGATAAATTCTAAGGTGTCTTAAAGCTCGTTTATTTATTACTTATATTAAAATCAAGGCAAAATCCGGATACAGCTTATCAGAGAACAGTGCAACCTTTCTGTAGAGTCGCTGTAATTGAAGACAGTTGGTACTCCTAATATTCGTCCAGTTTTTCCTAAAATACAATATTCATCTTAGTGTCTCCTATATTCTTATAATTTTGAATTCGTGAAGCCTGATTTGATAACGTGAAGCCTTAATTTGAAATCAAGCTATTACCTACTGGATGACGTAAGCCGCAGGAAACGACATGATAGAAGATAAAAATACACGCGTGAATACCGAAATATCTTATTCAAAGAACTTGCATACTTTAATTCTACCTATATAAGATATACCCACTTACATAATAAAAAGAGCTTTCAGAAACATATTATACATTTATGAATTTACATAGTATTACCATTATAGTAAATACAGTGTCCATTATTTTAGTTAGTACCAACCAAGTTGGTTAACATAGAAGCGCCTTATTATGTAATCTGCTTAAGATTAGACCATCACAGATTCGCTACGATTTCCTTTTATAACATGATGTTCCCATGAATAAGATTGGCATCTTTTTATTAATATTACTGAAAGTGTAATATATTTTAAAATTCAGTGAACTTTGCAAAAATTAACAAAATTATCCTAACTTTTTTATTAAAATAGTACTCCTTTAGGTATCGCGCCCTTGTAATGAGCTTATAGCGTAAAACTTGTATTTTTTTATTATTTTCCAACCATAAATTTAATTAATAGGTAGAAGAAGCTTTGTGAACTCCCAAAATTGTATGTCCTTAGGAAAAATTTACAGTATTTAATAACTATATCTCTCTTATTATATATCTTGTTTTATTTTGTAAATAAAAGATCCTTTTGCTCAGGTTATTCTTGAATTGATGATGTTATGAGTTTCTTATTAAGTTACTTATTGTAACTTGAAAATGGCTTAATGATAACAACGTATAAACAAAATGTCTTATAATTTTTATTTTTATTTATATATACAATTCCCGCAGCTCTGCCTGCGTTGTAATCATTATTATTAAAAAGTAGGGATTGGCAATAGAAGGATGCAAATTAAGTATTATAAGTATTTTTATGCCAAATCAAAAAAAATAAAAAAAAATTAATCTGGAGAGGGCCACCCCTACGGAAATGAAAAACAGCCTACGACCTATTCTCAGACCTACCAAATATACACAAAAAAATCATAAAAATCAGCCAAGCCGTTTCGGAGGAGTGCGATAGCAAACACTGTGACACGAAATTATTATATATTAGATTTATATTTATAATTTATAATTGTAACATTTCTTTTCTCTCTTGATATTTAACCCTATATAAGTCCAAATGGATCGAAAGGATGATAAGTTTGCATTTCAGGTAAATGTATAATGGAGCAACCGGCTACAATCTGTCTGTTTGACTTCGGACTCAGTCATGTTTGCTCTATCCGCGCAATCAGCGCTCTAACCATTATATAAAATATACACGATTCTACATTCATACGGCTTATACTGATATGTGTATATATTGCATTGTAGCATAATGAAAAACTAAGTCCTTAAACTATTTACTGAGATAATTAACAATTCTAAATTCTACAAAAATATCAAATTAAAAATAATCTTTATATTTTTTGTAAAATTCAATATATAACAAAATTAGTAGCGATCTATAACCGCATAAAATGATCGCTTACGAGGAACTTTACTTGACTTTGCAAGCGTTTTGTTTTTTTGATTGATTGCGCCCTAATGTCGGATTATCCGGGTTCCTAATACGTTAAGCTTCAGAATGCTGAAAGAGGGCTTCGTTTACTGCTAAAATATTCTTACTATAGCAATATATGTAAGTATTTATAAAGACGTGGAAATATTAATAAGTACCTATCAATCATAAAATTTATTATAGAATAATTAAGCAGTAAGAAATATTATTAGGTATATTACAATTTTGAAATCTTAAACCTTCTTTTGATTTTACACTATAGTAATACACGACCGCTAAAACATAAAACATCTAACAGACAAAATGAATTAATATTTAAGTATTATCTTTAGTCAATTTAATATGCGAAAAAAACTTCGTTAGAATTTTATAAACAGTATTGTACAATTCTTTGACATTTACGACTTTTGTACCTACAATATTTATAGGAAGTAACTAATAATAAATTACATTATTTCATAATTGCAAAGCATATTACATCTATCAAAATATTGTTTTACAGAAGCCTCTTTGTTCTCTTGGCTTAAATCATAGTAAATCGTTGGCTTAGCTGTTGAGACCTTAATACAGATTATTATTGAGAAAATCCGAATTATAATATTATAAATTAAGTTACCATTAAGAAAATAATCAACATATCGATAATTGTCAAAGTCAATTTAAGACAAGTAAAATTAAGACAAGGTTGTATTTAATCTCAAAATATTTGAAAATATCCATTTTCGTCCGCTGAAATAAGTACCTACCTACTCTTTCAACTCTATCGTAGATAAAGATTCCAATCATGTAAACGCAATACCATGCATGTATTTAAACCATCGCGGACTTTGTGAAAATAATGACCTGTTGTAAGTTGAAACTATGGATTAGATTTTAATCAGAATTGGCCAGGTATTTACAAAAGACTTAAGTCAACATGATAACTTATAATTTAAACAACTAATAAGTTGTAATACTTACTTATAATTTAAACAACTAATAACACTCATGTAGTTAGTTATTCTTACTAAAAACAAACAAAGTAAACAAAAAATTGTTCAGAAAGAAATAGAAGAAAGTATTTTTAGAAGAACATATTGTGCGAATGTCGTTTAATGACATGACATGATTCACATGACCCTTTCTATACTATTTGTCGTTGCTGCTTAAGTTTGATTTTAATGAACTTTACTGCTACTTTTTCTTCTCCGTACGATATAAATAATAGAAATCATAAAAAATGTGTTTTATATATTTTTCAGTGACCAATACTAAGATTCAACCCAAAAATTCATACTATCTCATTAGTTTATGTAATAGACAGTGGCCCAGCCCAGTGGTAACGCCCTCGCTTGGATATCTGAGTGATGGGGGTTCAAATCCGGGTCTCGCGCTTCTGATTTTTTCATGTGCGAATCTTTACTAACATAATAACTACTTACGCTCATCTTACGGTGAAAGAAAACATCGTGAGGAAACCTGCATGTCTGAGGGAACCTAGCAAGTCAGCCTACCAGCGCCTTTTCAATACAGATATTTATAATCATATGTATTGACAAAATGATAATATATTTATTTACATAATATAAATTATGATATATTATTTAACTTTAGCAATTGGTTCCGTTGGACTTGATGATGTATAGACACGAAAGCCGCAAAGGTAATTGTGATAGATCGCGCAAACTAACATTTGAAATATCGGAGGAGAAAGGCTAACCCGTGAAATAGTTGCCATTACTCTTTTAGCACCTGTCCAGAGTGAATTATGGTCGAACGGAAGGGGTCATATGTGTCTAATGTAATAGCGTTCATGTAACTGTCCGATATAACTGATTCATAGGTAGATCATAGATAGATAGGTCATACATTATTACTTCGAATTGGACTAAGAATATAAAAAAGTTTTCATTTCTAAAATTAAAATACAATCACAGAAATGGATTTTTATAAATGCCGAGACCTACGAAATACGAATAGAATACTGAACAAATGCACAATTTTGATATAATAATATATTTCTTCTCTCTTTTCTAACAATCCTTCTTATATACATCGCTAAGATCTTGTACATAAGAATACCTTTTTTACAGTATATGGTGTACTGTAGAAGAAAAATATATATGTATGTATGCCACTACAGAATATAGACGACCATCCGACCCCTACTCTATATTCACCACTTCAGACGCACTTGAGGTAAAAGCGTTACACATACGCGAAAATTTTTATTACCAAAACGAATCATGTTCACACTTTTTAGAAGTGGAAATTGTGAAAGTTTATAGTGTTATAATATTTTAAATGAACTAGGTTTGCCAGCAGCTTAACTCGCTACGTCTGGATAGTAGTTATAAAAATGGTTGCAATATATTTGCATTTTGTGATTTACATATTTCTTACCCGCGGCTTCGCCGTCCTATGTGGATACTAGTGACTCGCCCTCGCTCTGTTCGGGTTCATCGCTAGGAATGTTAGTGGAGGTTTCTCAGATATGAGTTATTTCAGTAAAAAGTAAAAAATGTAAGTATATTACAAAGTATCCTATATAATAACCTAATAACCAGATTTCACCATAGCAAATTTCATCAGTCTGTCCATTAGTTTTCTCGTTATGCGTTCACAGACTAAAAAAATTAAAACTATACATTCGGACTTTGTCGGTATTAGGTATATAGATAATAATTACTATATTAATAAAATTTTTCTTGGTTTATGGCCCTGATTGAATTTATACCCTGAATGTTTGTGTTTGTATAATATTAAAAAAATCATAACCAATTTGACTTGAAGTGTTGTGATTTCATCATTTTTTTCATCTCCGATGATTTATAAAACAGTTTTAATCGTTTCACGTAACTAGTATAGATACTTTATATATAGATCATATAGATTCTCATAATAATACAAAAAATCGTACAGTCAAATTAAAATACTGTGCTGATAACAATTTTCTTAAAAATATTAGTTTTAGTTTTTGTTAAATAACACAACATTCTTGTAATCTATAATAAATTAAATCTGCGACAAAAAGCTTGAAACAAAGTAATGAATGTAAATGAACTTCATATGGTTTATGTTGTCATAATTACTAATTAGTAAAAAAATGAATTAAAACATAATATTTTTAACTTACCCATGTATTGCCCACACGCTATTCGCGACCATTAACTTTTACGATATTATGGATGTTTTATGTTATTTAAATCTTTTTATAAAAATCTTTAGTTTCAAAATATATAGAATAAATGCTTTTAAATATAATTTAATAATAATAATAATAATAATACTCGATAAAGTATCGCAATATGTTTTATCACTTTGAAGTTTGAACTTTGAGGAATGTTAGGGAATGGTAAATCTTTAACATTTGTCACCTTTTCCAGACGAGAAATTGAATTATTTGAAAGTATTTAATCTGCACAAAGTTCTAAATGGAAGTATTTAAAAACAAATCGTGCTTATAATATAGAATTTATTAATTAATGCGGCGGTAAAAGGGCAAGACCGTATTTTAAAGGGATGTCGTATCATGGCGCCAGTGTCTGGTAACACTGTATAATAATTAAATTATTTTTATTCTACTACTGTAAAATATTATAAGCAGCAACATGACAAGAATACTAATTAAGCACCTAAGTATTATAGACTTCCATCTATACATATTATAAAACAAAGACCTCCGCCGCGTCTGTCTGTCTGTTCGAAGAAAGAGTGGTTCTTGAGGTAGGTTTTAGTATATAAATTGTCAAGTATTTTAATTTATTTTGTATACATTGGCTAAAATGTCGGAAAAAATAAGCCGTCTGGAAGCTTTTAACAAAAACTCTGTCTAAACTCTTTGAGATATGTATAACAAAATTTTGTATAGTGGTATTGTGTCCGCGATGGCATATGTATCTCTTCGTATAAAGCGGTAATTGGAAAGCTATTTACACAAATACGGTATTAATCTTTATCATTGTTTAAAATTCTGAAGAATTTTCAACGTTCTACCACCAATTCTTTTTTTTTAATAATGATAAGAACGCGGGCGAAACCGCGGGAATTGCTAGTATATTATTAAATAGCAATAAATCTCAACGACCAAACCGAACTAAATTTTCAAGTGTTATATTAGAATAAGTTCAATCGATTGTTAAATATAATTATTGTTATTTGAGTTACAATTCTCCAAAGTACAAAAAGAGAGTATATAGACATAAATCATACTGGCAGAATTTTCGTCGTCTTTCGGGTGCTTGGCTTGCGTTCTGTCAAAAAGTTAATTAATTAAAAAGGAAAATCTTACAAAAATATGAATAACAACTAACAAGCAACAATTGAGTACGGAAATATTCCTTCTAGCATGAAAATGATCTTAGTATGATCTACGCTTTAAAATATTATTTAGAATGTCATCATAACGTAGAAGTGTAAAACTACGATTTTTACCAAGTAGCTACCTACTATATAGACTCACCCTCGCTCAACTCTCGTTCGTCTCTAGATAGGTACCTAACGCGAAGTTAAAATGGTCGTTAAGCTTTCCGCAATTATCCAATTTTTTACGGTTATACTAGAGTATAACCGCAAAAAATTGGAAAATACCGTAGACGGTACTCTGTAGAAATACAGAGTATAAATTAAAAAAATATGAATGTATATGAATCAGTAAAGTCAAGTAAAGGATGTGTGTAATGAATAATATGCCTATTAAAATAAGCTAAATTATAATCTTAATATAAATGATGATATACTTATTTAAAATTACAGCGTTTTATATAAAATAATAATGAACGAAGTAAACTCTACCACATTGATTTAACAAGTTCCAATCTTCCATGGGGTCAGCGATAAAGTTCGAAGATATATCTCGCAATATGAAAGTATATATATATTCCTTTTCGTTTTGCCTGTCTCACTTACAAAAATGTCCGGTAGTCCTATTCAATATCCAAGTAAAGTAGCACATCCACATCACGTTTCTTTAGTATTCCCTTTTTTTTCAATGTGTAGCACGTAGGTACATTAACTGGCAAAGGGGCTCTTTTGCCTTAATTGATATGAAATTCATACTGTTTACTCGGAGATAATATTTGATCCAGTTCAGGTTCACATTATAGAAAATAGAAAAACTCGTAAAAATATTAAGGCGACGTGTTAGATCTGTCCCCACACAAGTCTTCCAAAATTATAATGAGAAAGATATTTAGTATTACCAGTATGGAAACTACAAATTGACTGTTCTATTTATTGAGAAAAAGATGTAAATTATTTATCTAACATCAAACTACTTCCGTAAGAGCGATTCAATCAAACTCTCTCTGAAATAGCCGCAGACTAAAGCTAGTAATATAACAATAATACGGCAAAACTTTTTCTAGCTTTAGCAATGCTTTATCACTACAATATGATTTGCCTCACATAAATTTTTACTACAAACGACACCGGTGCCTCAGAAATCCAATAAATAACTTTTATTTTGTAGGCAATGTAAAAGAATCTGCAAAATATGTATGGAAGATCACGTTAGAGAGATTCATGAATAACTTTTTGTCATTCCTTTAACGTCGAGAACATTGCTTTTTAAATATGCATCATGATTTTTGTATCATGATTGCAATTTTCAACCACCGGATTTACCGGAACTACGAATATACATAACGAAAGTCGGACAGTCTATTTGAAACTAAATGTTTTATTACAAACAAAAATAAAAATAATATTAAGTATATTGTTATTTATTTTCTTAGAAAACTAAGCGAATTAACTTTTTTATAAAGACAAAACAATTTCTACCTAGAAATAACACAGTCTCAGTTATTGCTTACGGCCCTCGAGCAACTCCTAACGTTCCTTATTGCAGATGCAAATCCCTACTTTTCCCCAGAGTAAAAGCGACAAATATATTCATTTAAAGTATTGTGCACATTTCAGTACGAATAGAAAATAACTATTCCCTGTAATACGTTTAGTAGGTCCCATTCTGCATTGTATGATTACAAAAAATACTCTGTGACACGAAAACCTTAAAACTAGCTGTAAAAACAATGGTTAATAACAGTGTTTATTATAAGAAAAACATTTTTATTCTTTTCTTCAAGTACGATTGAAAGCTGCAGACTATCCAGCTAGTTTCCAGCAGCGGTCTGAAAAATAGCTGAATCATTTATTAAGCGCTTTCAAGAAGATTTACAACGTTGAGCTAAAACTCATCTGTGTATATCAATATTTTATTTGAGCATAGTATTAACCTACATTCTCGTACCAATACACTTTATTGTGATCTGTTCGAACATTTTGAATTTATAACATCACGCAAAAGTTAGAGAGAATGATGTTTTTGTGACCAATGACTTACACAGACGACCCTCAAACACTTGACCTACATCCAAAAGGGAACGACACACAGGTTACTTGAGACTTAAAAGTAAAAAATGCCTATACAACCAATGTTAGCCAAGAAATGAGAACGCGACGCACGCCTTAACCTGAACTGAATACTTTTATTTTAAAGGAATTTATTCGTGTACAGGTAGTATATGTATATGTTGTATAAGTAAAAAATAAATTATAATACATACACGTTTATTATTTTATATATCTTTTGATCGAAAAAGCAAAAAGATATTATCATTTAGAATAAAACTACCTAGTAGTTGTTTTTAGTCATTTCTATGTTTAAAAAATACCAATGATAGGTACTTACTCGATATAATACTTAGCATGAAATAAATATGATACTACAAGGGAAAATTTTATATTCGTTCTTCTAACACGACAAAATTAATTAATTTTACAAATCCTAATAGCGTACCGTTCCGTAAATTTTTATAATTTATTTCTTGTTTACTTTTTAATTAAGTAAAAACAAACGAAGCGCTAGTCATCATAAGTCAGAACGAAGTATTACATAACACTCATTCTCTCAGTGCCTATTTAAGATTCACAAATCATAGTTTACGCCGCCTACGTTTAAGTTTACTGCTTGATTGTTTATTTAATTTGAAGTTTTAACTGAATGTCAAACAATAACAATATTAAAGATAACTTGAATAAAAGCTTACTTATATGACACTGTAATAATCATTTTTTTAATAATACTGAACAACATTCATATGAGAAATAAATGGATTCTAGTAATTATTAAAAAATAACATGAGAAAAAACATGTAGCTACACATAGGACAAGTTCAAATTATTAATAAAAAATACTATATTTACTCATTAAAATTAAATCTCTAGTCACAGTGCAGGTAGGGTAAAAAATATCCGCTATGTATAGGTTTATTTCATTGCAACATTAACGAGTAATGTAATTAGATTTTTTTTTAAAAAACCTTAAAGGGTCATGGACGAAGGCTTATATTATTGCATTACTTTCAAATTAACTTTTACTGCAGTTGTAGAAATGAAAATCTAGGCTAACTACAAAACACAGTTCACTTTTTGCCATGACGTTGATACTGTTTGATAGTGTGGGTTCAATTTAATCTATATATTAAAATATAATGATAAAAATATTAATTGAGTCCAATTTGTACATAATATAATTTTTAGAAATTCACCGTCGTTCGAATTCGTCTTTAGATACGTTTCAGGGAATAGTATAGATTTTTCAGAAATAAGATATTGTCTGGAAATAAAAAGTATCCTATAAGCTGACCAGGATAACCAGCTATCATACCAAATTTTATCAAAGTCTATTCAGTAGTTTGCTTGTGTTGTAGTCACACACAGAGACAGTAAAAAATTTTAAAAATTACAGATACGGCCTCCGTACCAATAATATTTTTTTTAAATTTATATCGGTATAGAGGCCTAATTTAACGTTTTTAGAATCTTTGTGTCTGTCTGGGAACGCATCACAAAAAAACCAGTACACCGATTTTGCTGTACAAGATTTAAATTAAGGTCAACGTATAGAATACTTTTACTGAAAATTTCATATCTCTTGAAATCTATACTAAACGTTAAAACATATCTAGGGACGAACCTAGGCGGAGTGTGGGTGAATCGCTAGTAAGTAAATACGTGTGGAATGGTAACGTGCTTGCTTAGGAAATCTATCGGAGGACAACGGGGTTCCAAACCCGGCTCTCGCATCTCTGATATTTACATCGAAACAATCGTGCGAATCTATCCCAACATAGTGCAGTACACAACAGCAATTAAAGTAACAATAGGCATGATGACAGTAACTAAAAACCACTAAAATAATGTGTTCATCTAATGAGATAAGATTAATAGGTTTTGAAAAGCGTATTTATTTTCATATTTAGGGCGAGATTGATATTTTATTTATTAAAATAAAACGACAAAATACAGCAGTCCGCCATGATAAGTTGAACACCAATCAGAATGAATTACGTCACGGCCGTACAAACGTCACTTTGTTTTGTATAAAGTACTAACTAGGACGTTTAAAATCTGTATTCTGCGTTTGTATTTTGTGAAGTATTTTATTATTTCTATCAATTAGTTGCTTAGTTTGTGTTTTCATAACATGGAACAAGGATTTACCAAGGCAAATAGCTCTAATTTGCCTAGAGTTGATTTGTTGATGTTGGGGGAGTTTTTGGCATCAAATAAAGACTTTTGTTCAGCTGAGTTTAGAAATGTCAAGACTACAATGTAAGTTGTACATTATTATATCTTTATAAACAATAATTTAAAAATTCAAACCCGTAAAATTTTAATATTTTTTTCTGTATTAATAAAAAGCACTACGTAATAGATTAGAGATTGTTTCTAAAACATTGTTTTTATTGACTAACATATCGATTTCTTTGTATAAATAAAGTACTCATTAAGATAAAAATAGAGAACGTATTTAAAAGACGAAATGTTATCTCAAAAAGAATGAACTTTATAATTAAATTTAGTTAAACAAAGTCGCAAATCATGTCACAATATATGAAATAAAGTAAAAACTTACGTCAAAATGATCTTCACAGAAATAAAGTGAAGAATTTATAGATATAACTGTTGGATCTCGCCGTGCAAGATTAAGCCACTTATTTCGCAATTTTTGATTGCGTGGAACGTAAACAAACAATTTGTTAGGTGTTTTTAATGACGTATTAACGCACTGAGGGACCGCACAGCACTTGTACACTTTTGAATTCATATTTAAACCCAAATTATCTGATTTGTTGCTTTGGCTCCCTAGTGTTTACAGTCAGATTATACGGTCGTGACGTCACAAGCAGACGCCATGACACCGTCGATCGTTTTGAAGCAAATTTTAAAACTTAAAATTTAAATAGCATTTTTTCGTAATAAAACTTTGTTTTCTGCAGAAATAATGTATTTTTTGGAAATAGTAGATACTTTAAACCATTATAGGCCAGTTTTTCAAAATCAGTCATCATGCCTATTGTTACAACTACATTACCTAATTATATAAATTTATAACAAATTTATTTTAAAAAATTAATAATGATATTGACTGTCCATCACTATTATCAAGAGTAAATATTTAAATAATATATATAAAAAAATAGATACGGTTATAAATTATATAATCATATATTTTAGAAATGTAATAGAGGTATATATTTTCTCTGACTGTTTAATTTATTTAAAAAGAAATCACATGTTAATATTCAAAATTAATTTTTTATATATAACTAGTTTTGGTCCACATATACATGTAAATATTTAAGAACTATTTATATTTGATAAAAAGCTGTGTTAAACTTAAAAATATTTAAGTAGGATTTATATTATAAAAAGGGAAGGATAGAAGGATAAATAATAAATATAATAACAAATATAAAAATAACAGTGTAACAAATGCCTTTAAAAGCTCATTTTTATCAGTTAAAGAAGCTCAAATTTAACGAGCAGCACTCTGTTCATCGGATTGAAATGTGAGGACAATGAAATTTCTCGATTAAAAAGACTCTTAAGTCATTGTCGTTTTATATCTGTACTCTATTTAACTTTTATATTCCTTCTTTTGTTCCTAAGCGGATTCTTTATACTAATGTTATACGTAATATATATTTTATTATTTTAGAACATTTCAATTGCAGAGAGTTATGTTCAATTTTAATATGTAATCAATTTTTTTAACAAAAGTCACAAAATTAATCTTAAATGCTATATATTAATATGTAGTAATAAAAATAATTAAAATAATTCTACAAGGTAAAATATACGTTAGTATATAAGGTTCTTTAGCCAAAAAGCAACACATCTTTCAATTTCTTGATCTTTCCCCGTTTTACAACTTTATTATTACTCGAACAATATTAGAAATACTTCACTATATAATAACCTACCTTACTAACCTATATTTTCCCTTACCTATTTTTCTAAAGATATAGGTAATAGAGCTTCCAAAATATTTTACGATAATTATTTTGAAGACGATACGTTGAGTAGTTACTAGTTAGCCAAAAAGCAACACATCTTTCAATTTCTTGATCTTTCCCCGTATTACAACTTTATTATTACTCGAACACTATTAGAAATACTTCACTATATAATAACCTACCTTACTAACCTATATTTTCCCTTACCTATTTTTCTAAAGATATAGGTAATAGAGCTTCCAAAATATTTTACGATAATTATTTTGAAGACGATACGTTGAGTAGATAATATGAAATATTTACGGCGTTGAAGCGCATTTTGTATAATTTATACTGTCAATAAAATGAATAAATCGTTATAAAATTATTTTACTTTTAAAGATCATCATAATCGGTTCGACTATTTAGTAATCACGTTTTAAAACATAGAACTCGATCAGCCATACTATTCACAATAAACAAAATAATTTAAATTGGTAACATTTTATTTGTTAAAGTTGATAAAACCATGTATGTGTATTCATGTATTCAGTCCTTTTTAACGTCCTACAGCTGGGCACAGGCCTCCCTTCAAACTATATTGGTTTGTATTTATCGTAAATAACTAAGTATTTCGGCATTACAAAAAAATAGTTAACTGTGCTTTTTCTTTTTAAAAGGTAAAAAGACAATTACTGTTCGTCTTTTGTGATACATATGTCACATCAGGCAAGATATTAGCATCTGATCAGTGTAGATGTACGAGTAGATTGTAAACCGTGATGTTTACTTACAAATATAGGTCGAGTGCTACTCTAACTCTTCTATATTACATGTATATGTGAAATGTGAATAAACTATTTAATATAAGTAGAATATGATAGATATATTTTGTATTTATGGGCACATTTTTTAAAGTAATGTGATTACTTTGTTAATATTTTTTCATGTTCTTAATTTCCTTAATACAAATGAGAGAATTCTTAACAAAATATTCATTTTAATTGATTTGTACCGTAACTTTTCATTAATAAATGCTATACCTTAAAAGTCTTAAAAGTGACTGATATAGTAGACAATATATATTATTATTCAACTCTTCAATATAATAAGAATATTCGATAAAAAAATATTATATAAAAATATTATATATACTTAATTAATAACTATATCATATATGTAATGACATACCCCCGCTTCACTTAGTAGTTGCGTCAAGTGCGTTTTTAAGCGGAATTCAAATTATTTTCCTCACATATATGTAGTCGTAGTTACTCATATTAGCTATCTATTAGCGATTTTCGCTGTCACGTAGACTTAGTATTATAATCAGACTACTAAAGGTTTTCCCAAAATTTACGCATGGTTACAATGATATTTTAACTAATCATTGCATGGTTAGAATTTGTCACCTTTGACACGGTAAGGGTTGCCAACCAAAAAAGAACAGTGATAGCTGAGAGTGTTGGGTAAGTGAAATTGGAGCACTCCACTGAAGATCAATACGTTTACATTCATTGTTGAACAATACTTCAAAATATTGATAGAGATTTCCTCTTGATTGAAAGGCTTTTATAGTTTCTTCCAAAAAATGCAGATTCGTTAGCTTATAGTAAGTAATGAGGTAGGTGACGTGAAACATTTCCCGCTAATTTCGAATATCAGAATTGGTTTTCCAGATTACGTAATTTAACACATTTGAATTTTTCTATTGAATCATTTGAATTTAAAGACTTTGTAAACAAACCAAAAAGAGAAAAGAGTATGCTTCAGCAATCCCGCGGACTTCAATCGCTGGAAGTTATTCCGTACATAAAGCTAGTCTTTCTAGTAATCTTGTTGATTTAATTAAAAAAACTGAAAAATTATATCTAAAAACAATGATATTATTTATTTATTTATTTATTTATTTATTTTATTAGACCACCAACAAAGTACTTACTAAACACAAGAAAAATAAAATTGTACATCGAAAAGAAAATATGAAGAGTAGTACCTTAATTATAGGTGATAACGACATTACACATAGTAGGTAAAACAAAATTTTAACTTCACTTTTAAAAATAAAAAAACTTAAATAATAATAACATTTTACGAGAAATAAAAGAAAAAATAAATGCTGTATCTGTATAGGTGTTTACAATTATAATTTAGCTATAGAGGTACTGTTCTTTTTTTTTAAATTAAAAAGTTTATCATTAAATATATCTACAAGTATGTCCTTATTCTTGTTAATTAAATTGTATGTTTTAATAATTCTATTAAGAGGGGAGTTATAGCCTAAATTAGAGTTAGCAGCATTGGTTATGAAGAAAGCTCGTTTATCTAAGCGTAAACTCTTAGAAGGCGCTGATATTGGAACTTGGGCAAGTAGTTGTGGGCAGTCAAGATTACCGTTAACTAATTTGTGTAAGAACAGAGTGTCGAGCATACGTCTCCGATTAGTCAACGTGGTCATTCCGAAATGTGATAAACGGTCTTCATAATGTGGTAATTTTTTTACTTGGCCAAATTTGAATGATAGGTGCCACAAGAAACGTTTTTGAACGCTTTCTAATCTCTTTATGTAAACATCGTAGTAAGGGTTCCACACTACACTGCAATACTCTAGAACACTGCGCACAAGAGCATTATATAAGCATATTAAGGTTTGTGGATTTCGAAAGTCATTGCAGTATCTCAAAATGAAGCCCAAGTTCTTAACCCATTCAGTGCCAGTGACCCACGGCGCCGGTTCACGTATGTCGCTATTGCGGTGCCGAGAACCCGCGTGGTGGGCTCTTTATAAATGTAGCTCATTCTTTGTAAATACGTTATTATACGATTACAAAATAAAGTGAACTATTTATTTTAAAAAGTTCTTTTTAGTATATCCATTGGTTTCAAGATTCAGTTTAATTTTATTTTTTAGTAAAATTCAACCTACGTCGTAGATCGTATTTCAGACGTGAGAAACCGCTGTTTATAATAATTATTATAAATATCGATTTGATTTCTTGTTACTAGATCAGGAAAAACAAAGAAACTGTAATCTCTATATTATACACATTTTTTATTCAATAGTATCGAGTCGTGGTTATCAATTGTATTTTGCTGAAAATTTAGATAAAGACGAACATAGCCAACACTACACGCACACATAGATAGAAATGAATATGGCCGCTACTCTGTCTGTACACGGCTGTCATGCCATAGCTTGCTACAGCGTGTTCTAAATTTACGCAGTAGTTTGATATGAAATAAAGAAATAAAATATTGTTGGACAGTTATTGTCTCTAATACTATAAAAAAGCTCTGGCTTTATTTTAATAATATATTTGTTTTCGCAGTAGGTTCATAATTTAAACATTACAAAAATAAATAAAATAAAATCATTTTAGTTAACGTACTTACAACTCAAAATATCCAGTTATTAAAATTGAATCTTTGTCTTTTAAGTGCCATTTTTACTTTGTAAAGCATTTTGCCCGTGACTGCGTACGCGCGGTCTTAGATAATTTCTTAAATTTATCATTTATGTTATTCATCGATTCACTTAGACTACACAAAAAGTCGCGAATAGGAAATATTAAAATTTAATTAAGAACTTCTTTGTATACCATACTGGTACTCGTATATCTCTGATCGTCTGATCCTGAGTTCTGCTAGAGGTCAATGTAAGAAATAATCTTTTCTTAAGTCTATACCTGCTTCTTTGAACAACTGGCCTCAAAATTTGTAAATCGTCATTGTAAAGCAAATTATAAGGAGGATATTCCATCAACATTTTTAATGATATGTATTATAACGTGTTTACCTTGGGAACAAGATAATCTGCCAAGGTAAAAATAAGCCTAGGTCACTGCCAATCCTTTGTCCCGTTTTAACGTGAAAGAAAAACATACCAATACATTTTGGCATAATATAAAATATAGGTACGGATTCAAAGTATCTACATAATTGCGAGGTATTTTTATTTTATTATTGTCTTACCTTTTGTTCACTATACTTATTGACAATATACCTATAAGTATACAGTAGTACAGTATACCTTGAAACTTGGTTTGCTAAAAATATTCAGAAAAAAAAAACAAATACTCACTTTACCTAAATATAGGTTCTTCAATAAAATGAAACATACTGTGTATAATTAAGGATGACAATCAATGACAGTAATATAGTAGGAGAGCTAGCGTTTCCCAAAAATAAAATACTGTAATAATAATATTATTATATTATGTAACTTCATTCTTCATACACTTATAGAGATCATTCGAATAATAAGTTTGCATAATAAATTTGTTTTATAAAATAAATTCGCTTTATATATAACCCTGTTTATCTTGAATTTCAGTAATCCTTAATCATATCTTATCAATTTAATATATCCTTTCTTTCTAACGTTGAAACCCATAGAAGTCTGTTGCGCTCGCTCTCAAGCGTGATGCCCAATATATCCTCGTCTGGCAGACTCCTGCAAGTACTAGAATATTCAGACTGCTTGCATATACTTTTAAAAAAAATGAAAGAACATCAAAACGTTAGCCTTGTGGGAGCATTACTATTGCTAAAAACAATCCCGAGGTCAACTTTACTATAGGCAAACCGCTTAAATGAGTCCTCGCCCGCGGAGTTCAGGGTTGCGGGGGTATGACGACAGGGGAGTGCATGATGTACAAGAGACGAAATATGCACTGGACAGTTCTTAAAATATGTGACGTCATAGTGGTTACCGTTGAACGAGTAGTGATTTTTAATAGAAAATTAATTGATGACAATACAAAATTTGAATTAAACAACTATGTATATAGTACGAGTATGTAGGTAACAAAATAAAATATTAGGTAATAATCTTTTATATTATTTATTATAAGCAAAAATCCTCCAAATTATAAATTAATCACTTATATCCATGTCAATATCACTGGAACTTGATTCTTCACTTTCGAAGCAGCCATCGCCAGAGTCATCAGATTCTTCCTGCACATTGATGATAAAATCGACTACAGCATCTACATTTTTATCATGTTTGTAGTATTCGTTCTCGATTTTAATTACGTGATTAACACAATGTTTCCACTTCTCTACGGAATATTCAGCAAATAATCTCTCTAACATATTTTTTTTTTGGTCCAAGTTAGAGTCGATACTTTTTTGTGATAATTGTTCTTTAATATCACCCCAGACCAACTCAATCGGGTTCAGGTCTGGGTGGTATGGAGGTAAACGCAACACTTCGTGTCCGTTTCTTTTCAATAACTCGTCAATTTTGTAAATATCTTCTGTGAAATGTCTTTTAATTAATTTTAATAAATCATCCTTTCTAAGTACATGATCAAAAGGCACACCATGTCGTCGTAGCCATGCTTGCATAGCTAGCTTGGTAGACGCCATAGTCGGCTTTTTCTCTTCTCGAACCGAATGATAAGCTGCGTTATCCATTATTATGACAGAGTTTGGTGGTATATTAGGCATGAGTTTTTCATTTATCCATTTACTGAAATTCAAGAAGTTCATAGAATCGTGATAATCACCTGTTTTACATTTGGATTTGAACATTACAAGTGCTCCGTCCACAAATCCGGTCTCACCTCCACAATGCACGATGATCAAACGGTCTCCTTTACCTATATGAGATAGCACGCCACGTTCATCCGTTGATTGCCAACATTTTGAAACGTTATGAGACGCATTTACATAAGTTTCGTCAAGATATACAATATGTCTTTCTTCTCTACGGTATTTTTTAATAGTATGTAGGTATTTCCACCTCCACGATGTTATACATGGCTGTTCGATAAGGAGTTTCCTTTTAGAGCCGCATTTCTTAAATTTAAAACCAAGGTCATGTAATAATAGCCTTAAATATTCCCTGCCGCAGTGTAATATATTTTCTTCTCGAAGTACAGCATTCAAAGTTTTGAGGGTTGGTATTTTTTTAAAATTGTGTAAAACTGAGTTACTTTTCTTCTTACGACTCCTTTTGCGAAATCGTCTATTTTTACTCTTTTTCTACGAACCTGTGTTTTTTTGTTTTTGGGTGATTTAAATATTTCGTTGTCTTTCAATACTCTCCCTTGTTGTACAATTCTACATACAGACTTTTCCGATAGTCCAGTTATTTCTGCTACGGTTTTGTTAAGAGGTAGGTATATCTTGTTGATATTCAGCAGAATTTGGGTCCAGTTTTTTTTTTCTAAAATATTCGTATACGTTAAAAGCCATTTGCTTGCACTGACTATTAATTTTATGTCCGAAGATATTTCGACTCATCTCGAAAATGTAATCTCTTGTATAACTTTCACAAACTGTCCGCAACTGTCAACACGTGCATTCGCTAACCACGTAGCGAGTGAAAAGATTTAAAACAAGAATGTGCCCGCCGCCCGCACACCCCTCAGTCCCCTCTGTCGTCGTACCCCTGCACCCCTGTACCCCGTGGGCGATGACTCATTTAAGTGGTCGGTCTATAGTCTGGTACCTACATATTTGCACCCTAAAAATAGGTTTTCTTTTTTTTACATTTCAACATATGAAAATTACTACATATTAAAATTATAGCATTGTGGGAGTAGATTAAAAATTCTTTATTTTTTGAACCAGAACGATAACGCTCCTCAATTTACCGATAATCTACTTCTTCTTCTTGTCCTTACCCCACGCTATGTGGGTTAGGACCAGCATGATTAATTACTTACTTACAGCATTACTTCATTTTAATGAGAATAAACTTTAGTCTTGAGTCAAGTAAACTAAGTGATATTGTACGTTTTTTGCCCAAAATGTTAATAAATATTTTTTTAAATAAATCTGTTTTAGTTCAATTTTATTGATTAGTATCCATATTACGATTGATGTTACAGTTTACTAAGTGAAAAATAATAGTTACATTATCATCTCATCTTCAACCCTTTTAACGTCCCAATGCTGGGCACGGGCCTCCCTCAGTACGAGGGGAATCAGGCCATAGTCCACAACTCTGGCCTAGTGTGAGTTAGCGGAGTTCACATGTCCTTTGAAAATTTGCTAGGTTTTCCACAGAAATGTAGGTTTCCTAACGATGTTTTCCTTCGCCGTGAGAGAAGTTGTAATCATGATAGAAAATGATTCGAACATAAACATATCAGAGGTGCGAGACCCGGATTTGAACCCGCATTACTCGGATATCCAAGAGAGCGCATTATCGCCTGCTGCTTTAGTTACATCATAATAAAATAAAAATAATTAAAAAGTGTAGTAGTAGTAATTAAGTAGTGTAGTGAGACTTTGGTGGCCCAGTAAGTCACAGAACAGATGTTCTGAGTTCGTTCGACTGATCCTCAGGCCAACGCTCTCCAATAAAAAATAAAACATCAAATATAATAATATTTTCTTAGCATTGTAACTTTAGTTACAAAAAGTTAGTCTAATAAGTAGTTCGCTAGCTCTTAGACTAATACTTACACACACATGCAATGAAATATTATCATTAGGTAGTGATGCAACGAATACGAATAGTAGGTATTTACCGAATATTCATATTCGCCAAATATCAGCACGAATATTAAAAACAATTATTAAAAAGAATTGATATTCATAAATGTAAGAAATCTGGTAAGTGAAATATGTTCATAGCTTGATTTGTTCGTTTTATGTTATAAAGAATAAAAATATATCGGTTTGTCCGCATGACTTGTTAGTGAACAGTCTCAAAACAAACTTTATTTTGTTGTTTAATAGTTTTAGTTACTTTGTTTTGTAAATAAACTCGTCAAATCGTTTTTAAAGGAATAGTTATATGCAGAGCGCATACCCCATGCCGAAGACCCCGCTAGTGGGCTCACTAGTAATATGTATGGCGGCATGACGTTTGAGTTGCAATGTAGTGCGGTGGACGCGAATGGGTTAAAAGCCTTTCGGCAGATTTCATCGATATGAATATGAAAGCGTAATTTTGTATCAAGGAAAACACCGAGGTCACGGACTACGTCGATAAACTCTAGTGAAATATTACATATTTTATAACTACTGCAGAATTTTCTTTTTAGTCTATTGAAACTTACTACATGACACTTTTTTATATTTAAGTTCATCGCATTGTTATTGCACCAAGTAATTAGTCTATCTAAGTCAGCTTGAAGCAAATCTACATCTTTTTGAGAGGTAATAGTTCGGGAAAATTTAAGATCATCTGCGTATAAGTAGTATTCAGAATGATGGAAGCAATCGCCTATATCATTAATAAAGACATTGAATAAAATCGGTCCCAAATGGGACCCTTGTGGGACCCCCGACAGAACCTTAAAGGGGTGAGATTTAAATCCGTTAACCACTACTACTGATTCCCTGTTGGTAAGGTAAGACTTAAACCAATTCAACAGCCCGCCCGTGATACCACAATCAGAAAGTTTTTTGATCAAAACACTGTGAAGTACTTTATCGAAAGCCTTACTGAAATCCGTGTATATTACATCAATAGACTGCCGAGAATCTATTGCACGACAAACCGCTTCAACGAATAAAACTAAGTTAGAAGAAGTAGACCTGAGTTTAAAGAAGCCGTGTTGATGTGGTGAAATAATTTGTTTAAAATGCCAATTAATTACAGGGCATAAAAGTTTTTCGAACATTTTTGCGAATGTAGGAAGTATAGAAATTGGTCTATAGTTACATATCAGTTCAGCATTACCATTTTTCAATATAGGAACGATTAGGGATTGTTTCCAAAGTGATGGGAAAATACCTGTTACTAACGATTTATTGAATATTAAAAATAGAGGATACGCTATTGCAGAGCCACATTTTACAATGAAGTAGGACGGTAGTCCATCCACTCCTGCACCTTTATTAGGGTCCATTCTTTTTATAACATTCAAAATTTCTACAAGAGTTATATGTACATTGCAAATGCTGTTATTTTTTTCTATTGCTGTATAATTATTAAAAATATTATTTGATGAAGTACCCAAACTGTAAGCAGACGAAAATTGTTCAACAAATAAGTTACATATGTCGACACCTTTAGAAGCAGTTTTATTATTTAAGGTCATTTCGACTGGGTATGAACTTTTGTTACGTCTTTTTTGTTTGTAAAAGGACCAAAAGAACTTTGGATTAGATCGAAGAATTGATTCTAAGTAATATTTATAATCAAGGTAGCACGTTGATTGTAATACATGGCAGCGTTTTCGCAATAAATTAAATGATATCTGATCCATTGGATTCTTGTTAAATTTTAGTAATTTAAATCGAAATTTAAGTTTTTCTTTCAGCAGATTTTTCAATTCGTAAGTAAACCAAACTGGGTAGTGACTGTTATTTGGCTTGTATTTAGGGACTGATTTTGAAATTATGTTACGTAAAATGTCGTAAAATTTACAAAGCATGTCATCGACTGAATTATATACACCCAGAACAGTATCCCAGTGAACTGCATTCAGTTCATTTCTTATGTTTTGATAATCAGCTTTGTAAAAACAAAGTCGCGAAGAACACGAATAAGGAAGACCATTTATATTTTTAAAAGGTAAACTCATTTGAAGTTGCGGGTGGTGAGGATCTACAATAGAAAGAGGGTCATTGTTCAAGCTAAGTTCATTGATAGTATCATTGCATAAAATAAGGTCTAAATATTTATTGTTTATATTATGAATATTGTTGTACTGAGTGAGTGAGTTTAATGCGACGAAGTCTAGTAACATTTTATCAAATAAGCTATTAGCACATATATTATTGGGTGTAAGACCTGAGTTAAACCAAGACACATTTCCCAAATTAAAGTCTCCAGATATAAGAATCTTGCCGAAAAGGGAAGTATCAAATACACGATTAGAGTTATCTATGAATTCTTCAAGGATATGCTTTTGTATGGGAGGAGGGAGATAAACGGCGCAAATAGTTAAAGTTTCAAAAGAACCATCAACACATCTCACATCTATAGATACCCATATATCTTCGCACCTAGACTCACACCAGGCAAGTCTTTTAGAGCAGAAATTAATAGAAACAGCAATAAGAACACCACCGCCATTTTTATTGGGATGAAAACCGGAAGTT
The DNA here is from genome assembly GCA_951802675.2 of Boloria euphrosyne. Classification (NCBI taxonomy): domain Eukaryota; kingdom Metazoa; phylum Arthropoda; class Insecta; order Lepidoptera; family Nymphalidae; genus Boloria; species Boloria euphrosyne. Next base: position 7,153,384 of record OX637878.1, read on the forward strand.
TCACGATCTCTTCTATAAACATTGTAACGGTGGACAAACAATTCAGAGTCATAGATACTGCTGTTTAACCATGTTTCGGTAAGAATGATAATATCAAAATCATTACAAATAAGGTTACCAAAGAAATCTTCTGTTTTGGTTTTTAAACCTCTAACATTTTGATAATATATTCTTAAGTTATCGAATTTTAAAATTTGTTAAAGTAATTATACATTCTCATAAAAAGAACAAAAAGCTATAAAATAACTTATTATCTAACTTAGGATAGGTTTGCCAAGGAACAGGAATCCTGAATAAGAATAAATTTACTGTAATCATCTTTTCTTAAATAGATTCTACCATTACGCACCCACACGTATTTGTATGAAAGTTCTTTAGCCTTCATTCTCGAAGCCGCATGAAGTGCTTTATTTTCGGGTGAGAGATTCTCAACTACAAAGACAGGTGACTTTTTATCTCCAGCAATTCCAAGATGGCTGGTGTTTAGTTTATCCTTTGCGTTTTTCTTATTATATTCAATTGAGGCAGCTAAAAATGTGTCACGTAACCGCGGGCCACTAAAACGAACTAATATAGAACGTGGACGATTAGTGGTGCTATTCATTTTCGCAGTTCGTGAACAGTAGAATATATCATTATCTTTTAATGGACAATTAATTACTTTACTCAATTGTAGAACTAAAGTAGTAAGATTTTCATTGCGATGCTCAGGTACACAATTTATTTCAATGTTACAAGCGCGGGATTGTTGATCAATGTGTCTTAGACGCTGAGCAATTTCGCGTGTATTAGTTCGTAGTAACTCATTTTCTTTTTGTAGGAAGATGACACTATTTTTTTGTGTTTCCAATTCTTTCTTTATATTATCATATTCTTGACTTAAAAAATTTAAAGATTGGTCGAAGTCACTGATTTTATTTTTTATTTCTTGCAACTGGTAATCCAATGCAGAATTAATTTCTTCGCGTATTATCTTGCGGATTTCATCGGCATTAATACAAAAACATTTCGTGGACGGTCTCTGTTTATGACGTAGTGTTACATTTTCATCTCCACTATCAAATGCCGGTGGGCTATGGCGGACTTGTGTATTAGTATTGTCGTACTTACGCTCATTACAGCGGCAAGAAGGGCAGATCCATTTATTTTTAGAAGTATCGGAAATACGGCCAAAGCTATCTGAAGATATATTTACGCATGCGAAATGAAATTGTTTGAAACAACGTGTGCATCGTAAAGATTCATCTTTATTAAGTTCATTTATACAGCCTGAGCATAAATTATTATTCTTTTGAGACATTTTGCAATAAAAAATAAAATTATAAAATTTTATTTCACGTTTTACCTTTTGACAGTTGACAGTTATTATAAGTAAAAAGGTGTAGATACGTTACCTAAACTACATTCTATCTTCAAAAACGGCACACTAACGCACACATGAATACAGAATAACTAAAAATATTGCAATAACACACTACATTACGATTAGTCGTCAAAATAGGATGGCATGATTCAAGTATCGCCAGTGAAAAAGAGACAAATATAATTCTCGACAGTGCGTCGTCAACGCGTTGGTAGGCCAATAGCCTAGTTTTAGTGTGCCACTTTTTGAGCGCGTATGACTTATCTACACCTTTTTTCCTAGTATATCAATGTCTAAAAAGCTTTCTTGTATCAATTTACCAATACTCAATCTCTTTTATCCTATCTTGCTTATTTATTAATTAATATTCTAATATAAAAAAATCTCGTGTCACAGTGTTTGTTATCGAACTCCTCCAAAACGGCTTAACCGATTTTTTGATTTTTTCTGTGTATGTTTGATAGATATGAGAATATGTCGTTGGCTATTTTTATGTAATAAGGATGGCCCTCTCTAGTTTTTTTATCTTTTATTTTAAGAACAATTTTTTATTTTTCACTTTTCTTTGATTTGGCATCAAAAATTCTTATAACCCTAAATTTTCATCCCTTGGGCGCGGGCGGAGCCTACCTGCCTTCTCTATAATATAAAACTTTATGTAATATGCTACAATATTATTGTAATTGTTTATTTATGGGTAAATATAATTATATACTAAGATATGTCATAGGTATACATATATGTATATGAAATATCTTTTGTGAAAAAAAAGAAACCACAATATTTTTACGCAACAAAATTACGTAAACGGACCTCGAAGCCTTGTATTAAAATAACCCACAATATTTCCAACCTTTGCCACAGGATAACAATGAACAGCACTGTTTAAACAACGAGTCCGGAATCAGAACGAAGGCACAAATATCATACATAATGCATAATCTTCACACCAACCACGTACGCGTCGTTTCGCTGAGACAACCCTCATATAGGATGTTACTAAAAATCTTAGAAATATAAACGAATTCTTAAGTCTTTACGCATAAAGTTTGTTTTCTAAAAATATAATCCATGACTAATAACTAGAGCTCCAGTTAATTTCAACAATCATCATATACTTATGTAAACTGAATATAAATGGCCCATTACCAAAACATGTAATATTTTAAACACTAATTAAAAAAAGTAACACATAAAACCTAATAAATTAGATATCTACGTAATGTCATTTTGAAGTGTGACAAACAAATGAGCTCGTAGCCAGAGAGCCCGCAGCAGTAGTCCCGACTAAATCGACCTTGTTAAAAATAAATTTCTGAAATATACAGTATTTCATTAAATATTAAGTTCAATATACCTTAACAATTATAGAAATAATAATAATGAAATAATCACTTCATTGATTACCTATTCTATTGTACCGCTACGTACCAACTGAAAGTTGCATAGTAGCGTTGAAACTCGTAAAACGTGCAAATCATAAAAGGGGAAATGGTTTACGACACGCAAGAAGGATGCGAGCCTTTTCACGTGGCGCCTCCATTTTACTAGATTGCACATTATATTTCACCCCTCTTCTCATTTCAGCTAAAAGAAAATGTTGAGAATGGCAAAGTTGCTGAATACTACAAATATTTTCGTGCTTTTTATATTATATTATACTATGTTACATTATGACGTGAGTATTTTTCAATAACGGAAAAATTACAAAATATATTTTGTATCTCAATATATTTTTTATAAATAAAACTGAATGTGTATGTGAAAATAAAATAGTTTTCCCATATTGCTCATATACGCATAATACAAAAGGTTTTTTTCTTGTCTACGTTAATCTTCGGAATGACTGTTCCAATTTTAACAAGTCTTTATTTTAAGGTTCCCGAGGGGTAAAGGATATAAGGAAGGTTTAACGGTTATGGTTACGGTTTTTTCGGTACAGATGATAGTAAGGGCCAAAAGGAAACAGGAGAGTCTACTACTACTACGACGTAGTACGTAGGTACTTGTTTATTAGGTAACTATCCTATGAGCCATCTTATTTATTTTATAGTTTTAGCCTAATAGTTAACAGCTATTGTTATAATTGTCATGATCAGATAAATGACCACATAAATCGAACGAGATTACATACAAACTATTAAATATTCCACTTGAATTTATTTATGACTTAAAGTTTTTATCAGACGATATTGTAGTCAAATTCTTAAGCATATGAAGACGTAAGCTGGTTGGTACACTACAACAATTGTGTATCACTCGACATAAGGATAAATTGGCTTCATGATTGCTTCCCAACTACAATGGCCGCCAACTTTAGAGCGTCTACGGTACTACTACGGAAAGGTAGGGTTCGTCAACGTCAACATTTTCCACTTCCTTATTTAGTTATCTCGGGAGATAGTTTCACCTAACTCTAAGCTTTGGAGTGGGATGATTGTGATAATAATAACGTAGCCTACGGTATAATATGTATCATAATAAGAATTCAGTCCTTATTTAATTACGCCGGCCAAACACGAGTACACGACTCCACAAATATAGTTTTTGGAGCCTAACCAAAAACCAAAATCATGTTCCCTCAGACGTGCAGTTCCTTCATAATCCCTTCGAAATCATAATGAACATGATTCACACATGAAAGGAAAGGTACTAGACCCGGGGTTTTTAACAACGACGCCAAGTATTCTAAGCAAGCGATATCATGTTGCTACCAGATATCACTTTTTTTTTTTTTTTTTTTTGAACGGGGGGAAATCCTCATGGACTACCTCCGCCTGGGGAAAGGCGGAGGGGAGTGCCGGACTCTTACCGGCTAAAACCACCCCGGTGTCTCCTCGCACGTGCGCGTGAGGCCGTGGGAATCCGAATTCTTCCACAGCCCCACACTAGTGCTGGTCTCGTCTCCTACACGGGGTAGTGAGGTGTTAAACTACCCCGCGCATCGTCTCAGGGGCGCGCGCATGCTCGCGCCTACTACTCGGGTCCATCGAATAGGGGGCGAGGATTTCCCCAAGTCCCTCGCCCCTGGACCCGTTCATGGGGGCCGGAAAACGGCGTTGTCCGCCCTTCTCCTGCGCCCGGTGTGCCTCCTGCGGCCGGGGAAGGGAGTCGAGATCTCCCTCTCCCGTTCCGCAGTTTCCTTCTGCGACATCACGTCCTCGCAGAAGGACACCACCGCGTCCCACGACTCTGCACTACTGACCATTCTCCGCACTACGGCCGGCAGCGACAGATCGTCTCCTACTTTATTTGTGAGGACACGGCGCTGCTCCTCCCAAGCTACACACTCGGCGAGTGTGTGTTGCGCTGTGTCCTCTCCGCAATGGACGCAGTGGCGGCACCGAGCGTCCGGCTCCCTATCTATGCGGCACAGGTACTTGCCGAAGCAGCCGTGCCCCGACAGCACCTGCGTCACCCTAAACGACAGGGAGCCGTGCCTTCTTCCGAGCCAGTCATCGAGTACTGGCCGGATCGCCTCGACGGTAGTGAGGCCGGCGGTAGGGCGCAGAAGCCTTTGCCGCCATTCCGCCACCAAGACCTGACGGAGCTTCTCTCTGCGCAGCGCGATCTGCCGCTGCACCGGCCTTAAGCCCCGTGTCCGCTCTTCCTCGCGCCATCGATATAATGACGCGAGTACTTTCGCCTCTAGGTCCCAGGGCGGGGATCCGGCCAGGACGCAAGCCGCCTCGTAGGAAATCGTGCGATACCCGCGGATGACTCTGACGGCCATCGCCCTCTGCAGTTTGCGCAGAACGGCAAGAGTGTTGGCCGTCATGTCCATCGCCCACACTGGGGCCCCATATAGGGCCATGGACCGCACGATTCCCACGTACAATCGCCTACAGGTGGCGCTTGGACCCCCCAAGTTGGGAAGCAACGTTGAAAGCGCGCCCACTGCACCCATCAGCTTGGGCGCCAGCCGCCGGAAGTGGGGAACCAGATATCACTAACTTAACAATTTACAGTATCTATAGTAGGATATCTTTCTTTCTTGCGTGATAACTTATCTATTTCAATCAGTATGAATAGCAAGACATACCTACCTATGCGAGCAGGATATACAAGCATGCATGCAAAAACTACTAGGTATAATATGTAAATATAAGTCATTATACAAAGACTAGCAATTCACGCGGGTCCGCCCACGTTCTAACCACTATTAAAAATAGAATACAATAAAAAAATTAAAATTTAGGATTATAAGTGGATACCTAATCATAAATAGATAAAAAATAAAAATTTGGTCTAAAAATAAAAGATAAAAAATCTGGAGAGGTCCTTATCACCTAGGAGGTACCAAATATACACAAAAAAATCATACAAATCGGTCAAGCCGTTATGGAGGAGTTCGATAACAAACACGTGACACGAGATTTTTATATGTTAGAATATTTTTAATGATTTAATATATTTATGTAAGTATTTCATTTTTATGCCAAAACATAGATTTTATTGTATTAAAATAATTAAAAGCAAATTCTCATAAAATTATAATGGAAAAACTTATTATTATGATTTTGGTTAAAGACCTTTATGCGATAAATTACTTCTCAAGCTCCGACCTTCACAAACTAGGACCTTGAAATTTATTTTTCATATTTTTATCAGAAACAAAACGAGTTTGTAAGTAAATAGTTGAGATCGGCCATTATTAGTATATATAAATAAAATTGAAGTGTCTGTTTTTAATTTCAAATTAACATGTTTTTACTAAATGCGTTTTAAAATATATACAGTTCTTTAAAAAAAACATTTTTAAATTTTTTTTTGTCTGTCTGTCTGTTCCGACTAATCTCTAAAACGGCTGGACCGATTTTGACGGGACTTTTACTCGCAGATGTTATAAGGCTTAGACTACTTTTATTTTAGTAATTTTATTTATTTTAATTACGGGGTGGATTTTTGCACTACAAACTATAAATTTGGCAGGAAGCACCCAGGAAGTGAGACGCTAGTTATGAATTTAATTATAAACAAAATCGTCTAAATTATTTTCGTTTAATGCATTATTAAATTGCAATAATAAAAAAAATATGTAGTAATAACAGTTTGCAAAATGGAATATTTATTGAAACCTGAAACAATAGTTATGAGCTAAAACAGTTTAAGGTAGTCAAGAGTAAGTTATTAAAACTAAACAGTATCGTTAATTGTATAGTTCAGTTAACTTTATAACATTCCTCTCCCAAGGTGTGGCATAGAGCCCGATCATCAGCTCTAAATCCATCATGTTTTAGCCGCTAGGCACTGATTGTGGCTTTTCTCTATTTTCATCCAATAATTCCATCAAATATAACGAAATATTAAAATAAAATAGTGTTGAGGGTTAGGGCCCTTGTACATGCTAAGAAAACTCACCGTGTCACGACAAGAATCTTTTCGGATCTAGCTGTGAAAATTTATCTGCTTCAGACAAGAAAAATAGATACGTGTACAGGATAAGAATATTTTCGCTCTATTGTGCGTAGGTTTGGTAGGGTGCACATGTTTGTAAGACTGGGCGGAGTATATTGCGCGATAAGCTTACCTTAGATAATACAGTTAGAATTTCTTACATTTTAAGCAAAGCTTTTCTCGTATGAAATAATTATACAAGTAGAAGTATGTATGTTTTGTAGTAATGTTATAATTTTTCGAACACTTTCTAGTCGTAAGCTTTATTCGTAGATTTTTAGAAAGTGGTTACATTAAGTTTTGTTCGTTAGTTTTTCAGAACTAATTTGAACACGTTAAGAAAGATATTGTACATTAGGTAATATGGATAAAATAGTCGGTATTATTTCGTTTCGAATCGAATCATCATATTGATTCCAATCAAGGGTTTATTCGATTCATGATTCGACATTTTTGTCGGGTGATTCGAGTTGATTCGAATATAATTTTCGATTCGAGTCCTATAACTAAAATAATAGATTGTAGGAACAACTATACAATGTAAATATCAATGTACACGCATAAAACATACTCAAACTACTTGAACCACACCACGGCACGCTTACCCCGCCCCTCTAAACACAGAGCGCGTCGTGTCTAGCGCAGACAAGATTTTTTTCATGCTTATCGCGTGAGATATGTACACTGTTCGTACGTAGAAACGACATGAATTCTTGCGTAGACCCGGCGACTTTTCTTAGCGTGTACAAGCAGCGTTACGGTGTCCTAATAATGTACGGTTGCCATCCTTGCTCCATTTCTAATAACTTTAGTGCGTGCGCGTAGAAGTTTATACCATTAGTAACGTAGACAATTTTCCAAGTTTGTATATAAAATTGCTTTTTCTTATAGTATCAAATCGAAATATATTGTCTTGGACATTAAGTATTTTATTTTACTAATAAAGTTAGTATAATCGTGCAGATTTCCACATCATCGGCCTCCAAGGAGCTAAATTCCAAGAATAAAGAGCTCACTGCTGTGTAAAGTAAATCGGTCTGGTACAAAACAGCTTTGTATTCGCTTTAAACGAGAAAATAGAGGCAAGTTTTCCACAAATGTGACTAAAAAAATATACCTCGATAAACACAGTTTAGCTACGGCACGAGGTCAACTCGAAGCGATCGAATATACCTAAATATTAATTTACTTTTCTGTCAATAATGACAATAATAATCATTTCATCAGTTTAATCATTAATATGTGTCACAAATCAGTGCTTAAGAATACACATTTCTTACTAATGTTTATAATTTGTATATTTCTGTTTATTTCCTTTAGTGGTATTCTCATATTTACGTGTTAGTTGTATATTTATAAATTTGTTTAAAATTCTCTATTAACATACACATTATTCGTTAATTTACATAACAAAAGTTTATGTTATCTGCGTGTGTTTAATAATAATATAATTAAATTCATATGCAAAAATTACCCTTTATTTTTTAAATCCCCTAATAGGGGCCAAGGTATCCTAATAGCAATTGTACTTGGGCCTTTCACTCGATTGTTTTTACAATAAGAACCAAAACAAATTCATTTTATGGGGTTTAATTTTCTAAGTAATGATATGTTTATAATTTATTGAAAAAATAATAGTATAAAGGATATTTTGATTTTTTTAATATTCTAAGTATACCGTTTGTTGAAATTTAAAATTGGTTGAATCAGTAATCTGGAAAATTGCTTCGTTTGTCATTAAGACGGAATTGTTCCGGATTAATTCATTTTCGATTTCGATTCCATTTCGTTTAAATCAAAATGGTTTACATACTCTACAACCTATATGAAAATAATGTGTGTCGTACGCAAATTTGCATACTTCAATCGAGTTCGTTTGTTAATCAGCTGCAATTCAAGTCCCAAGCTGTATGTGGTTTGATTATAGTTCGAGATTTTTATAAAAAAAGCAAAATAATTTGATTATGATTATTGTCGAAATCTGCCCAAAAGTGCCCGCCCGGCACATTACGAATATTATAAGATAGCTTCTCTACTAACAATGTACGAGTATGCTGTATGTATTCAGCCTATTTTAAAGTTCCACTTCTGGGCCCGGACCTCCTTTTAATAGGTCACTACGCTGGACAAGTGCTGTGCGGACATCATAAGTCTTTCTGAAACTTGTTAGATTCTCTCAAACATACAGGTTTTCCACCGGATGATAAGAAATCATGTTGAATATTATTCGCACATGCTAATATCCGCAGTGAGACCCGGGATTTAAATCCGCTTCACTCGGTTTTTTAAGAGAGCGCGTTACCACTAGATTGCATTAATGAAAATAGTACTAGGATAATATTGTGGCTCTATGTGTTAACATTAAAACCTGAATGTGGAAGTCGAGAGTAGTAAATTACTTGGACGCATAAATCTGACAGTTCTACAACACAGTCAGGGGCTCTGTAAGCAAAACAATTTACTCTACCGTTTTTAAACCAACTTCCTATACTTCGAAATTGTATTCATTTTGTATCAAAGGCAAAATATATTTAACAACAAATAATATTTTTAAATACATGTATAGTTATTGATGAAGTAAAACTTCTTGGCGTGCATGACATGAAACGGATGTGGAACTTTTTTGAGAAGAGAGAGAGAGACTGATTGAGACCGATTGAGAGAGAGTGAGAAAGGGCATTTGTATTAATTTTCGACACTTTTATTATTTTAATAATTACAAAATTAGTACAATTACAATTTTGTTTATTTATTTTTCTACCTTCCTTCTTCCCTCCTGCTAAGTCTCGGAAATCTAAAGCTTTAGATTGGTATAAATATAAACGAATACCAGTACAAGTATAAATTACCAGTATAAATTAAAAGTAATTAAAGTGTTTATGGAAGTTTATTTTATAAATAATATTATTATATGCGATAGTAAAAGAAATTGTGTGAATTAGAAATGTATTACTCTCTTTCTTTAGAAATGTTTTAAGTATTAACATATTATAATAGTGTTTTTTTACAGATACTATACTAAGTATATTTTATTATTGTGCTTGTAATAAATTGTTGGTGTTGAGGCTGCAAATCGTATAGTCTTGAATTTAATAGCTGGGCAAAACAAAATGTGCCACCTAGTATTCAATGACAGCCTAGATAGAGGTGTAAAATGCGCATCATGTACGCTCTATTCCGCGTTATTTGCAATTGTCCTGCGTGTTATCTCCCTTAGAGATCGTATCAAATTGACTTTAGACAGGAATATATTACTTATATCATGGAGGTTAGAGACCAGGAGAACCATCGCTTCATACTAAAGCATTGCCCGCCTGTCTCTGAAAATTTGTAGAATTTATAACGCGCTGTCGTCGGTAAGTAGTATTTGTGAAGTTAGCCGTTTATGAGTATTGTCACTATTGTGACAACGTGAAGTTAGGCATTGAGACAACATAGCGATCGCAGCGCCTCCTTAGCTTAACAATATTTCTGATACACTACATTCTAGGGCAATGGTCCTCCTGGTCTCTAATCTCCATGACTTATATATTATTAGACAGCCAATCTAATTTTTCAATGGATCCCGACTGTTCAGTTGTTATGTTGTTATGGTGCTTGTTTTTTCCTTTTCAGTTTCATTTTAATTACGCAGTCGGGTCTTTACATTTTTTATATTATTGTTTTTTATTTTATACTTTTTAGTTATGAGTACGAGTACTCGTATATCTAGTTTCGAATAAAAAGTTGACCACATTTTTTTCTTATTTTTTTTATATATCCTAAACGGTCAGTCGAATCGAAAAATGTTGAGAGAAGACTAAAAAATGAATTTTATTAAATACCTATTCAACAACGATACCCCACTTGACATAGTTTGTTGACTTTATTTTTTTTTCATTTTCACAAAATGGCGTCCAGTATTCGCCATATTTAATTTTCACCAACGTCATGTCTTAGTGACACTCGCCGGACTACGAGGAATCGATTGACGTGTGAAACATAAAAATCGAACCAGGCTTTTGGTCTGTATAGTGCTTCAAAGGAACATACATACATACATACATACATACATACATACATACATACATACATACATACATACATACATACATACATACATACATACATACATACATACATACATACATACATACATACATACATACATACATACATACATACATACATACATACATACATACATACATACATACATATGTTGATAAACACATTACCTCTCCTTTGCGTCGCGCAGTCGGGTGAAAAACATATCTCACGCAGTTGGCGAGTCCGTAGTGGCCGCTGCTACCAAAATTCAATTAGTCATAGTCTTTATTATAAATCAGTCCATATTCGAAGCCACAATGAAGCTACTGCTTCTAGAAAATAATAATATATTGTTACGTACTACGGGTTCGGGATCGGAAATTATAAGCGTTCTTGCACTAAGGATGTTTTATTTCACTTTGAATACACGCACAGTCTGTACACAACACTAGTCTCTGAACACTGTATTTCTCTTCTCAATACTCCTTCTCAATATTTCTTCACTAATACTTTAACTAACTCTTCACTTTTCCACTATTTCGTATCGCTTCTTATCTTCTTCACTCTACTTCGACTCGATGTCAACTGATCTCTCGACACACTGCCATCCTTTTTATATGCATAAATATTAGAACATTCTAGTATCGAAAATTCAAAATGTTTCTAGTAATTTCGAATCCTTTCCCGAAAGTGTTTTGTCCCTCTCTAACACATTAGAATTTGTAATAAGCTGTTCCTGTCATCTAATTGACATAAGATAAAAATTGACATTCGCCGTTCTAAGGCATGGTACAAGCGTGCTATTATGACGAGTTCACACTATATTACGCAACATTACCCCCTCCTTAGTTATGCTCGTCTCGAGCATTGTTGTTGCCATGGTACTTAGCCAATCGGTCCACATGTACGATCTTAGCTGGACTTCTAGATGTTCGTTGAATTCGGAAAGTGACGTCGTTAATTTTTGTTATAACCTTATAAGGCCCCTCCCAGCTGGGTTGTAGTTTTGGCGATTTACCCTTTCGTCTCACCGGGTTATGCAGCCATACCAATGAGCCTTCCTCGAAGTTCGTTTCTGTCACCTTGCGGTCGTAACGCGTTTTCATGCGTTCACTTGCTTGTAGCCCTGCATCTCGTATCTGCTCATGAACATCAATCATCTTCGCTCTTAGTTCGCTGGCATATTCGGTGATGCAACTGGGTGTATTTGGCGGGCAACCACTTAACAGATCCGCTGGTAACCGTAACTCTCTTCCGAAATTGGCAAAGGCAGGTGTCATGGCAATGCTTTCATGTAGTGCGGTCCGATAAGAAAGGAGAAACAGTGATAAATACTCGTCCCAATCTTTTTGATGACTATCTACAACCTTGGCTAGATGTCGTTCCAAAGTCTGATTGAATCTCTCCACCATTCCATCGGACTGTGGATGACAAGGCGTAGTTCTAGTTTTATGCACTCCCATAATTTTGCACACTTCTTGAAATACCTGTGATTCGAAGTTTCTTCCCTGATCGCTGTGCATTTCTAATGGAATGCCAAATCTGCAAAATACATCTTTTACCAATTTATTTGCAACAGTAACAGCTTCTTGATTTGGTATGGCAAATGCTTCGGGCCATTTTGTGAAATAGTCCATTACAACTAAAATGTATCGGTTCCCAGAATTAGTAATAGGAAATGGTCCTGCCACGTCTAATGCGATTCTCTCCCAAGGTGCCCCAACGTTGTATACTTTCATTGCTCCTCGGCTTCTGGTTTGCGGGCCTTTGACGGAGGCACACTGTTCGCATTTCCGACACCAGTCTTCTACATCATCTCGACAGTGCAACCAGTAAAATCGTGCCCTGATCTTGGTTAACGTTCTTCTCACCCCTAAATGTCCACCAGAGGAACCGTCATGGTAGGCGCGAAGTACCTCGGATACTTTTATTTTAGGTACAACTAGTTGGAGATGGCTATCATTTCCACGTGTTGTTTCCCATTTGCGGCACAATACTCCATTGTGTAACAACAAACTGTTCCATTGTGCCCACAAACTCTTCGTAGCGGTACTGTATTGTGCTATATCAGTCCACTTAGGTTTTGGCCTACCACTCCTTAACCATTCTAGAATGGGTCGTATATCTCGATCTTCTTCTTGTGCTCTCTTCATAGCATCATCGCTCCAACGTTCATCTATCGAATCTGTTCTAATGATTTTAATAGATTCTAGTTCCTTTGCTTCTTTTCTTTGACAATGCTTGCAGTGTTCTTCGCATGGTCTTCTAGATAGAGCATCGGCGTTACTGTGTGTTTTACCCCCACGATGTTCTATTTCAAACTGAAACTCTTGCAGCTGCTCGATCCACCGCGCGACCTGTCCTTCGGGGTCCTTGAATTCCAATAACCATTTCAGAGCAGCATGATCGGTTCTTACCAAAAATTTGCGTCCTATTAAGTATTTCTTAAAATGCTGTAAGGTTTTTACTACAGCAAGTAGCTCTCTTCGAGTAACACAATAATTCTTCTCTGGTTTAGAAAGTGACTTACTAAAATATGCGATAACCACCTCTTGATCACCCTTCCGCTGGGACAATACACCTCCAATACCGATATTACTGGCATCAGTATCGACAATAAACTCTCCCTTTGTGTCTGGATACCTAAGGATCGGTGTTTGGCAAAGATGTTTCTTCAGTTCTTGAAAGGCCGATTCGCAATTATAGTCCCATACGAAAGGTCTCTTCTCTTCGGTCAGTTTATGAAGTGGTTTGGCGATGTCAGAAAAGCCTTTCACAAACCGTCGATAGTAAGAGCACAATCCTAGAAATGCTCTCACTTGTGTCTTGTCCTTAGGGGTTGGCCAATCTTTCACAGCAGTGATTTTGTTGGGGTCCGTTTCTACTCCGTTTTCCGAAACAACGTGTCCAAGGTAATTTACTTGCTTCCTGAAAAATGAGCATTTCTTCGGACTTAACTTTAAATTAGCTTCCCTTAGTTTATCGAATACTTTTTCTAGTTTCTGAAGATGGTCTTCGAAATCACGTCCCACAATAATTATGTCGTCCAGATAAACAAGGCAGGCTTCTCCTAGTAATCCAGCAAGAACACGTTCCATTAATCTCTCGAATGTGGCTGGTGCATTGCATAGCCCGAACGGCATAACCTTAAACTGCCACAACCCTTTTCCAGTTGAAAACGCAGTTTTCTCCTTATCCACGGGGTCCATATCCACTTGCCAGTAGCCACTCTTCAAATCGAGAGTCGAAAACCATTTCATACCGCTGAGAGTGTCTAGGGTGTCATCGATTCGAGGCAGGGGATAACTATCCTTTTTGGTTACATCGTTGAGCCTACGGTAATCGATGCAAAACCTTGTAGATCCATCCTTCTTCCTTACTAGTACCACTGGCGAACACCAAGGACTAGTGGAGTGTTCGATGATGTTATTCTTTCTCATGTCTTGGATCATGTCGTCAACTTCCTTTTCCTTAGCCCAAGGAACTCGTCTAGGTCGTTGTCGAATAGGCGCTACGTCCCCAGTATTAATTTTATGCTTAACTAATCCGGTTCTTCCTATATCGCCATCATGTTTGGAGAACAAATCTGAATATCGGTACAGTAAATTTTCAGCTTTCGCCTTCTGTGAACTTGTGAGATCTTCCTTACAATCTTCCAAAAGTTTCATCGCTTGCTCTTTATCCTTGTTCAACACCTTTTCTTTCGGTTGACATCTGCTTAACCAGGCTATCTCTGCACAAGTCCCCACAACTTCGCCTCTTCGAATGGTTTGAGTAGAATTACTGGTATTCAGAACCGGAACCATAGTTGTCGAAGCTTTACCTACAACAACTCTTGCCGGGATCCATGAGCTCTCATCTTCCAACTTCTCTATAATAGCACATGACCATGGACGGCCTGACTTGTTCTGAGGTAAAGCGGCTGGTACTAGAGTCTGCGATCTTGGTGGAAGAGCGGTGTCTTTCAAGCAACAAACTTTTCCGTGAATTCCACCACTTATCGGCACTTCTCTATTTCTGCATCGTAAAACTCCATGTTTCATGTCAATCGTACACTGGTGATTTTGAAGAAAGTCCAATCCAATAATGCAATCATCGACGATATCTGCAACTATTGCTTTATGCCAATAGATGTTGTCCCCAATTTTGATTGCAATTTTCCTTTCCCCCCAAACAGGTATGCGCTGGCCGGTGGCTGTCATAAGAGTGATGTGCCTTTTATCTTGTAAATTATTGTCCGCAATGTGTTTTAGCTTTCGGTTATTAATGACAGTTCGAGATGCTCCGGTATCCAGCGTCAGTTTACATACTACTCCATTAATTGCGCCATGTATTACTAAGGTGTTTCCATCCACTGTCTGTTTTACTTCTATTTGTGGGGTTGTAGATCCCCCGGCCAGCGCCCACCCCGCAGCCCTGGCTGGAATTAGTTTTCCTGTGGCTGGTCGGAAGTAGATACAGCCACATCTGACTGTCTCCGAACGTTCTTTATTTTAGGGCAGTTACTTCTGAGATGGCCCCACTCGCTGCACTCGTAGCATCTTGGGTTAAACAAACGTCTCCGGGTGGATAATCCCTCCGTAGTGACCACTTCCCTCACCTTCCAAGCTCTTGTGTCATGGCGTACAGCTTCAACCTCCAAAGCATGAGCGACAGCTTCCTTGAGAGTGGTATGGTGTCTTAAACGTACAGTGGCACGTACCTCCGGGTCGCGAATCCCGTCCACAAATGACTGTAGAAGAATAGCTTCTATGGTGGATGGCGAGGATTGATATGCCTTACGTACGAGCCTCTCAATCTCCATGGACCACTGCTGCAGGGTTTCATTGGCTCGTTGTGTACGGTCTTTAATTTGAGCCCTGTACACGTGTTCCAGATGACTATCACCATACCGCGACTCTAAAGAGCTAAGTAGCTCGTTATATGTGATCTTCCTGCCAGGGTTGCTAGCACAAAGAGCCTCCAATACATTCAGAGCCTCCTCTCTAAGTGCGACGGTAAGGGCAGATCGGGCCTCGTCATCCGTCCATCCGCTTGTCTCCTTGATTGTCTCAAACTGGATCTTGAATGCGGCCTAAGAAGATTTGCCGTCGAAGTAAGGGACTTTGAAGCTCTTTGCTGGTGGTGAGCTAATGTCGACACTACGCGGTAATTTGTGAGTTTCCAAGTAGTCGACCCTCTTCTCTATTTTAGAAAGCTTTGAGTCATAGTCCTCTAAGGCCTCACCGAGTGTCGTCTTTATGCCCTCAACTTCCTTCTCAACGGCTTCCACCCTTTCCACATTTTGTTGGAGAGCAGCTATGACATCCTTGCGAATGCCCTCTTGGATTGCGCGCAGCTGTTCTTCCTGGCGGCGGGTTTGCTCTTCTTGACGGCGCGCATTTTCTTCCTCGCGCCTAGCTTGCTCCTCTCGGAGTGCGCGCAGTTGTTCTTCTTGACGGCGGGCTTGCTCCTCCTGGCGGCGCGATTGTTCTTGCATCATGAACGCCATTTGTTGCAGAAGGGCGTTCATGTCTGGCGTGGTGCTTGGTTGAGCAGCCGACTCCCCAGTCGATGTACTAGGGCCAGAATCCTCCCTTTGCTGTTCTGCCATTGCGCGTGTAGTGACTCCTTCCTTCTCGTGCCTCGGTACTAACGGCATTTCCGATCCCACTTCTGACACCAATTGTTACGTACTACGGGTTCGGGATCGGAAATTATAAGCGTTCTTGCACTAAGGATGTTTTATTTCACTTTGAATACACGCACAGTCTGTACACAACACTAGTCTCTGAACACTGTATTTCTCTTCTCAATACTCCTTCTCAATATTTCTTCACTAATACTTTAACTAACTCTTCACTTTTCCACTATTTCGTATCGCTTCTTATCTTCTTCACTCTACTTCGACTCGATGTCAACTGATCTCTCGACACACTGCCGGCCTTTTTATATACATAAATATTAGAACATTCTAGTATCGAAAATTCAAAATGTTTCTAGTAATTTCGAATCCTTTCCCGAAAGTGTTTTGTCCCTCTCTAACACATTAGAATTTGTAATAAGCTGTTCCTGTCATCTAATTGACATAAGATAAAAATTGACATTCGCCGTTCTAAGGCATGGTACAAGCGTGCTATTATGACGAGTTCACACTATATTACGCAACAATATATTATTACATAAATATATCCGTGCTAAAACCTTACATCTTTTCAGCTCGCGGACACACAGAAGTCAGAGTAGAACTTCAGATGGAAAGATGGGCTGCACGAGGAGGATCTGTAAGACTTCGTTGTGTTCACGATGTACCGCCGCACCTTTTGGACAAGGTGGTCTTCCTTCGTCATGGTACCAAGATCTTCCAATACATTAGAAATAGAAAACCGCCCTATAGAAACTTCACAATACCAGGCGCCGTACTTAATGTAAGTGTAATTATCTTTATCTTTGTGCCGTGTCTCTAATACGATCACGGCATACTAATGTGACTTCTCCTACGGGCACTAATGTTGAGAGTAATTATTTATTAATTTAATAAAAATGTATAACTTACAAAATATACAGCGTGTATTATATAACGAATGTTAGCATTATAACCTTAGACATACATACTACTGAAAAATATGGGTACACAAGTATAGGGAAATATCAAAATCAGGCGATAATTTTGTATCACATATTTTTTTTAAAAAATAAATAAATAGTGTACCTACACTCAATGTAGTTAGGTGAGAATTATGCAGCTTAATAGACCCTAGTAGAATATTCTATTTGCGTTATGCGTATATTTGTGAAACAAAAAGACACGTTAACATCCGTTTTAAATAATGAATTAAGATTTGTAGGAGGTACAAAAATTGTAAAAAATCAAGCCATTTCCTTTGTTACTATTTTAAACCAAGGTATTCAGTGTCAAGCTGTAGCCTGTAAATTGTACGGTTAGCATTTATACAGTATCTAATCTATTGATATAACATATTACTCGTAGTTACTAGCGAATATCCATCTTTCGTCCCTAGGTGTGCGGGATTTGTTTAAAATTCTATGAGTTTTATTTTTTGCGAGGAAACCTAATTCTTTTGCCATACTAAAACTATCCTGAATTACTCCTTGTAAAAAGAGCTATCGGTCAGTTAAAGTCCTATCAATATCGGTCTAGCCATTTCATAGAACTGCCGGAACAAAGAAACAAACGAACATTTTCAACATTACGAGCAGACACTTCAATTTTATTCATTAGTACATTTAAAAATCAGAAGATGGATATACGTGCTAGTAAACTATTAAGAGATTGCAGTTTTACAGTGATATGATACATTTTTTAGTTTATATATAAAAAGAATTAATATTAACACGTAATACAATCTTTATGATTAACACATTTTTACTACATCTATATAAAATAAATAGTTATTCTTTTCAAGAAATAAAGCAGTTATCCCATAAAGCAATAAAATGTCCGTAAAATTAGCAACGAACAAATAAATGTCATGAAATGGAAGCCAATCTAAAGAACGTTAATACCTGACTAAACCCACATGGGAGCTTTATTCATGAAACATGTATTTAATAATTCAAATAATTATATTTTCATTACATATTTAATACGACACATTTCTATGTAACACTCGTAATTTGCGGTTCAATTATATTTAAATTAGTGGTAAATCTAGATTACACGCAATAAGGACTATGGTATGTTGTTTATCATCAAGTTTTTTTTTTGTGTATTTACTTTATAAATATAAAGTATAATAAAAAACAACTTACACTAGATTATTCCTGGTTGGCTTGCTTCAATTATTAGGTTCCCTCAGGCATGCAGTTTTTCTTACGATGTTTCTTCTCTGTACGAGAAGTGGTACCTTATCAATTATCATGTTGGAAATGATTTGAAAAGAAAATATCAAAGGTGCGAAACCATGTGAAGCGAGATGAACCATCATCACCATGGTATTCCAAGCATTCGCGTACCACTATGCTGCCACTGCCTTACTTAGGTACTAGTTAAATACATAAAAAAAATGTAAATTAGGTAACTTCGTGATCATAAGTAATGTTCTTAGACCGTATAAAGAATGCTAGCGAAATGGTTGGGTGGACGAGGTAGTGGCGTCATTACGTGGCTACGAGCCGTAAACTAGAGCGTCGTCGGTACTTGGTAGCATGCCATAATTTTAGTCCTGAACCATACAACTAATGACTTAAAACCGTCAGATAAGATCAAATGCTACTTCCTTGAAATTCTTGAAAATTAGCTATTCGTACTACTTCAATTTTTTCTAGTGCTTTTTTAATAATTATTATTGATTTGAATAGGTAGTGTTAAAAATGTTAAATCTTTAAAAAGTAACTCAAAAGTCTAAGCTATTCCATCCAAACATCCAGAATATACCAGAATATTATATCATTACATCATTATGAAGAAACCTTTTTATTTTTTTAACGTTGAAAAATGCATTTATGCATACCATCAGGTACATAGTAATGTGGGACTTTCCGGACAAGAAGCCAGGAAAATTTGAAATTGAAAAAACACATTATATAGGTACTATTAGTGGTACCTACTTAGCTTTTTCATAGCTTCAAGAACAAACTGAAAATGAACCCGACAGACCCGTGTTTCTGGTTTAACAGTAAAAAAATGAAAATAGCGTCATATAACAAAATCAATTACACTAAGTTCATAGATTTTATTATTTTATTTTCAGTAAGTAACAAAAAATCAAATACATTAAAATCTAACTTTTATTAATCAGGTGGGATATTTCATACAACACTAAAATCTTTTATAAGTAATGTATAATTTACCTGCAGGAGACTTGCTTTATACATAACTATTAATTACCGCGGCTTTGCCCGCGTTCCAAATATCACTATTAAAAAATAGGCATTGGTGGTAGAACGATGAAAATTCTTCGCTTCTTGTAAGAGCTATTAGCTAAACAACTGCAGGTAAGACGATGCGCGTAGAGTCAGCGATTGCATCAAGCAATGCGAAATGCAAAACAGACAATCTAAACAAACTGACGAACAAAGAAACTAACTTAATAGGGAAATTGACAACTTAATGAAACTGGCAAATAACGGAATTGACGAATTAAGAAACTGTCTAATGAGTAAACTGACGAATTAGTGAAATTGACAAGCAAGGAAACTAACCGGTGGTACGCTAACCCGAAGCAGCGCTTGCATTTTATTCTCGCGTCTGTATTTTTTTGCGATTACTCCTAAGATATGCGTTTAAATTATATGGTGAAAAAGAGTAAACTGATGTGCGTGAAATGCTTAAAGCCTCTAACTTATTTAAAATGATAAAGATTAATACCGTATTTGTGTAAATAGCTTTCCAAATACCGCTTTATAATTGCCCATTTTTTAAACTATTAAAATGGATATAGTATTTTATCCTTAATAGATAGACTTTTTGGTAGACCTATATAAGTAAGATACACAATTCTACCATACATCATTTTGTTATATCTCAAAGAGTTTAGGCAGCGTGATCGTTGTAAGCTCCCAGACGGCTTATTTTTTTCCGACACCTCCAACAGACATCATTATATTTTAGCCAATGTATACAAAACGTTGACAAATTATATACTAAAACCTTCCTGGAGAACCATTCTATCTATTGGTGAAAATTGCATGAAAATCGGTGCAGTAGTTTTTAAGTTAATCGCGAACAGACAGACAGACGCGGCGGAGGACTTTTTTTTATAATATGTATTTTACTTTATTTAATTATACTTGTATTGTTTTTGCAAAAAATGTTGGTAAAACTTTTTTAAATATGAATTAAATAAATTAAATGTACAATTACGTATGCTTAACACGCGATGAGTTGCTTTCTTATACATAATGATTCACATTGGTTTGCAGCGTAGATTTATTTTTACGCAGTCAAAAAAATCTCCTTTGTTACAAAATCAGTTATCAAAATAGGTGGCAGAAATAACTAAGTGTTGCAAGAGTACTTATGTTCAAGAAATATTGCATTCTACGTACCTACCTACTGCAGCGAGCCTACTCTACATGGAAAATATTATCTTACTCCACAATAATATAATTTCATTTTACCCAACTAACGCTGTCATTACGCGAGCGTCAGCCATAAACAAGGACACTAAATGAAGAAGCTACCACACTCCTACGTTTTACGGTCTGTAAATAATGTTATACTAACATATAACCTGTTTTATTATACTTTCTTAGATTTACGTGAATATTTGATATTTTATAAATAAAACTATCTTTTCGGATTATTTTCATATCGTTTCTTTGTATAACTGAGATACCTACTAAGCCAAGTAATAAGTTAAGATTCTATCATATTATTTGTTGAGCTACTATTAATACACTGTTCAATTTATTATGAAGGAAAAAAGAGAGAATACTCAAATTTTAATGGATCACTGTGTTTCCATTTTTCAAGCAACTGAAAAATAAGACCTCCGTAGTCATGAATTTTTAAAAGAACGACCTTGCTTTTTCTTCAATCTGTCTTTCAAAAGCCTTACTAATTTACTGTCGAAGTAAATTTTTAAAAGAATGACACATGGATAAATGAAATTTAATTTTATTCAATTAAACTTTTACAAACACTTTTATATATGTTATGCAAATGGTATTTATTGGAGTCTTCATAAGCTGTTACTTTTAATTTGTTAGGTTTTAATTCAATGCAGTATTAAAAAATGAATAAAACTAAATCTATACTAGAATAAATCCTTAAAAGCTAGGCGGAGACCAGCTAATAGCCCGGGCGGAGTTAATTATCCGGGTTACCGTTAAATAGGGCGACCACCGTTTTTCATCATACAACAAGATTGTTGCTAAACCAAGTTATTCAAATATAAAACGTTTATTTTTTTTATTATTTTTTTTTTACTTTACTTCAATGTACCTATATATATGTAGGTGGACGATTCAAAAATATCGACTTTTCGTTCAATTCTCTTCCACCTATCCCTTAATATATTTAATATTTGGTTTGTATGCCAGTACGATAACCGAAATCTCGCTTTGTTGTAACCCAATCGGGGAAGCGGATGCTCTATAAGTATAATATTTTTAATACAAACATTTCCTCGAGCAACCTTTTGCCACTTTCAACGCTTCCGTGAAGTAACTGGATATTGAAATTTCATACTAGAACCTTTAACGCTCTGCAATTTTATTTTTTAATGAATTTGCAATGCTTTATCGCTTCTGTCCACTATTTAGTTCCGTAGGTCTTAATGAATTAAAGGTTTAATACAAGCGACTTTGAGAAAATGATAACATTAACCGTGTCGCTTTAGCAAAATATTTTGCAATTTTAATTAGATTTTTTGCAAAGAAAAATTAACGATGTTGCAGAAAATGTTATACTAATTAATTATGTAAATATATTTTGAAATTCAGGGCTAAAAGTTTTTTTTTATTTATTTAGGCCAGCTTTATTTCCATATTATTTTATGAAAGTAATTAATTAAAAGGCTAGAAATTTTGTACGTAGTCAAATGTTTATCTAAGATGATACCATGTCCTCGACTCGGTTAATCCTGATCACGACACTTGTGTTTATGTGGTCAGTGTAGGCGATATTTCGTACGTAATACATTTCGTATATTAAAGAGGATATTTTTATTGAACAATAATTATTATCATTCAAAAGCTGCATGTCAATTATAACGAGTTGCCTTTATCTTATACAATACGGTTATACATGTCATATAATTGCAATTGGAATTGCGTTAGCATGAGAAGCATTTCCACAGTAATATTTTTATTTGGGCTGCCTGGATACGTGCTTTTACTACAAGGATATTATAAATAGACGCAGTGGAGATCGATACTGTTATTGTTAGAAACTATAAATTTCCTTCAAAAAAGGGTAATAAATATTAAATATTAATATTTTATGTAATAGGAAGGAATCCAGAGTTAGTGATAAAAAATCTGTAAATATAAAAAGGAAGTCAAAAATCTATTAAGATGACTGGCTGTTATGAAATAATTTTTAGAATGTGACTATGCTCATTTTATTTTACTTAAGGGCTTAACATACATCTATTCATATTATAAAACAAAGTCCTCTGCCGCGTCCGTCTGCCTTCTTCTGTTTTTCATGCTGTTTTCACCAATGGAAAGAGTGGTTCTCGAGGAAGGTCTTAGTACATATCTTGTCAAGTATTTTAATTTATTTTGTATACATTAGCTAATACGTCGCAAAAAATACGGACGCGAGAATAAAATGCAAGCGCTACTTTAATTAAGCGCCGCTTCGCTTGATGCAATCGCCGACCCTACCCCGCACCGTTTTGCCCTAGCTAATAGCTCTTACAAGAAGCGAAGAGTTCAGAATTATCAACGTTCTACCACCAATTCCTATTTTTAACAGTGATTAGAACGCGGGCGAAGCCGAGGGAATTGCTAGTATTCTTATATTTTTAACATTCTATATCACACTACAAAAAATGTCATCCTAACAACCTGAGTTTGTTTCTAAATAACAACAATGTCAAAGCAAATATGATTACTGGGTTACTAATCTACTAACAATTTTAAACTGCTATACAAAAGCACACTTAATTTAATTCGGTATGCTTTGCAGTTTATTGCATGCACCCAACTCATTTGCCTGTAAGAGGGCTTAACAAGTTGACCTCTTTAGGTCAGAGTAGGGAACGGCGCGGAGAAAATCCAGATTATGTTGTAAATTTTGATGTTAATTGCAATGTTATAAATAAATATTTACGTCGCTATAATTTGAATATAAAAATTACGAAAAGGAAGCCGTACCTAGAAAATAAACATTTTATTGAAAAGTTTATCTCTGAAGCCCTATCAGGTTATACTTTCAGTAAAAAAAATTACTTCATTTAAGAAAAATGAATTTAGAAAACTGTTAAACGATACACAAATAAATAAGCGATTTAACCTCACTTCGCTCAAGTGTGTCTTTTTCGTCCCCTCTAGATACTCGTACCTATTAAACAGATTGTGTTTGAATTTTTCCGTGGGTATGAAGCATTTACCTGTAGTAAAAGATATCCTAGGTATGTTTCGATTAATAAATTAACCCTAAATAAAATTTTGTTAAAATGCCATCAGTAATTTTTGCGTATATAGCAAATGACTTTTGACGACACGTTTCACTCAGTTTGTAGTAACCATACTTGCTCCGCCAGTGATCGCAGATTTGAGATCCGCTGGGGGCATCCATTTCTTTGATAGGCACGAATGTACGAATATATTTATATGATGTAGGTACGTATTTATATAATAAAAAAAGGTTTAATTTTAAAAATGATCATTTTCAGATTGCGCTAGCAACAGAAAACTCTATAATACTACAAAATTTGGACTTCGCAGCCAGCGGTAGCTACTCATGTGAAGTATCGCTTGACACACCAATCTACACAAAGGCTTCGGGCGAAAAGCAACTCACTGTTTTCCGTAAGTACAAATAGATTAATGTAATTAAACGAACGTAAGCACAGTAGGTATTATATTCCAATTACGCTGTAATTATAATTGAGGTGAGCACATACCAAGCTGACGAATTTTTATTTTATTAAAGATATTGTGGATAGATATCTTAGAATTGATTTGATGCGGCATTATACGAGTATTGCCACTGCCAAGTTTAACCTTTAATAGCAATAGCAACTATGATAATCTATAGATTATTATAGTTGCCTATAAGTTGCCTATAACCTGTTAGACCTATAGGTCTAACAGGTCTTCTATGAAGATTTGTGAACCGAACACAGAATAAAAATGAACCAAACATGAAAAACATGTATTTGAATGGCGATTAATAGATCAAAAACGTGATATAATAAGAATAAATTGTAGGTTTCACCGACGATTCAAAACACAATCATTAATATCCAATTTGAATGCATGGAGAAGGCTGACCGTACGGCGCTTTGCAAATAAACCCACTTCTCTGGATAATATTGCGCATACACCAATCATAACTCGCTATTATGTACCAAAGTCTATTTAAATATAATATAATGAAAAAAAAATAGAAAGAAAAAATCTTTTAACTATTGTTGTTTTAATATATTTTTATATAAATGCTGTTTTTTCGGTTGTAATAAAGAGCCCATAAACAACGATTTTTAGATGTAAGAGTCTCTACGACTTTCGATTTACGAGCACAAAAAAAATTAACTTATGCTGCCGAACTAAAAATTAAAGTTTTTAGTGAGTATTTCTCTGTCCAAATAAAACAATATAATCCTAACGTACCAGCAACCAGTATTATAAAAAATCTTTATCTATATACTAAGTATCTGTTGTTTGAAATACTGTACGGATTTAATTTTTTTTTAAAAAAACACTACAATTTTAGACGCATATATTAAACGTATTAAAGATATTAAACAATATGCGTACTTTAAAAAAGTAAAATTAATGAAATTCTATTTTCAAAACATTTGTATACGTAAGCCTAATGAGTTGCAGTTAAATGGCGGTCATTAGAAGTTGGGCTTGGGAAGGCTGTTCAACTACATTTGGAGTAGTTAAATTTACCTAAACAGTAGCTAGGCAGTAGGCTGCAAACCCTCCAACAGTAATTTATGGTGCAAAAAAAACAAAAATATTCCTAAACACTCAAACATTTAGAAATTAGAAAAAAAATATTTAATGTTGAAAAAATTTACTAAGTATACAACATGCTTGAATTTGTATAATAGTTAGTACACTCGATCTTGATGAAACTTAAATACCGATTCACACTTCATTTCTTTTTCAACCGACTTCCAAAAAGGGGGAGGTTTTCAATTCTTCTGTACCTTTTTTTTATGATTGTTACATCGGAACTCTGAACTGGGTGAACCGATTATGATGATTCTGGTGGTGCCATTTTAATTTAGTCCAGTTCTAACAATGGCATCCATGAAAATTCCATAAAAGTCTGCTGCATTAAGTGTGTGCGCGACAAGTGGACGAATAACTCAATATCACGCCAACCGATTTCGATGGTTCTTTTTATATTGAAAAGGATGTACTTCAAGGGTAGTTTGATGAGAGTTTGGTAAGGTTCTGATTGCGGGATCCATGACAAAGTAACGGAATTCTTTTTTTGGAGTCGGTGCCAGCCAAAGCAATAAAACTTTAATCGATAATAGATTAATCTATCAATTTGTATAAATATACTAATCGAAATTCCGTTCGAAAGCTTATTGCAAAGGCAGAATAAACTGTCCTTCTTGGCTGGCACCGACTCCAAAAATAACGAAGTACCTAATTAAGAGTATTATTTTATACTTTTTAGTTTAGGTTTTTTTAGTTTTGAAGTAGGTGTTTGTTTTTTTTTGTTAAAAATAAGTAATTTATATTTCAAATAAACTTATAATCTATATTTTTTATTAATCTCACATACCAAACTATAAACAACGTGCCTATTTATTTATTTCTATTGAGTGGTGGAAACAGAGATTTTAAAACATTTCTTCCCATCGAACCATTTCCTTTTAAGAAAGTGTTGCAATGGTTCATTTCTTCAGGCTCATTTTTCAACTTTGGGTCGAACAACAAATATTGTGGATTCTTGCTATTGAGAAAATTCTTTCTCGAGTCCGTGATACTCTCTCATTTTTATTGATACCGAACACATTTTTACAAAGAAAATGATTCAGCTAAAATATTTCTTAAATTATTAAGATTGTTAATTTTTCATTTTTGTTTGTTTCATGATACTAGCTTACTGACCAAACATCGCCCAGTTTGGTCTTTTTTATGATTATAAAATTTATGAATAATACTTTCTTACTTTAACTATGCGAACATAAGACATTTTAAATAATAATATCTTATAGTTTCTTAACTCGCTCACAGTGAGTGGTAATGGTAAATTCGTTAAACAAAAATCTATTTTGATTCTTTCGTTCTCGATACCAAATCAAAATATTTATGACTTTAAACCCTCGCTTCACTTGAGTGCGGGACCTCAATACCTTAAGGGTCAATTTAAATTGCTGCGAAACGGATACGTTAATGCATCGCGCGGGAAGGCACGCGAATTGCACCGAAGGCGTTCAGCTATTTAGTTTGAATCCATTATCTGAATTCCTAAAAACCTATTTCGTAGACGCTTGAAGTCGCCGACAGTAGCCCCGAGAGTTCTCTGGAATTTTCTCTGGGAATTCTCTCATTTTTTTGCTCCTACCTAGTTTGAATGTTTTACAATTAATATGAAACACGTTTAACTACGTAAAGTTTCGTTTAAAGAACTCGCTTCCATTCCTTTCGGAACGGACCTGTGTTGAATCCGCGGGAAGTGAACCTCGTACAGTGCGACTTCAAGCAAGAAAATAACATAACGTCCTCTATAGCCATATATTCACTGGCGTGAGCATTCTTTCAGGTACGCGCGC
The DNA here is from genome assembly GCA_951802675.2 of Boloria euphrosyne. NCBI lineage: Eukaryota > Metazoa > Arthropoda > Insecta > Lepidoptera > Nymphalidae > Boloria > Boloria euphrosyne. The sequence continues at coordinate 7,180,534 of OX637878.1, forward strand.
CTTCCCGTGCGATGTGAAGTGGTCCATTTCGTTCCGACACGATGTAAATTAAATCTAACAACAGTCGATAAAATACCTTAACGGTCATTTTTAAACTTATAATTATTTATTATGATTTCTGTAGCCATAATGGTGGTTAATTACATCCTTTTTTAAAAACTAATTTTATTAAAACAAGTTATTAGTGCCAGCGACTACTTAATAATTATTATATTATAGAACTACAGTTAAGTTATATTAAAAATATTTTAAACATAACCAAAATATTAAATAAAATATTGACGTCCTCTTCACCGTGACGAGTCTGTCCCATTAATCTTGATTACATTAAAATTTAAAACATAGGTATATTCAAGTCAGTAATCACAGGCTTTGTCTAATAACGCTTAAAGGATTAATGACATGACACGTCTTCTAAAGCTACTTTGCTTGAGAAGATAGATCTAAAAGATCCGTTCCCGAGACCATTAGAAGTGAAAAATAGATAGCTTAGGAAAGCAAGCACTTAAAGACGCTAAAAATTACAAGAAACGTTGGCTAAAAAGTATGCATTCTATCACTCACCTGAACATAAATTTAATAAATTAGATACAGATGGTTAAAGTAGCAGAAAAAGTATTTATCGAGGTATTTCTTTTCAATAATAATTATTGAATCTCGTCACAAGACTGAAATCATTGCAAAATATACAGTACTAGCAGTACCCGCGGCTTTGCCCGCGTTCATGGTTTCAAGCCCGCTTCAAGGGAAAAAAAGGATAAAAAAGTATCCTATATTACTTCTAATACCTCCAAGAATATGTGTACAAAGTTTCATGATAATCGGTTAAGTAGTTTTCGCGTAGAGGCGTAACAAATAAACTTACATTCACATTTAAGTATAATATTAGTATTGATGTTACACTTACATAGAATAAGATTTTTTTTAATTAAATAGAAAAAGATACATAAAAACAATAACATTACACTAAATACGCATTCAATAGAATAGAACAATGATGTTATTTGTTAATGATCTCTATGTCTTTATTGGTCTGTTAAATCTTTCACCTGTATAAGTAATATCAACGAAAAAGGGACGGAAGTGTGTAACAGGCCAGTAAGGAGGCCAGGGAAACACGCGCAATTAAATCTGACCAATGCATAGTGAATACACGCTGTGGTCGAGTTGGCAGTCTTACCTATTTGTAAGTGTCTTGATGATTAATAAATGTCTAATCAAAATCAAATCATTGATAAAAAAGTGACTTATAATATTTAGTTATTCTTATACGTATTTATATAAGTATTATTCAATTTTAAGGTTATTTTTTGTCGCTGCTGCTGCTCAATTAATATTTTTATAGGTACGTTGTAAAATAGTGATTTTGAAGGCGAGAGCATATGTTGGTTAACAATGTAATAGCTAGCTTTAGAGGAAACCACTAGTTTTAATCAAACCCCCATAACTCCTACGGCTTAGTACAAACAAAGCCTGAATTTAATAATAAACCAATGAGTTAACGAACGATAAACATAACTTCCCTACAAGAACAATTTCAACATTATTTAACATGTACCTACCTACTAATTAAATTAAAAATTCCTAACTGCCTCGGTAGTGTAGTGGCTAGCATGTACGGTCGCACACCGGGAGGTCCTGGGTTCGAGTCCCAGGTCGGGCCAAGTTTAGTTATTGAGTCTTTCTGTTTCATAAGCCTCAGTAACAGCCCGGAGTTGGGAAGTTGGTGGTGTTTCACCCCCGTGCCTCGGAGTGCAGGTTAAGCCGTCGGTCCTGCGCCTTATCTCTCACTGGTCATGTCGAGCAGTCGTCCCACCGGAATATGAGAGTGATAAGGAACAGAGAGTGCACTTGTGTTTGCGCGTACACTCGTGCACTATAATATCTCCCGCGCCGTTGGCTAGTCTCAATGAGATAGGTCGCCGTGGTCGGAATCGGCCGGGAGGACATTATCATTATTATTTAAATTAAAAATTCCTAGTGAAAACTATGCCTCAGAAGTGAAAATAATTAGGTCGAAACTAGTTTCTGTCGTCAAATGACAATAGAAAATCCCAAGTTAACGAACAATAGAGAAAAGAATAAGAAAAAATATACTTGCTCTTTAAATAATATTTCAAACCATTTTGTATTTAATGTAATAATATGTCTTTCTTTAATTTGTTAATAAATATTTGATAAAATACTGTAAAGAAAGTATAATAAATAAATTTCTAATTCTAATTCACATACGTTTGTTACCTTAGACTAATAATACCTAGACTGATAGTTTCATACATAATTCCGCTCAATATTGAAGTAGCATTAGTATGAATGTGTGCGTAAGTGTCACAATCTAATGGCGTCTGATTTGATTTGTTTACAAATTAATTTTCTGTATAGACGAATGTTTTACTTTAAATTATAAGTTGCCAAATAGTACCTACCTGTGAAATGTGATTTTCTAATTAATAAAGCGAGAGCTAAGACTAAGTAAGTACCTAAGTTGTACGTATGTAGTTGTGTAACTTGACAATTGACATTGACACGACGGGAAACGTATCTAGCCATATCTCGAAGTCTAGCCAAAAAAAGTGGTTACAATTCGCTTGGACCTGCACTCCATCTAGGTGTTATATATCTATGTTTGTTACTATCCACATGCTTATTTTGTCGATGAGTACCTACTTCTTTTTCGTAACATAAAAATCGTAAAAGTGCGAGACTCACACTTTGGCCACCGTGACTCACATCACGCACCGGAATTCCACATACCTAATGTTATGTATATTTTGTCCAAGTAAGAATAAAAGGCAAGAAAATATTTATAAAAGTGTACATTATAAAATATTAATTTTTACGGCAGTATAAAGTAAAATTTGATCGTCATATTTTATTAAAGTAAAACTGTGAATTAAATTACTCTTCTACTACACTCTACTCGTCCTACTACGAGGAAATCCTACTACTAGCGACGCAATACGCATCGAATAGAATTAACTTACATTTTGTCCAGCAGGAATTCGCCCACACGCTCGTGCTTTCCTAGATGCCAAGCCTAACCTAACTAACCTATGAGACTATGTTACTCTAGGTCTGGGTCATAGTCTATATAGGAAGTAATATAGATTATGACCTAGACCATAGGTATACCTATGACCTATAGGTTTCAGCGCATTTACACATAGTCCAGTTATCTAAAATTTTATCTCAAGCGCTTTGTGTTCATCCTGTATATGTACTTTGTCAGCAGATACTCTATATATTACATTAGGTGTATGAGTATATTGTTAATATTTTTATATTATGCGCATCATCCCATGAGCCATATTTTTCTTAATAAAACGTCACCGTTACGTTGACACAAATCAGAATTACGACATAACGGGCATGATATAGGCACAATTATAGAGACGCGTGTCGTGTGTCGGCTATTTTTACAGTTTTATTGTTTTTCCTGTTTATATCCAGTTATACATCTATATATGTATATTAAATGCCTTAAATTTGATTATATCTGCTAATAGATCACCTAGCGTGTAACACGAATATATAATTATAATGATGCTATACTTATTACATACAATATTAGATGTATCTAATATATAATATTGATTGTAATAAAGGTGACATAAGAGGGGGTGATAATAGGAAGTGGTAACCGAGCGAAGCCTGAGCTGCATATGTTTACTTAGTAATTCATACATTTAGCATAATGTCATAAATTATGATTTTTTAAATTTATTACTGTTTCCAATACGATTTGGCAGATAAATTTCATTATTTTGTAAGTAATAACTTTCCATTATCAATTGTTTCCATAATAAATTTACAATTTCCATCAATTAAAGTGTAGTTCCAAAGTACTAATAGAATATTAATTGACAATAATTATTATAGATTTTCAATAGAACTTTGTCGCGGATTTATTTTGATTTTTGGTTTCCGACGTTTCGAAAGCTTTACAGCAAACATGGTCACGGGATATATATATATATATATATATATATATATATATATATATATATATATATATATATATATATATATATATATATATATATAAAAATGAAGTTAAATCGATTTATCGCCCCCGAAATCCCCTGTATACTAAATTTTATGAAAATCGTTAGAGCCGTTTTCGAGATTCTGATTATAAGTATATATACAAGAATTGCTCGTTTAAATATATAAGATAACTGGAATACAAACATTCATGCTAAACAAATGAATGCCCCCAGCGGGACTCACACCCGCGATCGCTAGCGCAGAAGGGCAAGTGCTACAAGCTAAACCAAACGTGTCTTCATTTTATTTTATTTTTTATCTTAATCAGACAGATAGGATCATTACTATTTACTTGCGCAAAGTTTAGGTTTAATATAGGTACCTATGTACATTGTATATAGATTTTTACTAAGCTTCATAAAATACTTCTCACTTACTATTATATAAAATTTTAATATTTACCTAATTACCTCTTGAACTTTTCTTAAGTACATACTATCAGTACTAACTTATACTATACTAACGAAATATCCGGAATTCTTAACGAGTCGTAACAAGATTTACTACTAGATCTCAATAAAGCTTATATCGGTACTAACTTTAAGAGAAAAGTAATTCGCTTGAACCCTTTTTTATTTACATACTCTATTCGTGGTGACTCTTTTAACGTAACCTTTTTGTTTATACAGCACAGTTCAGTTTTGGCTCGTCATCTCGCTTAAATTGATGTCAAATCAAATCAAATATTCTCTATTGCACACCATTATATAACATAACATAGTAAAAACAGAGAAATAGTACAATAGGCGGCCTTATCGCTAGAGACCGACGAACTTTGGGTAGAGAAAAAGAAAAAGAGAAGGAGGGGTGCCAACAAACTTAAGAACTTATTTTACAAATAAATACATAGATGATGTCGTTATTTAAAAGCATATGCGTGCAGTTTCGCTGCTTAATATCTGTTAATGCAACACTGTACTTTTAAAAAATTCGAAGGTCGTCATATTCATACAGTTATTATATCTGATTGTATAAAAAGGATAATTAATATAAAAACAACCAAAGAAACTTAAAAGGAAGATTATTTGAGTTTATTTTGAATGTTATATCTTCTAATATATAAAAATCTCGTGTCAAATTTTGTATGTATGTATATTTGGTATATCTAAGAATAGGTCGTAGGCTATTTTTTATTTCCCCATGTGATAAGGTGGGTCCTCTCTAGACTTTTTCTTTTTATTTTTAGACAAAATTTTATTTTTTTATTTTTTTATGATTTCGGATCAAAAATACATATAACCCGAAAATTTAGGGTTATATGTATTTTTGATCCATCCTCCGCCAATCCCTATTTTTAATTGTGATTAGAACGCGGGCGGAGGGATATTGCATGTAGGAATATAAAAGTTTGTAAATAGGTACCCCCTACCCCTACTTACATTACCCCTACTTACATAAATTTTAGTTGAAAGCAGCATTACCTCGATGTAGTATAGGATATTTATTTCATAAAAATGTGCTTATTATCAAAAATCAATATGTGCATAGAACAAACGTGACAATCGGAGCCACGATAATTCGCTATAATGTACCTATTGTATGAAAATATCGTCAAAAACCTGTATAATCTGACCACTTTTTCGATAATAAGGCAATTTTTCGGACATTCCATGTATCAAATTATATAAACAGCGACATTCTATCGTGAAAAGAAAATTTTTTCATTATTTCCATAAATTATGAACTTTCCGGAAACGCGTGACAAATAGGACATTTCCGTACATTTCGATGTTTACATTGGGGATGAACAGAATAAAACGAATAGAAAGTCGTAAAGGACTGCAAAAATATAAAGAGGAAAAAGAGCAAAATTTGGCCACCACATGTACAAATATAGCGCCACATTCAAATATCCTAAGAATGTCACGATATACTAAACTATATTTTTCTTTACGTGGACACATGAAATTTAAAGTACTATATAAGTTAAATTACTTTAGATAACAATAATTACAGATCCTCAAAAACATCATCCACGTATCGACTTCCCAACGCGATACCTAAGCTATGGAGAAACATTGAAAGCTAACTGCACGAGCGCGCCTGCGCTGCCGGCCCCTCACATCACATGGTTTATTAATGGGGAAAAGGTAATCTCATACCCTTTTTCAATATTACTCTTCGCATGTACTGGATTAACATCGGAACAGTTCATTATGTTCAGTTTGCGAAGCGCGTATTACGAATTCAACATGCGGATGCGTGACAGTATTTACAATTATGTTATCGCTCCTTAAATTAGCCAATAATTAATGTCTTTTAGGGTTTTGATAAATTTATAATTTACTTGTGTTTTAATTTACAGATGGATAAAGTTATTCACTCACACAAATTTCGTGTGTCAATGAGTGAACGCAATGGCAGACGAGGCTTTCAAGGTATAGATCAAGAGACTGATCTTAGTTCTCCATCACCAATTCTCACACTCACCCATGTATCTCATATTGCTACTAGACCACCGGGCTGTCTTCATAAGGAACAGGATTATCAGGTAAGCCTTATTAACATACATGGATTATTTTGTCATTCCATACTAATATTAGACATTCATTATGAGTTACGATTTAATTATTTCTCAGTTATACCTATTAAGCCCATTTTATTAAATTGCTGGTTAAAAATAAACCTGCTTACGCTTAATACAGAGAACGTTCTATATATAGGTACATATACTTTTTAAAGTCTTTTTAAGTAAAATTCCCGCTACTTGATAAAGTATTGCTCTTAAATATGATTCTACAAAATAAATTTGTAATTTTTCTTGAATATACAAACTTTTAAAAAATAAACAAGTTGAAATCACACGACTTTATTTAATGAATCATTTTCTTTTATTTTAAAATGATTGCTTATTTATTACATATATATCCATCAATAAAGATTGGCTTCTAAAAGGCGTAATCAAGGCGATTTTATTCATGTCAATAATTTGAAAAAATAATTAATTATTTTAACACGACGTGTGAGAACATTATGTGATATATGATATTTGACCATAGTTGAGAATATCTTAATAAAAAAACTCAATAATTAGGATTAGTCTCAGGACTCAAACCTAGGACAAATATCAATATAGAATTATTACACTCGAGAAAAGCTCGTTATGTGTAGTTTGGTGGGCTCAAGGTTTGAGGAAATTACTTTTATGCAAATTACACTATTTCCACGTGCTGCCTTTAGCCTTATAAGTTACGTTGAAATGGATGCAGCTATTAAAGTGAATTTCCGCAAAGCTTTTTATAGAATTAAGTTCTCGGTACAATTAAAATTCTAATAGGCATGTGTGTATATGAATATGTTACAATAACTTATGTTTTCTTTTTTTATCTTTTTATTTTAATGGAACAAGTTCCGGTTTTGCGCTCAGATCTCTAAGCAAGATACATATCAAAAATTTACGTCAAACTGTAAACAGGATATGTTTTGGCATTGCACAAGTAAATTTCAATGATGTGAAAATGTGTATCAAATTTTCATATGAATATAATTTTGTTAAAAAAATGTATGTTTATTATTCACGTTGGCGAAAGTTAGAAAAGTTAATAAAGGCTTTAATCGTTTAAAATTGAAAAAAGGTTAGTGCAAATAACCATTTAGTATTTACGTCACTATTATACTATACCTATATGTACATACATAATGCCTAAATACCATGTGACTTTATTTCATGTTCAGTTTTAAGTAGAAATTTACATAACTCTATTGATAAATTTCAATCATTCTTGATTCCTATAAAACAATACCGACTTGTATTACTTAGATAATCATTCAATTGTAAATACATTTGATTATAAACAAAAATTAATTAAATATCCATCCACTTGAAATATATCTGTATCTGTATTCTATATAAAATCATCATGTATCCCACAAAATTTCATAACGGACCCACAAGTTTATACGAACATTCGCATGCCGGTTAATTAAAGCATTAAGTTTATTAATAATGTAGCATACTTAGGCATACAGCTTTCCATTTCACTCCATAATTAATTTTCTACATACTTGTTGCTCAATATATTTAAACTACATATGAATCATAGTATGAACTTATAAATATTATACTATATTTTTATTCACTTCCTTCGATAAATATATAATATAGTCTTTTTTAACTTTCATAATTAAAAGAAATGGAAAAAAAATATTACTGAAAAATAAAAAATTTTCGTATAAATATATATTTGTATTTTTACATTGACCCTTATATATATATATATATATATATATATATATATATATATATATATATATATATATATATATATATATATATATATATATATATATATATATATATATATATATATATAAGGAATAAAAATATTTTAAACATATTTATAACTTCAAAAGAAAAATAAGAAGACAAGTTTGACGCCTAAAACATTTTTTTGAATTATAAACTCAACTGTTAAAAATGTCACTGCATTTTCATTTCCCAGCAGAATCACTGACGATACTAGTACAATAAAGGAATGAGAAGTTATACATTAAAGTGTAATACGATACAATAAAGGAAAGAAAAATTATACAATAAACTGTAATAATTTAACAAATAATTGAATTATTGTTAAATTAAGGCCATCCTGAAAATATTTCACAACAATTTCAGTAGCGGGGATATATTTGTATTTACCTAGTCAAAAAATGTTAACATGAGCTTATTGGCTAATATCAAATTAGTGTAACATACATACTTATTAGGTTGTTGTTTAAAATTATCATTATCCAACTTTAATGTACCTGTAATTTATTGTATTCTGAAACCGTGAAGGGTGAAAGAAATAAACACAGATTAACATATTATTATGTGCGTACCTATCAAAGTTATTAACTCAGTAAATATTATTACTGTTTGGTATTCATTGACTTATTTTGAACTTATTACACAATCATACACTAATTTATACTCATGCTACATCCTCATGATACTTATTTATTTTCTTTAAACGTCCAATTAGCAACACAATTTATTAAAAAAAAAGTTCAGAATTAAAATAATCATTATGTGACGCATTAACGCGAGAACGAAAAGGAATCCTTAATCCTTCCTTTTAAGTGTCCTCCTGAAGCTTCTGCTTATTCTGGAGAGTGTATAGCCCTACTTGAAGCCATATTATTTGCAGAATCGCATAAAATGTCAAAAGTAATAATTTTTACTGATTCCTTAAGCTCCCTTCAGAGTATTATGCAAAACCCCTTCCGCAGCAAATCAAAATTCGCAATTATATTTAAAATTCGAGAAGCGCTCTTTCGATGCCAAGAACAGGGTATCCTCATAACCTTGGCTTGGATCCCTAGCCATTCAGGCATTACTGATAATGAAATTGCTGATAGCTGTGCTAAATCCGCAACAGTTACTGGTACTATGAGTCACTATCATAATTTTTCTCATGACTTGCGTTCTTTATCTAAAAAGAATCTTTACACATCCTGGAATAAGTTTTGGAACGTTTCCAAAATGACTAAAGGTAAGTATTACGCTTCAATCCAACCGGAAGTTCCAGTCTATCCGTGGTTCTTTCGTTTTCGCCAGGCTGACCGAAAAACCACCTCAATTATATGTAGGCTTCGTTTAGGCCATGCGTGTACTCCGGTTCATTTAACTAAATTGAAAATAAAAAATAGCTCTGTCTGTGAATGTGGCTTGGATGAAGGTTCGACTGACCATATTTTATTTAACTGTCCAAAATTGCAATATTCCCTTCACGACATAACCCCTTCCCAAATTCACCGCCCAGTTAACTCCAAAATTTTATTATCTCTTGTGTTTAGTCCATTTGTTAAAAAATTAGTTAAATTTATAATTCAAAATAAAATTCATCTATAACGTAGTGTTTATTACCATCTTCTATCATTATACCATTTTATGTTTTAAACCGATCATTCATGTATAATTTTATTATCACTCTCCATTTCTAAATTTCAAAATTACCGCTCAATCTTATTCGTGTCTTCCTCACAAAACGCGACACTGGCAGAATGTATTGCGTCTGTAAACGCAATCCCAAGCCATCTACGTTAAAAAAAAAAAAAAAAAGAAAAGGAATCCTTTGTAATTATTGTAGATTTAATAGCAGAGTAGGTATACCAATTACGTACTCGTTCAATGGATGCCAGTTTCACTCAAAAAATCCCTCTAGTTAGCCCAGCCTCCTAATTTCGTCACAAACATGCATTCGCATTCATAGACCATTACATCAATAGTATTTTAAAAAAATGGTGAAAAATAAGGAATTAATTATATTAATTATAAATGAATTAGTATAAGTATGTAGCGATAGCAATATAATAAATTTATTTACTATAACAGAAATCAAATACACTTTTAGACGGATTCAGACCATGAGGATGGGAATACGGTTCAAGGCTTAAGTCGCCACAAAAGTAGAAGACCTAATCGCAGCAGAGATCTCTACGTCACGGTGTCGGAGCTAGAGTTAATTGCTACTGGAAGGTTAAACGTCACCTGCGTCAGTACTATCCCTGAATTTAGGAATATTGAAGATAAATTTGCAGACCTTAGAAACGATACTGTAATAGGTAAGTTAATATCATCCATCCACAGAAACATATGTGTTTGCCCAGAAAACGTAATTTATATTATAAAATTAGTTAAGTTTTTAGTTTCAGGTTATACTTATCTGGCTTCTTATTTATTTTAAATACTCATACCTACTGTATTTATCACAGATTATTGCAATTTTAAACATATAACTTTCCGGTATCCTGCGGGAGCTCTTTATTTACGTGAAAGGAAGCTCTTCAAAATGTTGATCCTAGTACTAAGGAATAATCGTAACAACCTTTTCCTTAATACAAGAGTTAGCGCGCAGTATCGTGACAATTTAAACTTTTATCGTCAGCCCCAATGCAGGAATTTTCATACAAAATGTATATAAAAGCTTTCTCTATGTGAAGATATAGGTATTTATATAAGTAAAATATATAAACGGTACACACTTTAAATATACTTCAGTATAATTATAATTTAATGTAAAAGCAGATGATATGCTATACATTTTCTAATTTTTATTATGATTACCCCGACTGTTCTGTGCTTGGGTTCGTTCTTTTTACACTTTAACGAAGTTACAGGTAGGCTTATTCTTTCTTATGTATATAAAGGGTTTATGGATTACGCTGACATACTTGATACTGATAAAAGATATTTTGTTACAAAATAAGGGTAATAGATACTCTAGGATACTAATATCTATAAAAACAACTTAACCGATTTAACCATTCACAGTAGGTTTACAGGTGATTTTTGGGTCAAACTTGGATAACCTAGTAAATGTTATAATTTCTTGTTTTTTCAGTGGATATAATAAAGCCCTCTACGTACATTCAGCCATCCATCAACGAGACTGTCACAAGCTCCAGCACTTCAGGTTGCAGTATAGCAATGCCATCATTAATTTTAGATCTAATTATTGTTTACCTACATACCGTTTGTTAGCAGATCATTTTTATTTTAATTGAACGGGGCTGTGATATAAAAATCTTTACACGAACTCTTAAGCAAGTGTCAAGATTGTTCACTAGACGTTGTTATGGCACTTGAGATAATATGACCAACTATTTACAATCGATGGACGAGTGTGTATGATTCTGACTTTGAGTGTTATTTTAGGCAATATTGTTGTCTTACGTACATACTCGTAAGTAACAAATTATTATTTTTTGTCTTTTTCTTTGTATAACTGAGGCTAGTCAATTAAAAATATAAGATAATTATTTATGTAATAAGACACCGAATGAAATCTTTAATTGCCGTTCTCTGACGGATTCATGTAATTAAAATTGCTGGTACTTACGTACTAACGCCACCGCAGCTATAAATATGACGATTGGCGGCGATTTTTATGTGTAAGGTACCGGTGGCAATTAAGGCCCACCTAAAAAAATATTGCTTTAAATCTGAGTATAATGCGTATAGGGTGTCAAAAACATATTGTTTAAATAGCTTGTACATGTTGCTGTAATAAATGGTGTAAAACAATTAAGAAAAGAATATTTTTTAATAAGAAAGTACACTTTTTCAAAACCCTTCTCAGGGGCCTTATTATACTACGGTAGTACAATAAAGCCCATATAAAAATTTGCTTTATTTTTACAGTAACTCGTCCTAAATTTACCTAGAAATAAGTTAAAATAAAAGTAAATTGTTGATTTTTACTTATTTAATCATTTTCCTTTATTTCGTTGGGATTGGCTCGTCCTAGTCTATCTTTCTTCTCCACAAGTGTTGGAGAACCACCTTTGCTGTGATGTTGTAGCAGCTGAGCAGTCCCAGTGGATCGAAGATGCTCATGATGATGCTCAGAGCTTCCCTCTTTGTTGGCGGTCGCTTCAGGCTCTTCACTTCTTCTGTCACCCTGTTCAGTGAAGTGTTGAAGGTAAGTACGTCGTCTCTGGCGTTCCATAGTAGCCCCAAAGTCTTCTCGAATTTCTCGTCGTTCGCCAGAGGTTGTGTTGGATCTTCAGCCTTTAGTTCTTGCGGGATTTCTCGCAGTGCAAATTCAGAGTTGCTGTTCCATCCTCTCAGCACGAATCCCGCTTGTTGATGCACGTAGTCCACTTGCTCTACAGTTTCTTTTGCTTCATCTTCATTTTCAAAGCTGTCCACGTAGTCATCCATGTAGTGGGCTTCCGTGATGGCTTGCAGGGCCTTCGAGTGTGTTGCAGCGTGCTCTTTCGCATTCTTGTTCCTCACGCTGTGCGCCAGGAAAGGGGAACATGACGCTCCAAAGATCATTGAGGTCATCTTGTACTTGCGAGGTGCTTCATCTTCTTCGTTTCTCCACAGGAACATTTGATCTGGCTGATCCTCCTTTCTGATTTTCACACGAAGAAACATTTCTTGAATGTCTGCTGTGACCGCTATGACTCCTTCCCGAAACCTGAATAGCACCCCCTGCAGTGATTGCAGCAAGTCCGGACCTTCCAGCAGGCAGTCATTGAGGCTGCTCCCTTGTGACTTCGCAGCAGCGTCGAAGACCAGCCGAATCTTCCCGGGCTTATTAATTTTTTTCACCGGGAAGTGTGGCAGGTACCACGCGACAGGACTGCTATCTTCGCTTCCATCGCACTTCCCTGCGTAGTTTTTTCTCAGCAGGTTTTCAATTTGTTCCTTGTATTGCTTCTTTTCATCGGGGCGTTTCTTAAGCTTCTGTTCTAAGTTGTTCAGCCTTCTCATAGCTGTGTTGTAGCTGGCGGGAAGCTTGGTATCTTCATGACGCCAGGTGAGTCCAACCTCGTAGCGTTCATCTTCCCTTTTCTTTGCCGTCTTCTCGAAGATGTCTTGCGCTCGCTGATCTTCAGATCTGATCTTTACTTTCGTTGAGACTCCCAGGGCGTCGATGTCGAAGTGTTGCTTGACCATTTCTTCAATTTTCTGGTCTTGACTGGTGGTGATGATGTGTAGGATTTCTTCTGGTCCCTCGGCAATGATTCTCCTTGGGACCGCTCCATGGATCACCCACCCGAGCTTCGTCTTGGATGCAGCTAACTCTCCCTTTTTGCCCGTTCTGATTTCTCGGGACACGATCAGCTCCCATATTGTCTGTCCCTATTAAGAGCTGGGGTCTTCCTCGCGAGTAGCAGAGTTCTTCCTTGCTTAGATCCTCAAGGTGTTTCTTCCGCAGCAGCTCTGGACCCACGGATTGAGTGGTCAGCTTCAGCTTCCCAACCGTCCTTGCCGCGATGTTGAACTCCTCGCTGCTCTTCCCGCGAATGCCGATCCTCACCAAGCGGCTCTTGTTTTCTTCTCGACTGGTGTTGATCCCTTTCATGCTCATCGGTTTCAGTGGCCCTTTTGCTCCAATTCGTTGCGCGATTTCTTCATCCAGTAGTATTACTGTAGATCCTTCATCGAACAACGCCAGGGTTTGAGCTTCTCCATTGGGATCGCTGACTGTCACTGGACATATCTTCAGCTTGATGCCTTCTCTCTCCGGGATTACTGTCGCCGCCACCACTTCTGAGGTGTATCGGTCTTCATTCTCAATCATTGCCACATTTTTGGTCGTTGCTTCAGGCGCTCGAACCAGGTGCAGCATCGCATGGTGTGGTCGCCGACATTCCCCAATACCACACGGCTTGGCCTTGCAGTACATCTTCCTGTGCCCTTTGGTGAGGCATTTGAAGCAGAGTCCCGATCCTTTGACTTTTCCCCAGCGGTCTTCAATCTGCATCAGTTTGAACTTGGGGCACCTTGGTACCTCGTGCTCCTTTTTACAGATAAAGCATTTGGTTTCAGCTTTTTTTCCTTTTGGCATTGTCTTCTGCTGAATCTCGTCTGTCGTTGCAGTGAAGACTGTCCTCTTGTTTCTGACGGCTGGTGTCTTGAAGGTGGTCTCTGGTTTCAATGGCTCCTTCTTCCCAGACAACGTTGTTCCGTGCTTCAAGGCCCGTTCAGCTTCCTTCATCAGGAACTCAGAAAGCAGGATGATCTCTGGAACGTCTTCGTGCTGGTGGGTGGTAAAAATTTACTCTCATCATTTTTTTAAAAAAGAAGTATAATTTCAAAAAAATCCAATCTGATACTCAAATATTAAGAGGCCAATAAGGCCCAAGTACCATTATAATGGGCCTTATTAACCTCATGCCACGTTTTTGCAAAATAACCTAATAAACCTAAAAAATCTTTGTCTGGCTAGGAAAGACCATATCCATTGTATTGTACAAGACATACTTACGATAATAAATACAGCGTTATTAGTCAATTATTGAATTAAACGTAAAATACTTACAGTTTTTTGGTATATAAAATTATAAAATTGCACAGTAACCAGTCACTTCATCAACGCATCGCACGTCACTGGCACGATGGCGGTGCTAGCGACTGCGGACCAATACTGAAACATCCACACCGACATTGTGCACGTGTGTGATAGAAACAATAAACAGTAAAGTGTCATAGAAATGTTTTTCCGCGAAATTTGAAAGGTGGGCCTTATTACTCCCTGGGCCTTATTTACCTCAGGTACCTTATCTAAAATTAATTTTTGGCGCAATTTTTTAGCTTTGCCTTTAAATAATGTTTGATTTTGAATAGTGTTTTATTTTATGATAGTTTTCGACTATGGCACTAGCCGGCCGCTGCCGCGGCACGCTCCGCTAGAAAGTAAGATTCTTAAAATTAACCTTATGAACCTATTATATCCAAACGCAAAGAAAATAGCTATTTATGATAAGCATAAGCACATTCACGCAAATCTATAGAAAGTGCGGTGGCGTTAGTACCTACGTAAGTACCAAATTGCTTTTATATTAATTACCATTATCGTGCCTAGATTTTATTGGAATCGCCAAAGTAATAATACATATCATTCTCCGTAGGAGGTATAGAAAATAAGATAAAATTTACCTATTTCAATTTTTTTTTTTATAAATGTAAATACCCAATTTTGTTCAATTTCTCTTATAACTACTTAGTAACTAGGCATTTTGTTAATACTTATTTAATTTTGTGCTCGAGATTATAAGAATAAAATATTCAGAACGAACAAACAATATGTTATACTCCACAAAGAAAAAGCATTTACTGATCTTAATATAGGTACCTATTCAAAGGAACAAGGATCACTTTAAAAATATTAAATAGCATTATTGGTGAAACTTCAACTTCCCAACTCAACAAACAACAAGTCATTACTGAGAAATTGTTGAGAGAGAAATACTCTAAAACTGAACTTGTCTCGACTCGAGACTCAAACCTGTGGATTTGCCTTGCCTGAATGTAATTGTAAGCCACTAGTCCACCGAAGACAGCAAAAACTACTTTAAGAACCATTTCAAGCTCGATAATTAAGTATAATATTCTACACGCTTTGTCTATTATTATACACGCTTTGTATATTATTCTTTTGATGAAACTCAGGATTTTTTGTTCTAAAGTATGTATATAGGGTACATATAGGATTAGGATGATTTTGCTGTTAAAAATAACCCAAGTTTTGTTTCTAACGGCGATAATAACGAATAATATTATTATAAATACTAAAACAATGGTTAATTAAGGCTTATCCTAAAACTTATAAACTAAATTTTAAACTGTAGTTGAGTCATTTTTTGAAAAACAAGAATATTTTAAAATATTGCTTTTATAGATATCTGAGCTGTATAATTCCTTATAATTAATAGATACCATTATTTTCTCAAAATAGTAGACGCCGACTAAGGCAACAAACTATTTCTACCGCATATATTTATTTTTGTTTACAATCATCACTGTTGAGCGCATCTATATATTGAATATTTTTTTTTATTTTACTTATCGATAATAATGGAATAAAATTGGCTGACTTTATTTTTTTGTCTGTCTGTCAATTTGGGAATACATACAAGTAAACAACAGATTTATCATTAAATGGGGTATTGGAAATGGGATTGTCAATACATGGACTTTTTTCGCACTTGCCCAGTGTGGTTGACTATGGCCTAATTTTCTCGTATTTTAAGAGCAAAAATGCATTAAGGACACTTAGTAAAGCTACCTTAGCTGAGCTTGTTATGTTCTTCATAAATGATAAACTTTCATATTTTATCGTCCCTAATTATATTCTTATAACTTCGTACATTCGAATTAAAATGAAAGTCTTTAAATGATAGTAACAACGAACAATGACCAATAAAACGGTATTAAATCGACCTGTCCGTCCATCTGAGAAAAAAATAACACAAATAATTTGGAACTTGGTCGGTACTAATGCTTGTATACGAAGACATCACTGGCTGCCAGCACTGATTTGGTATTGGCCTTGTATAAACAATTTTTCATGCCAAACCAACGCTGGCTGACACTGACCTCCGCCCGCTTACCCCTCAACCCTCGCGCCAGCGTTGCGGACACGGCAAACATGTCCACAAGAACGATGTAGGCTGTCTGGCTTCACCTAAACAACACGAGCCAAGCCAGCGGTGGCTTGTTCGTAGAAATGGTGCCAGCGCACTGGCTTCGTATAAACCATACTTAAATATTGGCTTGAATAATTGCATATTCTTTAGATTAATAATATATTTTATATAGATAAATTTCACTTTTTGACCAAGGCTGTAGATTAACTACCGTTTAAATAAATTAACACTCTCGTACAAACTCTATAGGTACACCGTACAGTTAGTACAATTGCCATTACAAAGGATTACCGATTACTTTCAACCGAAAAACCTTAAATATTGATATGCACGAAAAACATGGCCATCTTTTTTAATTTTATCTTTGTTGCATACCTACAAAGTTTTTATTTAACAAAATATGATGACATTTATTATTATTAATATTAAATAAGAAAACGCTCTTGAAAATTGTAAAATATAAATATATTCAATCTACTCTCGCAAGTGTGTTTTATTAGAAGACCTACAATTTTAATTCTTACTGCTTAGAATAATATGCGTTATTATTCTATGTCCTAATGTATACCGATAATAATCACTGTGTTTTGTTTGTCCACATATTGTCTGCTAAGGCCCTAAGGATGTTATTTACTTCCATTGCAAAATAAAACTTTAATATTAGTAAGTATTAATATTTAACTGCCTCGGTGGTGTCGTGGCTAACACGTACGGTCGCACACCGGGAGGTCCTGGGTTCGAGTCCCGGGTCGGGCCAAGTTTAGTTATTGAGTCTTTCTGTTTCATAAGCCTCAGTAACAGCCCGGAGTTGGGAAGTTGGTGGTGGACGGCTTAACGTGCCTCGGAGTGCACGTTAATCCGTCGGTCCTGCGCCTTATCTGATATCTCTCACTGGTCGTATCGAGCATTCGTCCCACCGGAATATGAGATAAATATGATGAGAACAGAGAGTGCACTTGTTACCGCGCCGTTGGCTAGTCTCATTTGACATTTATAAAGTAACATAAATATACTGAGATAACATTGGCCGCCGTGGCCGTAATCGGTCGGGAGGACATTGTTAAGGTGCGAACGCACTAGGCGTAACTACACTGCACTGCAGCGACGCGACACGGCACTGCAAAAACAGGTATACCGCACTAGCGCGACACTACGCGACAGATTTTGCTTTTCAGTAGTTCGGCAACCTTTGAGCACGATGGATGAAACTAACATTTTTACTGGTATTTTTCATTCAATGTCATTTTGGAGATCATAATATTATATCTTTGGATATTGGCGAACAAGTAAAACTAAACATCGTTCTTCGTATAGAGCCATTTTTATAAGCAACCTTTCGTTTTACGCATTAAATATACTATGACATTATTAGCGAATTCCTTGAACCTGGTGGCTGAAAAAATATTTCGACTATTTTTTATAAACCAATCGTTTGGTCTTCAAAAATTATTATTTGTTCGATAAATGTTTCTTTTTAAAAAATAAAAATAATATTTTTACAAGTTAGCGTATTATGTCTCATATGTAATGTTTTTTATTCGATAGATTATTTTTTATACTGTTCGATCAATCAAATTGTTTGTTCAACTGTATTTATATTTTTATTAAGATGTAATGTTATGAAATGAAATTAATTAGAAAAAAAATTAAATACGTTAAATATCATATACCATATTTTTTACATTTTATTATTAAAAAGGTTCAAGGAACTTGATTGGCGTGCAGTGTCGCGTCGCTTGCTATACCGCACTAGCGGCAGCGGAACTACACGACGCAGCACGCCGCGGCATTTTTGGCGAGTTGGTCAAGTTTGTCGTGCAGTGCCGTGTCGCGTAGTGCTGCTGCCGCGTAGTGCGGTATGCCTCATACTATTTCATACAAAGAATATTTTGCAGTGCCGTGTCGCGTCGCTGCAGTGCAGTGTAGTTACGCCTAGTGCGGTCTCACCTTTATAATGAGAAACTTTCTTATAAACAATACTTTATTGGAATGAAGAATGTAAATAAATTATATATAATAATATACACTATATATAACTAAAACTATAAATACATTAATTATTATTTTATGACTAAAAATAATATGACAAGTTAATTATTAGGAAAAAAATGGTTGCCACTTTTTTTTAATATTTGGAATAATTAAGCATTTACAGAATAATCAACGAAACGAAGAACGTAATGTTTTTATTTTAAATATAAAAATGTTACGGCAAGATAATGTCTTGTCGAGTCGTTGGACCTATCCAAAGTTAAAAATTTAATTCAAAAAATAAGACAATAGTTTAAATTTAAGGAAATTCTTAAGTTTGAAAATTAATCGTTACAAAATCAAAACAGACACCATATTTAGGTTATACGAGCAAATGTGAAAAATTAATAAATCATAATAATTGTGGTAACCTGTTAATTAAGTATAATAATATCCCTACTCGACTCGACAAGGTTCTTTCGCCACTATTAAGTAAACGTTGGTCTTAGCTCGATTAGTTTCACCTACTGTAGCTCATAGTTCGCGACAATCTTATTAAGAAAACTTAACTGCTTATAAATTGTGCAATATAAACCTAAATTGCAATATCACAAAAAATAAATAAAGAGCAGCATAACCTAATCTTTAAAGCGATAGTAAATCTTACTGTTTTTAGTGATTATATTATTGTAACAGCACAAAAAATAAGTTTTGTGTATCGCCGCAGGTTATTACAAGTGATAGTGATTTGGTTACTCTGTGTAAATTTACATAAATAATTTTACTCTAAACAATAAAACTTAAGTTGTGCTACAATTATTTTAAAAATATTTAAGTTTAACTATAGGCTGTCCGTGAGCACTGTACCGCGTCTTGAAGAAAACTTACATAATAAATAATTTTAGAGATTTTTACAATAATATAAACTTCTAATTATATTTATAAGTAGGTACCTACTATCTACATATATTAAGCAACGTTAACATTACGACCCAGTATAGATATTTCCTCTCAGTTACACATAATGCATACATGTTACTTCTTTAAAATCCTTCTGTGCCCTCTAGCTCACGGTCACCCTATAGTAATTTTTATGGGTAACTTTTTTATACATAATTCTATTGAATAAATTATTTGTATAGATCAATATAAAATTCTTGCTTTTCAATCTTCATTCTTGAAATTTAAACATTGGTTTTTTGATTAAAAAAGAAAACAGAAATTTCGAATTGAATATTTTTGCACCTTCTCCACTAATAGCCTCAATTAATGTTAACTTAAATATTGAACAAAGTATAAAAATAGTGGACTAAACAATTCCATGGCAATTATAATATTTACAAGAATGACATTTAATAAAAAATACAATTATGGTAGTTTTATTGCTTAAGCAACTTCAAACTTACTACAATAACAATGCAAATATGAATTTAAAATAGCTAAATAGTGCTACTAGTTACCACCAAATTAGTAACTACATTTAAAGTTCACTAATTTTTAAAAACCATAAATACTAAGCAAAAGTAATTTCTAAAATTCTAATGACTATCAAGACACATATAGTTAAATACTGCACTTTTCCTAAAATGCAGTTTGCATTTATATATCTATATTTTTTTTGTAATTTTAAATAAGCATTTGATAATAGATCAAAAATCTGGATGGATATTTATTAGGCTTTGTCTAATATAAATTTACTTAAAATAATATTATGTCACTATTAAAAAGATAAGTACTACCCAATATTGCGTTCCTATATAAGTATTAATTCTACTATAGGATGTTGTAGTGCAATCACTTAAAATATTACTGTAGTTTGTTATCTAATTGTGAAACAATTTGATTGGAAACTATTTTTGTGGCTACAGCAGCATTGGGAATCAAAAAACGATCCATATCTTTGATTAACAAATTATCACCATCTGGTATTCCATACTTAAAAGTGATTAGTTCGGGGTGTCTCTTTTTAGCTGTAATTTTGACTATTGTTGAAAGGGGCCGCCTGGATAGAACTTTTGCTAATCCTTTTTTGTTTGGTATTTCCCTTAATATAATTAAATGTGTTTCTGTGACAATGAGATGAGAGTCAAACATATAGCCATTGGACAAAACTTCTTGACATGAAAAATTGTCAACCACATTTTGATTTTTAAGATAGGACTGTATTTCTACAATTTCGTCAACTGCCTCTGCATTTGAAAAGTCTCGACGGAGATCAGAATGAGAGTCTTCATCTTCATCATTGATACTGAACACTGGAGGTACATTTCTATACCTATGTTCTTTTCTATCATTTGCGGACACATGCCACTCACCATTGTTAACAGTAGAATTAGGATTCACAATATATTCTATTAATTTACCTTTAACTTCTTGACTTTTAGCTTTCATAGCAGAGGATAACTTGCTAAATAATTGAATGGCTGTTATGTTATCTCTGGTTCTTTTAACAGTTGGCTGTTCATCACTGTTATTATTATTTGGTGCACACACCAAACACATGGATATATTATGTTCTTCTAAGCAGTCAGTCATGTGGGGACCAAAATAATCATGTATAGCTACAAAACCACCATCAAGCATAGATACATGTTTGATATTTCTTTTTAAGAAAGAAGCAATGACCATATGCGCATAACTGTCTTCTTCAGTTCTACCGGAACTAACAAAGCATAAATGTTCACCTGCAGCAAGAGATCCCGCTGCTAATGCTTGTCGTTGAGCATTTAATAAACCTTGTACAGCTGTATTAAATGCAGTCGGTTCTTGTAACATTAAATTACAATCAAGATGAAAAGCAGTTGACAAATGACCAGCATTATACTGTTCAGATGGCCGGCAATCTACTAAAAAGAATTTAACTGTATCTGACTCTGCCACATCAACAGTAGCACTCTCAATTAACTCATGCACAGCTACAGGAAGACACAAAGCTTGGGAATATAACTTAGAATTTATTTCTAATCCACTTTCAGAAAACAATACCTCAAGAACATCTTCTCTGAATGATACTGGCGTCTTCAATGAGTAGTAGTGTGCTAATGAGCAAAAATCAGACACATCATTAGCATCAAGGTCACCTGGCATTTTACTAAGCACTTGAATTATTGTGGCTTTATCATCATTTTTCATTTGCAATAGTTGCTCTCTGGCATTAATAATCATAATTAAACATAGGAAGAATATAAAAAAAGGATCAGATCGTTGAAAATATAAGTCCCACATAAAAAGCACTACTTCCAAATTACAAGTACCAGAAAATAATGATCTAAGCCATGGCATGCAATATTGTTCTGGAGTTATTCGTTTAGTATCCAAAAAAGAACATAACTCAGGATCATGATATTGTATTATCAACCTCAGGATATGAAATGGCACCCCATTAGACACACACCCATTAGGTACATAGAGCTTTAATATTTTTTCAAACATATTGAAAGTATCAGACCTTGGCAATTTCAAACTAAGTAAAGGAAATAGTATTTCTATCCAGCCATTATTAGAAGCATAGGTAATAGATTTTGATTTACAGTAAAATGTGAGAATAGATTCAATATCAGATATTACAGATAGTTTTTCATCATCATCATTGTCTAGTTTTGTAACAAATTTCTTAACATCATCTCTCAATTCATTTTGATTCACCAAGTCAAAAATTTCATCAAATAGAAGTAGTTGGTTTCCCATATCATGACAATTGAGACACACAAGCCAGACATCTGGTCGTAAACTCTCTGGAATTCTTTTTCCTTTAGTTATTGCATTTATTTCTCTTGGTGTACATCCATCAAGAAGAGCTGATTCCAGTTCAATTAACCTGAAATACAAACGCAACACAGGAGATACTAAAAATTCTACAAAAATAGCCTAAAATTAAATTAATAATTTTATTTAACTAAACAAATAAACATACCAAGTGCTATCATCTTCTTCTGAAGTCATTATCATAGTTTTCTAATAAAAATGTTTTCCAGAGTCCAAATAGCAAATTTCTCTAATTGTTAATATAATATATATATATTATCAAATTGACTAAATTTCAGGTTAAAAACTTTTACATATAGAATAGAATTTCCAAAGCAATATTTATTTTACAATACGCAGGACCTATACGATAAAGATTAAGTTGACATTTTTGACAAATCAAATGTAGATTGTAGCATATTACTTTTCTCTATGAAATGTAGTAATATGCATAGACTATATACTATAGTAATATGCACTGACCCACTGACCTCTATAATACCACTGGACTGGCTGTTCCAAGCGTTTGACAGCAATTTTTTTGTGTCCATTTCAAGCGCCACTAGCGAGAGTCCCGAGAACTAATTTTGACGTATATTGCAAATGACAGCGAGAAGTGTTTGTTTACTGTAAAGTAATTTTGCATTTTCGTTATCAATTTAACATAGGTAGTAATTATGATGATACGGTTATTGGTTAATAACAATAAAAAATTAAAAATCTATATATCGACATCATTAGTTTTAGTACCACAAACTCTCGCTACGTCCGACAGCGGCGGACAGCGCCAAAATGGCGATGGTCAGTTGCACTGACCTCTATAATACCACTGGACTGGCTGTTGTCAACGTGCTTTTGTGGCTGCTTGATATTCGCCATTTTGGCGCTGTCCGCCGCTGTCGGACGTAGTGAGAGTTCGTGATACTAAAACTAACGATGTCGATATAAAAAAAATATTTTTTTATTTTTATTAATCAATAACCGTATCATCATAATTACTACTTAAGTTATATTAACAACGAAAATGCAAAATTACTTTACAGTAAACAAACACTTCTCGCTGTCATTTGCAATATACGTCAAAATTAGTTCTCGAGACTCTCGCTAGTGGCGCTTCAAATGGACACAAAAAAAATTGCTGTCAAACGCTTGGAACAGCCAGTCCACATTATAGAGGTTTGGCGAAGTCAACTGTGCCCAACCGGCACGCCTGGAAGCCATTAAAGGAAATAAATGAATTGAATTGAATTGAATCATTATAGAGGTCAGTGAGTAATTTGTGACAGGTGTCTATTTGTTCTTGTTTATGCCTATTGCCTATGGAGGGTAGAGATAAGGAGAACCGTCTCATATGGGGGGAAAGTTTAAAACGTGTCCAGCTGTATGCTGAAAATAAAGTTTCAATTACCTACCACAATAGCGCTGGCGTTCGAATAGTTTCAATATGAAAATAGCTGTTATAAATGGAGTGAAGTTAATGATTCAAGTAGTTAGTAAAATGCTAGTTACAGCTAGTATACAAAACCTCAACTATTTACGTAGTCTAAAAAATGTTTTAGTAAATATAAACAAAATACTGCAGAGAGTTTGGCGCTTTCCTTAAAATTTATCGACTGCTACTGCAGCGCTACTCTTACTTGACGCGTTTTTACTGCCACTTTTTCGTGTACGAGTTGGTCCTTCTTATCTCTACCCTCCATATTTATGCCACACATGAATACCCAGATGAAAAAAATAATCGAAAAATTTCCGGATAAAATTAGTAAAAATGTACCTACTAGTATTTACTCATGAAGACACGTAGGAATAACTTCTTTTTTTATTTGTTTAGGCATTTTAAAAAACCGTGTTTTTTATGCTTTAAATTTATATTTACGTTACTGGCCATTTTTTTCTTTTTCTTGTCAACAACCTCTTTTACTATTTGATATCCATATTATGTGGGTACTGGGCACTGACCTCTATAATACCACTGGACTGGCTGTTCCAAGCGTTTGACAGCAATTTTTTTGTGTCCATTTGAAGCGCCACTAGCGAGAGTCCCGAGAACTAATTTTGACGTATGTTGCAAAAGACAGCGTTCTCGCTGTTGTTTTCGTGTTCGTTGTTAATATAACATAAGTAGTAATTATGATGATACGGTTATTGATCAATAAAAATAAAAAAATAAAAATCTTTATATCGTCATCATTAGTTTTAGTACCACGAACTCTCGCTACGTCCGACAGCGGCGGACAGCGCCAAAATGGCGAATTTCAAGCAGCCACAAAGCACGTTGACAACAGCCAGTCCAGTGGTATTATAGAGGTCAGTGGTACTGGGTAAGGCAGTAGTAGCCCAGTAGTAATGTTGTTAAAAATAATTCGCACATGAAAATATCTAAGACCCGAAATTGAACCCGCATCACTGGCTTATCCAAACGAGCACGTTACCTCTGGGCTACCACTGTCATATTTAACTTTTTTTTTTATTTAAACGATAAAAAATAGCAAAACCTCCGTAAAGTTAAGTTTGCCAATTGCCATTTTTCAAAGGGCTTTCAGCTTTGAACCTTAACACTAATATACCTAAATCATCATTCGAGCTAACAAAGTGTATGATAAGTTAATATAAACTAGGTATAAATTAGTAAGTCGCCAATCGTCTAAAGTCTAGACTATTCGGAATTAATATTTAATTAAACAGGTTTCGCAAGGTCGTATTTGTAGTCAAAATATTCCGGCCGCCAATCACCAATATCTTGTCACTAATCACTATTCATTGGACATGCATTGGACATTGACCAATGATATTCTAACAAATATCATTGACATTGACTATTGTCTAATGTCTTCTTAAATCTGTGGACTATTGGTATTGAGTATTCGTCCGAGTATCTAAATGTTGCAATTTGCATAACATAAGCAGTTAGCAGAAACTTTTTTAATTTTTAAATGTCACTTGTCAGCAAAGAAGTATAGATAATATACTGCTTGTCACTTGTCAGTCACAGTTGTTACTTGTTAGTTGTTACTTGTTTATCAATGATTGCTGATTAGATTGGTTTTGGTAAACTAAATCAAATAGTAGGCAATGAAAATTCTAATACAATGTACATTTTAATAATATTTAATAGTTTTAAACTTAAATAATTTTAATAACGAATATTTTAAATAACGATATTTTTCTGTAAATTAGTTTGTATAGTCGTTGTATTCGTGTAAATAGATCGAATATTTTTGTTTATAATATAAATTTTCAAGAAAATGAAGCAATGGAATAAGTTATTTCCTAATAAAGAAGGCTTTATAGTTTTTTCATTATATATTATATTATTTGTGTTTCAAGGTATGTATATAAATATTTAAAATAGCTTGGTACAAGTTATATACTATGGATTAAAATTAAATATTTTTTTATAATTTTAGGTGTTTTTATAACAGCGTCGAAAACTGAAAATGGTGTATATGATTACAATACAACATTGGTTGTATTTCTTTCAGAGTTATTAAAGCTTGTAATGTCTGCAGTTTTATATACTTGGAAGAGAGAGTAAGTAATATTTTATTTTGGGATTGAAACATTCAATATTGATATAATATGTACATTTTCTAATAATGTAAATAGCAATCCTGTGTATTAGAATTTACTTGTGTGATTTAAGCTTTTAACAACCCCTGGATTATTATCATTATTGTTCTGTATGTAAAAGGCACTATGTATACAGTACTACATATAAGATGGCTAAAAATGCCACCCCTATATTTTGCCGTTAAATGTAGCTGCATCTTTGTGTCATAGTACCACATGACCCTGATCAATAATTATATTATTTTATTATTAATTCGGCTTTTAATAAAATCTTATTTGGTTCCAATACCTTATCATTAACGTAATGATGGAAAGTGTCATAAATATATTAAATAAATATTTCATTTTTTTTCAGAAATAAACCAAATATTTTTAAAGCTGTGATGATTGATTACAAATTATTGCTGTACTACTTCATACCTTCCCTTTTATATTGTTTTTACAATAATTTGGCATTTATAAATTTGTCACATTATGACCCAACTACTTACTACATTTTACTGCAGTTCAGAGTTGTATTGACTGCATTTATTTTTCAGGTGTGTATTATTTTAATATTATCCATCATCATCTAATAATTCTAATATGTAAAATCTTAAATTAATCTTTCTTTACAGT
Organism: Boloria euphrosyne; assembly: GCA_951802675.2. Classification (NCBI taxonomy): domain Eukaryota; kingdom Metazoa; phylum Arthropoda; class Insecta; order Lepidoptera; family Nymphalidae; genus Boloria; species Boloria euphrosyne. Next base: position 7,207,348 of record OX637878.1, read on the forward strand.
TCTTATTTCAGAAGAAACTGACTTTTATGCAGTGGATATCATTGGGAATTCTAACTTTTGGTTGTATGATTAAAAACTTTGATGCTGCCTCAGTAAATGAAAAACAAGATTCTGATATTTGGTCTCAAATATTTAACATATATTTTTTGTCAATTAACTTCCAAAACTTCTGTTCTTGCTTAGCAGGCACATACAATGAATATTTGCTTAAAACTGTAGGATCTAATGTAGACATATTTTTGCAAAATGTTTTCATGTATCTAGACTCGGTTCTATGTAATTTCTTTATATTAATGTTTAAGGGAGAGCTAGGTACAATATTTCAAGATATTGAATCGTTAAAAGATATATTTGTGATACTTATTACTGTTAATAGTGCAATAGTAGGTATAGTGACTAGTTTCTTTTTGAAGAATTTAAATTCTATTCTTAAAACATATGCCAGTGCTTTAGAATTGGTTATAACTGCAGTTGTGTGTTATATAATTTTTAATATAGTAATTACCTGGTATACAGTGACGTCAATTTGCCTAGTCAGTATTTCAGTAGCCATGTACTTAAAAAATCCAGTTAATAACACAAACTCTAATAAAATTGATAGCAAAGATAAAACACCTCTTCTAGATGTCATAGTTGACTAACTATATTTAAATAAATCATTAATTAATGACCTAAATAATATTAAAGAGTAAAAAACTTAAAAAAAAATTACCATTTTTCCCTTTTTATTGCAATTTGTACATAACATATATGTATTACTATTTACACAATTTAATGTTATGATTTTACCAGTGACAGCCAAAAATAAGTTACCTGATTTATTCTTTTATGTAATGATGTATTTTGTAAACTTGTTAAAGTATTATGTACAATTCCAAAAGTATGTAATAGTAATTTATATAAGAGTTCACCTATATGTATAGTAATCATATTTTCTATTCTCCTTAAGATATATCTCATAAAGTAGTATGTATTTAGCCCTTTCAACGTCCCAGTGCTGGGCACAGGGGCCTCTCTTCAACATAAGGGGAATGATTATGATGTACATGATAATATCAGAGGTGTGAGAACCAGGTTTGAATTCTCGTCACTCAGTTATGCAAGTGAGCACGTTTCCACTGGGCTACCACTGTCTAATGAAGTAGTACTTTACAAAATTTACAAAGAGGTATTATGTGTGTGATTATTTAGTGATAAATGGAAACTCAATACATTATCTTTTCATGAATTATGAAAAAATATTTATATTTTTTATTGTAATCTACATGTGTTGAATCAAGGTTATTTAATTATGTAATTTTTATCATCAGTATTGTATTCAATGACATTTCGTGCAATCTCATAAATTTAAAATGCTGTCTATATCAATATTGGATCTGTTTAAAGTAAGAATTGGTATTTGTGGTACAATGATGTACATATGATTATCTAGGTACTTTATAGTATTAATAATAAAACAACACTTTTTTAAACTTATTGCTTTTATTATTTTAATTTCAATTTGATTTTACTATTATTTAGGAACCTAATTAGAACATTCACCATTTTTCAAAACAATAATTAAAGGAGGACTGTATTGCACAATTTTAGATAAGTTTTCATTTTAGTATGTTTAACTATCTAGTATATCTACAAGCAAAATATTAAATCAGCACAACAAACAAAGTTATCTTACACTGTACTATTAAGGCCACAAATAAATAATATTATGTTAATATATGTATTTTATATTGGCTTGTAAAGTAGTGTAGTAACATATTTCTTTCTATATCGATGAGTTGCAGATAGTACCATTACACCATCTTTAATAGACAGTGCATACAAATGATTTAACATAACATGATTTGGCTCTGGCAATAATGTGGGCTCGCACTGAAAAGTAAAACAAAAAATTGAGTGTGTGAGTGTACATTGACACTTATACAAATTGAGTGTGTGAGTGTACATTGACACTTATACGCAATGAAGTATGAAGTAAAAATTCTTTGTGTTGTGGCAGATATTTTATGTATGCAATTAAAATAAATAAAAAATAAAAATAATATTTTTGGAAAATAGTAAAAAATATTCATTTTTATATGAAATCTATACATAAAGATGGACATTTCTAAATTATGTAGTTGCATCGGTACATTAAGTATTTTTGGAGAATCTTTGTAATAGTCATTCTTATTGGGACAAATCTATAGTTTTAAGTTTTTCGTCTGTTTGTCTGACCGCATTATGTGAAAACCAGTATAAAAATATTGACAAAATTTGGTACAACGTAAACGTGATAACAGCTCATTATCTGTCGGACTTCAACCCCTGCAAAATTTTTGTAGTTATAAAAATCTTTTTGTAATTAGCAGAGTGGACTATAGAGAAATCCCTTGGCTATGGTCTGCTTCGGCAGACATGTTATTGGGGTGACGTGGTTGAATGCGTAGGCGATCCTGCGACACCCTATTAAGACGGGAAGGATGTGTTGTTAGGTTTTACACCCAACACCACCTGGTAGTATGCGTAAATGCAATTAATTTCCAAATGCAAATAGGTAGACAAAAATATTTAAATCATTTTTTTGTCTAATATATTCTATGTATATATTAATATGACATTAATAATTTAAACCCATTTATTTAACTTACTGACAAAGGAGTATCCTTGTTTAAAATAACTTGTAGGAGATGGGGAGGCAATATTGGAGGACCAGAAACTTTTTCCCATGGCTTTGACTGTGGTATTTCCTGAGAATATAATATATTATAAGAACATATGAGATTTAACATATATGTAAAGTAAATTATACAGACCTGGTTGGATTAATTTTAATGCAAAAATTTATTAAATTTGAATTAAAATCTATATTTTGTTGTAATTTAAATATTTTAATGTATTCAGCCCTTAATTAATATTTGTCTATTGGGTATAGGCATGGCTCTCCCTCCAATATGGGGGAGATCTGGCCACCCACCACACTGGCCAAGTGCTCCTTGAAAATCACACATTTTTGAAAACTTCTAAAATACTCTAAGACATGCAGGTTTCCTAACAATGTTTTTTGTTTCACCATGAGAAAATGGTAATCATGCTCAAAATGATTAGCATAAAGAAATATCAGATGTACAAGTTTTTAATAAAAACTAGCTACAAAACTAGCAATGCTTAGCTCGGGTTCGCCCTTAGGTAGGTCAGGAATATTATGTCTTTATATTTTATGTCTAATCAAAAGCCTAATAAGTTTCAAGCTTCTAGCTTCAAAAATGACAATTTCCATACAAACTATCATTTTTCATTCATCCCCTATTTCGACCCCTTACAGCACTTTCTTTGTCATGAAGTTCCTACTTCCCTTCCCGGGCTTTAGACTATCTGTATACAAAACAAACTTCACTTAAATCGATTCAATAGTTTTGGTGTAAAAGCACAACAGACAGACAGATTTACTTTTGCATTTATAATACTAGTAGGGATAATGAAATATACCTGTGAATATTCAGTTTGTGCACCACTATGAACTCCTTCACTGTCTTTAGCAAGTGCTTGAAATACCTCAAAGTCGGACATCTTCACAGTAACTAAATTATTTTTAGAGCCCATACCATTATCTACCATTTTCTGAAATAAAATGGTTTTAGTATAGTACGCTTAAAATTGAAATACAATATGTATTTTGATTTTAAGAAGTAGTGTATATACACATTTATTAGATTACATACTTTAGATTACAAAACTTACAACAGAAGGATCATGACGCCATTCACCATCAACAAAATACTTGTATTGGTGTTCTCCTTCTGGTAAATCAATAATAGTTACAAAGTCCCCATGTGATTTTACCATTGGTATAGTTTTCCAATCAGTAAAAGTGCCACTAATGAAAACCTAAAATGAACATTATATGTAAAAATGATAGAATTATTGAATAAAGTAAAAAAAAAATCTGCAGATATATAGCATTAAATTGTCAAAATTTGATATTGTTTTTCTTTACAGACCTGCTTTCCTCCACCTTCCCATTTAAATACTGTGGGCAGAACTTTAACATCCTCGTCTACCTTAATACCTTCAGTTAAAGTATTTGATCGTTCTCTCATAACTGGCTCGTCAACATCGCGTTCAGGTACAGCTTTAGTATAATAAGGGGCCCCATCCTCAATGTTATTGTCATCTTCTCTTCCGCAACGATTATCATCAATTTTTTTATCAAATGTAAATGCTTCCCCTTCTTTTACTGGAGAACTCGAGCCAATATCTTGTTGTTTAGCAGAATGGTCTTTTTGCCACTCTTTTGGTTGATTACTTCCTGCATTTCCCATAATAAAGTTTCAAAATTCAAAGATTTAAAATATTTCTATCCACGGTTTACAATCAGCTTGAAAAATAATGTTTGTTATGTGAAAAGGTATAGAAAATGTTAATAAAAAGATCATTTATTTCTTCTAAGATAAAATAAAAAATCAAAAACAAACATAACTAAAGACATGAATCAAGGTCAGCTGTTTTGTATTCACTACCTAATTACTATTCAATAACTTTTTACTTTATTATTCATATTTCATGTTTCATTCATGTCAATACAATACGTATATAAAAATTTTTTCACCATAGAGTAGACTAAACAGACCGTATACCACAGAATAAAAATAAATGGTACATAAGGCATAAGCGTACACCTGAGCAAGACAAAAATATGTATATGTACCATGTATATACTCATCATCATCATCATTTTCAGCCTGCGTTCGTCCACTGCTGGACATAGGCCTCTCCTATGGCACGCCACTGAGCTCGATCTTCAGCTCTACTCATCCAACTGCTGCCAGCCACTCTACGAATATCGTCGCTACACCTAGCTAGAGGACGTCCTACACTACGTTTGCCGAGTCGTGGTCTCCACTCTAGAACCCTTTTACTCCATCTGTTGTCGGTTCTGCGACAAATGTGATCAGCCCACTGCCACTACAGCTTGCTAATTCTTTGGGATATGTCGATGACTTTGGTTCTCTGTCGGATCTCTTCATTCGGGATCCGATCCTTCAGAGAAACTCCGAGCATAGCCCTCTCCATAGCTCGCTGAGCGACCTTAAGCCGGTGAACTAATCGCACCGTCAGTGTCCACGTCTCGGCTCCGTATGTCATAACAGGTAGGACGCACTCATTAAAGACTTTTGTCTTTAGGCTTTGCGGTAGAGGCGACGAAAAGACCCGACGAAGTTTATTATATGCTGCCCAGCCCAGCTGTATCCTTCTTTGAGCTTCTTTCTCGAAATAGTTTTTACCGACTTGCAGTAGTTGTCCAAGGTAGATGTAGTCTTGTACTATTTCGAGAGTTGTTCCGTTCAGAGCGATCGGTCCCGGTATTGCATGTGCATAAATCATGATCTTGGTTTTATCAAGATTCATTCGGAGACCGATGTGTTCTGAAGAACAAGCTAGGCTTTGCAGCATATATTGCAAATCTTGCACGGTTTCAGCCATGATGACGATGTAGTCTGCAAATCTCAAATGCGAAATGTACTCACCGTTTATATTTATACCACGTCCTCTCCAGTCCAGAGTCTTAAACATATCCTCTAATGCAGTTGTGAACAATTTGGGGGAAATTACGTCCCCTTGTCTCACTCCCCGATGCAGAAGGATAGGTTCAGACTGCCGGTTCTGGACTTGGACGGTCATTGTAGCGGTGTCATATAGACATTTCAACACTTGCATATATCGCCAATCGATTTGACACCGTTGCAAAGACTCCAAAACAGACCAGATCTCAATAGTGTCAAAGGCTTTCTCGTAGTCCACAAATGCTAGACACAGGGGCCGATTATACTCTTCTTGCTTCTGTATAATCTGCCGCACTGTGAGAATGTGGTCTATGGTGCCATATCCACTTCGAAAACCGGCCTGTTCTGGGGGTTGGTGATCGTCGAGTCTACACGTGAGACGATTCGTGATGACTCTTGAAAATAACTAATATAGATATGGCTTAAGAGAGATATTGGTCTGTAGTTTCTCAGCAAGGTTTTGTCACCTTTTATGAAAAAAAAAGACCTAACGATAAGGAATGTAGAAATATAAAGATTAATCAGTTTCCGTTTCAATGAGGTGCTAAAATTTTTTTAAGATAATGGTTAAATTTAAAAATTTATTTATTAAAAAACCACAGGTGACCTAACAAAAATGATAGTGGACCTATATAGACCGAACGTAGACCTATCGATTCAGTTCATTTTGATTACAAAAATCCTTCGATGGGGTGCTAAAATTGTGCAGCTGTAGCACTGTATAGTTTTTTTATTTACAAATTGACAGTTGACACTTGACACACGAACATGAAGTTGTCACTTGTGAGTTGTCACTTGTCAATTGTAATATGAACATCAAACATGAAGTTGAGCTAAGCACTGTTTGTACTTTGTCTGTTTCTGTAGTTTAATTGATTATTAGTTATATGCCGGATGCAGTCTGTTATGCCGTTAAACTGTATCGTATTTGGAGTAATTTGTAATTATTAATATAATATCGATCTGCTATAAACAGGACGTGTCTCATTACGATGTAATTTTTTCTTAACTTTGCGAATGTATCAAAATTGAATCTAAAAATATTTAGTGTAAGTTATAAAAATGAGCGATGAGAAGCAACCATTACTTACTGGGCCTAATATTCCCATCGATAATGTGGAGGTTCAAACTGTGGAATTGGTGACTAGTCCGTCGGTCCACCTATCACCCTTTAAGGATGAAAAGCCAAAAAAAGCGGAATATAATCCTGCTTCCGAACGATATTTGGAACATCCGACGTCAAATTTTGATACTTTAATTCACCTCCTCAAAGGCAATATAGGCACTGGTATTCTTGCTATGCCTGATGCTTTTAAAAATGCAGGTCTTGTTTTAGGTAGCTACTTTATAATATTTGTACTGTGAATCATATATTAGTATATTATGAATTTTTAAAGTTAATTATAATATGTTTATATTTTAGGTGTATTTGGTACACTATTTATGGGAGCCATATGCACTCATTGCATGCATATGCTTGTACAGTGTTCTCATGAGCTATGTATTAGAAATCAGAGACCTGCAATGAGTTTTGCAGAAGTGGTAGAAGATGCATTTGCTATGGGTCCTATATCATTGAGACCATATGCTACTAAAATAAGGTAAGTTTATTTATCAATGTTTTATTGCAAGTTTCTGAATGTTTTGGTTTTGGTAACATAAAATACTGTTGTTTCAGAAATGTGGTCAATGTTTTTCTTGTAATGACACAATTAGGATTTTGCTGTGTTTACTTTTTGTTTGTTGCCACTAACTTGCAAGATACAATGCATATTTTTGGAATAAATCTAAATGTACACAGCTATTTAGCATTGTTGTTCATACCTCTATTGACATTGGGCATGGTAAAGAATCTAAAATACTTGACTCCAGTATCTCTAATTGCATCAATAATGACTGCGTGGGGCCTTGTGATAACTTTCTATTACATACTACAAGATTTGCCACACACTAGTAGTGTAAAAGCAGTTGCAGGCTGGCATCAGTTACCATTATATTTTGGAACAGCTATTTATGCTTTTGAAGGCATTGGTGTGGTAAGTTACATGGAACTATACTTTATTTTCGGCTTATAATTACCCAACTGTGTCAGAAGGAGGGTTATATTTATTGAGAGTATTTATGTATGTATAATTGTTGTGGCATGCTCTGCGGCCTGATTGACTTAATGGATTTTAGCTTGAGAGGTGTTGTTTGATTCATATTTACTGTGAGAGTGACACTTGGTATGTCAAATTAAAAAAAAAAACAATGGCGGATTTTTGACAAATTTCAAATGTTTGGCACACTGCAGCCTGAACGGATCAATGGATTTTAGCTTCAAAGATGTTGTTAAATTTATATTAATTATGAAAGTAACATTAGGGTATGAATTTTGAATCAGAACACAACATATTTTATGTTTTTTTCATTTTCAAATTACACAGAAATGTCAGTCAGGTTTTTAGTTTTTTTTTTTTTTATTACACTGACCTTACTGACCTATAGTGATTTAAAAAAAATTAAATCAAGGTATTTGGCATATACATTAAAAAGAATGTATTATTCTTATTATTTCTTCTCTAAACAAATACTTACGCAATATTTTTACGACATATTTAGTTTACTCGAAAATTTGAAACCTTTCATATTTCAATAGAATTATGTTGCATTAACAACGTATTTTTTTAATGTGAAATAAATAATGTTACCACCTACTAAAGTTACCAAATTGAAAATAAAAAAAACTGGGGTTTTAAATAATTTATTCAACTTTTATTTTTTAAAACAATTTTGCGTTAATTTCATTACCTACTGTTCAAACTATCGCACTTCACGTGAAGCCGTGGTGAATAATTCATTTTATAATAACGTGATAAGAAGTCAATAATATTATGATAAATAATCACAATAACTTTTATCATTTGCGTAGGTATTTCATAGGTATGAAATTTCAAATTAGTAATCTACCTTCTATTTACTAATTATGTCTAAAATTAAAATACCTAATAAAAATACCTACAATTAAAATTACGATTCATACTAATGACTGTCTTTTTGACCATTCATTTTGTAAAATTTTTGCTTTCTTTGCGCATTACACGTTTGTATTTATTTATATATATATATATATATATATATATATATATATATATATATATATATATATATATATATATATATATATATATATATATATATATATATATATATGAATTGTGAGCATGTTCAATGAGATCAGTCGACCTCTATTTCTCTTCAATGTCTGGCATATTATTATGATAACATTCTGGCATTTTGTTTATAATAACATAATTAATGTTATCAATCTAGAACGCACCCTAAATTATTGCAATTTCATTCGTAAATAATAAATACTTTGCTTAATCACAAAACTTACAGAACCTCTTTATATCCAAACCGATTTGACTGCGTCCAGATATACCTCAATGCTCAATAAATATGTGTACCAGGTACCTAGTACCTACCTATATTATTAGCCACTAACGGCTCAGGCCTCGCTTCGCTCGAGTTCGTCCCTACGTACATACGTGTTAACTCTTGGTACGGAATAGATCGATAAAAATATATACTCGTATGATGAGTTTTATATATTTTGCTTCGCTGTTCGCACCGCTCAGTGATTCTATTTGCCGATTAAATTGTGACTGTGCGCAGTGGCCAGTGCGCACCATGGCAACTATAATACATCACACTTCGTTAATTTTATTAAGTTTTTATATATTTTTTTCTAATTTTCCGCGTAATTTTCTTATTTTTTTCTTTCATAAGAACCTTCTCCTGACAATAACAAACACAACCAAAAAAGAATTAGTCAAATCGGTCCAGCCATTCACGTGCCGTGATGCAGTGACTGAAAATAAGGATTCATATTTTATACTAGTAATTCTCGCGGCTTCGCCCGCGCCCTATTGATAAAAATTTGCCGTAAAGATTTTTTTTATGCCAAATAAAAAAGTGAAAAATAACAGTTTGGTCTAAAAATAAAAATAAAATATCTAAAAATAAAAAAACCATAAAAATCGGTTTAGTCTTTTCGGAGGAGTTCGATAACAAACACCGTGACTCGAGATTTTTATAATATAAAATATTAGATTAGATATAATATAAAATACTTTAAGAATATATATTTATAATTTATATCCTCGCTTCTCCTGGGCATACCGTTTTTAATAATTAAAACGTGTGTAACTTAGAGACTTATAAGTCTAGTAGATATTAGTACATAAATGAGTTTTTTTACAAAACATCCTCATAAGTCATCGTTCAGGTGTTTTGTATAAATATATTTGCTTACGTTTGAATTGTAGATTTCTCCTCGCTTACTATTAGCTCATACTATGCTATTAGTAAAAACCCTATCAAAATTCGTAATATAGTTTAGAAAATAAGCGCAGATTCAGGCAAAGGCAGACGAAAACACCTATGTATAGAATATAGATAATACATAGGTGAGAGCTACTTGCGTTTGAACTAAATTCTATATGTTACCATGTTAGTTTGTGTTGTTGTATTTTTTGTACACAATACGTATTTGTCATTTTTTAAAATATTAAATGATTATTATTTTAATTGTGTATTATATATATAGATATTATAGATTTATCGCTGTTAATTTTCGCGCTATTAAAATAACTTGAATTTACTTTTGCAATAAATATGAAACCGGTTACAAATTCAATATTTGTACGTTGTCTTAAATTTCACAGACAATATCGACCAAGATCCCAGGCCCCAGCCCCGCCAGACTTTTCTTATTTTCTCATTAACCAAATCAATGAAATTAGGTAGTTCATGTATGGTTTTTGACTGTATGTATATCCGCTATTTTCGGCCAACTACCAATTAAGAGGTACCTTTTGTAAGTAGCTATGAGTGTTATTTATTTATGTATTTGCTGAATCATATATAAAATTATATGTATGCATACAGACTACAGCGAAAGACCATTCATACACCACCGAATCCCATTGATTTTGTCAATAAGAAAATAAGAAAAGTCTGGCATGGCCGGGTGGATGTTGGTTGTATAAAGCTATTTTAAAAATTACAACATACTATAAATACCTTGTGATTAGAATTCATAGAGATGCTAATTTAACATTTAATGTGCCGACTTTTTGATCATTCAATGCCAATAGACTTTTTTTAAATCGTTTATTTAGTAAAATCTATTGGTATTGAATTTATTTGAAACTAAATAATTTGTCTAAATAAAATTATTCCATCTTAGGTTTTGCCATTGGAAAATAACATGAAGACTCCAGAAGACTTTGGAGGTTGGACGGGTGTTTTGACTACTGGCATGGTTATTGTGGCCGCCCTTTACACTGCTATTGGCTTTTTTGGCTATCTCAAATACGGAGATCACGTCCTCGGCAGTATTACTCTTAATTTACCAAATGATATGTAAGTGTTACTGCTTTTTAAAGACTACTAACCCTTATGTTTTGTTTATTTGTACTCAAAAGTAATTTATTTAATCTACGTTTGACGGTGATTAAACTCATTACATAATCTATATTGATTTGCATCAGATTCAATTTACCAAAATTAGATACCTAAAGTGAACAATAGCTTACCCACGGGTGGGTTGGTAATATTAACTATTAATATTTTATAGGCTAGCGCAAAGCGTCAGAGCTGTAATGGCAGCCGCAATATTTCTCTCGTACGGCCTTCAATTCTACGTTCCTATGAACATTGTGTGGCCGTATATTAAAACTAAATTGAATTCTGAAAAGGCTCTGGAATACGGAGAAGCTGTCACACGATTTGTTCTCATTTCCATTACGTGTAAGTATGCTCGAATCGAATTAACATATTACGACTGATATCTACATATTATTAAGATCTCGTTACCGTATTTTTTAATGAGATTTCTTCAATCGTTTTGTTTATTTTCATTGAGACGTAATTTAAGTTTACACATGTCAATGTGCGAATAACCTACTTTTAACGTAGACTAAGGAAATATAGTAATCACAATAAAACAGAGGGATATCTAACAGCGTCCGACTTATCTGGTTAATAGTTTTAACCTTTCATATTTTTATTGGCTCTTACTCTTGGACGTTAGTGGCACTTTTCCACAATGAGATTTTTATATAAACTCGTTTGTTTATATCTTTTCTTGCAACAGCTATTTATATAGGTATATCCAGGCCTTTTTTTGTCACTTTATTTTGGGGACACGCTAATGCTCGAAAGTAGTAAGTCCATCATTTTTATACACCCTCCCCCACCTCTTGCCACTGTGTTTTGAGTTTTACTAATTTTTTTTCAAACTCAAATTTTCAGTTTTTATTGATATATTCGTTATACCCATTGGAGGCACTGCGTGTGGGGACACGTGTCCCTACAAAAACCCTGGTTATATCTATTTTTGTTATGACTCATAAAAATCATTGCTGTTTTTTTTTCTATTACTTAAAATATTTGAACGCCAAAAACCACGAAAAAAAAACTAGAAAAAGATTTGACTTAAAAAATTATATAGTTTTAGGGTTTTAAAAATACATGCTATAACCAACCCATACATAGGTATAAGTCTCGTCGAAACGAACTACGTAGGCATTTAATGTTGAGGAATGTTTGATTTTATACGCCTAAGGTTATATAGATAAGTTTGTATTAATTTATCAGGTTTACATTCCAACAAAAAATCCGCACTGGTTCAAAAGCGATCAAATTTGCATGAACGCGTATGAGGTCATTTAGTAAATATTTGACTTTATCTAGTTTCTTTTGTAGTATCTGTGTATTCTGCCAGAACAACACGAAGTGTTAGAATACATACTATTTTATAATTAAATTTATATTTAAAAATAAAAATGCATTTATTATAAAAAAAGTAAAGTTAGGTCATATTTAAAATAAATTTCAAGTATACTATATATATTAACGACTTGCTAATTCTGCATTTTCCACGTTATATTTTGAGATCTAATAATATATATTGTATCGAAGTTATAAAAAATTAAATAGAGATTTTAATTTTTTCTCAGTATAGTCTAGTATTATATGGTTTTACTAAACCAAACAACATTAAAAAAATTGCACTGTACGTTTTAAAATATAAATAAAAAAGTTTTCTGTTAATCACATCATATAAATGACTAGTCAGTTAAAAGCCGTTATATTTAGATATTCCATTTACCTTTTTTAATTACTTAATGAGCTGTTATTGACATTATATTAAGGAAATTTACTCGCTGATAATATCACCTAATTGTCCCACGCGCGGAATAGTCCCAGACTGATAATTATTTATGAAGTGAATATTTTACTCGATAATTAGTCCTAGACAGATACTATTGTTTACTTTCCAGAGGTACTGTTTGACAAAAACATGAGTGTTTGTTTTGATTGATAAATACGATATTTTCATATGATTATTCAATAAGAACCTAGTTATGCAAACCATTTCAATACTTTTGTTATAGGTATTATATGTATTTGGTACATAGCAACTGCTTAAATCTTTATTCACATATTTTCCAATTGATATACTTTATTTAAAAAAATTAAATAACGTATTCTCACATATTTATCATTGATAACAGTTTCGAAGCGAATTCATTTGTTTTTTAATTATTTACCTATTTAAAAAGTATAAAATGCATATTTTTAATATGAATATTATTTTTCAGTTATTGCGGCGTTGTTGATACCCAACCTCAGCAGTATAATATCGTTAGTGGGGGCGTTCAGCAGTTCCGCGTTGGCTCTCATTTTCCCGCCTATTATTGAGATAATCACGTTTTGGCCCGATAGACTCGGACACAGAGATTGGATGCTGTGGAAAGATATAGCTATCGTTCTCTTCGGTATAACCGGTTTCGTATTTGGTACTTACGCAAGCGTAGAAAATATATTAAAACAATCTTAAATATTTAATTATATACCTACATTCCTCGATTTTATTAATCATGACAATAATTTTAAATAGATGTGACTAGATATTTATACATATTTTTAGTCAATAGGTGTAGTCGAAATGGATGCCGTTGACATTGTTTTTATTGTAAGAGGCTAGTATTAAAATAACTTATTGGTCTTTATAAATAAATTTATTTATATGTATTTAAATAGAATATACCTACATGTTGATGTTATTTAACTCGGATCTGATAGTGGTTATGAGCTCATCACTTGAATAAAATTTTTATTGTTAGCTTTTGTGATAGCCAATTGTTCTCGTTCATAATAACAATATAAAACCAGAATTAGAGATTAAAAACAGTGTTATATTAAAGTAATAATAATAGCCAGATAATAAGTCCATGTCTACAAACTCAAGTTATTCACTATTTAAAGTTTAATATTCTTGTTAAAGTTTTAGTACCTGTTTAATTATTTTATTTCTCATTAAATATTTTATTATACATAGTTATTTTTCAAAATGTGATATTAAATATGTCCAAAGGAGTAGCTTATTTACTTAAATGTAAATTGATTATACCGTCAGGAGCTTTAATTTAAAACATATTTTTTTATATTTTACCAGTTGGCTTTAGTTTACGTACGCTTAAGTTTACATTAGTATTCTGCGTCAATGTGAACTCATTTTTTGTTATTGACTGTTAATCGTTGCATTAGATACTTGTACAGATGGACTATGAGTCACATTGTTATATTATATGAAACTTTATGTCATTCCACTGGAACAAAGGAAGAGATTTTTTTTCGTATTTTAGGATTAATTAATACTTAATGTCGCTTTCAAATAAATGTATAGTAGCTTTATTATTAAATTAAACCAATAGATCAAATATAAAGACTACATTGTAGCACAAAATAAAGTTGAATAATTAAAAAATATATCAAACCATATACCTACCTACCATAGAACTTAAAACGCCACATTCTCCAGTATGCATTTAGATTTTAGAAATCTTACGTCTGAAATGCACAATATTCTATTCTATATAAAATACAGAATCTATATAAAATACAGTTATATTTGTATACCTATGCTATGTTAATGTATATGCAATAAAAGTATTCAATAAAGCTTTTTGTGAATCGAATTGAAGTTGTTTAATTACGACCTTGATAGAAGATATCGCTGTTATCGTGGACGAGACTTTATTACCTACATATAATTTGATACGAGTAAATAGCAGAATAAAAATGTCTCATTAACGTACAGTTATCCGGCCAGGTGCGATTGAGGACTTTCTAGTTGTTCTAATGAGGGTAGCCCAACAATAAACATTTTAACATAAGATTCTTAGCTCACCGTGGAATTACATGGTGCTGTGTGTCAACATATTTATATTTACTTAAAAAATATTTTATTTTGGACTTGCATTCGTCCTTCTAGCCTGACTTATTTCGTCCATAGCTTAATGGTTATTGGTTACCAATATAATTTACCAATCTTATTGAAACTAACCATCTGCGCAGGAGATGCGCGCAAACTCTACAATACAATACTCGCGGTGAGAAATCCCGTTCAGGATTGATGACCTTCCATGCTCTCCGAAGCTAGAGGCTAAATACTTCCAACGTTCAAACTTCAGGCTGTTACTGACAATTTTTGATCCTTAACAGAAGAACTGAATCAGTGAACTTGGTCAAAACTGGTATAGTCCATTTATAAATCAGCATGTACGAGTAAAATCTACGTAAATGTCGTAAAATTTTGAAATAATTGCATCATTTTTTTAATAGGTATTTTATTTACTTAGAGAATAGACTAAGCGTTCCCTATCCAACTGGAGAGTATAATTATAATTTATAATATGGGCAAAAAAGTGTAAGAGAGACGAAACGAGTGTGCGGCCAGTGACCTTTGTCTAGAATTTTGATTGGTTCACCGTACAGGACCTGCTATGCCGGATTTAGAGGTCCAGAGGCCTCGGGGCAACGAAGGAGCGGAGGCCCCCTCGCCCCAAATTATTTTCCAAATAAAGTGAACAATTTTTTTTCAGTCGAGATTTTCAATATCTAATTTATTGTGAAACCAAGTAGATTCCCTTAGTATTGAACAAACACATATAAGATTTTGATATTGTACTGATTGCCTGATTGGAGTCAACAAATATAGATCAATGATTTCTGTTATTTAAGATTAATATAATCAAATAATCATGTATGTACAAAGTACTGTAGGCTGTAGGTAAAGGTAAAGAGCAAAAAAAAATATCAAAGGAAAAGATGCTTACTAGTGTTTACTAGTTGGAATTTGAAAGATTTTTTTCCGAAGTCTATTGTGGGGCCCCCTGTTTGTGAAGGGCGGAGGCCCCGGGGCTTTCGCCCCGGTTGCACTCCCCTAAATCCGGCCCTGTATAGCTGGTTACTTGCAGGAGCGAATGAATTGTAAGCTTCATGCAGGCATACAAGACAGAGATAGGTATTAGCCGCACGATCGCTCTCCTCTTTCTAGAGAGTGGTCAATTTATAGTGGGTAATGCTCACTGCTCAGACAATTCTCTCAGTCAATGACACTAATACTATACTAGCGTGATTTTAATACTTAAATAATTTTAGAGAACATTATTATCATTGACAAGTTTGGTGACTATCGTATTACCATATGAAGACAGAGAAGATATTTTAGTGAAAATAAATGAATATTAATTTATATGAAATGTAATAAAATTTGTATTTATTCACATATTACAACACTATTATTTTCTCATCTGGTCATGTTTTTAAATTAAATGTAAGCACGGGCAACATTAAGAATAAAATGTCATTCTTAGACAACAATTAAAAAATGTCGGAATCGTGTCAAGACGGTAATTGTCATGGAAATAATGAATTTGGGCCTGAAGAATCACCGACGAAGCTTATTGTTAATTATATTCCTGAAGTTATGACACAGGATATGATGTTCTCACTATTCTCGACAATGGGTAAATTAGAAAGTTGCAAATTGATAGCGAACAGAGGGTACGGTTTCGTCGAGTACTCTCGCCCAGAGGATGCCGTCAAAGCACGCAAGGCCTTCAATGGATTGCTCATGCAGAATAAAACTTTAAAAGTTTCACATGCCTTACTGAATCCGGAATTGAAGCCACCCTCAAAACCGGAAGCAGACTGGAACCTCTACGTATGTAACCTGCCTAATGAACTGACCTTGCAAGATTTGCATGGACTATTCGCACAATTTGGTAAAATAGTAAATTCTCGTATCGCTTCAGGCATAGCCTTTGTTTTATACGAACATCAATACGAAGCGGAGAGAGCCATTCACAATATTAATGGCACTACTCCACCGGGTTTTCTACATCCATTAACTGTTAAGTATGCTAATAAGAGTAATCCTAATAAACATAAAAATAATAATAATAACTTTTGCAAGAATTCCCTTGTGAAGCCTTATCATTGGATTAATCATGTTGGTGCTATAGGAGACCATAATTCCCCTAGTACATGGTCTTTATACATTTATAATATTGCTCCTGAAGTAGAAGAATTGACTCTATGGCAATTATTCGGTCCATATGGTGCTATTGTATCTGTTAAGATAATAAGAGATCATCAGACTAATAAGAGTAAAGGTTTTGGATTTGTAACTATGAGAAATTATGACCAGGCTGCTATGGCAATACAAGCATTAAATGGATATTTGCTTCATGGCCAGCCTCTATCTGTTAGTTTCAAGACACAGAAGAGATAATGTAAAGATTGTGTTATCTTTACAATATCAGTACAGTAATGAATAGACAAAATGACTCCTTTTTCATTGAAACACATCAATTAACACAATGTAAGGAAATAGTGCTGAGACATAATCCCATTTACAAGATTATCTTAAGTGCAGTCTGTCAACTCTTGTTAAAATATATTACTTTGAGCTATCAATATTGTTAAGTTTGTTTCTTATTATGAATAATAATTTATTCAGTTTGCTCGTTAAATATTTCAAGTTTACTAGAAGTTTAAGATTTGTATTGGAGATGATTGTTGTTTGGAAGTTCAACATCAGTTGTGAGCTATGTGCTTTGATTATTATTTTTTATCTATTATTTAAGTATAATATACCATTTTAAAAGTGCTTTTACAAGATCTTACTAATATAAGCCACATTGAGATGTTTAATCAGCTACTAGTTTTAGTTGTACACTTTTTATAACATGATGTCTATTTAGGTAGTGAAAACAAAATCTAGATTTTATCATATTTATACATTTAGTATAAAATTTGCTGAATTAAAATTCATTTTCACAATTTTAAAATGTGTTTTCATCTTTTTATGTTATCTCAATTAATTAACAAGATACATAATATATTAATATATTCTTTAAATTATAGTTATAATTTTTAGAATTTTAACATGATATTTAAATATATATGATATTGGAACTTTAATTCCATAATAAGATTGGAAAAATAATATAAAGATAAAAAAAACTAAGAGTTACAATCAGGAAATACCAAATAGTAGGAATAATATAATATTATGCTGTGCTTCCCTTTTTTATATAAAAATTTTGGTCAATGACCAGTTATTATACAATTATTGTGTATAAATTTTTACAAGCAAATATGTTCATTTAAAAAATACATATTTAATCAGTAGGTATTTCAAGTCTATTAAAGTGTTACTCTATATTATTTTGATTTTGTTTAATTTTGTAAAAATTATTTGACAAAAATTTATTGACATAAATCTATTTTATATTTTATGTTTAAATTATTTTTTTTCAAAATTTTATATTTTTTAACAATAGTGTTTGTGTATGCAAAAAATATGTATTAAGAATTAAATAACGATTTCATAACAATAGTAAAGAGAAAGTGTCCTGTTAGTTTTTAGAAATGTGGATTAAAACAATGTATCAAGAATATTTTCACTTCTTACATGCAATCCACTATTGCATGTTAGAAATGCTTTTATGTTTGAAAGTGAAAGATAGATATATCATATATATATATACACCATTGAGTGCCGGGTTTGTAATAAATTTTAGAATATTAAAATTTAATTTATTTATTACGTGATCTATTTATGAAAAAAAAACTTTCGTCGCTCCTTACTAGCTTAAATTGTAAATAAGAAGCACTTCGTTCCTTCGTCACACATGTACATATATAGTAATAATGTATGGTAATCTGTCAATTTAATGTTAGATCTTTTAATTTATCGGAATCATTGTTTTGAATCACGTATTTTTTAGAGAAAACCGCCGAAATCGTGAAAAGTTATCGAATATATCGACAGATTACGAGATCAATGCTTATGATATATAAGGTAGAGCTCATAATATTTCTGCTAAAAAGTAATTTCAAAATACCTATATTTGGGCCGGTTTTTTAGGTTTAGATACAAACCGGCCACGGCGTTATTAATGGCGCAAATATCTGAATCATAACTTAAACTCATTTATGTTTGTGTTTATCTGCTAATGATTCTTATTAGATTCCAATACGAAAATTTGTTTTTTTATGAATAAATGCAGTTTTATCGAATATACTCGTGTGCACAATTAAGTATTATGACTTTAAACATTCTTACTTTTCATTCATTTTACTCATAGGAAAACTATCTGGACAATTATTCTAACGCGCTATGAAAACTAGCCTGCCTGCTCATAGTTATGTCTGCATTACCTACTTCCGCCAATGTCGGACAAGAACTATTCATACCTACGTAGATTAAGTTATTTATCGTTATTTTAACATAGCAACTATTATGCAGCTTAAAAATATTTACTAACAGAACTTTAATGCAATAAATATTAAAATAAAAGTTACTAAAGTTTTTGATTTGAATATTAAAGTCACGCAGATACCGCAATGTTTATACGTCGAGGCGCATGCTCTTTACGTTTCGATGTCGGAATCGATACGCTACGGATATTGTAGTAGTAAGTTTACTGAACTACAATGCTGTAATTTTTAATACAACGCTGAGACAGTCGTTATTTCATCCTATAAAGGATATTTGTGTGTGTGAAGTGGCGGTGGCAGAGAGTGAAGGTTCAGCAGTGGCGGGAGGGGTCGGCCTCACCGTGAGTAGCAAGGTATCTAATTTTGAGACTGTTTTTAAAGTTAAATGTGAGCTATAGCATAAAAATACAAACTTGGATCAAGGACACTTGCATTGTATATTGACCTACCTATAGTTACTAAGCACATGGCGGTAACTGCAATGCAGATATCTATATATAAGTAATACTACACGACTACATTATGTAGTCTATATCTTACTAGGACCTACTTATCGATGACAAATATGTACATAACAATTGATGAGCAGATATCTTGAGATATGGGTGTTTAATACTTAAATTTTCTTCTTCCATTAGGTACTTACATACATTATATAATATTATTATATCAAATATAGGTGAAATCCCCTGCAGTTTACGTTTTCTCGCTAATTAGAATATTACCTATCTACTTAAAATAAATTTAGTAACTTACTCTTATTCTATTTTTTTTACCCGACCGCCGCGGCCAAAGCCAAAGGAAAGGTATGTGTTTGACCTGTATGTACATACATTCAGGTTAAACACAGCTCTTTAAAGTCTGTTTCTTTGTAATTACTAAGCGGCTTAACCTATTTTTCTAATATTACGTAGGTAATAGCGTTTAGATTTTTCTCGATTTAACGTGAGTGTAATAGGGTACAGGAGTATTATAAAAAAACATCATGGTGGTTTTCAGTGTAATTAGATTTTTTTGCAAACCTATAGAGTGGGGTATCAAAATGAAAGATTTAAAGGGGCGGTCATAAAAATATACACATTTTACGTAGGTACCTATATGTTAATTAATAAGTTATAACTATTTAAGATAACAAATTGTTCAATAAAATTCCAAATGTTTTTTTTAGTTAAGTTTTTTAAGATATACTATAATATATACAGCCCTTTTTAATCATCTTAATACTTAAAACTAGCTTCCCTTCAATACGAAGAGTATCAGGCCATAATCCACCAAGCTGGCCCTGTGCGGGTTGGCGGTCTTCATACTCGTATGACTGTTTCCTCACGATGTTTTATTAACCGTCAGACAAGTGGTAGTCATTTTTAAATGATTATCAAATATTAATGAATGAGAGATGAAACTCGGGCCTAAGCGAGGGCGTTACCTTTGCTATACAAATTATAGTTTTAAGATATAACTTTAAAATTAATACCTAATTAAATGTTAAATAATCAGAAACAGCAAGGGTGTGCCGTGTGGCTTGGTTATTCCCAGTTTGGTGTTTAAAAAAAATAACGAATTATTTAAAATAGCATCTGAAATATCTAGGTCATAAGATTTATCGTTTACCCCCTTAAGTACCTACTATCAACTAACACCAAATTATTAGGTATATACTCAGTTTTTACTATAGACTGTAAAATATCATATATTTATAATGTTTGCACTTTGCACTAGGTATATCCAAGTCCGGGGGCGGCGCGCGGCGTGTGGGCGCTGCCGCAGCCGCCCCCATGCACAATGGCGGCCGAGGAATCCCTGCCGCAGTGCTCACCCATGTCACCCGACGCGCCCGCTGCACAACCCCGTATCACTACCAACCTGAGCCACACTTCTGACTTCCACCAGCTTATTTTCGAGGCTGTTCGATCTGGGTAATTAAGTTCGGAAATCCTTAGTAAAATATTCATAGGCTACTTAGCAATTAAATAACGAATGAATTCATTTGTAAATAATCATAATAATAAACTATACTAATCGGTAAAAAGTATTGCTAGTTAAATGAAAAAGGAAGTATTATTCTATTTTCTTATCTTCTTAAAAAAAATTACCTTCAGCAGTCTCTTATGCCAATTGTAGTATTACAAATAAGTAAATAATTATATTAATAATATTTGCAGGGAGGTGTCAGAGATTGAAAGGCTAGTAGAAAAGCTTGGAGTAGAAGTATTAAGTGCACGAGACCAGCACGGCTACACTCCTGCGCACTGGGCCGCGCTGGATGGAAGCGTGGCCGTCATGCGGTACTTGGTAGAGCGGGGCGCGCCGGTCGACCTCTCGTGCTTGGGCACTCAGGTACTACTTACTTCTTTTATAGTTGTAATAGATAATTGTACTAAAATAATAAATATAATACAAAACATTTTAGGGACCTCGTCCCATTCACTGGGCTTGCCGAAAAGGACACGCGTCGGTGGTACAAGTTCTTCTACAATCTGGCGTAGCTGTTAATGCGGCGGACTTTAAAGGTATTTACGCTCTTTCTAAATTCTAGCTTTAAAATATTGCTTTTTGCTAGCAAGGTATTACCAAAAATGGGGCAAATTTGTGAACTCCACAAATTGAAATGCACAAATTATCACAATTTTCCTATAATTACACACCCCATAGCACATTTTATTACATAACATCTATTAGGTATATAACTTTTTCATAAACGGACAATAAAGGGTTAAATATTTATGATGGTATACTTTTAGGATTAACTCCATTAATGACGGCATGCATGTACGGAAAGACTGCGACGGCTACCTACCTGCTAGGCATGGGCGCAGCCACTCGTCTGTCAGACATCAATGGCGACACCGCCTTACATTGGGCGGCGTACAAAGGGCATGCGGATTTAGTTCGTCTTCTTATTTATTCTGGCGTGCCCTTGCATTGTACGGATAACTTCGGCTCCACTCCGCTCCATCTGGCTTGTCTATCCGGTAACCTTACCTGTGTGAGACTGCTTTGTGAAAAGGTAATGAATTATAATAATTAATAACCCAATTTTATATTATCTTTGTATAATAAATAAATATATTAGAACATTATTACACGCAGCGCCTAGTTCTCTAGTTCCGTCATAAGCTCCGTGATAAGCTACGAGGCTTGTGTTACGGATACCTGATAGTTGATACACTATATTAAGTATATAACTTTAAATACATACATATTCCTCGTAGTGGCTAGCAAGTACGACCTCATTCGTAAATCGTACCATCACGCCGTACTCATCCAGAGGTCCTGGGTTCGAGTCCCGGGTCGGGCCAAGTTTAATTATTGAGTCTTCCTGTTTAGTAAGTCTCAGTAACAGCCCGCAGTTGGGAAGTTGGTGGTGTGACGCTCCCGTGTCTCGGAGAGCACGTAGAGCCGTCGGTCCTGTGCCTTAGCTCTCACTGGTCGTGTGTCGTCCCACCGGAGTATGAGTGATAGGAACAGAGAGTGCACTTGTGTCTGCGCGTACACTCGTGCACTAATAATATCTCCTGCGCAGTTGGCTTGTCTTAATGAGATTGGCCGCCATGGCCGAAGTTGGTCGGAGAACATTATAAATATAAACACCCATGACTGGAGTACGAACATGTATGTGCATTGTATAAATATATTAGCGTTGTACATATACAATTGTCCTTTTTTTATGTACTACGAGTAATTAATTTTGTATTGCATTGTACTCATGTCCTTCAGGTTAAGGCAGAACTCGAGCCTCGAGATAAAAACGGAAAGACTCCACTAATGCTAGCTCAAAGTCACCGTCACGTAGAAGTAGTAAAACTACTGCAGAAGGAAATGAAACGTAAATCACATTGGATACCTCCTTTGTCTGAACTTTGGGCATTGCTTTTCGGTGGAGCCGGAGACTCTAAGGGACCGCTACTATTTTTCCTACTTTCGGTTCTCTTGTGGGGTTATCCAATGTACATTATAAGGGTATGTATAGTATACTGCTATTTATAGTATTTTAAATAAGAGAGTATTGTATTAATAATATATAATAATCAAACCTATTTCCTAACCACGTCTACAAATACTACCAATAAATATGCAAGCGTTTTAAGCAATAGTTCCATTCTAGGACAGAACCCACCGATGAAGAACTTCGGCTAAATAGCCGAAGTTCTTCATTATACGAGTATAACTGTAAATTAATATCGTTCTCATTTTCAGTGCGTCTCGCTCACTTGGAACACTTTACGCCTATCGCATTACTGCTTTCTTTATTGGAATGCTATAATGTGGTTGAGCTGGATAATCGCTAACCGACGAGATCCTGGATACATTCCTCAGAACTCCGAAACTTATTACAGAGCTATAAGGCAAATCCCATATTATGATAAATGGAAGAAAAGGAATATTATACTATCTCGCCTCTGTCATACTTGTAGATGTTTGCGCCCATTGAGGTGAGGTTTGATTGCTATTTTTTTTAAACAGGAGCAAAATTAAGATTTATTTTTCTTTATTCAAAAGATTTATAAAGTAATAACTCTTATATAGTGATACTATTTTTTTTCTAAATACTTTACAGAGCCAAACACTGTCGCATATGTAAGCGGTGCGTGGCGTACTTCGACCATCACTGCCCATTCATCTACAACTGTATCGGTGTACGGAACCGTATGTGGTTCTTTTTATTCGTAATGAGTGTTGCGATAAACTGCACTCTATCCATATATTTCGCGTGCTACTGCCTGCTTTTGGAAGGCTTTGGAATCCTCTACTTGCTAGGGCTTTTGGAAGCAATCACATTCTGCGCCCTCGGTTGGATATTGACATGCACCTCTGTAAGTCTATTTATTGTTTAAAATCGCCCTTAAAATATTTATAGCTGCTTCATGTTATATGGAAGTTGGTTTTTAAAATTGTTTTCATTACCTTATTAACTTACGTGATCTACATCTATTTAGTAGTTTCGGCATCTATGTTCCAATCTAATCATCATATCATCATCTCCGTATTCCTCTGAAACTATGTGAAGATATGCACGCTCGAGTAATTAGCAATACATAAACAGGTTCATAGATTGCATTGTAATGGGTGATCATATGTATATAAAAAATATTAAATGTATATGTAAAGCACCGGTGCTCATCTCTACAGCCGATCTTGGCAAAATCCGTATTTTTTTTTGCAAATTACTTGCTTACCAGATAATAATAATACAACATACCTACGACTAGTATTTTGTATCCTCCTAATTACTATGTTAATTATAATTCAATTAAAATAATTATTTCTTATCCTTTTAAAAATATCTACCAAATTCTAAGAAAATGAGATATATAATAATATATAGAATTATATTTTTCTAAGAATCTTAATTTTTTCAAGGTTATTAAAAACAAAAAAGGATATTAACTAGAGATGAAACGGATATGCGGCAACTATCAGGTATCCGGCCTATCCGGCCTTGTTCTGTATATACATATATAAGTTACTTTATGGGCCTTGTTTTCACTATCCAGCCGGATACCGGATAGTAAGTCAGTATCCGGCCGGGCCGGATACTGGATAGTAAAATTAAAAAAAAAACTCATTATTTTACACAAGGATAATCACACCATAATAGGTTTTGGACACCGTTTATTTTTGTAATCGCACGTCAAAAATGTTTGTTTTATTAATTAGTTTAGTACTCAAAATTAACAAGTGGCAAATTGTGATATATGAATACTAAATTTTCGGCATTTGTTAACCGACTTCAAAAAAAGGAGGAGGTTCTCAATTCGTCGGGGACTTTTTTTTTTTTTCTATGTATGTTCCCCGATTACTCGACGATGGCTGGACCGATTTGGAAAATTCTTTTTTTGTTTGAAAGGGTATAGTTTCTAGTTGGTCCCATAGTCACCAAGTCACGATCTGATGATGGGATCCCAGGGAAATCGAAGACAACTCTCAAATTTTATAGGCACTTATTACGTTTTTCATATATTTTCTAAAGCTGTTCAAGTATTTGCGTCTGATAATCATCATCTCCTGTGGTTGAACTAATGATGGAAGGTACAACTCCTCAACGGTTAGGAGTTAAAAGAAAATTCTTTCAATATTATACGTAATTATATAGACCGATAGTTAAATTCTTTCAGACTCTTATTAACCAACTCTAAAAAAAGGAGGAGGTTCTCAATTCGTTGGGGACTTTTTTTATGTATGTTCCCCATTACTCGAAGATGGCTGGACCGATTTGGAAAATTCTTTTTTGTACATAAACAAAATAAGTATCTACTTTCCGTTAAAAATTTGAAAATAAATTATTTTTAACAAAAAACAAAAACCGACTTCAAAACTAAACAAATCTAAACTAAAAAGTAGAAAATAATACTTTTAAGAACTTCGTTAATTTAGAAGTCGGTGCCAGCCAAAGCAAAATAACCTTAAATAGACACATATTCGATTAATCTATATCTATCAATGATATTTTAATAGACAGATATGTTATACGCGCACTAAACAACCGAAAAAAGTGTTCTGCGCTGCACACATACACACTTTTCATTCAAGGTACATGTCAAAATGATAGAAAGTGGATAGTCGATAAAATCAATAAGAAAAAAAGAGACAGCTAGTGTTGTCAATTGCGCGTCAATGTAAACAAACATTAGTCTAGCGACCGATGACATATCAGAATATTAGGCAAATAATTGAAATATATTAATAAATCGAAGTCAATGATATTTTAACTATAGATATGTTATTAGCGCGCAATCGTGAAAACTCGAAAACATCCTAATTAGGACGTATTGCCTTTAGTCTGTGTCACCGCATGGCGACGAGTGGTACGCTGCTACAAAATTAAAAAAATGCCATCCTGTGTATTTAGGAAATGCACCAATTATGATACCAAAGTTAATAAAACACAAGGGATCTCATACCACATGTAAGAACGCAGTATACTTCGATTTATTAATATATTTCAATTATTTGCCTAATATTCTGATATGTCATCGGTCGCTAGACTAATGTTTGTTTACATTGACGCGCAATTGACAACATTAGCTGTCTCTTTTTTTCTTATTGATTTTATCGACTATCCCCTTTCTATCATTTTGAGTTTTGACATGTACCTTGAATGAAAAGTGTGTATGTGTGCAGTAGTGTTGCAAAACCATCGATAGTTTTACTATCGATAGTTGACCTCGAAAACTATTCAGGATATCGATAGTTCTAACGATAATATCACCATGTGACAATATTATCGATACTATCGATTATATCGATTACTCACAATGAACAATACTATTGATAACAGCGATACTATCGATACTATCGACAGTAATGCATTCGAAAGTATCGATAATATCGATAGTATTGCAAAAACCATTAGTTTTTACCAAAAACTGTCGATAGTATCGATAGTATCGATGGTTCCATACTTTCGATAGCCAATGAATTTGCGATAGTATTGCTTTATAAATCTACATTACTTAAGTAGCTATGAAGTCCTTTGTATCAGTGTACATGTTGCGATTGTTTTCTGTGAATTTTGTGTTTACTTTTTGAGTTTAGAATCCTTATTTAACTCACAATGGGTAAGTTCAACAGTCATTAAATATTATTTGGAATTCCATGTCTATTATAGTGTGTCTTTAAGAGATCTTTCAAATTCAAATTTTCTTTTCATTTCTTAAATAATATAATATTATAATTCATTTGTTTGAAGTTTTGGTTGAAATAATAAAAAGGGATATTTTGCACATCACGAATCTTTCATTTTTTTTTTCAAAAAACAACCACATGGTCGACGTTTTTTTCTTGTCGCTAGTTTGGCTCGTTGATGGATCCGCCATAATAAATATCAGCTCTATAATAATATGTTTTGCCCAAAACAAACACTACAGAAAACCACAATTTTTAAACTTTAGTACGTTGTAGTGAAAATCAATATTGACAGCAAAAGGAGTGTTGCAATTATAGTTTAAACTTTAACTTATCAATATTTTAACTTATATTTAAAACTATTAAGCTTTCACGAATATATTGAAATTTATTTAATAATGTGTCGTTACTTACTTGGCCCACTATATTACTTATTTTGAGAAAGCAATACTATCGAAAAATCACTGGCTATCGATAGTACCAACTATCGATACTATCGATAGTATCGATAGTTTTCGGTAAAAACTTAATATTTTTGCAATACTATCGATACTATCGATCAATAATATCGATAGTATCGATAGTATCGCTGTTATCAATAGTATTGCTCATGAAGAGCTATTGATACTATCGATAGTATCGAAAGTATTGACACGTGACGATAGTTTCGATAAATAATCGATACCATTGCTTAGACCTTAACTACCGATAGACTATCGATTGTCTATCGGTAGTGGGCTATCGATATGCAACACTAGTGTGCAGCGCGGAACACTTTTTTCGGTTGTTTAGTGAGCGTATAACATATCTATAGTTAAAATATCATTGATCGAAGTATACTGCGTTCTTACATGTGGTATGAGATCCCTTGTGTTTTATTAACTTTGGTATCATAATTGGTGCATTTCCTAAATACACAGGATGGCATTTTTTTAAATTTTGTAGCAGGGTACCACTCGTCGCCATGCGGTGACACAGACTAAAGGCAATACGTCCTAATTAGGACGTTTACGAGTTTTCACGATTGCGCGCTCATAACATATCTATAGTTAAAATATCATTGATATCTATAATATTTGTAAGCATAATCAAAATACCGTTCGAAAGTTCCTTGCAAAGGCAAGATAAGTCTATCCGTCTTGGCTGGCACCGACTTCAAAATTAACGAAGTTCTTAAAAGTATTATTTTCTACTTTTTAGTTTAGATTTGTTTAGTTTTGAAGTCGGTTTTTGTTTTTTGTAAGAGGCGACTCCGCTTGGCTTCATATACCAGACCAGCTTCTCCAAATAACCTTTCGCTGTAAATAATACTGCCAGGTACTAAAAGATAAATTCTAGCAAACTTTGACAAGTATATTTACTGATTTAAATTAATTGACCACCAAATATATGGGACGTGATTGCGATCGATGCGAAATGCCTTAAAAAAGTCAAGTCTCGTTAGAAATTGGATTTTGTTTTTCTTGGTCGCGACAAACATTACTATTGTCCTTTGCCACTTCATTGAAACCGTTCCAAAAAGTGTCATGAGCTTCACGTGTGCGGTTGGATCCATATTCATCTTCTTTCATTCGTTTAGCAGGTGTTAAAGATAGGCGATAATCTTGTTACTGTCAGAAGAATATTCGTCGTAAGAGTATTTTATATACTCTGTGATGATTTTCTGTCTGACTTTTTTAGTCTTAAGAACTCCTAAGTAGTCTGACTTGAAACCTGGGGTCTAAAAAGGTAGCAATTAGGTAGTTTGGATTCTCTCCTAAGGATTTAAAACGACTATCCAATTGAGTTTTCAAAGAAGTTCTATAATATAAACGGCCGGATATCCGGCGGCCTGGCAGCTTGTCGGATATCCGGCCAAACCACTATCCGTTTCATCTCTAATATTAACAATCAGTTTTCCTTAACTAAGTTTTAAAAGTAATAATGCAAGATCTGTGCAGTAATATGTTTAAACATATGCCTTTCACATAATACCAGACGATCGAACCTAATTAGTTTCGTCATCAATCAACTAGAAACGCATAAAATCCTATACAAATAACAATTTAAAAAGTAAAAGATTACATAATACATATTTGTTGCAGGTTTTACACGCGTGTATGAATTTGACTACAAACGAGATGTTCAATTACAAACGGTATCCATATTTGCGAGACAAGCGAGGACGATACCAAAACCCATTCTCCAGGGGTCCTATTATGAACCTGATAGAATTTTTCGTCTGCCTTCCCGACAAGTGCGATGACCAGGACCTGTTCTATGAAGAGAATATTTGATGCGAGTCTGTATGACAGAGCGACGCACACGCTTCTAAGCGGACGCATGACGTAGTCGTGTGGTCAGCGCCTCTGCCATCCAAAAGCGGAAAAGTTAAACTGGAACTGCGCTAACTTTCAATTTACTATCATAAAATATAAGTCGAATAATGTGTGTCTATCTAATGCTAATTATAATAATTAATAATATTGCTAATTATACTTACATCACGTATATATACTCTAAAGTTAAGGCGATGCACGATAAGGAAAAATGATGCAAAATATATAATTATAGCCATTATAATTGCGGCGATCTTAATAATGTTTACTCAATTGTTAAATTTTAAGAGATTTATTATATTTTTAAATACTTCTCGGTATTTTTAAATATTACGCTGATGACTTTGAATGAATAAAACGTTATAAAAAAATTAACAACGTACAGGTAATGCTTAATTCAATTTAAATTAAATATACGAAAAGTAGGTAATTTCGAAATATTTATAGTTATATAAAATTGCGATGCCAGAGCAACGCACTGTATTTTTTGAATTATAATTACATGAAATGCACTGTTTTGACAATGCGTCGATTGCATAAAATAAGTAAATTGAAACAGAATGTTATAAAAATTATAGGTGGACAGCGACTAAATGAAACATCACTAATATTTTGCACTGTTATAATTTTAAACAGTAATAATGGTTATGACCAGCATAATTATATGCAATTAACATTTACTTATATATAAACGGTAAAGTGCACTTCACACGGAGATACTTAGTTGCCGAATGTATCCGACAAATTCAGTCTACATTTTTAATGCGACTGTACCCAGCAGACCGTATGAAGAGAGCTTACTACCAAGACACAATGGAATGGAAACATCTAGCTACTTGTTTTATGATAAAAATATTGTTTCTTTTCATTTGTGCTTCCTGTAGATGAAAATAAATACAGAACATGGAAATTAAATATCCAAAGTTGTTTTTCATTCGATGATACATTAGAATCCTACATAGTTACCCTCCTAAATATCACATTTGCCTTTACTCATCAGTCATAGACGCACGACACCAGCTGGAACTGGCACGGATCTTAAACATTATATGATAATTATATTTTAAATAAAAAGTTACACGTGATTCAAAATCACTTTAAAAAAATTCAAACTACTTTTAATTATTATTTTTTTGGTAAATGAATATATGACTGATTAAGTAGGTACACTTCGTTTCTAAAGTGGACCAACAGTAAATGTTATTTATTTCATAAATTATTGTATGATAAAAAGAGCAATAATGTTTCACGTACTCAGTTAAATACGTACATTACGTTATTAACGACCCACAGTCCATAGCCAAATTAAGTCTTCACATTCAAGATCAGTGCCAGTTTCCATACTTGCCTACAGTATTATCCTTACAAACCACATATGTATCCTATAAAGCGTACAACTAAAAATAAAAAAATATTAAATATGTGAACTTTAACAAAATAAATAACTGGGTTTTTTAAGAATTCAATAGTCATCAACTAAACTTTCGAATCATCAAAATGCTTTAGACTAGTGATTACACATCTATTTATATGTGGTGTATAATACTGACGTTTCATTTATTTTATTGCGTTCGTACATATAAATATTTGTGTAGAAGCTGTGCTCGTTGAAATTAGTGTTATCTCACAAACCTTAAATAATACATTCTAAAGCAAGGTATAAGTGCACGTTAGAGATATGCAAATCTACTTTAAATTCTAATTTTTAACCTAGTTTTTTACTTTAGAGCAATAATAAGGAAGCCTTAAACATTCTATTAGTTAACAATATATATATTTTTAATTTTTATTCATCCGTTTGTTACTAAGGCAATATTTTTAAACATATGTATGAAAATTATGTGGATGTTTTTGTTAGATGGTAAACATTTTAGCAGCACTTAAGCTAATACATCATTCATCAATATACCATATGTAAATACACCAAGGTTGGTCTGACCAAACAAATCTAAAAATGGAAGTTTCCCACACATTTCTGTGGCTATCACTTTTTAAAACAATCCTTATACAATAAAGGTAAAACTTGAGAAAAACAAAAGCAGTACAATACGAATGATCAATCCGTTATAACTTCTAAGCAACCGATTAAACTATTTTTTTTCGTTATTTATAGTTTATAATTAAGTTTTAATAAGACACACAAATTTGGGAGATTAATATACTTAAAATCGATTGAAAATCATTCATATTTATCGATTCTTAGATTGCGAGCAGTTTTGATTTCATGCTTTAGTCATCTTTATCTTGCTTAGGATTGATTCGAATAGCGGCTTTGATCTCGTCAGCAGAGTGATCCTTGTCCCCCCATCCCCACAGATGATGGGTTCCATCACCTGTGCGTTGCACTCTCTTTTGCACAATCTCGTCTGAAACGGTCTTAAGATCGTAGGCCCATCCAATTTTAGCGAAGAAATTAATGAAATTCGTGGTAAAATTTAGTCTATTATTCCCGAGCTCGGCAGTCTTGTAGTCCCATGGGAAAGTGTGATGGTAGTTGTGGAAGCCTTCGCCGAGAGCGAATACTGACACCGAGATATTTTCGGAGGGCTGAATATTTTTGTCGTAGGGTTTGTCACCCCATTTGTGAGCCGCAGAATTCACGAGCCATGTCACATTCAATATGAACGCGTATCTAAACATAGCGGCTACAAAATAGGCGTTTAAATATGTTTCTCCCCATAGATATACGGGAATTATCGTTGGAAGGACGAAACACGTGATGGGCATCAGAATCAAGTAGTATCTGGAAGAAAAAAATGGACATTTGGAAGCGTTAAGCTTTAAACTTAAAAACATTAAAAAATGTCACATTTACGTTTGTCGCGCCTAAGCATACTTTGTACCTACCTCTAACATAATTAACATTCTACTGAAATTGATACTTTTTTTTCCAATTGGTATTAACTAAATAATCACCAAGGGCGTGTAGATGACGAATGTATTGGTGTGAATCGTGAATGCGCTACCGACTCGCGACTGTCACGCGTTTGTATCGAAACGAACCATTTATATGACAAAAAAACAATAGTTTTAACACTAGTTATCTGCACTATTTGAGTTATTCAGCAAAGTATATGCACAGATGACGTAATTCGCAATATGATAGTCGTCGACTTGTTTATAGAACGTTATGTAAAGCACCAATATACGTAAAACTAACAGAAATATCCTGTTCTATGAAAAACAACAACTTACTTTTTCTGGAAACGCAATATTGGATCAGCATATAGATCACTCAAATCTAGTCCCTTGCCCTTTTCTTTGAGATCAGGATGTTTTCGAACGAGAAGCCAGCCAATGTGGGAGAAGAAGAACCCTCGCGTCGCGTTGTGTGGGTCGGCGTCTGTCTCCGAGTACTTGTGGTGCATGCGGTGGTCACGTGCCCAGTCGATCGCAGAGTCCTAATGACATATTATGGACTTTACTATTTGTAACATAATCCCACTTATAGATAAACTTATTATAAACACGTCTCTAACAGTTTTTTAAGATATTTTATGTAAAAAGTTTTGTCACTGACTGATTGATAGAATAATTATAATATTATGTAACTAGTAACTGCTGTAAATTCATTTATTTTTATATGCATTACCACATGTATAGCTATGAACCCTCATAGCTCCAAAAAAGCTGAATCGATCTTAATGATTTATAATATATGTATTGCATATGTATTGCATATTTTTTATTCTTTTTCCAAACCTATCAAGTAAATGCTATTACAGAAATATAGTTATATACTACTTATATTTATCTGCCTCGGTGGTGTAGTGGCTAGCATGTACGATCGCACACCGGGAGGTCCTGGGTTCGAGTCCCGGGTCGGGCCAAGTTTAGTTATTGAGTCTTTCTGTTTCATAAGCCTCAGTAACAGCCCGGAGTGGGAAGTTGGCGGTGTTTCACCCCCGTGCCTCGGAGAGCACGTAAAGCCGTCGGTCTTGCGCCGTAGCTCTCACTGGTCGTGTCGAGCATTCGTCCCACCGGAATATGAGAGTGATAAGGAACAGAGAGTGCACTTGTGTTTGCGCGTACACTCGTGCACTATAATATGTCCAGTGCCGTTGGCTAGTCTCAATGAGATTGGCCGCCGTGGCCGTAATCGGCCGGGAGGACATTATTATTATATGTTTAATGATAACTTGAGACGGCCAACTAACGAATACCAACTATTGAAACTCAGAATGTATTTTACCTTAAAACGTAAAAAAATGTACAAAAAATACAAACCCGATAAAACCTGCGAAAGAATTCACTGCTAGTCTTGTTACGCCACGGTTTCTTAATTATTAATTTTATTTTTTTATTTTAATGCAAAATAAAAAATAGTTTTATTTTAATACACATCCAACATTAGGTATACTGTATAGTAGGTGTACATATTGTAATTAAAGTTTTAGCTCTTTTTAATGTCCCACAGCTGGGCCAAAATTATCAGAGGTACAAGACTTGGGATTTAAACTTGGTTTCTCAAGCATGTGCTTAACCACTGGGCTACCACTGCCTTAATATATGTTACATACGAGTATCTTGAAGTTAAGACTCTGTCAACTGTGAATTCAATAAATTCTATAAATACCTGAAATGCCATAGTGTTGAAGATAATCAGGATTACACGAAGTGGCCATTTTGCTTTATATGACTTGTGGGCCCAAAGTCTATGTGCACCTGCTGTGATTCCAAGTCCAGACATCACATACAAGATATATGCTAAAAATGCATAACTATATATTAACATCATAGTATAATTTAAATTAGTTGTAGTACAAAATTAAAAATAACCACTTGAAAACAAGTAGTAATATACAATATTCAATATCAATATTACCTAGTACATTTTTAATAATATAAAAATGTAATAGTACCTATATGAGATTGTCATTACTTTAAGCAACCGACAAAGTTTGCTACAGTTGCATTGGCTATTCTTATCATTATAATATCAAATTATTTAGTTAAGAAATTAGGACCCTGTAAGGTATTTATATTATACTAACTCCCAAGCAAATTCAATTAGAGTCACTAGTTATATACTATACATCACATAATAAATAAGTCTTTTTTAATATTAAATAATACCATAATACCACAAATAAGAAAATAATACATGAGTTTTGTGAACTAACAGGAAAGTTTTAACAAAGTGTTAGTCATTTATATAAAGTACTCAGTATTCAATGACTTTGTCATTTATACTTTGTATAAATGTATAAATTGTGAAAATCATTTTTTAAATTGATAATTTAAAATTAAATATTATATCAAAATCATCATCTACAAACTTGTTTGTGTTTATAGAGGTCTAATAACTTCCACACTTTTTTGGTTCGCGAATATGTATATTATTTATCAGTGTCAATTTTCCGACCGTTCATAAAGTTTTACCACCAAAGTATAATAAGCAGATACAATCTTACATTCTACAAAGCTTTAAAAGTTAATAAAAAATATTATTCACCATATATGCAAAATAAGAGATAAGTCATGATCTGATAACAAAAAGCATACACTACATGTACTGATAAATATAAAATACAAAAGATAATCTTATCATTGCACAAAGTAAACAAACTAAAGTTGTTTGATAATTCTGAATAATAAGAGCACTATACCGACTGCTAATACTTACCAAATATATCAGTTTGCCATTTAGCGGAAAAAAGAAACAAATATCCTCCATATAGTGCAGCAATGTGTAAATATGTAAAAGCAATAATATTCCTCCAAACTAACTTTCGTGGATATGCATTAGCTTGTTGGATAGGGGTAATTGGGAGAGCCATGTCAGGAGTAGCTGCATCCGTTTCAAATAACACCCCATTTGCATCTACAGAATTAGGTGCCATTATGACTGTTTATTCTGAAAAAAAAAACCTTCTAATAACATTCATTTTAGGCTAAACGAAAACACAAAATATAAAACAGATTTGTTTTGCTAGAAAATAGCATATCTATGATAGTGGGATTTATATTACGTAAAAGACTTTCCGATAT
Source organism: Boloria euphrosyne (assembly GCA_951802675.2). Classification (NCBI taxonomy): domain Eukaryota; kingdom Metazoa; phylum Arthropoda; class Insecta; order Lepidoptera; family Nymphalidae; genus Boloria; species Boloria euphrosyne. Next base: position 7,242,452 of record OX637878.1, read on the forward strand.
TTTGTAAAAATATTCAGCTTTACCTTTATTATTTCTACTAAAACAGGTACAGGTAAAATGTAGATTGTAGAGGTGACTCGAGTACACTGTACAACGATAAGTATAAAATTTTTAGGAAGCCACACAAATTATAATCCGCAATTGTTTAGATATGAATCGCATTACCTCAAAGTTTAAGCTCTCTTATTTATTAAAGCGAAAAGTATACATTTGATATCGCGGTCAAGTTAGCGAGAGAAATGGGGAAAGTTTCACGGTACAATTTTAATGATTAAAACGCAAATGACATTTTGACGTTACACGAAGCGACATACTGATTACTGAAAATTGAAAACAATAGCATTTTCCATAGCCAAAAAGTGGTACGTGACAGTCACGAGATGCATTTTATTTTTGTCGCAAAATAGCCGGTCAGGAATATATCTTAAAGTAGTATCTTTTTGGCCTTAGTTTAATTTAAAAATTGCTAAAAACCGGCAAATTATTATGCTTTATTTACTGAAAATCTTACGAAAGTGAAATAATCGATGTATGCAAAATAAATTACATGATATGTAGGTAATTATATATTTAATTAATCTTAATTTTAAGTAAATTACTTTTGTACATTATTAATTTTAAGTACCTAGTAAATTAAATTATTTATTTTTAAATATTTGTAAGGATATCAATATGTGTGAAGAATTTTACGGATACGTATTACTTGATATCCACTTGAAAATGTAAATAAATAAACATAATTATAATTAATAAAAAATTACATTACTTACCAATTTTAAATGAATAAAAAGTAATAATATTTTATTGCACTATAATAATGTGTTCATTCAAAAATATTGAAACTACTACAGAACAATTTTCACAATTTAACAATTTTATACGGGGTTTATTAAATATTTATGTTACGAACAATATTCCAAATAACTATATCGAATACGTTCACGTGTTTAAAATATTAGCGGCATAGAAGTTTGAGACGTGTTTTCACGCGGTGACATTATTTGCAATGAATAGCGGTTTAAAGAGTGAAGTGGAAGGCAATGCGGTAAGCGACCCGTGGATTGGACGGCTCGGTGGCGCGATGCTAGGACCACGTCAGTCTACCATGGCAAAGCCACAAAATATATTATGTAGGTATACCTACTACACTGTTGATCGATGTCGCAATGATATGAAAATTAACTAAGACATTTAGCGCATGTACCTATTTGAAATTTGTTTCAGACAAAGTCTGTAACATAATAATAGTTACCTATATTGTGTCATGTGTGTTTATTTCATACTTCATAGCCAATAGGTATAGGTGTATCACGTGTCCTTATGCACGTATGCAATTAACTTTAAAATTTAAATTAAAGTCAAATTGAAATGTCTGTTTTTAAATTCGAATTATCAGCTTTTCACAAAACGCATACAATGCAATACAGATTTTTTTTTAAATTTGACTGTCTGTTCCAGATGATCTCTGAAACTGCTGGACCGATTTTGACGGAACTTTCACTCGCAGATAGCTAATGTTATAAGGAGTAACTTAGGCTACTTTTATTTTATTAGAAACTTACGCCCAGCGAATTGGGCGGGCGGTTTGCTAGTTTATAATTGAAAGGATCAATTTGTATGTACATAGATAACATGTGTACGACGTATAAAAACTTATGAGATTTGACGTAGGTACAAAGAATTCAATATTTGTTCCATATTATGCGTAATAACTAATAAGTACATACTAAGCGTTAATTATAATAATAATTAATAAATAGCTATAAAATTTTATTAGATATTGCAATTTGCAACATCCTATTTATGAGGTTAAAGTTGATACATGGTTATATGTTTATCAAGTACTAGAAAACTTATGCATCATCATGACAATTCAGCTCTGGGAAATGATAAGAATTGATTGTATAACATAACTAATAACGAGAAAGTATACTTATTGGTATCTTAATAACTGTGTAACCATTTTGTTTTATATAGTCCTTTGTAACTGTCCCAAATTTTAATAGCTTCTATCTCAGATTATATTATTCTGAGGTTTCTATATTATCCAAAAACGCTAAGAAAGAGCTCAGGCCAATGTATGTATAACTTTTATTTCATAGGTTATAAATAGTGCCACCGTTATTACTAACCTAAATATATTAAAGGTACAAATAAAACATCAACATTACTTTTATTTACAATGTTTATTCATAATCACAAGACATTAACTCTAACGGCCATTTAGCTGTAGCTTTTGGCAGTAGAGACGTGGGGCAAAGTAATAGCTCGTGTATAGAGCCCAAAGTGTAGGTTCCTAAACAATTGAGCACCCATTCATAATTTACTGGCACCACCTCCAGCTCCATTGCAAGATCTGTAAATAAAAATATTGTCCTATAACGGCCTGGCCTGACACAATATATAGTAGTGCAACAATAATCTATAATCTTCTATATTATTATAAATATGAAGAGTTTGTTTTGTTTAACGCGCTATCTCAGGTAAAACTGGGCCGAATTGAAAAATTCTTTTTGTGTAGATTAGGCCATCGAGGACAGCTATAGGCTATATAACATGCTGCAACGATTGTACATCAGTACAAGCAGAGCATCAATAAAAAATGTTGCAAAAACGGGAAAATTAATTTCTTTTGAGAGCTTTAGTTGCGTGCGCTGCTTAAATGGGTAAACCGTAAAGTTACGCAAAAATCATGTATGACGGAATCGTTCTCCTTAAATAGTCCTAAAAGAAGTCCTTGACAGCTTATGTTTAGCACATAAGCTTTTTAAGTTGACTCACTGTAACCTTTTTTCATGGTAATCAATTTATTTGCAAATAAATACAACGTTAAATCTAAGAATTTGGTCTCTGGTCCTTCGAACGCGGGCGAAGTTGCGGGAAAAGCTATATATTTTATAAGTAATGTAACTATGTACTAAGTTCATATCATAGATATAATATATCTGGCTGGTATATTGATTACTTGCGAGGCTTCTTTGTAGTAGCTAGTCTTGTCATTTAAATGTATCATATTTCCTGATTAACCTTCTTCACTTCTTCAACCATTCTCCTTGAAAGCAATACGTTCGACTATAGTCTAAGCACGTGCAGCTTAGTGATAAATGAGGAAAGTTGCCAAAACTATATAAATAAAATATTCCTCCTTGTATATTATATCAATAGACTCGTATTATTTGACCTTCGTCTACGCATTTGAAGGCGGCAAAAGGTAGGTGATGACAACCAAATAATCCGTTTCAAAATAAAGTTTAATAAACAATTTTATTAGGTTGTTATTGTGGCATTGAATAGCAATATATTGAAAATATTCGTATTTTAATATTAAAATATAAAAAAAAAAGACAGGAAAATATATTATATTATATAGGTAATATCCACCTCTTAGTGCAAGAACAGCATAATTAACCCGCTTTTGTTAATTTTTCGACTTTACTCCTACAACGTATTTTAAATATGGTAAATATTTATAAAAGACATGAGTGCAGTTTTATTAATACATTTTAAAAAAACCGCTAAAAGGTTTTTGATGTTTAGTTTATTCAACTTAACTTTTCTTATTACGATTTGGCGCACGTTACTCTTAAAGGTGTGAAACGTCAAACGGTGGTTCAAATTTTCAATAAAAAAATAAAGATCAGAGACGTATCATATTCCTTTTCGGAAATTTAGCTGGAAATTCGGTCAGGTTCTATATCGGCAGTTACTGCCACTAATTTTTTTTTCAGTTTTTTTGTATTATTTGAAAAAGTCTTCTTCTTTGTCCTCGCCTTATCCCGTTACGCGGGGTCAACTTTCCTTATCATGCGACGCCACGTAGATCGTGTGTTCGTGTCCTCATCGTTGAGGCCGAGGGATTTCAAGTTCCTCTGTACAGTCGTCATCCAAGTAGCTTGGGGTCTTCCCCTGCCCCTTTCTTGTTGCAATGAAAAGGCACTTTTTCACCACGTAATCATTGGGCCTACGCATTACGTGCCCATACCATCTGAGCCGTGATTCTGATATTTTGTCCGTTATGGGTGCAACTTTAAAGCTTCCTCTTATATATTCGTTACGTACTTTGTCTTTAAGTGTTACTCCTCCCGCCCATCTTAACATACGCATTTCGGTGGTGAGTAGCTTCTGTTCATAGATCTTTTTAGCTGCCCACACTTCGCTGCCGTAAAGTAATGTTGGCCGTACTGCCATTTTATACACCTTGCCTTTAGTTTTTATTGGCATTTTAGCATACCCCTGTGAGGGTACGTGGCGCACCCTTCATCCATCCCGATGTCATTCTTTGTGTTATGTCCACTTCAATAGAACCGTCTTCGGAGAGAACGGATCCTAGGTACTTGAATGTTTTAACTCTAGGGATGTCCACCCAGTGTGATGCCCAGGTCAAGTGAAGCGTTGGAGTTGAAGTTACAGAACATATACTCGGTTTTTGTACTACTAATACGTAAGCCATTTTGTTCCAGCGACTCTCTCCATTCATCTAAGTCTTCCTGTAGCTTTAGCACACTGTCAGATATAAGAACTACGTCGTCCGCATACAAGAGATTCCACGGAGTTGGTTTTTGAATTTTTGCCGTCAGATAGTTCATGACTACATTAAATAGCAGAGGGCTCAGTGCACTGCCTTGATGAACGCCAACTTTTATGTCAAAGCTGTTAGATAGACCTGCTGAGCTCCTCACACAGGATTGGACGTCGGTGTACATGTCCTTAATGAGGCGTATATAGTGTTCGGGTATGTTATGCGCCCTGAGTGCCTGCCATATCAAAGTCCTTGATACTCTGTCAAACGCTTTTTCTAGGTCTATAAATACCATCCACAGGTTTTGATCGTTTTCTTTAGCTTTTTCCATTACCAGTCTTACAGCATGAATTGCATCCATGGTTCCCTTTCCCGCTGTGAAACCAAACTGGTTTTCCGTTAGGGAGATTAAAGATGCTAGACGTTCACTGAGCACTCGTTCCTAGATTTTAAGGGTGTGTGAAGTGAGTTTTATCCCTCGGAAGTTCCCGCACTCTCTAACGTCTCCCTTATTTTTGTAAAAGGGGACAAGTATGCTTTTTCTCCAAGCATCAGGCATTTTTTCAGCTGTTAAGATGTTATTAAACAAACTAATTAATCATATTTTCCCGCCCGCCTTCAAGGACCCCCATAGTTCAGCTGGAATGTCATCAGGCCCGCAGGCCTTGTGATTTTTCATTTTCAGAATAGCCTTTTCGACTTCCGTTAAGGTGATTTGAAAAAAGTGATAATTATAATTTATTACTTAATGAATGCCTTAGCATCTAGGTCAAATTATTAAAATTCATAGATCATCAAAAACAATGTCATATTATGGGAACACATATTTTTAAATGCAGTTCAATGAAATGAACAAATTAAAAAATGAATTATTATAAAAAAATGCATGCACAAAGTGATTGTCATGTTTTTTTTTAAATATAATGAAATTATATTTTTATACCACTACATATTATCAAACAAAGTCATCCGCCGCGTCTGTCTGTCTGTTCGCGATAATATATATATATATGGTAATGTTTTTAATATATAATTTGTCAAATAAAGAGCTGATATAAAGAGTTTTTCTAGAGTTTATCGATACAGGGGCGCCAGCTCTGCTCCGACTATCTTTTACTGTAATTTAATCAAAGTCGTTGTAGAGTAACAAACTTACATCCCTTGAGGATGTATCCTCACAAACTGTCGCGTTTAAAATATTAGTACAATGTACATACATATTAACTGGTCCACCTGCGTGTGCTCAGGCTCGGCCAGCAGTAGCGCGGGCGCGGGCCCGGCGCGCGCCGCCCGCTCCTCCTCCACCACGCGCCCGCCCGCCCATTGCAAGATATCCTACAATAACGCACAATTTACATGTATTTATAAAAACTAGCGACCTTACTATTCATAACATCCGCCATCTGTTAGTGAAAGTCCTGTCAACATCAGTCTAGCAGTTTAGAAAAGAAAAAAAAAATACAGACAAAAGTTTTTAGTTAAAAAGTATTGAGAATAATTTCATATGCATTAAGTATAATTCTGTTATTTTAACAATACAAATAGACACTTCCATTTAATTATATTGAAGAAATATTCATAAGATTTCATAGTCTATCCGTGCAATAAATTTCATCCAAATTTGTATGGCCGTTTCAGTCCAGCGCTTTCGCATTTATTATCCCGCCTTGTCGGTCTATCTGTTCGTAGTAAACATAAAAACTACTGAACTAATTTTCATGCGGTTTTCGCTAACAGATTTAAGTGCTTCATGCGGCAAGTTTATTACTTATCAAGGTTTTGTGTATATTCGCTGAAATATGAAAATAATTGTTGAAAATGTCGGAAGACGTTATTCCGAAACTTAGCTACACAGGCTAGGCGTTAACTTTTAAAGTTATATGTAAATAATGTATTACAGAATTATTCCTTTTAAAAAAATATTCTTATTAAACTGTAGCTATGCTCTATGTACGTACCTACCTGGCCTTGAGGCGCACTCGAGCGAAGCGAGCACCGGCTACTACTTTTCATTAAAATACCAAAAACAATATAAAGTAAATACTGCAGCTGATGCCCTTATCGCCTTATCTTTTTCAGCGCTTATATGCAAAATTTTTTTTCACAGATCGTTTCCCGATACAGATGAAAAAGGCTTTTTTGTCCCTTGAAGTTTTTGTAATAACATATTTTTCACTAAATGCATAATATGAAAGTATATACTATTACTGGTATTAGAATAAAACATAAAACCCATTGCATTCACCATCAGTATAGTGATAGTCATCGTGTGACTAATGATGTAACGACCTAGTAGTCTCATAGTTCGAAGAGCATGTTACATATTAAGACATCGGCTGTAGTTGATGTCTATTGCAGATCGTTAGCCATTTCAAAACCGTTTTAATCGACCATAAATGCTAATTGCATTTTCATTTTGTTTAAATTACATTATTTTAACCGATTTCGAAACAGAAGACGAAACTTAATTCAGGTGTGTTTTTGAGTGTAAATAAGGACGTATTTTCATCAGATTTTTAATGAACATCCCATACTTCAAGGGTTGTTACATATTATATAAAAAACACCAATAAACACCAATTAAGGTGGAATTATTACTTTAAAATTATTTAAAAGTCGATAAACATTTTTCCTCATATTGAAATAATGCTCGTGCCCGGTAGTGCCACAGAAAAGGACTGAATACAATACCTTATTAAATAAAAGTGATTATACCTTTAAAGTATCGATATCTAACACACTGAATGGCGGCATGCAGTAGAAGGTGATCCCTTCGAAAAGCTTCTGTTTGGAGAGTCGCGAGCGCCGCGGGCCTGGCTCGCCTGTCCCGTCTAGCGCTTCGAATGCTTCCTATTACAATTAAAATCATAACTTTTTAATAATTCTTATTTGATTCCATTAATATAGATGCGAAAGTTTTGTTGGATGATTGTTACTAAGTGACGCCAGAATGGCTCAACGCCCAACGGATCTGGATGGTTTAGCACAGAAATAGAACATACCTAGCCTAAAATAGAACACAGTTACTTTTTATCCTGAAAAAAAATACGATTCCCGTGAGATATTTTTTTTTGTTTTTCGCTAGGAATAAACCAGTCCAAAGCTAGGGTAAGTTGCTATTTTATATTATAATTGAAAAGTAAAATGTAATTATTTACTTCTGTTAAATATTCATGTCCTATGCATTCAAATCCATTGAGACTTACAGCATAATATAATAGAGTTACACCTGTGTGATATACGTACGTCCTTCCGATAAAAATCTATATTTGTATTTAAAAAGTAATGAACTTTCGAAACTTACTTCATCCACAACACTATTTGTTTGTAAGCACCTTTCGACCCATGTGTAAGAGACGATCCATTTACTGCCGGCGAGAGCACACATATATTTTACAGATCTGCAAATAAACACTAGCTTTTAACGTTGCACAGAAGTTGAAGGTCTGGAGTACAACATTTCCTCAAATACATTGGTCATGATCAACCTAAAAGTTGATGCTATTAATTTAAGACAGTAAATCTCCTCTTGACCGCTTTCAGCCACGACATTCAATCTAACCGAGATTTATAGGAAGTACAAGGGAGATATTATACTGAAGTGCGTGTGTGCACAAACACAAGTGCACTTTATTTCTTTTATCTTACACTCATTTCGGTAGATCGACAATTCTACTCGTTTCGACCGAAGGCTTCAAGTGCTCTCTGAGACGGTCTATTTCCACCAACTTCCCAATTTCTAACTATAAATATAGTTTACAAGGAGTCGAACCGGGACCTATGGATCTGCAGTCATAAATGCTATCCACTAGATCAATGAAGCGGACAATACAACTAAAAAATAAGATCACCCACTAAAAATGTATTACCGTTGCGATTTATTCTCTTCGTCGACTCCAACCACCAAATGCGTTAAATCTTTAATATATTTATCAACAAACGTCCACTTTCTTTGAGAACATAGAAGTTTAACATTAGCCAGCTCGGCTGTCGTTAAACACGAGCCAGCTATACAAAGCTTTGAAGCTCTTCTACGAATGACACCTTGTGTTGGCGAGTTAAGCGATTGATTGAAAGCTTTCGATAAAAATTCTTTTTCTTGTGTTGTTTTTGCTGCATCAAAAGTACTGGGACAGAGTGTTTGTTCCGGGTCATCATCTTTCCGACTCGTAAAATTGAGAGACTTACGAGCTACAGGAGTTGATTTGTGTTTGATTTGATCAACAAATTTCGTTATATTGAGTGGTGTTTCTAAAGTTGGTCTTTTAGTTTCTACTACTGTTACATTTTCACTTCTTTTAGTAGACTCTTCAATTGTATCTGAAAGGCTTATTATGTTTGTTCCATCCTCTGTACCCATATTACTTTGAGTGGGTTTTGGTGCTTTTGTTGTTGATTGTTGAGTGTTTCTCACAAGGGCTTCGTTTCTATTTTGATTTCTTGTAAAAGATTGAGATCTGAAAACATACAACAAATATTTAAATTACTTTGGCGATTTATTGTCTATTTACGATTTATTTACTTTCCATTGGGATACAATTTCAAATTCCGGAAGATGAAAGTATCGGAAATAGCGACAAACGCTCAATAGGAATCACGGTGCAAATTTAATAAAAATTACTTTAGGAAAATATCATTGCATGAGGTGAATACGATAAATTATTTTAAATATCATTGCATCAGGTGAATATGATAAATTATTTTAAATATCATTGCATGAGGTGAATATGATAAATTATTTTAAATATCATTGCATGAGGTGAATATGATAAATTATTTTAAATATCATTGCATCAGGTGAATATGATAAATTATTTTAAATATCATTGCATGAGGTGAATATGATAAATTATTTTAAATATCATTGCATCAGGTGAATATGATAAATTATTTTTAAATATCATTGCATGAGGTGAATATGATAAATTATTTTTAAATATCATTGCATCAGGTGAATATGATAAATTATTTTTAAATATCATTGCATAAGGTGAATATGATAAATTATTTTTAAATATCATTATATCAGGTGAATATGATAAATTACTTTTATTATTAATATAAAATAATTTGGGATAATCGTAAAAACCTTATTGATAATTGCGATGCAAATTTTGTGATGCTTTTTTTTTCATTTTTTAGTTTTAAATATAACACTACCAAAGTTAGTGTTTCCAATAATTATAATTTAACAGATAGCTGCTTAATAAGAACATACTTTTGCGGCGTTTCTTCCACTACACTCTTATCAGAATCATCATCGTGTACTGGAGTGCTAAGCTCAATAATATCTAAGTCAGGTGTTTGTGAAAGTTGCTTATTACTTTCTTTTCTAATATTTGCCATAGTTTCCAATTCCCCATATGGTTTTTCAATTGCATTCTTAGTGTTTTCTTTATCTTCAAAGGTCTGTAAAATATTAGTTTTTAGATTAGTTATGAAGATAAAGCTTATGAAAACATAATGTATGTATATTATTTAAAGTACCTTAAAATTTGATGTTACAAATATTTCTGAATCTTGACCTCCTTTTGATAAAGAAAAAATATTTTCACTAAATTTTTCATTTATATTTTTTTCGTTATTTAGTGTGCTCTTTTTTGGTGAAAAAGCTATTTCATTCTTTTCTGATAATTTTCCATTGTTAGGGTTTTGTAACGATTTATTTTTATTATTACTACTTGGTAATTTCCCCATATCAGCATCAATATTAGCAAATACTTGACTCATTATTGCATCATAATTCATGTTTTCACTGTCTTGTTCCATTACATCTATTGCTGTAGTTGGATGTGGTTTATTTATTAAATTATCATCAATTATGCTGTCATTATTTGATATTTTTCTCTTCTTATTATTAGGGAGATATTCTCTTTCAGTACAATCTCGGTCCCTTTTTTCTTTCTGGGATTTAGTTTTGTTGCTTTTTGTAGAACATTTTAATATTGCTGAAGGGGTGTTTTTTGATGTTTTAAGTGGTAGAATGTTTGCTTCTTTAACTGATTCACCATCGAAAATATCTCCATCATTTAAAAATTCCAAATCTTCAGAAATACTGTCTAGTTTCTTTGTAGTTTGTTGAGCATCATTTTTTATTACATCTTCATTAGATTTACTTTTATTTTGTGATATTGTACTTGCTTTTTCTGTAAATTGAGCATTAGCTGTATTAGCTAATTCTTTCTCTAAGCTTTCAGTTATTTCATTTTGAATAGTTGCTGTATCAGCAGAAGCTGTGTTCTTTTTCGAAGGTGTAAATTTTTCAACATTCCGCACTTTTGTAATATCAGAAGCAACTTCATTTATAATTAGATCATTATTAACTTGGCTATTTATGTTTTGCCTTTCTATAACATGTGTGGAAGTAGATGCAGTATTCTCTTTTTCTTTAACTAAATTAGTTAAAGATGTTTGAATTTCACGGTCTGAATTAATTTTAAACTGAACATCATTTTCCTTTTTCTTTATATAAATATTTGTTATTGTACCACCTATTTTTATTGATATTTCAATATCATCAGTGTTACAAGTTATCTTATCAGAATTTTCATTTTGCTCAAGGGCAATTTCATCAGGATTTACAGTTTTATCAAAAGATTTATTCAATGCACCTTTTTTAAAGAAACATACTTTAGGAGGGTCTACTTGCCTATAGGTTTTTGAAACAGTATGTTGAGTATTATTTAATGAGTATTCAATATGGTTTTCTTTTTCAGAGACCTTAATTTCAGGAATAAGCTTTGATGTATTGTTAGTAGTAGACTTGTTACTAGACATACTATCTTTTTTTGTATAAATCATATGTAAGTTATTATTTTCATTAGTATTTTCTTTTATATCTGTAAGTTTGTCTTTTGAACTTACTTTTTGTATTTCAATATCATTATTTTTACTTGTTGGAGTATTATCTTCTATTTCATATAAAACATCTGGTGATTTAGAAAAACCACCTTTATTTGTTTGAGTTTTTTTACACATTTCAATAGAAATGTTTAATTTATTTTTATTTTTCTTATTTAGCTTACTGAATTCTTTTTTCATTCTTTTTACATTATTCCAATTTTTAGTAAACTTAGTAGAGTTGTTTTCTGTATCCATATTGGATGCTTTATGGCTAGTTTTGTCTGAAAATCTTTCATGAGAGTTAATATTATCTTCTAGATTATTTTTCATTTTTCTAGAACTTCTTCTAGGATTGTTTGATGAATACATTTTATCATTCATTAGGAAATCAAATGGTTCTATATCCATTGACCCTACAGCATTTTCTTGATTGTTTTCTATTTCTGGCATTTCTTCAATTTTATCCCAATCATTCTGTTGAGGCACAATGTGAACAACATCAGTAGGCTTTGAAATATTTGCCTTTTCAGAATGAATTTGAATGTCACTTGTAACTTGTTTGATAGTTGGGACCAAAACTTGTTCCATGGATTGAAATAGGGCAGAGTGTTGGGAATCAGTCACTGGGGCTGAGAAATGGTTTTCAGAACTTGTTAACCAAGCTTTTACATTTTTATTAGGATCTTCAGGTTCATTTATAGCAGGTCTATTTGGCAAAAAGTCGTCAACTAGAAAATTAATTCCATAAATCATTTATGAAAGTAAATATTAATTAAAAGTTATACAAAATTATTATTACAAAAATATAAGTCACTTACATTTCACATTAAAGATTTCTTCAAATGTTTGTACAAAATTGTAGACATGTTCTTTTTGACTCTGAATCGGTAAATTCAATTTTAATGCTTTTTTTTCTATTTGAAGTCCACATGAAGGACAAGTTTTTCTCAAACGCCAACATGAATGGCATAGCGTATGCCCACATATCGCTGTAGTAGGAACTGAATAATATTTACAACTACAAAAAAGGTTAAGATTCAGTTTTTAGTATTTTAATAGGCAATAAGAAAGTATATGCAATAAAATCACATAAAATGTTTTTACCATTCAATACATGTTATTTGGTCTACGTGAATTGAAGCTAATTTGAATATGTTTTCTATATTAAGGTCCTTTAAAATCATATCACTCATATTATTCAACCAACCACAAGTACTTCCATTGAAATTTATTACGTTGTAAAAATATGTTCTGAAAACGTAAATATTTCGCGGGTTTAATACATCAAAATAAGTTCCTAATTCTGCGTCAATGTCAAATGTCAATACCGATTGCCAATACTGAAATTGTCAAACCGATTCAGGATGTCACCCATGTCCATTCTTTAGTCCATGGAGATTAGAAACCAGGAGAACCAAGGCCCTAGAATGTAGTGTCTCAGAAATATTGTCAAACCAAGGAGGCGCTGCGATCGCTATGTTGTCTCAACGACTAACTTCACGTTGTCACAATAGTGACAGTACTCATAAATAGCTAACTTCACAGATACTACTTATTGACGGCAGCGCGCTATAAACTCTACAAATTTTCAGAGACAGGCGGATAATGCTTTAGTATGAAGCGTTGGTTCTCCTGTATCTAACCTCCATGCTTTAGTCATTGGTGTCATCCGAATTATGGAGGGTATAATAATACTTATAACATGTCTCTGGGGTAGAGATAAGGAGAACCGACTCATATGGAGGGAAAGTTGAAAACGTGTCCAGCTGTATACTGAAAATAAAGTTTCCATTACCTACCACAATAGCACTGGCGTGCGAATAGTTTCAATATGAACATAGCTGTTATAAATGGAGTGAAGTTAGCTGAGTTCAAATATTTAAAAAAAATTAATGACTCAAGTAGTTAGTAAAATGCTAGTATACAAAACCTCGTTCGTTCTTTAAAATTTATCGACTGCTACTGCAGCGCCACTCTTACTGGACGCGTTTTTACTGCCACTTTTTCGTGTACGAGTTGGTCCTCCTTATCTCTACCCTCCATAATCCCAATTCCCATGAAACAATTGCTACCATGGAGATTAGAGATTGCTACGTTCCACTAAGCGTTCACAATGATCACGCTCACGACCGCAGTTTTTCCCGTTCCACTTGCTTGTGAGCGTTACTGTCGTTTATTCAAGTGGAATTGATTATAGAGCGTTTTGAGCGTAGAGGCAAATAATACAAGTTACAAACGGCGAGTTAGTAAAAAGAAAGCAAAAGATTTAAGAGGTTAGTTTATAATCTACAAGCCTTGAAAATAAACTTAAATAATTATTGTTTAAATCGATTTATATTGAAAAAAATTATAAGTGATTTTTTTATATTTAATATTAGAGGTGTATTTAATTAATTTACGTTCAAATGTAATTAAAATATCTTATGCGGCGGCACATCTTTGGATAATATCTCTTTCGCAAGAAATAACGTAAGTTTCACGGTCGCCATCTTCGATGCTTTGAATTTTGAAAATGCCGCTAATTTTCTCAACGACCACTACGACCCACCTTTTTAGATGGGTCGTCGTGTGCTTCGCGTGAGCGTAAGTCATGACGTCATAAGTGACGTTTTCGCCGCGACCACAACGACCGCGGTCGTTATGTGGAACGACTAAAGGAGCATTTTGCTCGTTGTGGGTGCTAAGTGGAACGCAGCACATGTAAGTCTCAGAACAAAAATTAAGCATAGAAGGCGCTTTACAACATTGAAGTGTCCGCACTCCGCTGTCATAGACAAAAGAGTATAAGCTAGTGATGTGACTATGCATAATATAAACACCGATATCGACTTCTTAGTTTATGATATAAAAATATAACATCCAAAATTCATGCAAGCAAATGTCGAGTTTTTTAATAAAATGACAAAGACATAATATATGTAATACGTAATACGGGCGTGCGACGTACCTATATTTTTTCTTGCGTGTTACGTGTGATAAGGTATATTTCTTGTGAGCCCCATCCAGTTAAGTTATTAAATACAGTTTTCTGTAGTTAAAGAAAGATAAACGGTCATATTTGCTATCTAACTACAGTGTACTGCTTAATTTAATCGATGAATTTCTATTATCATCCAATACATCATCAAATAAAAATGGCTCTCTTAAGTTGGCGGGGCGGGCCAAAAAAAAACATCTGTTCGGCCTTAATTACTTGTTAATTTAATTATAAAAGTTTTCATTTAAATTTACTATGGGGAAAATCAAATCAGTGGATACCGGACTTTTTGTGAGATTAAATTATGATGAATATGGAGCAGTGCTATAATTATCAAGAATCACCACAATTATTTTGTTGGAATACTGAATTTTTAACAATACTTGCAAAGAATTTTTTTATTGATTATTTTTACATTGTTAATTTTTTTTTCTTCAACATAACGCATAACGTCGCATAACGTCACCAACGAAGACCTCAATGCCGCCTATTTTGACAGACGCATTATACTAAAACTAAAACATTGGCATTTGTTTTTCAATAGTTGGCATTTTCGAAAAGTTGCGGTTGAGAGCGATTTCAAAAAATTATAAAAAATAGTTTCACTAGTAATTATTTGTACTTTCTTGAAGAATTGGAGAGGTAAGTGCTTGAACTTTATAATAAAACATTATGTTTTATTATAAAGTTCAAGCACTTACCTCTCCAATTTTTACAACTATGTAAGTTTTTTTCTTGTTTTCGTTGGTGTTTAGTGTTTGTTGCCCATAGGCAACATTAGGCTAATAGTTAGTTTTTTCGTTTATTACCTATAATGACAACAAAGTTTTTATCACGTTTTAGCATGTCTCGTAATCGCGCGTCCTTAGTGATGAGGATATTACTTTTGTACCGCTTCATTGTGCATATAGTGAGAATGGCTTAGATAACCATGAGGATAGCCTCTCGCTTAGATTTTATATTAGATTTGGAAAATTTTTAAGAAAAGATGTCCGGGTTAGATGTTAATGTGGAGCCTATAATAGAACCCCAAGAAGTTTACGATGAGGACACTTTATAATATGTTCCGTGACGCAAGACTTCCGATCAAGCTAGCCCAAGCTAAGAAACCAAAAAAACAGGCTAAAAGTAGGCCAGCTAAACTGATCATGAGCAACTGCAAGATTTGTTTGCGAAGCAAGCGATGACCTATGCGTCTGTTTTTTCATTACTTGGATCTCATGATGGCCAATTCATGAACTTTTTACAAAAGGGTCACTAAAACCTGCAAAACCTGTAATCGCGCCATTTATCATCGGCAGATTTTCACCTGAAAGTTGCTGTAAGTCTTTCGCCGATGTGCCTCCAAAAGCAGTCCGGCAAGACTAGATTGGGCTATGTAAATGGATATTTCTTTTATAAAGGGTTATGCGATTATATTATCTTTTGCCTTATCTACGATTAGTGTGGGACGCATTTAGGCGGCGTCGTAGAAATCTCGCCTAGGGTAATGGTAGAACTAAAACCAGCACTGGCCACAATGTTCACATAATAAAATCAGATGCATATTTCCGAAGTGAGCGGGATTTAGTCACAAAACTTCGTAGCAGGGGCAATAGGTACTGTAATTTTGACTTCCTACTGCAGTGTTGCTGCTAGGCAATTTTTAGGATTTTCTTGAAAAATATTAAAAATATATAAAAATCCAAAAGTACGTGTATTTTATTTTTTTGTTGTTATGTCGATTTCAAAAAATAAAAAATATCCGAGTTTAAGAGTGATAGAGTGTTAAAACTTATGTTATAGCTTAAGAGCTAGTAACGTTTTCGAGAGAGCATTTCATTAAGGCTGGTTTAAACAAAATATTGCTACTTGAAGTTCAGCCTTAACAAAAATTATTAAAAATTAGCGTCTGGCACCGTTGAAACAACAATTAAACTGTCTGTCAATAATAGATTCATGTTGCAAAAAGTTCAATTAAAATAATAAAAACAAAAGGAACCTTCTTAAAGTTCTTTGAAAAATTGATATTTTACCTATCCAAGTACGATGCGCACTGATGAACGTAACCACTAGCGCCAGCCAGACAGCCCGTATTATGTCCGGGAGAGTGGGAGAGATAGCATATCTAAAAACTGGCCTTACTGAAATGCATGTTTTCCCGACGTTGCTAGCTCTCGTACGATTATGTATTTTTTAGAATTGAAATTAATGTGATTAGACTATTAATTTAAAGTAGTAATTAACAATTATTTTATAATACAATTTTTAATGTTTAGTATATACGCATGATGCTCGCTTATATGATTGCATGATGTGGTAATCTGTAAGAAAAAGTGCATTAATCTCTACATGTAAATGCAAATAATGTACAAATCAATATTACTTTCGTTGGTTATCCTAAATAAAATAAAATAAATAAATAAATTTAGCCCTCCTTCTATGCTTTAGTTATTGTTCTGAGTGTTAAGTTCACGAAATATAATGTATACCTGGCATAGATGAAAAATAAACCCTGGTACCCACTGACCTCTATAATACCACTGGACTGGCTGTTCCAAGCGTTTGATAGCAATTTTTTTGTGTCCATTTGAAGCGCCACTAGCGAGAGTCCCGAGAACTAATTTTGACGTATATTGCAAAAGACAGCGGAAGTGTTTGTTTACTGTAAAGTAATTTTGCATTTTCGTTGTTAATATTACATAAGTAGTAATTATGATGATACGGTTATTGATTAATAAAAATAAAAAAAAATCTTTATATCGACATCATTAATTTTAGTACCACGAACTCTCGCTACGTCCGACAGCGGCGACAGCGCCAAAATGGCGAATATCAAGCAGCCACAAAAGCACGTTGACAACAGCCAGTCCAGTGGTATTATAGAGGTCAGTGCTGGTACCTAACTAAATAATAAAAAAGGAATTGTCCTACAATCCATAGACTTAGGAAGAAACGCCTCAGAAGTATGTTCTTATTTCGCTGTAAATTGTCGGTCAATTTATCACACTAATCATGAAGATTAGAGACCAGGAGGACCATCGCTTCATACTAAAGCATTACCCGCCTGTCCTTGAAAATTTGTAGAATTTACAATGCGCTGTCGTCGGTAAGTAGTATTTGTGAAGTTAGCTGTTTATGAGTATTGTCACTATTGTGACAACGTGAAGTTAGGCATTGAGACAACATAGCGATCGCAGCGCCTCCGTAGTTTGACAATATTTCTGTGACACTACATTCTAGGGCAACGGTCCTCCTGGTCTCTAACCTCCATGACACTAATATTGCTATATATTTTAATACCTACTAAAAAGTGAAAAAAACTATCGCAAAATATGGTTAAGGATTTTACGATTATGCCAAATAATTTTATATTAAAATAGTAAAAATAATTTATTATATTCATTAAATTCATCTATCCTATTTAGTAAAATTCTCACTCAATCACCTGATGCAAAGATAATTTACTATATAATCTTTATCAAAATATCGCCGTTCTTCGATCGCGATTTCTTTTTACCGTTTGTCGCTATTTTCTATACTTTTATCTTCCGGAATATCTGAAATTATTTCTCAACTTACTTAGATGTAGCAGGATTCTGTATAATGAAATATAATTCATGAAGATATACTAGATATATAATATACCATTTTACATTTCATTATAATATTATAATTTTGAATAATGTAAATATCATTGATAAATTGTGTTTTTGTAACAATTTATTATTAAACGCAGTTGAATCTAAATTTTTCTGTTGTCAATTGTCAGTTGTCACGGAATGTCACATTGACAGCGTCCATCAGGTAGAAGAATCAAGAAGGTGTTCTTAGCCGTAAAGTTAAACGTTTTTCAACACCTTTAAAAATCAAAGTATTGAAGAAAAAGTGAGTATTAAAGATAATAGTAGTCATTTAATATGTCCCATGATGAAAGCTCAACTTTAAAAACCTTAAATAAGTTGATTACATTACGACTATTACAGTAGAAAATTATTACATAATCTATGTTGTCGGTATATATTTCTTATTTGTATAATGTAATTGAAAAAATACACGTATTTATAGAACTAGTAATGTGTTTTATAAATTTGAACCAATAAGAAGTCGTCCGTAGTTACATGTTATATTCAGGTGTTATTCTGTCTTATAGGTTATACAAGAAAATAAAAGATTTTGGTAAGCCTTCTACAATAGAAATATTTAAATTAAAAGTTCTTAATAAGTTGCAGTTAGTGCTTTTGATATATAAATCTTATGTATGGTCTGTTTTTTACAGAATGGCTTTAGTTCTGCGTAATATGCTGCGAGGAGTAGCCAGGAGGGTACAAGTACGTAGTTATGCTGATGCACCTAAAGATGGTGAAATGGCTCTTACGTTTGCCGCTGGCAATAAGGTATGTTAAAGAAATTTAAATACAAACAAATGGAAACAGCACTATTAATTACTTGTACTCTGTAGTCTGTTAAACTAAGAGTTTAATATAAACTTGTATGTTTCGCCTGGGTTTGTCCCTAGGTACCTTTAGTATAAAATTTTTAGAAACGTTGAATGTCTTAACTTATTTTAAGTATCTAATCAAAAGCCAAAAAATAAGTTGCAAGCTTCTAGCTTTAAAACTGACATAATTTCCATACAAACTTTCATCCCCTTTTTTAACATTGGGGAATGTATTGATGCAAGCCACCAGATGATTATGTGGGACTCACCAGCTTAACACATTCAGAGCCACCGTCACGCACAGCGTGCTCACATTAAATTTCTCAGCCACGCCGCGGACACGCTAGGCGTGTTCTGAGTGTTAATGTGATATTTCGAAAAATATGCTGTATTTTTACTCAAATTTGTAAGTATATAATCCTTATGTGATAAACTACGCATATTTTAAATGGTTCGAGAAAATAAAGAACTTTTTTGAGTGCGAAAAAAAAGTTATTATACTATGCCGAGAGCACACCAAGCGTGACCACTTAAAAATTATAATCATAGATTCTCAACATTTTTTTAAAATGAAACTAAGCGTTTTAGAATTGTCTTAGCCACATCAGTTTTTCAAATATATGTTTTTTTTTTCAAAATATGGATTTGAAAGCGGTTTAGTGGTTGACTAGTGTTTAAGAAATTATATATCTAATCTTATATTTTATAATATGACAATTACTTGCGTATGCTTGTCGTCTAACTTCTAAATGGCTGCACTGATTTGGTTGTATATTGTAATGTGTTGTATACTGTATGGTTTACAAACACATTTGTAAATATTAGGTGTCAATGTGATCGTGTTTTCATGCATGCATAGTACTGTAAACAATATAGCTTATTATTATAAATAAGTCGTTGTTAAGTAACCTATTAAAAAAAAAAGATAAGTCCGCATGCGAAAGTAAAATTGAAGCACGCGTACTTTTTATGAAAACACTAGCATTCTCCGAGATTTTTCATAATGTACCACTTCTATTGCTCATTGAGTGTCTAAAGTGTCGTCGATTTGAGGCATAGGATAACAGCTATTGTGTATGTTTGTCACCTGACTTCTAAATGGCTGGACCGATTTGGATGACATTATTTTTGTGACGTTTTATTTTAATAGGTTTCTGGATAGATTAAAATCACAATTGGACTCCGTAGGTATCAATGTGATCATGTTTTTATGAATTGTCT
Organism: Boloria euphrosyne; assembly: GCA_951802675.2. Lineage (NCBI taxonomy): Eukaryota > Metazoa > Arthropoda > Insecta > Lepidoptera > Nymphalidae > Boloria > Boloria euphrosyne. The sequence continues at coordinate 7,262,432 of OX637878.1, forward strand.
TATTATATTTTGGTATACAGAATACATAAAAAATCTTAATCTTCTAATATTTTTATACTTTTAAAATATTTATTTATTGCAATATATTTCAAGGGACGCGACGTCATGTATGGTGCCCTTTATCATTTACTTCCATATTCCAACTTTGAGTAGACGTGGGTAATCTGGAGAGGAATATCACATGTTACTTTATATTACAGAATATTACTACAGCACTCTTATACACGAATTTGAAAATGTTAGTCCTACAATGCTCTTTACGTGAGTAAATCACATCCAACTACACAACTACACCTTCCTTTATCAAAAGATACTCCACCACTCACGTAACGCGTTATAAAGAGATGTTAACCGCTTGCCGACTTTAATCTTTATTCCGGCTACAGTCCCTCGCCACGCTAGCATTTTTAGTATTACATCATCACATGTCCAAGTCGGTAAATTATTTTTGTACATCGCTAACCGATTAATATTTATTGGAAAATCTTTTTGAAATAGGATAAGAATATTGTATTGAATTTGAAATAACAGCCAGATTTCTTTAACTTTTTAGTTGCCTCCAAATCTAAATCAGAAAAAAATACAATTTATTTATTTATTTATTTATTGAAGTGAAACTTCTTATGCGACTTCCAACAAGGTTTCGTTAAACGTTTAACGCTACCATGGAGGGGGTATGAAAGCACTGTTAAGCGTGCACGTAAATCAAGTACCAGGCACTCGGTGACGGAGAAGAGTTAGAGCCACCACCCCACAGACGGTCAAGATGCGCAGGTCGGGGATCTTGCCCACCGCAAATCGATAATTTTTTTATGTGACGTTATGTGTAGTAAAAGTATTACAATATACAGCCTAACTTATGATGTGGCCGCTCCTGCTGGTAATCGTGAGGAATTGTTTTTGAAGTGAAATTACAATATCATTAGTATTTATACAGTGTGTAAACAGTGAGTTAAATTTATAAATAAAGAAGTTTCTGACATGTGTACTTTGTACGCACGTACTTTTTTTTATATAGGTTTACCAACAGTATACAAACGTTTTTTTTAAAAAGAATCATTCTTATAAAAATAATCATTTTTATATCACAGCTGTATACAAATGAATAAAATGTTGACAATCTATTACCAAATGTCAATATTTACGATTTTCTTATAGCGGTGCCGCGGTCACGCCCAGCGTGCTTGAGTAATTTTTGGGCGGCATCCCTACGAACTCTTAGAAAATAGTAGTGGCGTTGAATGTGTTAAAATGAGTGTAGCAAATTTCATTTAAATCGGTTCAGTACTTTTGGCATGAAAGCATGACAGACAGAAAGAGTTACTTTCGCATTTATAATATTAGTAAGGATCATTAATCATGTATTCTATTTTTGGAAACAGTAAATAAGTTATACATTTAACTTACTATACAATATGGACCTTAAAGATGGGTAGACAAATAGTTTAAATTATTAACTGTTATTATTATTTTTAGGTATTCTTTGACAAACAAATTGTTAAACAAATTGATGTGCCATCATTCAGTGGGGCTTTTGGCATCCTACCCAAACATGTCCCTACCCTAGGTAAGTCTTCAAATATAACAGTTTAAACATTTGACCTCAAATCTAAAATGGTATCCACTATCCAAATTTCATAAACAGTAAAAAAAATGTTTCATATTTTATTATTTAATACTGCTAAATGTCATTTCCTTTATATTAATTTCACCATCTTTACTTTTGTTCAAATCAAGCCAATTTGACTTACAAAATATTGATCAATTAAATCTCCTTTGATTATTAATATAGGTTTTTAACTCTAATGTAGCTATGTCTGGGCAACAATTGACTTGAACTTGACTTATTAATTGAAATGCCATAATTATTCACTCATTGACAGCTGATATTTATTATTTATTTTTGTTCCTCACTTTCAGCTGTTCTCAAGCCTGGTGTAGTTACAGTGATGGAAAATGATGGCAAACAGACCAAGATATTTGTTTCATCGGGCACCATCACTGTCAATGATGATTCCTCAGTTCAGGTAATAATTCTGTGTATTATTTTTATTTAATCTTGACACTACACTCGCAAATACAGTCAAACAATGCTTAAAAATTTTGTGACTTTTTGGCTTAAATTTAAAAATTAATGTGTTTTAGGTTATTTAATAATGTTTAAATTGTATTTGTAGACTTTTGTTAATTATGGGGAACAAAAAAAATGTAACCAATAATATCAGACAAGTGTGATTAAAACAAACAAAATATATTTTATGTGCTTATGCTGCGTTGTTAACAATAATGTTTAAAATCTTGTCATAGAGATTATTCTAAAATGATGTATCAGGTACTACCATTTCACATGCAAAAAATTAAAATCCATTAAATCATATCTCATTAGGTGGAGATATAAAGTAGTCCCTTTTTGATACTTTTTAAGAGTAAGTTTCAAGGTAATCAAAAATCTCCAACGGCAAAAAGCTTATAAAATAATAAAATCTAATGGTTGTTATACCAAGATTTGACGAGATTTGTATATGGGAAGAGCCTACAAATTGGCAGGGATAGCTATTGCTTGAGTCAGAGGCTCCATTCATTCATAATGGTTGGTTATTATATTAATATTGGTTAGTAATATTTTGAAAAGAGATTTGGTTTGCACTAAATTCTTTCAAATCCGGGTCTCGCACCTCTGATATTTTCATGTGCGAATCATTTCTATCATGATTACCACTTGTCTTACGGTGAAGGAAAACATCGTGAGGAAACCTGCATGTCTGAGAAAACCTAGCAAGTTTTCGTAAGACATGTGAAGTCCGCCAACACGCACTAGGCCAGCGCGGTGGACTATGGCCTGATCCCCCTCCTACTGAGGGAGGCCCGTGCCCAGCAGTGGGACGTTAAAAATGGCTGATGATGATCAAATTCTTTTCCAATAATTATTTAATGCGCAACTATGCTATTTACTCTTCTGTACCACATTAGCAAGGTTCAATTTATTTTTATGAAAAAAAACAAGTATGTAGTATGTTTTCTGTGCCTAAATATTCTCATGAGCTGTGCGTTTGTTTCAGGTTCTTGCTGAAGAAGCGCACCCGCTAGAGAGCCTGGACCGCGCCGCGGCGCAGGAGGCCCTCAGCAAGGCGCAGTCCGAACTTAACTCTGCTGCCAATGACCAGGTATACATCACACTGTATTATTAATACCAAGTCTACCAAACACATTTGCTAACAACTAAAAATTTACGCAAACTTTGTTAACTTTATGTCTTAAGTAAGGACTATGAATTAAAGTGAAACTCAATATAGCTTACATCCCTCATTAACAATTTCATATTGCACAGACTATATTTTATCATCACATGAGTTTTAGACTAAAACTAATTGCTGTCTATATATAAATTATTATTTCATGGACCACTTAGAAAAGAGGCTTCTGTTCAAATGTTCAAATTATTGTTTATATGATAAGCAAATAAACGTTTGAATCTAGACTTGACACTGTTAATTCAACTCTTAAAAGCTTTACAATTTTCTAAAGTATATTGTATTGTATAATTTTAATTAAAAATAATATAGTAGTTAACATGCTTATTCTCAAATTTAAATCAATCTGTCAATTGAAAATATTATGGATGTTTTGTTAATATCAAAAGTATTTTCCAGGCTAAGGCTGAAGCTGCTATCGCCGTGGAGGTCGCTGAAGAAATCGTAAAAGCTGTATCTGCGTAAATTTCCAGTGATTCGAGCATGTTAGTTTAACAACTATTTAATTTAAAGTAATAAAAGCCATTGTCAGTGTGAATTTTGTTTTTATACATGTGTATGATAACTTAAGATAAGGACGTTGTGGTCGAAATAAAAGAAGAATTCGTAGTTGAAATATGAGTACTTTATTCAACACAATTCAAACACTTTGGTACAAACAGTTACTTGCAATTAGCGATGTTACTTTGCGTATGTAAAAAGAATAATGAACTAAGCCGCAAACAACACTCATTAAGCGAAAACATTAAATAGTTTTGGATAAAAATATGAAAATGTCAATTTTGCCATTTTGCAAGAAACGCGTTAAGATAATTTAATAGCCGAAAAAGTTTATCTTATTACATATTATAATTTCGAATATCCTTATTTAAAATTTCATATTAGAATTTTAACTATAATTTATAAATCCAAAATTTCTAATTGGAAGGTTATCAAGAAGAGATCGGTTGCTAGGAAGTCGCGAAAACCTATCTACGAGCTACTCGGCGAAGCTTACACGATGCCACAACATATAAGAAGACGTCTAAAAAGTGACACGCGCGTGTCTTAAATCTAACACTTGCATATTATATACGTAGAGAATTGATTACGATTACGATTAAAAATGCACCTTATTACATTAGGGTAACGTTAAGTTATATAAAATGCTTTTGAAATTCCGTATTATAGTATTACAGGAGCTCGATGACCTGGAATGGCAATACTTAGTCGATGATTTCATTTCTATTAATATGTAATACATAGGGCTTACTTAGTGTTATACGTATCGAAATTCAATATTGTACGTTCTTACATAACTAGCTACAGAGTACATAGTATTTTTAAAGAGTCGATTATTCAATAAGATGCCTTAAGTCTAAAATCCTTACCTAAGAAGTTATGTAAACGCAATGAAAACATTAAACAATACACGATACAAATAATGACGTGGCTATAACATAAATGGTAAAAAGCATCACGAAACTGTTAACATTAAAAGGAAGCATCGTACCGACCTCGAGGTCGAGTGGTTACTTAAAACTGATCGCCTTAAAAGTACACAAATATAAATAACGTAATGTTAGTACATTTCACATAAAATAAAATGAGTAAAAATTCAAAATATCACATTATTACATGTTGAGCTTAATTTAAATCGAAATATCTTTGAATTCACCCCAAAAATCAGCGCTCCGTTACTTTCTAATCTTTTAAATTAAGCTAAACAAATAAGATCGAAATAAATTTAACACATCGTCGTTAGCTCGCGATCGTCACAACATAGTCGGGTAAGCGGGTGTACAATTCGTATTCGATAATATAATTTTTAATAGCACGTCACTCACCTAAAGGAAAATATATCATCTGAATTAACTACCACAACCATAATTTTCTGTTTCACATGGCAACACTATGCAGAGTAACGCGACGGGTGCTACGGGAGGGCGCACACTGGATCTTACCCGACTTTGCGGTGCATCGCGGCGAAATATAAAAAATATGACTTGACGGCACAAATGTGCTACTAATGAATACATTAAAATAAATCCAGCCAACGCATACAAAACTTTGAAATGAAGTTATGACGACACACCTTTGTGAACGAAAATGGGGGTAACACTGGATGAACGACCACATTCTCGTCGAGCTCTCGCAACGAAATCGCGAAGCGAAGCGAAAGTATATAATGCGCAATGGATCATAGTAAGTCGGTAAAGCGGCGATTCGCTCAACGCAAGTGTGGTCGTTTAGGATGGTGGTTTAAAGCGAAGGGATGTGTTGTGTAGGTGTGTCTACGTGTGACGGTTTACAGGTTACACTGCCACAGTATCGTAGGCTGTGAGTCCCCGCCCGTGGACTGCTTGCTGGGGGATTGGGGTGTTTGCTTCTGGTCTGGAACACCAATCGTGAACGATTATAAGCCGAACAATATGCGAGACACATTTGGTGATATGCATTTATAAGAACTTGTGGTTAATTTAAATTTACAAACATCGATTTTATCCTATTCATCTTAGTATTTGGCTTGTAAAAGTACATGTTTTTAACATTTATTTTTAAGCAGTGAATATGATTTGTAGGACATACGCGTAGGTAAGTAGGTAGGTATATATAAGACGATTGGTTGTGAGAGGAAGTGACCTCTATCAATTGGCTATTTTATTAGGTGGTATTCTAGTTCATACGATGGTATACTGCGGTATATAATGAAATTGAGCAATAAAAGGTAGCTTGTGTGGCGCAGATAAATAAAATTATCGACATATTCAAAATTAATTTGACAAATCGATTTTATTTTGTTATAAAAGAGAGGGAAACACCATATCGATAATTTTAGTTTCGTCTATGCGGGGCCATCTAGATGTTAATTTCATCTGCTAAAAAAGCTTTAAATGTATTATAACAGAACAGTTTTGCGATATAATATACGCTGTCGTGTTTTATAAATATTGGGTGTAGCGGACTAGTGTCATACTTCTTTAAAATAAAATAAACATTGGCTCTGAAAGTCAACAAGTCAGCAAAACAAATTTCAGTGCAATGGATTAAGTGTTAGCCACATAAGGTTAATAATAACATATAGTTAGGTTACACAAAACAGTTCAGGCAAAATTAAACGACATTCAGCAAAATATTATTTGTCTTCACATACATTGACTTACTGTTTCCTGGAGACCATGGATGCAGAACATAGTACATGCTTAATATCGGCGTTATGCGTACAAATATGACATAATATGTATGTTATGTTCGCAGCCGACTACTACGAGACATAAAGTAGCGTACACACAAGTCGGCAATTAGTTTTGTGTATATTATATTGTTAAGAAAACTGTGTAAAGTGCAGAATTAAAAGAGAATCAATATTAAATTAAGTATTAAACTTCACAATGAACAACATTAAATGCTAATTTGCAAAAAGTGACATTATAACATGCTTCAAAAAGTTTCTATTGAACCGGGACTCGAATCCACAGCTTTAGACTTCGTGATTTATTATATCTAATCTTATCGATTTTCGTACATTGAACTTGCAATTCAAAATGCACCTTCTGTACTATATTCTTAAATTATAATTTACTAAAGCGATACTAGATCAATTCCATAGGGTCTGGTACCAACATCTCATTGTATGATTAATATATTAAACTAATAGAATAGTTCGAAATATAAATGAAATAGCTATAATAAAAATATAAAAAAAAATCTAATTTCTTGTGATGTCCTTGATATTTTATAAATTAGAGGTTGCTTTTGAATATACAAATTAGTAAATATGCGTGTGTGTGGGTTTTGTTTGTAATTTAAATGATTGTATGAACTAACCTGTCAATGAGTTTCCTCATTTCGTCGCTGTGCAAGCCGTCCTTGGCGGTGTGGGCCCTTACTGCAACAACAAGTCACGACGTGTCTACACTAGGCACGACACTCGACCCTGCCCTCTACTCTTTTCCCTTCACAATATCCACTAAATACTCCTAGATACTACACTAGGTGCTTTGTAATTATTTATTTTAATATTTTATATATTCGTAATGTACTTTCCTAGTTTCATTTACATAGGTTTTGGCAAATGGATATTGTTAAGGAGACAAACACATGAACTAAGTAATCTACATAACCACTTCAAATAGAAAGAATTTGTTAACACAATCACGTCTAAGCGGTGTTGAAATTAATTTCGATTAAAGGAATAATTTTAAGACTTAATAATATTATTAAAACCTATTATTTGGTTAGACAAAGTTTTTCAATATACTTTTGCATAAAGTAACTATGCAAATACTTTGTTTATTATGCTGAATATTTTTCATTTTTAATTATAATGAAAATCTTTGAATCACCAAGTGGAAAGGAAGAAACACTGAAAAGGAGAAATTTTGAAAAAAAAACGTGGTAAGCCAATTGCCAGAACTTCTAAAAGCTTGGAACATTTTCACTGATTATAACTTATAACGGAGAGGAGCATGCTGTCAGTCACAAATATTAATCATAAGTAGGAAAAAATTAAAACTATTGATACAAAATCGTTTTACCGTCTTCTGTTCAGTCGACCCCCAGTGCGCATGGACCAATTCCACAAGTAATTTTAAAATAATTAGTTTTAAACAATTTATTAAATATGGACACGATGGGTTACAATTATAAAATTAATGAATTACTGAGCTATTAAAGTGAATCTTTTAACTAAGATAACACTAGCATAGTAGATAATGAGATAATTTCACAAACTTTTATAAAGTCCATTGCGAATATAGTTAAAGTGCTGAGAATGAGAAAGTTTTGAAAAAATTAGCCATCAGACAAATTATCATATTTCGTAATTTTAAAATATCTACTTTTTATTCGTTCATTGTTAAGATGGCAAAATAAGTATGGATTTAGTATGGAGAGGTATCTCGAATCTTTCTGCTGCATTATATGATTAATTATTTTTAATATACAATAGTTGCGTTTGCTTTACAAATTCTAATCTAATAATGACTTTGAGAAAGTAAATTAAGTTAAATTTTGATTGTGATTGAAAACTAAAAGAGACTCAAACCTCATAATTTGAATATTTTTTCAATAGTTTTTTTTTCTCTTTCCATTTTCAAAGCAAAGAATTTAAACGTACTGTAACTTCATTATGAGAAAGTAATATTGATGTATAATACACATTACAGATAATTCATAATAATTTATGATAAAAATGTAAAGTAGGTATGACTTTATAAGTATAACGTTTTATAAATTACGAAATATCGCCTATATTTAAATTCAAGTTATGAAAAGAGTTTTCATATGCGAGTATTTCAAGAATGAATCATGGCATTATTGTATGGGGCGTCATCTCACCGGGGTAGTTGCGGGGCTGGTCGCACTCGGCCTCGGAGATCTCGTTGGAGTCCTTGCTCTCGTTGAAGGAGGAGGAGCAGTTGTTGTCGGTGTTGTTGCGGGGCGGCGGCGGGGGGGGCTCGGGGGAGCTGCCGCACTTGCGGGTTCCTGCGACAGGCAAGGGGTAAGTCCGGCGATCCAGCCAGGCGTGGAGCCAAGAGACACCCTATCTTTATACTTGTTGTTGTGTTGTGTACTTAAGTTCATTTAATAACTTAACGATATTTATTTTTATTTCGAAATTTAAAAAAGTTTCTGTTAACTTATAACGGATACATGGACATTTTAAATTTGATATAAAGTTAAAATAAATATTGAAGATGTAATTTTCATAATACAAGACTTGTAACTTAGTATATCATGAGTAGTCTCAAAAAACATGAAAGGCAATTAAGCGGTGATCATATCAGTAGTGTCAGTTAAGAAAGTAACATGAGTGCCGGTGGTACCGATGCTGGGGCGGGAGCCGTAGTGGTCGGAGTAGGGCGTGCCGTAGGCGCCGGCGTACTGCTCGTCCTCGGGCGCGCAGCACGCGGGCTCGTCGTACTCGGGCCCGCACGCGTACATCGGCCGCGAGTAGCGAGCGCGCTGCCAACCAACAAGTTACTATGCTGTATTTTCTCCAAAATTTCTTGACAAATCATTTGCTTTGGAGCGAACAATTTTCTTTTCTCGGGTCATACATAATACTTCACGCCATTAGTAATAGAAGGCATGCCTACATTTTTTTTCTGTATCATTAGATTTGCAACTATAAAAAGAAAATTTAAAAATTAGACGAAAAAGAAGAATTAATTATCTTATACTTTCGTAAACATCTTCATCATTCTCTGCCAACCGTCGATTCACTTGCTAAGTTGCACATTTATGTTTAATTTAAGTTTAAAAATGTAATATTATCCATTTAAATGTACATGTAAAAGTCTAATTATATGTAGTACAATAAGATTTGATTGCACTCACGTATTGGTCCTCTTCGGCGCAGGTAGCAGGGTCGTCATACTCGGGAGCGGTGGAATAGATGGCGCTCTGTCCGCCCTGGGAGTTCTTGCGTGCGTAGCGGCTGTTGGCTCGTGGCTGATCGTTGCACACATTTTATTAATATCATTGCTATTAATGTAAATGGAGATAAATATTTTGAGTTGACACCTCCCGTCAAAAACCTTTTCAAGATTATCAGAAATACCAATTTCTTTCGTGTAGTGGTAAGATACAATTACACTACGTCAACTCCGTCAACTTTATGGCCATCTCACGAAGGCCATTTAAAAATATGACCGTCGGAGTGTCTTGCGCCTCCCGCGTACAATCCTGCACGATTGCTACTTATAGACTTTTATCGATGTATATACCACCTATACACCAGAACCCAGGACATATTATATTATGATGTTGCGAATTGTGTAACGTCACTATACTGTGTATTCACTCACCATGCTCTGAGATCCGGCGCGGGAGTGCGCGGGGTGGTGCGGGTGCGGGTGCGGGTGCGCCAGCGTGCCGGCGTGCGACGGGTGGTGGTGCGGGAACGCGATCGCCTTGCTGGGGTCCATCTCTTCACGGAATCCTAGCAGGTGGAACGTTGCGTAGGGGCAGATTTCATCTTCCATGCCTGAAAAATGTATCGTACATATTAAAATACGGAAAACAGTTACTAGATTAGGTAATACAGTTTTTTTTATTACGATGTCACGTTATAACTCTTATATAAATCTTTCTTTTATTGCTGACAAAATAATACAAGCAATAAAAGAAAGATTTTTTGATATTATCAGCGACTCGATAACATTTATTATCATATATTGTACTGTGGCATTCCTGAGTACTTACAATGATTAAATAAATTCAACACGATCATAATTTTAATGTATAAAAATAAATAAAATATAAACGGTAATAAACGTTAATACGGTATATAATCGTTAATAGTAAAATACTTAAATATATCATGATTAATAATATGTTTTACTCTGATGATTTATATTTCATCAAGCTTGTTAGAACTAACTAAAAAAAGGAACACTCGTAAACTACACTTACCGGTGGAAAATTGTGTTAGTATTTCACTCGTCACTCGTATATATGTAAATATAAACATATATTGATATTGTATATTAGATTTTTTTAATAATAAAATCGCCATTGTGGTTTTGAAGTTAGTGTCGACTTTTCTACTCATAAAAAACAAAATTATGTAAAAAATCCACAATAACGATTAATATTCAAATATTATAATATGTACTTATTATTTAAAAAGCAAAGCAAGCATTTCGAATTGGCCGTATAGAAACGAGATATAATTATTTGTATAGAATAAGTAGTTTCTATATATTTATTCTTTAAATCTAGTACCTAATAAAAAGATTAACGAACTAAGCGGGGCTCAGAAACATGTTCAATTTTTTATCCGGTTTTGGTGTTTGACTTCTACGTTCTTTAACCGGTTAAATCCAAGAGTATGGTTTTCAGCGAATTAATTTTCCATGATCAAAATTAATTGATTTACATCCAGCAAATCTTTGCCAATAGTGAATCGCTTGGTAGAAAAAGAAACTTTTTTTCTTATGAATCAATTAAACAATTTATTTCGGTAAAAAATAAAAATAGTAAAATCTTTCTCTAAAAATAACCGGTAACCATTATTATTTCTTGTTTTCACTGTCATTATTATTTGTTTTCATTAACCGGTACATGAGTTAAATAACCAAAACAGTTTTTTAAACCAGTCCCGAGCCCAGGTACCAGGATATCATAAGAACAGAGGAGTAATCTGTTACATCTCGTGTCTCCGGCCAAGCGGCACGCACCTGTGGATATGGTGTCGCCGGAGCCGGCGCGGCGCATGCGCGGCCGGCGCACGCGCTCGTACTGGTGCCTGCGCGGGTCCCACGTGGAGTGCGCGCCCACTAAACCACACTACTGCGTTACGCGCACATGCTCTACTACCTCCTCTACACCTCTCGCCACCGCACTACTCACGTAATATCTCACTGTTGCCTTTTATAAGCATAATTGGTTTGAAATATAAAATGTATTATAAAACATATTGAGGTAAAAAGATTGAGATAATAAAATACATATATTCGTTCTATTTTTATTATAATTTCTTAGATATTATTTAAGTAGAAGGCTTTTGTAAGTCAAAATGAAAGTGAAAAATGTTATAATTTTAATGTCGTTAATATCATTTATTGACGACGTGAATTATTATAATATTTTTTACAATAAATTATTTATAATAATAGGATAAATTTCTTTAGTGTTTAGTAATGTTTAACCAATTATATAATACTACTTGTGACTTGTGAGATATTATTTGAGAAGTTGTTTTTACCTTACACCCATCCTTACAACAAAGACGTACCTTTATGTTTTGACGTATCCTCTATTTTGGTTTAAAATGATAAAACTTGTAAAATGAAACGTAAAAAAACATATTTGAATATTGGAATAAGCCAAAACATAAAAACGTTAAAATTGACACCAAAATATTAAAATAAGGAGAAATTAAAAATGTATTCTAAAAAATAATGTTAAAGAATGAAAAAACTACATTAGTATAATCTGCAGGAATTTTAGTGATCTAATCTAAGGCACATCTAAGGATCTTAAGAAAAGTTATTCTTTAACATCTTATTCTGTCAAATAACTAATAATTATTAATTAGGAAAAATAATTTATAGCTTAAAAATAGGTCTAATTTACAAAATGATAAAAAAAAATTAACTGTCAAGGAGAACTAGAGATAATATTCGTGCACTAAGTATAAAGTTAGAAAAAGCTTATTTAAATTAAAATATTCTTACAATATCACTATTATGAACTTATCGTTATATCTTTCACATAGTTAATCATTATAATATGTTAGTTAGGTATACTAATTTGGCAGTAAGTATTTAAAATAAAAAAAAGTGGTACGTGGTGGTAAGCAATTTTAGTGATAAGTATAACATTTTTAGTGTACGACTTTGAAACAGCATAAATTTTATTTTCTGGAATCTATTATACTATAGATGCTTGACATGATTTTGTTTTAATCAATATATTTAAAGAGAGAACGATAAACACGTTAAGTTATATCGTCGGCTTAAGAAATGTAATAACGATAGGAGTAATAATAACAGTTACTTACATGTTAGTAATAATAATGATATTATACTCTATTCACGGAGTGAACCATGCAAAGCGCTTTCTCTGTCCCACGTTTGCGTACAAAGGAAATGGACAGAAAAATGTCTAGCTCCGCCCACTAACGCTTGCAACTGGTTTGAAATCTTAGCGCTGATTCAAATTGGTAATGTTTTAGTTAAGAATAATTTGTAGTAAAATAAAGTCAACATTAAAGTAAAATTGCTTGGTTCATTCGGCGAATAGAGTATAATAGTGCTAGTTGGGCAGACTCACTGATGACGGCCTGGCGCTTGACGCGGTCGCAGGTGTTGTAGTTGGAGCCGGGCACGGGCGGCAGCTTGCGGTTGGGCGGCGCGATGTAGCCGAGCTCGTCGCGCAGGCCGCCGCGCTTGTCCAGCGTGCCGCCCGCGCCGCCCAGCGCCGCCGACGTGCTGTACACCGCGTCGTCTGCGCACAACCTCTTTATATTACACTTCTTTTTTTTTTCTTTTTTATTCTATTCAGCATTAGTGCTTGACTACGTTCCACCTGATGGTAAGTGGTAACGCAGTCGTAGATGGAGTCGCACTAATTCAGTAGCAACCCATTCACTCTTGTCTTGAATGCACCCATATTGTAATCGGACGGAAACACTGACGCAGGCAGGCTGTTCCAATCCTTAGTCGCACGTATAATAAATGAAGAAGCGAAACGCTTCGTCCGGACGGGTGGAATGTCCACGACATAAGGCTGGAGGCCAGCCGTTCGTCGGGTTGTCCGATGATGGAAAGGGGATGGGGGAATTAAGTCGTGTAATTCCTGCGCACACTCTCCGAAATGTAACCTATAGAATACACAATGTGTATAATAAATACTTCTTTATTATACACATTATGTTTAAATACATTTACTACTTTTTTTACTGCTCCTATTGGTTGTAATGTCATATAGCTTATAGCTTTCCTCGATAAATAGAATATTTAACACAAATATATTTTTTCAATTCGAACCAGTTGTTCCTAAGATAAGGTTCTTTCCTCATAGACCATATAGAGTCAGTTGTTATATTGTGGAATTGCCTTTTTGCACTTAACTATGGCATATATTTTTTGCCCTTTTACGTTTATTGAAACATGTAAATATGTATTAAGGATATGTTGCTGTTTGCAACAACTTAATATGATGAAATAGATAATAATTAAAACATAACGATTACTCGTGATTAAATGAATAACATTAAATTAACATGATTATAGGGTCACTAGCGATAACATAACATAAGATGAGTTATGATTAAAATAATGGGCTTTATATTTACGACGAAGATATGTAATTAAATAAATAATTAATTAGCATATATACGCATAAGTAGCAATTAGATAGTTATACTAGCTAATAGCTATTTAGTTATCAATAAGCTCTTTCGCCTTGAATATGGATGTATAAATATGCGAAAAGCTTTTCTAAATGCAGCAATATTTACTGCATATATGTACAAATAAAATTTCATATACTTAGTAGTTTTTTTGACAATTGACAAATAGGTACATGACAAAAAATACCCTTTTAAGAGTTACTTATCAGCTAATAAGTTTGACGTAGCAGACTGGGTAGCCAGACTGTTAAGATTTTCGTTTTAATTTTACATTTGAATCACAAAACTAGCGTTGTTTTCGGATTTACGTGTTAATAGTAGACGTATTCAATGCACCAATTAAAATTGAAGAGATTTTCATGTGCGACTCACACTCAACACGATTACCACTTGTTTATACGGTGACTATTAATAGTGAAAGTACTATATCACAAACTTTTATTACTGCAAACCAATTTTAGTGAACTTTAATATATTTAATTCCATTGTCAGCTCAATAGTTTTATCGATCATTCCGATACAACGCCAATACAAGTATGTGTAAGTATTGTAATAATATATGAACAAGTATGATTAATGAATAAAATAAGTAAACGAAGCGGCCATGCTATACATACAGAACTCGTCCTTCTGACCTCGCAGGCGGTGCGGCGTGTTGCGGCGCGCCAGCGTCAGGCAGATGACCACCATGCCCACGATGAACACCACCACCGTGGCCAGGATGGGAACCAGCACCTCAGGCTCCAGCCAGGCCCTCACCCATGGCGGCAGTTCCTTGTCCCCGTCCGCGTTGCCAGGCAACGGCGCTATCGTCCCTATCACAACATGATAATGATCACAACACGGTAATCACCTTTGTGATGATGATGGTCCCTCGCCCCCCGCACCACGCACACGACCACGATCGCGATGATGATGACCAATATGGCGGCGACGACGGGCACGATCAGGTTCAAGTGGGACAGGATGATCTTTAGCGTCTGCTCGGGCGTGAGGGCGCCGTCGCCGAGCTCGCGCGCGGGCGCGATGGTACCTGAAATGCGAGCCTTCAATTATTACACGGAAATTATTAATTATTATTATTTTATGATATAAACAAATGAATAGGCTATGCATTTCAGGTACCTTTGGGTCAAGATTATAACATATGAGTGTATGTAAGGTGGTATAACATTAATGAACTGTCAAAATATATTTAGTACATAAGTAAACATGTAATGGGGGCTAACCCAGCTGAAGAGATAGTGTGCAAACTACTTTATTTATGTCAAAAAAACATAAAACTTTATTTTTATTAAATTTTAAATCTATACTACTCAAAATTAAATTTATCAATTATTCTGTTTAATATAACAGTATATGTTTAAAACAAACTACTTTCTAAAATCATTTGGTCTTAAAATTTCTAAGAATGAAACACAAAACAATAGATTGTTATAAGAAATCTGCAGTTATCATACCTCCAGTCATCGTAAGGGTGGCGAATTCGTATTCGGCGACATTAAATCCAGCGTTGTTGTGGGCGGTGATCCTCAGCACGTACCAGGTAGCGGGTTCCAGGTCTTTAATATTAAACAATTAGTTTACACAACAATTTATTTACATTATATGAGAGCATAATATTTAAATTCACATCTAAAGATCAATCTTTATTATTTTATATTTAATGATGAGTTAAATATATTTGACAAACTTACCAAGTACAACAAAGTTTCCACCGGGTTTGACGGCGTTCGAAATCTGATTCCATTCAGCAGCTCCCCTACAATATAAGATTGAATGTAAATGTCATTTCCATATTCAATTAAGTTATAAGTACAATTCAATATGTTAAAAATATTATTTAAATCGATTGCGATAATGTAATTACATTGTACATGATATGGACTTGTAAAAATTTAAGGGTTTTGAAAGAGAAAAAAACTTCTTTGCATTTTATATGAGGGTAGGCGTACATTTACAAGATTGTTATTGATATCAGTTAAGTAAAAATTAACGCGATATCAACATCAAAGAGAACATATTTAGAAAGCTTAATTATTTGACTGTACGGATAAATGATATTATATACAAGATACGCCACAAACGCACCAAACGCGTGCCGTGGATTGGTCCTATTTGTGACCAGTCAGTCGAGCAATCATTGCGAGCACGCGTGTCGAATAGCTGTCTCTTTCACTCTTACGCTTTGCGTATTTCCTGTCGCACTTATAGCGTGTGTTTAGATATACAATGTTATTAAATGTGTATTTGTGTGTCGCGGAACAATTATGTTGTGCGTGCAGTATGAACGTAACGTATCTTGTATAAAATATCATTGTTACGGATTAGCGATACTAGTACGATATAAGCAGTCGGTAGAATACACAACATACTTCTTCTTATTCTCGACGACGAAGTGGCTCATGGGGCAGCCGCCGTCGAGCCACTGCTTGAGGTGCAGCGTGACGGAGGAGGAGCCCACCTCGATGAAGTCGGCGGCGCGCGGCACCGGCGGCTTGGAGCCGCGCGTGCGCGCGATCACCACGTCCGACGCCTCGCCCGTGCCGATGCTGCGTTCAATATGGATCATGGACCAACTTACTATCTTTTTTACATTCAAAAAATAAAATCTCAACTATCAATTAGTAAAAAAAATGCAATAATATTAGATAAGTATATTCATTATGATTCATATTATTATAATGTTGCTCATATGAAATATTACGATAAAATATAATTGTTTATTTATCCTTACCCATTATAAGCAGTAACGTAGAGTTGATATCTGGATCCGCAGAACAAGTTTTCTAGAGTATATGTGTCAGTGTTGCTAGGAATCTAAAAGAATATAAATATAAGCATCGTATTTTGTAAAATGTAAATTATTTCATCGTACTCTCAAAAGTCAAATATTCTTGACTGCACAGTTTTAAATATCATATACATAATACAAGACAAGACATGACAAACATATGATATGAAATAAGAAAGAGCACAGAAATGATAAACAAAACCCGTTCAGTTTATACCTGAACGGTCTCCCAGTCGCCAAACTCCTGCTTGTAGTGTATGGTGTACCCGGCGGCGGGCGACTGCTCAGCTTCCAGCGAGGGCCGCAGGCGCAGCGTGAGCGACGACACGGAGGACGACGCGATGCTCAGTTGTGGGGGGAAGGGAGGGGCTACAAATATGTGTTTTATTTATTTATAAATACATAATAATAATTAATGTATGTTTCTATTTTCAGCTCATTTTACAACGTTACAACTGGTCACGGGCCTCCCTTCAATGTAAAGGGGATAGGGCCATAGTTCACCACGCGGCTGTATAGCGACTGTTTTTAACGATTTAAACTATACTAATATATTTTACTCCCTTTCACATCAATACATGAAATTAGATGTAAGAGAAAGAAGAAAAAAGAAAAAATAAAAAAAAAATATAATAAACGTTTCATTTTTTTTAACTACTAGAAATAAATTTGTGTTATAGTTATGTAATCAGAAGCAATGCCTCACCGAGCACAGAGAGCGTGTGCGTGACGGTGTCGGTGCCGAACTGGTTGTCGACGTGGCAGGAGTACTCGCCGGCGTCCTCGCGCGCCACGCCCGCGATCTGCAGCGAGCCCTCGGGCAGCTGGCGCACGCGCTCCGACGCTTCAAGCGGCTGGCCTTTTACCTAGTCAATTTATTCATTTATATATGAAATATTGATTGAAAAAGCAATAAGATTATCTGTACGCACGTACGTACGTAGTTGGCAAAAAAATGTAGTGGAAGGCAATTGGGATTAAAACTTGACAAAAAAACATTTATGCTGTTTTGACGTGGCTCACGGAAAATTTTAATGAACTGGTTATTGGAAATTTTGTGTTTATTTTTAGTTTTTTATTTATTAAAAAAATTGAAACGAAGAAATTTTTTTGTAACTATAATTAAAAAACAAACACCTACCATATCTTACATTACAAAACTTAGGTTTCCACTTGTGACGTTATATTCTAAATAGTTGTAAAAAAAGAATACCTTCCACAAAATATTAGGTGGGGGAACACCAACAGCGAGGCAGGGCAATTTGACATCTTCCTTGTAGGTGGCGGTGAATGATTCGTCGAAAGATGCGATCTTGGCGGGTACTGAAAGTTAGTCATAATTAATGTTAGTTACGAAATCCGAATACGCAAATAATAAATTGACTATATAATGCCAAAAAAGATTTATTATTGAGATGAATTGGTATTTATAATCTTTGAAGTAAGAAAAAAACATACTTATAAGTTATGTTCGAAAAGAGCATTCAATTATCAATTAATAGCAATTAATAATGGAGCCTAGTAGGGTTGGTAAATAAGCTTTATTTGGATTTAACATTTTATGATTTTTGAATGATAATGTTGTTTTCCCTTTTGTTCACATCTAATTTAAGAATTGTATACAAGCTCGGGGACTCGCCAACATATTACTACCTTTGTCACTGGGGCTGCAAGACGCAGTGGCTGAGGGCTGTCCTTCTCCAATGATGGTGGATGCGGTCACCCAGAAGTCGTAGCGGCCGGCCTTCAGTTCTGTCGCCGAGTAGCTGGTTTGAGAAGCGGGTACCTGTTAGAGGATACAAATATTAAATATGCAAGTTAATCCTTTTTATGGTAAATACGAATTATAAAAAAATGATAAAAAATGTTAAAAATGAAGGCATAAAGTATTTATCTCTTTGAATTAAAAAAAAAAGACCAATTTGAAACTTCCTTCATTTGAAATCGGCAAATTAAACAGTTAACCTCTCAATGCTTAAGTTTCTTGGTCTACAACAATTAAATACCTTGTTGGGATGTGGCTCTGCGTTCTGCGCTTGTGTGTAGACATTGTAGTGGGTGACGACGCCGTTGGGTTGCGCTGGGGGTCTCCACGATACGAGAATCGATTCCGCTCCCATTACTAGGGCCTTGACTGCGCGCGGGGCTTCGGGTACTGAAGAATGTCAAATAACATTTAACGAACAGAAGTTAATTTAGTTTACTCAATATTGATATATCTTACAATAAAATACAGTAATAAAATGTATAAAATGAAGTTTATCATAATATATGTATTCTTGTGAATTTAGACCAGAAGTGAGCTTTTTTTTAAAAAACAAGCTTACTAAATCGACCTCAATTTATTTTTAGAATCTGATAACGCTAAAACACAAACTAACCAAAAAGACAACTAAGCCTCTAACAATGATATTTTAAAAAATAAACCAACAAAGTAACGACCTAACAATGCTACCACGATAAGTGTCAAGACACAACTACCCCCCGATGCCGACGCCGGTTACGCATCGACTTTTATAGTTTTCTCCCCACTCCAACATTCTCTTTTCTGTTCATCTTCCACAGTATCTATAATATATGGACATGCAATTACGCTTATTAGTGCAATTGTACACCACAAAAGACTTTTTTCTATAATAAATCATCGAAAAACTTAAGATGAAATACCTACATCAAAAAATTGCTAATGCAATTGCTAATCCACTGATTGTTCTTAAATTTATGAGAATATAGCATTTTACTTTATATTAATAGTTATAAGTATAGTTAGTAGTGTACACGTACCGTCTTGTTCAGTCTGGCAGTGGATAGGGGTGGAGCGGACACCATCTCCTCCATTGGTGGTTGCGAGCACTTCCATAGAGTAATTAGTGAACTTCTTTAAGCCGTGGAGAATAGTTTCGCTGCTAGCGGTGATCTTTGTGTCTTTGGTCTTTTCGTCTAAAATAAAAATGAATAAAATATAAGTCATAAATCTTAGTGTGCTACCTATTCGTTATGAAATTAAAAAAAAATACGGCAAATACACATTTAGGCAGAAGAGTAAGTCGCTTGTTAAAATTTGCTAAATCCTTGCATAGATAATTTTTATATAGAGTTTCAGAGTCATTGTTATCAAAGTTCTCTTACCATACCAAGTATCGCTGGGGCCATACACAACTTTGTATGCTTTGATCAGTCCGTTGGCAGCGGCTAGAGGGGGCGACACCCAAGAGACTCTGATAGTTTGCGCGGTGAGGGTGGTGCAGAGGACGTCCTGCGGGGGCGCTGAGGGGGCGCCTTCGGCGGTGTACGCGCGTACCTCCGAGGATATCGGACCCGAGCCCATCTTGTTGAACGCCTGTACTACGATCGTGTATTGGGTGTATGTTCTGAAAAATTAGATATTATTGCTTAAAGCTTACATCCATTATGTTTTATTAATCTTGAATAGCTTTCTTCAAATAAGAATAAAGACTTATTAGTTATTTTAAGACTCACTTCAGATTAAAGATGTCAAGATGGTGTTCCTTGCCAGATTCCTTTGAGATGTCGACAGTTTCGAAAACGAAAGACTTGTTGCTGGACGCCAGTTTGTAACCTACATAGTATCTGTAAATAAAAAAGAAATTAAGTTTTAAATAAGAAACGAACTATGTCACGTCTGATAATACAACTTGTGCTTTATGACACTATGATGGAAGAGACCTGTTCTTGCGAAAAGATTACTTTAGCGAAGTTATTTTTTTTTTATTTTAACATCTGTATTACTTTGACGTGAATTGAACATGTATATTCAAAAAATAGATTTAATAGTTTACCCTTGAAGTTCGCCATTCCAATCGTGGGGCTGGGGTGGCTTCCATGTGACTCGGAGAGTGTGTTTGTCGACGGCATCAACTTTAACGTCTTGTGGCATTCCGGTGGGTGCTTCTTCGGCGGTAATGATAGTCACGGTTTCAGATGGTTCTGAGGTTCCCAATTCGTTTTCAGCGACGATCCTAATGTGGTAAGCGGTGGCTGGTTTTAAGCTGAATACTCCTGCCTCGGTAGTATCTCCTGGTACGAGAACTCTGTAAACATATTATATAATTATTATGTTAATTTTAATAAAAAATTCTATAGTCGATTTAAGAAAACTATTTAAGAATATAGGTTGTGTATGCCAAAATGTCAACAGTATTAATATTACCGATCGATATCTTTTTCCCAGTTGCCTTTAGCGCGTTTGTATTCGATAAGGAACTTCTTGATTGGCGAGTTTCCATCGTAAGGGGCAGCCCAAGCAAGCTGAACGGTCCTTCCAGATTTGTCCAATACTTTCAAGCCATAGGGAGCCTCGGGTACCTCTGAGAATTATTTTTCATTAATTTGTATTAAAATAAAATTGTAAAATATAATAATATAAATAAAATTTTATTTAACAAAGGAGGTTTTCTATAATTATTATTAAAAAGGAGGTTTTAAATTCGTTTGTTTTTATTTCTTACCTTAAACCTCCTGTCTGTGTGTCTGAATATTGCGAAAAGTAGGAGGAATATATATTAAAGGAAAGAAGGAATATATAAATTGTACCTTGAATAATCATGTTAATGCTAGTATCGTCAGATCCAAAAGCGTTAGTAGCGACACAGGTGAAGAGGGCGCTGTCAGATCGTTCAGTTCTTCGGATGCTAAGGTCAGATACAACGCCTCCGGGCAGGATCTCTTCACGAATCGTGTATCGGGGATCAGATTTCGGTTCGAGACGCTTGTTGTTCATGTTCCAGATGATTCCAATTGGCTGTATTACATTGTATAAAATAATTAATATACCATTATCGAATTCACATAATAGCGTTACATTAAGCACTGACTAGCTATAAAAGTGTTTAAAATCGATATAGAGAGAATATAGATACTATTAATACGAGTATATTACCTTTTCTCCCTTAGCCTGGCATTGCAAGACAGTTGGTTCACTTCGTCGAGCGGTTTGGTTTCGCATTTTAATCTCGAACTGAGGTGGAGCTAAAAACATTTTAAATGTGTATTACGTACTCTGAATAAATATTATGTAAGTATCACATATACAATTATTTACCTTTAATTTATTTTTGTAAAGAAGTTCTTAGAACTTACCTTGTACGCTTATCAGAATGACAGCAGATAATCCGGAGCCAATTCCATTAACGGCTTCGCAAAGATAATATCCTTCGTTAGTCTTTTGAATGTTTGCTATATTTAGTGTACCATCCTCAACTTTTACATTAGGGTTATTGGGCTTAAGGTCTTTGTAATCGCCGGGCGTATCCCCTAAAATGTATAAGCGTAAAATTAGTTTAATTTCTAAAATATTTACGAACTATGTGTAGTTTAACGTTAAATCGAATTCTATAAAATATCCAAGTTTAAATAAGACATACATTTAAAAGTAACATTACCTTCAGCCCTCTTCCATGTAACTTGGGGCTTGGGGAAGCCATCGGCCTTACATTCAACTTTAGCATCAGAGCCTTGAGCGAAAGCCTTATCAGTTGGTTCCAAAATCCAACGAGGAGGAACTAAAATGTAACCGATTCATAAGATTGATATTCGAAAGTCACAAATTTTCAGTAAACTTTATTTAATTTTATGGTCATGAAAGATTATTAATTTATTTTCTTGAATAAGTAAGTATCACATTCAGTAATTTTTGAATTATGTTGCAAGTATTCTTGAACTAAATATTTTTTCTAATCGGTACTGTAGTTTTTGCACATAACTAATAAAAATATTTATATTGGTATATCAATATAATTGCTATAATAATAATCTATCGGTGTTTGAAACAAATAATTAAATTAAAACGAAAAAAATATCATTTAATTCATCTTCCAAATGTATTTTGCAAAATATTATTCTTTTTACTTGTATGTATTTATTGTAATTTAACTTATTTTATAGACACCTAAAGCTTCTATAACATAAAGCACAATATCGAAATTTCTTGTTTTTAATAAAGTTCTGAGATAAGTATAGATTGTTTGAAACTGGTACATTTATAACTGATTGATATGAATAGCAAAGCTAATGCTATAGAGGCTTTGGTTTATAATATTAATTTTCAGTGCAAATAAATCTCAATTAGCATCTAACTACAAACGTATCAAGTAAGGGGATTGTTAAAACCAAACCATAAAAAGCGAATTAATAATATTTGCAACGGATAATATACTATCACTTGCTTTAAGCATCTATAATCTATTTCTACATATTTAAAATATTTTTATATAAGTTACAAATATTTTTTAAATGAAACAAAAAAATAATTACGTCAAGTGATAGAATATTATTAAAGCAAGCATGACAGCACAAATAACCAAACATCCAACAATGCAAACCAAGAAAAATAAATAAATATAAAGGTAGGAAATACAGGATAAGGAAGGATGCAGGATGTAGCTATATGCATGGAGGGATTGGAAGAAGAAATGGTTTAGTCGATGATAGCCGCAGCCGGTTCCTAATAACCGTCATATCCTACACTATCACATTCCTACACCGATCAAATTTAGGTATAGTTCGAAATATTAGCTTTACATTGTAGGCTTTAAAGTAACAATAACAATTCTTTTAAAAGGCAGATAAATCTAGTCGATAACTTGACGAGTATATACGAGTAAGCATAATATATGCTACGCAAAGCTATTCCGTGCTAGGAGCAAAGGTTTGATTAGACATTATATGTACCGTGGACTTCTAATGAGGCGGAATAGTTGGAAGAACCAGCGGCATTGCGTGCAAGACATACGTAAGTGCCGCTGTGTGACCACCCTGCTGGGTCGATGACGAGAAGTGATGCCCTTTGTGTAATTTTAGAAGTCATAACACCTGCTATTTCTTTTAATGGGCGCCCTTCAAAATACCAAGTGATGTTGAGCGGAAGATCACCCTCGGAAATGAAACAAGTAACTTGACTTGCTTGACCCGCATAAAGAGGAGTCTCAAATGTAAACGGAAGTATGCGGGGTAGCACTGAAAATAACCACAGACGGCTTTAACTCGAGTTAAAACCATTTTAAAAAGCGTGTTGTTAGTAACGCGTAGAGATTATTTATGAAGTGTTTCGGAGTGATAGGATTTTTATTGGTGCTTAATTGT
This sequence comes from Boloria euphrosyne, assembly GCA_951802675.2. Lineage (NCBI taxonomy): Eukaryota > Metazoa > Arthropoda > Insecta > Lepidoptera > Nymphalidae > Boloria > Boloria euphrosyne. Next base: position 7,286,421 of record OX637878.1, read on the forward strand.
GTTGTTAGTTCCCTTTATGAACGATACAATTTTGAAAAATTATGGAAACGTGCCATTTACGACTAGTGTCGCCGCATGCTCTGCGCGACCGGCCGCATTCTGTACGATACACGTGTAGTTTCCCTGGTGGTTTGCGCTCACGGAGTTGATTGTTAGGACAGACGCTCTTGGACCCAGTGGAGTGGTCATAATGTCTCGATGTAAACTTGAATCAATAGTCTCGCTGCTAAACGTCCATGAAATTTCAAGAGGCAGGTCTCCTTTAGTCGCAACACAGTTAACTACCGCAGCATCCCCAGGATTGAACGACACTTCTCCGAAACTGAATGGTACTATCAGGGGCGGAACTAGGACAGCAAATATCTTATATTGAAGCGAATGTACACATTTTTTATAAGAAAATAGAGAGTAAATATTTTTTATTATTATAAGGTACTGCACCCTTTACAATTAATTCCGTGGTGTGAGATACAACGCCTCCAGCATTACTCGCTGTACAGTTATACATGCCTGCATGTTTAGCGTCTACAGACTCTATAGTAAGTACACTACTTCTCCGATCGATGCTACTGACACGAGCTCCATGGACTATAGTAGCCGATTGATTGTTAATAGTCCATTCTATTTTAACTGGTTGGTCTCCGTGAGTAATAATGCACTGTAGTGCAAAGTAGTCGCCTAAGAACGCCGGTTCTGGACCGGAAGTGAATGGTGCAATTTTGGGAGGAACTGAAACAAACTTTATCTAAATCACTAATTATAAGAATCTACGACTAAACGTTACGACTAACCGTAAACAACTAATTCTGCAGAATATGTAGCACGTCCGGCACGATTTTCACCAATGCACATATATGAGCCTGCGTGTTTCGCATTGACAGACTCAATAATAAGTAAACTACTACGCTTAGAGTTTGTCATTGAATAATCATTGTTTCTTTGTGATATTAACTGGTTATTAAAGGTCCAAGTTATGGTAAGAGGAAGGTCACCAAAATTTACTGTGCATGCCGCTTGTAAGTATTCTCCGACATTTGCAGGTTTTTCGCCGAATGAAAACGGTAAAATGTTTGGGGGTACTGGAAGAATATCGTTATTTTCTGGATAAATCCAATATTATAAATTTTAAAATAATAAACATAAAAAATACAAAATAATGTTACATAAATACTATTAGGGTCATATTTAAGCACCATTTATGTTTAATACCGCGGTGTGCGAATGTATTCCCGCTTCATTTTCTGCGATGCAAGTATAGTTGCCAGCATGATTGTGCATTACGGAACCGATACTAAGAATAGCGCTTCTTTCTCCAATATTAAATACTGTTACCCCAGATCTTGGTTTTATAGGTTCATCGTTAAATAACCATTGCAGTTGAAGTGGATGGTCACCTTCGATAACTGAACAAGCTGCGGTTACGACTTGCCCAGAATTCATTGCAACTTCTCCAAACGTAAATGGTTGGACCACGGGAGGAACTAAACAATAAGCAAGCAACATCTGTTTAATATATGGGTTTAATACCGATTACGTTAAGGGTGGCTGTGTGATTGACGGTTCCCGCTTTATTTGTGGCTGTACATGTGTAGTTGCCGCTGTTTGCCCCAGAGGCGGACGGAATATCCAAAACAGAGACTCGTTCGCTTAATGTAGTCGTTTTAACACCCATTCTACGAGTGACACTTTGCCCTTTGAAACTCCATGTAATATTCATAGGAATGTCTCCTTTTGGAACATGACAATCTAAGTGAACAGATTCTCCCGAGAAAACGGCTTCGTCCAATTCGAAGGGTTTGATGTGAGGAACGACTGAGCAAATAAAATAGTATATAATACGTTAGTTATATATAGAGGACATGCTGGGACATTTGAAATTTAACTAAAATACCATTAACATGAAGAGGTGTTGAATATCTATGTTCGCCAGCTTTATTTTTAGCAATACAAGTATAATTGCCACTATGAGCGCCAGTCACAGAGGCAATAGTTAAAATAGACGTTTGTTCTGCTATCTTCAATGTCTTGATTCCCGAAACTGTAGAAAGATCTTGGCCCCCAAAAGTCCAGAATATGGACATTGGTCTGTCCCCTTTGCTAGCATGACAGGTCATTTGAACTGATTCGCCATAAAACACGGACTCTTCGATTTCGAATGGCATTATATGGGGTGGAACTAATAAAAATAACAAAAAGAGAACTCTAAGATTAATTCTAACCGTGCATGACTTTTCTATGACGTTCATAGTTAATACTAAAGGAAAGAAAAGTTCGATATCTAATACCATGAATGTTGACAAGAGCAGAGTGATGGGTTCGTCCTGCACGATTACTGGCCGTGCATGTGTAGTTGCCGCTGTGTTGACCCATTGCTGTAGGTATGCTAAGTACTGACGCTTTTTCTCCTAATTTTGTAGTAGTTACGCCAATATTGTTATGATAAGGAATCTCAAGTCCCTGGAAGCTCCATGTTATCTGGAGTGGTCGATCGCCTTTCGACACGTGACAAGTAAGGTGAACCGATTCCCCAGCAAAAATAGACTCTTCGATTTCGAACGGGATTATGTATGGGACCACTTGTAATTAAAAAAATAAATATGTTGAAAAAAAATATATAAAACAATTATAATAATAAGCCATATGTACGTAACATATATAAGTTCTTTTCAACTTCGTGTACCAGTTATTTTAAGTATAGTAGAGTACGAAGCAACACCGGCGCGATTTTTCGCGATGCATGTATAGTTTCCGCTATGAGCACCAGTGACAGATGGAAGCATTAAAACAGAAGAACGTTCTCCAACTTTCGAAAAAGTGCCTAGCTCACGTGACAATGTATGTCCATTAAATTCCCAATAAACTTCTAATGGAATATCTCCTTTTGATATATGGCACATCATCTGTACCGATTCCCCCGAAAACAAGGCTTGGTCGACGTCAAACGGCAATATATTTGGTATGACTATAATGATAAATAAAAATTAATGAGAAATAAAAATAAAAATATGACTAACAAAATGGAATAAGCTGAAGATGTTTAACAGATATGAAAACAGAATTCATGCTTATTCTATTAACATATCCTTTCGACGTGACGAACACAATATGGATGATAACATAAAAAATGAAACTGACCATGAACGTTAAGGACAGTGGTATGATTAGTAGAACCGGCACTGTTGGTGGCTACGCAGGTATAATTGCCACTATGGCCAGCGCTAGCCGCGGCAATAGATAGAAAAGAAGTACGCGACGTCATTTTGGTAGTCATAATGCCCAGATGTGATGATGTATTTTCGAACCCATGAAAATGCCACTTGATGTCTAAAGGTAGATCACCCTTCGGTACGAAACAGTTTAGCTGAACTGTTTCACCAGCAAATACTGACTCATCCGCTTCAAATGGTACGATGTATGGCAATACTGTTAATCCATAAAGCTAAGATTATTATTATTATATATGCAAGCGTGCAGCGTGCGGCGGAGCAAGCGCTGTAAAGGGGAAATACGAGATACCGTGGACATTGATTGTAGTAGAGTGTACAGCTAGACCAGCGTGGTTTTGAGCGTGACACGAATATTCGCCGCTGTGACTAGCCTTAGCAGTAGGAATTGTAAGAAGCGACGATCGTTGACCCATTTTCGTCGTCATAATTCCTTCGTGAGACGATAATTCTTTGCCGTGAAAACTCCAAGAAATAGTAAGAGGCGTGTCGCCTTTAGAGACATGACAGTTCAATTGAACTGATTCACCGGCGAAAATAGGCTCTTCAGCCTCAAATGGAACGATGTGTGGGGGAACTGGTGGAAGAAATAAATAAACAAACTAAAATTAAATTATAATAAAAAAATTGATATTCTTGTACCCTGAACGTTTAATTTAGCTGAGTGATTTGTGCTTGCTACCACATTAGAAGCAGTGCAGGTGTAATTGCCGGTATGTTTCTCCGATACTGACGGAATTGCTAAAATAGAACTCCTATCGCCCATTTTAGTTACAATAACGGCATCGTTTTTTTCTATAGGTCGATCACGAAATAGCCACGTAAGTTTAATAGGCATGTCTCCCTTTGGTATGTGACACATAACTTGTATACTTTCTCCATAAAAGACAGCCTCATCAAATTCGAACGGAGATATTATAGGTGCAACTGTAATTTTAATATATGTAATCTTATACTAATTAAGTTTTAAACGGGATAAGGGGACAACATAACACGGAAAGCACAGATTGTTCATCGTGAGCATGTACCCTTAACATTGAGTGTTGCATGGTGGCTAGCCTTGGCGACAATATTAGATGCAGTGCATGTATAGTTGCCAGAATGTTTTGCTGTCACAGTAGGTATAATGAGAGCTGAACCCATATCCCCTACATTCATTATCGTCACCCCAGAGAGCAAACTCACATCGCCTCCACTGAAACTCCATTTGAAGCTTAATGGTTTATCTCCTTTCGGTACGTGACACATAACTTGAACACCCTCGCCGTAAAATACAGATTCGTCGAATTCAAAAGGCGTAATTATTGGCGCCACTGGAATAATGTTATTATTTACTTACACATCATTGCCGGCGATTTCAAATACATATGTACGTTAGACATATTTTACTTTTATGACCCGCCAAAGTTACTGAGGAAAGGAAGAAGCAACACATAAACTAATTCTACATTATCAAGCTACTGAACAAATTTTGTACCGTTTACAAAAAGTTGGGCTGTGTGATTCATAGAGCCTGCTTGATTAGACACAACGCAAGTGAAATTGCCCTGATTTTGATGACTAACTGATTCGATGCTCAGTTGACTTGCACGTTTACTGTTCAAAAGAGATATTCCTTGATCTCCAGGCACGACTTTTTTGTCATTAAAATACCATTCAATTGTTAGAGGGTAATCGCCTTTCATTACCGTACACGTGACCAATACCATTTCTTGTGCGTTTACTGGCTCTTCACCAAATTCGAAGGGCATGATTTGCGGAGGGACTGCTCAGGAAAATATTAGGGAACAATTAGCAAAAAATTAAATAGTGTAACATTAGAATTTATAATTTAGTACCATTTACATACAATTCGGCCGTGTGGTTTACAGTTCCTGCCTGATTTTTGACAGCACACGTATAATTGCCCTGATTGTGATGCGAAACAGATTCAATGCTAAGCTGACTTGTCCTTCTTGCATTTGTTAGTAAAACACCATTCACGTTTGATTTCAGAGGTGTTCCATTAAAGTACCATTGTATGCTTAGTGGTAAGTCGCCTTTACTAGCAGTGCAAATTACCACAACCATTTCTTGATCATTCACAGGATCAGAACCGAAATCGAAAGGCATGATTTGGGGGGCAACTAAGGAATACACATAATATATATGATAAGTATGAATATAAAATGTGATTAAAGATTTGATTAATTAAATATTTGACTCGTGACAAATACATATTAAAAACGTTTTTTTTGAAACAGGATGGCGGACATGTAAAAAAACTTAAAAACTAGTTACATTGGATGACGTGCGAATATAAGCTTTATTACTTTGTTTAAGATCAAAAGTACCATTTACGTTGAGAATCGCACTGTGACTACTGCGACCGGCTTCGTTTTCCGCAATGCAAGTGTAATTGCCAATATGTTCATGTTGGACATTTTCTATACTTAAAACAGATATTCTCTTTCCATTTCGATTTATAAAGAGGCCGTTACCGGTATTTAATGGTTGATTGTTAAGTTGCCAATATATTTTTAAAGGTAGATCGCCTTTTCCTACTGTACAAGTGAGTGAGACGGTGTCGCCTGCATTCAATATTTCTTCTCCAAAATCAAACGGCGTAACCTGCGGCACAACTATTCAAAGAATACTTTTTTTTAATTTACACAAGACTTCTTTGGCAATGAGGCACGCACATCTTTTGAGAGGTTGAAATCGTGATCATTAATGATATTAGAAGAGGAAAAAATTAAAAAAAAAAGGAAATAAGGAATACGTAACAATATTTTGTCGATAAAAAGCAACTCTTTGATGTCAAAAATTTTGAGTTACCATTGACAACTAATTCCGTTGAATAATTGGCATGTCCCGCTTGGTTCATAACATAACAAGTATAAATTCCAGTATGTATAAAGGAGACTGCGTCTATCGATAAACTGCTTGATTTATGGCCAATCTTTGTTACTGTAATTCCTTTAATCGTTGAAACATAATTTCCATTTAAATACCATGTGATGTTTAAGGGAGCATCACCTTTAGTCACCATACATTGAATTCCGACAGTATCACCTGCATTGGCTGGCTCGTCACCGAACGTGAAGGGGTGGATTTGGGGTAAAACTGTTTCAAACAACTAAATTTAAATATTTTTTTTATCTAGAACACAAATATTTTTCTAAGAAAGGACAAGAAAACTATGCAATTAAATAAAGATAACAAGTATGAATGACCATTAACTTCCAGCGTCGAACTGTGGTTGACATTTCCTGCTAAATTTTCAACATGACACACGTATACTCCTCGATGAGTTCCATTCACAGAATCTATGTTGAGAATAGACATCTTCCGGCTCATGCTGCCAATAACGATACCCAAGGTATTGCTTTGCGAAATTTTTCTGCCGTTTAAGCTCCACGAAAAGTTAGCTGGTAAATCGCCTTTATTCATAACGCACTGAACCGAAGCCGTATCGCCAGCATTAGCGGGTTCATCACCGAACTCGAAGGGTAAAATTTGGGGAGGTACTGAAGTAATAGAAAAGCGATTAAGGAAAAAAATAATAGTAAGTAAATGTGCGAACCATTAACACTAAGAACAGTAGTATGATTTATTTGGCCGGCTTGGTTTCTGATCTCGCAAGTGTAGGATCCTCGATGGATAGCGTTAACGGATTCGATGTTTAAGATCGAGGTTTTCTTGCTTATGGTCGTTAAAACAATGCCAAGGTTATTGTGGTTTCTTATTTCTTCTCCGTTAAAGAGCCATTTAAAAGCAACAGGAAGATCTCCTTTGCTCATAACACAAGATACTGATGCCGTTTCACCTTCATTTAGAATTTCTTCACCGAATTCGAATGGAGTGATTTGTGGCGGGACTAATAAAATTAATACTTAATTAAAATCAGGTTTGGGGAGCGTTTGGAATTATTAATTAACACAAAAGTAAAAAGCTGCAAGTCGTTTGGATCGGTACCATTAACTTCTAGTAACGCGCTGTGGTTGACGGAGCCAGCGAAGTTTGTCGCCACACAGTAATAAGTCCCCCTGTGTATTCCGTTGACGGAATCAATGTTAAGGATCGATGTCTTTCTATTGACATTTGTAAGAACGATACCAAGATCGTTCAATTTAGATATCACTTGTCCGTTAAAGATCCACGTTATGTTTAAAGGTTGATCTCCTTTACTAACGGCACAAGATATCGATGCCATATCTCCGGCATTAGCTGGTTCGTCACCGAACTCGAATGGCAATATTTGTGGAGGTACTGTACAAAATTCTAACTTTAGTACTACAGACAGGAGCATATGTGGCAAGCGATGTAGCTTTGGCGGGCATAAATTCTAATTTCCTAGTATAATATAAAAACATCCTACCAATAAAATAAATTATGATCATTCCATCTCTGAAAGAAAAAAGTTATTAGCTCTCTTAAAACCTAAAGAAGTAACGTCACGAATTAGTTATGTTCTATAAAGAATTTCTTTAAATGAATATTTATTAAGAGTTCGATGTCAAATAGAAAATATTAAGTTCGTGACAATACTTTCAAAGAGTCACTGAGTATACATTATTATTTATATGAAATTAACGAATTTTATAAGATGTTTAGACATAAAAATCCCGTAAACCTCGTACTTTAAGACTCAGTGATATTGCTTGTTACTCCAAATAACACACAATTAATTATATCAAATTTTAAATTATATAGTTATTGTAACTCGTTCAAAAATCATCAAATTTTGTTTATGTAAAATATGATCCAAAATCGGTTAAAGTAGATATTTGAATAATTGGATACAAGTTTCTTTCCCAAGAAGAAAGTTAAGTTATATGTTTTCTCTTTGACAAGACTAATAAGAGTTGTAATGATAATGTTGTAAACAATACAAAAAAATATTTAAATATTGGAGCAATAAGTAATAAACTCTTATTAAATTACTTGTATTCATATGAATTTTACGTAAATGCAGTTAAGTTTTTTAACATACTTCTAAAAAGAACAGGTTCTCAATTCAGTTATATTTATTTTATTGTTCTTTTTTTTTAAGTTATTACAGGTGTTTTTTAACGTTTTTTGTTTAATACAAAAAGTAAAAACACATTATGCTGCATGCACATAAAATTCGATATATGAGTAAATTTAAGTTTGTATGCTTTGGAGGTAACTTTTATTTGTATGTTCATATTTGAATATTATAAGTATGTGAAATATAATCGAATTTAATAGAATTGTATACATAATACAAATATTGCCGATCATTTATAGTTTATGTTGATATAGCACCAAAATCTCCAAAGAACACATTAATAATATACCACTGGTTTATTTAATGTCTAGAGCTAAGAGGAACAGACTATATTTATAAAAAAAAAATTAAAAACTGCATTGAATATGATTTCTCTACTAATTGATTATTATTATTATGACATATAAAATAATAACTTTTTTATGGACCAAATTCAAAAGTTTGTTATCAAACTCATAGCAAACCCGTTCCTCTGATCTCTAAGCAGATAACAATAGCAGGTAGTCTTACCCATGACTTGCAGTTCGAGGGTGCCGCGCGCGCTGTAGCTCTGCGAGTTCTTGGCGACGCACGTGTACGTGGCCTGGTCGCTCATGCGCTCCACGTTCTCGATCACGAGCGTGCCGTTGGGGAATACCTTCTGCTTGCGGTTGATTGGCAGGACGCTGGAATTGATTCAAATTTGCTTATATTACTATTGTTGTCTTTATTACTCTTTGCACAAGTTCCACAGTTCAGCCCTTGACGTTTATGGTTTGTTTTAAAGTGTTATCTATTGCTCCCCATATTCCTCCATACTAACATTTTCTAAGTGTCCATATCCCCAAGCATATACAGCTGTCTGTCGCATATATCTAGTTTCAATAAGATTTTCTATTATTTATTAGAGTCAGGGATTTTAATTATTTATGAATATCACAAGCAATTGCTATTCCGATTAACATTCAAATTAATATCATTAGGTCATAATACAAAGGAAAAATTACAAACTCAGTCAAACACATCAGGCACAACAAACTCTAAACTAACTATGAAAATCATGGATAACTAAAGCAAGGTTAAATATTTTTGTTTGTTTTTATTTTGTAAATCTAAAGGCGTAATATATTGGTTTATTCTTTTAAACATTCTAGAAAATATTTATTTACCGTCCATCACGTTCCCACACGATAGAATCAATAGGATATCCGGCGACAGGGCAGTGGGCGATGAGGGTGTCTCCGGCCACGACAGGGCGTTTCTTCATGGGGCGGACGTAGGGCAAGCCGTACACGTTGACGCGAGCGGAGTGGGACGCGCTACCGACCTAGAAGTTATCAAAAACACAATGGTTAATTCATGACAAATCTATCAAGTCAAAGTTACTTTTTAATTAAAGTGGTTAATTCAAAATTAAATATGTATGTATGTAGTTCTGTTTATGATCGTTTCATCATATTTTCAACTTTCATATTAAATGTCTACCTCTATATATTTTAAATCCAAACCGAAAACAGTAATAAAATTATAGATAACGGAATAAAATAAAGACATATGTCAACTTTCTATAATACACTGCTATATCGTATTACCATACATTATACCTACAAAATTATATAATTTACCTTGCTAGAGGCGATGCAAGAGTACAATCCTCCATCATTAGTGTGAACGGACGAGATATTGAGATGAGATTCAACGTTTCCGTCGGCAGTAACGAATTGTCCGATCTGCAATCTCTCTCCGCTGTTGAGTTTGTCTCCGTCGAGGTGCCAGGCGATGTCGGGCGTGGGGTTGCCGGACGCGACGCACTTGAGCCGGAGCGAGGGGCCCGAGCGGAGAGTTTGCTCGCCGAAGCTGTGACGGATTTGGGGTGGTTCGACTGGAATCATATTATACGTACGTTTGATTTTATGTGCATTTCAAATAATTGTAATGCAAACTATGTCGCTACATTAGTGTTAAGTCAGAGTGTATGTTTAGATAAATGAGTTCATTCAGGACAAAAATGTGTTATTATTATTCTAATAAACATTCAATATGTTTCACGTCAGTAGCTCTAAACTTATTGGTACTACTTAAATTTTACATAGTTAATTAATTTTTTTATATATTTAGAATTCTTTATGTTTATATTATTGCGAATATATTAAAAAGCACGACAAATTCATTTAGTGTCTCTACTTAATGTAGTTATTAACGGATGGCATTTAATTTTTATTTGCATAGATATATTTCAATCGTTGTTTCAGTACATACATCGTCCTCCTAGTTTCAATTCAGCGCTAGCACCGGCACTTTCCTGATCATTTCTGATAAAGCATTGGTACATTCCCTTGTCTTCCTTCTTTACTGATTCGATCCTGTACAGAGTCATATAAGTTTTTTTAGCTCATAAATATTTAGAGATAATATTAGTAGTTGAATTAAGATTCTTGAATTTATATGGTAGCCAAGAAAAATAGATACTGAGTTTTAATAAACGAACTAAACAAGAAGAAAATAAAAAAAATATGCTTATTTAAATAGTAAAATTTTGTTTATATTTCTAATGATACACTCATTGATGTTATTCATTAATTTTGGTACCTGAGAATGGGGTCATGATGGTTCATGTCCTTTCCATCTTTCAACCAAGTGATAGTTTTGACGGGGTTGCCTTCGTATCTGCAGGTGAATACGGCTGGGCGTCCAAAGTCCACGGTTTGGGTAGCGGGTTCGACAGTTGCTTTTAATGGGGCAGTGACAGTCAATACAGTTTCAACAGATTCACCTGAAAATATTGAAAAAGATATTTGAGAATTATAATTTAAGATTTTTGTAATTTCAAAGCCTTTAAGTAAACTAAGAATAACATGTAAAAAAGTAATTTCTTTACTTACCTCCAACGGAATTATTTACGACGCACAAATATTTGCCAGAATCCTCAACTTTAGCTTCTTTAATGATAAGGGTTCCTGACACTTGCTTTACTCTATCATTAAGAACAACTGGTTGTTTGCGAGCTGAGCCATCGATAAATTTGTACCATCTGTAACAATTGAGAAAATATTTAGCACATAGCCAGATTTACAACATAACATATTTAATAAATAACCAAAAAGTTCTCTTTTAAATATTTTAAAATAAAATAGGGATTTAAAAATTCGAGCAAACAAAGTGTTTATTTCAGTACACTTATTTAATAACAAAATTAATTTAAATTAATTATTAATTTAAAAGTATACCTAAGGAATAATGAAAAATTTAAGTTAGCAATTACAAAAAAATATTTATTGTTAACAAGGTAAGATATTTGACTGAATGTTTGACTGATTGCGTATTAAAAAAAATGCGAAGATTTTGAAAACAAGCGATGTTAGCCAACAGCGCACAGTTAGACTTGCCAATTTCCCAAACAAGGACATGTTTAGATGAAGACAATTATAAAAACCTCCAAAAAAAATTTGCACTTAATGCCTAAATATTTTTTTTTGTTTCGAAGCACTCATTACGAAAAGCTATCACATGAAACCACTAGGAAAATAGGAGATCAACTCCGAATAGGGCAATAAGACATAGCACAGCTACGGTTCACATGAAGCACAAAGTAAAGATTAAAGCGTCTGAATGAAAGCAAGAACACCCTGTCACTTACCAGGAGGTGCTTACGTCGCTCAATCGTTACTTTGGCTGACCGTAAAAAAGCCGGCCGCGGTTCATCACGCCTTCATGTCTCGCGTGGAGCAGCAGACTGCAATAAACACGCATATCAATACATTGGGATGGTATGATTCTACGTGAAAGATGAATGCGTGAGATGCCAACGGCCGGCCAACACGACGCAAGGCCGTACCTTGTAAGAGGCGCTGGAAACGCTTGGACTTCACAAAGTAACGCGAGATTTTCCGCACCGAGCCCTATTTGACGGTTAAGCCCATCTCCCGTCACTTTCGGCCTGGTCCTACCCGACGGTTCTGGAATATAAACCAACTATGACAAAAAGACCTACACTCACCTATACACGGGAACTGGGAAAGCGGCTACTTGGCATTTCAAATACGCTACATCATTTCGAGGCACGAACGAAACTTCCCAACCTTCGAAGTTTATGGTGGAATCTTTTCTAGGTGCTATTTTATTAGTTGGCTCTGTAATAATGACAGAGGCTTCTTTGAGTGGAAATGTGAATGGAATTCGAATAAGTTAAATTATATTACACCTATATCTCAAACTCCCAATACAATAGGTACTTTTTCGTAATAGAGGATTACGACTTACCTAAAAATCGGAGGAGGATAAGCGGCTACTTCACAAGTGAGATATACTGATTCTGCTTTGGAAACTGAAAATATTTCACCACCTTCAAATTTACGGCTTTTGTCGTTTCGAGGCGCAATTTTATTTGTAGGTTCTGTAATGTTGAAGATAATTGATAAACGCACCTTGATACCGGTACAGGAAATCCTTGCGCTGGACACAAGAGAGCTAATGAAGTATTTTGGGAGAAATGAACAGCAGCTTTTTGTGTTGAAGTTATACTTGGTGCTGCGCTGGCAATGGGCTCTGGAGAAATATTTTACTTATAACCTCTCAAAACCACAATCCATCAATTTTAATCGACAAAATAATAAACTTAGTGTTTATATAATAATAATATTAAACGCCAAATATAAACAACTTGCCTGAATATAGGAACAGGAAATGCTTGAGCTTGACATAATAGCGCAAAATTTTGATTTAGTGTTCGTATGAAAGTACTACTACGAGAGTCCGTTGAGAATGTAGGTGCTTTGAAGCCGACCGGTTCTGCAGTTTGAAAAGAATGTTAGACTAGATGCTGACATTAATGATAACTTGCCTGAAAACTGGGGCAGGATAACTTTGTGCCTGACAAAGAAGGGCGAAGCCTTGTCCAATACGTTTTCTAAAAATGCTTCCCATTGATTCAGATGAAAATGTCGGAGATTTAGCGCCCACTGGCTCTATAAAATTTACATAGAATACATATGGAAAACTGTATTAATTTATGAACTTGCCTGAATATCGGTACAGGGAAAGCCTGGGCTTGACAAAGAAGAGCAAAACTTTGAGTTTCATGCCTTTTAATAGACGAAAGAGCAGACTCAGATGAAAAAGACGGAGCCTTCGATCCAACCGGCTCTGCAGAAAATAATCTCAATTAAGTTATAGCAGATATAGCAAGAACTTTAGCGACCTACAACTGATCGAAAGGTGCATACAAAGAAGTACATTATTGAACTGCGCGGCAAAATAAACTACTTTTGTTTGTACGCTAACAAACCTATGTATTTGATTGTGGTGAAATAAGTTCAAATGTCTTATACATATGTAATTCAAACACTTGCCTGAATATTGGTAAAGGAAATGCTTGTGCCTGACATGTCATGGAAAAGTGTTGATCCTTGTGTCTCGTAACAGCTGAAGAAGTTAAATCATTGGGGAAGGTTGGTGGTTTCGAACCAACGGGTTCTGTAGAAGGAAAACAACATTCATTTCATCCCACTTACCTAAAAATTGGAATAGGAGACGCCTGTGCTTGACATAACAAAGCGAAATTTTGCCCCGTTTCTCGAATAAAAATACTGCCTTTTGAGTCAGTGGAAAAAGAAGGAGCTTTGGCGCCGATAGGTTCTAAAAGTATATTTATTATATAGTGTTTTGTGAAACACCCACCTGAACATTGGCTGAGGGTATCCCTGTGCCTGACATAGAACAGAACCGCCAGAGCCTGCCTCAATATCATAATTGTAAGAGGACGCAGAAGTGGGGAATGTGGGTGCCCTGGCTGATACTGGCTCTGAATGGAAAAATATAACAAAAGAGAAATTATGGAGCACTCACTTGAAAATAGGAGGAGGATGTGATTGAGCTTGACATAATAAAACAAGTGCTTGATCAGATATTTTCGTAAGTGTAGTACTTTTAAATTCCAGTGAAAACGTTGGCGCCTTAGATCCAATAGGTTCTGTGTCAAATATTGCATAAATTTTACAAAATTTGATTGACAATATATAATCTTACCTGAATAATGGGACAGGAAAAGCTTGGGCTTGACACAAAAGCGCAAAATCTTGACCAGTCTTACGAGTTATTCCAGAAAATTGGACATCATTAGAGAATGTAGGAGATTTAGAGCCCACAGGTTCTATAATAAGAAATATTATACATTTAATCACCTGAATACGGGTACTGGAAACGCTTGGGCCGGACACAATAGATTTAGACTCTGACCAACTGTCCGTACATACCAAGATAGCTTGTCATCAGTCGAAAAGGTAGGTGACTTAGATCCGATAGGTTCTAGAATTGAGAATTCAAATATACGTATATTTTATATAGTAATGAAAAATAAAATACCTGTATACAGGTATAGGATATCCCTGCGCCCGGCAAAGTAAGGCCAAGTCATTTTCTACAGGTCTATTTATGAACCATGCGAACTTATCATCAGTTGATAAAGTAGGGGGTTTGGATACGATTGGTTCTGAAAAATGTATTAAAAAACTTATAGGATTAATTCTCACCTAAAAACTGGGACAGGGAACCCTTGTGCCGGACATAAAAGAGCAAAGTCTTGCACAGCTGATATTTCAAACCAGGCTAGTTTGGAACCACTTGAAAATGAAGGGCTTTTGGAGCCAATAGGTTCTAAAAATGTAAATATTTTTAGTAAGTACTAGTTTTCTATGGCTATTTGGACATTTTTTCAAATGTTCTTCGATTAATTGTTAGATAACGGAGGGGTTTGGTTATCAAGGTATAAGTGTTTCACATAAATGAACTCACCGAAATACTGGGACTGGATACGCTTGAGCCAAACAAAGCAATGTAATGCTGGAGTTCATTGAAAATTCCACAAATTCTATGGTTTTAGTTGGAACTTTTGGTGGGGCACTATTAATTGGTTCTAAAAGAAAATATTATTTTTGTTAAAAAATTACCTGGATAAAGGTACTGGAAACGCTTGGGCGGGACACAATAATGTCACACTTGAATTAATAAGTGTACTGAAGCCTCTAACATTATCCAGAGTAGGGAACTTCGGAGGGACTCTTCCTACGGGTTCTATACATAAACATAAAATCAATTGAGAAAACGTTGCGCTTTTACCTGAATATTGGGACAGGAAAGGCCTGGGCAATGCAAAGTAACGTACAACTTTCATTTATCGAAGCCTCTGTAATATCGATCATTTTCCAGGCCAATTTTGGAGCGGCGCTACCCATTGGCTCTAATGAAAAATAATGTAAGACTATAAAGTATATTTAACAGTAAAATATACCTGAAAGCTGGGGCAGGAAAAGCTTGCGCGGGACACAAAATTGTGACATTTTCGCTTTCCTTAGCGTCGAAGGCACGGCTTTTATCGGTAGTGGTAAATTTAGGCGAAACGCGACCCACTGGCTCTATGAATAAATGATTCATTACAAACACCTTTTATCGATTAATTTACCTGAATAATGGGACTGGGAACGCTTGGGCTGGACATAATATTGTCAGGCTGGCATTACACACCGCGCTAAAACTTCTTGAACTATCCATCGAAGGAAATTTGGGTGAAACTCGCCCAACTGGCTTTAAGAACATAAGTATATAAATGTATGTATAAAAAATACCTGAACAATGGAGTTGGAAAAGCTTGAGCCGGGCAAAGTAGAGTCACACAGGTATTAGAAGAATAAGTATAACTGCGCCCAGTTTCTAGTGATGGAAATTTCGGTGACACTTTGCCCATAGGTTCTGTTTATAAACAATAGTAAAGATGATATAAATACTAGAAAATTTAGCCTATTTTACATATGGGAACGACATACATTAGAATCTTACCTAAACATTGGGGCGGGGAATGCTTGAGCAGGACATAAGATTGACAAGCTTTGATTACTATCGAAATTAAAGAGTCGACTTTTTTCTAAGCTTGGAAACTTCGGTGATACTTTCCCCATAGGTTCTGAAGCAAAGTTTTACACTACTATATCAAATTCAATGTTATGGATAATGACACACATCATTATAAATACCTGAAAATTGGGACTGGAAACGCTTGAGCGGGGCATTGCAAAGCAAATGAGTAATTTTTCTTCACTCCAATCATCGTACCCATAACAACAGACGCAAATTTAGGCGATACGCGGCCGACTGGTTCTAGAGAGAGCAATGACGAATGTAATTGCGGATAGACTTTAATATTTTACCTGAATAATGGGGTCGGGAACGCTTGGGCGGGGCACTGTAGTGCGTAACTCTCATTTTTCCTAACTTCGAACATTGTGCCGGTTAATATTGTAGCAAATTTAGGGGAGACACGTCCAACCGGTTCTAGAATTGATTTGAACAAGAATTTATTGAGGGGCCTATGAATTCATAGAAGTTACCTGAACACGGGGACAGGGAAGGCCTGAGCTGGGCACTGTAACGAATATGTAGAGTCCAACTTGGCTATATACATGGCGCCCACTTGAGTAGTTGAAAACTTAGGTGGCACTCGGCCTATTGGCTCTGAGGAATCACGCAAAACGCCATTAATTACAAGTATCTTACCGGCACATAAGTAGATCAGCAAATACGGTAATTTCTGTAGATGACTTGCTCGTCGTGTGCTAGGAATCATGTTGGGAGAAGGCGGATGTAGAAGGAATGGATATTATAAGTCGTCAGATCGAATTGCGCCCTAATAAGCCCCTACATAGATCTATCTAATCTAAGAATTTAATTCAAAGCTGTCAGTGGTTAAGGCTCTGCAGGGTACCCTATCCCAACATTCAGGCAAGTTTAAATATAAAAAACTTATAAATATAAGCTAGTTTTATATTTATAAAATTTCTATTTATGTTATTTATTAAGCTGATTTAAACAAATATTATAATCTCAAACTTACAAAAAAATTTTTTTTTCATTTAAAGTAAATTAATGCTAAATACTGTTTGACTTATCTAATTTATATTTTTATTTATAGAAGTGAGATTATAATTACTTATAAAAATACACTAGTAAAAAAGAATATTTTTAGTCGCTTTAAGTCTCTAATGCTATGTGAGACAATAACATTCAATAAAATTTTAAAATATTCTTCTTTACACGAAAGTGATGTTAAAAAATGTACTATATGTGTATAAAACTGAATTTAATGTTGTAACAATGAAAATCTAATAAGAATTAAGCAAATATAAGTGTCATTTTCATTATTAAAACTAAGAAGCGCTATTAATTCATAAATTATAAAATATGATTTCTTTAAGCTTGATTATTAAATTAATAGTAGAACGACGACTTAACGACAATTAAGTATCATATTATAATATGAATTAATCGCGCTGTCGAAATTAATTATACGCATATTTCACTTACCGGTGATGACAAGACGTCCTTTGGTAGCCGATAAGCGAGTTTCTCCAGTCAATCTATGCTTAGTTCTGCATTGGTATGATTTATAACCATCCTCGGGTCCAACATCACGAATATGTAATTCACCAGATGGAAGTACTAAGTATTTTCCCTCTGAAAAATAACAAATTAATATAGAAAAATGTAGCGTTAACTTAAATATAAAACAAATAACATTGAATCTAGTTAATTTTCTTTTTATTATTTAGCAGCACAACTTAAGGTTGTGATTTACTTATAAATTTCATGACATGCATTAGCCTAAGGAAGGAGGAAAACAGGGATAAGGTAGACCGTGAGGTCCATGGAAAAAGGTATGTCCATTCTAACCAACGCCCTAACCATAAATATAAAACCCGAGAACCTAAAAGAAGATAGGAGTATGTAAATATATTATGTTCGTGATAATATTATATATTATACAATATACATCGTACCATCTAAATTATGATTAGAATCAAGATTGATTTCAACCTCCTCTGCACCTTCACTCACAATCCATGACACAACTGTCACGTACTCCGATACAAAGCTTGGTATGTGGCATTTTAAAATCGCTGCGTTTCCTCTAAGGACATATTCTTCCATAAGATTTACAGCATACGCTTGTGAAACCACTGAAACAACATTACCTAATGTAAGAATAAGGAATCTTGGCAATTACAGCCGATGAAAATAGGTTTTGTAGTTATCATTCGTTATGAATTCATATATAATTTCTTTGATTTTGTAATGCTTCACTGATGAAAAAAGGTCAGGAAAAAAGGTGCGGAATGGAACGGATGTTGGGCTTAAAGGAGTCACTAGTGTACCTAAGTCAGAAGAGTCATCTATTTTAATTTCTTTTTCAATTGAATCTTCAGATATTATCCACGACGAAACTGATACATATTCAGAAACAAAACTTGGGATTTGACATTTCAGTATAGCTGCGTTTCCACGCAAGACATATTCCTCCCAAAATTTTACGTCGTAAGCTTGAGACACGACTGGAAATCGAATTTTAATGTTTCAACAGATAAATATATGTTTACCTTTAATAAGCTTTTTATGTAGATAGTACGCGATCCCCTAACGAACTGATACTAAAGGAAGTGGGATAGGATCGGATAAACAATAAAAATGTTACCCAATTTAAAATCAGAATCTAAGTTAATATCCATTTCCTCATTTTCTCCTTCGGAAATTATCCAAGAACTAATTGTTACGTACTCGGAAACAAAACTTGGGATATGACATTTAAGTATTGCAGAATTGCCTCGTAAGACGTTTTCCTCCCAAAGATTGACAGTGTAGGATTGAGAGACAACTGAAAGATTATATTAATAATAGGAATATATAATATAATAATAATAATGATGCATTTTCAGTGAAGGGACTGGAAAGGAGGGCAGGTCGTGTTCCTAGCGAATTATTAAATACCCAAGTTGTTAAATCCCGTGCCGTTAATTTCTTTTTCTTCAATGTCTCCTTCGAAAATAATCCAAGAAGAGACACTTACGTATTCCGAGACAAAGCTTGGTATATGACACTTAACAATTGCTGAGTTGCCACGTAAAACATTTTCTTCCATAAGATTAACAGTATATGCTTGAGAAACAACTGAAACATTATAACGATGCACTGAGATATATAGAGATAGGATAAAGATTTATGGAAAGGAAAAGGATAATCCAAATAATGCCCACAAACTAAAAGTACCCAAATCGAACGACGATTCTGCTTTAATTTCCAATACATCAGTATCGGCTTCCGAAATGATCCAAGATGATACGCTGACATATTCAGTAACGAAGGTAGAAATATGACATTTGAGTATCGCAGCATTGCCACGTAAAACACTCTCTTCCATTAGGTTAACAGTATACGCTTGAGTAACGACTGCAAGTACAACTGCCATATTAATTACTAGTCAGAGCGAGAAGGTCGGTGAGTGGAGAATCTTCTGGATAAGGAATATTAAAATTTGATCATATGATACCCATGGTGTTAACAGTATCATTTAACTTGATTTCCGTTTCATCATCCCCTTCTGAGATTATCCAAGAAGCGACATAAACGTACTCCGTAACAAAACTTGGGATTAAGCATTTGTATATTACAGCGTTCCCTCGTAAAACATTTTCTTCAACTAAATTAACTGTATACGCTTGAGAAACAACTGAAATAACAAATGAAATCCGAAATAATCATCTTAGTTAATTGTTGATAAAACCTATTGTAATATTTTAAAGGAAGGATCCCAGGGAAAAAAATTAAAATGTTTTATAATAAGTATACCATAGTTATTATCTACCGAGAACTCTCCACCCTCACTGTCATGCCAAGAAACGACCTGCACGTGATCGGACACAAACGATGGAATGTGGCACTTGAATACGGCGGCATTACCGCGTATGACATATATATCGTAAACTTGCGATTCGTAGAATTGATTAACAGCTGAAATTATTATAACAAATTTTAACTACAATGAATTAAAAATTTTGCAGCCCGAGGGTATTATGGAGAGCGGATAGGAACAATTGGGGTCGCGCGGGCGATCTCGATTACCGTAATTGCCCTCAGAGTCATTCAACGAAAACGCAGAGAGGGACTCTTCGTCCGTTACCCATTCCAAAACATGCACGTAATCTGATACAAATGACGGTATAGAGCATTTAACTATAGCTGAGTTCCCACGGAGAACATCTTCATCTGTAACGCGTGGTTCATAATTTTGATGGACTACTGCAAATGTGAAATGTTACCACATTAAATCAATAATTACATATTTAAGTATTTTGGATACGGGAGGTAGGAGAAGAAGTTTGAAAAATGTACTCTTAATTAATACCGGAATCTATATTTGCATTTTCATCAGGGGTAATAGTTTCGTTATCCATTAACCACGTTGCGACATTAACAAAATCGGCTACAAAGGAAGGCACGATGCATTTCAAGATAGCTGTATTTCCTCGCAAAACAAATTCATCATTGACTCTAACTTCATACGCTTGAAGCACGGCTGTTGCAAAAAGAAAGGAATTAAAGGAGACGGACATATGGTAATTAACGCGGTGTTACCCTCGTCTTTTCCAGGGTAGTAGGTGCCACCATCACTGTCTGTCCACATTTCAACAAACACGAAATCTGAGACAAAACTTGGCACTTCGCATTTCATTATAGCCGCATTTCCGCGAATTACATACTCATTGTCAGCTTCAGCTTCATATGGCTGTGACACCACTAATTAAGAAAATTAACATTTCAATATAAAATAAGGTCATAGGAAAAAGAAAAGGATTTCGGAGTGAGTTAAGTCTTTTGCTTGATTATAAATAAGTACCATCTGATATATTTGTATTGTTAATTGTAAGTATCTCCCCATCATCCATAAGCCAAGATTCCACATAAACAAAATCACTAACAAATGATGGTATCTTGCAGTGAACGATAGCTGCATTCCCTCTTATCACATATTCATTTTCAGCTTCGGTAACGTAATGCTGTGAGACAACTGAATAATAATGATAAATACAGGATTTTGAATGGACATTCGGATTTAATAGGACAGACATTGCACAAGGAAAGTTTTAACGAGCATGACGGTTTATACCAAGGTCTTCAGATTGTTTAATGACAGTTCCTTCTTCATCAATCCACGCTTCTACTTTTACAAAATCCGCGACAAAAGAAGGAATTGAACATTTTAGAACAGCCGCATTTCCACGTATAACGTATTCTGTCAAGATTTCTGCTTCATAAAACTGATTTACAACTGAAAAATTTAGGTCTACATTAAGTATTAACCAAAGTGCTTTTTATGAAATTTAGGATAGATTAAGGAAATGATAAAGGTTGTTAAGGGGAGAACTTTTTGGATGGTGTCCTTTAAGGAAGATGAAAAAATCCTACCGATGTCATCAGTAAGCAAATATTCGCCTCCATCAGAGTCGACCCACGCTTCTACTTTAACGAAATCGGAGACGAAAGATGGAATGTTGCATTTTAATACTGCTGTGTTGCCCCTTATAACATATTCTGACACTACTTCTGCTTCGTAATACTGTGTAACAACTGTAATATATTTTTTATAATGTTTTAAGGAACCTTTGGTAGGGATTGGGTCTTAATTTGTTTGGTCTATTTATTTTACCCTCGCCATCCTTGCTTCCATTTAAAGTAAAGGAATTCCCGGCTTCATCGTGCCATGATATTACATCAACAAAATCAGCTACGAACGATGGTATCGAGCATTTAAGAATTGCTGAATTTCCTCTGATTATATATTCATTATTAACTTCAGATTCATATTGCTGCTGTACAACTGTGAAGTTATTTTTTTCGTTGGAATGGGAAGAACGGAGGAAGGAAAAGCATCAAAAGTATGCATTAACCATAGTTTTCTCCTGGATAAAAATCTTCATTTTCATCAGTGTGCCATGATAAAACTTCGATGAAATCGGCAACAAAGGACGGAACCTGACATTTAAGTATAATGCTGTTTCCCATTATGACATATTCCTTGTTAACATCGGTATCATAATGCTGGGCCACCACTGATTTATTCGTAAAAAAATATAACATTTTATATATATTTTTCTATTTAAAGATTTTAAATAAAATTTAGAAAGTTTTAAATAAGTAAAATTAAAATGTTTTGAATAATTTAAACTACCTAAACAAGATCAACATAATGTATGTTCACCGTTCGTAGTTGTCACCTTTTTTATTTAGAACTAAATTTAATTTTTTTTAAGATATTACTCTACGCCCGTGTAAGTGTTAAAAGAGTTAGAATATAATATTATCAACATTGCATTTTTTATTAGTAAAATCTTAGTAACGAATTTGTAAAGCGATTCTCGATTTAAACATACAATACAGCTTATATGTATGTACAATGTACATGAACATTTTATCTGAGCTATTCTCAATTACATGACTATTAGATGTCACGTACCAACATACTTTTTGCTTGTAATAAGACGACTACCCAAATGTCTACGGTATAGTTTTTTGTAATAAAACAATAATAATGTAACAATGTGCAGTTAAAATGACTCTATCGTTCACGGCTGATTATTTAATTGACCTTATTGAGCCCTCAGTCATAAAAAGGGCAAAGTACTTTAAGGCAGGGCGTTCATAATATACTATTGTACAATATTAACTTTGCTCTGACAAATTAGAATGACTTTATATTAAAATTTTAACATATTTCTTTAGTGAAAATGAAGGCTAAAATTACATGACTGAAATTTACTACTAGTTATAATATTTTAACCAGAAATTATCGCTGTAGCAGTACATACATACATATATCGAATGACAAATGAGCCAGGGTCACAAGTCAACCGTCAGAGTGGGCCACGGCTGTAGGATTAAATTTAACTCTATGATATTACTTTCATAATCTTAGCTTTAATTAAGACAACGTTGAAGTTAACATTAACACACTTAAAATGCACTTTATAACATGTCACAAGTCATTACAAATTACAATAGATTTTTGTCACATTTACATAGGATAAAATATTAATATCTTGTTCTCTTTCGTTTTCCTTCATGTTGTAAGAGAACTCAGTATATAGTAGTTACTTCATACTTGATTGTAACTTGCAGTATTACGATATAATAATAACAACACACATTTACATAGGCATTTAACCATTTGCATCAAGCAGGAATCGAACCCGTCGCTGATAGCAATAGCAATAGAAAGCATTAGAAACAAATATAAAGGATTTGATTCGAAACGAAGATGTTGTTATTAAATAATATTAAAGGGAAATCCGTCCAGAGCTATCAAAATTAATTTTTGTACTGAAATTAATTATTTAAATAATATTAACATACTTATTGGGACATTTACAAGTAGCACCATCTAGTTCCATGGTAAGCTACAAGGCTTGTCTTACGGATACCAGAATGTTTATGTAATGCACATATATAACTTTTAAATACGTACATAATATAAACATCCATAACTGGAGTACAATTTTTCGTGCTCGTCACACAAATAAATGCCCCTAGCGGGACTCGAACCCGCAACCGCTAGCACAGCAAAGGGTCAATACAAACTGAGCCAAACGTACTTTCGTACATAGCTACGTTTTCATTTTTTTCATGGAACCCTGATTTTCTAAAATAAAGTAGCCTAAGTCACTCCTTATAAAATAAGCATCTCTCCGTTTTGGAGATTAGCCAGAACAGACAAACAGACTTTCTATTGTCATAGAATATTGAGAATTCTCAACTTACCAGCTCGTACATTAACGTCCCGTGAGTGAATAGTTCCGACTGGGTTTCTAGCAAGACAAGCGTAAACCTGAGCGTGTACTTCTTGTCTGTAATCTTCCGCTCGGAATGGAGGAAACACCAAATTTCCATTAGGTAAAACCTGACGCAAAAAAAGTCATTGAAAAAATATTCAAAGTTATTTCTGTTCAAGTGTAACTTAAGAATGCAGTACTAAATTACTAAATTCAGGTTTGGTTTTTTATATATAATCTCAGCCTAGCTTTTATATATAGCCTTTTATATAATATAGCCTTAACCTATAGCCTCGATAAATAGGCTATTTAAAGAGTAAAAGATTTTCAAACCAGTAGTTCCTAAGTTTAGCGTACATTTATTTGAGATACAAACGATCCCGTCTTTAAGTTGGGATAAATTTCAGGTAGTTACGTTTATACTACCATCCTTGGTACCAGGCTGCTAATTTGATTTTCTAGATATTTAAATGCAATATCAATAATGGCTTAATTTCAAGCGAAAAAATTAATAAAATCATCACTCCATTTAAAAAGGTGCCTCGTGTGCAAAGAACAAGTAAAGAATGAAGTGAATGTACCTGTCGCAGTCCGGGAACATCACCAACCGCAGTACCGTCAGCTCGAACCCAAATGACGTCGGGGGTGGGGGATCCTCGGGCAGCGCATTCTACTACAGCTCCAGTCGTGTTGCTAAAATCTACTCGGTTCGGGGGTTCCTTCATGAATATAGGTCCGATCGTTTCATCCTCGCATCGCACTGCCCCTGTAAATAATTTATAACATGAGCTCTACACAGAATTTAAATAATATAAAACAGTGTTTTATAGTTCGGGGAGTATCCAAAGATATAAATAAACAAGTACATATATTCTTATTATCTACCACATATTATTTTATTAATGGTTTTATCTTTTCAATAATTGATAACAATACTATTTTTATAAAATAAATAGTATTTTTACATTAGTAAATAAACATAATATTTCATTTATTTGTATCAGTATATATTTACTATTCAGTCTATCAAATTGTTACAAAGAATAAGATGAGAAGACATTCTCGAGAAGTAGTGAAGTAATCACCTTGTTGGAAGTGGATATTATATCGATCGAGGTCACGAATTCCATCCTTTTACATTATCGTATTATCGAATATTTGAATTGTAATTAAGAGATATATATATATTTATTATATTTTTTCTTTTGTTTATGGATTTGTATATGGATTATGTACCGCAGTGAAATTAGTATCAGTACACAGTTTTATGAGCGAATAGCATCATTAGAATCGCGAAAGTCCGATTTCAGAGCGGAACTGAATTTATAATTTATATCAACTTTTAATTTTATCAACATCCTTTTTTTTATATTAAATACGATATGAAAATTATTATTTATAAACGGGGTTTAATATTGTAGAGACTATTATTGTAATAGAGTAATGCATGAATGTTCGGCATCGATTCAAGTGCTACTTGATCAATAAAGTAGAGCGACGAAGACAATTCAGTGAAGCACATCTATTCACAATATCTTAACGATCTTTACACTTAACAATTATTATAAAAACAATTGCAATAAATAATAATAGAATATTAACCCAGTAGTGCCCAAATTAACTTTTTTTTAGTATTTATATATTTAGCCTTATAGAACTGTTAAGTAGGGAGTTTAAATAAACAAAAAGCAGTTTTTATTTTTTTTATTAATTAAAAGTACAAAAAAAATGACGTGTCCAAATGGACACGCTAGGCACTTGTAATAGCGAAATGCTAATGTATGAAATGCGATGTTGTACCGTGCACACCCTACATATTATTATGCATAATACTTGTATATTTATTGTTTCTGATGGTACAAAACAAAACAGGGTACATAGTCCCACATCGCATTTCATACATTCGGTTCTTATTGATATTTATATTTATTTTATTTTCTTATTTATATTCTTCGTCGCATAGCGTTGCAAATAAGCTCATTCCTCGTATCTGCCTGCAAACTCCAATAATGCCGTCTATTAGCAGCAGGTGAATAGCCACTCAAAATCAAAATAGCAATAAAGCAGCACATTTCTGAAGCTGTTATCTTAGGATTAGATGCATTCTTCCATAGTGCATAGCCATTCGATTGTTGTACAAACATATCTATGATATCATCGTCTATAAAAAGTTCAAATAAATCAACGGCAGACCTGTCAGCACTGTCAGTTGGAATTATAGGAAACGGTCTCAAAAAGGGCTCTAGATCTCCCTTGACCCATGTTCTAGCTCTTTTACCAACAAGATCATCAAAATGACGAGGATCTTCATCAGAAGTTTGGTTGGTGAAACGTACCCCAGCATCAGCAGTTAACTGTCGAGCACACAAATTTTTTGCTCTTCCTCCACTATCTTCATCACCAGAGTCCTCGTCGGTCAGGACAGCTGGATCTGGAGGCGCTATGAACAGAGACTCCGGCACTCGACCATAATTTTCGTCTTCGCCTTCTTCACAAAGAACATCCAACACCTCATTTAGTGTGCAGGCTCCAGTAAACTGGTCGAAATCAAAGTATCTGGAATAAACAAAACACATTTATTTTGCTATGCCTAAAGCTTAGAGTGGCCATATGGACACGGACAAGTTTAGCGTAAAAAAACACGTACTAAATTTTATCCAAATAGAAGTATTTTATTATATAATTATAAATAAACAATCCTTTAGTAAATCTGTACAAAAATAAGTTGAAAAATCACAATATATTCGAAATTATACTACTTACTCTCGTCTCGGATCCATTTTTTTCGTTTCTTTTCTGAATGACGAAAATGAAATGAGAATACCCGCCAAGTAAAAGTCAATTTTGTTTTGACAGTGACGTATACTAACACTTTGACATTAACACAAATCTATGAAATAAATAGATTAAAGAAAAAATAATTACCATAGCAACAATAATTATTTGTTTTTACCCCTATTTGTGTGGCCATATGGCCACACTAGGCATTACTGGGTTAATTTGAAAAAATCTTTCAAATTACATTCGACTAATAAGTATTTAAAACTAACGTAAAATTTCTGAAATTTGCCTAATTTCTTTTTTGTAAACATTTATATAATAGCTACGTAACTACTACATATTTAAATATTTAAGAAAAGGTCTTTTCGTGTCGTTAGTATAAAAGCAGCTACATAAAAGTATTTACCGTAAATGGGTAGGTACTAATTGACATTAGCTTAGCACAGTAGAACTTGATTCGCTACAGCACCATTATAACAGCCTTCTCCATATAGGTACGAAACGTATATGTGTCAAGATTTTAAAGCAATAGTTGAAGACCATTCGGGGATTTGCGGTTTTGCGCAACGGCAACGGTTACATTTTTATTTATAGAAGTAACTTCTAGATAGTTTCTCTACGTATTGTCGTAATAAATCACAAACCAATAGTCTAGGCATATGAAAAACATAGAAATATTATATGTATACAGTAAATTAAGACAAAGTTTTACAATTTATATTATCCCTTATATTAATATTTACATACAAATGTTGAAAGATGATCGCATCTCGAGCTTTATGATGTTTATTTATTTCTTTGGTTCTGAATAGACGCATGCTGATGACTGTAGTGAGAGCTATGGAGAACATGACGAGCACTCTGCACTAGTTTGCAAAGCTCGACCTAATTTTTAGTTAGCCTAGCATGATACCAAAACGACCTCAGTGTATCGACCTCATGGAGAAATTACTCTAGGCACCAATTAGCCTTAAATGGCGTTAATAAATGCATTGGTAGTTAGTTTCCGGCTTAGATTATTTAATTATGAGAGGTTATTAAATTATATACGTACATACTCGTAGCGTACTAGACCCTTACCTACGAAGTTCAACAAAATAAAGACATTAAAAATTAATCGAGCGTTTCTAATAAGGTTTGAAAATAATATTTTTTGAAAATAAAATTCTTTAAACCCAAATAAATAAATTTATTATTCTAATAAGGTTTGAAAATAAATAAGTTTCTTCAAAACAAAATTAAATTTAATAATCGAAAACACAATATCGATCCACTAGCAGGATCATCCCCAACATCTCACATCGTTTTGAATGAACAAAAAATAGTTACTCAACAAAAAGCTTGCGGGCGGGCATAAACGGCAGATGTTTAAACCCACGCCCGTGATTGGCCAAATGGCCGACAGATGCGCGTGAATATCAGAAATCACCTCGACACCGTTACTTTAAGAGAGTAGTTTTTAGCTATAATATATCAAGACAATTAATAGAAAATATCTATAAGCTAATACAATACTTGGTATGCACATTTACATGAATACCCTTTAGTTTATATAATTAAATTGAAACTACAGTTTCTTGTTTCAAATTTTTGTCCTCGATGTTTCTAATGATTTACAGTAAGCATAATATACCTACTTGGGAATCTCTGCGCCAAGAATATATAAATATAATATGTATGTAATGTATAACAAAAGTAAACTAAAGAATAGTGTAACAACAACAACTTTTTGGGTCGAATTATGCAAAGATTTTAAATTTATTTCGTATAAAAGTTTGAGGACATCAATATCTAAATTTTTTTTTTTTTTTATGGGACGAAGGGGGCAAACGGGCAGGAGGCTCACCTGATGGTAAGTGATCACCTCCGCCCATGGACATCTGCAACACTGCAGGGCTTGCAGATGCGTTGCCGGCCTTTCAGGAAAGGGAGGGAGGGAGGAGGGAGAAGGACGGGAGTAGGGATGGGGAGTGGGCCTCCCGGACTCTCACTTACCGGACGAAACGCGACAGCATAGCTGCCACTTCACGCCGGTCTTCTGTGAGAGAGTGGTACTATACGGGGCGTGCCGGCCCATTCGGCTGCTACCCGAAGGTAACAAGCATGGCACTACCACTTTAAATATCCACTATAAAAGATATCTAAATATCTAGACAAATTTACAAAAGTTATCAATTCAATTCAATTATTTCTTTTAATGGCTTCCATGAGTGCCGATTGGGCACAGTTGACTTCGCCAATGTCGCGTAAAAGTTATCAATGTAATACAACCATCGTTAAATATAAAAAAAAGCGGCATAACAAATAAGTTGAAATTCAAAAATTGAAACACTAAAAGCATCATAATTACTAAACGAGGCTCTATTATATAGCTATATCAATAAAAACACTAAAGTGGACTATAATAACTATTTGTAGTGTTGTGAGCTGAGCTTTCACACTAGCAAATCGGAAAAAAAGTTTTCTTTGCGTGCCATGCTAAAGCGGAACTATTTAATATTGTATGCAATGTATGATATGATGATGTATATAATATGTAAGTAGATAGACATTTAATAGTTCTACAAAACTTCCACGATACCAATAATATCATGTTCCAACATATTTATTTATTATAAATACAAATACAAAATAGAAACGCCAATTGAAGTTGTTAATTTTAACTTTTTTTGTAACTCTTATAAGGAACCTGTAGGATGGTATATCTTATCTATCTATATTCTCTATTTATTTATAACTCATATAGGTCTAAGAAGGCATAATTAATTAATATTAAATTTCATTCGTAAATAAGACAGGTAAAACTTTAACATGCGTGTATTAGCTTCACTTGTAATTATTAACAATATAATAAGATACGGGTAGTCAATTTAAAACTTCTAATTGTCTTATCGAAATGAATCTTTGTATGTACCGTGAAGGTACATACAAAGATACATTTCGATATAAATTTCGACCAATAGAAGTCCGATACATTGCAATTCGCCAAGTATTTTAATTATTGTACCTACTTATATAAATAAATGAAAAGTAAAAAACAAGCTTTTATTTAATTGCGCTAAAAATAATAAAATGTATATATGATATAAAAGCTTGTCACGAGGGTTATATTCTAGTAATGGTTTGTTTTTTTTAAATTAATATCAATCAGATCAAGTTAATTATTTTCTTGTTTATCTACACAGATAAATCTCGAACAAACATACATTGCAATTAGTACTAATACCTAAATGACCGGCAATTTCTAAGTTTAATTTCTTTTTACATATTTATTCCTTAAATACCTGGTATTTATGAAAGTGAAAAGTAAAGTAAAGTATATAAAGAAGGTTAAACATATTATTGTGTAAATATTGACTGTTATTGTAAATTTCTTTAAAAATAATATTACTCTGCAATGGTACGAGATTTATTATTTTCGTTATTACGAAACATGTGGGAGCTACTAATAACTGAGTCAAGAAACACCTGCTCTATCCACGTGTTCTCTCTAAAAAACCGCGCAACCTTTTGATTTATTAAGTACATTATATTGTTTAACTTTTCGAAAGCGTATTTATTTGTTTCCTATTTTAAATTTGAAAATAATCTGTATTTTTAAATAGAAAATTAATTTAAATTAAAATTAATTATCACCTTATTGATAAGTATATACCTATTTACCATGCATTAATTCAATTTCAAATTATTTAATTAATTATTAAAAATTATTAATTAATTTTCAATCTTTTCACATGCCTTATATTCAATAATAATAAAGATAAGCCTCAAATATGTGAATTTTGTTGTTTAAAGCTAACTCATCTGGCAACATGATGCACATAATTAACATGCTTATTTTATTCAAGGCTAAATGCAATTAGTGCATGGCAACGCTCATCCTTTTAAATTAAACATACCTACATACAATCTAGTATAAAAAGTATTGTTCCAATAGATTTGAATTATGTAATCAACAGGTCCAAGTTCGGCGAGTTCAACTTTACTAGGTATTCAGCGTCTACAAGGCGACAGGGCGGCCGCCCATTAAAGTATGAATACCTCGCCTGAACTAGAATTTAGTTATACATTATTCATTTAAAAGTCAGTGGAGATAGTCCGTGGAACGTTTTGTTCTCAGAACTAAGTAGTTCCATTAATAACAATGAAACAGTTTTGTTACACAGAGTTTTTGGATAAATTCTGAATGAAATGTATTTTTTTTATACATTTTATTCAGGATTTTATTTTGATTCCGATTCACAAATCATATTCCGATACTATTAGTACTTATAATTTAACTGAATAATTGGTATTTTATGGAACAATTCAAAAGAAGCCTGATATAGTTTATTGTTTAGTGTTTTCCAAGAGACATTGTTTGTAATTTCTAAGGCAATTGTCTTCACAAAATGTTTGTAATAAATATAAATACAATAACATTCCATTGATGAACAAAATTTGTTAAAAAGTAACAAAAGTCATTAGACAAAAATAATAAAGAAATTAAATTTATATAAACTATGCTGTATAATATATTTTATTATGTACAACACAAGCTATGTACCTATAATTATTACCTAATTGAACTTTAACTACGTTTAGTTGATTTTCGATGTTTTTTCCAGTACATGGTATTGAGATAAAAGATAAAGAGTCCATAAACATTTCGCGTCTGTAACACATAATATAATATAGTGTACAGTAATCAATAATAGCTGAATTCTAAGGAACACGCAACGGTCAGTAACCTTTATGGAATCCTGGTTTGTCGCTTACCAAACTGTTATCTTTACTATCGTAGCCCATATTTCATAACATCTTGCAATGTTTAAATATTTTTTTTTGTTTTATACAAGGAGTTTAGAGGAATTCAGTAAGATTCAATGAACTTTTTTTGTTTTTAGGGCTTAACTTAATACTTTCAAGATCACGACATATTTTTAGAAGTATTTTTATTTCATATAGAGTACCTACATGTGTGAACGATGTTAGTATCAATAAATAGCTTTTTTTCAAATAAGGTTATTATAAGGATATTAATTGTTTTATATCTAATACCATACATTATAATGATTGATTATAATGATATATATATGTAATTGGTTTGAAATTGGATACGTGTAGGTATGTAGATGGTAGGTTTTTGTGGTTCGGATTTGGTAACACGACGGATACTTTTATCTTGGTTGCAGTTTCGTAACAACTTAATTAATAAAGAAAGTCACAATTTTATATTATAGACTAGCGACTCACCCTCGCTTCGCTTGGGTTCGTCCCTAAACTTAGCGCAGGCGAAGCCACGGGTTCCGCTAGTTAAAATAAATAAAGATTCTAAAATAAAAGTAACCTAAGTTACTCCTTATAGCATTAGCTATCTGCGAGTGATCTATGAGTACCTAGAGATGTATAGATTTTTATAGCGTTATTACCTAAGTCAAAAATAGTAGAGTTAAGTCTAATTCTAATTATGCTTTCTATTCCACTATTCTAGATTTTATTAATATCTTTAAAGAATAATCGAAAAATATTTTCAATTCTTGAGCACCAGATGTTAACGAAGGAATATACTTAGAAGGTAGGTAACTTGCAGTCGTCAGTGTGTTTGTCAAAGTTACTATGAAAAATAACAAAAGTAACAAGAACAATTTTTGTTCATAGTTCTTGTTCTTCGCTAAAAGGTGATATTATGCTAAAAGGTGATATATTACTAATTGGTGATATTATTTTAAAAAAAGGTATTAATGATTTTGTATTTATTAAATGTCATTACAACAACCATCTTAAGGGATTTTAACAAAATGTAACTACTTTGGTATGACATGCTCTACTTTTTAGCTGAAATACTTTTACACACCTCTCATATTGTACTAGAAGGAAGGTACATGTTAGAAGGTATCTATGCTGTCTTACCAGACAGAGAGCAAACAAATATCTCCATAATTATACTACCTATCAATTGTAAATACAAAATCAGTTTCGTACTGACGCAGTAGATAGGTACCTACTGCCAATCATACTCGTACATAGCATCCCGTCTGTGCTACGATACTTCACATTTCTTCTTTTATCTAGGATTACGGTCATAAAAACAAAAAGCTGCAAACGAAAAGGAGGGGAATATTCACTCTAGCTGGCTAACCTATTTTTATGTTTTTTGTCCAAAACTCATTTCAGCTTTAATATTTTGTTAAATGTTTACCTTAATCCTTAAGTTATATGTAAATACATAACAAAAATAAAAATAACAATAAAGCCAGTAACAGAAGGTAGGTATAATCGGACTACTATAATGTCTATTATAACTACGAAGTTTGCTAAAACGCCTGGACAAATTTGGATGAAGTTTTGTTTACACGTCGAGTAACAAAATAAGCTACTGCTAGGCACTTAAGAACGCACCTGAGCAGATCAACAGTAATTCAAGTGTTTTGAAGAAGAGTAAACAAAAGTCATTACTACGTTATAAATTGTTATAACATAAAAATATATAAGTTAGTTACCAAGGGCGTAGCTAGGATTTTGTTTAGGGGGGGGGCAGGCTCTAGACAAACCAAGAATATAATCTAAGGTAAATCTATATCTATAATCTATATACTATTTATAAAGAGGAAAAGTTTGTTTGTTTGTTTGTTTGTTTGTTTGTTTGTTTGTTTGAACGCGCTAATCTCAGGAAGTACTGGTCCAAATTGAAAATTTCTTTTTGTTTTGAATAGTCCGTTTATCTAGGAAGGCTATAGGCTATATTACATCGCGTTACGACCAATATGAGCGGAGCATCAATGAAAAATGTTGCAAAAACGGGAGAAAAATATTCCGTTTGGACAGCTTCCGTTGCGTGCGCCGCATAAACGGTTAATGTTATGCAAAAATCATGTATGACGGAAATGTTCCACTTTAAAAGTTTAAAAAAAAGCTGCGATAGCATAATATGTCTATCTTTTAAGGTTGACTCGCTGTAACCATTTTAATTGTTATTAAATTTGTTTTAAGACAATGCATTATTTGCATTAGTTGCATTGGTGTTTTTATAAAATAAATAAGTTACTCATCACAAGTATTTAATTTTGAACTAACTTGCTCTTAGCATCATTTGATTTCAATGAATACCTTACAAGATATCATAGTTTTAACAACTCCGCAAAATAATGATGACTGCGTGAAAAATTTAAAAAACCCCCGACACAAAATAATAATAATGTACTAAAAGCTAAATTAAAAAAAAATCGTTCGATTCTATGTACCAGTCTTCCATGTGGAGTGACAATTTCCTCATCAATCTAGGGCATTGATCAAACAAAAAAAATTACAAGTTTAGTTTAGTTTTCATTTCTTAGTTGAGAAATTGAAAATTAATATACTTCATTATCTTTTAATATAGTGTACAATATACTTCTAATCAAGACCTTTCATTTGATACCCATATTGAGGGAGTTGTGAAAAAAATATGTAATTAGCCATTTTGTGGTGCCGGCCATCTTAAAACGATTTTTATCAGACATAGCTAAAAATAATCCTAAAGATATTCACCTTTCAAATGAAAAAAATAAAACAAAATGAAAATCGGCTTATCCGTTCGGGAGCTACGATACCACAGACAGACACAAACACAGACAATGTCGAACTTATAACAAGATGTTATTTTTTCGGGCTTTGCTTTCGGCCACGTCCAAAGTGTTCTAAAAAATCAGTTTAGATAGGCTCTCGAAGGCTGTCGACCCCCTCATACGCAGAGAACAAGCAGGATTTCGGTCCAATCGATCGTGTACAAATCAGATCAACACCCTCCGTATCAAACTAGAACAGGCAAGAGAACAGAGAAGGGAGATAGTATCTCACTTTTGTAGATTTCGGAAAGGCCTTGATACAAACGGTGAGGTGGATCAGCATCTGGCCTCGATTGCGCAAAATTGGCTTCCCAGAAAAAATAATTAATATCACAAGAATTATTCTTGTAAGGTGACTCATAAAATGCTCATTTCGGAGGACATAGAGGTACTCGCAGGCGTAAGACAGGGCTGTCTTCTTTCACCACTTCTCTTTCTAGTCGTTCTGGATGGAATTCTTTATAATAACACGAAGAACAAGCGCCGCGGCATTGATGGGGCATACCCAACACCTTAAAAGACCTGGACTGTGCAGATGAAATATGGCTCTTGAGCCACACTCGCGCAGACATACAGGCCAAACTGAACGACTAACGAAAGGAGGCAGCTAGGAAGGGGCTCAAAGTTAAAATAAGGAAGACACGAGAAATGAGAAGCAGAACAACGAGTACACTCCCGTTGGTCATCGGCACAGAGGCAGTGAAAAGCGTTCATAAATTCACATACCTCAGTAGCTGCGTGTCAGAAACAGGATTAACCGAAGAGGACACCACTTCGAGAGTCGCCAAAGTACGAGCAACCTTCGCACAACTTAAACCCGTATGGCAATCACGCAATACTATGTATTGAAAAAAAGTAGTCGACGTTGAGAGTCATCGTTGATCTCAGCCATGTTTTTCGCGCGTATAAAACCAAATCTAGATTCAACCATTCATAGTACAATTTTATAAAATTCGCCTGTTAATAGAATCAACTTTGTTTTTGTTTATTAATATGCAATCTACGTAATATCACTTCATGGTTTGTGAGCCTTCCCGGCTCCTGCATCGTCTAGGGGGGGGCAGCTGCCCCCCCCTGCCCGTACCTCGCTACGCCCATGTTAGTTACTATAGGAGAAAAGTCTCGGTCGTGGCCTTCAGCACTGCAAAAGGCCAACGTTCCGTTGTTTACGTTAAATGAACCAGCAGACTGACGACCTCGCCCACATACGGCATAGGTGTTAAAGTGTAAACTAAAAGTTATGAAAAATAACCAACATATTATTGATATCTTTTTTTAAACTTATTTTTAGTAGACATCTAATACAAAACAGTCAATGTTTGTTGGTTAAAGTAAACCTTTACACTTATTCGAAGTTTTAAGTTTTGTACAAACCTACAACTTTTTAAATTAACAAAAAAAGTAAGAGAAGGTGCGAATTATAAATGCAAATTTTATATCTTTAAAATTTAATACTAGGTTCTTTATAGTATTTCGTACGTTATTTGGACAAAAGAACAGACGGAAAACTTAAAATTTTCTCTGCGGAGTCTGACTCTGACCGCAGTATTGATCGCGGGCAGTTGCTAGCTACATACATAATAATTTGTTTCCGGGGAACAAGATCACTGTTGGTGACCATGTAATGGAGATTTTTCTTTCTACCGTACTGCGATAAAATATATGTACCTTCTTACCATTACATAAGGTGTTCATATAATATGTCCGCACCTATGTTTCTTCAAAAATGATTTAGCGACGATAGAATTTTTTGATATAACAAATACTTAGTTACTTAGTCAAAATGCCTTCCTCTGCACTCTGCAGTTAATAAATTAAAAAATCAATCAACAGAGTCAAATGACATTATTATTTATTACTATGAAATAAAGTTAATCTGAGAATAGTATAAAATAATAGAGTTTTGTACCAAAGTACTGCTTGTCAAGTTAATCCACGTTAATCAAGTATAAATAATAAAGTCTAAGAAAATATGACAGGCTTACCGATTGCGAGCAGCGCGACGAGGACCGTAAAGCCGGTGAACGTCGCCATTGCGCACATTCACTTACACTTCACTGATTAGTGATCACTTTTCACTCAGGCAAACAATTATTATTTATCAAAATAAAAACTGCACTAGCCGCGATGCGGCCGGGCTTTGCCCGAATCTGAAACAAAAAGAAAAATAAAAAGTTAAAAATGTATTGCATTCTATCAAGTTTTATTGCATAATCCAGTCGATATTATAATAATTTACGTTGACAAAAATGTAATATGGTAGTGCCCTTCGAGTCGGCAAAATACCTAATTCTATTTATTAATTTAGGGTGTAGCCCTTATTTCCTCTCCTCTCACTTAAAATAAACGTAGTTCTATCCTTTTCTTTTAATGTTACTTTTCTAGCATCGAAGAGGCATTAATTCCTCATAGATGATTAATATTAGAATTATTAATTAATTTTAGTAAAAAACTGACGAATCTTAAACTGATTATATAATAATCCCGATCATACTCGTGTAGCTCTGCTGCATTGTTTTAGTATTTGATAGAGCACGCAATCGTGACTTTGTCCCATAGTAGCTTGCTAGCTTATAAAGGGGTTCCGGAAGCTCCATACATGTGAGTGTCTCTATTCACGAATTAAGACTATGACCTCATCATGGTATGAATTCATAGCACGCTAAACGTTTGATAATTACTTCCTATATATTATTTTACGGTATTATTTTTATAGTTATTTAAATAATATATTATTTAAAAAGATTTATATAAATAAGACTATATCGATTTCTACTACACTAATTGCATGGGTGCATTTATGGTTTATATCATAGGTTCCCAGTAGCCAGCCCACAAGTGGGAGCTAGAGCGGTATTGTGAATGTGGGGTCAGTGCAGTAGAAAATTTATTAATAGATAATAGAAAATCATATAAAATTGGTATAATTTACTTTTATATAAAGAGGGCGTTTTTGTTTTTCTTGTAAAGGGATAGTCCGTAAAAGGTTGGGAACGTATGATTTACATGATATTAAGTTATTAAAAATACCGTAAAAATAGAGTAAGTATTACTACAACCTCACATCTACATCCTTATATCTTCTATCACTTAACAAATAATATAATTGTGGTTACCCTCAACTTAAAATTCTATAGTAAAGAACAAATGGAGCGCGTGAGTGACGGAAAAGCTATTTTGGTCTCCATTATCCAGAAATGGCCTCGCTGGTTTATGTTTTGATTTCACAAGAGTGAACGTTTTTATTAGGCCAAAGGCACTGGGTGCATATTAAATACCACCTCAGTAAAATATTAAAGGCATGTAGTAATATACTGTACTTAATCCAATGTTTCTATCGTCATGGGTTTTAAAAGCTTTTTCTCCTCTATAAAATAGGTAGGTATGTTATATGTAATATCAATAATATCATATCATCATAATCTACTCGCATAAAATCATAACCAACATAATTATTGTTCTTTATCTATACATACTTATAAAACAAAGTTCTCCGCCGCGTCATCTGTCTGTCTGTCTGTTTGCGATAAACTCAAAAACTACTGCACCGATTTTCGTGCTGTTTTCACCAATGGAAGGTTTAATATATAATTTGTCAAGTTTATATATATATATATATATATATATATATATATATATATATATATATATATATATATATATATATATATATATATATATATATATATATATATATATATATATATATATATATATATATATATATATATATATATATATATTGGCTAAAATATAATAATATCTGTTTAGCCGTCTGGGAGCTTCCAACGAAAACGCTGCCTATATAACATACTCTTAAGGATAACATACTATGTAGTTGTTGCTAGTATTTAATAAAGTAATTTAAACGGCCTAATATTATAGGTTTACTATACCGATTCCATTGTAACGGTTAATAGCATGAGCTCCTCAGACGAGAAAATTTACTAAGAAGTATCTTATAAACCGATAATAACCGACTATCATCATTGTATCAAATTTCATTAAAATCAGTCTAGTGGATTTCTCGTCATATGGTCACAGACAGACAGAGAGAAATTTTAAAAACTATAGCATCTGAATTCATAAAAATGACCTTTTCAAATAAATTTTCCAAAAAAAACCATACAATATAGAGATAAGGATTATATAGATATTATTATAGATTTATTTGTAAATCTGCGATTTTTGAACAGAAAGACCTATAGTTACTTATTTTTATTACTTATGGTAAAAACTGACTGCTGATGGCTTTCCAATCAATAAATAATAGAGGTATACAATAATAATAATAATATACCTATAACATTTATATGTTATAATTTTATATGTAATCGGAATAAAAAATAATTGCTTTGGCAGCTGTTGTGTTTGTTGTAACCATACCTAATTATGATGACTTGTCATGCAATGTACTAATACCTAATGTGTTGTTCCATACAAAAATATTTCCTCATGATAATTATTACAAAACTAAAATAAGTGTAAAATATCCAATGCAAAACAAATAACCCTAAATAGCTACCGTCGAGAACAAATTTAGTAGTATAAAAAAATGAATTTTCTCTACCTCGTTTACATACCTACCTAATTTTATTAATGCGAAAGTTTAATCATCATATGTAATGCTTTAACTGAAATAAGAAATAGAGTAATACCTTGAATTAGTATACAGTCTTCTTTTTATCGACGTACCTATCTACCACGTGTGTAGGGGCGTGAGGCAAGAAAAAATAGTAAAATAGCATACCTATACGTCTATCTAGGAAATCAACTCAAAAACATAGCATAAAAAAATAATATAGCAATTATACTTATTACAATACATTATGTCAGATCAGTAAGTGTAACATAAAGTTTCTAATGGTTTTTTGAGAATAACTGTACATTAATCGAGAATTTTCAATAGGAAGGTTTGCTAGAACACGTGCGTTTCTCGTAGCTCGTAACTACAGAAGCTAGCTTAGAATCATGAATGATAGAAAAGACAAAGTGGGAAGGGAAAAACTACTCTGAAACTTATTAAAAAATTACTTAAAATATATGCACAAACAAAAGAATAAATTGTTATTTTTAAAAATTAGTATTAATTATTAAATTCAAATTAGATTTCTTTAAATATTTAAAGAAATCTAATTGCTTATAGTATAGCACACGCAAGAAGTTTGTCACTTATATTTCTGTGTGGGGGTAGCTCCTCATGAGATGTAAGGAGGCTAGAGTTCTATTTTCAACCTTAACTCAAGCACAAAAGGCGTAATAATGTTGAAATAATATTGGTTCAGAAACTACGGTCCCAGACGGAACGACTGAGTCGATACTCTATGTACTATTATACATACTTCTCTTTCAAGACATATCGATCTTTAGCAGATGCGAGACAGGAGAAAGATATAAGTCCAAATTTAAATAACCATTGAAACTTTAATTAAATTACAATCTCTTATATTAGAAGGTCTGTATGTAGAGACTAGAGACTATAATATAATTGTTTTAATGGTATATCTTAATTTGTTAAGATTCGACTTAGGCAATTAATTCAACGTCACGATAAGTATTGAGTATTTCATTACCAGAAAGGTAGACTTACTTAAATAGGATCATGTTACATCCGGATTATACGTCTTGCATTTCTGTTTGGAATAAAACATTTTTCAATATAAGTATAAACGTAATCTTAACGTTTTGGTACATTCATTGATCACTATCGATGTACCTGATATCGCTAGAAGTACCTATATTATTGAGAAAATTCAAAATCTCGAGCAGAAACCTTAACCTTAACCAGAATTTTAAAGCCTTTATATCTTAACTTATTAAGTTTCATAAACAACTACATATTAAGCATACAGATGATCCTTGAGATTATTTTGGACTAAAATAATTAAAAAAAAACATCCAAAAAAAGGTATTCTACCTGACATCTTTTGAACAAAACAATCTTGTTCAAACCACTTTTCGTTCTGCACCTGCCCTTATAAAACGAGAACGAGATTCAATGGAACCGGCCACATGCTTTCCTACAAATCTATTCAAGCCTGCAAACCAGTCTTTTGAATAAGCATACTATTCTTGAAATTCATCAAATTCTTTTGCAAATATTTATGTTTCTTTTATCTCACCTCTCACGTAAAACATACAATCGAATTGAGAACCTCCTTTTTGAAGCGGTTGATGAAATTTGATTTTTATCAATACGTACCTATTTTACTGTTCGAAATACTATAAATACATTCGAAATTTTATTAAAACATTAATATTTGAATGAGCTTTTGTTAGTTTCGATTTTTACCAAATTCGAACACAACGTCGCGACTCGTGGTTAAACATCGCAGAATTTACGGAATTGGGTCTATTGTATCTATTTATGGAGCGGCTACTCGCCCATCAAAACACACGAGTAAAACATCTAGTCCTTAGGCGTGGTCAATTAATTTAACTATGTACATATAATATAATTATGTTTTATTTTTATTACAGTCATATCCTTAGCTATTGTGATTCACTATTAGTCATCATTTCTCACGGTTATACCTACCTAAAGATTTCGCGCATAACAATAATGTAAGAATTACAAATACCTACTTTAAAATACTCATATTTAAAACGTTAACGAATTTTTCAGTATTATGCCTTAATAGGTACTTAACTTCTACTGATTTTTAACTAAATAATCGGATTACAGTCAGAAATATATATATCTAAATATATATATATATATATATATATATATATATATATATATATATATATATATATATATAATATACAGTATTTTATACACTTTCATTAAATATAAGTATATAGTAAAGTAGTAAATAGAATTCAAAGTTTTGTGGTGAGCACAAATTTAAGAGACAAAATATATATTTAAGATATCCTTTTTAATAAATTAATAATCAACAAGTCAATGTCATGTGGACGCAAAAGCAGCCTCATATAAATTGCACTCGTTTTATTCGCTAAGGACATTATCTATTTTATCGTAGTACTGATTGCATTAATCTTTTTCTAAATTACCTACTTTTTATCGTATTTACTAGTAATGTAGACTTAAAAATAGCAATATATTTTCTAAAACATGTAATGTATTTATAAGTAGTACATGTAACATAGCATTTGTTATGGGTTTTAGCATATTTCGGCTCTTAGATAAAAAATGATTTAAACCGGGCGAACTCTACCTACACAGGACAACATCGTTATCGATCGTGGTAGAGCGTTCCCCAGCCGGCAGTGGCTAAATAGCTTTTGCATAACATAAAGGTACATCGAAATCGGGTTTACAATATCGAGTGCTTATTACCTGAGAAACACGAGCGGTGGCTCAGTGAGTTCCCACAACACAGTTCACCACAACACACGCGAGAGGACGAGCGGCAATACCGACCCGCCCGAGCTAAAGATGCCGAATGAATAAGTACTACTTTATAGTAGCTACCGCATGAACGGCCGATGACATCCAACGAGAGACAGAGACGGATATATCACACGGTTTCATACACGGTAGAGTGGAATAGGGGACTTTCCTTGCCGAAATATACTCAATTTAGTCGATTTATAAGGAGCAAGCACGTGAATTGCGCACGCAGGATTCACGACGCGGCGTCCTGCGTACCGGTTGTGAATCGAAAAATAGATTAAGTCTACTATATTCTCTATACGTATATTCAAGATGGCGATAAGGAACACATTGACATTCACTGTCGAGATCGTTACTCTTTACCGATTTCCTATACAGTTAATGGTTCCAGAAATAAATATTAAAATGTTGACTAAGTATGTATTATATATTTCATATTGAACCAAATTAGGTTTTTTTTTTGTTATAATATCAAAAACTGTAGGAATATTAAAGACCTATACTACATCTATGTAACTTTAACTAACTACATGGTGTTTTGTAATAAATAAAATCATACAATTCAAATTACTTTATTAAATAGCAAATATTATTGGTATATGAAAACACTTTAAAAACCTTAATTAAAATTCATGATACAATGAATAGCTATATAAATAAAATATACAAGACATTAAACGGCAGTGAATTTAGTATAGAAAAATAAATGTTGTATATTTCTGATATAGCTATTAAGTTAACGTGGCGTACATCGAAGAAAAAAGTAAAACAAAAAATATTTTTTGTGTTACTTTTCAAACGACGATTCGCAAATGAAGTTATTGTAAATAATTATTATTGTAGGTATATAATCATAGTATTTTGTTCTATATAGGAACTTGGTATTAAACATGTATATAGTTGTGGTTTCCGAAGTCATTCCCGAGTTCGAGATACGCGAACAACCGCGAATTTAGTATTTTAGTACGCGAGAAATTTTTTAAAATATATTTTCTAAGCTATAAATATAATCTCTTAGTATAAAAAAATTCCATAAAATTTCAATAAACGCCACGTTAATAGATATCAAGGAACATGAAGTATGGCACACGTATTATAATTTTATAACAAATTTATAAAAATACAATGCGAATAGATATTTTTATTCTAACAATATATATAATAAAAAAATAAATAAATACCAAATAATAATAATATCAAATATGTAAATGAATACCAAGTCGAAACAACATACCCGCTAGTTGATACTGATAGCTAGTCAGCTGCTCTACTTTTTTTCCAACACTACTGACAAAATACGAGACTCTACATAATATCTCCATACTGAACTTTCTTCAACAACTTAACTAATATTACAATACACATACATTTATTTAGTTTAATATTTACTCCAATTAAATACACATTTATTAAAACTTTAGAAATTTTAACAAGATTAAAGGTTATTATCGTTGAGGTGATCTAGTTCTTAGTTGGTGCATATAATATCTGAAATATGTTCAGCGTATAATAGAATTTTCGCAACAAAAGAAAGTAGTAACGCCTTGATACATAAATGAAGTGAAATGGGCTTTATGGGAAAAGTAATATTATAGTTATATATTATAAACAACTTATGTAGCGTGAAAATAATATCGTTGGTATCATCTTATTATATAGCTGATCATAAAATCAACTTAATTAAGCACCCCACACAATATATACATATATATTGATGCCGGGTAAACTTAAAATTATAAATTAGTAAATATATTTATTAGTTTGAAATAAAATAAAATTCGTTAGTATAATTAGTACCTTCCAAAACGGACGAATATTGTCTTATGTGTAATGTCTTATACAAATCAAACAATTTGGCGTTCAAAAGATGACCTCATTGACGTTGATTAAAAACTATAAATAAAAATAAGATAATTTCAAGTGTATACCAAAAATATGATTAATAATAGTAGCGGCTCTCACATGGAGTTTAAGAGGCAAGAAATTTTATGATAAAAATTCTATGTGAGAAGCCGACATTAAAGTTTGAGTGAAATACTTTAAGCTACATGAGGGTCAGGCAGTTTCTCCCAGGTCGGCTCCACGTCCCAGATCTCCCGCGCGTACTCGGCTATGGTGCGGTCGGAGGAGAATTTTCCCGAGGAAGCGATGTTTTCTATAACCATTTCTGCCCACTTCGTCGGATTCTGATTACGAAAAACAAAATATTATACAAATTATAATAAATGAATATGAGAATTAAAACTAAATAAATATGAGAAATCAAAATTATTTGATTTTAACAACAATTAAAATATAGGAGCGTAACATTACGATAAATATGGAAATAATTTAATAATTAAATGTTTCAAATCTACATTCCACTATGGCAAAATATTAAATGAATTTTTAGAAAATAATGACAAAATGTCAATTTATAAATTAAACCAAGTTCATCCGGATATATCTTGAACTTGATCTCAATCGTCCCTAGTTCCAACAGACAGCTGGTTGATTACAAAATTGCCAGCGTATTAAATTGATTATTTGCGCGATGCCCGTTGAGAATACGCTAAGGATATATATTGCGGTTGTCTGTAAATGTAACCTTCAATGTGATTTGTGTACGAGTGCTGTTAGTATATAATATACATATATTTTTTTAAATACCATTACTGACTACTTGTAAACATACACGACAAAATTAAACGTATCATCTATATATATAGATGTCCATATGGACAATATAATAATACTAAAGGAGTATAAAACTTAAAAAAACTGACAGGAATCTTCTCTAAATATTTTTTTCAACTTAATAAGCATTAATTTTTTCGAATTAATATTATCATCATACCGGTAACATGATACCATCATGAGTTCATGACCTTCCCAGGATAATCCCTTTACTCATTAGTCAAAATCGTACAATAGTTTTTGAGATAAACCCGAACAGACAAACTTAGTAGATGGCTTTAATTTATAAATTGTAGTGATGGTCGAATGAAACCAAAGAGAACAGAAGAGAGAAAAGATTTTATGCTTTTCTTTCATAAGCAGAGAATAATTTTATTGATTATAGATTAGGGATATACAAGGGAGCGGAAACGCTAGGAGTAGTTTAATAATATAAAATGGAGTACCCATGTTGGGTCTACTTAGGTGCCGCATCATATTCTACACATTAGTTTTATGTAAATTGGTATGTTGGCGCAGCGCCAGTGTCAAGTACACACTGGTCAGA
This sequence comes from Boloria euphrosyne, assembly GCA_951802675.2. Lineage (NCBI taxonomy): Eukaryota > Metazoa > Arthropoda > Insecta > Lepidoptera > Nymphalidae > Boloria > Boloria euphrosyne. The sequence continues at coordinate 7,331,235 of OX637878.1, forward strand.
CATTTGAAATTTGAATAAATCTGAGTTTTGAAGCAAATTCACACACGTAAACGCCCGCTGGAGTTCGTCCCTACGTCATTATAACGGTTTGTATACATTTCTCAGACATGAGATATTTTACCGCAGTCAACAGTATCCTATATTGATCCAGATAACCCGCTACCTCATACCGTCCAGTAGTTTTTGACAGAGACCGACCGACAAAATTCTAAAGCCTTAGGCCTCTGTTTCGATAATAATGATTATTTCAATAAGATTTAAAAAAAAAATTAATGTACAGATTCAACGCAGTTAGAATTTTTTACATGTATTTACATTTCTAATTAATCTAAACTTCACTACTCAAGCCCGCTCTATAACGTCATAACTTACATCCATCGGTTGGCTGGAAAATATCTCTTTTAGAGATAAGTGACTTTCTTCCACAATGATCTCTATACGATGGTTGATACGCCACTGATTTTCAAAGACAATAAAGACTACTTGTGTATTATAATGTTATATCAAAACGCGCTAGAATTGGTAGTTAGGTTATCATATCTAATATTATAAATATTTATATAAGATGGAAGCACAAGGCTCCAACTTTCACCGAACAGACATCCACTTACTATGGCTAATGGCAATAATTAAGAAATTAGGCACTTTAATATTTTTTACGTAAATGAAGTTATGACCGTGACTGTCATCCGTCTTAAAGTCATTATCATTTCCATTATGCTGCCTCGGTGCTGAAGCGGCTAGCAGCAAGTACGGCTGCAGATCCGAAGGTCCTAGGTTTGAGCCCCGGGTCGGGCTAAGTATAGTTATAGTGTTTTTGTTTCGTAAATCTCAGTAAAAGCCCAGAGTTAGGAAGCTGGCAGTGTTCACCTCCGTGCCTTGGAGAGCATGGAAGGTCGTCGGCGCTGAGCTTGACCTTTCACTGGCCTTGTTGAGATATCCTCGCAACGCAGTATGTGCGTGAACGTGCAAACAAACAAAACATCTCCTCCACAGATGTCACACACGAAAATCACAGTGAAATTGGCCGCCGTAGCTGAAATTGGTTAGGAATCAGGAGGACATGATGATGATCGTTACCTGATACACTTGCGCCACTTTATCCTGCGCATCTAAGTAAGCATCAAAGTCAGCCAAGTGCAGGAAGCGGTCGTGATGGAGGAGCACGTTGGCGACATCCGCGAAGCGGCCCGGTTGGTCGGGAGAGAAGAAACCGCTGCGAATCTGTTCTATGCACTGCCTGAGTTCCGGGTTGCGCTCGTAGAACTCGTATGCGTTGTACCTAGATGGATTTAAATACTTATTGATGTGTGTTAAACATTTAGGTATATTTAAATTATGACGTTTAATATGAAATAGATATATACTATATTATATATATCATATTAAGTACACATATTTATGATTGTTTTGGTTGTATCAAAGCCCATGAAACATATAGTCGGCCAACGGACGTGACAGCCCAAGCTGCCATACACTAATGTGAAATGTCCCAAGCGAGTGTATGGCAGTTTTTATTATGTTGGCTTCAAGTTTGGCTTAAATCACTCTGTTTTGAGGTTAAAATAACAATCGAAGTATATTCACTTTTGTAAATAAATGTTAGTATGGATTAATAATACTCAATACAATAGCCTATGTGTTAATCCCGGTTTTTGTCTATCTATCTATTAAATTTCATCTAAATCTGGGCAGCCTTCTTCAAATGTAACTCACACATTGGAAAAATATTGGATGACTTTGGAATAGGTGGACTGATTTTTGTATTGTTATTGCCAAGTTTATATGTATCTAATATTTAAAGTATAATCTGAGCAATCTATCAATTTGTATGATAACAATTTAAAAAAAAATCAACCATAATAAACTATTTTTCAAGACCGTAATTTTATTGTCTTGCGGAAATATAAGATACATAACAAGATTAACCTTTGTTAATATGCAGTGCCACAGATAAGCGCTTCATTATTATAATATTAAAAGATAATATGAGACCTCACAGTGATATCTAATATTTATATACATAATATATCTAGCTATTAAATAGAAAATTCCTTAATTAGCATAAATAATACTAGAATGGTGATAAGCAATTGTACGCAATGAGTTACCAGGCAGATATAGATCAGTCATTGACGTATTGTAAAAATATATATTATGTTTATTTAAAGTTTTATATGTATATTAAATGTGATTTATAATATAATGCAATAAACGACTATGAAATAATAACATACCCGCGTTTCTGTAAAGCCTCGACATCATCAACCCTCATACCGAAGATGAACAAGTTGTTTTCGCCGGCTTCCTCTGCCATTTCCACATTGGCGCCGTCCATAGTACCGATGGTGAGGGCACCATTAAGCATGAACTTCATGTTACCAGTTCCAGAAGCCTCTGTGCCGGCGGTCGATATTTGTTCGCTAAGGTCTGCCGCGGGCATGATACGTTCTGCCAAAGTGACGCGGTAATTTTCCAAGAAAATTAATTTTAATTTGTCACCCACATCGGGATCGTTGTTGACCTAGAGAAAGAATTAACTGTTTTTAACATAATTTAAATCATTTCTTAGATGTTAACGGCACATAAGTCTATCTTGCTTTTTTGATATAGATTATTACAAAACTATTATAATTGAAAATTATATGATTAAACGTCTTAGTAAATTCTGTCAATAGACAAGAATAAATGTATGTATATACGTTGATGATTAACTTACAGTGTTGCCTACAGCACAAGCCAAAGCAATGATTTGTTTGGCGATGTAATATCCGGGGGCAGCCTTCCCTCCGATCATCACGGTCCTCGGAGTGAAAGCAGCCGAGGGGTCTCGTTTGATGCGGTTATACAGCGTGATCACGTGCAAAATATTCAACAGTTGACGCTTATACTCGTGAATACGCTTCACTTGCACGTCGAACATCGATGCCGCGTTAATCTTCACTCCGGTATCTCTCTCAATCAGAGCGGCTAATTTTAACTTGTTCTCTTGCTTCACTTTCATTACAGCCCGCTGGAATGCAGGGTCTTTCGACCAACGCTTCAACCCTTGCAATTTATCCAAGTGAACCATCCAGTCTTCGCCAATTTTATCGCATATAAGATCAGAAAGACCAGGGTTGCATAGTAATAACCAACGGCGGGGAGTAATACCGTTAGTCTTGTTCTGGAACTTCTCTGGCCACATTTCATAGAAATCACGGAATATAGTAGCTTTCAGAATGTCCGAGTGGATAGCCGCGACACCGTTGACAGCGTGGGAGCCGACCACGCAAAGGTTAGCCATGTTAACTCGCTTTTCCCCTTCCTCCTCTATCAAGGACATGCGACGCATACGGTCGAAGTCACCGGGCCAGCGCTTCTCAACCTCCTTAAGGTGAAGGAAGTTAATATGGTAGATTAACTGCATGTGTCTTGGAAGGACATTTTCTAACATAGAACAAGGCCATCTCTCCAAGGCTTCAGGGAGAACGGTATGGTTTGTGTAAGCGCAACATTTAACTACGAGTTCCCAGGCTTCCTCATATGGCACATTTTCGATATCGATCAGGACCCGCAGAAGTTCGGGGATTGCGAGAGCCGGATGGGTATCGTTTAGCTGAATAGCTACTTTATCAGGAAGAGACTCGAATGTGGTTCTAACAGCTTCACGAGATCCAAATTTAGATGCTTTGTAACGTCTTATGATATCTTGCAATGTGGCGGCGCACATAAAGTATTCTTGACGAAGTCTCAACTCTTTGCCTTCAAAGAAATTATCATTGGGGTAAAGAACTCTTGAAATATTTTCTGCGACGTTGCGGTCGAGGACGGCTTGAATGTAATCTCCAGAGTTGACTAAAGGAAAATGTTTTTATTTTTTATTATTGCCTTATGAATAATTACAATTACATAATCATCCATTATAAAAAATACTTACAAAATTTTAAGTTGAAGTCTACAGGACTTTTAGCAGACCACAGACGAAGTGTATTAACCACATTATTATTGTAGCCAGGAATTGGATTGTCATACGGCATAGCGAACACGACCTGTTTATAGTTTCATACATATTAGTAATCTCGTGCTGTTTACACTTTTGACAAGCTTAAAACTTAATTCATATAAAACTTACAATTATTTTAATATTAAATGTGTATTGATATGTAGTACAGTACCAATAACTTTTATTATCTTTTTAGTCATAGAAATAATTTTGTTTTGGATCTTAAACTATAATATTTAAATTTTTCTTTTTAAGTACCTGTGTATCAATCCACTTCTTGCCCTGTGGGGTGTCTACTACACGTCCATAGAAATTAACAGGAAGCATAAATTCAGGGCGTGCCTTTTCCCATGGATTGCCATACCTTAGCCAATCATCAGGTTCTTCTTGCTGTTCACCATTCTCTATCTTTTGTGCAAAGATGCCATATTCATATCTTATACCTAACAATAAAGTTAAAATGAATTACAAAAAATTTTTAATATTCTGATTTTATTCTAAAAATGTTTCTGATTCTAAAAATGTTGTGTATTTGTATATTAATTATTATAAGAATATTTGTTAATTTTATTGTAATTACACCTATTTATCTTTAAAAAGACAAATGTGGTACTCTCATTAAATAATGCATTTCATTATGAAATATTTAAATAATGATTGGCCAATTTGTTGTAATTAGAATAATTTACCTTTATAGATGACATGATTTGTTTTGATGACATTTTTGTTATTGTTAAAATTATTTACTTAGCACTCAAAAATGTTAATATGCAACCTCTGACCCATTTATCTAATAGTTTAGTCAACAAGTTGAACAAAATGTTTATTCTTATTTTGCAAATTGAGTGTGGTACATCATTGGTATCATTGTTATTTTGAAACCAGCAGCAAAATGTTATTAGGAGTAACTTAGGCTACAATTAAAAAAAAAAAGAACAAACTGGCTAACACTGAGTTGCTGGTAAATAATAACAGTTAAAACATCTTCTTGATTAGGCTAAATTGTCTGAAAATGTGTTGTATCAGTAGAGATGAATGAACTTGAATGAGTCACCTTGCCAACAAAAAATCATGTACTTTCACTTTCAGTTGACAATGTTTATAAATTCAAATGTTTAAAAGATATAAATTATGTGTATAGTCCGTACCACGAAAGATGAGACTTGTCAAACGTCAGTAGTGGGGGGTCTGCGCAGGTACAGTTGTGTTAGAAATTGTTGTGTATAATTTCAATATCTATTTAGGAGTTTTTCGATAACATTTTTAATAAGTTGTAAAACAATGTTATATTAAAATTATTAACATTATTTATTACGAAATGATACAGTTTAAGTATTAAAATATGTCGATAAGCCAGCGAGAAGAACATTATTAAGTAACAATATTTATTACGAAATGAAAAAGTTTAATATAAAAAATGGCATATTATTATTTTAATCAGTCTCACTAGTCACTGTCAATAACTGATGTGTTTTAAAACAACTTGTTTTAACATGTAAGTGTTCATTTCGTAAACCATCTTCCTAATTTGTCTTTTTAATGTATTACCTCGAAGCATAATAAAAATTAACAATATTACACTCTTGTAGAATAATTCTACAAGAACAAAAAAACAAAATAGAAAATAAACACTTAAAGTTGCACTCGTCTGTACTGCGGGGTCCAGCGGGGCGTGTACGGGGCGAGGAGAACGACAGGCAACCGGTACCGCGCCTCCCGCGCTCTTTCCGAAGGCCCGATGTCACACGAGGCCTTCCCGCCTCTCACCCCTACCGCTAAGGATACCTATAAATCGGCTTCTGCGCAAGTCAAATCACGTGGTTTGTCAAGTCTCATCTTTAGTGGTACGAATTATACCTACTGTTTGCAGCTTCACCATTTGTTTGTACTTTTATAATTGGCTGTTAGCCAGCAATGCTGTCTCCACTTCAATTACATGGTACAATTATGTTCAATATTTATATAATGCCAGACTTAAATACATGTAGTTTCAAGGAAACTTAACATAGAAATAACTGCTTATTTTCTCATTGGTCATTAAAATGAATGTTTCATACAAACATATAATTTTCTAAGATTATTATTACCATATCCATAAGCTGCAAGGCCAAGTGTTGCCATGGAGTCTAGGAAACACGCAGCAAGTCTTCCAAGACCTCCATTTCCAAGACCAGCATCTTCTTCGAGTTCTTCAAGTTCCTCAATATCAAGTCCTAGCTGGTAAAGTGCTTCATCTACAGTACTCTGGATGCCAAGGTTTATCATAGTATTTTGCAGTGATCTACCCATATAATATTCCAATGAGAGGTAATAAACACGCTGAAATCAATGTTATCGTTGTTAATCATTTTATTAATATAATTTGTTATTAATTAGTTCTAAAGTCTATAGTCATGGCAGCAATATCTACATATAATAAATATTATAGTTGACCGATACATGTACGACATAAGGTTCATAAGTTTCTGGCTTACCTACATTAGATAATTCAGACACACAAAACTTTCATCTTATTGAATTGCTGGAGATTTTGTTACCTACCCACCACAAAAAATATTATATTATTACATATTTTTGAAAGTTATAATCTAAGAAAGCAAAGGTGACTCAATTTAAAAAAAATGGTTATGGCTACAATTTTCTGGGATTCTGAATTTTATTGGTAGATTTCTAAGAACGTAACATAAAAGCTACAGCAATTACTAAGCTTCTTTGCTACATTAATTATGAGATGCTATTAAAGAAAAACGTGGGGCATAACAATTAAAAGGTATGTTGTTGCTTCATGACAATGCACTGGTCCACACATGGTTGTTCCCAAGGCCAACAAGTTGTACTAAACTCAACCATCCACTGTATTAAGTCCGGACTTGGCCCCAAATCATTATATTTTGTTATTAGAATTGAAAATCCGACTTGCAAGGAAAAAAATAATACTGATGATGAGGTGAAATCAGCAGTTTATTTTCATATTGAGGGCAAAAATCCACCCTAGTTTTTAAGGGTATAAAAATGTTAGAAAGCTGTGTAAAACATGTTTCAAAAATACAGGAAGATTATAATATTAAAAAATAATAGTTGTAGTTCTAGATTGACTTTGCATTTTATAGTTCAGAAGCTTTGGGCTTTACTACATAAAAATTAAAAATTATTGTTACAACAGCAGTCAATAATATTTTTTTCTTTATAAGAAATATGTGTTATTTATATAATTGGACATCTGTAATAAGTAATAACTGACAAACCTAAATGTAATATAATAGTAAATATTACTTTGTGTATATTGAAAAATAAAATTTTAAAACATACCTACATCTAAAAGCAATAAGTGTAAAATTTTAACCTTGAGAAATATTAAGTTTAAAGAAATTATTAATAATAAAATGTAACCATTTTAACAAATATCAGTACCTTAGGGTCCTTTTCATAGTAATACTGTTGAGTGCGTATCCATCGTGATACAAGGTGGTCACGTACGGTGTGGGCCAGGGCAAAATAATAGTCTCTTGGAGTCGCAACATTTCGATCTTTAACCAATGTATAATGTACGTGCCTATTAAATGCCTTTTTCACTTCCGTTACATTTTCCACGTCCACAATACCCCGGACGGATATTTGCTTACGCTTTTCTGAATCCGTCTGTACGCTCATTTTCAGCAGTTTATCTCAGCGCACAAAACTGTCTTGTACAGCTGCCAAACCCTGACTAAATATTCCCGCGATATCGGTCACCTTGAGAAGGTCAAACATATAAAGTTCGACCGCTAGTTGCTTTCAGCTGACAACTGCTGTTTGTTAATGAAGAATGTATGTGTATTGATTTTTATATTAGATAAAGAACGAAAGAAACTTAAGAATTTATGAGTACTTAAGGTTTGGTTGCTTTAAAAAACCTAGAAAAACCTTAATAACAAATCAAAATGTATTCAATATTTTCATTTTTTTCAGTCCAATAAACGTCAATGTCAAATAATCAATTAACGAAGTATGTCAATTGTCACTACACACTTGTCAAGTATCATAGATAAAAATAGTGAAGTGTCTTCTCCATTCTACGTGACATTGGAAAAGTAATCTGTGCTCAACTGGCACGCTTTGAGGCCAATAAATAAGAGATTGAATTGAAAAATAGTGAATTCTTATCCTGTAACCTGAATCTATAAAAAAATCTATAGTGAAATTAAGAAAACCCACCCACGTAAATAGCGAAATGAAAAGATGAGGACAAATAATTAAAGAAGGAACATACTATTATGCAGTCAATCAACTTGTTTTTCATCTAGATTTAGTTTGTTAAAGCTTGTTATGCATTGCATTTTTTTATTTACAGCTTTACAATGTAGTTCAGTTAAGAAACTTTAAGTTTAAAGTTTGAGTTATATAAAATTACTTAAACATGTAACTAATATGAACATTCTACTAATATTATAAACGCGAAAGTTTGTAAGAATGTATGGATGTTTGTTTGTTAATCTTTCACGCAAAAACTACTGAATGAATTTTGATGAAACTTTACATTAATACAGCTTACATATTATCAGAATATCACATAGGCTATTATTTACACATAAACTAGCGGAACCCGCGGCTTCGCTTCGTTTAAATCTAGGGACGAACCCGAACGAAGCGAGGGTGAGTCGCTAGTACTTTTATAATCGTCTTTTAAAAACCTGATGGATTTGGGCAATTTATTTTCAAGACACGCAAATTTCCTAAGGTCCGATGTTTAGATTTTTAATATCAATGAATATGGTTACAGGTTATCAAAATATTTCGAACAACATAATATGATTCAACCACCGAACTAAAAGCAAGACCTTGACTAAGATCAAAGACCTAAGACCAAGAAAAAGTGGCAAAACTTCGATTACACAACCGTACCGACAAATACATGTTGTCTCTTTTACTCCCGAGTAAAATTAAACGTTCGTTTTCTTTCACTCAAAATGACAGAATATTGTTTCAATGGAGAATGGTGTGCGCTCACACCTTTCAATGTGAATACAATTTAGAGCGATCAGAGTACTGTAGCGCCCTTCTTGCTTTTTAGTTCGGTGGATTCATCAGAATCGAGACGTTAAGAACTATAAGATTGGCTATATATGGCCGATCTTGTAGTTCGTAGATACAAGTCAAACACAAACATGTTAAAACAGTTTTTGATCTCTTTCATTATCTTGATTTTTCTGCTTTAAAATATTGCAGAGAAAATATTTATTAACAATAATTACATTGTATGAATCTTAATAATAATTTGAATCTTAACCGTGCCAATGTAATTAGCACATAAATGTTTTTTAATTATATTATGAAAAAACATTTTTGGTAACATAACTATACAATGTTTTGTATTATTAAATAAAACAAATATTGTCTGTAACATATTTATTATATATATGAAAAGATTAAAGAGTATAAGCACTTACAATACACATCACAGTGATATCACTGATTAAATTCACAAGCAGAGGGACAGTTTCATACAAATACACTGCATTTGAAACAATGTGTATATTAGTCGTCACCACTCAACAACAAATATGAAAGTGAGGCTGCTTAAATATTTTTATATTTAAATTTATAATTCACACAGCTTGTGTTAATATTTGTTGTTGCAATTCAATAAAAATGTGTAAGCATTTAATAACTTATTTACTAAGAAAGGAAGTTGATTTTTAATCAGTGCATGATTGTACAGATTATATTTTTAATATCTCTAGAAGTAGAAACTTTCATACTAAAATTGGATCAAGTGGAGCCGCAGGTAAAAGCTAATAAGTAACCAATCCAATCATATTAAAATTAGAAATATACATCTTTCTAAAAAATTCTCCACTCTGTATAAATCATAAACAGATGTTTTATTTTATATACTCTATCGCATTCCTTCATAAAAGTATAACTCAAAGAAACTGTCTCTCTATGTGTACAAATACTCAGTGGTGGTAACTAAACTTTCAACTGTTTTTAACGCCTTTGCTTACCCGATATTTATTTATAATTGTATTTTTTTGTTAAAAACATCTAGATCGCGTTTGAGACATTTCATAAAAATGCATTTTATCATAAAAATTATACAATATTACTAACAAAATGAGTATATAATTTAGCATATTTAAAACCTATATATTTATTTCACACTAAGAATAATCCTAAAATCTAAATAATTATATTCGAATAAGATGAAATTCTGATTGTAAAACATAACAACATAATTGCGTAAATGTAAACCTAGAATTTTAACCTAAAAGTATATCCAGAATTACTTATTTTGTAATAAGTAGACATTCATTTTAAACAGATCTCGGACTGCGGACTTAATATCCGAATTTTATTTAGTTTCGAAATCAGTTTGACTATGTTATAATTTTCTATAATGTATGTTGTAAGCATGCGTATGTATTGTAAGTAATAAATTGTCTAATATTATTGTCTAACTTGTCACTTTCGCTTCACTCAGGTTCATCTCAAGGTACGTTTTGATTTTGAACACAGTTATTTTGTCGAAATAAAAGTCGCCTGAGTTACTTCTTACAACATCAGTTATTTACCAGTGAAAGTCTCGTCAAAATCAGTCCATCCTTTTGAAATTCAGGCAGTCAGACAGACAAAATTGGTATAAATAGTGTTTTTCTGATACAGTTATTATGAGAAAAAACAATATTTATTTTTTAATAAAAAAATGTTATATATTACAATCACACCTGATAATATTTTCTCAGTATGTATGTTATGGATAGGTATAAATACAAAGATTAGAGTAAATGCAAACATAATACAATAGATTATTCGAAAATCCTTATTAAGATTAACTAAATATTAAAATATTGATAACTCATTAAAATATAACTTATTAAAATATTGCTGTAATACGTCGTCGCGTTCTGCAGCATTGGCTGTTTTCCAATTCAGCACTAAGGCGCATTATGCGGCATAATGCTCAACGTTGAATGTTCTAATGGGAGGTTTCACGCTAAGCTCGGCTCAGATGGCGCTACCAGCGCATAACGTCACCAACGAAAACCTCAACGCCACCTATTTTGACAGACGCGTTTGTTATTATAGAATAGTTTAGTTAAGTTTTGTAAAATCAAATATAAGATGGAAAAATACGGTGTTTTAACTATTGTTGAATTAAAAAATTTGACATAAAATAATTTGACATACACTACATACATTCTTGACGTAGTTTACGTTATGCGCTTGTGGCGCTACCAACGGCTAAAACTCGCAGTGAGACCTCCCATTACAGCAACGCTTCGCACAATAGATCACTTTCAAAAAGTACTGCTTTTGCGTGATCGCATTTGCTCTGGTAATTGGAAAACGGCCATTGTCAGCCACCGAAGAATGTGCTTCGTGAAATTATAATATGTGTAACATTTCATGACATTGTAAGAAAAGGTAACCTATTGACAAAATTGTGTATCTAAATGTATTGACAAAACTATGGGCAATTATAATTTCACGACTTTAACAATAACCCTAACGACAGATACATAAAAAAAATCCAATAAATGCATAACCCTACAAAGTAATTAAACTTTTAATAAATTGTCATAATTATTTAATCTAGTCCATCAACGTTATTATGTATAAATAAGTCAAAAAAGTTTAATAAAATAAAGTACTATAAGTTATCCAATGCAGTCCAAACATTCAATCGTAAGTACATAACAAATAAATAATTTCTATCAGAGCCACTGACCTCTATAATACCACTGGCTGTTGTCAACGTGCTTTTGTGGCTGCTTGATATTCGCCATTTTGGCGCTGTCGGACGTAGCGAGAGTTCGTGGTACTAAAACTAATGATATCGATAACAGTGACCAAATATCGATAACTTTTAATAATAAGTTTTAACAATCAATAAAACTGTTACAAATACAGATTTTTATATTTTTATTTTTATTAATCAATAACCTTATCATCATAATTACTACTTATGTTATATTAACAACGAAAATGCAAAATACGTCAAAATTAGTTCTCGCGACTCTCGCTAGTGGCGCTTCAAATGGACACAAAAAAATTGCTGTCAAACGCTTGGAACAGCCTGTCCAGTGGTATTATAGAGGTCAGTGATCAGAGCATCAAGCGAAGGTAGAGCTCACGTCATGTAAAAAGAACGCTGGCTGTCAAGCTGCGCAGAGACAATTTATCGGTCAAATTGGTGGTATGAGGCACGCCGCGGGGCACACGCCTTACGCTCGCTATTGGTTCGTCAGTTCGAAATACGCACAAAAGTTTTTTATTACGAAATTATTTTACATCGAAAAGAGAGAAGAATTATTGTTGGAGTATATTGTTTTATAAAGAGAGAGTCTGCAGTTAAAAATTTAAAAAAAGTATTAAACGAATTAGTTTAATTTTTTGTAAGTAAATTAACCAACCAATAAAATAAATTACCTACCAATAACCAATATACCTCACTAGCGATAGGCTACTTCAAACATAAAAGAATAGGCCTAATACTTGCACAAAGCACACCCCCACCACTTTCTTCCAGCGTTCTTTTTTCGTGACGCGAATTATACATTTTAATCAATTAATTTTTTATTGCTCTGTATTAATATTAAATACACATTTTTATCTGACTGGACGGAGGTTAATACCAATTATGAATTCAAATCATTTATTATTAAGTTATTTTATAAATAACTAACTATAACAATAAAGTAACAATAATAAAATAATATATATCATTTTGTAATATTACTTTGAATATGTTTAAAATATGTAGAAGAATACATTATTCACACATTTTTGTCACTTTAAATATCAATCATAGAGTGAGTAATGTAAAGGAGTTTAGTTTGACATAATATGTTTTTATATTCTATATTTTGTTCTTTTTCTTTCAACTTATAAAGTAGAAACATGATTTTTTTATTTTTCAAAACAAGCCTTATTAAAAAGTTTTGAAACTATGGCACTATGAAAGACCAAAATACTAAAGATTGTAGCGCATAAGTGCTTTATCATACAGTATTTGTTTGGCTTTAAATTTTCGTATAATAATAATGGCCTAAATAATTATTATTATGATTCTCTTTCTGTCCGATTATGTCATACAATATGAGAGAATATCACAATACGAGATTCAATTTACTTGTCTAAAATTGCCAAAATTGCCTTTTATGTATGTAACAAGTATTTAATTACTATTAAAATTTTTAATCTCGTAACAACGTATATATAAGAGCAGAATGAAAAAATTGACTTAATTTTTATAGAATATATAGTTTTCAATTATTTACTTTTGCATAAACTTACTAAGGCGCGCATTTGTCATTGTCTTGTGGAGAGGAGCTACTGGGACATAAGTATATCTGTTCAGGATAGAGGTCGCCGCGGAGCCGCAGCGCGCGCACGCCCGCCGGCGCCGCGCGGAACTCCATCTCCCCGATAAGCAAATCATCTGCAAACACCGACCACTCGGTAGGCCCTCGGACTATACGGAACGTCGTCTGTGGAAAAAGTACTTACTATTATTATTGTGAGAATTTTGTACTAGTTTAAACGTGCTAACATTTAACGATTCCAATTAGTCTTTCACAATCGTCATAAAATTATTAACTAACCTAACCTAACACTATCCCACAACCTAAGCATTCTTCGGTACAAATATAATTTTATGACCATTAAAAAAATGAACATTAAAAATTTTGTGTTCATAACATAGAATGTTATAGTTTCTGTTTCGGAAGCCCCAGTAACAGTCCGGAATCGGGAAGTTGGCGGTGTTTGACCCCCGTGCATCTGAGAGCACGTAAAGCCGTCGGTCCTGCGCCTTAACTCTCACTGGTCATGTCGAGCAGTCGTCCCACCGGAATTTGAGAGTGATAGGAAAAGAAAGTGCACTTTTGTCTGGGCGTATACTTGTGCAGTATAATATCTCCTGTGCAGTAGTCTCAATGGGATTGGCCGCCGCGACCGTAATCGGTCGGGAGGGCATTATTATTATTGTACTACTAACACCATCTATTAGAAAACCAGAGTTAACATCGCTGTAACATTATTAAGCGAACAAAGCTTACCTTTTTGCTAGTTTTGAAAATCTCGCAGGCGACTATTAAGATCTGAATCAAACTTTTTAGAAAGATAAGATTTGAGTTTTAAAGTGTCTTTCTTTTTCTTCCTTCCTATAAGTTATGCCTTCATGTACAGAAACGATCTTCACCATTTCTTGAGCATTTATAGTCAGTTTCAATTATATAGGCGGCAGTGGCTGAAATGTATTTTTGTTTTATGTGCAATAAAGAGTCCTAAATACCTTAGTCCCGGGCACGAGCTTGGCCGAGCGCTGGCGCCGCTCCGCGCCCCACGCGCCGAGCCACGCGTTGAGCACGACGAGCTGGCGCGCGAGCTGCGCGTCCACGTGCGCGCGCACGTTCACGTGCACCAGCACGTTGGCGCGCGGCCACTCCTGCGCGCTGTCCAGCAGGTCCAGGGCGAACGAATGGAGGAGGGGGCGTAATCTGGAAGGATATTTGTTAATGTTCAAATTAAGATTATTGATGTAATTAATGGTAATATTAATCTGCGTACAAGCACAGAATTACTAGTGATTTTATTGAAAGTAGTTTCTTTGGACTGCTAATAGGGAATATGCTTACCGCTAAAAAGCTTGTAAATTAGTATACTAACCTTCCACAAATAACAATTTGGTGTCCATCAGGAATCCCGAAAGGCAAAGCGGCCATAACGTGTGGTCGCCAACTTGGTTCATTCTCTGCTACTCCAGATATAGATGACCTCATGGGAACCTGCAAAAAGAAATGAAATGTATTTTTATGTTTTTCGTATGATTTATTAGCCTATTGCCATGTACTTCATTAGGATGGTTGCATGGATGGATGCAGGCGGCCCTGGTATCTTTAAGATACATTTATACAATTTCTTCTAGACATAATATATTAGATATTATACCTTAATATTTTGATGCATTTCATTGCTTGTATTTAGCTGTGGTACTTGGGATATTGATCTAATATATTTTATTTTTTACAGTAAAAGTGTTTACGTAACCATAGTTATTTACATAAATAAACAATTAATTATTGTTAATGAACGGTTGTGTTGATTATATTCATATAATAATGTTATTACCACGATAAGTCGATAAACATTAATAACAAATATACTGAAGTCATTGGTGACTTGCATAAAATCTACACAAAAACTACACAATATAAGTATGTACTACAAGAGGATAATATAATTAATATTTAAATCAGATGAATTCTCACGTAATTATTTATAGCTAGACTTAAAATATGCTCGTACTACCCACTGCCAAGCCTCCAAGGCTACGCGCGCGATCCGTTTTGTAATAAAATATTTTATCTCCGCAGTTATTTACGGTTATGTTTAACTGTTGTCCAGAGAAATTAGACATTTTTTGTTGTTCAAGTATATAAGGAACTAGTGACCATATTATTAAATAGCCAATACTGCCTTTAAACCGCTCATAGTCACTTAATGAACCATTAAGTCATTAGTATGGAGATTCTCGATTTAATGGTTCATTAGGTGACTGACTGCGGCGGTAAGTTTTATTTACATTATTTAGGACGCGAGAGTTGCGAGTCACGAGACGAGGCGCGAGCGTCTATTCACACTTCTGTCTCAACTCTCATGGCTCGTCTCGCACCTCGTCTCGCGACTCGTACTCGAATGTAAATGAACTATTATAATTATTGTGAAATTATGTCGGCGTGCATGTGCGTGTGTTAATAATTATTATGACCAAGTGCAAAATAGTAGTACTAGGCATAGAGACGTAGTCGGGCAAAGTGCGTGGTATACGTACTTCAATAGTAGGTGGCGCTAAGGTGGGGTAGATGTCAGTCTTTTGTATCTTCAACGCAACGTCCCTCACGCCCGTGACTTGGATCCAGTGCGCGTCGAGCACGCTCGGGTTGCGATGCGCGTAACTGCAGTAATGCTCGCCGTCTACTGCCCATAATGTCTCTTTCTCGTCTACTAAAATCTCGATCAAAAACAGACGATTGGTTTTGAAAGGAAACAACCTGAAAATATAGCCGTGGATATTTTTAATCATAGTATGTATTTAATTTTTGTAGCTTTACATGCTTCTTAAAATATATAAGAATATTAACAGCGTTATAAGAGCAAATAGGTACAAAACATCTTTAGGGCTCCGTAAGGTTGTAAATGATACCCAATTACTAATACTTCGCTGTTCTTCCGTCTACCAGCGGGTTCTCATGCACTGTATTAAGTAGGCAGAGTTGACATTTTCACAGAGTGTGAAAATATGTCACAAGTTGGCGAATTTCACAATGTCCGCCATAACAATGTAAAAGAAAGCAACTTATCAAAATTTAAATAAAGATAAGATAACCGTTTCATTTATATTATTATAAAAAGTAATATATTCACAGCTTCATGCACATGTCACGTTGGCATCAAAAATTATTATCAATAGTAAAAATTAATACCTAAAGGCTGTTGTTTCTTCGGAACCCCATTTGTCGTGTCGTTTAGTATTCCTAACAACGTAGCACTGCGGAAGGCGAACGTTAAAATGTATCGCAATGTCTGCTCGTCCAGATTCTAAATCTCCACATCCGATATTAATTGAAAACCTAAATGGAAAAGATTAAATGGAATTAATACTAGTAGGTAAATAAAAACTTAAAATACTGGGGTTGTTGTTTAGCGTAAGTTTAAATAGGGAATCGATCATTACTCAAATAAGACATTTACATCTTCTAGAGTCTAGACCTTAGTGTACATTGTTTTTTTTAGTAGACAAGTGTACATTGTACATAAAAATAGGCTCTTCTATACTAGACGTTGAGACGTACCTTGACGAACCCGAGCAAGGGTGTGTTTCTAATAATACATAAGAGTTCTTACAGAATAGCCTAGGCTTTGTTTTAACTTTTTTTTTATTGAGGTTTAGTACAGTGAACATTGAGCAATAAATCAATATTTCAGACAGAGAGTTCACTTTTATTTAATTACCATGGTAAATCATCTGTAGGCGTTCCTGTGCAGATTATATGAGATCCTATGGAGAGGGGTTCTGTTAAATTTTGAGTAAATTTAACATCTCGCGCTTCTGCCAACTGAGTCTTGAAACAAGAAAATATTAAATTCATAATAAATTAGTGAACAATAAAAGACATATACTTAAAAGAGCTAATAGAATCTTATAATATTTTTATGAATTGAAATGTAAGAATAATCGAGACTTCGAAACATCATAATCGAGGTGTTTATGCACTTATTGCGAGTTTCTAGGGTCACATCTATCGTCCAATGAACAATCTTACATAATAGTATGAAGTTTACTCCAAATTATTAAAAAAAATATAATGTGATCAAACTGTTATATTTAATACTAGGTATATAATAATATCTATTTGACCATGCAGTACACGCAGAACTAACTAAAGACGACAAACATTGATTCATAAAGATGAGGTCATCAAGCGTAGTCATGGGTTGCCTTAAATTGGTGCCAGGGTTAAGTAGTTACAAATGAGACAAATTACAATACAAATTAAATGAGAATTATGTTTGAATAGTAACACTGTAACAAGATTTAGAGTAGAAGTTTGTTATAACTTAGGTATAACTTAATTCGATTGTTTATTTAGTGGTGCATTGGGTGGTTTAGTCATAGTAAGTGTAACTTTTCTCTTTATTATTATATTTAACCCCTGAATTGGTCTCTAGCGTGTTCAGCTACGACTTACGATCGATACAAGATTTACAGAGTTAAAATACCACCCTATGTTGAAGCTAGTATCGATCGCACTTAATGGTTAAATGCCAACCATGAGTCTGCAAAACCAAATTAACTATGTAATGTTTTTGATGACTGCATCCTATAGTGAAAACAACAAAAATTTATGGATTACGTCTATTAATAAATTAATGATATAATGAACCGCATCAAACTCTGTAATGACATCATTGATTATTTAAATACTTATTTGTAATCTTCAGGGAAAATCTATACAAGGACAACTAACATTCAATGCTAAAAGAAATATGCTAACGTTCAGTTTTGTAATTCTTACAAATTATTATTTAAAAAGTTATGTGCTAGCATGCTAGTTTAAAACTACTTCAAAAAGTGCTTTTTATTTACGTTTTGGTGTTAAACATTTATCATTCACTTATTTGTCGTTACCGAAGATATTGGGATTGCCTCTTCATTATCACAACTTTCTGGAGGCCGAGCGCGGCAAAACAAGCGACGACAAAATGCGCCACAGGTGCATCTGCCTTCACAAACCATTACTGTAAAATTAACAACTCGCGAACCTTTGCTCACCACTCACAGATCAGCAGCAACACACAATTCTGATCAGTAACACAGCATTCTCACAAAAATATCCGCTCAAATGATAAAGCTACTATTAGCGTCTCGCGTCCTAGTTACGTCCGCATCGCGGTGTACCCGCTTATAATGTGGGAATTACTGGCTAGTGGCTATGAATCACAGCTTAGTTGCATTTCAATCCAATTCAATTAAATGTTATGACTATTATTATTTGTTTTTATATAATTATTTTTGACGTCTATTTATATTGCTTCCTCGACTTAATATTTGTTGTGATGCCATATTCCATTTACGTTTTACATAAGTATGTACTACATTGTACATTTTAACTAGCAAACCCGTAGGCTTATTACCTAGTAGCAATCCACCCGCGATAGCGAAAATTGTACAATATTTGCTGTCCAATTGAATTCTTTCGTAGTTTTTCATAAATTCATTTGTATTTGCATTCATTGATTTGGTAATTGTTTTTATATTCTACTAGCGGTGCCCGCGGCTTCGCTCGCGCTAACTGTGCGGCCACGACTTCTGTTTTTGCGGCGAGCGGCGCGGCGGGCGGCGCGGCGAAACAGAGCGGAGCGGCGCGCATGCCACGGACTGCGTCGCAGACCGCAGTCGCGTCAGCGGTTTCGTGCATAGATTATACACTTATATACTGGGTTTCGTGCGCAGGAGGCGTAGGTATATAAAATGGCGTTATCCAAAATTGCTCTCGAATGTCTTGGAAGTAGCGCATATTTCTGGCAGGACATTTTATTTTCGAGAGATGGAGTGCACGACATAAATAGACGTCGTCGTACATATGGGGAATTCTTCACTTTATATCAAGAATACAGAAAACACCCCGAAAAGTTTTACGAGTACACTAGAATGAGTGTTGAAACGTTTGATTATATACTCCAACATTTAGAAATATGCTTACGCCCGCCTAAATTGAAATCAAAACGGGTTTTGACCAATCCGGAAAAACTATTTGTCACGTTAAGGTAAGTAAAAAAAATAATACATATTGAGTCTTTTTTATATTATTTTTTTAACTTAGTAATTAATCAACATACCTATAACTATAATTCGTGTTTACATTAGTAAATTTAGTAAATTAATTCATTTTTATTAACTTACTCACAGCTCTGGATTTTTATAAACTTAACAATCACAATATTTATTTATCGAGTTTTAATTTAAGTAAAATTATTACAAATATTTTTGTTTTCTTATTTTTAACCGACTTCAAAAAAAGGAGGAGGTTCTCAATTCGTCGGGGACTTTTTTTTTTTTCTATGTATGTTCCCCGATTACTCGACGATGGCTGGACCGATTTGGAAAATTCTTTGTTTGTTTGAAAGGGTATAGTTTCTAGTTGGTCCCATAGTCACCAAGTCACGATCTGATGATGGGATCCCAGGGAAATCGAAGACAACTCTCAAATTTTATAGGCACTTATTACGTTTTTCATATATTTTCTAAAGCTGTTCAAGTATTTGCGTCTGATAATCATCATCTCCTGTGGTTGAGCTAATGATGGAAGGTACAACTCCTCAACGGTTAGGAGTTAAAAGAAAATTCTTTCAATATTATACGTAATATAGTTAAATTCTTTCAGGCTCTTATTAACCGACTCTAAAAAAAGGAGGAGGTTCTCAATTCATTGGGGACTTTTTTTTATGTATGTTCCCCATTACTCGAAGATGGCTGGACCGATTTGGAAAATTCTTTTTTGTACATAAACAAAATAAGTATCTACTTTCCGTTAAAAATTTGAAAATAAATTATTTTTAACAAAAAACAAAAACCGACTTCAAAACTAAACAAATCTAAACTAAAAAGTAGAAAATAATACTTTTAAGAACTTCGTTAATTTAGAAGTCGGTGCCAGCCAAAGCTAGGTTATTTTAACCTTAAATAGACACATATTCGATTAATCTATATCTATAATATTTGTAAACATAATCATGAAAATACCGTTCGAAAGTTCCTTGCAAAGGCAAGATAAATCTATCCGGCTGGCACCGACTTCAAAATTAACGAAGTTCTTAAAAGTATTATTTTCTACTTTTTAGTTTAGATTTGTTTAGTTTTGTTTAATTTAGTAATTAATAAACATACCTATAATTCGTGTTTACTATATTAATTTTAGCATAATTTTGTTTTATTTCTTCCCATAATCGTTTAATAACATGCCTCAACTTATGTTGAGGATGTTTTGATAGCCATATAGCGGGCCTATTCATTACTTCTGCTATAAATAGTTCTGTATTCATTTTCCGCGCGCGAATCGTCTAAAAAATTTTATTTGTCGTTTTACCGCCCGAGACGTTCCGTCAATAACGCTCGTCGCGCCGCAATGAAGTCGTGGCATTCTTCCTTTCGCGCGTATCGTTGTTTCCCGTATGCCGCGGCCCGCTCGCCGCCGCCGCCCGCCGCTCGGAGCAGCCCGCGCCGCAAGAAGCGCGAGCGGCAGCGCCGTGGCACGTCTTTTATACAGCTATACGATTGTTTTTACCGCTCGCCGCTTGCCGCTGCCGCTGCCGCTTGCCGCGCGTAGTCGTGGCCACTCAGTAAGAGTGAATAAAATAAAAATTTTTGCTTATATACTGTTACTTATAATGTATCAAGGACTGATTCCCCATTTAAAGTTCTGGCCCTCTTTTCTGAAAACTACTGTGTAGCATCCTGCCGTGCCGCCACTGCTGCGCTTTCTAAAACTTATTTCCTATTTTTAACCAATTTTGCTACTATGTGTATCATAATTTCTTTGTGTGTTTTTCGTTAATGATAAACTGATGTACGTGGTTCATTGTTATGGACTTATGGTAAAAATTACTGTTAAATATTTCTCCTACGCAAATTATTGTGCCACCCCGTTAACCCCCACAGGGGTTGATTTTCAAAAAACGCTTAGATATGTATCTCATAATTTGTATTGCAGAGCATTATTTGAGTTTCACGCAAAATATTTCAATAGAATTAAATTTTCCATACAAACTTAGCCACCCCCTTTAACCCACAATGGGGGTGAATTTCGAAAAACCCTGAAATACGTGTTTCATCATTTGTACTAAAAAGCATTAATTCAAAGTTTCATGCAAAAATGTGCAATAAAAATATTTTTCTCATACAAACTTTGCCACCCCTTTTAACCCTTTTAGGGGTTGAATTTCCAAAAAATAATATGCCTATTTCCTTCTCATGAATGCAAACTATCTACATACCAAATTTCAGCAAAATCGGTTGGGTGGTTTAGGCGTGAAAAGGTAACAGACAGACAGACAGACAGACAGAAAGACAGAGTTACTTTCGCATTTATAATATTAGTATGGATTAATGGTCTTTTAAACATAAGAAAGCTTACATTTTATTAATTTAAGAATTAAATTAAGCATTCTATTCGCATCCACTTTATTTTAAAATCAAAAAGAGCTATTTTTAATAAAATATTAGTCTTCGTATGTTTAACAAACCATTAATAGAATATACAAACTATTACCAAATCAATTTTAATTTTCTAATAAAATAGAAGTAGCCTTAATTAGTCCTTATAACATTAGCTATCTGCGAGTGAAAATCCCGTCAAAATCAGTCCAGCCCTTTCAGAGATTAGCACAAACAGACATACATACAAAATGACCGTAAAATTGGTAGACTCGCTTCTTATACCTACGCAAGTGTCATTGAGTCACGACTCACGACTCACGAGTGGATAACAGGCTCGCGAAAAATAATTTATTATACCGGTTTTTGCTGTCAAATTGTGTCGAAATTGTGTGGGAAAATCGTATAATAATACCAAGATCACTTTTCATTGGTTAGTCATGTTATTTAACTACTATTTTTTTTAAAAACACGAATTTTTAATTTGTTACTGTTTAGGTAAATCTGATAAGTCAGTGTTGCCAGCTTATTACTATAAATTTTAGTATTAAAAATAATAATATAGCTTTATTTAATTCTATGCAAGGAACAACAATTACAATACTGCAATTATTTAATGTTGAATATACATAATTAGGAGTAGTTTACTAATTAATTAGAATTGATTTAAAATAAGTAATTCATTAATTAGAATATGTTCTTACAAAATTAAAATTAGTTATTAATTTCTTTCTTTTTTTTTATTCAATATATTTAATTTATAAATTCTTAATTATAATAATTACTTTCCTTTTATTTATTTTTTAGTATGGACCCTTTTGGGTAAAAGCCTCCTCCAAAGCAAACAAATTATTTTTATCTTTGGCTTCACTTAAATAAACATCATTATATATTATTTGTTAGATAAGGTTTGTTACAAAAACCGACTTTAAAAAAAAAGACTAGAAATAACAACATAACTGATTGGTGTAATATAGTTGATGTGCTTTGATTTGTATTGGCTGGCTCTGACTTTGAAAATATGATGAGGCATATACCTAGTATAGCATATATGTAGTAAATGAAAACTACCAATAATTTATTTTTTACATTTTAGAGTTTATTTATAAAATCAAAGAAAAAACTATTCAGAAATGTTGATCTATAAATTACTGTACTTTGTATTTCTTGTTTTTTTTTAGTAAATAAAACACTAATCAACAAATTAATATTTTATTTAACCCTCATCATGTTTCTGATCTATACATATAAATTATTTTGGTTGAATCTGAAAACAATTCTATTCCAATTCATAGCTAATTTACTATATAGAAATAATATAGTCATTTAATAAATAAGTTTCATTTCCCTTTAGGTAACTGATAAAAATGAGAAAAAAAAAGTTGTAAGTGTAGAGTAGCAGCTTGTAGAATTCCTTTCTGTAAAATTTTGCTCAAGTTTCGAGCCAAAAATTGGCTGTATATTAAATGGCTGTAAATGATGTATATTAAAATACACATTTTATAAATTGGGATCTCACAAGATAGACATCTTCTGTTATGTAATATGTATTAACAAGTGCAGTGCCACCAACTCGTCCTGCAAGTGCAGATGAACTTGCAGGTGGCACTGAATAGTTAAGTGAAACTTTTGACTTTTTTCAAGTAATGAAAGAAAAAATTAAAGTTGCTTAAATCATGCCATATCAAACTTATTAATTTATGCAAGTTCTCGGTAGAAATTTTCATTGCAGCCTTCAGAATTTACTAAGCATTAATTACGAGGGATATATACAATAAATATCACAAAATATATGCTTCTGCTAATGGTAACAATGAAAATTTATAATAAGGTATTTAAATAAATAAGTCAATGGTAAATGTTCTTTAATGGATGTATAAAACAGTTTTAAATCACAAAACAGCCATATTTATGACAATTATAGTTCAGTTTACTTCTACTTGTCAGTTGTCACCCATTTTTTGGAGTTGATTTTAAGCTGATTTTGAGTTAAATTGTCTCAAAATTAGACTATTGTGACATATCCTATCACATATTATCCTCCCTATATACCTCCATTTATGTTTTCAATTAAAGAATAATTTAAAATACCTAGTAATTGTCTGCTAAATGGATGAGTGCACAAAATCAATACATTATAATTATTTTTTTATATATAATATATGGACGTAATTTCGTCAATGATATTATTTTTAATAATATGGGTGATAGTACTTTTAATAATATGGGTGATCAGTCTATTTAAAATTTTATACTATTTAAAATCAATAATGATTTAACTATTCAGATATTTTTCAAAATATTAGAGAGTATGTTAAAAATCAAACCTCAAAATCCAGAGCGTCTTCAGCAAAGTCGAATTCAATAGAATCTCGAGGTATATCACCCTCTTCTACACCAGCCATACCTAAACAATTTACACATTTCATCACCTCAACAGGCATATGTACTTGTAAGATCACATATGTTTAAAATATATAGGATTGGTAAATTGTTTCTTAGTAAAATTACTTATGTTAGCTCTATTTATTATAAGTTATAACATGTTTATTGAGTAGGTAAGTTTATCAAAAACAACAATAACAAAACAGTTTTTTTAACAGTTATCACTTTTTGTATAATGTTGCTACACTTGAAAGTTCCCGTATATTATCTATACTCTTTGGTTGAACCCTTCAACTAGAGTATTTATATTCTGTATCTGTGCTTCAAACAAGGATTTTATATATTTTATGGAACATATTATATAAAATCCTTGGCTTCAAATTAATATAAATTAAACATGTTGAATTTGGCTAACTTAGAACTATCTAATGGGGTATTACATCAATGGGAGGTTTCACGCCAAGCTCAGCTCAGATGGCGCTACCAGCGCAAACCTCAATGCCGCCTATTTTGACAGACGCGTTTATTATTATAGAATAGTTTAGGTAAGTTTTGTAAAATCAAATATAAGATGGAAATACGGTGTTTTAACTATTGTTGAATTAAAAAATTTGACATAAAATAATTTGACATCAAATACACTACATACATACTCGACGTTGTTTATTATGCGCTTGTAGCGCCACCAACGGCTAAAACTCGCAGTGAGACCTCCCATTTTTGAAACGTGAGTTATTATTCTACTTATCGTTGGTTAGCTGTTCCTGACTGCAAGAATACTATAAAAACAAAACCGGCGAACAAATTATTTATTTTTGTGTACACAGCG
This sequence comes from Boloria euphrosyne, assembly GCA_951802675.2. Lineage (NCBI taxonomy): Eukaryota > Metazoa > Arthropoda > Insecta > Lepidoptera > Nymphalidae > Boloria > Boloria euphrosyne. The sequence goes on from OX637878.1 coordinate 7,356,132, forward strand.
GTATGACCATATATTATCTATACTCACAGACTACCAATTGAACATCTATACTCTTTGGGTATGACGTAATAAAGTGTCGTGGTCTTTAGAAACAGAATAAAAAAACTGAAAACTTTGAATTTAATTTAAAAACTTATTTTGTTATTTTATGAACTAAAACTAACATTTTCCGAATGATTCTTGCCTAAGCTATCTTAATAATATATTTTTAGATAGTTTTTTCTATTGAGTAAAATACCCTATAACTATGTTAGGTACATTATTGATACAAGTTATAAAACAAATGTCATCCATGTAAACCAATGATATTCTAACAATAGATATGTTGTGAGCGCGCAATCCACTGACCTCTATAATACCACTGGACTGGCTGTTGTCAACGTATTTTTGTGGCTGCTTGATATTCGCCATTTTGACGCTGTCGGACTATGTAAGCGAGACGTAGCGAGAGTTCGTAGTACTAAAACTGATGATGTCAATATCAGCGAGCAAATATCGATAACTTTTAATAATAAGTTTTTACAATCAATAAAACTGTTTCAAATAAAGATTTTTATTTTCATTAATCAATAACCGTATCATCATAATTACTACTTATGTTATATTAAAGGCCTTATTACACCTTCCTAAATTTAGTCGTCCTAATTAGGATTTAGGAAAGGAAAGCAAAATGATGTTTCTGATTACACTATCCTAAATTTAGTAACCATAGACGAATTTACAGATTAAGTACAGTCTGTCAAGAAAGTCATGAAAAAAAGGAGGGCGCCACCAACATTTAAATGGTATCCCTATAAATTTCGACTAAAAGGTTTTGATACTTTTTTTCATAAATTATCATATATTTTTTTTATAAAATTATTATATATTCTATTATTTACTGATTTATTATTACTGCCCCTTTAGTGTCATGTGTAGTTTGTTTGTGATGTATAATACCTGATTTATATATATTTGTAAATTAGAATATAACATGTGTGTGTAATGAGAAATGAAAATGCTAAGAGTTTATTTGATATTTCTTTATTAATCAGAATCCAAATAATTTATTTATTTATGTCTATTTGATTGGCATTTCTTAATTTTAAAGCCAATTGATAATAAAATTTTTCGAAGGAGTTCATGGCTGCCATCAAAATTTAAATCTTCCTTCACTACTGCCAATAATTTTCTTAATGTTGGTACTCCTTTCAGCACTGTGTATAAAAAGTGAACTTTCTGACGAATGGCACATAGATCGAAATCATCGATGTGTTTTCCAGGTTGGCCTTTCCTGTGTTTTCCAGGCGTTAAAAATTTACCTCCATTCTTCTCACCTTCGTCCACTATGCGCCGAATTGTGCTTTCGGAAACACCTGAAATCAATAAAGACATGTTAAATAAAAAATATTTTAATCATATTTAAATAAATAACACAAAAGTATCAAAACCGTTGAGTGGTAGTCTAATAAATTGTAGGTAAGAACATAACGTCAACGAAATATAAACAATGATAAAAATACATAAATTGAACTTAAAAAACAGAAGATTATCAAGAGAATATATTTCCTTTACTGTGTGTAACATTAAAATATAAACATACCGGTTAACTTCACTGTTCGACCGTAAACATCGTCTGCGTTCGTCCCAGCTTGAATTTCGGTCATACACTCTTGAAAAACTTAGATATAATTTGTCTCGCACTGCTCTTGTATACTTTCCGATTCATTTTTTGTTTCTAAACGATCACACTATTCAAAAACTCGAATTATTACAAAAATAATGTAAAACATCAACCATAAAGCTACGATATGACAGTTGAGGTACTCAGCTTGTCAGTTGCCAGTATTAGGAAAAGCAGTAGTTCCCAAAACATTCTTTTCATGACTTTCTTGACAGACTATATAAGTTTCTACGAGTGCAACCATAGAGTATATTACTATATTATATAACGTTTTCATTAACTATAATAATAATTTTTATCGATTTTATTCCAAAGATATGTTTTTATCGTTTTTATTCAAAAGATATGGCATATCTTTATATAATTGAATAATATTAATTAGGATCTCTCTTTCCTTTGCCATTAAACTCGTTGCACTTTAACAAAATAACATTTAATTTTTAAAAAATTTTAATAACATGTGCACACGCACTACGCAGTCGTCACGTTTATTATAACAATAATAAATGTACTCTCTTTGGAGTCCAGAACAAAAATCATAGAAATAATAAACCAAAAATACTTGCTGTCCACAGATTATTAAGGTCGACGGAATTTAGCAACCATACTTCTTCCTAATTAGGTTACTTTTTAGGATTCTAACTTGCTAAATGCGATTACACTTTCCTGAATTTAGTAACTAAATCATTTAGAACACTAAATTTAGGAAGGTGTAATAAGCCCTTAACAACGAAAATGCAAAATTACTTTCTAAATTAGTTCTCGGGACTCTCGCTAGTGGCGCTTCAAACGGATACATAAAATTGCTGTCAAACGCTTGGAACAGCCTGTCCAGTGGTATTATAGAGGTCAGTGGCGCAATCGTGAAGACTCGAAAACGTCCTAATTGGGACGTATTGCCTTTAGTCTGTGTCACGCATGGCGACGAGTGGTACGCTGCTACAAAATTTAAAAAAATGCCATCCTGTGTATTTAGTAGGAAATGCACCAATTTACCAATTATGATACCAAAGTTAATAAAACACAAGGGATCTCATACCACATGTAAGAACGCAGTATACTTCTATTTATTAATATATTTCAATTATTTGCCTAATATTCTGATATGTCATCGGTCGCTAGACTAATGTTTGTTTACATTGACGCGCAATTGACAACACTTGCTGTCTCTTTTTTTCTTATTGATTTTATCGACTATCCCCTTTCTATCATTTTGACTTGTAGTGAAATGTACCTTGAATGAAAAGTGTGTATGTGTGCTGCGCGGAACACTTTTTTCGGTTGTTTAGTGAGCGTATAACATATCTGTCTATTAGAATATCATTGATGTAAACGTAATCATCAATCAATTTCGATGATAAGAAGTAGGCACTAAAAAATAAAAAAACTTTATAAGTAGGTATCAAAGAAGGTAATCGCCTTCAAAAATTACAAAGTAAAAAATAACAGTAATTTTGGAAATCAGTGGCAATACCAAACAATTACTAATATTTTCTTTGATTATATATTTGACGGTGCACTCAGTGCGCCATCTGGAGATGTTGGGTAAGCTTATCGGATAAGAGTGTGAAATCAAGCTTATACAGCGCACTCTAACTCTTGTGAAGCGTCGAAGCGATGGTAGCAAGGTGATACAACCCTGTTTTCCAATTACAGAGCATAATGCGACTCAGTGGCGCACTATGCCGATTTGTGCTGATGCTAATTGGAACGTGAATATAATGATTCGATTATATATTTCTGCAAAATAAATATGTTTATAGTTTTGAATTCCAAAAATAAAATTGTATTCACATTATAAACGTGGAATATAAAAAATAGTCAATGTTATTACTCTTGTAACCTTCATCAATACACGGTATATTTATTTTATTAACACAGCATCACGCAAAAGCAGTATTCGGTTGTGCGAAGCGCTGTTGTAGTTGGAACATTCAACGTTGAGCATTATGCCGCAAAATGCGCCTTAATGCTGTAATTGGAAAAGGCCGACAAACTGGCATGTTTTAAAAAGAAATTAAAGTGAACTATTTGAAAGACAAAAAGGGGAATGTCAGATTTGGACATAGAGAAAAGTAATATATTATACCTAAATATAGAAAGCCCAATCTACCGTTTTTTTTGCCAACACGACATTAACGCCATCTGGAAATCTGAACCCTATACTATTTGACCCTATATTATTAAATAGATTATAGCAGGGTCACGTTAATAGCATTAATAGGTAACATTTGACGTCTGTCAGATTTATCTTCATAGTAAGGTGACCTGATAAAAAACATCGATTAATGTGAAAGAATCGATACGGACTTGAAACATATGTTTTTTTTTTTTTTTACAACAATTTTAAAAATCATCAGGCGAATCCCTGTCCCATTATTATTTTTCTTTCTTAAATTTAAGGAGCGAAATAAGACAAGTATAGTCTGTCAAGAAAGTCATGAAAAGAATGTTTTGGGAACTACTGCTTTTCCTAATACTGGCAACTGACAAGCTGAGTACCTCAACTGTCATATCGTAGCTTTATGGTTGATGTTTTACATTATTTTTGTAATAATTCGAGTTTTTGAATAGTGTGATCGTTTAGAAACAAAAAATGAATCGGAAAGTATACAAGAGCAGTGCGAGACAAATTATATCTAAGTTTTTCAAGAGTGTATGACCGAAATTCAAGCTGGGACGAACGCAGACGATGTTTACGGTCGAACAGTGAAGTTAACCGGTATGTTTATATTTTAATGTTACACACAGTAAAGGAAATATATTCTCTTGATAATCTTCTGTTTTTTAAGTTCAATTTATGTATTTTTATCATTGTTTATATTTCGTTGACGTTATGTTCTTACCTACAATTTATTAGACTACCACTCAACGGTTTTGATACTTTTGTGTTATTTATTTAAATATGATTAAAATATTTTTTATTTAACATGTCTTTATTGATTTCAGGTGTTTCCGAAAGCACAATTCGGCGCATAGTGGACGAAGGTGAGAAGAATGGAGGTAAATTTTTAACGCCTGGAAAACACAGGAAAGGCCAACCTGGAAAACACATCGATGATTTCGATCTATGTGCCATTCGTCAGAAAGTTCACTTTTTATACACAGTGCTGAAAGGAGTACCAACATTAAGAAAATTATTGGCAGTAGTGAAGGAAGATTTAAATTTTGATGGCAGCCATGAACTCCTTCGAAAAATTTTATTATCAATTGGCTTTAAAATTAAGAAATGCCAATCAAATAGACATAAATAAATAAATTATTTGGATTCTGATTAATAAAGAAATATCAAATAAACTCTTAGCATTTTCATTTCTCATTACACACACATGTTATATTCTAATTTACAAATATATATAAATCAGGTATTATACATCACAAACAAACTACACATGACACTAAAGGGGCAGTAATAATAAATCAGTAAATAATAGAATATATAATAATTTTATAAAAAAAATATATGATAATTTATGAAAAAAAGTATCAAAACCTTTTAGTCGAAATTTATAGGGATACCATTTAAATGTTGGTGGCGCCCTCCTTTTTTTCATGACTTTCTTGACAGACTGTACATAATTTAACAAAAAAATTGCATTTATTCAGTTGAACTATCAGAACTGTTATTACTATTGTCATCTTTATCACTGCTGTCACCGCTCAGAGATATTATTAATTCATTTTCAATAATATTGTATATTCTCACATCTCGTTCAAAATCTTCTAAAATTATTTTCTTTGTTTTCTCTACGACTTTTCTCCAGTCTTCTGCAGTGACTTCTGCACACGCAGTTTGTAGCAGAGTCATCATTTTAGCAGTACTGAAGGGTGGTTCAGTATTGTTCCGCGTTGCATGACCCTTTATTTGTGCCCAAATAAGCTCGATGGCGTTATACTGGCAATGGTAGGGAGGCAATCGAATAACTTCGTGTCCATGCTCTAGGGCTAGTTCATCGATTACATAGCGGAGCTTGGACGGCTTAGTTGCTTTTACCAGTTTTAACAACTCAACTTTTAATAAAGTTGAACTTCCATCCACACCATTTCTTACCAGCCACGAGACAATCTCTTGCTTTTTACTTGCTTGAGTTGGTGGTTTATCAACATGTACCGAATGATATGGTGCATTGTCCATTATAATTTTCGATGGGTTTTCTAAGCTGACTAGCAGCTTCTCATACCACTCTTTAAAAACCTCAAAGTTCATTTCCTCATGGTAATCACTTGTAGTTTTAGAGGCGAATGCGAGGAGGTAGTCTGGAATAAAACCTTGAGAAGCTGGTCCCGCGTGACATAATAAGTCGGGCTCCTTTTCCCGATGGAACTTTTGAGGTGGAGGCCGTTGTATCATCGGTCCATGTCCGCGAAACCGTATGGTTCGCATTCAACCATGTTTCGTCAATAAACACGACATTGTCCCAATCTGTAATTTTATTTACTTGAATGTTACTCTCTTCAAAATAATATCGTAGCGTTCTAGAAGGATTTTCCGCTTGTCAGATTTTTTAAATATAAAACCAATCGATTTTAAAACCTTTGATAGAGACGATTTACCGCATTTCAATCAACTTATCACCTTCGATTTTTAGAGTAAATCCCTAGTGTTTAAAAAGAAAACGGGTTAACTGACGCAACATTGTAACGACGTTCAATTCTTTAGATCAGAAATTGTTTATTATGTTTAGAATGGTTTACTAGTGAAAGCAAATCGTAAAATTACTCGAATCGATAATTATTACAATAAATATATAATCCTAATTGAAAAAAGTTAAGCGATTGTGCAGTTGTAACAAAACGAAAAAATATATTATTTTATGCCGCTGTTACAAGGTTACGTTGTTAAATTTTGATGTTAAATTTAAATTTAAATTCACCCAGTTCAAAGTTATCAGCTAACAAACATAAAAAAAAAATACAGACGAATTGATAACCTCCTCCTTTTGGAAGTCGGTTGATAAGTTTTCATTTTACTTGTAAATTATTTAATCATCACAATTTGATTATTTATTTTACACTACGTATTTGCCATTTTAAGACTGTTGAAGTAGGGTATGAAAGAAAATCAAATAACTTAGTAGTCGAACCACTGACCTCTATAATACCACTGGACTGGCTGTTCCAAGTGTTTGACAGCAATTTTTTTGTGTCCATTTGAAGCGCCACTAGCGAGAGTCCCGAGAACTAATTTTTACGTATATTGCAAATGACAGCGAGAAGTGTTTGCTTACTGTAAAGTAATTTTGCATTTTCGTTGTTAATATAACATAAGTAGTAATTATGATGATACGGTTATTGATAAATAAAAATAAAAAAATAAAAATCTTTATATCGACATCACGACTTTTAGTACCACAAACTCTCGCTACGTCCGACAGCGGCGGACAGCGCCAAAATGGCGAATATCAAGCAGCCACAAAAGCACGTTGACAACAGCCAGTCCAGTGGTATTATAGAGGTCAGTGAGTCGAACGCATATATATTACTTTTGTCTATGGTCAAACGCCTAAGTTTTTTATATGGAGGGTAGAGATAAGGAGGACCAACTCGTACACGAAAAAGTGGCAGAAAAACGCGGTAAATTAGGGTGGCGCCACATTGCTAATGGATAAATTTTAAAATCTTATTCGTGGTGGCGGGCGCCACGGTGCAAGTGGGCTAAACCCACTTCAACCAGTTTACCGCTGCTATGTTCATATTGAAACTATTCGCACGCCAGCGCTATTGTGGTAGATAATAGAAACTTTATTTTCAGTATACAGCTGGACACGTTTTCAACTTTCCCCCCATATGAGTCGGTTCTCCTTATCTCTACCCTCCATAGATTTTTTATTTATTATGCGTTGACACATTTGGCTCAGTTAGTAGCATGGAGATTAGACACCAGGAGGACCATTTTCATGCTTGCTACCTTCTGGTAGCAGCCGAATGGGCCGGCACGCCCCGTATAGTACCACTCTCTCACAGAAGACCGGCGTGAAGTGGCAGCTATGCTGTCGCGTTTCGTCCGGTGAGTGAGAGTCCGGAAGGCCCACTCCCCATCCCTCCTCCCTCATTCCTCCTCCCTTCTACTCTCTCCCTCCCTTTCCTAAAAGGCCGGCAACGCATCTGCAAGCCCTGTGGTGTTGCAGATGTCCATGGGCGGAGGTGATCAATTACCATCAGGTGAGCCTCCTGCCCGTTTGCCCCCTTTGTCCCATAAAAAAAAAACTATCGCCCTAGAATGTAGTGTCTCAGAAATATTGTTAAGCTAAGGAGGCGCTGCGATCGCTATGTTGTCTCAATGCCTAGCTTCACGTTGTCACAATAGTGACATTCATGGAGATTAGAGACCAGGAGAACCAAGGCCCTAGAATGTAGTATCTCAGAAATATTGCCAAACCAAGGAGGCGCTGCGATCGCTATGTTGTCTCAATGCCTAACTTCACGTTGTCACAATAGTGACAGTACTCATAAATAGCTAACTTCACAGATACTACTTATTGACGGCAGCGCGCTATAAATTCTACAAATTTTCAGAGACATTCGGGTAATGCTTTAGTATGAAGCGATGGTTCTCTTGTATCTAACCTCCATGGTGACAATACTCATAAACAGCTAACTTCACAAATACTACTTACCGACGACATCGCGTTATAAATTCTACAAATTTTTAGAGACAGGCGGGTAATGCTTTAGTATGAAGCGATGGTTCTCCTGGTCTCTAACCTCCATGGTTAGTAGTGACCCAGTATATTTTATACTCTTTGCTAGTGACCCTACTTTTTGCGCTAGAGATCGCGGGTTCAAGTCCTGCTGGGGGCATTCATTTGTTGAGTACAAAATGTGTACTCCAGTCATCTATATACTATTTATAAAGCTGAAGAAATTGTTTGTTTGTTTGGTCAGGAACTACTGGTTCGATTTGAAAAATTCTTTTTGTGTTAAGGCTAAAGGCTATAGGCTATATTACATCCCGTTACGATCAATAGGAGCGGAGCACCAATGAAAAATGTTGCAAAAACGGGAGAAAAATATTACTTTTGAGAGCTTCCGTTGCGTGCGCTGCGTAAACAGTTAAAATTATGCAAAAATCATGTATGACGGAATTGTTTCTCTTTAAAAGTTCTAAAAAAAGTCCGCGATAGCATATGTCTATCTTTTGAGGTTGACTCGCTGTAACATTTTTTATGGTAATCAAATTTGTTTTAAGAAAATGCATTATTTGCGAAGGTGTTTTTAAAAACATGATATTAATCCTTACCTAAATAAATAAGTTATTCATCACAAATATTTAATTTTGAATAAAATTGCTCTTGGCATCATTTGATTTCAATGAATCTTACGAGATATCACATATGTATGTGTTAAACACACACACAATTTGTATATGTATCAACTATCTGCACAAACCTCGTAGCTTACCACAGAACTAGACGACGCTGTTGTAACAATTTCCCAACATATTTATTAACTAGCGACTCACCCTCGCTTCGCTCGGATTCGTCCTTAGGTACCACCTTTAGGATAAAAGACAAACTTTGAATGTCTTATTTATTTATATCGACCTAGTTTAAAAATATTTTTCAAGCTTCTAGATTTAAAAATGGCATAATTTCCATATAAATCATCCCCTATTTCAAGCCCTTATACCCCTTTTTTCGCCTTGAAAAGTAGCCTATGACCCTTTTTCAGGCTCTAGACTCTCTGTGTACCAAATCGGTTAAGTAGTTTTATAGCGTGAAAGCACGACAGACAGACAGACAGACGAGTTACTTTCGCATTTATAATATTAGTAAGGATTTATTAAAAGCTTGGCGGCGAAATATATTAAAAATATATATAAAAGGTTTGTTACTATTGCAGGTAAGGAAATGAACTATCAATTTTTAGGACCTTATTGGTATTTTTTTTAATTTGTTCATTGAATTTGAACCATTATATTCTATGCGTACCATGAAATTTTCTACATAACGCTCGTGAGTCCAACGTTAAACGTCCTATAACTCAAAAAGTATGGACATTAGAAAAAAGTTTTAGACAAATGTTGGAGAGAATAAACTTATCTTCAAAAATGGATAAGGCATTTTATTTTATTTTTTTTTTTTTTTTTTTTTTATTCTCATTTAAAGAGCTGAGTCACAGGTGTGACTATGTTGCTCTGGTAGGTTATACAATTATACTTATCTATACTTAAATTATAATGTTAAACTAATTTCGCTTACTTATATTATATTTCCCTAATTTATACATATTTTTAGCTAAATGTGAAGTAGGGTTTGCAAGATATATATTACATATTCCAAGAGATCTATCTATTAATTGTGATAGTAGAGGTTCGCTACGAGCACATTCCATCAAAATGTGGTAGACATCCTCTACAACTCCACAATCGGGACAATTAGGAGAATTAACTTTCTTCATTAAATATCCAAACTTATTTAATGGAGTGTGTCCGGAGCGCAGTCTCAAAGCCATCACAATGTCTTCGCGATTTAATTTACATATATCTACCCATGAATTAATTATAACAGGGTTGTGGTTGAATTGTTTTGTACCATATGCCTTTTTCTTTAGATCTCCTATCAAAATAATCTTTCCAAGCTTTAATACATTTTTCCTTAATAAAATAGAGACAGTCTGTATAGAAAGGTAACACATGAATTGTATCCCCATCAGTGCAGGCCTGTTTAGCAAACTGATCGACCTTCTCGTTTCCATTAATGCCTATATGGGAAGGAATCCACTGCAAAACAATTAACTTTTCGAAAGACTTCATATTAATAATCTGTTTAATGATAGTATTGGCTATCGGTGTGCCTCGAAAAGTCGAGGTGCAACGAGCCAAATGTTGTAATGAACTTTTTGAGTCTGTTAGAATAAGAAATTTATTAAAATTTACTGTCTCAATATAGGATAATACTTCTGCCAAGGCGATAAGTTCAGCGTACATTATAGAAATTTTGTAATTATTTTTAAATCTTATGTTAGTTTCGGTTTGGGGATCATAAAAGGCTATTCCTGCTACATTGTTATCTAAAGATGCATCAGTAAATAATTTATAATAGTTAGGATATTGTGTATTTAAATAAGTTAAGCATTTCATTCTAATATCGAGAGAATTATAAGAGCATTTAGCTTTATTTATAAGGGGAATATCAATCTTAATATGTGGATTCAAATCAATTTTTGAAGTCCATACACTCAAATTAAACATTTCCAGTTGCATACTTCTATGGACTGATACATATTGAATTTCATTAAATAATATAATTAATAAAGGCTTTTTCCTTCTGTCCCAATATGAGTTTTCGAATTGAGGTGCGTAGTTACTAAGTAGAGAAATTATACTGTTATTTGCTAAAGATTTTGCTTTTAACAGATATTTTCCACCCAAGTAGCGTCTACGAATCGTTAAAGGAGGTAAACCTAATTCACTCTCCATCACATGTATTGGAGTTGTTCTTACAAACCCACCGATAATTCTCATGCATTGATTTTGAATTTGATCTAATTTAGATAAATGTGTGCGCGGGCCGTCATCGAACAAAAAACTAGCGTATTCGATTCTGCTTCTTAAAATCGAAATGTATAACTTCTTTAAATACTTTGGATGGATACCCCAACCGGTACCTGCCAAAACTTTGAATAAATTTAAAAACTTGAAAACTTTATCCTTGAGGCTACTCACATGAGTTCCCCATTTTAATTTTCGATTCAACCACAACCCTAGATATTTAAAATTTTCTACTATCTCTATAGAAACGCCATCTATTTGAAGATTAATAGATTTACTAATATGGGCTCTGTTAAATATGCATACTTTACTTTTGGAAGCAGAGATTCGTAGACCTAATTCATCAAGTAATGAAGTGAAAGTTCTCAAAGCTAATTGTAAGTCATTGGTAGCGATAGTCAAGTTCTTGTTTGATGTATACAAAACAAAGTCATCTGCATATTGTGAGATAAAAACATGTTTGATAGACTGGCATATGTGAGCAGTTGCTATATTAAATAGTAAAGGCGATAACGGATCTCCTTGAGCCAAGCCCTGGCTACAACATCTAGTCATTGATACCGTATCCGAATTAATATTTAGATATCTATAATTAAGAAAATTCCATAAGTAATTACATATTTTTGATCCAACACCATAATTATCCATCAGAATCAAAAGTTTGGGAATATCTATATTATTATATGTTCCATCGATGTCAATAAAACAACAAGAGGTAGAATTGCCTAGACCAAATCCATGTTGTATACATAAAATTAGCTTACTTAAGTTGTCTAAACAAGAATGAGCTTTCCTGAAACCTGTAGTGTCCTCAGAGAATGTGCTTGATTTTTCAAAATACCATTCGAGTCTTTTGTTTATAATTGAATGAAAAACTTTACATAAACAGGACATTAAAGATATAGGTCTAAACGACGATATCGAGTGTGGATCACGTCCAGGTTTTAGAAAAGGAATAATAGCTATTTCTCGCCATTGTTTTGGAACTATTCCATATTCGAGAAATGTATTGAAAAGACGCAAAAGCCAATCTTTACCGCTTTCAGGTAGGTTTTTTATCATTGAGAATGAAACCATATCGATTCCAGGAGCAGTATCTTTAGATTTAATGGACGTTTCTAATTCCTTTCTAGAAATAGCTGATTCTAAAAGGTGATTACTTGATCCAAAGTTAGGGCGATTATTTACGACAAAATCAGGAGCCAGACTCTTAAGGAGATCTCTAGCGCTATCATCACTAATAAAAGATTTTTTAGAGTATCTACCTTTTATCCATTTCATTCGAGACCACATTTCATTTACTGAAGATACTTCACATATACCATTACAAAATTTTTGCCATGATTTTGATTTAGACTGCCGTAATATTTTTTGAGCTGTAGCTACTTTACTTTGTAAAATATCAAAATTATTTGGAGTAGGGTTATCTCTAAATGCAGCAAGTGCTAATCGTCGTTCAGCTATAGATTTTGATACAATCATATTCCAAAATGGTTTAGGTTTAAAATTGTTACTAGGACTTAGGCTTAATTTTATAAAAGGAATATTTTTGTCTGCAGCACGGTTTATACATTGAAGCATCATATCATAACTTAATTGCGCTGATACAGGAAAAGCTAGATCACGCATTGAAGAGTCTATTTCAGAACGGTACATATCCCAATTACCTAATTTGAGGTTTCTCTTTTTTATAAAGTGATTATGAGGTACATTATAATTCAGAATTAACTTAATTATTAGGTGATCACTTCCTAGGGACTCGTTTGTTACAAACCATTCAAAATTGAGGGCAATGTCTGATGATACTAAAGATAAATCAGGAGAGGATTTTTGCAAACTATTATTAACCAATTTAACACGGGTTGATACACGATTGTTATTAAGAATTACGTATCTACTATCTACAAGCGAATCAAAAATCTGGGTTCCTCTTCTGTCAGTTTTATTTGACCAACTAAGATGATGGCCATTAAAATCGCCTAATATTATAGATTTTTGCGTGACTCGCGAAAAAACTTCGTCCCAATTATTTTGTGTGGTTTGTACACATGGAGGGCAGTATATAGCATAAATATTTTCTAGATTATTACAATTATGAATTTTGACATGTAAAAGTTCAATATCAGAGTTTCCTATATTAAATTGACAAACCTCCGTCCTAACAGAGTAATGAGTAATAACAGTGACACCTCCATAACCATCCGATCTATCACGGCGGTAAATATTATAACCAGAGATCCTTATATCATCTCCTTCACTCAACCACGTTTCACTAATCACTGCAATGTGAATTTTTTCCCTATTTAATAGTAGTCCAAAGTCACTCAATTTAGGTTTAAAACTTTGTGCATTCCACTGTAAAATATTTAATTTACTATAGCTTCTGAACAATAAATTATCCATGTACAGATTCAAATATATTTTTGAATATTGGTAACTCTAAAACTTTGGTCTTGCATAAAGAAATTAGCCACTCCCATATAATAGTTAAAGCTTCTGTTATTTTTTCTTTCAACGATATTCTACGTAAAAATATAACATCTTGTAATTTTTCTAAAAGTTGTTTGAATGTCGTGTGGTCACCGCTATTCTTATGTCCTTCCTTTGAACCATTTGATGTCACCTCAATATTTGTTTCCGAATCCGTTGATATGTCACAGTCCATAGTGTTACGTGATTTCTTCTTATGTTTTTTACGTTTCTTTCGATTTTCGTCGGTACTTATTTTCTTAGCGGACTTTACTATTTCTGAATAACTTTTTGCTTGATTCGGAGCTGGGGTAGGCTCCTGATATGAACTAAGCGCTGGAAAGTTTTCATTTATGTCCAGATTAATATCATTCTCTGGTAGAGGAGAAGGAGGAACATACATCATAGTCGCTCTTCTAAAAGTACAATTAAACTCTGCCATTAACTGCCGGATCCTTTTTTCTTTAAGGAATACTGGACAAGTGCGTACCAACGACATATGCTGCCCACCACAGTTAATGCATTTAAATTGGTCTGTTTCGCAATTACTATGGTTTTTTGTGCACTTGGGACATATTATATTTTTTGAAGGACAAAATTTATGGGTATGGCCAAATCTCCAACATTTGGAACATTGCGTCACCGGAAATACGTAAGGTTCAACCTTCACCTTTAAGCCATATATGAAAATATATGGTGGTAAGGAGGAACCTTTGAAACAAAGGCGTATTGTTTCACTTTCAGTCCAACCAGCGGTTTCATCATTTCTACGAAATAATCTTTTAACGGATATTATCTCTAAATCCGATGAAATACTCATTTGTATATCTTTTTCGGGTTGATCTAAATCAATATCTCTGATAATACCATAGGAAAATCCAACTTCGCTTGTTTTGTAACATTTCCAGCCTTTTTCCTGCAACGCTGTAGCAGTTATGAGTTTTTCAGCATCGACTTCTTCTTCAAATAAAACAAAAATTTTAAACGGTGTTGCATATTTAACTCTTGTTATATTTAATATATTATGTTCTTTCAAAAACCTCGCTAATTCTATCCGTTTTGGAATTTTCTCTTTACTAGTAATACAGACTTCTATTTTATCCTCCATTTCTTCTATACTTTTTTCCGATAAATTTCTACGATATTTTTTTTTGCTATTTCTAGACACTAAGGTCCACATTTCCCTGTCATCCTCCTCTCGATATCTTTTTTTTGTATATAGGTTTGAATTTTCTTCAGTCTCCTCCACTCGAAATAATTCTTCGTTCTCAATATATTGTTCTACTTCACTCCTATTATCCATGCTATCTTGCACAGACGACGTACTGTTAGCGGCGTTGTCCATAATAAATATAAAACATAATATTTTTAAACGCAAAGTGTCTATTGAATGCCCGCTAGTGCAGAATGCACACGGCTAGCGGGCAAACCGGTTTCTTATCTCGACGCTTCGCAGTATTAAATATTACTTGCAAAAAACACGACCGTGCCGCATAGGGTCTTCCGCGCAACTTCCGGCATTTTATTGATTAATTAAATATTTTAAGAGTTATCGGCCGAGACAGAAAAATGGGTACATAAAATGGGCCATAAATCGTAAACGGTAATTTTTACAAAAAAAAATACAGGAAATAAATAATGCGAAAATTTATTCTCTGCAATAATGGATTCAATAACTTTTGTTCTAAAGTGCATAGTTTCCGAGATATCAGCCAAAAATTTTTTCAAGGTGGCTTGAAACTTTACTTAGATCTGTCAGCATTTTGTAATTTTATTCTTAGTAATTGTCACTAAACCTTATAAAAACAAAAATTGGATCGGAAATTTAGTGCGAGGATGACCAAAAAAAAACGGCTATTGATACTGGCCTAGAAATTAAAGTAATTTTTTACTTTGCAGATTTTGTTGATATTTTAAAATAAAAATACCTAGACTTTTTTCATGATAGTTAATAATTGTGTAGGTTTATAATCCTGATTGATGATCTATTCAATATCGATAGATATATTACTTTCACCTCCCTAGGCGAGGATAATGTCGATACACCTCCATCATCACTACAATATGCCCTGCCCCCAACCCGTATAGTGCATTAGAGAGAGTTGCAATTCTTCGAGGAAAATATAGTACCCGGTAATAAATATTGCACATCGACCTTTGGAAAGAGACTGTCGGCAAATTTTGGCTTCGTAGAGCGTTATTTCATTCGCACGAAAATCTGTCAGTCCGGTATATATTAGGAGTTGTTAAACAATTATAATTTTCTGTGTAATTGAATTAAATTAAATGAATTTTTTTTTCTATGAGTGCTGTCTATAAGTAGTGGAACACAAAAAAAAATAAACTAAAAAGATCATGTTTATGCACTTTTTCTTCTAAATTTGCTTATTTTGTACAGGTATTCAATTCGTTTGAGGCTTATATCGTGCTTTTCCATAAGAAGTTTTCGATTGTTTTCCATTTTAGTGAACCGAAATCCCAACTCATGAAGTATTTTTATCAACGTCTTTTAAAACCAATTGTAATTAATAGGCTCAGATAATTCAGCTTTTCATGATTTTACAGTCGTCAGTTCATAAAATCGTAAGTGAAAATCGTGCACCTTTTTTTAAATAACATCATAGTTAAAATCGTCCATAACTAAACGAATTTGATTTATTGGGTTAGCTATTTTCGGAGAGCTGAACATAATTGCAGTGGAAGGTGTTACAATACTAAATTCGATTAATATATTGTTCAAAGTTCTTCTTGAAATTCAAGTGGCATTTGAAATTCGCTATTGAACCTTCTTGAAATAATTACCTTCAATTTTAAATTTATTTATTTAATCTATCAGCATCGGTTTCAAAATATTTTTAAACATTGAAAATAGTTTCATGTGACTGTTCCGTAAAGGTTTACCTCTTTTTCCTAAAAATGCCATCTGACAGATTTTTGTGCGAATGAAATAACGCTCTACGAAGGCGAAATTAGCCGATAGGCTCTTTCCAAAGGTCGATGTGCAATATTTATTGCCGGGTACTATAACTATATTTCCATTTTAAAAAATTTTCTATTGTAAGCAATGTTTCTTTAAAATCAAAACGTACGGACCTAGACTTCCATTATATCTACAACATTTCTAAAAATTATGAAAATTAGACTATGTTTAGGGGGTGAAAAACGTTATGGCTTTTTGTATGAAAATTTACAGCTTCACAATCCTCTTAAGACTATTTGCTGCGATGGCTTATCTCAGTAAGACCTACATAATTTATATTAAGATTGTCATTGTAGGAGATTTACTTTTTATCGCCTGTTACTGATCTTTGCGGAAATGGCGTTAAGGGTGAAAATCTAATAATGTAGAAATACATATATAGGTATTTATTTATAACTTCGATACTTTAATTAAGCATTGTCCCTTATCCACGACGCGTAAGATGACACTCGAACGCTCACTCCAGGATAGAACGGATCTGCGCAACGGTATCCCCAGGATGTGATTCCCACTAGAATATCTCTTTGGTGCAGCAGAGGACCACCATTATCACCTCCGCAAGTGTCTTTGCCGCCAACATCGAGAATACCAGCGCAAAGCATCTCGGGAGTAACATCCGGGAAGTCTTCGTAGAAAGGTTGGGTGGTCTTTAGGTAGGCGTAACGATCAGCACAGAGTTGTTGGTTAATAACGTTAACCCCAACGTGGCGAAGTACTTCAGAAGGCGTTATTATTACTCCATTCTGAAAATAATAATGTAATGAATATTCGCATTCGACGTAGCCAATGAGTATACAAAAGTAAAAACCATTAATAAAAAACGATTATATACCACAGTAATTCCCCATCCTGTGGCGTAAACTAGACTGCCATCAGTTAGATTGTAGTTGGGTCCAGCAACGCGTGCGATACCAATGCTTGCAGACAAAACTGCATTACTTGATAGTTTAACGATTGCGATGTCGTTCGTAAATTCCCTGCGATTGTAGTTTTCATGTAGGACTAGACGAGAGACAGCGTGTAAATCCCCACCGGAAGAAGCATAGGATGATCCGAGCCGAACACGCCATTGAAAGGTCTCATCACCTCTGTAAAGATATACTTGGTTAATGTTATTTCTAAAGTATTCATTTTTGTCAAAACGAACAATTTAAAGAAAGGTTTACATAATAATAGGTAATTTAAATTACTGTTTGGC
Source organism: Boloria euphrosyne (assembly GCA_951802675.2). Lineage (NCBI taxonomy): Eukaryota > Metazoa > Arthropoda > Insecta > Lepidoptera > Nymphalidae > Boloria > Boloria euphrosyne. The sequence goes on from OX637878.1 coordinate 7,373,935, forward strand.
CATGTTCAAAGATATAATAATAATTATCTTATAGTCTGTTATAGTAAAAATCAAGGAGGTTCGTCAAACTTCCTTCCTTTAACCATAATTCTTTCTTTGCAATTAGACTCGTCAGTCTAATTGCAAAGATTTAGGCAGTCGAAAAAAAGGAATAAGGATCATTCATTTTTTGTGCTACAAACTTTAAGTTTGGCAGGGAGATAATGTGTAGTTAGTAGACATCTGCTAAGAACGGATTTTGCGACAGGGCGGGATTAAGGTGGTCTAAGGGCTCTCATTTGTTTGTATGAAGGTCCTTACTTTTTTGTGCTACAAACTTTAAATTTGGCAGGGAGTTAGTTAATAGTTAGTAGATAACTTTTAGAGTTACACAAATCGGGCACTCCATTCAAAAGATTTTACGAATTTAAAAATGACAATCTAAACAAAATGAAAATACTAATAGAAAAACAAAGCATAGCGGGCAATGGGATGTGGGATGGTGGGGGTGCCAAATGCGGGAGAGGGTCATGTACATAATATATGAAATAGGTAGCCGCGCGGGGGTATATTAATAATCGGTTCTGAAATAGCTAAAGTATTTTGAAGAAATTTTCAGGCAATCTATAAATCAAACGATCGAATGAAATTTAGTAGCGAAAAGCGGTAAAAAAAATTACACGGGCAAAGCCGCGGGAATGCGAGTTATTATTACAATTTATAAACGTATTTGCGAAAAAACGGGCACCTAAAGAAAACGTTCTTAGGTCGATTTGAGTTAATTAAATGAAAAATTATTTGACGTAGTCTGTATACTTATAATTGTGTAAATAATTAATACACGTGAAGTGAATTCTGGCATTTAAAAAAAAAATCGATGAATTCTTTATAACCGATGTACACAGCCAAACAAGGTCGGCAATAAAGAGAAGAAGATTTTTTACTTTTTTCTTAAATGTACAAATGTAAAAACCTAATAACGAGTGTGACCTCCTCTTGCCAAAAATCACAGCTTGGATCCTTCTGGGCAAGCTTTCCACGGTGATATTAATAACATTTTTAGGAATACGTTCCCACTCTTCTGCAATGACTCTTTTTAGCTCCCTGATGTTTTGTGGAGCAGGTTGCGCTGATCTTATTCGTCTCTTTAGAACATCCCAGACATGCTCAATTGAATTGAGGTGAGGACATCGAGCTGGCAAATCCAAACGACGGATCTTGCATGTACGCTTCCACGTCGCCAAAACGGTGTGGGCGAACATTGTCATCAATAAAAATGGAGTCTTCCCAAGTGCAGTCAATGCGGGTTGTACATATGGAATTGGGACTTCCATTATGTACCGGTGTGCGTTTAATATTCCATTGTCTATGAAAACTAACTACGTACGCTCCGTAAATTAATTGCTGCCCAAAACATAACGGAGCCTCCGCCTTATAGAGTGATTTCTTCGAAACACACTTCCACATAGCGTCACTGTGGTCTTCCCAGCACTTGCCGGTGTCGGTACTCTCCACACAAAGAGATTCTAACTTCATCAGTAAACAATACTTTATTCCCTTCCTTCAGAGTTCATGAAGCAAAGTTTCGAGCAAACTGATGTCGAGCAACACGGTGCTCAAGAAGGAATTTAGGACCCCGAGCCGGGCGGTAACTCCTAATATTGGCAGCAAAAAGCCTCCTCATAACTGTCCACAAGCTAACTTCTACTTCTCTTACTTATTCAAGGCTCTTCTTCAGATCCACAGTTGACGCCTTATGATTCCGCAACGCCTGACTCACCAAAACGCCGTCATCTCTTGGTTCTGTGCAACGCTTTCTTCCCGAACCGGGTCTTTTTTGACCGAACCGGTCTCTTGATACCGTCGCCAAGTCCGCTGGACAGTTGAACGGCTCACATTTAGCCGTGAGACCCGTAAGTTTGCGAACAACCTTCTTCAAGTAGGACTATAATTTTACAGGCCCTTATCGATTTATTACTCATACATAAAGTGGTGTAGGGATGGTGCGATGTAGAAATTATATCACACTACAGTATAAAGTATGTGCCTAGCAATAAGCAAATCGAAGTCCGTGGGCGTAGCGTAGTCGTAGAAGAGAGAAAGGAAATACCGGTTCACACAAACAGTTTAATACGGCACATACAAGAATACAGAAGGAGAGAAATGAGAAGTTGCAAAGTTTAGATAGAACACGTAATAAGATAATTAATACAAAGCGGTAAGCGTCAGGCGTAGTTAGCGGTCGGAAGCGAACTGTGAGATGCCGCGGCTGCCGCGCCCGCGCCACTCGACGGCCGGTGCGCGCGGGGGTCATCGAACCGGTTGGCGGACCGATTGCGTCATCGCTAACGACGCCCGACCGTTTGCCTTCGTGATTCAAATATTAATTATTTAAACATGGTATATATTAAATTAATTATAAATAAACAAATTGTGGTATATTAATTATTATACGGTTTGAATATAGATAAATAGGACAGGTATATTAACATAATATTTAATACATTAAAATTCAAAACATTTAAGTACTATAGTAGTAGCTCCGCTACAGTGGTATTTAATGTAAAAAGAAAGATTCAATTGTTTCATTTGCAGAAAATATCCAAAAGGTTCAAATGTTTATAATATTTCATTCAAATAACATGCTAATACATCGTCAAGTTAATAAAACCTCTTTCTTGTTCTTCTTTATTGATGTAGAGAAAAATCTATTAGGTGCCCGGTTTTTTTTTGCAAAAGAGTTTAGTTTAAAATATTATACATGATAATTTAGTATTGGCTGACACCGTCTCCCAAAATATCTGGCTAGTTATCTATGACTATCAATCAAATATTTACTTTTGGCTGTTGCTAGTCGTCCGGTCATCGGATGAATAAAGAAAATATTATTCGTCCGACAATTGTCGGTTTATTTACGAATATCTATCACTTTTTTTTGCTTTGTAATAAAAAATAAGTTAGTTTTAGGTGCAGGATATATACAAAATATAAAAAGAAAATAACCTTAACCTACCGAGCTGTAAATTTATTATTTAAGATTCCACCGACTTTTAACATGACATAAACATAACATAACACCCTCAAAAATATTTTTATGCTTTATCACACGTTAATAAAACTATTTCAACAAAATAAAAAAAATAAGAAACAACAAAAGTCTCAGTCACAAAAGATCAAAGTACAATAGTCGGGCGAATAATTTTTTTTATTCATCCTATTATTGGATGAATAGACACTTCGATTACTTTTTACTTTTTAATGGTTTTTTTTATTTTTTATCGGTTTATACTTTTTTTAAGTTTATTTTCATAATGTTAGTAAAGACAAATTTATTTTTATTAAGTGTATTACGTTATTCTTTTGATATGGTAAACTTTATTATTTTTTTATGGAACAAATTATAAATAATGACATGACAATTTCCACATTACCTAGCTTGCAAGTTATATGATAATAATCTATCACGATGCACAGTTTCTACATAAACATAAGAAAAGAATATCCTATCAATATAAATATATAGGCTTTACTCGTAGCATAAGTATGTAACCATAGTAATTTGTTATTTGAATATAATGGACCAAGACTATATTACAAATTACAATTATGATTACTACTGGATTTAACATCAAAATTGTTTTTTCAATATAAAAAAAAGTCCTGCAACATACCTATTTGATTTTTTTATGTAAATTATTGTCTCTACAATTATTTATTATTGAAAAAATAAATTTACTTACATGTAACAGTGTGCAGCAGACACAATAGCGTTTCTTGTAACCAGAGTACCACCACAAGTCTGTTGGAAATTTGTACCGAAAAAGCTGTATAACATACTTGATGTGAAAGGGTACTGTTCGATGGCAACAGGTTCTCCACCCACAATACGGGTCCCATGTTTGGGCGCCGCTGCAAAAATAAAACTATATAAAAATGAATGTTAGTAAGCGCATAACTCAAGAAAGTGCCTTAAAATGAATGAAGCGAGGGTGAGTCGCTAGTAAAAGATAATTATAACGATAAATGAAGTTCATCAACTTAATACCTATATCACCAGACACCGAAAGACATTGTTAACCCCATTGTTGTGGGTCAAGAGTTCTAGTTAACTATAATGCACAAAGCTTTACTTTAGAAATAAACCTTCACTTACCCCAGGCGACGCTAATTAGGGCTAAAAATGTAATGGCACTGTTCATGACTGCACAGGTTACGTTGCTGTACTAACTCTTTAGTTTATATTATTTGCTTATTATATGTCGTTTTATCAATGAGTATCTAAGCCAGCAGTTTAATTTCGTAGGTACTAGCTTACTCTATAAAATATGTAATCGCTTATCATAATTAATCACTTATTATAAAAAAACCCTGTAGGCTACCTGTAATAATTTAAATAGGTATTATTATATATTTGTTAATCTCCCAATTAAAATAAGATAGTAGTGTAGAAAATTCCGTTAAATAAAACTGCCGTTACTGATAACTAGCAAAAAGCTGAGCTTTATGAGGACTCGCGTAGTTTTTCTAACGGGTAATAATGTTACAGCGATGTTAACTCTTTGGTTGTCTAACAGATGGTGTTAATAGTACCTATAATAGCATTCTAACCAATGAATACAAAGTTTTTAATGTTCATTTTTTTGATGGTTATAAAATTATTATTTTTTGAAGGATAACACATCTAGATATGAAGTTAAAATACTATGTTAAAGCACAAATCTATAGGTGTGATAATTTTTCAGTAAAGTGTACCACAATATGTTCAGATTGTGGAATAGTGTAAGAACTCGCTTCGCTCGCCCCAATTATTTATTTGTATCAAATTGCAATCGTTCAATTACATCTAACTAATACGTCAAGTAGTATAACTGTACTCGGCCAAAATCCAGGCGAGACCTCACCATGGAGATATCATGGCTTTTATCAAAATTGAATAATATCAAAAAACAACTAAAGTGTCAAGTACCTATATAAGGTAGGTATAGTTTTTACCAAAATCAATAGCAATATTTATTAAAAAAATAATGGTTTAAAAAAACTACAGGCTTTTTATAGAAAACCAAACTAAAAAATAGAAAATAAATTTTAATGAATTTAAATTAATTATTTTTATATTGGTAGCCCAGCGTTAACGCGTTGCATGTATAACAGAGTGATGCGGGTTCAAATCCGGCTCTCGCACCTCTGATATTTTCATGTGCGAATAATTTCTATCATGATTACCACTTGTCTTACGGTGAAGGAAAACACCGTGAGGAAACCTGCATGTCTGAGAAAACCTAGCAAGTTTTCGTAAGACATGTGAAGTCCGCCAACACGCACTGGGCCAGCGCGGTGGACTATGGCCTGATCCCCCTCGTACTGAGGGAGGCCCGTGCCCAGCAGTGGGACGTTAAAAAGGGCTGATGATGATGATTTGATTTTAAAAAAAGCGTGGAGTGCATGGTGTCAATAGTTATAAATATTTTATTGACAGATATGAGTAGAGTGATTATCATTTTGATAATATCTTAAAAAGCACCCCACGTTTTTTTTAAATCAAATAATTAATTTAAATTCATTAAAATTTATTTTCTATTTTTTAGTTTGGTTTTCTATAAAAAGCGTGTTTTTAGTTTTTTTAAACTATTATTTATTTTTTACTTTTTAGTTTGGTTTATTAATAAAAGCGTGATTTTTTAGTTTTTTAAAACTATTATTTCTTTTGTAGCAAAAATACTATGTCTACGCACAATAGATGTCTTTTAATGAGCGAACAAAAGGGGGCGGGGCTTAAATCTAATATTTGTTTATGTTCGTGAGTCGTCGGCTGCTACCGTGCGTCGTCGGCTGCTATCGGGTGATATCGCCGCCGCCTCGTCGTCGGGTTTCGTCGCCGCCGCCTCGTCGGGTTTCATCGTCGCTTTTCGTCCCCAACAAAACTATTATTTGTTTTGTAGCAAAAATCATATTTTGCAAATTGAAAAATGAAATAATTTTATCAAATTAGTGTATTGTCATCGGTCCTCGATAAATCTACAAAGTTTGAACGAAATCTGGTCGTTTAAAGTGGGTCAAAATCGCGCCCAAAGAAGTCGGTTACAAACATACAAACAAACATACAGGTGAAGCTAATAAAAAGCGTGTAAAAATAATTTAAGCTAACAGTTCATATAAGGATTTTTACAATAAATAATAATTGGCCATCTTGTGATTAATTACTCAATAAATTACATAATATGATTTCATTTCAACATTACTTTTATTTATGCACAACAGACAGGCTGCAGAAAAGAGGAAAGACAAGCCTTTTGAGAAGAACTGCAAGAGGTACTTCAAAGTACCTACTACTTAAAAGTTAAAGGTAGCAAACTAAATACTGGCAAGGATGCTAGTTGATGGTCTAGTGAAGTGAAGCAAGCTCTCGCCATAGAGAAATCTACTTTTAAAGTGCGGTAAGAAACAGAAAGGGCATTGGTTAAGATCGAATAGAATAATGATAAAAGCTGAAAAATGAGCTGTAGCCATTGCTAAGGTTTCATCGGACGACGCGACGCGGTGATGATAAGGTCACTGTCTTGACGAAACGTTTGTATCTCATTTGTATCATGCTGTCCAGAGGATCATCTTTATTTCCATCATACAAAGAGACGAAAAAACTTGCTTAGGATTCTCGTAATGATTATAAATTATTGTAAAAACCAATGATATTCTAAATATCATTGGGTAATTGATTTATGGTGGAGAAAAGGGTCGATAATAAATGAATAACAAACTTTTCGGGTTCGTCCCTAGGTCCCTAGTAGTTAGTACCCTCTTTAGTGGGTATAAGTTTTTTACAAACTATTATTCTTTATTAGCCAAATTGGTCCAGCCATTCTTGAGTTATGCGCTTACCTGTCTGTTAACCTTCATTTTTATTTATTGTGTATATTTTATGATTGTATCTTAGAATAATGTTATTATTCTAAGGATTGTATAATATATTTGAATTTGGAATCTGCCATTTTTAGTCTTTACTAGCGACTGACCCTCGCTTCGCTCGAGTTCATCCCTAGGTTTAACGTCAGCGAAGTTACGGGTTCCGCTAATTAAACTAAATAAATTTTCTAAAATGTAATCTCCTCCTTTTTTGAAATCGGTTAAAAAGCCTAAGTTAGTCCTTACATCATTAGCTATCTGCTAGTGAAAGTCCCGTCAAAATCGGTCCAGCCGTTTCAGAGATTACCCGGAACAAACAGACAGACAGACAAAAATTTTAAAAATTGGTTTTTTGTTGTTAGAATCGTATATACTTTCATATGCATATAGTGAAAAGCTGTTAACTTGAAATTAAAAACAGACACTTCAATTTAATTATATGTATAGATACGATTGTTCATTGTATTACATTGAAAAAAAAAATAGCTATGATTGCATTACACATAGTAGGTATGGAGCTAAATACATTTTTTAAAACTCTTCAAACGCTTGGCATTAGTCAAATGTTTGGGTTAAACCGGTCTATTGATAGGTACAATGAAACCTCCTCAGTTTGTGATAGAAAAAGATCTGACGGTCCACGGAGTGTTCGTACCATTGAGGTTAGAGAGAAGGAGAACGATCGCTACATGCTAAAGCATTAGCCCGCCTGTCCCTAAAAATTTGTAGAATTTATAACGCGCTGCCGTCGGTAAGTAGTATCTGTGAAGTTAGCTGTTTATTTATGAGTACAAGTAGATGAAGTTGAATAATGTACAAATTTTCAAAATACATAACAGTAATAATTTATATTTATAATAATTTATAATATCTATCTATACATATTATAAAACAAAGTCCTCCGCCGCGTCTTTCTTTGTGTCTGTTCGCTATAAACTCAAAAACTAATGCACCGATTTTCATTCAATTTTCACCAATGGATAGAATGGTTCTCCAAGAAGGTTTTAGTATGGAATTTGTCAAGTTTTTGTAAACATTGGCTATAATAAGTTTAACGCTATCTGTTGGAGGTGTCGGAAAAAATAAGCCGTCTGGGAGCTTTCAACGAAAGCGCTGCCTACACTTTATATAGGTCTACAAAAAAGTCCACGATGGCACTGTATCCATTTTAATAGTTTAAAAAATGAGCAATTACCTACTTATAAAATGGTAATTGGAAAGCTATTTATACAAATACGTTATACGGTATTAATACTTATCAATTTAAAATTTAAATACGTTAGTTAGAGGCTTTAAGCATTTCATGCACATTATTTTACTCTTTTACACCATATAATTTAAACGAATATCTTAGGAGTAATCGCAAAAAAATGTTTATATATTATTATAATAATTAAAATTATAGACATAATTTAATAATAATTAATATACAAGTAATAATAATAAGACAACTTAGCGACCAAATCGCAGCGGCTCCTTATTTTGTCCACATTTCTGGGACCCTAGGTTCTACTGCGATCGTTCACCTGTTCTCTAACCTCCGTGGTTCGCACGAAAAAGGCGATCAAAACAGTAAGGAAAAGAATTCGAAGAAATCCTGTCCGAAAACAAAATATTTTATTTCGGGAGATGAAGATAGCACCTAGAACCATGTCGCGTATTTTAAAAGATGACTTAGGACTTGCAGCCTGTGAGACTTACTGGTCATTTCTTAACTGATAATTTAAAAGAATAGGCTCAGATCAAGTAAAAAAAAAAGCTTTAAAGCCTGTTTTAGTGGATCTGAGAAAATAGGGTGGTAAGATCAAAACAACTATTTAAGCGGTACGCAAAGGGAGAAATTTTGTTTACGTTTTAATTTTGGATTATGATTTGGTCAGTTTTAGGGAGTATGGCTTGCTCTAAATGCCATGATAATTTGGAGTCCCTAAAACAATCCATACGATTGGTAGTGAAGAATTTTCCCATGGAAAGAGTGCGTGCTTCTATTGATAATTGGCCTTAACGTTTAAAGGACTGTATTGCAGCCAATGGAGACCACTTAGAATAAGATTTATATATTTTTAATGGTTTTATATTAATATATTAAACTAATACACTGTAAAAGTAATAAATGTTATTTGCAACTGAAAAATGTTTTTTTCTTTGTAACACTATTCAGGCCAAGACTAAACAGTTTTGCTCCAATCCTTTTGCTAATCTCTATTTTACTTACCTAAATTTTATTGATTTTTTATATTATTTTAAAATCCTGCTTACGGCTATGAGGGAGGAGACTTGCCTTTGCGCCCTGCTGGAGATCAATACCTCTCTACCAGGAACTGTCTTGCGTTTCGTATTGTCTATACGAGTGACTACTGTTATAATTATTATATAATAGTTATAATTAATATAATTTTGTAGTAGCATTACTAGTATGTATATTAGTATACAGCTTGAATTACCTACTTACTTTTTTATTTGAATAAAGACTACCACAAATTACAGTCGATGTTACCTCTTTGGTTTTCTAACAGATGGCGCTATTAATAGTAGTACAATAACATTCTATTCAATGAACACAAAATTGTTAATGTTCATTTTTTAATGGTTAAATATTATGGTAGGGGAGCCCAAGATGCTAAATGTAGATTCTCTCGAGCGATAACTGCTCCTATAATATTTCTACATCCAGCGGTGGGGAAAGCGTCTACAGACTTTCGAAATTGTAAAAAAAACAACAATGACATGGGCATACTCAAGCGTGTCAGATATTGATATTTTTCATACTCCAACTTGTCTCTGATATGAAATATACATTAATCTGCCGATTTGCGAGGTGAGGGTGGCCAGGCGGGAGGGGTGAAAATCATAAAAAAACGAATTTACTCGAACACGTCAGATTTGTAGAGAGGGTGTTAATTGAACCCTACAGACGCTTCTATTTCTTAAACTAACTGATTTGGAAGTGACGCAAGCTTGCAGTGAATTGTTAAAAATGTAAGAAAAAAAAAACATCTTGATATACTCGGCACATCAGATTAGTATACTGAAGGTTCATCATTTTGTCCCAGCCATATTGACTAAAAATCAAACGAATATTTTGAGGGGTATAGGTAATCTGACAACTTGAAAAAAAAAATGTTAACCATGAGGAACCAATAAAACTTTTTTTTTTAAACATAGATGAAAAAGAATGGAAATCCCTACGTGACATTGGCGGAATCAATCGTGCCTCACTGGCACAACTGAAAGCCATTAAACTAGTCAAGTCAAAGTCAAGTCAAGTAAAACATAGATCTTCTTCACAGAAAACATTTCTTATCATTATCACTCATATTATCAAAAAATAATAAATATAACTTAACAAGAATTTGATTCACAAAAGCAACTTTTTATTACAAACAAGTCGGAGCTCGGCTTACGTAAATCGTCAAATTATATATTTTTTGTAATTCTGGTATCATTACCCTTACAATATAAAAAAATCAACTGCGCTCGAGTAAGTCAAGGCATCGTTTTTTTTACAACTTTGTTACCCTACCACTCCCTTAGGTTAAGCAAATTCAGATGATCATTTTTTTACATATTTAACGGGTTCGCCTAATTAGCGTACCCCCCTTTTTTGAAAACTGATACTGGTTGGGGGTACTTATCAATATGTAAGATATTCTACCTTATATTAATCTCACGCTCTCGAGTAAATCCCAAATTTCCCTCTTGGGCTCCCCTACTATTATATATAAATGTTATTATATAATATAAATTTTATATTTTTTGATAGATAATGCATCTGGATATGAAGTTAAATTACTATGTTAAAGCACAAACCTATAGTCGTGAGTTTTCAGTAAAGTGTCCCGCAAAATGCACCGTCTCTAAAATTTACTAAGTTCTTAAAATAATTATTTTCTGCTTTTTAGTTTAGATTTGTTTAGTTTTGAGGTCGGTTTTTTTGTTAAAAATAATTTTTCAGTAAACTGTACCACAAAATGCTTGTGGGATAGTGTAAGTCTCGCTTCGCTCGCCCTAATAAATAAATCAATGAATAAATGTGGAATCGGAAATAGGACGAAACGGAATTAAAAATTTTTGTTAAGCTAAAAATGATTATTTTAAAGTAAGGATTGTGTAGTGCAGATGCTCATTTTATGGAAGGGTCTATGTTATTGTTCAAGATCAGTTGCAAGCAGATGTTTATCAATATTTGTAAGTATAATTATTGTTTTAAAAAATGTGAATACATTATGAAAGACCCTTTGTAAGATAGCTTTAGTTTATTATAGTTGTAAACACGAAATAGTTTCTTTTTTCTCTTCCGTGTTTGTAAAACTAGCCGGCAGTTTGTAAGATATTTTTCAGGAGTTTACCTGCGAGTAATTTGGGGTGTAAATTACATGTTCGACTATACAAAGAAGAGTTCTAAACGATAATTGATGTAAGACAGACCTCCTAAGAATTCCTTGCCCTGTGATTATATTATTCTGTATCACATAGCATCCACGATACTACATAAAAAATAAGCAAACAAACAAATAAATAAATAAAAAATAGTTTCAGGTTTTCATTACACATTTTAATGTTAATCATTCTTACAACAGTTTATTAATTATTTTTAAAGTTTGCAATCTCAGTAAAAATCTACCTACTTCAACTCCCGCTGATAATAATTCATTCTTTTTTTTTAGTTAGACTTTTCTTCATTTTTAAAACCATTTGTATTATTTATAGTTGCCAGACTTGAGTATAATCCGCGTCGTCAATATAGTCAGTATAACACATTAATAAAAATTGCGAAACCTGACAATTTAAATATATAGATTATTTGATCATTTAAATATTCGATACTTTACTTAAGCATTATCACTAATCCACTTCGCGTAAGATGACACTCGAGCGCTCACTCCAGGATAGAACGAATCTGCGCAACGGTATCCCCAGGATGTGACTCCCACTAGAATATTTCTTTGGTGCAACAGAGGACCACCAGAGTCACCTTGGCAAGTGTCTTTGCCACCAACATCGAGAATACCAGCGCAAAGCATCTCGGGAGTAATATCTGGCCAGTGCTCGTAGTTAGGTTGAGTCTTTAGGTAGGCGTAACGATCAGCGCACAGTTGTTGGTTAATAACGTTAAGGCCAACGTGCTGAAGTACTTCAGAAGGCTGGCCTCCAGACTGAAAATAAAATTGTAATGAATCCTCGCATTCGACATAGTTAATAAGTATTAAAAAGTAAAAACCATTAATAAGAAACAAATATATACCCTAGTTGTTCCCCATCCTGTGGCGTAAAGTAGACTGCCATCAGTTAGATTGTAGTTGGGTCCAGCAACGCGTGCGAGACCAATGCTTAGAGACAAAACTGCATTACTTGACAGTTTAACGATTGCGATGTCGTTTGTAAGGTCACTGGGGTTGTAGTTCTCATGTAGGACTAGACGAGAGACACCGTGTAAATTCCCACCGGAAGAAGCATAGGATGAACCGAGCCGAACACGCCATTGAAAGATCTCATCACCTCTGTAAAGATATTACTTGGTAAATGTTATTTCTAAAGTATTTATTATTTGTCAAAACGAACTATATACAGAAGTTAGTAATTACTAATTAGTAATTCAAATTACAGCTTGGCCAACTTTAAAGATATAACGCTAATTAATCGGTCCATTATCACGCTTTCATTCTTACTCATGGCGACATTAATTGGTGCGTCTGGGGGGATGTTTGGCCCATCCGATTGGTCTAGCTGCTTTTAAAAAATATTAACATAGTTCCCTGAATATCATGTATAACACGGAATAGAAAATTAATACTGAGATATATATAAACTACTAGAGGCTAACCCTCGCTTCGCTCGGGTACGAACACGAGGGACGACCGTAGGTTTAGCGTCAGCGAAGCCACGAGTTCCGCTAGTTAAAATAAATAAAATATACCCTTCTCCTTTTTTGAAGTCGATTCCCGCAAAATCGGTCTAGCCGTTTCAGTGATTACCCGGAACACACAGACAGACCGACAGACAGACAGACAAAAAAATAATTAAAAATTGGTTTTTTGTTGTTAGTATCGTATATACATTCTTATGCATTTAGTGAAAAGCTGTTAATTTCAAATTAAAAACAGACACTTCAATATTATATTGGATGGATCTCATAAGTTTTAGCAAGAGTTAGCTATAATATATTTGAGGACCGTATAAAGAGGACCCGTTTTCCTCTCGGAATGAAAGATTTTTTCTTCAATAAAAAGTATTTTAAATATTGTCTCTTAAGTCTTAACGTATCACTACACACAATTTAGTTTAAAATGGCTCAATACTTTTTGCGTGAAACGTACACATCGATTCGCTAAGTTACTAAGTTTTTATACGTAGGTAATGATAAAAATAGTTATTTAATAAAATAGGCTTTTTTAAGACTTACAATTTCCTTCTTCATCGTTCGGTTTAGCCATCGCTTTCCAAGGACGACTCAATAAAAACAATTATTTTGTTTTCCTGTGAAATAAAAAGTATCCTAGAAGTTATGATACCCGAGTAATATGTTATCACTAAATAAAATCTATTTAAAATCGCTTACATAAAAGCCAAGTGTAATGCAATTCCCATGGGCTGGAAACTTAGAACATCGACCACAGGTTAAAAATTAACAGTGTCATCTATTTATCTTACACCCGAAACATTTTCTTTTTATTAGAGACTAGTCGTAGCACGAGATGACGCTACGGTCGTATCATCATCAACACGCATACCAAATAACTTTGTATGGAAAAATTACTTAATTTTAGAAAAAAAAATGCATAATGAAAATATATATATATATATATATATATATATATATATATATATATATATATTTATATATATATATATATATATATATATATATATATATATAATGAAGAATTAACGTTACATTGTTTATGCGTTTGTATGTATATGTATGTGTATGTATAGTATGGGGGTGAAAAAGGGGGGCAAAGTTTGTATGGGACAACGTGATTCCTTGGTCCAATTTACTTAAAATTTTGCATAAATATTCTTTAACAGAATTGTTGGAAGACGTGATTCATATTTTATTGAAACTCATCGCCTAATGGGGTTAAAAAGGGGTGTATAAATGAATAAAGATAGATGAATAAGAAAATAAAAAAAATGTATAAAGTTATTTTGGGGATTAGTTGATATTAATACTCCTTAGTGAATTTGATTTAAATGACATTTTATTTTGACACATGTTTCAAAACTCTGATTAAAATATTTGACATTTCAATTTTTACGGGAATAGCATTGCATTTAGCTTTTATGTAAACGATTTTTACTAAATTTTGTGTAGTGATAACTTAATACTCGGGTGTCATGACTTAGGATACATTTTATTGGAGAACAATATTCCATTTCCACAGGTAAACAAAACAATTGGTTTTGCTGAGTCATCCTTGAAAAGCTAGCGGTGGCTAAAAAATGATGCAGAAGGAAACTGTAGCTCTTAAAAAAACTATTATAATCAGTACGTATAAAAACAGTAACTTAGCGAATCGATGTGTACGTTTCACACAAAAAGTATTGAACCATTTTGAGCTAAATTTTGTGTAGTGATACGTTACGAGGCAACATTTAAAATACATTTTATGGAAGAAAAAATCTTTCATTCCGACAGGAAAACGGGTCCTCCTTTTTTAAAAATAAGCTTAGTAATTTATTTATTACTTTATACACTTACGAGTAGATAATTACTTATATATATTTACAAAAATATGTAGTTTTATTTATTTATAATATTAGTAAGTAGTACTTACTAATATTATAAATGCGAAAGTAATTTTTTTTGTCTGTCTGTATGTACTCAACCGATTTAAATGAAATTTGGTACACAGATAGTCTAGAGCCTGAGAAAGGACATCGACTTTTAAAGAAAAAAAAGGTCTGTTAGGGGTTGAAATAGGGGATTAAAGTTTGTATGGAAATTACGTCATTTTTAAAGCTAGAAGCTAGAAACTTATTTTTAGGCTTTTGATTAGATCCATAAATAAATAAGACATTTGTTACATATACAAAGTTTGTAAAAAAAATATCCTAAAAGGGATATTTAGGGACGAACCCCAGCGAAGCGGGGGTGAGTCGCTAGTTATAAATAATGTTTTGACTTAACTTTAGCACCTCTTCATTATTGACCGTCGACCGAAACTAGCAGGTATGTATAAACTATGCATACAGTCAAAGATCATACATAAACTACCTAATCCCATTGATTTGGTTAAAGAGAAAATAAGAAGGTAAAGTGTAATATAATAAAATATTATTATAATCATTTCGTTTCCTGAGGGAACTTTATTATTTTCTGAAACAAATTATACATAATAACATGACAATTTCGACATTAGGTACTTAGCTCGCAAGTTTATATGAAAATTGATCATGATGCACAGCTTGTCTACATAAGAAAAAAATATCTTTGAAAACTATTTAATCCGCGGTAAAAAGCGACACTTTTTAGCATAACCGTTGCATTGTGGCAATATTCATTCCATAGTATTTTTAACCGACTTCCAAAAAGGAGGAGGTTATATGTTCCGATGTATGTATTTTTTTTTTTTTTTATGTATGTTCACCGATTTCTCCGCCAACTGTGGGCCGATTTCAAAAATTTTTCTTTTGTTCGATAGGGTATAGTTCTGAGGGGGTCCCATTATCACAAAATCAGGATCTGATGATGGGATCCCAGTGAAATCCAGGGCAACTTTCAAAATTTATAGGCACCTATTATGTTTTTTATATATTTTCTAAAGCTGTTCAAGCATTTGCGTCTGAAAATCATAATCTCATGTGATGAGCTGATGATGGAAGGTAGAATTCTTCAAATGTTATTGTTTATCTGTGTTCACCGATTTATGCGTCAATTGTGGGCCGATTTCAAAAATTTATTTTTTGTTTGGTAGGGTATACTTACAAGATGTTCCCATTGTCACCAAGTTAGGATCTGATAATGGGATCCTAGGGAAATCGATGGCAACTCTTCAATTTTATAGGCACTTAGTACATTTTTCATATATTTTCTAAAGTCTTTTAAGGATTTGCATCTGATAATTACCATCTCATGTGGATAAGCTGATGATGGAAGGTACAACTCCTCAACGGCTAGGAGTTGAAAGGAAATTCCTTTAAAATTATACATACATATGATACATGATAGTTGTGTTCTTCCAGGCTATTACGTTAATATGATAATAGAAGGTAAATCTCATTAACCTCTAGGAGTTAGGTGGAATAATGGACGTGGTTTATTTAAACTATTTCGTATGGGGAATGTAAACATAAAGATGAGCTCGTAGTTTAGTTACAGCTACAGCAGTCGTAGATAGAGTACTCTTTGGACACCAACCCCCCCCCCCCCCCCCCCTTCGGTAGACCCGATAATTAATTACTATTACGTTACATACGTTAATAGGTATGCTCGTTGTTTAATATAAAGCTTAAACAGATTTTAAATTAGTGACATATAGTAAGTCACAATACTTAAATCAGCTAAATAAAAGGCACACTAAAAATGGAAAAATAAGTTATTTTTAAAAAAAAATTAAACCGACTTCAAAAAATCTGCACTAAAAAGAGAAAAATCTAAACTAAAAAGTAGAAAATAATACTTTTAAGAACTTTGTTAATTTTGGAGTCGGTGCCAGCCAGGTATTTTGATTATGTTTACAAATTGATAGATTAATCGAATATGTATCTATTTACTTAGGGTTATTTTGCTTTGGCTGGCACCGACTCCAAAATTAACAAAGTTCTTAAAAGTATTATTTTCTACTTTTTAGTTTAGATTTTTCTCTTTTTAGTGCAGATTTTTTGAAGTCGGTTTAATTTTTTTTTAAAAATAACTTATTAGTATAATGGACCAAAACTACATTACAAATTACTACATAATAATACTACTGGATTTATATTTAAATCGTTTTGGCAATCTTAAAAAAGCTTCTACATGTCTATAAAATAATTAATTATTAAAATAGTAAATTTACTCACATGTAACAGTGTGCAGCAGACACAATAGCGTTTCTTGTAACTAGAGTACCACCACAACTTTGACGGTAACTTGTTCCCCAATAGCTGTACAACATAGCAGATGTAAAAGGGTACTGTTCGATGGCAACAGGTTCTCCACCCACTATACGGTTCACATGCTTAGGCACCGCTGTGAAAATAAATAAAAGATAATTATAATGATAAATGATTAAGGAATTTTATACCCATATGTTACTAGATACCGAAAAATATTTTTAAACATATTGGTCAAGAGTTCCGAGATAATTGTAATGGATAAAGAAGTTGCTTATTAATTAACTTCACTTACCCCAGGCGACGCTAATTAGTGCAAACAATATAATGGCACAATTCATGATTGCATAGGGGACGTCGCTGAACTAACAGTTTACTTTAATTTATTTGCTTATATATATCGTTTTATCAATGAGTATCTAAGCCTGCAGTTTAAAGTAGTAGGGACTAGCTTACTCTGTGAAATATTTAAGCGTTTATCATAATTAATTACTTATCATAAAAAAAAACCCTATAAGCTACTTAAAATAATTTAAATAGGTATTGTGTTTGTTAATCTTTCGATTAAAATTAGATAGTACTATTTCCTTAGATTATATACACAATATGTATATAATCTAAGAGTATTTCAATATAATTAAAATACGATTGTAATACGAGACAAAATCTTCAAGCAATCGTTTTTGGACTTAAGAAGGATAATGCGTTAAAACTTAAAAGAGAAGTAGATAGGTACTTTTGTCTTTAAATTATAATGGCATGATGAAAAAATCTAGTTACAACCATCTCACAAAGTATTTATGTAGGTATATTGTATAGTAGTGTAGTAGTAATCAGTACTAAGCTACGCTCCGTTCGTCGTATAAATCAGCTTGAGTGTCTATTAGTTCAGTAACCTTAGTAATCTAGTCAGTGGGGACTGGGGACCAAAAGAGGCTTTGCCCTCAAAAACATTTTCTTCGCCTGGGCTGTAGGGTTTTCACCTCGCTATGTAACGGAATATAATTTTGTATTTCACCAGATTGCGGCGAAGCGTAAAGGGGGGGTATGTGCATATGTATATTTCCGATTTTATGCTCCCTGGCCAGCTAACATACCCGTTTGTTTTCACCCGACTGCGTGACGCAAAGGAGTGGTAATCTGTTTATCAGCCTATGTATGTATGTATGTATGTTTGTATGTTCCTTTGAAGCTATACTGTACTGACAGACCAAACACCTAGGCCGATTTTTATGATTCACACGTCAATCGATTCCTCTTAGTCCGGCGAGTGTCACTAAAGACATGACGTTACGTGAACATGACTACTGGACGCCATATTGTGTAAATGAAAAAAATAAAATCAACAAACTATGTCAAGTCGGGACGGTATCAACTACTATTCGACAACCAATCTAATTTCTCAATGGATCCCGACTGTTCAGTTGTTATGTTCCATATTAATTCAATAATATATTATAGAATTCTAGACCACCGGACATCTAAGTGCTTGTTTTTTCTTTTCAGGTTTTTTTTAATTACGCAGTCAGGTTTTAAATTGTTTTTCATTGCTGTGAAATGTATGAACTTATATACCTAAGTATGCTTAGCATAGTAACGCTTAGAACGATAGGTTCACTCATAGTTCCGATCAACATTGAAGCAACATTAGAATTAATGTAGGCGTAACAGCCCCCGCAAACTACGGACTTTCGATAGTTGGTTGCTTAATCAGTATGGAGATGTACGTATCATATGTATAAGTGCACACATTATAACGACTTGGTACGGCGGACTAAAAAGTTTGATGTGCTATACGATTGGCTGCAAATTAAACCGTCGCGTCGGCCGACTGCTTAATCAGTACGGCGCGGTCTTCCACGCGCGCACACTACGTTATTTTGTTCAGCCCTAGGAACACTTTGTAATTATTCTGGGGTTCAGCCGGACCGACTTTAAGTTTTTTCGAGTTTTGACACCGAAATGTCATGTCCGGGAGGTAGCGTTGTAAACCACATAATCATGTCAGTTCGATTAAAACATATTGAAATCAAATGTTTATTAACAGTCATATAGTGTTACAAACATGGAGATTAGTCCATGGTTACGAAAGTCAGCAGGCTCAAAAAGGGTGGATGGGCGATATAATAACTTAAATGAAAAAATAATATTAAAAGAATATAATTTAATATTATTTTTATTTAAATTGAATATTATTTTACATAAAAATACTAGCGGCCAAATAAATTTAAAACCTGACCAAACCATATTCTCCTATTTATAATAATTTATAAAAATAGATTTCAATCAAATACGCGATGAACGTAGTAATCTTGCGATGGGCTCCTAGGCTAAGAGCTGTCGGCCGATAGTTTGTCTAGTCTGCGCACTCAACGAACCCAACAGTTTAGTCGGGCCACTCTGTGCTGTGTGCTTACCCGACAAAAATATCGGCCGATTCGCTGTTCGCTGTGGGGGCTCTAAGTGTCATGTAATTACAATCGAAGGCACACACAAATAGAACCTATGCGCACACATATAACCAATGTTATCTGACGAATTTAACAAGTGGTCAGATAATATTGGGCCTTTTTTATAAATTAAAAAATATATAACAATATTAGATATAATGTTATATGTACATATTATGATAATTAAATACAATGATTTTATACAGGACTAGATACGCAATGTACGGCGTCGGTACTTGAAAAGGTCTAATATGTCCGCTGACATATTAGATCTCAGTTGACAGCATCATGTCATAAGAGTGATTGCTTGGCAACAAAAAAATACAAAATGGTGAAATGTGTTGTTAAAGTGTGCCAATCACGGTCTGAAAAGATAAATAAAGCAAGTGGTTGTTACTTTTCACAACTAAGTTTGTTAATTTTCTTCAGATTATCCATAAAAACATTATAAGACGAAAAAAATTTTTCAAACATCGTTTTGTCATTGATGACACATTTATGTGACCAGAATATTCGATTTTGAATTTCCCGGATTGTTGGGAGTTTTGTGAATAACGTATGTATTCGTATGTATGTTAGTGTAAGTGTAAATTTATTTTTAAAGTCTGTTGTGTTAAACGCATTGTACTCACTCATTGAACGAAAAAATAACACACTCACGTTCACAGTTTACTTTACCTTAATATAGACAGATATATTTTTATAATATAAATAAATATTTATAATATAATTTTTTTATAATATAAAACAATAATATTAAAAAAATTCGGATCCCGAACCCGTAGTACGTAACAATAGTTATTACTTATTTCACCTTGATTTTACAGTTTTGAAATACATAATATAAATATAATATAC
This sequence comes from Boloria euphrosyne, assembly GCA_951802675.2. Taxonomy (NCBI): domain Eukaryota; kingdom Metazoa; phylum Arthropoda; class Insecta; order Lepidoptera; family Nymphalidae; genus Boloria; species Boloria euphrosyne. The sequence goes on from OX637878.1 coordinate 7,394,157, forward strand.
ATTTACGCATTTTTTTAATCATCCTAATCACTAGTCATCCTTATCAACTTTTCTAATTCTTTTAATCTATTGAAAGACCCATCGAACAATATTTCATAGTAATTAATTCTAGCCTTGTGCAGCAAGAAAAAAAAAATCAAACCTTCATTCATTTTGGGGAAATTATGTTGATTAATGACAACATCTGACCCTTTGTCAATGACAATGTCTTGTCTCTTTCCAACGTAATAGCTTGACGTTAGAAAAAAATGAGACAAGCATACATTATTTGATCGTATTGACATATTTATGTATCAGTTTCAAAGCTACGACTTTAAACTCGTAAGTTGACACGTTTTTTTGCAATATTTTTGTTAGACATTGCTACTCTAGTCTTTTATAACTCAATGATTAAATATAAATAAAATCAATGATATTATAAGTAAAATAAAATATATTCTTCTATATCTGGCGACATTAATTGTTTTATTAAAAATTATTGCCAAATAGTACTTACCCGTGAAATGTTATGATTTTTATTATAAGACGCGTTGTGACACCCTTTTCACTGCACAGCAAGTCATTTTTTAATAAAATTGCAGTAGCTAATTAAATAACAAGACTTTATCGAGCCAGTCTTTATCGTATTCGGCCATATATGGACGAATTGTGGCTTTAATTCGCTTGGGCCTACTCACTTTCTAAGCGTTATTATTCTAAGGAAGTTTGTACATGTATAATCATCATTAGGAAAATAATCGTGTTATTAAAATCGCAAGCTCCTTCGAATACTACGCCTGTAACTTTAGGGGTACAACTTACAAGGTTATAAAATAACACGATTCTTTGGTATACACTTTATTTAAATGGAATGTCCTAAATAAACATACAAAATATAAACATACTTTACGTTACGCTAAAACTTATACAGTTCGAATATTTTTAATTTATATAATGCAAATTTCGAAACTATGGCGGTAAACAATAATACTTTGGTCGTAATAACGTTTACTAATTCGTAAACCGTGCGTCGATGACGAAAGCTCTACAACTAGCAGGTGGGGAGAAAATATTCAATTATTATTACAAGTTACACAAGTTTGAATTGAGGTCTAAAATTTTAAGTCATATTATTATGTATGCATAAACTCAATAAATTAATCACACAACAAACCTATTTTTTTGATGACGTCACATTACAATAATTATGCAATTATTAACACATAATAAGCATAAATATTTTTGATGTTAATCATTCTTAGAACAAACAACAAATCTTTTGTGACAAGCGCGTTGATAATTTATTATTATCTTAATCTTGTATTACTATCGAATAGATAGAACCGCTTGAGATTACACTGTTTAATGTATTTGTATTTAGACCCAACTACTAAACATGATCTTCACTTACTTTTGGACAAAAGTAAGTCAAAATATTTTTGATACGTTCAGGAGTTTTGGCGTGATGTATGCATAAATAGTAAACGAAGTTTTAAAAAAGCAGAACATTGGGATTTTTTCCTCAATACAAAAACACCCTCCAAAAAGAAAAAATAATATAATTATAACTATGAACCAAATGTAATTTTTTATATGTAATTTGTTATGAAGGTATATATTAAACCTTATATCGGTTTTTATTATATGCACAATATGATAATCCAAACAGCGGATTTGTTATGTATCAAATAAATAAATAATGTTGGATTATATCTTTTAGGATTATAGGATTTCTTACTGTGGAAATTTTGATTATTATAAAAATTGATAAATGTTCTATATTACTACATTGGTACGACATATAATGTATATATTGTTGAGTGACATTGATATCCAAAGCAAATTACAACGTTTTCGATTATATAAAGATATAAAAACAATTTGAAAAAATACATTAATGCAAGATAACTAATCGAAAAGTTTTCTTGGAATACAAAAATGCGTCCAGTACTCTATGTTGTGAATTGACACTTCAAAGTCAATAGTTATCATTTTAATTGACATAGTCTTGTATACGTAACATAAACAAACTTAAAACACTACACTAATATTTAGAAAATGGTTAAATGGCTTAAACTAATAAAGCTTTCATTTTACGTTTACATAATTTAACTATGAGATTCGATCATATATATACATTAAATTAAATAATTAAAAAAAGAATACCAAAAGACTTCCAATAAAGAAGAGATCGTGGATATCGCTATTCTTGTTTCAACGGATGCGATGTTATCACACCATTATCTTATTTTCGCAATTAATGATTATTAATCATAGCGTATAACCTTAGATAATATTTTTTATCAATAAGAACAGTGTAAAAATCCATACAGAAGTTTTATAGAAATTTTACGATCGTTATATATTGATAATTATATTTATACAACGCTTTACATTAAGTATAATATTAAATGAACAGGTAGGCGAAGTCAAACTAACTCCTGACCTTGGATTGAATGCTATTAGAGCTCATTCATTAAAAAATCTAATAACATTTAGTAGTTCGTTGATATATGGGTGATTTTGTTCTAACTGTTACTATTTTGATTAAAAATGTTGAGATTGAAAAATTAAATTTTTTCAAGTTTTTGACGCATATTATTGCTCTATTTTAATGTAAAAATGGCAGCCTGAGAGGATTTTTCAAGGACAATTTTAAAGCGCCGAGAATGAGAATCAAATTTCAAATTTTTGGTTCCACGGTACTGACTCATTTACCCACGGTACTGACATGAAATAAATTTAGTAGGCATTCTTTAGAAAAATTATCAAATTTATTTATTTACTATATCATAATACTTTAAAACTCTTTTATATTTATTATTAAACACTTAAAAAAATTTTTAGGTAAATTCTAGAAATGGACATGACACAGCATATTTAATTAATATATTCTCTGAACAACAAGTTACATTGTACAAAACAAACGATGAAATATGTTCGTAAATATCTAATTTAACACGAAATTGTTATAAATAGGTTGCAAATTAATGACCAGCGAGAACTATTGTTACAAGTATACAAAACTAATAATACAAGTATACTAATAATACAAGTATAATAAACAATCACAGTTAGAATGGAATCACCCATATATGTGGTTACATCGCAGCGCGTCTGTATATGTAAAAGCTTAGTATAGTACGATTCAAACTTAATGGTGGCTCCGAACATCGTACGTTCCGATGCGCAGATCGCAATTTTTAGGTATCAGCCAATCAGCGGAACGTCGACTTGACTGTACATGCGCGTAACTGCCACTCGTAGCTAACTTCCGAGCCGTCATTAAGTTTAAATCGTACTATACTGAACTTGGTTTGAGGCAGAAAATATAAGTGCTTGTTTGTGCTAGTATGTAGATGTGGATCTTACGGTAATATTTGGCAGGGTCGAGTCGGTATTCCGTATCGACTAATCATATTAACTACTAAAGATAACTAATCTTTTGTCAGTAACAACGCACTACGTATTATGTGATAATTGATTAATTTTAAATAAAGGTTATACAAATTTTATCGCAGATTTATTTTGATTTTTGGTTCTCAATGCTTCGCATGCTTTACAGCAACCATGGTCACGGGAGAGACTAAGGTTTTAGAGGTTTTGAGACCTCTTATTTTTATATAGTTATATGGCTTATTTTTTATATAGTTATATAGTTGTTACATACATTCTACCCACAAAGTTGACAATATGAATTAATGAAATACCAAAATGACACTGAAGTACCTTACGATATTTGTTAATTTTAATTGAAAATATTTTTTACAAATGCAACAAGTTATACTTGAAAATGGTATTATTATTCATGTAATTTTAGGTGTTATTATTATTATTATTTCAATTTAATTAAAAAAAAACCGTCTGGGAACCAAAATTAAAAATAACTTCTCAACAAAATCCGAAAAGGCAGTTTTATTTAAAATGTCAAATATTCGCGTAAATCTAAGGAAGTATTAAAGGCCGATTACTGGTTATATGTTTACTACATTGTTCATGATCGTATCCCTTATTAGTAACATTAAATTGTTCTATTGTATCTATACCTCTTCGAATATAGCATTTAGGCGTTGTAAAATTTTAATTAAAACTTAACTTATAAAAAGCCCAGTAAAAAAGGTTAATAGCGTAACTAGTTCTTAACACTGTAATCAATAAATAATCTTACAAACACGTTATATCAGACTATAATAAGTGCAACAATTACATCAGAATCGAAACAGCAACATGTCCATTAGAATATATAATGCGGAAACGGCGTTATTTATTTGTAACAAAATTACTTATACACATATTCAAGCCAAAACAACAGCTTCGCTTGAAGCTCGAAGGCACAATTCATAAGATACAGCTTTGAGTTCACTATGTTTACAGTTAACATCTCACGTAGTTACTCTTTGGAAGTTATGTTATAATAAATACTATTCGAGTACACAAGTACCCGCTAAGAAGTATGGATACCTTCATAGGAATTACCTGGAAGAAAAGGCAATCTATTAAGTTAGGCACAACTTGATATGAAAAAGATTAACGATAATAAGATAAAGTAAATAAACAAACCGATTTTAATGTGTAATAAAATAGTTATTGAACATTAAAATCGGTGGTGACGTATTTATTTAAAAATGCGGGTTGCTACTGAACTTCTGTTGGCAAAAAATAAAAAGATATTTCAACCGGAATTCAAATTCAGGTCCTCGGTTAAATCTGTTTAACTGACTTAGATGCAGTGAGATGATATTATTTCAGCATTTTAATCAGCACTTTTTATCTACTATATGTTTATTTAATTCGATAGACTATAATTTACTGAAAAATAATGCTATAAATTGTAAGCAGTTTGTTACGGTTCACAATCTTTGGACAGTTTACAACTTCGCGAGTTTGTGAACTGCGAAATTGTTATCTGATGACATTTACAATTGGCCATAGTTATGCAGACCAGAACCAACCCACAGAATGACTTTTTTAAGATAAAATGATCGATTTTGTTTTGAAGTATGATCGATTTTCATAACGAAATGTGGGTTGGTACCTTTGTTGACAGTGTCTTTTGCATTCAAAAAATCGTTAGATAGCTTAGATATTTTTAGCATATATAAAATACACAATTTTGGATCTATCTGTGTACTGTGAGTAGGTTCTGGTCTGCATAACTATGTCCAATTTACTAGTGTCATATAGATAGGTAGAAGGCAGAAGAGCACCTGTGTGTCGGTCACTGGCGGTCGACGGTGCGCTTGAGCCAGTGCGTGAAGTGGCGCAGCTGGCACACGGCGCGCGCGGACTCGTCGCGCAGGCGCGCGTTGTGGCGGCGCAGGCGGCGCACCTCGTCCTCCAGCGCGCGCCGCGAGCGCTGCGCCTGCGCCGCCTCCGCCTCCAGCGCCGCCACGCGCGCGCCCAGCCCGCACGCGCACGCCGCGCCCGCCCCCGCGCCCGCGCCCGCCCCCGCGCTCTGCGCCTCGCTCGCCTGTACACAGGAAATACGTATAGCAAAGTGTTAGCACCACCGAACTAAAAGCAAGAAGGGTCCTGACCTTGAAAAACATGGCAAAACTGCGATTACACAACCGCACCGACAAATACATGTTGTCTCTTTTACTCCCGAGTAAAACTAAACGTTCTTTCTCTTTCACTCAAAATGACAGAATATTGTTTCAATGGAGAATGGTGTGCGCTCACACCTTTCAATGTGAATACAATTCAGAGCGATCGGAGTACTGTAGAGTGTAGGACCCTTCTTGCTTTTAGTTCGGTGTGTTAGCAGTGCTAACTTAGCACCTATGGATATCTTAGATAATATCTTTAGAGTTAAAAAAAATGGATGCATGTAACCTTTACGCGCGGTTGAAGTAAAACTTCTTTGACACATATCGCAGTTAAATTATAACAAATCAATTAAATAAGCCATATTACAATCACATATTTATAAAATACTAGCGGACCCAACAGACGTTGTCTTGTACGCATGCGAAAAACAACGTTGCCTAGCAACGACTTATTTATAATTTAGTATGTCATTTATTTTCTAAATGTATAAATAACTAATTAATTCAAAATATACATTTTGTAGTGGACCGAATTGTGAATCTAAACCATTCTCGAATCCACTCGAACACGCACAAAACATTTTATCAAAATCGGTCCAGTCGTTTAGGAGGAGTTCAGTCACATACACACGCACACAAGAAATATATATTTATAAAATATTATATATGGAAAGAACATAATATTATAATCTTGTTAGACAATGGCAACAGATGTATTCTATATCATTCTTTCGCCGACTTAGTCCTATACATTTATGGATTTCTTTCTTTATTGTAACACATTTCCGTTTAATCGAGTTTCAAATCACAATGATTCTATAGAAGATTCACTTCAAAAACAGGAACAAAAGGACGCACCCGTAAAGTATTTTTGACATGTGTCTGACTTGCTCTTTATCACTCGTGGCCAGAAAGGTTTGGAACCTTTGTTTCATGTCGTTAAAAATCTAGTCAGGTTTAGACGTGCGGTTTCCTTATAATTTACTTATTCATAAAGCGCGATAAAATAACTTATCGAAAAAGTGATTATTTTAATATAATAATTTATCTGATGTGCAAACGAAACTTTATTTCAATCGTCTGAATATAAAACGTGTTACAACATAACATAAAATTAGAAGGTATACTTACGGGGACTTCAGACCAGTTGTCAAGACCAACTTCTGTTGTGGAGTCAGGTGGAGGGTCAGAATTGTCTATTGATGGATACTGGTGCTCTTCACAAATCTAAATAAAATAAATCTATATATAAAAATCAATTGCTATTCGATAATCACGCTAAAACTCAAAAACGGGTGTAAGTAATTAAGTTTTTTAGATGTTTTGGGTGTTTGGTCAAGTGCGTGCGTACAAAGTACACATGTCAGAAGTGAATCTTCTCTATTTATGAAATTAAACTCACCGTTTACACACTGTATAAATACTAATGATATTGTAATTTCACTTTAAAAACAATTCCTCACGATTACCAGCATGAGCAGCCGCGTCATAAGTAAGGCTGTATATTGTAATACTTTTGCTACATATGTCACATTAAAAATCACCGACTTGCGGTGGGCGACCGACCTGCGCATCTTGACCGTTAAACGTTTAACGCAACCTTGTTGGAAGTCGCATAAAAAGTTTCACTTCAAAAATATTTTAACCACCGAACTAAAAGCAAGAAGGGCCTTACAGTACTACGATCTCTCTAAATTGTATTCACATTGAGAGGTGTGAGCGCACACCATTCTCCATTGAAACAATATTGTCATTTTGAGTGAAAGAGAAGGAACGTTTAGTTTTACTCGGGAGTAAAAGAGACAACATATATTTGTCGGTACGGTTGTGTAATCGCAGTTTTGACACGTTTTTCAAGGTCAGGGCCCTTCTTGCTTTTAGTTCGGTGATTATAAGTTATTCATGTACCTGCAACATAGCACGTGTCGCGGTGTGTACCAACGTCGCCCAGTCCAGTGCGGACGCGTCGGGCAGCGGCAGCGGCGCGCCCGCTGTGATGGTACTGTTGCTGGTAGCGTTCCCTGTGGTGTTACCGGTGGTGTTAACGGTGGTGTTGCCAGTTGTGTTAACGCTTTGGTTGCTTCTGTCTCCGAGCTCTGCATCCATGAGACGCATAAGCTCTTCCTGAAGAGATGATGATTTATTATTATGATCAATTTTAACAGATATTTGTATTAGAAACATGTTGATGGTTTTGATTGACACATTAATCTAGTAGCTAGAACGTAGGGCTACAGACCTAGACTGTAAATTTTTACTAAGTAATTGAGTACGTTTTTCTTATGATTACCACTAAGTTGTTGGGAAGTCAGTGTTGAAAGTCAGATGCTCCGGTAAACTTGTACAACTATGGTCACTGTTCCCAGTTGACTAATTATAGAGCAAATTACTGACCTGTAACTATACGTCATCTAATCTCTATACTTATAAACGGCGAGCGGTTTTTTTGTAGCTTAAATTGCAAACACTACAAAACGGATAGGCAAGGAACTTATTTCCTTAGTTTATTAGTATATGTAAAAATAAATTGGTTTCTAGTCTTAAGGGACGCGGGCAAAGTCGAGGGAATTGGTAATTACTATAACATGATAGACGTACCGTGAGTGAAGAGTGCGCGGCGGAGTGCGGGCGGCGCGAGTGCCGCGGCGACGCGTCCTCGTGCGAGCGACGCCTCACTTCCACACTGTTCGCGTTGCCGCCCGATGTGGTGCTGCGGCCTGAACCACCTGTGCACATTGCTTGAGGTTAACTTACACTACATATAAATGCATATATGTATTTGTATATGCGTTTATATGTGTGTGTATTTCATATACCATATTTATAACATCGGACTGATTTGGATGATGGTTCAGGGTTCCAATGGAACTGTACATTTTCCGGATTAAGTTTACCCTATCTGCTATTTCAGTTTATAATCTATCTCTGTGCCAAATTTCATCCAGATTCGTTTAACAGTTCTGACGTGAAAGAGTAATAAAAATCCATTCATCTATCCCGCCTCAAAAACTTTCATATTCATTATATTGTGTGAAAGTTTGCGATTATTAATTTATTAAACCACTCTCTAGAATAGCACTAAGTTACTATTACTCATCTAAGGACATAATGAACAATAAACAACAGACACTCACCGGTGCCGTACCCCGAGGTATCGGAGCGCGGCGGCGACAGGCGGCGGCGCGCCGGCTGCTGCGCCCACGCCTCGCCGCACGCGCTTTGGCACTCGCAGCGCGCGCTCGCGAACGTCAGCCGCATCTGATATAACATTTTGCTTTACTTCTCTGTCATTATACACACTCGAGTCATTTATGGGAGATAATTACTATTTAATTAATGAGGTTAATAGAATTGAAAACTGCAAAAAGTGGATACAGTGTAAACTCTATATAACGACACTCAAGAGACCGTGCATATTTTGACGTTATAGAGAGTTGTCGCTAAATAGAGAGAAGAAAAATCTGTATGAAAATGAAAATCTGAAAAAGAAAATGCTTATTTCACACTAGTGTTAGTAATTACATACATAAAAACAATTCTTATTAAAACGCTATTGCGTATAGTTTGTGAATTTCCTCCGACGTCTTTTGCTGCACCACTAATTTTGATGTATTTTTACTTATTTATGTCGTATCTTGCGATATTGACACATCTTTGTGATAAAGAAAGTATTTTGGCAATAATTTTGCTGCTTCCAGAGCTTCTTTAATGCTCGGCGGAATTTTTACTCATTTTGACAACTTAAAAAGCACTATTTATTATTTTATTGTTGTCGTTATTAAGAGTGAGTGTAATGTTAAATAGAGTGTATTATTGTATGGAAAACAAGCTAAACCAACCAAAGCAAAGTGATTTTCACGTTTTAGGGAGTTTGTCGTTAAATCGAGTTACGTTACATGGAGTTTACACTGTAATTAAAAATATCCCATTGATGACCTGATTTTCTTTCACTTTTTCCGTATCCAAAAATTGTATCTAAATAAATGAAAACTTCTATTGTTATCTGGGTAAGTTGTGCGTACTCACAGTAACAGGGTCCGAGGTCTTCAGCAGGTCCACGAGGTGGTCGTGCGGGAGCGCCACGACGGCGGCGCGGCACACCTCCAGCAGGCGCGCGCCGCGCCGCACGCCCGCGCGCGCCGCCGCGCCGCCGCCCTCCACTTGCGTCACCAGCCCGTCTGGTTGCACGTGGAACCCTTGAGCATTTAATATTCTCTTTAAAAATTTACATGAATATTTATCAATTTAAATAGAACTATTAAAGAGTTTGTATCCTGTGAACATTACGAAAAATCATGTAATTTACATTTCTATTTTATCTCGTTTTGTTAGACAACTTGTACTATCGCAACATTTACGCAAATATCAGTTAACCATACCATATTAACGTTAAAGAACATCGGAAGAAAAAGTTCAAAATAAAACCAATGATGAAACAAAATCCAAAAAAGAAGTGGGAAGTTGACATTCGTGGAGGACTATGGCGTGATTCCCCTTCCTATTAAAGGAAAGCCTAGCATAGCCTCAAAATGTTTTCATACCAAATCTTACCTACGATGGTTAGCGGATTTTACTTAATTCATTACAAAACATACAAATACACAAAAAAAACGTGTTTTTTATAACATTAATATTACTATAGCTATACATTTAACATACCCAGCTGCGAGGCAGTCCCGCGCTCGAGCGCGAGCTCGGGCAGCGCGTGCGCGTGCGGCGGCGCCACGCTGGCCAGGCGGCGCAGCAGCGCGCCCGCGCCCGCGCCCGCGCCCGCCACGCGCACGCTCTCGCCGCGGTGGTAGTACACGCGCGTCCACGACCCGTTCGTCACCCAGCCTGGAATGTTTAGACATTATGTACTCAAATACTAGCAAACCCGACCGCCTTCGCTGGGCATAAGTCAATATAAATTAATCGATTTTTATTGTAATAATATAAAAGTAGCCTAAGTTACTCCTTATAACATTAGCTATCTGCGAGTCAAAGTCCCGTCAAAATCGGTCCAGCCGTTTCAGAGATTAGCCGGATAAGCAGACAGACAGACAAAAATTTAAATAAATATGTTTTTTTATGTAGGTACTGCATATACTTTAATATGCATTTAGTGAAAAGCTGTTATTTTGAAATTAAAAGCAAATACTTCAATTTTATTTATATCTACGGATATTTATTTATTAAACTCGGAAAATATTTAAATATAAATGAAATAATAAAAGTAATTAATTTTCTTTTGGCCAACTTTATGTTTTAGATGAATGGGTTTATGGGTGTGATGAATGAGCCCTTCGTTGGGGTGTTTCTCGCCGTATTACTTATAAGTGTGCTACACCTTCTCGTCAGCTGTTGTACCTCATGCCTTTAGTGTTTTCAACCTTTGATGCAAGTTGGCATCAACTTGCATCAAAGGTTGAAAGGGATAACACACTTATCATGTGTATAATAATACAATTAATACCGAAAATAATAAATATTATTTCCTTATAGATACATGATTAATCAATATATAAATGAAATGATTACCTAGCAAAGTATTTGTTGGAAGCACTAAAACAATTTGTCGGGAGTTTTCCTCTACAATGACCACGGAGTCTGGTGATATACCCATGATACAATCCAGTGTTGCTCCACCTGAGCCCTCGTCTTGGACTTGTACCTTGAATCAATTATGCAAAAATTACTTAACTATAATAAAAAAAAATGTACAGGAGGTATCCTTAATGAGCAAAATAACTGAGAGAGCAATAAGCCTAAAATAATAATATTTGAATATTTTGTTGTTTGTCTTCATTCTAGTAGTGTTTATAACTCTATTGACCAGCTGTTCTTGATAAGAAGCTAATCAACTAATAAAAGTTTTACATCAAATTTAATACATTACCTATATTAAATAGTTCATTACATTAAAAAAGCAAGTTACAAACTTTTATAATCTGTGTATTTTTATTTAAGAAGTTATTATTATACCTAATTAATACTATACACGTCATGAGTACATAGAATATTAGGAAAAATGCTAGAACTTACATGATAGCAAAGCGCACCACCAACCAAAACATCATTGGTGCTATCTTCTAGGCGTGGCACTATATTGTTGTTATTGTTCGAGTTGCTGCCACTTTTCATTAACAGCGATGAGAAGATTGCTAGAAGAGAAATAGACAAATATTGATTTATAAAATTGTATTTGTCAATATAGATGTGTATATATACACATACAAATTCAAAATTCAAAATATATATCAAATATGTTTATATCAATTTATTGATAATCGTAGGTTCTATTTCTGTATGAGGGATGAAACCCGTCATTAGTGTTCCGGAATCCAGCCGCGCGTAAAGCCAAAACACATACTGGGAGACGACCCACACCGAGGGAGCAAGGCTACACTATGGTTGAGTGTTAAAGCAATCTTCCGATGCTTTACTACAAAGGAGATGTTTTGTTCGATTTTGGTGGGTGGTCCGGGTCTGATTAATTAAATTAGCTTTATTCGAAAATAAAGAGGGAAATTGCTGGTGAGGGTAAAAAAATGAACTCACAAAATTTTTGCCCAGTATCTGTAGTTGTAGCAGTCACATAGTTCTTAGCTAAATCCTTCAGGTACTCTTGTCTAGTGCGCGTCGCCATCGTACTAAACTTTGGCGATTGGATGGCAGCATTTTCTCCATTAATAACCTAATAAAATAGACATATTAAAATTCTAATTATAGCAATAATACAAAATGGTAATAAAATAATTAAAAAAAATATTTTTACCTTACTTAAAAGAAGATCGGTAAACGCTTCTCCTTTTGGATAAACGGCTCCATCTTTGATTGGAGGTCCAAATAAAGGCACTTCTTTAGCACGACTTACAGCTATACTATAATGTGTGTTCTCCGTACACGGGTCTATCACTCTTACAACTACAAAAACATGTTGGAACTGAGATCTAATATTTCGCGGCGTGAAGGGCGCTGCACCCGGTTCTTGAAAGACAATTGTCACTATATCGTTACCGATGTGTCGCTTTCTTAGCAACTGCTGACGATTGTTCGGTGTGTACGGAAGCATTGTTGATACGTGGAACATGATCTCGCAACCTTGATAAGTAGTATACACTGAGTATAAACCAGTAGAGTCCGTTCGGTTGTCGAGACCGGCTTTATATTTGTCGAAATCTTTTAAACGAACAGTTTGCCCCAACATTTGTAGGAACTCAACAAACGCTGGCCCAGCTTCTTGGTTATTGTACATTTCTTCTTCGGTAGACTGGCCACTTTTGCAATACATCACTCCTACTTTATAGTGTCTTGTAACACGTTGTTCATCTAACCGTAAAAGTTGTTCTTCAGCACCTCCATTAGTAATTCCTAATCTGTAAAAGTTGTTTAAGTAATGAATAAATGCCTTAGATATAAAATATATCTCTTACAATTACATAAAAATTATTCCGCATATTAACACTTGTCTATATCAAGTAAATCTATCGGCAACAACTAACCAACAAATCTTTAAAATGAAGAGTTTTATAAATTTTATTCAAACCTTATTTATCATATTTTCATTTACGACCATATTTTTATTACTTACTAGCGACTCACGACATTCTTAGCAGACGTCTAAACTACCTCCATGACAAATTTCATCTTTATATGTTAAGCGGTTTTCGAGATTTGGTGATAAGTGAGTGACCTTTCGCTTTTATATATATAGATAGATCTAATAAGCTATCGAGATATATTACCTTAAACAATTAAGCTGTAATTCAGGCGCGACATACTCCAACACTTCCTTGGTGTTATAGGTTGCGCTATTGTTACTTGGCTTGACAGTCGGTAAAGCGTCTTCTAATAGAGATCCTCTTAACGTAAGTAGTTCCGAGGTCCGAATAATGAGACGATATTGCCAAGCGAGTTGCGATGCTGGTGCCGAGGCATCGCCACCTCCACGACGCAATTCTACACGTTCTTTCTTTATTGAAATAGCCACTGGTCCTAAATTTTCATCCATTCCAAACCAATTTTGATGAGCTAAAAATAAAATTTATTTCTTATATGTATCCCTAGGATTATAACAAATATGCTAGGTAATACTATTTCAACTCACGTTGTGTATAAAAGTAATTGCGGTAGTACAACGCGCCCAGATCCTGACTTTCGATTGGAAATGGTGAACTTGATCTTATGAAAGGGCACCCATTGCGCCAATGGGTTTGTCCAGGAGGAAACTCCAAGACTGAGAATCCATAAGCCGCTTTGGGGCGATGCCATCCTCCAAACTGACCTGGTATAGCACCTCGCGCCGTACGAGCACAAAGCGATACACAACGTTCTTCTTCACCTAAAAGAATATATATATTTTAATATTATGTAATAAACATAATATAAATAGTATAATATTATGAATAAAAATTATATGATACAAGATTTGAAAAAGATTTACAACTAATCATTATAAAATGACTAAAACAGGCTTTCCTCACAAATCCTTAGCAATCCAATTGCATGAGTCACAAACTTGTTTAAACATGACTGCACTTTAAAACATTTTATGCTTATGCACCGTAAGTGTACACAAGGAACATATTTTTAAGCTGACCACAATACTTGTAAAAAGTATCCTTAATAATATAATTTATTAAATGCAAGCAGTTGAATATTATTTTACTAAAACATTACATACAATTTATTAGGCTTAGACAAATATAAAAATTATAGATGCAATAAGAAGATATAATTATTATGAATACTAACATAGCTAATGCATGACTGGTTCAATGATGTTATTCATATGAAATAGAAGAGTTGTTGATTCTATTCATGCATGCTTAACACAAAATGCCCATGAATTAAAAATGAAAGTAACATTAGTATGAATATTTATTAAATGCTTCTATTCTTGTAGGTATAATAATTATTATAATTAAGCAAGCTAATAAATTCATAATTTTTATTGTATAAGATGGTTCTTGTTTATAATATTTTACTCTTATAGCTATTATTCATTCACAAGTTAACCATAACTATTAAACTTTATAAAGAGTAATGAACTGTACAAGTCACCTAATTCTCATAAAATATCACCATTGCTGCACAATAATCATTCTTTAGATTTTCCCATGTTTTTATGGTAAGGTTATACTGATAATGTTCATTCTAGTTGCAGTTAGGCTGTTTATTATTACTATTACATAGGGAAAAATACCTTTTAAAATAAAAAAAAAAATATTATGTTTAATCTGACAGTAGATACATATATACATCTTACTAATCATACAATACTACTAATAGAAAAAAAAAATACTAATATTATATTAATATATTATATTCACAATATTGAAAAAGAAAAACTGTATTTAATTTTATTACAATATGTACAAAGTACTAAAATTCACTACCAAGAGTAACAATGATATAATTTGGTAATTTTCTCAGAGTAAATAACTGTAGTCTACAAATCTTTCTGTTTGTACCTACTTTTAAATATCTTTTGTAATGTTTCTTAAGTATTCTATATTATGATAAAAAGTATGTTCTGTGTGGTTTCTCAGCTTATGTAATTCCATGTTTAGTTGTGGAATTGACTTGGATATATGAAGTTAAAAGGAATCAAATTAATTTCAAATTATTAATTTAGCTTCAAATAGTAAATATGTAATGTATTATAATTACTCACATATATTTTCATTTTTATGAGATGATTGACCTAACAGATAAATGTGTTTAAGATTATTTATTACTCACCACCCAGTTCATTCCTAAAAAATGGACAACTCTCCAGTAATTCATTTGAACGACCATCACCAGTATCTGGCACAGCATCTTCTCCTGGTGGTAATCCTCGTGTAGCCAGCAAGGATGCAGCTGAAGCTCCAGTAGTAGTGTTTCGACGTCTACTGAGCAGTGCACCACGAATTTCAGCAGCATAACTCAAATTAGCCATAAGGGACTGGCAATCATAGTGTGCAAATTGCTTCCTTTTATTGACTTCATTTATTGATGATATTATTCCATCACCATCCGATCTTGCTATGGCCGGAGTAGCACCACCCCACAATTTGTTCAATTTCAGGCGTGGCTTTGGGCTCACACTGGCTCTAGGTGTAGGTCCATCTGCATGGTCACTTGCTAAGACTTCAGAAAATCTGTCACTTACACGGCTCAATCCTGACGGCTTATCAGGTGCGTTCAAAACATTATAATTGTGTACCATTGCGGGAAGTCGTTCACTAGTGCCACTGATCACGTCAATTGACCCATGGCTTCCATATTCACGCCGTAATCCGTTGCCTGCAGGGTGTTCAACATATATCAAGTCAAGACTGGAATTGCTGCGATACATAGCATCTCTAACTTCCTTCCTTCTAAGATGATCCGGAGCATACATGGCATTATTTTGACAGTAGCTATAACGTACTTTCCAGTTTATATCGACAACTTCGGTAATTTATAACAAAATATTCTTTTTTCCAAAAATTCTTTCAGATGTCGACAACAGAGAAGTGTCAATCAAATAAAAAATTCAATTTCTACTTGTTTTCTCGTAAATACAGTTATTTAGAAAGTAACACTAATCACTAAGTAAATTACATTATTATAATTTAAAATTAATAAAATGGTATGTATTCGTCAATTATATTACATATAAACACTTTTGATATAATAAAAATATATAATAAGCGCTTTCGATGTATCGGTAGTTCATTTGAGCACACAAAAAATATTGCAAAATGCAAATGCAGATTGCACTGGCACTTGGCAGTTGGCAGGTAGACAAACTGGTACAGATAAAATAAAGTATACTCAGAGACAAGAGATAGCGATATATACGTTACATACGAGTGAAAAGTATTATTTCTCAGTTTAAAGTTTAATAAATTAAATAACAATTATAACATTGGATATTTTGTGACATATTTATTTAATGATAATTTTATAATTAAATACTTTTTTGATCTGAAACAGTTGTGATTTTTTTATATTACAATTCTGGCTTCTTTTTTTGTAAGTGTAATTTTTTTTGTGATTAAAATCAACATTTAATTCACAATAATTTATATTTTAACAATTTCTAAAAGAGCTTGTTTGATTTGATATCCGTTAATCATTGAATGGGATTGCATCTCAGAATAATAACTAAATCATAGAAGGAGGGCTAAAAACTAATAATATTTATTATTATTATGAGCCTGTAGTGTCCCACTGTAGGGCAAAGGCCTCCCTACACCTCTTCCACTGGTCCCTGTCTTTTGCTTTAGCAAGCCATCTCTCTAAAAGGAGTCTAACTCGTCTCGCCATCTTCGTCCGGGCCTACCACGCTGTCGTCTGCTGTGTTGGGGATCCACAAAGTAGCCTGTTTGGCCCAAAGAGTATCTGGCATCCAAATGACGTGACCAGCCCAGTCCCAATTTAGCATGGCAGCTTTTCGAATGACATCTCTTATACAAAACTTTACTTAGGCCGATTCTTACTTACGGGGCTGAATGCTGGGTTCTAAGTAAGAAGGATGAAAACAGCCTGCGAATTTTTGAGCGAAAGATCCTGAGGAGGATTTTCGGTGCTGTTCAAGATAATGGTATCTGGCGCATTCGTTACAATCACGAACTCTATGGACTATTTAAAGAACCGAATGTAGTCAAAATCATTAAATTGTCACGAATGCGATGGGCAGGACATGTGCAACGCATGGACGATTCAAGAGCCCCGAAAAAGTTGCTTGACAGTAAACCAGAGGGCCGTAGAGGCAGAGGAAGACCTAGGGGCCGGTGGATTGACGGAGTGGAAAAGGACATGAGGGTTTTGGGAGTACGGAGTTGGAGAGAGGCCGCTAAAGATCGCCTCAGATGGAGAAATTTGCTTGACCAAGCCAAGGCCCACCCCGGGCTGTAGCGCTTTGATGATGATGATGATTCTAATACCTAGTATACTCCGTTTCCATTGCTCTTTGGCATACCTGAAGTGCGGATCTTTGGTGACCTATTAGGGACCAGGTTTGGGAACCATAGGTAAGAATGGGGAGAATGCAAACGTTCATGAGTTTTCTCTTAAGGGATAGAGGAATATTACCCTTCATCAGCTCTTTCATGGCCCAAAAGCCCTGCCAGGCATTTTCAGTGCGCTGTGCAATTTCTTTACTTTGTCTTGCCTGGAAAGAGACTATTTGACCCAAATACGGATACTCGTCGACGTATTCAATCTCCACACCCTCCACAACTATTCTATGATGTAACCTGTTCGTCATTAGTTGTGTCTTTTGTCATATTCATGTGAAGTCCGACCTCGAGGCTCGTGGTGTTAAGTTCAGTTAGCATCTGAGTCACTCGGAGCGGTTGGACGCAAACAAAACAATATCATCGGCAAAGCGCAGATTCGTTAACCTCCTCTCGCCAATTGCAACAACTCTTCCTGCCCAATCAGCTGATTTTTTAAAAAAAATTCTTTTAATACAGCATTAATTAGCTTAGGAGATAGGGGATCACCTTGCTTATGCAAAAACTAATATAGTTGTCTCTATTTTCTTATACACTCATAACAGCATTAGAAAGAGACAGATGTAAGTTGTTCAAAATGCAAATTGTCCACAAAGGAAAAGTCAACTTGGTTACCTTGGATACCTGTATGATACTATTTAAAACATGTTTAAAAGCTTATAGTTAATCGCATTTTTGTTTTATAATGCTATCAGCTATGCGTCCATTCGATAATGATGTATTGGCTGATCATAGAAATTTATCGATGAAATTAATAAAGAATATTTAACAATTAAAATTTATCAAAAATATGCTTAAATACGATTGAAGCTAGCCTTAGTATTTTTAGAAACTAGTTACATTATAAAATACAGTGCACTGTAGTTAGATAGCAAATGCGACCGTTTATCTTTCTTTAACTTCAGAAAACTGTATTTTATAACTTGGTGTGGCTCACAAGAAATATTATATTATTCGACAGCCAATCTAATTTTTCAATGGATCCCGACTGTTCAGTTCTTGTGTTCTATTATTAGAATATATTTTATTTTCTTCAATAGTATTCATTCAATATTATAGAATTCTAGACCACCGGGCATCTAAGTGCTTGTTTTTTTCTTTTCAGTTTTTTTTATAATTACGCAGTCGGGTTTTTTGATTTTGAATATTTTTCTTAATCTGAGAACGGCATTTGTAGGATTACTTTTTTTCCGTCTGCCTGCTCCCTGTCTGTCAAGACCTTTAATTTCGAGAAGGAGTTGAAAAATCCATAATATACACAAGTCTACAGTCCATTGAAGCTGTATGGAATGAACGGAATATTTTGAAAATATCAAACTCCTAAATTTACGAAGAAAAAGATACGGCTGTTTATGCCACGTACATTTCGACATTCTCAAGGGAGTCAAAATTTATAAGGTACTTTCGAGTGACTTAGAACTATTATAACCGGCATATAATATGCCGCATATTTAGCGGAACATAAAATAAAGGTTTGATATCAGTATCTTATAAGGTTGCTGGCTGGTTTATACGTCATTTAATTTTAAAAGAAATATTTTCAAATTAAGAAAACAACTGAACATATCATTTTATGCAATGATATTCCAATAACAGATATGTTGTGAGCGCGCAATCGTGAAGACTCGAAAACTTCCTAATTGGGACGTATTGCCTTTAGTCTGTGTCACGCATGGCGACGAGTGGTACGCTGCTACAAAATTTAAAAAATGCCATCCTGTGTATTTAGGAAATGTACCAATTATGATACCAAAGTTAATAAAATACAAGGGATCTCATACCACATGTAAGAACTTCGATTTATTAATATATTTCAATTATTTGCCTAATATTCTGATATTTGGAGGTTAGAAAAAAGAAAGAAATGGGAAATACATTTATGTCGTGAGGACAACAAGGACGCATGCACTCCAGACATAGTATAAAAGTACAGATGCGAATATTAGGCAGTAAATTCATCGTTACCGCAGAGTTCTGTTTTCCTTTTTCTAACCTTTTATTATTTAATCATTTTGTTTTATGTAATAATTGATATACTTAATTAGAAATTAAACATGTCGTGTGTACCATGTTTAGTGTAGTAAAATGAGCTATTTCTATTTTAATTAACTAACACATTTAACAAATATTAGTTTACTATGCGACAGCAGCGAGTTCAACTATTCATTGTCTTTTCTTCGTTAAGGTTTCCTACCAATGAGGTTCGGCTTCAAGAATGGATCGCAGTTGTTCGTGAGCAAAGAAATGAATCAGAATGGACGCCTTCAAAGAGCAGTAGAATTTGTTGCAATCACTTCAAGGCAACTGATAGATATACTTCGAACAAAGGTCGAACACTTCTCAAAAATAATGCTGTTCCGGTTATAGAGGTAATTAAAAATATAAAATATGTGTATTCTGTATCCACTATCCGCCGATTCGCCCAACTTTAAATTGTTCTGGCATTCTGATTTTAACTGTAAACATTATTCAATTGACATGAACTTTCAGTATGAATTAGTTTGATTTATTTTTCAGGAACAAATAAATATAAAGGTTCCGAACTCTCCGACAAGTCTCGACAATGTCAGCATACCGGACATGGAAGATATTTTTGAAACGCCCAGAATAGCGGCCCTTAAAAAACGCGTACGTGAGTTGACATGTAAGCAAAAACTGTTACAAAAAAGGAATAAAGTACTTGTTCAACAAAATAAAAGACTAAAGAAACGAGTTGCCACCATAGCTGTAATATTGAGAGATTTGGAGACAAACAATTATATTTCAAAAAAAAAAATCAAAATATTGAAAGAGTAAAATATGATATTTTAAAGACCTTTTTAAATTCCAATATATTTGACTCACTTTTGGAACACTCTAAACAACAGGCACTTGCTTTTAATCATCGCATACATTTAATTAAAACCATAATTGATAAATACATAACAGTTCGCCTCCATTCCGTTCATAAAAATAATCCCGAAATAAAAAAGCTCTCTTAAAGAGACAGAAAAGAAATAAATTGAATCTTTTCGAAGGTGTATGATTGTTTTTATTACAAAATAAATATTTTTTCCTTATGCCTACATCGTTTTTTATTTCTCCCTTACCTACTTTTATTAGTGTGTATTAGTTATTATAGGTACAAACCACGCGCCACTTCTGTGTCGTAAATTTGTTAGTCTATGATGCCAACATGCGGTGATCGGTCGCTAGATTAATGTTTGTTTACATTAACGCGCAATTGACAACACTAGCTGTCTCTTTTTTTCTTATTGATTTTATCGACTATCCCCTTTCTATCATTTTGACTTGTAGTGAAATGTACCTTGAATGAAAAGTGTGTATGTGTGCTGCACGGAACACTTTTTTCGGTTGTTTAGTGAGCGTATCTATCTATTAGAATATCATTGATTTTATGCAATTGTTTTAATTTTATTCAAATACACCTTATCTGGAGCGAACTTCGAGTATTTCTTCCTTCTGAGTTTGATTTAAAATTTCATTGAAATACTGTTTTTTGTCAGTTTTTTTTAATCGCGTATCTTTTTGGAGTTGAGGACTGAATTATGCCTGACTTAGCCCCATCGGAGATTGCTAGGGCACTCGAAATGCGAAGAAATGGTCAAACCTACAGAGTGATATCCAGAGATCTTCGTCGACCAGTTTCAACGATCCATCGCAGTATCCAACGGTTCAGGGAGACCGGTACTTATGTGAGAAGAGCAGGACAAGGCAGAAAAAGACGCACTTAGAGTACGGATGATCGTTTCATTCGGCTTCGTGTACGTAGGAACCCCCGTTTGACAGCCGTCCAAGCCCAACATGAGTTAGAAGCAGTGCGGGATGTAACCGTAAGTGAGCGTACTGTTAGGAGGCCGATCCCGAAAGTCTTTTTAAAAAAAACCACAAAATAAACTTAAAAGTTTATTATAAAGTTCACACACACAAAACTGTTATAAACACTAACTTCCGAACTATAACGCGTATCGGAATCTATGTCCGATCTATCCGGGGCTCTGAGTCTAACTGACTTTAATTATTTTTAACAAAAAAACAAAAACCGACTTCCAAACTTAATAAATCTAAACTAAAAAGTAGAAAATAATACTTTTAAGGACTTTGTTAATTTTGGAGTCGGTGCCAGCCAGGTATTTTGATTATGTTTACAAATTGATAGATTAATCAAATATGTATCTATTTAGGGTTATTTTGCTTTGGCTGGCACCAACTTCAAAATTAACAAAGTCCTTAAAAGTATTATTTTCTACTTTTTAGTTTAGATTTATTAAGTTTGGAAGTCGGTTTTTGTTTTTTTGTTAAAAATAATTTATTTTAAAATTTTTAGCGGAAAGTAGATACGTATTGTGTTAATGACTATAAAAATTTACCTTCTGTTATGAGGTAAACCTTATAGCCTGAAAGTTTACAACTATCGGTCCATAATTGCGTATTATATTGAAAAATTTTTCTTTAAACTGCTAACCGTTGAGGAGCTGTACCTTCCATCGTCAGTTACGGTACGTGACTCAAATATCCATATAGCCTATAAAAGATTCGGCCGAGCATCGTTAATTTGCTCCTAAGAATTGAAGAGTTCCGATACTTTGTCATGGATCCCATCATCAGAACCTTACTAAACTCTCATCAAACTACCCTTGAAGTATATCCTTTCCATTATAAAAAGAATCATCGAAATCGGTTAGCGTGATATTGAGTTATTCGTCCATTTGTCGCGCAAATACTTAATGCAAATTTAAGACTTTTATGGTTTTCTCATGGATGCCATTGTCAGAACTGGAAAATATTAAAATGGGACCACATGGAAAGCACTACCTTTCAAATAAAAAAAGAATTATCAAAATCGGTTCACCCAGTTCAAAGTTATGAGCTAATAAACATAAAAAAAAAAAAAATACAGACGAATTGATAACCTCTTCCTTTTGGAAGTCGGTTGAAAATGAAATTATAATTAATGTTGAAAAAGGAACAATGCAATAGCTGACTAAGGATATTATACTGGAAAAATACTTTGAATAAAATAAATGCTTACTAAGGTTTAACTGCCTTGTAAAAAGGGATATAACAGTACGGTACGAAGAAGGTTCGAAGAAGCTGGTTTGGGTTCATTTGTGCCCGCCAAGGCTCCAAGGCTCGAGGTAAATCATCGTAGAAACAGGTTAACTTTTGCTCAGGAACATCAACTTTGGAACGCGGACCAATGGAGTAAGGTATTGTTTAGTGATGAGTGCAGAATTCTCTTAAATCAAATTGACGGCAGGCAAAGAATATACAGACGCAAAGGAGAACGATACATTCAGACAAACTTTGAAACTACAGTTGCATACGGTGATGGATCATTAATGGTTTGACGGTGACGATGATAATGCTCGGGCCTCGGCCGCATACCGCTCGGGTAACTCAAGTTTATCTTAATGATATGAATATCACTCTTATGGAGTGGCCGGCGAGATCACCAGATATGAACCCAATAGAGCACGTTTGGGACTTGCTCAAAAGAAAAGTTAAGTCCAGAATTCCAGCTCCTGCCAACGTGGGTGAACTGCGGATAGCCGTAGTTGAGGAATGGCGGAGACTATCCCAGGAGACCATCGATAACATCATTCTCAGTATGCCTAGACGGGTAAAAACTTTAATAAGAGCACGTGGAGGAAATACGCGATATTAATCACCATTTTTCTAATTTAATTAATTGTTATTTTAATATTAATTTTCACTTTTCCCGGTTACATGAAAAGTTCAAAAATGTTTCATTTATCACAAATAGCCTTTTCTAGCAAAATCTGTTCTTAATGTGATCTCATTTTAAGTAAAATAAATGAAACTTTAAATAACAAAAAAAGTGTAGTAAGTAGATTTTAAAATAAAACCATATCTTTTTAATTATGGACCTTATTTTTGTGTTCCGCTAAATATGCCGGTGTGTTTATATAATTTGGCAAGTAATGTCGTCTTACAAGTAAAGGAAAAAATCGGAAAGCTATACATAATAAGTATGTTATTAAATCATAAAAAATATAGTCCATATTGAAAGTCCGTAATCAATTAACCAGGTTAAGTAACCGTAGTCATAATTAGATGCGTGACTAAATCTTTTGGTAGATTTTTTAAACTTTTACTAATTTGTATAGAAGAAATAAATCTAAAGGTCGCATATTTTGAAAGACGGCTCTGACTAGTAGCTTTCGGCAATCTGGCCAGGCGTGAAGCCAAGAAACGTTTAAGATCAAATTCAAAGCAAGATTCAAGATCAAAGCTGGCGTTCTTCAGTTATTGTAGGAGTACTTCCATATGAAGTATAAACATAACTGCCTCGGTGGTGTAGCAGCTAGCATATACGGACTCACATTCGGAGTTATTGAGTCTTTCTGTTTAGAAAGCCTCACTAACAGCTGACACCTCCTCCAAGTGTTTGGATGTTGGCGGTGTTCCACTCCCGTGCCTCGGAGAGCTCGTAAAGCAGTTGGTCCTGCGCATTAACTGTCACTGGTCGTGTCGAGCAGTTGTCCCATCGGAATATGAGAATGCACTTGTGTCTGCGCGTACACTCGTGAACTATAATCTCCTGCGCATATGGCTAGTCTCAACAAGATTAGCCGCTGTGGCCGAAATCGGTCGGAAGGACATTACTTCCATATCACCTAAAATGATTAACATAGGACGTAGGTGGAACTGGTATGTAATGATGTACGATAAGTGGAGTTTTAAAAAATTTAATTAGATTATCATATTGTCTTAAAACAAATATAGGGGTAAATCAATAAAAATATCGGTTTTGCATATTATAATTTATTTTTATCATTACTATAGCATGGGAGGTTAAAAACAAATTATTACATTTATTTGTCACTTTTATCAGTCTCCTCTTTTTTATGTGAAGCTCCTTCTACAGTTGGTACCTGAAAGCAATTATATTTTTTCTATATGGAACAAAAATAATTTATTCGGTAATATAGAGATAAGAGAATAATTACTGTGGTATTAATATTATTAAACTTATAGACAGTGGTAACCTAGTGGTAACGCGCACGCTTGGAACCGAGATGCGAACTTGAATCCGGGTCTCGTTCTTCTGAAATTTTCGTAGTAATCAGATTACTACTTGTCTTACGGTGAAAGAAAACAACGTGAGGAAACCTGTTAGGTAGTCTGAAAGTAACTACATAGTACATATGTAACTACATTACTCAAGTCAGTAATGGTCAATGGATGACTGAGTTATTAATAGAGGACAATGCCATTGACAAGCATGGAACTTTTACCTCTTTTAGTGAGAGGATTATCTAGTAAATCCAACCGCGTGCTAAAACACTATAGTGCTCTAAATTAACCCCACTATTTTTTGAATGAAATGGACTGGAATGGTCCGATTAATTAATTACTCGAGATAAATAAACATTAATACAATATTATTTACTGGCTCGATCTGGAAAGCCTCATTAACATCCTCCTGCAATTGCTGCTTTTCTTGCGGCGTGAGAATTTGGGCGCGGAGACAGTCGATCGCAAGTTTAACGACGTTTTCTAGTTCTTCCTGTGGCGCCTTCACTCCACAGTCTATTTAAGTACGTATGTATGTATTTATTAGCTGTTATTTAGATTTATTTTGTCTACTAACTACTAAGGCAAACTCTGAATTTATTTACATGCTCATGTCGTAGTAGTTAAAAAAATATATATGAATTTTTTATTCAATAATTATAATTATTAACTGCCATCGAAATCTAAGTAATAAACGTGGTTGCCATGCCATTTTAAATCTATCGTTTTTTGTAATAAAAACGAATGAAGGAATATTAATTTCCATTAATTAAGTAATCGTTCAGGGAATACGTATTAATTATTGATTATTTAAATATTATACATTACATACAGAAGTCAAGATTCATTATTTAAACATTTCATATCCATTTCAGACAGATTCATAATCTAACCTTTAATATCTTCAATTACATTGTACACATCAATGGAATTTATGGATTCAATTGTAAGGGGTTGTTCCTCATCCATTAGAGATTGTACTAGGGAGGTCATTGCCATCGTCATAGTTTCATCAGTCTCTGAAATAAACTGAAAAATTAGTTTCCACCCACTTCAGTGAGCGGTGTACGGTACACCTTAATCGGTTGTTGTCGGTACTTCTGTGATAGCAGAATGGACTGTGGGAGTAGCCCCATGGTTTTTATGGTCTGCTTCGTGAGGTCTGCCGTCAGAAAGTCTTTGTCGAGTCTGTTATCGATCCTGCGACGCCCCATTAAGATGGCGGAGATGATTTTTGGGTTTAACCGCCTATAGTATAGGTATAGGTGTTTCACCCCGTACGATTAACGTGACAAGCTAAAGACGCCTTCGTTAGGTAATTACTAGACAGTAATCAATACAGTCGCAGTACAACTTTGATATTAGTGTAATATATAGTAACTCACCATCGTGGGCGGTGTGTATGAGCGAGGCGAGCGCAGGGCCAAGGCGAGCGCGTAGCGGCTGTATCCCTGCTACGTCCTTCAAGGCTACTTCTAGGGACTGAAGCACTTCGTGAGTTTTAGCATCGAAGCCTTCTATTGCTTCCACCTGTATAATTATTATTATCAATTGCTTATATTTAAAAGATAATGTCAGAGCAGACTATATTGCCAGTCATATATTATGTGTGATATTTACTCATATTGAAACATGAATCTATATAATAAACTCTTTTGCAAAAAAATGGGCACTTAAGCAAAGAACTATTTTATAGTTACTATTAGTTTGTTTGACAATTTTAGGTATTGTTATCCTAAGAATTATATAAATTAATTAGGAAGGCATAGTTTTCATCAGTTTTATCATAACATTTTGATTAAATTATTGAGAAACAATGTTTAAGCTCAAAACATTATTATTGTACCTGCTCGCTAAATAAAAATGAAACGCGTTAATTTCTTTGTTTTTCTTGAATACATTAAAAGCAGATAAAAGTTTAGTATTGAGTGTGACCCCCTCTTGTTGAAATCACAGCTTGCATTCGTCTGGGCATGCTAGCGAGTATATCTTTTATGGTTTCTTGGGGAATACGATCCAACTCCGCGGTAATCACAATCTTTAGCTCTCTGATGGTCTGCGGAGCCGGCTGCACTGATCTCACTCGTCGCCTTAGAACGTCCCAGACATGCTCTATGGGATTGAGATCCGGACTTCTAGCTGGCCAGTCCAAACGACGAATTCCGACTTCTAGCATATACGCTTCCACATCGCACACAATTTCGAGCGAAGCTATAAGCCTGGCAACTCGATGTCCACGGAGTAATTTAGGGCCGTGTGCCGGGTGATGACTGTGTATATTAGCAGCGAGAAGCCTCCTCCTGACCGTCCCATAGACTAATTTGCACATTTCTTACTTCTTCGAGGCTGTTCTTGAGGTCCACATAAGATTTGCGATTTCTCAACGCTTGACTAACTAAAAAACGATCATTCCGTGGTTCGGTACATGTCTTTCTGCCAGAACCAGGCCTTCTCTTGACGGAACCGGTCTCTTGATAGCGCTGCCAGGTCCTTTGAAATGTCGACCGACTCACATTTAACCTCTGAGCCACGAAGCATTGACTGCAACCTTCTTCAAGCAGCGCAATAATTTTGCTAGCTTTTATCACTTTATCTACCATTTTCGAGATTGCTAAACAGCAATAACAATACTTTTAAATGTCAATGACATCATTTAATACAAATTGTCAAAAAGTTAATTAGAGCCGATATTAAAAATAGGGAATTCGCGCCACAAAATGTAGTTAAAAGTTGTTTTCTTTGAAAACCAGTCTCAGTCAAGAATTTGGAATGTACTCTTATAAACGTTATGGCACCTAAGCGAAAAACTAACTCATTCATCACGAAATCTCGAAAACTGACGTATAGAGATGAAAATTGGCAGGGAGGTAGTCAATTGTTAGTTAACGTCCGCTAAGAAAGAATTTTTCGACAGGGCCGGATTAAGGAGGTCTAAGGGCTCTCGCAAGTTTTTTTAATTCCTTCATTTTTTGTGCTAGAAAATTTAAATTTGGCAGGGAGGTAGTTTAATGTTAGTAGATGTCCGTTAAGAACGGATTATGCGATTGGGACGGATTGAGGTAGTCTATGGGCTCTCAAGTATGAACGTCCTTCACTTTTTGTGCTATAAACTTTAAACATAGCAGGGAGGTAGTTTATAGTTAATAGACATGCGCAAAAAACGAATTTTGTGGCAGGGCCGAATCGAGGAAGTCTTAGGTCTGTAGCAAGTTTGTATGAAAATCTTTCATCTTTTGTGCTACGAACCTTAAATTTGGTAGGAAGGTGATAATAATCTGCTAAAACCTTTTTTCGACAGGGCCGGATTAAGGTGGTGCAAGAGCTCTCATAAGTTTTTACGAAATTCCTTCATTTTTTATGCTAATAATTTTAAATTTGGCAGGGTGTTAGTTTATAGTTAGTAGATAACTTTTAGAATTATACAATTATATAAATCGGACATTCCATTCAAAAGATATTACGACTATAAAAATGTCAATCTAAACAAAATACTAATAGAAAGTGAAACCCAGAGCAGAGCGGGCAATGGGGAGAGGGAGGGGGTTCCAAGAGTGGGAGAGGGGCGTGGACATATTATATGAAATAGATAGCCGCGCGACTCAGGAATAAAATTACCGATGGGTTCTGAAATAGTTGCGACTAATTTTGAAGAAATTTTCAGGCAATCTATGGATCAACCTAGCGAGTGATCGAATGAAGTTTAGTAGCGATTAAAAAAATGAACGCGGGCGACGCTGCGGGTACTGCTAGTATTTTATATACCTAAATTTACCTAAAAGTTAGCGTTTTGTGGATTTAAAAATGTGATAATCCGAATCAATTGTGTCTATAAGTAAAATAACTGGTTTTCTGTGGGAAAATATCTAATTTATGAGAAGTCTACACAAACCGTTATATCAACGTATCTAGGGACGAACCCGAGCAGAGCGAGGTTGAGTGGCTTCTTATATCATAAGTTATTAACTGATATATTTTCTTGGATTATAAATAAAAATATATCTACTTCTATAGGAAGCACTGCACCTAGTAATTTAAAATAATCTCACATGTTGTTTTATGAGGCGATCAGCTAAAGTGGCGAGGGCGTCGAAAGCTCGAGTTTGCTTCTTGTATAAACTTGGATCACCGCCGTACTTTAGCAGCCATTTCTTAACTAAAGAATCTACCACCTCGAAACGAGTTTTAGCACTGAAATTAATAATTGGATTATTCTACGTATTAATTGTAAGACTTTTACATTGACAAAGATTTTTAAGTCACGAGTAGGAACAGGTAGCATATTTTCAAGTTCTTAAAATATATATTATAAATATGCATATTGTTAAAACTACGTTGGGTACATACTCTAAAATTAAATTATTACCTAAATATTAATCAAGTGGACTAGATAAAGCTGGAGCTTTGTATATAGTTAAGTTTATTTGTAAATTCTTGTATTAAAAGATATTTGTATACATACTCTACATAATATCTAGTCCATAATAACTGCATTAATACTCTGATATCAGATGGTAGAAGAGTGTTATTTAAAATAGACTTACCCTGACACAACTTTAGGCAGCTCAGTGGTAAGTTCCTTTAGCAGTTCTTCAGCGTCGTCTCGCGTCACGCGCATCGTGTCCAAGCAATCGTATAGCAATTTCATCAAGTTTACTTCGTACACTAACTTCACTTGAGATCCAAGAGGTATTCTGAGTTAAAATAAATATATAATATTTGTGGTATTTATAATAATATGATAATCGGTGATTACTGTTGTACATGCTTCCATTTAAATACAAAACATAAAATTTTAAGCTCTTACTATACCTAATTTACTTCTTATTTGATAATTTATTTATAGTAGGTATATGATACGTAACTTACATTGGGAAGTATTTCCTTTTTGGCGGCCTCTCGGTAGGCGGCACCATGTTAAGGCTAATTTCCGAATGATCTGTCTCCGGTGGGGACAGCACTGGTGGCGATATTATGTCAGAAAGAGGTTTTAACCGCAACCCACGGATCTCTTCTTCTAGGGCCTATTTGAAGATTTGTATAATTCCATGCATATATTTTTAGTTTTTAAATTCATCTTTTTAATTATTTTTAAAATTGAAGTTTAAAAACAATGTATATAAAATAGAAACAATACCACGAAGAATAAATATTACACTATAATATGCACATTATTTTATATTATAAATTTTTCTTTATGAATTATAACAAAAACCTATGTTTCAAAGTAATAAATCAATTTAGACCTTTATTTGTTGCAATTGTTGCGAGCGTATGATGCGTAGACGCACCACATCGCGCTGGTACTGCTCCGGCTCGTAGCCTCCCGCCATTATAGATGGATCTTTGGCTGGCTGATATTATAAATTACTAGTTTCTAGCACTTATAATATAAATAGAGTTGTATTCATTGCGATAAGAAACATAATAGATTAATCCAAGGAAGCATAAATACCTTTTGTGGATAGACCTCTGCTTGTAATGCGGCAGCAAGACGAAGACGGTCTGAGTACTTATTTAGCACAGTCAGATACTTTTGTTCCAATTTGCTGTGACGTTTCTAATTAAAATTGGAAAAGTACATAATCAATTTAAAACTTTAGAATAATACATAATATTTTACTAGCGATTTGCCTCGTCTTCGCTTAGGCGCGTCCTAATGTGCATGACAATTTTTTACGACGCAACGCCAATAAAGTTACTTATTTTTACACACACTAAGGTCCGATTTCACCAAAGTAGAATAAATTTTATTCCTAGGATAAAGCTGTTATTTACTCTCAGATAACCATACTTTCATTTCACCAACTACTTATCCTGAGCATATCAAAGTTATACGAGAGTAACTCTTATACCACCAATTTTGAAGGAATAACCGGCTTATTCCTCAGATAAAATCAAAATGGTGGCAAAATTATGTCACCTGAGCGCTTAGAGTACATTATTACTGAGCGACCATTACATAAATAAATAAATATAAATAAGCATATAAGTTAGTATAGTAAGTTAGCACTTCGTTTCCTTTAAGATATTTTTTTTAAAACAGTAAACACAACACAAAGCAAACTAAAATGAAATTTAAACACCAGGCAGCGTGACTTTACAGATAGTTTGTTTGAAAAATAGCACTGACACATTGACACAAGTTCAAAGTGACGACTAAATTAGAAATGTCCTGTTATGCTATACTGTACTAGACCATGACAAACCTATTTAATTTGTCTGCATTCACTTATCTAAGAATAGTAATACTAGGAGTAACTTTTTGTCCTTACAAAGTGGGGAAACGTACTATAAGTTATTCTGAGAATAAATGCAGCGAATAATTTTATACCTGTCATAGCTATTCTTCGATTACGACACCATTGGTGAAATCGGACCTAAGTATGTTGCACACAAGCTTAAACTCTTTTTTATATTAGGTGCTAGGAGCGTTTAAAGATTAGTATATATTTCTTAGAGATGTGAAATTTATCCGCACCAACTAGCATTCTATATGTTGACATTCGCTTCGAGTCAAAAAGTTATCCAGAACTAGCTCTAATCATACCAAATTTTATCATAATCTGTCCAGTGGGTTTCTCGTGATGCGGCCACAGATAGACAGACAGACAGATAAATATTCGGCCTTTGTATCGATAATAATGACTATTTCTATTATGTTAAATATTTAATGTTCACATTTGGCAAGTGTAGTAAAGTAAGCTCAAATGTATGCGGTTTATTAATTTATCAATAAAACATTACAAATTGTGAACCATGCGTAAAGATCGCGTGTAATCCCAATAGCTCACCCGCCATTCATCAACTTGCTTCAGCAGCATCGGCATCGCGGCGAGCGCGGCGCGAAACTTGTGGCGCCTCGCGAGCTGCCGCAGCAGCTCGTCCAGCGTGCGGTCGACGCGGCGCGGGCGGCCCAGCTTGCACGTCAGCACGTCGCGCATTTGTGCGGTCAGCTCGCGAGCGCGGGCCTCCATCGCGCGCAGGTCCACGTTCATGCGAAATAGGTGGGTGCGGTTCACTCTGTTTGTGTGTGATTTAAGGACATGAAGCTTCAAAAAAGGATTTTTAATAAACAGTTGCCTGACTTGAGATAGACAAAATAAATGCATGTATAAGCAGTAAATCTGTGCATACAACTATTTTTAATGCTTTCGCGGTCTAAAAAGTATATACGCTGGTGCCATTACTCTTATCTTCTAAATTAAAATAAAACTATCTCTTTCATTTTTCTTTGCGGATTCATTATTGATTCTTTGGTCCAGATAGGAATGCTTTACAGCTATCATGGTTACGGGAAAGAATTTCAAATTAGTGTATAATTTAATGGGTAGTGGTAAATAGTAGTCTCTCTAAAACTGTGTTTGCTAAATAAAAAGTCGAAAAACTAAATACAAAATAAATAAGGAGAATAATCCGTCATAATAGTTTCGTATAAAATGTAAATTCGTTAATTCATTCGCAGAGTGTTAGGTATCATGGCCTTATTGAGTAACAAGCGTCTTTTATATATTTGGCAAATATTCCCGATCCGAATTATCAGTTCTATAACTTATAAGTCTTTTGGCAGATTCGTATTATACTCACTTTTGCCTTTGTTTCTGTTGCTTTATCTCATCTTGTAGTTCTAGAACCCTCTTGCGCAATTTGCTCAGCATTTTTTCGGGGAAGACTACCGTGTTGGACAGGCCACTGGGGCCAGTGCAGCCGCGGAGCGCCGATGCTCGGATCTGGTCGTACCGGAGTATTATCACTTGGTCCACTTCGTTCATGCAGCTTTGTTTTTCCATCTAGTGTAAATGTACTTATAATATAGTTTGTTTGTTAATACACTATACTTGTTATCAAATATCAATGCAATTACTATTCTAAGATTAGGAGAAATGACAGATTTTTGTTTGTATAAAAAATTTTTTTGTTGATTCACTTGATTACTAATTGTAGCTTAGCGCGTAACATGATTTAAGATTTTTGCATCAAAGATTACTTGTTCTCTTACAAAGATGTGACTATTTAATTGTGAACATAATTATTTACCATGAATTCTCGTAATTCTTGTTTGCGTGTTTCCAATTGCATGGAAAACTTCCTTTTAATTTTGTTGTGAACGTCAATGTCTTTGCGGAGAAGTTCAACTAATCTATCTTGTTCCATCATATCTTGTTCATATTTATGCCTTAAAAAAGTTAAGAAAAAAATGGGTGAAAGCCAATATTCGACACACTGCCTGGGTGAAAAAACTTACATCATAACTGTTTTCAGTATTTTTACTCATACCTAGTATTTCTAAGCTCATAGGTTTTGTTATAAGCGTCCACGTCGCATCCTTCCGGGCAAATGTTGGGGTCGAGTCGTATCGGTCCAATATCTCTGCTGTCCAGACTGCCTTCTACTTCTTCTTCACTTGACGATGATGATGATTCTGATTCTGATGACTCTGGAGATATTAAATTTGAATATGGGCATAATACTTCTATAGTATTGATAAACATAATACTTAAATACGATTTGTTGAAGCATTTTTTTTCACCTTCTTTCTTTCGCGTGATCCACACAGTAAACTACTTAGGTAATTTTTACTCCGGCCCTGTTCTCAGTTTTTATATATACCTACCAATAACACGCTAAAACTATATATTAATCTACGCCAATCGGTTGCTTTCATCAAACAAACAAACCAATAAAGTTTAAAATAACAATAAGTAAGAAGTAAATAATTTATTACCATCCTCATCATGGTCGCGTGGAGGTCGGTATTTCTTTTTAAATATTCTTCTTAAGAAATCTGCAAATTTGTTATCTTGTACCAACTTTTTAAACTGGCGCTGTAATTCTTGACATGCTAAATCAAGATTTTCCTTTTCCGCTTTATGTTCCTCTATGCGTTGTAAACAGTCCTCTATCTGATCGTTTACACCTCGAACCTGGAGTTTGGCAAAATTAATAAAATATTGAAATTATAAATCTTATTACGAATAATTCTTAGCGTTTTAACAACTCTATCAGTCTTAATAACATTTTTTTTTAATTTAACAACAATATCAATAAATCCACTGTATGATGGTAAACAATTTTAAGTTATAGTTAAAGTCACCTGCATTAGTTTAGCATACACCCTTTCAGCCAGTCTGTCCTCATGGGCTTCAAAGCGGTTGAGCACCGTCATTTCTCTATGTAACTGGTACAAATGTAGCTCAAGAAGCTGATTTTTCTCCTGATTTTAGTAAAATTTATACAATTTATATTACAAATTCTGCAATAATAATCCTTTAAAAGAAAAATGTACTAATGTTGAATAGTTTTATGTTTTGAATAAAAGTTGCATTGCTTTAATCCTGTCTTAAAAGAGAAATTAATAATTACGTATATCATTCATAAAAATTAAGATAAATAGGGTTAAGAAAAAAGATTAAGAATAATGTGAAATGCAAGTAGAACCTGCACTCGAATACGTTCTCGTTGCAGTTCTTGAAGTCTCGAATCAAACTGATGAACCAAAACATTGGCATCGGCAAGTAACATATCCTGCTCGTATAAATGCCTGTAAAAAAATGAAATATAGTAGAACCCGTTTAAGACGTTCACGCTTCATACGATTTCTCGCATAATACGCCACTTTTCGGCACTCCCTTGAACTTGAGACATGTTTTCATACATTTCTTAACGCTTAATACGATTCATCAACCCGTTTAATACGCCTAATACGCCAACAACACGTACTTATTATAGCTTAAGAGCTAGTAACGTTTTCGAGAGAGCATTTCATTAAGGCCAGTGTTTAGATATGCTATTTCTCACACTCTCCCGGACATCATACGGGCTATCGGGCTGGCGCTAGTGGTTGCGTTCATCAGTGCGCATCGTACTTGGATAAGTAAAATATCAATTTTTCAAAGAATTTTAACAAGGTTCCTTTTGTTTTTATTATTTTAATTGAACTTTTTTCAACATGAATCTATTATTGACAGACAGTTTAATTGTTGTTTCAACGGTGCCAGACGCTAATTTTGAATAATTTTTGTTAAGGCTGAACTTCAAGTAGCAATATTTTGTTTAAACCAGTAATTGCTTCATTTTCCTGTTAGGCGCATTGACAAATGTATGTATAATTTAAGTTTCGTTACGTGTCGTCGTCCACTTCCAGGATACTAAATTTGCCCATGTAAATTATTGCAATTCATAAAACCAAGAAACAAACAAGAAGTGTTTAATTCGTCTCCATTGTGTCCCTAACTTCTAAGACATTTTTTTTTTCAAAATGTTTTAGTATGGCTTAAATTTTTATATGATGTTAGTGAGTGTACTGATAGCTTGTAGTTCTGCGCAAAAGTGGACTACGACATGTAGTGAAACTTAAATTACACATAAATTTGTCTATGCGCCTAGTATATTAAAGTAGCAATTACTGGATTAAAACGATTGCCTTTTGAAATTGAGCCTTAACAAAAAATATATTTAAAATCAGCGTCTGGCACAATTTAAACAACAATGGAACTGTGGCAATAATAGATTCATGTTGCAAAAAGTTTGTTCCAGTTAGTTGCAATTAACATAATAAAAACAAAAGGAACCTTCTTAAAGTTCTTTGAAAAATTGATATTTTACCTATCCAAGTACGATGCGCACTGATGAACGCAACCACTACCGCTAGCCAGACAGCCCGTATTATGTCCGGGAGAGTGGGAGAGATAGCATATCTAAAAACTGGCCTTACTGAAATGCATGTTTTCCCGACGTTGCTAGCTCTCGTACGATTATCTGTTAGGGGGTAGGGGTGTGTTTAGCGGGTAGCGGTCACTAACCAGGATTAGGGAATTGTAAAGGTCCCTAAACAAAGTTACAGGATAAGACTCATACATCGCTATCTTCAAGAAATGGAAGACCCTGATAGAAAATGACCCTTGACTGTACATGATGCGATTCTAAACATTGCAGCGGCATGAGAAGCAATAAGCTTGAAACCATGCAAAAGGAAGAACCCGTGACACTTTAGGGTTTTCCTGGATATTCTTCCATTGATAACAATGTGGCACCGTACGAAATTCAATCATTTGAAGATCTGATTGAGAATATAAAATCTCTCTGTCAAACCAAAATAAGTGATTAAATAACGTAATTATAATTACAATAGTGTGGAATATGAACAGAAAATGGATATGGATATATATGGATGCTGTCTTGGAGTGCGCTCGGACATGCGATCCTAGTATATGGAACATACCTTGTGTAGCTTAAGATTAATGTGGAGGTTACTCAGACATGTCGTCCTGGAGCAGTGATCATACCTACTATGAGTTGACCGTTGTATATGTTTGTGCAGCAAACATTAAACGTATATTTGGGGGTAGGTTGGATTGAAACATGCTTTTATAGGTACTGATTTACACACGCAAAGCTATGACATGGTTCTCTGGCGAGTCGTGAGGGTGCATTCCCCCGACGGGTTCTGCCCCGGGTAATTGGTACACATATCTGTTTGTTTCACATCCACTGTGCTTAGGTTATGCTAGGTAACGTAATTTGTGGTTAGGTTGGGTTGAAACATGCTTTTATAGGTATTGATTTACACACGCAAAGCTATGACATGGTTCTCTGGCGAGTCGTGAGGGCGCACTCCCCCGACGGGTCCTGCCCCGGGTAATTAGTACAGATATCAGTTTGTTTCACATCCATTGTGCTTAGGTTATGCTAGGTGAGCTAAGCCCACGAATAAATCAAATTGAAACCTTTATATAGACACACAAGTTTTAGAAATACACTTTGTGTTTTTTTTTATCTGGTGATTTCATTGTTTATACGGCAGCTGATGATGAGAGTGTGATGTCTATAGCTCCTGGCGTTACTCAGGTTTTCGATGTCGAGGTTCTGAACCCCAAGGTTAGAAGATGAAGGAGCCCGAGGACGGTCTCCTGTCAGGAAAGGCCGTGTGGAATATGAACAGAAAAGAGGATGTTGGAGTGGGGAAAAAAACTATAAAAGTCGATGCATAACCGGCATCGGGGGGTAGTTGTGTCATGACACTTATCGTGGTAGCATTGTTAGGTCGTTACTCTGTCGGTTTATATTTTACAATATCATTGTATGGTAGCTTAGTTGTCTTTTTGGTTAGTTTAATTGTGTTTTAGCGTTTTCAGATACTTACAATAAATTGAGGTCGATTTAGTATTTTTTTTTAAAAGAAAGCTCACTTCTGGTCTAAATTCACAAGACTATATATTTAATGTAATTTATAAATGAATAATTTAATACCTACATTTACGAAATTAAAACATAATACATAATATGTAGTACGTTTTATTATCCGTATCCCGCATAATACGCTTTCTCGCTTAAGACGCGTTTTTGGTTGGGTCCCTTAGAAATTGTCTTAAGCGGGTTCTACTTTTAAACTCGTATATGTAGATACTCGTATTTTGTTTGTTTATGCTGAATTAAATAAAGGAAATAATGAAAATGATATAGGTATGAAAAACTATCTCTACTTTTAGTAAATAAAATTATTCTTCAGACTCAATTAACAATGTGTTCATCAACATCTATCTCAAATGTTTGCTACTGTAAGTTGAAATCTAGATTTACGTTTTCAAATATTTTTATAGGAGTTACCTACCTAAATTTAGTACCCGGCAATAAATATTGCACATCGATCTTTGGAAAGAAACCATCGACCTATTTTGATTTCGTAGAGCATTATCTCTTTCTCAAAATATCTATGTGACTTATGTCACTTGTTATTTAACTGCGGTGGAGTACAGACGCGTTCAGTCAAAAATATACATATAACATAGAGTTGTTAAAACCCCAAACTTTTAATAATTTTAAGTTGTACGATGGCATTTTTATTAAAATTATTTTGTAACCGATGCTGACAGATTAAAAAATAATGAGATTGAAAATGTAGGTAATTATTTCAAGAAGGTTCAAGAGCAAGTTACAAATGCTACTGGAATTACAAGAAGAACTTTGAACAATATATTAAACGAATTTAATATTGAAACACCTACTGCAATTGTGTCCAGCTCTCCGAAAAAAAGTAGACTCAAAAAAGCAATTTCGTTTAGTTATGGACGATTTTGATTATGATGCTATTTGAAGAATGGTGTACGACTGTAAAATCATTAAAAGCTAAATTATCTGAGCCTATTAATTACAATTGGTCTGAAAAGACGTTGATAATAATACTTCATGAGTTGGGATTTCGGTTCACTAAAATGGAAAACAATCGAAAACTTCTTATGGAAAAGCACGATATAAGCCTCAAACGAATTGAATACCTCTACAAAATACGCAAATTTTGAAGAAAAAAGTACATACACATGACCTTTTTATTTTATTTTTTCAAAACTTAAAGACAGCACTTGTAGAAAAATTTATGTATTTAAATAAATTCAATTACACAGAAAATTATAATTGTTTTACAGCTCCTAATACATACCGGACTGACAGATTTTCGTGCGAATGAAATAACGCTCTATGAAGCCGAAATTAGCCGACGCAATATTTATTGCCGGGTGCTAAATGTTTTTTAAAATTTCATTACTACAGTATCATTGTCATGTAATAAAATAAAATATATGTTACCTTTCAATACGCCTTTCACGAATTTCTATTTCAATAGACGAGGGTTCTTGATCTGGTTTTGGTTTTAGCAATTCCCACGAAGCAGTAAGGGGTCGAGATTCTACATAAAATTAGTATAGTGTATTAAATTGAGAAAGAATTATTTGTTTAAAGATTACAACTTAATTTTAACCCGCTCAAAAGGTTACTTTATTTCGCTTACAAAGTTCCAGTCCTAAATTCTTTGTAGACTGGTTTGGGATTTCAAATTTTCCTCCAGTTTCTAGTAAGATTTAGAATATTAAGGAACTGTAATAAATACGTAATTTAGTTAAGGGTATAAGGACCTGTGATTGGAATAAAACGCGCAACTCTCAGTTGCTGGACTCGCTGTTGAGGATATAGCATTGATTTGCGCCTTTCTAGAGTTTTCCTAGCAGTTGTTGCCCTTTGACCGGCCGGAAGTATGACTTCTGGTTTAATCTATAATAATAAATAATATTTTTGCTAAATGCATTTTGAATAAACATCAAATTATTATTCATTTTCTCTAACATCCCAAAGCCTACCTTTAAGTTTTTTTCAGGAAATTCTATGTCTTCATCAATGTGCGGTATAGTGGGGGCCTGCTTCGCCAACTTGTGTGGTATTTCGCCGCGTATTTCAGTTAAACGCTGACCAATCTCTTGCATTTTGGTAACCAACCAAACCTTACGTTCTCTTAATTTCAACACCTTTTCGTTGAACTCACGCTTGTTATCATAGATCTATGTATATTTGTGCGTAAATAGATCATAAAAGAAAGGAGTCGATCAAAAGGAATATCTTATTGTTAATATAATAACATTTTAATCCTTAAATAATCTTAAGCCCCTACTTATTTAAATATTTATATTTTTAAAAAGAACTGATAGTATTGGTAACATACTTATACCTAATTAGAACAATCGTAAGTGCAATTTTTAAACTTACTTTAGAATTACTTTGATAAACTAAAACTTATTTATTACTAGCCTTTCCCGCGACTTCGCTCGCATTCCAAAGGCTGGAAACCAAATTCTTTACGGCGTTCCTCCCCGCTCGCCACTGCTGTCTTGCCCGCGGTGATCATTATTTTGTTGCGAAGTTATGTTAAAACTGTGATATCTCTTAAGATATTCATTGAAATCAAATGATCCCATGGGCAATTTTGTTCAAAATTAAATACTTGTGATGAATAACTTATTTATTTGGATAAGGATCAATATTATGTTTATTAAACACCTTCGCAGATAAGGCATTATCTTAAAACAAATTTGATTACCATAAAAAAAGTCATAGCGAGTCAACCTTAATAGATAGACATATGCTATCGTGGATGCTTTTTTTTAGAACTTTGGGGAAATAATTCTGTCATACATGATTTTTGCATAACTTTAACCGTTTACGCAGCGTACACAACGAAAGCTCTCAATAGGAACATTTTTCTTCCGTTTTTGCAACATTTTTAATTGGTGCTCTGCTCCTATTGATCGTAGAAGATATAGATTTAAATATTATACATACTTACCTCCTTTCTAGCAAGGCAAATACGCAATTGCGTGTTATGTCCCTGAGGCGCGACATAGTCCGGCTGTGTTTTAAGTACCCGATTGCCAATAGTTGCCTCCGCTTCTTTGAGCGCGTCTGCGGCGCCGGGCGGTAGTGCGTGTGCGTCAGGCTTACCGGACAAGTGTTCTTGCCACTACATAGAATTTGGTTTTGCTGTTTTATTTTAAAGTATATAAGTACAGTTTCTATTTTAGTGTTATTTTCATAGAGGGAAATGGGTATATAACTTAATTGTGAT
Source organism: Boloria euphrosyne (assembly GCA_951802675.2). Classification (NCBI taxonomy): domain Eukaryota; kingdom Metazoa; phylum Arthropoda; class Insecta; order Lepidoptera; family Nymphalidae; genus Boloria; species Boloria euphrosyne. Next base: position 7,434,083 of record OX637878.1, read on the forward strand.
ACTTACATAAGACCTTAATGCGGAAATATTTAGACTTATTGATTTCTACGTTATACATTTAGGTACATACAACAATATCAGCAAAGCGAGCAAAACATGTTGCTTTAATCACTAATAAGCTTTAATAGGCTTTTATTCCTGTTTTTTAAACTAAATACTAACTCACCTCGATAAATTGTAAGTGATGACGATTCATTCTCTGATAATAATTACGAAGAGCCTTTTTTAATGGATGCGAGGGATTCGGGGGCAGTCCGAGTAAAAATGATGCCACTTTAGGTGGACCGTATGAGGTTTTCTTAGCAACCATTTTCTGTATTGTTGATTCAGTACGTCTATAGATATAAAATTAACCTTATTAACAAATCTTTGAACTTTTAAATGTATAGATCTTTCTTTGACACATATTTGAATAAAAAAAACTTATACTTACCTATTTTCTACGTCTATTAATTGAAACAAATTTAAATCCCTAAAGTCAGCATGTAAAAAAGAAAAAAATTGCTTAAATCTTAAGTTTATCAGTTATCTTGAAACGAAGTACGAACTCTATATCAGATCATTACCTTCCTCGTAAAGATGCTTCAGCCATTTTCTGGTGAACTTCTTCCAGTTGGCTATAAAAAGCCTTGGATAGATTCTTTTGTCGCAAAGGTCTTATCATAATTTCTGGATCCCTTTAACAAACGTACGAGATGACATTAGTCAAATAAAATTGTATTAAAATAAGGGTGAAAATTTTCTGAAAATGTTAATATTGTGAAATAAAAAATAATGGAAAATACTAATTACGTATTGATGCAGTGAAAACCGTTGGAAGTTCTTTTTTATTTGTAGATATGATTACTTACCTTATCGCCTTCAAAGTAAATGGAAACACGTCCAATTGTATGATATTTCTTGAGTACATTTTGTGTAGCGCTAAATCGGACGCCTCCAATTGATGCGCTAACTTGCGGCGAGTGAGGGCTTTAGCTTCATCTAATTCTTGTTCTTGTACAACGAGAGGACGGGGGTCTAAAGTCACATCGACTTGTTGGGAATATGGTAGCGCTCGATTCCTAAAACGTTTTTTAGATAATTTCACAAAACAGATAATATAGCCTTCAAAAAAATGTTAATTATAAAATGAGCTACGAAGTTTCAAATTGAAATAGGCCAAAAGGCATGAGGAGATATTTACTTACGCTTTAATCAATTTACTATATTCCGCAGTCAGTTCGGCTAGTTGGTCGCGAACGCGTTTTTTATGAGCATTTGCTACAGAAATCATTTTGTCATATTCTTCCTTTTGTTTAAGCTCTTCGTGAGACAAAAGCTCTCCATCTACAGTACTTGGTTCTTTCATTTTTTCTACTTTCTGTGAAACTTTTTTCTTTATAGTGATGTTATTTTAAATATAAAATTCAATTATAAGTATTAAGATTATTACGAGTAAGTTTTACCATGATTTGATACTCACCGGAGCTTCTATAGCAGCTGGTAACAATGGTGTAGGTAGTAACGGCTCTGAATAATTTATCCGATACGAGAAAACATTTCCATCTGCTCCGCTGGTAAAAAGAAACCTAAAAGTAATGTAATATTTAAATATTTCATGTTATCAAAATAACGATATTTTAATGGCAAAATATAAAAAAATACATACTTTCCATCTGAACTAAATTCCATACATGTAATAGCGCCGCTGTAATGATCGTGCATTGCCAAGTAGTAATTGTCAATGAAATCTATCCGGGGCGTTGGTTGGGTCTGCGAATCATAAAGTCACCACAATAGAATTTTATTTCTTAATTCAAAAAAAATTACTTAAAAATTAACTACCTATTTATATTTTTTCTAAAAAAAATTATTTTTTTGCATATACTATAAATAATTTATTTTTGACTTATTTATAAGTACACGAATACGCAAAAAAATATACTCAAATACCATCCATTTTATAATTTACCTCCTCTTTAGCCAATCGTCGCCCTTTTAATTTTTTCAGTAGTTTTTGTTGCGCTAATTTCCATGTCATATAGTGACTCTCAGGTGTGTCTTCATCCGCAGTGGGCATGCGGACCACGCGAATGTATCCACAGTTCGTGCCAACAATGAGGTAACGACCATCGCATCTAAGAATAGAAAAATAACTTGATATTTGCATAATATCTTTTTTTTCGTGTTTGCGGCTATGGTACCACCATGGAGCATTGTTTAGGTCTATGTGATCGCCACATTGTACACTAGAGTAAACCACTGAACCCTATTGCTGAGATATAACTGCAGGATTTTCTTCGGGTTACACTAATAGTTCACCTGGGCCTAGAAAGTGTTTTCCAAGATGAATACCGCGCTTGGCTTGTGCATGAGTGGTTCACATTCCCCCAAGAGATGAATCGGCGTCTCCTCTGCGTCCATACAAAATTCTGGAGTTCTGCGTTTCACTCAGCCTCATGTTGAACATGTGCTTGTTTAAGCAGCAGTGTCCAGTGTAGGTTCTCACTATTATCCGTATGGATTTGATATTTGCATAATAGATAATACATATATTAATTATACATGATATAAGCTGTACTATATAAGTATTTCATTTCGTTACATAATAATAATAGAAATAAGTAATGGAACAAATATGAATTTGATAGTTTAGACTGAAATTTTGCTAGGTAACTAATGTCACTTTAGGCAAGAGGATATAGCACGTACATAAACCTCAAAGCAGTTATAGTATCACTCCAGGCTCCAGGAAAGGGCCCGTATTTTAATATATTGTTATGGCCAGGCTTGACAAGTAAGAGAGCTCCCGTGCCTTGTTGTACCACCCATATGCCTTCGTCACAGTATTGAGCCCATGTTATCGTACTTCCGGGCGTGTTTTCGCTTTCAACTGTAATAGTACGTATTAAGTTAATAGTTTAGTAAATTTTGTTTAATATTTCTTGTATTATACTACAAGTATATTAAATTTATATACAAACTTGGGGGCTAATTGCATTTATACTATCTACTAGATTTTGTTTTAATTTAAATATCTATTACGAATTCAAATACCCATTTTCGGCCGTCGTTTATAATTAATATCATTCTCAAATATACAATAAATATTTTATTCATGAGTTCCAAAAATAAAATATTAATAAGACTTTTATTTAAAATATAATTATAATGACTTATTGTAACATTTTAATTTTGTGAGCGTTTTTATTCAAAATCAATTATCCTTTTACAAAGAATCGATACCCAGTTGAATTTCTCCAATCCACTCCTCTTCGTCTTCATCTTTGTTTTTCTCACTTTCCTCTTGAGCTTTAAGAGTTTCCTCGTCTATACTAGCTAAATCCTCTTCAGTAGGAAATGGCCTATTTTGCATGCTAAATAAACGAAATTAATAAATTGTTGTTAACATTTATTATTGAAGGTGAATTCAAATCACAATGTATTACGTGATATTACTACACTACAAATATAACTCAATATACATTACATGATATTTTGAGTTGAGTAAATCTCTATATAGTATGAAATATAGTCGTTTCTCGCCATCTGTACGCTTGTCTTCAGCCCTTTTTAACGTCCCACTGCTGGGCCCGGGCCTTCCTCAGTACGAGGGGGATCAGGCCATAGTCCACCGCGCTGGCCTAGTGCGTGTTGGCGGACTTCACATGTCTTTCGAAAACTTGCTAGATTTCTCAGACATGCAGGTTTCCTCACGATGTTTTCCTTTACCGTAAGTCAAGTAGTAATCCTGATAGAAATTATTAACACATGAAAATATCAGAGGTGCTTAGATCTTTAAATTCTACAACGGATTTTAATGCGGTGTTCATCCATAACAGAGTACCTAATTTAAGAGGAAATATGGAAGAATAAAACATGGATATTAAGTAAGTAATCATTTAAAATGTATCGAATGACGAACCTGAGCGGAGCTAGGTGGAGCCATTAGTATTTATAAAAAAAATTTGACCGTATGACTTTTTAATACATTATTTTAAAGATATTGACTTACAAATATTTTTTCACCAGTATTTCTCGGTAGGAAATGAATTCTTGCTTGAAGGTAGTGATATCTGTATATTTTTTAACTGGAATGTCTGGAAGCACTGCTTCAATTATAATACCTAACTGCCCGCAAAGAAGAAGAACCCGCTCCTGAAATTTTTTAAAATTAAACAAGGTGCAAATCTATGTACCAACCTGTCAGGGTTCATCATAATCAAATGAAATATAATATTCTATCTTGGAAAACTACCCGATGTTTTAAAAGATAAACCAATTAAACCAACTTTTCCCGAATTATTTAGATTTAAAGCTGCGTTACAGTTTAGTAATCAAATAAGTACATATTTTTTTCCTAAGCTTCATTTGCAGATAAGACAAAAAGACTTACTTCACCAGGTTTCCAAGTCATAAAAGCCACATTGTTGGGTGTTTGTATAAAGCCCAGAGTATGCAGTTTGAAAGGCTTTCCAAGTTCTAAGTGGTACATAAAAATGGTACAGTCTTCTCCACACGTGACTAGTAATGTACGATGCTCGTTTATTGTTATTTGTGTTAAGGATTTTGAGTGAGGTTTTACTAACTAAAAGATTTCAATTATGTTATAAAGTTAAAACAAGTAACAGGTGAAAAGGACTGTAATTCAAAAAACAAAGAAATAAGATAATAATTTTAAAGTAAGTTCATCTGTGAAATGATTTCTTTTGATATTAATTAAAATGTCAACAAAATGAGGTATTTACCGATATTAAGTCAATGACATCGGCGTTGACAGAGTCGTCGCTATGGATAGTGAGAGCTGAATGTACGCGTACTTCAACCAATGAGTCCTGCCTTTGAAGTCGCTCTGGATGCACTAACAAAGTTCTCATAATACCGTCGGAGAACCCAACTAATATTATGCATGAGGTTTCGTCAACCTGGTTTTGAAGTTAAAGTAAGAGTCTTAATTTAATTTGCTTTTGCAAGTCAATGAAATTTATAATTCAATTATATAATTATGATATTATATTATATATATAGGTACCTACTCTTAAATTAAATAATTATTTCTTTTACAATCGATAACATTTATATTTAAAAAGATTTGTCTGTAATACCATAGTATTATGTTATCTGTGGCAATACAAAGCGGTTATTGATCAAGTTATTATGAATTGCTATGCGTAGAAAAACCCATGTAAGGAATTTTGCAAGTTCGTACACGTAAAATTTCAAAAATTATAGATTCAATTTGTTTAATTAGTTAAATTAATGTGCACTTACGTCTACAGGAGGGTACAGCATACAAGTGACAGCAGACTGAAACTGGTATCTCGCTAATAAGTTATGCGTTTCAGTGTTATACGCATGTAAAGCCCCGTCCTCGCCGGCTGTTATTAGTACAGGGTGTGTGCGCAGAGCTGCCATAGAGACTACCCCACTGGCGTGGGAAGTCATCACTTTACGATGATTGCACTCTAACTTGTCAATTTCTAATTCTACTGTCCAAACTCCACCATTTCCATCCTAAAATAGAACTAGCTGTAATGTCTTGTTATAAGTCTAATTGGTTAATAATAAATAGCTACAGCCAAAGAATGCATGGAGAATAAAGTATTGTAATTTCTTACTTGCGCATACCAATACATGTCTTTTTGATGTTTCAAGCACATTATTTTGCACCCTGGGATCTGCAAATAAATATTAACAACATTTGTTTCTTTTAGTTTGTAAATCCTTAAATTGTTCCTTTGGCCAATCATTAGAGTAGAGACCAATTGAATATCTATATAAGAGCAACTAGTATAGATTTTCAATGTTTGATACAATTCGCTAGTACTTAGTTCCAACACCAGGTCATTGCCATGATTAGAGAGTAAGGGAATTACTTAATAGTTATAATGACATTATATGTATGGTATTTATATTAATGGTATTATGAGCGATTTAACTACCTCGTTGGTGTAGTGGCTAGCATGTACGATTGCACACCGGGAGGTCCTGGGTTCGAGTCCCGGGTCGGGCTAAGTTTAGTTATTGAGTGTTTCTGTTTCATAAGCCTCAGTAACAGCCCGGAGTTGGGAAGTTGGCGGTGTTTCATCCCCGTGCCTCGGAGAGCACGTAAAGCCGTCGGTCCTGCGCCTTAACTCTCACTGGTCGTGTCGAGCAGTCGTCCCACCGGAATATGAGAGTGATGAGGAATAGAGAGTGCACTTGTGTTTGCGCATACACTTGTGCACTATAATATGTCCCGCGCAGATGGCTAGTCTCAAAGAGATTGGCCGCCGTGGCCGAAATCGGTCAGGAGGACATCATTATGAGCGATAAACATACAAAAGTTTCCGCCACGGGATTTAGTTCCACAAAGGGATCATCTTCGGGCGGATCAGCTTGTTCCACAGTATCCCAGTACCAAGCGCGTATGTAACCGTCCTGACCGATAGTGGTCACTTCGTCCCCAGCAGGACTTAACATGAATTGTATCTAAAACGGAGCAATATTTAAAGAGATAAGAGAGATCAACAAACAATTAATTTTCGATGAGATTTTTCATAGAGACAGTTTAGAGTTGGGCATTGAGAATGACATCCAGCTCATCCGGTTATGTATATACCTAATACTAACGAATAAAACTTGAGGCTACGATAGAATTTTATAATTGAGTACAATTATTTACAAAATGTAAGTTATAAAATTCTTACGTAAATTTTTAGCTATCTAAGATACATACAATTGGTGCCTTATGACAGGTTTTTCTTCCACGTTGCGTTACCTCTAATTTCACTAGACCTGCTTCCCAAACGAGCACGTTACCCCATTCACATCCAGAAAGAACCTGAAAGTGATGTTTTTTAAAATAATAAAAATGGTTAAAACTATTGTTTTGAAGTAGTTTAAATAAACATGTACATGTATTTGTTTAAAGCTTAAAATGTTAATGAAATAGGTACATATTACATATACTGAATAAATTGAAATATGAGCACCTAAACATAGATAAAGTAATTTAAAACAACCAGATTTCATAATATAATACATACTTTTTCATCAGGCATAGGATAAACACCGAGAACATCGCAGATCTCCGTTTTACCGAATCGCCCTAATTCTCCTTTTAGTTTTAGTCCTGTGAATGTGTGTGCCATTTTCCAACACTTTATATGTGCAGCTCCTGTAAATAAAATTGCTATTAACTAAGCCTTTTACAAAATAGACTCTACTTATAAATAATGTTAATAATCGATAAATAAATAAATAGGTACCACAACATATAATGTAGTACTTTAGGTATTAGATAAATATTAAAATCTACCTGCTGTAGTAAGTTGGCCTGGACAATAGGGCGAAAACATAACAGTGTTTACATCAAATGAAAACGCACTTGTGCGTAACAGAATTTTGTGTCGTTTCCAGTTCCATATGGTCAAATTGTAATCCGGTTCCTTTCCTACTGATGCTAAGAGCTCTCCATCTGGACTATAAAAGCTTTTTTAATTATTGGATTAGAAGCACGATTATTATAAATCATTATATTTTTTTGGTGCATTGATGATTTTTGTAAATATATTATATTTAAGATGATATTTTAAAAAGATGATACTACTATATATTACTAGCAATTCCCGCGGCTCCGCCCGCGTTCTAAGAACTTTTAAAAAGTAGGGATTAGTGGTAGAAGAATAAAAATTTAGGGCTATAAACTTATAAGTATTCTTTGATTTCAAAACATAAAAAAATAAAAAATATATAATAAATATAATATTTGGTCCAAAAATAAAAAAAATTAAGGAGGGCCATCCTTATCACCTAGTGGAATAAAAAATAGCCTACGACCTATTCTCAGACCTACCAAATATGCAAAAAAAAATATTCATAAAAATCGGTCAAGCCGTTTCGGAGTTCGATAACAAACACTGTGACACGAGATTTTTATATATTAGACAATGGTTAGTAGGGATTAGATAGTCGATTCCTTGCTTTCTAGAAAACAAACAGAAATCCTACAGGAAACTATCTCTGTGCCAAATATCATCCAGATCCGTTCAGCTTTTCTAGCGTTATAGACTATTAAACATCCACCGAAACTTTCGCACAATAATGATGGGATGGGCTTTGATGATTAGTTAAAATTTCTCTGCATTATTTGGAATTTGGATACATTGATATTACTTATTATTGACCAAGATGGTTTAAGAAAGTTACCTAAAATCTAAGACAGAATAAGCATTAGTTGTCCCGTCACGTAAGACAGCATCTATTTCCATTTGAGGCCAGGTGTAAAGCAGTATTATAGGATCACGTAATCCTTCTCTACCTTCCGCTATAACTATACGGTAATTGGGGTCCTTCCTGTGTGACTGTAATGGAAAAGTATAGAGGTGTCAGTAGGTACCCATTTATATAGAACGTAGGTATATACTACGTACCTATGTACTACATATGTATACGTACATAGTGCGTATGTGTATATTCTCGTGGTGCGGTCACAGACTGATAAAAAAAATTCTAAATATAGATGCGGCCTCTGCATCGATAATAATGACTTTTTCAATAAAAATACCCAAAACATATTTAATGTATAGCAAATCGACTCTGAATTTTATTATTTGTATAGGTTAAGGAGTTACCCACGCTTAGCTCACTTCCTTAGGTGGTTTATTATGAGCAGTGTTTAAATTCATTTCTAAAGTAAAAGAAACGTAAGTCTCTCCTTATAACATCAGCTATGTGTCAGTTTCGTCAAAACAGTGTCAGCCGTTTCGGAGATTAGTCGCAACAAACGGAAAGACAAACAGATAAAAAAATTAAAAATTGAGTTTTTCTTATAAGTACAGCATATGCATAGAGTAAAAATCTATTATATTAACATAACATACATACGTACACTTATTTATCTGTATAGAAGTATAAGATTTGTCCATTATCATACAATTAGGAATATTACCGTAACCGCTCCTACGGATCCTCCTGTAGTGCTTCTTCGAAACCATAATTGCTTAGTGTTAACATCCATAAATGTGATTATACTTCCAGCTGCCCAGCACACGACAGAATCATCGCATGCACATAGATTAAAGTACTTTTGACAGTTGTAACCATAGGAGTATCTTTAGGTATAGGATCAAATATTGGTATAGTAAATCATACTATATTACTTTAATATTATAAAGAGCACAGATTTGTATTTTTGCATGTTGTTACATTATCCCTGAGTAACATAAGCTATATAATTACTCGAAAAAATAGTAAATTACTACAATTTCAATGTAACCCAAGTTGTAAAAAATAACCATAAAAAGTAGGTGGTATACCTATATTATAATATACGTAAATCGTAATAGAGGTATGTACAGTGTATATAAGTCGATGTGTGTTCATACACATATCGATATGTATAAACACACGCCACACACATACGAGTATATTTCCGATGGGATCTGAAACGGCTAGTGATTTTGATGATTTTTTCAGGCAATGTATAGATTATCCCAGCATGTGATCGCGTGAAAATATGAACGCGGGCGAAGCCGCAGTTATTGCTAGTATTTTGTAAGATATATGATGTCTTTGTTCACGGGATAATAGACCTTACGCTACTGGCTTGCCTCAAAGCTAATAAAAAAATACGATACATAAATACTTTTACTTTGAGGTAGGTACGTAAATATTTTCTTAAGTGACATTGAATTACTTTCTTAGTATCAGGTACGAAGGCAAAAAATTTTAAATTAGCCTTAAAAGGATACTCAAATTCAAATAAGTCAAGGGGTATTGTAGAGTCCAATGAATTGACAGCCCCGGATAAAAAGTCGTCCGGATCATACTCTGTTAGAATCGAATCCACTTCGGCTTCTTCTTCCACTTGTTCAGGAATAGGTTCTTCAACATGGATTTCTATAGTTAAATGAATTTTAACAACAAAAAAAAATATTAAAAGGAAACTTTAGAAATCTTTTGCATACAGCAGAGCAACAATTTTCATTAGCACATGATACTCTTGTAAACCTTTTTCTCTTCAATTTGATTTACCCTCCATAGTTTTACGGTCTATAACTATTCTAATGTAATATATTTTGCTTGCGTTTTCCCTCCCTCTTTATGTACTTAGGTACCTTTATAACCCTAAGCTGCAACTCTGTGACTGGTGACAATTTTAAAATACCAATTCTCCTATATATTTCTTATCATAAACCTTGCCCCATTTTAGTAATTCTACACAAATATAACATTCAACCTCAACATTTGCATTTTAGCCATTTTTTTCAATTTCTTATCTGTTCAGAACAGACTGTTCTAATAGATCAAAAATGTTAAACAAAAATGCTTACTTTACTAGCATGTGACCATGCTAGTAAAGTAGTTCATTCACTTAATTTAACAACATATTTTAACTTGAATAGGTATTTAGAGAATCATTTTACAGTAGCCGTACCTATGCCATAACCTAAGCTTTCGGGCCTCAACCGACCAGAAGGGGAAGCATCTAGTGGGGTTGTCGTGAAACCGTTGCTGTGGTTTTCATACGAAGCGAATGTTTACATGTATTAAACTTACATGTGGTTAGTAAGACAAAAAATATAAAGCTAGGTATTTTTAATTTTACCTTCGACATTTTCTTCGCCTAATTCCTCGTCAGCCATTTTTAAAGTTTGTTATTCCCTTATTATAAAAACAAATTGTTACCAAAGGAAACATAAGCTCGGTTGCTAAGATACGAAGATGTTTTTCCATACCCATGTTTAAATCATAATACGGGTGATTTTTTAAGCGTTTGGTTTTTTATTTGAAAAAAAAATCCATAATTTAGTGTTAAATATAAAATTTACATTGGCAAGTTAAAAATCATCACTTGTTATACTTGTTGTAATCATCACTTATTTTTTAAAAATTATTTCATGCAAAATATGTTGGCCACGACTACGTTTTAAAGGTGCGAACGCACTAGGCGTAACTACACTGCACTGCAGCGACGCGACACGGCACTGCAAAAACAGGTATACCGCACTAGCGTGGCACTACGCGACAGATTTTGCTTTTCAGTAGTTCGGCAACCTTTGAGCACGATGGATGAAACTAACATTTTTACTGGTATTTTTCATTCAATGTCATTTTGGAGATCATAATATTATATCTTTGGATATTGGCCAACAAGTAAAACTAAACATCGTTCTTCGTATAGAGCCATTTTTATAAGCAACCTTTCGTTTTACGCATTAAATATGCTATGACATTATTAGCGAATTCCTTGAACCTGGTGGCTGAAAAAATATTTCGACTATTTTTTATAAACCAATCGTTTGGTCTTCAAAAATTATTATTTGTTCGATAAATGTTTCTTTTTAAAAAATAAAAATAATTTTTTTACAAGTTAGCGTATTATGTCTCATATGTAATGTTTTTTATTCGATAGATTATTTTTTATACTGTTCGATCAATCAAATTGTTTGTTCAACTGTATTTATATTTTTATTTAGATGTAATGTTATGAAATGAAATTAATTAGAAAAAAAATTAAATACGTTAAATATCCCACCATATTTTTTACATTTTATTATTAAAAAGGTTCAAGGAACTTGATTGGCGTGCAGTGTCGCGTCGCTTGCTATACCGCACGCCAATCAAGTTCCTTGAACCTTTTTAATAATAAAATGTAAAAAATATGGTGGGATATTTAACGTATTTAATTTTTTTTCTAATTAATTTCATTTCATAACATTACATCTAAATAAAAATATAAATACAGTTGAACAAACAATTTGATTGATCGAACAGTATAAAAAATAATCTATCGAATAAAAAACATTACATATGAGACATAATACGCTAACTTGTAAAAAAAATATTTTTATTTTTTAAAAAGAAACATTTATCGTACAAATAATAATTTTTGAAGACCAAACGATTGGTTTATAAAAAATAGTCATAATATTTTTTCAGCCACCAGGTTCAAGGAATTCGCTAATAAATGTCATAGCATATTTAATGCGTAAAACGAAAGGTTGCTTATAAAAATGGCTCTATACGAAGAACGATTTTTAGTTTTACTTGTTGGCCAATATCCAAAGATTTAATATTATGATCTCCAAAATGACGTTGAATGAAAAATACCAGTAAAAATGTTAGTTTCATCCATCGTGCTCAAAGGTTGCCGAACTACTGAAAAGCAAAATTTGTCGCGTAGTGCCGCTCTAGTGCGGTATACCTGTTTTTGCAGTGCCGTGTCGCGTCGCTGCAGTGCAGTGTAGTTACGCCTAGTGCGGTCGCACCTTTATGAGGTACTTTTTCAAGCATATCGGCTAGCATCCGGATTCAGCTTAAATATTCTCTTATGTACGCACCCTACGAGTAGAGGATGGTTTAATATCGAATAGTGTAAAATTGGTGCGGAATTTGGCCACAAATGATTGGATAACTCGTTTCGGACCAGTTAGTAGGCCGCCTAGATAGTGCGATTTATCGATCTTGGACTATTTTTTGTGGGGGTACGTAAAAACTATTTTTTATGCAGATAAACCAGCATCAATTCAAATGCACTAGAAAACAACATTAACGTGCTATCCATGTGCTATCTGTGATATTCCAGCCGATATGTTTGAAAAAGTACCTCACAATTGGACTTCGCGTATGGATCATTTAAAACGTAGTGGAGGCCAACATTGCACGAAATAATTTTTAAAACATAAATGGCAAGTAATGATTTTTAACTTCCCAATATAAATTTTATATTTAACACTATATTATGTTTTCTTTTCAAATGAAAAACCAAACGCTCAAAAAATTATCCTTATTTCATTAATAGTCACATTTTAAACATAGTAGGAATAATAGTACCTAATAAAAGAAAATGAACATAAGCTCTAATTTTTAATTGTCCCTACTCTTTTTTACTAGACCGCGGCAAAGCCCAGTTGAGAATTATTTTTAAATTATGTATATTTAATTAAGTAGACGAATTAATTTATGAAAAGATTTATAGACATTTATTTCTCGATTGCTTAGCTTAGTTCAAAGGAATTTTATATTTTCATCTTGTATATATATATACATAATTTGTCCACCGACTCTATGTTCTCTATTTATTTATTTATTATGGAGCTGGACTGTGGGAACAATCAACAAGAGTTACCATGTTCAGCCTCGGCATGACTTACGTATAGTCTAGGAGTCAATGATATTTTAACTATAGATATGTTATGAGCGCGCAATCGTGAAAACTCGAAAACATCCTAATTAGGACGTATTGCCTTTAGTCTGTGTCACCGCATGGCGACGAGTGGTACGCTGCTACAAAATTAAAAAAAAATGCCATCCTGTGTATTTAGGAAATGAACCAATTATGATACCAAAGTTAATAAAACACAAGGGATCTCATACCACATGTAAGAACGCAGAATACTTCGATTTATTAATATATTTCAATTATTTGCCTAATATTCTGATATGTCATCGGTCGCTAGACTAATGTTTGTTTACATTGACGTGCAATTGACAACATTAGCTGTCTCTTTTTTTCTTATTGATTTTATCGACTATCCCCTTTCTATCATTTTGACATGTACCTTGAATGAAAAGTGTGTATGTGTGCAGCGCGGAACACTTTTTTCGGTTGTTTAGTGAGCGTATAACATATCTATAGTTAAAATATCATTGCTAGGAGTCTTTTGTCTACATTTTTAAATGATTGATTGATTTAAGAATGATGTTGCTCCACAGTCAACTCAACAACTATTCTAACCTAATCTAACCAACCTAGAAAGAAAGAATTAATGTTCTTAAGATTAACCTTCTGAACCTATGTTATCCAAGATTTTCTTTGTGAAGTGATTTACGATGAAAGTACATTCACACAAATCGATAGAAAAGTCGACATTCGACAAATTTTTTAATGTAATGATCATACGTCTTTGTCTCACATATATAAAATCTTCTTTGTTTTCCTGCTCTTACAGTGATAATATTACGTTTATGAAGTTATAATGGACGTTAAGTTTTTATTTATTTTCTCGAAAAATGTGAGCTAACTTGTGTTTTGATTTTTATTATTGTGAACAGTGAATAAACTCCTACCGTATACATAAGTTTTACCCACTAACTCTTGCCAAACGATTGTAAACCCAACTCATCTTCTTGCAGTTGTAGTCATTTAAAGACTGTCAAAACTCAGAAACATCAATTTACATCAGTCCGATTGCCGATTTAAGATTTTTTTAATCTGTGTTTAGTGATAACGCCAAGATAAGCTGTTGTTGGAAACGGCGGGAAATTTCAAGGCGCGTGGTTGTGTTCTTTTTTGTCATTTCATTAAATATTTATTATTTTAGATTTTATTCATTCAGAACAGTTTTTCATAGTATTTATTTTATAAATTTAATTTGTATATATAATAATTAGCACTCTTGGTTGGTAAGTTTTTTATATTATATATGTAAGATGAATGAGCCACCCGATCCCGGGGGAACTAGTAAAGTGCCTGAACCTAGCAGTTTTATAACTGTTGAATATGATGATTCTAGCTTGGATACTGACCAATCATCTAAAAAAGTTAGTTTAAAACGTAGTCGCTTACATAAAATATGCAAAAGTTGTAATAAAAAGAAAAGAAAAAATGTTGGAAATCAAAAGGACATTGGATGTCGTTGTATTGAATCAGATAAATCTGATGAGGGCAAAGAGGTTACGAATATTTCACTTGCAAAGCAACCTATGTTACAAACGATTATTCCAGTAGTTGATAATATTAATGATCCAAACAGTAAATCAAAATCTCCAGTTGGTAGAAATCTTTACAATGAACTAGATGCGCCTCCTTACATTATTCATATTCAAAAGATACAATCCTCTGATAATGACGGAACAATATTGCACCCAATATCCTTTGGTAATTTTCTTCTAAAAAATAAAATCTATAATGTAGTTAATGGTAGTGTTAAAAGAATTGGTCGAAACCGTATGTCTGTCTCTTTCAAAAATTATATTGATGCCAACTCCTTTATTAGCAATAGTATTATTACCGAAAATAATTATAAAGCATATGTCCCTTCTTTTAATATTTTAAGAATAGGTATTATTAAAGGTGTTCCAACAGATTGGTCTCCTGAAGAAATAATTTCTAATATCTCAACCCCTGTTGGCTGTGGCAAAGTAGTTAAAGTTAGACGGTTAAATTATAAAACCATTGTTGATGGGTCTCCAACATGGAAACCCACTCAGTCTGTTGTTGTATATTTTGATGGTCAGGTACTACCAAAAAAAATATTTATTTGTTACAACTCTCTGCCTGTTGATCTATATGTTTTTCCCACCATCCAATGTTATCATTGCTGTCGTTATGGACACACAAAAATCCAATGTCGTTCCAAACCAAGATGCCTAAAGTGTGGTCAGGATCATGTTAGCGATACATGTAATGTAGAAGATGATTATTATTGTTGTCAATGTGCTGGTCGACATATGGCAAACAGTAAATCTTGCCCGGAACTTATTAGACAAAAAGAAATAAAACTATATATGACTCAAAATTGTGTATCTTATCAAGAAGCTAGTAAAATTTTTCCTACACTACATAAAACATTTGCTGATGCCTTGTCCAGTCCTCCAAGAAATTTATCATTCCAAAACGTTAATCCTCCATCCCCTTATACTCCTCAAAAATCTTACAAGAAAACAATAATATCTAAATCTTCCTCACCTATAAAACTTGGAAAAGGTTACGACAAAGCTGCACATGACAACATATTAAAGGAATATTCCTTTAATCAAATAGATAAAAATTTTAGTCCAGTTATAAATGATACTCCATCCACACAAGAAACAACTAGAATATCAGATATTATATCCTTATTACAAACCTTTGCCCAGACCAACAATAATATACCGTCCATCGTTGCCCCCTTAATGGAGTTAATTGTAAATTTAATTAAAATAAATAATGGCCAACAAAATAATACAGTGGAACGCTAGAAGTATAGTTAATAAAAAAAGTGATCTAATTTACTTATTAAATAAATATAATCCACTTTTATTTTCATTATGTGAAACTTGGCTGAGACCAGGTTTTACATTAAATATTAAAAATTATAATACTGTCAGAGAAGACAGATTAGATGGATATGGCGGTGTAGCTCTTCTCATTAAGAAAGACTACCCTTTTAATATAATATCCATACCTGTACATAGTTCTGAAATTTCTATTTTAGCTGTAGTTGTAAATAAAATTTGTTTTGTTTCTGTATATATTTCTCATACTTCTATTAATATATTAAATGAAATTGGGGATATATTCTTATCCCTTCCTAAACCATTAATTATTACAGGCGACTTTAATTGTCATCACCAGTCCTGGGGCTGTTTGATGACAACCTGTTATGGTAGTAAACTTTTGAATATATTAGATAAAAACAACTTATGTGTTATTAACAATGGAAATGCCACTAGACGTTCTAATCTATCCGAAGGGAATAGTGTAGTTGATCTAACTATTTGCTCACCTCAATTTATATCTCAGTTGTCAAGCTCTGTTCTAACATCCACATTTGGTAGTGATCATTATCCTATTTTAACATCATTTCCTCTTGGTAAATTTATTAAAAACTGCATAAATCTATTCCCTAGATACAATATTTCAAAAGCAAATTCTGATACTTGGCACCAATTTAGTAATAAGGTTGACTTAAAACTTAAACAAAAAATATCAGAAAATATTAGTGATTCCTGCAATGCACAAATTTTTCTAGATGCATTAATTGAAAGTGCCAATGAAGTATTTGGGTTGGCTTTAGAAGTCGGCCACACGATTTTGGTGTTTTGGGGGGGTGGGGGAGTAAGGGGGGGGTGTTAGCTACCCGATGGTACCACTCCCGCGGCGCGGAGATCCTTATTTTTTTTTTTATGAATTTTTTAATTTCGTGTTTTTGTATGCGTATAACGGAACGTTTTTCCAAGTAAAAATGGTTTGGTTAGTAAAATGGAACGTAATTATAAGTGAAAAACATTATAAATTTGAAAATAAATAACACACAAAATAAATTTCTACTCAATACAAATAAAATTCAAATTAGAATTAGTTAGTCGAGTACCATAAGCATTACTAGGCCAGATTGGTTAGGTTAGGTTAGAACATGACCACAAAAATAACCGACTTTCAGCTAAACACTAGGTCAGATTGGTTAGGTTAGGTTAGAACATGACCACAAAAATAACCGACTTTCAGCTAAACACTAGGTCAGATTGGTTAGGTTAGGTTAGAACATGACCACAAAAATAACCGACTTTCAGCTAAACACTAGGTCAGATTGGTTAGGTTAGGTTAGAACATGACCACAAAAATAACCGACTTTCAGCTAAACACTAGGTCAGATTGGTTAGGTTAGGTTAGAACATGACCACAAAAATAACCGACTTTCAGCTAAACACTAGGTCAGATTGGTTAGGTTAGGTTAGAACATGACCACAAAAATAACCGACTTTCTGCTAAACACTAGGTCACATTGGTTAGGTTAGGTTAGAACATGACCACAAAAATAACCGACTTTAATATTTTTAATTCTAATTTGAATTTTATTTGTATTGAGTAGAAATTTATTTTGTGTGTTATTTATTTTCAAATTTATAATGTTTTTCACTTATAATTACGTTCCATTTTACTTACCAAACCATTTTTACTTGGAAAAACGTTCCGTTATACGCATACAAAAACACGAAATTAAAAAATTCATAAAAAAAAAAAATAAGGATCTCCGCGCCGCGGGAGTGGTACCATCGGGTAGCTAACAACCCCCCCTTTCCCCCCCACCCCCTCAAAACACCAAAATCGTGTGGCCGACTTCTAAAGCAACCCCAAGTATTTAGTATAAAATATGAGGGCTCCTATATCCCAAGTCCTCCATGGTGGGATGATGAATGTAAAGAGTTTCTAAATAAAAGAAAAAATGCAGAAATCATATTTAATTGTAATATGACATTGGAGAACCTCTTATCATTAAAGGAGATTACAAATGAAACAAAATTACTTTTTAAAAGAAAAAAAAGAGACAGCTGGCGAGAATTCTGCTCATCTCTATCTCCCAATACTCCCTCAACCAGTGTTTGGACAAACATTAGAAGATTTAGATCAGCTTTTAATACATCCCCATCTTCATCTTTTCCATCTTCTTTAATAGACGATTTTCTTGATAGAATTGCTCCTCCAACCGTTAGTTTCCGTAAAGATAATTTAAATGATTTTGATACAATATACAATGAATCATCCGAATTAAACTCTTCCTTTTCTATGACGGAATTAAAGAATGTTTTAGAATATGCATCAGATTCTGCACCTGGTCCAGACGGTATTTATTATTCTTTCATAACTCACTTAAGTGACATAAGCATGACATTTTATTTAGATTTGTGTAATTCTATTTTTCACTCTGGTCACATTCCTCCAAATTGGAAATCCCAAATTATAATACCAATATTAAAACCTAATAAAGATCCTTCTTCTGCTTTGTCTTATCGTCCTATTGCCCTTTCATCTGTCCTCCTAAAAATCTGTGAACAATTAATTAAGAATCGTTTAGAATGGTACGTTGAAAGCAACAATTTGCTGTCATCAACTCAATTTGGCTTTCGACGAAACAGAAGTACTATAGATAATATTAGTTTACTTACAACTGATATCAGACTAGCCTTCTCTGTTAATAATTTTGTTCTTGCAGCATTTTTGGATTTATCTAATGCATATGACAATGTTGTGATTTCAATTCTTAAACAAAAACTGTTATGCCTAAAGATTCCCATAAAAATTATTTCTTTTATTATAAATATGCTTAATGATAGATCGATTTTTCTTATTGACAATGATCAAAAATATTCTAGAGTGTTATCTAATGGCCTTCCACAGGGATCCGTTTTAAGTCCCATACTATATAATTTATACACATATGATCTAGACTTGGCTATCGATAGAAAGATTATTGTTTTGCAATATGCAGATGATTTATTATTATATGTTAAAAGCAACAAAATTGAATTAGCATGTACAGAGTTAACTTCATCTCTTCAATATCTAAAAAAATGGCTTGATGATCATGGTCTAAATTTGTCCCCATCTAAAAGTTCAGTAGTTTTATTCTCTCGTATGCGATCAATCACTCCAGTCCGCGTTTATTACAATGATATCATCATACCACAAAAAAACGATTTTAAATTTTTGGGTGTCATTTTAGACAGTAAACTTACAGGAGTACCTCATTGCAATTTTATCGCAACTAAGTGTGAAAAAATAATTAACATCTTAAGGTGTTTAGCAGGAGTTTGGTGGGGTGCTCATCCTTTTTATTTGAAACTTGTATATAATGCTCTCATACGTAGTGTCCTGGAATATGGCTCTTTCTTACTAGAACCGGGTCTTATTTCTGGTTTTAAATTATTGAACAAAATTCAAAACAAATGTTTGAGAATAATTTGTGGTGCAATGAAGTCTAGCCCAATTAACGCTTTACAAATAGAATGCTGCGATCCTCCGTTACATTTACGGCGTCAGTATTTGTCTGATAAATTTCTTTTTCGTCGTATACAGCTTTACAATCATCCTCTTATTGAAAAACTTCATCTTTTAGCTCACTTCGTGTCGAATTCACCATATTGGGTACATAAATCTAATCCATGCTTAGTCAATAGCTATTTTAAGTTTAAATCTCTTTCCGCACCTTTACATCAATCTAACATGTTACCTTTGTTTTCTTATCCTTTTGAATCTCTCATCCTATCGCCACAAATATTAAATATTGGTATAGCTAAGTCTGATTTTTTGATGGCTAATGAAAAATTCAATACAATTATTAACAATAAATTTAAAAATACTCATCTGATATTTACTGATGCTTCGAAACATGATTTTAACGGTACAGTAGGTGTAGGAATCTATCACCTTCAGTATAATATTGTTCAGAAAGTAAAACTCCCTCCAGAATCTTCTGTTTTTTCTGGAGAGTGCTTTGGTATTTTCAAAGCCTTAGAATATATAATAATAGCTAAACTCAATAATTCAATCATTTTTACGGATTCACTTAGTTCTTTACAAGCATTAGTAAAGAACCCGTTTAAAACTAAGCATAACAGTCCCATAGTATTTGATATAAGACAATTACTAACTATATGCATATCAAAAAATTATAATATTAAATTTTCTTGGATTCCTGGCCATTCTGGAATCCAAGGAAATGTTAAAGCAGACACTCTTGCTAATGAAGCGATCTCATGTGGTGACCTTGTTCCATATAAGATTTACTGCCCAGACTTGTTATCAATACCTAAACTCGATCTTGAAACATCTTGGAAAGCGTTATGGGATAGCAGTAGTAAACAAAAGGGTAATTATTATTACTCTCTTCAACCTGATATTTTATCCAAACCATGGTTTTTCTCTATGAATTTTAATAGGAGGTGCTCTAGTATCATCTCAAGATTGAGACTTGGCCATACTTGTACACCTGCTCATCTTTATAAGTTAAATATTATTAGTGACGCTTCTTGTATGTGTGGTTGCGAAACAGGCGATGTAAATCATTTTTTCTTTTCTTGTCCTTTATATAATCGTTCCGATTTCCTGCAATCCTTACTAGAATATCATATCCCTTTTCCAACCTCAATTACCTGCCTATTATTTATTAAAAAATATTACGTATATAAAATAATTTCAGACTATGTAATTACTAATAATATAAAGATTTAAATATTTATAACATTAAATGTATATATATATATATATATATATATATATATATATATATATATATATATGTATATGTATATATATGTGTGTATGTATGTGTGTATATGTATATGTATATATATATATATATATATATATATATATATATATATATATATATATATATATATATATATATATATATATATATTGGTTTAATATTTTTATCTTCAGAGTCTTACATACATTCATGATATAAGTTATAATTTTAAATATAATTAATTTTTATATATTTTATTATTTCATATAGTTTATTATAGGTCCTATATATTTATAGGTCATATATTTATCCTATATCTATTCCTGTCCTGAATGATTCCTAAATTTAACATCTCTCGTTCTTTTTAAATGCATGAAAAAATTTCTCCTGTTTGATAATGGCAAATGTACTATGTACGAGTATTGCCAGAATAAAAAAAAAAAAAAAAAAAAAAGATAAGCTGTTAAAAAGGTTTACGTTTATGTCATGTCACTTGTCAAAATAAATAGATCTATCATTTATCAAAATTTGCCAAATTACAATAAAAATATTATTATAGCCACTGTTTCAAACCTTTAAGCATTGATCTTTGAATATTGATCTTGGAAAAATATGTCTCAGCCACATAGGAAAGCTGTTCTTAATTTGTATAAAACGGTATTTACTGCTATACTATTCGTATTTATCACTTTAAATTTGTCCTCAAAGATGAACTAAAACTTACAAAGTTTGTTTTTATTGTAGCTATTATTTTTGGGAAGAGATTGGCCACAAGGTTATGATCTATTTAGGAAACGTTTACACAAAGTGTTTATGAGGAATAGTGATGAAACGGATCCAAATAAGATTCAGTCAATGATAAGACATGGTCAATTTGTTGTTAAAGAAATTGAAGCACTTTATAAATTAAAAAAGTACAGAGCTATGAAGCGAAGATATTATGATGACAATTAATGTCAAAATATTTGGTATGTTATATATTTGTTACTATAAAATTGAACTAAATGCTATATAGGTATTTGTCTATTTTAAAGAATAATATTATTTTTATTCTGATGTAAAAAAAATGAATGTAGATAAATGTTTTATTAAATATAGGGAAGTACTTAATAAACATCTATTTAAAATGTAACAGTAACTCAATTTAAGCTAATAGTAGATTCATGTTATCTTTAAAGTTGATCTATATTAAGCTTTTAGATACAGTGATACATACATACATATTTGGTACTTTGAGCTACTTTTCAGTTAACAAATATTTAGAAAAATTTATATATTATTATTGTAACTGCTTTATTACTATAAAAACAGTAAGCACTAAACTTATTTCAATACCTCATAAAATCAAATTACTGCCAATTACATTAGATATACAAAAATGATAACTCCCTTATAAATTATGTAAGATTATTTGTAAGCTTACTTAGAAGCTTTTAATTGATTGACCTGTTTACAACATGAAATGAAACTATTAACATCTATGTAATTTTGTATTATAGATACTTTTATGATTCACATAATACATTATTGTTTTAAACTAGGTTAAATAATGACAGTTTACTAAAAGACATCTATTTTTAAAATAAACTTTAACAATGTTATATGAAATTTGTTTTATTTAACTGCCGAGTGATATGATATTTAAATTTTTGATGAAGATTATGATTTATAATTATGTACACATGAAGGTGTTAGAATGAATTCCTTTCATATTTCCCTGCTTCAAAATACGAAATCATTTTCTTAAATCAATCCAAAATTAACTTTTGCTGAAAAATAAAATTTTCTTTGTCATGACTTGTTCAATACTTTTTTCGAATTTTATGTTATAAGAATAATGTATGTCAGATTTGTAAATTACTTAACTCACTATATTTATTATCTCCCACTAAAATATTTTAATTAGAATGAATTTTTTTTATAGTTTTTCTATTTTTCAGTATTGCTGAATTTATTTATATTGTATATAAATTGCATCTTTATTAAATTCTATATTGTCAATTTTTGATGCTTTATTAGATATAAGTTGCCTAGCAAAAACCCAAGTAACTTGCACTGAAAGTTTGTCTTATAAAATTTTCATCTCTTTCAAATTGTTAAATTAACAGTTTGCACACAGATGTGTTTGCTATGAATCTGTCTCTATATGCTATAAGTACAAACTAAAAGTACATTAACATAACTATATTTATTTGTAAATACAGTATTTGAACCACAAGTCTACATGTTTCGTGTTGGTGCAGTTTATATACTTGAAGCCCATTTTTTTACTCGTTCTACTCCTATATTATGCAATTGTGAACTTTAACATGTGATTACATTATATACATAATAACATACACTTGAGATCAACAACAGTCAAGCAATAGCTAATTAGGTTTAGAAGAATATGATTCTCACACCAAAATTAGAGGGCTTTTCATTACATCCTAATGACTAACTTTGTTTTACATATACATAAATGAATATCAAGAATTAACATTCACATATTGTAGCGGACAAGCTATATGATCAAGGCTTAACTCCAGATTTTATATTTTTTATAGTTAAAGGAAATATATTAATTTAACAGTTACAAGGAATACTTAAGTTTTTATTATCTATAATAAGTTGGACAATAAATTCCGATGATAAAGATTCTGTTTAAAACAATGGAGCAGTTATAAGTAGCAACAAGATATACAAACTCTACGAATATCGTGTTATATAGTTTATTATTTCTATAGTGTATATTACAATAATTATTTTTTCATTATACATAAAGTATTTGCCTACTCTAAGATAAACATTTAAACAGACAAAACGAGTCTTTGATAGCTAAATATTAATGGTTTTAAAATTAAAAATAATAATTTTATTTATTAACTAAATTTTCTCAATTATATTGGAGTTGAAATATAATATTTTATAGGATGTAAAAGGAAAGCTGTCTCTGGACTATGTTTACAATAGTCCTAAATATTCTTAACATAGTATTGAGATTGATGTCCTGAAGTAAAGAATCTAGTTTAGTTAAGGTACCTCAATAGGCCAATGGTTCCTCTAAAGAAGGTTGAAAAATATGAAATAAAAATAACGATAAGCTGTATCTACATCGAACTATGAAACGCCTGTCCTCCTTCAGAGGAACTTTAATAAGATTACTTAAAATGTATCGATTCTATAACACTTAATTTGTAATAAAATAGAATGTAATAAATTTATAACAGGATTCAACTTATTTACATAGCTTTGATATAAAAATAATAGAGATTGAAAAATATAGCAATTGTAGGAAACTACCTACATATTTTAAGATTTAAACTTAAATTAATTTTTACAAAAATAACTTCATGAAACTTATTAGGTTGAAAGTACTTTAGTTAAATGAAACATACAAACGGATATGTAATGTAAATATGTCATTATAGTTAAAATAATATATTCCTATGATTTCTATTTTGATTTTCCAACTTTCAAGTAATTTATTTCATTTATGTCGATTATGACCGTTTACCAAAAATAATTGTGGTAAACTAATTTTATTTTTCCAATGAGATGTTGAATAAGGCGTTTCTTCTTTATCCAGGAGTCTGGATTGATGTTTCTGCAAAAAATGCCATATTTTAAAATATTTACCAAAGACCAATTTGTTAAATATCAATTCGAACACACGAGTATCTGTAAAGGACGTTCCTTTTTTGATCAAACGAGACCGTGGCTGCTTGTGCACTTACGCTAGTGCAGCATAGGAAACCCAGCACTCAGTATCAGTATGATCAGATACCTACTAGATAGGTGTAAGAAGCAATATGCTTGTCCTCCTAACTTATATTTGTAGGTATATAGGTATATAGATGTTACCTGATTACTTACGTAGTGAACGTATCTGTTGTTCATTTAATCTTTCTTTTCTCCATCTTCTGGGTCTTTAAGAGTGTGCCATTGCGCGATAGGGCGTCGAGGGCTGGCCAGCATGTCCGACCAGTGACGAAGCTCGGTACCTGACGCGTTGTACCCAAGTACCACTTTACCAATGGGCTCCGATGTACCGATGCGGTCGTAGTCCACGACAGTTACCACTAGATTCACCTTCTGTTGTGCGTTTTTTATTAAAAAAAGGTTAAATTTATAATTATTTCATTCATTCCTTCAAACTACGACAGAAGCGATTTACCCACTACACTACAATGGTTTATGCATTACCTTGGTCAATGAATGTTACATACTAAATATTTAGTATGCTGTATAATTGCAACACCCTTGAAGCATATTTATAACATTTCAACCGGTAGATATAAAGTGAGATAAGTTATCAAATTATTTCTTAAACGCTGTATCAATACGTGTTACGAGTATGTCGAGCATGTATCTTGTTTATAACGCAGGTGTTGCAATAATATAAATAAACTTACCTGTGGTATTAAGTTGATGTGAATGATATTAGAGTAAGGACAGTGGCATTTATAAGGTTTAAGATAGGAGTGAGCTATGAGAATTATGAAAAATAGAAATAAAAGATCCACAAGAAGAACAAGAGACTGGATTCCTGAAAACCATATGTTAGGGTAATTACAATTTGAAGTCACCAAATTGTAATGCAGTTACGAGGGGAGATTCATTTATTACACCACTATAAATTAGGAGCAGTTCCGGACTGTTATATCATCAGAGCAATGTATTTAGTTATGTGTCGCGAATGAAAACCTCAAGTCGAAATAATCTATCTCGAGTAAAGGTCAACAGATACGGTAAATCATAACTAAACATATTTGCTTTGAAAAATATAACGAAGGATGATATGCAGGAAACGGAATAGAAAACTTGAAGAAGGGGTAGAGAAAAAGAGTAGAAGATAATGTTAAAGTAATAATATGTAGTGTTTTTAGGGATATTGATAAGGTAGGTAAGTGGTGTATTTTCATGTTCACAACAATTAGAACACAACATCGATTATACATTGCTAGGTCACATTTGACTGAAGAAAACCAATTCGGCCAATACGTTAATTTAATTATTACAAAATACTTTAATTTTTCTTTTGATTTTCTCCATTCGTAAAGTGTCCGTACAATGTGCCACAACATCGAATTTTGAGCAATCTCGGCTCGCACCTGTATTTGTTCGAATGGTACTTCAAAAGTAAATGACTCGTTGTAATATGGATTCAGTGTGCATTTCTTGATGCTCGTTTTCTTCTTCTTGAGACGTTTGCCATTTTGCATGAGTGCAATCTTTACGTACGGATCTGTGGCCACGCAGCGAAGGATCAGGATATGAAAAAATGAGAAGTACTATATTAATTAGTGTTAAATAGCTTGCACGTATATTTTAAAACGGTAGGTTAAATAGTAAAATAGTAAAATCTCGTATGTCGTAAGCCTTCCATAAAATGGAAATGTCGGTATAATGGATATTTTACTGTAATAATATCTAGCTATGCCTTTTTGTGATTGAGGATTATGGAGCCGTGCGATTAGATGTATTTGCAAGCATTTATTTCCTAAAGTCTATAAAGTTTATGCAACATTAGCTTAAAGTTTTGATAGCTTAATACAACTAGGTGCAATCATAATATTTACGACAGCTTTAAATAAAACGTTACATAGTTACCTACTTATAAAATAGGTCGTAATGTAGAGTTATGTCCTAGAAGTGTATGATAAAACTAAATATCTGTATGACTATTGTCTAAAATAAATATGTATATAGATATTGAATATGTACATGTATTAGTAATATATTGATATTATGAATAAAACTATCATGCAAGTATTTTGCGTATGACGAGCATTGTAGCATATAAGACATAAATTGTACAGTATATAATTTTACCCTAAAATACCTGAAAGTAGATAACAGTTAGAATAATTTTATACAATACATTCAGCAGTTACTTCTTATCGATGTGAAATATTGGAAACACTTACCTGACAGTCCACCGACATCCATTTTCTTTAGGTTCTTAGCCTCCAAAATAACCACAGTCAGTTTTCCAGCGGTCGGTACGTAACGCAAAGAGAAACATATGTCTCCCAACTTGTTGTCCTGTAAATTTTAAGCGATAATATCTCATAGTATTATAATTTATTTTGTAGTATATAAAATATGTGCGCTTTGTTAAAGGGAATATCTATGATGTAATATTGTTTTCACTTTTTGTTTCAATTCGTAAATGTTCCAAGTCATAATAAGGTCGCTGTTTATGATGTATATTTGTGTCCATTTGTAAGGTTAGGTTAGTGATCAATATGGAGATAACATAGGAAAAGTTGTGTAGGGAAAATAGTATCTGAGACAGGTCTGATAAGCTATTTATAAATTATATAAATAATATACGGGCTTATAAATAACGCGGCTTAGGGCGGACAAGGGTAACAACTTGTTAAACAAAATGAAATAAAATAATAGCTCCGTGTAGTACCTAGAAGCGATTAGGTATATAGGTATATTCGGTCAGTCGATAAAGTTGATCAGTAAAAAATAATAATAGTGACAAAAATTCTACGTCGCGAGTTTAATCATAAACTTCAAATGTTCAATCAACAAATTTATCGCAGAACCTACTGATCAACTCTACCATTATGTGCTTAGGATGCCATAGCACAGACAGAATCAAGATATAAGTAGCTTCAAACAAAATAGTTTGCAACTAGTCAGGTCAGTTTACAATCACTTCCATTGCGTTACATATAACGTTTTAGCACATAGACGTCATTTCATCTAAAACATTAAACACGGTACAAACATTGTAAACAATTCTAGGGGACAGGGGAAACATAAACAAATAATAATATACACATCAAACCTACATTTAAAAAGCAATAACCCGCAGAAACATGTGTATAAATATAGGAATTGAAATAAATCATTACGATCTGTTGCCGAAATGATGCCAATTTTTTATTTTGTAACACCCAGCTCAGATCATCAAAGCGCTCTCCTCACCTTGCGTACGACCTATCAAGTTGTTGGACAACAAATGACGTTCCTGTTCTTGTTAAATCGGTATTCACTCGTAACGCCTAAGATAGACTAACCATTTTAGAAACAGATCGCAATTATCTAAACTTGGACACTTAGATAATTCACACATACACACTAATAACATACAAAGTCTAGGATAACGAGAATCCACAAAGAAATGCTTATTTGCCTACTAGGATGCAAGTTTTTAAAGTTGCAATTTTTATTACTTCTTTGAACTAAAGTCATTTCTTTATTGGATTGCGAATATGAAGATGCATTAGAATACATACATTCCGAGGATTACACTTCACTTATAGGATGTAACATCGCACTATGATATGGGGTAGACGTCTATTGTTGAAACTTTGCTATGTATGATGTGTTAAGCTATTTAAAGGAAACATACAGTTTAAGCAAACTATGCTCCTTAGTGTTATTTCTTGAAAAAGTAATAATAATTAATTAAGTTATTCTTATTATTCTACAATTTTAAATACAATAAAATATAAAGTTCTCATTTAGTTTTATTTATGTTAGGGGAACATAATTTACTTCTGGCTATAAAGAGAAGCAAAAAATGAATTTTAATTTCCTAAAATTGAGATACGTTGACGCTTCCAGTGTCTAGGTATCTTTTATAAAAGTTCTAAGTATAAAAGCTAAAAACTCATGTAAGTATAAATAAGTTATTGTAACATTCTGAGACAGTCACGTTTCTTCTTTCGTCGGTCAGAAGGTGATCTGTAACATATTTGGGTAACATAGAGTTAAATTAAGTTATTATTAATATTTCATAGTGAGTGCTATAGTGAGGTTCAATCGTTAATCAAATATGATTGTCTATGATATGGCTTTGAATCTATGTGACCATGATCAATACCTTTATTTAAATAAGTTTGTCTTCTCCTTACGATACAGATGTTTATTATTTTCATTTATAAGGGATATGCACAAGCTACATACACAACGTGTGATGTTCGAGTGTATTTATTCATAACTATCTACAATACAGCGTGTAAACGTTGGTGCTTAAACATGTATCATCCTGAACATTTATTTCGTAGATACATAATCAAATGGTATTGGTTATATGTTATGTTCTACAAAATATCAATACAGGAAATTTCAAGCGTAAATCCAGGACATGCAACATTCCCCAGCCGCTATACAAATTAAATAGTAAGTGTCGGATGGATGAACATAATTCGAAATAAAAAAATGTGGTATGATAGGTGATATTAGGTAACGGGTGATAATATTTAGATCATTTGGGCACTTTATATCTTCTTTAGGTTTTTAATTTGTGTTCTGGACCTATTGAATATTTTTTTTTTATATTGAGGACCCAATTTTACTTAATTTTTCAATAACAGGCCGGAATATAGATACTTTTATGTTGATTGCAGATTATGGTGTATTTATAACTGTAATGGAACGTGTTTATATAACAATTTAAAATATACATCTCGATGTGTCTCAAAATAATACTTACGTGAATGATCATTTCGTTTTTGAAGCGGCATGCAAGATTGTTCAGGACACAATCAAACACAGCCAAGCAGAGCAGAGAAAATATGTAGAAAAAGAGAAAAAACCAAGTAAATACATTTTTGCTCTTCAAATCAATTTATCGGAAAAATAAATGACGACTCAATCCACTTTGAGGTACCTTGACTATGTTCCACAGTCATATAATAACTATATTTATTCATTATATTATATTATTAGTATATGATTAAAGGTACTTACTTATTGTTCTTATTTATGTATTTATAGGATTGTCAAGGGTCCTCTGATTAAAAAAGTGCAGTAAATTTAAAAATTAAATCCACCCTCTCAATAAAATTAAGTTATAATTAACATTTACATTAAAGGCAATGCTAGAAATATGATATTTCAGAATTTTATAATAATTTCAATTTTATTAAAAGGATAGAAAAATACGTAATGCTGTGCTAGTAAACCACACCCATAATAAAACATTGTCTATCAACAGATTAAAACAAAAAGGAAATAAAATATGAGGGTGTGTTTTACCAGAGTAGCCTAAGCTAATAAAAAAAGATAAAATAGACTCCTCAGTTGTTGCGTTACCTATATATATTATGTATACCTTCTTGCTTTACCGAAAATATGCTTTTAATGTGCATTTATGAGAGTAATGTCAGAATACCATACATGTACCTACATGGTAGATGTGTGTTAACCAAAATGAATTGTTGATGTGACCTGGGTGTAACTGTTAACTTCCATGTTCTTAACTTCATAAATTATGATTTTCGCAACATATTTAATTCCTTAAGAGCTTTATTTGGTCAATGTGTCCTAAATAATAATATCGATCGTATAAAATTGTAAATTTATATAAATAACACCAAAAAAGGATATGAAAAATTTCCTGAAACTTGAACATTTTGTAGAAAGCTGAAAATTAAACTTAATTGATTATTAAAAACTAACAAGAACGACTTTTTAGTTTATTTGTGAATAGCTGTTTCTGTTATACTTAGATTTTCGCGAATTTTTATCATTTAAATAAAATAAAAATCCGAAAAGCTCTTTCTGAATAGTTTAATAAATAAAAACGGCGTTACGTAAACTATGTACTTATGTACGTTTATTTCGATGCTTCTGCTCAAATTTGTAACTAGAATAGAGAAACCTAATTTAATACATAAGAATATTGATAATCGCACCTGGCCTCCTTCGCCTTCAACACTCTGCAGTTCACGCCACTCCTCGATGGTTTGCGCGAGATCGACCTGACACAAAGGTACCTTCACTTCGCCGATTTGGTCGTGCTTGGAGAAACGATCGAAGTCGAAGATCGCAAAAACTAATGTTTTGTTCATAGCATCCGCATACGGCACGTTCTGTGTATAAGCATTGATGAATAATTTTGTTTTGACTATAAAAATATACAATATATGTATTCATCAGACAAATACTTGCCTTGAAAACGAATGTTTCATTAAACTCGGGACTTAAAGTTTTTCGATGGACTTTGGTTTCAAACTTCTTCTTCTTGTCAGGCAAGAGATACACTTTTACGTAGGGATCTGATGTCCCGCCCATGTCTAGAGCGGGCAGGTCTTCCGCTTGAATTACAGTAACTGAGAGGCTGTTACTATTAAAGTCATATTCCAGCTGTAAAGTGACAAGTTTGTTGAAGCGAAAAATTTAACAAAGTGTGACATTTTCACGGTGAAAATTATATGATAATGGCTAAGTGTTCGTGGTTAACTATAAAATATTGATACTTGCTTCAAATAAAAAATAAAAAATGTATTTTAAAAGAAAACTGTGGATATGATAGGACCAAAGAAAGTCATTAGAAAAGACTCCAAACAATTTCTGACCTGAAACCGTGTCCTCGTATATTGTCTCGCAGCATACCTACCGTTTACTGTAAGCATACCTTGTACTGCAGTTTTCCTAGTTTCTGTTCTTCTTTTTTGGAATCGCCGTCGTCAGGTTCCTCAGCGTTCTCTGTGAGCTCCTCCATGTCCGGCTGAACCTACATGCACGTCCCGCGGCAAATTTCACATGAATATTATATTTCTTATGAATAAGACATTCTTTTTGACGCACAATTAGCGCTACTCCAGTTTTATTAACTTTCATTTAGGCTAGGTTACATTTATTACGTAATATTTTAAAAACGTAACATTATAAAGCTTTGTACTAGTACTAATTATTTTTTAAAATACATAATTCCTATTCCTACACACAAGGTATAATGTGTTTATTTTCGTTTGCATAGATTTATACATTACCTTTTCTTTGTATGCTGAGCCTAAAAGCTGGACGGACTTGAAGTCAACTCCTTTCATACCCTTCTTGCCGTCCTTAGAGCGTCGTTTACGGAAACATCGTCGGATACAACAGAAGCAAATTCCCAACACCACCACTCCAACTCCTGAGCAAAAAGTGCTAACAGTCAAGATATAATTTTCTCATTTTGATATTGTGAATCTTATATACAAGTACAAATGTACAAAGATATAATAAAATACTACGAGTAGTATACCTAGTCAAATCTGTATATATAATATTTTCTAAAAACTATAAATGTAAGTAAATATATTGTACTAATCATCATCATCAGCCCTTTTTAATGTTCCACTGCTGGGCACGGGCCTCCCTCAGTACGAGGGGGATCAGGCCATAGTCCACCGCGCTGGCCCAGTGCGTGTTGGCGGACTTCACATGTCTTACGAAAACTTGCTAGGTTTTCTCAGACATGCAGGTTTCCTCACGGTGTTTTCCTTCACCGTAAGACAAGTGGTAATCATGATAGAAATGATTCGCACATGAAAATATCAGAGGTGCAAGACCTGGTTTTGAACCCGCATTACTCGGTTATACAAGCAACGCGTTACCGCTTGGCTACCACTGCGTTATTGTACTAATTGGATGTGATAAATCACAATATTGATTTTATACAAGATACCATTCAAGAAAGGATTTTTGAAATTAATCCATCCATACAATAAGAAGATGATACAATAGGAAATTTTGTCTGAAACTATCTCATTTTTTAATGTGGGATATACGAAATTTTGTAATAATATTTATACAAACATCATAAATGCGAATGTAACTCTGATTGTCTACTGAGTCTATCTGTTACCTTTTCACGCTTAATCATGTAGTTGACCGATTTAGATGAAGTTCGATATGATGATACGTTCCAGACCCTGGTAAGGACATAGGATAGTTTTTTTGGGAATTCAATCTGTGATACATTCCAAGCATTCCTTCAGGTAGGAAAAGGGGTTGAATGTTTGGGTACCTATGTATGTACATGAATATAATATAAAGTTAATTCTATACCAACCGTTTAAACGGACTCGGCAAAGCGAGGGTGAGGTAGTAATAATTTTACGAACCTACAAGAATAGCGACCAATTGCCATGTCTCCATGTTCAGTTTATGAGCAATTTCAGCGGTCTTCTCTCCAATGGACTCTTGAGTGGTCGTAACTGTTGGTGGTCCTTCCGACAGTCCGGTTGGCAGAGTCGAAGATGCCCCTGTAAACAAAATTATCGAGTTAGTATAAATGCTTTTATAGTTATTCATAAGTATTTTTATAATATTTATTTATTAGGATAGATCTAAATTGTAATTGAGT
The DNA here is from genome assembly GCA_951802675.2 of Boloria euphrosyne. NCBI lineage: Eukaryota > Metazoa > Arthropoda > Insecta > Lepidoptera > Nymphalidae > Boloria > Boloria euphrosyne. Next base: position 7,466,864 of record OX637878.1, read on the forward strand.
TATTTGTATTAGAAAAGATACAGTATTGCATTATATGTTTAAAATCTAAATAACATACTTAGATAAAATTATATATGAAAATGTATACTTTTAAGCACAAGTCCAAGTGGCAAGGTCATAAACTTCTATACAAGTGTCACGTGTGTATTTTTACCTGAACCTGGGGCCACCGAGGTCATGTTGGCAGCTGCAGTGCTGTTAACTGCTGGGGTTTTCTCGCTGGGAGACTCCGCCTCGCGGCGCCATCTCAAATGCATTGGTAAAGGCGGCGACATCTTGGCTGTAGGACAAAAAAAACCTTTGCTAAATAATTCGATTATAAATTAAGAATGCGTTATAAATAATTAATAACTGTTTGTAATATTTGTTAAATCGATTTCGATGAAATTTATTAAATAGATAGATGAATATATAGATACCACCCAAATATAATATGAAATAACATAAATCGAATAACGGCAAGCGTCTCGTTTATTATATCAGTTTATAATAATGTTGAATAGAAATCAATAATTTAATGTTTTTTAATTTTATACTTATTATAAAAAAAATTCCTCAAGACTTTATTTTTTTAAATTTATGTTCATTAAAAACATAGTTATTTTACTGACATAATTACTATATTTTGTAAAAAGGTTGATGTTATGTAATTTGGTGCTGCTTTTACTATGTGGGTAGAGATCCGACGTGACTTGCACAACTAAGTTAGTAGCATCATTGTATTGACCTACTCGCATACTATTAACTAATAATAAGTAAATAATGTCATAATTGAGATATTCTTACACTTTAGTCTCAATATATGAGTTTATAATAAATAAAATTAATTATAGTGTGCATTGAATTATAATTAGGTACCTACATTATAATGGCAGTAATATTTTTAACCATCGATTAACTATTGTAATTCTTTTCATTCGGAGACAAATATTTTTTAGATATTATTTGAACTTAAAAATAATTCATATTGTCCCAAAAAAATAAAGTGATACATTTAATACTTATTTAAATGTTATTTTAGCTTGATTCATAATTATAATATTTTATATAATAAAAAATAAAAATATAATGTTGACCACATTATGTGCATACTCACGTATTCATGTAACGATAAGTTGTATTAAAAGTTTGTTTTAGAGCGCCATATTTCTACTTTGATTTAAATGCTACGGAATTTTTCGATAAAAATGTCAAAGACACGCCCTATATTTAGTATTTTTAAAATAAAACTACATAGTAATTACCGAAAATAATGTTATAAATTTACTATCGATTGCCACTATCTCCCATATTAGAGCTTATTCTCCTTTATATATGAAGAAGAACCCTCTATATTAAAAGACTATTTTTTTGAAGTAGTTAGGTAGAAGTAGATTCACACAGAATTAACATGAAAGACTATAAAGTATGATTAATAATTAATATAATGTAAAGATTTCTTAGAATGTAAAAATTGAAGTTGGTATATAGGTCGCAATTCCTAGAAAGCTCTTTGCCCACGCACTAACATCCCATGCTACGTGACTTTTCTTAAAATAAGGGGTTTAAATATAATGGAAAAATTGACATATTAACATTTAATTCTAGCCCCTCAACCCTGTAGACACCTTCAACTTTTAGAAGAGGCTACTCAAGTACATACTTACATACGGCCTAGATCCCCTTTCATCAAGACGATCTCACACAAGGAAATGAACTAATGTTAGATCGTAAGCCATAAAGGGTCTAGCAAAAAATATATACTCCATAACTTCACCACTGACCTTATTAACTCCCTAGCGGTTCGCTCACGACGTGCAATTATCAATTAATGATCGCCAGTCACTTAGCACAAGTTTGCTTCATTTCTGTCGAATTTAATATTCGAATGGAGGCTCGGGTCTGTGTGAGAGCTAGGATGGCGAAGATGCGCGCGCAAGCGATCGATTGCCGCTGCGCGCTACGATGCTTTGCTCTTTCAGTTCCTGAACAAGTCATGACGTTTACGTCACATATTGCGTACATTGACGATTCAGCTACTAATGCTTTTACATCGCAAAGGCAACATGAGGTAGTCGATTGCGATTTTACAAAAATAAACAAAAAATATTTGATTACGTAAGTTATTTGATCCTAGTAGAAATACTTATAGATACGCAATATAGCTAAAAATTTTAACGCTTTACTGGATATAAAATATATAAGGTAGGGACATATACCAATAGAATTATATCTACTTGTAGTAACTATGATGGCCAGTAAGTAGGCGCTAAGACAATGAATAATACGGTATAATCCAAAGTATATCCATGTAATAATCAACTAAAATATAAAAATACAATATTCATGTTGTTTCATAAAATGAGACAGTGTGGCAAATGAATGTTAATCATAAATTATAATAAGTAGTTAATAATAAAATAGTCTTGACACGAAAGCAGAACTTAATCTAAGTAAATACAAAATTCTATCTAGAGCTAGGGTTTACGAGATACATGAAATAAATGTATTTCTTATTTATTATAATTATATATTACCCTATACAAAAATTACTTATTTAATATTATATTGTCTATACACATAATAAAATTGTAACTCAGTCGAATCTGTAAAACAAGTATTGAAATTTAAATTATAATTACTTAATTAATAGTATATTTTTTATCGATACAGAGACCGACTTATTAGAATTTTGATTAAATTCGGTATAATATAATTCGATGACTGAAAAGCTACAATAATTCTTAAAAATATGTTTTTAGGGTTCCGTACCTCAAAAGGAAAAAACGGAACCCTTATAGGATCACTTTGTTGTCTGTCTGTCTGTCTATCAAGACCCTTTTTCTCAGGAACACGTGGAGGTATCAAGCTAAAATTCATATCAAATACTCAGGTTTACTGTCCCTTGAAGCTGTGAAAAAAATCAAACTTCTAAGCCAACGCAATCAAAAGATACAGCCGATTAAGCTACAAATTTTCAACACTAGCAAGGGAATTAAAACCTGCAGGGTACTTCCCGTGAACTCAAAATCTAGAAATTTGGTACGAAGCAACGTTCTATAGCACAAGTAAAGGAAAAATTGCGAAAAGTATAAATTCTTAGTTACATCATATAATAAAAATATTTTTAATAATTTTAAACTTACTACCCCTTTCCTCATGAACGCGTAAAGGAGTTAAATTGAAATTCATGTCAAATCAATACCTTCCAAAGGATACTTCCAGTCGACCAAGAGTTTTGAAAATTGGCATGAAGCAACGTTTAATAGCACACATAAAGGCAAAATTCTAAAAAATTAAAAAAAATGGAGAATTAAAAGGTGTTTCCATATACATATAGCTGACTGATCTGTATGAGCGCTTATACAATTTAGAGGATTAGCTTTTTGTTATAGATAATGGTACGGAACCCTTCGTGCGCAAATCCGACTCACAGTTACGGTAGTTATAGTTATTAATAGCTCTCCGACAAGTACGTTAGGTATAGTTAACTTAAAGAGGTTTTTGATAATAATGTGATATGGTTTAATGGAGTGCGTTTAAGTTGACCTTGTCGCACGAGCGTCGTATTCTGCAAAATGTTGAGCTTAACGCTCGGCTGTGCTTGAGGCTCTCCGATGCGTCTCTTGTGAAGAAAGAAATGAATGAAAGGAAGAATGGGTCAAGAAAAGCCGTTAACATATGGAGAGAAAACGAAATTTTTAAATTTCCTTACTTTATAATTTTAAAGTAATTTACTTGATCAATTTTCAGCTTATACTTCTAATATATAAAAATCTCATGTCATAGTGTTTGTTATCAAACTCCTCCGAAACGGCTTGACCGATTCTTTTGAATTTTTGTGTATATTTGGTAGGTCTGAGAATAAGTCGTTATTATATTTTTATTCCCCTGGGCCTAGATAATTTAATTTTTAGACCAAATTTTTATTTCTTACTTTTTAATGATTTGGCTACAAAAATTCTTGTAACCCAAAATTTTCAACCCTCGGGCGCGGGCGGAGCCGCGGGTATTGCTAGTTCTAATATATAAAAGTGTCACAGTGTTTGTTATCGAACTCCTCTGAAACAGCTTCACCGATTTTTATGAATTTTTTTGTGTACATTTGGTAGGTCTTTTTTAGTAAGGTGGCCCTCTTCAGATTTTTTTTATTTTATGATATCTACCACCAATCCCTATTTTTTAATAGTGATAAGAACGCGAGCGGAGCTGCGGGAATTGCTAGTGATATAATATAATATTATATTGAAAAATGTATATAATATTGTAATACCACGATAAAGCTAAGAATGTCAGTTTTATGTGAAGAAAAGTTGGCTTTGATCCAAATATTGTTAAAGAGTGTGGGTTTTACGTTGCTTCGTTCAAAAGACAAGTCAACGGGTTTAAGAATACGTGCATAAAATGTAGCCTTGCTGTATGCAAAGCTCTTCTGCATAGAAGGTCTTTAAATGTCTTTATACCCCACAAATTAAAATATAGAACAATTAATTTCTAAAGATAGAAATATATGCCTGCCTCACTTATCTTTTTATTGGATTTTACCATAGTTAAGAAAAGGTTATCTACATTTTTTGGACTTTATTTATAAAATTACTTGTTAATTGGATAAAGACAATATTTTTTTTGTGAAAGACATGGTCTAAATATACATACGTGCACATGCACTGTATGTTCTAAAGTCATTATTTTAAACATGCCCTGACGCTACATTACTACTTTGTAAGGCCGCAGGTTTGATTTTAAAATACTATAATTATATTTTTCAAAAACCTTTGATAGGACCATATTAACTGGAAAAACCTGGGTGAAAACGCGCAGGAGGTGCCTACTTCGGTGGGCCTTGTGTCATTCGGGCTGCTCCAGGTACTTCTCTGATAGTTGAATGGACTGTGTCACCCCTGGCTATGCGGTCTGCTTTCGGCAGGCCTTGGCGCGGGCGTCGGGGCGTCGTGATTGAATGTGCGATCCTGCTGTCCTGTGATCCTGTGATCCTGTCCCATTAAGACAGAGGGTGGTTTTGTTGGGTTTTAGTGGGTAGTAATCGCTTCTATTTAGCTGGCGAGTCCCGTTATGCATATATATGCATAATGCATTTCCCAACATCAAAAAAAAAACACTTAGGTATAGCTCTATTCCCAACGTGCTTTCACGCGATAATATTAAATTATTTCTAATATGAAAATATTTAATTTGACAGCAAGCTCATTCATCAAGAAGTACTTTTTTCGTATAACTAGAAGTGCTTTCGTAGGTCATTAATTTTGCGCGCGCAGATCGCTCTTCTGTCTTAAGACATTCAATGAAGAATGCCCTACTATAGATCTTAGACTAACTGTTAATACTACGAGTATATGTAAGTACTTCTATATTTTGATGTTTATTAATTCTGTCTACGTTTATAGTTACTTTTAGGGTTCCGTAGTTAACAAGAAACCCGAGTTTCGTCATGTCCGTCCGTCTGTTCGAATTCCGTTCATTATTATTAACTTTCTTATTTGGTAGGTTTAGTGCTGATTTATTGTTGTGATAATATTGCATTTAAGTGTTAAATGCCTAGTGTTTTTCATTCTGACGAGTATAAACGACTGTTAGGAAATTAGATTTTATAAAAAATAGGTTGCTCTTGTTATTCTATTTTTTAGTGCATTTAGTTTTTGATACAAGTACACACTTTAAACAAGAGTATAAGTGGAATCGTTCCAGTTAAAATCTTCAGTGATGTGTACGTATAGTATGTTATATGCACACGAGAGGCTGCGCAGATCGATGCGCAAAAGACATTATTTTTTTTATTATTAAAATTAAAATGTACGTTAAAAATAATGATCTAATATATATCTTAGATTAGTTTCTATTTATTCATTTGAAATATTTCATGTTTCAAAGAATATTTTACCATATTTACTTTATAGTGACTAAAACTACAAAACAATTTAGTTTTGTTTAACAGAACTAATATTGATATGTACGAGTAGGTATATATACACTAACTGAAAACATTCGTTTGTTTCGTATTTAATCAATGTGCAAATATAATATGGTAAAAATGTTGTACGTTGTTTACTGTGGGTTTGACTGTAGCGTTGATTGAGATAAAAAATTTGACGGAAACTTCTTTGATAACATGTGTCGATGATTTATTGACTCATTGCTAAAATAAATGAGGAAAATTTTGGTAAATAAATAAGAAAATGTTACTTGCACTGGAACTCTAGCTAAATCAAGTGCTGCAGAAATAAATCAATACATAAATGGCTTCCATCTAATAAGTACGTCGATGCCAATGCGGACTGACTATAGTTTCAAATATTTTAGCTTTATTAGATATTTAATATTTTTACTATTTAAATGTAAAATATTTGTTTTACGTTTTTTTTGATTTGTTTTAATTATTTAAAAAATACTAAGTTGTCTATGAAATTGTATGTACCTATATTTTACATATTATATTACTTAAAAAAATATTATATTTACTACGTTGCACTTATACTAAAGTTTCATTCATTTCTACATGGAAATAAAGATTTCAATAAATAAGCTTACCGATTTTCAGTTGATTAAAGTAAATTCGGATATTCCATCATTTATAATTCACTTCTGCAGCTTAAAATCGGTAAACAGGCGTGAGAGCGCGGGATACGCCTCGTACGAACTGCTTCAGTGGCGCTGTTTCAATTTTAACGCCAACGTTTCGATTGTGATGTACGCAGACACGAAAACCGATAAAAACTAAATATTAAACCATTTATTGAGTTTAGAAAATTAATTATTTTTAATTATTTTATTATTTAATATATTAATGTAGCAAGAACAATTTTGTAGTTATATTAAAGCTTACAACTATAAATTCACAGATCATAGTTCATCATTCAATTATATTTTTTTTGATATCTTAGTATTTATGTATTGCTATTATTTGTATTCTTATAGACATCCCAAACTAAGTCAATGGTTTTGTAAGTAAAATCGATATAAACAGAGCGCTAAAAGCGCTTTTTGAGATCAAAACCACTTTCAGTTGCCAAGCTTCATTGATTTTTGGACAGACTTACTCTTCACCTCTTGAAATGTATGTTATAGGTTCTTTTCTGGCAAGTTGCCATTATTGACTTTTATCAATTTTTGTTAAAGATAAAAAAATAAATGTTTGTTATGTGCATTTTATTAATGGAACACATTTAAAATACACTACGAGTATAATACTCGTACCTATCCAGAATACCGTCGGAACCGTCAGAAATAGTTAAGCATAAGATTCAATAGATGCCTATAATTTCGTACGGAACTTGAGATGACAACATAGTTTAATAATTATTATGAAAGATATTGTTTACATATTTTTCTTGATTATAAGTATTTTATATTATGTTTTATCTTAATTCTTTAGTACACCTAAAATCTTTTATTAGAAATTTATAATAACCTTGCTTAGTGTACGAAACTTTAAGCAAATTTATATAAATGGTTCTTACTGTTAAAGTTGGTGTTACTTAATTGGCAATTTTTCGTAATATACAAAAGCCCGAAAAGCGTCCTCTACCGCATAATTTGCAACACACGACGTTACCAGGTAGAGACGACGCTTAGCGTTTCTCATGTCAAATATACTGTCCTCTGTTGTCGAATTTGGGAAATTGTACATTTGACATGTTTCAGTGAAGTTACTATTATCTTACTGAAGTACCATTAAGCTTGTTACTTGTGCTACTGCTCTGAAGATGGCGCTACTTTTGCATTATTTATTATAATATATTATACGCTTAAAGGTATCCAAATTATATATCTATTCATATAATAAAATAAAATTGAAGTATCTGTTTTTAATTTCAAATTAATAGCTTTTCACTAAAGGTATAATATGAAAATATACTCATATACAGTATCTACTTTCATCAAAAAAACAATTTGTAAAGTTTTTGTCAGTTTGTTTGTTCCGGCTAATCTCTGAAAGGGCTGAACCGATTTTGACGTGATTTTCACTCGCAGATAGCTAATGTTATAAGGAGTTACTTTGGCTACTTTTATTTTAGAAATTTTATTTATAACTAGCGGTACCCGCTGCTTCGCTCGCGCTAAATCTAGGGACGAACCCGAGCGAAGCGAGGGTGATTCGCTAGTTATAAATATAACTGCAATATTTTGTGACTTTATTTGTATTTTTTCAGTTTATTTTTATGCTTATGGAAAAGTTCAAATTGTAAGTTTGATGAATTATCTGGGATATTATCAATTAGTTTTTATTTTGACATTTTATTTTACATTAAATTCTATTTTTATTTCATGAAAATTGATAAATGCGTAAAATGCGTGGCTACTTTTATTTTAGAAATTTTATTTATAACTAGCGGTACCCGCTGCTTCGCTCGCGCTAAATCTAGGGACGAACCCGAGCGAAGCGAGGGTGATTCGCTAGTTATAAATATAACTGCAATATTTTGTGACTTTATTTGTATTTTTTCAGTTTATTTTTATGCTTATGGAAAAGTTCAAATTGTAAGTTTGATGAATTATCTGGGATATTATCAATTAGTTTTTATTTTGACATTTTATTTTACATTAAATTCTATTTTTATTTCATGAAAATTGATAAATGCGTAGAAAATTTAAAAAATGCAAAAGGACATTAAGGATGTTCCTAAGGTTTCTCAATATCAATCAGAGCAAATCGTAGCGGCAAAATCCGATTTCGCGAGTAAAATAAACATCGAGCGATCAATCCTCTAGCGTTTCTACACGCGTCTCTTGATTCCTTCCTTACGAGTACCCATCAAAGAAGAATAGCGAAACTGTTCCATGTATTACTTTCGAGATTGTTTCTCGTGAACATGATATTGGTTTATTTCAAGAATTGATTATATAGAATCAAAATAGAATGTCATTATATGTATACACGTATCTAACACAATGATAAGAAATGCTTACAGAAATAAAACCAAATTGAAATAATATAAGTATGTACTTATATAGCATATCTCTTAAGAGCTATGCTTCTTAAGTAAAATGCCTTTTATAATTATTTCCACACTTTTCCTTAACATTTTTCTTCGTCAAAGTAATCCTCGTGTTTGGTAATTCCTCCTTAATTTATTATAAACAATGTATTTAAATACGAAACCATACTTTGAGATTAAACCTTAAGATTAATTGTGATCCCGGTTCTTAGAAATGGACCAGAACTCAATTTTGTTTCTTAAACTTGCTCCCGGCTAAAGGTTGGATTAAAACGATATGTGAGCGGAGGAACTCTACATTGTTTATAACGTCGTGTCGAAATTACTGCGTCAAATTGATGAAAGTAAATAAGAAATGAAGTATTTTATTTCATTCACCACGCATATTAATGTACCTTCTATATTGTAACGTTCCGCGAAAATTAAACGAGGCTCAAAAGCCTTTTCTTATTCAAGTTTTATGAGATCAACATTTCTCAGAACGAAATGCCTTTAGAATAAAATATGGTATAAAAGTGAAATTTGGTTAAAAGTTTCTTGGTAGTTATGTGATCGATGTTTAATTTATATAGTCTATTTTATGGTTAGCGTATTTTTTTTAAAAGTTTATTACTCATAATATTTTTAATAATATGAACCGTAAATGCAAAGTGTTTTCCACTGTCAGATACTATTAGATTTTAATTTATTTCGACTTTATTGCCTTTGAGAGCTGTTATCTAAGAGATAAATAGCAATTATTATGATGGAAATTTCTCGGCACGTCACCCTCGAACTTGGTGGTAAGTTGTTAGCTTAGATATTGTAAAGTTTTGCGCTTAAGTTGCTCTGAACTTTGTGTTGATTAGTTTTTATGATAATAATATATAATACATATAATATTATTTATTGAAATACGATGAGTATTCAAAAAGAGTAGGTATAACCTGGGTTAATATTTGGGCTACTGTTTTACAACCGCACACAAAAAGGTGTAAAAACAAATTGAGGAGAAACAAATAGGAAAACATAATATAATATACTGATCAATAAATAATGAAACACAAACACTAGAAATAGTAGAGTGTAGAGTTTTTAACTATAAGTTTGACGACGTGTGTGCGTTGTGTAAGAAAACTGGCAATCAATAAATTGCATTTTTATTTTCTTAACATTTTAAGTTATATAGAATAACTTGTAAACTGTGTTGTACCATTTCTTAATGTTGGGAAATATATTTAGGCATACCATGTGCATGTGTTGTGTGGGACTTAATAACTATTGGGTTGCTCCAACAGTCTGATCGGCTATCAGTGAAGTACCAGGACCAACCTGCATGGCAATCCATCCATTGAGGTTGGCCTTCCAGTGCCATTTTTACTACGTGCCTGGTTGGCTTGCCAGGCTAATGAGCTCCTCACCACAAGACCAACTTGTGCTTGTGCTCGTTTTGAGGTGTAATGTGTAATTAATTGGCTGGATTGCCAGACTACGTGCCGTGTACGCATTTCGGGCGGGCTCTACAATTATTGTAGATGCTATTTACCTACTTAAGTTTTTAATTAAATATTATCTTTAAAAAAATTGGAATTTGTCCATATTGGTCTCGTCTCTGTGTTAACTATTTTACATGCTTAGTATGCAATACAGAATATTTATGAACATCAGTAAAGTTCTAATCTACCATTGCCTACATTTATAAAAAAAAAACCTATAGTTGCCTCTATAGCCTTGCATTTTTTTCTTAACACATTCAAAGCTAATCAGAATTAACATAATATTATGCATTTCGAGTAAATTGTAACAAATTACCATGTGAAATATATGCAATCAAGCCCGCTTCAAACAGGTCCGCTTGAATAGAAACGCGTAACGAGCGGAACTTCGCCCTACAATAAGCGTTATCTAGATGAAATTTAGATGACGGTGTCATCAACGTTGGAAACTATTTGCCTTCGGTGAATGGTGCATTAGTTGCAATATAACTTCATTGCGAAATTATGATAATGCTACACGTTGAGAATGTAGTCATATTTGAATGCACTGTTGAATTTTAAGAGTCTCCTCTAAGAAATTATACATAATATTATATTTTAGTTTATGTTTTAATTCAGTTTTTATTTATTCGGGTTTTAAGTGTAACTTAATACCATATGTCTTACTAATAAACAAATAAATAAATATTAATGCATACAGACTGCGTAACTTAACTTTAATAAAAAACAAAATAGTCCTTTTCTTCCCTGAGTGCCTAACAATAGCTTATAGGTTTTTGTAGTGCCTAAGTCATAATCCATCTTAGTTCTATATTTCATCGAAATCTATCCAGCCGTTTCAGCATCAAGGAGTAAAAACGTGTATACTTTAATATATGTATAATTCGATAGGTATAGGACAAATGCAACCCACAATATTATGTTTATTGAGTGAACACGTGACAAAGGTAGATCTTGATTGTTATATACATATTATGTAGGTGAACGTATATGCAATATTGCTATATAGAATTAGTGTCAAGGAAGGTTCTCGCGTGATTTCATATGTTTGCTCTATTTCCATATTTATTCCTGAAAAGGGGGATTTTTTTTACTAGTACCACCTAAACTTATTTGGCAGAATGTCAATTGCATAGTGAATATCTGTAACACGTTTTTTATTACTTTTGTCTATTTTGATGTTTGATTAACTGGATCGACATCTGTATCTTATGTAATTTTTAAATCCAAAAATAATCAAGTTGTTTCGACTTGTATTGGACCTCAAACATAGATTCAAAGGTTAATTTTTATAAAAATATATTATTGTATAAATTCTCTTACTTTTTACTTATAAATTGACTTCTCAATATAATTTTAATTACAAGATAAACTTTATATTAAGTTGTTTAATCTTAACCTTATAGTATTTATACTAAGTCTGTTTACGGCCTACAGCCGCCTGAAGTCGATTGTGTAACTAACAGAGTTATAAAGTTGCCACTTGCCGGCTCCCGGCAGCCCTCGGCAGCGATGAACAAAATCTAAGTGAATTTGTCAAACGTGACAGTGTAATAAGCTTTCAGCGAATTTGCTTAACTTGTGACGCAAGTAACGTTGTTAGATTGTTGTTCTATATAACTGCAGCACAGTCATTAGCTTTGATTTATTAAGTTTAAATGAATATTATGATCTTAAACTAATATTTTTTTACTGTGATTTTTGGCAATATGAAAATATTTTTAACATTGATGTAAAAGGGAAAAATATCTATTATTAGAACGGAAAGATGAATCTGTAGGGATGTAAAATACACTAATCGTTTTAATTTATATCAAAACCAGATCTTATTTAAGTATCCTAGTAACCAGATATTATTTAAGTATCCTATAATATTAATGATTAGATTTTTGTCTCCTAAGCTAGATTAAATATTGTTACGTACTACGGGTTCGGGATCGGAAATTAATAGCGTTCTTGCACTAAGGATGTTTTATTACACTATGTACACACGCACAGTTTGTAAACAACACTAGTCTCTGAACACTGTATTTCTCTTCTTAGTACTCCTTTTCAATGCTTCTTCAATAATACTTCAACCAGCTCTTCACTTTTCCACTATTTCGTTTCGCTTCTTAGTCTTCACTCAACTTCGACTCGATGTCAACTGATCCTCGACACACTGCCGGCCTTTTTATATGCATAAATATTAGAACATTCTAGTATCGAAAATTCAAAATGTTTCTAGTAATTTCGAATCCTTTCCCGAAAGTGTTTTGTCTCTCTCTAACACATTAGAATTTGTAATAAACTGTTCCTGTCATCTATTTGACATAAGTTAAAATTTGACATTCGCCGTTTTAAGGCATGGTACAAGCGTGCTTTTATGACGAGTTCACACTATATTACGCGACACTACCCCCTCCTTAGTTATGCTCGTCTCGAGCATCGTTGTTGCCATGGTACTTAGCCAATCGGTCCACATGTACGATCTTAGCCGGGCTTCTTGATGTACGTTGGATTCGGAAAGTGACGTCGTTAATTTTCGTTACAACCTTATAAGGCCCCTCCCAACTGGGTTGTAGCTTTGGTGATTTACCCTTTCTTCTCACCAGGTTATGCAGCCATACCAAAGAGCCTTCCTCGAATTTCGTTCCTGTCGCCTTCCGGTCGTAACGCGTTTTCATGCGTTCACTTGCTTGTAGCCCTGCATCTCGTATCTGCTCGTGAACATCAATCATCTTCGCTCTTAGATCACTGGCATATTCGGTGATACAACTGGGGGTATCTGGTGGGCAACCACTTAACAAATCCGCTGGTAACCGTAGTTCTCTTCCGAAATTGGCAAAGGCAGGTGTCATTGCAATGCTTTCGTGTAGGGCGGTCCGATAAGATAGAAGAAACAGTGATAAATACTCGTCCCAATCTTTTTGATGACTATCTACAACCTTGGCTAGATGTCGTTCTAAAGTCTGATTGAATCTCTCTACCATTCCATCGGACTGTGGGTGACAAGGCGTAGTCCTAGTTTTATGCACCCCCATGATTTTACACACTTCTTGAAACACCTGTGATTCGAAGTTTCTTCCTTGATCACTGTGCATTTCTAATGGAATGCCAAATCTGCAAAATACATCTTTTACCAATTTATTTGCAACAGTAACAGCTTCTTGATTTGGTATGGCAAATGCTTCGGGCCATTTTGTGAAATAGTCCATTACAACTAAAATATATCGGTTTCCAGAGTCAGTAATCGGAAATGGTCCTGCCACGTCTAATGCGATTCTCTCCCAAGGTGCCCCAACGTTGTATATTTTCATTGCTCCTCGGCTTTTGGTTTGCGGGCCTTTGACGGAGGCACACTGTTCGCATTTCCGACACCAGTCTTCTACATCATCTCGACAGTGCAACCAGTAAAATCGTGCCCTGATCTTGGTTAACGTTCTTCTCACCCCTAGATGTCCACCAGAGGCACCATCATGGTAGGCTCGAAGTACCTCGGATACTTTTATTTTAGGTACAACTAGTTGGAGATGGCTATCATTTCCACGTGTCGTTTCCCATTTGCGGCACAATACTCCATTGTGTAACAACAAACTGTTCCATTGTGCCCACAAACTCTTCGTAGCGGTACTGTATTGTGCTATATCAGTCCACTTAGGTTTTGGCCTACCACTCCTTAACCATTCCAGAATGGGTCGTATATCTCGATCTTCTTCTTGTGCTCTCTTCATAGCATCATCGCTCCAACGTTCATCTATCGAATCTGTTCTAATGATTTTAATAGATTCTAGTTCCTTTGCTTCTTTTCTTTGACAATGCTTGCAGTCTTCTTCGCATGGTCTTCTAGATAGAGCATCGGCATTACTGTGTGTTTTACCCCTACGATGTTCTATTTCAAACTGAAACTCTTGCAGCTGCTCAATCCACCGCGCGACTTGTCCTTCGGGGTCCTTGAATTCCAATAACCATTTCAGAGCAGCATGATCGGTTCTTACCAAAAATTTGCGTCCTAGCAAGTATTTCTTGAAATGCTGTAAGGTTTTTACTACAGCAAGCAGCTCTCTTCGAGTAACGCAATAATTCTTCTCCGGTTTAGAGAGTGACTTACTAAAATATGCGATAACCACTTCTTGATCACCCTTCCGCTGAGACAATACACCTCCAATACCGATATTGCTGGCATCAGTATCGACAATAAACTCTCCCTTTGTGTCTGGATACCCAAGGATCGGTGTTTGGCAAAGATGTTTCTTCAGTTCTTGAAAGGCCGATTCGCAATTATAGTCCCATACGAAAGGTCTCTTCTCTTCGGTCAGTTTATGAAGTGGTTTGGCGATGTCAGAAAACCCTTTCACAAACCGTCGATAGTAAGAGCACAATCCTAGGAATGCTCTCACTTGTGTCTTGTCCTTAGGGGTTGGCCAATCTTTCACAGCAGTGATTTTGTTGGGGTCCGTTTCTACTCCATTTTCCGAAACAACGTGTCCAAGGTAATTCACTTGCTTCCTGAAAAATGAGCACTTCTTCGGACTTAACTTTAAATTAGCTTCCCTTAGTTTATCGAATACTTTTTCTAGTTTCTGAAGATGGTCTTCGAAATCACGTCCCACAATAATTATGTCGTCCAGATAAACAAGGCAGGCTTCTCCTAGTAATCCAGCAAGAACACGTTCCATCAATCTCTCGAATGTGGCTGGTGCATTGCATAACCCGAACGGCATAACCTTAAACTGCCACAACCCTTTTCCAGTTGAAAACGCAGTTTTCTCCTTATCCACGGGGTCCATATCCACTTGCCAGTAGCCACTCTTCAAATCGAGAGTCGAAAACCATTTCATACCGCTGAGAGTGTCTAGGGTGTCATCGATTCGAGGCAGGGGATAACTATCCTTTTTGGTTACATCGTTGAGCCTACGGTAATCGATGCAAAACCTTGTAGATCCATCCTTCTTTCTTACTAGTACCACTGGCGAACACCAAGGACTAGTGGAGTGTTCGATGATGTTATTCTTTCTCATGTCTTGGATCATGTCGTCAACTTCCTTTTCCTTAGCCCAAGGAATTCGTCTAGGTCGTTGTCGAATAGGCGCTACGTCCCCAGTATTAATTTTATGCTTAACTATTCCGGTTCTTCCTATATCGCCATCATGTTTGGAAAACAAATCTGAATACCGGTACAGTAAATTTCCAGCTTTCGCCTTCTGTGAACTTGTGAGATCTTCCTTACAATCTTCCAAAAGTTTCATCGCTTGCTCTTTATCCTTGTTCAACACCTTTTCTTTCGGTTGACATCTGCTTAACCAGGCTATCTCTTCACAAGTCCCCACAACTTTGCCTCTTCGAATGGTTTGAGTAGAATTACTGATATTCAGAACCGGAACCATAGATGTCGAAGCTTTACCTACAACAACTCTTGCCGGGATCCATGAGCTCTCATCTTCCAACTTCTCTATAATAGCACATGACCATGGACGGTCTGACTTGTTCTGAGGTAAAGCGACAGGTACTAGAGTCTGCGATCTTGGTGGAAGAGCGGTGTCTTTCAAGCAACAAACTTTTCCGTGAATTCCACCACTTATCGGCACTTCTCTATTTCTGCATCGTAAAACTCCATGTTTCATGTCAATCGTACACTGGTAATTTTGAAGAAAGTCCAATCCAATGATGCAATCATCAACGATATCTGCTACTATAGCGTTATGCCAATAGATCTTGTCCCCAATTTTGATAGCAATTTTTCGTTCCCCCCAAACAGGTATACGCTGGCCGGTGGCTGTCATGAGAGTGATATGCTTTCTGTCCTGCAAATTATTGTCCGCAATGTGTTTCAGCAATCGGTTGTTAATAACGGTTCGGGATGCTCCGGTATCCAGCGTCAATTTACATGCTACTCCATTAATAGCACCATGTATAACCAAAGTGTTTCCATCTACTGTCTGCTTCACTTCTATTTGTGGGGTTGTATATCCCCCGGCCAGCGCCCACCCCGCAGCCCTGGCTGGAATTAGTTTTCCTGTGGCTGGTCGGAAGTAGATACAGCCACATCTGACTGCCTCCGAACGTTCGTTATTTTAGGGCAGTTACTTCTGAGATGGCCCCGCTCGCCGCACTCGTTGCATCTTGGGTTAAAAAAACGTTTCCGGGTGGATAATCCCTCCGTAGTGACCACTTCCCTCACCTTCCAATCTCTTGTGTCATGGCGCACAGCTTCAACCTCCAAAGCATGAGCGACAGCTTCCTTTAGACTGGTATGGTGTCTTAGGCGTACAGTGGCACGTACCTCCGGATCGCGAATCCCGTCCACAAACGCCTGCAGAAGGATAGTGTCTATGGTGGACGGCGAAGATTGATAAGCCTTCCGTACAAGCCGCTCAATGTCAACGGACCATTGCTGCAAGGTTTCATTAGCTCGTTGAGAACGATTTTTAATCTGTGCCCTGTACACGTGCTCCAGGTGGCTATCACCATACCGCGACTCTAAAGCGTTCAATAGCTCAGTATAAGTAATCTCACTACCGGAGTCACTAGCACAAAGAGCCTCCAAAACAGTCAAAGCCTCCTCCCGAAGCGCGACGGTAAGGGCAGATCGGGCTTCGTCATCCGTCCATCCACTAGTCTTCTTAACAGTCTCAAACTGGATCTTGAAGGCGGCCCAGGAAGACTTGCCGTCGTAGTAAGGGACCTTAAAGCTCTTTGATGATGGGCTTATGTCGACACTACGCGGTAATTTGTGAGTTTCGAAGTAATCCATCCTCATCTCCATTTTAGAGAGTTTTGAGTCGTACTCCACTAAAGCCTCACCGAGTGTCGTCTTTATGCCCTCAACTTCCTTCTCAACGGCTTCCACCCTTTCCACATTTTGTTGGAGAGCAGCTATGACGTCCTTGTGAATGCCCTCTTGAAGTGTGCGAAGCTGCTGAGACTGTTCCTCTTTGAGTGCGTGCAGCTGCTCCTCCTGACGGCGGGCTTGCTCTTCCTGGCGACGCGCGTGTTCCTCTTCGCGGCGAGCCTGCTCCTCTCGAAGTACACGTAGCTGCTCTTCTTGGCGGCGGGCTTGTTCTTCCTGGCGGCGCGTTTGTTCTTGCATCATGAACGCCATTTGTTGTAGAAGGGCGTTCATGTCTGGCACGGTGCTTTGTTGAGCAGCGGACTCTCCACTTGCAGAACTAGCACCAGAATCTTCCCTGTGTTGTTCTGCCATTGCGCGTGTAGTAACGCCTTCCTTCTCGTGCCTCGGTACTAACGGCATTTCCGATCCCACTTCTGACACCAATTGTTACGTACTACGGGTTCGGGATCGGAAATTAATAGCGTTCTTGCACTAAGGATGTTTTATTACACTATGTACACACGCACAGTTTGTAAACAACACTAGTCTCTGAACACTGTATTTCTCTTCTTAGTACTCCTTTTCAATGCTTCTTCAATAATACTTCAACCAGCTCTTCACTTTTCCACTATTTCGTTTCGCTTCTTAGTCTTCACTCAACTTCGACTCGATGTCAACTGATCCTCGACACACTGCCGGCCTTTTTATATGCATAAATATTAGAACATTCTAGTATCGAAAATTCAAAATGTTTCTAGTAATTTCGAATCCTTTCCCGAAAGTGTTTTGTCTCTCTCTAACACATTAGAATTTGTAATAAACTGTTCCTGTCATCTATTTGACATAAGTTAAAATTTGACATTCGCCGTTTTAAGGCATGGTACAAGCGTGCTTTTATGACGAGTTCACACTATATTACGCGACAATATTTTATCATAATGAGGATCAAGGCTATGAGTTCAATTGAACGCGATAGAAAATGTATGAACTTAATATATGTATTACATGTACATATTTAAAAATTTATTTTATAAGACGGAAAATAAATATAATATCATTTTAAAGGATTTTCGGAAACTTGTGTTGTTTATTAACTTAACTTAAAAAAAGTGAAAAATGTAAATCAAATCAACACTGGTACCTTGAACAAGTGAAATTTAATATATAATTATGAAGTAGGTATTTATAAAACCAACCGTTACACGGTTACCTATATTAAACAGACGAATACTGTAATTAATACGATACTGTTTTATATTGGAAGTACGTTTCGTATTCATATTTCAGCCTATGTCAGAATGTTCTAATAAGGTAGGTATATGCCTAGTGATCGCTATCTTTTGTCATTCGCAAATGACGCCGAGTAGAACCTTTCTCCTAAGAACAAAAAATAGAAGTGATAACATAATCTTACAAAAAAATGAAAACGTGGACCTCGTATAATTTAGTTATTAATATTCTAACTATCCGTAATATAATTGGATATTGTAAACTAGATAGATCCTTTACAACATTTGAACATAAAATTTAAACACGGTAAATAATTAAAAAAACAGAGTATAAAAATTAGCGATTTATAAGATATAGACAACGGCGCGTCTTAATTACGTGTCGCAGGAGCGCTTGCGCTTTCAACCACGACACCCAACGGTCCGGCGCGGCAGGTCTGCTGGAGCAGACGACACAGCCAAAAAGCTTGCTCTTGCTCCACAGTTCACTCTGCTCTCAGAGAAGTACTAGGAGCAACCCGCATGACACAACGCCCACCTAAGTGGGCCCTCCCAGCGCGTTTCTTGGCTTCGCGCCAGGCCAGCTTACAGACAAGGTGAACGCATGTTGTGATGAAGATTTCTATACCTTTGTCAGAACTAGCCAAGATACATTTTTAGCTTCGAGTTATCTGCACTGTGTAAATAATTCAAATTTTTCTCTAAATTTTTTTGGCGAAGTCGACAACCACGCATATTAAACTTTATTTAATTTTTAGGTTTTGATGGGATATAATAAGATACTTGATACTAAGCCTTAAATAATCCTAAAAGTAGCTAAGTCTGTATTTTTTGATCCTGACTTGAGAGATTTTGTAATATCGAATAACTAAAACGAAAAGTAATTCTAAATTTTTTAATAGTCTATGGTAGCACAGTTTTACCCGCGATAATCGACAGGCGACAGCGATCGGACGCGTGCCTTAGATTTATGACGTAATATCTGAGACGACACAGGGTTGACGATGTACTGTAACACGTTTTTAAGAACCCAGTTATCCCTCAGAGAAACTGAATTTGTTATATCTATATTTCATCGGAAAAAGAAATTTATTATTTTTATTGCTTAAAATTAATGCTTATATTAATTTTTAGAACGATATTAACGATAGGCACGATACTTTATACTTCATTTATATTTCTAAAGTAGACTCTAATTTTATATAATTTTAAACAGCTTTTAGCTTTAGTGATAATAAATTATTACATTGCTTTAACTGTAAAGCCTTTACTATGTCCTTATTGTTGTGTTACTTTATATCAGTTCGTCGTTTTAGTTCAGAATTCATTTTTAATTTACAAACATTTTCTGTTTCTTAATTAGATGATACGAGTATTTGGCCTATGCACGAAGCTGTTCGGTAAATAATCCTTTACTTCTATTTTTACATTTATATGATTTATTATTTTCTTTTATTCTTTTTCTCGTTCACAACCCTTTACTATCGAGTGAGCAATTTTATACGGCACAGTAGTTGCGTCATAGCTTCCTTCCTGTTTATCTATGGTTTATTCTGTACATTACACCGTTACGATAATATTTTATCGGTGAAAATTACGTTCTCTCGCAGGTATAGGAGGCGATTATTAGGAAATATTCGTTATCTATCGATGTGATATATTTCCAAGTAGACTGTAGAGCATAGCTGATGATTATTACATACTTTAATTAACAAAAACTTAAACTTTACTTTATCTTGAATGTTTACTTCATGTAATTATAATAAATAATAGCTTAATTTTCGACATAAGATATATTGTCTTTGAAATTCACAAGTTATTAATATTTGCGTTTGTTTAAGTTTAATTTGCATTGTTACTTAAATATCAAAGAGGAATTTTAATGTGTAACTATAAATAAATGCATAGTATTTTAAATTCATAGCTATAGCTTCAAGAATAAATATTGGGTCATTTTTCTGCTTCACGCGCTTAGCTTCACTCTTTTCACGGATTAAATTATATACATGTCCTGTCTTACATTTTATATGTATATAAAAGGCGATAGTAGCTAGTTTTGTTTTCGTCCTAATTTCCTTGCCTACTGGAAATTAGCGAACGTTATCTAAGTGACGAGCAGTTTTTGCCTAACACGCACGGCTTTACCGTACCGCTTTTAATTTGTCATTTGGACAGTAGGAAAGTTCATTTTTTTGGTCCTGTTTTTATGCTAAAATAATATGACATCTGTAACCCTCGTCCACCCTTTTTTATTATGATGTCACTTATTAAAAATTAGGAAATGCGTGCTCTACATTCATAATTTACTGGCATGTTTAATTAAATAACTTTCTCATGTAATAAGTTGAGATTATTAATTATAAGTTATTAATAATAGCTATTTGTTGTTCGATTCGCCAGGAGCTTAATGGTAAATATGAAAAAAATCATCCCGCTTATTTAATTTACAGCATATGCGTAATTTTGTCTCTTTACTTAGAAAACTTTTTCTAACAATAATTCAGCTTTTTTAGACTCTATTTTTTTAATTTTTGTTTATTTAATAAGAAACCGTTACGTAAAGTTATGTAACGCCATATATTTTCAAATAATATTTGTTTGTTATTGATAAGACCATAGGTGGGTAGCGTGGGATTATTGTGTCAATAAGAAATATGAGCTAAATTACATATCGCTACGCAGATTGCCTTCGTTTTACTTAGGCTCTAACATCGCCCCGTACGTCCTATTTTTTGATATTGATGTTTCCCAAAAAGTATTTGATGTATTAAGATAAAGTATGACAAATCCTTCTTTATTCTCGAACATATACCGTATCCGTCTGAGCCACATCGTCAAATTCTGCCTAAAAGAATTAATATTATTAAATTCTTCGTGAATTATAAATGAGATATAGAGATAATAAAATTTCAAATTTTATTAACTTAGTATATAACTATTAAAAATACACATAAGTTACATTGTTTCTTTATCCAAAACAAAATAAAGAGTAAGTGGAAGAGAAATTATATCAATCGGACGTAACATAAATACTTGGCGAAACCAATAATATTACCATCTAACTGTAAGTAAACAATAACATTACGGTCCCTTGCAATAATGTTGAGATTTGAGGAGTGAGCCAACGGCACTCAATCGTTCACGGATCGCGCAAACACACGCGCAGATTACACATAAATACATGTAGTATATAAATAAATATAGAATCGAAATATTCGCGGGAGAGTTTTCCTCCGAAAAGCCTTTATTTGCATTGGAGCGAAAATATTTAATCAGGCGTATAATCTTAGCGTTTCCCTACGCCTTTGTGGTATGAATGTATACGTTTCCGTCAAGGCTACGCGAATTTTATGTTGGGTCGTGTGTGAAAAATGGCCGCGCTCGTAATAGAGTTCTTGGGTACTTTTTAATTATACTTTCAAAACGACACTGTGAGTTTTACTTGCTTATAACTTTTAATTTTGTTTGACGTCCTTTAGTTGTTGTTGTGAAAAAGGCAAGTTTTTGCTTTGGCAAATTTTAAAACTTACACCTCAAATGTATTTTTCTTTTTTTTAATTTTTCAAGACGAAGTAAGTATAAAAAAGGAGTGACTTAGTTAAGGATAAATCAGCTTTAACGATTTGACATGACATAAAATTTGCTTAATTTAAAATGAAAATGACATAAAATATTTAACTTGATAACACATTTACAAGAAAATTTGTTGATTTTATTTCTTTCGTGATTTTGTTTCAGTTGAGCAGCATTATTTTCTCGCTCCATCCTTTAGTTTCAAAATGGGTG
The DNA here is from genome assembly GCA_951802675.2 of Boloria euphrosyne. Classification (NCBI taxonomy): domain Eukaryota; kingdom Metazoa; phylum Arthropoda; class Insecta; order Lepidoptera; family Nymphalidae; genus Boloria; species Boloria euphrosyne. The sequence goes on from OX637878.1 coordinate 7,489,098, forward strand.
TTTCCCGATTTTCCGCGTCATTAGTGATGTGACAAACGCCATTTCATGTTCAGAATGTCATTTTCATCTATTATAAGATTTGTTAGATCAAATTATTCTCCACGCCTTTTCAAATCCTTACACTTTCAACTTAAACAAAATTTGTATAGGATTACCATTGACGACTGTTACAAACTTTTAGTATCGATGTTTTTAGAATGCATGGAGAAGAGCGCTTTGTAAGAAGTTTTGAATTTGAGTTTAACTACACTATACTCTTGTAATCTTTAAAATATATTGAAAGGGTATGAATAAATAGAGGTATAAGGGTTAAAGTTTGTCTATTGTCTATCGAATATTTATAATATTAAAACTATCATAAAAATGAAGCTCAATCTAAAACAAATGATTATATCGAGTTCATAAGTTGACACAGTTATTCTAATTAACATTAAGCCATACAAAGCAAAGTAAGAAGTTAAACCGCTAAAAATAAAAAAATATTAGATTGTATCTGTAGTTTCCCATTTAGTAGGTAAGCGCATCGCGCAAGCAAGAGCTTTATTTAAGTAGAGCTTTTAAAGTTTTAACTTGTAATAAAGCTCTTTTATGGGTAAAAGTGGATAATGCTGAGCGGGACATTAAGTAGCATGCGGATTTTAAGAGTAGATTTTATGCAAAGTCATCATGTGATTGATAGAATATAAAATAAATGTAGCAAGTATAATAATATCGTATAAAGAACTGTATGAAGTGTACCGACGCAAACTTTCAAGCGCATATTTAAAATTACACAACGATCTTTTTATGTTGGTATAGATTTTAAAAGATGAGTTTTGTGTTTGTTCGCAAAGTCGATAAAGCATCATCTAAATTAATCATATAAGGAGAATGAAAACGAGACTACAATTCATTGTTTTCCTATAAGTGAGATCTTGCTATGATAACTTTTCAGATAGCAATAATATATGGGACTGGATGGATTATCCCGTTGCATTAGAAACTTCCCATGAGATATTAGTAAATTGCAAGAAGTCACGAGGGACGAACCTGAGCTAAGCGAAGGCCTGTCGCTAGTTTTTAATATTTTTAATGGTAACCTACTTATATATTGTTCAAAATTCATTATTTCATTATAGTTGTGTCGTATTAAGGCAGTGGTGGCCCAGTGGTAGCGCGCTCGCTTGGATAACTGAGTGATGCGGGTTCAAATCCGTGTCTCACACCTCTTATATTTTCATGTGTGAATCATTTTCTAACATGATCACCACTTGTCTTACGGTGAAGGAAAACATCGTGAGGAAACCTGCATGTCTGAGAAAACTTAGAAAGTTTTCGTAAGACACGTGAAGTCTGCCAACACGCACTGGGCCAGCGCGGTGGACTATGGCCTAATCCCCCTTGTACTGAGGGAGGCCCGTGCCCAGCAGTGGGACGTTAAAAAGGGCTGAGAGAGAAAAAAAAAAATGTCGTATTCCAGTGGTCATCGAGAAATTGAATTTATATAGCTACAAATCACTAAGCGCTATATCTTCGGGTACTAAGACTTCATAGTAAATTGTGTTAAGGCCAAAGATATCTTACAACTAAACTGTTTGATAAAATGAAAAAAATATTTTGATTATAAAAATATTAACCAATAGTAAAAAAGTTGCGTCAGTTAATGGAGTGAGTTCTAACTGCTGCACTTATAGTCACTTAATGAACCATTAAGTCCTTCTTTAGTAGATAATTTCTATAGAGATTCTCTACTAAAGAACGAGTTAATGGTCGGTAATAATATGTAATACTAACAAAAGAACTTAAATAAAAAGAAAATTTCATACACTAAAGCAAGAGGAAGTTTCTGAGCCAGTCAAACACAGCTTATTCAAAGAAAAGTATAAGGATGAGAGAAAACACCGAGAGAAATTGTATATACTGCTATTTTTATTACGTACTCGCAGAGAAGTATCTATTAAAAAGAATATTTTCAAGCGAATCTTTTTCAAGAGAAATTATTATTCATAATATGCTGCAACATTGAGCTCTAATTAGTTTTTGAAAGTTGTTTCGCTTTCAGTGTTGAAGTTAAGCCAGTTTTCCTTTACATAAGTATTTTATTAACCTGACTACCTGACTCCTTAAAAGGAGAAATATAGTTTAGTAGCTAGGATTTTATTAGCTTATCTAGGAAAATATCTAACGCAGATTTGCATTTGACGGTTTGAGTTGTATAGTAGACATGAAAGCTTCCTCAAGGGACGTTGGCGGAAGGCTGAACGACTCGGCGCGTTTCCTTCACCCTCCTCAGCCACATCCGCTGTACCAAATAAAGTTATTTTAACTTCTTCATGCCTAAGATATAGTTATGTTCTTCAATATTTAAATAAGGTAATATCTTTTGTTTTGACAATAAGCTTATACTTTGTATTAGGGTTTTAAATATAAATAATGTTTTACTGTTTTATATGATGCTTACGATATACACATATTATACAGTATACAGCATAAAAACAATGTTTTAATATTTACTCATTTTAATATAACGTGCCTATTAGAGTAAATTATTACCGTCTAAAACGTATAATTAAAAAAAGTTTTCATAAAAACTGTCTTAAGTCTTTTTGGAAGTCTTTTTCAAAACAACGGAAACAAAAATTAAAATGTGTCCGAAAAAATGTTTTATTTGAAATGTTAATCTAAGAAAGTATTAAGAAAACTGTCTTAAATTTATATTTCAACTCCATTTGCCTATTATTATAATGAATAAATAAAGTATATAACTATTCTTAGTTCAGGTAAGGACAAGAAAAGGTAACGTTTATAGTAATACAAAAGATAAATATGTTTGTATATCTATAATACGTCCGCGGAAAACTGTCACGTACATGTAATAAGATGTATTCCTAAATGGCTGCCTACAGTAGTAGCGAGCAATAAATAAAAAAGGCGATTTAAGAAATCCCGACATGACTTGTCGGATTTATACAGAGTATTCAGACGCAAACTTTCCGTCCTGATCATCAAAATTCTCCCCTCGCACGGACGATTGAATGTTATGGGCCGCGAGATGCTCTCTTCTTCTGAATTATGGCTTGTTAGCCCCACACTTGCTTGGTGATCTCTAACATTAATATTTTTGCCCATTTACGAATAAATCGCAACAAATAGTTAACATCACTACTAACAGCACTATAACACAAAGTAATTTCATGTACTCGTAAGATTATATGAAGTCCTTTTTAATTAGATCTAAATATATATCGACATATCGTAAAGCGCTGGACGTGCAAAGATGTAATTTGGTAGGGAGGTAGTTTATAGTTAGTAGACATCCACTAAGAACGGATTTTGCGACAGGGCCGAATTGAGTATGTCTAAGGTCTCTCACAAGTTTGTATGAAAGGTTTTTGAATTTATTAAATCTATAAATCTGGCAGGGATCTGGGGGGCTGAGTCGCTTGTATATATTATAGATATTCCAACCAATCATGTGCCCCTTCCTAGTTATTGGACTTATCTAGACAAAAAAGCTTTAAAAGGGAAAATAGTTATGTTTTACAAACAAACAAATTAAAAGCAAGAATATATAATTTTTGACTGACTTTTTACGTGAAAATTGAAATTTCAACTAGGTACATGTTAGGGTACAGTTATGTTGAGCGATGTTATTTAAGCACCATATACACCGCATGATTGGGTTTGTCGAGATGAGGTACGAGTTGTGTCAGCCAGGCTAAATGTATGCACCTCTCATTACAAAACCACCTGATAAGGTCAATTTATATACTGCCTCTATGACATCAGCTCGCGATAGCGATGTCCTGTTTTAATTATAAAATAAACTGATGGCTGATCTATTTGTTTTACTATAAAGTTGTTATGCAGTTGATACATACATTTATTTTATGTAAATTTCCTTTTAACCATAAAATTTTGGGAATTAACGTGTTATATGTAGTTATGATAAAAGGAGTTTAGAGTCCAAATTTACAAATTAAGAATGATAACGATTCTAGTTCTATTGCACGCTTCGGTATCGAATTGATTTTAATTGTCTACATTCGACTACGTGCATCCCATTTAATTGTCTGGCGCGCAGTATCTGTTACCAATTACAGTTTAGCCATTAAACGTAATATTTCAATGCGACGGATACAAACATTCATTTATTAGGCACGAATTGATAATTAGTCTACGTATTGTTGTTCACATAATAATAAATTCTGTTGTGGTCATTGTATTTTGTTAGTTAAAGACCTAATAGATTTTCATACGATCAGCGGGCGAGTAAAATGATTGCGAACAATACGCTTGTTATTACCATAAATAATGAAAGGTCTAAATTAATAAGCGTTTGCCCGATAATTCAAAGTTAATTTGATGTCAAGCGTACAATCGGTGCAATTACATCGTGATCTAGATGGCTCTCAAAATAGTACATTTTCATTTCAACATCCGAATAGCTGGAAATATAGTAAATATCTTGTGGAAGAAAAATCGTTAGTTTATAATTGTATGAAAATGAAACTTTAAACCAAGGTGTTTTCTGGAATGGATATTTAATGTGTTGCTTTTTTCACAATGAATAGTTATTGGTAAATATATTTTATTAAAAATGGCGCATACCAGGAAGTACAAAAAAAACTTAATATATACTATTGCCAGGAAGGACATGCAGATGTAGGGAGGTTTTTGTTGACCCTCTTGGACGTTATGAAGGAGGAGGGTGGATGCTCTGAGAATCCGGACTTCGGTGCAATCTAATTTAAGCGAAGCGTCCCGGGTGGTTCGGGCTATATGCACGGGTGTAGCGTGTGCGCTAACGAACCCGTAACGATCCATTGCCCAACCGAACGGCGGCAGTACCACTGTGAGTTTTAGTAAGTAAGAGCCTTAATATGTAATTTACTGTCCGTTGACGACCACGGTTGACGAGGACAAGATACCATAATTTTAAAGATGGTTTCCAGAGTATTGTAGCAAGCAGCAAGTATAGCCCGTTTGCGAATCAAAAAGAAAATAATCGAAGATTCAAATAGTTTTCTCATACAACAGTAGATCACTGGAACTGTAGCAATTAGATTGACGCTACTTCACTTGACTCCCTGGTTTTGATTCTCTTTAATTAATTAATACAACTCTGTCTCTAGTAAATAAAACTATTAATTTTATGAGACCGAGCTATTTATTTAAATTTAACTTTTCCAGTTTACTTAATTCAATTATTACGTTTCAATAATTAATAACTCTTGATTCGTGGATCTTAAGAATTAATTAACAAAGTAAATGAATAAACAGCTCAGGATAAACTTACAACGGGATACATTCATAATGCACTTTTAAAATATAAAGTTTGAAGAAGTTTTGATAAGTTATTGCTACGCTTGGAGCCAACTTTCTTACAATAATTCAAACAGTATAATAACAGATAAGTGTAGTTTATCCATAGTTTTATTATAGCACTAAAATATTTATGCTATGTTACATCTTAAGTGAAGCTTAAGCGAAACAATGCGTGTTGGGTAACGGCTCTCAACAGGTAAAGCGGTTATTTAACACGCATCTTCAACGCAATAGTTATTGCGAACTATTTTTTTTATTATATTCACCCTCAGCCCTCGTTTTATGTCCCACAGCTGGGCACGGTCTCCCTCCAGTACGAAGGGCGTCGAGCCATAGTCCACTACGCTGGCCAAGTGCACTTTGACGGACAAGTGGTAATCATGATAGTAATTATTTGCACATGAAAATATCAGAAGTGTGCGACCCAGATTTGAACCCGCAACACTCGGTTATTCAAGCGAGAGTGTTACCATTTAGGCTTACCAAAAAATATAATATCTAATATACCTACAGAGCCTGTTCTTATATTTTATCATTTTTAATATAGAATGTTAAATTTCTTGCAGTCGTTATTTAATAAAAGTGCAATAAAAAATGAAACTATGCAGATTTTTAAAATTTTGTCATTTTTTGTAAATATTCGCGTCAACTTAAGAAAGAATTATGTGTCAATTAAAATTTAAATTCACATTTAATATATTTAGTTATATGATAACAGCTTACAGCATCAATAAAAATTTGGAAGTTATAAAAATGTAAAACTATAATAACCCAGTATCACTAGAATCAAGATTTTATCGTAAAGTTACTTCAGTCCATTTAGTTGCGTTTCACTAAAGAATGAAGTTAGTAATTTTTATGTAACCTTTTAGTATAATACTTTTTTTTATTATAAAGCTAATATTTACGATCCCGTAGTTGTTTGGGATCATATCTAAAGACTTGCTATAGAATAAACATTTTCTACATACATACAAATGTAAGCAGGTGAAGCTGTTAGTGTTTAACATTTATGTAATCAATTAAGCTTTATGGAGGATATCCTCGCCAAAGTCTTATTCAAATAATAACGATATTTTTAAAGTTATATCCAGTACATAATCAGTTAGTACCCTTATGAATATTTTTTCCTTATGAACATTGTTTTCTCGATCTCAATCTTAGGTACATCATACCTGGGGTATAGCTTATTCAAAATAAAATTCGAAGAGGTAGCCTATTTAAACCTGAATTAAGATTATTGAGGGTCGCCTATCCTGTTAGCAAGAGACTTTAATTACTTAATAAGTTTTATACGCTACACTTTCACTATTAATGCTTCATTCACAATAAACGGTCTGATGTAAAAAAGTTGAAACAAGCATACGACGACATGAATACACCCCGGAAGCTTGAGCGACAAACAGGGCACAGGATAGTTGTTACAATGTAAAATGTTTTCAAAATATAGAACAAACTGTGCCGGATCACTAGTTTAAAATTAAATAAGACAAAGAACTCTAATTATACAACCAGCAAATTACTGTAGGTAAAGCTTTAAGTTTTTCTTTCCACGAAATGCGTGCAATTGTCCTAGAAATAAAGTATACGAGCTTTCTGATCGTACGCTTTAATGGCGTTTTAATGGGTTCCGTCCTGAAAAACAATGTACGAGGTCTTAGGCTACATTATCGTTTACTTTAAGCACGAAAAAGGTTCCTTTATGATTTCAATCGCGTTTTGAATTTTATATTTATTTTTTCTACTCCCTAATTCTTACAAAATTGTCTAGCGAATGATATAACTTATGAAAAAGGGAAAAATATTACCCGTGAACTCCTTTCTATAAGCAAAGTATAGATGCGTTCAGATTCGATCTCATTCCCCAAACAGGTTTTAAAAAAGTGAACATAAGTCTTTCAGATGGAAATTTTCATTTTCGGGGAATATTAATTTCATCCAGAAGAAGTAGAAAATATCCGATTGAAACGGAAATGAATGGAACTGATATCAGAGCACGCGTTGCTAGGAACTTATCGATCAAGGTTGTGTCGCAAGTAAAAGCTTTTATTATTTGTTTTCGAATCACTCTACTATTTAATTAATAGGCGCTTGCATATTGCTTTTGAACTGTATTTTAAGGCTTAAAATGTAAGTGACTTTTTAAAGTTATTAATTTAATTAAGTATATTACTGGATATATTACCTTCCATACTGTGTATTTTCAATTAGTGTGTGACTAGTAAACTATTCAATATAAAATTAATAAATATTTATAAATAAAGCAAAAGTTTTTTTTTGTTTTTCAAAATCATAATCTTACAGACGGTTAAATCTCAAAAATAAGGTTGGATTCCACATCAAAACCTATTCAGAGTTTGACTAATAGATGCCCGTCATGGAACAGAAGACTTAAAAGTGGAAAAAAAATACGCAGCAGGTGTTTCGATGAAAAATACTTTATCATTAATCATAACGACGAAAGAAAGGAACGACACGGCTGTACGACAAATTTCTTCCTTCGGAGAATCCCCCATGTTTGCATTTACTCGGCGTAACGGCTATTCCGGGCTCAAATCTCGCTTTTCGCTCCACATAAGATAGCTCTGACATTTACTTAATGAATACGGAAAAATATGTCACTTGGTCCGCGTAGTGGATTGAAGCTTCCATATATAATAGTTGTTGCTGACTTAATGTCGCATCGAAATAGTAGTATGTTGTTTAGAAGTAAATGACAGATTCTAATTCAGTATATATACAGTACTTTTACATTTAAAACTAAAGGAAAAAATAGAATGAAATATCATGCTGATTTTTTTTTCTTTTAGCAGGGAGAATAGTGCTACACTTAAATTGATTAAATTCAGGTGCATATTTTTTGCGTATATTGCGCCATATTTTTATCAATTGTGAAGTAAGACACCTTTTTAAAAAAGGGAAAAATTTGCCGCTAAAACTTTGAAATCTTATTTTGTTGAAAATAGTAAATAAAAGTATCTAGTAGCCCGTTCCACGCCCTAATTCTGGGCACAGGCCTCGTTTCAATACGGGATCAGGCAATAGTGCAGAGGCCAAGTGCGGTCTGGCCCGTCACATGTCTTTCAAAACTTGCTAGGTTCTATGACACAAAATATGATTAGTGTGATAGGTTGGTCTTATTCGGTTCCCGCTTCAGTTTAAACAGCGAACGCGTACTACTGGACTACCAGAATAAAAATATTGTCGGTATAATCGAAGATACAATATAGTACTATGAATCACACGGTCCTGGGCTGGTGAATAGAGTCGGAGGCTTTGTCTGTTGAAGAATAGCATCTTAGCGCTTAGGAAGTCACGTATAATGGACTACCACATGCCTTGAGTCCTCTCGGGTTATCGGCATGCCGTCCTATTGAAATTAAAGGAGCAACGAATAACACTTTTGTTGGTTCACTTAAATATGAGTACCGTCCTTATTTGATCGTGTAATAGAATACAATCAAAGTTTTAAATTAATATATTGTAAATTCTTAAATCAACTCAAAAGGGTATTGTAGATTCATATGCATAAAAAATTGTAATAATCTAATATATAAAATCTCGTGTAACAGTGATTGTTATCGAACTCTTCCGAAACGGCTTGACCGACTTAAATGAAATTTTGTGTGTATACTTGGTAGGTTAGTGGAATAGGTAGGCTATTTTTTATTCCCTAGGTGATAAAGGAGGCATTGAGCTACAATGGATCGGAACTGGTCGACGTAGCTAGGGCCGTCCTCGGCACCACACCCAACAACCACAAGGCGGCATTGCCATTTAGGTACTGCCAGTTTTTTCAAGTTGCAGTGAGTTGCAGAGAGTTGCAGTAAGCAGTTAAAATGGAATGCGAGTAAGTAAGAGAATTCGGTTTCCGTGATTATATATAAGAGCTAAAAAGAAACATGTTCGTAGACAACGCCATGCACAGAAGCTAGTAAACATTAAAGAGCAAAGGATATTTATAAAACAGTTTTATAAATGAACCTTATTTTGTATTCTAAAATATAGTAAGCCTCTTGCATTTTATGCCCTAAAAAACTTTTTTATTTTTCATCAGCAGCTCCTCGTCTCGTTTTTAAAGTTTATTCAAAGGGAAAGAAAAAGCTAGTTTCCATTTTTAATAAGGCTTGTAAGTAGCGTTTTAAGTTTTCCTGTAAATGAAACAAGCCTATAAAATAACATGTGAGCGAAGAAATTACATAATGTTGGTTCATTTTGGTGTCTTTCGCTCGGCTGCACTTTTACAGTAGAACTATTAGGAAAATGTGTTTTGGGGAAATATTTTAAGTCGTTTTTATATTGAATTTTAAGTGAAGGGAATTCAGTTTAAAATCGCTTGAGTGGCTCAGGTACATCTATGTCTGACATTTATATGTGTATTTAAGGTAACAGGGGCACAATAATTACCCACATTACCGCGTCGACCTGACCGTGGAAATGGAAATAGGTCTGTCAGCGGGTCACGACGCCGGTACGGGATATATGTATGCCTGTAATGTTAGCTTTGATCATTTCTCCTTTGGGGCACATTTTCTAACTTAGTATTTTATAGTTCAAGTAAAATATTATTAACAGATCGAATGATCAAATTATGTAACTTATATATAATTTAGATATTCATTTACTCTATAAGTCTATACGTGCAATGAAATTATAATTGGAGGGTAAAGTCAAAGAACAGACAAGGAAAAGAACAGATTATAAGAAAAAAGCAATTTAAAGTTTAAAGGTCATAATCATAATTTTGTGATTGAGATCAAAGTAAGCAGTAACTTCTTACTATGTAGGAGAGTCCTCTTTCTATGCCGGTAGAAGGCCACTTCTGTACATATTATATTATATTTATAATATTCTTTTTCTATATGACCTTTCCCAGTTCTTTTCGCTTTGAGGATAGATAAAACGTGTTCTAAGTGACATCCGTTGAGTATTTGTAAATTATTGTGTTGTTGGTGTGAAATAGACTTTTTCAAAAAACGTACGAAAAAGTACATACGTGCACACGCTCATAACTACTAAAAATATAACTCTCCTTAACGTACTCGGGTTATAATCATAAACAGTTCAACAAGTTCATAAAATATTTTTTATATAATTAAAGTTTAAGCTAAAATATATGATAATTGCCAGTGAAATATTTTTTTAAATTATTATTTATAGATACTGTACTGCATACAACATGAATACCCACAGAAGTAAATTTTATACATACGCGCCTTTGTATTTATCATTACATTTTTATGTAAGAACTAAATATCACAATGTAAGAGTTATTTCCATACAAAGTCAACAAAGAACCATTTCCACCGATATATGTATTTAAAAATTAATGTTTATCGCCATTAAAGTCGAAGTTATGTACCTTTCGGAGAAAAAAACATTAAATGTCCTCTCAAAGTAAAATACTAGACAAGGAAAGAAATTTATTTAAGGTATATATATTTGGGGCAGCGGTGACTCAGTGATAACGCGCTCACTTGGATAACCGAGTGATGCGGGTTCAAATCCGTGTCTCGCATCTCTGATATTTTCATGCGCGAATCATTTTCTAACATGGTCACCATTTGTCTTACGGTGAAGGAAAACATCGTGAGGAAACTTGCATGTCTGAGAGAACTTGCAAGTTTTTGAAAGACATGTAAAGTCCGCCAACACGCACTAGGTCAGCGCGGTGGGCTACGGCCTGATCGCCCTCGTAATAAAGGGAGGCCCGTGCCCAGCGGTGGGACGTATAAGAAGGGCTGATTACACATATATTTGTAAGGAAAGATATTTATTTATAGAAGAAAAAACATAATAAATGTATTACACTTCGTGAATAAATAACTGTCATTATGGCGAATTAAAAGTTCTTGTTATTATGATAATAATATAAAGAAATAGTTCTTTTTATGGAAATTGTATTCGGAGACCTTAGTTATTCTATAAATATTACTACCTATGATGAAGAAAATATTTTTAATTTGTTTTTTCCTCATGACGACCCCCGTTTTATTAGCGACGCACTCCTCCCTTTGCTTTGAGTCCCTGGGTATTTAAATTCAAATTGGTCGCATGCTTATTTATGTTGGCTTGACCAGATAGAACACACATACAAACTTTAAAATTTATAATTATTTTGTCTGATTAGATCACATAGTGTAAAATGATTTAACACAGTCAGGGAAATTAATTTCATATATCAAACAATTTATATGGATATATTAGAGCGCGCGTTAAAAAATAAAACTAACGTAGCTAAATTTTATCAATACAAGTAGGTACATTTTTTGTAAGAGACACTGCTGAGAATTAAATCTTTAAAAAAAGTCCTTTAAATAATTTATGAATGTGTAAACTTTGCATTAATTCATGCCTATATTAAATAATGTTTTAAGCATAAGATGATGATTTACTCGTATAACTGCTAAGTTAAGAGACCCGGCATTCATATTTAATTATTATACCCATCTGGTATCCAAGTATATTGCTCTGAAAATGAGGAAGGAAAATTAAGAATTTCGAAATTCCTATAAGCTTAACATTTTATGGTTTCGTAGTAAAAGACAAGAATGCAACCGTCATATTATCTGTCAGTCTTTCTGTATGGCATGACGCTATATTGTAGAAAGAATGAAGGTTTTGTCTGAATAATACAAATTATAAAACATAGAGCGGGCAGTTACGTGAACTGAGAAAGGAATATGATTTTTTTATTGACATCAATAAGCGTACGGTTGTTCCGTCTCTTGAGATGCTTTTAATTTAATTTTTGAAATTATATACACTACTTTTGGCACGAGTGAAAAAAGAAAATCAATGATGATAGTGACTTTTGACGATGCGAAAGTTAGAGACTGTTCGTGAACCACTCGAATGTGAATCCAAGAGGGATGAGAAGAGGACAGTGGGGGGAGGATCCCGTCAAGCGGTCTGCGGGCGCGCCAGCCGTCGATAACCGGCGGCTACAAACTAGCGTCTAACGTTACCTATTCTTGTCAATTTTAAATTAAAACAGTAATAACTTTATAAAGTCCAATCTCTATTACCTAGTCACTAAACTCCAACGAGATTTTAGTATGAAGTTTGTCGTTCTCGACTACATTCAACATTGTGAAGTTATTCGATAGATCTTTTTTGTCTATATTCAAGATACATAATATTTATATTTCCATATTTCAAGGTTTATATTGAGAAATTATAATTTACAATAAGCTTTTATTTAGTTTCACTGCCCCGGCGTCTTCTCAGCAGAACTGTCTTTATTATTATACCAGTTACAAAATAAAATGCTATAACTAGTTTTTACGAAAATGAACATATTTTGATTTAATGAAAAATCTAATTATTTTTTTAAAATAAATTATTTTAAATAGAAAAAGCGACAACGTAAGTGTAGCTAAAACATTTTTTACCTTCATCCACATGACGGCATGAAAGATGATACCTAGCGTATGGGCATGACGGATACCTATATCTTATATTTTAAGATGTAAATGAAAGCTATTAATATTCGTTCCTGTCTTATGAAGTTATGAGAAATGTGCAAGCAAAAGCAAACTCATAACGACACACGAAACTCAAGTTATAATTTGAGCTACGCTATGCACTGACATTGCTTCCTGATTTGCCGAATTTAACTTTGTAGCTACATTTAGTGAATTTCGTGTATAAACTTCTTAACTAGAATTACGTATTTACAGCAAATTATTTATAATATATTTTTGTATTTCAATACTGTAGCGTTTTTTTTACGTTTTTTGCTATGTGAAACTGCTATTGGGTATCGGTGATGACTAAATAGAACCACGAAATACTGTATAAAAATAACAATCAGGAAGCCATGATGGACAGGGTTAAACGTTCTAGTTTGTGGATGAAATGAAATAACACATTGTATCTATTAAAAAATCAATAATTTACTTAAAAACATAGTATTGTACTTGTTCAATTTCATACCTGTGTAAGGCTGCAGCTTTAATATAAGCAACAACGTTTATTAGCTGGAAATAACATTGTTTCTTTTATAACTGAACACGCTTCAAATAGCGTGTTAAGTGAAAGTTTTCATGTAGGATAATATTTTACTTGTAAAATATACCAAAAAATCAGAAATATTAAATGTGGGTACAAAATTGATCCACCGGTAGGCTGTCTAAATGCCTCCGAGCCGTGGATGTATTACGGTAAGCTTACAAGATGCGAAATATCTCACTCAGGCCGATGTTTAACATATAAATTGCTATCAATTTTTTAGATTTATATTCGCAAGGCTGTTCGACAGAGATAAGGCGGGGCGGCGCGTCGCTCTGCTTTTATTGCAAAAGTACAAAGTACATACCCGTTGGAATGATATAAAAAGCGATTAAAGAGATTCCAGTTTTAATATTGATAAAATCGAGAGCTTTACAAATTCAATTCCCCTTTTCAGGCGAAACGCGAAATCAGATCATGCTTATACCACGAAACTATTTCATCATTTAATGTTGAGAAAAGCGACTTTGAATTTAGTCTGTGACGGAAATGAGATACTTTAATGGTACAGTATTACCAAATATTTGAATAACTTATTTTTAACTAACTACTCTACTTGTGTTGTGTTCTTGGTCGAGTACTCTACATGTACTCATAGTAGGTACTTTACACATTAACAAACTCTACTGAAAGTTCGCTTACGATATGATACCTTAGTCTGATATGGTAATTTAGTCTGATGATAAAATTCAAGGAAATAGATTGTGGGTTGAATAAACCTAAAAAGAAATCGAATGTCGACACCTTTTGCATAATTTGTAGAGTTACTAAATGTATATTTTATTTAAGCCTTATCAATATTATTTCCTAGAACAGCAAGAAATATTTGACTATAATTTACGAGTAGGTGTTTTTCCACTTATTCCTTAACTTCTTAGGTACCTTTGAAGTTGTGCTAAAATTGAGTTTAAAATCTATTGGAGTGTTTTTCGGTTCTCGAGTATATTAATAAGTTTAATGTTGTGGCCATTTAAATTAAAATAAATTACTATATTTTTTACTTTTTTATTTTGAGCGTTTTATTAAAATTAATCATATTGTTACAAATTCTTCTAAGTTACAACTCTACATTTATGTAAATTATCTGTTGCAACATCCGCTCTGGGAAAACTTCAGTTTCATGGTTCGTATGTTCCGTTTAGAAACACTAAAAATGAATTACTGTAATATTTATAACTTAAAAAGTTAAATTATCCTTTACTAAAATAATATTAAAGTATGTGAACTTATTGCGAAGAACATTAAGAGATAGATAGAAGAAGATAATATTATATATAATGAAATACAATATTATACAAACGAAAAAACACCCATAAAACATAAACATACACATACAACATAAAAAAAAATCTTACCTCCTTGTACAAATATATTATAATATAATATATTATAAAATAAGATAGAAGGGCCTCGTAGTAAACTTATTAGGTTTTCGCGTTAGAACTAATTGCACGTTACAGGAACTAAAATAACGGTAATAAATAAGATGAATTACTCGCTATAGCCATATATTCATCACAGTAAGCGCATCATCAATCTTTTTCTTATTTACTGTACTGCTGGCGTTACCTCAACTTGCTATCTGATATCTTTCCAATATTACATTAGTGAAGATATTTATTTATCTTTTCCTAGATTTTCTCCTGTAACCTAATTAAAACAGCAACATTTATCTCAATTTGTGCATGATTAAGTTTTTATACTTGTTACTCTTTACTATCAATCAAGAAATATAATTCGAATTTTCGACTTTTAAATATCAATGTATGTTCAGTTAATAAATATCATTTGGAAATATTTGGAATCGTTTTTGTGTATGTGTTCAGTACAGGAAAAAATATGTACATTTATATTGAAGCACCCTTCATAAAGTGGATTTAATCTGCCGCCGGGTATGATTTCGTCACGCCAACAAATAAAGCTAAGCCCAATATATTATGATCAATGTCGGTTTATTTAAAGAAAGTTACTTATTACATTTTTATTTGATTTTTATAATTTTTGATATTAGTATATACGATAAATGTAGTTTTAATTATAAACATTGGTACGAATTATTACAAACAATATTTATAAATGTATAGGTAGGTAGCATATTATTAAGTCATTCTTAAGTGGTATTGATACAAATTAGGTCCTAAGTTAAAGGTAAGAAAAAAGGAGAGGTAGAGGACGATGGGTTAGTCCGCATTCCTAATGTCCAATAATTCGCTAAATTAGATTTTATAGCTAGTTCATTTGTTGGTAATTATTAGTTTAAATAGAAAAATAATGTTATAGATAATAAGTGTAAAGTTAACAAGAACGACAAACACGTAGGTATATTTATAACTAGCCTTTTCCGCGGCAAATTCCTTCGCCCGTCCCGCCCTTATTGCACGCGGTGATCATTATTTTGTTGCGAAGTTATGTTAAAACTGTGATATCTCGTAAGATATTCATTGAAATCAAATGATGCCAAGAGCAATTTTGTTCAAAATTAAATACTTGTGATAAAGAACTTATTTATTTAGGTAAGGATTAATATCATGTTTATAAAAACACCTTCGCAAATAATGCATTGTCTTAAAACAAATTTGATAACCATAAAACAGGTTACAGCGATTCAACCTTAAACGATAGACTTATGCTATCGCAGACTTGTTTTAGAACTTTTAAAGGGGAACATTTTCGTCTTACATGATTTTTGTATAACTTTAACCGTTTACGCAGCGCACGCAACGGAAGCTCTCAAAAGGAATATTATACTCCCGTTTTTGCAACATTTCTTATTGATGCTCCGCTCCTAATGGTCGTACTGTAATGTAAAATAGTCTATAGCCTTCCTCGATAAACGGACTATCCAACACAAAAAGAATTTTACAATTCGGACCAGTAGTTCCTGAGATTAGCGCGTTCAACCAAACAAACAAACAAACTCTTCAGCTTTATGAATAGTATATAGATTAGTATATATTATATACTTCGTACGACTGTCTTGAATATTCCTATTTTGAAAATCCGCACATAAAATAAAAACAGGAGCATAAACTCCTTTTAGTAGCTTCGTATATTCAGTGTGTCGTTTGGCGGTGACCGAAAGGATGAAATAAAATAAACTACCTACATTTGCTAAGATCTTATTTACTTGTGAGTTGCTTTAAGTGAGCTCGTTGCAGATTTACGACGCTGAGATGTTTTAGTTTACCTTCATTTATTAAGTATGTATCAGTTTACTGAAGTTTAAATTTTTTTTCCTCTATTGGTGTTACTACTACGTTTTATAAAATCTCGAAAAGCTTGCTAAATAAAATTATCTTCTCGATTTTTTTTGAATTGTTATAAAGTATTCAATAGCTGAGAACTGAAAAAAATCATGTATTCGCATAAACCTAAGAATATATTTTAGATTTTACTGTAAAGAAAGTGAAAAGCTTTGCATTAATATTTATTAGGTTATTATTTTTTATAAATTATTATAAAAAATCATGCGTAGCATAGAACAATTGGTAAGCATTATTTGGTGATTAACTAATCGCAATGACATTTTCTATCTACCAGGCAAACACAAAGTAAATAAAGTTATAATATTTCCAAAATAACTAAATATATGGTTTTATACATCAAGAAATTAAGTTATTTAGTATATTCAAAATAGATGAGCTTTTAAAGTGAAATATACATTATTGGTGTGGTAATAAAATAATACGATATCATAAAGTTATACTGTATACTCGTTTACTGCCAGTGATGGAGTTGAATAAATTGAAAAAAATATTTAAATCTAATTTCAACAGTTGACAACTTTAAATAAATTTTTACATCTAATTACATATAATTAATAAAATTTAATAAGCAGATAAAAGTAGGTAATCTTAGGTAAATTTCATAAATAATATATATTATGTCAATCTTAAAAACATTTTATATTTTGTCCGTACTTCGTGTAAGCGAATGGAGGATGCAGTCATAAAATATACAACATTTACGATATTTGATTAGAAAACACGATTATCCGGAAAGAGAAAGACGGAATCTAAATTCGGTTAAACTACGCCATCAACATCAGTAAGATTGCCACGTACTATACATTAATATTGCAAACTGGTTTTGGTTAAACTTGCGATATACTGCTCCCGAGTCGAGTTGGTCACAAATCACATATAGTTTATATCTTGGTAGAGTTTAATCCGCACGATTTGAATAAATGGGTGTCTTTATCCTGTACCGAAATTCAAATTATGACGGTTACGCGTTTTGATCAATTCCTCTCACTCAACAAAAACGCAAATTATATTCAACATGCTTAGCCTTTATAAAACTCCTTTTCAATTGAATCCCTAAAAGCTTTGACCTCCGAAATTTTATTAAGGATCTCGTGAATTCTTTTGTCATTGATTACAACTGCTGTTTCGTGATTGCGTCACTGGATTTTTGGAGCGATCTGTAGTTTGCTCTTAATGCAATCAATAAAACCATTTCTTTTTATATTGAAATTATGTTCAAACAACTCGGTGAATTGGAAGTAATTTGCCAATTAAACGATATAATATTTATTATATCGCAGTATTTTATTAAGTATTTACAATTATAAAGTCATGGCTGATTTTATTTTCCGTGGATAAACATTATTGTGGTTTTCGTTCATTAGGAAAATGAAATTATTATACGAACCGTCCTAAATGGGCTATAGCTGAGAGTTCACAAAATACTGAGTGTATTTAGTACTTATGTAAATTTGTTATAATATTTGATTTCTGCATACAAATGTTAAAATTATTGTGTTTTAGGAATAACATATATTAATCCAACTTTCGGCTTTGATAACATTAATAATATGTTTGGAAGGTATATTTGCAGAGCACATAAATAACGGAGTGCCTTTTCATCCGACTTTTGCTAATATTGGATCAACTTAAAAAGATTCCATTTCAATTCTATGAGAAATATCAGAATAAATAAATATATTTAGTGTATCTTTATTATTTTTGGATATCATTTATGTTACATATTTTTGTAAATCAATGGATTATAAATCAATTAATCTTCAATAGATTACGAAGTCAAATAAATTTGTGATTTCCACCTTGTCACAACGTCAATAATTGCCAGTATAAATGTTTACCCAATCGCTATCGAATGCTTATTCAGCTTTCATTCGGAAATTAGGCCGGCGTTACCAGACGACCCCTCGAGAGTTTTGCAAATAAATACTACGGTCCTAGAGCAAATACTACCCGTGATTGCAGGAATTTATACCGTGCACATCACCTTTTACTGTCTACATTTACATACATACGTCTCACAGAATATTTCATTTTAAATTGAACACTGAACGTTTATATAACTTCTGAGCTCTAGCTTTTGCAATCCACTGAATTTCTAATCATTATGGCATTACATTGTAGTTGTTTGAATTGAGTCAATTAGTGATTCCTTCCGATAAATGTTAGTAGATAAGATACAAATAAACCAATTAAAATTGAAACTTCTGTGAATTATGAACATTTTTGTCACTAACTATTATTATTACAGTAGAAAAAAGTATCTTATGTTATCAAATTCTACTAACAGTAAAGTATGTATTTAATGGTACAAAAATGTCAAATAAAAAGTAAAATTTAGCAAAAGTTTTTGAATACTGTAGATATTTTATTCTTATTGCAAACTTGAGCTGTTCAGTCAGATTCGTTTTAACACGCAATAATACTATAAAATTTAATCATCGATATAAAAATATGTACATATATAACATGTCTTGGATGTGTCCGGTTCAATACTTTTTCATTCATAACTTTATACAAATTATTATTGATCAAAGGTGATCTATTACAGAAAATGCTCTTTATGATAAGGGTATTCTACCCTCGCTTTGCTTGGGTTCGTCACTTGGTTTAGCGTCAGCGAACTCACAGGTTCCCCTAGTTCAAAATGAAATTTCTAAAATATAATCTCGTCCTTTTTTAAACTCGGCTAAAAGTAGCCTAAGTTAACATTTGCTATCTACAAGTGAAAGACCCGTCAAAATCGGTCCAGCCGTTTCAGAGATTAACCGGAACAAGCAGACAGATAGACAGACAAAAATTTTAAAAATTGTTTTATTGTTGTTATTATCGTACTTTCATAAGCATTTAGTCAAATGCTGTTAATTTTTTTATTTATATGTATAGATCATATTTTTAATAAACTAAACTGACTGATATTGTCTACTTAACTATTCTTAGTTTTTAACTTCCATACTGCTATATTTTTTTCATTCTGTGTCTTTTACATTCTACCGATTTACATCAAAACATATTCATTTATATATTTTATTCTTAATCAAATCTCAATACAAATGCATCATTGTAGTAAAAAACAAATAGACATTATAAAAATAATTTGGCATATTGGAGCATAATATATAGTTTATTATTCGGTTTCATATTATATATTATAAAGCAAGGTTTGTAGGTTTATATTCGTACTTCTGAAAGGTCATTGTCTTATCTAGCGACGCGACGCGACATCCATTTCAACAAACATCAGCCCTTTACAAATACGTTTCAGATTACAATATCAGTTCTTCTGATATAGTAATATATTTGAGCACTTCGTATTTTTTGCCCATTTAAAGCCATGTTATTGTAAATGTCAATGATAGATTTAATATTTTATCGTTTATTTAGTCTGCTCTTTCATTTATTTTCAAAATATATGCTCATATACTCATGAGGATTGAATATCATCTTATTCTTAAAGTAAATTTGAGTTAAAGATGAGAATCTTTAGTAGAAAAGTAATTTTTAGGGTATACTCGATGACATCATAATAGTATGTACTTTGTACAAAAACAACAGTGTTTTTTCACTTTTAGGTTAAATAAATTAGTAAATACTTAGTTAATTATTTTAAAAACATAATAATTATCTTTATAAATGGTATCAGTACATTGTTTGCCCAGTAGTTATGTGGTTGCTTGGGTTTAAAAGTTGCTCTAGCTTTTGCAATCCACTGAATTTCTAATCATTATGGCATTACATTGTAGTTGTTTGAATTGAGTCAATTAGTGATTCCTTCCGATAAATGTTAGTAGATAAGATACAAATAAACCAATTAAAATTGAAACTTCTGTGAATTATGAAGATTTTTGTCACTAACTATTATTATTACAGTAGAAAAAAGTATCTTATGTTATCAAATTCTATTAAACAGTAAAGTATGTATTTAATGGTACAAAAATGTCAAATAAAAAGTAAAATTTAGAAAAAGTTTTTGAATACTGTAGATATTTTATTCTTATTGCGAACTTGAGCTGTTCAGTCAGATTCGTTTTAACACGCAATAATACTATAAAATTTAATCATCGATATAAAAATATGTACATATATAACATGTCTTGGATGTGTCCGGTTCAACACTTTTTCATTCATAACTTTATACAAATTATTATTGATCAAAGGTGATCTATTACAGAAAATGCTCTTTATGATAAGGGTATTCTACCCTCGCTTTGCTTGGGTTCGTCACTTGGTTTACCGTCAGCGAACTCACAAGTTCCCCTAGTTCAAAATGAAATTTCTAAAATATAATCTCGTCCTTTTTTAAACTCGGCTAAAAGTAGCCTAAGTTAACATTTGCTATCTACAAGTGAAAGACCCGTCAAAATCGGTCCAGCCGTTTCAGAGATTAACCGGAACAAGCAGACAGATAGACAGACAAAAATTTTAAAAATTGTTTTATTGTTGTTATTATCGTACTTTCCTAAGCATTTAGTCAAATCCTGTAAATTTTTTTATTTATATGTATAGATCATATTTTTAATAAACTAAACAGACTGATATTGTCTACTTAACTATTCTTAGTTTTTAACTTCCATATTGCTATATTTTTTCATTCTTTGTCTTTTACATTCTACCGAATTACATCAAAACATATCATCATTTATATATTTTATTCTTAATCAGATCTCAATACAAATGCATCATTGTAGTAAAAAACAAATAGATATTATAAAATTAATTTGGCATAATGGAGCATAATATATAATTTATTATTCGGTTTCATATTATATATTATAAAGCAAGGTTTGTAGGTTTATATACGTACTTCTGAAAGGTCATTGTCTTATCTAGCGACGCGACGCGACATCCATTTCAACAAACATCAGCCCTTTACAAATACGTTTCAGATTACAATATCAGTTCTTCTGATATAGTAATATATTTGAGCACTTCGTATTTTTTGCCCATTTAAAGCCATGTTATTGTAAATGTCAATGATAGATTTAATATTTTATCGTTTATTTAGACTGCTCTTTCATTTATTTTCAAAATATATACTCATATACTCATGAGGATAGAATACCATCTTATTCTTAAAGTAAATTTGAGTTAAAGATGAGATTCTTTTGTAGAAAAGTAATTTTTAGGGTATACTCGATGACATCATAGCAGTATGTACTTAGTACAAAAACAACAGTGTTTTGCGTTTGTAGGTTAAATAAATTAGTTAATACTTAGTCAATTATCTTAAAAGCATAATAATTATCCTTATAAATGGTATCAGTACATTGTTTGCCCAGTAGTTATGTGGTTGCTTGGGAAACGAAGTGAAGCAAGTTCAAATCTCGGGCCTCGCACCTTTGATACAACATGATTACCACTTCTATTGCGGCGAAGAAAAGCATTGCAAAGAAACATGCTTGCCTGAGAGAATCTCACAATTTTTCTAAAAACTTGCAAAGTACTTCAGGCTACAGCCCGTACTTAGTCAGTTATAGAATGCCCGTGTCCAGCAGTTCAATTCTAGAAAAAAGGGCTGATGAGGATATAATTTAGGTCTTATAAGATATAGAAAGTTCTAGAAGTTGTGTTTGATTGTAAATCGTGAATTCTGGATAAAACGCTTAGCAACGATGCCCGAGCGACTTGTAGTCTTGTAATTACTCAAATGTACAGATGAAAAAACAGTCGTTGTGATGTCTATTAAGACATTAATAGATATAAATAATTTGTGTCTATTATAATATAAACAGTTTTATATTATATAGGTATCATTTATTTCAAGAATCACTCAATATTTAGATTATAGACGCCGTTACAGGGATACAATTGTTCGAGTACAAAACAAGGGTCTCGAAGCGAGGAAATAATTACAGAAACTAGTTCATTCGCGTTTACGATTAATGCTGTGTAGTTCAGCAACGATTTACAACGCTCTCTGAACTTCGTTCTACAGAATTTGATTTATGTAGACAAATTCGATTTGTTTGTCCTCTGTCCGTCGTTATAGTGAGAGTAAGGAATAGGTGATAATATGTCAAATGTGGAATGTTTAATAATAGTAGTATTCATTCTGTTTCAAGACTTAAGGGGTACCGTTTCCCTGGGGTGGCCCAAGTTCGGTGGATGATGTATGTATACTATGTATTATGTTTCTATCAAAGAATATTATTTATAAAATAGTATTTACGATATAAACAAAACCGATCATTTCCAAGGTTAAGAGATTGATTTTTTTAATTAATAACCTTAGTTTCTCCAAAGGCTTCGGAAAAGTATCCCTATACAATTTGTCAAATTTAAAACAATCAGAAAATAAAGAATTATTCTTGGATTCACATTATGAATAAAGATTTTTTGAAGGAAAAATTTAATATTTACTTCTTTTTAATTACTTATAAGTAAGTTCGCTTTCATATTTGTAATTTTTAAAGAAAAATAGTCATTGATATTCTCCTTTGGGAAATCATTCTTAAAGGTAGATGATATCACTAGAGTCTTTTCAAAGGAAAAAGAGAATAAAAGCTCGGTGGCTGTAAGTCCTAGCAATGTCTTTGATGGTGCGATTGCAAACGCCACGCAGTTGTGGTAATTAGAAACGGTGTGAGTGCTAACTAAAGGCCAGTGTTATTCCGGCGTTATATAATATCCGTACTAATGAAAAACAGGTATGTATGTCTAATTTTTCATTTAAAAAAATGGTTAAGCTAAGAAGAAATATATTGGCTATTGCAATGGCTACTCGTAGAGACTCAGACTTAGAAATTTGTGTGAAAATCCAATACTTCGACTCGCATCAGCTTACATTCAAATTTCATTAAAATCTGTCCCGTGGTGTTCATGTGTTGTGGTCTTGAACACACAATCAGACTGACAGTGTAAAATCTAAAAACTATAGATTCGGCCCTTAAAACGATGATAATTACTGATTTCAGTACTATTTTCCAAAAGATATGGTCTAACATGTAACTTATATATAAATTATTAAAAACATATACTATGCTCTTCGGAAGAATGCACCTACTATTAGGTACCTCTTAAGCAAAATAATATCGTGTTTCGCATATATAAAAAGTTTACACAAACATGAAACCATAAAATGGAAGCTGCAATTATGCAAAGATTACTGTTTAAATTGAATCCGCAACCTTGGATTGTACACCAAAGGTAAAATTGGTATAATAAAAAAAGATATATTTACGTTTTTCTTTACCAGAATAATGACATTCACTGGTTCAAATCCTGCTCTGTCGGAGAGGAATATAACATGTACTGCGTCGATTCAGAGGGGCTCTTAAAGGTGCGTTTATTTACATTCCTTTAGAAGTAGGTGATGCGTCGTCTTCACGCCTTATCCCTTGGATGAATATGCCTACCTCCTTTATATCGCCCCTGTAATATATCTCCTTTCAAATGGCATGTTAAAGTTACGTTTAAATACTTGTCTACGATTTCATGTGGCCATATGAGGCTTTGAATATAAAACATCGTAGCCTAGTTTTCGCGCTTCGGAGGTTGAAAAAGTTAATTAGCTCTACGTACATAGAGAGGAAGTGTAATATGTTTTATTAGAAATCTGAGTAATTTGAAACACCCTGTTTCATGTATTTTAATTAGTATTCAAGTATTATGTAAGTAATAAGAAGTCTATGTAAATGTAAATACTTAAGAATCTCATAATTCAGAAGTTATAAGTATAAACTTATTCATGTAATTTAAACCACGCAAAAGAAGAGCCAACAAAGTTTTTTCCTTCGAAAGAAATATATAAGTAAAACATTGTAAATTGATATCTAAATAAGTATTAAATTCAGAAAATTACCTACGAAGGGAAGCAAAAATAGCGTTTACCAATATATCATACCAATACATCATTCAAGGTAATTTATTGGCAACGCTAGAGGTTTGAATTTTTTTGCATGATTGAGAAAATCTAAAAAAGCAATACAATTTTACCTACATAACGGTACGAATAGTTGTTATTAAATTATTATTATTTTTAAAATTATTTTTAGGTTTAAAAGTCATTAATTGATGTTTTTATAAAAAAAGTCTTTATTGAAAAACAAAATACATTGGTACTATCTTACACTACCCTAGCTCTTGAACTAGAAACCTGTGTTTTAGGAGCTAATCTGTGTCTGCCTTTTTAAATTCGTTACCTGGAGTAGTCAGCTTTTGTATCAGCTGATTATTTCTACGGGTACATCAAATGCTACTCGTTCTACACGGTTAATTATAAAGCAAGGTTCTTGTTTGTTGCGGACACATAAGCGATCGACGGCGAAGCCACGTTTGTTAAGTAAAATAATTAAAATATCTTATTGTATATTATAAAGACATTAAAATATGTAGGTATGTATTGATGTCGTTACCGTCTCGTTAAAGCCAGTAGTGTTTTTCAGCAAAAGTAGGTATTTGTGTATTATATTTATTTTTATATAAATTATTAAGTCATAATACTATATTTCCACATTATATTTTTTCCGAGATTAAAAGTATTTTCAGTAAAATGTATAAAGCCAAATTTTCAATGTACTTCTATGTATTTTAATTTGTAAATCTAATAAAAATATATTAACGTACAATGTTAAAAAGGTTGTGAAGTTAAGTCACATTTGTGGCAATGTTATTTACCCAATTTAAATATTGAAGGTAAAAAACAGTTCTGATTAAACTATTAGTAGGGTCCCTAATTCTGTACCCACCGCGTGCAAGCTCTTCAAAATTAATTTACTTTGTAGTAGAATTTAAACAAGCGCAATCTTTCCTTCTAATAGCCGCTTGTGGCAAGCATGTACAGCTGCAGATCTAAAAGGCTTAGGTTTGAGTCCTAGGTTGGTCCAAATGTTATGTCTAATGCGTGTTTCTTTTAAGAAATTCTTAGTAGTAGCCAGTAGATTTTACAATGAAAGAAAGAGTATAGAGTATACCTACCTACATATATTTACGAATACCCTTGTGCATTATAATATCTCGTTAGCAATTAGCCGCCGTAGCCTAAATTAAAATGAAAATTCTTTAGGTTCTTTAAGACGCTTTTTAATTAATAATATTATTATTTGCTGTTCGCATTTTTGCCAACGTGGAATGAGGTTTTCTATCTTTCATAAACCTGAAAGCGCCAACATATTATACACTCCTACTATAACTACACGGTAGTAAGTATTATTCAAAGTTTAAGGAGATATGCATTATTCAACATTAACGTAATCTTAAAAAAATTATATTCATAATATTAGAAGCATAGTATAACACGCAAAAAACCAATATAACTTAGGTTACACTGGTTTTTTGCGTAATACATCTCCACTCCGGTCGGTTTCTTTCCCTGAGTACGTTTTAACTACTGATGGGATGTGATATTTTACTACAGTAAAATGTGTCCTAGGTTTACACGAATAACCAGCTATTGTTATACCGAATTTCATAATTATCTGACCATAGTTTTCTCGTGATGCCGTCATAGAAAGGCATACACCATAAATTCTAAGAAATTATAAATTCGACCTCTGTGTCGATTAATGAAAGAATGAATGATTTTTCCAAAAAAATATTTAATTTACTATTTAATTTTATTTTATGTATAGATCTACGAAATTTAAAAGTTAAAGCTTAAATATGCCTCTCGACATATACAAAAGAGTCATAAGACTTGCTTCGTTTGCCTCTATTCGCCTGCAATCTTGTATCTCTGAATTTAAGTGTTTGACCTCCCTTCGCCCAAATGAAAACCGCCACATTGCTACCGACCTATACGGAATTATCGAATGAGCCTTATTACGTGAGTAAGAAGTCTGCGAATCCTATGTCTTCAAATAGAGAGTTGTTTGCTGGTTTCTTTTTGTATTCGTTTTTCCACTTTTTACTGTACTAGGAACATTAACCAGTACCAATACAGTCTACGCCACTTGACCAAGCTATAAAAGATGTAAGAGTACATAGCTTTCAATGCAGTGCTTGCCAACGTTACTTGAATGGGTAAGTGATATATACATAATTCTAAGTATTTAGCGAAATATTGATTAGATTATTACCTATTACACATATGATTCAGTAAGAGAAGCTTATTCTAAAGTCATAGAAATATGATAGCAGTTATATAAGTTACATCTGTATGATGTTGAAAATGGTCTGATATGGATTATCGAGTTTTATTCAAAATTTTACTATCGCTTCTGTCTTTACTTTGTGAGGGTTTCCTTACAATGACGGACGATATTTGGGTTGATTAGGGCGATGGGTCGTACGTCGCATCCCTAAATCGTAAAACGAATATATAAAAGTATTTTTCAAATTCAAGCAAAATGTTCTTCAACCCGTAAATGTGAGTTAGCCGTATAAAGTTTTTACAAAGAATAATCTTGTTGGAAAGTGCTCCATTCTGACATACTGTCGTGATAAACTAAGTTTAAAAACGTAATCTATTGCTGTTACAAAAGTTATGTAGTAGCTAAGTACATTGCTTCGAAATAAATTGCTACATTTTTTGTCTAACATACATTTTTAATACGTTAAGTTTTAAGTTTTGTGTGAAAATTATAGCTATTTCATCAACCTAATGTAAACTTAATTTAACTGAAATTTTGAGGCAACAGATTATGTAATATAGTATATTAGTTTCGACGTTTTAAGTAAATTACCAAGAAAATAGTATCAAACTATAGGTAAATTAGATAAATATCATTAAAATATGTAAAAATTTCGTGTCTAAGTGTTTGTTGTCGAGCTCCTCCGAAACGGTTTGCGCGATTTTTATGTTTTTTTTGTGTATAAGTAATGTGTATGTTTGGTAGGTCTAAGAATAGGTCGTCGGTAATTTTTATTCACCTAGGTTTTTTATGACTTGGCTTGGCTATGATCAAGAAATACTTACGAGTATAACCCTTCTACCTCCAATCCCTATTTTTAATCGTGGGCGGAGCCGCGCGAATTGCTAGTTTAAAATAATAAATCGATATTCTATTTATGGAATAAGTAAGAATTTTAATATTAATTATTATTTTTTACTTCAAATTTGAAAATGTGACCTCGAATTACTAACTATTACCGCTGTGCTATTACGGCATATGTACCTTCATTACATTATCTCATAGTATTTTTGTATTATAAAATGGCTGCTTTTATTTCAATTTAAAAGGTGAAATATACTATTGTCCATACATACATCATTTCATTTTTATCCTTTTGGGGGTTAAATTGACAATATAATATAATATCCTATAAGCCAATTGTAGTTACTATTAAGCAATTCGAAAATAGCTACTTTTTTTTAAAAAGTCATGCTTTCTGAAAGATGATATAAAATGGATTAAATTCATTCATAATGTTACAGTAGTAAAACCGAGAGTTGAATTTAATCATTTTCTTCTGCACCCAATCACTTTGAGCTTTGAATCCAATAAAAAATACTCTTAATGCCATACTTTACACAAATGCGCTCCTCTCTCTCTCTGCTAACGATCTGGTCATGAATATTCTTGCATATTCAAGAGGATATGAATCACAATAATTTCTTACATTTTAGTTAATAAATTCAAAAGTCAGCCGAAGGAATTTTTATTTAATTGCAAGGGCGTTTTAAAATCTGTGACAAATGTAAATTGAAGGTTATTCAATAAAAATCTTTTCTTTTCAGAGATTCCCAATAATATCTCACTTCGCCTTTGCTGTATTTATATTTTTATTTTTTGATTCCTAACATTTAACACGTTCTAATTGACTCCTATTGATAAAAATCGTATTGTTGTACCTATAAGAAAATATCATCAATATTTTAAGAAAATATTGAATGACTGTTATTTAGCTGTAGTTGATAAGAAAACAAGATAAATATTTAAAAAGAGACTCTATTCTCGCTAATGTTTTATTGCATTTATTCTCTAAAGAAAACATCCCGAAAAGAATTCTAAGAAATGTACATACTGCAAACTGTAGTGGAACAACGAAGTGAGTCAAATTTAGAATCTTTTGCTTAAGTTAGATAAAATATTGCAGTACCGGTTAATGATAATATAATTTGAACGACATAGGTACTCGTGTAATCTTATAAAATATCAAAAAAATTTATGTGTTTTAAAAATATATGTTAATTCTGAAATCTGACCCATATAGGTATTTTTGTATTCAAAATGGTACTTTATTTTTTCGGGCTATCCTTTCATACGACTACATTAAGCCCTTACGTGATATTTGAATTATTAATATTATTAACATTACGTAGCTTGTACATAACTTTAATGCGTAACGTTATGTGGGTTTTTGTATTACAAAGCACAATCATTTTATAATATTATAGCTTCATAATATGTGAAAAATAAATTAATGACATACTATGCTTTCTTCTTTTTTTATTAATAACATTATTATTCGCAATGCAATATTTAAAATATTATTTCAAAATTCTTACTGACACGTTAAGCGTAGGTAATCTTAATTTTTTTTTGGAGATTAGGGCGTATATTATTTTAATATAGTATAAGGTATAGTACACATGATAATATCTAGAAATGTGATACGTAGGAATGGGTGTCACCTTTTTTACAGAGTACATGCATATTGCATACCACCTGTTTAACAGGTTATATGTGGGCCTCACCATTTAAAACAGCCAGTATTACCCAACAAAACCTTCCCCTTTTTAATGAGGCGTCACAGAACCGCTTACGCTGTCCACTATAAACCTCAACGGCAGGTCTACCGAAGCAGACCTCAACAGCCATGGAGATGCTGCAATAGTCCACTCTATCAGAAAAGTACCAGAAACGCCGCTCATCGAAATAGGTCACCATCTTGTGCTATTCTTGCAAGCCTCCAAAGAAGAAGAAGAATATAAGCTCTCCAACCACGACAAAGTGAACGCACATTGGGGAGAGAAGTGATAACACCCACTTCACCTAGGCTCTGTTACGATGTATATATTTGTATCTAATTTCTACCATAAATCGCTATTTTTATAGTGGAATTGCTAGTATATTACAAATTGCTAGGTCAATTATAATATTCAAGGGTATATTATAAGTTAAGGTAGCAGTTATATTAAAATTTCTGTATCTGACAGAATAAGAAGAACAAAATAAATTTAAGAAACTCCATTTTTATGAAGAAAATTAAGAAAGTTAATTAGTATATTGATTTTTATCATCTACTTTGAGCTTATATTTAAAATTATAATTATCTATATCTATACTAACACTAGCGGCTCGATATCGCTTCGCTCTTAAATGGCCGCGGATAGAGCCGAGAAAAACCTATCGTTTTAATAATATAAAACTCAAAAAAGAAGGTAGAGCACGGGCGTAGCCAGGGGGAGGGTTTAGGGGGTTCAAACCCCCCCCGAAAAATTAAGAATGTGGCTGGTGCATTGCATAACCCGAACGGCATAACCTTAAACTGCCACAACCCTTTTCCAGTTGAAAACGCAGTTTTCTCCTTATCCACGGGGTCCATGTCCATTTGCCAGTAGCCACTCTTCAAGTCGAGAGTTGAAAACCATTTCATACCGCTGAGAGTGTCTAGGGTGTCGTCGATTCGGGGCAGGGGATAACAATCCTTTTTAGTAACATCGTTGAGCCTGCGGTAATCGATGCAAAACCTTGTAGATCCATCCTTCTTCCTTACTAGTACTACTGGCGAACACCAAGGACTAGTGGAGTGTTCAATGATGTTATTCTTTCTCATGTCTTGGATCATGTCGTCAACTTCCTTTTCCTTAGCCCAAGGTATTCGTCTAGGTCGTTGTCGAATAGGCGCTACGTCCCCAGTATTAATTTTATGCTTAACTAATCCAGTTCTTCTTATATCGCCGTCATGTTTAGAGAACAAATCTGAATATCTGTACAGTAAATTTTCAGCTTTTATCTTCTGTGAACTCGTGAGATCTTCTTTACAATCTTTCAAAAGTTTCATTGCTTGTTCTTTATCCTTGTCCAACACCTTCTCTTACGGTTGACATCGGCTTAACCAGGCTATCTCTTCACAACTCCCCACATCTTCGCCTCTTCGAATGGTTTGAGTAGAATTCCTGGTATTCAGAACTGGAACCATAGATGTCGAAGCTTTACCTACAACAACTCTTGCCGCGATCCATGAGCTCTCATCTTCCGACTTCTCTATAATAGCACATGACCATGGACGGCCTGACTTGTTTTGAGGTAAAGAGACAGGTACTAGAGTCTGCGATCTTGGTGGAAGAGCGGTGTCTTTCAAGCAACGAACTTTTCCATGAATTCCGCCACTTATCGGCACTTCTCTATTTCTGCATCGTAAAACTCCATGTTTCATGTCAATCGTACACTGGTGATTTTGAAGAAAGTCCAATCCAATGATGCAATCATCCACGATATCTGCAACTATTGCGTTATGCCAATAGATGTAGTCCCCAATTTTGATAGCGATTTTCCTTTCCCCCAAAACAGGTATGCGCTGGCCGGTGGTGGTGTGTTTCTATCATGCAAACTATTGTCTGCAATGTGTCTCAATCTTCGGTTATTAATGACAGTTCGTGATGCTCCGGTATCCAGAGTGAGTTTACATGCTACTCCATTAATAGCGCCATGTATACCAAGGTGTTTCCATCTAGTGATGTTTTACTTTTTCGCTGGGGTTATAGATTCCCCGGTCAGTGCCCAAGTCCTAGCCCTGGCAGAGATCAGTTTTCCTCTGGCTTGATTATAAGTTGATATACCAACATTTAACTATCGTCGACCGTTCTTCCTTGAAGGGCAGTTACTTCGAAGATGGCCCCGACCGCCGCACTCGTAGCAACTTGGGCTAAACCTACGTTCTCGGGCCGATGTTCCTTCTGTACTTACTTCCCGCATCTTCCAAGGTCTAGAGTCATGACGCACAGCTTCAACCTCTAGAGCATGAGCGACGGCTTCCTTAAAACTAGTATGGTGTCTTAAGCGCACAGTTGCACGTACCTCCGGGTAAATTTAAGAACATTCTAGTATCGAATATTCAAAATGTTTCTAGTAATTTCGAATCCTTTCCCGAAAGTGTTTTGTCTCTGTCTAACACATTAGAATTTGTAATAAACTGTTCCTGTCATCTAATCGACATACGTTAAAAATTGACATTCGCCGTTCTTAGGCATGGTACAAGCGTGCTATTATGACGAGTTCACACTATATTACGCGACAATATATTACATTTTTTTCATGCAATTTTAGTAGTTTTATTTTCTTGAACCCCCCCCGAAATTAAAACCTGGCTACGCCGTGAGGTAGAGAATGTCATTTTAATGAAGTATCAATAATTCAATGAAATCTTTAGGAGAGGCTATTTTACGGGTAGGTATATTAGTGTCGTTAGATTTCAAGTTCAACAATTTGCTTATTTAATTTAATATAGTATACGAGTATATTGTAATGAAAAATAAAATATAACTTGCTTCCATCATTTAATCATGAAATATGTGTAAAACATTCAAATGCTCTTTAAGGAAACTCTATCCATTGGAAAAAATATTAAGAATTTTAAATATAAATTATAAGTTATTGAAAAAATGTCATTGAGTTGTCGTAAAACGAATATTTTCGTATTTTGTGAATAAATACTTGTATATATTTTTTATTTTTGGGATAGGATTTTTTTGTTTTTTGGTATTAGGTACCAAGCCAATATTTTTTACTTACCAGCGAGCCTTAATCAGTACAACAGTACATTTAAATAAATTGAAGTCTGTTTTTAATTTCAAATTAAAAGTATATACGGTACTTGCATCAAAAAAAATCTATATCTGTCTGTCTGTCTCTTTGTTCCGGGTAATCTCTGAAACGGACTTTCAATCGCAGGTAGCTAATGTTATAAGGCTAGCTTAAGGCTGACTTAGGCTACTTTTATTTTATTACAAAATTATAAAACCGTTTTATTTATTTTAACTTACGCTCAGCGAAGCGGGCCGGGTTAGCTAGTATATGTTAAATGGTTCATGTATAAGGTATATTAGAAAATGCAAGATATACTGTGGTTAAGAAGAAATTATTTTGTTAGTTATAATTAGATTTGACTTTGGAGTTCAAATTACACACAAGCTCGCATTATAAATGACAATTTATAGGGTAGGTACAGCTATTCTACTTTTAAAAAATCACTTAACGTAATAAGTTTTATGACATAAAACTCTTATCTTTACTTTAGTGACATCCATTTGGATTTTTAGGATAATAAGATCCTAATTCGCCTACTCGCCTATAATTCTTCTTTAAAAACCAACATACTTTTTAATGGAATAGGGCGTTAATCGGTTTAATTACTTGTTAAGATCGTAGATTGTTCTATTATAATGATGCTTTAGAAAGTTGCTATCTTTTTCCAATTTCAGAACTTAAACTTAATACTTTCGCTTGTGCACAAAGGAACATAATAAATACACACGCATAATAGTAACAACAATTATTACAAGGCGAGAGTTGGTATAATCTACACTTTTTTTATACACAATACGCCTTTTTCCCAAATAAGTTAAAATATGGATTCGTTGAATGTGTCTAAGAACATTGATTCTAAATTTTGACTTAACTTTGTCATCCCTTTCAATTTAGTCTATCCACATCTTGACTTGCTTTTTATTATATTAAAAGTTTACAATGCGTATTATAATATTCAACCAAATATGAACCAACAATTGAAATTCTCGAACCTCGCTTAGATACTCACACAGTGTACTTACCAATAAAATAGGCTTTTGTATTGAATGGCGTAAAGCCCCCTTTTACAAGTTAGGAAATGCTCATGTCAGAGTCACTCTCCGACCCGTAAATTATGTGAACGCCAAAAAATCACCTTGATCCTTTGTTCCGTTAATTTGATCCATTGTTATATTATATGTAAGGGTTGTAAAGGGTTTAAAGATAAAAAGTTTTATAATAAAACAACGACGCACCCTCGCTTCGCTTGGGGTCCGTCTAATTTTAGCGCGAGCGAAGTCGCCGGTTCCGCTAATTAAATAAATAAAATTTCTAAAATAAAAGTAGTCTAAGTTACTCCTTACATTATTAGCTATCTGTCAGTGAAAGTTCCGTCAAAATCCCGGAACAAGCAGACAGACAGACAGACATTTTTAAAATTTTTAAAAATTGTTTTTTTGTTGTTAGTGTCGTATATACTTTCATATTCATTTAATGAAAAGCTGTTAATTTGAAATTAAAAACAGACACTTCAAATTTATATGTACATGTAAGTATAGATATTTAAAGTAATTTTATTTTTTTTTATAAAATTTATCCTATTATCATTTTATACACGTGTCACTCTCTAGAGATATGCGATGAATTTTAATGAGAATTTTTCGTTGCATAAGCTTAATTAAGAGCATAACTAATGGCTCTACTACTATAATGTCAATAATTTATGAACTAAATTCATAAAATATGTGTGCGTGTGATCTGTTCGCCTTTAATAATATATTAAACAGAAGACGTGTTTATTGATTATATTTGCGACCCACTCTGCGTTCCCCAGATGTGTACACGTACATGGGGACGCATAATAATAAATCTTCAAATGCCCGGTACAACTTACTTAACATAATATTTTAACGGAACTACGAGTATCTCAGAAACATATCGGTTGTGCGTACAATAATTTAAACACTTATATCACATTTAGTATATATATATATATATATATATATATATATATATATATATATATATATACCTCTAGTTTTTAATATTGTTTTTAGGTTGTTATAATTACTTACTGGTTTAACTTTGTTACTGTCATATTATAGGCGTCACGAAGACGCTCATAAAATGTAGATTCATTAAGGGCTCACCGCGATGGAAGATCGTAAGAACAGCCTGTCAGTGTAAACCATATATGTACTTAATAATTAATTTTGTTGTAACAACACGCGAGCTTTGTTTCACTGTGAATTAGTAAAATAAAAGGGTTGAACTCCGAGAGAAAGGTAGACTTAGGTACAGGAGCTAATAATTCGTTCTTTGTTGACTTTTATTTCAACGTAAAAATGTGTGAAATTTTATTAATTACCTACAACTTTATTAGCTTTTCCCCGTGACTTTCAGATTTGTTCCGTGATATAAGATACCGATTACCAAAGTACCTATGAAATGCAGTTTATGAAATCTTTAATTTTTTTTAAATAAACAAACAAAAACGACAGTTGTGTACACAGTTCCAAGCTTAGTAGTTACGACTTCTTTAAATATTGTACTACATTTATTCGTTAACATATTTCGTCCATGCTCTTTTCAAGTTATATTTTGAACATTTTTGTGTGATAATATATTATATTTTAAGGATTTTTATTTTATTATCATTTTCAATTTTTGCCTTAGTATTAAGCTCTGCTTTAGGAAATATATTTTGTAAGAATTTTACATTAATTCATTTAAGAAAAGGCGTATTGCTCTTTAATAAATTAATGCATGAAGAGTGAGGGATTGCAAATAAGGCAAAAGCCCTTTAGAACAGGTAGGTAAATATTAAATTTAATTTTCAAGAAATCTCAAAATAGTATAAAGCTTTGCAGTAGTTTTCTCGGCACTTTTAATTTTCTTCCAGCTTCCGGATAAACCCGGCTTGTGCGTCTTACAGCTAAGTCTGAAAATCATCTTCCGAATAGACTGCAGTTGCGATTTATATTAATTGCTTTAGGAAAGAATTTCTGTTTATGTTGACCGTGTGGGACACAACTTAAATAAGGAAAAAATAATAATATCTACAACGCTAATACATTTAGAGTTTTTTTTTTGTGACGAATTAATTTTTAATTCTTGACTACATATAATATAATAAAACAGTTAGTAACTTAGCGAAATCATTGTGCACATTATTAAGGAGTAACATGAATCATGTTTCATTGTAAAAAAATTGCAATAGTACAGTTAGGTATCAAAATTTGCCTTGATTTGAGCAAAACGAGGGTGACCACTAGTCTTCTAAAAAATTATTATTTGTAAAACAAATCCTTAATACATAACTACGAATAGTCGACAGGTTGTCATTCGGTTGGTTGCAGCATTTGTTTATTTACCAGATATATCGCTTTACAAAAATGAAATAATAAATATTAGTTAAGATACTCAGACTTTAAAATTATATTCTCTAATTTGCAGTTATTCTTGATTATATGAGATATATATGCAAAATATATTATGTAGCAAGGAAAAAACTTAACATCCTAATATTTCATTAAAATCAAAATAACCATTATTTTAATAAATAATACATTTTGAGCCCGTTATTTCTGCTACGGTACATCTATCCTATATACCTCTCAGTAGGTGGTCGAAAAATCCTATCGAATGGCAGACACGGCTGTTTTTGAATTACTTCTTAAAGCGACGGAGGGGAAAATTAATTTCTTAGTTGTTCTAACGATTTCATGGTAGATACTTTCACTCTCTAAATCATACAACGATGGGTTTTACGTTTAACACAAAAAATCATAAAATTGAAGATTTTGACGACACGTTTGGCTCAGTTTGAAGTGACGCTACTTTCTGCGCCAGCGGTCGCGGGTTTGAGTCTCGCTGGGGCACGAATATAATGGAAACACAAGCCTCGTAGCTTATCACGAGACTAGATGGCGCAGTGTGCAGAATGCCCCAACATATTGGAGGTAAAGTTAGACTATTGCATATATGTTATATGTATATGACAAGTTTATAGTAAATATACTTTTTATACATAATATATAATTTACATATCTGTTATTTTGCATTTTATTCGTACAATAAAAAGCATTGACGTAGTTTTTTTGGAAATTACAAAGAATACTTTAATGCTTACGAACTCTTATTTTGATATCTTGTAGAGAACACTGAATATTATTCGGGGTAAAGTACTTTAATAAATGTTGTAAGGAAAAATTGAAAGACATATTTTGTTAGAAAGCTTCGGCTATGGCTTTTATTCCGCGTTAACTTCAAACACTTTAAGCGGAGGGCCGTCTAAAATCATAATGTAGTTATTATTTCAGCTGAGCTCGTAGCAGAGGCTCTGCTGTCGACAAGTCGGCCATTTAAGTAAAATTATCGCTACTCGGTACGACAGAGTCGAGGACGTACCAACGAACTTGTACGACGCATTAACGGAAAAATATTATTGGATGAAAGAAAGGACCCTTTTGGCCTCGTCATAATAATTATATTCTAGCGCTCTTCAAATCAAAATCTTACGAAAAGATACTTTACTTAAGAAGCCATTTGTATTGATAATAACAAAATGTAATTTATTATAAGATACATATTATTAATTTCCCTTTTTAAACTTCATATTTAAAAAAAAAACGCTTGTCAATGTCAAAATTGTTCTTCGGTATTAAGAAATTGTACTCAACAACATGTACGATATTATATCGAATCCTGTTGTAATTAAATCCTTTGAGCAATGCTTCAAAATATAGCTACTATACCAATATAATATTAAACATACCACATTTATGTACATATTACGATTCTGAGTTTTGGCTCGATCTCATTAAAATTTTGTTGATAGGGAGAAATTGAGATCAGTAGAACATGAGATATGTAATTATTTTGGTCTCAGAGGATTCTATAGTTAAAAGCTTTTATAAAACAAAGTAAATAATACCATGTGGTAATCTAGATCATGATATGACTTTAAACTTATATTCAAAATTTTATTTTTTTAATTAATAAATATTATTAGTTTAATCTTTGTACATATACTTAAATAAAATTGAAAAAATGGTCTGTTATTATTTCAAATTAATAGCTTTTCACTAAATGCATATGAAAGTACCGTACCGTATGGTACTAACATCAAAAAATCATTTTTAAAATTTTTGTTTGTCTGTCTGTATATTTGTTCCGGCTATTCTCTGCAACGGCTAGACCAATTTGAGCGGGACTTTTACTTGCAGATAGATAATGTTATAAGGAGTAACTTAGACCACTATTATTTTAGAAATTTTATCTATTTTAACTAGCGGAACCTGCGGCTTCGTCCGCGCCCAATCCAGGGACGAACCCGAGCGAAGCGAGGGTGAGTCACTAGTCACTATATATAGGCGATGTGTGTATGTATGTTCCCTATAGTTTCCGAAACGGCTAGACCGATTTCAATGAAATTTTTAGGAAAACT
Organism: Boloria euphrosyne; assembly: GCA_951802675.2. NCBI lineage: Eukaryota > Metazoa > Arthropoda > Insecta > Lepidoptera > Nymphalidae > Boloria > Boloria euphrosyne. Next base: position 7,526,741 of record OX637878.1, read on the forward strand.
TCAAGTTGGCCTAGCGGGTTATCCTTGAACTTTGATAGCAGGATCAAATCAACAGGATCGGGTCAACACTAATATTGTAATAATATTAAAATAAATTATAATAATACTAAAATAAATGCCACCTTTAAATTCGCCATCCGTCTATTCCTTTAAATAATACCCGTAAAAGCATGTACTTTTAGCTTTTTCTAAGCAATCATATATTTTAAGAATATTCATATTATATTATGAAATTATTTTTTTCCAGTATTCGAAATTATAGTAAAACTTTACTTGATTGTTAGTAAAAACTTTGATATTCATTTAAACAGTATCTAGCGTAGCACTACAAGATAATTGAATTGAATCGAACATTTCTCGAGACTAATAGAAGATAGAGAGAATAGCTGTTGCAAATTAGTTCGACCACTTGCCGGTAGTCAACCTCACCTCACTATTTAAGTCTGAAATCAAATAACGTAGAATTTACGAATTATTTTTTTAAGTAATCAGTTAGGATATTTGCTATACCATTAAGCGTAAATAAAATTAAATGAAACGTTAGTAAAAATGTAAATCATTTTCACGATTAATGCCAAATTCTAAAATTAAGTGTGGAAATGTAGAAAAGAATTTTCGTCTCCACTCGGGCCGTAAGATTTTTGGATATTTTTGCAGAAATTCCCTCAAAGAAATTTGCGGAAGGAAATGGGTAAAGCCAGCAAGATTTAGTGCTGTGTGATGACAAAACCAGTGAGGGCGAGGCGGATAGGGCGGGGCGTAGAAGAAATATCTCGTACAGTTGCCAAAAGTAAATCTATAGTAAAATTTTATACAAATATACAATATTTTTATTTTGTCCACGAAAGTATGTTCATAATAGGTAGACGGTTAAAATTTTTACTTATCTGATATTATTTACTCAAAAACATAAGACCACATTAAGGTAAAGTTGAACTAAAATAAAGTTACAATTTCACTTGTTACTAGCGGGAACCCTAGGCAACTACGCTGGCCAAGTGCGCGAAGGCGGAATTCATATTTCAGACATGCAGGTTTCCTCGCTATGTTTTCCTTCATCGTAAAACAAGTGAAAGTCATGTTTAAGATGATTCGCACATGAAATTTCGAACCATTTTTTTTCATTTGAAACTTGTTTAGGCCATAAATATTACGTCTGAAATCATTATTTTAAAATAAAGATAGTCAATAATAATTTGAAGCTGTAATTTTTTAACTTTCATTTGGTCGTCACGAAAAATAATAAAAAGTTATGTTCCTGCGTCCATCTGTAGCTTTAGTATCAAGATTTTATTTGCCATTATGGTTACTCGTTTCATTTCCTCTTAAGCCCGACTAAAGGATCCAACAACAATAAATTTAATATATATTTTCAAGTAGTTTAAAGAAAATCAAAAAAATCAAATCGGCCAGCTTACTTAGCTTAGCTTAGCTTACCTCGCTTCGCTCGGGCTCGACTTATGGTCGACGCAACGCAACGGTATATATATATATATATATATATACATATATATATATATATATATATATATATATATATATATATATATATATATATATATATATATATATATATATATATATATATATATATATATATATATATATATATATATATATATATATATATATATATATATATATATATATATATATATATATATATATATATATATATATATATATATATATATATATATATGTATATATATAGTATTAAAAGTTTTTTTGTTTATAATTTTTCATATGAAATTTGCACAGGTTGACAGATTTTATCACGTTTAGGTATCTATCGCTGGTTTTAACTTTTAACGAGCATTCAAATAAAAATCTGCACGAAAATGGCTTAATTTAAGTTGGCGTTGAAATTATAACAACCCTAGTTTATACATCAGAGATTAAAACTGTTTATAAACTTTAAATAGGACTGAAAAAAAATATATCTACTATTATTAGTGGTGTTGAAGTTATGAGCAAACTCAGTAAATTTAGTTCTTTTCTATAAATAATTATTTACTATTTTAAGGTGAACTTTTATGTATTTATAATATAAATTAATCCAATATATGAAAATCTCGTGTCACAGTGTTTGTTATCGAACACCACCGAAACGGCTTGACCGATTTTTATGGTTTTTTTTTTGTATATATTTGGTAGGTCGGAGAATAGGTCATAGGTCATTTTTTTTAATTGGGTGATAAGGGTGGCCCTCTCCAGATTTTTATTTTTAGACAATATTTATATTTTTTATATTTCTATGATATGGCATAAAAAATACTTATAACTCAAAATGTTGATCCTTCTACCACCAATCCCATTTTTAATAGTAATTAGAACGCGGGCAGAGCCGCGGGAATTGCTAGTTAATTATAAAAAGGTGTTACATACAAAAGGTATGTGGCTTTTAATATAAATTTTGTCTCCGTAAAATGAAATAAGGAAATCTCTTGACATCTTAAGCGTATACGAATAAAGAAAACACGGATACAGCGTTTACGACATCTTTGTAAGTTAAAAACGTAGTAATCCTCTACACAAATTGAATACATGATTTTGTTGGCTTACACAATTGTTTGCGTTTTTATCTACCACGATTTTTTCTTAGCGTGTAGATTTCAATGAAACCGTATTTCTCTTCCTCAAATAAAATTCAAATTTGTCGAGTGATACGAGCTTCCCGCGTCCCGGAGCGCAGAGATTCAATCAAGTAGGGATTCGATTGTGGCATCGCCTCATTTATATAAATGAACGAATGAGCCGTAAAACCTTTTTGAAATTTAATTACATTATTACAGTGTTTTGTTTTAATATTATTTTTATTTCAAAAGGAAAAGGGTTGGACTACCAAATCATGCGGATAATATAACTTTGAATCCCTTTTTGTTTTGTATTTAGATATAATATGAATTACTCGTATCTTGAATTGTATAATTTACTTATTTACAATTATAAAATTCTTATTAAGATACAAAATATGTAATTAACTTTAATGTGGCTTCAGTGATGAAAATTATGTTCTGTTGAGTTTGTTAGTTCCGAAAGGTCTTTAATCCCAAGGGTCAGAGTAACATATGAACATATGAATCCATGGACCTATTGCTTCTCATGTCCTCAAGTTAACCTAAATTTTAATAGAAAGTAGTTATTCAATTTAGTTAAACTATTAATGTTATATTTAGTTGTGTCAGTTATGAATTGCGTTACCGCCCAAAGTTTTTCTATTAGTCCTGCACATATATATATTGGTACAAATGAATTATTTTAATATATAATTTACTAGCGACTTACTCTCGTTCCACTCGGGTACGTCCCTAGACACGTTTTAATGTTTACTATCGAATATTTCTCAGAGATGAGTTATTATCTCGCAATAAAAGTATCCTATATCTTGACACGGATATCCAGCTATCATTATACCGAATTAGATCAAAGTCTATGCAGTGCCTTTTTCGTGATGCGATCACATACAGATAGACGGACAAAAATCCTAAAAACTACAGAATCGGCCTTTGTATCGTTAGTAATGACGATGACTTTAGACATTTCTATGTTCGAAATCCTGCATGATTATCTTCAATAATGGGACATTATTACTACTTTTAATATTCATATATTGAAGATTTTATGGAAAGCTGTATATTATAAAATAAATTTTATACACAAATAATTCTTGTAAAAGTACTGAAAAGGATTATTATTTTAAACCGCAACTTTCTTATTGCGAGGGAAGAAAGGTAACGCGAACACTATAAACGAAATTGAAGCTTAATATTTCGAAAGCAGGGCTTTAGAACGAAAAGTAATTGAAATCTTTACTTTATATCCAGACGATTTTAAGATAATAATAAGCTAAAAGATGGTGTTTTTAATATATGTGATTCTACTTATTTAATTAATTTCAGTTTTTTTTTATCCAAGATGTTGTTTAACATTTTTGCTTTCTTTATATAACGAAAGCATGTTCTTCACTTTATATTAATACGAAAAATTGTCATTAATTGAATACGGAAACTATTCAAATAATTTCGCGAAAAGGCCCGAAAACAATTGTTTTTAATAGTCAATCATTCGCGTAAATTTAATTTAATAGAAAGTATTAACTTTAATTTAAGAATAAATTCCACAAGCAAGTTTTCCACATAAATCTTAAGAAAGTAAAATATCTATTGTTGAATCAAAATCGGAGTTATAGGTCGCAAAGCAGTCTTATGTACATAACAAGAAACAACGGCGATGCGACTCTACGTAAAGCCCTAGCTTCCTTAACAAGCACTTGGAAGACTGCCAAAATAGCAAATGTTATTTAAAGCCGAGTACAAGACATTGATTTTATTTTTATTTTTTTTGTTGATATAGTAATGTTAAACAATACTCTCACTTTATCGTATAAAATAGAAGACTTTTCGTGACTCTTGATATACTTACGAAGACAATTTTTGCTAAAACTCTACTATATATTTTTATATTATCCTTTATAATAAAATAAGGCTAACTTTTCTTATTAAGACAAAAAGAAAATTCTTTTTTCTTTTATGAATTTTTATTTGAATGAGAATATCTCAAATGTTATATTATTTCAAGCATAAATGTAACATTAAACGAGTTTATTGAATATTATTCATGAGGAACTAACTTTACAAAAAGCTGAATCGTTATAGAGTATTCTGGCCATTAGTTGATATGAATATTCTTGTGGTTTTAAAAACGAATACTAAGTAAAAGTTACTACTTACTAATATATTTTTACTATTGAAATTTATATAACTGCTAGGATACCAAATCTAAAAAGAACAAAACGGACAGAGATTATTGTTTGCTGACATTTGGCTCAGTTTATAGTGACTACAGTTTGTACTTGATGTGCCAGTTTTCGCGGGTTCGAGTCCCGCTGGGGACATTCATTTGTTGAGCACGAATTTTTGTACTACAGTCATCGGTGTTTATGTTTATAATATATAATTCATTATAAAAAGTGATATATGTGTAGTCTATCAACTATCTGATATCCGTAACACAAGCTTCGTAGCTTTCTATGGAACTAGTTGGTGCTACGTATTAAAATGTCCTAACATACTTATTAATTTAAACAAAGAAAATGATGAATAGACATCATCTCACACATATACCGCCAAAACTGTATTGCTCGTAAGTATATAAAGTTATATTATGTTAAATATAAAAATAAAATACTTAAATGACAAAAGAGGTATAAGCGAAAATTTGTGATGATTCGTATAAAGTGGGTAATCGGCAGATGTGTTTTGTCAACAATTTTTTACACTTACATCGTTTACGCTGGCTCTACCTTAAAAGATGCATGAAAACTATACATTGCAAAGTTGAAGGTTAAAATTAAAAGGTCTACAGAATACTCTGGAATAGCATGATGTGTCTATCTCCTAAGGATAACTCACAAAATTAATTGTCTTTTTACAACGTAAGTTGTTTGTTAAATATAATTACATACTATTAAACAAAATAAGTTACAATTGTACCGACTTCAAGGGAATCTTTAAGTGGTTTTTAAATAGTATTTAGGCTGTAGTTATAAGATATTCATAAAGATACTAGCGATACTAGGTGCTCCCCAAATTTAAATTCTTACAAACTTTGAATGTCTTAATTATTTATATAATATAATCAAAAGCCTAAAAAGCTTCTAGCTTTAAAAAATGTCGTAATTTCCATGCTAATTTTCGACCCCTATTTCAACACTTTACAGCCATTTTTTCGATTGTAAATTAGAATATCCTTTCTCTGGCTCTAGAATATCTCTGTACTAAATTTCATTTAATTCGGTCCAGTCGTTTAGGCGTGATTGAGTAGCATACAGACAGACAGAGTTACTTTCGCATTTATAGTATTAGTAAGGATGAATGACTCGCCACTTCGCCACTTGGCGACATCACGCAACATAGATAAAAAATTAACCAAAGGAGTTGTGTAGGTACTAAAAAAATTCGATGCAAAAATCAACTTCCAAAATCTTAAAGCACCCTTTATTTCATAAAAATAGAGATATAAGATTTGGATTATAAGATAAACATTTTAGAATATACGTCCACATATCGCATATCCTTTTTATCAAAAAAATAAGTATATCTTAATAAAAAAGAGCACTAGAAAGCAATCTGTATCGCTAAAGTAATGATGAAATTAAATGAAGCCTTCACTCATTAACGAGGTAATTAAAGTAAATGAGATTTTAGTATCTAAGGCACAAAACTTCCAGTTTTAATGAAGAAGACACTCGTTCATTAAAATTGTGTTCCAAATGTATTTGTATTTATCAGAATATTCTAAATAGCTCATATAGAGTTGAAAATACCGTTTCATTATATTAATAAGAATATTAAGATTAATAAAATAATTTAAAATGGAAATATATTTCGGCTAAAGATCGGAAAATTCCAATAGTAATACTCTTTTATATTAAATTTGAATAAGTATTTTATGACAAGAAAAAACAATTTTATTATGATTTTTCAATTTAAAAGATTTCAACTATAAGTCTCACATTAGAGCATAGTACCGGTGACACTTCTTACTCGTATATAATTTAGTGCACAAAACCAAATTGATCGACAAAGTTTTGAAAGTAACAAAGAAGGTATTTTAAAATATCGTTAATACCAGCTCCTTGTACAACTGTTGCTTCCTGTAATATTTTCTTAGGTTAACGCGAATATTCGACATTATAAATGAAACTATCTTTTCGGATTTTCTCGCGGTTTTATTTAGATTTTTGGTTACCGACGTTTCGAATGCTTTACAACAATCATGGTCACGGGAGAGTCTCTCTGCGACAAAATCCGAAAAGATTCATTTATTATGTTGCTTACTTATTTAATTGTTTTGTTCTTCAATTTTTATTTAATAAATTGACACTTAAAATATAACGTATAAAAAGTGTTTTGAACATGGACAATCTATCGTATCAGTAATGTTTCAAGCAAACAAAACAAAACGCATCATTTGTTACATATTCTTTGACTTATTATATACTAGGGGCTCACCCTTGCTTCGCTCGGGTTCGTTCCTAGGTACGTGTTGTATATATTTACTTCGCACTGCCCGGTATATATTTGACTTGATTATATGAATTACCATTGCACGCACCATGGCAACGGTCAAACATATACGTCAAACGCCGTCAATTTTATAAAGTTTTTTTTATTTCCTAACTTTTTTCGATATACAGTGAAACTTGGTTAAGTGGGACCTGGATAAGTGAGAAACCTCCATAAATGGAACTCATGCTGAGGTCCCAACACTTTGGCACTGAATTACCTCTGTTAGTGGGACGAGGTAAACCTCTATATCTGGGACAAGTTCTTTCGATTTATCATCATAGTTACCTCTATAACTGAGACAGCGAGTAAATTTTATATGCATAAACCTCTGTAACTGAGATAACATTGTTTGTTTACTCATTCTTATTCTACCCACAAATTCCTGATCGCACCTGTATAACTGAAATAACCTGTATTCTTACCTCTATTAATGGAACCCTCTGTAAATGAGACAGACATTTATTTATACCTGTATATCTGAGACACTGGGTAAGTGGAATACCTCTATAAGTGAAACGACATTGCAGGTCCCTTGATGTCTCACTTAACCAGGTTTCACTGTAGTATGTTATCCTTAAGAGATGGACATATGCCATCGCGGACTTTTTTGTAGATTTATATAAGATACACAATTCCACCATACATACTTTTGTTATATTCTCAAAGAGTTTTGGCAGCATTTTCGTTGAAAGCTCCCAGACAGCTTATTTTTTTCCGACACCTCCAACAGATATCGTTATATTTTAGCCAATGTATACAAAAACTTGACAAATTATATACTAAAATCTTCCTAGAGAAGCATTTTATACATTGGTGAAACCTGCATGAAAATCGGTGCAGTAGTTTTTGAGTTTATCGCGAACAGACAGACACGGCGGAGGACTTTTTTTTATAATATGTATAGAAGTATGTCCTTAGATTTAGTATCTCACGGTCACAATATTTAGATATTTAGTTTCAGAAATAATACGCTATATGAAAATAACTATTTGACTAATGTCACCCGCATCATGTTACATCAAAATTACAATAGCGCTACTATTCTCAGGAATGCTACTCGTAAATTCAAAATACTAATATTAAGACGAAGTTGTTAGCTTTTTATTTTTCAGCTACAACCTATATTTTTAACTAAAATAAATGTTCCAGCGTTGCCGCGGATTTATTTTTATAGTTTCAATATATTTCTAACTTTTAACAGAACCCCAGCCTTTATTTATACACATTTCTATTTAACAAACCTTATATTTAGACAAATAGCCATATTTTATAAAATAAAAAAATAGTATATTAATTAAACCATTGTAAAATAAAATTATTGAATAGTAATATCAAATAATTTCCCCTAGTTTGTATGTCTATACATTGCCGTAACATGTAAGACTTCCAATTTAATTTCGGTTGTTGCATTGTAACGACACTAAGGTGGACACTTTTAGGACACCCATTTCATGACCGCTTCAATTTTACGCCCTGTTAGAGGTCACGACCTAATTGCAACTGCGTAACTAAGGTTCGAATATATTCTGAATTTTGTAAAGTTAATAGCGTGTAACATCTACAAGTTGAATCTTTTCTGAAACAATATACCAAAGTTTCTACTTTTCTTTCAACTTTCTAAAAAAGTTATTATTCCAAAAAACCATCTATAAAAGTATCTATAGAAGTAGAATGATTTCTTGAAATTTGCATAGAACCACCGTCAATTTATAACCAATTCATTTTACAAAGAATTATTGAAAATGGTTTCCAATAGGCAAAATAACGTGTTACATACACTGAGAACAGTTGAAGTACGTCCAAAATACACATTTGTCATGTTCTGCGGTCGAATGATCGACAAAGTTTTAAAGTCACAAAGAAGGTATTTTAAAATATCGTTAATACCAACTCCTTGTACAACTGTTTTTTTTTGCCAATGGTTTTACTCGCATATTATCTTACATATACAATAAAACGCACGCTATTTATTTTTACTCAAATGATTATCTATCTGCTAATAAAATCTCACTTTAATGGGTTCGCTCTTCTTCGCGGATTACAAGAACAGATAAACGAAAAAATAATTGTTTTATTATACAAAAACCATACACGATACAGAAATGCCAAGGAAATAGTACAAATAATCACAAATACGCTCATTATTGATTAGTTATAGTATCGAAGACAGATTCAAACTTTATTCTCTACTAATAAGATGATTGAGTTTAATTTCAGTAACTACAAAATATACAATTTGAAGAAATATTTTTGCATTAGATAGCCCGTTTGTTGAGAAAGGCTGACGGCTATATATCATCATGCTACTATCCAAGGGAGCGGAGCTGGAATCATAAATGTCAACAAAAAATATATAGGTACTCTATTCTACACTAACCACTAAAACGCGCCTAGAGACGAACCTAAGCGAAGCGAGGGTGAGTCGCAAGTTTTATTTATAAACTAGCAAACTCAGCCTGCTTCGCTGGGCGTAAGTTAAACTAAATTAAACAATTGTTATAAATTTGGATATCTGCGAATGAAAGTCCCGTCAAAATCGGTCCAGCCGTTTCAGAGATTAGTCGCAACAAACAGACAGACAGACAAAAATTTTAAAAATAGATTTTTAATGTAAGTACCATATATTCTTTCATATGCATTTAGTAAAGAGCTGTCAATTTGAAATGACATACACACGCTTCAATTTTATTTATATGTAATGATGTACTGATAGAGAATATAAATATTAAAAAAAATTAAAAAACAATGTTCCATAACAAATTAAGGTTACATAAATTATTGTTCTCGTTTAGCGCGCATCAAAATAGAAAATCTTATATTGGCTACTGCTGTTAAGACGTGATGGATTTGTTGTTTCAAAATTCTCTAGAGAGATGGATAAAGGGAGAATTGGCCGCGATAAATTGTAAACTACATTGTGCCCAAAGGTCTTGTTTTATACTGACAGCGAAACTCTTTGCAAGGTTGGTAGTAACTTACAGTTGCGTTTCGACTTATATTGCTTTCTAAGCCTATTTTGTTACTTAATTACTTTCTTTCTGTTACGTATATAAAAGAACGACTTACGATGAGTAAAGCGTAAGCAGTAATATTAATTAAACACACGTTTTAAGCAAAAAAAGAAAGTGGGAGTGCAGTGGTAACGCACTCATTCGGGAAACCGAGCGAAGCGAATTTAAATCCGGGTCTTGCACTTCTGACATTTTTATTTGTGAGTCATTTCTAACATGATTACCACTTGTGTTACGGTAAATTAAAAGATAGTGAGGAAACATGCATATCTGAGAAAACCTAGCAAGTTTTCGAAAGACAGCGTGGTGGACAATGGCCTAATTCCCTTAGTTTTGAAGGGATGTCCGGTGGCAGTGAGATGATGAAAAGAGTAAAATACATAAAGTATTAGGCATTTATTATATATTCTAACAAAATAATATCGACCTTTTTATTAACTACGTCATATCCGAGACATACATTATAAAAATTCACTGCAACAGTGGAACTGGATATTTAAATAAACATATATCTTAAATCAATCTCATAAGTCATTAACCGGTCAATCCGTAGATAGATAGGACCAAACGACGCATACTTATTCGTTTATCTTTATCCATTAATTAATTAGTAAGGATACCTTCTCGGAGAATCTATAAGATGTTATAAAAAAAAGCGAAGCATAATTAAAATTCATCGTTCGTCAATTTCTTTACGTGATAACTTTCTTACTGAGTCTAAGTATCGCGGTGAAACATTTACATCAGTATATTATATTACTATAGTTCACCAGCTCCATCGTATGTCTCGGGGCACGTAAGTATAATATAATCTACTTCCCAACTCCAGTCTGCTTTATACCTTGATTCGAACCCGGGACCTATTTGATCTGCTGCTATACATGCTCGAAACGACACAAATGGGGTGCGGTTGATATAAATTTGTCACCTGCTGTTAAAAAAAACTAACTGTTAAAGAAACCAACAAGAATCCTTAATCCTTATCTTTCTTTTGTCCTTGGACTAGGGTTTTAAATTTAGAAACTAGAATCTACAGCTAAACACGCTTACAACTAATTGTTTTTCAAATTCAAAATTAACAGATGGAAATAAATTATTTGCTATACACTATTAATTTCTGTTATATAATATTACACAAAACACTTTTAGTGTATTATACAGTATGGAACTCTGGAAAATTTAATGTAGAGCGGAACGATGAGCTGCTATATAGGTATTATCTTGTTAGTCTATTAGTAAAACGATATAGTACAAATTTCAGACTAATGGAATTATAATTAAGCATTTGAAAAAAACAGTAATCGTACATTTACTTGTAGCGAAGTTAAAATAAAAATCTTTTTCATTATCTTGGCATACGTGTAAATAGGTTGTTTAGTTTTACAGAGCGTAATCTCTTAGGTGTCCTCTCGTGTTAGAGGCAGTAGGCAGCGAGCGTAGCTAATTTGTTCGCTGCAGCAGCACCCGAGGCTTAGACCTGCTTCCTTCCGTCGTTCACGCGCTGCGGACCTAAATGAGGGCACTCCGACTTAATGACGACCGCCGCCATTTTGGTAACGACAGACATTATCGTTTTCGCATCAATAACGTTCAACTTTATAAAATCTCAATTACTACAGAACGCCATATTTCACAACGATCAATAAATTTGATTGGCGTTTCAATCAAGACTGACCAAACATTTATTTCTTTTTTACAAAAGATATACGAGGAATGGAAGTTTAATTCACTCGGAACGAATTAATTATTGTGCAGCGTTGTGATGCAAAATTGTGGATTTCTTTCTATAATAATGGAAGAGGGAGAAAAAATATGCTAGATTAAATATCGTTACGACTGTCGATAACTTTGAATAAAAGTTAAATTATAAAAATTGAGACTTTAGATTAAAATGAATAGTATTTACGTAGTCTGTCTAGTATTGAGTTGATTGGTGGAAGAAAAAATGTCTTCAGGCGATGCAAGAACAGAATAAATTGCATTCACTTCTTTAGAGCGACCACTATCCAATATTCTTAAGTCGTATTCGATGCCGCCATTTATCATCGGTTCCCATTCCAAAAGCTTTGAGCATACGGACCTTACAAGCCGTCATGTTACATATTTTAAACGGAAAGTTAAAGAGACAGTTCGAGTAGAGTAGAATAGGTACTAAAGTTTTTTGACGTTTTGGTTGGTATTTTATTCGAAAGAACTTCATATTTAAAAGTGCATTTGTGAAATTATCTAAAGTAAATGAAAAATGTGTGGAGTACCTTCAAGGAATAATTTAAAGTAAATTAATAATGTTTTAAAAAACAAAAGCTTTGCGAAAGAACCATGATATATGTATAAGCTTTCTTTTAGCTGTATTGCAGATATTTATAGAGCGAAAAGTTGAAAAGGAAGGCTTATCTATCTAGTAGTGGTCTAATTACTTTTTATTTACTTTTTTATCTGTAGATATAATCGCAGTCAATTTTTGACATATATTTTATCATTTATAATATGCATGTTGAATCCTTACTATCCTTACTATTATAAATGAGAAAGTAACTCTGTCTGTCTGTCTGAAGCGATTTAAATGAAATTTGGTATACAGATAGTCTTGAGCCTGAGAAAGGTCATAGGCAACTTTTCAAGGTGAAAAAAGGGATTTAAGAGCTGAAATAGGAGATGAAAGTTTGTATGTAAATAACGTCATTTCAATTCACGTCATTAACGTCAAGTTCAAAGCTAGAAGCTTGAAACCTTTTTCTGTGTCTTCTGATTAGATATAAATAAATTAGACATTCAATGTTTGTAAAAAATGTATACTTAAGGGGGTACCTAGGCACGAGCCCGAGTGAAGCGAGGCCAGGGTGAGTCACTGGTAAGAAATATATATCAAGTGATATTTGTATTGATATTGTTTTGCTATTAAACGATAGGTAAACAATAAGATTGAACGATACCTATTCAAATCTCAACGTCAACTGATTTACGCCTCGCCGATTTTTTAACTCTTTAGTAGCTACTTAAACAGAAACAAACGAGTCTTATAAAAAGACTTTCCATTTTCAACTAAAATATTATTTAGTTTACCTATTATGCTGATGCTGATATGATATAATTTTATTATAATATGTATAGATTTACTACTTATTATACTGTCTGCAATAAATAAATATGTACCCATATCTAATATCTCAAAACTTTCTCTACAGATATAATCAAAGTTAAAATTCTAGTATGAAGTCATTAATGCATAGTCATAACATATTTCTTATTGAATCCGGCAAACACTCGCCGAGAGCACGCACGCCATAACAATGGCGCTCCACGGCAAACTAAACGTGAGCGATACATCCATCATAATAGTGACATCTATTCGCAATAACTTCTTTGTGAAAATACAATCTGTACTCGAATAATAAAGTCTTTCATACTTTTAAACGATATCATTTTTACACATGAATTATAAATGACATTCTTTTTTCAGTAATGTAAACAACGCATATCACGCGCCTCGTGTTCATGTTCATAAAAATATTGTATTTATAGCACATTGAAATTATATTCGAGCACACTTTACATCATTTTCTTTTATAACTTTAGTTAATGTTAGAAAAAATGTTTACATAATTAGAACACAAAAACGACAATTCAGTGATAAACACTTGTTACGAGCGATCTAATTATGTAAATCTTTTGTTAATCCTTATTAGAGAGAGTAGAAAGAGTTATGTATAATAATAATAATTCTTTTTTTATACCTATGAATACGTCGGTTCTTCTTCCGGTGGATCCTTCATTAATTAATGATGTTAGTACTTTAAATCATACTAATAGTAATTTATATTAATGTTACATAATATAGATATTTGCAATCAAATTTAATAATTATAATATAAATGGCCAGGCTATTGTCTGAACATATTTTTAATAAAAAGGAAACCGGTTTAAGATTAAATAATAAATCAGTAATAACAATGAATGTAGAGTTAAAACTTTTAACAATAGGTATTACAAGCTATACAAGTATTTTTAACTGAAAACATAAAACATACCTGTTCATATTGTGAATATTTAAGCTCCAACTTTAATAAGCCTCGGACTGCATGTCTATAACAAATCGTTACAGGTAGGTAGGTATACGTTTCTCATGTACAATACATGTTTTTTTAAAGTATGTAATGTACTCTCTATAGTAGTTGTTTATTTATTCAAATACTAGCGACTCACCCTCGCTTCGCTAGTTTTAACGTCAACGAAGCCTGAGGTTCCGCTATTTAAAATAAATAAAATTTCTATTTCTCCTCCTTTTTGAAGTCGGTTAAAAAGTAACATAAGTAACTCCTTACATCATCAGCTATATGCCAGTGAAAGTCCCGTCAAAATCGGTCTAGCCGTTTCAGAGATTACCCGGAACAAACAGACAGACAGACAAAAATTTTAAAAATTGTTTTTTTGTTGTTAGTATCGTATATACTTTCATATGCATTTAGTGAAAAGCTGTCAATTTCAAATTACAAACATACCCTTCAATCTTATTTATATATATGAATGTATGTATGTACCTAGATATCTATACATATTATAAAACAGTCCTCCGCCGCGTCTGTCTGTCTGTCTGTTCGCGATAAACTCAAAAACTACTGTACCAATTTTCATGCAGTTTTCACCAATGGATTCATCGAAACAATTCTGGTTCTCCAGGAAGTTTTTAGTTCATAATTTGTCAAGTTTTTGTATATGGCTAAAATATATAATGATATCTGTTGGAGCCTGGAGGTGTCGGAAAAAAATAAGCCGTCTAGGAGCTTTCAACGAAAACGCTGCCTAAACCATTTGAGATAGAACAAAATGATGCATCGTGGAATTGTGTAGGTATAGGTCTACAAAAAAGTCCGCATTGGCATATGTTATCTCTTAAGGATAACATACTAGATCGAAAAAAGTTATAAAATAAACGGCGTTTGACGTATCACGTTATGATCCTTGCTATGTTGTGTGCAATGGTAATTCATATAATCAAGTCAAATATATACCGGGCGGTGCGTAGTAAATATACACAACACGTAACTAGGGACGGACCCGAGCGAAGCGAAGATGAGCCCCTAGTACGAGTAATATACTTCCATTAGAAATCAGAATAAAATATCTTCATCCTTTTAATACCATATAAAAATAGATCTAGCCCAAAAGAAAACACGCAGGTTTTCCTTTAAAGCACTAACACCTTGTTAGATCAAAGTTCAGTATATATTAAAAAAAAATCCAGATACAAAAATGTGTTATACTCAATGTTTACTTTATATTTTTTTTTAATTCTAAATGGAGGATTGGCTCAGTAGTGTTATACGTTTTTAAATAATTACGTTACGAGATCGATGCCAATAATAATTGTAAGAGTACTTAAGAAAAAAAGTTCTTATTTTTTTTTTTATTTAATATGTTATATTTCAAGGGTAGATTAAAGGGTAAATTCATGAACCGTATTTGTATTTATTTTAAAGCTCGTATTCTAGCTTTTTAAATCAGTATAGATTTTACTTCTGCAAACCAACAAATTTTCTATTGAATATTTTTTATAAAGTCCTTCTTAAAATTTCTAAGAAGCCAGAAAATTCGTAGAAATTTCGATCGGATAATCCAGTAATAATATATTGATACATGCTAGGGTCCTGGGATCGGAAATTAAAGGTGGTCACAACATGGATATTTTATTGCTTTTACGTATATGGGACTTAGTTATCGCAGTTCAGGTCAAAATTTGTCGCTCAATTACTCGTATAATACAGATATGAAAAAAAAACTAATACTAATTTAAACTACACGATAAGTGTTTGCTAACATTTCATCGTATCATTTCCATTTTATAATCGTAAATGTAACTGTTAATTTCATGTTTACTTTAATGTATTATATAATAATTGTACGATTAATAATTGATTATTAACTATATAAAATAAAAATAACATTTATTAACAACTGCTAGCAATGAAAAAAATATATTTAAAAGGAACAAAAGAATAATTTAGTAATAGAAATATCTAAAATGTTGTAGAAATAAGGATTTCTTTTTAAAGGTGTTTCCTTTTGTTAACATTGTTGGCAATTATTCTTAAGCAAAGTTCAGACTACAGGCGTACAACATCTTGAAAACTTTTTCTAGACACATCGTGTAGGCTTATCTTATTTAAATACAATGTGTCCTGGTGAGGAGTTTATTTTATAATAAATTTACAGTAATTAATTGTAGAAGATAAATGAATAAAAAAATATTTTAAACTTTTCGTGACTGGTGCCGGCTATTTATTTTTTTGAATTTTCCTACATTATTATCACGTTATATGTTGTTAAAATTTTTTGTTAGAAAATATTAAATCGGCAAAAGTTATGTTAGGCAGCCACCAGATTATTTACATAATTTTATCATTATCGATTTTTTTGGTGAACGCCAACATGGAAACATTCCATAATAAACTAAATTACTAACATTGTACAATATTATTAATTTAACTGCACCGTAGTTTAAAAATCTAATCTAAGCTTACAAAAATAAATTATTCGAAGAATATAAATTTTGGTCTTAGTGGTATTTCTTTTTAACTATAAAA
Organism: Boloria euphrosyne; assembly: GCA_951802675.2. Taxonomy (NCBI): domain Eukaryota; kingdom Metazoa; phylum Arthropoda; class Insecta; order Lepidoptera; family Nymphalidae; genus Boloria; species Boloria euphrosyne. Next base: position 7,543,406 of record OX637878.1, read on the forward strand.
ATGTCAATTTACGTAAATGAAATTAAATTTATAAATTAAAAATTGTACATTTTAGTGAGTCCAAAAAATTTGTCCTTTTCATTTTACGATTACCGGCTTATTGCTTGGTGAAGTCGATATATAACTTTCCCATTTTCAATTACCTCACTTTGATGTTGACTAACTCAGTGGTTTCTTGCGTGAAAGGAGAATATTTTTGCGCTACATTGATTTCTTTCGTAATAAGAAAAATATCAACTCTTTAACTTCAGCGTTTGCCAGACAGTCTACCTAATCGAAGTCGCAGGTAGGTACATAAAATATACAATATTACTTGTAAAAAGAACAGATGAAAATATGAAGTTTCATAACAAATTTTAAAATAAGTATAACAATAACGTAGAAAACCAAAACTGCCTCAGTTCGAGCTACCTTGCCTTTCGTCTTTTCTAAACATTGTTTCTTGCTGATGGGTTCAGTATTATAAATAAACTTTTAGGAAACAAAGCGAGCAAGTTTGTAAGGAGAACATTATTATATTATATGTATAATTTTTTGTCTTGTAAAATTGAATTTAATAAGTCATTTTTAGTTATTCATATCATTTTGAAAATGTGCTCGTAAATCTTTATAATAACTACATAAAATTACTATCAAAAATCTTTAGTCAAATTCAATTTACTTGTTAATGGCTTCAAAATATGCCAGATTACTTCGTCAATGTCACTTATTGTTAGAATGAAGAAGACGCGGGAAGATTAGTAGTTAAAATTAGATTATTACATCAAATTACAATGTGTGAAAAAGGGAGTAAAACCTTAAATTTTAAATAAACCTTAAATAAATTGAAAGTATACAATAAATATATGTTTATAGCTTTAATTGAAAATAAGTGATTAGTAAATATTAGTTATTTCAGAAAGAATATTCACGTAAAAATTTACGTAGCAAAAGCTAAAATCAATAAAATTAATAAAAAATAACAACAGTCCGCACTGTTGTGGGTGTGTTATATTACAAAATTACAAAATTATCTGTGTTTTAAAAAAATCTTAATATAATATATAGCAGGGTCTAAAACAGGTAATAAATATGAGATGGAGTACATGAAACCAACATTTACATCGGAAAAATTCTTTGACCCTGATCCTCGCGCAGAAGGCGCAGAGAATAACTAGTTATAAGTGGATATGATATCTTGATTCAGGAAATATCAGTTTTCATTAAGTTTTACTATATAGTAATAATAGTTTTTCTATAATTAAGATGCCACCGTTATTTATTTTAGTAATAACAAGCGACTTACCCTCGCTTCGCTCGAGCATGTCCTTGGGTACGCCGATATGTTCACATTTTCATGTTTCATTTTAAGTTACTTCCCATGACATCGACTATAGCTGCCAACAAAAGCCCTTTCATAATTGATCCAGAAATTTCGATGATTCGTCGAAACAGATCTTTTCTTATCTAGACAGACAGGCTTCTTTCTTATTAATACCATATATTAGTATTCTTTATTTTATGCTCTACTATAAATGCATATGAAATTTATAGTAGAGCAGAGCATTATTTTGACATTACAAACACTATTTTTTATCTGTATAAGTATATTAGTATCTTATACAACCACCAGATTGCAAAAATGTATTTAAGATGGTATGATATCTTAAAGTTCAACAGATTTTTTAATATTATTTAACTAAAAAGTATACAGTAGATACCAGTAGTTGAAGTATAGTTCTTACATGTACATTAGAAAATGATATACCTTATATTTTGTAGCTAGCTCCACAATATATTAAACCAACCATACATTTTATTTCTTTTCATTTATAGGTATCTATGGAATTGTCAGTGATGTTCTTTAAAACATCCTATCTTCCGACACAAAGTAATTTATAAAAGGGCACTCCTTTCAGGTTTTATTTATTCGGCAATTGGACTTGACAAAGTAAAATGGTACGAATTTTACTTTCAATATATCGAGCAGACGAATAAAAAAAGTGTTTCAGAGACCTTTTAACGCTTACACCAGTTCAGACCTTCGTTCCTCCTTTTCCGACCTTCTTTTACAGTTGTTTTGTATTTCAACAATTATTTAATAAAAATCATTCTTTATATGCACTAAGTATTAGTGTATGCATAGTGTTTAAGATTCCTACAGATTTCTTACTAATAGGTATATACGAAAGCGAAAACAAACAGTTATAAAGTACTCTCTACGCACTTGTGGTTGGGTTTCTCGTAACAGACAACCCCTTCATATCACACTCTCAATGTTAAATCCACACATCGTAAAAATTATGCTGAAATTCGAAACAAATGTGATGCAGCGAGAGACAGCACTCATTCAATGACTCTTTGAAAAAGCATCTCACCCTATTCAAGGTAAAGGGCTTTCTCAAACACTAGTACCTACTTTGCATTGAAATAGTAAAAAAAAATAAAAGTCTCGAGATCGAAGCAGAAGCGCTTCAGAAGAAAATCTGGAAGTTAACTTTAAAGAAATGTAAATTATACACAAATGATACTAGTCGTATAGTGACTTTTAATTTGAACTTAATCTTATAGTCTAGTCAACAAGTGCCTTTTTGGTCAACTTTTCAGCAGTCCCGGAAAAATATGAATTAATGTCATTCGATATAATACGAAAATATATTCCCAATCAGATAATGTAGAAATCAATGCCAGCCTATAGAGTATACTCGTACGACATACATATTATAAAATAACTAACTATTCATATATTTTTCAAATATAACGTTCAATATAATAATTTAATATCTATTTCTATATTTTATATAACACTTTAACTTTTAGTGAAGAACAATTATAATATACTAACACGATAGAGAAGTGAAAATATTTCCGCTACTAATGTAAGCACTTCAAAAATTAAAGCTATTCGTTAGATACACTTATACTGACTGCGCAGTTTGATTTGCATACGAATTTCAGCTTGCATTATGAATTTTATGCTTTTAAAATATAAGTATGAGCACAAGGTTTTTATTTTAAAATTTAACTAGGAAATATTTTAGCTAGTTATGAATTAAAATTTTTGTTGAAATAATGTATTTATAAAATATAAAGTGGCGTGACTCTAACATTAATAATTTTGCTCTAAGCTTAACATTTTAAAAATATACCTTAACCCTGGTTATTTTGAACAATAAGCTTTCTCCAATGTGTATTCTAAAAAGTCTTTAAATTCTAATATTGCTGGTGACGATACTTTAAAAAAATAAAAAGGCTAGCCATGCCATGCGGGTTGCTCTGGGTTGATGGACAGTGAAGACTGGTGGTGACCGTGGGCAACCTGATAGTGACAGCCCAGCTATTGGAGTGTCTTACCTGAGAGCATTAGCGATTCTATGACGCTCCATTAAAACGGGAATGATTCTGTACTGTAGAAGTCTCTAGTACTTGCTTTTCATGTCGGTGAGTCCCACATAACCACATTGTTATGCGTAAATGCATTTTCCACCGTTAAAAAACGGTCTATCTCTAAACTAAATTTCATTTGAATCCATCTAGCTGTTACAATGTGCAGAAGTAACACTCATGCACTCACATGTACATACATTAGTTTTCGCAATCGCATTATGATAGTAATTAGATATCTCTTATGTGGACGGCGTTCTTTCGATTACGAAATTTCATTACAACTATGACACCTTGATCAATGAATAGTGAAACTACTGATCAATACTGATGTAGACTGTATTTGAACGATATCATTGATACATGCTCAATATACTCGGCTATACTTTAATATACCTAGCTCGAGTTATTCAACAAACTAAAGCAATCCAAGCATCTGTAGGGAATGGCTTTTATCGTTACGCTCTACATGTATATATTACGTGTAAATATGTATGTGTGGGCAATAATCGTACGCCAACCATCTTGTATTAAATCAGGCTATGGATCTATCATGTAAAATAGATGATCAAACTATTTATTACTATTATATACATATATTATATTAAATTATCTATAAATATAATGAAATTTTAACTAATCTGAATCTATACATAAAATATACTTTGGAAAATTTAATTGAAAAAGTCTTTATAAGTCTGTCTAAAAATATCTCATTCCTGTGCAAGCTATACTAATCGTCAAACGTATTTTTTAGATTTCATAACTTTTAATTCTTAACTAAGAGTATGCACAAAGCGTAAAAATATTGAAAGAAATAGTAATTGAACTCCTCTAAAAATATTTGAATTTTGTTTGAATAACATCAGCAGTAACGTTTGAATTGGCACTCCAAGCTACAGCGCGAGCCTGAAATTAAAATTTAAGTCAAATTTATCAAAGGATACGAGAAAAAGTGGATATACAAAAATAAATAGGTGGGACAGTCGAGTGCGGTCGCAGTTACGCGTTAAATTGAACGACGCCAAGGCAATAAAAGCTAATTGAGTGTGTGTCCATTAGGTGAAATCGTCAAGCGACGATTGATAAAACTTTATACACTCTGTATACTTGCACAAAATAGTTATTTCGATATACGACTTTTCCATTTGTACTCCACGTTTTTAACTAAAAAAAAGGTATGTGTGTGTGTGTGTGTGTGTGTGTGTGTGTGTGTGTGTGTGTGTGTGTGTGTGTGTGTGTGTGTGTGTGTGTGTGTGTGTGTGTGTGTGTGTGTACTCATGTACACGCGTTAGAAATTATACTTCTTTGGCGTAGCGTAACAGGATAAAATCTTACAATCGTTTATTATTCTACGTTTGTAGAAAAAACTAAAATGTTGACTATAGATAACTTCAGGGTGTTGGTTTTTCATGACGGTGTGCGCGCGCATCGTAAAAATTTACTCTCATAATTTTTCTCTAACGCGCCAAAAGAAATATAACTTCAAAAACGTTTTTTATTAGAATATGATTAGTATGTAAGTAAACATTAAATTCTATTCGTTTGAAAGCGCATGACATGGAAATAACTAAACAAAGCCTATTTTTTAAAATGATCATTTATATGACACCAAAATATATCATAAATACAAGAACACAACGTATTCGTATGAACTATTAGATGTAGATACTTATATATTTATTTATATTATATAATTTTATATCTAGGAATATAGTCACAAAATGTTATGACTATATTACATGACTCACGATGCTTTGATCGGGTACTAGTACTATAGAGTATAGATGACAGATAATAATAGTATCCCAAGGAAAGACTTTGATGTGTCTCGAGAGCATTGTGCCGATTGTAGCGTCTTGAACCTTTATATATACGCGAACAATCACAATATACATACGCCTTCAATACGAGAGGGATCAGGACAAAGTTCAGCATGCTGGTGGTGGCTAAGTGCGAGTTGGCGGCCTTCATGACTTTCAAAAGCTGATTAGGCTCTCCAGACATGCAGGTTACCTCAGGTTCCCTCTACGTAAGACGTGGTAATCATGTTGGAAATTAATCAGGGTCGAAATTTGCATCAATTGGTTTCTCAAGTTAGTTAGTAGAGCGTTATCACTGGGCTACCATTATTGGTATTAGATTTTAATATAAAACTTAAACAGAATTATGAACTGTACAATGTATATAAAACTGTTTTTTGTTTTATTCAATTACCTATGCCGTAGCTGACGTAGAATTTTGCTTTAAGTAATTAGAAATGCCATCCGGTGAGAAGCATAATTTATATATTTGGATCTTCTCAAGCGATCCAAATAAAACGACCTTTTTAATTTATTTATAATTAACCTTATAATGTTTTGATAAGCCTATCATGTCATCAGCATGTCTATTAACTGTTCAATATGTAACATACCTAGTTTCTTCTTTGAAAAATAATTTAACTACAGTTCCAACTAAGCATGAGTAAGCAACGAGGAAAATAAAATCACTTTTAAACAACTAGGTTTAACAATATTGATGATTTACTGATTCAAATCAAGTCAACATAGAAGCTTCTTCATTACTTTGTAATCTTTTGTACATAATAACCGTACCGTGAAAAGTTGCTACTGTAGATTTTCTTTGTCATTAAAAGTAAATTCGGGTTTTACAAGAACATTAAAAATTGATATCGTCATTTTTATTATGAGAGCAGGATCTGACTCGCCATTACTTTGTTACGATTTCATCTGAAAATTGAATTATCATTAAACATTTCGAAGTCAGAAGTGCTTTTCTCGAATAATTTGGTCTCCTATTTCATTGTTCAAGGGAAGTTTTTTCGCGGAAAGGAAGCTTTTAAGTTTTTAAATATGTAGTTATGTTTTGCTGTTTTGTTTTATGTAACCACGTTATGGAAATGTAGCGTGTAAATTTTAATCTTAAAGATTTTTTGCCTGAATTAAAATCTGTAAGGTTATCGTTATTTTATTATACCTATTATACGAAAAAAATAATTACAATTTATAAACATACATATGTATATAGATATTATGCATAATATATTACAGAAACTATAATTTTCGTGTAAAATTCCATAGTTGCAACATAAAAATATACAATTTGATTAACCTGATACTAGTGCCTCTAGATGTCTTTGGCATAATACTAGCAACTCGTACATGAAAGTATCAGAGGTTTAAGGCCCGGATTTGAATCCGTTTCACCAGGTTCATCGAGCAAACGATATATGAACAAGAAAAAAATATATCAATCCACCGAAGAAGAACAAATAAACAAACAACAAACAATATTAGTGTAAATTACTTACAGTCCTACAAAAGAAATGAAGGTCTCATTATGTTCATCACTCACTAATATTTGTGTAACAAGGTTTTCATAACATGCTATTTAGTGGTAGCTTCTGGTATTTTTGTTAAAACGTTATACAATTTTTAAGAACAAAAAGTTTACAAAATAAATACACACTAGGTAAATTAGATTGTCGTCTCTATCCCTATTTAAACTTTGAATATTATGGTCTGAAAAGTATGCATAATAACCCCTTATCTACGAATATCATAGTACGAGTATATTGAAAGGTGTTAAAAATTCACTAAGTTTGAAGGTAGACTGTCGTTAGTCCGAGGGAAGATTATAAAATTTTCAGTTGCTATAGTCAAAAGCACTATTATGTTATCTTAGTGTTCTCGTTATTGAACATGCACGTATTCACAAAGCCAGAAAAATGCTTCACAATGCGTCTAAAAATCAAGCTATTATTCACGCTTACTCTTAGTACCATCCATGTCGCCTCATATGCTGTACGTCGTGTACTCACCCGTCCACCCATTGTTTTATCCACTCCCTATATTAACAACGACTTAGACAACTTTTTAGTCGTGTAGCATAAAATTTACTATAGGACATGCTACATTAATGGCTTATTTGCGTATATCAGTAGAAACTATGTTCTGCTTCAAATGAATAGATAATAAGTAAATTAAAACTAACAATCTGTTATTTTTGTTATTAAAATGTATTTTATTTTTGTTTATTTTTCATTTTTGAGTGCATTTAGTAGTAACAAAGAGGAAAAAAATATATCGAAATTAGAAGTCTACACATTTTGAGTAAAGATACGAAATTCTGTAACAAACATAAAGCCGGTCCAAATAGGTAACATATAAAGGTAATAGAGTCAATAGACCAAGTACGTACGAGTGATGATAATGATATTATATTGTTTGTTTCCATACAACAAAAAATGTTATTTAAAAAAATTATTATTTAATAATACCTATAGTAATATTACTATACCATAAAATACTATTACTATACCATCGTTTTTACATGTGTAGAGTTTAACTGTTCCGCTCCGAAGTGTCGTAGGGTGATATTAAATAGCCTATAAAACCGATATATAAAGCCTTTCCCAATAAATAGGCCATAAAATACCGAAAGAGTTTTTCAATTTGGACTGATAGTTCCAGTGATTAGCGCATTTACTCGTTTACTTACAAAAAATAAGCTATTTCAACATCACGTATTATATACCTACTAATACTTAAGAGGTAAATATCGCCTGTTAATTAAATCACAATGGGGTTTATTTAAAAAAATTTAGATTATAACTAGTTTAGTTGCTGCATTAATTAGGATTGCGTAAATATTCATAAAAAAGATCGAAGTTGTTTGCTGTTTACTTTATGTTCAAAAATTATAAAAAAATTACAACAATTCATATTTTCAATTTGCTAGATTCTACTCGAGAGAAGAACAATGGCAAACTATAGTCCCTTTTGTCCTTGAAGGGTTTTTAACTAGGTAGTTTGATTAAGGGGCGTCAGGGCCCCACTTAGCGCCATCCGCCTGCGGCCTGATAGCGCACGCGCCTCACCGCTCTTGAGTACTTAATGTGATTATGCACCCTGAGCATAGATCTGTATGGGATTGAGCAATATATTATACACTATATTGCTACGCGTACTTTAAAATGCCGGATTTTATTTACAATACTCAAACTCAAATCTAGCCTATTATTGTGGTCACATTGCATTAAATAATGCGTAATGAAATACACACGAATAATTTCTTACATGATTACCACATATCTTACGGTGAGGGAAACCATCTAATTTTTTTTAATTATCACCTAAATAGAAATAAGAGATAGACATATGCCATCACGGACTTTTTTGTAGACCTATATAAGATACACAATTCCACCATACATCATTTTGTTAAATCTCAAAGGGCTACCTAAAGGTAGTAAGTAAACGAAAACGCTGCCTAAAGGTAGCGTTTTCGTTGAAAGCTCCCAGACGGCTTATTTTTTCCGATACCTCGTATAGATATATAGATAGATAGATAGATAGATAGATAGATAGATAGAAGAATGTAACTACTCCATAGAAGTGAAAAGATTTCGTACTGGATTTTTAGTAGCTTATTGCATCTTGTATTTTTTTATAATACTAGCAATTTCAACGGCTCCGCCCGCGCTCGAGGTTTGAAAATTTAGGGTTATTAGATTTTTTGATGCTAAATTATAAAAAAGTGAAATATAATAATTTGGTCTAAAACAAAAAATTAAAAATCCGGAGAAGGACATCCTCACCTAGGGGAAAAAAATAGCCTATAACCTGTCCTCAGACCAAACAAATATGTACAAAAAACATAAAAATCGGTCAAGCCGTTTCGGAGAAGAACAAACTTATATATTAGAAGATTTTATCATAGTTTTACGTACTTTTCGCTATCGTACTTTTTAAATATTATAATATCTAAAAAGTGAATTAAGTAGATTTTACATCATACAATGAAATTAATATGGTATCAAACCTTAATTTCCACCAATCAAATGTCATGAGAAATTATTGCCGTCTCATTGAATTTGAGAGTGTGGTTGTGGGAGAGAGAAAAAAAAGTTCTATCCATATTTTGAATAGTAATAGACGACGATAATATCAAAAAGAATACTAGTTCGAAAAGTATTCGATTTATAGACGATTAAGGGTCATTATGATAAATAAATATTACTATAATATTATGTAGGTTCCTAATATAAGATTAAGTGCTAAGGACCAACCGTCGAGAAAGGCTCTTAAGACATCTCTCGGAGATAAAATAAAATTTCTTCTTAGTATTAAATATTCGCAAGAGAAATAATAGTTATTTATTATTGCGATTATCTTAGATCAGAAGCTTTCAGGTATTATTAATCTGTAATTAATATTTGAATGAACCGTTATTTTTCTCTTAAAACATTATTCTTTTTATTTCTATAAAAATTCTGAACATCAAAGGCATTTTAATTAAAAATCAAAAGAAAAACGTAATACATCATTTACAAAAGATTTCACAGCCTAACAATTGACGCGTGGATTCATTTTGCAGGAGGAAGCAACTATCGGTCAGAAGAATATCTTTTAATTGAAACACAGGAAATTAAGTCTCACAATTTATTCTGGTGTGGTGAAAGCAGGTGCGGGCGGCCGGGCCCCAGTAATTAACAAAACAAAGCCTTTTCACATTAACAGTACTCGATGTTGCTGCCAACATAATTTTAAGACCGTAGACTTGTTTGGGACTACTTATTCTGCGAGATTTTTTACTCATCCACTTAAAACTTCAAGAGCGCAGCGCTAAAAGTCTTTAAAGTAAACTATATTTACAGTTTGGTTTAATTTAGCTATAGTTGAATCAGTAAGGAAATATAATGAGAATATGCATTTACCCAGTAAATTATTGATTGTTAAACAAAATTATAAGCAAATGTTTACAAATAAATAAAAAAATTGAATAAAATAAAAATTCAGCTTTTGTATTAAATCACTCTGGTAATTGTAACCCTCGGGCTTTTATTGTAATATTGATATTAATTTAATTAAGTGTAAATATTACGTATTAGAGATTTAATCACAGTGAAGTCAATAAACGCGTCCTTATAATAATAACTGATGCAAGTATAATTACATTACAACAGTCTTGAAACTTTTATATTATAAGAAACAATCCATTTAAGTAAATTTATGTGAGAACTTTTCACAGTTGATGTTGGTAAAGTAACAGTTGATGATTTATTTTTGTTGCCTTCGTCTTTAATTAATGTACTCGGATCAAGAGAATAGGACAGACGGAGAAACCCATAAAGAGAATTAAATAAATATGGCTTTTTAAAGTATACAATTATAAAAGTAAATTTTAATTTACTACCTTGATATAAAGTAGAATTTAAAATTTTTACTACTTTTATATTTCGAAAAATCTGTTGCAAAAATCATTTCCTAAGTTCAATGTTGTTTGGAAATAAAACAGTGTATCCAACGAAAATACTAGATTCGATAGAGTTTTGTACAAAAAATCTACTGAAACTCTCGAAAACTTAAAATTAATTCAGCGTGTATGAATAGCCAGTCGTAGTTATGAGCATTTTCGCTTATTCGCAATAGTACCATTTAAACGGTGAAATTGGTTTAAAAATGTAGTAAATACGAATAAAATTGTTTGACTTACAGTATAACAAATAGAAAAATATTTACTTTCGTTTTATTATATATTATTTATTTTATTTATGTACTATTGACTCGCCCTCGTTTTGCTCGGGCTCGTTCCTAGATTTAGCGCGAGCGAAGCCGCGGGTTCCGCTAGCAAATGTTGAACATACATAAAACTTGAAATGATATTTTAAAACCCATCTCGAGAACCACTCAATCCATTGGTGAAAACCGCATGAAAATCGATGCAGTAGTTTTTGAGTTAACCCGAACAGGCAGACGCAGCGGAGGACTTAACTTCACACAGCTCGGACTTGTTACAAATTCCTTTTTAACAGAAAGTATAGATTTCTCAGAAATAAAATATTTTACTGCGCTAAAAAGTATGCTGTATGTTGACGAACCACTGACCATCACACTAAATTTTATTAAAATCTGTACAATGGTTTTCTCTCGATACAGTCGCAAACACACATATAGACAGACAAACAAACAAAATTCAAAAAACTATAGATTGGACTCTAATGATAATAATTAAAAATTGGAATAAGATTTTTCAAAGAATATTTTATACCGATTTGACTCAGAATTTACAATATTGTATTATTGTAGGTACGTTATGGTGTATGTGGTAGTAGTGGTAGTAGTAGCTTACATTATAACTAATAATTTTAATATTTTATTGGATAAAAATTATCGGATTCATTTATTAAACTATTTACGAAACTCTCTTCTTGATTCAAGAAAATTTCTAGATCGGGAAATATTATTATTATACAAACCGTAGGCAAAAACGGCTGTTTACAATTAAATGTGCAAACTCTTTATAGCACGAGTAGGATATCGTTTTATGAAAACGCTGTTATTAGTGCCATCAAAATGTCGTCGTTAGCAAAAAATAACGTTCAATCGTTATGCTCTGTTTTCTTTGATTTCAACGATAATTGGATTACAAATTGGTTTCCAAAAAAACGAGATATTTTTAAATCCAATTGAAATTGGAAGCACTAACTAATTAACTTGCGCTATACACCGATATTAATATAACACTTGTTACTTACATAATATTATGTATATAATATATTTGATTATTTACACAGATTAGCATACGTAGTTTTTTTTACTCGCTGATATTATGAAAATGTGTTTGTTTTATAAAGAAATTGATGATCAAAAGGAGAAAAACATTTTTGTTTAGATAGGGTTACAGTATAACGTCTACTTATATTCTATATAAGCCTGATTTGAACCTATTACCACCAAGTTTATTTGTGATTATTATTTTTTAATAGAGTACGTTCTACGCGTAACGGAACATCCGAGAACATCCGTCTTTTGAGATTACATAGTTTTTCATTCTTGTTATGAGTCTAGTCGGTGCACTATATAAGATAAATAGATTTTTAAAACTCTAATTAACAAAAACTATTAAAATTCATAAAAAGATCCAAGTTTATTACATTTACATTACACTGAAAAAAAGCTTTATTCAAATACAGTTGTTAGAAATTGTTAATGTTCTAGTATTCTATCTAAAGAATCTCTTAGAATCCATTTAATATTTGGAGTAGGTTTAAAGATCACATTTGGAAAGCTACTTTCTAATTACCTGAGCTCTATTACGTTCGATCGGGCTTTACCTTGGAAGTTCGCCATAAAGGTAAATGTTATTGCGATGTAGATTAGTTGGATGTTTAAAAACAGTTCTGTTAAAATAATTCAAATTGGAAACCGAAATAATTAAAACAATTGCTTATGCTACCATCACAAAAATGTGGACTAGGAAGAGGGGTTTTTGATTTTTTAAACAATAAACATTTAACGTTAACAAACGGTTTTGGCGGCTCATAGTAACAAGTATCTACATTTTGTAAGGTGATCAACTATGGCTCGTACACTTGTAAAGTACATTCAGCTGTGATAGTTAAAAACTAAAAAACTAAACTTTAACTAAACTTTAAACTTAATAAGGTAACGGAGTAAGTACTACCACAATGAATTGTTTCACTCGTGTGGGAATACGATTTTTCCGGTATTGGAATGCGATTCGCTGACCTGATGTTAAATTCAACGTTTTTCTTTAAAAACTTGAAGTAGAGAATAAAATAAAAATAATAAAATAAAAATGATGTGGTAGCACTCCTTTTTTAGAAACCATAAATACACAAAACTCTACCCATCTTAATAGGATAACCCAGGGTAGTTACCATGCAGCATAGCTACGCATTCGAACAAAACACCCCGAGGCACCCTAAGTACTGCACCTTCCCGAATTCTCCTACGGTCAACTCTACTGTCAAAGAAGTGCCAGGAACCACCCGTAGAATATATCTCCCTAGGCCCATTTGGTCGCCACCACTCTTCGCAACATTCCAATAAAAAAACAATGCGACGTGTTTGTGGCCCTGTACGAACTTAACTCAAATAGTCATCCAAAAAAAAAACACGTTCTTTAAATGAAACCTTTGTATTGTAAGTTTTGTTCTCCTAACTTGTAATTACTATTATCTATATAACTAAAAAATTCTGATAACCCGAACTTGTTATTTTTTATACTATCTTCACTCTCTCAACGTCGGAAACCTCTTGATTTACGGATTAATCTAATGCTTGATCACCTAATATCGGTACTTCTTCACTGCCTTAAACTAAACATGATAAAAATCAACAAACACATGTACTTGTGTATGTCATAAGTAAGCATTTTACCTCTTGTTGATTTCAAAATTACATAGTAGAGTTGACCATCGCAAGATCAAGCTATTAAGCCGGTGCCTGTCTCCATTATTACAGGCAGTTCATTTGTATATCGTTGTAAAGGCCCCACAAACAAAGCCATATGTAAAGTAGCCTATTAATGTACCTTTGAGCAAAGGTTTCCTAATGAGAGGGATTCGCTCCCCACAAGGCTACAGATTGACTGCTCAATACGATTACAGATCAGCGTACACAACCAACTTTATTTATTTGGAAGTAGGCACAAAGTAACATAAATATTATTAGTATTTTTTATGTCTACCTAGTAACCTACAACGTATAAGCTCTATTTTAAACTTTACTCAAATCCGAGCAGTTACAATATTTTCCGCTATCAGAAAAACTAGGTAAATGAAATTCTATATAACAGTAAAATAATTACGTTTTATACAATTATTTTATACTATTATGTGTGAACATATTATGTATGAACGATTTTTTCTATTAATTAAACTGTAACATCTATTTTTGTTAAGGTATACTTGACGATGCTTTTAAAGTACTTATTTCAAACGCAGCAAAAAATCTTGGCCGCATTTGACGGTGACAGGTGCGGGGCGAGTAACAATGTAATTACGCGAACAAAGGCAAACACACCGTTCAGTTATAGCCTTTGGTAAACAAACGAAAGCAAAGTTCCCTAACACTCGCCTTGTGAACATAAGAGGGAAAAATTCGAATAACAATAACCCAAGCTGTTAACGAATTTTCTGGAAATTTTGTAATTTAAAACGAGAATTAAATATTCAAATTTCTATGAATATCTTGTAGATTAGCAATAAAGCATATAAACACGATCGAGGTTAATTTGCGGTCGGCCGCCATAGCCACAATAATACCTACTTGTACAAGTTGTACTACAAGCGACATAAGCACATACATACTACCTGTATAATTTGCTAATATCACTAGCATTAACATAGTTAAGTTTTAAACTAACTGTAAAGTTTTTATATAATAAAAACTGGGATGGTACTGGTGTTTCATATAAAATAAAATACTCGAGAATAATTTAAAAGAAAGTAAGTGTTCGAAAATTGAAACATCGTAAAAACTTTGATACGAGCTGCAAAAAGCTTTTGAATTGATTGTCCGGTGTCGGAAAATTGTTGTGCGTTAGCATTGTTTCTGAGTCTCACGAAGTCTATCCAACTTTTCTCATTAGAGCGATCTGTTACGACGCGATCGAAACGCTTACAATATTTCAGGGGCTCATAAACAAAGGAAGTAATTTTATTAAAAGTTATGAATATAAAAATAATCATTAACTTCATCCAAAATATTTTGTTTAGAGACGAAACAATTTGATGGGCAATTTTTTCATCCTTCTATACCGAGAACAATACAATCGATCAAGTTTGAGATTATCTAAAAGTTTGAAGTATTTTTAATAATAAGTAAAATTTAGGCTTACATAGGAAATTAAAAAAAAGTTAAAGTGCTTTTATATTTAACTAGCATTTCCCGCGGCTCTAACATAAAACTGTTAAATTTTACATAATATTATTTATATTATACTATGAGATGTCCTTTTGCCTATATAACAGTCTGGATCTTATTCAGAATAGATTTAGAAAGTAGCTTTTGTCGCTAAGCAATAGGTCATATTTCAACCTACACTTTTTGAATATGTAAATAATAATAAGCATAAAAATTTCTGCCCACGGTCGCCAATCACATTAAAACTAGCCTTCTGCAGTTATTATTATGCACAAATGTACGCGCAGACGCAAGTGCACCTTCTGTTCCTGCCATTCTCATACTCCGGTGGAACGACTACTCGATAAGCGAGGTTTAAGGCGCAGGACTAAAGGCTTTACGTGTGCACCGCCAACTTCCCAACTTTAGTTTTTACTGATACTTACTAAACAGAAAGACCGACTCTCTCTCGACTCGAACTCCAGATGTGCAGACGGATGTGCTGTCAATAGCTAGTGTAATGATACTACCGAGTCAGCTCGAGAGTATAGGGAATACGCATACATAACATAAACGTATCAGATGACGAACATGATAATTAAATTGATTTCTCAGAACTCAATAAATCATATTTTCATTTAATTATTTTATTTATTAAGATTGCTTGTGAAATTGCGCGGTACAAGTGCGAAATAGAATCAAAGAATGAATATCTAAGTAGTCCATCCAGTTTTCGAATCAGCAATTCATCATGTTATTATTCCTTTAAGTATTTAGAAACTAATTCAAGTCGGTACATAATGGAGATAAAAGATATTCAGCAATGTATTGAAAGACAAATTTAATTTGCTCGTCAATCGTGCTGAAGTGAAACTTGAAAAACATCTCAGGTCTTTGTAAATACAATATTATTTATGAGTTAACCTAATATTTTTATGATAAATCTTGCTGATAAATCTTGATGATATAAATATTATGATTATATTACTCATGTACCTCTGTAATTTTATGTTATATACTTATTAATACTTAATCTACACAGGTCTTTTGAAATCTTGCTAGGTTCTCTCACACTCGTAAGTTTCCTCACGATGTTTTCCTTCACCGTAAGACTAAGTTATGACCACCGTAAGATGAAAATATCAGAGGTCCGTGACTCGGATGTGAACCCTCTTCCCTTATTACAGGGCCTTATCACAGCTAACATGCTACCATTGCCTGTGTATTTATTGTTTAAAATAAGTAAACCTATTAACGGTACAAGAATGGTTTTTTACATGGAATCATTAATATTAATTTTATTAAAATAATCGCATGTATCAAGTTAGTTGATATGCTATTTTAGCTTATGTGCAGTAAAAAGGATATTGAGACACAAGTGTGTTATTTATCATGCATTTAAAAGACCTTGATCGGTAGTTAATGCTTTTCATCCGGGTAAGTAAATTTATTCATAACAAGCTTACCGTTCAACATCTGCTTCTCGGAAATTCATATATTATAACTCAGACTGAATTTTCAAATATATTCTTAAGAACGTATTTAATTTAACTACTCGTAGATATGAGTAGTACGTAAATATTTATTATTTTATAAGTATTAAAATTTAAAATACTACATAATATATTATACGAGTTAAAGCAGTAGGTACATTTAAAATAAAAAAAATAGATGGTGAAGACAAAGTTGCGCCTAAGCAGGCATGAATCACCGTGCCGTCGAGGCGGCGCGGGGGGTGCGGGACGCTGACAGCGAGAGACAGCGGTTCGCGAGTGCAGCCAGAACGACTTCCCTCACGCTACCGATCGCAAGTCTTAATGTCGGGTTCAATCCTCTGTACTTTGTAGTATATTAAACCAGTTTAGTAAAGTTCTATATTTAATTTATCCTATAACTACACTACTTCACCATATGGTCCTTCGAGCCTCCAAGAAGGAGAAGAAAAGAATCAGCCAAGAAGAAATACCTACTTCACGTCAGAGGTCATAAAAGTCACCACGTGCACGCAATTCTTCGCCGACTTCAAGTTGAAATTATTCTTCGCCGGAGTGAACAATGCTGAGTCGTCGAGCACAGCTGACATTCCCGGGCATATAATTCAACACTTCAACGACGAAAGAACTACATAAAACTGCGTACACGCCTTAAGACGCCCGTAATCTTCCAGAAGCTTCGATCATCGCATAAAAGGATACGTGAGATCGTTCTATTTCCTATTTATCCTAATCATAATTATCACACCTAATCCTTCTTAATATTCATGTTTATTCATATTTATTCATACAATTTTATATACATTTAACTCATTTCTTCGTATTCTTACATTTTACATTTATTCTTTAGAAAAACTATACAATAGTGCTACATCCACATTAAAACAATATTTTAATAGTTTATATAAAATATATAATTTTAATATAATATATTTTTCGTTATTTTCACTTTGATATCGATAAAATCGATCAAAATTTTTTTTAATCAAAATTAATTTTTCAAGTGATAAATCGTTAAATAATAGCTTCTATATCTCATTTCTTTATACATAACAAGTACTTAAATGCAAATAACATTATAAATTTGTTAATTTGCGATCGGTAGCGTGAGAGAACTTGTCATTTTTTCATATGACGGTATAACGAAAATAAAAGTAAATATTACGTGTTAATATTAAGTTTCGAAGTTTATATTAATATTTTTACTTTCGAAGTTACTGTTATCATTTTTTATCTAAATTAATATATTATTACATTATTTTATTTGATTTTGATCGAATATAACTCAATTGAAAGTTTAATTAAACACAAACGTTGCGTGCTTTTTGCTTTAGTATAATATTATTAAATACGATTAAATAAAAAATAAAATAAACAATGAGTGAAAAACAAATTAAACAGTTAATTAAAAAACGAGCTGCAATTAAAGGGAAGCTCACTAGCTTTAGTAGCTATTTAAAATCGCTTAAAAATAGTAAAGAAATTAATGAATTGCAAAATCAAATCGAGCTTCAGATGCGCTTAGATAAAATTGAAAATTTATACGATGAATTTGACGGTTTTCAGAGTGAATTGGAGGAGTTGTCAGATATCCCGGAGGACGAATATAAGGAGCGCGAGGCCTTCGAGTTACAATACTACTCTCTCGTGTCTGCCGGTCGTGCCTTGATCCAAAGTCATAGCAAGCTATCGCTTCCTTCGCATGACACCATGGGTGCGGTAAGCGACGATGCGGGGTCACAATCACACAAACGTAAGGTTGTTGAACTACCTAAAATAGACTTACCACATTTTAATGGTGACTATCATCATTGGCTTGGCTTTAGGGATACATTTATTTCTTTAATTCATTCAGACACCAGTATCGATAATATTAATAAATTTCACTATTTGCGAGCATCTCTTAAAGGCAATGCAGCTTCAGCTATATCTGGTCTAGATTTTTGCGCAGATAATTATGAGTCCGCTTGGAAAATTCTATGCGAGCGATATGATAATAAGCGTCTTCTAGAAAATCACCATTTGAATTCTTTGTTTAAAATAGAACCCATTCTAAAAGAGTCTAGTGTATGTTTACGCAATTTAATAGACACAATAAATAAAAATTTAAGAGCACTAGCTAATTTAGGTCAACCAGTACAATTCTGGGATACATTAATAATTTACATGATGTCTAGTAAATTGGATAATATCACAAACAGGGAATGGGAATTCCATAGGAACAACTTACAGGTTTCCCCTACTTTAAATAATTTTATTAAATTCATTTCGAATAAAGCTGATCTTTTAGAGACGCTAGATATTTCGAAGGCGGAGAAATCTAAAGCAGATTTAAATGTAAATCTTAATAAACCAAAGGGTTTCCAACCGTTGTCATCAAGTAAAAAAACATATTCATGTCCCTTATGTAATAAAGATCATACCTTATTCAATTGTGAAGCGTTCAGAACGTTACCTGTTGATATAAGGCTTCAAAAGGCCAAAGCATTCAAGGTTTGCTTAAATTGCTTGCGTTTTGGTCATTCTGATAATAAATGCAAATTGACACATTGTAAATATTGCACCAAAAAGCACAATACGTTGTTGCATTCTGATCAGTCTCTCACGCAGAATGTAGCCCTTTCAGCTAACGAACTTCATACTAATAATAATAATGCACATAAAAATTCAATTGTTTTGCTTTCCACAGCCTTGGTTAAGGTTCTCGATGTTAATGGACAGCCGCATGCTGCCAGAATCTTGCTTGATAATGGAAGTACTAACAATTTCATAACACAGGACTTCTGTGGTAAGCTAAAACTTAATACAATTTTAACAAATTCTATGGTGTCTGGTATCAACAATCAACCTCTCAGTAGTGAACAGTCTTGCTCTCTTACAATGGAGTCTTACGTAAGTGACTATAGGATAGGCATTGATTGCATAATTTTACCGAACATCACTACACTTCTTCCCTCTACATATGTTAACATACAGAACATACAATTACCATCAGGTGTTTGCTTAGCTGATCCGTCATTCCATATTCCATCTACTATAGATATTTTAGTAGGAGCAGAAATATTTTGGAATGTAATTTCAAGTAATCGTATTAATCTAGGGAAAAATAAACCCACCCTATTTGAGACAAAGCTGGGATGGCTTGTTTCAGGTTCTATTATAGAAAATAATTTAAATAATACACATAATACAATATGTATGTTAAGTAATAATTTAGAATTTGATCTCACTCGTTTTTGGGAGCTAGACTCAATTTCTTCCAAGCATAATCTTTCCCCTGAAGAACGAGCATGTGAGGAACATTTTATTAAAACAACAAGGCGTAAACCAGATGGTCGATTTGTGGTTTCGCTACCACTTAAAGAATCACCCGCGGTCTTAGGAGATTCCTACCGTGTGGCTGAACGCAGGTTTTTATCCTTAGAGCGTAGATTAAATCGAGATCCTATCATGAAGCAATTATATGTTGAATTCATGAAAGAGTACCTTACTCTTGGTCACATGACAGAAACTAAAGTACATGCAAACAATTCTTGTTATTTACCTCATCATGGCGTTTTAAGGGAATCTAGCACGACTACTAAGCTACGCGTCGTCTTTGATGCCTCGGCAGCTACATCATCTGGTAAATCTTTAAATGACATTTTAAGAGTAGGGCCAACATTACAAGAAGATCTATTGTCAATCTTGCTAAGGTTTAGACAACATACATACGTTGTGACCGCGGACATAGAAAAGATGTTTCGCCAAACAGAAGTCTTCAATGAAGATCGTGCACTTCAACAAATCTTGTGGAGGTTCGACCCCTCTCACCCTATAAAGAGTTACCAACTAAACACAGTCACTTATGGTACATCTTCAGCACCTTATCTAGCTACACGTTGTTTGTATCAGTTAGGTCAGGAATCTACAACCCCAGATATAAAGCGTGCAATTTGTCATGATTTTTACGTTGATGATTTTTTATCTGGTCATAAAACTGTAGAAGAAACAATTGCACTTTGTCAGGGCGTAAGTAATGCTTTGAAATCAGCTCAGTTGAATTTGCGTAAATGGCATTCTAACAATAAAAACGTTTTACTAGCGGTTTCTGGTGAGTGTAATCTATCTGGTTCTGTAGATCTTAGTAGTGATAATCTTTCTAAAACTTTAGGTTTAAATTGGATGTGCTCTACAGATACCTTCATATTTCCAATTTCCATACAATTAAAAGACGTTGTCAGTAAACGTTCTATTTTATCGACAATTGCCCAGATATTTGATCCCCTCGGCCTAGTTACGCCTAGTATTGTGGAAGCAAAGATATTAATGCAGCAATTATGGGTAAAGAAGTGTAATTGGGATGAGCCAGTTCCAGCTCATATTAAAAAGGCATGGTTTGATTTCGCTTCATCACTACCAACATTAAATAGTCTTAATATACCAAGGTGTATTACCTCTCAAGCACCGATTAATATACAATTACATATATTTGCAGACGCGTCGGAGAAAGCTTATGGTGCGTGTGCATATATTAGGTGCGTTGATGTCGATGGTACAGTCACTACCCGTCTTCTTACTTCCAAAAGTAAAGTAGCCCCATTGAAAACGGTTAGTATTCCTCGATTAGAGCTTTGCAGTGTACTACTGGGAGTGAGACTTGGTATCAAGGTCTTAGAATCTTTAACACTTAAAATTGATAACTGTATATTGTGGTCCGATTCCACAATCGTTTTGAGTTGGCTCAGAACTTCTCCAAGTCAACTAAAGCCATTTGTACGTCATCGTGTTTCCGAGATACAGGAAAGTTTCTCTAATCACGAATGGCGCTACGTTCCTACCAAAGACAATCCCGCAGATCTCGCTTCACGAGGTTTAAGAGCGAATATGTTAGCTAAATCTTCATTGTGGTGGTCAGGGCCTTCTTTCCTTCAATTAGATCAAGTAAATTGGACAGTCCAACCTAAGCAGGAAATACATCCTAACTTGCCAGAAATGGTTAAGTGTTTTCATGCAAATAAAGAAAACAATATATTCTCAGATATGATTACAAAATTTTCCTCATTTTCAAAATTACAGCGTGTTACTTCATTTATATTCAGATTTATAAATAACTGTCGCAATAAATCTAAGCGGATAAGCGGCAACCTAACACTCGGTGAACTTAATCATTCTACTAACTTTCTGTTAAGGATTGCTCAGCAGGAATCCTTTCAAGATGAATATCATTTGCTCATCACTAATCAAAAATTACCTCATAAAAACAGACTTTTACCTCTATCACCCTTCATAGATAAAAATAAAATTATTAGAGTTGGTGGTAGGCTTTTTAATACTAATTATGACTACAACGTCAAACATCCTATCTTATTGAGTGCTAAACATCCTTTATGCCGCTCTCTTTTTGTAATGCTACACATTAAGTATTTACATTCAGGTCCTCAATTATTGCTAGCCACAGCGAGACACCATTATTGGGTTTTAGGAGGCACAAATCTAGCGAAACACACCGTCCGCTCCTGTGTCAAATGTATAAGGCTTGCAGGTAAAACTATTCAACCTATTATGGGTAATCTACCTAAACAGCGGGCTCATCTAGAATTTCCCTTTCTCGATACTGGTGTAGACTACGCTGGGCCAGTGATGATAGCCAATCACAAGGGAAGGGGATGTAAGCATATAAAATCTTATATTTGTGTGTTTGTTTGCTTAGCAACAAAGGCCTTGCATCTCGAGCTTGTTTCGGATCTGACGAAGGAAGCCTTTATAGCAGCTCTTAATAGATTCATATCTCGTAGAGGCAAACCGCGAAACATCTATTCCGATAACGGAACCACATTTGTAGGTACATATCATGAGTTATCAAGACTCCTCAAACACCTTTCACCGGCAGACATGATTGAGCAAGGTATCAATTTTACTTTTATTCCCGCTTACACTCCTCATTTTGGCGGCTTATGGGAATCAGCTGTTAAATCTGTAAAACATCACTTAAAACGCGTATTAAACCTAACATTTCTAGACTACGAAGAAATGAATACCTTATTAATACAGATAGAAGCAATATTGAACTCCCGTCCTCTTACTCCTATATCTGATGATCCTTCAGATCTTTATCCCTTGACTCCAGCCCATCTCCTTATTGGACGATCTCTCATTTTCGCACCAGAGTCTCAAATCAGCACCAACAGAATTTCATCTCTCACAAGATTCAACAGAATCCAACTGTTGAAACAACATTTTTGGAACAGATTTGCTAACGAATACATTACTTTACTTCAGCAGAAGACAAAATGGATGCGGTCACATGACACACTTAAGGAAGGGACACTCGTTGTCATAAAGGACAAGTCCTGTCCACCTGTCATGTGGCTACTTGGGCGCGTTCTTCGTGTGCTGCCTGGACGGGATGGAGTAGCCAGGGTCGCTGACATCCGAACAAGGAAGGGAGTCCTCAGGCGAGCCTTCAACACTATATGCCCCTTGCCGACATCAATCCTTGAAGATGTCTCTTCAACGCGGGGAGTATATGGTGAAGACAAAGTTGCGCCTAAGCAGGCATGAATCACCGTGCCGTCGAGGCGGCGCGGGGGGTGCGGGACGCTGACAGCGAGAGACAGCGGTTCGCGAGTGCAGCCAGAACGACTTCCCTCACGCTACCGATCGCAAGTCTTAATGTCGGGTTCAATCCTCTGTACTTTGTAGTATATTAAACCAGTTTAGTAAAGTTCTATATTTAATTTATCCTATAACTACACTACTTCACCAATAGAATATTTAGAGAGAAACTATATTAATTGAATTGAAAACTCTTGAGTATACACGCAACATTTATAAAATATGTTATTAGAAAATATGGGTCTACTAAACCAATTCCAGCTATTCACATCACTTTAAGTAGCATGTCACGACAACTAGTCAAAAACATAAAATAATTTAATATGTTAAATATTAATTTTATTTTTATCCTATAAACCTGTGATGTATGTGTTCGAATGTCGAACACTATTTTTATATTTGATTATTTTGAGATGTCATTGATTGTCAGTTTTGGAACATTAAAGGAGTAAAAAGTAAATGCTTTTTATTTAATATTATCAAAATATTAAAAAACCTTATCTATTATTAAAATCCTGCAATCGTGATGAACATTTAAAAGCTTTTGCAATTTCTACTTGATATTATAACAGCAATGAAGCTCAAAGCTGCTGCTCTCTCTCCGGTCTCTCGAGGGCAATGCTCAGTAGCATTGACTATAATATAATTTTGAGACTTTAAAACCGGTAAAAAGTCTTTGAATTCGTTGTGGTCGGTTTTGTTATTTAGCTACGAGAGCTTCCTTATTGTAGCTTTTAGATAAAAATGAAAGCATAAAATAATAAATTAAGTAAGGATTCATTCTCCAAGATTTCAAAAAACTAGAATTCGTAATGAAAAGTGTTGATATTTAAGTTTTTTAACTTCGCCTGGTATTTTTTTGGTTTAAAGGCGATACTTAAGTCAAATAGGCACTTGATTTTAAGCAGATTTTTAAGAAAGTTTTATAAAATAGCGGACTTGTTAAGCCAATATGACCGAAACATTGATAATAGAAGCTGTAAAATAAATATTATTAATTTTATGTCCGATTTCACCAATGGTGTCTTTATAAAAGAATAACAGGTATGAAATTATTCGATACTTTTACTCTCAGAATAACTCATAGTACTTTGCACCACTTTGTAAAGACAAAAAGTTACTCCTAGTATTATTTTTCTTAGATAAGTGAATGCAGACAAATTAAATAGGCTTTACTTTGCTTGTCAAGGTTTCAGTACAGTATAGCATAACAAGACATTTTTAATTTAGTCGTCACTTTATTTTTTATCGCCTAGGATCCTACCTAGCCACGCAACGCCATGGCCAAACCATATTCTCTTATTTGTAATAATTTATGAAAAATTGATTTCAATCAAATACGCGATGAACGTAGTTATCTTGCGGGGGGATGATCCTAGGCTAAGAGCTGTCGGCCGATAGTTTGTCTAGCACCCACCAAACCTAAGGGTACAGTTACACATGCTCATAACTAGCACGAAAGCATGCCACTATTGAGCAATTGCTACTTAGTAGCATGTGTGTCGAAACATTGCTAATAATGAGCATGCTTATTTCGAGCATGCTCAAATTTCGACGGTCGTGCGATTTTTGGGCATGCTACTGTCAAAGTCTACTGGAAAATTCACTTGGTTTTCCATTTTTCACTTGTACACTGGCAGAGAACTTAATAGAATGTCGAATACCAAAGAACCAGCCCGTGCTTAAATAGCATGTGTGTTCAATTTATTGCGTCAGCGTTTTTAATTTATAAAGTGTCAGTCAATTACATTTATAATATGTCAGTTTGAAGAGCATGCTTGTTTTAAGCATGCTAATTGCTAACATCATGCTAATAAGCATGACATTTTATGAGCATGTGTAACTGTACCCTAACTGTATTACATTGTACCTAATACTTCACTACTTTTTCTAAGCTTCAAAATATTAATGCATTCACTAAAATGTAAACCACTTACACAAACATAATATATAATATAGAAAATTAATAAATATTATTCTAAAAGCGAAAGATGATATATAAATTAAAAGCAAATAGCTTTATTAACACGCTTTTATTTGCATCTAGCGCGGAGTCCTCAATATGACTTGTTTTAGGTATTTCATTGGTACAATTTCTAAAAGTACAGTTAGTATAAAAATACTTTACGAAATATCCCACGTTTTTTAACATTGACATTAATTTCTTCTTCTATAGAGAAGTTATATATATAACTTACTAACTTCTTCTATATATAACTTAACGGATTAGTAATGATGTATACTAAAAACTACCTATTCTATATTTGTGCCTCGATAACCAACTATCATCATACAAAATTTCATTAAAATCTGTTCAGTGGCTTTTTCACGATGCTATCACAGACGGACAGATACTAAAATTATTAATTACTTACAGGTCCAACATTTTATAAATATTTATAAAGTCGTCTGACTGAGATAATCTTCCATTTACAAATCGGGTAACATGATAAAACAATTACATCATCCAGGTGGCCTTTTTCATCTTTCACTTTGCAATCGTATTTCGAGTACAGAGAAGAAATTCTACAACATACTCACGTAGCTCATTTCCTTAGTAATGGGGTTATATTCCGCGGCACAATTTTCAATTTCCTAAACTCTTTCTGTATTATATCCGCTTTTCGCGACGAAAGTAAGTTCGTATTATAGATTCGCTCTCGACGGCCCTGCTAACGAGCATCAAATTGTACTTACTTAACTGACACAAATTTACAATCGATTTTCATTTATTTACATATACTTAGATGAAGGTACTCTTGTTTGTAATTGTAGCATGAAATCAGTTAAAAATAGTGAAAAAATGGTAATGTGTATGGTGCAATAAAATATCTATTCATTAAAAACTTATGTCCATCCCTGGTATATTTTAAATATATAAAAATAAATAAATAAATATATGCTACAGCGGACTTTTCTGTAATTTTAGTGAGCTTAAATTTTCTCGTTCTTTATTTCTTTGAAGGTTTAGCCAGTGTTAACCATATCTATACCTGCGAAGGACGACTCGATTGAATCAGTAAATGTGTTTTTCTTGTATGTAATTGAAAGTTTTCTAAGTGTTGACTTTTTCGTCTTTTAGTCATGACTACAAAAAAAAAAGTTAAAATTAGTTTAGTATTTTGTGTGAAAGGCAAACAGTAAAGGTTAAAATTGCCTCCTGCAGTAATTTTATTCGAGGTAGAGCGGAAAAAATGAAGTGAAGTGTGTATATACTTATAATGAATTAATCATTATAAATAGAAACATATAAATAAAATTGAAGTGTGTGCTTATAATTTCAAATTAACAGTTTTTTACTAAATGCATATGAAAGTATAGACGGTATTAACATCAAAAATCTGTTTTTCAAATTTTTGCTTGTCTGTCTATCTGTCTGTTTATTTCAGCTAATCTCTGAAACGGCTGGACCGATTTTGACGGGACTTTCACTCGCAGTTAGCTAATGTTATAAGGAGTAATTTAAGCTACTTTTATTTTATTACAAAATTAATTTAACTTACGTCCAGCGAAGGGGGCCGGGTTTGCTTGTCTAAATATAAATTCTACAACACTTAATATGCTCTGATAGAGTACATTGGAAGTCCGTGAACATAATTACTTACCTTTACAAACAGCGTAGACGCACGTCCTCTTTGTCCCGCGTCCGGCCCCTCTCTTTATAAAGCTACTGAAGCGAACGAAATTAAAATCGGGCTATTTAACTTTTTCCATAAAAATAAAAGTTACATCGAGTCAAATGAATCTAACAGGTATGTAAATTAAGGTTTAAAAAAAGTACTTTAAATTTTTTGATCAATCAAAATAATGCATAATAAATCCCATGAATACTTTCAAATGTAAGTATTTTGAAATCTAAAAACATACCCAATAGCGAAAGTTTTACCAAGAAGTAAGGAAGTACCTATATTTTGGTGAAAATTATAAAAGATAATCAATAAAAAGACTATTAATATTGTCCTCTAATATTTTGTTTTTTTTAGGTATAATATCTTGTATATTTTATAATAGGTATATGTATTTGACTTTTGGAAGATTAATATCAGTACCAAACAGTACATTTTAATTTAGTAAACTTCTACTAACTATTTATTGTACCAATATAATAAATTAATGTTGGTTGGAAGTATTGAATTTTGCATAGTAAAGGGCAAGCAAAAGCAAGGGGTAATCCATACGTCACGCTAATTTCGTGATTTTTAGACCCAGTCCATTTTATAGTCGCAAATGTGTTGCGAGACCCCTAACTTTCTAGTATGACGTCATTTTGTAATTATACTTACGTTTTCCCAAGTCAGAAAAATTATTAATATTAATTGAGAATAGTTTTAAAACATCAACCTTAAGCTAATTATATTAATGGAAGTTACAAACTAAGGCCGGCGTGTAACACTAGTAAAGTAAATGTGAAGTCGCCAACAAAATAATTGGCATTTTATTTAATAATAATTTGTCACTGCATAAAGCTTAGAACCCCTCCCACCCCTTGTAACACAATGTTACACTACATCGACCCCCTCCCTTCCAGGTTAACGAGTGATGTACTTTATGGATGACCCCTAATGTCGTATGCCTGCGGCAAATTAACGAAAAGGGTTTTTTTAAAAATAGTAACTGGCTTTTTATTTTTAAATAAAGAAGAAATCCTTCATTTCAAATTCTCATTAAAAATAATTATAAAAAAACTAGTAAGTGATCGCGTCTCCGTCCGTGATATTAGTGAAGGCGGAATAAAAGGCTATTCGTGTTCATCAACATTCAGTTGTCTCCGCCAAACTTCATAAAAATCTGACAACGTTTTATAAAATGCAACAAACAGACAAACAGAGGTAAATTCTCATTTATAATAATCGTAGAATGTTTATATATGTACATAATTTAAAATAAACTTCGAACACGAACATTTAAAATCTGTCCGAATGGAAAAAGCTCGATCAGAAAAATATGCTTTGTTAAACACATAAAAATCACTCATAAAATCTTCAACAGCGTAATAAAATTAGTACTGTAGTATATAATAAGAACCTTAAATGTAAATTTTAAATATTAGAAAGGACGTAGCACTTAATATCTAAGTGCTGTTTGTACAATGCTTTCAGCTATTACCTTCACTCGGCTCGCCCTAATAACCACCTTTTACCATACTAGCCATTGGAGTTCATCGTGTAAATTTCCCTTGTTGCTCGTGTAACCAAAATGAAACACATTTAGGAATGGCATGTAGTTTGGCAGTTTGCAACTTGTAGATGTACATTTATATCGCAAAGCTACTTCTTTCAATATCCCGTATTTTAAAGTTTTTATAGACTTAATTCGTTAGCAATTATTATATCATTTATTATATAAAGATCATGTTTCACCTTAGCATTTGCCAGATCGGGTGCTTTAGAAGCGTAAAACTTCTACTTACACGTTTTTATTTTAGGTTAAAGAATAAACAAATAGTTTGGATTATGAAATTGCAGACAAGTGTTTAATTTAATTATTATTATAGATTTAAATTTACCACTAGTAATTGTAGTATATTTACTACTTATTCAATAGTGCAATAAATAAATCTGTACGATTCCGATAACCGAATATATTGCGTTTTAAAAGCAGATTTATTTAAAATAAAATTAAAATAATCTGGATGGCACTGTATTACAATACGATAATGCCAATTTAAAAGTAATTTTCGTTTAATCTATACATAATATAATAAAATTCTAAATTAGTCGAATCTGTACATTAAATATTTTTTGGTAAAATCGAATTGAAATAGTCTATGACCGCATCACGAGAAACCCCTGAACTGATTTTAATTAAATTTGGTATAATGATAACTGGTTATCAGGGTCAGGATATAGGATACTTTTTAATGCTGGAAAATATCTCATTTTTGATAAATCTGTACTAAGAGTTAAAAGGTATTCTCCAGTCATATGTAAAATTTACGCATTAGATTTCCGACCTTTAGAAGGCGGAGCCGCGGGAAATGCTAGTTTTATATAAAGCTATGTTTTGATTGTTTGCTTTGGATTAATTAAGGTTAATTTGATATTTTACAACATCGAAACCTGCATGCCTGAAAGAACCTAGCAAGTTTTCTTAAGATTATATTGATACATAATATTGTAAAGTTTGCTAACCCGCACTAGGCCAGCGTGGTGGACTATGGCCTGATCCCCCTCGTGTTGAAGGGAGGCCCGTGCCCAGCAGTAGGACGTTAAAAAGGGGCTGAATACATGATGACCTACCTTATATTATCAGTACATATAAATAAAATTGAAGTGTTTGTTTTTGATTTCAAATTAATAGCTTTTCACTTAATGCATATGAAAGTAAAGTATATATCAAAAATCTATTAATTTAAAATTTTTGTCTATCTGTCTGTCTGTAACGGCTAAACATTAAAACGGCTGGATCAATTTTGACGGAACTTTCACTCGCAGATAGCTAATGTTATAAGGAGTAACTTAGGCTAATTTTATTTTATTAGAAAATAAAAAAAAACCGTTTTATATATTTTAACTTACGCCCAGCGAAGCGGGCAGGGTTTGCCAGTATTATCTATAATTATTTAATGCAAATTGTCTTAACGTTATGTTTACTGCAATTGATGCTTTTGTGGGCATCAACATTTGTAGTGCATATTAAATTATCAAAAATATGCAATTTGAATTTATAAACAAACAATCAAGGAATAAATATCATACAATCACTGGCCTGGTATAAACTTTCATTAAAAATAACATGAAGTTTATAAAAAAAGTGGACTCGACTTTTTTTAGTTTTGTAAACTACAAATCAAAGCATATCTTTATATTTTTTACAATTTTTACAATACAAAGGCTTTGAAGTACATATAAAGGGTTCACGATTATAATTACTTTTTAATTAAAAGCTTAAGCAATTTCACAATTACTCTTAAAATAAATATTATTCGTGATATTTTATTGATTTTTGGGATTATAGGCCCTCTATTGAGAAATAACTTTAAGTATGGATTAAGTATGGCTGTAGATCTTTACTTAATAATACGTTTTAATTTTATAAAGAGGCAAAATTTGTTCGATTCTAAACGATATTCTCTGAAACAACAAAATGTTAACATACGTTGTTCACATATTTTAAACATAAAAGCCGGTATGTGACTTTGTGTTATATTTAAAATAAGTATTTTAATGATTATTTGGTATTGTGGTAGGTAGGTAGTAGGCTATTTTTTATTTCCCTAAGTGATAGGGGTGGAAATGTTGACAGGCGTATATGTGAGATTCTTTAAAATATTTTCGCGCATCTCTTTTGAATTTATTTTATACATTCTTGGTTTTATTTATAAAGTGACCCAATAGTGAAGCGCATTGTTATTCGAATTGCAACGTTATCTTCGTAAGGATCAAAAGATGACGGACTTGTATCAGTCGAATGCCGAATTCTATAAACCATATCTGACAATTCTAAAATATTTTAGAGCCACTGGAATCGATATTTTTGGAGAAAAACATCCCATATTTAAATTTAAGCACTTATATTGTTTTGTATTTTTACTTTACTTACTGAGTTCGATAAGTCATTGGCGCTACGTCATTGAAAGAGTTTATGGTGGAGCGGATTTGTTGGAGCTTGCAGTGGATTTGTCATACAGCTACAATTCTATAGAAGGTAAGAATGTAATTATTTTTAACAAAAAACAAAAACCGACTTCAAAACTAAACAAATCTAAACTAAAAAGAAGAAAATAATACTTTTAAGAACTCCGTTAATTTTGAAGTCGGTGTCAGCCAGGACGGATAGATTTATCTTGCCTTTGCAATGGACTTTCGAACGGTATTTTGATTATGTTTACAAATTTATAGCTTAATCGAATATGTGTCTATTTAAGGTTATTTTGCTTTGGCTGGCACCGCCTTCAAAATTAACGAAGTTCTTAAAAGTATTATTTTTTACTTTTTAGTTTAGATTTGTTTAGTTTTGAAGTCGGTTTTTGTTTGAACATACATAAAAAAAGTCTTCAATGAATTGAGAACCTCCTCCTTTTTTGAAGTCTTTTTTGTTAGCTCAACCACAGGAGATGATGATTATCAGACGCAAATACTTAAACAGCTTTAGGAAATATATGAAAAACGTAATAAGTGCCTATAAAATTTGAAAGTTGCCTTCGATTTCTTTGGGATCCCATCATCAGATCGTGACTTGGTGACTATGGGACCAACTAGAAACTATACCCTTTCAAACAAAAAAAGAATTTTCCAAATCGGTCTAGCCATCGTCGAGTAATCGGGGAACATACATATAAAAAAAGTCCCCGACGAATTGAGAACCTCCTCCTTTTTTTGAAGTCGGTTAAAAATAACTAATAATATTGTAAAGAATGTATATAAAACATTACCTAAAGGAAGAATACAGGAAAAGCAAAATGCCAAATCTGTAAATTTATTCAAGAAACGATTATTAAACCGTATATCTAAAATTTCTATTGAATCTAGCATTTAAGTTTCTATGTATCGTTTCAAATTAGATTTAGAATGTAAATGATCCTTAGTGATAAAATTTTATTGCCAACTAATAAATTTCCAAACCAGTACGTCAAATTTTTAGAGAAATATCATAAATGCTGGTTCTCTAATTATATTTGGAAAAGCAACATGAATTCATAACCACAATATTTGATTCTGAAACAGCTTGATGTGGATTAAATAAAGCCGAACGGTAAAATTAATTTGGTATTTCACATGTATAGTTCAAAAATATGAGTATTTTACAATACGCTATGCTTCTCTATTACAGGTTGCTTAATATATTTCCATATTTGTATAATTAAAACGCGCCTCAAGAATTTCATAATGAAGCTTGAAACACAATGGCGTAATGATGACACCTTGCCCATGAATATTGTATTGTTGAAGCGACATCAAGTCAAACAACTTGATTTATACAATTTCAGTGAGTCACGCACATTTTTTGTATGAGAGCCATTTTAATTAAAAAGTCCAGATTGTAGGTAATTTATAAGTCCTTAATATAACATTGTTTACAGTGCGATACCGAAATCTATGGCGGTAAATATGTTAAAGGTTTATTTGGCTAACATGAATATTCAATACGTTCTGAATATTGTGTATCGACACGGGCGTTTCTTGTATTAAAGGGAGGTCCGTGCCCAACAGTGGACCGTTGAAAAAGGCTGAATACATTGTGTTTCTTCACTTTTTTAATAGATTATTCAAGAGCACTATCATAGTACTACTAAATCGAAAAATGACAATTATCCAATTCTAGTGATCCAATCAAGGCTATATAAGTAGTTATTATAAACATGTTTCCAAAAAAAGAATTCAAAATTTACAAATTTGTTCCTATAAATAATAATAAGTAAATTACATAAATGAGCATAATTAACTTTATACTAAATATGTTCTTTTCTCTTTCAGTTTACTGCACACTGCTTACAGTTTTCATCCATTGTTATTTGGCAACCCCTTTATTAATAATGCTTTTCAAAAAGTTTATCCTGAAACACGACGAAGCTTATATTACTCCTTTAAAATTTTCTTTACCATTCGATTATCAAGATAATATTATAAAGTTTATTATTATTTACATGTTGGATTATGTATTAGGTAAGATTTCATATACCTTCGTAATACGTATTCTTAATACTTATATAAGGTAAAGAACGGCTGAATTACTTATATTTCATATCATATCAGCTCACACTAGGACGAACCTACAACTTATACGACACATAAATCTTTAAAATTGGTTTAACCATTTAATAATTACGAGGGAACTAATATGTACAATACAATGTTCAAACATAACCCTCCTTTGATTAAATAATTAAAAATTACACAACTAAAAGGTACGATTAATAGTTGGGTTTTATTTACGAATATATTAATATTTATTTAATAATGTTTTCAGCATGCAGCTTGGCTTACTTGATAAATTGTAGTATATTTTTCCTCACTGTTTCCATGAATCAGTTAAGAACACTCTTTGTGTTACTGCAGGCAGATTTCCGGGAAATAATTCAATCCAGAGACAAAAATATTGATATACAATTAAAAAATACTATTAAACGGCATTTAGTTTTGTCAGAGTAAGTATAATACGACCACATTATAGAACATTGTTATTGTTTATTCGGACACATTATTCTGATCATCCGCATAACGTAATCATCCCAGTCCTATTTCACTTGACTTGCTACTACGAGTATATTAGCAGTGGTAGAGTGCTCGCTTGGATAACTGAGTGAAACGGGTTCATTTGAGTCGCGCACCTCTGATATTTATATGCGCAAATTATTTGTGAGATGATTACCACTTGTCTCACAGTGAAGGAAAACATCTAGACGAAACCCGTGCCCAGCAGTAGGATGTTAAAACGGGCTAATTAGGTACATATTTACTTAATTGTGTATCACCTACCACAATATGGAATTATGATATTCAATGTTCAAAAAAGTTAAAATAATTAGAAAACATACCAAATAATAAATGTCGGCATACCCGTGTAAAACTTTTTACGCTGCTGGCCAATCACTTTTGTATTTCAAAAGCGTGTGGAGC
This sequence comes from Boloria euphrosyne, assembly GCA_951802675.2. NCBI lineage: Eukaryota > Metazoa > Arthropoda > Insecta > Lepidoptera > Nymphalidae > Boloria > Boloria euphrosyne. The sequence continues at coordinate 7,577,075 of OX637878.1, forward strand.
ACCATATGATTGGATTGCGTTGTAATATAAAATATGGTCAATCATTTTAAATTCCTTAATCTACGTATGCGTACGACTATTTTGCCACAATCTACTACGAGGTTGCATCGTTTATTATAACACACTATTCGTATGAAAATCGTATGAATCGTATGAAAAACCAATGATCACCGTATTATCCACAAAAAATCGCCTAATGAAATTAATATTCCGACTTATATAATAATTCATGTCTTGAATACTATATAGCAATTTTTAATTTTTTAGACTGTTGATTGAAATAAGTGGTGCTTATGGTGCCATTTTTGCTATACATATATTCTTTTTGTCTGCCACAATTTGTTTCTATGGGATCGCTGCAAGAGTAAGTTACTTACAAAGACCAACTTAGCTATTAATCTATACAGTATACATATAATAAAATACTGAGTATTTTCTTTCTTTCTTTTTTTTCTTTTCTACTTTATAAAATCTTATGGATATAGTTATTTATATTAATACAGAAGCCGAATATACAGGTTTTAGGATTCTTGTATCTCTGTCTGTTTGTCTTTCTGTAACCGCATGACGAGGAGACAACTGGACAGATTTTGATGAAATTTTGTATAATGATAACTTATCTGAGTTATCATAAGTTTGATTTATCTCAACATAAGTAGTATAAAACAAAGTCGCTTCCCGCTGTCTGTCTGTCCCTATGTAATATGTATGCTAAGATTTTTAAAACTACGCAACGGATTTTGATTCGGTCTTTTTGACTGATTTAAGACGAAGGTTTATATGTAGTATAACTAGTGGAACCCGCAGTTTCGCTCGCGATAAATTAAGGGACGAACCCAAACGAAGCGAGGATGTGTCGCTAGTTTTTATTAAAAATTGTACCTAGTAAAAAATATTGTAAATGAAATATTTAACTTACAGATCAACAGCAGACCAGAAGACTTCAAGAACTTTTTGGTATCCATTTTAACTATCGTCAATATTTATCATTGCTGTAGACATGGCCAGCTCGCCACGGACTCGGTAAAATAAATAAACACAAGTTGAACTAAAAATATTATCTATATGAGAGAACTACTTACAAGCTGAAATCAGAACTAGCAAAATTTTGTTCGCTATTTAAATAATATTTTTTACATTCCTGATAATGTATAAAAATATCTATTTTTAATTAATTATATCGCGATATCAGTCCGATTTCATAGAAGAAGCATACGGCTCACCGGATGGAAAAGCCGGTACTATACAATAAAACCCTACGTGTATATCCAAGCTCAAAGCATTTATTTATATTTAATAGTACCCGGGGGTAAGGGTTTATTATCCACCTTATGGCCTATCCACAAGAGATCAGGTCAAATATACTAAATTATAATAAATAGGACTTACCAAATTTAACATCAATTTGACTTATCATTAGAAGCAAATTAAATAAACTAAATACAACAGCTGATTTTCGCGACAGCGGTAATAATAATAATTTTCTCCGATCGATTGCGGCCATGGCGGCCAATCTCATTGAGAACAGCCAACTACGCAGTAGATATTATAGTGCACAAGTGTACGCGCAGACACAAGTGCACTCTCTGTTCCTATCACTCTCATACTCCGGTGGAACGACTACCCGACGCGACCAGTGAGAGCTAAGGCGCAGGACCGACGGCTTTACGTGCTCTCCGAGGCATGGGGGTGACACCGCCAACTTCCCAACTCCGGGTTTTTACTGAGACTTACTAAACAGAAAGACTCCATAACTAAATTTGGCCCGACCCGGGACGAACCCAGAACCTCTCGATGTATGACCGTACATGCTAGCCACTACACCGCCGAGGCAATTAAGTTCGCGACAGCGGTATACCCTATATCAAAGAATATTTGATAGGACAACCCCAGGATTTAACTTTAAATTAACAAAATCTCTTTAGCCGTTTTCGAGAAATCAGTGAACATACATAAAGACGAACATATTAGAATCAGAACAAACAATTATTGTTATTTACAGTCACATGGTTACCTATATATTTTGCATTATATACACTTAAATACATTTTTTATCAAAGGCTCAGGATATATCCACTGCTATATATGATAGCCCTTGGGAGAACCTGTCCTGTAAAAACAAAAGGATTATACTTATGACGATTCTAAGGTAATTTTATTATTATATTATAGAAGACAGGAAATGTCAAGTAACATAAGAAAAAATAAAGAATTTTCGGATTACAACAAAAAAAGCACTTTGAAATATTTTTACTTAAGTCTACAGAGATCTATGATGCCAACAGTATATTGTAATTTCAAATTTCATTCATCAAATTTCAAAACTAGTATATTGCTTAACGTAAAATAGTTACGATTTTAATCAGTACTCTTAATCTTACTTTCTAAATGAATTATGTCCTTTTTACTTATAATATCATTGTTTGTATGTATAATTTAGAAAATTGTTTAATACTGTTTTTTTTATTAAATTAAGTACCCCGAAAATAAACATATAAATCTTATTAATAAAATGAAACTAAGCACAAAAATGCTTCTTTTCGTGCTTTAGTCTCCGAAATTTTACCTTTATATATTTCTAACCTCTTTCAGAAAACGACTCTTACTCTTTAAGATAACGTTAAAAGGCTGTTAATTTTTTACACATTTATTTTTTAGGTCACAGCGAGCTACTTACATTCGGTCTACGAGTTTTACTGAGATTTCTTTAAAGACTTTTATAATGGTAAGCTGACTCACATTTCTGACGAAATTTTGAAATTTATAAAACGTGCTGCTTGATAATTTAAAGCTGAATATTCTGTACAGACTTACTTTGTTTTTAATAGTATAATTTTAATGTCTAATAGGTACTGTAATAATAATATTTTTATTGCACATCCATACTATTCTTATAAAAGTGTGTTTGAAGGTTTTTGTTCCTGTACAGCAACAGAATAGTGTATTGGTTTTCTATAGAGATATTTGAACATAATTTGCCCCGGGAGATTAATGTGTTCCTTATTATGTGTGACAATAGGCTAACAACCTTGCTACTCAAAGACAAAAGTATATCAAATATTATTTATCTTTATTACAGTGTTATTGTGACAATGCATCTTATACTATTTACTTGTTACTTGTTGTCTATTATAGAGAGGCACAGTTTCATTTGCCTATTTATAAAATGTAGGACATACTTTACCTATTACTACATTCAATAGTATTAACAGGTATTTACAGTATGGAATATGGAACCTCAGGAGAACGTCAATTTCTCTCTTGCGGGTAAAAAGTTAGGCTACTAACAAACGTTTACGTATCTCACGTGACACGTCTAAATAAAAGTAGTTTTTAAAATGAATTTACATGTTTATTATCCAAGAATATCCCTATTTATCATATAAATAATTAGAGCAATTAATTTATTTTTGTAAAGAATTCACAATTTTCCTCTCTAAAAGCTAGAGGCAATAAGGTACAGTCCTACTACAACAGTTAAGACAGTAGAAGGCATATGATTCTCATGAAGAGTATGTTTTACATAAAATGTGTTTAATTAAGCTATAATATACTCATACGCTTACACGAGCTGTTAATGTCGTATTTAAATTATGATAATGTGGAAACTATTGAGTTTCACATCGACTTTTCTCAGGTGAACTGTCTTTCGAACTACATTGACTCTCTATAGTTAAAACTCTTTAAAAGTGTAATTAAATATTGTTCGTTTTAGTGACTTTTGATTGTATGTATGTATTGAACCCTTTTTACCATTCCACTTCTAGGCACGAGCCTCCCTTCAATACGAGAAGATCAGTCCATAGTCCACCACGCTGACTAAATCTGGGTTGGCGAACTTCTAAATGTCTTACGAAAAATTTCTAGGTTCTCTAAGAGATAGAATTTCCTCACTATGTTTTCCTCCATTGCTAGAAATGATTTGCACATGAAAATAACAGAGGTGCGAGACCCGGATTCGAACCCGCATCACTCGGTTATCCAAGCGAGCGCGTTACCACTGTGCTATACTGCCTTTTTTATAGAAAGTAAAAGAAAGAAATTAACTTTTTATTTATATAATAGAGAGGAAAACTAATTAGCTCAAAGATAAAAGCTTATCTTATTGTTGAACACGTAACGTAACGTTTCAATTATAAGTGCCATCAAAGAATTAATCTTTATTAACAGTACCTATAGAATTACAATAATATAATTAATTAATGAGTATTTTATGACAAACTAAGGACTCACCCTCGCTCCACTTGGGTTCATCCATAGATACATATTGGGATATGGGTTTAATAAAAGAACTGAACACTTTATACTTTATATATTTAACTAAATGAGCACTAGGAAGGAATCAAAAATACTCAATAGCGTTACGACCGTTAACTTACAACTTTGAAAGACAAGCAATGAAAGAGAGGGAGTAGCGGCGTCACACAGCTTATATACACTATCGTATTAGTCAAAACAGCAACTAATTGTTTACGATTAATTTTTTGTATAATAAAAGAAGTCAAAATACCAACACGCCCCCTCAAAAATTAATCGTTAATTTAGTATAATTACATATCTGATTCCAAGATCATATAAACCTTCCTAATGCTTTTCTGGGAGTAACAAAATCATAATGGCCCAACATTTGTTGCTAAGGATCAGGAAAACCCAGGAAAACCTGACCAGACCATATCACAATATAATTTAAATAACAATTGTGAATATATTACAATAATAAAATATAAATATAATGGTTATTCTAGACCCATTTTTGTTAGATGTTGATGAAAGGCAACAGCTGGGAGTGGCTTGGTCAGTGCATCTGCTAACTGCTGACCTGTTGGAATATAATTTAATTTTATTATATTTCTTTCAACCTGTTCCCTAGAAAAATGATATTTTATATCAATGTGTTTGGAACGTTTATGACTACTTGGATTACTGGCAATGCTTATACACCCATTATTATCTTCATAAATTACTATGGGTTTTGTAATACACAAATTAATACTTGTAGCTAGAGACTTTAGCCATAATGCCTCTTTAACCGCTTCATACAAAGCCATATACTCAGCTTCAGTCGAAGAAGCTGCTACCGATGCTTGCCTTTTTGTGTTCCAAGTTATTGTACACTGTTCAAATAACTTAAACAAGTAACCTGTAGTGCTTTTTCTATCACTACTATCACTGCCACCCCAATCAGAATCTACATATCCACTTAATATATTATCATAGTCACTACATTTTTTGTAAGTTAATTTTAAATTAATTGTGCCTTTTAAGTATCTTAATACTCTTTTTAGACACTTCCACAGTTCCTTATTATTTTTATTAGTATATCTACTTAATATATTAACACATGTACTTAGATCAGGACGAGTACATAACATAAGGTACATTAAGTTACCCACTAGGTTTCTACATGGTGCATCACATGTATCCTCAGATTGTAGGGCTTCATAATTTACTTTAATTTCTAAAGGTGTACTTACAGGCTTACAGTCCTGCATACTAAATTTATTCAAAATTAATTTAATATAGGAACTCTGATCTAAAGTTATAATACCATTGTGCCTAGTGACTTTAATACCAAGAAACAATTTAATTTCTTTTAAATCAGTCATTTGAAATCTTTTCATTAAATAAGATTTTATTTCATTTAATATGTTAATATCACCACAAGCTATGACTACATCATCAACATACAATACTAAGTAAACATTTTTACTCACATCACCATTATTTAAAATATATATACACCTATCAACTGATGAATTTTGAAAATTTTTCTCTTTTAATGACTGTTCAAATACTTGAAACCAACATCTAGCTGCCTGTTTTAGTCCATACAATGCTTTATTTAATTTACAGACATAATTATCATTACTTACTATACCTTCAGGTACTTTCATATAAACTTCCTCATTTAGGTTACCGTTTAAAAATGCTGTTTTTACATCTAAGTGGTGAATTAATAAATTAAATTGGTTAGCAAATGCAACAATAAATCTAAAGCTAGCTATTCTAGCTACTGGTGCAAATGTTTCATTATAATCACACAGATATTCTTGACTAAAACCTCTGGCTACTAAACGGGCTTTATACCTTATGGGATTACCGAATTCATCATTTTTAATACTAAAAATCCATTTACAATCTATAATATTTTTGTCTTTTGGTTTTGGAACTAAAGTCCATGTATTATTAATTAATAGTGATTGTATTTCATCTTGAATAGCATTTTGCCACAATATTCTATCAGGATGAGATTTTATTTCATTATATGAACTAGGTACATTACTTGAAATCTGACTATACATTAAATAATCATTATATGTTTCATCATAACTAATAAGGGGTTTGTCTTTTAATCTATCACTCCTCCTAAGCTTAACTATATTGCTATCTGTGTTTTGATTAAGGTTATTGTCTAAATCTGAATTTAAACTATTATCACTAATTTTGCTAATCTTTGTGGGACTGTTACATATAACATCAGATTTATTGTTATCTGATTTAGAGCTATTAGGCTCCTGAGACTTTAATGACACTGATTTAGGAATATCAGTTTTATTATAGGAATATTCATCATTATTCCTTCCAGACTTTAAAACCGGCCTGGTTTGCATGAAGGTTGTCTCATCAATTATAACATCCCTTACTATAACATATTTTTCACATTCTACATTCCATACTCTATACCCATTTGGTTCATAGCCTACCAGTATTCCTTTCCAAGATTTACTATCAAACTTTGATGTGCTGGTTTTATTATGTACATATACAGTAGAACCAAACACTTTTAAATATTTAATACTGGGTTTTTTATTATGCCATAACTCGAATGGTGTTTTAGACACATTTAAAGCTTTAGTGGGTATTATATTAATTAAATAAACAGCAGTTAAAACTGCATCACCCCAAAATACTTTATCTAACTTAGCAGCATTTAATATAGTACGAGCCTTTTCAGTAATAGTTCTGACCATTCTTTCTGAAACACCATTTTGTTGTGGAGTTCCAGGTACAGTTAAATGGTAAGTAATTCCTTTTTCAACACAATAATTTTTCATTTCATTAGATAAATATTCTCTACCGTTATCACTATAAAGATTGACTAGTTTACAATTAAACTTTGCTTCACTCTTTGCAACAAAGTCTTTAAAAACAGAGAATACATCAGATTTATATGTTATTAGGTAAGTAACACAGTAATGAGTGAATTCATCAACAAATAACACAAAATAATTTTTATTGTTAAGAGTAGTAGGAGTGATAGGCCCACAGACATCTGTATGAACTATAAATAATGGTCGATTAACATAATTTTTATCCTTACTGTTATTAAATGACAACCGTGTCTGTTTTCCATTAATACAAGCCTCACACAAGCTCTCACTTGGAATAATAGATTCTATTTGAATAATATCATCTACCATATTATTTCTCTTTAATTTTAAAAATGCATTTTTACTAATATGACCTAAACGTTGATGCCATAATTCATAATTATTTTTAGTATTACTCAATTGTGAAACAGATTGACAAATATTAGGTAGCCTAAATTCTATAGCAATTAAATTATTTATTACCTTACCTCGTATTATAATTTTACCATCCTTGAGAATATGAGCACCTTCATGATTAAATATCACTGTCATTCCAGCTTGTTGTATCTTTGAAACAGATAATAAATTATATGGAACCTCACGACAGTAGAGCACATCGTCCAAAACTCCTTCAACATTCATGTCGGATATAACATGAATACTACCTCGTTTAGTGGCTGAAATAAATTCATTTTGTTTAGCAATACATAATTTTATAGGTGTCTGTAAAATAGAATAATTATTAAAAAGATCATCTCGATTAATGATATGATCCGATGCCCCTGAATCCAGTAAAAATATTAATTTATTTTCTTGCATATTATGCCCTAAAAATAGTTTTCCCATCATAAATGCAAATCCAGAAGTATTATTATTTGATTGCGATGTCGATTCTGGATTTAATTCAACTGCCTGAACTGTTCTTGTATTTTTCTGCTGATTCATTCTCTTAAAATAATAACAATCCTTTTTCATATGTCCTTTTCGTCCACAATGGTGACATTTTTCGTTATATGATTTTGTCTTTTTATTAACTTTATTGTTTTGTTGATAATAATAATTATGTAACTGTTTTCGATTTTCAAATTTTCTTCTTTTATAACTGTTGGTCTTATTTTCTATTTGTAAAATTTTATTACTCGTATCACAACTTTCATCCTTTAATTTCACTTCATGATCCAGTAATCTTGTTTTAACAAAGGACAAGGTTAAATTATCTTCAGATAATGTTTCGATAGCAGTTATAACACCGTCGTAGGTATTTGGAAGTGTAAGTAATAAATGTGACACTTTATCGGTTTCTTCTAATTTAGCTCCCGCTGCTAGTAATTCCGTGATTAGCTCATCGAAAATCGTGAAATGTCTTATTAATGGTGTATCGCCCTGCAATTTCAATCCTAACAATTTCTTACGTAATGCTAATTGCGTAGCAAGACTTTTACGTTCATATATAGCATCCAAATTCCTTAAAATTTCTCGAGCTGAGCTGTCTTCTTTGGCAAAACAGAGATATGAATCGGAAAGATATTCAACTATAATACTCTTAGCTATTCTATTATTCTTCTCCCAATCATTGTACATCACGATTGGCCGTTCTTCATCAATTACCTTCAAAACGTCCATTTCGTTAAGTAATGCGCGTATTCTAAATTTCCAAGTACTATATTTTTCTCCATTAAAGGGCGTAATATTCCTTTTCATTTTCAAATTTTCCATGGTTAACAATTTTTATTTTATGTGGGTAGTCGAATATTACGTAATATCACTTTTAAACAGAATTTAAAAACGTTGAAGACTCTGGGCCCATAACCTATTGGGATATGGGTTTAATAAAAGAACTGAACACTTTATACTTTATCGGTCTTATTCATAAAAAAATATAGAAGCTTTATTAGCTTGTTAATAAGCAAATTCTCAAAAACATTATTCATAAACGTTCAATAGTGTTAAAACGCTCTATAAGTATTCAATAACGGCTCTGTAACTTATAGTAGCTTGAGGCCTACTATAAGCCTACTATAAACCTTTAATAAAGGACAAGATGGTCGTGTTGTCATCAGTGACAGCTGATAATTTGATTAAACTTGAAGTGAGATTATTTTATTTGGTGTCTAGTGACATTGCGTAATTGTAAAACATTGTTTAAAATTATTTTTTTCCTGTGTATCAAACCAAGATACCATATATGATATAATGCAAGCTCCCCAAACTATAGCCGCCATTGGCTTTGGTGTTTGGAAGCAACGGTTTCAAAGCTTGTTGTATGGAGACACCGTTCACATGCGTAACGTAAAACCTACATATATGTGGCTCTTGCAGTTTTGCATAATATTGCAATAGATCATCAAGACACAGTTCCAGGTAATTTTAATCATATTATCATAACTTTACATCAACACATGTATATTACTATTTATGTAAGCAATATTTTTTACAAATGTTATTTTATTTCAGAAAATGATGATGACATTCATATTATTCAGGAGAATGGCTTTGCAGCACCTACTAATATGAGTGAAAGAGGAAGAGTAGGAAACAGTACTTTCCTGCGAGCATTTATTGATGAGCATTTTAACTATGGATAGAAATAATAATAAGTTATTAATATAATATTATAAATTCGAAAGTAAATGTCTGTCTGTCGCGGTTTCACGCCAAAACTACTGAACCGATTTAAATGAAATTAAGTACACAGATAGTCTAAAGCCTGAGAACGGACACAGGCTACTTTTTAAGGCGAAAAACGGCATGTACGAGTAAGAGGTTGAAATAGGGGATGAAAGTTTGTATTGAAATTATGTCATTTTTAAAACTAGAAGCTTGAAATTTTTTTAGGATTTTGATTAGATATAAATAAATAAGACATTCAAGGTTTGTAAAAATTGTATTCTAAAAGTACCTATGATATAATATTGTAAATTAATAAAAGAAATATATATTTTATTTTAAAGCATTTTATTTTTCATCTCGTAATATTCAATTTTTGCTCCCTTTGCACATGCAGTGAAAACTGTGAACAATATTACAGTTTAATCTTTATTTACACTAATAATGCACTGTATTTATTTAAAAACACTATACCTGTTGAATAAATCTTCCCATGCTGCCTGCTTTTTAGAGTTTGTTTTGGTATCTGTATTTTTGTTTTCAATGGCGGAAACCCTCTGAACCAACCCTGACCAACTCCGTCAATAATAATTAATGCTACGGAAAGAAATAAGCGCGAGAAAATATTAAGTAAACACGTAGAAATACAAAGGATTAAGGAAGTACACCAAATACACACTTATGTAGCTTGAAGTTTAAATTCTGTACTAACCTGCTATTAGCTTAACCTATTTGCACTTCTGTCTCTCTTTTTAGCTACTTTTATTCCTTTTTCAATAGTTAAAAAATGGTTTTGTTCACTAATTTACTTTTGGCGGAAAAGTCAAATCAAATGTCAAACTGATTCACGGAGCATTGAGACCAGTATTTTTGACATTTTGTCCATGAATTTATCAGAATGACAACACAATAAAACGAATCCAGCTTATAGCAAGCATTTAGTTATGAGACGTTTATTGATCCGTTATTCAGAATAAAGAAAGTTATGAAACGTTTAATAGGCCTATTGAGCATTTTAGCTAATGAACATTGTAAACCTATAATAAGAGATTTTTATGAATAAGACCGTATATATTTAACTAAATGAGCACTAGGAAGGAATCAAAAATACTCAATAGCGTTACGACCGTTAACTTACAACTTTGAAAGACAAGCAATGAAAGAGAGGGAGTAGCGGCGTCACACAGCTTATATACACTATCGTATTAGTCAAAACAGCAACTAATTGTTTACGATTAATTTTTTGTATAATAAAAGAAGTCAAAATACCAACAATACATTTTAACGTTGAGTGTAGATTTCTTAGATAATAGATATTTTCAGAGATGAGACGAAATCATCATACGGAATTTCAAAAAAATCTGTACGGTAATTACAGACACGTCTCGTGACGTGTCAAAAATTGTAAAAACTATAAATTCAACTTTTGTTGTAAAAAAATATATCGATAGATTCTCTTCTTCAGACTCAGTTAGAATTTTATTATATGTATAGATTATTATAGAAAAAGATATATATTTACCAGAACAAAAATTTCTACGTGACAAAAAATATTTCTCATTGAGATTAAAGGAAAGTGCTTTTGTTTTCAGATTTTGAATATGTCATGGTCTTTCATTTCCTTAATAACTAAATTGTATGAAGACTAAAAAGCCTCATAATGGATGTCAAAACTCAAACCTGTGGTCAAACTGTAACATAGCCAATGTTACAGTTTTTTACATTTTCTTCGTGATATGTGTAAAAAACATTTATAGTCCATATAAAAATGGCCTATATTATTTAAACTAGCTTGCTTATTACTTCTTTTTGTTAATTCATGTTATTAGAATATTATAGTAAATTAAATTTGATTTGCGTAGAAAAAAGGTCTTTTGCATTTTATCGAAGAGTAAGGTAAAAATGTTCTTTTTAATTTTATAATGTAGATAACATTTAAACGAATCTTATAAGTGCTTAATAATAGCTGTACCTATACGCATTAATAGTCGGCGACTTACACCCATTACACTTGGGTGCATTTCTGGTTATGCAACAGTAGCATGGACTATACATAACATCTATCTGTGATCTTAATTTCGTCGAAATCGACTTGTTAAAAATATAGAAGTAACAGACACAACAAATTCTCGTTTGGATGTAGGTACCTAATAGTATTATCCAAATGAAAATTCATATACCTTCATTCCATTTCACTGGTCGTGCCCCAAATAAAATCGGAATCAGATCGTAGTCCACAAGTACAGATTCGTAAAGTTCACGCGAGAATGAGATAGGTTTTTTCAGATATGCAGGTTCCTCAATAACGACTTGAAAAATCACCGATTTATTGAGTGGTATAGTTTAAAAAAAAAGTTTATAATAAAATTATATACGTACATATAATTCAATTTATGAACGAATATATCTTAATACGCATCTTTGGCAATAGTTTCATTTACAACCCAATTTTATGACAAGGTATAAAACTAAAAGTTGAAATGTGCGATAAAAACTTTCAATAGAAATAAGAAGACCCATTCAAAGTTGAGTCAACGATATACGCGAATAAATTTAAGAAAGGTAAACCACGACTTCTATCCCATATGCAATCTATGTACTATATACGAGTAGTATGACATTTTAGATACCCATTACATTAGAATAAAGAAATATATTTTCTGTCTCCATTGTCGTCGAGTAAGTACAACAAATAAAAAAGAATCGAATAAGACTTGCGCTCAAAGAATTTTCTCTGCCGATCCAGTACAGATTGAGACGGGCCGTTGGATTAAATACATTTATCGTCCTCAGGGGGTCGCTTTAATTCTGGAAGAGCACCTCTGACTTTTTCTGAACTCTCGAGTGCCTAATTGGTATTTGAAATTCATGTCGAGTTGTGGTAACGGAGAACACAATTATGGCTTACAAACTTTCCGAATATTTTTATTATTTAACATATTTGGCCAAATTGAGTTCAACGGAATCCGTTTTCGGCCTTGATTACCGGAATTAATTAGAAGTCTTAAGAAATTAAAATTGGATTAAATTATAAATAACTTTAGAACAACAGTAGGTACCTAATCATACTAGCGCCTCATCCTCGCTTCACTTTGGTTCGTTCCCAGTTCGTTCCCGAGCGAAGCCGCGGGCTCCGCTAGTTAAAATAAATAAATATTTTAAAATAAAAGTAGCCTAAGTTACTCCTTATAATATTAGCTATCTGCGTGTGAATGTCCTGTCAAAATCGGTCCAGCCATTTCAGAGATTAGCCAGAACAGACAGACAGACAAAAAATGATGTTCGATGTTAATAGGTACCGTATATACTTTCATATGCATTTAGTGCTAATTCGAAATCAAAAACAGACACTTCAATTTATTTATATGTATAGGCACATGTATAGATTAGGCTACATAATATTATGTAGTTAGTATCGTATTTTTGTATTATATAATTCCGTTATATTTCCGATAGAAATTCATATTAAAACATAACATAAAAGTGAAATTTATCCTAATACGAAATTTGAGGATTTTCTTTTATTGAAAAAAAATCTCTTTTAATGGTAAAGATTATTATTAATGATAACGACACAGTGTTCCTTTCAGCCATTTTTGCACGCTTATTGATTATTGGGCAATCTAAAGATAGGCCTCCGTTACGACGAACTCGTAATTATTTACATCTAATCTGTCTGTGTAACATTAATTATATAACGAGAGTACAAAAAAAAACACTGATCCATAAAATAATAATTGATATGCCTACAATCTACATTACATACTTTGAATTTTGAACATAGTCTCTTGCCCTCGAATTCTTACGTTTTTAATCAAATAAAATTTTAATTTAATTCTTAAGTGTTTATTCCGTCTAATATATATAACACAATATTTATCCATATTATATACTTCAGATTTCTTTCAACTCCACTTGCACGAAGAAGGAAGAGAAAAAATCATGTACATAACAAATAAACATATTAAAAAAAAAGAAGAAAATCCAAAAAAATATAGTTATATAAGATATATCGATCTGTTTGTTGCCTTTATATTATACAGGTGTTCTTTTTGCACTATTAAATTCAGTTTTCCTTTAGCAATTATCCCTAAACCTTGGGTACTTTATATTGCAAATGAGTCGATTGCTTCCATCAGATTGAGCATCTTTATCAGACAAAGGAATATTCCTAGTTCGGTACGATTACACTTCACCTCAAGTAAATAAATACTTTGAAATACTCCGCCTTGTACAATCAGGTTAGCTTAAATAATTCACAATAAAGCAAAATAATAATGTTGGTTTATACAGCATTAGAATTAAAAAATGTACTCTTAATTATTTTGTACATATGCTTAGCATGTAAAAGAAGTATGTTAAAATTATAATTATATACTTAATAGAGAGAACCTTAAGTGCCTTGTTTTCCCGTACTGACTGCATGAACGCTCTCTGTGTAACACGTTACATTAAGCTCTGTAACCCCAGTCTGTACCCACTTTAAGAAGATCAAGAATTTAATATATTATGGAAAAATTCTGGCCAATACTTTAAAGAATCTCCGACCTATGTACCTATATACGCATGAACTGAAGAAATGATGACAATATACTTGTTACGTTTAGCACTTTATTGTAACAACACTAGCATCGTGTACTACAATATTTCTATTTCATCATGAGCCTCGAGCATATATATTTAGAGAAATTAATAAGCATTACCCGTGCATAACGTTGTAAGTTTGCAACTTTTTTTATGTTACCACCTGTACGTACACATACCACATGTAACTACAGAGGTGGTTATGTGGGTCAGCTAGAAAAGCCCATTCTACATACTAAAATGAAACAGAACCTCCACCGTCTTAATAGGGTTACTCAATCACGATGCCCCGAAGGTTAGTCTGCAGAAGCATACCATAACAACAAATACGTAAGCTAAAACATAACACAAGTTTAGTGGGACGGAAGACGAAACCTTCCATATGCTAGTCAGACTGCACTCGTTCAAATTTTAAAAATCTATGAATAAAGAACAAATTTCTGCAGCGCTTCTTCGTGAGAGCATTCTGTAGAATGCTTTGAAAATTGACCAATGAAAAATATTCTAAACTACAGCAGTGAATCTTTTGTACGTAAGAATCACGATTTTGTTGTTTTGGGGCTAACGTTACTCTATTTATTAAATTTATTAGCATTTATTGTATTTATGTTATTTATTATCATAATAATTACCGTATTGAATTTAAATTATAAAAGTTCATTAATTCTTTATTCTAAAAGTAATCGTTAGATTTTGCATCTCGCAATCAAACACACAAGTTTCAACATTTTAGTCGATCTATGTTCTGTAGAATTGCGTGCCGTTCAACTAGCTTGTTAGGACACCTTGCTACAAGGTCTTTTGTATTGATTGCAATTGATTTCAATTTTAGTTGCAACGTTAAAATAATGTTCGATAAAATACAAAATTAAAATATTGTACTTTCAAAAATCTGTAAAATCTAGTTAAACTAAACATTTTAAATTTAAATTCTTAGGTTATTGAAATATTGATTATAGCAATCAATAAATCTTTTTATAATGATTTTAATGAACAATTCAGAGATTACATTAATTAAATTGAAACAAACCTGTTCAATTATGTAAATCGGCTAACATTAATCAGTTATGACGGTTATCAGCCGTGAGCTGCCGAGCGCAGTATTAAAGCGAACATTTGATGGCAATTGTTAATAAAGGCACATTACAACTAGTTCGGTTAAATATCTCTGTAATCCTAGTTGTAAGCGTTCATCGTATGCCACAAACAAGATAATTATAAAAACAAAATTTAACGACGTACTCTTACTACCCAGTACCCATACCTTATATTCTTTAAATATTTACATTTTTTTTCTTATTCATAATTTATAGTCCTTAGGCTCTAATACAATAGTAAGATGCAACGCCAGAAACCATGGGTAAAATTCCCACATGGTTCAATTACATCGTCTAAAAGGATCTCATTGCGGAAACCTTTTATTTTTACAAGGAAAATATGCCTTTACACGCTGATTTATAGACATTTTTAAATTAGATTAACTTGAAGTACCATAACCAGTAATAAAATGTAGTTCATATTGTGAATTACAAACTTAACATTCGAAATTCACTAGAGGAGTATAGTAGATGAGTATAGAGAGTATGTTTATCAATCGAAACAGAGTTTTAGACATATTTCTCAGATCTCATTAAAATACAATCACATTCTGCGTTAATATCATCTCCAGTTGGCAATAATACAACGTTCTGCAAATACTGGTGCATATCCAACGACGATTAGGCTGGCGACTCGCCAGCATCTCTGCTCTTCAAGTTAGAGTTTTGAGTAGTCTGTATTCTGCTTTATCAATAAATACTATTCAATGTTATTTTAACAAATGAACGACAACTAAAGGAGTACGAACTAGGAATTAATTGACTTAAAACTTAATTGGTTCAATCTCGAGGCTGATTTGAAAGCATTATTGCATAAATGGTTATGTTTCACATTCACGGAAATGTAATGTGTAGATTTCTCAGAAATTAGATATTTTCCTGCACAAAAGAGAATCTTATAAGTTGACAAACTATCATAATTCTAAACTTCAACAATATCTGGTCTTCTCGTGATGCGGCTTCAGTATTAATAATAATTACTATTTTAATTACATTTTCCAAAACAATATTCAATGTATGGATTTGACTTAGAATTTTATTATACGTGAGATAAAAGAAATAAATAGATTAAATCTTTATTGTAACATGTGCATAAAATTACATACATGACTTAGAAACTATGGAAAACAATGGAAACTGTTAAAGTAAAGCCTAGCATAAAAACTATATTAAAACGGTACTACATAGAAACTATCACCATTAAATATCCCCTACTAACGATTCCCATGAAATCTCCTTATACGAATAATAGTTATGTTTTCGCTGTTAAATATATGAAATATAACACATTAAAGAAAAACGAACTTTGAATTTATTATTAGAAATTGAATTCAGCTTCCAAGCAACTGTATTGGGTGCCTGAAAATTTGTTGACCTATTTCCGTTAAAATGCAGAAATGTTTATTTCTTCATGAGCAAAAATAAAAAAATGCTTGAAATAGTTTTTGACGGACGAAACGAGTAATTCGAGTACGGTGAGGCCTACGGACGAGCTTAAATTAGGGCGTGATTACACTCGTTGCGGCTGCACTCTGATTGATTTTTGCAGGTTCGTTTATGCACGTTGCAGATGCGATTACCTGGATAGCCGCAACATGTGCTTAATTATAGTATTAAAAATATTTTTTATTCATTTTAAAATCTATCATGCACAATTATTTGAATTCTCCTACAATAAGTGTTATGATGTCGTTATTTACTGCAGGATATTATATTTTTAACTAAGTATATCAATCAATAAGTAAAGTAAATAAAGAAAACTGACATTTTGTGTTCAGAGTCCTTTAAACATAAACATCTGTAATACGTATGGAATAATAAATAAATATTCTATTATATCAGGACACAGCCACAGTGAAAACGTGTAGCTACTTACAGTTAGTTGTTGACAGAGTCTGAAATTTAAGCAAAGTTAGTTCGTTGCGGGTTTTAGACACGACTAGCCACTCGATCGGTAAACCGCTACCGGCAAGTTCAACTAGGATTTTGAATCGGGTGCACACTGAATAACTCTTCCAAGAAATGTTAGTTACAAATTTAGGTGCTACAATTTTGGTAACATATTCACTAATATTGCGTTTTAGCTTTAACTTGAATAGAGTACAAGGTGTCTATTCTGACAAAAGTTACTTCAACATTGTGAATTTAGTTTAATAAAAGCCGACAACAGAGATATTGTTTAAAATATCGTATAAAAATAAAATGCGAAGTTGTGCGAGGACTCATCAATGCCCAAAGCGTGAGTGAGACCTGGCGTCCTATAATATACCCATATATAGGTCGGGTTTATATAATAGAATAATTGCTGAAATTAACAAGTATATTATTATACTTCTCTTACTTCCTGGGTACCTAAAAGTAGCCTGTGAGTGTTCCAGGTTCTCTCTATGAGTTGTTCCAGGTTATATTCTATCTGTGTACTGAATTTCATCTAAATCCGTCTCTCAGCATACCTAAAAACTTTTGCATTTACAATAGTAGGTACTAGTTGTATAAAGATGAATGATTTATGTTGTTGTTTCTAGTTTAGCTCAAGTCTGTACTGTTTGGTAACTTTAAGTGGGTATAAATAAAATAGTCTACATTTTACTACTATATAACTCTTCTTCAAGCGCACCTATACTTGAAACGTGACGTACCCAAAAGCGGACACAATGTAACTTTAAAACTGGAGTCTGTATGGCAATATCCTTTTTATTATCTGCCGTGCATAAAATCTACACAATATGAATTAGGTATATTATGTAACGAAAAAAATTTTATATACAGATGTATAATCGTAACTTCTTTCTTAGTAGGTACTGACAATATTATATAGATATGTAAATAGTATTATATATCACATTAAATTCTATTAAGTACCTACATTAAATACCACTAGTACGTAGTACATTACTACATGACATTACTAGTATATCTATTGTTTCTATTTATTGAAATTTTACTCCATATTTTGTTATAGGTTTTTATCAAAGTGTAAGAGACTGAGAAAACAATACCTTAGTGATTAAAGAAAAAAACTACATATTTGATACCTAATGAAGAAAATAGAATTCTTTTAAGTCTAGCCTAGTATGAGAAAGTTAAAATTTTTTGCAATGGTGGATTGTGATGTAAATATTCGTATTGTTTTAAGTCCATGTAAATATTTTTAATGCCCAATCAGTACTTGCTAATATTTTAGCATATTGAGCAAAAATTTTAGGCAGCATAAGGATATTATAAATACTCAAACGATATTATAGCATAACTGCATGACTAAACTCAAATGTGCCAGTACAATCAGATCTTTTAAGAAAATTCGAACTCTTTAAAAACATTAGACTCTTAGCCAAATTAAAGTAATTCAAACAAATACAAAGTATCAGTTAAAAATATTTTTGTAATAATTTTTTAACAAGTCAATAATAAACTATAAAGTATAAAGTTTCAGTAAAATCGTTACAATTTTTTAAAATAGTCAAATAAAATCTTTTTGTGTAAAGAACATTGATAGTAAATAAATTATAGATTGTACACTTTTATCAACATTGTCAGTTGTAATATATCCAGGGTTCTTCATAAGCTCAAGACTAATTTCTACATACGAGTTCAATAAGGAAATATGTTACACATTTAGGCAACAGCTGGAGTACTTCATGGTAAGCCATGCATGAATACTGTGGCTATATTTGAGAACTACTTGAACTGTGATGCTTTTAATGTTCCAAATGTATCATTGTAATCCTTGCTTTGAATATTGTTTTTAAAGTATTAGTCAATCATAGCAGTATTGATTTGCAATAAATGTGTCCACTTAGACCTAAAATCACTAAGAGCTCGTTTCACCTTAGACCACTGTTTATTGTTTTCATTACATATAGGTTTTATGACCTAGTAGCATCAAGTTTTTGTATGTTAGAGCCACATGAAATAAACCTTATTGGGAAAAATGTATATTATGCGATATAAATATTTAATGCAAATTGACGATTTACGGTTATTTTTATTATTTACGCTGCGATAGATTTTGATGAACGAGCTTGTGAGTTTCAAAACATGCCAAATAAAATGTTTTCGTCATTGCGTCGATTTCACTTTAAAAACATTAAAAAGTCAGTAGGTCTCTACGTGTTTCTGATAACATTGTCTAAACAAATAAAGAGACAGAAAACCTAATTTCCAGAAAAAGAAATCAAGAAGAAGAAGAATTGTACGTTTACTAAAAATAAAGGATTTTATTTTTAAATCACAAAAAATTATTCATTCATTAATATACATTAATTATTATTATTTATTATTATCAATATCGTATCTCAATAAATTAAGCTGACACTATTTCAATGTTACGTTTTTACAGACTAACAGTTTTAGACATCTCGAAGGGCAGCATGTATAAAGTAAAAGACAAGTTCTATGTTTATAATTGTTACGGATGGGTAGGTGCTTGATTGATTTTCAAAAATACAAAAATCCCACTAAAAGTTTTATAGATCAAGTTTAGGATTGATTATATATAATATATTTAATTTTAATATATGTGACTATTTATTACTACAATAAAAAAAACGTGACCTAATAACTTACTTACAATTAGTAGCTATAATTATATTTATTTAAAATTTTAGGTTGTACATTTTTTTATTTATATTAATTTGCTTGATCCTAAGGGTGTCTACAATTAAGATAACTTCACTTAGAAATAGGTATGATATGAATAAAAACAAAATTTGTATTAAGAGAACACTAGCTCAAGTTAACAACTAAAACACAATATTAACGATAATCCCTTTGTAATCCAAAGATACCTGCTATGAAAGCGATACTAATATGTATATAATACTGATTTAAGCCTCTATGCATACTATATTACTTATTAATTGTAATTTACTCTATAGTACTAAATAATCCATATTAAACCTTATAATACGCAACTTGTATAATTTACAGATTCAAGTAAAATTAAAATAATTTAGCATTAATACAATGTATTGATACCTACATAATGTGTTTGCATGTTCTTCTGTCACATCAAAATAAAATGAGGAATTGGCGTGGTTTTTTGATTTATTTACCGCGGAGGCAATTTGAAAAAAAATTTTGATTTTAAATCTTATCAAAAAATTTCGAGCAAACTATCTACGATATTTTTTAATTTAGGTATTAAAAATAAATAAAAGAGACGCACGCATATTTCGGTGGGCTCTGTGTCATGCAGGAACTCCAAATACTTATCTATTAGATAGATTAGCAAAGTAGAGTTTGACTGCTAACTGTAGGTACAGAAAATTTAATCATTCAAGTAACCGACAGACCCACTTGCAGTAAATACATTGTTCATGTTTGTAATTATAAATATTACTAAGGATATGCAAATTTATTTAACTAAGCCTGTTAATATTTAAATGGGAATCAATATTCTGTTTCATATTAGAAATTAACAGAATTATCTCCAATCTCAAATTTAACGTGACTGGTTTAACGAATTACTAACGAACCAACAAACAGAAATTAATATAACATAAACCAATAAAGTAGGTATTGCTATGCATGAGTAGGTATAATATTGCGCTAACATTTGAAACCAATACATATTGTTTATACTTTGTTATTATAATACTGTAAAAGTGGGCACAGAAGTGTTTGATACCTTATTAGTTTTATTCTTGACGGTCCTAAAAAGAAAAAGGTGTTTAAGTGTTTCTATTTGTTCATTTTTTACTATAAGATATTAATTATACTCGTAAGCGATTTTAAAGTCAATACTCGTAGTTTTAATACAAAAATA
The DNA here is from genome assembly GCA_951802675.2 of Boloria euphrosyne. NCBI lineage: Eukaryota > Metazoa > Arthropoda > Insecta > Lepidoptera > Nymphalidae > Boloria > Boloria euphrosyne. Next base: position 7,598,221 of record OX637878.1, read on the forward strand.
ATTATTTACACAGAAGTTTTTTAATTCAAAAAGTTCCATAAAGTCCTTTTCATTTTGTTGCATGAAATTCTCCTGTTAAGATTTATATACTTTAGCGAGTCAGCAATTAATGTTTTCTTTAATATGAAGATTAGCGATTCAACCTTGCTTTGCTCGAGTTCGTCCCTGGGTAAGTTATGACTCTTAGTATGGATTAGATAGACTATATACCTATATAGGTATGATGATAAACACTTTGGCTTTCCTAAATAAACGGGCTACCTTATGCGAAAAGACATTTAAAATCGAATTAGGGGTTCCCAGATTAGCGCGTTCATACAAAAAAAAATATATAAAAATATTAGGAAAGATACAACATATTATCGAACAAAAAATGCAAAACAATATAATCATCATCAGCCCTTTTTTAACGTCCCACTGCTGGGCGCGGGCCTCCCTCAGTACGAGAGGGATCAGGCCATAGTCCACCGAGCTGGCCCAGTGCGTGTTGGCGGACTTCACATGTCTTACGAAAACTTGCTAGGTTTTCTCAGACATGCAGGTTTCCTCACGATGTTTTCCTTCACCGTAAGACTAGTGGTAATCAGGATAGAAATGATTCGCACATGAAAATATCAGAGGTGCGCGACCCGAATTTGAACCCGCATCACTCGCTACCACTGCTATAAAACAATATAATATCAATAATAAATTAAACGCCATTATTTCATCAAAACGAAATAATTTCATAATCAGTATGTTAATTTTATACGCATAAATTAATTCGAACTCTAGTATATAAGAGAATAAGTTTCACTGCAAGAGATTTAAATATAAAAAAAAACAATAATAGTAATTTTGTATACAATTTAATCGGAGATCAATGCAATGAAATTTCTGTATAAAAGATAATATTTGTTGCTCGCTTATGCTTTGATTCCACAGTCCGTAAAACAACTATTAATCTTAATTTATTTTATATCTGTGTTATTCTCACATAAATTGAACAAATAACAATGCAAAATTGAAATATATTAAACGTAGATAATAAACGTCTTCACAAAGTCTTTCAAGTTTATTATACTCATATACATTCTCAGAAAATAAATATACATTAAGTTTAAAACTGCCTCTTCAACCAAGCGTTAGGGAAAAAGAAGCTAAAGTTTTCACATTATTTCTGTGTGAAGGCAAGAAGTGAGGAAGTTTGTGGAGGATGCTTAAATTGTCGCTACAGTACACCAAACTGTCGGTGCACAGTTGGACCATCTGTGACCCACGACCACTACAGAGTGTTTAACAAAAAGATAAAACCTATTTACTCGTACAGTTGTCCCCGCAAATTCGACTATAAATAAATGTACCGAGTCAAGCTTAAAGCTGTGCTTTCAACGTCTCTATATTTACCGTTTCCTTTAACATCCATGTTGATTTAATTTATCTTAGAGGATATTCTTTACAAAAAATTATATTTAACTAGTAGTTTCTCTCGGCTTCAAGGTTGTAATTTACAATTTTACACTCACAATATTGTATCTTTTACAAGTTTTGCAACACCCTTTTGCCCTTTCAGATTAAATTCCAAATAACCTTCGTAGCGGTTTTACCTATGACCAAACTTTGGACAGTCATTTATATTATTATGTAAAGCTGAAAAGTTTTTTTTGTATTTGCTTAAACACGCAACGTCCATGGAATTAGTATTAGAATATAAAATTTTATTTTTGTAATTAACCTAACTCGTGAGTAAAGCCGTGAATAAAATCAAGGTATCATTATATATACATAGTAAGTATATGTTCTTATTTTATAATTATAAAAAGTTACCCGTCTACCACTTGTAACTTTATGCATTATACGATCTTTCGGTAAACCGCTGCCAATAGGTCAACCACGATTAGGAGAAGTTTCGTATATTTGTTAAATGTGACACACCTTAGTAGCCTAGTGTCTAATGAACTAAGAAATTCCTCGCAACAGCCGGATATAGAAAGTGATGGTACTATGTCTTTCGTCTTCCCACCGGAGTATAAAATGAATAAAAATTGAGAGTGCACATCAAGTATATACACTATAGGTATTTATCCGATTCGATACAGATTTTTTTGCTTTGTCAAATAGGTAGGTATTATTTGATGATCCTGAATCATATTAACTCGTAGCATGGGCATAAACACGTTTATTGACATATGTACATTGTACGTATTATATCCAATCGTGCCTTATCTTACCTTAGAATACAAGAAAACTAGTCAGCAAGTAGACTAGAAGTGTAGCTTTTATCCAAGATGCCAACTATATACCCTCTGATGTACCCTCTGATGTACCCTCAGAATGCATAATGCATATTATATTCTCAGTGTAGTATTGGAACGTACGAAATCATATTGCACATCACAATCAAAGTTTGAACTATTCTTGTAGGTAATATTATGTTCAGGTGCCGCAATCACTATTTTATTCATATTTTTTTGTAATTTGTTATATTTGTACACTTTATTTATTAGCTATTTCCATATATATTTTAGAATTCTTTGGTTTCATATAAAGCGAAGTGTAATTGCGAAGAATATAACCGCTAAACCGTTTGCGTTACCAACAAAACAATAAATGTTCAGATTTACAACGTAATAAAAGCGTTGATTGCTTTTTCCATTTTATTACTCTTTCAATAGCAATAGATATTTTCCGAATTACAAATATAATTTCCGACAGGAAATCCTGAATGTAAAGATATAACTTTTCAATAAGCACTTAAAATATTTTGCTAGTTGGAAGTATTTTATAAAACACTAGCGGTGCCCGCGGCTTCGCTCGCGCTAAGAGTGAATAAAATAAACATTTTTGCTTATATACTGTTACTTATAATGTACCAAGGACTGATTCCCCATTTAAAGTTCTGGCCCTCTTAATTTGTATTACAGAGCATTATTTCAGTGTCACGCAAAATATTTCAATAGAATTAAATTTCCCATACAAACTTAGCCACCCCCTTTAACCCCCAATGGGGGTGAACTTCGAAAAACCCTGAAATACGTGTTTCATCATTTGTACTAAAAAGCATTAATTCAAAGTTTCATGCAAAAATGTGCAATAAAAATATTTTTCTCATACAAACTTTGCCACCCCTTTTAACCCTTTTAGGGGTTGAATTTCCAAAAAATAATATGCCTATTTCCTTCTCATGAATGCAAACTATCTACATACCAAATTTCAGCAAAATCGGTTGGGTGGTTTAGGCGTGAAAAGGTAACAGACAGACAGACAGACAGACAGACAGACAGACAGACAGACAGAGTTACTTTCGCATTTATAATATTAGTATGGATTTCACATTTTTACTAAACAGGATGTTAGCGTGCATTTTTATTGAATTTGTTATTTCTAAATACTTAAGTATAGTAAAATTTTTCCTATTTAGGAAAAACTTTTTTATTTGGGTCGATTTAAAAGAGATAAAAAGTTAAAGCATTAAATATTAATAAGTATATCATAACTTCTAAATTTATGCCCTAGAAAATCTAAACGAACTTTATTTTCCATTATACATATTGTAATTTAATTATTGTGGTAATAATACCTAGTGTATGTTCTTTTACTATTTAAGAAATATTATTCTTCAAAAAATATATATTCAAAACAACTAAAAACATAATCAAAACCAATTAAACGATTTCTAACTCAAAGGTTAAACTAGTAGCCATTGAAGAGTTTGACTATTCACTTCGAAACTCCATTATTACATTAGCTTTGTCGTATCAAATATTCTATTGTCATCGGGATTCCATATAGGTACAAAGTTTCAAATCGATATCGCAGTTAGAAATAAGTTAAATTTGACTTCCAAGATTTAACTACAGAACCACAATTGATTAATGAAGACAATAAAAGTGTTTTCAAAATTAATAATATGTATACTAGATGCTCCCTTGCAAATTTAAACTTTCTGCTTGCACAAAAAATGAAGAACATTTATTATATTATAGAAACATGCCTTTAGACCTTTTAAAACCAGCCCTGTCACAAAATTCAAAAAATATAAACTACCTGCCAGTCAAATTTCATCTTCATACGTCAAGCGGTTTTCTATATTTCGTGATGTGACCTTTCGCTTTTATAACTTTAGATGATGGTTTTTAATAGTAATATTAGTAAGTTTATATTTATATGGAAAATATATATATGAATAATGTGAATAGCGTATTAATATACATTTATTAGTACTATAACTTAGTTATTTTAAAAATAATATACGTGGAACATTGATCATGTTGATTTTAAACGGCACTTCATAATTTTATAAAAATAGATGATGAATCGTTCTCATGAATCATTCAATATGCTATACTATCCAACAAAAGCTTAGCGTTTTCAGTTAAAACAACGCGGAAAATACGTCATACATCCCATACACGTGGTTTGCATGACAAAGCGTGCTGTCCCAAACACGGGCAAGGTCTAATGCAGTCTTCATTACAATATTTTCTCGCATTTATGTTGCTTCTAATTATAAAATATATTTATTATAGGGGATTGCTACTAATATTTTGTCTTGTATAATTGTGTTTCTATTATTAGTAAAGTTAAGTTAATTACTAATGTTAATTAATATATTATCTACTATCACGTTTTAATTACGCCCTAGAGTCTATACAATATGCATCTCTATAATAACCATTAACTATAGTTGTACTCCTATCTATGATATCTTTAGTTTCAGGCTTAAATCAAAATAAACAATTATTATGTCTTATCAATTAAAACAATAATAAAAAAATAAAATTTTCTATTATATCACACTAGTCAATTACCCTCGAAAATGTGTGGTATCATATTGTCTGATCATTTTTTCACTTTTTTTCACTAAAACGTAGGTATATGTAGGTAGTATTATATAAAAATTAAAGCTTAAAGCTGAAGCTATAGCCTAAAACCTACATTAAAAACAGTCTACAATTAACGAATAAGTATATTACGATACATACGCGAATTTTTTTATAAATTATAAAAAAATATACTAGTAAATAGTACGGTGATAAATTAATTGTGAAACAAAAGTAAATGTTGCTAACACCTAGTTGGTCTACATCTGTTGTGTAAGCTTTTTAATAGCGTGGTTCATATTATATAAAATATCCTGTTATAACATTAATATTTACATATCCTATACATTGTATTTACAAACACATTATTTTATATGAAAGTACCATATAAATTCCTACATTAAACAAGTATAATAGCCTTTCGCTTCACTGCAAAATATTACACGATATTACATAGGACGGATATTGTATTCTTTAATATAATACTGCCTTATATTTTTACAAATATACATACGGTTATTTTACGTTTAAGGTAATTTGGAATAGATAGCAATGTTATTTATTATTAAGTTCATGCCTGAAATCTACAAAGCAGATTAAAAATCTCACTTTATTTGATTGCATAGTATAATGTCAGTGGGAGTGTATAAAGCAGAAAATATGCGCCCGCTCGTGTTTTGTTTTAGCGTTTATAAAGCGGGGTGCTTTTATGGTTTATAGCTCAATAATAAAGACCGTAAAACCCTACGGACCCTCGTCGGAACTTACTGTGCTTCACAATGAAGTCATTGCGATCGAGACCCTCTACTCCAGCTCCTCTTGAATAATTCTATCCTTTTGGTAATAGAATTGAAGGGAAGAATCATACAGCTTTATTTTATTTTTCAGTTTCTTAATAAAATCTCTGTAATGACCCTGCTGAGGGATCTATCTTCAACACGAAAATGGGAGCGCCTAAATTAGATTTGACAAGCCTGAAACTTTTGGAGGATACTGACAACTTTGAATCCAGTTTAAAGCCTGGTTTAAACATTTACTCCATTTAGATCTATTTACTTGCTCTATATGGCATGACTTCATCAAGTGTCAATGCTATAATTTATTTACGCGGTAGCAAAAACCATAATTATTAATTTCAGCTTAAATTAAAAAAATATTTTTCGTATACAATGGCGAAATTTAAGTGAAGTGATTCTTAAATAATTTCCCTTTCATGTTTAAGCAGCGAAAGGTAAACTGTATAGTATAAATTCACGGCGACGCGGCCGACTGCCGTAAAGCCTGCATTAATATAAAAAGCGATGAAACGTAGCATTTTATTTGAAGGAAAGCCTGAAAATGAGTTAATTTATTATTAATTAAGAAATGTACAAAAATATAACCTCTTTTATTTCACTCTATGTGATTAGAGGGTGGGAAGAAACAACACGCCGATTTTCACTCTTCGCAATTTCTAAGGACCAAGTTAAATTATCTTGATTAGCGGCTTTCGGAGATTTCTTTCCACTTTTACTATTGAAACGAATCTTTTTTGGGTATTTTAATAATTGATTTTCTAGTCTTGGGTACTGCGAACATCAAAATTTCGGTACCCTAAATACATCCGCGCAATTCACAAAGGTTAGTCGCAAATTACAAACTAATCATAGTCCACCAATTGGGTCACTCGGAAGAGGATAATTTTCCCAATCTCACCGCGGCATTTACTGTCAGAAAGACTAGAAACTAGTGGAAATGTTATATTCGGTTACACACAGAAAAGTCATTAAATTTAATATAATTACTTTTTAAATAACTTTTGTTATATAACTTACATCCTTAATTTGATTTGACTCAACTCTGAGAACAATTCTGTAAACTGCATGCCTCAGACACTCTCACCAACTCGCACTTGGCCGGCGTGTAGGACCGCGTGGTAAAAGCTCCTGCAGTGAGACTTTAAAAAAGGTATGTTGATAAGTTAGATATTTTTAAAATTTATGAATAATGAGTTACAGTATTGCTATTATTATCAATTTGATATGTTTGCGATTATTACTTAGCACCTAAAGAAAATTCTTATCAAACACGCATGTTACTTCTAACGCCTCTAATCTAAGGCTAAGTCCGTAAGTGCCAGCCCGCCAATTAGCTTTTACTGCTCTTGTGGTCCGATAACTACTCTACGAGACTTATCTATCGAGAACCAGTATAACGCCCCAGTAAGCGTTAGTTTGATACTTTACGCTTTACCACTGTAATTGATTCCAAAAATGTGAAAAGGAATGAGAAAACATATTTTATTTAACTTTTGAAAAATGTGGTTTTCTTTGTTAACCTCGTAGTTACTACGTCTTAAACGTAATGTCTCCGACATATTAAGGTTTTATTTTATTAAATTTTATGATTACACAAGCGACATACCCTTACGTCACTCAGGCGTGTCATTAAGCTTTATATTAGCTTCCTACATTTCTCCAGGTATATAGTCTAGCTGTTCAAAATTTTATCCGAATCCGTCCTTTCGGTGTGATGAGTAGCAAAGATATTCTAACCACACAACTTTATAGTGGTAGTACGTAATACGTATATATTGATGTTATCTACGACATTTTAGTTCATCAAATCAAATTTTGACATGAACTTACTACGTCCCATTATAAAATCGATTAAAATTCCGTTATTTGCTTTGTTTACCATATAATACAAAACTTTTCCAATCAATCGCTGTCAAAAGCAGGCAGGCTTTTATTCATTTTGCTGATTTGAGTTCAAAATAGTTACAAACTCATTTGAAGCACATTATTACATATTACAATTACACAAATCCAAATTATGTTTTAAAAAAATCATCATTGATTTTGAGTAATATAGAAAAAAAAACCACAATGTTGATCGATATATTTTGGCTTCAATTCACAATGGATGTAGGACTAGGAGGCACTAAAAACTAATCATTGACATGATGACATGACACACAAAAAAGAGTTACTGATGCCTGTATATACTCGTATAATATAATGAATTATTTTTTAACATTACAAAAGAAGTAATTTCTAATTTATAAAATAATATTATATACCTATTCTTGACCTATTTTTTCTACATTGTTTAACTTTTCATTCAACAAATATGAATTCGTTGTTGCAAATCCTACGGAGAGTTTGAAAGTGACTTCTTAGATATTTTCCAAGTCAACGAATGCAAGGAGCCTCGCTCGGCAAGCTCGCCAACGTACAGTACGTCTTATTTTTCGTCTTCGTTACAACGAAGAAAATTTGCATTTGAAATAGGCTGAGAGGTTTTATAACTTTAATTTTTTCACAGATAACGATTTTTTTTTAATTATTATTTGTAGAATTTTAACAAAACTATAATATCTTTTGAAAACCTATTATTATATACTATACCTAAGGATTGCTATTATGAATATATACAAAAAAATACAAAAGTCAAACATATTATAATATTATAAATTATGTAAAATAATCTGTAAGTAATCCTAATAGGATTTCGAAAATATTAAATATTAAAATTGCACTTTAAACTAGATATGTATTTTATTAAGCGAAAGAATCGGTTAAAATAGATGGTTCTCAACAAATAAGAAAAAGCCACATGCTATCACGGACTTTTCTGTGGGCCTATTTAATACCAACAATTTTCCAGTCCATTGTTTTAATGTACCTTTTAGGTTTAGCGAGCCTTAGCCGTGTAACATACCAAACTAGGTAACATTTACAAATTACATTATATTATGTGTACAGATAGAGGCAGATACCAATTTGTTTTTCTTTTTACTATGATATCGGTTATTTTTATTATAGATAGCATTTTTCCAGAAAATGGTTGAATTGCTCTAAATTTTTAAATATGTTACTATTTAATCCTACACCTAATAGTTTTTGTCCAATAAGTTATTGGAGTTTTTGTATAAATAAAAGATATCTCGGCCTAACTGTTTATTCCCTATGTATTCCCGTGGAAATGAAACATTTTCTGTAGTAAAAGGTAGCCTTAATATATATTGACCCGAGTAATATATTATCCCTAAAGTTAAAATCCATTTAATTTTGCGTGCAAAGCGAACAGACAAACCGACATACAAAAATTTATTTTGGCATCTAGATATATTCTCTTCACAATACGTAACATTATTTTTTTAATGTATATAAATGGGACATTGTCCTATTTCCAATCAGAAATCCATTACTCGTATATAAATTTTTTATGATCAACAATTTTTGTGTAAGGAGTTTTACAACAACTTCATTTTAGGCGGTTCATCCGTTTGTAAATCAGCTTTGAAACCACCCATAGACATATCATCATCATCATCAGCCCTTTTTAACGTCCCACTGCTGGGCACGGGCCTCCCTCAGTAAGAGAGGGGATCAGGCCATAGTCCACCGCGCTGGCCCAGTGCGTGTTGGCGGACTTCACATGTCTTACGAAAACTTGCTAGGTTTTCTCAGACATGTAGGTTTCTTCACGATGTTTTCCTTCACCGTAAGACAAGTGGTAATCATGATATAAATGATTCGCACATGAAAATATCAGAGGTGCAAGACCCGGATTTGAAACCGCATCACTCGGTTATACAAGCAACGCGTTACCGCTGGGCTACCACTGCCTAGACTAGACTGCCACTACCTGCCATAGACATATACCTATAGATAAATATATGCGTAAAACTAATTACACCCGATGGCATTCGATGTCAAGGGTTTTAAATGGCACTGACCGCGTGCGTGGTTGTAGCGACCAACAGCATTAGCATCCTATGTTCATAATAAAATGTATTATTTATAATACGAGTATAGTATATTGTATTGTGCATTACGCGACTGGCTACGCGTGACCAACGAAACCATCAGCTGTCGGTCGCGAAACCAAATATAATAAATATTACAAGGAATGAAACAATACTAAGATTAAAACCCATTCCTTATATTTTCATACTTTTACCCTAATATTTAAAACATCAGTGCAAATAAAGTGAAAGTGAAGTGTCTATTTTTAATTTCAAATTAATATCTTTTCACTTAACGCATATGAAAGAATATACGGCACTTAAATCAGAAAAATAATAATTTTAAAAATGTTTGTCTGTCTGTCTGATGGTTCCGGCTAAACTCTGAAACGGCTGGACCGATTTTGACAGGACTTTCACTCGCAGATAGCTAATGTTAAAAGGAGTAACTTGGATACTTTTATTTTAGAAATTTTATTTATTTTAACTAGTGGAAACCGCGGCTTCGCTCGCGCTAAATCTAGGGGCGAAACCTAGCGAAGCAAGGGTGAATCGTTAGTAAGAAATAAATTATATTACTGTTAAATAGTTTGTGTTATAAAAGAAGTCACCTAATTAAAATTTTCGATAAAATTAGGTATATGTCACTTTAGTAATCGTTTAAAAAATAAACAATTTAAAATAATGTACGAGTATTCGTGCATCACGTCAAATACAAATACTTGGTTGTTTCTAAAAGAGTTGTTTTTCATGCTCTTTCATATGAATAACGCAACAAAACGTAAATTAAATATAAAATAAAATAGCGTCAATATTTTAATGTTTTTGTGAAGTTACTGAAATATTTACTTTGGGAATGAACGAAAATGTTGTTTGAAAAATTAATTAAAAAGGCTTAGAAAGGTTAAAGCCAAACATAATTTGAAATTCATCCTTCCTTACAACATAAGCGTTATCTTATTTAAAATTGTTGAAAGATAAAAATGTAGACCGTATAAATGATTCATATTTAGAAATATATTTATTGAATAATAAATACTTTTCATTAAAAATCGTACGACAAAAACCTCCATATTTTTCTGGGAGAGTCTGAAACATCAAACATCCTATCTGTCATCTGTAAGGGTCCCGTTTTTTGCCATTCGGCTACGGAACCCTAAAAAAATACGTATTTTGTAATCTATCTCCTACCTGTTTATCTTTTATCGAATAACAAGCACAGTTAAACATAGTATAATATGTAATATATATTCTTCGAATACTAATAAAAACTATTAGTGATCGAAGAATGTCACTATTGTGCTTGAACGTTACGATACTGTGGCTGTCCTCACTTAAAGATTTTAGGCCTTTTTCGTTCCTTCGACGTACCTACTACACACAGTACCGGTTTGTACGAGCCCAAAGGAATTGTATATCCGTGGTAAAAATGAGCTTTAAAAACCGGTATCTGACTCGCGTTTAACGTTTTGTTTTATCTTACAAAACGTTTTATAAGTTACAAACGTATCGTCGTGTATCCTATTTTTGATAGCTACCTGAAGAAATAAAATATCGTGTTGTTATAGTCTTTAGTAGTAGTTAGTAGTTGTTATAGTCTGATTTTAGATAAATTCATTTAGAATAAATTGTAATGATAATAATCTATAGATACGCATAATAAATTCTAATTTAGTTGAATCTGTACATTGAATATTTTTCGGAAAAACTAATTGAAATATTGATTAATAATGATACAGAATCCGAATATATAGTTTTTAGAATTTAAAATAAGAGAAAACCACTGGACGAATTGATAGCTGGTTATGCGGCAATATATTATAGTATACATTTTATTGCAGGAAAATATTTCATTTCTGAGATATCTATTCTAACCTTCGAATAATGTTATTTTTTAGTTCTGTCTCCCAAAAAACATTTTGTAACCTACTCATAAAAATAAATTAACAATCAAAGCAAACTTTATAAATAAGATATCTTAAAAAAGTACCAAATTAGATAAAACATAAAAAAAATTGGCAGCTGCATGATCAACTTAAGGTTGGTCAATTTAAGAATATTTGTAACCGTCAGATGTGTGTATCAAATTGCATTTTAAATTCTTCATCCATATTCATTTATGTTAAAAAAATACTACAAAATATTTTCCTTCTAGAATAAACAGTAAGTATATTTACATAACCCGGAAGACGCATATACATATAAATATGTAATGTAAATTTAATTTATTTTAAAGTACACTTTTAAAGTGAAAATATATTTTTTAATAAAGCTATAACACAAATATAAATAATAAATACTACAGCTTTTATTTACAATTAAAAATAACGTCATATGGTTCGCTTTAGTAAAGAAGAAACGCTGAGCAATAATTACCATACTACGGGGAAATTCAAACACACGAGTTGGCACGGACCAGCGTTCAACGATTGTAAAAGACAAACCTAGTTAATGAAGAAATTCATTTACCAGACATCGTTTGTATGGAACTCGGTCTAAAACAATTTATGCATTCATTCCAGTAATTAATTTATATTACGGCAGACTTTCCCGCGAGGATCTTTTAATGTCTCACTCATGGAATTGGAAAGTATTAATTAGCAGAGCTATTTATTATGCGGAATCTCACGTACCTCATGACAAGAATATTAATTTACAATTTTCTTGAAAAAATTTTTTTGAAAGAAAAAGCTATATTTTCCAAATAAAAAATAAATAAATAAATAAATAATAAATAAATATGTTAGGACATTATTACACAGAACGCCAACTAGTTCCGAGGTAAGCTTCGAAGCTTGCATTACGGATACCAGATAGTTGATATTCTACACATATATAACTTTAAAATACATACATATTATAAATATAAACACCCGTGACTGGAGTACAAACGTTCGTGCTTAACAAATGAATCCCACCACCAGAAAGTAGGATCAATATAAACTGAGCCAAACGAGTCGTCAAAACAAAGATAATTGAATAATCTTTGCGTTTGTTCCATGACAATTATGCGCTATACTTTTTAAATCCAAATACATACGCACTGAGTTGAGAGCGAGATGAGAAAATCTCCTCACGACTAAAAACAATATTATAAAGAGACTTAATACCTATTTCAATAATTATGCATCACACTTTCATAATATATCTAATAGAAGAAGTACGATTAGATCTTTCGGCCATTCTTTTAGAGTATTACCCTTTTTAATGTCTTATACCTCTGCCGGGCACTGGCACCTTTGAATACAAGATGATCAGGTAGTCTATCACTCTGGCCATGGCTGGGAAAAATTACGCACTCTCCTGCAGGTTTTCCGTTAGTTCTTACCACTGAATCACCTCTGCCTTTAAATACTTTGTTTTGAAAAACACTTAATAATACACTGCGCGTGTGTAAATATGAAAATCTATTGAAAATTGAAATTAATTGATATTTCGCACTTTTAACATAATATATTATACATAATTATTACTAACATACAATATTATTAAGTATTCGTATCACTGGCCTCTGCTAAATTCCGCTATGACCCAAACATTCCGGTTTTAGGCGGCCTGCATCTATCTGCACCCCGAGACATTTCTTAAGCTAAGTTTGCTTAAATACAACCTTCATTCTTGAACATGAGTCTCCATTGACTGAACTCAAAACAAATATGATTACATTTTAGCCAATCAATATTCAATAATAATAATTTTATTTTAAGTACAATTTTTATATCATTAGCATTATTTTATATAGTTAGATTCACTTTTAATTTTAAATATAAATACTTCATAACACCAAAAATAATTATATTTTCATCGACGTAAAATATCATCAGACCACCGCGGTCGGGGAGCGGCCGAAGCGTAAATAAACATTGTGAAAGCATTTTTGTAATATTTATTGTTTTTACAATAATTTAAATAAAACTATTTTTTTATACAATTTTGATTTCGTTTTATTATATTTATATTGGTTATTTGGTTGACTCGATATCTCTGTTTCTTCATCAAGTTATTCTCTTTTAATTTCACTTATTCGATTTGAATGTATAGGGACTTTAACTGTATTTGAATACCCTACTAGATTGATCTAAAAAAATAACCGATTAGTATTTTTCTGAATGAATCGTACACTTTTTTTTAAAGAACAAGAAAATAATCTTACACAAGTTGTTCTAAAACTGAACAAATTCCAATCTTGTTTTAGCTTAGCTTACACAATATAAAACAAAATAGAAGTTGCATTAAAGCTATTCTTTATGCTTCACTAAGTAATTTATCACGCAGATTTTTTCTTTTTTTGTAAATGAAATAAAACTCCTAAGTGTTCGCTTACAACTGAGCTTTTCACTTAATTGTTTATAGCACCATTATTTAATACGTTTGCAAGTAAATTTATCGACCGTTGCGATATTAAAACACTCCATTAAAATTAATATAATAATATTTTTCTTAACATTACTTAAATAGTATATTTCTTAGGAATAAACATTTCATAATAAATATACTGAACATATACCTATATAAATAATAGCATAGCAATAGACGGTAATGAGTCTTTAGAAAGTTCTAGACAAACAAAATCTTTTTTTATGAAACTGAGTCAGGACGAGAGTGCAATTAAAATGAAACAAGTTGGTTCGTACAGTAAAGACGTCCGTTTTGCATAGTGAATAAAGAAATGCACGTTGGTCCTAAAACCAATTTTTGTTTCAAAGCCAATCTCACCTGCAACGATCTCGTAAAAGGAACGTGAAGTCTACTAAAAGTTAAAACTGAGTTGCGCAGAGTGAACAGCTGTCACTCTAAAAAGGTAAAAAGGCCCTGATAATGTTGAAAGCTTCGTACCATGCATTTATTTAGATTCAATACTATAAATATTAAAGGTTAGATTTGTATTGAGAAATAATAACATCCATTTTTCTTTCGATAGCTATAAAAGGAATATCGTAAATTATTTATGTAAAGTGTATACATAGGTTTCTTGATACTGATCTTCTGACTTCACTTGATATTGATCATTACTAATATTAAAAAAGTATTAAATATACCATCGATAATATATGCAGACATATATAAGAATTTAGTAACTAATAATTTATTTTGTAATACAAAATCTATCTACCTACGTTATTAATGCCAAAATACTAGTTTCATTTAAAGACGTATAGCGTACCGTATCCCCAGAGAAACAAGTTTGATTAAGCTTTTGTGCGAGGTGATCTAACGGATCACAAATATCTGTACTGTAAGCAGTTTAGACAAACTTCCAACTTTGTAGAGGACTTAAGAGTACATGAATGTTTTTACATAATATAACATTCTGATGAAAGATGCTGATCTCAATGGGATAATTTTAATAAAATATGTAGCAGACAATAGACATAAATAGGATGGGAACGAAAAATCAAATTTTGATATTTTAATCTATACATTCTCGTAAAGAAAAAAATTTAGAGAAAATATAGAAGATAATATAAATAAATGAGGTTGATCATAATTATTTCGAGTTTAGTTACTTTTGAAGTTATATTATATTTGAAATATTACTTTTTTTGCTCTCGTCTGCAGTCACTTGATATGCGGGGTGGGAAGAAGCGATTAATAGAAATCTAACAGTGGTTTAAGTGAGCAAATATTACAAATATACTTTCACACATAGCAAACTTTTAATTCACTACGATATAAAGTAACACATCAGTAAACATTAGTGATTGAAGCCACGGCCGAAAGCTAGTAGAGCAAATATGCGACGAGTGTATGTAAAAAGATTAGAAAACTTAAAGAAATATTCTGAATTAGTTGTAATTATTAACACCACCAGTCCACCACCAATTATAATCCAAATTCTATAATAATAATCATAATCTACCCATTAAAACTTCCAAATCCCTCCCTCGTTCTTAGCTAATACAGACCCAACAATTAATGTCAATTTAAGATTCGCAAGGGAATAGGAATAATATTAACCTCAGAAGATACAAAGAAAAAATAAAATATCTTTGAAGAATTTCCTTTCTCAATTCTTAGTAAGCCCATTGTGGAATATATTTTGAATAATATTTAGATTTTCACCGCACACTTCACGTGCATAGTGTGAAAAACTAGAAAGATTTTTTTATTAAGCTTAAATTAAAAATGTCATTAAATTATATGAAATTTCAAATTTTAAAGTGTTTAAAAATTATTTACTTTTATCAAGTAATAGAGAGGAATAGTCTGAATAATTCATGTATTATAGTAATTTTTTCACCCAAATTTTTAGCCATCAGTTTTAGCGTAAAGAAGTAACAAACATACACACACATAAAAATATAAACTTTCACATTCTCAGTAGTAAGCCTTATGTACGTAAGTAAGTAAGTAAGTAAGTAAGCCTATTGTGTACTTATATAATCCCATTACTATTTAAAGTATCAAAAACTTTGAGGCATACTTGTAAGGAAAAAAGTAAAATGAAATCTATAATAAAAGCTAATTGAGAACATATTATTAATAATTACTTCATCTCTAAACAAGGGATAATGCTTATTAATTAATATTAGTATTTAGTGATTAAATTCAAATATTTATACTTTGCCAGAAATTATAAATAAAGTGTTAACAAGTACAATATACCTACATGTATCGGAGAAGAAAAGCATCAGTTTCAAACAGTAAATGTATTCTCAAATCCTTTTAACCAAGCAATATAAGTGAGAAAATGGCTTTTATGCTCAGCGGTTCTTTTCAGGACGAGTAAGAAGACTAAATGCCAGTAAATTCTTATTATCTTATCGACAGCACGAGATCGAGCTACAAGTGGTACGCCGCAATAGTGGTAGAGGAATTCGAACCGGAAATCTGACTTACCGCAAATTTTACCACAAAATACAATGTAATGTAGAAGCGAGCGAGACGAATACTAAAACTTTTGTGATTATTGTAGAAAATCGCTCATTATACTTATAAAAGTTATGGTCCTAAATGAAACTACCTTTTCTTACAGCAATCACTGAGAGACTGAGTCTGTCCCGTGACCATGCTTGCTGTTAAGCATTCGAAACGTCGGGAACTAAAAATCAAAATAAATCCGCGTCAAAATCCGAAAAGGTAGTTTAATTTATAATGTCGAATATTCGCGTAAAGCTAAGAAAGTATTAAGTTATGGTTCGTTAGATCATACGTAAGTCCTTAAAACAATATTCTTGTACAATTTGTTAAATTAATATCCGTCACTGAGCATCGTTACGACAATTAACTATATAATTTCCTTTGATCTTTAAGTTTCTAATTAGAGTTCTGTAGCCTAGTAAAAACAAATCTGTCATGTACATTTCTTTGTCTACTATACTGCTAGGAGATTTTTGACTAGCTGATATTAGGCCATATATCTTCCGTGAACCGCTATACAATGATGTAATAAAATCTTTATTATTTTTTATACAGAATAACCTACATTTTACTACTCATCTATGAAATAAACATAGAATCTAAATTTTCTTAATTTTTACCTATGCTTATTCAAGTATCACGATGATGTACCGTATCCCCAGAGAAACAAGTTTGATTAAGCTTTTGTGCGAGGTGATCTAACGGATCACAAATATCTGTACTGTAAGCAGTTTAGACAAACTTCCAACTTTGTAGAGGACTTAAGAGTACATGAATGTTTTTACATAATATAACATTCTGATGAAAGATGCTGATCTCAATGGGATAATTTTAATAAAATATGTAGCAGACAATAGACATAAATAGGATGGGAACGAAAAATCAAATTTTGATATTTTAATCTATACATTCTCGTAAAGAAAAAAATTTAGAGAAAATATAGAAGATAATATAAATAAATGAGGTTGATCATAATTATTTCGAGTTTAGTTACTTTTGAAGTTATATTATATTTGAAATATTACTTTTTTTGCTCTCGTCTGCAGTCACTTGATATGCGGGGTGGGAAGAAGCGATTAATAGAAATCTAACAGTGGTTTAAGTGAGCAAATATTACAAATATACTTTCACACATAGCAAACTTTTAATTCACTACGATATAAAGTAACACATCAGTAAACATTAGTGATTGAAGCCACGGCCGAAAGCTAGTAGAGCAAATATGCGACGAGTGTATGTAAAAAGATTAGAAAACTTAAAGAAATATTCTGAATTAGTTGTAATTATTAACACCACCAGTCCACCACCAATTATAATCCAAATTCTATAATAATAATCATAATCTACCCATTAAAACTTCCAAATCCCTCCCTCGTTCTTAGCTAATACAGACCCAACAATTAATGTCAATTTAAGATTCGCAAGGGAATAGGAATAATATTAACCTCAGAAGATACAAAGAAAAAATAAAATATCTTTGAAGAATTTCCTTTCTCAATTCTTAGTAAGCCCATTGTGGAATATATTTTGAATAATATTTAGATTTTCACCGCACACTTCACGTGCATAGTGTGAAAAACTAGAAAGATTTTTTTATTAAGCTTAAATTAAAAATGTCATTAAATTATATGAAATTTCAAATTTTAAAGTGTTTAAAAATTATTTACTTTTATCAAGTAATAGAGAGGAATAGTCTGAATAATTCATGTATTATAGTAATTTTTTCACCCAAATTTTTAGCCATCAGTTTTAGCGTAAAGAAGTAACAAACATACACACACATAAAAATATAAACTTTCACATTCTCAGTAGTAAGCCTTATGTACGTAAGTAAGTAAGTAAGTAAGTAAGCCTATTGTGTACTTATATAATCCCATTACTATTTAAAGTATCAAAAACTTTGAGGCATACTTGTAAGGAAAAAAGTAAAATGAAATCTATAATAAAAGCTAATTGAGAACATATTATTAATAATTACTTCATCTCTAAACAAGGGATAATGCTTATTAATTAATATTAGTATTTAGTGATTAAATTCAAATATTTATACTTTGCCAGAAATTATAAATAAAGTGTTAACAAGTACAATATACCTACATGTATCGGAGAAGAAAAGCATCAGTTTCAAACAGTAAATGTATTCTCAAATCCTTTTAACCAAGCAATATATTCACCAATAGAAAACCACATTATTGCTGAGTGTCATAGGTTATATAAAAAACCGAAAAATAAAAAGGCTTTTACGTGGTAGTTCGTTTTGCAAAGTGAATCGGAGAAAAAACGGTCGAATGAAAGCGTTTCTTACGCGATTATATATGGAAATTACGTCATTTTAAAACTATACTAAAGAGGTTACACCTGGGGACGAACCCGAACGAAGCGAGGGTGAGTCGCTAGTTATTTAATAAAACAAATACCCAATAATTATTTTAAGCTAGCTAATTAAGTAATCATACTTTCTTAGATTTACGATAATATTCAACATTTTAAATGAAAAGAAACTTTTCGGATTTTTTCGCGATTTACTAAACAATCAGAAAAAAAATTAGGTAAGTATATAAATGTGTGTTACACTAGGGCAAAGCCGGAACGGTAGCTAGTACACGCAATAAATTAACTGATCCTCCTGTGACTACTTTAACTCCGTATAAAATTGTTCTTTAGACCATTTTTAATTATTTTTCCTAATTTAAAAATCTTCAGATCTCGTGGGGAAAATATAATTAAGTCTACTTTGTTAAGCTACGTCTTACACATTAAATTATATCCTACAAATTTTTACAGTGTAAGTCTTCATCAACCTAATAGATGTTATGAGAAAATCTTGTCTCTACATATTCGTCTTTGAAACCTTTAGCGATATAACAAATCTCTTAAAATTATAAAGATATTTTTATCTCGGTCATTAATAAAGATTATATACGAGTAACTTTATAATTTTTCTATAGGTATTAGTCTTGGCGGCGTAGGTACTTAAGTAAAGCTTATCTACTTTTGTCTCTCCGAGCTCATCGGATTGGTGGACCAAAACAATTTTCGTAAAATGTATTTTTAATATAATTCTACTACCCTGCATTTTTAAAATCTTTAACTCAGAATATTTATTTGAGAGAATTTCTACAAAAGGTTTTACTACCTAGTGCGTGTTGACGGACTTCCCATATCTTTCGAAAACTTGCTACCTTTTCTCAGACATGCAGGTTGCACGATGTTTTCCTTCATCGAAAGACAAGTACTACTTATGATAGAAATGATTCGCGCATCAAAATATCAGAGGTGCGAAACTCGGATTGAATCCGTATCACTCGGTTATCCAAGCGAGCGCGTTACCACTGGGCTACCACTGCGTTAAGCTATATCATATCGCTTCACTATTCTGATCTAAAGTAATGGTGTTGTTCACTTAAAAATTAAAAAATAAACATTATGAAATACTAACCTATTTTCTTATTATTAAACATGTCCTTTTCTTCATAATGTCATAAAAGTTTAAAAATAATGAACAAAAATAACAAGTACGATAAAATTATTGTGATAAACTTTTATTTTGATAAAGCGCGCAAACTCATGTTAAACGCCGTTAGTTTAAAACATGTTTCATTAAAACGTACAACAATTTCAAATAATATTCAGTCGATAGAACCTTTATTACTACATTTTATGACCGATAGGTT
Source organism: Boloria euphrosyne (assembly GCA_951802675.2). Taxonomy (NCBI): domain Eukaryota; kingdom Metazoa; phylum Arthropoda; class Insecta; order Lepidoptera; family Nymphalidae; genus Boloria; species Boloria euphrosyne. Next base: position 7,618,290 of record OX637878.1, read on the forward strand.
ACGTTTTATGCGGCTACATCGACAGTACTATCGGAATTGCTAACAGGTATATTAAACTAATTATTACAATCCATTACTAACATAGACCCTAATTAATTATCTGCAAGGTGAATTACAGATATTATTAATCTCCGCTTTATTTATATATTCAAGTTGACCAGACAAAAATTGTTCTGCTATATAAAATGGGGGGTTGGGGTAGGAGGTTAAAAAATGATTTGCGACATCATTCCTACTAAATAACCAAAAAATTACTAATCTCGGTCAAGTCATTTCAAATATAATGTAAAAGTATTTTTGTCCCGCTTACATGCGTAGTAAATTGATTGTTCGCGAAAATATTCTGCGACTTCATTGCTATATTTAAAATAGTACCAACAACAGGAGAATGAAGTAGGGTCAAGTCAAATATTATAAAATAAATATAATAATAAATTGTTGTTTTTAAAAGAATATGACATGACAACTACATTACAAATATGAACAATGGTAAATCCTTATTATCTTGAATCATGGTCATATTTAGTTAAATATTTGTAATTGTGAGTGAGTAAATTCCATGAGAGGAAAATTTCGTGTAGTACAATCAACAATGGTACATACAAAATTGATTAGTGATATTTTACATCTTGGTATATCGCTCAAATATATAAATGCATTTATATATCTCCTCGACCTTTATTTCTAATTTCTAAGCCTTCACTTGTACTTAAGGTATGACAATTACGTAGTAATAAACTGTTAACTGTAACATACTAATTGCTAATAGTATGATGTAAATAATCTATTTCCGTCTTAACGGTCTAGCGTTTCTAGCAATACAACAAAAGATATTATACAAAAATAATGAATACATGTATAGGTAGGTACATATTTTAAAACTGTACTGAAATATTATATAATTAAATATGGAAATATAAAACCATTAAAATAAACTAGTTGAAGGAATTTTGAAGTTATAGCTCACTTTATGATCTCTACTTCAATCCATACGAATAAAAGTATGAATATCAAAATTTTATGACTTTTGCGACCATAACAAGATACATGATATAATTTATCTTAATATTAAAAGACTTAAAACTGAAGTTATCTCTTTTGTCGTAAATTTGTTTTGTACATATTATTCTTACCAAGAAGTTACTGCGCGTATACGTCATGTTATTTTTTATCTTAGATAAAATTAAATTATTTATGCACTTAACATGCTTAATGTACGAGTATATATATATATATATATATATATATATATATATATATATATATATATATATATATATATATATACATATATATATATATATATATATATATATATATATAATACGTAAGTAGAGTGATTCTCTTGTGTACGAGAGTCGAGAATCGTGAAGAAATACTTTAATTGAGAGACGAGAAAGTAGGAGCGATATTAGATGTGTTGCATTATTATAAAATTATAAATTAGTACCTTTTGCTCTCAAATTCCAATTGGACAACAATTCAACACGGACGGTGAGAGATCGGACGGAGAACCGAGGTTTTCCGAGGCACTGGGGTGAAACACCGCCAACTATTGGGAAGTTGTCCCGGAGAAAAATAAGTAATTTCTAGTAATAGTCCGGATCTACTACTGAATATTTCTTAACAAAAATACTCAATAACTAAACTCGGTCCAACCCGGGACTCGAACTTATGACCTCCGAATATGTAGCCGTTTAAGCTAGCCACTATACTACTAAGGTGGTTGATATAATAATATAATACATTAACTGTACAGACCTAATAAGCCTTGTTGTGTACTTTATTACAGGTGAACCTGACAATTTGTGGTTCAATCTGTGGCTAGTTGGATTGCCAGTCCGAATTCCTCGGTCGTTACTGCAATGTATCATGAAGCTGTCGATAACATAATAAGAATTTAAAGCTGCTTTCTGCTTTCAGAAAAATATTGGTGTACTAAACCTGTTTTGTGTCAAGTCTTTAAATTTTTGTAAGCATTTGAAAAGATTAACTTGTTATATGTAAAACAAAAGAAAATTAGGAAATCACATGAAAAATATGCATAAATTTTTCTTCCTTAAACATTCTTGGATAAAAATATAATTTTACATAATGTATGTATACAAATATAGGAAAATGTTTAAAAAAAACACTATTTATTATTCAAAGTCACGGTCGCTTAGTAATAGTAAAGGCAGGCATTCTTGTTCGTAGGATTCCTGTGGCATGGTTGAATGCGTGAAGGTATGATATACTCGTACACTAATTCTTAAATGTTCATGAAATGAAATTGTAACTTTGGTTTATATAAAATCTGAAACATCTAAATTTCTGTATTGTAATATTTATTCTGGTTTGTATTATAAAAATGAAAGGTTTTTTGTTCGTTTGCTATTGATAAACAATAAAAGTAGAGAGTCAAATTTAATACTATTTGAACTAGCATTATTATTATATTCGTATGGTGTATATTAATTCTAATATTAAATAATTCTGTGAAAAAATCTAAAAAGATTTTTCCATTTAAAATATAAATTTAAATGAAATAATTCAACATTGGTGATACATAAAAACGGGTGATACGAGTCTGAAAAATTTCCATGTATTCATACTACATGTTAGAGAAGAAGTTCAAGAATCTTCAAATTCAGATGTTGAATACCTCTGAATTTTGAAGATTTGCTTACTATTAAAACAGCGAAACAACTGCTTTCTTAAGAAATTGTTCATTCATCCTTAACGTTTTAATCACTGATCTTTTCAATAGTACAACACTTGAAAAAGGTTTTTAATTATATTATTGAAATAGCCATGGCCTATCAGTAGGTACATAAACATAAATAAAATTGAAGTGTCTGTTTTTAATTTCAAATTACCAGCTTTTCACTAAATGCTTATGAAAGTATATACTTACGAATACATCAAAAAAATCCATTTTGAAAACTTTTGTCTGTCCGTTTGTTTGTTCCAGCTAATCTCCGAAACGGGCGGACCGATTTTAACGGGACTTTCACCCGTAGACAACTAATGTATCTATAATAACTCCTTATAGGAGTAACTTAGGCTACTTTTTTACTTTTATTTTACTACAAAATTTATTTTAACTTACGCCCAGCGGGCGGGCCGGGTTTACTAGTCACTAATATATCTCTTGATATTACTATTCATCCTAATAACTGTAAGCTTGGTTCGTTTCTAAAAACCTATAAGAAACAATATCTAGCAAACTCCATTCTACCGTTTAACCCTTTGATTGATTACAGGCAGTACATGCCAGCCACTCGACACATGCTTAAGACAAACGCTTACAAATTTAGAAGCATATACCCCGTATGGTACGGCTCCCAAATAACAAACGGACACTAAACTATACAGATTTCGATTTTCTTTTTGGTTATGGAACCCTAAAATAACAGGTTTACATAAACAATAAAATTTTTTGTGTATCACACATTGTTTGATGCTGTACAAAGTACCGTATTACGATAGAGCAAAACTAAATGAACCTTAATACAAATTAAAGAATACTACAGGAACTTTTGTTATTATTTGTTTATGAGTAGTGGCACTGCAGGTCTGGTCAGTGGCTTTGTTTCTTCTTTATAACTTAGAGCGAAATGCTAATTATTATTTTAATTATTGTAAAAAGTGTGGATGAAATCCCTTAATGAAACCAAAACAGCAAAAAATACCTTTATTTTAAACTACTGACTGACCTTCGCTACGCTTAAGTACATCTCTGGGTTCGTTGTAGCAGTTAATAAGTAGATGGTCTTTCCATACTTTATTAAATAATAAATAAAAAGTCCTTTTTTTACGTAAAATGTTCCCTAACATGTTCTGCGATATTTACAATGCGAAGTCATTCTCAATTGGTATTCACGCTTACCAATACACACAAACAAAAATTCTTATAACTGTTTTTTGTGCCAACTAATAACTAAAAATATTTGTACCAAATACTCGTATATTCAGTACACATAAGTATTTTAGGATACCTATATTATGTACTGATGTATGTATATGAAAATATTAATATTTCACGGCCACGGCCACGGCGACCAATTTCATTGAAACTACCCACTACCACGCAGGAGACATTGCACGTGTGCAGTATCTATTCCTGTCACTCTTATACTCTGATGCAAGTTGATTTAAGAGCCTTTATTTTGAATATGTATTTAAATGATTTAACAAAAAAACGTTACTTGCGAAACGGCATCGGCCACAACCAATTACACTGAAAATATATGCGCAGTAGATATTGGTGTGAAGAAAGGGATTCACATCTGCCTGCACTGCCAACCAAGAATTAACACATTTAGTCAAAGGTGAAAAATAGGGCACGACAGATTTACGTGCTCTCCAAGACACAAAAATAAGAACACTAACTTTCGAAATCAATCCTTGTTCTAAAATTTCTTGACATAAAATTTCAATGTCCAAACTTGATTTGACCTAGGACATGAACCCAACATAAGTTGCATAATATATAAAACTGGAAACTTAAATACACTTCAAAAGACCCGAGGCAACTATGTATTTACATATGTACATATAAAATACTTCCATGTATCGTAGACACTTTATTGCTGTATGATGGAGCCTAGCAACAGCTTACATGTGAATTCGGAATAGACAAAGAGTGCGGGATGAAAAAGTTTTTTATTCATACATTTTGATGACTTCAGCTTCGCTTAAAGTAGACTTTTTGAATTTCATAATAATTTTGTTTTGATATAACTAAATTGTGCGATGGAATATATGGCCTAACATAACATTTTTAATGTATTGACAATAATTTGGTTTTAAAATAACTCTGTAGAGATTAAATATTTATTCATAAAACCTAACGCATAGAAACGTATGAACACACGAAACCCAGCGCTATTCAATATGAAATATAAAAGCATCATGCTCAGATGATTTTATAAACGTAGTATTTCACATACTGTATAAAATATATTTTTCTGAAACGTACCCTGCAAGTGAATTTTCACTCTTTAGAAATTCCAGTCGACATAAGCATAAACATAAACATTAAGATCTGTATGCGTGGAGTCTATAACCCAATTGATAGGAAATGCAATGGAGGTAGTACCGTACATAACTATTTTGCATAATCCAAAATAACAAGACAATACCAAGCGACTGGTATTTATAGGTAGACGATATTGATGCGGAGACCGAGTCTCGGTTATTTGCGCCTGGTACCGTAGACCGGGAGTCGTTTAACAAAATGACGGAACCTTTTTATCTTAGTCGGTTTGTTATTTGTTGGCTACTCTATTTTCTTCGTACCGCAAACCGACGTTACTTTAAATATTCCTCCACAAAATTAAATAAAACCTGCTATATTTCCTAGACTACGCTGCATTTTTTTCTTTCTCCTTTAAAATCAGATACATGTCAAAGGAAACTATACATACAACATGAACTTATAAAAATTATATTAATGTAGTCTGAAACAAATCGCTCATTTTGTTTTAACTCTCGCTCTGTATACAAGTATGAATGCATTTTAAGTTTACAAAAATGTACTATAAAATAGTATATAGGTATACGTAACACTATATTTCAATAGCTACTGTATTCTTAATAGGAAGTAAAATATATGAATGTACTCTAAATTAAAGTGAGTGATGGTAGTTTCAGTAATTTATATTTGAAAGAACAAAGAAAATTTGCTTTAACTAAAGTTACAGTCTTGATTATTCATCTGAAAATGAACGGAGCGGGGAGCAGCTTAGTTTTGAGTCGGAAAATTAATGAACTTCCTCTACTTTACCCTTAATCTAGCTGGAGAGACGTAATACAATATTTCGTAAACATTGTTCACGTATTGTTAAAACTTTGCACGGAGTTTATGGAAGCCATTTTTGTTGGTTTTCAAGTAACTTCAATCTTTTCGCTTGGGTGGGGGCACTTCGTTTGTCGTGATATCGTTCATAAGCGTACGCTATCTACGCCGCGCCGCCCTCCTATTCAGCCAAAATAGGACCTCAAGGAGTTCGGTAATGAGTTCGCTCGTAGGCTCTTCTTACTAGCTGCTATTAGTAGTTTTAACGATGCTATTAAAAACCTCTTTACAATCTTGTTTTCTAATTTCTAAGTTTTGTTACAAAATATTTAATTATTTAAGCTTAGATGGCCATAACAATTATTTAAAATGCCATGAAAGCAATTGAAGCAATAGCTAATAATATAAAAATTAATATTAAGCTTAAAATACTCGACGACAGAGTTTTATTTTCCACGAAAAGTTCCGATTTTTTAACTTTAAGCTGACTTTGGACATCTCAGTTTTTTATTTAAACTTGAAACTAAAAAGTAAGGTATCAAGTTATCTGAGCTTTGGCCGCTTTTAATCGGATCTCGGGTTCAAGCAGAAAATATACAAAAAACAAAAAGGTATTAAAGTTTAACGTCGAGCTAGTGCAATTTAAAATGCTGTTGTATATACCATTACACTTGTTAGAACTTTTTGTTCTATTATAGAAGAGACTATCTTTTTTATAGAAAACTGTCATTAATTTGCAATGCGTTTTTTATTCTATACTTCTTTTACATTAAGTATATTTAATTATAAAATAATATCCTTTAACAATGATTCACGTATACATAAACATAATATTCTTCGTCTGTTATAGCGTATTACCTACATTAGTATCATATTTGTACCTACTTCTTAAAACTTTTACACGTTTAGTTAGAAAGGCATTATTATTAAAATTTTGAGTTGAGTCTGTACATCAAATGTTTTTAAATGACATAGTCATTAATATCAAAACAGTTTATGTTTATAATTTAGTTTTTAGAATTCTCGTCTGTCTGTCTATTTGTAGATGTGTCTGTCTGCCTGTCACCGCATCATTGATGAAATGGTATGATGAGGGCTGGTTATCCTAGTCAACGTACTCGTATAACTACTATTTACAACAAAAAATAAAAATACATCATTAAAATATAGAAAAAAGTATCATTAATTACTTAAATATATTATAAATCAATTTTCGAACGTAGAAAACTATTGAAAAAACGAAAAGCTTTAATCGTACATACAGGAAAATAGTAACGAAAATCCTAATACTATACGAATGTATCAAGAGTACTTATGTATAATAAAGTTAACGTTGCATTAATAAACGTTCCTTTTATTGTTTTGTAAATAAAAACTACCACTATACCTAAATTTCGTATAATTTGTTCTAATGTTTGACATTTATGTATAATATGATATTTAATTTTTACTATCCACTCCCTTTCCTTTTATGACCGAAGCTCTTAGGCTTATGCAAATTTGTTAGAAAATCTGTAGAAATTAAGTTAAGGAACTCTAACTACATTAAGTGTTCATGTTAGATCCCTGAAATATATCATCTAATGCACTTACTTGTACCTGTAATATTATTCTTCTTATGAAAATTTAAATGAAAAGGAATAATCAAAATGAAATCTTTGTACTGTATAAAATGTATGTTACTAACAAATTTAATTACACTTGCACTAATTTAAATCCCGTTAAACAGTTTTGTCACTTTGAGCATCCAAAATTCAGCTTTTCCGAGATAAGATAAATTTAAATAACAAGTGAACTACAAATTGTAAATGTCGGAATAACAGTTTGGTCCAGAAATTAATTTATGTTTACAAATCCTACTTTTCAATTTTACAAAATACGTTTTGAAATAATATCATTTATGTTCTAAATCAATAAGGATAGATTGAGTATACAAGTTTATAAATTAACTGCATAGTATAAGCTTTATTTTTTGTTTCATTTTAGTATAACTTATTTTTGCCTTAAACGACAAAATGGTTCTTGTTGAACCATTTTGTGTTGTTGTTGATGTTTTTAGTTTTGCAAAGATTTAAAATGGTTTATTGGACTGATTAACGAATAAGAGTAAATTCTATATAAAAATAAACACTATATAGAGTTTAAGTTTTATTAATTGAGTTATATTTAAACAATAAGAAAACGAGTGGTGAACTTAAATAATATGAACGTATCTCTTTTAACTCTCTTCTCAAGTAAACATTTTGACGATACGTAATCTTATTTTAATAAAGTCAACAAATGTTTTTAAGTAAAATACATGGATACAAAACACTCAGTAGAGTTTTTCTAAAACTTTTATTTTACCGCATTGTTCAAGAACGTATCGCAACGACTAAGTTTAAGCCGTTCAGCAATTTCTTTGTCAACCCAAGAGATCGGCTCGGCTTGCCAAAATATAATATGAAATATGATGTGAACTAAAAAAGTTAATCTCCAAGCTTCTTTTGATAAGACCGTCAAAATACTTGAAAGTAAAAAGTAGTAAAAGAAAAATTTCTTTTACATTAGTTTCAAAGGGTTCTCAATGTGACCGACAAACTTAATGGTACTTTGCGACACGCAATTACATCATATATTTTGATTCATAAATGAAATCTTGAGGTCGTAATTAAAAATATCTGTCATGAATCCATCTATCATTCAGTAAGGCTCAGGAAACTGAACAAATACACTGCAGTTAGGAAAACATAGAGGTTAATTAGAAATTTTATCTAGTCTATTTCATTATCCTCTTATTCTATTGTTGAAGTATAAGTAATTCCAAATTGATATAGTGTCACTTAATTTACTGTATTGATTGACCTCGATACGACCATAAGACGTTATATAAAATTCCCTTTATAGCGGTGAATTCATTTAGTTCACCTAGTTATTAAAAGGATAGTCATAAAAACTGCGTGTCTTTAAATATGTATAGGGAAAATGAGTTTTATGTATACATTAAATATTTTTTGTAAATAATGTTTATTTTCGGTACAGATGTAGAATCTATAGTTTTAAAATAGAATTTTAATCTGTCTGCATGTGTACCTGTGTACCTACGAACAAACCCGAGCGGAGCTAGGGTGTAGGTACATGATGTACTTAAACATTTTCTTTAGAATTAAAATTATATGTTTAATAAATAACAACTATTTTTTTTATTTTCATCATCAGCCCTTTTTAACGTCCCACTGCTAGGCACGGGCCTCCCTCAGTACGAGGGGGATCAGGCCATAGTCCACCGCGCTGGCCCAGTGCGTGTTGGCGGACTTCACATGTCTTTCGAAAACTTGCTAGGTTTTCTCAGACATGCAGGTTTCCTCACGATGTTTCCCTTCACCGTAAGACAATTAGTGGTAATCATGATAGGAATGATTCGCACATGAAAATATCAGAGGTGCGAGACCCGGATTTTTTATTTTATGTAATTATAATTATAAACAGAATAAATAAAATCATTGCACCTTCTAATAGTCACTGATATCATTTAAAAACTTTTGGTTCTGATAAATAATATTTTATACGTTGATGCGGCTTATATTACATCTAATATTAACTTTTCAAAGCTCGACAAGTGTTAACTTAGTACACGAGAGAAAACGTGATTTGGCCTTTGTTGGTTTCATCAACTTACAAACTTACGTATAAGATATCATCTTATATCATATTTCTTTTAAAACTTTCGTTTTAGCTTTCCTTTATACTTACAAAATAAAATTCTTATACACATTCGAAATAATTTTAGGATACTATACTGTTTTATTTGTATTCAAAACTTTTAACGTCCCATTGTTGGGCGCGGGCCTCCCTTCAATATAAGGGAGATCAGGCCATACTCGAGTTACGGTAAGGAAAACCGTAAGAGAGTGGTAGTTATGATTCGCACTTAAAATATCAGAGGCGTGAGACCCGGATGTGAACCCGCATCACTCTTTACCGAGGCGAGCGCGCTACTACTGTATTGCCTCAGTTTTATGTAATAACGCAAATCTACCTCATCTAATTAATAGTAATAGATAAAAAATATCAAACATATCAGAATGGGTAGATGTATCGCTGGGAAGATAGCCGGCAACAAATTGCGGCGGGAGATAAAAAAGGTCGGTCCGTCATTTTGCTAAACGAGTGGTAGGTAGGGTTGCGGTTAAATCCCCGCGGTGCGAATTTCCCAGAATTTCTTGAAAAACTGATACTCCTGTCAATTCCACTTGCGATAGGTTTAACTAGAAACCCTTTTTTTCACTAGGATTTGGACGCCTCTATCACACTATAGAAAGGATAAGGAGTAGGGAAAATCTTGATATGGCTTGTGACAAAAGAAATTCAAACAAAAACCTTGATTCGTTGAATTTTTCTATTGACATTTTATTATTTATGAATTATTAAACATACTGTAGAAACATAATATAACAATTGAATCAGATACCTAATATATATTAAGATATGTAATAGATTTCAAGTTTAACCAAGAAATGTAGAAGCACGAATTAAATAAATAAGCATTTAATACTGTGATTTCATAACTTTACCTCATACAACTCGCTCGGAGTAAGCCACGTTTAGCCACCTGCGGGGAAGTAGTTTGAAACTCAATTTAAATATTTCGTACCGTCACATTTATTGTATAAAATGTAAGTGTGTAGTTATTCACATTAAAATCATTTTCCTTTATTTTTGTGTTTGAAACGTACAGATGAAGTTTGTTTTAAATTAAATGTCTATATTTTGACAACACTTGACATGATTAATATGCTTAGTACCTACACAAATGTATGTGTGACACTTTTATGTATTGGTCCTAGGCTCTATAGAGCAATAAAACACATTTATTGAGCGCACTAACAAATAACAAATTGACAAATACCCAAAAAAAAGTATTATTTATGCTATGTTATGCAGTTATGGTAATGTGCTTAACAGTAACCTGTGTTACTCTAACTCCTCTTAGATTTTTTACTATATTACTATTATTTTTTACTACGAGTAGCAAAATGTTTTACTACTTGTCCTGGCATCGCTCGGGCGTCTCTCCGTTTTAATTTTTAGACGGAACCCTATTTTTTTTTAATAATTACAAACAAACACTTCTGTATGAAGGATTTTTTGGGGATGTGCTGATGTCATTTACGACTAGCAACAAAATCTATGACATCGCCTTGTTGGCAAAAAGCCACTGAAAAGCCAAAAAGTATAAATCAAAACTCAAATATATATTATTATTATTAGTATTAGTACTCTATTCCTTTCACTGCTCGGAAGCACTACAAATTAAATGTCTATTCCATTTTCTCTCTCTCTCGGCTCAGAAATCGAACACAGGTCTTGGAATCCCCAATGGTACAACGTACACGTTTCCCTCTAAACCATTAGCAGGCAGTTGGAAAAAAGGAATACATACAAAGTTACATTATAGTAAGTAATACGTATTTAAAAAAATGAATAAACAGAATATTTATTTTAGTATTAATAGAATCAGTATACCTATATACGTATGTAATAGTTGAATTTAGTTTTGATTAGTTAAAAAGTAATCTACGCGTTCAAGTGCTAAGTAAATAAGAGTAACTTAAAAGGTATTCAAGAAAAGCCAGTTAGAAGCCAGTTAAAAGTGAGCCTTGAGACGCTTTTTACTTGATTAGAAGTATAGTAAGAGTCTTATAGGTCAAAAGCCTTGTCTTAAGAACGCCGGGTTTTCTAGAAGTAAGAATTTTTTACACATGTATCTTTCTACATTCACAGAAATTTTTAGGAACTTAAGTTTTTTATCTAAGTTATAAATTTTGTATATCGAGTGTTTGCTAGACTCTAGGTTCATGTTTACGTCAGTATACAATTTGAAATAAAACGCATTTCCCTACCTATATAAAAAAAATGTTAAAAAATCTAAAGCGAGCTCCTTAACAATAATAGAAAAAAAACAGCTGTCAAACTATTTTGCGTTTGTTATTTATATATAGGTATTTATTTACTTTAATGTAAGAAAAAAAATAAAAGCTTTATGCATTTATTAATTTCACCAATCTGTCTAGTAGGTTTTTCGTGATGGCGTCACAGACAGATAGACAAAGATTTTAAAAACTATAGATTCGGCCTCTGTATCGATAATATTTAATATTTCAATAACATTTTCCATTTACAAATTCGACTAAGTTAGAATTTTATTATAAGAATAGTTTCAATTGTATTTTTATGTACGCGGACCAACCACATACTTAGGTTCCAAAAAACAATCCATCCCTTATGAGTGGTGACTTTTAAGTGACTTTGAAGTCTATTATTATTAATTTTATATGTTATTTTATTTCTATGATAAACTGTTATGATCTCTCAATGATCTTTTAGTGACACTTTAAAGTTAACAAAGTTTTATATCAATAGAATTAACGGTATCACATAAAATACCAAAAAACAAACATTTAATCCATACGAGTATACTAGAGACTTGAACTCGCTCCGCTCGGTTTCGGCCCTACGTGTTTTACGGATGGTATAGATTTGTCAGATATTAGATATTTTCCCATAGTAAAAAGTATCCTATATGTTAACCCATATAAGCTATCATACTTCCAAATTCGTACAACATCTGTCTAGTGGTTTGTTCATGATGTGTTCACAGACAGACAAAAAATCTAAAACCTATATAATACTAGCGGACCCGACAGACGTTGTCCTGTGCGCATGCGCAAAACAACGTTGCCTAGCAACGACTTGTTTATAATTGGATATTTCATTTATTGTGTAAATGTATAAATAGCTAATTAATTCAAAAAATACATGTTGTAGTGGACCGAATTGTGAATCTAAACCATTCTCGAATGCACTCGATCACGCACAAAACATTTCATCAAAATCGGTCCAGTCGTTTAGGAGGAGTTCAATTACATACACACTCACAGAAGAATTATATATATAAAGATTTATCAATAAGATTTTCTAAAAAAAATCAATGTACATATTCAACTATGTTAAGATTTACTAGTAGTTATTGAGGTGGACTCATTTAATCAGGATAGGTTTTCAATAAAAGAGAGAAAAAAAACATGTGCATTTATAAAAATGTTTCAGCATGAACTGAAAAATAGTACAACTACACATCCTTGACCTAAAAGATAAAGAAATCATTATAAGAAATCATTATGCTTAAGAATAGTCTTAAAGCCGTCTTGAACATTCTTGAAAAGTCAAGCGGCGAGTCGCCCAGTATTATTATTAAATAAATCCTTTGTTTCAATGCACTTCTTTCCAGAGTTGATATAAAATATTTTAACTATTATATATATTTTATTAGCTTTATGCCTGTCTTAAAAAGAATACTCAAACTCAACATCTTTGTATTCTTATTAAATACATTTTAAATTGTAATTAATAAGAATACAAAGATGTGTATTACTTTTATTTAATAGTTTTAAAACTCGTCTTTGATTAAGATAAGAATAATATAATAAAACTGTGTATAAATGACCACCATTTAAATTTAAGTTGCACCATTCAAAGTGTACGTATAAATATATTTTCCAGAAAGGTATCGATTAAGTCTGGTGTCATTTTAATGAAATAATAACTGGCTGTACTAAACTGGTAGCGAATGAATGGATGAATGGCGACCGGCAAATGAAATAGACCGGATATTTCATTCACATTTATTTTCACATGAATCACAAGTTGCCACCGCACTGACAGAATATGCGTTAATCGTATTGCAGTTAGCCTCTGCCGTATGCAGCACGGACCAACATGAAATAAATCCCGTTAAAAGCTGTTTGGACATATGCAAAGCTTTAGTAGGTATTTAAAACTAGTGGCGATAAAAAAAATCCATACTACTTTGAATATCACGATTATTATTGCTAAGAAATATATAAATTATGATAGTTTAATTATAATTGACACACAAATAAGGAAATTTGAAATTTTTTCTTTTTCTTATTCACGTATTAATAACACAAAAACATAGAAACAATAAAACTGCCTCACTTCTCATATACTATGTACCTATACAGCAGTTTCATAACTTCAAAACAAGTAACGTTATACCAAATCAGCATTTTCAGCGAACATTAATTAAATGAATTAAATGGTTTGCCTCATCGTATTGAAGGTTTTGGAAATATATATATAAAGTTAAACTGCTGAGCATGTGTTTGTCAGCCAGCATCAAAGCTGCCCTTTTGACCGAGCTTCAAAAGATAGCCAGATATTGTACAACTTTAATTACGATTCTATATATATTTGAATAAAAGCTCATCTGATCGATGACAGACAAAGGGTTGATTGGTTGGACTGATTGGCAGATAATAGGAACAATTTTAAAGCTATATAGGTATTAGTGATTCAAACACATTATTACTATATACTAAAATTTAAAATACTTATGGTAAACTAAATTTCTGAAATATATTTCTCATATTATTGTACGTAATATATTTGCAAATAAAACGAGCACAGTAAAACGCATCGCGTACATTCCCTAACATACATTAAAAAGTAATTAGAATAGAAGCTCTAAGTTACCCACAAAGTGCATTCCTATTTGCAGCAATGTATTAAACCAGTCCTCTTGCAGAAAAAGGAACGGGGACGATACGACATCGACAACGTGCCGACAACGGCTTCGAAATTTACAGCCATAATAAAAGTATCGCTTTTATTGTCGAGCACACAATTCGTTCGGACAGCTGTAATTGCGGACTCTCGCTCTGTCTATTGGATCGCCAATTTAACTCGCACTATTTTAACATTGTGTTTTACAATATAACGATGAGGTTTGGTTGTTACGTTACTCGTTAGTAAAATATTAATTCCGGTATTTGTTTGTGTGAACTAAAAACTATTTTATTTTCTAGAATCTAGGTGATTGTGACTCCTTTTCTATTATTACAAAATTATTCAAATCTTTAATGAATACATATAACTATATCGTGTTAAATTTCGTAAGCAATTTTTTAATGTGCATTTCATGTGCATACATAAATATATTGCTTACGATTTTTAACAGAATATATGTACATAGGCGTATCTATTCTGAAATTCACTCAAATTCGTAGAATCGTTACGGCGTGATTCTCATGAAAAATCACTATCACTTACGCTTAATAAAATGACTGGTATAGTACTTGAAGTTATAGCCTTGCATAACAATAATATACGAGTATACTTATACCCGAGGAATCCCAATAAATATTTCCATCAAGACTATGATGGGAGTGTCGTAGTAGTATGCGCCCTAAGATTAAAAAAAAACATGATCTAATATCAGATTTTACAACATTTTTTCTGATTCTCTGTAAAAAAATTAAAACATAAAAATCCATACATATAAGTAGTATCACAAACAAAAACAAAAGCATCACAACAAAGTAAAATTTACATCTCCTTCATCTTTAATAATATAACCTCTGGGCTAACTAGTAACTAGCACTCGTGAAACTCTGAATACCTTTAAGTATAACTTTATTAGCATTTTATCTTTACTTCTTACAAAATATAAGATATACCTATATTCAAATTTGATACTTTTATCTCATTTGGTCTAAAGAAAAAAATATCTCAAGGACTAAATATGAAAAAAATAAAGTATGATGATACTTACTTCCTATCAATGTTTCAGGTAAAACAGGAGTCGGTTCAACAGAGACGATCCCTTGAATAACAAGTTTCTGTTTTACTTGAATAAAAATGTGAAGAGGAGATCGTTATTTTCAATAAAATCCTCCGACTTTGTACAGTTCCGACTGCGAAACACTAATTGGGTACAAATCTGCGCCGTTTCATCATTAAATGTCTTTTCTGGTAACTTTGTTTCAAAATATTAAGCGAATTTGTTACTATTTAATCAATTGAATTGATACCTATACCTTACAAATTTTCTCTTTATATGACATATAAAATCATCGTTTACCAGCTACATCGGATACACTGGTTTTGCCGTGTTAAATATACATTATTATTTTTTATCTATTGTTAATTAAGTAATCATAATTTTAGTCTTTAATATTATTTTTGTATCTACTGAAGCAGATCACAAACTTTAATAAATATATCATTTCATATACTTCACTAAATACAGCGATTATTAAAAAAGAAATATTATTATGACGAACTGAGTAATAGCTGAATAGGAATTAAAACGAATTGGATTATTTAGACTCAAAATTTATTTCAACTTGAAAAGAATGACACTATTTATCACTTTGCTTACAAACAATTTAATTGCTTATCATTAACATCAGTTCCAATATAAATATTTACAAATGGAGATTTAGTTACGATATAGTAGTGTGGTCAGCCATTCCGGCCTTGACCCTTGAGACTTATATTCCGGTGGACTTAAAGTTAATGGGGATGCCGCATCTGCCAACGCTACAGATGACGACGTTTCTGTAACAGCTATACTAGGTTTTCCTTTGAGAATTCCTCTCAAATCTTCATTTTCTACAGCTCTTGTCCTTTGTAGATTTTCACGTGTTTCTTTCATTCTTGAAAGTTGTTCCCTTAATGATCTATATTCCTCTAAAAATTTTTCTAATTGTGAAGCTCGAAAATCAAAATCATCAAACGGCTGACCCGTGCGAGAGTAATCTCGGAGACCAGATAAATCCAGGAGTGGTGTGGCGGACGGAACTGACGATTGCTCCCTAGATGGTGAAGCCGGTAAACTAGGATTACGACGCATGCGATTACCACCTACGGAGAGATCTAGGAAACTATTAGATCGACGTCCACTTGTCCTGTGTCTGCTTTTCTCATAGTTCCTGTCAATAAATGTAATTGAATCACCACCTGAACTATTTCTACGACTACTTAAAAGAGGACTCCGGCTATCGCCATCTTTTCTTCTAGGTATTGTATAAAAATAATAAGGATCATGTTTCGCATCATTTCGAAAATACGAAGTTGTGCCTAAGGCACTCATTTCAATTAAATCTGGATAGTTTTTTTCACTATCGCTGCCAGAGAGATCATTATCGAGGCGATCGCGTGTACGAGGCCGAGAACATGAACGAGCATTATTATTAAACCGGTTATTTTCTGATAAAATCTCCACGTGCCCACTTAAAATTCCCGTTGATTTGGAACTCTGTATTGAATCAGGAGTTGCATCAGCCCTGTAACAATAAGAAATATACGTAAGTAAAATAATAAATCCGCCTATACCCTTTGCCCATTCCAGAGGTATATCATTTAATATAAATATCTATAATAGAAAATTTTCTAAAACATAGTAGTAAAAGCTAATAATGTATATTTTTCCTTTATAACTTTTTTGTATTTTGCAAACTAGACATCACATTAAATAATAATCTTAAACCGAAGATTTAATTAATTATATATATCATAATAATATTTTTGAATTACCTTATATTATATTCACTTAGACGTGGTATGTGCAAATCTTGAACAAGGTCTCCTCTTGTAGAAGCCGACTCTAAATCAGCTCGTCGCCATCTTGCCTCAAGAGAAGGAGTAGACGGATCTCTTCTATCTCTAACTTCGTCTCTTGCGTATCCTTCATACTCCTCTTCAGGATCATGTGAAGGGACGTTTCTATAATCTCCTCTTTTTCTGTTTATATCAGATGTAACAACACGCGAAAGATCTGAATTTGTTTTTAAATTAGCTTCAATTTTCTTGTAACTATCATGATGATTTGTAGTAACTATTTGTTCATTCCACCTATCTAGTTGTCTCTTTTTACGAGTTTCATATGCACATAAACCTATTAAACATGAACTGAGAACAATCACAGCAGATACAGCCATTCCCGCCATGAGTGCCTTTCCGCCAAAACCTTTACTATGGGTTTTCTTTTCAATAGTTAAACTTAAAACTACTTCAGCTTTTCCAGCTCTGTTTTCTGCATTACACGTGTATAAACCTGAGTCCTGTATATCTGCAGATCTTATAGTTAAGTTACTCGTATGACCTTCACTTCGCAACATAAAAGTTCTTCCTGCATTAAAATTCGAAGTCGTAGTAGTATTTGCCAACAGTCTACCAGCCCGCACCCAGCGTACTCTAGGTGCAGGCACACCATTAACCCTACAAACCAAGGTTACTTCTTCTCCTTCTAGGCCTTTAAAGTTATTTGTGGATCCCGTTACTTCAGGGAGGCATGCAAAATCTTCTAAATCCAGTCGATCCCAAGATTGTGTCATCAATCGTGGCGGTGATGCACAATCAGGTACAACAGTTGCTGGGACATTTTTCCTTATCATCCAGTCCCGTAAAGGTCTAAGTTCACAGTTACAGTCCCATGGATTGCTTGCAAGTTCTAGCCCTTTTAAAGATCGTAATGGTGCTAATACTGCTACGTGAAGCACATGAAGTTTGTTTTTACTAAGGTCCAAATACTCTAAGGTACCCTCTAAGCCTTTGAATCCTCTTGGTTCTATTTCAGATATTTTGCAAGAGCTGAGTGTTAATCTTACCATATGTGGTAATGCTGAAAATGCTTCATCTTTGATTTTTGTTAAAGGGTTGCCACCAAGGCGTAGCTCTCGTAACTCAGGTATAGAATCAAAAGCATGTGATGGAATTGTTTCTAGACGATTTCGGGAAAGGTCAAGTTCAACGAGATTAACAAGAGCGCGAAAAGCATATTGACGTATGACTTTTAAGCTACAAGAAGGGAGATAGAGGCGTTGAAGATTTAGTAACCCAGCTGCTGCGAATGCATCATCACGTAGAGTTGTAAGGCGGTTTTCAGCTAAATCTAGTAACTGAGTTGTGGGATCCAGACGCGGTGGCACAGCATTGAGACCTGCCCGAGCACATAAAGCGGATTCCTTTCCGCTCCGCCACTTGCACTCACAGTGGCGAGGACATTCGGCGGAGACGGCTACCGCCAGCGTAAGCATCAGCAGCACCCACATACCACGCGCCTGATCAACCAGCGCCACACCTGCCGTCTTCACCGCAGAACGTCATTCCATATGTCGCCACGTTCCTGTAAAAATACATCTATATTATATCAAATATCAATTACCGTCTGAATTCTTTTTTTTTTTGTTTGTGTTTAAATTGAATTCCACAATCACTATATTAGTAATAAAAATCATATTCTTCTTTTATTATGTTTTTTTTTCCATTTCCATCCCCAATGATAATTAGTTGCTTAACACGTAGATCGTTTGAAAGCATTAGTCCTCTCAGGATACAGAATTTTTTAACCAATAGTATTTTATACAAGTGCACACTCTATTTTGATTTTATATCTGCCATTAAAATGTTGGGCAATGTTTCCAAATTAAATTCTTGTTCTCCCGTTTCATGCATGGAAACGTGACCTAGCAAAAGATTAAATAATAACAAGACTGCTTACTTAAAACAATAATATTTCATATCCTATATTTAAGCAAGATTCAACTATTTAAATTACTTAGAATTAAAAATTTTAATAATTATCGAATTACTGATGACTGTCAAATACAGCGATTTATGTTTACAATGATAATAACAACATTTGTGGCCTCGAAATCAACCTAACCGTTCAGTTGGGCGTTAGCAGGCAAACCCAACCAAATAATTGGACCGATTAAAAAGTCTGTGGTCTACGAAGGCGCTAAAGCTTGTAGGATCACAGGTAGTAGGTACATAGGTATGTTGGCACAACTTCAAATTTCACGTCACATATTAACGCTCTTACGCTTTATATAAATCAACTTTAGTTCTGAAAATCCTTCATAACTAAACCTGTATATATTTTAACATATTGTTATTATATCCTTGCGAAATAAACGATTGTGCACGTTGAGAACAAAATTCATTTTATTTGTAAGAACAGTACCTATTGTTTAAAGTTTTTCTTGCTCGTATTGGAAATGATTTGAAGAGATCAGTAGACGGCAATCCTGTGATTTTATGTCAACTGAAACCACAAATGCCTTTCCTTAATTGCATTAATTATACTGGAGATAACATACAATAAAAAATTCTATTATTTATTAATTAATTTGTAATTTTTTTTTTTGCTAAACATCTGCTATATTAATCTGTACTTAAAATATTGTTAAAGGAAATAAAATACTAGTAAATAGGAACAGATGCTTATTTTATTATACAAGTACATTTTTTATGAAATATTATGAACTTAGAATTCAAACGTCTCATATTCCATTTAAAATAACATTTTTTATAAAAGTTAAAACCAAGAAAAACATTTCAGTCGCCGTTGTCGTAAAAATGTAACGGCACCGGTCTCGATAAGAATCATATCAAAAACAAAATTGTTTTTGAAGTCTTTCTTTTATTTGCTATATTTATTTTTTCATTTTCTTTTAATGTTGTAATGAAGAGAAAAATATATTTATGTAAGATAAAAATCTATGTTCATTCTAATGGAGGAGGTAGAGATGGAGCTTCGATTTTGCTTCAATAAATATTATTAAATGCATAACAATAAATATACATGTATTATACAGGTATTACAAATACTTAAAATAAATTATTTTTAAGAATCTTTTTTATCCCCAACAAGTATAATTGTTCGTATGCATGAACAACAACGTTGATTGCTTTAAAAAATTAATAATCGTTACTTACTGACGTACCTCAAATTCTCATCGTCGTTGATTTTACGAAACGTCGTTCCGTCATTATCTGTAACCAAAGAAAAAGTAAATTAAAAAAACTAGAAACTTAAAATTTACTTATTATATTTAAAATACTGCACACAAAAATAAAATGATACATCTATACGAGTCGAATCTAAACATTAAATAATTGTAAAATTTTTGTCTGTCTGTCTATAGCTGTATCACGAGAAAATCACGGACAGATATTGATGAAATTTTGTATAATGATAGTTGGTTATACGGGTCAATATATACAAGTAGAATACTTTTTACTACAGGAAAAAATCTCATTTCGGTGATATCTATACTCACAGTTAAAACGTGGGTTGACTAGTAAAAAATAC
Source organism: Boloria euphrosyne (assembly GCA_951802675.2). Taxonomy (NCBI): domain Eukaryota; kingdom Metazoa; phylum Arthropoda; class Insecta; order Lepidoptera; family Nymphalidae; genus Boloria; species Boloria euphrosyne. The sequence goes on from OX637878.1 coordinate 7,639,013, forward strand.
AAAGTAAATGTGCAAAGGCGGTCCTATCACTAAAATCTCCTACAGACAATTACAAGTAATTAATATCAAATTGAATTATAACCATCACATTTTCAATTATTTTGTAACATTTTGATTAATTTATTTCTTTATTACGTGTTAAAGCCTAATATACACAATTTTTTGTCTTATTTTACATTTCATAAAAAAATATTTTTTTATATTAAACTTCATCAAGAATAACGATGACGTCACATTCTCTAGTCACATATCTCCTTCTAATGGTGGTTGATATACGGGTAGAACTATAAGTCATGATTCAGAACTACTAGGCTCTAGGTAGAGACCAGATACTAGGCTGAAATATTAGCATCATCCATTAAATCTAACGTGCTTATTGTCTTTTTAAAAATACATATTTGTAAACTTTATATAAGTTTCAAATAAAAAACAAGTTTTTTTATTAATTAAAGGTTAATAAAATATGTAATCATATTTTTATCAAAAATGATATGTTATGCATTATTAAAATCATCACTTGTGAATGGCTGGACCGATTTCGTAAACTGTTCTTATAAAAGTTGTTTATAAATTTTATAGGAAAAAAATGCACGATATGTAGGAAAATTGGGAAGCTTTTCTTTATAGAATTTCTGCATGGCCTCCGAAATCATAAGTAAAAATAAATCGAGACAAGGAACGTCGGTCTAGCAATGAAAACAAAAGCAATAATAGAATTAATAACGGCATAATAATACTAAGACTAAAGATCCCCCTCGTATTGAAGGGAGGCCCGTGCCCAGCAGTGAGACATCAATAACAAAGAGCTGATTACAATACTAACTACAGTTAAATAGGAAAATTGATACAAAGATCAGTTAGTAGTTGATTTACGAAGAACCTTCTATTTAGAGAGATTTCAGAAGTCTGCTAACCTATTTCGCTAACAGCCTCCGTTATTTATTTTATAGCCAGAAAAGCCCCAGACTCGAATCTTATTATATTTACCTTTCTATTTGTTTATTTCGTTCTTTACTTCAGCTTCTTGGTCTTAGCCAGCCTTTTTATTATTTATAAGATGAAACTTCTTTATTTGTTTTGACTTTTAAATTTACCATAATTTAAGTTATTTTTGAAATTGAAAAAAATATATGCATAATGATACATTATACACCATACTATCATATATTAGACACGCACGCATATCTACTTATTTGTCTATAGTCTTACTGAATGTCAAACATAACCATAATAAATTCATTTATTACAATATATATATTAGTTAATATTAATTATTGTCGAATTTCGACCATAGGGCGACCAATAGTACATATACCTATAGAAAATGACAACGAGATTGTCTGCCACAGACAGACACATAGATAGTAGATACACATGATAAGCTAAAGAAAGGGTGTCACAACACCCCTTTATTGCGTCGGGCTTAAATATACGTGATTTCATGTATTCATTCATGATTTATATAGAAATAAAAATAAAAAATGCAATAATTGTAGCAAGGTATTTAAATATGAACTATATAATATCAAAACATAATTCGAAAGTTTACGCAAGTTGATTATCAAAGGAATTTGTTCTTTGAATTACACAAGTTTTGGGTTTCCATTTTAATAGTGACATTCGCGTGTGACTGAAGAATAAGTAAGGGTCATTCCGCATACAGTATGTAGTTTGCCCTTTTGCAACACGCAATCGCGTGTTTACCGCGGCACGCGGTCGCACGCTTAACCTATAACCATGAGAACTCGACAAGAGTACCAGTTAATAAAATATTGCCTTTAAGGATTTTAGAGTTATCAAAAAGGTTAAGAGATGGCCCGCTAAAATTATTGCTTATTAATTATTAAGTATAAGTTCATCTAAGTAGGATAAGTGTTTAATGTTATTCAGGATTACAAATAATTAAAATCCTGAGCAAATGTTTCTTTTTTTATTATATTTGAGACGACCATCACCACCACGAGAACTACTTGATGAACGTATTGAAGTAACCTACATTTCTCTCCAATATTCTTATCTATACAACAATAAATAAAATAGATGTGTCTGTTTTTAATTTTAAAGTAGTATAATACGGTAACAACATCAAAAATTCATTTTTTGAATTTTTGTCTTTCTGTCTGTTTGTTCCACCTAATCTCTGAAATGCATGACTAATGTTATAAGGAGTAACTTAGGCTACTTTTATTTTAGAAATTTTATTTATTTTAACTAGCCGAATCGTGCTTAATCCAGGGACAAACTAGAGCGATGCGAAGTCGCTTGTTGTATACAAATTAATTATACCCTATTCAATTTTCAATAAGTGCAACTGAGGATGAGCGTAACACATTCGCGTTCAAAACGTGATGGCAATGGATCGAAAAATGAGAAGAACGCGTGTCTATATTTTGCAAAATGCAATACAATACTAGTTATATAGTCCCTGACATTTAAAGTGCCAGACTCTTACGCAGCGAGACTGTAATATTAAAAAGCGTTTTTTCAAAAATCTCAAAAAACACTAATATTACGAAATTCTAACTAGAAATGAATGTCAGACATTGAAAAGGGGTTCCCCCGCATGAACCCCTCCCGCATTGACATAATAATAATTCATTGGGTTAAAAGTAAAATAAAATATTTACCTTCCTTACCTCTCCTGAAATACCATTTATTATTCAAATAAATAATATCTTAATAAATGGAGTGCAGAAACAAATGTGTATTTCATAGTATTTCAGGAATACACAATAAACTAATAAAGTGGCTGTCAAATTTTAAACTGAAAGTCCTGAAAATTATATTATTCATTTTAAACGTAAAAAATCCAATTTAACATTCGCACATGAAAATATCAGGAGTGTGAGACCCGGATTTGAATCCGCTTCACTCGGTTATCCAAGCGAGCGCGTTACCACTTGCTTCTAAACGTAGGCAAGTCACATTCAATAATATATACTAATTTATTTATATCTAATTATGCCTTTAGTTATAGTTCAACTTCCGTTTACATTTTAATTGTAGAAAATAATATAATACCTAATAGTTTCCTCAATTTGCTTATCGATAATGCATCAAACTGTCGATTTCACCTACCTCTAACTACACTAACAACGGCTATAATTTGTCTGTAATTTCTATAATTTGGTGTATTGTAATTTTATTTCATATTTATAAAAATCTCGTGTCACAGTGTTTGTTATCTAACGGCCGAGACAACTTGACCAATTTTTATGATTTTTTTAGGTGATAAGGCCCTCTCCATACTTTATATTTTTTTATTTTTAGATCAATATTCTTTTTTTATGATTCGGCATCAATAAATACATATAAATCTAAATTTTCATTCTTCTACCACCAATCCCTATTTTTAATAGTGATTTGAATTCTGGCGGAGCCGCGGGAATTGCTAGTAATTGTATAGATATACGAGTAATATAGTTTACAGTTTAGTGCGAATTCTTTATTTTCAACATTGTATGTGTAACAAGTACGAGTTTATAATGTATGAATATATTTACTCTCTGCCATAGGCAAGTGTACAGTTTGTCTTAGAGGTATATATTTCAAATCAATTACATCATTCCCAAGAGATAATGTGGAATTCTAAAGCACTGGCTTGTCAAAGGGAAGCAAAGCATCGTCAACTCCTATTATATTACAAACTAGCTGTATCCTCCGCATCGCTGGGACGAAATGTTCAAAATGTTCAGATAATAATTTTATTATAAATATTTAAAAAGGTCAACATTTATCTCATTTTTAGGGTTCCGTACCTCAAAAGGAAAAAACGGAACCCTTATAGGATCACTTTGTTTGTTGTTTTTTTCTCAGAAACGTGTAATTCATTCAAAACGCTGAAATTCATATTAAACATTCATGCTCCCTTGGAGATGTGAAAAAATCTAACTTCTAAGCTAACGCTTGCTGCAAATTTTCGAAACTCGCAAAGGAATCAAAACCTACAGGGTACTTCCCGTGAACTCGGAATCTTGAAATTTGGCATGAACCAACGTTTTATGGCACACATAGAGGAAAAATTCCAAAGAATAAAAAAAGTTGAAAGTTGAAGGTGTCCCCATACATACATAGTTGACGCCAATTAAGATGTCCTCTGAGTTGTATTTGAGGCGTAGTTGTTGTTGAGGCGCTCATACAGTTTAAAGGACTGGCTTAATTGTTATAGATAATGGTACGGAATACTTCGTGCGCGAGTCCGACTCGCACTTGTCGAGATTTTTTTTTATTATATTCTGTACTCGTACAAGTATTAGTGGATGATTTAAATTTTATGATTTAGTTGCAATAACTAAGGGTTAGACTTATTCACATTTCCTAAGTCAAATGTCTGTCGATAAAGGCGTCAACCCCGAGTTGAGTTCTGGTCATACTTGTATGACCGGATTATATATACTCTAAAGTTCACACAAGCCCTCAGCCACTTGAACACATTAAGACCGATGTCGCTACGCCAGGCTGTCGTCTAAAATACGTTTAGTCAAATCAGGTAGCACTGGAGCTTTCAGTTTTATTCATGCGTGACAATAGTTTTTGCAATGGCAATAGGACTGTATAACACAAACTTTTGAATACGTATATCTAGAGGTTTTTTCGTTTTTTCTGACTTAGTTTTTCTGACAAGGAACTCGGGGTACTGCGAATTTCTATAAACGTAAAATTCTGAGAATCATCTCGTACCGGTCATACCGAATTATGGACCCAACAAAGTTTGAGAGCAAAAGGTATACATGTGCATTATAATATCTCTAAACTAAAAGATATAAAGTTGGTAATGGGAAAAAGTTTACGCAAACTTCCAAAACAATAACTATAATTACTAATATTATTCCATTTTTTGAGCTTTTTGTAGTGGTTACAAACTGAAGTAAAATGATAAAGATAAATTTATTTCATAAACTCTGTTTTTTGAGCGTGCAATAATATATATTACAAATTACAAAAAACATAAATAAATGAGGATGGTCCAATAGAATACAATGAAAAGGGAAACAAAGGCGCTCTTATTGCTAGGAGAAATCTCTTGCAGACAATCCTAGGTAATGCGTGTTTATGATTAATTATTAACAAAATGTAAGCTACTAAAAAATAAATATTGTGTCTGTTTACATCACTATATTTTTATAGGAAAATGATTTCCTATTTTATATAAAAGAAAACCAAACGAAATTCGGCTTATTTAAAAAGCATTTTAATTATAATAATCGGAATGATATTCGTACACGATTATAAGATATAAGAAAAAGATTTAAATCATATTACACAGACAGGTACCTATACTTTAATTTAAAATTTAAAATACATAATAAGCAAATTAAATACCTAAATAATATAATATTCATTATATAAAATAGACAGTGATAACGCGCTCACTTGGATAACCGAGTGATGCGGGTTCAAATACGGGTATCGCACCTCTGATAAGTATTTCATCTGCGAATCATTCCTAACATGATAACCACTTGTATTACGGTGAAGGAACACATCGTGACGAATCCTGTATGTCTAGGAGAATCTAGCAAGTTTTGAAAAGACATTGGAATCCGCCTTCTCGTGCTTGGCCAGCGTGGTTCGATATGAGAGAATCAAGACATAGTTTTAGACTATGCCCTGATTCTCTCATATTATCGAATGGAGCCTAGCAGAGTGGGACGACAAAAAAGGTTTGAACACATTATATAAAATGATAATTTTTAAATATGTTAGGTACTTCACACATTACTTATAAAACACATAATTTATAAAATATGTATACTCACTACATACCGAAATGAAATATTTATAATATTTTGTATTTTGTATTTATAAGAACGCCTACATTGCTGGTATATTTATATTTTAGTTTTATGAAAATACCATGAAAGAGATGAACGCTGAATTTTGTATTGAAATATTTCATTACAGGTGAACGTCTCAAAAAATGTAATCATTTTTGCGTTATTACCACTTCGCAGGTTTTATGTCGGTTATCCAAAGTACAGGATAGTTTTTTATGTGTTTCTTTATGAACGTGCTGTTACAACAGTATTATATGACATTGCACGAACTATGTAGGTAGCTTTTTACTATTAGACAATAAGTATTATTTCCGTGAAGATCAATATTAAGTGACGGAAATTTGTAGAATCATTTATTATGACAGTGCCTAGGTATAATTCGTCTGATTCCTCTAATTCTCAAACGACTACTTTAACACGTAACGAAATTTATTTTACATGCTTTTTAATTTTTTAAATATAAATTATTAATATTGGTGTATAATATAAATTATAGCAAAAAGATAGAATTTTGATGTTCGATAAGATGATAGGTACTTTGTACTTCTACAGGAAAATATCTCTCAAAAAATGTACTAATCGTTAAAACATAGGTACCAAGAAAATTTACCCGAGTGGATCAAGGGTTAGTTTACTAGCTTTTATTAATACCTCTTGTTTAAATACCTCAACCAAGCTATTAATTACTAAACAAAAGATATAATATATTTCATTACAGTAAGGTTATCAAACATGTTATCAAACCACGATTTTTTTTAGACCGGCGTACTACGAGTATAAAGGTTCCATAACTCTGTTAAATAAACAGTCATTAACATAACATTTTATGGTCATATTTGCCAAACATAATGATGCCATTAAAAAGCTTAACTTATCAATATTGTATTTTTCATTGAAATACAACTCATTCTAAAAGAAAACATACCTATTCAAATTTGTTTAACTCATAATAGCAGTGTTATCAAACACAAACACTCTTCAGTCTGTCATCATTCGGTGGCGCAAAATCTTAATTCTAAAGTTATTGCGTATAATTTTGTGCCACAAACAATGAGGAATTTGTAACTAGATGTAGGTGTTTTGTAATAATTTACAAACGGCAAAAAGTATTGTGCAACGGAAATTTTAAAATACCCTTAACTTAATTACTACCTAAAAATAATTTATTACAAAATAGACCTCTTCGATATTGTTATTTTTCAAATAAAGTGAGAAAAGTATAATTATATTAAATATTTTTTAAAATATTTTAATTGAAAATAAAAACTAATATTATAATATATTTATATTATAATGAGAACCCTAAATAAATGAGAAACTTCCTTCTCCACGCTCACACACTACAGACGAGTACGTTCTCCTCAGACACCAAAATATGTCCAAAAATAGAGTTCACGTTACTAAGGCCGTTTAATTGCTATTATATTAATATACAGTTTAAGGAAAATAATAGTGAAAGGTTTAGCTGAATAAGTAATATACCTACTAATTTTCAAAGAGCTTACGCCTTTACGGTACGGTAAATGTTTATTTAATAGCTACTGTTTGTGAAGCCGTTTCTGAATTTTTACTTTTAATCAACTAAGTATGTATTAAGGGATCACCATGCAACAAGAGGTATCCGACCATAGTCCACCAAATTGACCAAGTTCGGTGAACTCCACATATCTTTCGTTTTTTTTTTCAAAAAACGGAGGAGGTTCTCAATTCGTCGGGGACTTTTTTTTTTCTATGTATGTTCCCCGATTACTCGACGGCTGGACCGATTTGGAAAATTCTTTTTTTGTTTGAAAGGGTATAGTTTCTAGTTGGTCCCATAGTCACCAAGTCACGATCTGATGATGAGATCCCAGGGAAATCGAAGACAACTCTCAAATTTTATAGGCACTTATTACGTTTTTCATATATTTTCTAAAGCTGTTCAAGTATTTGCGTCTGATAATCATCATCTCCTGTGGTTGAGCTAATGATGAAAGGTACAACTCCTCAACGGTAAGGAGTTAAAAGAAAATTCTTTCAATATTATACGTAATTATAGACCGATAGTTAAATTCTTTCAGGCTCTTATTAACCGACTCTAAAAAAAGGAGGAGGTTCTCAATTCGTTGGGGACTTTTTTTATGTATGTTCCCCATTACTCGAAGATGGCTGGACCGATTTGGAAAATTCTTTTTTGTACATAAACAAAATAAGTATCTACTTTCCGTTAAAAATTTGAAAATAAATTATTTTTAACAAAAAACAAAAACCGACTTCAAAACTAAACAAATCTAAACTAAAAAGTAGAAAATAATACTTTTAAGAACTTCGTTAATTTAGAAGTCGGTGACAGCCACGTATTCGATTAATCTATATCTATAATATTTGTAAACATAATCAAAATACCGTTCGAAAGTTCCTTGCAAAGGCAAGATAAGTCTATCCGTCTTGGCTGGCACCGACTTCAAAATTAACGAAGTTCTTAAAAGTATTATTTTCTACTTTTTAGTTTAGATTTGTTTAGTTTTGAAGTCGGTTTTTGTTTTTTGTTATAGATTTTCCCAGACATCTAATTTTTCTCACCATACCTTTCTTCACCGCAAGGCAAATGGTAATATTAATAGAGAAAAATCATGTATGAAAATAGGTGTCAGACCGGAATTCGAACCAAAATGCGGTTTCCCTGTAGAGCTTTTGCACACTGGACTACCACTGTCTCTACTACTAATTATAAAATCTGTTTATTTAATATTCTTAGAATTGGATAGTATAAAAATATAATGTAAAATAGCATGCGTATAAATTATTATAGGTATGCAACTGTGTCACTTTTTCAACAGCAGAAAATTATTAACATTTCAGAATACCTAACTATTAATAAGTTTAGTTTCTGTAACATTAAACTTAAATAGTACTCTGTACATTATAGGTCCTGAAATTCTGGTTACAGGAAATGTAGAAAATTTCATCCAAAACAGGTTAATATGTATATATATTAGTTATGCGTTATTAACTAACATCTAAATATCTTCGCAAACTCTCTATTATCTTATTTCTCGTCTTCTTAAAATACTATAAATAAATAGGAAATAAAGGAGAAGCTGTTCAAAAATGTCTGCTTTAAATACTAGCTCCTCGATATTACAATTCGATTAGTGCAGGCTCACATGCTTTATGCAAGAACACGTGAGCGGTATCGAAATTGAGTTTCCAATGAATCATGGAACTAGTATACCAGCAATATCCGTTTCGTGTAAAAATGTTGGTGGCATTGTATAAAAACTATGAAAGGGTCAAAATTTAAGTGAGGTATGTAATACTGTTTTAAAAGTTTTTGTATAGCTCATTTAATAATATTTAGGATATTATTGTAACTGTTTCTTTTCAAGACATCAAAGAAGCAGTAATATCAAACTATCATTATTTAACTGGACTAATATATAAATGGGCTAAAAAGCCAACAATTCCTAGTTTTATGACAGTCACACATACAGTTTTTAACTTTACAAGTAAACTTTTTTACAAATACCTTACGAAACGTACTTTTAATTAATAATTTTTTGAAAAAAAAATTTTTTTAGAGAAACTTTTAATTGATATATTTATTGTTTTAAGCGCATTTTAATTTGTATTGTTCCTTTTCAAAGCATTTAGGCATTAAAGAAGAAGAATATAAGAAAGAATGTCTAGTTTAGTCTGGATACAATGCAGTCAAAAAATCGTTCTAACTTCACTAATATTATAAATGTAAAAGTTTGTGAGGATGGATGTATAGATGAATGGATGTTTGTTCCTCTTTCACGCCAGAATCTGACACAGAGTTAGACTGGAATAGTACCAAGGTTACTTTGTATCACAGTTTTAGTTTTATTCAGTTAGTATATTATATATAAGTTCAAATAGATGCGAGTGTGATTTACTAGTTAGGTCATAATTATCAAAGAAAATCATCGTCATGTGAAGTGTAATAACAGGTAATATTTTAACTATGTGGGATAAAAAGAAGTGGTTCTAATTCAAGTTATAAGAATTAACCCTATGTGAGTCAATTCTCAATGGACACAACACACCGACTAACAAACATTGCCAGTTGAATAAAAGCTCTTACAAAATAGTAAGTGTTGTCAGTTTCTTAGAAAGCTTTCTTCTACTCACAATGTATTTCTATTGAAAAAACCAACAAGACATTGAACAGCCAAAACTAAAATATAAAAATTAATTAACATACTCTTTGAAGTCGGATTCGATCGATATCGTTATATATCCACTTTTAAGTATAAAATAATATTTAACAAGGTAATATGCTTGGACCATGCTAACCAATGGATTTCGGTGTCTTACAACCGTTAGTCAGTTACCTAGTGAACTTTTCGACCTCATCGACCTTGTCCAGCACTTTATAAATGTAAAAAGTTTGATCAGAACATCTTTGAAGCTGTCATTATCGAGTAATAAAACAGTATTCTGCCTTAGCACCTTCTTACAAATTGTGTTTAAAATTATTACTAAGCTAAATTGCTTTAGGTCCAAAGAAAGTTTGTTATATAAAAGTTATTAAAAATAACTAAATTATAATTCTTTTTCTTATTCTTGACGTATTTAATATTGTATATAGTTTTTTCAAATAAAAATAGTTAACAGAGACATGTAAACATAGTAAATATTTGAAGAGTTTTTGAATCTTGTTTTTTTGTGCTTCGCAGCTTATGTATTAATAATACTAAGATATACGTAAAACTATGAATGAAATGAAATTAATTTGTGGAAAGCAATGATATATTAATATTGAGAATATTTATTATTGAACTAAAAATTTACTCGATTATAGTAAATTAATAGAAATAGTAATATTCCGTCATTAGAAATACTCGTACTTTTCATTTTAATCTGTTACTGTTCTATTATAAAGACAGCCCTTTCTAAAGGGCCCATAATATTTTATCCCTTATCGACTATGTCATAGAGAATCCTTTTAATTTCTAAAAAGATCTAAAGTAGCCCATATCGCTGTGAACCAAATCTTCTTCCTTGTCAAAGGCTCTCTTAAATTGATCAAATATGTTTATATTCTATTCCGTTTTCCTGCAGAAAACCTTTTACTTTTTTTGATTTAAAATAATTTGTTGATTGTAATTCAGTTTTCTATCCAATGAGAGTTTTAATAAAATTTACAAAACCATTCTGAAGACTGGTATAAAGCAAATTACAATGTACCTACTTAAAATCTATCATCACAGCTACATATTTAGTAATCACACACACCTAACGATGTTATAAAAGAGGAAAAATATTTTTCGTATATATTTGTAATGGTTAAATTGTTACGCTAAAAATGCGCTTAACTCACTCAGATGAATTTTGGTATGACATTCCTCAGAATGACAGATTTTATACTAGAAATCATTCTTTAGATTGTTGAGACAGGCATAAAAATTTACATGGGGAACTAATTGTTTCTTAAGTAAGGTATATGAAACCCAGCACACCAATTTATATAGTCCTAATATATAGTATCTGTTAAAACGTAGCCTAGCTAGGGCCGAACCCGAGGAAAGCGAGGGTGAGCCACTAGAATATAAGTATAGAGATAGATGATACGTATGTAGGACAAGAAAACAGATTTACACTCCTAAATTAAAATGCAAGAGCCGTTGGAACGAAGGCCAGTTATATTAGTGTCAGGAAGCGTTTGAACAAATAGGTTATATCGACCCTTATCAAAGAGGCGGACAGTCCGACAGCATTAGCGTTGTCACAATTTAGTAGTTGAACATTAATGTACATATTGCTCATTTTCAACTCCATGTAATTGCCTCGTGATGAAATGGCGCCGGCCGTCAAGGAAATGGGGGCGGCAGAGTATTCGAATTTGCTGTCACAATGTTTTACATCTCTACTTGATTACTTCCCTATTACAAAATACAAATTTATATTACGTTAATTTCTTTTAAAATACTTATTACTCATAATGTTTACGTTAAAATATTTTCAAAAATCAATTATTAATCTCATGTACCATTTTCTGTTTGTAATTAATATTTTTATTTGTAAATAATAATTAACTAGCTCTTTCATCAGACGAAAGTCGATTTTGACATCTTAAAATTTTTCTGGTCGATTTAAAAAGTTATTTAATTTAACCGAGATGATATGATAATGAAACAAGGGACACTTAGGACTACTAATAAACCTTTTAATTTTGTTCGTTCTGATGTTCCATAATATTTTGGATCTATTAATCAAAAGCGTATTTTTTCTAGTTTTTTACAAAATAATTAATAATATGTATAGAATTTATGTATAGAATTGTTTTAATATGTAGTACCTACTGATATAAATGTAATTAATTTTTAAAAATAATCAAATTACGCCATGTTGTTCATCAACTAACTTGTTCTTAAACATTGTAAGTAATTTTACAGGATATCTTTGAACTGAGAACAAGAGAAGTCTTATAAAAGCAACATGAAGGATAAACGAGTCTTAGAAATTGTTGAAAGCTGACTACGCCATGTTAAAGACTCCAAGATATACTGAACTCAAGATCTACATTAAAAATATTTTTACCGTTTGAAATAATGAAATTACGCATATATTTTATTTTTATTTTAGCAAAAAAGCAAACAGAGATGTCAACTTGTATACATCACGAAGTAAAAGAAAAGGAAGATTCATTCTATTATGTCTGGGAGAAGCTTACAATGGATCCGTCTTTTATATAAAAAGACAAAACAAGTGTTGAATGCTATGCTATGAGGCGTAACAAGGAATTCGCTACAAACTCTATTGAAGGAACAAAAATTTTCTCACTGTATTTCAAATAATGAAACAAAATCTTTAGAAATACTAAAGATAGTTTCGATTATTATTTTTAAAACTTCACAAATATTTAATGTTTGTGTAATATATTATTATTAATTAAAGAAAAGTCAGTTAAAATAAGTGATATAAAATGTTTATATCACTGTCATCTTAAAGCATGAAAATTATTTTAAACCAAACCTTAAACAGTAGAATTATATATAATTTGCTTTACGTCTATAAATTATGCGTTGGGGACGTCTCATAAATGATGAGGCCATGGGGATTACGACGGTTAAACCCTAAGTTTAATGTTTTTATTCCAAAGAAGTTACTAGGTAGGGAATAGAAAAATTATCAATGTTAGTAATACAGAGTAGTACAAATATTTTTCATGCCAAAAATTATCAAAAAGTTTATTTAAAAACTCTTTTTGGCCTTAATTTTGAATACATTTCAAAATCCAATGACGAATACATTTCAAAATTCAATTATGAATACAACAAAACCTGTTTTCGTACGCTAAACGCCTTGGAAAATTAGTCACATGTTATGATATAATATGGTTAAGACGGACTGGTTTCCGCAGCTCGACGATTTCACATCTATTTCGCCTGACAAATTTCATACTCACATAAAGGTAGACAACAACCGCTTGCCGCTTACCGATTTTTTTTAAATACATATATATGAACAAAATTTCAGAATGGTTTTGTAAATGAAGGCAGTGGTAGCCCAGCGGTACCGCGCTCGCTTGTATAACCGAGTGATGCGGGTTCAAGTCCGGGTCTCGCACCTCTGATATTTTCATGTGCGAATCATTTATATCATGATTACCACTTGTCTTACGGTGAAGGAAAACATCGTGAGGAAACCGAGTAAATCCGCAAACACGCACTAAGCCAGCGCGGTGGACTATGGCCTGATCTCCCTCGTACTGAGGGAGGCCCGGGCCTAGCAGTGGGACGTTAAAAAGGACTGATAATGATAATGATGATGATGATGAACAAAATTATCACTTATGTGTTGCTTACTTAAATATCGCATTCAAAGATTGCCCCAGAATATTACGTTATTAGGAAACTTAATAACAAAAGAAAATAGAGACTTCTAACTTCTATAATAATATTTAAACACTACTGGTATCATTCATGGAAAATTAGAGAAAAGCACTTGGCAGACAAGATCTATTAGTATTAGGCGTTGCCCCTTATCTGTGGGCAAAAATGTAAATGAGGGCTGGGTAGACCATTAGGGAGTCAGATTTAATTTGTTTAAACTCGCATAAATTACCGTTTTAAACTAAAAGTAATTAAAATATTCCGTATATAGATATTGAGAAACTATAAAAAATACTGGCGATTCCCGCGGCTCCACCCACATCCGAAAGATGAAAATTTTGGGTTTTAATAATTTTGAATGCCAAATTATAAAAAAGTGAAAAATAAAAATTTGGTCTAAAAATAAAAATATAAATATAGGTATATCTGGAGAGGGCCACCCTTATCACCAAGCGAATTAAAAGTTAGCTAATATACACAATAGCTAAAAAAAATCATGAAAATCGGTCAAGCCGTTTCGGAGGAGTTCGATAACAAACACTGTGACATGAGATTTTTATATATTAGAAACGTAAGCTTCACTAGCAAATATAGTATTTAACAGAGTTTTTTTTACAATACCAAACATATTTTAGGATACTGGAACCCGCATCTAAAAATAAACACAATGATTTGTGAAGCAAAGCCAGAGTTGAAAAGGCCCCAAATGTTGACCAAATGCTCGCTATTTATCCAATTCCAATACTACCAACTTTCTCGTAGCTAAAGTTGTACAGTCAAGTTATGGGTTTGTTATTGTATAGAACCGAGTTATTGGAGACAGCCGTCAATAATGACAAAATTATGAGTATTCACACAAGTGAAGCGCATCTGCTGGATATTATTATTACCCAACATAATAATAATAATGACAAATTTTGGTCAGATATAATTACTAATAAAGATATTAACTTGTAAAATAGTGTTTTATTATAATTAGAAAATTAGCTAAGACTACGAAATTATAACTATAAATATAGTCTATAAATAACAGTAACAGAACTACATAGAATCTTACAGGGTGTAGTACTGTTCGTTCTTTAAAATTACATAAACGTAAGTAAATTTAACCTCCAGTTTTAACATGCAATAAATAACTTAAATTAGTTCATAGAACCTAAAATAAAATATGTAAATTATGTTAAAGGGTTAATTAGAATTACAGATTCACGTTCGTGTTTCTTTTTAATTAGTCATCATTGTGTAATTTTATTTTACATTGCTGGTACAACAACGGTATACATCGGATGTTAATTAATTATGTTCATTTATAAATCAAATCTACATCTACGGATATTATAAATGAATGATAGAAACAAAACCACAAAAGTGCTTGATACATAAAAGGGCTTGTTGGAAAAAAATGAGCGATTTTTATCGATTTTTTATACAAATTTAGTCGAACAAGTAACAATACTTACAAATTGATTAAAGGTCAGAGGTGCCCTGATAATGGTACTTATACTTCATGAACACATAAAATACATTTCCATTCATTGATGAACTCCACGTACGCTAGGTAATTCTTCTTCGCTCATACTGTCATATATTAGTTTGTTAACCCTCGACGCGGGGAGTTACAAGTTAAACCTATATTATACCAATACGTATCTGTGTCTCTGTCTGTAGCAACGCCCAAATGGATAAACCGATTTTAAGTTCATGTTTCAATTTTGAAAGTTGACTTCATCAAGATTGTTCTAAGGTATAAAAGAAGAAAATCCGTTCGACCATTTGCAGTAAAGTCTAATGCTACAGCACCTAGAATCTAAAAGACATAACTATTTACTAAAATGTTGTACAGATGTTTTGTTGGAATGTTATAAAATATTTTTAAAAGTTACTTACTGCATGATTAATAAACATTAAAATTATTTAGGACCTGAAATTTCGCATAATTTTGCTTTCGCTTCTTTTCAACTTCTGTTTTTGTAATAAAAATTATTAGCGAATTTCTAATTTTTAAAGTACCAGAGTAATACCAAAAAGCACAATGAGAATATTTGTCTGAACTTTGGACCCTCGTCCAGCAGGGATAAGACCCACGTCATATGAAAGCTCTTAGGGTGTGTGTACTTCAATTCAATCTATGACGTACGTAGGCTCAATATCAGCATGAAAATTGTTTTTATGCATTATACTATTTAGATTTATGTTATCGGCAACAAAATCAAACTTTTCATTCATAGTAAGTACTACTTGGAAATACTACGAAAAACATACTTAATATTGCAGTTTGCAAAACTACCTAGTTTTTAATTGGGTAAGAAAAGATTGGGTTTTGTTCAAGATGAATTTGTTTATCTTTTAATTACTTAAACCAAAGTTTCGTGAAATATTCCAATACAGAGTTATGGTCCATTCAGAGTTTAAGGAAAAATATTTAATTAGAATCATAAATCTTCAATTTCTCATAATTCATAGATTTTTGATGCAATGGAAATTCAATGTGTCATCTAGCGAGTGTGCCACCACAATACCGTACCGTGCGTATACAAAGCATATATGTAGATTTTTTGATCTAAACAACAACAGCAGCAGTGTATAAAAAGTTCGTATATTTTTTCATATGCAAATTATATTAATGAGCATTAAAATACAAAAACAACAAGTACAAAACGGAACATTCAGGTCAACAGAATCAATAGTTCCGCCATATTTCATTCGCTTTATAAGAAAAAATATTGAAAACGTTACATTTACATTCGGTACACGTAGAACTAAAAACGTGCTTCGTTTGCCGATATTTGAAACAAAGCCAGCCTTGACATGAAGACACAAATCAAAATGCTATTCATTGAACCAATTAAATCTATAAAAATTGCTAAGGGAGGGAATGTTTTCAATTTGCAAAAAAATATTTATCCCCTTACTTATTTAGACTTCTCACTTTTGTCTCGCAATTTCAACGAAATTTGAATACTACTGAAAACTCTTGACATTGAGTTTTTAATTTTAAGCGTCAAAAGAGCTATCTTGCAATCAAAATATAATTAAATCAAAACTTATCTGCTTTTCTTATAAAACAAGGATTAATAGTAATAATAAGTTAAGTTATTCTTTGTTTAGATTTCTGATAAAAAATGAGTAAGTCTAGTCTAGTCTAGGCTAGTATAGGTCTTCTATATCTGCGAATCAGTTGTCTATAGGTACATACCTAAATACTTATTACAGTAAACCTATTGTAAAATATATTAGGATATGAAACTCGTATTATAATATACTTAGCTCTTAATGTGATACCACTAGTTTGCTTAAGAATATTGTTTTAAAAAAGAGTTAAACCAACATAAAGTTTAGACTGAAACACACACGCTGTCCAAAAGACATAGAAAAGCTGAGTGGAAGTCATCCTTTGTGGGACTGTAAAGGTTTTCGTCTGTAGTTTTAAATCTTTTCCACAGTTAAGAAACTATAATAATACGAGCGTTCTGCTTTAAGGAAACTGTCTAGCAAGTTTACAATGTATATATGTGTGAAAAGTCGGACCTGGCCGTTGTTTTCTTAAAAATGTATTACACAATTAGAAACGCTGTGTATTAAAAATATTTTGTTAAATATTTGATAATAATAGGTACTAACTGTAATAAAAGAATATATTATTTATTAACTAATATTATAAATGTGAATGTAACTTTGTTTGTTACGCTTACACGCGAAAACTACTAAACCAGTCATCATAAAACTTTGTACACATATTCTTGGAGTTATTAGAAGTAACATAGAATACTTTTTTTAACTTTTTTTTAGCGGGCTTGAAACCATGAACGCGGGCAAAGCCGCGGGTACTGATAGTATGAAATAATATGTAAAATAAAAAAATATCAATTCATAATGTAGCTATAAATATATTAAATAAAAAAAGGAACATTTTAAATTTTACAATAACACGTTATGCTGTTGGTTGTTTAAACGCCACGCCCGCGCCATACCCTTGTTTTCTAGCTATTTTAAAATATTTCTCATATTATTTATAAAACTTTTACTCTAGCAATTCTCTTTATAACACTTTTTATGTTATGTTGAATAGACGTTTTCAAAGAGCTTTCGAATTTGTAATAAACAAATATATTATTTTTTCTAATCTAAATAAAATAAAAATACACTTCAGTTGTCTCTATCGCAAATATAGGAAAATAAAAGATTTAATATAATGCAGTTTTAGATATTTTGCAAATAAATACCTAAAATGGATAATACAATATGCAATTTTCATATGACCAATAGCCATGTATATTTAGAGGTTGAAAATGAAAATATTATTTGTATCACTAGTTAGTAGCAAAAAGATGAGCTTTTCTAACGTGTAATAATGTATTAGCAATGTTAAGTCTTTGGTAACAATAACACTCTATCCAATGAACACAAAATTGTTAATGTTCGTTTTTTAATTTATATAAAATTATATATTTTTGACAGATAACAGATTTAAATATGAAGTTAAATAACTATGTTTAAGCACAAATCTATAGGCATGATAATTTTTCAGTAAAGTGTCCACACATGCTCAGGTTGTGGGATAGTGTTAGGTCTCGCTTCGCTCGCCCGAATAATAACATTTTATACCATATTTTTAGAAGCACTACAAAAATTAGGAACGCTGAAAGAAATAGCTCAATTCAGGGGAACCCGCTGCATGTCACCGTTGCCAGAAAATACAATCGTATTTGTTGGCAACATGTGGCCGCTCTACAAAAATTGGAATACAGTGAAATTTATACACTGTGTTTTTTATTATGCTCCATATTATGTAGAGTCTATTTTACTGTCTAGTAGCTAAACTTGAATAACTCGGTTATATCTTGATTAAAATTAGTTAAGTACATATTTGTTTGTTGAAAGGGTATTTTGATTACGATTTCTTTTTTATTTCTGCGTTATATTTCAATGAATTAAGTTCGAAAATGCTGCGAATAATAAATTTAAAGAAAAACATTAACGAAAAAAGTAAAAAATATATATGTTTATTTAATTCATAATAAAAGGCTATGTACATTTGGTTAATCGCATTCGCCAGAGAATGCACAACGTTCAGAAAATGGTAAATGAAAAGATTTATATAATTATCTAATACTATTACAAAATTATGTATATAATTATATATTTACAGTACTTTTAAAGAACAAATTCATTTAAATGTTGCACAACAAGAAAAAACGAAATATCTTTTCAAAATATATAATTAAAAATATCAAAGGAATACTCTTTCGAGTTCACGAAGTCAAGATACTCAATTAACGAATAAATAAATAAAATATTATATCTCCCTAATAACGAAGTCAAGAAAATCTAAGCCTGAACAAGAAAAGTTTAATTTTACATTCGTAAAGTGAGATCAAAACTTTCCTAGTATTTCAACATCAGACGCAGCCGAAAATACAGAAATAAATTTCTACATTAACCGCAAATAGCACAAGGAGGAGGCAGTCGTAAAGTTTTTGGTAATAGCGAAAGTAATAAACAGAAATACACACTGGGGAAGATGTCCGAGATAGCAACCCAGTCCAGTTCGCTTTTGTCTCATCAAAACACCGTTGTCGCTTCTGACACATGCTTGCTTTCAGTGTGAGTAATACACGACAACAAAGAAAACATCCGTGATGATATCTCAACTCTCTCTGACGACTAATAATCAACTTTTATAAAGCCCATCCTAAGTCACAAGTAAGTACGCGCTCCGTAATTGATTTTTGTGGCGCGAAGTAAATTGGTGACGAGAGGTAATTAACTTTATTTATAACTATATTTTTGAAAATGTAGAGTTTTTAATCCTTGGACGATAAAAAATAAATTGTAGATGTTATATAAATATTAAAATACTTGTAATATTTTGTCATGTCATGTCGCGACAAAAGTAGTACCGGAATATCCGACATAATTTCTTTTTAGAACCTCTTGACATTTCATCTCCTTTAAATACAGCTAGCTGCTTACTTTACGGAAAAAAGAGAGTCTTAATTACACTTTAAGTGCCCTCGACATTGAATATCAGAATATTACTCAATATGAATTTTCGGATAAATAAAATACAAATTAATAAAAAGATGTTATTAGTTCAATAAATATTAATATTGTGTCGAAAAATAACTACATACTAAAATAAAACGAAGATTTATATGTTATATAAGAAATTAAAAAAAATATTTCGACATTTTATCATAACTACAATAGTCGCATAGAAAGCTTTAATTAATGTACATACTATGGAAAACTTTTAAATTAATGCAGATACTTTGAAAATGATCACTTTGTATTTTATTCTACTTTATATAAAGTAAAAAGTAAATTAACGGGTTTTCTTAGAGCGCAGAAACTTTGAAAAACAATAACGGTGAATAAATATCTTTTCAAAAGAAATATTACCTAGAATATGAAACGCAAACCAACTTCTTGATTACAGGAATGAAAGAACACTTGAATTTCGAAATGTTATTATTATGTTCCATAACCATTCTGTTTTAAAATGAAAATGTTTCTACTGTATAAAACTTTTTATGTCAGGGAAAAAATGCTAACTTTATTTTGTGGAATTTAGAAACACACCGCCATGCCAGCCTGTGAAAAAATCTGATTGTTATGTGAATTGAAAAACGACCATACAAATACAAGCTCGTCTCTTGTATGGTAACTAAGTTTCAAAATAATGCAGTACCGCCATATGCTTCGTTGAGTAAAAGCTGTAAACCATTTTCCACACAATAATCCATACACTAAGTCAATACATAAAAGAACTCATATATAGGTACTATTCATAGCCAGTACATGAAGTAATCAGTCAATTCATTCAATTAGCTCTTTAGCTTGATTTCATCATTTTTCTCCGTTAGCTATGAGTATTAATAAATCGAGGATCGAGCATAATGAACTACCTTCCTTTACATAAGCGTACATTTTCACCACATTAATGTACACGAAGTAAAATATACGTAAGGACGTTATAGCCCAGTGCTAATGTGCTCGATTAAAAAAAAACTAATTCAAACAAGTTCAAATCCCGCATATAAAATATATATATATATATATATATATATATATATATATATATATATATATATATATATATATATATATATATATATATATATATATATATATATATATATATATATATATATATATATATATGTATTACTCTTCTTCATTTTCATATACTTCTAACATCTTCTTCAATTTTCTGACTCCCTTATCCTTAGTATTAGTGGTCTTCATCTTTTGAACTTTCTCTTTCATTTTCCTCTCCACTTGTCATTCTGTCTGTTGTTTTGTTTGCCAGGATTGTGATCCATTTAGAGTTTGCGTTCTCGATTGTATGCAGTTTTCAGTGAACAAAAGAAAGTCAAGTCTAGTGTTTGTATGCGCCCAGGCTAATGTGGCTTTTGTGATTACCTAATATTATCATGACTGGCATGAATTCTCTCTCTTTTAAAGATAAACATTGGATGAATCAATTCGTAATTAGGAAAGAAGGGGTAATTAGGAACGTTCACATTTACCCTCCTGACACTGTTCCTAATTACCCGAAATAGGCAACTCAAATCAAAATGGCCGTAACTCGCAATATTATCTTCGATGAACTTAAAGCTACAATAAAATATATAAACATATATTACATGTAATTTATTAACAATATGTGACGTCTTTAAGTTCAAAAAGATGCTTCTTACATTGATTTCTACATGCGACAAAAATTGTAATGAAAATGCCTAATAATATTTTTTGACCGCCGTGACAGGATGCGCACTTCTTTTCACTCACACTTCTGCGGGCGAACTAAAGGACACTAAGCGCGTCTACTTAAACGTATGTGGATGGTGCAGTGCGGGGAGAAGTATTTGATATTCAACTGTTCCTAATTTCCCGCCTTTCTCAATTACCCCACCTTCCCCTATTTGGTGTTATGTCACATTTGCATAACAAATAATAGTAATCTAGTATAGTAGTGTTAAATGTTTATATTTGGAATCTTATGCATTAAGCATGTATAATGTACTTATATATAAAATCAATTAGTATTTTTTAATTTGCCAAAACCGACAACAGAGGAATTTTCACATTGTGAATGACAAGTATAATAATAATATGTACCTATATATATTTTAGCTTATATTCTATGTATAAATTTATAAGCACTAATATACTAGCAAATTCAATACCATTTATTTACTTGGGTTTATTTTCAAAGCAAAAAAGCGAACATAAAGGAAACATAAAATAATTAGCATTCAGTTCAAACCAATTTACACAGAAAGTAACAACGGCTAATATTGTTACGTATTCCTTAACATGAATATGTTGAATATGTAATCGTAACGTACATAAACATAAAGTCACATGTACGAGTAGGTAGACGGCGGACGACGCTAATCCATTTACTGGCTAACGAACTGACCCCGTAACTCCAGATAATAAACCATTTCATTTTACTTACGAACTAAATTTTAAAACTACGCCGTTCCTTGTTTTAATGGAACCGTCAAGGTAGATTTTGGAAAGAATATGTTAATGCAATGAATGATAAATTTTAAAAATTATTTTACTTCTATATTATATTACTATAGGTATGTATGTAATCTATATAGATACATAATAGTAGCGAGACTTTAATTGTAAATGTTGTATGAAGGCAGTGGTAGTTCAGTAGTGACGCGCTTTTTTGGGATACCGAGTGAAGCGGGTTCAATTCTCGGGTTTTGCGCTATTGAAGGAAAATATCGTAAGTAAAACTGCATGTACTGAGAGAACCTAGCAAGTTTTCGAAGGACATGTGAGGTCCGCCAGCCCGCGCTTGGCCACCATGGTGGACTTAAGCTTGATCTCCCTCATATTGAAGGAAGGCCCGCTGCCCAGAAGTGGGACGATAAAAGTGCTGAATACATATTATACATTGTACACCCAATTTTTTCTTTGTATATTAAATTAAAAATTAATGTAAAGTAATAAAATCTAAAAATCACAAATCATATTATTATTATAACATTAATTTCACTAGTGATATTATAATTTCACGTTTTTTCATTATACACAACGTAACTTACGTTTATATATTTTTACTTCATTTTAATTAAAATGGCGTCGTTAAAGCCGTCATTTCATCTGGTGTACCTGTATTGTGTTTTTTATCTTCAATAAGTTATTGTAATATGCATGTGTGTTTTTTTTGACAAAAATTTTAACATGTGAAACTTCAACGCCATAATATTTATTTCTATTATTCCTGAACATATTTTTAATTTAAAACAAATAATTAAATTCTGCTAACGAAATTACATCAATATATAATACATATCGACATGATAATTTTAAAAAGCTCGCATATTAGATTGATATCCATTTATAGCTTTAAAGACATTAATTACTCAGTATAAGACTCAAAATTACGAACCAATTTCACTCGTTAGCCTAGTTAAAGATGAATAGGATAGACTTTATAAGTAGGTTTCACAAAGCAAATGAATGTACCCACTGCAGTATCTTTTTTGACTTGAGATAAAAAAAATTGAGAGCACTCTGTAAATAAAAATCCTCTAATATAGTCTATGAGTACTGCGTTTCATAGTAGATATCACAAAGAAAATATAAATATAAATAAGTTATAAAACAAAATTAGAAATCTTTCATCATATCGTTTAGAAATCACCAAAAATGTTAGTAGATGTTAAGTTTTATTTTTTTCTCTACTAATCTAGAGAAATACATTTGCAATGTACATTAGCTACATGCTTGAACGTACGTTGTTTGGATACGCGCTTAATATTTATCATCACAGTAATATTAACTTCATGTTTAACAAAATCTT
The DNA here is from genome assembly GCA_951802675.2 of Boloria euphrosyne. Taxonomy (NCBI): domain Eukaryota; kingdom Metazoa; phylum Arthropoda; class Insecta; order Lepidoptera; family Nymphalidae; genus Boloria; species Boloria euphrosyne. Next base: position 7,662,466 of record OX637878.1, read on the forward strand.
GATCAAAGGCTTATATACATACCTACCAATACTTTATTACATATTTCACTTTTATGGTACTTTTCGAGCAAAATAAGGTAAGATTGGAGAAATAATAGTAATTTAAAAAAGAAACGAAAAAATATTGATAATTAAGTACTTTGTACACTTATGCATATGAGCGGCTAAATTAAGCCAACAGTGTTTTTCACGCCATAATTAAATAGTACTCGAAATCCGATGAACAAAGCGTCCCGTTAAATATACGTAGCCAGAACAATTGTACAAGCTGAACACATACGTGGCAATTGTATTGAATTTCTGATAATTTGCATTCTCTGCAACATTTTGTGACCAGCTAATAATTTTATGGTGGCAATTTACCAATTAAATCGGGCTGCGGTGGTGTAGTTATTCATAGAATAGGATACAGCAGGCGGTGATGTTACCGAATCGTAAATAAAGCATTCGAGAATTTGCTATGTGGAACTTCTACAGTCTATCTAGGTTAGGTTAAAATTGACAGGTGTTATCACTTTCTTTTCTCAAACATCTAAAAGTAAAAAGAAATATCGTCTATAGCACTTAACGCCTATCTAAATCTTTATATATTATATAGGTATAATAAAGTAGTAACTATAAGCGAAATCTATACATTAAATATTTTTTAAAAACATACTGTGGACGGAATATAGGCCCTAAATTAGAAGTTAATAAATTCTATATTTGTTTGTTTGTGTGTTCGTTTTACACAAAAGATACTGAACCTGGATTTTGACCAAAATAATGGAATATGTACTTAACTTATAACTCTAATGAACATTTAGGATATTCTTTGTTCTAGAAAAAATCATAATAATCACGGGGAAATACATAAACGTGTTCTATAGAGTCGTCCTTATAGATTTAATAATAATGGCTAACAGTATAATTGTTATGTATTACAGATATTTCCTATCGAACTGTATATAATATTTGTCAAACGTCAAAGTCGTGCTAAATTACCTCTGCATATTTTATGGGATAAAAATTATAATTACATCGAGAATTGTTTAAAAAGTTTATAAAGTGCCATTAAAAAGACTGATCTCCGGGTGAGAGTGTTATCAGTGTACAAAAACAGTGAATTCAAACAAATTATGTTTGATACTTAAAATGTCGAAATATTCTTCTCACCGTATTATTTACTAAAAGAACAATACACAATCATAGTTCCAATCACTGTACGCTCCGAGATTGGTGAGTTAAACAGAAAATAAGTCTTTACAAAATTCTGATAAATAAGACTGTATTGGCCACAATTTTATTTATTTTTTTTACAAATACCCTCCCTCGCCTGGGTGATATTCAAGTAGTGACAAAGCGCCTGCAAAATAAACTTGGCAATTTCGCTGGATAGTATTATTGCTTTCTTATCACCACAACTTTACTCAATAATTGACAATGCCTATCACTAACCATACTTGGGGGTGCTGTGAAGATAATAACGATTCAGATGACTATCTTGAATGTGTGGTATGCACGAAATCTTATCATTTAGATTGCCTCAGCTTGTCTACCGATGTAAACTTAAGAGATTCATCTGAGTGGGAGTGCCCCTTATGCATTACTCAGCGGCCAAAAAGCAGCAACAACGATAACACCCCGGTGCGCTTTAATCCTAATGTCATACGTGCTTGCAAAAGACAGGCACTGCAATCACCACCATCAACAGCACTATCAGCCAGTGATATCCGAAACATGTTTCAAGAATACACATTAAAAATATCTTCTAAAATCGACTTACTTTCTAACACTATTGGCGCTGAACTAAAGGCGGTAAAGGAAGAGATGACAGATATGAGAAGCTCTATGGACTTTATGAATGCTAAGTTCGAATCGCTGCTTAAAGAACACGAAGAAACCAAGAAGGTCATGGTCGATCTACAAAAAGAAAATAGTGTGTTGCAGTCGAACGTTAAGGATCTTACTGCGCGTATAAATACTCTCGAACAGAATGCGCGATCTGTCAACGTTGAAATACAATGTGTGCCCGAACGAAAAACCGAAAATTTAGTCCATGTTGTGACTTAACTGGGTGCAGTGGTTGGGTGTGCTGTCACACAGGAACAAATAGTACATTGTAGCCGTATCGCTAAAATGACATCCAACAACTCACGACCGAAATCGATTGTAGTTCAGTTCGCTAGCAAGAGAATTCGCGATGAGTTTCTTGCTGCCTCAATTAACTTCAACCGGAAAAAGTCAAAAGAAGAAAAGCTCAACAGCTCACACCTTGGCATCAATGGCGAAAAAACCGCGATATACATTGTTGATCATCTGTCCCCCATGAATAAGACACTACACGCTGCCGCCAGGACGACTGCCAAAGAGAAGGGCTACAAGCACGTATGGGTCAGAAATGGTCGAATCTTTATGCGAAAGACGGATGAATCCGATTATATTCTTGTTCGCGATTTAGACTCATTGAATAAACTTAAATAAAGGTAGCAGTTATCGTTACCATTGTTGTTATTTTGCATGAATCTGGCTATTAAATTTTAAAATTCAATTGTATATCGGTATATTATCAGAATGTTCGAGGCTTGCGTACGAAAACTAATATGTTCATACAAAGATTACTTTTATCCAATTATGATATTATTGTATTAACGGAAACTTGGCTTAATAATAGCATATTGAATTATGAGCTGTTTGGTGGGGGATACGTCGTTTACAGAAGAGATAGGGAAACGGCTGGCTTTAGTAGTAATAAAGAGGGGGGAGGAGTATTGATCGCAGTAAGTAATCGCATTGGTTCTAGAAGGTTACAAGATTGGGAAAGTGATTGTGAAGATTTATGGGTCCTAATCGATGGTTCTACTCCTTTGGCACTGTGTGCGGCGTATCTTCCACCACCAGCAAACTTATCGACAGTAAAATGCTTTGTAGACAACTTTAATCGAATTTCTGACATATACAACTCGCATTTATGTATTTTTGGTGACTTTAACTTATCAACCTTGAATTGGGCTTCAGTGGGCAATTTGTCGTACCACTTGTCACCGATTTTTCAATATTTTGTAGATTTTGTTAACTTAAACAGCCTGAAGCAATGTAATAACATCACCAATAATATGGGTAGAACTCTTGATTTGGTCTTAACAAGGATGTTATCTTGTAATGTACGTGAGGCTGTTGACGTGTTGTGTCCTATCGATCCACTACACCCACCTCTTATTGTAGATCTCTCGTTAATTGACTGTCCCAAATTACGGTACAACCATACATACAAACCAAATTTCTATAAGGCTAATTATGACTTAATCAACAGTTTTTTGGCTGAAGTTGATTGGGCGTCTTTGTTTGATGGATGTAAGGATGTTAATGAGTTGCTTGCAATATTCTTAGAAGTCATAAACAAGGCAGTTCTTGATTTCGTCCCAGCAAGCAAACCTAAGACGAATAAGTATCCGCAGTGGTTCAGTAAAGACCTAACTAACCGTCTTAGGGAGAAAAATAAAATCAGGCAGAGATATAATAAATATAAAAATCCCCTTGATCTAATATCTTTCAAGTTGTTAACTGAACGTTGCAATAAAATGGCTTCTGCCAATTATAAGTCATACCTGCAGAAAATAGAGGAGGGAATTTCAAAGAATCCAAAATTGTTTTGGTCTTACATCAAAGCAAAACGTGGTGGTACTGGAATCTACCCAGCTATCATGATTGATGGTGATCGTAAGGTGCATTCTGGTAGTGACATTTGTAATGCCTTCGCAACCTGCTTCTCCTCAGTTGCTTCCTACTTCCATGCTCCTGTTAGTAATTTTGAGAATGAAGATGTTGATGAGTGCTGGACAGGGACATTAGCCTTGTCTAGTGATTGCTTACCGGCACTAAGTATATCTCGCAGGCAGATCTATAGAAAATTGCTCACTCTTAATGTATCTAAAGGTGCCGGACATGATCGGATCCCACCATTATTCATCTCTCGTTGCGCTTCAAATTTAGTGGAACCCCTTTTTATAATCTTTAATTGTTCTCTTACATCAGGAATATTTCCTTCTATCTGGAAAGTTGCGCAGGTAGTCCCTATACTTAAATCTGGAGATGCTGAACTTGTCAGTAACTACAGGCCTATCTCTATCTTGTGCACCCTAGGAAAAGTTTTTGAGTCTTTGGTCTGTCCTGTACTTCACAGTTATTTTAGTAAATATTTGAATGAAAATCAGCACGGTTTTGTCAAAGGAAGATCAACAAATACAAACCTGGTTCTGTATGTAGAAGAAATTATGAAACATATTGATAGCAATAAACAAGTCGACGCTCTGTACACTGACTTTAGCAAAGCCTTCGATAGAGTTCCACACCAACATATACTTAAGAAGTTGTCGGTGTACGGTGTCGTGGGTTCAATGTTGTCATGGCTAGATTCATACCTTTCGGATCGAATTTTTTACGTAGTAGTTAATGGCTTTACCTCTACACCTCGTGCCATCAATACTGGTGTGCCACAAGGATCTCATCTCGGTCCCCTTCTTTTTAACATCTTTGTAAATGACCTTCCTTGCTTCATTAAACATTCTGTTCCTTCCTTATACGCTGATGACCTTAAGTTGTGGAAAGTAATCGATACAGAAGAAGATGTTTCCCTTCTACAAAGTGACCTTAATGCTCTCGTACGCTGGTGCGGAAGAAATGGTATGGAACTCAATATCAAGAAATGTAATCACATAAAATTCACGAGAAAATTGTTTCCCATCTCATCGGTTTACTTTATTAACGATGTGAGATTGCAAGAAATTGATGTAGTGAAAGATTTGGGAGTAATTTTGGATGGTAGAATGACTTTTGTACCGCATTTCGAAGGTATGATTGGAAGAGCTTCCAAACTGTTAGGTTTTGTCATCAGAAATGTCAAGGCATTTAAGCGCTCATCAACCAAAATAGCTCTATATAACAGTATTGTACGATCAATCCTCGAATATGGTAGCGTAGTATGGCGTCCGCATTATGCTTGTCACATATTACGTATAGAGCGTATACAAAAACGGCTGGTTCGACATTTAATTTTTAACCATTACAGAGATAAGAAGTCACTCTCGTATGATAATATTTTAAAGTTATTGAAAATGCAAAGCTTGAACAGCCGACGAGACTTACTTGATCTCTGTTTCTTTTACAAAATTATGAGAAATTATCTAAGTTGTCCAGCACTTTTGGAAAAATTTATGTTTAGAATCCCGCTTCGGATGCCTCGTAAACCGATTGAGCCACTCTTTCGCCCATTTCGTAGAACAGTTTTGGGTGCAAACTCGCCAATCTTAAGAATTTGTATGCTCTATAATAAGTATGGGGGATCGGTTGACGTACACAGCATGTCTCTAGCTAAATTATTATTATATTTATTAGCTGAATTAGTATTTTTTTTAGTATAGTTATTAGTTTTTATTAGTCTTGGTGTTTAGTATAATTAGTCTTGGTGTTAAGCATAATTAGTCTTGGTGTTTAGCATAATTTAGCCTGTAAGAAATATAGTTATGTATAATTACTATAAAAAGCATGTGGTGTATACCTGTAACTGATTGTGCAATTAGCGCAAATTTAAATTAATATTATACTTTAGATGTAAGTAACATTGTAACAATCGTTGGTGTACCAAATAAATAAATAAATAAATAAATAAATGAACTGTAGGTATGCACCTAGAACGCACCCGAGCGATAACATTAAAGCTCGACAAATTTTTAATATTATTAGTAAAAATGAACAGCTTATAATATTAAAAATTGTGTAAGTTTGCCAATTTAAAAAAAAAAACAATTTTACTTCAAGTGTGTCCAACAACCATACCCAATTGAATGTCAATTTGCGCTTTTGTACACAAGACAGCGTTTAATGAAGCAATTAAGATAGCTTGATCTCTGAATCGTGTACTAACAATTTTAAATTCTTTAAAGATTTTTTTGTTTCCAAATGAAAATTATCTTTATAAAACGTTTTATCCATTATATAAAACTGCATGAACAGTTATTAAAAGTTTATACTTTGAGGCAAACTCTTCAAAATGTTGTCTTAAATATGCGTGGCATGAATTTCCCAGTTGGAAACACTTTTAATTACGTACAATTTATTGCAAGACGCATCCGTCGCACATCCCTAGAAACTGAGAGACAACAAGCCGCAACGCCCAAGTGAAGTTACAATTGCTTCATTTAATTATTCCACCTAGCTAAGAGCGTAATGCGTTTCTTGTTCAGGTATGTATGAAACTTTATACGCTGACTGAGTGTCTTCTGCAGCCGCCTTCATCGCATACAAATTTGCATGAGAAAACTTACAAGCATGTATCTCTGTATGCGAGTAGCTTGCAAGAGGGTAATAACAATAGTGTAGTCATGAACGCATGTGTTCCGTAATGCGCTTTATCTTTGCTAATCCTTAGTTGAGGGTTTCTATTGTGATACATCCAGACTTATTGAAATTTAAGGAATCATCATACACAAAGTTTAGATATCCTTAATCTATATGATAATAAAAGAATATAAAATTTGGTCAACCATGACGGTTGTACCAATAATACAGAACGCTGCTAGCTCCAAACTTGAATTCATTTCACACTTAACCAGATTTTATTCTTGTCTTGTAATTTAGGTATAGGCACTAAAATATGTCAAGTTAACAATTTTATTGCAAGAATTCTGCAAATTCTAGATTTTCAACCTTATTTTTTTAATTTAAGCTTTTCCTTATATCGATTCATTTCCACATTGTATTTTCTATCACTAACTGGTTTTTAATATGATCAATGAATCTCTTTGTGTGTTACACTCATAATCTCAATGCCTTTTATTTACATATTTTAATAGTATATCACATATTACATCTTATACAATTACTGGCAAACCCGGACCGCTTCGCTTTTAGAACGCGGGCAAAGCCGCGGGAAATGCTAATTGCTAAATATCTTTTAAATATTCAATTGGTGGACATTTTGTTATGTATTTAAATAGAATAAAATAATTTGTTTGTATAATTTAAACTTAAGGTCGTAATGTTTTTTTCAAGAAAGCTAAGTTTGCTTGTTTAGTTTACCTAAGATACTTACTTTATCGCTGTAGCTGCCTTCAGAAGCTATACTTCAAACAAAACCTGTTAAAATAATTGAAAATATCTACTGCTTAAACTTTTAGTTCTAGGAATGAACTGCAGTCAATCACTGTTTTCATAACGCTCAATTGATGATGATATATATGAGAAGATTTGTTTTCCATTTAAATAGTAGCTACCTACCTATACTTATAAAGGAACTTAAAGAAAGAAGAGGAGACGATTTTACTGACCGAGTCGACCTTATTTTTTTAGTTTTAAAAAATCATCTTTGTTTCAAAGAGTGAGCTAAAGTTTCATGTTACAAATTTTCCGTTACAAGAACAATTTTAAAGCTATACCTTTATTATATTTTTTATTTAAAAATCATTCATGATTTTAATAAATAAAAACATTTTTGTCATATCAAATCCAACAGTCAACTTCTTCGATCGATTCTGCTTAAACGCGCGACCTATATGTATGTCATTTCATATACTGAGAGGCGCGATTAGAGAAGTCTTCTAGAGTTTCACTTTGAACACTTTGTACCTTATTTCAGTAAAAATTTCTCCTGAATTTTATAGCTGTCTGCAAAACTCCACTACCTAGGTAGGTATAAAGGTGTATAATGCTAATTCATTTTGCTAATTATCCTACATTATGTGACTTCATTAAAACTAGTACACTACTTATTAGTCATATTTTATTACTAATTAAAATAGCTAAATGAGAAATTCCCAACGAATTATATTTAAGTCATAGCTTCTACAACAATATTTTGGCTTCATGGCTTTAGGGCAAAATACGCTTACTATAGCGAAAGAGGGATTAAAAGATTAAATTTGATACCTTACTCGACTACAAACACATTTCAATACTCAGCGAATTGAATAAAGTAGAAAAAATAATTACTAATCAAATATACTACGTGCTAGTTTGTATATCTTAATCATGAAAATAATCGCATGTTAAAACCAATGCTATAAAAATAACTAGTACGCCTGGCAACAAATAATTTATGAACAAACCTTAATTCTAACGTAGTTACGAGGTTAGAAACCTGTAGTACAAAATGCAAAGCCACATGCAAATTTTATCACTTACATGCACGCACGCGGGAAGTCTTTGAATTGCGGATATACACGTAACAACTCTTTAACATTGTTAATTTCTTCATGAGAATAAAAATATGCAAACAACATAATTAATCATATTTACTTATCACTTCTTACCTTATTAAATATTATACCCGTTTTAAACCACTTTAACATCATTTCCGCTATAATTAGTCAGTAATTTGGCTCACAATTCTTTTAATTTCACTTAAAAATCACATGTAGACACAGAACTTTTGTGTTCTAAAACTTATTCAGTTTTGAAACAAGTTCGCACTTTTACTTATTAAATAAGAACAATTTTGTATATAGGACGATGTTACACAGTTTTAGTAAGTTGGCAATACGTCCGTCAGATGTAACCGCCTTCGTAGACTGAATTCCGCCCGCCCAAAAGCTACGACGAACGCCGAAGTGTAGCGAACTCAGCCGAGCCAAGGCAACTCTATGTAACCCACTCGATGAAGTGGTAAGTTTTTACGAGTAGCAGTTTGTGACTATACGAACATATACGAAAAGATTGTTTAACACCTGTTCCTTTTTACGTATATATAGATTTTTATTTAAATATTGATTGGAAAACAAAAAAACTTAAATTTTCGTATCATTAATATGTACTTCGTATTTAATGTAAGTGTAAAATAATTAAATGTAAAATGTATTTTAACAAAATTGTAATACCGGTCGACAAACTAAAAGCAAAAATTTTTTATTTTTTACTTACTTCTATATCATGCAGCTTTTTTCAAAAACATTTCTTAAATAAGCAATAATTCGAAAACATCACATCACTCCTTGATCGCATAAAACACATAATTTAACGCCTTCCTCAATTATTAAATATTTAGATTTCCAAATTAAAACATGTAGGACGTAGGTGCTTATTTTCATTAACATTGTAATTTAATATTCAAATATATCTCTTATTTAGTTGAAATCCGTCTATATAAATTTAATCATTTTTGTATAGAAATAAAACAATGCCTTACTAATTTTTAGGGTTCTGTCCCGAAAGATCCGGATGGGATCCTATTAACAACAAACAGGTAGACGGTTCAATTTTCAAAGAATTTGTGTTAATGCGGCGGGTGTAAAAAACAATTATATTTTAATTGAAATTTTATATAAATAACAAAATAAATGCTATTGTTAGAATATTAAGGGTTCCTACACTAGAATCTTGTTTTAAGATGCAAAAGTAAACATAAATAAAAATAATAATAAATACGTTAGGATAACAATACATAGCGCTGACTAGTTCCATAGTAAGACTATTAAGAATCCTTTTTTTTTTGAAATATAATAGAGCCTATGTCGCTCGGGGATAGTGTAGCCAAGGGCGGATCCAGCTTTGGTACCAGGGGGGGGTCACATAGTCGTGGTCAAGTCACAAAAAGTTATAATTTAATTTTTATAATATAAACTCTTTTGCAAAAAAAAAATGGATACTTTAGATTTTTTTTCTCTACATCAATGAAGAAGAACAAGAAAGAGGTTTTATTAATTTGACGATGTATTGGCATGTTATTTGAAGCTTCCTGGCATGATTCTTTGCGTTCTAAATTTAACTTTTGAAATTAACGTAAGAAAAATATTGATTATCGTGGATTATTGTAAAATTGTTTTAGTAAAGGCGCGAATGCTGAAACGATTTTTTGCTGATTACTAAAATTTTAATTTTTTTGGATATTTTCTGCAAATTAAACAATTAAATCTTTCTTTTTACATTAAATACCACTTTTGATAGGAGTGATAAAGCGACAAGAGCCGGTAAAATTATAGTTCTACTTGAAGAATGTTGTTCGCAAACTTACGTGTCTCAACGGCTAAATGTGAGTCGTTCAACTGTCCAGAGGACTTGGTTGACTTGGTATCAAGAGACCGGTTTGGTCAAAAGAAGACACGGTTCGGGAAGAAAACGATGCAAAAAACCAAGAGATGACCGCTTTTTGGTGAGTCAGGCGATGCGGAATCGTAAGAGGAGTAGAAATTGGCTTCTGGACGGTTAGAAGGAGGCTTTTGGCTGTCAATATCAGGAGCTACCGCCCGGCTCGGGGCCCTAAAATAATTCGTGAGCACTGTGTTGCTCGACTTCAGTTTGTTCGAAACTGTGTTCCATGGACTCTGGAGGACTGGAATAAAGTATTGCTTACTGATGAAGCTAGAATCTCTTAGTGTTAAGAAGACAGACGCCGGTGAAGATAAGAAAGAAGAAGAAGATATATATAAGAATTATATATATATATCTTTTTGAAGATCACGGGAATGCAATGCGGAAGTGTCTTTCGAAGAAATCACTCCTCATGGTGAAGGCTCCGTTATGTTTTGGGCTGCAATGAATTTGACGGAGCGTACGGAGTTAGTTTTCATAGAAAATAGAACATTAAATGCACACCGGTACATTATGGAAGTCCTGATTCCATATGCACAACCCGCAGTGACTGCACTTGGGGAAGATTCCATTTTATTGACGACAATGCTCGCCCGCGCCCTTCTGGCGACGTGGAAGCGTACATGCAAGTAGTTGGCATCCGTCATTTAGATTGGCCAGCTTGACATCCTGACCTCAATCCAATTCATCGTAAGATCAGTGCAACCTGCTCCACAAAACATCAGGGAGCTAAAAAGAGACATTGCAGAAGAGTGAGGACGTATTCCTCAAAATGTTACTAAAAACATCGTGGAAAGCATGCCCAGAAGGATCCAAGCTGTGATTTGGCAAGAGGAGATCACACTCGTTATTAGGGTTTTAAATTATAAATGAAACTACCTTTTCGGATTTTGTCGCGAATTTATTTTGATTTTTAGTTCCCGACGTTTCGAATGCTTTACAGCAATCATAGTCACGAGAGAGACTCTCCGCCGACGAAACGTCGGGAACTAAAAATCAAAATAAATTCGCGACGGAATTTAAAAAGGTAGTTTCATTTATAATGTCGAATATTCGCGTAAATCTAAGAAAGTATTAGGTTCTTACATTTGTAACTTTATTTAATAAAAAAAGTAAAAAAACCTCTTCTCTTTATTGCCGACCACTTCTTATTGTTTGGCTCAACTCAAGTCGACCTTAGAACGTATATTTCCTTACGTGCCCATTTTTTTTTTGCAAATACGGTTATCATGAATAACACTTGATTGAACTTTGAAGTAAGTTTTGTTGTTTCGATTGAAGTTAGATGTAGCTAGACGTTAGTCGAAACAAAGTGCGCGCAAGTGTCAGTGTCACACGAAATGTGACATCAAATCACAGATTAAGGAGACTAAACATCAAATGAAAGGTGACGGTAGCGCGGTAAAATTCGATGCGTTCGTTCCCCAATAATGCGTTTACCATCATAATAATTCATTGAAATATTACATTTTTTAGGCCTTAGCGTGCGTTTTTCAGAGGCAGCAATTTTATATTTTTTTAATGTGCAGGGGGCATCAGTATAAGTCTAAGTTCAAGTTTGTGGGTTCACCGACTATATCTCGTAAACTAGAAACCCCACACTAAAAATATAAAGCAACATTTGTAAAATTAATTTGTCTACAACTTTGATTCCATTACTTTATATCGTAAAATGGAAAATAAAAAAGTTATAAAATAAAATAGCTGAAAATTTTTGAACAAATTTGAATTGATATATTTTCTAAAGCTGTTCAAGCATTTGCGTCAGAAAATCGTTATCTCATCGACTTCAAAATTAACAAAGTTCTTAAAAGTATTATTTTCTACTGATTAGTTTAGATTTATTTAGTCTGGAAGTCGGTTTTTGTTTTTTTGTTAATTCTCTTTTTAGTGCAGATTTTTTGAAGTCAGTTTAATTTTTTTAATTCATTTATCTGGGTTTTACAGCGCCCCGAAGATGAACGGGTTTTTCAATACTCGCAAGAATACGATAAAAACGAAATATTATTATTAGGCTTAGTTTTTTATTATATATTTTTTTATCTTAATAGTTTATCATTTTCTTTGCTGCCTCTAAAAATTCAACCCTAAATGTAACTTTTCAATAGATTATAATATTATATTAAATTAATTAAATATTGAAGGTACTTACATAAAATTTACATTGTGACAAAAAACATAAAAAAAATATTTTTAACAATATTAATTAGTGGTCCACCTAGGACCTGGACCCAGCCCAGGGGGGGGTCATGACCCCCATGACCCCCCCCCCCTGGATCCGCCGTTGAGTGTAGCTTCCCAACAGTGAAAGAACTTTTCAAATCGGTTCAGTAGTTTCGGAGTCTATTCAATGCAAACAAACAAACACTCAAATCTTTCCTCTTTATAATATTAGTATAGATATAGATATAAGTTGCTAACTTCACATAAGTATAAAACACTCATGACTGGAGTAGAATTCTCCAGCGCGACTCGAACCTGCAACCGCTGGTGTAGCGTAGTAGGGTCAGTACAAAATGAGTCAAACGTAAATCTCGCATCATCTGTCTTCTATGATTTTTTTAGACATGAAACTGTATATAGTAGATAAACAATATGATTATTATTTAAAAATATGTCTCAATTGTAATATAAAGCAGTTTATCAGTTATAATTCATATTATTATGTTTTAAATAAAAATATATAAATACGTATTAATTTTAGACTTTAACATATTTCAACAAACACACTTGGGAACGGAAATGTATCATGTGTTAAGCTTCATCATGATGTTAATAGCTCACATATATTTCTAGAGATATCTATCTCTTTAATATAATTTGTAACATATTTACGATAAAATTAATTTATCAGAAAAAGCAACGTTGTTATTCTCTTTGTAACTCTTTTTTGCTTAAACAGATCTTGATGAAATTTAGGAAGGATGTGTAGACGTCAACGTTTCATCACCACCCCTCTTTCCAGCGAGCAGAATGGCGTGCAAAACTTAGTACTTTATAAAGCGTAAACACAAAACAAAAGTTCTTTAAGAATCAACCGGGCGAAAATCAACAAGCATGAATATTATTTGTCTGATCTCTGCATCTCATTAAAATGATTGCCTAAGGCGTTCTAAATCATCTAGATTATAAGGATCAAAACAGTCAACGCTGATAACTAGGACGTGCTCCGAAATATGAAGGAAATCAACCGAGAATATCAAATCAACTCTCTCGTCTACTTCTCAAATAGGAACGTTTCTTGACTACAAAATTTAAATTAAATAATAAAAAATATTTTTGGTCTACATCTAAAGAAGGAATCTGTGATAGAGAGTAGAGTATTTATATTATTTAATCTCGATTATGTTTAAAATTGGACATTTAATAATACGTGTACACTTAAGTTATGTGTCTAAGGAACATAATAAGTATTTACCTAAATATAGAAGTCATATAATACATATTGTAAATTAGTTTTCAAAGGGTTAAAGATTTCGCTGAAGAATGAATCAAATGTAACATAACATTTCAACTTTGAAATTCTCAGTCAAAAAAAGACCTTATTGTTTTTATATTATTTATTCAATGAATCTATTGCGAAGCTTATACTCAATTTACTCACAAAGAAGATTTTTATTTCGTTTATTTTTTTCAAAATAATGGTAAGACTTTCTTAATTTATTAAATTGATTTATTTTATGATATACAAGTATCATAAGTAGCCTTTTAAAAATATAATAAACTGGGTAAAAGCTATGCTTATTTTCATGTTACGTCTATGATATAGTGTAATAAATATTTCTATGAGGTTTATGAAGTAAAACGAGCGCCTTCAGTATACAATTGCATATTGCATCATGGAGCGGCATGCAATAAAATCGGGATCCACTGTTACGAGTTCTCTTGAAAAGTGTAACAATGGCATTATATGGTCCGCCGTTATATATGAACTACGATTGAATGGCTACCATTGGCAGCACCTTTATATTACTTTTATTGTGTACATGTACTCATTCGTTTCTATAAAGTTTCTTGTATGACAAGAAATTGATTTGAATTGTTCTCTCATGTTAACATATCACGTTCTACAGTTGTGTGATAAAATATACTTTTCATTGTTATGATATACGCTAAAAAAGAAATTTAAATTTCAAAGCATAACAGGTAGCTAACATATGGTCGTCGAAATAAAACTTCGTAAGCTACTAACTATAATGCTGATACATATGAAGTCGAAAACGGGAAAGGGCTCTTTGTTGCGTCAGGCCTCAAATCTCTAGTAAGAAACTTTGTGTCAAGCTTACAGCTTTGGGGAAAACCGAACTTAGTTAAGTTTGTTACTGAACCTTCCCGATGGTCGCTTGATCGCATTTAAATCACATTTCAGGAAAGTAAATATTAAGGGTGCTGAGTAAATCTCACAAATTAATTTAATGTTTCCAAAGCAAAGATCAAGATTGCTTATTAAATAAACAATGTTCAGTTATCATTTGCTATGTCATCATTTGGTTTAATATTTAGTTACTACGTTAATCCAATAATAATACAATATAATAAAAATGTGATAACGAAAAATACCTCCCTATAGTATTAGGTTTATTGTACGAGAGCAAAAATCAGTTTGGCCCGGACTCACGTCTCAACACATCGAGATAAATGGAATTTTGCGAACACGTACAGCGTATCCGGGATTATTATATAAGATAGTTTTCCTCTATGTCATTCACACAATTTTCTACTGAATTGTAAATTTCTGAATACGTAAAATCATAGCGATTTAGAAATTGTATTCGATCCATAATAAGGAAATATATTGTTTTTAATATTATCATGGAAATGTAAGAATGTATTTACAACATTAAGCCGCCAAACATCTTTTATTAACTATATATATATATATATATATATATATATATATATATATATATATATATATATATATATATATATATATATAGTATTATAGATTTTTTTACTCTGCGAGGATTTTAGGAGTAGAAAAATCATACAAAAATAAAACAACAACGTCTAGTCTACACTCTATATCTGTTATGAAGTAGAGTGCAAGATAAAGTGCTACGAACTGCGATCAACTTACTCGTGCTACATGGCGCCCTATTTTCATTTTTCATTTGTTTTGGGCGATGCCTAAAATACTTTGTGCATGTTACATATTCTTTACATATTTGCCGATTTAATACTTCTGCTACATTCGGAAGTATACTTGAGCTCTATAAGATAAATGATTTTAGTACGTATCTTAATTATATCAATTGACAGACAATATTTAGTAATTAAAATGTAAAAGGAAGAAAGTTAGAGTTAGAGGAGATTTATATAAAAAGTGAACAACTTTAACTGCAAAGAATCTTAGTGTCGTTAAAATTTCCTTAAGGGCAACTGAGAATATTGAAAGGCCTCCTGAAAGCCAGAAACTCCCTGCGGGAAATTATACCTTAAGTCTGTCGGAATCCGCCCACATGAGAGATGCCGTTTTAATTGTGTTTGCGGAGACTTTAGTCGACAAACATTAAGCTTCATAATTCGTAGATTTATTCGTAATTCTGATCGTTTTATTAATATATTGCACTGCTATTGTAGTTTGCATGTGATAGAAGACATGCTTTACTATAAAAATGCTCATATAAAAATCTAAGTACATGTTTTTACTAAATAAATATTTCTAATTATAGCTATCGTCTATATTAGAACTATTTTCCTTTTAAGTAAAAATATAATTTAAATAGATATGGATGGTTAAGACCTACTGTAATAATATAATATTCATATGCACGTTAATATGAATATTTATGTCATGGCCATTTATCCAATTACGTATCTAGGTTACGATGCTTCACTTGCAAAGTCATTACACTTCCAAGTACTAGGTACCAAGTCATATTTCCTTCATACAATAATTACTAAATTGCTCCTAATTGTTACTTTGCAAGGCCCGAACCCCTAGATTCTACAGACACTGAATGTACATTTTCTATTAACTAACGCACATTTTCTATGACATTTTTTACTAAAACATCCTGCTTTTGTCGAACGAGTCTATTATTTGATGAAAAATATTATATTCTTATATAACATATAACATCCTGGAGGTACATCTATTCTTTAAATTACTTAGGTATGCTTTTAATAAAACTCCATTAGAAACAAGTACAGAAGTTCATTAATACTTAATAATACTTAAAGAAATTGTAGCGATCTTACTCATGTATGTACCTACTCGTTGCTTAAAACTTCATGCATTGTGGCGAATACTCTGAAACTTTCCTTTTGTTTCATTTCTACTTATACGTTGCTTGAAAATGTAACATCATGTAACATTAATTACATCATGTACGAAGTCCGAACAATTGTTTCTCATTTGATAGTGGTATATAACATACTTAATTAATTTAATAATGAATTATACCTATAATAAAAACAGAAACAGTTTTTGGATTTTATTATTATTGAATAAGTAATAACATAATATTCAATACTTTAGTATATAGTATATTATATTTTACTATAATTCCCGTGGCTTCGCCCGCGCCCGACGGAAAATTTAGGGTTATAGGAATTTTTTGATGCCAATTCATATAAAACTGTAAAATTGAAATTTAGTCTTAAAATAAAAAATAAAATATCTGGCGAGGGCCACCCTTATCATCTAGGGGAATATAAAATAGCCTACGACCTATTCTCAGACCTACCAAATATACAAAAAAAAGATTTATAAAAATCGGTCAAGCCGTTTCGGAGGAGTTCGATAACAAACACTGTAACACGAGATTTTTATATATTAGAATATAGTAAACTTCTAATATAAAGTTGACAAATCTTGGTAGTACCTATATGTAACAACCATGTGAGTAGAAATATCGTTATAAGAATTTAAAAATATTTTGTTATGATTTTATATAAAAACTAATACCCAAATATCGTAGTATTTTTTTCCATCTTGTATGCCGTACCTAATAAGTGTACTCCTGAAATTGGCATCTTTTACTTTGTAGCTGTAGCAAGAAAGTTGTATGCGAATCTACTGATGTCTTGATTCAGAGTATTCATGTTTTACAACAATCTACATTGGCCAGCCTTGTTTCTCGCCTCACTTGTAGACTATAACAGTACATACATAACAGATACTGTGTGCAATTTCATATTCAAATGACGATAATCATCATCGCAAACAGTAATTGTGATGCCTTAAGGCGGTAGCTTAATATAAACTGATAGATGTTTGCTTACATAAGGAACCGCGATAGAGATTGCAATATAAAGGCTTTATATTTCAAGAAGGTACTATTGTGTCTTTAGTACTCACTTTATTTGAATTTATTTTACCATGATACAAAATGTACGAGCTCTGGTCTGGTTTTCTTTGTATCCCTAATAAGATGTTAAGTTGAAATATCTTTCAAAAGATTTCGATCTCTATCAATTCAGTATATTTTAAGTGTATTCGGACGAGCTACTTTGGGACAAATTTGGGTATACTTAACCTTTCTTTCTAGTGTTCAAGGGAACATAAAATTTTGTATTTCCGTCTATGCAATCTAAAAAATGACAGTAGACATTTCTACACCAAGACAATAAGCGTACTCAGACGTCGAGATTCACTCCGGGGTGCTCTTAAACAATTTGCCGCCACACCCTTTTCCATATCAACTTTTAGTCTATAGTTATATCAAATCGTTTTATAACAGTCAAAAGCAAGAATTTTCTCTTAGTAGGAAAATATTTTCATATCACATGAATATTTTAGTTTATCCACTCTGATATTGTATCTACGTTATTGATCGCTTCCAAATTGATGTACACAGTATGAGTATCGAAAAATGCAATAAAAGATGTGTCATTAAGGTTGAACTCATTAACAGCTTTGTGATAAACAGTTTAATAAGTCGATCAAAGGATGATAACCTCTTCAAATGAAATAAAATGTCACTTTCCAAAACATTAGTATGTAGATGTAATCTATATAATACACGATTAAAGATTATTTCATATTAGTGTACAAAGATATCTAAATTGTCTATTACTTATAGTCTTACAACTAAACGTTATTTATCACAATATTGGTCAAATATGTACCTACATACAAATTGAGTTTAGTAAATCTATGCTACTTTATTATTTAAAAGAATACCAATAAAAATACATTGTGGGAAAAGCTTATGACCTGGCTAAATTCGGGCACAGGTGTTTTTGGGCCAAGTGTAAAGTAACACTCATTATACACACGTATACATATTTTATTACTAGTTGTTGCTTTTGTATTCAGACCAACATCGCGCACAAGTTGTATTGGATACTTTATTCAATATTAATATATAACTTGTGTGACATCTTATGTTCATGGTTCTATTCGCGGGTTCCTCAGTAATAAATAACCTATGTAGCATAGTCAACTGTCAATATTATAATTTTTTTTTAACATTAACTCGTGATAAAAACATAAAAATATCATCATCATCATCATCATCATCATCAGCCCTTTTTTAACGTCCCACTGCTGGGTACGGGCCTCCCTCAGTACGAGGGGGATCAGGCCATAGTCCACCGCGCTGGCCCAATGCGTGTTGGCGGACTTCACATGTCTTACGAATACTTGCTAGGTTTTCTCAGACATGCAGGTTTCCTCACGATGTTTTCCTTCACCGTAAGACAAGTGGTAATCATGATAGAAATGATTCGCACATGAAAATATCAGAGGTGCGAGACCCGGATTTGATCATTTGAACCCGCATCACTCCGTTATACAAGCAAAGCGTTACCGCTGGGCTACCACTGCCTGACATAAGTAAAATAAAACTTCTTGAATTTATATATTTGTCAGTTTGGATTTATACCACACTTATAGTTCTTAGATTTTTTGTCTGTTCGGGAACACATCACGTGAAAACCACAGGAAAACAATTGTTGATTTTTACATACATATAGAATACTTTTTAAGCTGAGTATCTGTAATAACTGTAAAATGAACCCGCTATAAAATACAATAGCAAAGTAATATAAAAGAGATTATATTATCAATAAATGATAATGCCACAGAGATAGAGATGTAACATAATTGCTTATAGCATTACCACTGTCGAAGTTGCCTCGTTATTAGAACCGCAGTTCTGTAATTTCACATACCTAACTAGTCACATGTAAAACGATTACTAGGGATTTGAATAATTGGAGAACCGCGCAACAACTTTAGTATGTTGGTTCATAAATTAATTTCCTAATTCCTTATTATATTTTATAATTTTATGTAAAAATAGAAATGTTAATGTGTACAGCCGAAATATTTGACCGCTGCGAAAATGTCAAGTACCTTGAAACCCTCTGTTCCATTCCCATTTATTTAAGAGTGCCACCACACTTTTTATTCTTCCTGTTATTACTAAACCTCTTAAAAACGGTTATAAGTGCCAATAGTGTCTGAGAATGATCCCTCAGCCCGAATTAATTTCCGTGTTGTATTAGGTATTGTAATAATATGAAGATATCAATAATGTAACAATAATCCAAATTATTGTTACATTATTGATAAAAAAATATATATTTAAAATGTAATATAATAAGAAAAAAACTAGTGCATGTTAAGGGTAAATATGAAGGTCTGACGGCTGACCGTCTGTTATTAATTGTATAAACCCTAGCAAGAATGAACATTGTTAATGAGCACCTTACAAAATTCATTTTCATGCTATATTCGGATCTGCGTAAACCTACTCTTAATTAGCTTTTACACATTAATTAG
Source organism: Boloria euphrosyne (assembly GCA_951802675.2). Lineage (NCBI taxonomy): Eukaryota > Metazoa > Arthropoda > Insecta > Lepidoptera > Nymphalidae > Boloria > Boloria euphrosyne. The sequence goes on from OX637878.1 coordinate 7,682,261, forward strand.
CAAGTATCTTTTATATCACTGCTGCACGATTTACCGCAACACTGTCTACCTACGAGCGTGAAATTCGGATTATTGAACCAATTCATTTAATTAAACGTCATTAATGCTGATTTGTGCAGCACTGGTCTTAATCCAGACATGAAGTGAGTTGGGAAAATTTATTGGTTTAATTCCATTATTGCTTTTTGTCCTAAATTGAAAGGCGCGATGTTATTTCATTATCTGTATGTTTTTGCAAATAATCCATTATTCATAATTAGGGTTGTCAACCGTACTATAATATTATAATATAGAGCATTGTACTATTTTGGATCTGCGTACATTATATTGTTCAATGAAATATATAGTGCGCAGAATTACTGTATTTTCAACACCGGAAGGTATGAAATTCCAAAGATTTGTTTGGTATTATTGATAAATGCTTAAACTCTTTTAATTAATCAATTAATTTTGGTAAAAGCAATTGGAAAAAAGAAAGCATAAGCAAAAATATACAAAATACAATTTATAAAACAGGACATTCTAGGATTGTAAGACAATATTAGAAGTATTTAAATTAAAAATCGATACGAAGGAATATGACTTTACTATTCATAAAAACTTTTTTTGCTATTCATAAAAACTTTTTTTTCCAAATGAAAAGGTTGTAGTGACGTTACTGACAAAACTACAGACCAAAAACACAAGTATGTTTTGAAAAATACTGAATGTTATATTACCAAATTTATTTAAAGTAACTTAATTCTAGATCTCTCTCTCCGTTAATTCGCTTTTTACACAAAGAACATTTCGGTTTTGATTCAATCGAAATGGTGAGAAGGTCGAAACAGAAGTAGTTTGTTACCAATAAAACAATGATCCTTTCATATACATTAATTTTAAAATTTATTTAGAAAATTTAAGGGATATGAGACTTTTATGTAGAGAAAAAATTGTTGAGAATTCAGAAAATGCAAAAAAGTCTTAATAAAAATGTTAATAATATATAATATAAGTACAAAATATATTTTCGCCTATTTTGACTATTAATTAAAAATACAAATCTTTATCGCTTATTTTGAAATGTACTATAATTTCACCGAAGAATTGTTGGCAGCCCTGTTCATATTTATGTATGTATGAATAGCTTGAGGAAAGACTGGTTACTATAGACCGTATAAACGAATTTCTTTTAATCTATTGAAAAATATGTTATTAAACATTTTTTTTCGTCAGACACACATTAGTACAGAGTTTTAATGAAATTTTATACGAAAAGTCCTAATAGGTCTTCCCATTCCTATCACTGATAAGTAATAAAATATTTATTAATAGATCCCATAATTAATAAACATAAAGTAAAGATTGTTGTGCACAATATACAAATAGAGTGTAGGAGGATCGTTTGTAGATTTAACATTGATCCCCGACGCGCTTCAGTGAGCACGTTAATCCATCAGTCTCGATTGTCGCCGCTTACATGAGTACAAAACGGGTATTGCAGACTAACGATCGCAATATATGAACCTCAATATTTTTTAAAGAACTATGTTATTATAAAAATATTCAACTTTATAAAAATCACTTAATTTAGCTTCGTATTCTAATACTAAGGTACAATATAAAGAATACAAGGTAAGCTATGGAGGTGAAGTAGATCGTCGGTTAGGGAATTCGTAGTTAATAGTTTCGTAACAGCTGAAATTTAGGTTTTATTTATAAGTAAAAGCTAAAAATATAACAGTTTTTGGATCCCTTAACAAGGTTAAGCCTAAGGATAACAATTTGTGTGGTTAAGTACAGGCTAGTAATATGAAATAAAACATTTTACAATTAGTTCCATGTATTTAGTACTTTTAACTTTAAATATTTGAAATTGGTTTTCGATTTCAATCTGTTAGTACTTTTAACTTTAAATATTTGAAATTGGTTTTCGATTTCAATCTGTATGATTTAGAATATTCATTTGTCTTCTTGTATGTTTACGGTTTACACTGCCATTTGGGAAAATTGGTACACAAATAATTTTATTAAAAATATTTCAAATCAAAAGGGAAAGCTCTTATATTTTACTTTAAAAATACTTAGTTATTTAATCAACTAAAATAGGTTTCATTTCAATTAGTGTTAATAAGTACATATTGGCGAAAAGTTGGAAACCATAGTGGTGTAAATGATTTGAAGAAAAACATACACTCGTGCAAATAATCAAAGAGAATGTTCAAAATCTTTTGGCAGGTTCGCGTTTTAATTTTGCCTTATATCTTTTACCATGGACCTTCTAAATTTAAACAGCCAACCGCCATTTTATTGACACCGCACAAACCCAGTTTTATGCTCATATAATATATTCGTAATTACTAGATTATAAATTACACGAGAGAAAATTTCACAAAAAATGAAAGTTGAAAATTACACTTTAAAATAATAACAACATCCGATTATTTAGACAAAACATTGGGTCATTGTGGCTGTTCGGTTTTATGTTTTTGTGTTTGAGCGTTTAATGATTACAAAATTTTAATATAGTATTTATTTCATTTATTAAATTTACTTGTATTTAACAAATTCCGAGAACTGCTTCGCGTTTCTCTATACAACGCGATGAACGCCTCACACGGCGAATTCATGAAATGCTAAGAAGTTCGCCTACTCCTACACACTAAATGCAAATGAATTACGTTAATTTCAGAAATAAATGTTTTTAAAGCCGCTCGCTGTTTAATAAATTTCAAATTAAATTAATAAATATAAAAGAATAGTAAACACAATCCATACGCGAATTGTTGTTATAATTAACAACAACCCGCGTATGAATTATAGCCAGGTTTTAATAAACCTGGTTATAACCTGATAGCTGAAATGATTTTAGCGTCTTTTCATTACGTACCTATATTACTTCAGTTACACGTTAAGATCATTTTAAACAGTTAGTTTTAAAGTAAAAATATACTTATAAGTACAGACTTCAAAATTATTTTAAAGTATGTAATTGTCTAGCAAATCCCTGCCTTTAAAATTTGTAGTATAAAAAATGAAGGACTCTCATACAAACTTGCGACAGTCCTTAGACCTCCTAAATCCAGCGCTGTCGCAAAAACCGTTCATAGCGACCTTGTGTTTTTTTATTTAAATTTAAAGTTATTTTTTTTATTTTTGCGTCTCAAAATAATTATGTATATTATGTATATGAAATTCACTACGGTAGTCTGTCTGTAACTTTGGTGCAAACCAATTGAAACGTCGAATAAGATATTTAGCCACTACGAATTGGGTAGTGCATTTAATATATCTGCTTATACATTTTTAAAATTGATAGAAAATGAAAGTTGATACTGTAAAAGAGAAAAGTTGGCTACAAGTATATGAAAGATCTTTTGATTTATTCCCCTCGTATTAAACGGAACTATGTGCCCAGCAGTGGGATGTTAAAAAGGGCTGAATGATGATACATATATACCTATATTTTTAATTTATAATAAATGAATCAGTGAGACAAATTATTAATATATACTTACATCACATAAACCAATTAAACTTCAAAATAAATCATATATAATTCATTAGAAAAGGGAACATCATTTTAATCACCTCTTCAAAAAGATTAATCACGGAAGAGGAAATAAAATACTTCTATTTAATCTATAATGAAGTTAATTACAGAAATTTGCACAAGGAAGGTGTAAAGAGACCGAGGAATTCTGGATTATGTTAATTACCCGATTCCCTTTTAAATTTAACAATTATCTATAAGAGAAATAATATATCTTAAGATTTTAAATGGCATGAGACATACTTATGAACTATTGGAGTTGATATTAGTAAAAAGAATTAAAATATATAATTATATAACATGCGTAGAAGCTATTCCATGCGGATTACGATATCTCAAAGTTTCGTGTTTCTGCATTTAATATTTCCATAGTTAAAAGTTAGAAAATAACATTCTCGCATATAAAATATACAGACGTCATCTGACAGCTCTGAACGCATTGTTTCATTTCGAAACTCATGCTATGAAGTTGAAAAAACAATTACGGGAAGTTGGTTAGTCAGATGGACCGACCAAAAAGACGAATGTTCGTCTGAATAGAAAGTTTTAAATTCCATTACGTTTTATTTAATAACTAGCATTTCAAAAGAATTGCAGCAGAAAACGTTAGAGTTTTCAGAGTTTTTTCGCTATTTCTGATAGCGAAAATACTTGTTTTACAGAAAAAAAACTTACAAAAATTGTATACTGATACTGATATTGTAAAATTATTGTCACAATATGCCTCTCGTCTTTGATAGCTAGTATTCAACAGCTAAGTTCATGGCTTATTTGTTTGAGATATTAAATTGACCAGGTAGATTAAATAAGCTAATAGCGTATGTTGATATATGTTACTAAACTACCTATAGTTTAGTAACGTAAGCTTTGTGCACTAACAATCCTGTCTAATACGCCTCAACATTTGAACCAAAATAATGAACCGGAAAAGATATTTTTTAAGAACTCATACTTGCCTCTAAAAGAATGAAAAGATCAAGGGTCAGTCAAAAATAACAAATAATTAATCATATTTTAACTTTTAAGTCTACCATTAAAAGGTGAAAAGTTGTGTTGCCAATAAACATGTTGATACCTTACAAAATTCATCATCTGACGTCAGAAAAAAATCACTAAAGAGACATAGTATTTGCAACAAAGAAAAATCTAGTAAACGCTCAGCCCAGTATGGTGGTAAATAGTAAAACGCCTCGCAAACGCCCATTTAATGAGTGTATGACCCGCTAAAACTAATATAAATATTATGTTTATTATTACTAAGGTACTTGTTAAATACAACATTAAGTACAATTGAAGGATATTAATATTAAGGATTGTATTTAGAAAAAAAAAATATCTATGTTAATAATATATAATTTATATAATTTATTTTAGGAGAACACTCCTGGAGTAGGATTAGCAGCACTCAATGCCGGACAAGCGCCGCGTCGGACAATGACTACATCTGAAACATAAAGAAAGTGCCTGATTCAATAAGAACTGAGATTACTGATTATATCATCGTCGGTCGAAAGTAATTCGTATTTATAATAATGTTACGACAAAAAATAAAAGAATAAAAAATATAAATATTACTTATAATTAATGAATTATGAAATTATTAATTGGTAATTAGTTTTTCATGCTCCACACATTCTCAATTACAGAGGCGTACGATATATGTTATAACCTTATTTTTTGCAAAGTCATAAATAACGGGCTGGAGAATGATTAATTCATACTAAAGCTATCGAAAGGAAAGTAGATAAATTGCCAAGTAAAAGCTGAAAAAATACTACAGGGCACTTATGTGCCTAAGTGAAGTAAGGATGTGTAGGTTTATAAAAAGGTATTAAAATGTAACTATCTTTTCGGTTCTGAGAGAGACTGAGTCTCTCCCGTGACTATGATTGCCGAAGCATTCGAAACGTCGGGAATCAAACATCTAAATAAATCCGCGACAAAATCCAAAAAGGTAGTTTCATTTATAATGTCGAAATTCGCGTAAACCTAAGAAAGTATTAAGGTATTAAAATGTAAAGCAGATACTAAGATAACTTGTTTTAATTATAATATGTAATTTCATATACAATAGTAATAACTGGTGTTAATGTTAGTATTTAAATTGAGAAACAAACGTATTACGTTTAACAAAATGTAACGATTTTTGAATAAAGAAATTATTATTAGAAATAAATTTTAATAATAGTGAAAGATTTAGATTATATTTACAAGAGGCTTCATTATCCACGTTGCATTTTATAGTTTTGGATATGAAATTACTTCAAATTCGTACGTAGGTACGTAAAAGGTAATAAAAATGACTGTCCTATTTTCATATCAATTAATGTAACCAGCAATAATAAAAAGCTCTAAACCAAGCCGATGTCGCCCCCGAGGGTCCCAATAAAATTTGATTATATTGAATGTTGACTATTAAGTTTGACGTTTGTATGTTCATAAGTACTAATCTGTTAACTGAGGTTTATTATATTACGAAGGATTCAATTAATTTTGTTTGGAATGATAGAAAGAAAATATCTTATTATTTAATAATATTAAGAAATCCCTTTGCACTATAGTGCCATAACATATAAATTATAATAATATGTAATCACTATAATTCTATAGGATTTCTTTGAAATCTCCTAATGTAATATTGACAGACAGACAAACAGACGCGTCGTTTTTTCCTAATATGTTAGTCATGGAGCATGGAGGTTAGATACAGGAGAACCAACGCTTCATACTAAAGCATTACCCGCCTGTCTCTGAAAATTTGTAGAGTTTATAGCGCGCTGCCGTCAATAAGTAGTATCTGTGAAGTTAGCTATTTATGAGTACTGTCACTATTGTGACAACGTGAAGTTAGGCATTGAGACAACATAGCGATCGCAGCGCCTCCTTGGTTTGACAATATTTCTGAGACACTACATTCTAGGGCCTTGGTTCTCCTGTTTCTAATCTCCATGGTCATGGAGGTTAGATACCAGGAGGACCATAGCCCTAAAATGTGGTGTCTCAGAAATATTGTCAAACTAAGGAGGCGCTGCGATCGCTATGTTGTCTCAATGCCTAACTTCACGTTGTCACAATAGTGACAATACTCATAAATAGCTAACTTCACAGATACTACTTACCGACGGCAGCGCGTTGTAAATTCTACTCATTTTCAGAGACAGTCGGGTAATGCTTTAGTATGAAGTGATGGTTCTCCTGGTCTCTAATCTCCATGATGTTAGTGATAGTGACATAACATTAATAACGACAGCTGTCAATCTCACCGTGACTAACAAACACAAACAATATCGCAGGATATGTTTATTTTGATAGTATGCGTTCAAAAACATTACGGATAAGGCGCAGGACCCACAGGGCCACAGTCCAAGGCAGATACGGTGAAACATAGTCATTTTCCGGGCTGTTATTATTTATCACCCAACAAATATACTTGAACAATTCCAAAATCGAAGCCCTTTGTATCCATACATGTTAGCCACGATCAAGGCAGTCAAATAAAGATATTATACAAACAGTAGGTACATATAGTGAAGTTTGATCGTTTATGGATTGAATATTGATCTCCAGTACGTCTCAGTGAGCACGTTAATCCATCAGTCTCGGTTGTCATTACTTATATGATCATTACGTATAAAAGCTTATTTTATTATAAAACATTACCGTAAAATAGTAGTAGAATAGTTATTAGACTCTAATGAACAAAAAGTGAATATGTAGAATGTAAATTTCTTATTAAAATTACAAATTACCTTCTCTTGCTTGTAAAACATTAATCTAATTACGAAATTACAAAGATTATACTTATTATTTTAGAGCGTACTTGTATTGTACATAACGTACGCTGGGAACTAATTGCAGATTACATTAAAAATGCAAAACTCCGTATGTGGTTTGAGCGGTTCAAAGAAAAACAAACTAAAAATTGTATAGCGAAGTAAAACAACAATTTCTATGTTCATTACCCTAATTTAAAATCTAAAATATTTTATAAACTCTGTTTTATCCCAATTTAAACTATGAAATAAAAGGCATTTCCTTACTATGCAGAAACTTGTTAAGTACATACATATCTATAATTTAGTAAATTATTTATAGATAACCAAAGTATTCAAACTATATTTAAGACAGATAACAGGTAGAAGTACGTGAGGTACTAAATTGTAGGTCGTAGATCGTAAACGTAATACCCGCATAGTTGATAGAACCCAGAACCTATACGACATATTTTGTGGAGAGTAAAAGTGTAATATCTCTACAATGCGTACAAAATTTAAAAATAATCAAAACCAAAAACATAAATATTAAAAAATGAAACATAAATAAAATAAACCGATGCCAAGCAATGATAATTCATTATCGCCCAAGTAATAAAATTAAAGTCTCGTATGTGCGAATATGTTAAATTAATGCGGAGTATTCCACAGAGGACTTACCGATACCGCATTTGCGAGCGCATTCGAATTTTCCTTCGTTGAAATATGTTATGTTATTATTACCACATAGAGGGTTGTATTCTGATGTCGACGGACAGTCTTGCACACATTGTTTCATTGCGGCGGTTGTGCTGTGATTTTTATATTAAATAAATAAATATTAAAAAAAGTGGTAGCCCAGCGATAACGCGCACTCTTGTATAACCGAGTGGTGCGGGTTCAAATCCGGGTCTCGCAGTTCTGATATTTTCATGTGCGAATCATTTCTATCATGATTCCCAATTATCTTACAGTGAAGGAAAACATCGTGAAGAAACCTGCATGTCTAAGAAAATCTAGCAAGTTGTCGTAAGATATTTGAAGTCCGCCAACACACACTAGACCAGCATGGTGGACTAAGGCCTGATCACCTTCCTACCGAGGGAAGCCCGTTTCCCGCAGTGGAACGTTTCTTAAGACGTGAAAACAATATCTTAATGGTTCTCAATAATCAACCTGCGATTTTCTAGCTCAGTTAAGTATATTATAAACATAATTAATAACAAACGTGTATAATACACTTATATTTTTTCAATTAATATTTTCTATATAAGCAAATTATAAAATATGTCGCTATATAAAATATAATAAGTGTTGTTACAATAAATAGCTTGGAATGGCATCGATACACGAACAAAATAATAACTTTATAGAAAACCTTACCTAGTTAAGGGAGGTGCTACAGTCGCTATTAAGACAGGGTTGCCGAGAATGGCCACTTTCTCTGTCGTCACAGCATTGGGTAGTAGAGGATATTGCATGTTAGGATCTTGTACGTTGTCATTTGGTAATTGATTGTTCATTCCGTTTGCAACTTGCGATGGAAATGAGCCGCCATTTTGTAATCCAGGATTGTAATTTTGGTAGGCATTAGAAGGGTATCGAATAGGTTGTCCTTGAATTAAAGGGTTTCGGTTAAGCCCCTGTATTTGCTGGTTTCCTGGTACACCAATTTGATTTGGATTCTGATTGTTTTGTAATCCATTAGCGTTGTTCCAATTCTGAGCCGGGTATTGGCCCTAAAAGAAATTGAATGGTAAACAAGAGCACAAGTAAGTGTACACCCTTTCAACATAGTTAGGTTAGACGATAAACATTTGCATTTGTAAAAAGCCATTCAATTTCACGAATGTACAATAATAGTAGATAGTGTTCATTTTTTCATTTATATTGTAGGTACCTGTTAACACATTTAGATATAAATAGATATTAAAGATAAACGTACCTGCGTGTTAAAATTTGGTCTGATTTGGTAGTTTTCAGGATACCTATTGTTATTATTATTATTCCAATTATTGAATCCCGGATACCGATTATAATTGTTCTAAAAAATAAAACATTTGTTTGATTAAAAGATATAAAAAATAAGGTAATTAATATAGAATACTAAATTTTATAAGCATATCTTCGTTTTATCTAATTCATTTGTTTAGATTGAGGCTTCAGTATTGACAAGACAGAGTGTAACGTTTGGGTGAGCCGTTAGTTACTAGAACAAGGGAATGACATAGAGACATTCATTTTTATTTATGACGAGCTTATTTTACATATTTGACGCATTTTAGTTTATTAATATAGAATAATTTATATTCTTTATTTTTATTTATTTTTACGACACAATTTTCTAGTACATTTTTGACGCATGTCTTAAAGTTTTCAACTTAGCCTAGCCACTGTTACCATATACGCGTACAAAATTATCTTGTTTATTATCACTTCAAAGTTAATTAAATTGAAACCACAAATCAATAATTAAAATATGTAATATTTAATAAAAAAAATTAAAACATATACTTTAGACTGTATCAATTATACGTCCATAGAAAATCAGAGTATGTATTACCTACTCTACAAAACAATGAATGTATTGAAACGTACAATTATAATATAAAGAATTTCCCCTACGGCGCTACATTCAGTAGAAAATAAATTAACTCACTTGATTCAAAGCAGAGGGATTCGGTGGATAATTGATTCCTGGTCTTCTATTAATCTGGTCTAAGCCATTGCCTTGTGAAGGATACTGTGAATTAATACCCTCAAATTCATAAATTACACAAGTTAAATATTGTGCTTATATATTACATAATAAATAAACAATAAATAAATGTTGGGCATTATTACATCAGCGCCATCTAGTTCCGTGGTAAGCTTGTATTACGGATACCAGATAGTTGATATACTATACATATAAATTTAAATACATACATATTATAAATATAAACACCCATGACTGAAGTACAAACATTCGTGCTCAACAAATGAATGCCCCCAGCGGGACTCGAACCCGCGACCGCTGGCGCAGAAAGTAGGGTCTCTACCAACTGAGCCAAACGTGTCGTCAACATAATAATAATAATGTACATTCTATGTTACATAATATACAACCTGATAAATGAAATCTATAAGTTCTAATGGTGTTTTAAATTGTATAAAATATATTATTTGTTGGTTAAACAAAATTGCCAAATCTCTATAGGTGATGTTAGTAATTTATGAAGAAAAAATGCTAAAATTATGTAGGTACTATAAAATATTTTTATGTGGCATAATATGCGTTGATTCTGTACCTGCATTACGTTAGAATTTCCTGGGTAGTTGAAATTGGGATTGCCATTGCTTAAATCGTTCCTAGGATATTGTGGATTGTTGCCCTTAAAAGTAAAAAAAAGTTTTCTTAATATCAATTTCGATCGCAAAAAATTTCTGCACAAAAAACATCTGTTGTTTTATTTCTCCGCTATACAAAAATCTTAATTATTCGTGATTTTTCTTATTTGAACAATGTATAATATGCATGTATATTGTATACCTAAGCCTCAGTTCATCGATTCTGTGACCTCAAAGCCGTAAATAGTGTGTGAAGGTTGTAGTTGCTCGTTTCATACAATGTACTATCCCGGAAAGATAAAGATAAGTTGTTTGTGTTACAAACAATGGTTGTCAATTCAGAAGTGCTGTTCTGTAAGAGCTTTTATTCATTTGACAGGTGATTCAGCGAACATATTGTTATGTTGTTGTATGAAGTACCTATACCGCATAAACTCTTTAAACCAAAACCGAAATGTAAAATAAAACGTAATATCCAATTTAAATCAAATATAATTATAATCCGAGAAATATTATATTATTCGTAGGTTTATTACTAATTAATTAAAAATACGTACCTGCATCATATTCGGATTTTGCGGATAATTTCCAAAATTGCCATTGTTAAAGCCATTTCCTGGATATTGTGGATTAATTCCCTGTAAGGCAAATGCTTAATTAACGTTCTAACTTTACTGAATTATATACTTTTCCTACATTATTCTTGATTATTATGATATTTAAATGTGAAAGTTGAACAATCCTACGCAAAAGCACGATTCGTTTATAAATAATTCTCATTTGCGTACAGGCAAAAATCTGCAAAATATACCGCATTGGTATTCAAATGAAGGTTAAGAGCTATGGGTAGAGCAGGGAGGTGGGAAGTTGCCCCTACTTACCCTCAAAGATAATCAGAGAATGACAATTATAAGGTCATACTAATAAAATTAATTTAAATTTTTATTGTATAGGTAATAAATTTGCAATATTTGTGTGTATCTTCAATGTACATACAGACGATATGAAACAATTTATTATAATTAATTATTACCATATAGAAATGAAAGGAATTGTCGCTTTTAAAAATATAGGTCTACCTGTGATGGATTATCATTTCCAGGATAAATTCCATTATTTATCGTATTTCCAGGATACTGAGGATTATTAACCTAAAAATGTTTTAGAAATCGTAAATTTTGACATATTAAACCTTAAATTGAAATACTTACCTACTCATTTAAATAACTAAAACAGGCTATCTCTTTTTAAAATTTGGAAAGCTTAATCCATTAGATTAACAGAAAGGTTCACTTAAAAAAAATAATTTAACGTTTTTTTATCACAGATTAATATAATCGATATTCGCAATGACTGAATGACGTAAAATTACCTACTTTTATCACTACCTGCATATAAATAAAGTGTCTGTTTCTAATTTCGAACTTCGAATAACATATGAAAGTATATACTTACATCAATAAATCATTTTTTTTAATTTTGTCTATCTGTCTGTTGTGGGTCTGTCTTTGTCTGTCTGTCTGTTTCTTCCGGCTAAGCTCTGAAACGGCTCGACCGATTTTGACGGGACTTTCACTCGCAGATAACTAATGTTATAAGGAGTAACTTATGCAGCTTTTATTCTAATAGTAAATAATAAAATTTATTTTTTATTTATTTTGACTCATACCCAGCGAAGCCGCGAAGCCGGCTTTGCTAGTATTATACTTATATACGAGTAATTAGTAAGATTTTAGATTAAATATGTTAAAATTTATATTATTTAATAATACAGTCAAGAAACTAAATAGCCTACATACCTGCATTCCATTAGAGTTACCGGGGTATTGAGGATTTTGACCCTTTAATAATAAAACATTTGTTATAACTCAAAAAATATGACAAAAAAAATATTTTATAGATTCACCAGCTGCGTTACCTGAAAATTTGATCCTGGGTAGAACCCTGAGTTCGGAGGATAACTCATACCCGGTTTTGCATTTGCATTATTCCAAACTGTTCCTTGTGGATTGTTAACCTAGTGCATTTTTAACAAATAATTTTAATTAAATTGAAAAAGAAAAAGATATTTGGGTAATTATAATGCTTTTTCTGACAAGCTCGTGTAATCAATTACTTAAAATACTTTTAGTGTTTAACAACTATTTACTAGAATAATAGTTATATATTTTTAATTACCTGACTTCCATTATCCTGTGGTGGAACACTAGCACCGTCCCCTGCATTATTGTTACCTCCTTGGTTCAGACTCGGGAACATATTATGTATAAGGCCATCCAAATCAAGTAAATCGTTCTTTGTTAATTTATCTGATATAATAATTGGTTCAGAAAAGTGTAGACCGATTTGGGAAAAAACTGTAATTTATTTAAAATTTTTAATCTTTAATTTTATAACGCGATATCTGTATCATTTATAATTCTTAATACTTACCCAGTATTAAGTAAAAAATAACACTTGAGTTAGTAATCATTTTGCTGATTAGAATCTAAAATCACAAGCACCACATTTAAAAAAACGATAAACACTACGACAAATCCAAAGTATACTGAGTTCGCTTCAAACGTTCCCCTTTAATATCATTTTAACGTGCCAGAGTTTCTTGGTAATACCTAATTGCATTTTAATTTAATTATTATCGTTATTAGTCCTAACTATAAGGTACAATATCCATTAGTGTACTTCTAAAGATTAATTAGTTATTAAGTAATCATCAATACGATTTCATTAATATGTGTATTGTGTACTAACGACGATCAATTTCATTTTTCAATTTTGTTATTCAGAACATATTTTTATCACCTAATTCGAAACTTAGTATCATACAAACGAAGTATACAAGACAATGGCCAAATAAAACTTTTGGAACATACAGACACTAAGTGTATATAAAAATGTCGTAATGTATTATCCCTCTTTAACGTCCCGTTGATGGACACAGGCTTCCCTAGGGGATCAGGCCAAAAAAAATCAGAGGCTCAGATTTGACCCGGTATTACTCGGTTCCTTACTTATTGTACTTATTGTTTCGTAAATAAACTTTAACCCTTCCATAATACAAAAAAAAAACAGAAATATATTTTCTAAATCACTATCGTTCTCTCGCCCGGGTCGTTTAATTTTGTAGAATAACTTCGCTCCGTGATCCGCGACGCAGGTCGTAATATGATGTAAGATAGCATATAACTTTTCTGAATAAACAGCCTATACGCAAAAAAAAAACAAAATGAACCAGTAGATCTAGAGATTACGCGATCAAACAGAACAAAAACAAACTTTATATACTTCACCATAAGGTAATAATATATATTTATAAAATTGAATTTTGTATTAATTAATACTAGCCAATGATATTCTAACAAATGAATAATAATTCAATGATATTCTATTAGAATATCATTGATACTAGCACTTATTTAATACATTATTTTACTTTGCTCATATGGGCGATTTGCATGGGATAACCATCACCATCTTGACCTCTCTACGGTGATAATAAATAAGTCTGCACTATTGGATTAATAAAGGATATCTTTGCACTATATTATTTTATTTACTTAAAAGCAATTGATTAAGTATTCTTTTTAACGCAAACCACCTGTACATTAAGAAGTATAATTAGGTAAGGTTATGTGGGGGCAAGTTTACCCAACGGAACCTTCCCTCTCTTAATTGGGCACCCCAGAATAACTTCGCCTTCAACTGCATATTCGACTGCAGACCTACCGAGGCAAACTATAACAACCAAGGGATTGAACAGACTTACCAGGAACAACCCGAGTGGGACATTTCCTAAAGAATAAAATGCAATTTACTACACGGAGACAGGGAGTGAAACTGCGACTGAGTGCTAAGTAAATACTTCACGAGCGTAATAGTTTGTCTGTTTATAGTATAAGCAATATTATTAATAGACCTTCATGGTCATAAAAAAATGAACTTATTTGAGGAATCACGAAATAAGAAAAAAATAGTGTTTTAATTCTACAGTTCAATAAATGGTTGATCGCTTTGCAATAACCAGATTTTCGTATTATTTATTTTTTAAATTATTTTGCATTAAATTTCATATGGAAGATAAGTTTAAAAAGTGCTCAGCTATAAGTAGCAGGTTATAATTTAGAAACCCGCCGGCCGCCAAAAAGGCAATAGCGGAGCAAGAAGGAATTGTATGAATTTAACGTATATTTAATGTACTCTGTGAATTTAACTGTTGTAATCTATGGTGTGAACTGTTTGAGGTCTAGCGTCAATAGTAGTGGGGGTACGTCGGCTTATCGTGACACTAGTTTCCATTTACGGCCCGGCCCACAGAGTACATTGAATATACGGGCCGGGCCGTAGCGTGTCGATAGACGGGGGTGCTGTGCCTGTGTAACTAAGAATATTATTGTGTCTCTTTTTTCATCGCATTACATACTCGAGTTTATTTCCTATTTCATAAATACCATTTAATTAATAGTTGATGAAAATGCATGTGCATAATTTGAACTTGGCCTATAGCCAACCGGCATTCGTTATGAAGCGATTCGATTTCTACAATCGTCATCGCTTAAACGCAGCGTATGCATCTTGAACTTTAAATCACTAATAATTGAAATGAATGTACATTGTCTAGCATCATCTATTCGTTGACAACAGATCACGTGACATATCTAAGTCATATGTCAAACCCATACATTTTAGACTTTTCTACTATCGCTTTCGCTAATCGATTGTTACTTTGTCTAGGCCCTCTTATCTCACAATGTATTTATTACCAATAAAATGTACAAGTGGTAGTGCCATGCTTGTTACCTTCGGGTAGCAGCCGAATGGGCCGGCACGCCCCGTATAGTACCACTCTCTCACAGAAGACCGGCGTGAAGTGGCAGCTATGCTGTCGCGTTTCGTCCGGTAAGTGAGAGTCCGGGAGGCCCACTCCCCATCCCTCTTCCCGTCCTTCTCACTCCTCCTTCCCTCCCTCCCTTTCCTGAAAGGCCGGCAACGCATCTGCAAGCCCTATGGTGTTGCAGATGTCCATGGGCGGAGGTGATCACTTACCATCAGTTGAGCCTCCTGCCCGTTTGCCCCCTTTGTCCCATAAAAAAAAAATTACCTATATGTATTTGATATTGAGAAATGTACTTGAAGCAGCCCCAGTCGATAACTACGACGTACAGCGGTGTTGACGCGAAGCTTGAAAGTTGTCACACTAATCGTACAAATTTCTTACTACTGAAATTGGGCTTGTTGCTAGACCTGTTTTACTCGACCATGGTGTGAACTGTACTGAGTAAAAAAATATTTTGACTTGAATACTCAATACTGAATATTGCAATTATTTACGTGGTCCAAAACTGTTGTAAATCTAACATAAAACTAAATGCCCTAAAGTATTTTAACGTTGAAAGTAAGTTATTTTTTGTGAACTTTTAATAAAACTGTCTTAAAGATTTGCCCGTTTTCTTCAAAATTTTCAGCAGACACTTTATCATACACAGAGATAGTACTCCTTACCTGTACTTTTCTTAATTAATATGGATTGTGAAGATAAAAAGTAACTATCTACTTATCTACTACTAGGCCGACAGCTGCACAAATTTAGCACCCCATCGAAGGATTTTTGTAATCAAAATATCCTTAATCGATATGTCTACGTTCGGTCTGTATAGGTCCACCTATACAGACCTATATAGAGATATTCATTATTGACTAACCCATGGAGATTAGAGACCAGGAGGACCATTGCCCTAGAATGTAGTGTCTCAGAAATATTGTCAAACTAAGGAAGCGCTGCGATCGCTATGATGTCTCAATGCCTAACTTCACGTTGTCACAATAGTGACAATACTCATAAACAGCTAACTTCACAAATACTACTTAAGGTGTTATCAGACGGTTCATTTCTTGTTCATTTTCACCTTTCATTCGGTACACTCGAAATGAAATGTCTGAACAAAAAATGAAACACTAGTGCCGAATGAATTCATTAGTGAACCGATCCAACAGTGTTGGATATTTTCATCTCATTTTATCTTTCACTCCACTCCGAATGATCGAGAAATGAACGGTCTGAACACTGAGAGTACGTTCATTCGGGTTCGGTCATTTTGTCTCGAGTCCTGTAGCCGACTTGATTCGATGACACATTAAAATAAATGAAAAATGAATGTTCTTTTCTTTATCATTCCGTTTAAGCCGTGTGAACATGGAATGAAAGAAAAAATGAAGCATTTGCCTAAGTGAATAATCATTCGAGTGAACCGTCTGATATCACCCTTACCGTCGATAGCGCGTTATAAATTCTACAAATTTTCAGAGACAGGCGGGTAATGCTTTAGTATGAAGCGATGGTTTCTCCATGGTTGTAATATTGTCCTACTCAATGATAAAATATCATTGGTCCTACTCTACTAAAGATTCCCTTCTCTTTCCTAAAAGGGAAAATTCGCATTTAATTTATTTTTCTCATCAAATTTATTTATTATTTTTCTTATCAAATTTATTTATATATTATCGTTATTTTGTATTTCATTAGATCAATAGATTTTTAATTAAAGTAGTACATAATCGAAACAACAGATAAATCTCACTAGACACAGATAAATGCAACACTAATAATAAATGTCACGTTTTATGACAAACAAATTATGTTTGACTGTAATACCGCATATTTCAAGAATATTCTTTGAGTTGATTTGAGATTTTGGAAAAAGTAAGTGCTTATAATTTATTTGTTACTAAAGTACAATCCTATACATAATAATATTTTAACTAACTCTTTCTAAGCTTTCGTCAGAATTCAATTTTCATTAACAGCGTATGTATTTTACCGGCAGCACAAGAGATTTTCACAATGAGTTGCCCGTTTAATGAAGAACAATTACTACAGCTCCAAGCCTTTGTAGAATTATGCAGAGCCAAACCTCAAATTCTACAACACCCAAAATTGTCTTTCTTCAAAGATTATTTAACATCACTTGGTGTTACAATTCCTTCGGCCACTTTTGAACCTAAAACTTTCCCTGCCTCAGGTGATAGGTATGTATTTATTACAATTTTTCAGAAATGAATATTAGATTTAAATATAAAATAAAATTAATATATAAATATGTAACAAAAAAATTTCAGCAACTCTGCTAATGCTACTGCAGAACCTACTGCAGCAGCCTCTTCTGAAGAAGATACAGAACCTGAATCAGATGTAGAGCTTGATATGGAAGGTAATAAAGATTCATTATAGCTAAGATATATTCATATAAAACTTTAAACTTACCTTAGTGATTGTAACACCTATATGTTAATATCATACATCCATCATTAATTAACATACTTTTTAATTAATATTTATCACTACTATTTCTTAAAAAAAGAGTTAAGTCATATATTATTTGTATTAAGTTCTTACTTCATTAGAATGTAAAAACTAAATACTGTTATCTGAATTCTAATTACTATATTTATATTTCCCTCCTGTAAATATGATAACAACATTAAAAACTTAAAAATAAATGTTAATCATGGTCACAGTGCTAATTATAAAACAAAGGAAAACACATATGAATTCAATTTAGTCTACACTCACTATACATCTGTTTTGGACTAAGGGCTGATCCTCCTTACAATCTTTACATATGGGAGCCCTGTGCCCAAAATCAGTTTCAAATTATGATTATCATTAAATAAATAGGTAAAAATAAATATGTTGGGGCATTAACACACACCACCATCTATTTCTGTGGTGGGCTTGTATTATGGATACCAAATAGTTGATATTATACTACACATTTTATACATAAAAATCTAGTGTCACAGTATTTGTTATTGAACTCCTCTGAAACGACTTGATCAATCTTTATGATTTTTTTTGTGTATATTTGGTAGGGCTGAGAATAGGTTGTAGGCTATTTTTATTCCCCTAGGTGATAAGGGATCTCTTCAGATTTTTTACTTTTTATGTTCTGACCAAATCTTAATTTTATCTATGCCAATAAAAAATACTTATAAGTTATAACCCCACATTTTCATCCTTCTACTACAAATTCATTTTTAATAGTAATTAGAACACGGGCGGAGCCACTGGAATTGCTAGTATTACATAACTTTAAAGTTTAAATACATACTGTATACAAAATACAACTATACTAATCTATACTAATATTATAAAGAAGTAAAGTTTGTGTGTTTGTATATTTGTTAAATTGTAAGGGGTAATCTGGGGATCTACTGAACTGATTTTAAAAATTCCTTCACCAATAGAAAGCCATATTTTCGGCTAAAAATAAAAAGGCTTTTACGTGGTAGTCAGTTTTGCAAAGGGAATCGGAGAAAAAACGGTCGAATGAAAGCGTTTCTTACGCGATTATATATGGAAATTACGTCATTTTAAAACTATACTAAAGAGGTTACACCTGTGGACGAACCCGAACGAAGTGAAGGTGAGTCGCTAGTAAAATATAAACACCCATAACTGGAGTAGATACATTCATGCAGCTTGGGCTGTCAAGTCGGTTGGCCGACTATATGTTTCCATAGCCTTTGCTTTACTATTATACTAGCTGTTCCTGTCCACTTTGGTTGGTGAATGACAGAATATATAATAATTAATTTTATTTTTTATTATGTATATCATTAAACTATATAAGTGTTCACTGATCTATGATAAATCTGATAAAATTTCGCGTCGCATGGTAGTTATCCCAGCCCGATATGTTCAGTTTCGAGGTAATGGTGCGTCAAATTAATCCTATTTTACTTAAATGTAACTTAATGTCATTGTACTCAGGAGTCATATCTGACACCTCTGAAGCTAATCAAGATATGGGTGATGAATCTAAGGAAGTGTCTGATGAAGATCGCGATCAATCGGATGAGAAAAGATCAGAAGCTATGCGAGCCTTTTCCGAGCAAAAATTCGATGAAGCCATCGCATTGTACACAGAGGCTATAAAACTGAACCCTCAGAGTGCTTTACTTTTTGCTAAACGAGGACAGGTAACTATGATCGACTCCTAATTATGAGTTGCCTTTTAATACAAATTAATTAGATCCACTTGTATCTCGAGTTTATTATGGAAAACTTTTAAAAAATAATTGAAAAAAGTAAATTAAAATAAATAATTTTGTGTGTACTTTACTATTTGTATAGAAATTTAAATGACATTTCAATAATTCCTGTTAAAAATATATTTTGTTTCTACTCTTACAGACAGTTAAGTCTTTAAAAAAATGAACTTACTAAGGTTTGATTACAGAACCACAGATAAAATTAATTAAATATTGTTAAAAACTGACCATTTTTCACAAATAAATATATAGAACTGACATATCTTTTCAGGTGTTCTTAAAGCAAAATAAACTTCATGCCTGCATTAAAGATTGCACTCATGCTTTGGAATTAAACTGTGACAGTGCAGCTGCATACAAATTCAGAGGACGTGCTTATAGGTATGATTCACTTATTATTCTTTGTTCTATTTAAAAAAATAAAAAACAAAATGGCAGAAACAATTTGTTGAAACCTTCAAGTAACCTTCGGAATTTGCCCAGTGGTTGATCCTGTAGGTTTGGTAAAGATTAAGTTAAATTAAATTAAAAGTTTAAACACTGGCTCTGTGGGAGCTACTTAGTTTATAAATTATTTTTAATACATAAATATTCAAAATAATTTGTCATAATTGGATGTTGTTATGCAAAATAGATCCAACCAAATCCAAGTTTTAGTAAAATAATTGGTACATTAAAATAACAAGACCATGTTTTTTTTAAATTCCTCTTAAATATTGGGTTTACTACTTCCCAAAAAAAGTTCATATGTAGGTTAATTTATAAAAAAACACTTTGTGGGTTGGATCCATTTTGCATAACTACATCCAATTATTATAAATAGACAGTTCAATTCAATTCTCTTGTTAAATAAAAGGCTTCAAAGTGTGCCAGTTTAGCACAGATTACTTTACCAATGTCGCATAGAATGGAGAAGAACACTAGAGAATGGTCGGTAAAAATAAACATTATAGTATTGTTGTTTATTTTGACAGTGTAGTGAATACCTTTAATAGTTGTACATTGTACATGTGAATACTTTATTATATACTTGCAAATGTTGCATGATATGTATAATTTTAGTATTTTATAAAATAATATTCTAATTACTGTTACTACTACTCTCAAGTTTACTACAGGATAAGGTATATTTGACACATTTATTTGTTAAACAATGTGAATTACTTAGATTAGAATAGAATTTTAATATGAATACAATGATTAAAAATAAAATATTAATCATATAAAATAAGTAAAGTAAAGTCGGTATCTTTTGATAGGTAGCTTAATGTAAATTAACGCAAACATTGCAATGCAGCATGATGTATAATAAAATCTGGTAGCTATTTTAATATATTATTTAGTTAAATTATATTGTGATTTGAATTCTGTTTTGAAATTTTATATGTATATATAATGTTGTTAGTGCAAGAACTATTGTTTAAAGGAAAGGTAATAATGATCAGTGAACATTTTTTTACCTTAAGCCCATGTGAATGTAGCGAAATGGCCAAGCGAGTGATAGCCATATGGTCTCGTCTTGGCGACATATTACAAAAAATGTTTTTGGTGTAATATAATGTATCATAAATTGTAATTATTTTCGCTTGTCTTAAAGAGGAAAGAGATACTCAAATGGTTGAACTTTGATTTAATATAAAAAAGTTTTTTTCACTAAAACGTCTGTGAGATAAACCTCAACCTTGTTTATAAAATCTAAAGTATATTATTTTGTAAAGAAATCACAAAACATATTATAATAATGGAGATGTGCACTTTTTTTTAATTTTATATTTAAAAGCATTTAATTTATGTAAAGAGTTTTAAAACATATTTTTAAATATTTATTGATGTTGCTTTTTAAAATAATAATTTATTTCGACACTCCATTTTTATTCCAAACATTGGTTCATAATTTAAGTTTTGGCATTAGTTGGAAGTATGTATTTATAAAATTAAAGTAAACAGCGAATACATAACATTCTATTGTAAACGATATACGCAATAAATTATGCTATTGTACCTATTTCCATACCAAAGAGTTTCGCAAATTAACCAATCCAGTTACAGTATGGTTGAGTTTTTGTCAATTTATCTCCATATATTATATTATGTACACGAATTTAAATTGCCTTCCAATTTAAGATTTACCAAGGCGTAAGATTTACCAATGGTAAGATTTACCAATTTTTTTTATTAAGGCGGTGGTAGCCCACTTCAAATCTGGGCCTCACACCTCTGATATTTTCATGTGTGAATCATCACTTGCCTTACGGTGAAGGAAAACATCGTGAGGAAACCTGCATGTCTGAGAAAACCTAGCTAGTTTTCGAAAGACATGTGAAACCCGTACTTGGCCAGCGGATTATGGTCCATTCCTCCTTGTTTGAAGGAGGACCGTGCCCACCTGTGGGACATTAAAATGGGCTGAATACATAAGGCTTTTATTTATAGTTTCTTTGGTACACTTTGTTTTATTTATTTAGGCTTTTGGGCAAGTTTGAAGAAGCATCTCACGATCTCTGTGAATCTCTGAAGATTGATTACGATGACCAAACAAACGAATGGCTCAGTGAAGTGAAGCCGAACGCTGAGAAACTTCGCCAGCACAAACTCAGTGCACAACGTAAAAAAGAAGAACGAGAAGTAAGTACAAGAATGTTATCATATTAGTTATTACATATAATTTCTTTATGAAGTAATGATTGAGTATACATTTGTATAATTAAGTGTATTTTCGATTTAAATCAATTTCTTTTATTGTAATAAATTACCTGCTTGAAGTTGTTCTTTTGTATAGTACTTAGAAGTCTCAATGATTCTGCTGTGTGATTTTTCATTTTGACATTTATTTAGGACATAATATAAAATGCATGCTTCTATTTATATTTTTAACATTATCCTTAAAGGCTATAAAAATGAGTTTTATATTTTTTTATAAGTATAAACATTTTGTATACCCAATGTGTTAGTAATTAATATATATTTCTAGCATCGTGAGAAAATCCGACGTGCCCGTAAAGCGCAAGAAGCTCATGCAAAAGCGGCTAAGGAACAAGGATCTATGCCAGACATGTCTGGATGGATGCCGGGGGGCATGCCCGGCATGGGGATGCCTGGCATGGGGATGCCCGGCATGGGGGGATTCGACAGTCAAGACTTCATGAGACTACTGTCTGATCCAGAAATTGTAACTGCTTTCAAAGTATGATTTAATTATATAATATACTGTTTTTAATACTAAAAGAAATATTTTAAAAGCAGGTTAGTAAGTTGTGCTTATGTAGACGTCTTATACTAGTATTCCAGCTGACTAGAGTAAAAGCATGTCATTTGCTATCAATGTAGGTAATAAATAATAAAGGGGTTAGAAATTTTATATTTAACATAAATAATTCTTTTCCAAAATATTTAAAGTTGTATATGAAACTATCTTTTAGGATTTTGTTGTTCACTTATTTTGATATTTGGTCCCCTAAAAATATAAAAATGTTTAAATTAAAATAGGCAGTCGGTAAAATCAGATGTAGCTACTATTTTTCTACTAAAACTATAATCTAAAAAAAATAAGAGCAACTTGTATTAAAAATGAGTGCTCTGAACATTATATTTTTGCAGGATCCAGAAATATCTAATGCCTTCTACGACGTGTCTTCAAATCCAGCCAATTTCATCAAGTATCAGAATAATCCAAAAATAGTTGCTGCACTAGAATTGCTCACTAAGAAATTTGGAGGTTCTACTGGTGGATTTCCAGGTAATTAATAAATATTATATACTAAAGCGTCGCCCTTACTTCGCTCAAGTTCGTTCCTAGATACAGATTACTGAAAATCTGTTCCTGAAATCTGTTCCTAGAACAGATTTCTGAGAAATGCGATATTTTCCCACAGTAAAAAATATCAAGATGCCGTCACAGACAGATAGACAAGACAAGACAAGAATTGTAAAAACTATTGAATCGGCCCCTCTATCGAAAATAATGCTATTTTTTTACTATGTGAGGAATAGATAATTGTCATCGTATAGTAATGATGATAGCTGATTATCCGGGTATGGACACATAGGGCACTTTACTGCTGAAAAATATCTCATTTCTGAGAAATCTCATCTAACCCTTAAAACCCGGCTATAAAACATCACACGGTATGTGAAATGGAAGGTTTCTGCTTTCTGTCTTTATTCGCAGGCGGAGTCGCGGAATATGCAATTTTTTCTCTAAAGTAGCAGATAAAAGAAATAGGGCCACTTCTTTTTTTTAAAACCTATTAAAGTGCATTATATAACCAAATTCAATGAAACATATAGTCAGCCAACGGACGTGTCTAGACAGAGCAATGGTGCGGGTTTTGTGCGGTGAGAGAGGGGCGGTAGCCGTACCGAGCTGCCATACAATCCGCTCGGTACGCGTTAGCTAGGGTTGACGCTTTTTAATTTGATTGTTTTAAGTGTTTCGTTTGACTTGTACTTATCTATAATGGTTCGTAACACATGTACTGTGCATGTCATTATCTCGTTTAGATAAGAATTTAAAATTTCATCCGTTTCCACACACTGAAGAAAGGTAAAAAATATTAGCGCAGCGATATTAGGCTAAATTATGCATATTATTGCTTACTAGATTTTTGTCTTTTCTTAGAACGGTTTTTGGGCCGATTACGAATATGTCAATATTATATCTCAAAGTTCAAGATGGCGGACGCTAATATTCTCATAAAATCAATATGGGTATCATTTCCGTAGTTTTTGGGGTGCCGATTACGAATATGACATATTACTAGATTTTTCTACAGATTCAATATGACGGACGTGAAATTTTTCGTAAAATCGATATGATTATCGTTTCCATTTTTTTTTATGTTTGGAAATCCATTGACGCATACCACGAGTGGTTATGTGGGACTCAAAACTGCGCCTGCTTCCCGTTTGTCTTTTTATTAAAATTGTTTCTGCGTATGAGAATTAACTATATCGTCATATTCAACAATCGCAATCTGAATACTCGTAAATCCAAATATTGAAAATACCTTTCAGTTTCGCATTTGTGGACTTTAATAGTCATCAGTATCTCAGTATTTTTCTTACTAACCTAAGTTATTTAATTTTTTTATTTGTTTATAATAAAACTCGTCATATAATTCCTTATTTATATAATATATAAATTTATATATTATGTCATTCAATATTTTTTGATTTTATTTCTGGCATCCTTTTATATACTCATACTACGAATACACAAATGTAGAACTGATGATATACAACCCTGCAGCAATAACAAATGCCTACACAAAAGTGGCATTTCGCGCGACTTCAAACGCCACCACTTAACCCACTGGTTGTTTTCTTTACACTGTGATATAACCATGTATAGAAAATTATTTTTATTCATATTCATTTATGATGACAGGGTTTGGAAATAACTCCCAACCTGGAGCTGAAGCCAAGAATGCCGATGACGACGTTGGTTTGGACTAAAACGTCAAATACATTTGTATTTTAAATGTTTAATTAAATTTAACATCCTATGTGTTAAATATTATATTCATATTATTAAGAGCTGTTCTAATGTACAGAGGAGAAGAATATTCTAAATTGGTAGGAAAGAATACAACAAACACAATAATGTTTGATTTTTATAGCTTTATAGTTCCACCAATATTGAAGTGGCCTATTCTATCCCAACGATGCATTCTTAAATAAATGTCAACTAGAACTAGAATTGAAATGTTTCAAAACTAAGTCATCTTCTATTTTTCAGATAAATCTTCTGTCTATTATTCTTCTATTTGAAATATTTTTGCTTAAATATATTTTACTGTTTACATTATATTATAATTATAATAAACATATATAGAAGTTACTACAATAAGGTGCAAGTAAAGTATCTAAAGTAACAGATGTCAAGGAGGTTAAGGATTATTTTTAGTTTCCTTTAATAAGTATGCATTTATATACATGATTTGTTCAATTCATTTATATTTCTAATTTGCTGGTAAATAAATACTTATAATTATTCCTGCTTATTTATTTTTATCATTCCCCTTAATTAACTTTACCAACGATACAATTATTGTTTCCAGTGCTAAGTAAAATGCTAGGAATATAATTTATTGCTGAGGTTATTTTAAAAAGCCAAAAAAGTCCTAAATGGACTACATAATTTAATTCAAAAAATGTGTACATGATCTCGGTGTTAAGTTTCTTTACAACTTTAAAAGTTTATAATCGTTAGCATTATCTTATACGGGGGGAGTTGAGTGTCTGCTTCAATACGAAGAGTGCCGGTATCAAGCTATATAGTCGACGCCGGCTAAGTTTCCTCACGATGTTTTCCTTTACCGTTAAGACGAGGTAATCGTGTCGTAAATTAATCACACATGGGAATATCAGAGGTGGGAAAACCGTGATTTGAACCTATATTAGGTGCTCGGTTTTTCAAGCAAGCGTATTGGTGGGCTACCACTACATGTTTTTCTTTCTATATTCTTATTTTATTACTAGCGAATCATTCGCTTCGCTCGGGTTCGTCCCTAGAATTAATCCCGAGCGAAGGCGCGGGTTCGCCTAGTTAAAATAAATACAATTTCTAAAATAAAAGTAGCCTAAATTACTCCTTATAACATCTGCGAATGAAAGTTAGCAGTAACAAACAGACAGACAAACACAAAAATTTTGAAAATTGATTTTTTTATGTAATATACCACTGGACTGGCTGTTCCAAGCGTGTGACAGCAATTTTTTTTGTGTCCATTTGAAGCGCCACTAGCGAGAGTCCCGAGAACTAATTTTGACGTATATTGCAATTACAGCGAGAAGTGTTTGTTTACTGTTAAGTAATTTTGCATTTTCGTTGTTAATATAACATAAGTAGTAATTATGATGATACGGTTATTGATTAATAAAAATAAAAATCTTTATATCGACATCATTAGTTTTTTTTTTTTTTAACGTAGATGGCTTGGGATTATCATTAGTTTTAGTACCACGAACTCTCGCTACGTCCGACAGCGGCGGACAGCGCCAAAATGGCGAATATCAAGCACCCATAAAAGCACGTTGACAACAGCCAGTCCAGTGGTATTATAGAGGTCAGTGAAAGGTATAGATATTCTAAGGGATTAATTAGTAGTAGTTCTTTTTTAAAAATATAATACAATTGAAATATAAAAGGAAAATATAAGTAACACTACATTTACATTATCTAAACATTTTAATGATTTTAAAATTAATGACAAAAAAAATTAAACATCATTAACTCTTCCCCAACGAAGCCTTATCTTCCGTTCTTCTAATTTCAACCATGATGGCATTTCCTTTGGTAATGGTTGAGCATTCGGGAACCTCAAAGGTGGAGGTGGAGTCTTAAATGGATCTTCAGTTTTTAATTTTCTCATCAAAAATTCCTTATTAATTTGTTTTGGGTCTCTATATTTATCCATGTATAGATTAAATGGTTTTCTACGTGGAAACCATTCTTGAGGTCTGATATATGGCTCGGGAAAATCATATTCATAAACTGAAAAAAAAGGACATTTGATATGTTTCTGTAAAAAACAGATTAAAGATATTCCTTAAATAAAGCTGTGTTCATTAAGTGTGCCAAAGGAATACCGTTAATAAACCTCGGCTGTCTGTGAATCTGCCTATCAGAGGGCTGTATATAAATTTAGAGTTAATATTGACTAGTGTTTATTTCTATAGCCTAGAGGCTATAGAAATAAACACTGCTATAGATAGCAACAACTACTAAAAACCAGGATGATTAATTAAGAATTTATAAATGTCCACAATGCAAGTAAAAAAAATTGTTCATGCAAAGTGATGTATCTTGTAAGATAGTATGGAACCCTTACTGGCAAGTCTGACTAGAACTTGACTGATTCTCTAAAGTAAGACTACAAACATTATTAGGACATCCATCTTATTTATTAGCATATTTATCTATACTTGAAACTAAATATTTAATAACAATAAAAAATATATTTACTTGGCTCTTTTTGATTTAACGTAGTATGAAAGAAATTTGTAACAGATGAATCCCAGTCACTCTGATAAAATGCAAGTCCAATGGGAGTGATTTGATCTTGATACTTCTTATACCATTCTCGGGTATTAAAAGTTCTATCTTCTAAGGCTGATGATGCTGTAACTAAAACAAATTTTAAATAAACTTATTGACACAAATCATTTTTACAGGCTAAGATCATAACATCTGTCAATTAATATGGTTGGTTATAATGGTTCTTACAATAATAAGTAGTAAATTTTATTATATATATTTCAGTTTTTGCTTTAATTTCCATAGATTAATAAAATATAACACTAACCCTTGGGTAAATCATATGAAATCTGTCCATCTTGTTTATAAAGAACAAAAACATATCGGTGGTACCCTGTACCCTTCAATGGGAATGGCCTCAAATACTCTGCTAGGACATCTCCTTTCTCAATAGAATTGCCTGGAATATTGGCTATAAACCAGTGTACATATTCCTTATCATTATCAGTTAAATGACCATCCAGATTAGTTAAAGCTAATGTCCATAAGGAGTTTCCATCAGACTCATAACTGACAATAGGACTCTCCAAAGCTTCTTTGGGTTTAATTACATTCCCATGATAAACTGGTAAGCAATTTCCATCCTTAATGTCATAAAAGATTTCCAGATTCAAATGAGGTGTAAAAAAACCTTCCCCATAAAGGTGTTCAAATATGCCATAATGATCAGCTATCTGTTTTTTATGCAATGGCCCCACCGTCTCAAGCCAGTCTTTCCTTGATTGTTCCAAATCGATTTCTAACAGACCTTTACGAGCCAACTGTTCCATGCTTTTATCATTTTTGACTTTCTTAAAGTCTTCTATCCTTTCCCCACGGGATGCAGTCGATGATTTTCTAAAGCATAAATAAATTATAGCTATCACTGATACATACAATGTAGCTTACATTATTGTATAGTAATATTTCAAAAATAATTATATAATATTCTTTTATATATATAATATTCTTTATTGCACATTCAATTATGTTATACAGATTTTACAGAGATCAATGTGAGCAAAGGTGGACTTATCTCTAGAAGAGATCTCTTCCAGCCAACCTATGGAAGTGAGAAATGGTGTTTAAAAAAACGGGCCGAACACGTGCAATTGTTAAAAAAAAAAAAACTATTAATACCATTATATACTAAAAGGATAAATAAACATACATACATAATTTATATAGATAGATATACAATGTACATATATAATACATACTATATATCAATATACATACGTTCATATATATATATACATACATAATATATAATATTTATACTATATAATACTAGGTAAACTGATAATTAAGGTGCGATTTGCGTCAGAAGATACTGTTTAACATTCTTTTTAAAGGAAGTTATTGAGGGGCTATGTTGGATATGCTTAGGTAGTGTATTCCAGAGTGATGCGGCATACACTGAGAAAGATTGTGAAAAAAAATTCGTTTTACTCTTTGGTATGCCTAGCATAGGCGTGACGCAAGATCGCCTGGAACGTGAGGGGGGTGGGAGAATTTGGATTCGGGAACGGAGATAGGGAGGTGATTTTGGGTCATTAAGGATATTGAAAAGGAACGAAAGGATGTGCATATCACGGCGAAGTCGGATTGGGAGCCATTTTAGATGAGCACGAAAGTCTGATATATGATCATGCTTACGCAAGCCAAATAGAAAGCGAATGGCTAGATTCTGGAGTCGCTCTAGTTTGTTAAGTTGCTCCTCAGTCACATCCAAATAGCACACATCAGCGTAGTCAAGTATAGGGAGAAGTAGAGATTGAGCAAGCATAATCTTGGTACTGAAAGGGAGAAAGTATTGGAGACGCTTGAGAGAGTGGAAAGAGTAATGCATTCTTTTGCTGACCTCGTTGACATGAGCTACCCAGGTCATGTTACAGTCCATTATTAAGCCCAAGTTTTTTACTTTGTTACAATAAGGGATTGTAACACCAGAAAATTGAACTTGAGGTATTGAAGACCAGTCGATTTTACACCTCAGTCTATCACTGCCGAATATTATGCATTGTGATTTGTTAGGATTTACAAGAAGGCCGAAGGACTCAGCCCACGACTGGATTTCAGCAAGGTCCGAGTTTAAAGCACCAATACATTCATGCAACTCGGTCAGCTCAGAATGTCGATATAATTGTAAGTCATCTGCATACAGGTGGAAGGGAGAAGAAATTACTTTTGATATGTTATTAATAAAAACTGAAAACAGCAAAGGAGAAAGTACGCCGCCTTGAGGTACACCAGCAGTAAGATCTAACCAATCCGATACAGTATCGTTGATTTTCACACACTGTTGACGTCCGAAGAGATAAGAATAAAACCAGTCTAAAACAGTAGGAGAAATGTTAACCGCACGAAGAGTTCCAATGAGGATGTCAAGGTCAACAGAGTTGAAGGCACTGCTAAAATCAAGCAAGACCATCGCAGTGAGTTTGGTGTCATCCATTGCACCACGAATATCCTCCGTGATATTTAGCAGCGCTCCAACCGTGCTGTGAGAGGAGCGAAAACCGGACTGATAAGGACATAGGAGGTTATTGTTAGATAAATAGGAGTAAAGTTGATTATGCGCCAGTAATTCAATAACTTTGGATAGGATAGGAAGGATAGAGATAGGACGGTATTGTGTAAGGCACGAGGGATTCGAGGATTTAGGTAGTGGTATAACGAGGGCTTTCTTCCATAGTGACGGGAAGACATTGCGTGTGAATGAGAAGTTAATAATGTGAGTGATCACAGGTGCAATATCCTCCAGTACCGGTAGAACCATGTCCACCCATGAATTATTAATGAAATGAATATTAAATTTCATAAAATATTCATCATAAAACATAAAATTCGTGCGTATTTTTAAATTCAACACAAAAAATATTACTTATGTATAAAATAATAAAATAAAGTATAAATGTAACAACATTGATGGTTGAACGTGAAAAACTTACTTTTCTTGTGGAAATCCTATGTCAATTCTCGTCGTGTATAGTTCATCTTTATAGTTTAATTCTTCTAACCTTTCTTTTATAGTTCTACAATATATAGGAGGCTTTCCTCTCATTCTATGACCCAGCCGTATTTGTTGGTACTGTGCATTTACACGACAAAAACTACGAAATGTATTCATTTTGAATTATATTATAATCTTAAAATAAATTATTTATATTTTCATGAAAACACAAATTCTAATCATTTAAAAATGTGTGGTAATACAAAATACAAATTATTTGTACTACTTATTACTCAAATGAAATTTGAGTTTTGACAGATTGAGTCATGAGCATTGAGCAGTCATGAGTGTCACAAGAGACCAGGAGGACCATCGCTTCATAGTTCATACAAAAGCACTACCCGCCTGTCTCTGAAAATGTGTAGAATTTACAACGCGCTGCCATCGGTAAGTAGTATCTGTGAAGTTAGCTATTTATGAGTACTGTCACTATCATGGAGATTAGAAACCAGGAGAACCAAGGCCCTACAATGTAGTGTCTCAGAAATATTGTCAAACCAAGGAGGCGCTGCGATCGCTATGTTGTCTCAATGCCTAACTTCACGTTGTCACAACAGTGACAGTACTCATAAATAGCTAACTTCACAGATACTACTTACCGCCGGCAGCGCGTTGTAAATTCTACACATTTTCAGAGACAGGCGGGTAATGCTTTAGTATGAAGCGATGGTCCTCCTGGTTTCTAATCTCCATGGACCATGGTCACTATTGTGACAACGTAAAGTTAGGCATTGAGACAACATAGCGATCGCACCGCCTCCTTGGTTTGACAATATTTCTGAGACACTACATTCTAGGGCCTTGGTCCTCCTGGAGTCACAAGTCACAACTTACAGATTATATAATAATTACGCATAATATGTGTACATACTAGGCATATAAAATGCAGGACTTGTAAGATATTATTTTATAGTGAAAAACACAAATACAATTTAGTTTTCTTTTCTTAGTCGAAGAAAATTGATCAACATATAAAGAAATCACTTACTAAAGATAACAAAGTTCTTTTACTTTAACGCATGGCTACAAATCATAAAAAAGACAATGTAGGTACTTGAAAGTCGTATATTTTTATAGGAACCTATATACGCATAAACATATTTAACAAGAAATATATTAAAATTATAAATAAATTAAATTTCATACTTCAATAGATATTTCATGTGACTTACAAAAATTTTGTAAGTCACATGAAATATATATATTATGTAGGTTGCCCACAATGCCTAAAGGACTATAAAATATTAATACATCAAAATATATGTAGGTAATTTAAAACAATTATTGTAGTAGTGTAACTAAGGTCTAAGAATAAGCCGAACAAAAAAGATTTAGAGATAATTTATATTTAAACAAAAGCGCTGTTGTATTTTATTAGGTCCACATGGATATATTATAACAATCACTTTAATATATTTTAGTAATAATAAATATATTTTTAGTAACACAGATTCCAGGGTTTGCTAATTATTTTTAAAACAAATCTTGCTGTACATACTTTTATATTAAAATAGTTTTATGCAATTCCATATACATATAAAGAAAATTTCTATTGATAATATTTTCGTTTAAAAAGTACACATTAAGATATATACATAATTACTTTAAATCTTTTTATTGATTATTTTTTGTTATTAAGCCTAAAACTTTCATCAAAATACGCTATTTTTTGTATTCATCTTGTTTTGTACTTGATAACTGAAAGTATTAAGTAATGATCGTATAATATTTATAATATATTTCAAACTAGCATACCGTAAATTAAAATAAACATAAACATTGAATTTTTATATTTGAAATAATACTATACCATCCTATTAATAATTTCAATTCTCATGTTGCATAATATTAGTTTGATTGATTTATATTACCAACATAATAAAGAAAATTTCAATTTTAGTAAAATGGAAAATGACCAATCACATCGTTTGAGAACTGCGTATCCACTATCCGTGTACAAAATGGTAGCAAATGACGAAATCCATGTGTGTGAGCGTGATAGCTAAAGACTGTGAATTGTGATCAAAAATAAATGTTCTGTTGTGGTGCGTGCGACTGACGACTGTCGCTACTCGCTAATCGCTATCCGCCTATCAGTATACAGCACAGGTATCTAGTGATCAGTTGCTTTCGCTCTGTTTAGTGTACAATGCACATTATATTGTGATGATCAAATTGTTTTGAGCACGTCTTTGTGACTGTTTCCTGTATTTCTGAATTTAAAAAAATCGCGACGTCTCATCTTTAAACAATTAAGATGAAGAATTAAAATGAGAGCCCAAATGGTATATTTCATTCAATTATTAAATGTAAAGTCGGCAATACACTGTATAGTTCTCCGATCTTTATAATATTAGGAGCCATTTACACATGGCGAGAGGTCACGTAGGCATTAGTGATTTTTAAATTGTGGCTTAATTAATAGCCATTTTCTTCCGTTGTTGTTATTAATGTAGTGATTGGAAAAATGGATAGCAAAATTATCCAAAAAAGTGCTATGCAGAAGAGCGCCGAATTTACTTTCACTCCACCGCCCGAGGCACCCGTATTTGAGCCTACGCTTGAAGAATTTTCGGATCCTTTAGGATACATCGCTAAAATACGCCCAGTTGCGGAAAAAACAGGGATTTGTAAAATAAGGCCTCCTGCACGCTGGCAGCCACCTTTTTCTTTAGATGTTGATAAATTAAAATTCGTCCCGCGGATACAAAAAGTAAATGAGTTGGAAGCCATTACTCGGCTTAAACTTATATTTCTTGAGAAAATATTAAAATTTTGGGACTTACAAGGATCGCCATTAAAAATACCTATGATCGAAAATAAATCTTTAGACTTGTACTGCTTAAAATTTTGGGTAGATGAAGAAGGTGGATTTGAAAATTGTAATAGTCCTAAAAAATGGCGTAAGATCGCAAATACTATGGGTTATAGCCAAAGTGCAATAACAATGAATTTTTTGCGAAGTAATTATGAAAAGATACTTCTTCCATATGACATATTTGAAAAAAGTAAAGCAGACATTTTAAAAGCAGTAAAAAAGGCTGA
This sequence comes from Boloria euphrosyne, assembly GCA_951802675.2. Taxonomy (NCBI): domain Eukaryota; kingdom Metazoa; phylum Arthropoda; class Insecta; order Lepidoptera; family Nymphalidae; genus Boloria; species Boloria euphrosyne. Next base: position 7,716,001 of record OX637878.1, read on the forward strand.
AATCAAAAATGAAAATAGTAAGGAAGGTGATGAAGATAGTAAGCAAGTATTTAAGGAAGTATCCATTGATTCTATAACTAAAATAAAACATGAGGAACTTAAAGAAGAGAAGCTACATTTAAATATCAAGAAAGCTAAAACAGGCTCTGATATAAAACCGGACACCAATTATATGAAGGATAAAACTGATTTTGTGGAGGTGAAATGTAATAGAGAGTTACGAAGACTTGCTTGCTATGGACCTGGACCAAAAATGCCTGGACTAAATGATGAGGAGTTTGATATAACCAAATGTAGAAAAAGACCCAGATATGACATGGATCCTTTAGCTGTTTATATTTGTGCTATTTGCCAGAAGGATCACAGAGATGATTTATTGTTAATATGTAATGGTTGCTCAGATACTTATCATACATTTTGTCTTAAACCTCCATTAACTGTTGTACCGGATGGGGATTGGCGTTGCCCTTGTTGCATAGCCGAGGAAGTTCATAAACCAGCTGAAGCTTTCGGTTTTGCCCAAGCTGAAAGAGAGTATACTCTACAGCAATTTGGTGAAATGGCAGATAAATTCAAGTGTGATTACTTTGGTATGTCTGGCCATCTTGTGCCAACAAATGTGGCAGAAAAGGAATTTTGGAGATTAATATCATCTGTGGAGGAAGATGTAACAGTAGAATATGGTGCAGATTTGCATTCAATGGACCATGGATCAGGTTTTCCAACAAAATCTTCACTTAACTTATATCCTGGAGATCAGGAATATGTTGATTCAGGCTGGAATTTAAATAACTTGCCTGTGCTTGACGGTTCGGTACTAAGATTTATAAATGCAGATATATCCGGTATGACCGTACCATGGATGTATGTGGGGATGTGTTTCTCAGCATTTTGTTGGCATAATGAAGATCATTGGAGTTATTCAATAAATTATTTACATTGGGGTGAAGCAAAAACTTGGTATGGAGTACCAGGAAGTGGAGCAGAGCTTCTAGAAAATGCCATGAAAGCTGCAGCACCTGATCTGTTTAAATCTCAACCTGATCTTTTGCATCAATTAGTTACAATAATGAACCCTAATATACTAATGGCAGCTGGAGTACCAATTTACAGGACAGATCAGAATGCTGGTGAGTTTGTCGTTACATTCCCCAGAGCATATCATGCTGGTTTTAATCAGGGTTATAATTTTGCTGAAGCTGTTAATTTCGCTCCCCCTGACTGGCTTAAAATTGGCCGTGATTGTATTATGCATTATAAAAATTTAAAACGTTTTTGTGTATTTTCACATGATGAGTTAATATGTAAAATGGCTTTAGAAGGTGACAGATTAGATTTAGAAACAGCATTAGAAACTCAAAAAGAACTAGTGCATGCAACAGAAGAAGAAGGCAGGCTAAGGGCTTTGATGGCAAAAAACGGTCTTAAAAATGTTCGCAGAACAGCTTTTGAGTTACTCGGAGATGATGAAAGACTATGTGAAGTATGTAAAACAACCTGCTTTTTATCATCAGTCTCCTGTTCAGAGTGTAAGCACATGGCATGCTTACAGCATGCAAGTTCTCATGAATTTTGTTCATGTGCAGTAGAAAAGAAAACATTGTTTTACCGATATGATATGGATGAACTACATATCATGTTACAAACGATAGACTTTAGAGTCAACAGTTTTGATAAATGGATGACAGAAACAAAAAATATTCTTTTACCCACAGCTCCAGACATTGGTAGATTACAAAAGTTGAAACTACTTGTAGATGAAGCTGAAGAACTGAAAATCCCAAAATGCACATTATTAACACAGCTTAAGACAGAATTTACTAAGGCCACTGATAACGCAGAACCAATTGTAATTGAATTAGACGATGATTAACAAAACTGCTTAAACTAAAATCGGATTGGATGTTAGTACAAAGAGTAGAATGTTTTTATGTAAAACATTTGTTGTGATGTATAATATTAAAGTGTTTTGGCAGCTATATAATACAATGTTTTTAGCAAATATTTTATCAATTGTTTAAAAACATTGTTTTTAATTCTGTAATGAAAACAATTTCCAATCATAATGTAGTTTTGGTAGAAAAATAATTTTGTTAAGCAATTATGTACAAACTGTATTTACTTATTTTTTCTGAAAATTCTCAAATTAAAATTATATGGCTGCTGTAATTAGGGTTGCCACCTTTTTTTAATTTGAATATAGGAGTATGTAGGTTCCTTAATGAAAAATAAAGTAGATGAGGAAAATCCAAAGAAATAATAGTAGTTTTCATTACACAAATATTTAGTTACAGTAGTTTAAATGTATATTTTTTATTGTTTCGTAAAATATAGTAGTTTTGGCTACTTTGTTTTTTTAAAAATAAAGTATGTGGGATTCAATTATAGTAGACTACTCTAAAATATGGTACGGGTGGCAACCCTAGCTGTAATACACATTAAATATTACACTTTTGAATATATATGTGATTGAAAGTATAGTAGACGGTAAGCTAATGTAGAAAGTGTAAGAGTTATCACAAAATATGGCAGATGTGTAAGACTAGTAATCATCACATTCATAAAATCACTTAATATAGTGAAATTAATTCTTGCTCTTACCTATATTTAAAAATATTAGTGATAATTTATATTATAACATAATGCTAAAGTCTTCAACTTTCTATTTCCATTATATTAGTAATATAAGATTACTTATGGATGTAAATGAAAAGGTCCCACCGTTTGTGTTAAGAGTTCATGTATTAAGAAAGTATTTACTATGGGAAATATAGTAATGTTAATTTTGATTATTAATTATATAATTTGATCTCATTAAGTACTGAAGTACTAAAATTAATGATGACTTCTAGTGGGAACTGGGACTTGCTTTATTGATGGTTGATATCTCATTTCTACTTTTAAAACAATAATTTTAGAAATAAATAATTACATATATCATTTAAAACATCATGTAAAGTAACATTGCTTCTCTATAATTATTAACAGTTCTGATAATTTTGCTTAAAATGCAGATATCCCAAGAAAAAGTTTTGTTGTACTAGATCATGATTACCAAATTTGTATTATTAATAAAGTAATGAATATTCCTACGATATTAAAAATCTTTAAACAGTACGTCATCTAGCATAATTTAGGAAGTTAGTTATATTTTTGAACACTAGAAATATTTAAAAGTACCTTAAATTTATATTAATATAAATGGAGGCTATAAGATGTATATATTATGGGAATATATTTTTAATGACTTAGCCAGTATTCCTATTTATTGTAAAAAGTTGCACAGTATGTCTGTATGTTACAAGATCCAGAATCAATTTTTGTGGTATTGGATTTTATGCCACTACATTATTTGACTGAGTATATAATTCAGCTTTAGTGAATAATTTTATATTATGACAACTACCAGTGAATTTTATTTCATATGATTTTATGTTTGTTTTTGTACCACAATTGAAGTTTATTTTGTAAAATACTAATATGAAAATATATTTTGATTGAAAATATGCTGCAGTAGCACATTGTGAAGTAATTAATATCCTTATGTAAATTTTAATAACAAATATCAAAAATAATTGCAGTTTTATGAGTATAATCACTTCTTGGCATTTAAATACATTTCTTATAGTGACATTTGTGTTCATGTTCTGTATTAGTGGTTAAAGTATGTGTTGAATGGAATATTGTCTTAGAGAGTGTTGGAAACTCTTAATAAATAATTTTAGATTGTGGAATTTTATTTCGTTTTAAACCCTATGACGTCAACATTTCAGTAGGTAGGCACCTTCTCTGCAAAAAAGTTTAAATCTTAAGACTACAATACTTGTAGATACAGACGCAAGTAAATAAAAAACGTTTTAAAAGCTGTGCAATTTATTATAAAATGTATGGTGTAAAATATAAATCATAAAATATTAATAACATTAAGTATAAAATATATTTGGTTTAAAATTATGAAACAATAACATGAATCAATGGTAGCAAAAAGTACAGCCTATTATTTTCTGAAAACTAAATATAATGAGAAAACCATTATTTCCGATAAAATATTTCAGACTACTAAGCCGAAGCTTAGCAGTACGTGAGATAAAGCTTAGCTTCATAATATTATCTAACTTATAGATTTTATTACATGATACACTCGTATAATACAGAAGACACGACAATAATTTTCATATATATATATATATATATATATATATATATATATATATATATATATATATATATATATATATATATATATATATATATATATATATATATATATTTTTCGTATAGTAACTAAAACGTATCTAAGTGATTTTTTCAGTGACTAATAAGGATACAAAAAATAGCCTTGCATTCAATAATTCATTAAGATTTAGTATTTACTAAAAGATATAATGTTAAATTATACCTATTAATAGTAACATATTTAAATTTTCAACCAAACATTACTCGCGTGTCGATGTAAATAATTCCTATGCTAAAAATAACACCATTTTATTATATTATACGTAATTTCATATAAAAAAACATTAAAGGACGTATCACTGATTAGTCTTTTTAATAAACAGCTGAAAATAAAAGCAATGTAAAGAGTTGCTTTAATTTATACAAACATTATCTAATTACCCGTTAGGTAGTCTACTATACAAAAAGAAAAAAATATATTACGTAGTGACTTGAAAATCTGCTGATGATTAGAAATAATACCTAGGTATGTATAGGTATACTTTAGATAGGTATGTCAATAGTTTTTTGTTATGACGTCACAATTAGCTAGTGCCAAATATCTTTAAACAGGCTAATAAAGTCGATCAGAATGTTTCCATAGTTTTATAATTAGTGATTATAGTATCTAAGATTAGATAAACACTAGCTACATAATATTGTAGATTTTAATGTATATAGGATGTTTAAATATAAGCACAAAATGTACAAGTTGCAAAATGCTAACTTTGGCGTAGGACATTTCTTTAATGAGATTCAATGTTTCGGATCCTACATACACCTATTGTAATTTATAAAAGCTTTATAATAACAAAGTTAAAAAAGTAGTGTTTTGCCTTAATGTTATCATCCTATCATCATCAGCCCTTTTTAACGTCCCACTGCTGGGCACGGGCCTCCCTCAGTACGAGGGGGATCAGGCCATAGTCCGCCGCGCTGGCCCAGTGCGTGTTATCATCCTATACAAAACCAAAATATATATCTTTTAGTCTTTTAATCAATAATTAAGTACTTATCAATTATCACAAGTAATTAATACTTATAAAAACAATATTGGAAGCTCGTCTGTGGTAAAGTGTATAAAATATGGTGAATTACAAACAATACAAAGACATGGATATAAAGTTACTAAAATAGACGTGTAGTCTATTTATATATGTATGTGTTGTGTTTTTATTTACCGTAACACTTAGTAAATATAAAAATTGTCCCAATATTTTGGTAAAAATTCAGTTATACTAGTAATATTATGTTAAGTAAATAAATAAAATAAATACTGCTAATAAAAAAGGCACGCTATAAAGTAAAAAACTTAACTATGAGTATTTTTGAAAAATATTTGCATAATAATGTTCGTCAAACTTATGTAATAGACAATAGTAGATTTAGGGTTATTACACATATGCACCGTTGTCGTAGCTGCGCTATACTATTTCAGCTAGCAGCGACAGTGTCTGTCTACACATTTTCATTGCTGTGTAAAAGGAAACTGACTGTACACGAATTGTTGCCATTGTTATATTAATTATCTCTGCGCTTCAAAATTTTAGTAACTAGCGGCAGAAATAAGGGTATATGTGTCATCGTTTGATTGTAAGTACCGTTAGATTATAATCTATACTAGACTTTCCCGCGGCTTCGCTCGCGTTCTAAAGCCTGGTAACCAAATTCTTTTCGGCGTACCTCCCCCCTCGCCACCGCCGTCTTGCACGCGGTGATCATTATTTTGTTGCCGATTTATCTCAAAACTATAATATCTCGTAAGAACTTTAAATTGAAATCTAATGATGAAAAGAGCAATTTTGTTCAAAATTAAATAATTGTGATGAGTAACTTATTTATTTAGGTAAGGATTAATTTCATGTTTATCAAAACGCCTTCACAAATTATAGCGAGTCAACCTTAAAAGATAAACATATGCTATCGCGGACGTTTTTTAGAACTTTTAAAGGAGAACATTTCCGTCATACATGGTTTTTCCATAACTTTAACCGTTTACGCAGCGCACGCAACGGAATCTCTCAAAAGGAATATTTTTCTCCCATTTTTGCAACATTTTTCAAAGATACCACGCTCCTAACGGTCGTAGCGTGATGTAATATATAGCCTTTCTCGATAAACGGACTATCCAACACAAAACGATTTTTTCATTTCGGACCAGTAGTTCCTGAGATTAGCGCGTTCAAACAAACAAACAAACTCTTCAGCTTTATAATATTAAAAAGTATACATTAAAAGTAGTATATTACTGTTCATAATCTTTCGACAATTTACAATCTCACGATATATTACAATCTAAGGGTATTTACAATTTTAGGGTGACACATGCAGAATACCATTTACAAACTCGCTGATTAAGCTTACGAAAGTAATATAAGTAATTAATCTTCATTTTTTTTAATAGAAATAAAGATCAAAATTGCGAACTATTCTTAACTCTAAATACTGAGATATTTAATTTAATGAGATAAATCAATCGCAATAGCATCTCAAACAATTTTTGAGACATTTATGTTGATCAAATTTTTATAACAGTACAATGCCATCGTAACAAACGTCGTGGAATGTAGTCAAGCACTAATTCAGAATAGTATAAAAAAAAAACAAAATACTCAGTAAATTCAAAATGTACGTGAGACCTATATGAGAGAGGTAACGAATACTAATTTTTATTTTAGGGATACATTTTATATTAGATTGTCATATGTAGTTGTGGACTTCTTTGTAAGCCTTTTTAAGACTTACCTACATTTTCTTCTCCTTCTCTAAGGTTTAATGAGCGTCAGCCATAGTTCAAAAAGTTTTTTGGTGATATTCCATGTCGTTTTAGTCATTTCATGCAAAATATCTACAAATTATATACACTAAGCCTTATTCGATCTATCGCTCTTTCTATTTATAAAAACCAAATCGAAATCCATTGCATAGTTTAGAAGTAAGCGGTGATATTATACAGACAGACTCAGCCAGCGCCTTACTTACTACGTTATATAGCAACTAGCAAATCACCCTCTTCGCTCTGGTTCATCTCTAGATTTAGCACGAGCGAAGCCGCGGTTTTCGCTAGTAAATGTATACAAAAACTTGACAAATAATATACTAAAACCTTCCTCAAGAATCGATCTATTCATTGGTTAAAACAGCATTAAAATCTGTGCAGTAGTTTTTGAGTTTATCGCGAACAGACAGACAGACGTGGCGGAGGACTTTGTTTTATAATATGTAAGTGGTTAAGCTTGTCATCAGCATTTGGTCATACATAATTCTATTCATTATTAACTTTTGTTTAAAACGAGACAGTTCAAGAGAGTCGAATGTTCTCAACATTTTGATACTTTAGAGAGGTCATGTCTATGGAACTAAGCTTTTGGATGGTTAAAAATATCTGTAATTATAGATTTAATTGAAAACAGATTATAAATAAGTTTTGATTAATTAAAAATTAAGAATATTAAAGTTTTTTTTTGCTTTCTGTCTTGCCCAAGGCTGCCTGTTGTGTTATTTCTTCTATAATTTAAATATTTAATGTAAAGGTATTTAAAAATAGTGTGCAAAGAATATTTGATTTGAAAGGTTTATCCAGTTGCTGTAACTGTATCTTTTAGCTCTCTGCCCTTAGTTTCAATGGGCAAGGCGAGACACGCGACGGCCGCGACTAACGCTGCCACCGAATACACCGCTGTTGCTGTTAGTATCGAGTTCTTCAATAGAACCTGAAAAAAAACAATTTTAGTAATTTTGACGACGTTTGGCTCATTTATTTGTGCACGAATGGGTGTTTATATATTTTATAATATGTATCGACTTTAAGTTATACATTATGTGTAGTGTATGATCCATGCCTCATAGCTGCCTATGGAAATACAGGCTGACATTTATTTAATATTTGTAAGGTTGTATGCAGGGAGACGGGAGTAATCTCTAAAACTACTAGACAGTGGTGACCCAGTGGTAACACGCTCGCTTGTATAACCGAGTGATGCGGGTTCAAATCCGTGTTTCGCACCTCTGATATTTTCATGTGCGGATCATTTTTTCTAACATGATCACTTGTCTTACGGTGAAGGAAAACATCGTGAGGAAACCTGCATGTCTGAGAGAACTTTGCAAGTTTTCGAAAGATATGTGAAGTCCGCCAACACGCACTAGGCCAGCGCGGTGGCCTTATCCCCTTCTCATTAAAGGGAGGCCCGGGCCCAGCAGTGGGACGTTAAAAAGGGCTGAATACATAATATCACTGAGTGCTATTGTCTATTTTTATACATATCAAAATGTTGTTAATATCAAAAATCAAAACGATTTTAAATAATTGAAGTCGAAGAAAATCATAGTTGTGTTATCGAATACTATATCGAATATTGTTAGACACCCTAATAATGCGTATTCTCGAATTACAAGTAATTACCTGAGCTACATAAGGAGTGATCATAGCGCCAAGTCTCGCTACTCCACTGCAAGCACCGACTGCTGTAGACCTCAGAGCCGTTGGGTATACCTTTAATGATACTTTCTTAGTTTAAAAACACAACCGAATAAAAAAAAGGAACTAAAAAGAGGGAAAATGTCCATTACTCTCACTTTTATCTTTACAGTCAATCAGTTCTGTTTAAAAGTTAAGTCAATATATAAAAATAATAATAAGTAAGAGATAAGAAAAGAGTACGCTTTTTTTTATGTGGTACTCCAATTTTTTTTAATTTAATTAATTTTCATAGATTAGCGATATTATCTCACATTAAGAAGTATCTTATACGAGTATGTTGACCAGCTATCAACATACCAAATTTCATACCAGATCAACATGTGTCCTATTGTTTTCTCGTAATGCGTTTCCAGACAAACAGACAGACAAAAAATTTAGATCCTATAAAGTCGGCCTCTTTATAGATATAATTTTCCATTTTTGAAGTGAAACTTCTTTAGAATCGTTGTGATTTGAAACTCGATGAAACGAAAATGCGTCACGATAAAGAAAGAAATACATAAAAATATAGGATTAAGTCGGAGAGAATGAGACAGAATACATTCCCATGTTAACCGTTGTTTATTTTTGAAGTGAAACTTCTTTAGAATCGTTGTGATTTCAAACTTGATGAAACGAAAAAGTCCGTAGAGACACAAACACGTAAATCAAGTACCAGGCGCTCAGAGACGGGGAAGAGTTAGCGCCACCACATTAGTATGTATACAGTGTGTAAACAGTGAGTTAAATTTATAAATAAAGAAGTTTCACTTCTGACATGTGTACTTTGTACACACGCACTTTATTTTTACTTTTTCGTTATTTTGTACTCTTCCTTCGGCTAAAGTCTGATCGTCCTATCGCTTGTCATTATATTAAAATATATAACTTGCCTCAGGTGTGTAGACATATGCTGCTTGAAACAACCCCGCGATTATACCACGCGCCAGAAATAGTATGCAAGTTAAGAACGTGCGGCTGAAAAACATTACATATTTTTTAATATTGTATTTTGACAATAAATAATAAATTTTAATGTTTTAATAATTAATTTTTTATAATTTATTATTTAATTGTCTCGATATTAAGTACAATCAAATATTAAGATTATGTTTAATAAATTTTTAGAGTTCATACATACATAAATACGTAAAAAAAGCCCAAGCTACAATACCATACATTTGCTTGGGACACGTCAGCTAATTTAGTGTATGGCAGCTTGGGCTGTCACGTCCGTTGGCCGACTATATTTCATAGGCTTTGGTAAAATGACGGGTTTCTTCTTTCTATTTTATATGTATTTTTTTTTATTGGACGGAAAATATGCAAATTTTTGAACAAGAGTTTTAGATAAATAAGTAGGTATAATGACAAAATGTAACTTACTTTGAATTGTATACTAAAGCGAAGACGCAAATAGCAAATATAACAAACTGGGATGCCATAGTCTTCTTTCGACCAAACTTTTCAATTATAAATATTGTCGCGAAAATACCTGAAAGAGAAAGAAGATTTAATAATTTATTTTTAAAATGCTACAATATACATGTTCATTGTGATTCTGTTAAGTCTTAGTGGATAGTACTGGCTTTTCTAGCCGAGTCCTACATAACCACTAGTATGTATGAAGGTATTATTCGTTTCCCAGTGTTAAAAAATGCCTTACAATTAATAAACCACACATAATCGTAAACCATCTTTATAAACAAATTGAATAAAAGAAGAAATTGATCAACAGCAGCCTTATCGCTAAGTAAGCCATCTCTTCGATTGTTCTAGGAAAGGTTTGGGGCCATTTTTGATATTTTTTAATTGTTAAAAAGATCTCACCAGGAAATTCTGCCAAAGTGGTCCACAGTAGATCCATATAGTCCGTAGTCTGTAAAGGGCGGCAGTCGGCGGCGCACGCCTCCTCGCCGCTGTCCGCGTCGGTTTCAAACAGCTCTGTCGTCATTAGTACTAGACCATAGTAGCAAAAAGCACAGGACATCCTAAAATTAATGAAACAATATATTAAGTACTAGTACAAGCTCAGATTTTATCTTGGGAAAATTGAAAATTATTTCTCAAAATTGGACGCATAATAGTAATAACTATGTACAGCAATTATAAATTTTTTTATGGTGTATTTTTATGTTTTTTACTTCATCACACTGATACAACTACATAGACTACATAGTTTTATACTTTTGCAATTTCATTGTAGCCATAGTTTTACTGTATACTGTAAGAACTATAAGAACTGGTAAAAAAATTGGTTGTCTGTAAAGTCGGTTTACGGACGATTTACGTGATAACATAATCATTATTTTATGTAATACAAAAAAGGAGTTAAAAGGCTCAGGCGGAACGTTACTATTTCACGCGAGAAGAGAGATATTATGTGTATCACAAGCAAACGCTTATATTAGGCCTCTCTATCGTTTGTTTTATCGTGCCTCTCTATCGCTTGTTGCGCGCTCTCGCTTGCACCCACAGGCTCAGGTGGAACGTTACGCGGAACGTTACTATTTTTCATGTGTGTTGCTGGTGTTCATCAATTTATAAGACGTTATCACGTCAAAAATCATTTCGAATTGCAGATTTGAATGTAATTTAGTACAGTCACGACTCACAAGCATTAATATACTACCATAGATAGTTCAATCCATGCATGCATTTAAGAATCAAATATTTTTGCGTAATATTTTTAAGTCAAATAATTATTAATTATTCCTTTGAATTCTCCTTTTTGCTGAACGCATTTGAATAGACATAAATTTAACATCCCACTGCTGTGCACGGGCCTCCATTCAATATGAGAGGGATCAAACCATAGTAACTATTTAATTAACATTAAAAATACACTCAGCTAAGAATATCTTATCTATAATTATTAATTATAATAATTAGTTCTTGTATAATCAACTCACCATATAATCCAAAGTAGGAGGCTGGTATTTCTCAACTGGGGTATAAGCAGATGTTTCAAGCGACCTCGCTGTCCGATCCCCACAGAGTCGTCGCACACGAGGCGACCTAGCAACATCGGACGTCCGTTATCTTCTGCAATCTATAAACATTAATAATTTTCGTGTATTTTTTATACCCAATTAATTTTAATTAATTTACGTAACGTTGTGGTCGTAAAACTTCGAAACGATGTACCTATAATGTAAAATTTTTTTTACCTTCTCAAGTGTTGCTAAAGCTTTGTCTGGTTGACCACTTGCGACGTGAAACCTTGCCGATTCTGGTAGCCACTGAAATAAAATTACTTTATTCTATAATAAAATAAAATGTTAATAAAATAACATTATTTTATAATTACTTAGCGCTTTCGTAAAATATCTTTATTTCATAATTTATACTTGAATTGTAAAGTATAAACACTTACCATAACATGACCTAGTTTCAATAGATAAGAATGTTTAAATATATTGAGATTGTTCAGTATATCATAAGTTTATTGCATCAAACTGTAAAAAAAGCTTCATTGATGATTAAAGTAACTTTCAATGAGCAAGATTTCTATTGTTTGTATTGATTTCTCACATAATTACCTCTTATCACTCACTTATATTTTACTAGGGACTCATCCTCTCCCCGCTCAGGTTCGTCATAGATACGTTTTGCCAGTTCCTATAGCTGAGCTGATGATGGCTCAGAAATGAGATATTAATTATTATCCAATATAAAAAATCTTTTATGAATACCAGGATAACTACTATCATAGTATCAAATTTCACCAAAATTTATCCAGTGGTTTTTGCGTGATGTGGTCGCAGACAGACAGACAAAATTAACAAAAAAAAATTGTTGACAAAAAAGTTAAAAATTTTACTTAAAGTTAATAATTTTGTCTGCTGCATAGATAATAATTATTATTTCATTTGACTACTGCTTCAATAAAATTTATTCATTCATTGAAATGTCAAAAGTATACTAATTACTAATATTTAATAATAGTTCTCACCTCATGTACATATTTATCCAAGATAAAACTGTAAACATTTTTAAAATTAATATAGCTGTTATCTAATTAAAATCTACTTTTACTTTTTATACAACTTGTATGTATTTTTTGCTACTGCTTTAGAATATTACTATTAAATTCACAGCTCAAGAGCATATGTTCGCATTACAGCTAATTTTTCATTCTGATGAGACTTTCAGAGTCTAGATTATTGTAAAACGCATTTTAGCCGTTTCATTCTAACAGGGTGGAGAAAGACAAAAAAAAATCTTTACACATTTCCAAATAATGTCATGTACACTTGTGTGTTATAGTTCAACTATTTTAACTTACTGGGCATATAAGGGCGAATATAAGGAGAGGTATGGTAGATAAAGCCAAAAGCCAATGTACACCAAGAGTTGGCATAACCACCAGTGCTAATGCTACTTCCAAACATGCACCTAGGGCCCAAAAACACTGAAAATAAAATAATGCATAAAAATATTTTTAATCTTCTTAAAACTTGTCATTAAAAAATTATGATAATAGCTTTTATTCAAATTATACTACAGCCTTATACTTACATCCAACAGAACAACACATTTAGCTCTCTGCTTTGTGGGTAGAAATTCAGCATACAGTGTCACACTGAAATCAAAATCATCAATTTAAAGAAGCATCCAATATGTGGTAAGTATGTATGGTATGTGGTGGTAATTTAAAATGTATAATAAAAGTTATTTCATATAATAATTATTATTCCATAGCTTGATTATAACAGATTATATTATTTTACATGCTTGCCTACTAGTCTTTTTTATTTTGAACCCATTATAAATTTTGAATAATATAAAATTGTAATTGAATGCCTCAAGCTTTAGCTAAAATAACTTACGATTGTGGTACACATCCTATTGCAAATCCAACAAGTCCCCTTAGAAATAGTAACCAAAGAAAATTAGGAGCAATTGCACTTAAAAGTCCATAGTAGAATAATAGTACTCCACACATACTAAGTGCCTGTAAATAAATAATACTTATATTATCACGTTCAAATTATATATATTATGAATGCAGAAACATAAATTATATTTTATAAAGATGTTTGTTTTGAAATACTCTTTTTTTATTTTTTATTAAAAAAATTAAGTACAACAAATTGCAAATCTATTTTTTTTATTATTTATCAAAACGAGCATGCACTTACAGTTTTTCTGCCATATCGATCACTTAAATTGCCCCAAAATGTAGAGCTTAGCATCATTCCCATAAATACAACTGTTGTGGTTAAAGCTTGTTGGTATCTGTAAATATTTACAAAATTATCTACTATATCTATACAAAAATGAAAAAAACATACAAGTTTAATACACATCTTTTATAATTTTTTACATGGCATATAAAAATCTAATATGGCAATTAATTACATACAAATGTTGTTTCAAACTGTACTTTTACTGTGTTAAAGGCACCTAAAAGTTTTTATTCTAAATTTAATACATATTGCAGGCCTTACTTGCTTATATTCCATTCACAATGTAATGCAGGGGATAAAATACTTAATATAGTCATTTCCATTGAGTCAGCCATCCAACAAAGTCCAGTATATAGAGATAGTTTAACTTGGAACCATCCAAAGCCCAAGGCATTGACAGCTTGAGTGACAGTAAAAGTGTCTAAAAATGTGATATAATATTAAGTAACTCGTACTTCAGTATTTTCTGTGTTTTAAAAATAAATAAATTTAAATCAGTTACATTTTTTTACAAATTTCAATACCCACCGTCAGGGACTACCGAAACTGAAGCCATTTCTATTTCTTGCGGTGGAGGCATAGGTGGTACTGGTTGCCGCATTTCGCCCACATTATCGTCAAGATCTTGGTATCCTTTTGCCCTGCGCATCTTTAAGTAATCCTAAGTAGTTTATTCTGACGTGGAATGCTAGGACTCCAATAACGGGAAACTGATTACTGTTACTCGATCTTTCTAGTTTTATTATAAAACTTCACTCACTATATAAATTTAATACGTCATTTTTAAATACATGTAAATTGAAATAATACATTTATTAAACATAAAATTTACTCTGAAATAACTTCGTTTTGAAAATTAAAATTGTTGTGACAACTGACATATTTGTTTGAAAACAAAACTGTCAAGTGTCAACTGTCAGAACTGAGGACTCAGACTCAGATGTCACCGTAGGGTTTACATTCTCTTTGCTCAGATGTCAATAAAAAATTACGACTTCTACCATGGAGATTAGAGACCAGGAGAACCGTCGCTTCATACTAAAGCATTACCCGCCTGTCCCTGAAAATTTGTAGAATTTATTTAGGCTCAGTAGCGTCCGGCAATCCGGCTGGGCGTAAAGCCAAGAAATGCGCTAGGGGGAAGGGCGGGTGTCATGCGGATTACTCCTATAATATAATTATAGAACTTCTCTGATAGCAGAGTGGACTGTGGAGTTACCCCTCGGCGTGTGGTTTGTTTCTGCAGACCTGTCGGGCCGTCGGACTTCGGAGCGTCGTGGTTGAATGCGCAAGCGATCCTGCGACGACCCATTAAAACGAATGATGGGCTTAGGTTTAAATGGGTAGTATTAAATGCCTCGGTGGTGTAGTGGCTAGCATGTACGATCGCACACCGGGATGGGATGCCCTGGGTTCGAGTACCGGGTCGGGCCAAGTTTAGCAATTGAGTCTTTCTGTTTCGTAAGCCTCAGTAACAGCCCGAAGTTTGGAAGTTGGCGGTGTTTCACCCCGTGCCTCGGAGAGCACGTAGAGCCGTCGGTCCTGCGCCTTAACTCAGTCTCACTGGTCGTGTCGAGCAGTTTTCCTACCGGAATATGAGAGTGATAAGGAATAGAGAGTGCACTTGTGTCTGCGCGCAGTGCGTACACTCGTGCACTTATAAATTGGCCGCCGCGCCGCGCCGTGGCCGTAACCGGTTGGGAGACATTATGTTGTATATTAGCTTGCCGGTCAGCCTCACATAGCCTGTTTTCTACAGTTTATTACAATTTGTTACATTATAATTATTATTAGTTTAAGGAATATGTTTGTATCTTTTTGTGATTATGCATTAAATAAATAAATAAAATAAAATTAAATTTAAATTAATTTATCATCAATATTTTGCTTAATACGTGTTGGTTGGATCTATATATAGGCTTTTCGCGGCCCCTGTTGAAAAATAATAATATTATGAACTTAAAAATTTATTATTGTCAAAATTAAAAAAGGAAATCATATAATAATAACCCTGAGATCAAGAATAACTTATCTTATTTCGTATAGATATTGTTAAGACAAAAACATTACTATAGAGGCCCTTAAAAAGTGTCGAGGCCTCTTCATACAAGATACGCCCTTAGGTGACTATTGATCGATGTTAGATAAAGTAGGTGAGGAAGCAGGCAAGTAATGACTTTTAATACTATTTATATTTACTCTAGGAAGATATGGTAATGACCTTAATTATATTTTAAGGTTTGAATTTGCGGAACACATGTGACTTAAAAGGCATAATCTTTATATATATAATTCTTCTGTGAGTGTGTATGTCACTGAACTTCTCTCAAACGACTGGACCGATTTTGATGAAATTTTTTGTGTGTGTTCAAGGGGATCTGGGAATGGTTTAGATTCACAATTTTGTCCGCTGGACAATGTTTTTTTAATTAATTTTTAATTTATTACTAGTTGTTGATTTTGGAATGTTTTAAATTGGATCCGACAGACGGCGCTACCATCGCAGTGTCAAATTTTAAATAATACTAGCGACTCACTCTCGCTTCGCTCGGGTTCGTCCCTAGATTCAGCGCGAGCGAAGCCGCGGGTTCCGCTAGTATTCTATAAATATTAATCCTATCATGATAATTTAATTTCTTTTACTTATTCATATTCTTAGCTCTCCGATGCAAAAGCTACCAAATTTTGCAGCACTGTTGTCTGTAGCCTAGGTCCATCATATACGAGTATGTTAGTATAAAGTGTTTATTGGTATGCGCTACAAAAATTTTGAGAAAGAAAGTACACTAATGGATGTTTTTGTAAATGCTTTTTTATGCATTTTCAGCCACGTAACGGATAGGTACAATTTTCACTAATATAACAAATTATAAACGAGGTTTGTGTAGGTAGTAGGTACTTATACCTGTATTTTGCTAATATGTCATAGGTATATACATTCGCAAAAACTATTTATTTAAATTGAAAATGTAAAGCTACCAAGCAAATATAATATAACTTTGCTCTAACATTATACCTACTCAAATATGTAGTAGTTTTTGCGAAATGTAATAGCTCTTATTTATGTAAGAAATGTTAAATATTCACAATATTGAAAGCAAAAGAATACATTTTTAACCTTTCAAGATAAAGGCAATTTTGTAAGACAGGACGCCCACACGCCGACGTAGCGCTGTTATTCTAACTTCAGTCAATAACACGCTGAGTTTAATGAATATTCTGAAAATTGCCGACAGAATGTTTATAATAAACTAAATAAATATATCGCTGCTTATAAACGAAAGTGCCACAAATCAAAATAAAGTATTTTTCAGGAGAGCTCATTGAAAATTTTCATGTGATTTTTTATTTGTTTTTTGACACTCCTACTTTCAATGCTTCTCTGTCATATACCCTTCGATGCGTATTTTAATTTCCTACCTGCTGTTTATTTCAACTTAGTGGTATCTTTAACCCAAAAACGACTAGCAGCACATAAGTCCCTTTAGTATATAAAATATTCCTAAAAAGTAAATTAATATTTTGAATAAAAGGCCACAAGTACAAAAAATAAAAATGTTTTATTTAATTTTTTTATCAATACCATGTTAGGGAAAGACAATCTTACAATTAAAAAAAAGTACATAAAAAAACCTTCACTTTGCACATGGCCATTTTTAAATAAATCAAAAATTCTACTTTTTATTACAAATATAGCGTTTTGGTCCCATAAAAAATAAGTAATTAACAAAAATAAATGCTTCTAGAATCTTAACAGGCACACATTCACACTTACTATAGGTAACACAATAATCATAGCTTCTTATGCAATCATTATAACATGGGTAAATCCTTCGTACTAATACTAATAATAACATATCCTCTCGGCCGATTATTATTCCGTAATCATTGAGACTAGCCTACGGCGCGTGACACACCGCCAACTTCCCAACTCCGGGCTATAACTGAAGCTTATGAAACAGAAAGACTCAATAACTAAACTTGGCCCGACCCGGGACTTGAACCCAGGACCGGTGTGCGACCGTACATGCTAGCCACTACACCACCGAGGCAGTTACGTACAAGTACTAACAAGAGATTAACATTTTCACTTAAAGTAATATATTTTTTTATAAGCGGTTTCTAACTAGTTACTAAATAATAGTTTCAATTATTACTATACAGTATACTGTATACTTATATAAGAAAATCAGTCTGCGTCAAAGACAACAGTCTATTACGTTTAAAGAGTAGAATAAAAAACTTCGTAATATTTTGGTATAACATTTTTTTCTATTAGTTAAGTATATGTTCTTTTTTTTAGGAACTTTTAGTTTTTGTGTATATAATTTTTTAGTGTCATGTTTGCTACAGTGTTAGATTTAGCTTGTCTTTTTGTCAAAGTGGATTCATTGACGCCTCGACCTCCTTCTCCCTCATGCCAGACAAAAGAATTACTGGTATTTTTTGTCTCAAGTTCCGTGATAGTAAAATTTACACTATCTGAATCTGACTCAGCTGGAAACTTAATATGGAAGTCAGGATCTTTTACACTATCGCCTGATGAAAAAACATCTTCTGTATTAACAGCATCACTATTAGAACTAGAGCTGGAGTCATCATCAGAGCTACTCTCTTCAACAATTTTGTTAAGTTTTTAGGATACTTCAAGGCTTTTTCATTTGTTTCATCAAATGAGATATCAACATTAGAGCTTATCTGACCATCTGGTTTGGAATCAGTGTCAATTGAATCATCGTGTAAGTCAGTAATGGATGGATGAATTTTCGCTTTCCTTAGGTATAGATAAATCTCTTGTATTCGTGATTGGACGAATTGTTGGTTTCAGGTCTACCTGACGTGTCCATGTTTAAAATTTTAAGTGATTACTCATTCTGCAAATGAAAATAAATACATCAGTTATAGAGGTAGACAGAGAAAGACAAGACTAGGGTCGGCAAAGTCATGTTGAACTTAGGTCAAACATTAAAAAAGCGAGTAGCACAGTGACGTTGAATTCAAGACCATTACAAATATCGTTCATTTGAATATTTATTAATAGTAATATAATATTATTGATCTTCTTCTTTTCTTCTTAGTTGTAAAGAGTATAGACACAAGTAAATGTAATAAATTATTTATTACACGACATAAAATATGAATAAATAAATAAGCAAACTATTCCTATACTGCTTTTTAAGCAATCCCATAATTTTTTCAAAGCCTTTGTCTTAAAAGAAAATATTGCAAGCACAAGACTGTTATTAGCAAAACAGACGTTTCACATAAACAACTCTTAAGCTTATAAAAATTATAACATTTGGGTATTTTTTTATTGCTAAGCGGACACATTCAAAAACGTGGCACCTTTATCTTAAAAATAATTATGTACTTACATGTTTTTTAATTCCAAACGGACACATTCCAAAACATGGCTCCTTCGTCTTAAAACTAATTGTTTACTTACTTGTTTTTTTTTAAGCGAAACAGACGCTTTCCAAAACGTGGCACTGTTGCTTATAAAATTTACTTACAATACAGGTCACTTTTCGCGATGTGTCCCTTTAACTCAAAATTGAAGTGCGTTCGCGCCGACTTTCGGGTCGTAACTAAAAACATGGCTGTTTTGATCTGAACTTGGCCATAAATGTATAAGAATGCCAAAAGGGCGCATGCATAAATTTGTAATTAAGAGGCCGATTTTGACGGGTGTCTTTGTGAAACTATGAAACTACCGGCATTTTGGTCACATTTTTAAATTAAAAGTGATTTTGCACAATTTTGATTTGTGGCCCTTTCGTTTATAAGCAGCGATATCTACATTTATTCTTAAATAATAATATTATACGAGTATAGTACCTATATATTGACTTTTCTCTCTATCTTTATTAACTTATAAGTTATAAAGAATTAGTACCGTATTTGTGTAAATAGCTTTTCAATGACCGCTTTATAATCGCCCATTTTTTAAAGTATTAAAATGGCTATATTATGTTATCCATAAGAGATTGACATATGCTATCGCGGACTTTTCTGTACACCTATATGAGATACACAGTTCCACAATATTTCATTTAGTTATATCTCAAAGGATTTAGGCAGCGTTTTCGTTGAATGCTCACAGACGGCTTATTTTATTCCGACATGTTAGCCAATGTACAAAACAAATTAAAATACTTGAAGAATTATATAAAAAAAAACCTTCCTCAAGAACCACTCTATTCATTGGTAAAAACAGCATGAAAATAGGTAGTTTACGCGAACAGACAGACAGACGCAGCAGAGGACGTTGTTTTATAACATTTTGTAGTGATAATGATACCATAGTAGCAACTCACCCTCGCTTCACATGGTTTCGTCTCTATGTGCCCACATTTTAACGGTAACCATCTTATCATACGACATTTTGTCAAAATCCGTCCAGTCTTTTTCCCGTGATGCGGGCACAGACAGACATACGGAGACATCTACAACGACCTCTGTATCGATAATAATGGCCATTTCAATAGTAATATACCTCTATCTGAACTACATACTGTATTTCTACATAATACGTCGCTAGTTATAATTATCTATTAACTAATATCAACAAAATTAGTAGTACTTATGTTTTAAATAAAATACTAAAATATATTACTTTTACTGACGTTGTACATATGAAACCTTTCTCTAAAAAGTAAAGTAGGTAAATAAATGTAGTAAAAATTTCTTGAAAGAAAGATTTCGCATTATCAAAACATCATGCCAGTTTTATTCAATTAAGAGACCTAAAAAATGTTACAAGTTCATCATCATCATCATCATCACCAGCCCTTTTTAACGTCCCACTGCTGGGCACGGGCCTCCCTCAGTACGAGGGGGATTAGGCCGTAGTCCACCGCGCTGGCCCAGTGCGTGTTGGCGGACTTCACATGTCTTACGAAAACTTGCTAGGTTTTCTCAGACATGCAGGTTTCCTCACGATGTTTTCCTTCACCGTAAGACAAGTGGTAATCAGGATAGAAATGATTCGCACATGAAAATATCAGAGGTGCGAGACCCGGATTTGAACCCGCATCACTCGGTTATACAAGCGACGCGTTACCGCTGGGCTACCACTGCCTCTGTTACAAGTTATCCTTAACAAATTTTTAATGACTTTTAAAACAAACTCTTAACGTTTCAAACTTGAGACAGTTCTACATAGGTACAGAATAAACAATGGAAAAGTTACCCGTTTTTATTATTATTTATAAAAAAATAAATAAAACGTAAGGCAGTGGTAGCCCAGCGGTAACGCGTTCACTTGTAGAGCCGAGTGATGCGGGTTCAAATCCGGGTCTCGCAACTCTGATATTTTTATGTGCGAATCATTTCTATTATGATTACCACATGTCTTACGGTTCATCGTGGGGCAACCTGCATGTCTGAGAAAATCTAGCAAGTTTTTGAAAGACATGTGAAGTCCACCAACACGTACAAGATCAGCGCGGTGGACTATGGCTTAATCCCCCTTGTACTAAAGGGATATAACGTGACATATAACATATTATAACGTGACATAAAACGTGACAAAAATATGAAAGAATCTTAAAATATTTTTGAAACCAAAATGTTATAAAACTTTAAAGTTGTACTTATGAAAATAATTTAATCGAACGGCCTCGATAATACGAAGGATCGTAATTTATATTAATTTCTTAGTTATTTGTTGATACATTTCATTTTCCATTGAGATAAACATGATATCAACAAGATCATAAAATAAGCTATTAGGTATTTTTTATGGGAAACATGGGGCAAATGGTAAGTGATCTCCGCCGCCCAAACACCGCACCGCAAAACACCGCATGCGTTGCCGGCCTTTCAGGAAAGAATACGCTCTCTTCTTGAAGGTTGCCAGGTCGTAACGGTTCGGAAAGACCGCCGGCGATGGTTGGTTCAACAGAGTGGTCGTGCGGGGCAGAAAATGCCTTAAAAATCGCACTGTTGTGGAACGTTGTATATCGAGGTGGTGTGGATGGAATTTGCGGTTTTGACGTGATGTCGAATGATGAAATTCAGTCTTTAGAATTCGGGCAAAGCCGCAGGAAAGGCTTGTATGATATAAAAGTTCGTCAAGAGTTTTACCTATGTAGATATGTACTCGTAAAGCAAGTAAATTAAATCACTTGATCTGAATAATTTTAATATCTAAAATTTCATACTAAGTAAATACGAATAAATACTTAAATTTTGTGACAAGCTTTTATACTTATCAAGTACATAAATTATTATAATAGTAAGACGTGGGCGTCTTGACTCTTGATATTATACTTAATGTATACACACTCCACTCAGCTAACCCCTGGCTTACACTCTCGCGCGAGTGACGAGACAAGCTGCGAGGCGAGGCACGAGTCGAGTGTGTGAATGGTGTGTTTGCGACTCGCCTCGCAGCTCGTCTCGCTCCTCGCAGCGCTCGCGTCGAGGGCGGTTTTTTAGGCACGAGTCAAAGGGCCTCGCGACCGACGCGAACGTCGTGTTTACACTCGCGCTCTCATTTGTAAATAAGTCACGTACTTGTAAAAACTAAGTAAGGAAATAGTGGATGCTGCTAATAATTTAACGTCTTCCATCATTGCTGGCTTAAAGTGAACTAAACGCCTCGCTAGAGTGTGAACAGACACACAATATCTAAAAATCACACGAGCTGCGAGGCGAGGTGCGATACGAGCTTCGAGGCGAGAGTCTAAATGAGCTGTAAGAGTCGTAGCAGGCCTCCGTCTCTCGCCTATACATATCGCCATAAGTACCTACAGCGCCCGACAACTTGAAGTTCCAAATCAGTCAGAGCCGCGCCGCGCTTGTCATTACAGGCGTACTTATACGATGGTATACTTATATAAAACTCCAACAAATAGATTTTTTCGCTACTAAAAACTTTATTATCCGTGTTTTCCGACATTTTTGCAACACTGAAGTTTAATAATAGGTACTAGGAGACGGTAAAAATACATACAACACTAAAGTTTAACAATTGTAAATACAATAAATGCTTCTTAAAATTGTTATTTAATTCACTTTTACTTTTACTGACGCTTGAGCTGTGGTGTAGGTAAATTTTGAAAACAAAGGAATTGCACTCTTGTGAGCGGAGTGCTAAGGTGTAATTTCGGATGCACTAGCTTCGTTAGAAATTTTGTAGGCCATTAAAACGGCGGCTTTCTTCAAGATCAAATGAGTGCAACTTCTGTTATATTATATATTCTGTGGTCGAAGTATGATGTTGGGAATGGATTTACTCTGTAATTACTATGAAGACTTTCTTCCAATTTATGTAATTGCAGCGTTAAAATATGCAACAAAACATACTCTTCAACTTTTTAATATACCTAGTCTCCTAGATAAATAATAATCATATTGATTTTATATGAAGTACGTGGTAGTTATCAATGAAGCTGTTGTCAAAAATTTCCAATCAAGTTGTCAAAACAATCCTTAACTTTGTTATTTATCTCACCGCTTAAGGTCCCAAGATTTATTTTTAATTCAATTTAAATATCCTTTCTTATACCTATACGAAAATGTATATAATGTTTCTTTTCTGAAAGGTCTACAGTAGTCGCAATACGTTCTGCCAGTGTCACCGGTCAGTGCCACAGTGGTCACGGTACACGTACTCGTATGGTTAGGAAGACATGAATAATGTCTATACTAACAGCCAGACACATATACATAAATCGGATGATATCGGCATCACAGCATACTCCAGCGAATTGTGGGTAGATTTGATTTGATTGACATTATTTTGAAAAAAGCAGGGAAGACCTACGCTTTATTCAATAAAACCATAGTAATATTAACATGAATGAGTGATACGACATTCGACAAACTGTACTACTAAGAATACGTAAATATTAAGCACACATACAGGTGATGTTTATATGCTGAGTTCGAATTCTGGAGTCTCAAGCCTAAGTCGTAGGGTAATAGGATATATAAAATAAAACTATATGACATTGAATACATTTTATATTTTTCCTCTTTATAGGATACAATAATATAATTGTTCTCTAGTAGTTTTAGTTGTATCCATCATGGTTGGACATAGGAAATTCAAGTTCAACGAAAAAGTACACTAATACATTTTTTATAAAATATATATGGATAGTCGTGTATGTATAGTGATATTTTGAGCCAAAAACACGCAAAAGTCATCTAAACATTAGGCTTGTATAGATTATATCATTTGCAAAGTTTTGATATTCACTATTTATCTTAACGTATTAATTAATCTATTATTAAACCTAATAATCTATTATTAAAATATAACAAAAACATTATAATATAAAGTACAAAATTCAATCAACACTGGAAATAGGAAGGAAAGTTTACATTTATACGAACCATTAATTTTATTGACATAGACTAGTAATACTTTACAGGTCACCCTAACATACATATTACCACATTATTAGCAACCAAGGTATAGGGTTTGAAGGATTGCAGTTTTATCTATACATACAAACATACATACACAAGGAAAAGTAAATTGACTATATTTTAGACAGATATGTACTTTAGAAAGATAATTAATTTTAGGATGAATACATTAAATATAACAAAAGATAATTATTATTAGGATGACAATTCGTAAGCCTTTGATTTTAAAGGAGAGGATGAACATGTTTTAGTTATCGTTTGGCTGTACGTGATACATATCACAAACTATAAATAGTAAAGTGTATCTTTAACAAGGGTCTCTTAGACCGACTGCTATACAAATATTAGTTAAGAAGCTGTAAAGCTAAAATATCACCTAATCCTCTGCTTTTTCAGAGAATCACTTCATTCTTAAGTACAGTTATAAAAGTATACTATTTTTTTCATTTTTGCTTTGCAAAATGATTAAAAGTATTATCTGCTTAGACCGAAGAACTTAAAGAAAATAAATAGCACCTGATAGTATGATAGGTACTAAATTTATATTTCAATGCTAGAAAATTGTAGAAAATACTCTTTCAAAACATAAATTATTAAAAACGCTTCTCGATAAAGTGAATTGAATAGAAATAAATAAAAACAAATCATTTTGTTTCGTTCCTTTTACATATAAAATATGTTCATAAACGGGGTTTTATCAGAACGGACGCGGTGATTTTACTCTAAATTTATGCATGTATGCAAGGGCGTAGCTAGGATTTTGTTTAGGGGGGGGGGCAGGCTAGACAAACCAAGGTAAATCTATATACTATTTATAAAGAGGAAAAGTTTGTTTGTTTGTTTGTTTGTTTGTTTGAACGCGCTAATCTCAGGAAGTACTGGTCCAAATTGAAAAATTCTTTTTGTGTTGGATAGTCCGTTTGTCTAGAAAGGCTATAGGCTATATTACATCGCGTTACGACCGATAGGAGCGGAGCATCAATGAAAAATGTTGCAAAAACGGGAAAAAATTATTCCGTTTGGACATCTTCCGTTGCGTGCGCCGCATAAACGGTTAATTTTATGCAAAAATCATGTATGACGGAAATGTTCCACTTTAAAAGTTTTAAAAAAAAGGCCGCGAATCGCGATAGCATATGTCTATCTTTTAAGGTTGACTCGCTGTAACCTTTTTAATTGTTATTAAATTTGTTTTAAGACAATGCATTATTTGCGAAGGTGTTTTTATAAAATAAATAAGTTACTCATCACAAGTATTTTATTTTGAACAAACTTGCTCTGGGCAACATTTGATTTCAATGAATATCTTACAAGATATCATAGTTTTAACAACTCTGCAAAATAATGATGACTGCGTGAAAAAATTTAAAAAACCCCTGACACACCGTGCCGGCCATCTTGAACCGATTTTTATCAGACATATCACATAGCTAAAAATAATCCTGACTTATTCACCTTTCAAATGAAAAAAAACAAAACAAGATGAAAATCGGTTTATCCGTTCGGGAGCTACGATGCCACAGACAAACACAAACACAGACAATGTCGAACTTATAACAAGATTTTTTTTTTCGGGCTTTGCTTTCGGTCACGTCCAAAGTGTTCTAAAAAATCACTTTAGATAGGCTCTCAAGATTTCGGTCCAATCGATCGTGTACAAATCAGATCAACACCCTCCGTATCATACTAGAACAGGCAACAGAATAGAGCAGGGAGATAGTATCTCACTTTTGTAGATTTCGGAAAGGCCTTTGATACAAACGGTGAGGTGGGTCAGCATCTGGCCTCGATTGCGCAAAATTGGCTTCCTAGCAAAAATAATGAATATCACAAGAATTATTCTTGTAAGGTGATTCATAAAATGCTAATTTCGGAGGACATAGAGGTACACGTAGGCGTAAGACAGGGCTGTCTCCTTTCACCACTTCTCTTTCTAGTCGTTTTAATTGAAATGTTTTATAATACCACGAAGAACAAGCACCGCGGCATTGATGGGGCATACCCGACACCTTAAAAGACCTGGACTGTGCAGATGAAATATGATGATATTGAGCCACACTCGCGCAGACATGCAGGCCAAACTGAACGACTTACGAAAGGAGGCAGCTAGGAAGGGGCTCAAAGTTAAAATAAGGAAGACACGAGAAATGAAAAGCAGAACAACGAGTACACTCCCGTTGGTCATCGGCACAGAGGCAGTGGAGAGCGTTCATAAATTCACATACCTCAGTAGCTGCGTGTCAGAAACAGGACGAACCGAAGAGGACATCACTTCGAGAGTCGCCAAAGTACGAGCAACCTTCGCACAACTTAGACCCGCATGGCAATCACGCAATATTATGTATTGAAAAAAAGTAGTCGACGTTGAGAGTCATCGTTGATCTCAGCCATGTTTTTCGCGCGTATAAAAGCAAATCTAGATTCAACCATTCATAGTACAATCTTATTAAATTCGCCTGTCAATAGAATCAACTTTGTTTTTGTTTATTAATATGCAACCTACGTAATATTACTTTATGGTTTGTGAGCCTTCCCGGCTTCTGCATCGTCTAGGGGGGGGCAGCTGCCCCCCCCTGCCCGTACCTCGCTACGCCCATGCATGTATGTATATAAATAGTTTAGCGAAGAAATTAGAAAAGATTAATTGCTGTCGAATTCTAACATGTATAAAAAACGCGTTAATTTGAAAACAAAAAACGAATTGATGTATTATTTTCTATCTAAGTCTTAGAAGAACGATATCTAATATTTACAATTGCACGTTTATTTGTGCCACAAAGTAGCTGCCAAACGAAGGGAACCTTCTTAAGATTCTTTTGAAAAACTACCAATCTCATAATATTCACTAACAACCCTCCACTATTTCTGTGATTACAGTCACATTTTGTACGTTCATTTATAATCAACTACGTTATCAAAACTAGTAAAGAATCGAAAAGACTTGAGATTTGATATATTACACATTAAATCGATTTTTAATTTCAAGAATTCAATCAGAAATTATTTTATATTTACTAAATGATTTAATATTAACGAATTTATGACGAATGACAAGTAGGTATTAGGTATTAGTTTTAATCAGCCATTGTAAACAATATATGATCAATGTAGATAAAAAAGTTAGGATAATATTTTTTTTTACATTTTAGTTGCCTGTTTCTTATCAAGAATAACAGGTCGCAGTTGCCGTAAATTATTATACTAAAATAATACTCAGTCTCATGTTAGTTGGCGATAATCAGATGCGTCAGTTTAAGTTGCAATACGATGTTTTAGTCCACGAAGTTCTCCAACAAGGTCAGCATCAGCAGCGACGTAGCGTTTATTGATTCTTCTCTCTGTTAAAGCTTCCTGTAAATAAAAAATCTATTTTAATTCGCCCTTAAATTTTCATTCATGCAGTATTCCAAGTAGGTTAGTCAGAGCAACGATTATGGCTGATATTGGCACCCCGCATCCCGCCCTACTGAGATTGACCCGGCCTCAGAGCGCGTGTCACCCACCACCCCCCAACCCGGCCAAGCTATTTTTAGACTGGGGGTTTCACGATCTATACGTACACAGTTTATTCTACGGAGATGAATAATATTAAGGTTATATCTTAAAACTTACTTTATTTTGTTTTTCAATTAATTGTGCGATAGTTTTGTAGAACGGAGAGCTTCTTTTATTCTGGATCGATTGATGGCTTAAATGTTTGTGAGCGACTTGTGCTGGTCGTGGCATTACAAATTCTTTCTGTCCAGCTTGTGTTTGCTCCGTGGTGATCTCCGGAGAGACAGTGGTCAAACTCCGCTTATTTCCATTCCAGTTTATAAATGAATCGGCATCAGCATCGTCATCCACATATTCTTCATCATCTTCGATTTTAGGAACGGTCTTGGGAACGTGATAAAATGGTTTACCAGCGAGAGCTTTCAATTCTCTAACATCTTCATCCTCATTCTGTTTTTCTTTGAATTCCATATTCGAAAAAGCAGCACGAGCATTCTCACGCCGCCTTTGTGCGTCTTGAGCCATTTGAGTAAGAATTAAATTGTCTAGGAAGGCTGCGTTGACGTCATCGATGTTACTAGACCTCCATCGAGGAGACGATTCGTTTTCATACCATGTCTCTTGACCGATTGGCAATGCGGCTAGCCTTTCTTCTTGTCGTTTTGGCTCTTCATTTGCAAAATGGCCATAAGGATCATAGAAAAACGTGTAAGGAACTTGACCGTATACTTCAGGTACATTAACGGCTGGAGCGTCATAATAGTATTGAACTTTTGGGGCGTAATAATAATCATCATCAGGATATTCTCGTGGCGTTTGAGAGTAAGCTGGCCACTCTTGTAAGGGGTACGTTTTTGCTTGTGCTAACAGATAGCAGAACAAAACCACCAACATCCTAAAAATTAAGATTTATATTAATTTTCAAAATGTATGTTGTAAAATAATTATAATTTTATTTATTTGTTTTATGAGATTAAAGTTATAAGTAATATAAAATATTTTAAAACAATATTAATTTATACTCATCGGAAATTAATTATTGTAAAAACTGTTGTTAAAAGTAAGAATAATTAGGAATTAACCTTACCTGATTCCGGAAAATAAGTTACACATTTCACACAGTGTTCCGTCGCATACGAGGCTTAGAGCACAACTATGACGACAGGGCGGGCCGCGGAGCTTTATAAGCTCGTCGCCCACGCGCCGCCCACGTTCTCAATGAACCACCCTGCGTGCACCCCACGGGTCGGGGGTGGCTCGCCTCGTCTCCATTCCATACCACTTAGCTATCGATCGCGCCCACAGATTATTCATTTTACTAAACAGTCCTGTTTTTTATATCATAACAACTTTTATTTGTATGTGTACCATAAACATGTAAGATTAAATTACAATATTAAGGGCACATACATTCCATTTAAAATACTTATAATCCCATTTATTTTTATGTCTTTTTCTCATTGTTAAATAAATATTTTGAAATTGAGGCTTTATTATAAGGAAAATGCTAAATTTAATATATTGCTAGTGCTTTGTAGTGATAGAAACAGTGACAATTATTGATGCAGACAATATTTAGTTTTGTTCGATATTTTACGATGACAACCGTCTTTCATTCTACCATAAGATTAGTCTGTCTCACTTGTTTTGTCTCTATATAATAAAAAAGAATTTAATTTCATAAATGTATGTTTCTTTGAACATAATATTTTCTAGGAACTTAAAATAACCACTAAGTACAGCGCATCTTTTCCTGCACTATGTGGGAGTATTGCGTGGCTTGTTTAATCCAAGGACTATAAAGCACAGTACACATGCTTAGTGCTTTAAGCAGTGCTTTAAATTTAGTAAAATATAAATTTGTTTAAATGTAACGGTAGAACGATCCTCCCTTCTATTTATCAATGATACATATATTACACATAGAGATAGGGAAACGATAGTCTTCAGTCCTAACTAAAAAAATATTTTTTGTCTAGGGATATATCGAATGAAAGAATTTGTAATGAGCGATACCTATCACTTTACAATCGAAGTTCGCGAGCTATAATTTAAGAAAAACGTTATTATTACTATAATTCTTTCGAATATCATCATTCATTAAAGATGCATAATTTTTAAAGTAGTTCTCTGCCCTAATTAAATAAAACACACATAAATAAAAACAGTTCAAATTATGCCAAACACACAGAAAACACATCTACTTGCATTCAGAAATAACTATTTGACTTGTTATGTTTATTTGGATTGCAACAAATATTTTATAACCATATTTATTCAGGAGTATAAACGCGTGATGGAAAATTAAATTAAGTACATTCGCAGAATTGTAGCGAGGATTTTCTAGCAAGGTATTTCGTATTCCATTTAAAATTATTTTAGTTTAATTATACTTTAAAAAACTGAAAAACACGCTTTAATGACGAACTAAAATAAATTTGAATAAAAAAAAAACTAATGTAATGTAAAAAAAAGTATCGTGAGGTGCTTCAATGTGCGTACAATATCCTTATACTAACTCTATTTCTAGAAATAGAGTTGATTATTTTATAACAAGTGACCTCGAGCACCTCACACTTTTTTCATAATGACATTAATTTCCAATTCTAGTTCTTCACGTTATGTTCCATTTTGGTACTTTGCTATTGACGCATATTTTGTTAGCTTTTAAAATTATTTTTTGAATTAATAATTATTGTATTGACTTTCTTCGTTCAATGTGCAAATTTTCAATTTAAGTTAAATGAATGAGAAGATATGATCATGATGGATGAGAAGAGATATAAGTACAGGTGAAGCCAATAAAAGCGTGTTAATAAACATTTACTAAATAATAGTTTTGATTTAAAATAAAATTATATTCATGTTTACATCGAATTTATAGTTTTTATTAGAGTACCTACATTATTATTCTATCATAAGTGGGAATATTTTACCCTAATATGAGAAGCCGCCTCGATTATCGTGTTTATCAGATAAGCTGATATAATATGGAGTGCCGCAATGACGTATTATTTTTTTGAAATTAACTATCTCTAAGTTTTTTATAAAACGAAGAGAAAGTCAAGGAAAGTTAAATTGTTAAAAATATGCAAATTTTATACTTAGTATTATACTCGTATGCTTCGTTACGTAATACGTAGACGTACTGCGATTGTAGTAACATATAAAATGACTATATCACGGTTGTATGTCGTACTTCTTGGAAACGAAGAATTATTATTATTATTAATAGATTTAAATGTCTTTTTTATATACGTTAAGGAAGTTTTAAAAACTTCTATACTTAATATTTGTAGCAATACTTAGAATATTTTTTTGCTAAATTAAAAACAGAATTAAAGAATAACAAACATAGTACTATAAACTTAAAGCGAATAGTTCTTTAACGGCGAAAGAATGTTTATTTAAACGTCCAGTATCATCTCTTGCCTATGAGAATGAATAATATGTGAAAAAATAATTAATTCGGACTGGAAAGTAAAGAGGGGTCTATTGAAAAAACAACAAAACACTTTATAATCCGATGTACGTGCTTTAGATACTTATTAAAGAACAACCTACAGACACATGTGAGAGAAGCACGAGGCTCTCTTGTTTATTACAAAAAAAAAATGTTTTCTTATTATGCTAAAAACACATTTCAACAATACTTGTAATGAATAAGCAATGATACGCAAAACAAACACAAAACAATGTTTCGATATCACATTGAGTGACATTTAATATTTAACGATATTATTTTAAGCCTATCAATAATTTTGAGAATAAATTTAGCTTTAAATCGTCGCACAAGTTTTCTTGAAAAATACCGACTGTAACAGATTGGTGTTTTGCGCGTTCTATATTACGCGCGCTTTACCCGGCTCTATGGGGTAGGTCGGGAGGGTGACTCCGCTACGGTGCAATGGAAGTGCATCGTCAAATTCGGTAGCGGAAGTCACAAATACGAGGTAAACGACCTCCTGGCGCCTTTGTGTCGTCGTTGCAAGTCAATACTCAATATCTATTATGATTTATATCTGGACCATATATGTAGGCGAATTTTATACGAAAGATTTAAAGTTAAGTATTCTTATAATGTATATATACATATAATAACATTCTGAGCCAAATTGTACTCACTTATAACAGTACAATATATTTTGGGATATCTTATTGAATTATTCATTATTATCAATACAGAGGCCGAATCCATAGGTTTTCGAAGTGTTCTCGGTCTGTCTTTCTATCTATGACCCTATCAAGAAAAACCACTGGATCGATTTTGGTGAAATTTAATATAATGTAAACTTGAGAAATCCGTTATAACGTAGCTCGGGTGTAGGGACGCGGTGATGAGGAGTTGAGTGTCTATTTCTATGTATTTTTGTTTTTTATTAGGATATAACTTAAAAGCTTAAAATAAAATTGACATAAAATAATAAATACTTTTATATTTCTCCACAATAGCAAAACCTTTTAAAGCAATGTGCAAGGGATTATCAAACCATAACCAATTAAAAATAATACTTTTGTGATTGGGTTTTGTTTAAAACAAGAAACAAGGAGCGCACGGGGTTATAATAGAAATCTCATTTCTAACGATTATAGCTTGCACATGCAAAATATTTAATTGCTTTTTCCAAGAGAAGCGTTTTTCAATTACGCGTATTCAATGCACGTCTGCTCGTCTATAAAGGCAAAGCTGTAGGTTCGAGACGGCTTTGTTTTTGTATCGACGTCAATGTAGATATCTATGCGCCTCTGTATATCGTGTGGGAGGAGGCTGATTCTATTTATAGGACTGGCATTCAGAACTCTGAAGCCCATTTCAGAGCAGTGAAAATAAAATAGATCCTGTAGGTATAACATTGAGCAGAATACAATTTTTAGTGAAAACGGAATATGTAAATCTTTTAATTTATCTTGTATTTTTGTAGTTGCAGTATTTGCAGTAAGTAAACACTCAAAAGAAAGGATATATTGAATTGGTATATTAATTGTATTCATAATAAAATATATTAAATACATTAACAGAAAATTTGAAAACTTATAAGTAGGCATAGACGATGACGCAAACTGTATTTGTTTCAACACTTTTTACTTATTCTAAAATTCAGTTACACTTAAAACATTAAATTTAAACTTAAATGTAACAAAATTTTATTATGAATGAGTTCAATTACTTACACTATGTAAACATATTACATATAAATTTTATTAATGGTATTACTATACTTCATAGTGAGAATGAATGCCTTTTGAAATGACGTAATACGTATAATTATGGTATTTGGGGATGAGAAGCAAGTTAGCCAAGCTTAGGACTCTTCCATTCATAAGTGTAGGTCTTTACGTCAGCAAGTTTCGAGAGGGGGTGACCCCCTGCGCGAACCTACTGTGGTAGGGGGCAGTGACGTCAAACCTTTTAAGCAACAAGTGTTCCAATAGAATATATAGTAAGTATGAGTTTAGGGCTATTTTTAACGGAAAAGGGGCTCGTACTTATAGGTGATTTGAAGCGCTTCAAACTACTAGAAAATAAGAGTGGATGTAATTTGTAGAAATACTCTTTAATAGCTCTTTAAAGCTTTATCGTAACGTTTTTTAAAAATACGTAATAATTTCAAATATTTAAAATATGGGGTATAATGAATATAACTCTCTATAATTAAGTTCAAGACTATTATTAAAGTTTCATTATATAAAGGGATAACTTAAAAGCTTAACAAACTGTTTATATTTATAACTTACTCATAATTAAACATTAATGAAATGCGGTTTACGCATTATGACGTATTAAAAAAAACTACTCACTAGATTTCGTTCAAACCAATTTTTGGTGGAAGTTTGCATGGCTATATGTATAGGAATGTACATCATAAATTTTTTTAGTTTTATCATTCTCTTATCTTAGAAGTTACAGGGGGACACATTTTACCACGCGTTTTACCATGGTGTACCATTTTTTTTGGAAGTGTCTCTCGCGCAAACTATTCAGTTTAGAAAAAAAAATGATATTAGAAACCTCAATATCATTTCTGAAGACCTATCCATAGATACCCCACACATATGGGTTTGATGAAAATAAAATTTTTGAGTGTTTCAGTTCTAACTATGGGGAACCCCCAAAATTTATTGTTTTTTTTCTATTTTTGTGTGAAAATCTTAATGCGGTTCAGAGAACTACTTACCACGTTTCAACAGTATAGTTCTTATAGTTTCGAAAAAAAATGGGTGTGACATACAGACGGACAGACAGAC
Source organism: Boloria euphrosyne (assembly GCA_951802675.2). Classification (NCBI taxonomy): domain Eukaryota; kingdom Metazoa; phylum Arthropoda; class Insecta; order Lepidoptera; family Nymphalidae; genus Boloria; species Boloria euphrosyne. Next base: position 7,749,994 of record OX637878.1, read on the forward strand.
AGACATGACAAATCCTTAAGGGTTCCGTTTTTTGCTATTTGGCTACGGAACCCTAAAAGAAATGTATATTATATAGTGAGAGGCAAAGCCATAGACTGAGCTAGTATTGAACGAAAGAAATATTTACTTTATTAGTTTAGTTTACCTTATTGTATAAAAATATAAAATAGATTTCATTAAATAATTTCTATCACTGAATTACAGCGCCATCTCTCGTAAAATTGTTTCAATATTACATGAAACTGTCGTCAAAAAATGAATGCAATTCAAGGTAGAAGACAAAACAATGTTTATCTTTAATTCTATATTGTTTAAAACAAATTGCAACTGTAGTCACGACAGACACGTTATGTTTAGTATTATTTTATTTATCTTTGTATTATATTTTATAAGATTTAATTTATGTAAAATTTGAAATGAAGTTTACTTTTTATTTGGTATTTTAATAAATATAAAGATAAAATAAGATATAATTATATATAATATGTATTCAAAATCTTATTCTACTCTCTACTCTTCTAGGGTTTAAATTTTTTTATTTATAATAAAACCAGGTAACGCAATTCAATGTGAACACCTTTTTTATGGTTGTAACAATATATTATATATTTATATGTTCCTTTAAAATATTATAAATATTTTATTTTTGATAAGTGAATTTTTGTGAAATTATTTCAATAATTTTCTTGGTAACACTGCTACAGCGCCATCTTGTGTAAGTATATACAAATATTGTATAAAAGCTCTGACGCGAGCTTATCTTGTTTGGTTGTGAATGGGAGCTAACTTTTAAATCATCATCTAGATGGAGTTTTACCTGAAAATATTACCGCAAAATGTAATAAATGTATTTTTTAAACATACGCAACGTTATAGCACAGGTACAAGTATTATTACATGTAATATGTGTGTGTTACTCGTATTTTTGTAAGTGTTAAGAGTTTTTTGATAATATTTATGGCTATATGTATTGGAATATAGAAAAAAAGGAAAGTGAAAAATATTTATTACAAATTTCCTGAAAGTTTTATCATTCATTAAATTGAAATAAGAAATCTTTTCTTTGACCATTTTTGTTTATTCATATCTATATTTTAAGTTTTTATTTTTACTAGTTGAAGGGTACAAGGACAAAACAAGGAATGTCAAAAAATCAAAAAGTTGAAAAGTATGGGAACATTAAGATTTTGCCACGTATTATTGATTGCAATGTAAATTTAAAAAAATATATTTTGTGACATTCCTTGTTTTGCCCCTGTACCCTACAGTTACTTTTTAAAGTAATTCCAAAAAATGTCATAATTAAAATAACTTAAAGGAAAGGAATCTAAGGAATAATATAGACAGAGTGTTAAAGAACTAAACTACTATAATGATTGAAAATAATATATCAAAATGTTTTAAGAATATTAATAATCAACACATTTTCCAATTATGCATGCGGTGTTTATCTTTTTAAGTTGTAAACCGTAAAATATCATTGTACATATATGTAATAGTGTATTGTGTTCAAATTAATAAATTTAATAAATAAAAAAATGAACACAAATGATAATAATCGATTTATGACTAATGATATATAGTATATTATAAAGGTTTCATTATAATAAAAACAAAAATAATGAATCAGCTAATATAATGCTATGTATCTATATACAGGGAAACTTCTATTAATTATGTATAAAATAATAATAAAAATATATTTTTTTTAATTCATAATTTTCTTTTTTTCTCTATAAAACTTTTCTTAGTATTACCAAAGCCTATGACACATATTATATGTTTCATTTATGTTTTATAGGATTTGGTATTAGAGATAGTGTATATATGCAAGATCGAAATATTATCAAAATACGTAATAATAGTAAAATTTATATTGGCGGGCTCCTTTTATATTAATATAAAGTAAAAGTAATCTAAATAAATAATAAAATATTTTGTCTAAATTATGTTTAATTATATAGACTATAGATAAAAGTACAGACGTATTATGAGGCGTTTGAAAAAGGTTATTAGTAACTAATAGTTATAAGTGATGTTTTATAGTTTTGTAAAGTATGTGCGCATGCGCACATATTGATATTCCTTAGAAAAGACTTCAACGCGCTCAAAATTATAATATTTAATAATTGAGAAATTATGTAGTTAAATTTTTACATTAATCAAGAGATATAAGTAATTAAATTAAAAATTTAAAAAAACCCTTTGGCTTTTTTTTAATGTAATAATTAAAAAAATATAATTTCTTTGATTTCATTTCTTATAGCAGAATTTCGAAATTGTTATAATTTTATTATGAAATTACTTTTTCAACATCGAAATCCTTGGGCGGCCATTAACTTAGCATCATCGTCCTGCGACTATGGCCAAAGCTTTAAAATTGCGGGGAAAGATCGAGGGGAGGCCGCGGGGCGGCGAGAAAGCCTCCGCCCGCCAGTAACGTGTAAAGCGCGACGCGATACGCATGTTGTTAGCGCTGAGGTTTCTATACGTAATAGTGATAAAAACTTTAAACGAAGTGAAATTATACTGTGATATTTTAAACAATAAAAGCTATAAACATAATAATAGTTAAGTGGCTTAAATAAGTTTAAAAAACACTTATTCCGTCTTTAACTGGTGTAGATAGTGAGTGTCACGTGTGTTTACGAATAAATGTGACGGCGTAGGCGCAACGTCGGATCGCCTTCCCTGTGAGATATTTGTGCTCGCGCAGGTCTTGCGGCCATGTTGCATACCTGAAAGGAGAGAGCGCGCGACACTGCGCGAACGGGACACAGTAAGCGGTTAAGTGCGAGTTAAAATTGCTGAAGGAGAACTAAGTTTGCAATGTTATCAATAGTCTCATGACCAGGATGGGGCGGTGGCACGTGGTGCTGGTCGCGCTGGCGCTGTTCACCGGCGCGGGCGCTGGCGCCGCCGCCGAACAGATGCAGTCTCGCGCCGTAGACACCGGCGTTGACCTTCCAGTACCTGAGGCTCAACCTATTGGAACGGTTGTTGGAAAAATCCCAATCAAACCTGGTTTTACGTATCGTTTCAATGAACCACCAAAGGAGTTCATTCTTGACTCGGTGTCTGGCGAGATTAAAACTAATATGGTTCTTGACCGTGAAAGTGTAGATCGTTATGCATTTGTTGTTCTATCGAGTCAACCAACATATCCCATAGAAGTTAGACTTCGAGTAACAGACGTAAATGATAACTATCCAGAGTTCCCTGAAGCCGTAATCGCTGTAGCGTTTTCAGAAAGTGCAGCACCTGGGACAAAGCTGTTACTAGATGCAGCGACTGATAAAGACTTAGGGGAAAATGGAATTACAAATGATTATAGAATAGTGGATGGAGATAACGAAGGAAAATTTCGTTTAAATGTAACAGTTAATCCAAGTGGACAAACATCTTATTTACATTTAGAAACTACTGGGAAATTAGATAGAGAAACAAATGATTTTTACATTTTAAATATATCAGCACGTGATGGTGGTAGCCCACCTAAATACGGGTATCTTCAAGTCAATGTTTCGATTTTAGATGTAAATGACAATCCTCCTATTTTTGATCAAAGTGATTTTTCCGTATCTTTAAATGAAAGCGTACCTCCAGGGACTACAGTTCTAAAAGTTACAGCTACTGATAGTGATTTAGGTGATAATAGTAAAATAACATATGAAGTAACCGATACTGAAAAGCAATTTGCAGTAGATCCGGAATCTGGTGTGATAACTACAACCAAAAAATTAAACTGTCCTAAATATTGTAGCAATACCACTTGTAATATGACATGTGTACTTACTGTTATAGCAAAAGATCATGGATCACCCCGACAGGACGCACGAACATACGTAACAGTAAATCTTATAGATGCAAATGATCATGATCCTGTTATAACTTTTACTTATGTGCCTCCCACAGCAAACTTTGCAACTGTGGATGAAAATGCCAAGAACGGGTCACTCGTAGCAGCAATTACTGTAACTGATTTAGATGCAGGTCTAAATGGTATTACGAGTGTACACATTGCAGCAGGAAATGAATTAAATCATTTCCGATTGGAAAATTCAAGCAGCGTATATATTGTCCATGTAAATGGTATTTTGGATAGGGAAGAAATAAGTAAATATAATTTAACCGTTGTTGCTACTGATAAAGGTGTTCCTGCAAGAACAGCTACGTCTTTTTTAGTAATTCATGTTAATGATGTAAATGATCATGAGCCAGTGTTTGAAAAATCGGAATATTCGGCAATTTTAAGTGAACTTGCACCTCCTGGAACATATGTTGCTGGAATAACAGCCACTGATGAGGATTCTGGCGTAAACGCTGAAATTTTCTACGACTTTTACGATGGAAATCAGCAACAATGGTTTTCAATAGATCATTTAACTGGCTTAGTTATAACAAGGTCTATGTTAGACAGAGAAATTCAAGGAACCGTTGAATTAAATGTGTCAGCACGAGATGGAGGTCCGAATCCAAAATGGGCTTATACAAGACTTAAAATAACAATACTTGATGAAAATGATGAAGCACCCTCTTTCCCACAAACTCAAATAAATGCTACAATTCTTGAAAATGTGCAACCTGTTAAGGAAATATTAATATTAACTGCATCTGATTACGATCAAGGCACAAATGGTTCTATTTCTTATTATCTTTCCTCTAGCGTGGAAAGAAAGTATCCGAACACTTTTATTTTAGACCCAATAACGGGACAATTAAGTACTATGATAGAACTAGATAGAGAAAGAATTTCACATTACGATATACAAGTAATTGCCAAAGATCAAGGATATCCACCGCAATCATCAACTGCTTCAATATTTTTACAAGTACTTGATGTGAACGATAATGATCCTAAATTTTACCCGCAGAGATATTTCGAAAGTATACAAGAAGACACAGTTCCTGGATCGACATTACTCCAAGTTAATGCACTGGATTTAGATGAAGGTGAAAACGCAAAATTAACATACACGCTTGAAAGTGGTGGTGATGGATATTTTGAAATTGAACCTACGACTGGAAACATTATTTTACAAAAAGATTTTCGTAAAGCTCCTAAGCCACTTTATTCGTTACGTATATCTTGTAAAGACAAAGGCCAAAGACGAGCTTTTGATGATGCAATTGTAGAGATCATCAAAGTTTCTCAACGTAAAAATATAGAGTTTGAGGGATACAATGGTTACAGTTTTAAAATAGTTGAAGATGAAGGAGTATCGAAATCTGAGATTGGTCGTTTTGTTGGCAAAGTAAATGTAAGAGCATCAACTGAATCAATATCATATTATATTTTAGATGGTGATGTCAAACGGGTTTTCAAAATAGATGAAAAAAGTGGCACCATCACTACAGAAGCAAATATAGATCGTGAAGACAAAATGACATATAATCTTAAAGTAATGGCTAAAAGTGGACAAGCATTTGGCTTTACAACTGTTAATATTTCAGTTCTAGACATTAATGATAATTATCCATATTTTATAGAAGGAAAAGATGAAATTTATATTCCGGAAAATATGGCAGTAGGACAAGAAGTATATTTTGCTAGAGCGACAGATCGTGATTCTGGATCTAATCGCACTGTTTCATATTCTTTAACTTATAATCCGGACAACAACTTCAGAATATCGGAAACCACTGGGGTCATTTATTTGAATAAGGCTATAACAAGCGAACCTGGTTCTATTTTATCTATAGAAGTTACGGCATCCGATAATGGAAGGCCAACATTATCTACAAAGCACACAATATCCGCAATAATAACTGATGTCAATGATCATACTCCTGTTTTTGACCACACTTCGTATGAGACTTCATTGTTGGAATCAACTTTAGTGAACACTAGATTTTTCGCAATATCTGCTTCCGATGCTGATTTAGGATTGAACGGCAGAATATCTTATTCAATTACAGAAGGAAATACAGACGTAAAATTTGGAGTATTTCCTGATGGATACCTTTATGTTAAAAGCGCTCTTGATAGAGAAGAACGAGATTATTATTCTTTAACATTAGTAGCTTCTGATTATGGAACCCCTCCAAGATCTTCACAAGTTCCAGTTGTTATTCATGTGTTAGATGAAAACGATAATAGTCCACAATTTACAAATACCACTTTTATATTCAAAATAAAAGAAAACGAACCTCCAGATACATTTGTAGGTAAGTTGACAGCGAGTGATAAAGATATTGGTAGAAATGCCGAATTAACATTTAGCTTGCCTATTGCCCAAAATGATTTTAGAATTGATTCAAGGAATGGCTTTATTAAAACATTGAAATCTTTTGATAGAGAAAGCTTGGCTCTTAGTTCAGGTCAAAATTACATAACTTTAACAGTTACTGTAAGTGATAATGGTAAAATCAAATTATCGGATTCAGTTAGGGTAACGATTTATATAACAGATGTAAATGATAATGCCCCTAGTTTTTTGCGAACACCGTACAAAGTTGAAATATCTGAAGGTACTGCTGTTGGAGCCTCTATTATGAGAGTTTATTCTTCAGACGCCGATGAAGGGCTTAATGGAGATATATATTATAAGCTTATAGGCGGAGATGACACTGGAAAATTTATGCTAGATGAGGCTACCGGGCAACTTTTTATCAGTAAGCCATTGGACAGAGAAACTATGGATCGGTATGTGCTTACAATAATGGCTCACGATTCTGGACAGGACGTAATTCTATCTTCGTCTACAACAATAACAGTAGAAGTTCTCGATGAAAATGATAATGCACCTATTTTCACACAATCACAATTGAATGTCTCAGTTTTAGAGACTGAACCAATCAATAAAAAAATAATACAATTTTACGCAACTGACGCTGATTTGGGTATAAATAATGAGGTGCAATATTCTATTTCATCGGGGAATAGGAAGGAAACATTTTTTATTGATGGCTATTCCGGAGAGTTGTTTTTACACAAGCATCTGGACTATGAGGACTTAACTTACTATGTTTTGAATATTACCGCAACAGATAATGGAAATCCAAGCTTATCTTCAAGCATTTCATTTACAGTAAACGTAATTGATGCAAATGATAATGCACCCATCTTTACTAATACAGCAATAGTGAGACAAATACGAGAAGGTATTCCAACACATACTCCTATAGTGACAGTTACAGCTGAAGATCCTGATTCTGGGTTAAACGGAAAAGTTTACTATTCCATTAAACATCAAGACCCTAATGATAGTAGAAGGCACTTTGCCATAAACAACATCACGGGTGTTATACATACTTTATTGCCTATAGATAGAGAGACAATTGATACGTTTAAAATTACCGTTGTTGCGTATGATAGAGCCGAGCCAGCATCTTCAAGACTTTCTGCAGAAAAGCTTGTAACAGTTATTGTTGAGGACATAAACGACAACGCGCCAGTTTTTGTTTCTATGAATGCTGCAGTGATTAATTCGGCTAGAATAGGTAGAAGTGTAAATCGTGGGATATTTATAATGAACGTTTTGGCTCGTGATCTTGATTCCGGAACCAACGGTCTTGTAACCTATAAGTTGATTCATGGTGGTAATGATATGTTTAGCTTACATAGAAGTAATGGAGCTTTAACTTTACGGTATCCTCCCGCTATGCCTGATGCAAGATGGAATCTCGTTATAAAAGCGACAGATGAAGCTGTGCTAAGCGAGCAAAGAAGCACTGAAACTTATTTGACGGTTATAATGGGAGGAACAGAGTTAGAGGGTATTACATGGACAAATGTGGGAACGGTGTCTGTAGCCGAAAATGAACCGGCCGGGACTGCAGTGTTAAATATGACTAATAACTTTAAAGGTGGTTTAGAGTATTATATTGTAAATGTGACAGGTGATAACAGACAAGTGGATAGGTTGTTTGATATAGATTCCTCGTTGGGAATCTTATCTACAGCAGTTTCGTTGGATAGAGAAGCCGGTGTGGACAGATACGAAGTTGAAGTATGTGCAGTTTCATCTGCTTCGCCACTGCAGTCTACAACAACAAAGGTAAATATACATATTTCGAGTTGTCCTAAATTTCACTTAATAAAACAAAAATGAGAAAGACCCCTCTGACAGATGTCAGGATCAAAGCTTATTGGTATGAATGTGGGTAAGCTTTATTTACTTATTTCAAAGCGGGCAATCCAATTAACTTCGCACAATCGTCGGAAGAAGACAAACCATCGGCACCGTACTGTTGTTAAAATAAAAATAAATTTAAAACGAATGCTCGTTAGCGTACGTCGGCTGGTGGACTCTAATCGAAGACTCTAAATTAACGATAAGCTACGTCTCGCAACGATATCTCAACATTCGTTCAGAAACCTTCGAAAGATTAAATGAAACATGAATTTTATTTGTATTTTGTTTCGCATCATTAAATTAAATAAATACTTTAAAATTAATTAGACTTCGTCAACATTTACGAATTTTAACAGTAACATTTAATTATTCGTTAAATGCTGTTGTTTTCTTTCATCTCATGTTTAGAATTTTAAACCATATATTGTGATGTCTCTCCAAAAGGACATTGAGTTGTTATTTCTGATAAAAGGGCTTTATACAAGATGCCATTCATAATCGTTAAAATAGCGAAATCTCAGAAATTGAATTGAAGTGAAAAATTAAATTATTCTAACACAGAATCATAATTATGTAATTTTTATATATTTATTAGATTAATATTCTTCAGTGATTCTAGAATGATCATCTCTTCTCTCTCTTCTTTAAGCTCACGTGTTACACGTAAAGTCTCGTTTCATAAAGAGGTAGTTAAGTTGAAATAGATGTTTTAGTGTTGCTTTTACACTCAAATAACACATGAACAGATATAAGAATTTTTGTTATTAAATTTATTTCTTGTAGCTCTTTTATGGGTTATAGGAATATACGAATAGTATTTGATATATAAGTATTAACGCTATTAATTGATTAAGAATAGACTATACTAAAAAGTAAATTTCTTTTTAAGATTTTTAAATGTGTAATGAATTTACAAAAACATCTGTGTATATATTCTTTTTATAAATTATTCTTTCGTTTCATTTAAGATATCATATAAAGAAGTTAAACCTTTAAAAGCATGCCCATAAACTTTTTCTCGTATGACACTGACGATATTGCTCTGTAAATTTTGACACTCAAAAGTTGTATTAAAGCTTATGGTTCTTAAAATAAATTTTTGATCTTTGATTACCATCTGTATTACAATTTCGAAATCTCAAAATGTTATGTAGCATTATTTAAATAAATATAGTATTGAATAGTCTTTAGAGGAAAAAAATATTTTTACATGTTATCGTTTTCTTAAATAAAGTTAGATATAATATACACTATTTTAACTTACTGGTATTTAATTGACGCCTAATGGATCTTTTTGCTTCAATTTAATCATTCAGATAATTGCCGAATTAATAATATCTATATTTTAATTAATTTAAACAGTCATTTCATTGAAGTTCTGAAACTGACCATCTATATATAGCTTGTTGAAGAAGTCACGCATTTAATAAGTACCTTATAGGAAACAGAAATAACAAGGTTTGAATAATACTTTATACTTCAGATCCAGTTTTTTCGCTTACACAATCCGAATTCCAAATATCTTATTTAATCGAGAGGCTGTTGACCGTTAAGTGCTAAGTGTCACTCTTTATACTCAGTATATTTTGATATAGTGATGATTTTCGCACGTTTAGGCTGTTAAAAAGGGTATTTTTATGGTTATCGAATTTGGTTTCATTTTGAGAATATTGGATATTTCGTTTTCGATACTTAATAAGGTTTTCTCAATTGTATACAAAATGTTGACTTTATTTTTTTATGTTTAGATATATCATATAATATAAAAATATATAAAAAGAAAATAAAACATTAAGGAATACAAAATTTATACATTTTGCACTAGAAGTAGCTTTTACCTCTCGACTTCCCTTATAACTATAATTAATTTTATTCTAATAGTCATCGTATTAATCCGTCATCTATGTTTTATACATTCTATCGCGATGCAAATGTATTAAATAATGAACATACTAAATGCTACGATAAGCTATAAAAATTTATGAAACAATTTACACAAACTAATGGAGTTTTTACTCAATTTTCTAAACACTATCCTACAGTTAATATTAATAGTTCTTGAATAAATTGTAATCTAAGTGAAGAATGGTGAAACTTAAGATCTAAAATGAAATTTGTATCCGCCATCCCACCTTAAACTATTATAACAATTTAATTTTCAAAATTACGTACATATAAATACATCAGTTATTGTTTTAAATTAGATTTTTAATAAAATGCTTGTCTCCTATCTCATAGAAATCTCTTAATGATTTATAAATTTACGAAAGAAATAAGTCCGAAAGAAACTTGTGTTTCATGTGACAAACTTAAAATAGAATGTGGAATTTAGCTATTCCTAATGTAGAATTAGCTTGATATAAGCTACGGGTTCCATAACTTAATAAATAAAATTTCTATAAAAAGTAGCCTAAGTTACTCCTTGTAAAATTAGCTATCTGCGACCGAAAGTCCCGTTAAAATCGGTCTTGCCGTTTCAGATTATCCGGAACAAACAGACAGAAAGACATATAGACAAAAAAAAATAAGAAAAATATTTTTTGATGTTAGTACTGTATAGTGTATATACTTCCATATGCATTTAGTGGAAAGTTGTTATTTGGAAATTAAAAATAGACACTTCCATTTTATTTATATAACGTACATTTTGTTTCATACAAGCTTTGTTCACATTATGGAGACGAAAGCTCTAAGTTATTACTTTTTTTTCTAGAACTTATTTTGTATCAATAACTTTTTTTAAGTAACAATGAATGTTTTGTCGAACGGACATAACTACACGTATGTACGGGCAATGGACATTGGGCATATATTATTACAATATAATATTATAATACATATGTATTATGCATGTATGAGTATATAGGTGCAACTGCGACTTTGATGTCATAGTAAAACATTAAACATTTGATATCTCTACAATTTAATGATAAGTACAGTTTGTTTATTATTTTACTTGCTATTTTCAGGTCAATGGTCAATTATACAAATTAAATAAAACTCTATTATTACTCTAATAAAATAAAATGCAAACAATTTAAAACTGTTCATGATTTAATTATATATAAACAGCACCTTACGGTAGTCTAAATTGTGATTAAGCGATAAAATAACATCGTACTTAAACAAACCTGTGAGAAAGTAACATTTGCTTAGTGAAGATGTCGGCTAGTCATCTTTAAATCACCCAAAGATATTTCAAGTATCCTTACTCAGGAATCCCTATCCTTCTTAGAAAATACGACATCCTACTTTTAACACTGTAATCATAAATAGTTCTTTTCACGCTTAGTCTGTTTGTTTATACAATCCAACATAGAGACCACTTGTTATATTCATCGAGTATATTATATATATTTATTTTTCTACGCGCTTTAGACCGCATTTTAAAATATTTAAATTGTTATTTATTAAAAGCTTCACTATTTAATTTTTTATTGGTTTAGTAATGGTTATAAAGTGATATGTGTGAAATGCGTTAGTTCGGTGTTATCGTTTACTTTATCAACTGTTATCATCATTGAAATATAAAAAAAAAGATGCTAAAACCATAATATCTCCGGTCATTATGTATTTTCGAAATGAAAAGCAAAGCACGGTATAAAAATGTAAAGCAATCGAAATGGAAAACAAAACAGTCAATTAAACTAGCGAAAAAGCCCTGTTTTATTGTGAAGAAAAAATGTATATAGGTACAACTAAATTAATTAAAAACTATAACAAGAAATAAAATATTCCTGTTAATTATTATTAGTTTCTATGTGAAAATATGATTGTAAAATATATTATCGATTTAGGTCGTCTGAGGAGAGGGTGACCATCAACTGACATCGAAAGCGCATTAGGGCGCCAACCTGCATTCCCTCGTCTGATTTATGCACATGCTCCTGCGCGGGCATCGGCACCCGCCTTAATGAACGTACAAGTTACGTTATACTGTGAAATAGCTTTCATTATTTCACGCCAATACTAATAGTCTTCTGACTATGCGTTTAGCATCTTGCGCCTCTGGCATTGAAACTGTTGCTTTTTAACATTTATTGTTCAATTGCATGTTGAAATGGTATTTTAGTAAAATAAAAAAAATATACACTATAAATTGTATTTACAATACCTATTACTTGCAAGATTAGTCTCAGAATGTAACTAATTTAGGCCAATCAACTTTTTAAAATCCACAGAAAATACTTAGGTACAAAAACATAAAATAGTGTTATACATGTTTCATTAGCTGATGTACCTATGTAAGCATAACCAGCACTGCGTTTAGACTTAAAATTAAAAATCATAAGTCACGACTTTTATTAATAAAGGAGTGATCTGAAATTGCTGCTCTTGCGTTGAGTTAAAATTATTACCGTTTCAGTTTTTATCAACGAATTTATTGGATGGGAGTAAGGTGTTTAAAAATTTTTTGGATTTAAAAAAAGTTTGAATGTTAAATCAGCATTTATTTCAACCAGTTACGTCCTCTAATGCGTTTTGAGGCACAATTGATAACAAGTTTGGGTGGCTTGTTCCCTAAAAGCCTTATCGTCAAAAAGTCACTTAGGTACCTTACTCTTTCTTCGGGTAGGATAAGGGATATAGACGAGCACAACCGGCCTTAGTTTCTTGACATTCTTCGTTTGTGGACATTAAGTACAACTCAACACTTCTTTACTCGTAGTATCCATTAATTCTCGATACTAAAGTTATCTTTATCAGGTATTTATATACAGAAATGCGAGTGTAAGCACTTACGTGTGTACGTAGAATTGTGCAACTTTTAAAAACGTATAGTCGCTTTTTTTTAACCAACACTATGCTACACTATAATAATATAATAATAATACTTTATTAATTACGTCATGGTTGTAGGTAGAATTATTAAAAAATATTATATTTAATTAGGATTTAATGTAATAAATTAAAATAAATCTTAACTTACTTTTATGTTATTAATGTAGATATAGAGTGTAAATAACAGTTTTTCTGATGTTGTGAGATCGAGTTAGAAAATCATTTCTCTAGGAGAGAGTTGATCGAGACGACTTGTTGCTACGAGTATTTTACTGTGTGCTCCAATTTGATATGATTATTTAAAGGCATTTTCAACTGCCTGCCTTGCCTTGCCTTGTTCAATATATATAAATAAGCCTTAAAATGTTGTAATAAGTAAATATCGACATTTCTGATTTAAACTAATCATATTTGTTTTAGTTCAAATCAAATAACAAATTGTAACGGTTATATTTTATGATATGAAACATCGTGCTTTTTTTGAAATAAAACTTGTTATTTTGTATGATTAGGCAATATCTAAGCTATAATGAACAAACACCACGTAAAATATTTTTATACAAACTATTTAAAATTATACACTTTTTATGGCCATTACTTATTTTAATGTTCTTAACAATTCACTAGAAATAAAAAATATAACGACATTTTCTCCAATCGCGTTCATTTTATAAAGCTATTCTATTATAACCAGTTTTTTGGTGAATTCCAAACCTATTACTAAAGCAGAATTTAAATTTATTCATATTGGGATGTGTAAATATATTTTTAATATAAATATTATCTATCGCAAGTACCTTACACATGTACCCACCTACATGTTTTATAATAGTGTATTTATTATCAAATTAGTTGATAAGTATTCACACATATAATACGAATTAGATCAATTTGCAATCATACATTTTTAGAAACTTAATCACAATAATATAGTAGATTGTTCCCTAACAGTCTACTGTGCCCACTTTCTTATCACTCTTGAGTGAGGTTGCCACTCGAGTGTGATCTACCACGTCCCTAGACGCCCTTAGGTGAGACGCGAGCGGGGTTTGATATCACTGAATGTCACAGGTCTTGCCGGATTGGACACTTGTATGTGTGCATTAACGTGGAGATGGACCGGTTTCTAGTCGGTTTGATGTACGTCATACATTGGCGTTTATGTACCGCTAGCTAGCTATATGCAATGCGTGCTTCATAAGTTTGAACTTGTATGAAGTTTATTATGATTTGTGTACCATTGGCAAAGGCGTGATGGGAGTTTAGTAGGAGCGCGCTTGTACCTGTCGTTTTTATTAGCTGGTAACCTTATATCACGGATTTGTTTAGGATATGGACTGCTCGTATAACTTAATAAGCGGATTCGAAAATATGTTCTCATCGGTTTGCGGTGCCTCCTGTATATTCGTATTGACAGTGTTGTTAGTCGCTAAGCGAGTTTAAGATTAAGGATCTATGAATCGCGTGAGAGAGGAAAGGCATCGCTTTATATTACCAATATATTATGTATGTGGACGTTTGGATAAAACACAAAGGTAAAGATAAATCTCATAAAAGGGTTGTGATTATGAATCTCGCGACAAAATATCGAATTCTAGTTTTTTTTTTATTACCGAATTATGTTCCTTGACATTTTATGAATGATTCCTACAATACACTGTCAATAAACTTATAAAAGTAGCATAAAAACAAATACCAAATACACATATTAATAAATTAAATAACGTATTCAATTATACAATGTAAGTAATAAGTTAATTTTTTTGAATGAAAACGATGACTGCATATTAAAATATGTAATACATATTTATTTTTGCTTCTACCTAACAGGTTATCTTTTCTCTTAGGTGAATCTGTATGTCACTATATATACAGTATATACTCATATATACTAATATAGCTATTTAGTAAAGTGATAGTCCACGACCTTCACATTCAATTTTCAGAACTTCAACTGAGAACGGATATAAAATATATCATTAAATTTTCAGGTATACAAAAACTATGTCTGATCCTTTTTAATTCAGCTTGAATTATAATATTTTTAATGCGTGACATCGTAAACGAAGGATCAATAAACTAATAAACACTGTCGTAGTTATGTTATATCATTAATAAAATAAATGCGAAGGTTTCGATGGTTAGATATTTGTAACGGAAAGACGGAATCGCTGGATCTGTATAAAGTTTGGCAAAGGAAGTATAATAAAACTAAGTAAATACTCAATTTTTTTTGCAGATTTAGTAGGTACTTGGCGGTAAAGAAACTACAAGTTTCTACACTGTATCTAAGTCTCTGATCTAACATTGGTAGGTCGTATGGAAGAGACTTTTTGGAGAGACTTGTATGGAAGGTCGTACTTTATAGAGTAAAATTATTAATCAAAGAAAATAAATTACTAAGATACCAAAAGCATTTGAATGACTAGTTTTTAATAACATAAGGAAGACGTAGAGTATTATCATAGGGCGTATTTATATAAAGAAGGTTTAATTAAAATTTTATATTGTTATTTGTACAACTAACTCTTAACAATTTCCATAAATGTAAGATTTATGGACTATGATGTTAATAGCATTTTATTATGAGCCTTTTGGGTTACCATTGGCCAATAGCTATTAAACGATCATTACTGCCACGTGTAACTTAGGGCTCGCAAACTTTACGCCTCCGCGACGCTTCAGCGCAAAATTGATTCCTCGATGCTATCTAACCTCCCGAGGGAATTGTGGATAAATAAATACTTTAGTATAATCTCTAAGGGATCTGAGACAGGCCAGAATTACTGCACGCCGGATATATTATTGCATTTTAATTCCATGCCCGACACACCTCCGTCGTATTACGATTGCGCATAATTTAATGACTTATTGTATATAGATCCCTCATGTAAGTTCATCTTTCTTTCTCAAAAGTTTAAGGCTATAATGAGCACTGTTCTGAGTACGTCGATCCGATCTTGATTTCACGCGTTTAAACTGCGAATTACAATTAAGCTCGAGTTTTTATTTGATGTGAGTTATTATATAATATACTTATATGCCGCCAACTTTGATTAAAAGCTCTTGTGTGTTTACGTGTAAAGTGTTACATTTAGATAATTTGTTATTTTTTACATATATTTAACTACATAATTTAACTGTTTAAAATCTATTTACTCCATCATTTCGTGAATTAACAGATTTTCGTTTGGTGTCTCGTGTATCTACGCCTTTAATGTGCTTAATAAACAATTTTATTGTGGTTGCCGTGCACCACATTTAAATTATAAGCCAGCCTTAATAAATAAGCTAATACATGCATTTACAATGTCTTAGCGTTCGTGCCGATCGGAGATTTTCAATAGCAATGTGGCATAGAAAATAGGCATCTTGCTTTAGGCTCTCTTTACTAAATAATGGTTACTGAATTAATTATTGAACTCCTTAATTTTACTATGTAAGCACAGCGATGTCGAACTAAATTGCAAACTAGTTATAATTGTATAGACATTGGCAGTTCAGGTATAATTATTGTTGTCTCTCTTAAAAAGTAATAACGAGAGTTATAAATAGGTAGGTTTTTACAAAATGATCATAGTAAGAGTTAATTAATATTAAATATTAATATAAAAAACCAAAGTTCTATTCAATTCGATTCTCTTGTTAATACCTTCAAACCATTCCAGTAGCAGAATCCCAGCAGTGGGACGTTAAAAAGGGCTGGTGATGATGATGATGATATATGTATTTTAGCTTTATTTTAAAAAGAAATACATAAAAATGAAAAGGGAGAACTTAGTTTAAAATAAGTATTTTACAGAGGGTCGTTTTATTTAGGACTCTCAATTAACTATTTAACACCTGAGGTCATACGATAAAATATAAGCAATATAGAGGACGGGCGGATTCTCACCTTTCGCGGCAAGATCTTGTTTAGGAACATCGATAAAAGTTGTAAAATGCAAATGGTTCTAGTGAAATGCTAAGAATTTTACGCCCACGTAAAATATTTACTGTTATTTTTTTGGGATATATGTATAATATACGTAATATTTAAAGTTAAATCTATGTGACAAAAATTGCCATCATCACGGCTATTGACTAACAATAAATAAATTAAATATTTTAAATTCACTTTGGCATTCAGGAAATTAATATTCATTAGCCCATTTAGTAGTTTTTGCAGGTTCCTGTTTGGAAGAACCTATCGAATATAGACTGAATAACTTTAATTAAGCTAATCTTCAGTCAATCCAATTACATAAAGAGTAAGAGTTGTGTAGTTTCCAGAAAAGAATAATGAGACCGATTATTTTTTTCGCGTTTATACCTTTTTGATTTTGGTCTTTTAGAATCATTTTATCTAAGTGGGTATAATTTCATGGGTATCAAATTTGGTCGATAAATTTTGAACCAACATTGTAATCAAAGGGTTTATACATATTTATGAGCAATTATTCATGTTGTCCCTGTTTTATCAATACCTTTCTATAAAAGTAGGATTATCATGAGTTGATGGGTAACATCTGCATGTTCATTTATAGCTATTATTTGATATAGAAATAGTAATAATAGAGGTCTTATATGTTTTCATATATGGTTTTATAGTTTCAGGCTGTATTTCTCTTCATACTCATGAGCGGGTCTATTAAATAGATGAGAGCTTAGAGAGCTTTGGGTAGAGATTTATCTAGAAAACTATTATATACTACCTATTTAGTTGATAGGTAGTATTAGTTTTTGACGACATTCTTTGGTACGCATATGGAAAAAAGTTTGAGTATGAGCAATATAAATAATGTATGCATAAAAGAAAATCACAAACAGCCATAACTATTATGATATAATTACGTCCAATTAATGGCATTCCGGTGGTCTGGTATAATACAGGTTTTTCTAAAAACGTCTAAAATGAACGCACTTTGTGAGTCTGCATATTATTTAAGATTTTTTGTCGAATACGCATAAACAGATATCTGTCTCTACAGCCGTTTGGAAGATTAAAGTAGAAACGTGTTTCGAACAATAATGATCCATACTGAGTATCTACAAAGTGAACCGTTTTTTATAGGACGTAAAAGATTCGATTGTATTAACCTGTTACCTGTTACAGGTAGAAATGCCAATACAGGTAGGCGCCTTTATTACCAATACGTTTCGCATGACGTCACGAATTTTTACTTTAATTATATGAAACCAAATACATATACATATAAATACACATTGTTAAAAATACTGTTAATTTTGAGAAGTTTCCTTCTGTTAAAAATAGATTCAAACATATAGTAAAGTACAGCGGTATATAAAAAATTAAATTTTATGCGAATAAATGTGATTTTTTTACATAAAGTGTTCATTATATTTTTTATAATACATACAATAAACGACACAATTAAAAATTACATTTATAATAAATCTTGAGTGACCTTCATACGTTCATGAATCTGTAAAGTAATCATAGAATCTCCAATATCTAATTACAATTGAAATGTAATAAAATGTAAGACAATTTTAATTCAGTATAAAGAATAAGATTCAGATTGTTAGCACATAGCATCGTAAGGATTTTGGCTGGTTGAACAACTATAACTTCGTAAATAAATCAAAGTGAACGTTTACGACACAACTTCATTTAAACTATAAATAATTATGAGTTCGAGCACCGGACCTGACACTAAATCAAAACAATTTATGCATGAAAATGTCTTTAAATTATAACGATGAAACAATACTCTTTTATTACTATTCGAAATTGCCGCTGTCAGCCGATTGTTAGTAATTGTTAGTCATTGCGAGGCGTCTATTTTAATATCGGTATCCAGGCACACATACTCGTATTACATATACAGTAATGTATGAACATTCGTAGCTTAAATTTGTAAAATTTTGTACTTCAAATAAGCAATAATACTAAATCAAAGTCATTTGATGTTTCTATTGACACGTTCCATTTCGTATTCAAATAATAATTTCAAATCACTGGATTCTTTCGCATTAAAACTAGAATTCGCAAATGAGGAATAAATTAAAGTTTGATACGAAGAAACAAAAATCGTTGGTTGTATAAAACTAATGTAATAGACATTTTATTGGACAATTCAAATTAACAATGATATGAAAATTATACTGACTTAAAATAATCGCCGTGCTAATGTTCTTGTGACTTTTGATGTTATGCGAAATTTAAGAGGATATCATACTTGAGCGTTTTTTTAAAGTTGTTTTTAAGATAGTTACTTTATATATTATGCATGCCACGTAACCATTTATTAGTCATATTAATAGATATTTATTTATTTTATCACTAGATATTCAAAAAGTAATATTAAAATATAAATTCTTTCGTTAGTCCAGCCAGAGCAGACCGGTCTTCGACTTGTACTAGGACTGTATCCACTGTCGAGGCCAAATGAGACGTGGCATCCGCCGTCCATCCTTACGCACCCCGCGGCTATAAAGGTGCGCCATAAAACGGGTCTCATTTTATGACCATTTGACGAAGTTATATACGTTTTTGAAGTCGTTTCTTAGACGAACCGACCATTGTGCTTCCACGACCAGTCCTCATTGCACTCTCGCCGTTCTTATTGCACTATATTATGTGTACATGTAGATATATATTATTCTACATTTAATTCTTTTATATCATGTTCATGTAGCCATTTATCTAAATAAAGGTTATACACTTTTATTGTATGCCAGATCTAATGCTATCGTTGGATAATCGATTTAGGATAATTCGTTTCTGAATCGTGCTCATAGAAAGTAGGAGCTCCGGCTATCGTTGGGGAAATCTACAATCTCGACAATGCTGTATCAATATTCATGCTACGGTCGCGACCCCTACTATTTGCATAACTGCACATTGCGTTCTCTTTGGTTGCAACTGTTCCATTGTTTTATGATCTAAATGACCACGCGATATAGGGATAGTCACGGTAAGGATGTAAACACACATAGGTCTTATCCGATGTCATGTAAGATATTCGGTTTGTAGAGATTGTGAGGCAGCGGCGTTTTAATTCAAATCAAACGGGGTACAGTCCCTTCAAGTTACCGAAGCGGCCTTTAAATCTTGGGCCGTGGCCGCCAACGAATCCAACAGAACGACGGTGAGTCCAGAATAAGATAAGATCGGCTCCCGTAGTGAATAGTTTGTCATACTCTTCCTTACTAGTTCAGTCGTTTTCAATATCAGATTAGTACCTACAATGTTGAGTTATGCATGGAAGCCAGGACAGACATCACGATCTATTGTATGTAATAAATAAAAACCGGTCAAGTGAGTTTGACCCGCCCGCGAAGATATCGTACGTGCATTAAATAATACAAATAATATCATCACATAGCCATAACATTGAACACATTATAACTTCATTTAAACTCAAAAATGCGAATTACTAAAATTCAATTTATTTTACTATTTTATCTTGAAATAACCCTAAAATGGCAATTTAAAGAACAAATCTCAATAGAACATGTATAAGATGCATGCGGTAATAGGTTTAAAATTTAATAATAGTAACTTAAAATGAAATATTCATACATGCAATATTGTAATATTATATTTACATACATTTGTATTTAATCTAGCGATTCACCCATTCATTTAGATCCCAAAAACGTTTTAAAAGCTTTAAAGCATTTTAGCATAGGCTATTCAGAGATGACATTGACTATTGAGCTGGATACTCCAGTCCACTAGTTTTCTCATTAGGCGTTCCCAGGCGGACGGACGGACGGACGTAGACGGACAAATACAAAAATTGTTAAGACTATAGATTTTACCTCTGTATCTGTAACAACGACTAATTAAATACAATATTCCAAAAACTATTTGTTTGATTATTTACAATAAATATATGCAGACAAAATACATATTATATTTACTACAGAAATAATTATAAGAAATTTCCCAATGTTTTTTTTTAATCTTTTTAGAGCAGTGCAGTACTTTGCATAACTGACAATCAAAATTACAAATAAACGAAGCATTGTTTCTAATCATATATATGAATAAAAATTAATTGGATTAAATTGGCTTTCCTAATTACTGTACATCAACCGTCCGAATACGTAATAAATCGACTTTTAATTTTTTACGGAAGCCTTTTAGGCATTTTTTGCTCACTATAATTATGACTAATACCACCGATCACATAATACTATACTAGCTAATACCATTTATTACTAAACTAGTCGTGTCACTCATCACATTTCTTCATACGGTAGGTACTGCATGGTATATTCCACGGTATACCGGCATAAGGAGTATTTTATGACTCTCCGGCCCATAAAAAATACTTGTGAAACTATCTCCATGAAAAAACAACTTTATATCTATACATATTATGAATATTATGTTCGGTGATCAAAGTATGTACTGTAATGTATTGTACTGTTAATTGACGTATTTTTATTAAATTAAACCTATTATAGCTTGAAAAAGTAAATATGGTTCATTATATATACAAATAATTAATTAAAGAATAAACATGAGTGAGGAATGTGTGTATACATGACATAAGTCGGTAATTTTATGGAATAGGGAAAAATGTTTACCCTAAATTACAGTTAGTAAGTACATTTTGTCGCCAATCTGTATTAGTTATAATTAATTTGTACAAATTCCTTACTGTATCTCTGTTACTGTATCTTGACTGAAATGACTGATAAGGAGAGTGTAAATTACTTAATTTACACTAAGTAGTTTATCTTCAAAAGTATGTAATACCCTAATAAAGATACTTAAAAATATGCAAGGAATGAAACGTTATTCTCTAAATAATATACTTAATTACATTAAAGCTTTTAATACTTGTAACGACGTTGTTAAATTTACATGTATATTCTACATACTTTATAGTATAAGTATGGGAAACATTGTGAGCTTGGATGGATGTTTGACACTCAATCACGCCTAACGGATCCGAATGGCACAAAGATAGATTAGGTATACCTACTCAAGAAATTTATAAATTTAGGATTATAGAAATTGCTCATAAGTTTTTTATCCCGAAAACACTTACAGAGCCCATGGTATGAATTAGTATCTGAGTTTGACTGTGGAACTAGCCGCAAATATTTTTAATTATAAAGGGAAGAGAATGAAAATTTACTTTTAATTGAACATAATTTGTTGTAGCTTTATGGGTTATTTACTAAATACACGATAACATATTCATTAATGTCTGTAGCTAATTCACTCACCGTTAAGTCTATCTAATAACATTAAGATTGAGATACGCGATGCATTTTTGGTCAATCACGGATCTTCCTTCGCTAATCTCGAAGAATGTCTATATAATTACGTAAATTATGTTTATTTGGTCTTTCGTTCTAACGCGCAATCTCACAGGCCATTTCAGACCATCGGCACTTATGAGGCCTGACAAAGATCTCCGCGGCTCGAGATAACCTCACGACCTCTCCAGCCCTAGCAATAAAGTTAGCACGGTCGTTTACGCCAAAGGCTGGGTCATAATTTTTTATATTATGATAAATAATGATAAATTACTTTCCTGTAAGCTTGCCTTTACACTTAGATTATTTTAATTTTTAATATGAAAGATTTTTTAATATTTTCTTTACACTTGATATATTTTAATTTTTGTAATAAGTTAAAACAAAGACATTTTTTTATAATACAACATAATGTAGGTAGGAAAGCAAAGAGCTACGGAGATACAGTTAAAAAAAAACGGTGAACTTATTCTTATACATATAAAAATATTGATAATCTTTAGTTATTGCCATGAGTATTGCTTTTATCGCAGTTTCGATTGTACCTTAATAAATTGTGATATGATACCACACTGACACTCGTTGTGATACTTCGTACAAGTTAAGAAGGTTTACAGACAAGATAGAATGCCGTGTAATACAAATTATGCTTGAAACTTATTTTAAATGATTCCTAATGAACGTTTTCAAGCATTAGCTCCAACATAACTTTGATCAACAAAGTAATGCTTGAAATTGCATGGGAGGTCACAGGCTTCCTCGATAAATAACATAATTAAATTACCTATCATTATATATGAATTCTTATTATTATTTTACTAGTTAATAAAGGAATAATTTAAGTATTAATTACGATAATTTATATAACAATATTTTTTATTTATCGCAAGTCGCAACCTTAAAATAAGTATTAACGTTATTTTCATTATACAAATTAGTAAGTCATAACTAGCGTTTCTAATTAATAAAATATCGTTAATAGATGAGTAATTGGCAATAATAACATCGTAAAACGAGCTCAAAATTCTGCAACAAAGTTTCAGATACGTATCTAATATTGTGTTGTGAATGATTTTATTTAAAGATATTTATTTTAATCGAGTTTTTCAAGAGATTAAAGTCGTTTTATGTTTATTGCACATGTTTACAAGGAAACCTATTATGTAAATAGAATATTATGGGTGGTCTAGGCAATAGGCGCGGTTGTTTGTTTCAGAATCAGGAGTTGTCCACATACTCGAATAAAATTTTTAATAACGACATTACTCTGCATAATTGAAGTTGTATGCCCTCTGTTAAAGTCCAACCGTTAGGCACGGACTTCCCTTTAAGACAAGGGAGATCAGGCCTTATTCTACCAAACTCGCCTAATGCGGGCGACTGTACATATCTTTCGCTACGGTCTCTCAGACATGCAGGTTTCTTCAGGATGTTTTCCTTCACTGTAAGGCAACTGGTAAATATGTTACATATGATTCGTACATGAAAAAACCCACTTCACACGGTTTTCCAAGCGAGCGCGTTGCCCACTGCGCTATCATAATATTCCTTATATACAATTTTTCCATACTTTCATAACAGTTTAATATAAGAATATATTTTTATTTTATTAATCTTATCATTAAAAAGCAAGTATGCAACGTTTTAACTATCTTTTATATATAATAACAGTTTTACCGTATGACGCTATATAGTACGAGTACTTACTACTTAGTCAAAAAAGTGTTTATTTCGGGACTTGGATACACTGAAATACTTTATAATATTAGTAAGAATATGTATTTAAACCTAAACGCAGATGAGGTCTTTAATAATATTGTCGCTGTAAATCACAGCAAGATATTGATCGTAAATATAGTTGCGATTTATGACAAAATACATAAATCTTATACCGCCTGCACGATATAAGCTGATGCCGTTTGCTTCTTACTAATGAAAGTCTTACTTGCTATAATACTGCATTAGAATTAGAAGAATATTACTATTACATTATATTTTCTATTTAATACGATTGTTTTCATAGACATAGGTATTATTTCTTATTTGGTCAGTTCAAATTATTGTTAGTGGTTTTGTTCAAGAAAAAGGCTTAATGTGTAATATAAAGTTGTAATATAAGTATTATGTATTTTTTTACTAAAACAATGTAAATAAATTTTAGCTTCTGGTATTCATTCTTTATTTTTGCCATTTGGCATTTATTTCTAATATTAATCATATTTTATTATATATTGAAAATATAATGATTAACATAATACTTACATTAATCTAAAATTATAATTAAAAATATTTCTAGGCCTGTTTGGAGACGGGAATCCTTAATACTCATTTTAATTGATATGTTGGTTTGAATTATAGCATTTGATCTGGGGCCAGACGTGTACGATGCTCCTCAGGCTATTCTATTGGCCAATTTATTTATATTGATTCTCATACCATTTCCTATCTGCGCAGACAACGCCCGACTACTTTATGCACTGGCACTAAACGCAAAATGATATCATAAAGAAATAAACCAACCAATATCATAATATCTTCTTCATTAAGCATCGCTTTATAATGGCTTAAGTTTCCTTGAGACCTATTATAATCAAAATTAATGTTTTAGTTCATTAAAATATTGTATCAAGCTTGTATTTGTATTCATTTATATTATAAGTATATGAGATTATTAACGAATTTATTTAATTTATTTACAATATACCTAAGTGTACAAATGCTAGTTAGATTTTTTGTACCTTCTTATTTGAATTCTAGACTTTCAGTCTTGATTAACGTTTATTTTATTTACACATATTTTATACAACGTACATTGTATATATACAACTTTTATTGTTAAAATTAAAAAAAGTACAAAGAAAACAAATAGCAGCAAAATATAGTATTAACTACTAAAGTCTAAACTTGATTTAAACATTCAGCATCTAAGCTTCGATATTGCTTGTTATGTTTCAATCCCGATAGCTATTGACCATCGATTATACAGATCATTTATTCCCAACTTGCACGTTAATAGGTACTCCCTGTGTAGCAGATAGTACAGTGGTTACAATTTCTCACTTGATTATGAAAAAGTGCTTTAATGAAATATACTTAAAATGAGACGACCTTTTATAAGATTTAGAAGGTATTGCTTAGAATGTTTTCCAAGCATAGAACTGTTATAGTTTTTAATTTAATTGTGACGACACGTGTGGCGCAGTTTGTAGTGACCATACTTGCTGCGCCAGCGGTCGCGGGTTCGAGTCCCGCTGGGGGCATTCATTTGTTGAGAACGAATGTTTGTACTCCAGTCATGGGTGTTTATATTTATAATATGTATGTATGTATGTATGTATGTATTTAAAATTATATATGTGTAATATATCAACCATTTAGTATCCATAACACAAGGCTTCGTACCTTACCATGGTTCTAGATAGTGCTGTGAGTAAATGTCCCACATTTATTATTACTAATATAAGACATTCAATATATTTTAGGTAATCAAAATTATTACTGTATAAACAAATTATTACATATAACAACATGAGTATTGTATAATTATAGTATGAAACAAAATATATGTACCTTTATAACTAGCTAAGAAGATTACTTGCACAATATTGACCATAAGTAAAAGATAACATCTGTGTGCTTAATTTTTTTCCCGTTGAAAAAAGCTATCTCGTGAAATAAAGAACAAACTTAACTTAACGGAACTTTCGCTGGCGGGTAGAGGGATCGTGGGGTTAGTGACGTAGGCCATTTTATATAGTTGTAAAAACAAAGATCATATAACATTTCAATTTCTGACGTAATTGATAGTTGATTATGTGCTTCATTTAGTTTGGACGCGCGTCCTAATCTTTACTCTGTCACAACAGACGAACAAGTTTTTTCAAAGTTTGTATCTAATTTATTCAGTGCACTGAGCGCCGGCGATCCGAGCAATTTGTTACGGACAAATTTTCTATTAGCCTAACTGATGTAATAATATATATGCTTGTTTTTTTCCACGAAATCTGCTACAATGAACATATTTTTTATCTGTATAATATATTCTTTAGTGTTATAGTAATAAAAATATTTTCTCTGACTGTACAAACATGTTTAATTATATGATAGTCATGGGAAAATTATACAAATGCTCGTTTGGGGCTTATTATACATTTTATTTTACTAATGTTAAAATTTATTATTTGATCTCTTGTTGAAATAAATTATTCATACAATTTAAGGAAAGGCTCAGAAACACATCTTTAAATTTAACTATTATAATTTACATTTTGTTCCAATCAAGTATTAGGTAGGTATATACATTTTTTGAATTTTTAGATTTTTTATTTTACTAAACAGTAATATAATATAGACAAGCGCAGCATTTTACTACATAGATATTTAGTTCGATTCTCCCACGCGCATTCATGTATTTATTTGATGTTCTCTAAAAGCCGTTAGATATGACCAGATGAAATGGGCCAAAAGTAATATTCAGATCTCTACTGAGGTACTTCGTTTGATTCTCCATTTATGAATCTATGAATATAAGAATATAAAAGTTGTTACAATATCATAAGCATAAATTAACTTTAACTACGAATGCCAATAGCGTGAGAACTACCAGTGATCACTTCAAAATTATTCTATATACGTCCGATTCACGTCCTTGATGCGTGACTAGTTAGCAAAACGGCTGGCAGTACATGGAAACACTTACTTCGCACGCATTCGTACTGAGCTGTTATAAAAATGCCTACTATATGCAATAACTATAGAGTAAAGACATAAAACGGTCACTTGAATTAATAATAATATTTGTAAAAAGTACTAACATTAAATTAACAAAAACAAAAATATTATGCTAATTAAATTATTTATTTATCTTGATATTTAAAGTATATTTGGTACAACAAATAAGTTTTGTTAATTTTTGTAAACTTAAATTTAAGACTAAAAGTCTTATAACTAAACAGCTTTGTAACTTGAAAATTACTTTAAATTAAAACACGATCACTTAATTATTGCTAAATAAATAAGCTTTCAAATATTCATTCGCAGTTAGCTTTACGAATAAATATTTTAATAGGCTAGTGAAGAATGTATCACAATACATTAAAAGTGGGATAAAAATACAAGTTAATTAAAGAAAACAAAAACATTAACATATAAGTTACATTTACATTATTACCGCATAAACAAGTCTCTATTCCTGTTTCGGAAGAACTTTTTATAGTTTGTTTTCCGGAAAAGGAAAATAACGTGGGAATTCCACGTGATAAGTTCACGACGTGGAAGATATGCTACCAATGTAATAAATTCTACGCGCAACTTAAACAATAATTAACAAAGCTTTTAGAAATAACATTAATTAAAAAGCTTACTGAAATAAGCGATCGCTTGGTAATTGCAGTGTTACTTAATTAATGAGACGTAAATTCTATTCTGTTTAACAATATCAATCTTCACCTACTACTAAATTACACATTATTATTAAAATATTTTTAAACTTTAACATCGCTAATTGTATTTTGATCTTAGTTATGTAAGAATATGATTACTAGTTTATTTAAAGAGAAAAGTCACACACCACACAGGTAATTAATGCTATATAATAATTATTTTTAAATATAAAATAAATCTTTACTATACAGGGTATTAAAAGAATATGTGGGTTAAAATACATTTTGTTTTACACCTACATCCACTTTGCTGGACAAGTGTTTTACTTCTTAACGAGACAAGAAGAGCTAGTGCTATGTAATTGTTTTGCGCGCTAGGCACCGGTCCTTTGTTAAGTTAAACGCCTCCCATTAACTTGTAGTTGATTTCAGGTCCAGTGGCGTTATGTCTGGTTGGTTTACTTCGGAATAGTCGCAAGTTTGATTACCTCATGAGTTAAATATTTATATCGGCCTTGCAAAAGTCTGAATAGTAAAAATGATAAGGTAGATCTAATACAGACATTACGAGCTATACCCCGTAACCAAAAATAATAAAAGAAATCAGTGCTTATTTACTATATTATACCTATATATGTTGATGTTTAGGATATTTATATGTATAGACAAGATGATGTAAAATCATCAGTTATTCTTTGACTTGATAAAGAATTACTTTGAAACAATATACATATATATATATATATATATATATATATATATATATATATATATATATATATATATATATATACGAACATACTATTATACTATATAGTATCCGCATTTAATTATAATGTAATACCTATAGTAAATCAATACTTTAAAACTACTTTAAATACTACCTACTATAGTAATTAACGAGTATAAAGGAACTTGCTTCTTGATTGACATATAAAAGCACTGCTCAAGCTTTGGAAACTTGATGTTTTTGCTTATTTAGTTTATAAAAACAAACCGACCTCCGTGAAGACTAATACAGAAGGAAAAGTAACCAAGTATTTTTATTCTTTCGTGTGACTTACGGAACATCTATATATATATATATATATATATATATATATATATATATATATATATATATATATATATATATATATATATATATATATATATATATATATAAAAGTGAATTGCTGTTCGTTAGTCTCGCTAAAAGTCGCTAGTACAAAATAAAAATTAGCCGAATCGGTCGAGTCATTATCGAGTTTTGCGCTTACCAACGTTCATTTTTTATTTATATATAGATATATATAGATAATATACTTAATAATATGCAATTGTCTTTACAAAAAATACAACATGAACCTATGAAAATATACATGATACGTAATATATGGTCTGCTTTAGGGTTCAGTAAGCTATAGGCATAAACTTGTGAAAGTTGTGAAAGAGATGAAAGAGATTTGTTTCATAGGCATCTAAAGTTATATGTCATTTAAGTTATATGTAATAATAGTTATCATTAAACTGCATTAAAATACTGTAAACGAGAGGCAGTAGTAGCCTAGTCAACAAACAACAGCCAAGGTAACGCTCGCTTGAAAGAACCAAGAAAAGCGGGTTCAAATCCCGGATATTATTTTTCTTGTCTTTTGATATATGTGAGAATTATTTACAACCTGTATTACGGTGAAGGAAAACATTGTAAGGCAACCCGCATATTTGAAACTAGCTGTGCCCGCGACTTCGTTCGCGTGGATGTCGGAACTTAACAATGTATTTTTTAGTGCGAAGCGCTGTTGGAGGATACCGATACAAATCATTTTTTTTTATTTATGCTAGTGCTTCTTTATAAACAATATTAGCTGTAGAACCATCAATTCAATTCATTATCAATCAAAATAACTTTTCCATCTTCTTGTACGGGGTATGTGCCATCGCCTATTTGTAACAATAAATTGGAAAACTCCTGTGCATTTTCGCAGCCTCCTAACTGTGCACGCATAGTTACGCTCAGGTGTGTAGATGAGTGAGACCAAATTCACATAACCCTAATTTTACTTCTGGAATTTCTCTACTTCTTCACTTTAAACTCAAATATCTTTTGATAGACTGAACCGATTGCAATGAAACAAAAATTTTTTTTTGCGGGTAGGTGCAAACTAGTAACATATGTTTTTGAGTGCTCTATATTTTAAAAGTGTTAAAAATCAAATACTAGAGATATAAAGTGATATGTATTAGTAAATACACCTTAAACCTACCAGCTAACTTTCCTTTATATACACAAACACTTGTGCACTTAATAAAAGGAGTTCTAAATAAATAAAACATCAACCACTTCTACAGTTATATATTTGAAACTAAAAACAAATGGAGTCAATGAAGCACACAATTGCTGAGCTCAGTGAGCACTTCAATACAAAAATGGCTGAGTTTCAAAACCAACTTCAGACCTCAGCGAAGTCAACAAGCCCAACTGCTACCATTGCTACCGAATTTAGCATGTTTAGAGGTTTTGTGCTGAATGTATTGGAGGGCCTGCAAAAGCAACTTGATGTTCTCTCAAGAAAACAGGATGAATTTGAAATGAGATCCCGGAAGAAAATTCTCTTAGTCCATGGTGTCCAAGAGAGTAAGAATGAAAACATCTCTTCAACTACTATTAAAATACTCTCTGAAAACTTAAATATCCCCCTTAATGTCGATGCCATCAGTCACTGTCACCGCTTAGGGCATTCTAAATCAGATAAGCCCAGAGCTATCCTCATTAAATTTAAAGATTATTCTCTTCGGAACAAAATCTGGTATTCCAAGTCAGGTTTCAAGAAGACTGGAATAACTCTGTCAGAGTTCCTTACAAAGGAAAGGCACAGCATATTCGTGGCAGCTCGTCAACGTTTAGGAGTCTCAAAGTGCTGGACGAAAGATGGATATGTGGTGATTGTAAGGGCCGATGGCTCACAAAGCCGCATTCTCACGATGGCTGAGCTTAACGCCATTGCCCCCGTACCCGACGACGCGCCGATATTGACATCAAGTGCTCCTCCAGCTACCTCTGGCCCCAGCAATATAAGCAAAGTTTCCAACATCAGGGCAAAGCGAGTTATTAAAAAGTAACACTGTTTCAAATTATAATATTTCTTTTTTGTTTGTTTAACTACATGATTATGATATTAACATTTTATGCTTTTCTTTTAAATCTTATTTAAGTAGTTACAAGATATTTTAATTTTTAATACGTTTTTGTAGTTGTCGGTAGTTTACTTTCACTTATTGTTTCGTGTTTTGTATAAATTATTCTTACTGTCAATTGTCATTTGTCAAATGTCATCCGTCAACGTTTAATAACTAATTTCATGCAGTTGTTCTATTTAGTAATGTTTTATCTGTGTGTCATTATTGAAGTTTGTTTAGATATTTATTCATATTTATTGTTTTCCTTTTACTGTATTAAGTGTTCATTCTTTTTATTATTATTTTTTTTTAATTTGTTTTTTACTTTCTTTGTGACAATTTCTTACTCATGCTGGTGGGTGAAAGGATTATGGGCTATACACATACTATATAATATTATTATTAATAATTAATACTTCTTATATTTTTATTATCAATATTTATATTTTTATATATTTTTTTTTATATATACTTATTATTTATTTAAATGGATATAAATTATAATTCAGACGATGAGACTAGTTTCCACTCGGCATCATCATCAAATGATAGTTTCCATAGTGCCACTATTCCACTCTCTTCTCTTCTTGATTCGACCTTTTCTCCTCTTCCTAAGTACTTTAATGTTGTGCATATTAATGCTCAAAGCATTCCCTCACATTATCCTGACCTCTTAGCCTCCTTCACTAATCAAAATATTCACGCTATCCTTGTATCTGAAACTTTTCTCAAACCGTGTTTACCATCAGTCTCCTTTTCCTTACCTGACTTCCACTTAGTTCGCAATGATCGCACTGGTAAGGGTGGTGGGGGAGTAGCTATTTACATTCGGAACCATATACCTTTTACTATTGTTCATAAGTCTGATTCTCAATACTCTGAAACTTCTGAGCATATTTTAATTGAGGTTTTATTTGGTTCTGTGAAATTGTTATTAGGAGTTTTTTACAGCCCATCTTTATCGATCGATTACTTTGCAACCTTTGAAAATCTTTTAGAGCAATTTGTACCTTCTGTAAACCACTCCATAATTATGGGTGATTTTAATACATGTATTATCAAAAACTATTCTAGAGCTAAACGTCTTTTAAACATTGTCAACAGTGCCAACCTTCAGTTATTGAACACCAATCCTACTCATTTTTTCCCTAATTGTACCCCGTCCCTTTTGGATCTCATGCTCGTCTCCTCTTCTGATCTTGTTGTATCCCATGGACAATTCCCTGCTGACTCCTTCTCATATCATGACCTTATCTACTTATCCTATAAAATTCGTCCCCCTAAAATTAAACCTACGGTCGTGATGCGGCGTAGCTTTAAAAACTTTAACAACAACAGCTTTCTAAGTGATCTGAACGATATTGATTGGCAATCGATTTTTGATGCTGGAAACATTAATAACAAACTAGAAATTTTTAACTCAATCTTGACTAACCTTTACGACAAACATGCTCCTTTCCGCCCTATTAAATTAAAACACCTTCCTGCACCTTGGCTTACACAAGACATTAAAATCTTAATGGCTAAACGTAATGCTGCTAAATCCAAATATAAACTTAAACCTACAGAGGAGAATCTGCTGAAGTATAAACGACTCCGCAACCAATGCAATAAAGTTTGTAGAGACGCTCAACGAAATTACATCCATACTGCTATAGACAATGGTAATCCCGCCAAAACCTGGAAGCTCTTAGAATCTCTTGGAATTGGTCGCAGATCCAGTAACGTCTCCTTCAATAGACTTGACCTCGATGCTCTGAACAGATTTTTTGCCTCTGTCACACCTATGGATAATAACGTAAGACTTCGCACACTGAGCCAACTCCATTCAACTCCACCTCCTAATCATCCCATGTTTAATTTTACCCCCGTTAGCACTCCCGATGTTAAGAAACACATCCTAGCAATTAAATCTGATGCTACTGGAAGTGATGGTATAAACCGCAAAATGATCCTCTTACTTCTTGATACCATTACTCCTGTACTTTCCCATATTTTTAACTACTCTCTTTCCTCCAATGAATTCCCCTCTACCTGGCAAACTGCTCGTATTATTCCTATTCCTAAGACCAAAAATCCTTCTTGCTTCTCCCACTACCGTCCTATTTCCATTCTCCCATTTTTGTCAAAAGTGTTAGAAAGAATTGTGTTTGATCAACTCAGTCGCTTTTTAGACCAGCATAATATACTCTCTCCATACCAATCTGGTTTCCGAAAAGGTCATAGCACGGTGACAGCCTTACTCAAGGTAACCGATGATATTCGATTTAATATGAATGAGAAATTAATAAGCATTGTAGCCCTGCTAGACTTCAGTAACGCTTTCAACACAGTTGACTTTAAACTCCTGTTAGCTGTTCTTGAATCTATTAATATCTCAAACCCCGCCATTAGTTGGTTTAGCAGTTATCTGTATGGTCGTCGGCAGTGTGTCCATGTCGATAATAAATCCTCCTCCTACTATCCCCTTTCAGCTGGGGTCCCACAAGGTGGTGTCCTGTCACCTCTTCTATTCTCTATATTTATTAATACGATATCCACACTTCTTTCATGTCCTTATCACCTTTATGCCGACGACTTACAGGTATATGCTGCGGGTCCCTCCAGTGACCTCAATAATACTATTGAACGGCTAAACAGTGATCTTGACAAAATTTATTCCTGGAGTACGACGTATGGGCTTCGTGTTAATCCTATTAAGTCACAAGTCGTTATTATTGGTAGCCAAAAAATGATCAACAAAATCAACTTTAATACTCTGTCCCCTGTTAGATTTGGCAATTCCGACCTAGTATATAGTAACGCGGTAAGAAATCTTGGACTTTACCTCGACAACTCCTTCTCCTGGACTGGGCAAATTGCAATGGTAAGTAGAAAGATGTTCGCTGCTATAAGTTCCTTGAGACGATGGAAAAACCTGTTGCCCATTAAAACTAAAACTGCACTAGCTCACTCACTACTGCTACCAATTTTAGATTATGCTGATTGCTGCTACCCTGACATTTCAGAGGAACAGCTTAACAAGCTTGAACGTTTGCAAAATTTGTGCATTAGATTTATATTCGGCTTACGTAAATTCGACCACATCTCCGAGTACCGTACAAAATTAAAGTGGCTTCCAATTAGATATAGGCGCAATTTGCACATTCTTTCCCTCCTTTTCTCCATCCTCTATAACCCAATCACTCCTTCTTACTTAAAGGAACGCTTTATGTTTCTTGGTTCGGACGTATCTGATTTACATCTTAGGTCTCAGAGCGACAACAGATTAAAACTTCCAACTAGCACAACAAATCACTATGGTAACTCTTTTACTGTAAAAGCTGCAAAACTATGGAACATGCTCCCCCGTGATATTCGCCATTCAGAATCACTAGGCATTTTCAAACGTCGTCTAACTAATTACTATCTCTCTATTTAGTCTTTATTATATATAGTATATATATATATATATTTATATTGTATGTAAATAGGTTTTTAAGTTTATTTATGTATCTATGCGTATGTATGTATCTATGTATATGTATACATATATATTATATAAGTATATATTCTTCTCCTATGCATAATCGCTTGAACTATTTAATTGTACCGTCCCGTGTACGTTTCCACTAATCCTTTCTCCAAAGGTTGTCTGTAAGAGATTGCTTATAGCAATAAGACCGCCTTTGCATGCCTTTTTGTATTACTCTCTTCATTTTCTGTACTCTTCTTCTGTGTGTGCAATAAAGTATTTATCTATCTATCTATCTAAAAAAACTAAATGTTACTTCAAGTTACGTTCAATCGTTGTGTATAAAAGTTATCTACATTGATTTCGTACATTTTACGTGATGCCCGGATAAATAAACAGACAAACCGACAAACCGACAAACCGACAAACAGACAAACAGACAAAAATTCTAAAAATGCTGAAAATGGGTCCTTTAACACCCTGGCTATTTTTTTGTAATTTTTTTTTGATGTACAAAAACGACTTTTCTACAGTTTTATTATATGTATAGACAACCTAGCATATTTTCGAGGGACATGTATATTGTGTATTCCGCCAAGACGCACTCGGCCTGCGTTGTGAACTATGACCTGATCCTCCTCGTATTAAAGAGAGCCTGTCCCCAGCAATTCAAAAACTACAAACAAGTACCTTCAAGTACTCTAAACAAGTAGGCGAAAGCCTATGTCAAGTTTTAAAAATGTTTGGTATGTAACGACAACTGTAAACAAGACTTTTTTTTTTTTATCTGTGCTTATATTAAATAAGTATACTTGTTATATTTTATCGATAAATATTAAAATTGACATATTACTATATTCTACACTGTGCACTTAAAATAGTCATTGAATTATCATCTTCAAAATAATTTATAACTCAAGCTCAGTATAATTAATAAAGATCAAGATGCCTTTATTAAGATGTCATTACAACGTCAATATCGTCGGAGCTATACTTTTGTGTTCAAAGCTTGAATCAAACCGACGATGAAAGAAGGCGAAATCGTCTTAAGGATTTGGCAGAGACGATGTATATAATATATAGTTAAGTAATTAGCGAGACGGAAGCCGGGTAGTTAGTGCGAGGGGCGGGATGTCGTCGCGACGATAAATCATAAGTGTGCTACACTCGCTGGGCGTACTGGGGGCGGAGCGAGTGATTTTTAAACGGTTTTTTGAGTTTCTCGATGGCCAATGCCCGAATACATTTTGGCATCCTTTTCTGGTGCTCAGTCAACGTGGCGACACTTTTTCACTAATTAGGAGAACCATCATTAATGCCAAATATCTGGACAGTTGCAGTTCCTGGAGTAATTGCGAATTTTTAACTGTTTTGATATTATTCTTCATATAAATATATTTATATATTTTTTTCTGGAATCGTTTGGAATTGTAATGAGAAAATCATAATTATATTATGAAAGTACTATTCTGGTCGACCTTAAATTTGTTGTCACCCTACAATTACTAATTAATAACCCCCAGTCGGCCCCGCACAGGTATGTTTCGGGTTTCGGGATGTATTTGTGAGTGCGTGCTTGTTTTTGTGCGGTACCCTTTCTATTGTTCTCTGTGGTAT
The DNA here is from genome assembly GCA_951802675.2 of Boloria euphrosyne. NCBI lineage: Eukaryota > Metazoa > Arthropoda > Insecta > Lepidoptera > Nymphalidae > Boloria > Boloria euphrosyne. Next base: position 7,785,690 of record OX637878.1, read on the forward strand.
CACAACATGTTGCCCTTAATTCGTTCTCACTGCCTGATGAGTTCTGAATACTGATTGCTATCAAACATTGAGTTTATTTCAGAATATCTTAATTTATGGCGTCTGTAATTTTTATAAAACGGTAAAATTGCATTTTTGTAAAATATTATTATTTTAATTGGTTTTTTCGTATTTGTATTTCCACGTTTTTGTAATTTGGGGTATCGACAGCCCGGAGTATCATTATAATGAAATAATGTTTCATATTCTTTGCTTGACTAATGACTTACGATAGTGGATACTGCGTCTTGTTTGTGGAGTGATAGGTTAGGTAGGGTAGGAAGGGGGAATGGCGTTCACTTAAGGAAAACATGGTGTATTTTTTAAAATATTTATTATAAATCAAAATTAAGAAAAACAACAAAGTCTTTAATTATCCAGTAATCAACAATTTCACAACAAAAGCATATATCTTTGACCTACTAGTAGTGGGAAAACATTATTAAAAAAACATGTTTGAGCGGCATTGCCCCAGACTTTGGGTAATGCCGCTCAGGGTACGGGGTAATGACGCTCAAACATGATTTTTGGAATATAACAAGAAAGATACATTTTAATTAAAGAAATATTAATGAGATCAACCTTATACAATGAAATTAAAGTCTACAATCACAAATTAGCATCAATTATAATATTTGTACGTAAGATTACCCAATTTTTCAATTCAACAAATATAGTAGCCTTTTATAGTAAGTAAGACAACTTAAAAATAGTATAAATTATTTTTGGTAACATAAATCACAGATGTATCCTTCTGGCGAATCCCATCCTGTACATATAGCATGAGCCCATAGTCCGCAGATGGTGCACCGATACCACAACTCGTTATGTTTTCCAAATTCTTTGCAAATAATACATTTGTCATAATTTTCATCTTCCACGTTCATATCGTCATCACTTTCGTCGTCGCAAAGATGCTCTTCATCTTCACTCTCTGAAGAACTTTCTTGTAAAACTTTTCTCTTGTAAGATTTTTGTTTCATTTGTGTTTTATTCTTTTCTTTGACAACTTTTTTTGGTCTTAATTTATCATCTTTTCCAGCCTTATTGAGTTTAGCAACTTTTTTCCTTTCTTTATCCTCTAAAATAGTTTTCATAGGTGTCGCAGTTAATATGGTAGCATGTTGTTTTCGCTTTCTTTGACCTGGCTTAGCTGATGGTGCAATTGTTGGTGTCGTTGCTATAGCAGCAAAGGATACCGGAGTTCTTCGTTCATCAACAAGCTCTTGGCTATATGCAACGGCCAAAACAGATTCAGAGCATTGATATTTATTTGATGGACCTGCCAAAGGAGATGTATGTCCTGAAATTATGGCCATACCATCAGACTGTGCATCTTGGAAATTTTGAACATTTGGGTCTTGATTTTCAGCATTTTTTTCCGATTCTTGTGGCATCAGTGACGCTGCCAGGAAATCTTGATCAGTGAAAACATTTGCGTTCAATGGGTAAATTCCCGTGGCTCGAAACCCAGATTCTGCTTTACTTATATTCGCAACTTGTACGTATGCTTTATTGAAAAGACCTGCGACATCATACGGAGTTATTTTAGACATTAAATGTGTCTTCATGTGCCTGTTGCATTCATGCCTATAAGCAGCTTTCAGCGGCCCATAAAAAGACACATCCAGCGGCTGTGTTCTGTGAGAACTGTGTGGTGGAATGGAAAGCATGGTGATGTGGTTTTCTTTGCAAAAATTAAAAGCTTGAAGGGAAATGTGACTGCTATGATTGTCCAGAATTAGCAACACAGGTGATTCTTGGGTAGGCTTAGCAAATGCTGCGAAATGTTTGAGCCAAGTGACAAATAAGTCTTCGTTTATCCAGCCATTTTTAGAGTTGGTGTATAACGCACCAGCTGGTCCATCTTTTTCTAATAATGGTGTCATTCTCTGTCTGGCAAAAATAAACATGGGCGGTATGAAATTTCCGGCTGCACTCATTGCACACATAACTGTTATGTTGCATCCTCGTTCACCGCTTGTAACAGATCCGACTCTTCTTTGGCCTTTTTCGGCGAGCACTTTTCCTGGGTCTGTCACCGTGGTGATACCAGTTTCATCAGCATTGTATATGTTGTTGGGAATAAATTTATGTTTTTCCATTAAGTCGCCAAGTTTATTATAGAAATGTGTTATTTCTTCTTTGTTGAAGGCAGAAATTCTATTTAAGCTTGTCGCTTCAGCTTTGCGTATAGAAACTGAAGGATTGCGTCTCATAAAGGCGTGTACCCAATCCAATCCAGCTGTTTTGCTGCTTTGATCAAAATTGTTTTTTATATTGTTGAGCTCAGCATATTTATAAACAAGTTTACGCAAATCTGTGATATTGAGTCCATAGTATAGCGAACCCAGCAATTTAACTTGCTCAGCAATTTCAGTTTCTTGCTGTTGGGTGAAAACGGGCTTGCGACCTAGTCTTGGATTGCTCATGTTTTCATTTTTTAGTCGATCTCTCAAAGTAGTAAATGGTATGTTATATTTTTTGGCGGCTTTTCTTTTAGACAAACCCCCTTCAATCGCAGTTTTAGCAGATTGAAGGTTTTCTTCGGTCCAAGACGCTTTACCGGTGGTCCTTTGACGATTTCTTGGCATATCTACAACAATAATAAAATAAGTCACTAAGGGGTAATGGCGCTCAGATGAGCGCTATAACCCCAAACGGTTGTTTTGTAATTGATTTGAAATTTTCATAAAAATATACACAATTGTTGAAAATTAATTGCATTATCACAAAATAGAATAGTTTTGTTGTCAAAAAGTAAAATAAATAATTAAATAAGCATTATAGTTTTGGACTTACCGACAAGAAACACTAAACAAAAAATTAGATCAGCGCGGCCGCAAACAAAGAAACGCACTTCACGGTCGAATGACGCGAGCTGACTATCCGCTTGCATCGCTGTCTATTAGAGGCCCCCTCCCCTCGTGCTTCACGCGACGTGGCATGTTGCTACGTTCCATTTTGACAGAGTTACAGTGGTGAGCGCCATTACCCAGTGAGCGCTATTCCCCCTCCCTACCCTACCTATTGACAATTAATATCGTATTGATTTGCTAGTTTATCTTTTATAATTTTTACAACTAAGGTAACAGCTAGTATTTATTTGAACCGCCCAGGCAACTTTTCATTAAATTCATAGAGTAACGAAGTAGCTTGTGTCACTTAATAATATATGAACATAAAATTAGTTATGGACTATGGCCTGATTCTCCTCGTATCGAAGGGAGGCCCATGTCCAGCAGTGAGCCGTTTGCTTTTTCTCTCATTTTCGTACAATATTAATACAGTTTTTGAGATATAGCGAGAAGAACTAAGTACATGAGCGAGTAAAATTGCATATTTAATATTAATCCATATACTTTGTATTTTAGATTTTGATGAAGTATGAAGGTAAAATGAAAGTATAGGTACATGTAAAATGAATTTATCAGATATAATTGACGCCCATTGGTTACAATGACAGTGCTCATCGCATACAATGACCTGCTTAGGCTAGCAAAAAATAATCGTTAGTAGCTACAACGCACATATCAAATCTAGATGGAAAATGAACTAATAGTACACGCAACATAACGAATACACAAGCTATATAAAAAGTTAATACATACTTTATTTGTACTTATTAGAGATTAAATATTTTCATTCTGAATATTACTTTTACGATGAAGCCATATATTTTATTTTTATTATGAAAATTACTTGATAATATTTAAAAGTCCCCAACAAGCGATCTTCTCAGGGGCGTTACTATCTACATATTTATGTGAGATAAAAATTCAAAACCAGTTTACTTCCAACCAGTCGTTTCTAACAAGAATTTTTGACTCACACAAAAATAAATACTGTTTACGAAACATGAGAAAGGCATGAAAGGTATCGTCTATAATAAGTGACCAAAGATCCAATTTAAGCGCAAATGTTGGGTTAACAAGGTTTATTTTTGATTAAGTCCTATTACGGTTGTTAATTCAGAGCCAAGTTGGAAATGAAAAGCAATATAACAGTATTTATTATGACATTTAACAGTAAAGTACAAAATTGATTTGATCCAGGCTTATGGACGGGTATAGTTTAAATGTTATATGTACTAGAAGTGTTGTTTTATGATAATTGCGTATTCCATACTTGTTTTATTTAAGGTATTTAAGTAGTTCGGGTGGAAGCTTCTGTAGAAACCGTTTAATATTTCTTAACAAAATAGAAGATTAAGTAACCTTTCAGTATCTACGTATTCATCATAAAAATTCTACAGGCGATATAATATCTTGTTTTTAAAACAAAATTGTGTATAGTTAAAGTTTATTACTCATAAAAATTACGAGCATAATCCAGACGTGAGAATATAGTGGGCACTTTGTTCTCGGCTTATAACAACCAGCTACGATAAGGATGCGCTTTGCTCTTCCGATGTCCCTTGAGAAATCACTGCGATATTTGCTATCTCACTTAGTGCACATGAAGTGATTTTTATAGCCAGGAATTTGCAAGCTAGGTATCTACAATGTTTTCCCATAAATTGTTTAAACGTATACTTAATTTAGATTTCTAGAATCTTTGTTTACCTCACTATATGCTCGTGTTGCTATAAAAAGCTTGGGATCCGATTCATCAGTACATATAAATAAAAGTGAAGTTTCTGCTTTTAATTTCAAATTAACAGCTTTTGGCTAAATGCATATGAAAGTTAATACGGTAATTATAACAAAAAATCAATTTTAAAATTTTTTGTCTGTCTGTTTGTTCTGGTAATCTCTGAAACGGCTGGACCGATTTCGACACGACTTTCGCTCGCGGATAGCTAATGTTATAAGAAGTAACTTAGTCTGCTTTTATTTTATTAGAAAATTATAAAAACAATTCAATTGTATTTTATTTTACGCCATCGAAGCGGGCCGGGTGTGCTATAAAATAAAAACTATTTACTGTTTAATCTTATTTGCTCCAACGAATGTTTAGCAATACTAATAATAATAAACTTGAAAGTAATTAAACTAAGCGATTTGTATAAGTGAATAATTTATACGAATTTTGTGCTTAGTACCAATAAATCATTTAGGTTTTACGAAAGGCAATGAATGCATATGCGTCATTTTACATTTTTCTGAAGTACGAGTAAAATGCGGGTTATTTTAGTGTGCGGTGAACAATGCCGAGCCAGAAGTAACCACGAGACTCAAACGCTGAAAAAAGAGAAAGACTCAATAGTCCTCGACTGCCCACACGACAACCTATGGCTTTGGCCACTCAATCGTTCGTATTCAGCTTACCAACGCACAAAAACTGTAGAGACGTCTACCTTACATTATTAATATATATTTTTTTGGCTTTAATGTTTTATTTCTAACCATTATCTTCAATAATGTTTGCGTACATTCTTATATTAGTTTAGTAGTAGAATAGAAAACTGCTATAGCAATGCAAAGTTTTTACTTAGCAATTAGGAGTGGTTGAATACTTCCAACAAAGCTTCCAAGTGATATTATCAAAGTCAATGAAATATCTTTACGCTGTGATATCATCATCACAAAGTACAAAGTTTTTTATTTATAAAAATATTCAAAAATAAAGTTTAAAGTACGTATCGTATTTTCTATAAATTTAAACGCAACTCTACTCTTGTCACGTCGATGTTCTGGTTGTAGAATGACGCAGCGCTAAGTCTGAAGAGATACTTCGATTCTTTAGAAGTAAACTTTGCGGAGAGGCAATCCTCACTAACGAGGAATAATTGACATAAAATATTTTAAATGTCCGATGAAGAACTACCTTTAGTAAAGGAAAGTCACCAAATATGGGATAGTATCCTACTATGGAATACCTTGATTTCTCCGAAGTTATAAGTTTAAAACGCAACACACGACCATCTTCTATTTCATTCGCTTTCTTTACTATCGCACTCACACCATCGTGTCAGTTGCGCGAACGCTACGCGCGTGGCAGGCGTGTTTTGTTTTGTCGTCGCGCAGAAAATTCTAAAGGTATGTAATAAATGAGTATTATCGTCTATTATGTACGTCTACATACGTATTTTACTATTGAATATATCAATATTATGTACATATTTCAACATTTTGTGACCTTCTATAATTAAAATATTGTGACTTGAAAAATATTAGTACTAGTTTGAACTAGTATAAAAATCCAAATATGGACAGTCTTTGGTGCCTAATTATGGAATATTCTATAATAAGGTCCTTATATTTCACATGATAGGTACTTGTTACTACAAATTTCTTTTAAAAATTACATCCTGTTTGTTTTTAGAATGTCAGCTTCACAATCGACCAAGAAACGGAAAACCTGGGATGAAGGAAAAATGGCGGAAGCTATAAAATTCGTCCGGGAAAAGAAAATGGGATATTTGAAAGCAGCACAGCATTTTCAAGTGCCTAGGACAACTTTATTCCGCCTATGCCAAAAATATGAACAGTCTCCAGAAGAGGCAGCAGCCACTACCTTAGGACGAAATACAATATTGGGCTCCCAACTTGGACGTCAGCTGGTAGACTACATATTGATAATGGAGAGCAAGTTTCACGGTTTAACAAGAACTGATCATCGCCGTATGGCGTATATGCTAGCAAAGCGAAACAATTTGCAGAATCCCTTCAGTCAATCAGGTATGGCTGGAAAAAAGTGGTTAAAGTTATTTTTAAATCGTCATAAAGAGAAGCTTTCGATAAGAAGACCAACTGGCACATCTTTTGCTAGAGCATTTGGATTTGATAAGGAAAAAGTGGATGCGTTTTTTAAACTTCTCGAAGAGGTTTACACTAAAAATAATTATCCACCAAATCGTATTTACAACGTGGATGAATCTGGTCTTACAATAGTACAAAGTAAGATACCACAAATCATCGGTCACAGAGGGAAACGCCAGATAGCTGCACTTACATCAGCAGAAAGAGGATCCCTTATGACTATAGTTGTTTGCATGAATGCAACTGGTCATTTTGTGCCACCGTTCATTATTTTCCCCAGAAAAAATATGAATGCTCAGCTTATGAGAGGCTGTCCGCCAGGATCAGTCGGAGTTGCACATCCATCAGGGTGGATACAAATGAACATCTTCACAGACTGGTTCAAGCATTTCATTCAACACACCAACCCGACTCCTGAATCGAAAGTATTACTGATACTAGATGGACACTATAGTCATACTCATAATATAGATATAATAGACATCGCTAGGGAAAATAACGTGGACATCGTTTCGTTACCTCCACCTACGACTAACAAGCTGCAGCCGTTAGACAAGACTTTCATAGGGCCGTTAAAAACATACTACAGTGAGGAAATACGCATGTGGATCAAAAACAACAACAGACCTCTAAGTCCATATGATATTGTGGAGCTGTTTGGAAAATCCTATTTGAAAGTACAAACAGGTGAAATTGCAGCCAACGGGTTTAAGGTCACTGGATTATGGCCTTTAAATAAAAATGTTTTCAGTGATGTGGACTTTATTGCTGCGCAACAAAATGCTGTAAGAGACGGTTGTACAACCAATATCGCTACACTGGAATCAAGATCTGAAACTGATCAAGCCCTGACCGAAATACCTGTACCAGAAATAGGTGCTAATGTAGAACCTGAACCTAAACCCTCGACTTTCGGGCTTAATCGCAGCAGACTAGGTCTGGTGTCTCCGTATGCCATAAGTCCAGTGCCAGAGAAACGAAGAAAAGTATCTAACAGAGGAAGAAAAGCTGATGTAGCAACAGTCATAACATCTTCACCCTACAAGAGTGATTTAGTAAATAAAAATATTAAAAGACAAGAAAAAGAAAATAAATTGGCTAAAACAAAGAATAAGAAGAAAACTACGAAGAGAAACAAACAAACAAAAAAAAATAAGACTGATTGTGAAGAAGAAGACTCTGAGGAACAGGATGTAAACCAGTTTGATGAAGACAGTGAACCTGATGAGTTGATGGGCCAAGTATCTCCTGACACTGCTGATGCAGAATGCATGTTCTGTCAAATACTCTTTTCCACGGATAAAAGTGGAGAAAGCTGGATTAAGTGCATAATGTGTGGGCTCTGGGCTCATTATGATTGTGCTGGTCCAGAGTTTGATACTTGGATCTGTGACTTTTGCAAGTGAATTAAGCAATTTCTTTCATTTACTACAATTTTTTAATATAAGTTTATTTGATCTCATAGATGATTATGTCTATTTTTGTTATTTATATGATGACTTATGCTAATATTCCATATATGGGTACCTATTCCATATTTGGTTACTCATTTGTGATTTTGTTTTTTGTGTTAGATTTTATTTTGTTAATTAATATATTTGATAGAAGGCTGTTAATTAATACGTATAAATGTATGACTGATTAGTAATAACATTAAACTGTTTTCATTTCTTTGAAGTTTTTTTTTATATCTCTAAAACAAAATGGTATTCCATATTTGGTGACTTTCCTCTACCTATCTTATCTATCTATAAAATAAAAGTAAATTATTAATACACGTATTGATATTGACTTCCTATCGATTTTGAATTGAATGAAGCATAACTTTTAAAAGGTTGTGTATCGTTATAATAATAAAATAATTTATTCTGCATTCTTTGATGACATTTAAATGCGTAACGGAAGATACGCCCACCATTGTCTATACTACAGATATTCCATATAGGTGTTTGTCAAAGTCGGGTTAAGACAGTACTGTCAATTTTCAGTAGGAAGCTACAAGTAAGTGAAGAATGGAAGTAGAAGTTACTGTTTTCCCTGAATGTCATACAAGAATGGGTTTAAAAACGAAACTTTAAAAAAATACATATGGATGAACATTGAAACTCCTCCTTTTTTGAAGTGGATAAAATTAACATCGAAGCTTTATGTTAAGCTTTCGTTAATGTCATTGTAACCTTGTAATAAGTGGGTCTAAAGTATAATGTGTAGATAAGGTACGTTCACCATTTCGTGCTATCAGAACAATACATTGCCTACACGACGTGCGACTCAATGCTTTCAAGTCAGATTAAGTAAGAAAAGGCTCGTTATTAATAACGGCCAATAACTTAACCACAGCTTGAAATATCGAATCTACTTTTGCTTAAGCGACAGCAATTTATTATCTGACCTAAGAATGTTTTTCCGGATCGAGGGGTTTTGTCATTGCCGTGTGGGATTTATTTTCGAAGTATATCTAGTTTGTGTATACAAAATGTGTGCTTCATTAAAAAATCTAACTATGCCTTATGACTAACAAGTAAAAATATTTTAAATTTTTTTAACTGTAAAGAGACAATCTTATTTAGTTATAATACAAGTTACATAAAAAAAATTATTGAATAAAAGCAAACAGAATACGAATTGTAGGAAACTAAGTGAAGTTTTCGTTTTCTTACCTCTATATCCAAAAAGAATTTAATAAATATAGACAATATATTATTATTTAATTTTATTTTATTTAGTTTATATAGTTACAGGTTACCTACATTTAATATCTTGACATGGGTCGGGTTCCAAATATTTTGTAAAATATCACAAAAACATGCACTCAAATTATGCCGTGTGGGAGTGAAGCATAACATAACATCGTTTTTTCAAATTTATCAATAAATTATGTGAAAACCTCACAATTATGTATAAATACATGCTTTACATAACTTTCCTGAATTATTTTAGTAAAGCCTCTAAATAACCAAAGCTATTAATAATCCATAAGAAGTATAATTTTTTTTATTATAATAAATCTGAAATATAACTAGGATAACAAACAGAACATTAACATCAAAATCTAATTTAAAATAGTTTTCTTGAAATGAGAACTAGCAAATAATAATTTAAAAGTATAACAAAAGTAACAAATTAAATATATTGATGGCAATGGTGCTGCGTTTTATCTCCGAGCCGGCTTAATGCCCTGCGCCGAAGAAAGCTTTTAAGATTCCCCTATCCCTAGAGCTACGAAGATCATTGTAGTATTAAGGTTTTGTTTCTTTTTCAACTTGTTTGTGAGTCGCGCATGTGCAGGACATGTATAAGCATCTTAAAGAGTTTTTTGTCTACCATTTGTTAAGAAAGTCCGATCGGTATTTCTTTGTAAATAAAAAATTACTTACGAGCTAGTACTTAGCTTTAAAGGCTTCTAGATACTTGATGATTATTGTTGTAATGTTATGTATTGTGTTACGAGTTTATGCTCGTTGCTTCGTGTAGGGCAATCTAGTGATAACATCTAAATCAAAATAATATACTTGAATTATTATCCCAAAAGAATGCGCTAATTACGAGACCCGGTAGATATTGACATATGATATGATTAAAAAGAATATATAAAATTAAGTAGGTACATGGTAATTTTAGACATAAATTAATCGAGTGCTAAGTTTTACCAAATCAGTCACAGCTTTCGCAGCAATTAGTTACATTCCAAAATTTGTCGTATCTTGTTTCTTTACCAAATTAAAATATCCATCGATATACAGTGATTAAAATTTATATAAGGATTCGAAAATAATTATAATTTATTTAACAATTCAGTTATCGTAGAGCATCAAAAATAATTTATTTATTATTTTTTAGTTTTGTCATTGCCGAATATTGTTTCTCTATGGAAAAAACTTACAGAGTTTAATAATAAGCTATCATCATTTGGAAAATAAAACTAGAGACTTTAGTTTTTTTTCTATGAATATTGCCATCTGATGCAGTGAGTAGGTATTCACGATAAGGAAAACGACGTATAAGTATTTTTTTATAAAACCAGTAGTTAATAAAAATGTTTTCTTAGTGACGTTAATTAATATTTTACGTCACTTCTATAATTTACTATACGATGCGCGAGCGCATAAAATGTACATCCTCCTTATATGCATCATTATTATGAATTTACTATAAAACACCAAACGTGTAAATTGTACATAACTCAACGTATCTTGCAATTGGATATTTTAAGTGAAAGCAAATATCTTCGTTAGTTGTAAGGGTACGTGACAGATTATTTTTCACACCCGCACTCACTATACAACATCCATATTGCATTTAACTTTTATAACTCTTAAAACATCTTTGTTTAATAATCTTCAACTAATGCCAATATTACTATTAACCTACGTGCACGTGTAAAATTTTTATTTAGAGTTTCTTTTTAAAGAATATTTATGAAATAATAGATTTTAATAATACTTGCATTATTTTTAAGTAAAAAATAGGACTTCAGGCTCTCACTAAGACTAGCCATCTGCACAGAAAATATTTATAAATATAGTGCACGAGTATGCGCATATAGCATTGTTCGTTTAGTTGCAAATTCCAATGGGAAACTAGTACGGTGGAGAAACACCGCTAATTTCCCAACCCAGGGCAGTTGCTGAACCTATAGACCCAAGACCTCCGGATAAGCAGTCGTATAGGTACTGCACTACCAAGACAGTCAATAAAATTTATAAAGATAAATAAAATGGAAGTGCCCGTTTGTAACTTCAACATGATAGATAACTGTAATTAATAATTAATCTATATGTAAATATACCTATACGGTACCGATAAGAAAAAACAAGGACTTTCACCGCAAGATAGGTGATGTTATAGGGAGTAGTTTATGCTACATAATATACTTTTTAAAAATTTTGGGTATCATTTTAAAATAGAACCCGAGCGAAGATAGGGTGAGTAGCTAGTTTATAAATATTTTAATTGATGTCATATTCTTACAGAAGAGCAGCATGAATAAATGAGCTTTATAAGATCTATGATCAAGTTCTTTTATATCTACGGTATTTTTAGAGATATTTAAAATTGAAATATTTTCCTGATTATACAAGCTTGGTAGTAGTAATTTAGAAGCCTTTCACGTTAACCGTATAAAAATTCTAGTCAAGCGATAAATCAATTGTCACGCAAGACTATTCGTCGGTTAAAACTTGTCCAGCTATTACATTTTTCTATATAAATATGCATGAATAATATCTACACAATACACATGGAATACATTAATTTGCAAATTGTGCAAGCTTTATGGGTGTACTTTAATAAAACGAGTACAGTTCGTTTTTATATTTTACTCAAATATTATTTGTTGCTTTGAAAAGATTCTTAACCATAATAAAGGTTACTTTTAAACGGTAATGAACAGTAATTGCCGATAGTAGTAGTATAGACTTAGAGGAAGTATCGAACGAAAATAAACTGAGAGCTTATTCATAAATGAACCGTGTTCATATTAATTGAGCATTTATAGGTGACTTGGAAAGTCTTGTTCAACTCTTGCACTTGTATTAAACTACAGATCTATGTGTAATGTGTATGCAGACCAATATAATATTGGTTATTTCTTGTAAAAAATCCTTATATATTTCCCTAGTAACAATTTTTCACACATTACACCGGAAATTTCCGGTGTAATCAGACATTTTTGCCTACTACTGTACATTTAAAGTTGACTTAATGAGAGTAATTGAAGGTCATTACTTCAGTTTCTTGATCCCAGTTAATATTGAACAACATTATTTATCTATTAAATCTAGTTTTAGTACCTTTTTGGATGAATTGGCGCCGTAGTGAATTTAAATGGTGTCCTTTGATTGGCGGGCGCCGGGTGCGCAGGCGCTTGCGTATTTAGGTCACAGCGTAGGCTGAATTTAGCAAACCTACTGCCAGTTACCGGTCTTAGTCTCTAGTATTATGCGAACTAAGGAATGTATTGTATCGTAGGTGTATTTGATTACAAAGTAATTTTAATGCTTTAATTGAATCTGTGTAAAATGATACGATTATTGTGTAGAGCTATCAAATATAGTATTTATTAAAGCCTTTTAAGGACAATTGTATACATTGCCAACTAGAAAAGATGGAATAGCTCCAATATTAAGCGTTAAAACATTGATATACCTTTTTACTTATAATATCATTGCGTTAAAACGATATTGCTTATTTTGTGGAAACGAATATTTTTTCATTATAACGCTTTCATAGACTTAGAGAATAAAGTAATTTTAGAATATTATTTTAAATGGCCAGGCTAGCAAATTGGTAACAAAACCATTGTGTGTGGAGGTTTTCACTTTTTGTTTCAAAACGCCGTAAATTAGGTTTATGTGACGAATGCCAGATTTATTTCATTTGTAGATCGTAAAATATAAACTCAAAAGGGAGCTTTGCTTTAAAAATGCAAGCGGTTGAAATAATCATAGGAGGTCTGAGTACAATAGAGCTGGCGCGTCTCAGCTCTGTGGGCACGTATGCTCGTAAATACGACGTTCCTTATTATTAGCAGCTATTGTTCAGGATTGCACTTGTACGGTCAGACGAGAGTGGGAGAGACCTAGTCCCTTAGACATGAGATTATTATTTTTGATGAATAATATATACGAAAATCTGTTAAAGTGTTTTTCAGATCATTATATTTTTTGTAATTATTTCTTCTAAATATTACCATTATTAATAAAGTTGAATGCGTATTTTTTTAATTATGACGAAAAAATTGGAAAGTATCTTCTTAAAACATTGGTTATAATATAATGAAGAGATCGATCGACCGATCGAACGAAAATATTTTACAATGTTTTGGCATATGAACAGTGAACACCATAATATTTTCTTAGATTTATATATAGAGTATGATTCTTTTATTCCCTTAAATTTTAAAATTTGTTTTACCAACAGTACAGTATGCTAATCTCGGATATCCGAGACTTATGCAACCATAGTTCGTTCTGCGTTTCACAACTCAATTCTAAATAAACGTAATCCAGGTATAATTAACAGAGGCATTGATGAATTCATTATCACAATAATAAGTTGAATACAGATGTGATTAAATTAAAAAGTTTTCTTTTGCTATTGAACACTTAAAACGACGAAGTTACGTACATAAGCATTGATCAAGCTGTGTAACGGACGGATCGCAGAAATGGAAATCATTCATCTTTTAATCTGACAAGTTCTATTGTGGCCAGGCCGTTGTGTAGGTTCGGTGAGGGGCCTTCAGGTTTTTATATAACTCTGCTGCTATTTGTTACCTGTTCTTAAAGATACCATCTCGTGCCGAGCTCGAATAAAAGGTAGGTATGTGCATATGCCATGCTTTTTTGTCTCAATCAGGTTTCCTAGACTGTCAACTTGGTAGCTACCAATCGGATTAAAATTTTAATTAGTAATTCATTAAAATATATGAACAATATAGTGGTTTTGTTAGGCACACAAGTATCAAAGAGTCTACATGTTAGTCAGGAAATTTAATAAATGTGCATGTGGTCGATTATTGTAGTAAATAATGTAAATGCAGGTAAATGATATAAAGGCTATGTTACAGGGACAGGTAAAACAAATAATCGGATCATCGATCCATCAGGATTGAAAAGCCAGGTTTGACATTTTGATATATCATGACTGGTATGAAAGTATGCAAATTAGTTGAAAGAGTTTTAATTTGTTTATTGATGTCGTTTCCAGTTATTTTATCAGAAATTATAAACTTGACATACAGTTATAAAATAAGATAATATAGAAGCGATATAATTTCTTATAGAACAAGTATGATAGTTAGGTATTTCATGAATTTCAATGTTGTGTTAAAAGCTTTAATTGTGTTGATCGTGACTACCTCTAATTCAGATTAGACAAATTATCAAGTGATTGAGTGTTTTTATTTATATGTATTTGAGTACATGACTTATCTCTGTTCTCATACATATTGATGATTTTTTAAATTTTATTAGAAAAAATTTGTGGTATATCTTTTATAACTTAATAATAATTAAACTTAATGACTCACACTAAATAAAATTACCTTAAAGATTACATTTTTTAAGAACGTGCAATATATTCATTAATATACCTACCTACTTTGTTTAACAAATTCCAAGAAATTCACATAAAGCTTTTAAATAACAGGTTGTTTATGACGTTATGACGAATGGATAAGCTTTACGTCGAGATTTGAGATCAGGGGACGAAAATTTTATTTTAATAAAAATAAAACCCATACTCTTAGATGTGTATCTTAAATGAACTTGAGAAACTGCCGCTAATATGAAGAAACTCATTTGTGGTACATACATTAATCAGATAAAAATATTTGGAGTGACAAGTAGGGGCACCTACCTGCCTAAAAAGAAATAATCTGTTTGACATCTCACATATAACTTTTTGACAACAATAATAAATATTAATTGATATTTATCGTAATTTTGTTGGAGTTTAAAATGAGTACCATTTATGTGCCCTTTTAATTTTATTATAAACAAAGTGCAATAGCAAAATACTCTACTTGTAAAGTTGTAAATACATATTATCATAGTCATGAAAAACATGATTAATAATGAAGTCATTGTTTTGTTCATAGACCAAATATTAAGAATACTATTAATTAAAAATAATGTATAATTAAAAATATGCTATACTATTAATAAAAAATAAAAAATAATATGTAAAAATATAATGACTTGCCGTCAGATTATCAAAAAAGTTTTAATCATTTACGAAGGTCTGAAAGATTAATTTACAATCAATGTTCATATTAATACCAAATTTACTTTTGATACGTTATACGTTAACAAGTATGTAGTTGTGATGGTCAACTCAATTTTTACAAATATTAATTAAAAACTGTTATTAATTATTAGGTATATGTTATTCAGGAAAGTTTTTGGTGTCTGACGCATGACTAAATAATCCTAACAATATTTATTTACTAATTTTACCTGTCTTACAAACATAGGGACACCATTGAATGAAAATGTATTGCAACCACATTATAAGTGTCATTATTGTATGTTAATTGACATAGCTGACATCTAAGACATTCAACGGATGCTGGCTGGTTGCGGCGAGGTGAGCTTGGATCTAGGTCGTGTCTCACGCATAAAATATGGTCACTTGATTTATGATTCCAATCTAAAAAACTTTTCGATCTAAACAACTGGTTTTACGTCTTTTTTCTTTAGTTCATTAGTATTAGTTTGAGTTCCACCTAATTTAAGTGCTACGTTAATTATTAGAAACACAATAATTTACAATCATAGTAATAAAAATTTAATACCTAATGAAATCATTAGTATTACTGAGTACATTTGATATATTTAATATATCGATCTTGGAAATCTCATGATATCGAGGACTGTAACCTCAATATAGTAATTTACATAATAAAGACGTTATAGAATGTAAAGCGTAATGTTCTTGGCACCGAGCCTATATTTTTGAAAATTGTTTCATCTATATTGTGTAGAGGCAAGTGTATATGTACGCGTTTTTCTTTTTAATAGTAATTACATACAGTGCACATTAAAGTTTGCTGGAACGCGCATATAAATCGGCTGTTTCATGAAATATTGAGTCGCAGCCGTGGGCTACGCGACTCCGACAGCACGGACGCGTCGCCGCCCTTATCTCTGCAGATGCGATTTTATACTTGATTTTTGTTTTTCTGACTTTTATGGATCGGTTGTTCGCGATGTATCGATAATTCGAAATTTCTTTTATTTTGTATTCCTAAATGTTGGTAGTCTCGTTGGTTGCTTGGCTCTGAATAGAGTATGGCTGAGCCGGTCAAACTAAGAGGAAGAATGTCATGCTCATAAAGTAAATCGGACTTAAGTTTGGGAAATATTTATTTTTCTGTTTTACGACCGAGGACTTTTTCTACAAAAAACGTTAAGCTACAAACCGGTTAGGGGCGAGTTCTCACAGCGTATGGTTGCTTCATAACTGGCTACTTTATGCTATTGTAATGGTCTAAGAGGAGCTACTGAGTACAAAAACATTCGCATTGTCTCTAGCCTTGTTATCGTATATAGCGTTATGTTTTATTGCTTCGCGCTGACTTTTAAAATTCATATAACACTAAGCGTAGAGTTTTTCAACTAAGTTTTTTATAAGCTTTTTGCACTTATTTGGTTTGGGTCTATCGTATTTTTAAGAATTTGCTTACGCATACATTTTATGCTTATAACACAGGTAAATTATATGTAGTAGTTCCTTTCCAGTTTCAAAGGTTTCCTATCGAATATTTTTGAAATATCAAATTCCATTCTCTATAATTATATTTTATGTGAGTTTAATAATAATTTCCGCTCTCATAATAAAATAATATTTCCACTCCCAAAATGCTTATAAAACGTTTACAAATATAACAATATAAAAAAATCATGAAGCTCCTTAAATATTCCAGTTGTATATAGAGTTTTTTGAAACGCTTTTACAGGCGAATTATTCATAATGAGTCACATTTAGACGGCACTATGCATTTTAGTACCTAAAGTTTAAATATTAAGGGTGTGTTTGGGACGGTTGCAAAATTTCATATTGTCTTTAATTTTATAAGATAAATTTCGCTTGAGGGATGAAGGTAAATCGATTTTAATCATGATAGTACGTTTTATTATTACATGTTAAAGTCCTAAACGTGCTGTTCGATAGGATCAATATACGATACTATGATTTGCTTTACTTTATGAGTATCATTAAGTTTGTAAATGCTATTCATTATTGTAGCCAATAAAAGACTTATAAACTTTGATTAGGTATACAAATGACAGAAGCAATCTATACTCATATAATGTTAGTTATACCTGCGGTTCCGCGCTTTTTTAGATATAATTAATTGCTCCTTATTTTTAACCTTACCAAATAAATAGTTTATTAAATACAAAATGACTTTTCTAATCTGATTGATAGTTTCTAGATTATTAGTAGGTAGGTACTTTACTGTGAAAATTTTTAATATTTTTAATGGTCGATTGATGTACTATAACGAAAAATTTAATGTAGATAAAGATAAAATTAAACGAATAATATTTTTTTATCTTCGCAACAAAATGTATGATTTCTAAGTTTTTTTAGTTACATAATTCTAAAGTGATGCCTATCGTATTTTTCTATAAAAGTAAATGCAAAATTTAACGATCATTATAAAGTACGTATTATGGCGCTTCTTTCTGCATTAAAACATGGATAAAGTTTATGAACTAAATGGAAATAAATAATATTTTTTCACTATATTTTCATTCCTTTTCTAAATTACTTAATAAGTAATACAGTTTAATTTTAAACGTCAGTATAATAGTTAATTGAACCTCATTTTTTTAATTTAGATTTCTGATTTCCTTACATATATAAAGATAATGTTCACCTATAGCTCTACCAGCCTTAATGCCAAACGTATGAATGTAATAGAAAATAATAACCTTTTAAGTTATAAAATAATAATTTATTTTTAATTTTATCGTTAAAATAATGTTTTGAATACAGTAAAACCGCGTTGAAGTAGAATAACATTTAAAATTAGATTCAGTAAATTAAGAGAGATTAAATAGATCTAGCCTTATTATGCGTTGTACTTGTATCCCTTCAGAGTCGTGATAACCTTGCGGTTGCGACATGCGAAACCGTTCACAAAGGATACGTTTTCTTCATATATTAGTGAAATAATATTCATAATATTCATAGAACAATACTAATATTATTACTTTTCATAAAAGTTGCTTTTGTACACTGTTGGTAATCCTATATAAATAAATATTAAAAGTTATAACCCAGTAGGCGTATCATCATATTCAGCCTGTATTCGTCCACTGCTGGACATAGGCCTCTCCTATGGCACGCCACTGAGCTCGATCTTCAGCTCTACGCATCCAACCGCTGCCAGCCACTCTACGAATATCGTCGCTCCACCTAGCAGGAGGACGTCCTACACTACGTTTGCCGAGCCGTGGTCTCCACTCAAGAACCCTTTTACTCCACCGGTTATCGGTTCTGCGACAAATGTGACCAGCCCATTGCCACTTCAGCTTGCTAATTCTTTGGGCTATGTCGATAACTTTGGTTCTCTGTCGGATCACTTCATTCTGGATCCGATCCTTCAAAGAAACTCCGAGCATAGCCCTCTCCATAGCACGCTGAGCAACCTTAAGCTGGTGCACTAATCGCACCGTCAGTGTCCACGTCTCGGCTCCGTATGACATAACAGGTAGGACGCACTCATTAAAGACTTTTGTCTTTAAGCTTTGTGGTATTGGCGACGAAAAGACTCGACGAAGCTTATTGAATGCTGCCCAGCCCAGCTGTATTCTTCTTTGAGCTTCTTTCTCGAAGTAGTTTTTACCGACTTGCAGTAACTGTCCAAGATAGATGTAGTCTTGAACTACTTCGAGAGTTGTTCCATTGAGAGCGATCGGTTCCGGTGTCACATGTGAGTTAAGCATGATCTTGGTTTTATCAAGATTCATCCGGAGACCGATGTGTTCTGAAGAACTAGCTAGGCTTTGCAGCATATATTGTAGGTCTTGTACGGTTTCAGCCATGATGACGATGTCGTCTGCGAATCTCAAGTGCGATATGTACTCACCGTTAATATTTATTCCTCGTCCACTCCAGTCGAGAGTCTTGAACATATCCTCCAATGCAGTTGTGAATAATTTGGGGGAAATTACGTCCCCTTGTCTCACTCCCCGGTGCTGGAAGATAGGTTCAGACTGCCGATTCTGGACTTGGACGGTCATTGTTGCGGTGTCATACAGACATTTCAACACTTGGATATATCGCCAATCGACTTGGCACCGTTGTAAAGACTCTAAAACAGACCAGGTTTCGATAGTGTCAAAGGCTTTTTATAAGGCTTGTAGGCGTATAACATAGGTATATTGTGTACGAAACTGTTATTTTGCATAATTTCGTTTCGTGCTTTTGAGGTGATATGTATCGAAAAAAAATATTTAAAAATAACACTTACAAGGTAGTGGTGGTTTCGCTTACACAATAATGTGAAGCCGGTTCAAAGCCCGGGTTTGACTCTTAAAGATACTTTTATATGCATTATTTTCAATATAGTTACCATTCGGATAACGGTGAAGGAAAACATCGTGAGGATATCTGTGTCTCGCTGAAAACCTAACAAGTTTCTGAACAACATCTCTACTAATTACATAGCACTTTGCCTACAAGGTGGACTAAGTCCTGATGCAATAGACGGATATAGGTGAGAGACAATTAATTATAAGAACGTTTTTTGTGATAAAAAGTTGTGTAAGAAATCTTTTGAATATATTTCATTTTTCACATATTTATTTTGCATACAATCGCAATTAATTCTGATAAAAGTACCTATTTACTTACAATGGCGGCCAATATTTCTTAAAGTTTCAATAAAGTTCTTATGCTTGATATAAGCTTTAGTTTATTTATCCCAAATATAATATAACTGATAGGCTAGGAGTATTGTTGAGATCGGCGTCGGCTACGTGATGTAAACCTGTACATAAACAATTAGATGTTACGCTACCTATGCTCTACTCGTGCATGTTCAATAGTAAGTATTAAAATGTTCTTACAATCATTTCCCAAGAGGAATATATAACAAAAATAAAGAAAGTCTTTATCATATGTGTCGGCGTTTGCTGTCGTGTCACAACTCGTCTTGGCGAGGCTCGTTTCACTCCAATAACTACACGACAAGCAATCGGACACCTTGCATGTGGGGCCCACTGGTGTTTCGGCCTGTAAACAATTCTTTGGAATTCTGAACGACTTTTATTTAAAATTCTGACATGTAGAAATAAATACAGTAGTCATAAAGTAACAAAACAGTACGAACCTTAAGCTGCATATTATTTTAACATGCAAAGGAAGAAAGGATTATTTGTCTCATTTAGAAATATATTTTTATTTCTTATTACATAAAATTTAAAACATCTTATCGTAAATTGTATTCTAATTTGCTGTTTTATCTATTTAATTTATAGAATGAAGGAAAACTTTTATTTTGCCTTCTTTCTACTAATTTAAATAAGGTTATATTTTATAATTCAAGAATTATAAGTAACGATTTTAATCAAATGTGTACAAACTTTTACGTTCAAATATGAGTCTCGCACCTCTGATACTTACATGTGCGAATCTTTTCTATCATGATTACCACTTGTCCTAGAATATATCCTGCATGTCTGAGAAAACCTAGAAAGTTTTCTAAAAACATGTGAAGTCCGCCAACACGCACTGGCACGCGTGGTGGACTATGGCCTGATACCCACAGAATTGATGATTACATATTCCGTGCTGATACCCCTTGTATTGACGGGAGGCCCGTGCCCAGCAGTGGAACTTTTAAGAAAGGGATGCATATCTAAGTATTAAGTAACTATAGTATATTGCATTATTTAAGTTATTTTTCGCGAATCGAAGTACCGAACCCCGCTCATTTATAACTTTGCTTGGTTCGAGAAGTTTGATTCTTCATAATCAGTACCAAGATTTATGTGAGTGTACACTTTAAATGCACTATTACATATGACTAGTAATAAAAATTTATATGGATACAATGTCAATTTTATGATTAAAACATTAAATAGCAAAATATAAAGTTAAAACGTGAAGGAATTTATTTAACATCACTTAATATAAAATCTTAAATGCCCGGAGACTTGATACAGGTGATGCATTTGTTACAATGTTGCATGCCGTTGACTACAGCTTATGTTAAAAATAATGAAGATAGTAAGTTTAAGAGTGTTACTTATATAATATGATGGTATAACTTTATTTATTATTTAGTGAATTTTCTCCAAGAAGTACCTACTTGAGCAGGATTTTACAACAAAACCCTTATATATTCTGTTGAGTAATCTCATATACATTTTTAATAGCCACATAATATGCCTTTATATAATTTTAAATACGTTTGAAATTTTAAAGCGGGTAAAGGTCAAGGATCGTTAATGGTAATGACAGGGAATGAAGCTCTACTTTAATTACTTTATTTTACACCGGTTTTGCACGCGTCTTAACATGAATGTAAAAGTAACTGTGAAAACTCCGCATAACGTTTCTTTGTTAACTTTTACTAACGCCATCTAGTTCAATAAGTAAAATATTATATTATTACTATAATAAATATATCAATATATATGAAATGCTCCAAAAGCTTTCAAAAGCTTGTAGAGACTTTAGTAATGCGAAATGAGAAAATATAATACCTATATTGAGAAGGTCGTATACCAAATAATTTAGATCTACCAATAAAGGTTATCGAAATATTAATTACAAACAAACGCGCATGTGGTAGCAAAATATCATCTTCCGCTACAAAATCACATCGAAAGTTTAAAAATAACAAGGCATAACCGCCTAATCGTATCGCGCTGCCCCCGTTCCTAAATCCACCGGGCGGCGGAATGCTGGCGAACGAGTTTTCTATCCGTCTCTCTCTTTTCTACGTTTCATATATGCCCGTCCTTGTCACTCGCTTGTCATTTTCTATAAGTTTTTCTAACATTCTCCCAACGTACTGCCCCGTCGGTTTCGACCTAACGCCTGAGACTTGAACGATAACTTTTGTTTGTTCAATAGTTACGACCATTGTTTGCGACACTTAGTTGTTACGCTCAGTTACGGTCGAACGGCTGTTTATTTACTAAATTGTAATAGAACCATAATTATAATTACTTATTATTATGCATTCATAACTTACTTATGTATATAATATGTATATTGTATATATAATATAGCTAAGTCTTAATTACGAAATTTTGAACATTCCTAGCCATAAAAATGTGGGTGATAAAACAGTCATTCAGCAATTAAAGTTAATGTTGTCGTATAATAAACGAGGCAATAAAAAATTCAATTTTGTTTAATTTAATAATGAATAACAAAAAATGGTTTTTACGCCTAAAATTACCGCAACAAATGTAAGCTAAATGGTTAGACTGATAAAGAAACGCCAATTTAGAAACTACTCTTAGGAACTAAGTAAAATCTTAATCTTAAATGTCCCAACGCCGCCCGTCCGTACTAACGACTTACAAATTAAAGAGACCGAGACGTGTGCCATTGGAAACTTTATGGGCTTTGCATGTCTTATATCAATAAATTATTAACTACGCGCCTTGTTTGATTTTATATTGTTACTTGGAATGTGACAAGTGAAAATGAACTCTATGTCACCATGCTACAAAATAAATTCGTATATCGTATTTAATAGATTGTTATTGAAATTTAGTCTTTAAAACATAGTCCGAATGCTTAATTTGTATTGGTGTGAGTAAACGTGAGCAGGTACAAATGGTAGCGTACAAGTGGGCTTGCGTAAGTGGGGGAAGCGAGAATCTTTAATTTTAATTAATACGCAAAATCTAGGGACTTCGCCTGCTATTTTCAATTAATCTTGGCGCCGGTAGCGTGTTTTGAGCTATATGATTTAAAGGGATCTTGTACGAAGTTCTAGTACAGCTAATATTGTAGTACAAATTTAACTTGAACTTAGGTCAGAGCATGACAGCGGAATAACTTATAGCTCTAAGTAGTAAGTTATAGGCTTACGACTTACGGTACACGTATGTCCAATTATTTTTTTTATTAAACTTGTGACGTATTGACCTTTTTTTAATTTGCCAATTAATTATTTATTTAAAATTGTCATATTTGATATAGTTTTAACAATTTAGTTTAATTTTGATATGCTTGGGTGGCATTATTTACTAGATAGTTTAGAGAAATTACGGGACCCTAAATAATAAAGGTCGCTGTATTCACCCTGAAAACGTTATAACATGAATATTTCGATTATGTACGCTATTTGGGTCTAAAACTACATATTAATTATTTTTTTTACTTAATAAGAATCCAATAAAATGACTTTTGTTATTAAGAAAATTAAAACCAGTTTCAAATTTGTATTCCTACCTTAAAATAAATATTTGATTTTGGAAACACTTATTAAACTTAAATAAATTAAAAAGGATATGTAATTCTTCTTTTTAATTTATTATATAAAAATTAGGTCACCTGACATGAGATTGGAACTTTATCTGAAGCATTTTTAAATCCAACGCGAAGGGATTACGGAAACAAACTCAAGAAGTGTCATTCAAGTCTGAATATGTTGTCATTTTCGACATCAGTAACATAAAAATATTGAATCTTTTAGCTGTCCTAGACTCCTCCATCCTATGTATGATGTTCTTCCTATAAAAGTTCCCCGTCCCATTAATGTTAACTGTTTGTTGATGTTTGTGTTTAGTCCTTTGTGTAAATTTTTATGTAAATATATTAAAAATAATAGTATTAAATTATAAACTAACATTTTGTGTGATATAACTAACATTTATTAACCTTTTTTTGTTTTCTAATTAAGGTTTATGTGTAAATATTAACTGTGCTGTCTTTTGTTGTAGGTTTAGTAAGGATTTACTTCCCTTATACAATTATAATTTAAATTTACTTATTGACTCTATGTTACCGACCAATCTCCTTCGTGTCTTCTCCATTCCACGTGACATTGGCGAAGTAATCTGTGCTCAACTGGCACGCTTGAAGCCATTAACAAGAGAATTGAATTGAAAATATTGAACTATATTGATTTATATTTTTATTTTTAATAAATTGTCCAATGCACACGTAAACTAGAGGAATAGTACTAACTATAACTAGAATAATATATCGGCTTCTTGACCTCCAGTTAAGTTAAAAATGCAGTAAAACTTTTATAGCCCAGCTAGCTTTTACTTTGAATTTAATTTGTATTATTTAATGTTATATTTTAAACCTATGGATTGTTATGATATTGTTGCCCGTCACTTTGTTTATACAATAGGCGTGTTTATATTAATATTTATACGTTAGATATAGTTATATCGAAGAATTAAAAAAATATTGATCATAAATATTATTTAAGCAATGTCGTGACTACATAATTTACCTTAGCGGCTTACATAATTTACCTGTGTACTAAATATTATCAAAATCTGTCAAGCAATTTCAGTGCGAGGCAGCACCAAATACTTACCCTCAAACTTTCGCAATGACTATACACTACATTTATGTTTATTTTAAAATTAAGTCTATTAAGTCTTTTAAAGCGGCTCAAGTTTGTTCATAACGCACATTGAAATACACTTTTGAAACTACAGAACAGGTTTGGTTGTGATAGAGGTTTAGTTATGATATGTTCAAATCAGTACTTACTTGGCGAAAACTAGTAGTTAGTCCAAGAGCAGACGCAATGTAGGCTGCCAGGAGTAACAAGTATAAGCTTCCCGTTGAGCTTTCACTGGACAACGTATCTACTATGTAAGCTTACACATTGTATAGTATATACTTTATATGCATTTATTAAATAACTGTGTACCATTAATATCACTAATGAGGTCAACATTTGCAATTAGTGCAGTATTTAGGCTAGAAACGTAAAGATGTCTGTCTTTATTTTTGTCAGACTGTCCACCTATTTAACAACTAAATAGAATTGCATCACTCTATGGCTCGATGGATGGACTGGAATAAGCTTGATGGTTACGGTTGCTTGTCAGTATTAGATCAGCTCATAGGTACTGCTTATTTTGTCCATATAGCGTACAACGGAGCAGATACTATGGAAAAATAACAATTAAGAGTAAGTTACACTGGGCTTCAGTTTGTCTGCATAATTTCTACTCGTTTAAAGGTATAAGATATTACAAATGAAACCTATAAAATATCATAATGATGACTTAATAATGACATAACATACCTGTGCATAATGTTAATGTTAGTGTAACGATTAATCTTTATCACCCTATCATCATTCAACATGACATTGACCATGTAATTTGTGCTCTATTGGCATAATTATTAATAGTCTAAAACGATAATTTTTAGTTGATTTAAAGCTTTTTGATATGTTATACTAATTTTATAATTAAATTGTTGTGACACATTATATAATCTCGATAAACCGCAACCGCAGAATCTTTTATTTTCATTGACCGTCCTTGTTACGCAAATATGATTTTCAAGGTGTATCTTATAATCTAATTATGCCTTTAATAAATATATACAATAAATAATTAGAATTTTTGTCTGTCTATGACCGCGAAAAAATCACTTGACATATTTTGATGAAATTTGGTATAAAGTTTCTCCCACCGGCTTCGGCCATGGCGGCCAATCTCAATGAGACTAGCCAACTGCGCAGGAGATATTATAGTGCACAAGTGTACGCGCAGACACAAGTGCACTCTCTATTCCTATCATTCTCCTACTCCGGTGGGACGACTACTCGACACGACCAGTGAAAGTTAAGGCGCCGCGCAGGACCGACGCACGGGGGTGACACACCGCCAACTTCCCAACTCCGGGCTGTTACTGAGGCTTACTACATAGCAAGACTCAATAACTAAACTTGGTCTGACCCGGGACTTGCCCAGGACCTCTCGATGTCTGGCCGTACTTGCTAGCCACTACACCAACGAGGCAGTTTAATTTGGTATAATGGTATCTAGGTCAACATATTATATTCTTTTAACTACATGAAAATATCACATCTCTGAGAAATCTTTTCTAACAGGGACGAACGCGAGCGGAGTGAAGGTTAGCCACTAGTATCTTCATAATATCATGTGTTATTTTATACTGAAATAAAAGCACGCTTATACGAGTTAAGATCTAGATATTGAATAGCCTTAAAATATACAGACACTAAACAAAGAATATGGTAAATTAAATAAAGTGAAATCAGATATCCATGAGCATAACGTAAGACACTTTAAGTCCGATGCCCAAATTGGTTTTTTAATCAGAATGCGGGGTCATTTATGAAATTTATAGCATCGTCAATGCTTTAGTGTTTGTTTCCTCGATCAGGCGCAGGTAACATATTTCTCGAGACAGCGGGGGGTGTCTGTGGCAGTCAAACGATGCGCGGCAGTGCGTCTAAGTACAAATAATCGTAGTTATTATTAAGTTAGTGCGTTGTACATTTTACGTAAAGACGTCGCTTGTGATTTAATATAATTTTATCATAATCATTGTTGTATTATAAGTAGGTACCACAATTAAAGAAATTCTGCTGCATTTTGTTTTGTTCTTGAATATTTTTCATAATCAAATTAATGGTTTATGTTCTTAATTTAAAAATATTGTTTACATGGTGATCTAGTAGGTACAGCAATGCAAAATGTAAGATAATTTATGCTTAACATAAATCTCCTACTAACACAGTAGGACTAGTAGAAAAAGCGGAAAATACCCATTAAACGTAGTCCATACATAAGCCTACCCTTCTCATCCTCCATATTTTATAGAGCTTCGTAAATTATGTCAGTTCGAGGCTGCCCGTGGTCTTTCGAATCGATTAGTGCGTTTCAAAACTACGCCAGTTCTTATAGAAGACTCGCCCCTACTTTTGTCGCTTGATTACTTTTTGATGTAGCGATAAATGTGACTTATGTGGTTTTGGGTTAACGGCGAATACATTTGTGTAATGACGGGTTTTGGCACTTTAGGCGGGCACCGTTTAATGTGTGAACGTTATTATTACGTTTTTTTGGCGCTCTACCGATGTGCCGGTTATGCATCGAGTTAATCGATATGTTTTACAATAATGTTTGTAATATTGAATCAGACCTAATTCATTTGTTTTTGTTTTATTTTCAGGTATACCTACTTTAAATTAATTCATCTGCGTTTGAACAGTAAGTTGTATATTAATAAGACTAAATACACAAATTAAACATTAAATATATGCACTTAAAATTACTTTAAAAACTTATATTTTTTAAACTAAACAATGAATTATATTAAATAATATTATAAAATCAATGCATTTCTAATAACATCTATCGTAATTAAAGTAACGACAAATTTGATTTCACTATTTGAATATTTATAAGAAATCAATAACATGAAACCTAAGATAATTATTTATACATTCAGTAATATGTATTTACTTTCAAATGAAACGTCCATCGTATTTAAAAGTAGCGCAGGTAATAGCGAGGCACTTATCAAATAAAAAGAATTTTAATTTACCGAGGGCAAAAGCATTCCATGGCAGGCTAGCTCGAGATAGATCGACTTACCCTAGATTGCCGTTGGCGAAGCGCTCAGCTACTAGTCAATCTTGGGCAGGCATGCGGCAGCCATCTTGCGCCGCTCACGGACAGAAGGACGGAGGGAAGAGGCCATTGCTATAATTGCAGTGTTATTCCTATTTAGACGTTTTTCTACAATATCACATCTTACATACCACACACATTATTCATACATTTTTTAAATACATAACATTTCAGGATAAATAAGTAGTTTGTACTGTTTATGTAGTTTAATTTACAGCGTCCTTACGCTTTAATTGCTGAACAGTTTACACGCAAACGTAGATGATGGAACTTTGTATTTAGTTACTGTTTATTTTATATGACTAAACTGTGAGAGCATTAGATTTTATCCAGTCGTAATGTTAGGCACGTAGGCCTTCCTTAGATGGTCCGTAATTGGAGGTGCAAGTAGAGGGGTTTTTGTTACTGTGATTACTGTCACAAAGACCTGACACCGCTTTTTACTATTTCCGACTGATATATGGTAAGTCTTTGTAGTTAATTATTATTTATATTCTATTTCCTTGGGATGTTTTTTCTAAATGCTTTGTACTTATTTTATGCTATAAGCGGAGTATTTATGGTGTCATAAAAACCATAGCATTCTAGTCGCTATAATTAATTATTGCTACTGTACAAACTATGCAGCAATCCCAATTAAATTATTATTTTTTTTATCTTCGAATATGTTTACTACTATTCCATATTTTATTATTTACTATTATGAATTGGTATGTATTTAGAATACAATACATTTATCATTGCATGTTTCGGAACAATGAAAGTTGTTATTTATATGCTCCTATTCTAACCCACACAAGACATGCTCTCAATGCGCACGATCATTTTACATGTTTGACGTTATTTATTGTGTATGTAATGTAAATCAAATTGAAATAAAAATATATAGATATATTTCAATGTAGGTTATCATATTAATGGATAATATATAGAAAATTTAAAATATATCGGTAATGAAAATTAACATGAGTAATAATATTGAGTCAGCTTGACATTTCAAAATGTTTTTGTGAATATCATAATATTTTACATTAGCTTTTTGTGCTAAGTTTACATTGTAATTATGATAGAAAATACTGTACGCTGTGATTACTAGCGTTTCTTTAGTCCATTATAAGACATTGAGTAACAAAAGTTCAAACCAAATGCACATTAGCAAATTCATTTTCACTCCCATTCTACTGAGAAACTGGTATGAGCTAATGAGTCAGCATGGTTTATTTTAGATGTCTTGAAGAAATATTTGACGTGGTAACCTGAAACTGTTTTGTATATTTTACGCGAGGCTCGCGGGCGATAATTTCGATACGAGCCGACCGTCTGGCGAGCCTAACGTGGCATTTATGATTTATAATCTGGCCCCCGACGGGTCCCCTCATCTGAGAGACAGCAGGCTTAAAAATAATTTTGACTTTAAATTGGAAGTCTCTTATTAAACTGGGCTTTACGTGCGGGACATGGTTAATGATTGTACTCCTTGATCATCAAGATATACATTCTTATAAGTTGTATAGTAGAAGTGCTGATATCTAATATAATATATATTCAGCCTCTCCCTTTATTACTAGGGGGATCAGGCCATAGCTCACGCTCAGCTATATTTTAAAAATTTGTTAGTTTTTATCAGACATGGTAGGTGGTAGGTTTCCTCTTTTCAGGATATTTTTCTTCACAGTAATGGTAATTGTGTCATAAATATCAGAGGTGCTAGAACCTGGTTCGAGGCCGCTTCACTTGGATTCCCAAGCGAAAGGCTACCACTGCCTTTATTTAGTATTTAGTACATAAAGTTATATCGTAGCCTCTAATACGCGTTTTGGTCGCCTAACTATTATAGAATATAAACGGAATTGCTCAACTTAGAGCTTTTAATTCATAAAAACTAAAAACTTAGTCAACACGATCGCTTTCGTGGCACTTAATTACGGCAGTCACGCTTCACCTAAGAAAAATCTTTTGTGCTCTTTTTCCGAGCGTCAAGAAATGTAACAAAATGGTCTCAAGATTTTTTTCGTCGAAATGACTTTTAGTGTCACGGCTTGGAACGTTGACGGTTTAATGAGAAAGCTTTGTGGTCCACGGAGCCAGTCGGCTCTGTGTCGAATTGTCGCTGTGATGCTCATTACAATTTTATTTAACAAGGATAACCATATGGAGGGTTAGGTCATCCTGTAAATATGTATTAGCTACACTTAATCTGGTATATCTCTATGTAAGTAAATTTATTTTAATTTAGAGTGTTTTATATCTATAATGAATTGTGATTTGTGATGATCTAATATCTAAAGTATTCACCAAAGAAGAAAAATGTATATTTTGTAACTTTTAATTATCCTTAAAAAGCGGATGGATGGATTTTTTTCTATTATATCATTTTATAAATTTAAAAAAATCTATAATAGGCACATTCTGTATAAAAGTGAAATAAAGTCAATTATGATCTAATTTTCGAATACTACTTACTGTAATTAATATATTTTACCTGACATAGTATTTATGAATAAATTCAAGTGTTAATTTCCATTGAAATCCGTTCATTATTTAAATGACACCGTAAAGTAAGCAAAGTAATAGCCTATTCCACCATTGCAGGGCAAAGGTTCGCCTAGGCGCTTGTAGAACAATTTTATTGTGCTTGGCTATAGTGTATTTAGATAGATTTATTGTTACAGAATAAGTACACACAGGCCTACATTGTTCTGGATCTTGAAACAATTAAAGGTTAAATACTAACATGAAGGCTGCGGTAGGCAGAGGTCAAGATATATTTATATTCCAATGTTACAGAACAAAAATAAAAAAGGCGTAAAAATTATATTATGATCATGTCTGTCCTTTAACTATTAAACAAAAACCATAATAATTATATTGTTATAAAACCTAAGAAGGATTTAAGAATGCATTAATTTAGAGTTAGTAATAAAACTTAAATGGTAAATGCTCATCAAATGGAGAGACAGTGGTAAAAATAAAAATATTTCCAACATATTTTATGTCACATTTTCTCATGAACATTATACCTATCTAAATCAGGTTTAGTTAACTACCACTGGCATTGTGTCTCCGGCACGAAACGAAGCTATAAAATTTCATCTAAACGAATGTATGTGGATGTAATTAAAACGATTGTTTATAACAGTTATAAAAGTAAGAAAGTATGATTAAAGGGCTTAGTTTACGGTAACATTCATTATAAAATTGGCCATTGTATGGAATGAATCCGCAAGTATCGGTTCGCTCTTTAACCTCGCTCGCTTCGTGATGTCGCCTCGACCCCGAGCGAATCTATTCTGAACATCATAACCGTTTAATTTGAGGTGGCTATTCTAGAGCTCGTTGCAGTGGTGTGACGGTTTAATAGTTATTGGCTGTTATCGTTTAACCGTTCGTTAAAGAGACGTTGCTATTATTTATTCTGAGTCTATAAACTGACCTTTTATTGCTATAGACATAACTTACGTTTACACTTACTGATTTAAAACAAAAATATATTATGCTACTTCTAAAGAATAAATAATATTAAAAGTAACTCATAAGTCATAACTTAAAAATGATACTAAGAATATTAAAAATAAAACCCTTAATAATTATTGTATATAAAATAATGATAATTGTTTTTAACTGTACAAACAACACTCAATTAAGGAGTGAAATAAATATTTTTAATAAGATTGTAAAGATATAAAAAAAGTTAATTTTACATATGGCGATTGATTACAGATTTGCTAGTTTTTGCCCTCAGTTCCACCTAAATTGTACTATATAACGTCTATGTACACGTAGCCTTTATGTTTATAAAGTACCTATAGAAGTTACTTATTTTACAAAAACTCTTACGCAATTAAACCGCAAAGTAACATAAACTGTAATATACTTTAGATACTATAAGTATTATATTTTAAAGAATAACTAAAGGCCAAAGACCAATGAAAGGATTAACTTATTTTTTTTTTGTATTATTTTGAGATGTCGATAATAATGATTATTATCATGTAGACAAAAACAAGTTTTATAGTTTTACATTATTGTTAAGCTGCTAAAATAGCCTTTATGTATTTTTTAAATTCTTGACCGAGCGAGCGAAGTAAGAGAAGCGTCTCTGTTTCAAGTCTGGTAAAATTTGCTTTTCTTTATTGGTTCGTTAACATTTCTGTAAATATTGCATTGTATTATTACAACCTATCTAAACCGAACTTAGTATACAAGTTATTAATTTTTGAATGTGTGGGGTAGGTGCTGACCCAAAAAGAAGTAAAAAAGCGGCTACGAAGTTTCTCCGCCTTATGTAATAAGTTTAAATTGGTTTCATAAAAATTTGGTGAAGATCTGATGAGACGTGAAGACCTGATGAGGCGCGATTGCAGAATAGCTCCTAAAATGTAGGTTTAGGTTAGGTAAATGTCTGTTTGCAGAACCACTAGTAATTTTATTTTACGTTAAAATTATTTAGACATAAGTCTAAATAACAATACGGCAAAGCGAAATAAAAATATAAGAGCAATAAATAAAGCGAGACGCAATAAGGAAATCAATTTATCCAAACATATTTATGCAATAAATATCAATGTACTCGTTATCATATAACGCACGATTGTTATACGCGTGCGTTGTTATAAATTTCCCTTCGAGATATCCCGGTACCTTCATATAAATTACATTAAATAAACTCAGAAGCATTCCACCATACACGGGAAGTATGGAAACCTTATCAATAAGGCAACGGGGCGTCTGATGCTATCGCGGACACAGAATATCTTCACAGTGGAGTTACGAATACTATAGAACATGACGTTGTTAGGTTACCGTAACTTTAGATGAATCAGATTTATCCAGATCAAGATTAAATCTCAAATATTATATCTATTACAATTTGATTTTCTATTTTTCTTAGCTGTGTAACACTATACCTAAGTTATAGACAATTTTCTTGTTACAAAACAACGAGACCCATATAATTAAGCTGTTATTTAAGTTAAATCAGTTATTTGTTTTAATGATAAACTGCTAACTTATGTATTGCGTTAATTTGTATGTATTTTAGCAATTGGATCACTTATCAATAAGATCCACGTTAACTTCTTTAATAAAATTGTTGGGATCGTTGACATTAACTTAGTGCTATCAGATTTTCAATAAAACTTTGTGAAGGAAGATGCGCGGTAACGTCCGGTTTTATCATAAAGGTATTTACGATTTTTAACCCGTCGTTGTCACAACTTATTGTTGTTTCTTATTACTTTGGTAATAATTATATAAGCGTATTAATGAAAACATTTTTTTGATTCAAACAAAATACTCCATTCGATAAAAAAAACAATTTTAAAGAATACTTTCTTAGATTTACGCGAATATTCGACATTATAAATGAAACTACCTTTTCGGATTTTGTCGCGGATTTATTTCGATTTTTAATTCCCGACGTTTCGAATGCTTTACAGCAATCATCAGTCAAGGGAGAGACTGTCTCTGTCGAAATAATTTCGCGACAAAATCCGAAAAGGTAGTTTCATTTATAATTTTAAACAAATAATAAAAGAAGCTTTTTATTTGTGATATGTTTTTTAAAGACTCTTAAAAGCTCTCTTGTTAACTTAAACTTTAATACTTTATTTCTTCAAATGTGACATATAAGACTAATTTATCGTTAATTTATGGACTAGCAGAATAACTTTGCTAGGTACAAACAAACTAGTTATTAAAATTTCGAATCATAGTTACGTCATATAATAAAGTAGAAGCTGTAATATATGGAAATACATATTTTAGCAAGGAACAATGGCATAAAATGCGTATTATTCTAGAAACAAAACTTTTTTAATCAAAATATAACTTAAATATATTGCATCAATACGATATTAACAGTGTTAAAATAGTTATTTGAGGCCTTGATAAGAACGTTTACGTGTTATTATCAATCTAGAACTTTCTAATCTAGACTCAACAAGTCTGGGCCGCCTGCAGGCTCGACGTAACAGCCTGTCCATACTATCAGACCTCCTGGTAAACTTGAAAATTAATCACGCGTTATTAGTCTCGCTTCCTTTATGATAATGTAGTTTAATGTTTGCTCTGCGATATAATATGCGTAACGGTATTCATAAGGTCTGCGGATAGGTTCAATTGTTTGTTGGAATATGACCATGAGCTTTTCAGAAATTTATAAGTAGAAAGCTTACACATTTAATTGATCCCAGAGATAAAATAATAAAAATAAATTATATAATTATTTCCTTTCATCAAAATCACTTTGAGCGTAGAATGTGGTACTACGTCTTGAATTCACAGAAAGCTAAATAGTTACATTTAATTTGTTATTTATTGCATGTCCGACGAAGTAAAAACAACTTATAAAACACCACGTATTAGAAGAAATTCTTGCTACACTAGTCTAAATATGGGCTGAATCCTTGTTATTAAAAAACCTTTTGCGCACTCTAGAGGAACAGCGGTGTGCCTACTGGTATTATACCAGAATAACCTTCCATATAAGTATAATAAATTTTACTTACTGCTATACATCTTTAACCAGTGTTAAATATATGCCGTATGTGTATCTGTTATAACAGCGCGTATTCGTCCATGAATTGAAACTTAATACTTATTAAAGAACATTTTCTGTCCACTTGCAAACTGCAATATCTTTTTTTAACACTGGTATTGCGTGTGGATTGTACCAGTAACGTTGAATCTTCGATAAATCCCGTCACGTCGTAAAAAATACGATTAAAATAATAATTTCAGATTCCCAGACAAGCATCGATCAGTCTTTAATTGACTTTTAAAACTGGAGACATATCGACGTAGCAATAGAACATTTCCTTTATTTGTAAAGTTAAACTGTATAATGTAAGTAAAGATAAGATAAGGTATACGGTAATTGAACACTTAGTGACTTAGATACTTTTGATCCGTGATATCGACTCTCCAATTATACACATTATGGGCTTGTTTTGAATATATTAGACCCAGATGAAGCTGGATCGTTAACATTTTGTTCTTGCCAACGACTTAAATGATGAGTGAGACTATTAGGAAACAAAGTACTTCAACGAAGTCTTTTATATTTCTTTTATATTTAATATTATGTCCCCTACAAGTAAATATAATTTCGTACGTAAACTTTTTGTTTCACTAAAATTCGAGCTTATTCTTGCATTATAACGCAATTATTATAATTTGCTTAAAAATCATTTGCGGAAGCCGGGCGACATTAAATTACGGCTAAGATTTAAATTGAATCAATGGAGCTACTTTTTAGTTTCTTTAAACTAGTAACGTCCGCTCTTTAACTAGTTTGTAAACTTGAACGTTAGCTGACCTGATTAGAAAGTTATGATCTATGATCGAGATTAAGATATCATTCGACTTTTTCTACATGACAGAGGAGACAGATTTATTATGCTTGTATAAACGGAAAAACAACTACCATGATGAAGGTAATGTAACGAGCAGGACGTAATAGTACCTTTACCAACACGTTAATAATTGTAGTTAAGTATGTGTTAACTTATGGGTTAGAGTTTTATATAGCAATAGTAATCGTTTTTCAGTCATATAGTAACAATAATCACTGGGTTACTTGGTTATAAGTCACCTAGATATAAGTATTTAAGACTTAATTGAATTTTGTGAAATCTTTTCATTTAACATTACATTGAAAATTTTTTTAAAACGATGAAATTAATTAATTATGAATAAAAATAGGAATTAAAATTTTAGTCTGTTTGTTTGTGTGTGCGCATTGCACGCAAAAGTACTGAAACGATTTATTCTAAATTTAAAATTTAAAAAAAAATTCATAGGGGATCGGCATTTGGCTGAATTTGATATTAAACACTGTCAATTTTAATGCGTACCTGATATAGGAAAATTAGTATTAAATTTAAACATAAAAATAAAACAATGTATCGTACTGAGGGAGGCCCGTGCCCAGCAGTGGGACGTTAAAAAGGGCTGATGATGATGATGATGATGATGTATCGATTTTTACGATTTATTTACAGGGCCAATACTGGTTAAACATTAAGAGGTTACATCAAAACAAAAACAACATTAGAGAATTTTAGGTCTTAAAAAAGTCTTCAGTAGGTATAGCATAAGTCTATCTTCAAGCGTTAGTAAATCTCGCACCCAAGCAAAACGAAGGGTACGTTTTGAGTATTATCAAAACGCGTTCAATGGTTTAATATAATCTTTAATCTTCACATGGGATTATAGGTTAATTCACTGTATATTCTGTATTCCGTAAACATCACAGGTCAAAGCCTAGTGTGATCTGTACGCAGATGATATCTACTCAGATTCCAGGCATCCTCGTTGAATGCCTAACGGATACGTCTAGGTAGGCCTATGCATGTGATGTCGGTCTCTGTGTCTGTTCTGTCAGTCAATCTTTCAGATGTAGGCTAGTAACTGTATTCTAAAGCATGATTAACAACTGTTCACTTATTTATAATTATCATTGTTTTCATTTTACTTTCTTTTTAAATACTGGTTTCAGATATTAATGTTGCTAATATTCATAATAAGTACCTGGATGACCGAGCTCTCAGCTGGATGGAGAGCAAAGCTCGGTCTTTTAAGAAAAAAAAATATTATTATTCGCCAATAGATGCCAGGAAGAGTCATATTTTTCTGTTTAAGTGGCAATATTGGGCTACCCAAACGCCACCATTTTGTTATTTTCTTTCAATAAAAAAAAAGTTTATGTTTAAGTTGATTATCGATAAAGTTGATTTTTGAAAACACGAATAAAACATCATTTTCTGAAAATGAATCCTATCTAGAACGATTTATCGCCCCCGAAATCCCCTGTAGGTATACTAAATTTTATGAAAATCGTTCGAGCCGTTTCCGATTTGCTCGATATTTTTTATGAAAATTTAATTATTCTAAAAAAATCATTTTCAAGTAGCTGTGGTAAAAACACATATGAGTATTCACTTAACAAGCTTAGCATCCATAAAAGTTTATCTATTCACAGATTTGACCATATTAAAAAGTTGAAATGGAATTATTGCAACTTTATTAATTTTCTCATTTGTTAAAATGATACAAACTATACGTCATTACTATAATTGAAATGGAATAGCGATCGTCTACAGAACCAACAATATTTTTGGTGTGTTTCAAAATTATGTCATTTGAAAGCAGAATTTTTATATACAGTCAATAAATTGGGGATAATTGATTAATAAAATAAACAATATGAGTACCTATCGAAAATGAAGCTAATGAAGGTAGGTACCTAGTTACTGTCGATGACATGCAAAATTAAGACTCCAAATACAAGTAGGAGTATCAACAGAATGTATAATGCTTTAATAAATCGTACTAAATTTAACATTTGTAAAATACTGATGCTTTTATTATTATAACATTATTATTTAATCTTAATTAATATAGACTATACAATATACGTACGTATAATGTACATGATACTTCTTATAGCACGGCATGAAAAGATTAACTTGATTTAGATTACTCTTAGACTAGCGGTTGGCTTAATATGTGTTAGAGCAATTTGAATATAACGAAAATAAACTGCCCAGTTAAAAATATACTCGAAGATGTTCTTAGTGGATTTATGTGAATCGCTTTACCCAATAAAGTAGGCGATGTCTCGTAAATCGTAGGTACATAAGGACGGATGGCGGAGCCGCGCGACACCTAGAGTGGGCGAATCCACCGTTATTCAGCTGAAACACACGAGCCAAAGCGTTATAAACCATTAAGCCTTAGTTTAGAAATCACGGATTCATTAGCACCCGTACTTTTATTACTAAATGAGATATTCTCCCATTGCGTGGCGTGAGTATATTCTTATTTAATTATATTGGAAATTCCACTATTGTGATAAAGTTGCTAGCTGCGTTTCTATAGATTGTTTGTAATGTTTTATTGCTGAGTTGTGTGGCAAGAGCTTGTTGTATTATTTTTAATTGATTATATTTTCTTTTGAATAAAACTGAAAAAATAACAACTTTTGGTAAGGTTTTAATAAGAATGTTAGTTTTATTACAGTATATAAATATGTTCCTTTACTTTCTATTTACTACTTATTCCGTATTAAGCATGATAATTATTATTTCTTATTCCGTATTTTAAATCGGAAATATAAGATTACCGATTGTTTTGGAAATTATTAGCCACCAAGCAATTTCTTTTTTTAAGTGGACGCAATCATTCAATGTACGTCATTTGAATCACTATACATTAACTCACAATAGATATGTATAGTACATATACTTTATATTAAATCAATATGTAGTATTTACTAGTATAATTATTTTATGCTGTATTTTATTATTTTACACATAAAACATAACAAAACTATGTTTTACACCTACTCTTATATTGATGTCTATATTAAGTAAGATGAAAGGTGATAGAATATATTAAAAGCAACTAAATTTGTACTTTAAACGGTACAAATAGGCGGCGATGCAAAGCAATTGGTGTCGACCCAGTAATGAGAGTATCGGGTGGTAACATTAGCTCAGTGAGGTCGAAGGGGTCATGGGGAATTGATGCCGTGTACCTTTACAGAATCGCTTAAACGTATTAATTTTAATTAGTCGACTGTGAAGGCTTGTTTTATCCTTTAACGCAACAATTTAAATTAGTTAATAATTGATATACACAAAATACGTTATATTTAGTGTTGGCTACTAATATTTTTTCCGTTACTATTAGTTAATTTCAGTTTATCAATCCTATCTAATCTTTCAATACAATCCCAGCCAAATCTTTGGTGTTTTTGTGAGAAAGATATTTCTAAAATATCCGTCAATATTTCTAATACACTTTATAGTAGGCGGTAGACGCAAGGAAAGCAAATTCATCCCACATAAAATCTTTCCAATAAATCCCCAAAAAGCTTGTTATTCGAGCATTCCTCGTCCATTGTCCCTTGTAGATATATCTTATGTAAAGCTCGCTATTCTCGCGGGCTTCGACCCACGTGTAGATCTTCGACCGCTATCAACAATAATATATCCATTACTCGTTGCTTTCGACATTTATACGAAGTCATGTAACTTCGACAGAAATGAATAAGTAGAAGCGCAGGAGCTTCGTTCCATCGATTTCATTATTGACTGCTGTGACCGGTTACCCAATGCAATACTTGACAAATCGCTCAATTGTCCCTCGGATAGGAGAACGTTGAACAGCAACCAGTTGGTCGCATGGTTGCGCAACCAGTGGTGAGTTTAGTCCGATTGAAGAATGCCGGAAGACGTTTAGCTTTATTGTACTTTATTGAGATTGGTCGAATGGAAATAATTTATGTAGTATTTACGGAAACCTTTATCAAGAAAAACAATTGAATAGGCTTTTCTATTTTGTGTATGTATTTTTTTGAAGTTTAAAGTAATATTAGTATTTTCTTCTAATATATAAAAATGTCCTGTCACAGTGTTTGTTATTGAACTCCTTCGAAACGGCTTGACCGATTCTTATAGGTTTTTTGAGGGTATTTAAACACCTACATACATTTTTATCCCTCGGGCGCGGGAGGAGCCGCGGCAATTGCTATATTATTATACTTATAAAGCTTGATTTGAAAATCTACACTATAAGTGCAAGAAAAAGAACACAATTATATTTTTTTTATTTACCATCTGTTAAATAATACCTAATAAAATATACATAATATTATTATACCTTAAATTCACAACAAAATATTTTTTGTTAGTAAAAATGATGTTAATATTTTTTATTTAAATACTTTATAATTTTCTGTGTCTAAACGCAGCGGGATATACGAAAAATTTATATCTACGTGATTACAATTGAATGAATGTACAATTTTAAAATTAAGCAAAAGTATTTTTGAGTTGTATTTTATAACTTTATTTACTGTATTCACAAAATCAATGTATGTAATTTAGAAAAGCCCGCTAACAAAACTTTTTAAATTATTTAGTACAAAATTATGACTTATCTTGTCGGCGAGTGCTCACCCAAGTTACTTTGAAACTGATTCTGAAGACATTTGCATTTTCTTATCGCATGACGCTAACTAAGCAGACTGACTGACATCTCTTAATGTAATCGTTTAAGAACGCAGATTACTTTATCTACATGATCTATCTATAGAGTTACTAAGAGAAAAAGGAAGGTTTAATTAAAACTACTTTTTTGGCAACGCAATCAATCGACTTATGCTGACTCGAGTAAAGTAAAATAAAAAGTACCTATATCAGCGGTTCAATTTTCTTCGTAAAAATATTTAGCGAAGCCAACATGAAAGATAATCGTGTATAATTTCACATTTAAAGGTCACATTAAAACCTAGCTTTAATTTCCATACAATAATTCATTGTTACATTCCGTGTTAATTCGAATGCGTTCTAGCATTAGGTCTCGGGATCTGAGCTTGTTACATGTTCCCTAATTAGGATTGTTTAACATGGATTGACCTACTACACTATATAGAATTTCATCTCATTAAGATGCCTTATAACTATTTTTAATTACTTTAAAATTTTGTATAATTTTGACAATGATCGTAAGACTCTATACATATTTAATACTTACAGTTTTTCGAAAGAGCACATACAAATACGTGGAAAAAAAACAATTAAATATAAATGTTTTATAATATGTAGGTACCTACTCTGCTCGTGTACAAAGAGAATAAATGTCAACATTCAATGGTTATGGGAAAAGCACAACAAATATCAAGATATCATACTAATTCATGGCGGTAGGCTAATGGAGAAGTTTCCCATGTTTTCCATTTTATGTATTAATTATATATATTTAAGTAAAATATAGCAAAATATAAAATAATTATTTCAATTTACTTCAATTTTCTTATTAATGGCTTCATAGCAAACCAGTTGAACACAAATTACTTCGCAAATATCACATAGAATTTAAAGAAGTATTAAAATATCTCAACAAATGAAAAAGTTATGGAACTTTAAGTTGCACTTGTAAGAGTAAGAGAAATTTGTGACGTCACACGACTTGAACGACCGAAGTTTAATTTAATTTTTCTTTCATTTATTAATCGATTTCAAAAACTTTTTTATAAATTTATTAGTTTTAATTAATATAAGAATTGCATTGCGATAAATATGATACTAACAATATCATAAAACTTTACTATAACAGCGTGGTGACATTTGCTTTGGTTCTAATTTCTATTTAGCATATTATTATAATATGGCAATCTTATACCTATGTCTTAGTCGCTACCTTCTGCAATCTCAATTCTACGTCTCAACGTAACCAAAATAATCTAAATCTCAATCTAGTTGTTTTGTTTTTGAATAGTTAACCTTTAAATTGTTCCGCTAAATGAAACAATCCTCTGCGTCCTAATAAGCCCTGATTACTTTCCCTCACGCTTTATCAGAGACAATACTTCTTGTATAATGACTAACCAATTAGTGTTTCTGATAGAATCAATGGGCAAATATTGAAAGTTAAAATGTATGATATTTGGATGGTAGATTCTATTACAGCAGTTGAATCGTGTGAAGCACAAAGAAATCTAGCAATCTCGGTCCGAATGGCCGGCAAGGCAGCTGTACACCGCGAAATATTTCCCAAGATACATCGCTACGAGTGGCGATGTGCCGATATCTTCGGAGCGCGAGTTCGAATCGTCTATCGAGTCTATGATCGGCTTGGATGAGAGGTCACGCGCGTTAAACGTAAATCAACATATCTCGCAACGGGAGATCTAGCAAGCATGCGCCCAGCTTACAAAAACTGAATTTTATAGCCGTAACATTACACCTGAGAAAAAAGTCCATAAATTGGACAGCCCTGTGTGAACGACCGGCTCCTGCGACGATTGTTGTTTCTATATATGTACAATTATATACCCGACCATTCGAGTAGTAGCTCAACGACTTAGTCTTGGTGTCCGTAGAAAGTTATCTCACTTTTAAATATTTTGGGCAATAAATATAATGTCTTTGATTACTTTGTTTATTATTTTGTGATTATCATTTGTCGTTTGTCATTCAATTAAGATTAGTTGGGTCCAAGAAGTTCATAAAATATTTACTGAAAAATTGTATCAAAATAAAATAATGTCTGGGCAATGCACTATTATAGTACCTACTTAGTTATTAGATTTTTTGCTAGTCAGTTTGACTCGCACTAAAGTTATAATAATGTATATTTTCATAAAAATATACTTACGTGGTTGTGTACCTACTCGTTTGGCTTAATACACACAAAACATTACAGACAGGCAAGACAGGTTAATAAATAAAAAAATCTAGTATTTTAATATTGATCAATTTAAAATATTTCATGTTGTCCAACAATTTAAAAATATTAAGATAACGTTAATTTGGTAGACGTTTTTTTCTATCATTAAGTTGGTACCTAGGTACTTGAATAGACTGTGACAGGTTAAGATAGCAAAAATTGCTGCAACATAAATGTTGCTGTACAATTTTAATTACAAGTGAGCAATAAAACCTCAGATATGCAAAAAATTTATTATTAAATGAACTTTGCTTGCTGTTTGCGGGAAAATAGCAAAAAACTTTATTTTTATGTGTATCATAAAGTAGGTCAGAAATCGAAAGTTTACTAAATTTCAATTACTATTCATTGATGTAAGTACTTAATATTATTTTAAGGCACTTTCTCTTGCAACGATAGAGGATGTAGTGACACCTTTCCTTATCCGCTTTCCGCCATATAATTAACTAATTATGATACTACGCTAGTAGCACAGAGCTTTTGATCATGCCGGAAGTTCCTTGTAATGACAAGGGTTGTAAAATTATTTCTTATATCGAATAGCCTCTTCTGACTGTTATATAGAAGTTCCTAGGTATGACTATCGGGAGCGCATCCGCTTTCACGACCCGCACCATGGACCTG
Source organism: Boloria euphrosyne (assembly GCA_951802675.2). Lineage (NCBI taxonomy): Eukaryota > Metazoa > Arthropoda > Insecta > Lepidoptera > Nymphalidae > Boloria > Boloria euphrosyne. The sequence goes on from OX637878.1 coordinate 7,828,420, forward strand.
ATGCTTTTGTTAGACGACTTTATATATATTAAAAGATTAAAAGATTGTTCACAAATTGTGTAGTAAAAAAGGTTTATTATATTGTAAATATAATAAGCCTTCTTAAACATTTGCTTTCACTTCAATTCAATTTTTCTGTACTGGTTTCAAAGTGTGTCAGTTGCGCACAGGTAGATTATCGCCAATGTCAATGTAGAAGATACAAAATCCATTTTTCACAAAAATTAAACTAGTAATCTCAGACATAACTGGCAATACCAAACATATTTACAGCACTATAAAGATTTTAATAAAATGCAAAATAATTAATAAACAAGTATCTCATGCTAATGTGAGTTTTCTGTTTAGTTCATTAAGGTGCCTCTAATAGCTGGATAGAGTAGTGTCGGTAATGTCGGGCAACTGTCTTTACGGACGAGCCGATCGAGCCGATGCTATCTTGCGATCGATTCTTATCGTGACAGTTTTACGCGCCGTGTCGCGGTTTCATGCGCGGTGCAGCGGGTGCATGCGACAGCGCGCAATGTGCTCATGTCGCTTAAAAGCCAATTTAATTACAGAATTATATTGTGTATGCATAAAATATATTTAAACTACAAGTTTTTTTTAATATTCATACTTTGTATTGAGTTATTGTTTATGTTAAATGTATTGTTTGAATAAATAAGTAATCTATTATGGACGTTATTACTATATTTTATAGTCCTTTTTTTGTGTTTCTCTGAACTATACCTAAATAGTTTTATCTTATATACCTACCTACTCTCACATATTTGTATGGATTTAGTGAAAGCTGTTATTTTGAAATTTCAAACAGACATTTTATTTTTATGTCTTTTTTATACGTAATAATTGAATTAGTGTTACAAATTGAATGATAATTGAATTTAATATCTGAGACTTTGACGAGCGCAATTCCGATTCGCAATAGTCAGATAACCTTTGAAGCAATTTCCATAAATTTTTAGAAGTATAAACAATAGATTAAAAAGATGAAACTCTTTGTTAAATCTTCATTATTCTTTCTTTCAACAGAGAAAGCAAAATGTTCTTCTCTGAATACGAATTTTGCAATATACGAGTACATATTAATAATATATGAATAGCATGAGTGACTAGCGACTTTTCCTCGATCCGCTCGGGCTTATTCTCACGAAGGTATATTCTAATGTCTACTCCATAATGAACTCCACTGACATACAAATAAGTCAAGAGGTCATACCCATTTTAATACCTTAAAGTCCTATATCCCTCTATTCAATGAGAGGGAATCAAACCATAACATACCAAGATGGCCAAGTGTGGGCTAGTGGACTTTACAAATCTTTCAAATCTATTAAAGTTTTCCAACAAGCAGGTCCTCTTACGATGATTTTCATCACCGTTAAATTACCCGAGATTATATTAAGAAAATCAAGTATATTAAAATGTTATCGTTAACAAATTGTCTTAACATTAACCGGAGTTATATAAACACTTAATTTTAATATCATATTTTTTCTAAAGTAATTTATGTTAATGAATTTTTTTACGATGTCGTAAAACAGAACAAATACAGGTAGTAAACTAAATATTTAATATACTTTTTCAAAAGCCTGATATACTTAGATTGAACTATATGTTTACTATTAAAATAAAAATAAAAATCTAATTTTTGTTATATACATATATGTATATTAAATACATAGATAAGTAAAATCAGTAACGTACAGTACTATTTAGTCGGTATAATGGAACGAAAGAAATATGTTCCCTTAAAAAGCTTCAATCATAATAAGGTAATTTACTGTACTTAGGTGAGATTCATAGGTTTTTATAATGTAATAAAATTTTACAGACAAATTAGTAAAAACAATCCCTGAACAACTTACAAAAGTCCCTGATAAACGACCTATTTCAGAAGATACCAGCTGTCACGATGAAATTTAAACATCAGACCAACAAATCTCGAAGCTAAAAGCTTTGAGAGATAAAGCTCGTATACAATATCGGCTGGGTCCGACCATGTGATAGCGCTAATGAATCCATGTTGCCGTCACACTCTGGCAGGAAGCTACGAATAAGTAGGTCTGGTAATTCCCTTTACAAAATTCTTACTTATATATGTAGCTTTTTTTAATCGAAACTTTATATTACATAATTTTTGGATAATATTATTGATATAGTCATTTTTATCGAGATTGAGGCCGAATCTATAATTTTTAGAATTGTTGTCTGCCTATTGTAGAGAACGGACCAGGAGAAACCCACAGGAAAGATTTTGAATTTATTCGATATATATCAGCCAGTATTTAGTAATCCGTATCAACATAAATGATACTTTTTACAGTGAGAAAATATCTTATAATAGGTAAATCTATAAATTCCTTATTTTTTTAAATAATAACTATAAATGAAATAAATATAAATTATTAAGTAGTGATTAAATATACGATACACTGCAATGGTAAAGTCATGGCAGGTTTTGTTTTATCTAATATACGTCCTTGAAGAAATGTGACCCAACTGCCGCGCCGAGATTATTGGTAGGTACTCTAACTGCTTCTGCTACCAGATGCTATATGTACGCAAGTTTATAATTAAAAAACTTACAAATGGGACAGTTTCACTGGTTGACATTCATTTTATAGGTAAAAGTTATTTCAATCTAGTATGCCGAGTCGTTAACGTGAGATTAAAAGTTTAATGGGCGACAACCTTGTACAAGCTTTGATTAAAAGAAAACTAAAACACACGTGTCTTGATCGTAGAAATTAATAAAGATTAGAATTTATTAAATACGTACTTATGTAATATATTACGTCTTGGAGTGGTGATATACATATTTTATAACCGGTGTAGGTATCATTTATCACTAAGCCAAGCCACTGGACGTAGACCTGGAATTTTTACTTATTCCTATAATTTATTTATTATATAATCAAAATCTAGCCGTTAAACTTTAAAATCTCAAAACTTGATATTAGTTTGTTAAAAATAGACTCCATTCATTTAACTCAAGCCATACTAATCTTTTCGTAATATTTTACAATTTATGATTATTATAACCCGTTATTTCATAGAAGGCTATATTAATACTAAGTATGAAACATGTAAAACTCTGTAGCTTCGTTTATAATTCTTAGTATATATTTACAGTTTCCTCAAATGGAATGTCAAGTTAATAAAAGCAAAGCCCTATTTATTGCTAAAATAGTACCTATTTACTTAGGACGTGCTTGAGTGCGAAAAAAGATGATATCAAATATCATAAAATAAGAGAAATAATGTGACACCTTCGAAGCCGGATATTTTTACAGCTAAGTAATAAACTTTTATACCCTTCTTATAGAGCGTGCGAAAATTAGTATTATGCTGTCGGAATCAGTGGCTAGAATAAATTAGGTATACTATTTTTAATGTTTCTTCACAAAAACATGTATTTTTCATTTTTTATAATTTCATTTTCTTGTATCTTGGGTATTTAAGTAATAATTGAAGTACTAAAAAATAATTAATCTAATAGAGTCTATTTCATTGTATTTCTTAAAACCTTTGATTATATTATGACATGTACATATTATGTACATGTATGTACATGTATGTCCTACATAATCAAAGCTTAAAACCTATACAGTCAAAATATTTTTTATCTAAATAGTCTTTCTTCTTTAAATTTAGTTTATATCGAGCTAAATTAAAAGAAAAAAAGTGGACACATTTTTTATATAAAATAGGCGCGTATTTAAATGAGGAATTTTACAAGCATTGGATTGTGGAGCCCTAATTTCGTATTCTGACACGCACATAACAGGTTTTATTTATAAGTAGATACCTAGCAGAAGGGGACCGGTCAATGAGTAAAAATTGATTTTAGATAAGGTTAGTGGATAAAGTTGTTACTTTTAATGTTCGGAGCAATCATAAAATCTTTACTTTTTAGTGTCGTTTTGTTGAGGTACCTAGTCGCTGAAATTATTTTTACGCATTTCGATTACTCTTACTTAAATTTACAACTCAATTCAAGATTCTTTCCTTCCTCTTAATTTATTTTTATACATTTGTTACAATTATTTTAACCAGAAAATCGAATAAAAATCATTGACATATATTTTGTTATGCTTAATGCTTATTATTCTACATGACCTGAGTAGGTACCAATCCAGAAATTAGTATAAGTTAATAACATTGCAATGCATTTTAACATAAATATACCTAGCCATTTGATATTTAGACTTAAATCTTATAGGCATATTATATATCTAATTGTGTGGACCATTTACGTTTTGTGTACACGCATAAAAGAATGTCGGACAAAAATAAACAATAAAAGCCTTTAGAAAACTCCTTACCTTCCCTTAACAAATGATTGAACGATCTTTAATGAACTGGCTTTAGCCTTTCGGTAATATAATACGCAGAATTAAGTCTTGTACAGACTATTGGCATAAGGTAATAAAGTCTTTCAATTATATACTTAATTGGCCTAGTTATAAAAGATAGTGAATTTAATCTCAAAAAGTCTAAACGAGATGATGTCTGTTGTTATGTAAAATTGTTAAAATTATGTACAGGTACAACTATTTTAAAAAATAGAACCAAAGAACATTTTTGCTAAGTAATTTTTATATTGTTTTATTTATGTTAAGTTTATTTCAAGATGTTTAAATAAGTATTGTAGGTATGAACATAATACTATTATGTACTTTAGGTATTTTTGTGTATAAGATTAAACACTTTAATGTATCTAAACCCTTATTTTCGGCGCTGGAAACAAGTGTGTGAATAATTTTCGCTGTGACGTCTCATCAATTTTTACTTTTTCGATTAAGCTTAGGACACGAAAATGAATATCGTAACTGATCACGAAATTTATTACGTATTTTAAAATTTTACATTATTTTTAATTTATTATACTGTATTCAAATATTATATTTGTTTGTAATGTTTATATTATATATGAATGGATAAAAATCATTTATTGTTGTTTCTTGAGGTATACCTATATAATGTCTACAGGAATCCGTTCGTTAACCTGATTTTCGTTAAACGGGAATCGAACGCGCTTTAGCCGCCGTGGCCTGACCGAGACAACGATCTTTCCCATTGTGTGTTTTATAGTCGATAGCATTCTATTTTGTGGAGAGAACTTTTACGAAACTTTAAACTTTTCAATGAATTATATATTTTAAATACTTAGATACATTACAAAATTGGGAAAATATAATATAGGTATATATATATGTAGACTAGCGATTTAGTATAGGTTCGCTCGGGTACCTATTTATTACTTACATATTTATATTATGAGAACAGTTATGTCTCAGTGTCGGTCAGTCGGAGATTAACCAAACAAAGAGAACAATTTTGAAAGTGGTGTTTTTTTTTAATTTTATATACTCTTAGTAAAAATTGTTAAGTTTTATATTAATCTACACAGATGTGTAGATTAATATAAAATACATATAAATGTATATTATTAGATGTAATTTAAAAATATTTTATCAAAATTTATTTCTACTTTGTTAATTCTTAAGTAAAATGTTTTGTAAAATTTTTTGTACATTGTTTAATCTTACTTACAGCAATATATATAAATCTGCCTTAATATATGATTCATTAACAAATCTTAAAAATTCGGTGTTAATCTGTATAAAAAACATCTCTAATTAATTTCATAAGATATAAAAGAAAAAAAAATAGAGTTTAAATAATTATAAATGAGACTTACTAACATTGATCACATAAGAAATAGGTACTTATTCAATCTCGTAATGGGTTTGCATTGTCGCTTGATAAAGATTTTTTGCCACGCTTTAACGAACGAACCAGATTCAACTAAAATTGATGGGTTTTGTTAAACCTGAACTTTTAATATATTCGGATAAAGCTTTTTTAAATATAATGTGTCTTAAGAAATAAATTTATAGATTAGAATTTATATTAGAATCTGCATAGTGGAGCGTTAGGTGGTTATAGGTAGGTATTATGTTTGGATTCATAATTCTTTATTGGAATATTGGCGATGATGTTCTTTTTCATAAAAGTATAAAAAGAACCTTTTTAAAGTTATCCTCATTTTTCTTTATATTTGTACCGTGTGAGTTGTGCATTTGAACAAAATGTCAAATATTCTTTGTTTGTATTAGTATGAGAAATTCTACTATTTGGCGCCAAATATATTACGTAAGGGGCGGACTCGTTCAATGTACCTACCTACCTACTAGCGGTCTTCGGGCTCAAACAAAGCGCCATAACTAAGCGTTGAATGAGTAATAACCTGAAACTAGTTAGCATTTAGATAAAGCATTAATTTCAACGCTGTCACAATACCAGGCACTACGAAAAAGGTATTTATTATTCAATTTACGCATAGATACATATCTAAGGCCTCCGACGTGATAATACGCAATTCGTGGGAAATTGCCCGGTGATTAGATTCTTTGCTTTGTTTCCATTAGTTCGCTTTAGGTTTCTTGCGTGTTCTCATTTAACATATTTTGGTTTGTTGTAGTATTTTAACCGAAAAAGTTTACTAAATCACTTAATTCTTTCTTTCTCTAATTATAAATTTGGAAAAATAAATTAAAACCTATTTACATTATTATTAATAACCTCATTTTACATTACAAATAATTCCCAAACAACTATTTATATTAGTAGTTAAAATATTCTATACAAGAATACTCTTAGTGAATCCAAGTCGTTTCATGACATTGCTATTAAAGATGAAAAATATGAAATCCCGCTTCTAAGTCGGGCTGGACACGAGTAAGCAACAATAGTATTGCCTGACAAGGAAAAAGTCGTGACCAAGTCGGTCGGGTCGGCGGGATGCTGCGGGCGTAAATAATGCTGACGTCTGATCTTAATTATCGCTCCATCGTTAGAGATGAGCGACCGCGACGGACCGAAATCGGCGAGTTGCGACACCCTACGGGGCGGGTGTTGACCATTATCTCAACGGTTTTATCGCCCACTGATAAATCGCTAGAAACCAGAACCACCTGCAAGCTATAATGCCGTTTTGGCAGCAGACGTTGTAATTCTTTTGTTAATATTGCCATTGTTTTCGCCGCGATGACTCGAGATTTATCCATAATCGATAATTCTAGATAAGAACAAGAGAGGCACATTTATTATAATTCCGTAGACATGACTCATCAATAGAGTTAATACTATGTAAGAGTTCTATCATTACCAATATCATAACTTGTACAGAATACACCTACGTATTTGAATATGCTGAAATAATCGTAGGTACATGAGAGTGTTTTCTGCCTACCCATCGTACCTTCGTGGCGTACTTTTTCATAGAGGGAACTGCTTTAATATAAAAAATGTAAACATCTCTGTGTAATTTTTAGTTATCACAATCAAATAACAAACAACGTAAAACAAAAATGACATGCTCTCATTTGGTTTGAGTTCGTTAATCGTTAACCGCTTTGTACTCGCCGAAGCGCCCGCGCAGATCTCGATCCGAGGACGACGTTGAAAAATTCTGAACTCGTGATTTTCGTTCGTGTACTTCATTTATTTGCCCGAAGACCGTGAATATTGTTTACGGCAAGACATTAGAAGATTTCCTGCTATCTGTTTCACTTAAACATTATATAGACCTACGGAATGTTATTATTTTACTGTATTAGCTAGTAACGACTAACGGTTAAGTTTGGTTCATGGGTTTGCTTGAGTAAAAGAACTTTATACAATAATTTAGTCCACAGAATCCATTTAGTACTCGTAATCATATTAAATAGTCATATAAATAAAAAATAAATATTATATATACTCAAATATTATAAATAAAAAATAAGAATGGTATTTATTTTTATAAACATAAAAATTAATACCATTTTTGTTTCTTGTTTGTACTCCACTATATAATTTTAATCTTTTTAAAAAACATTACAAATATTTAGACCATTTACGAAATTATGTGGGATACTTGTTATAATAAAATTATACTATCGATCAAGCAGTAATACGAAGATAATGCCCGCAGGTTGCAAATTTAGGAGAAATTGAGAGTGCTGCGTGCTTGCCTCCGAGGCACAATCCTTACATGAACACTAATAATAATAAGCATTATATGGATCACTGAAGGGACAGATTTTAGTCGAGGAGAAAGATAAAAACCTTACCTAATTTTGCTGTAAGGTGCAATAAAATGATCAGTTAACTAATTCGAAATAATTTATATTCTTTACTAGTGACTCACCTTAGATTCGCTCGGGTTCGTCCCTAGGTACCCCTGTAGTATAAAATTTGAATGTCTTACTCATTTATATCCAATCAAAAGCCTAAAAAATAAGTTCCAAGCTTCTAGCTTTAAAAATGAAATAACTTCCATACTTTTATTTCCTATTTCAACCCCTACAGCTCTTTTTTTGCCTTGGAAAGTAGCCTATGTCCTTTCTCAGGCTCTAGACTATCTGTGTACCAAACATTTAAATCGGTTCAGTAGTTTTGGCGTGAAAACGCGACAGACAGACAAACAGAATTACTTTCACATTTATAATATTAGTAAGGAGTAGTAGGAAGTAAGGATTTTTAATACTCACTCACTAAAATATAAACTTTTCAGCTATAGATGTTATTAGTATATGTATAGATTCAATAAATGTAAAAATAGACCGGCAAAGCGCCCAATAATGCTATGGGCGACGTAAGTTACATATCCTGTTATCGAAGCACTTAATCCGGAGTATTTTTGTGCATAATTTACGTATATCTATCGAATATCGATAGCTACGTGGGCGGACTGCGCGCCCGCATACTAATGTAGCATCTAATTGCTAACATGCAACATATTATAAAATCAGCGAGCTTGAATCAGAATAAATATATTTTAAAGCTTTATTATTTAGCTAGCTTACCTCCAGAGATAGTCTTGTTTAAATTACAAAAACATACATTTCAGTTTAAAGAACAATTCTAATCTCTTACTAAAAAAATCTTATTTTAACTATAAATAAGTAAGCCAAATCACTTATAATTTTTTTACCCATGAATACTATTAATTTTTCTTTAAGTATATTTACGAGTATTTGATTTCTAACTTAATTTGGTAATAAATTATATATAAAGTCATATATTGAAAAGATAAATAAACAAAGATTTTTTTATGTTCTCAAAATGTATATTTTTCATAACACAGGTTTAGGATTTAGTATGTCATAGGTCTGTTTAATAACACATCATTGAAGCTCACTTATGTTCTAGCAGTTACTTATTTTATTACCAAAGAGAGATTTAATTACTGAGACTAAAATTGCTTTAGCTTTTACGTTACTTAATTACTAAGGTTTTAGTTTAACGATTGTTACTTACTTATTACAAATATTATCTATTAAACGCTCTTGTTGGATCTGTATATTACCTATACAATGTTATAAATTTAGCTACATGTGTGGTCCTTTAAAATCGTATTTTTTTTTTGTAAAGTAAAAGTTTTGTAAGTACTATATTGTGTTTCTTGTTACGTAAATACAATTTCTTGTAAGTTTATAGGGTTATACACTAAGTATATTAATTCAAAAAATTGATAAAATTGACATTTGTGGGAAGTTCAAAGACTATATCTGCGGTCTATCGTCAAGGCGACCTAAGCATAGGCTAGTTCAAAAACGCAATTATATCCTCGACTATGAATCCCCTTCGATCATGAATAAATCTCAATATGTATAATTATGTACCATTAAAACATTACTATAAATAAACAATACATTTGTACACAATTAATTTTATGGAGTCGTTATACCTGGCACTAAGCAAAGCTTTACAATGCGGCTTAAGATCAAATATTACCTACCTATGTAGTTTATTTTTATTATATCTACTTGCCTGAACACAAATTAGACGTGTATTATATCAAAAGCACAATCAATTTTGCAAAATGATAAATTACTTTGCGATCACCATAGTAACTAAATATCTCCTCCTTTGAAATTGGAGGTACAAGGTGAAATTATATAAAAATGGGGAGAGGCAATCAAGGCGTGACGTCGAAATTTTTGAGGTAAATGACTAGAATGATTGATGTCCGAATTTACATTGCATGGCACCAAAACGACAAAATTGTGAGGTCATTTTTTTGGATTTAAAGCGATCTGCAGGAGCACGATCGGTAACAAGAAATAAACTATAAAGAACTTACTGTATGCTGTGGCTCATTAATTATTTTTTAATTTCCAGCGTGACGTATCTAAAATTTCCTGACATCCTGAAAAATTAAATAACTTTGTAGTAAATATATTTTGATTAAATTTCCTAAGTCGTATATTATTCTAGGCAGTGGTAGCCCAGCGGTAACGCGTTGCTTGTATAACCGAGTGATGCGGGTTCAAATCCGGGTCTCGCACCTCTGATATTTTCATGTGCGAATCATTTCTATCATGATTACCACTTGTCTTACGGTGAAGGAAAACATCGTGAGGAAACCTGCATGTCTGAGAAAACCTAGTAAGTTTTTGTAAGACATGTGAAGTCCGCCAACACGCACTGGGCCAGCACGGCGGACTATGGCCTGATCCCCCTCCTACTGGGCCCGTGCCCAGCAGTGGGACGTTAAAAAGGGCTGATGATGATGATGATGATATTATTCTTCATATGAGTATAATTAAATTTTTTATTATTTTAATTAGAAAATGTAAAATACTCAAAATTAAGTAATCCTACTTCTTTATTTATCTCGAAACTTTGAGACGAAACGAAGATTTATAGTAGGAAATGATCATCACAAACTTCTAATAGGTATATAATTAACCACTCAGTCTCAGTAACTAGACTCACCCAGTTTAAGTAACAGATTTTTATTATATTTAGTTTAATTAACTATTAATCTTTGCAACGTACTTACATTAATGTTTGATTAAAGACTAGATTTTTAATACACATATTACGTAAGTTTTAAATGCATGGATCATTATTAATCGTGAGCTTAAACAAACGTTTGGTATTTCGAATTAATCTAGTAGCTTACCTCTATCAATTATCAAAACTTGATTAATCGTTGTTTCGAGAAAACCGATGTCCTGTCATTTCTCTTCCCTTAATCGATTACTTTAAACATGAACTCTAGGGGGTCCAATAGCAAAAGTCGATCTCCACGTGTAATGTTTTTTATATATTTTTTTTCTTATGAATTCTTTCAAAGCCAAGTTCCTTTTTTATAACAATACATGTTTCGTTAATATAATTAGTACACCATCATTTCCGTATTCTATTGCTCTTTACAAACTTATACATGCGATGAGAATTTGTACCGTAATATCAATAAAGCACCTAATGTTTACAATCGGTCTTAAATTTTCTCAGGCTTTCTTATTTTTTGAACAATAAATTTTATTAACACATTTCAATTTATTTCCTTGACTGACACGGCCTTACAATGAGCGTTAATTGCTGCTTCTCTTACGTAAAATATCGTAGGCGTCTACATAGTATTTCTACGCGTGGTTTCGTGACGGCACCCTCGTAGGAACACAAAGAAAAGATTGAGTCATCATAACAAATGCGTAGCTGCTCCTCGTCGAGGGCAGAGAACTTTCGACAATCGGCTTCTTATCTGTGACAGCTCCGATCATTGTACACTGAATACTTCTTACTTCAACGTATGACGAAACTATGGTGGTTTAAGTCTTTCACTCCCCTGTCCCTTTGTTGACTTGTCGAGTTTCATCCGAACAGCTTTTTGTAAACGTTCACCGACTGCATTTGTAAAGCTCGTTTCTAATTTCATAAATCTTATCTGAAACATCTAATCTTAAGCGAGAACTAAGTTGTATAACTTATTAGGCTTACTGAATAATGTCAGACTTATTTTTTTTTAATATTATTTTAAAGATAAATACCAAGTTATTTTTTTAATACACGAAAACACATTTAAACTTCTTATACAGAATAAAATACAAAGGTACTTAAACACATATGAAACATATAACGTCAAAGCCCGGAACGAATTTACGAATTATTTCAAACGAATTTTCGATCCTTAATATGATATGACCCAAAGCATATTTTATCATTCTGTCAGTCAGTAGAGACACACATTTGTCGAGACAATCGCTCGCAGGCTGCATTTTTAGAATTATTAATTTTGTTCGTGTTCTTATACTGTGTTAAAGTGGCCGATTTTCTGCTAGTGTTATAAATAAAACATCAGACGTCCTGACTCGGGACTGTTTTGTTCAGTTGAAGCTTGCTTAAATGCGATATTGTTGTAATAGTTTACTTTGTGTTGCTCTTATAAACCTGTTCGACAAATAAATGTGGCCTTCGCCTTAAACATTTTTTTAAATTTATTTAATTATTTCGTTTACAGGTTGAAGTCGTGATTTTGGATAAGAATGACAGTCCGCCGGAGTTTAAGAACATACCTCCGGAGTATCTAGCTTCTGAAGATTTAGCGCCTGGACAACTCATCGCAACAATTGTTGCAGAAGACCCTGATACAATAGGCACTATTACGTATAGCATACAAACGGAGGGGTCTACACCTTTCTCTTTGAATGGCCAAAATGGTCAACTAACGTTGAAAGAACCACTTGACCGTGAAACCATTTCAGAATACCGGGTCATAATAAGAGCCGACGATGGAAAGCAGTTTACAGATGTTACAATCGTTATCCAGGTTAGTTTCAGTGACAATGTTTAAAAGAAAACTAGGAATATATAACAAAGCAAAAATATTTTTTCTATTTAGTACTAGCGGATCTGGTAAGGTTTTTCTGTCAAAGATCTCGTATGGTAGAAAAAAAGGTCTTGACACTGCCAGTTCCTGATTCAAACTTTAAGTTAAGATTGATCCAAATTCTTATAATTTAGAACTATCCATGTGTCCTTATAACTACATAAAGAAAACAATTATAAAATATTTTACCAAGCCGTTAAGATAGAAAATGGAAGAATAATCTAAATTATATAAATATGTACAGATGGATGTATTTTCACAGTACATACTTACATAGCGTATAAAATTTTAGTGACATAAATATGGTATTTTCAGTTTACCCTTCTATTAGTCTTTTGACGCTAACAAGTCATGAAAGCTTTTACACTTTACTTCAATTATTGTAAATCGATATCTAAAGTACAATGAAAACAAACGTTTTGAAATTTGCGTGGGAATTACGAATATTGTAATGTCATTGACTTTTTTATTAATATTAAGCCTTGGTTCAAATTATACCTATGACATTCTTTTATCTTTTCAGGTTACAGACACCAATGACAATCCTCCAGTTTTTAAAGAAAGTGCATACTCTTTTGACGTACCCGAGAACACAGCTCGAGGTTCTATAGTAGGGACTGTTAATGCTGTCGATGTGGACTCTGGGCCTAACGCTCAACTCACGTATACTGTAATATCGGACTGGGCGAACGACGTCTTTTCTCTAAATCCACAAACTGGAATCTTCACATTGACGGCAAGACTCGACTATGAAGAGGTAAGAATATTTATTTTTACAAAAAATACGTATTTAATTGAAAATATCTATATAAATAAAAATTAATTGCTGTTTGTTAGTCTCGCTGAAACTCGAGAACGGCTGGACCGATTTGGCTAATTTTGGTCTTGAATTATTTGTGGAAGTCCAGAGAAGGTTTAAAAGGTGAAGTGCCTAGGGACGAACCCGAGCGAAGCGAGGGTGAGCCGCTAGTTGTAAAATAAAATCTATTAATAAAAAAATTGTTGTAAAATAAAATAAAAAGATCTACGACTTTAAAAGAATTTATGCGTTATAAGGAAAGGAAGTGTGTGTACCTTAAATTCCTTGATGTATTATTGTGCTTAGAATTAACGAGACTAAGTAAGTACCTATTATTTAAATGATCTTGGAGGCAAACTCATGTAAGAGCTATTAGTGAATTATACTTATAATATAGTATTAACAATTCCTACTATCCGCATTTACCTCAGCTAATTGTCGTTCACATAACATGATCGTCTCTGGCACTTGTTTTTATAGCAAGGTACTTTTTCGTAATTAAGCACTTTACTCACAGAGCTGTTATCAGATTTCAAAATAGAAAAAATGTTAATTGAAACACTGAATTACCTTTAGACCACTGTACTGTGAAGTTACGATTAAGGATATTATTGTTTTCTTCATAAATTTCGTAAAAAAAATAAGTAATTAAAATTAATTAATTTTTATTTAAAAAAACTATTGGTAAGTTTTTTTTTATTTTAGACATATTTTTTTTTGCGTTGTAAATGTTAATGGTTATTGCTTGATATAACTTATCAGCCTTAAATTTTCAGTTGTAGATAGGTACCTATGTAGGACGTAGGTATTCTAAATTTAATTTATTTTGTACTAGTATAGCGTTGTATATTATGATCGCATCAGAATGTACCTTATACCCTTTGTTCGAGAATCTTCGTGCTACTTTTCGCGAGAGAAACGTGCATCTAGCGTTATTATGGTGTGCCTAGAGGTTATGAATTTTCTGCACAAATTTCAAGACAGGGCATTGACCAGTCCTTCTAGGTATAACATGAATACCCGTTTCTTCGTATTGCTCGAGATTACCCGTTGTTCATGATTGCGATGACCAAGAAAATTGATGATCAAAAAGTTTACTCTATTGTATTTTTTTTAAATCCAGGGATGGACTAAACTCTTTGTATCTATATAGTGTAGAGGTACTAAAGCTTACCGTGCTATTACTTATCAGCAATTTTTTTTAGTAGTTCTAATTTACAATTTGTCCCAATCACTCGACCTAAAGCCAAGTTATTTTGCAAGAATGTTAGTAGATCTTAGGAACAAATTTTACTGCACATAACCAGATTGTTAATTGTTATTTAATACCGAGTAGATTTCAATCGAATACAGTTGAAAAAAATATATATGTATATATAATTTCTTTATTGTATCACTATAAAGGTTTTAATAATAAAAGTTTATTTATAATTTTAAATAGTTATATAAGCTTATTATTTATTAACTCATTGAAGCTTTTTATTTGATTTTAATTTTAACAAAAGTTTATTAAATTATATAGGTACTTAACATTTTTAATGTATTAGGTCATTTTTAATCTATTTGGTCTAAGTCATGGTCCGCTTGACGATTCCTTATGTTCTTATACCTACTTGTTGTTGATACAATTATCTTAACATAGATCTAAAGGCAGGGCGATGACCGCTCAAGTAGTTTCATTGCACGACGCGACGTTATGTATCCAAAGCTTGCTTCAATATTTGCTTCTAGCACGAAAATAATATGTAGACTGTAGAGTACAGTAAAAAGTGTAAAACCTATTGACACTTTTTTATTTAAATTGTATTGAAGCTTCTAGCTTCTTCTTAAAATGTTAGTTGCCAGTTACACAAATAATTTTAGGTTTACGCGAATAAGATAAATTTCTGAAGGGCTAATGACACCAATTTTTTATAAAAAAATACTTATTTATTCGAATGCCTTTTGGACTTTTTAAAAATAAAACATGACTGATAAGTGTTGTAGGTAAGATGTGCAATTCAGAGACGGAGGACGATGATGCCCTTGAGCGGGTTTTAATACAAGCTCGGTAAAATGACCACCTCGCCTGTTGAATGGTTTTTATATAGCAATCGATATGAAGGTCGCCTATTTATTAAAAAGTCAGTGAATTCATAAAACTATCATTACGTCCGCAACCTTTCCCCTTTTTTATTTTTAAATCTATATAGGTATGGTATTGTGTTTTTTTACTACATAGACTTTTACAACACTGTTAGGTAAAATGTAGCAGAATATGTATAGCGGGATTAACCTGTCACCTACGAGACGATTTGTTTTTTCACGCATAAGGATTTTCAGTTTTAATACAGTAAATAATATTTCTCTGTAAGTATAATATCTACAATGATAAATAACTTTATGAAAAGATAAAGTAACACTTTAATTTAACACTTTGAAAGTAGAACACTTGCTGTGCTTTTATTATGTAAATACTATTACTATGAATTAAGCTCTTAAGTCGCAATATTGCAGATTTTGATGTGTTCGAGAGCTTTTTGTAAAAAATAATTATCTATAGTATCTACCTTATTTTCTACTGAGCTAGTGTAGTAAATTGATATAAGTGCACGTCGTTATTTTTTGTAATCATAAATCAACTGTTCTCTAGCAAACAAATGATTTTAATATAGGAATTAGAATTTAGTTTTTCTTCCGATTTTTTTCATACGTAGTAGCATTTGAAATGTAATCAGAATATCTATCAATAATATTATTTACATTTAAAACATGCATGTATGTATTGGATTAATTGTTTAAAAACATTAGTTCCATAGCTGCAAACTTACGCCTATAGAAAGTTGTCATAAAACTTTTTTTAATTAATAGCTTATGTAAATGATTAAAGAAAAAAAAACTGCTTTCCTACGGGCGGTAGGAATGTGTTTTCGAAATGAGCTTTATCTGTATAATATAATATGTCTAACATACTCGTACCTAGTACATTTTGAAATGAATAGCTTTATTTATTATTAAGCATAAATAAAAATGTATTTAAAAAAAAGAAACGTTATAATTCTTTTTGTACAATTATTTTTTACATGTAAATTTCAATGTTCTTATCATTCCGGACCATATCAGTAAATTACTTCAAGGCAGCGTCATCGGTTCTTGTCAGTATGCTTGATAATTATTTAGTGTATATGAAAACAATATGTATTGTAGTATCCTGTTATTAGTGAGTCTATGCAAGGTATTATTTATTCCCGCTATTCATGCAAACCTGTCTGTCCCGAACCATGATCGTGGCAAACATTACAAAACGTCGCTGTTAAGCAAAATGCTTTCATTTCAATGTTGATGAAATGAATAAGAGCTGTTAAACTTGCTTATTTAATTAATTTTAATTATATTTTTTATGAGTATTAAACGATCCGAAGTTGTTATAATAGCACACGTCCTAAGCTCGAGAAATCCTCGTCAGTCCCTCATAAAGTCAACCGGCTCTGCTAATTAGTAAAAACAATGCACTGTACATTCGTTTTCTCGACCGCCCGCCAATTCCGCGTACCCCGCTAGAGAGCTGCTAATTTCATCCCAGTACAGTTTTTTCGCGTCGCGCATCATATTCGGCATTTGCCCACTCGATCCGCCATCGAAATTAAGGCCCGAACAATGTCTGACAAAGCGACCGTCGGCAAAACATTCAAGAGCCGGATTCCGAGGCCACTGCTTGTTTTTTAAATCGCCATCTCGCTTCACGATCCGCGAATGAGGGAGTTTGTCATAGTTGGAAAGCTTTGGTGACCTATTATATGGAAAATCTGAATGCCGGACTGATTCTTAAGATGATGCTATTGTATTCTGTACTGCAAACATTTTATAATTTGTTTGTTGGAATAATTTAATCATTGTATATATTGTTTAAATTATATTCGGGTAAAAATATTTGAAAAATAGATAAAAATATATGAATATTGAAGGTAAGGTATATGAAAAATTTTGATGTGTTTAAGCTTATGCTCTTTTTTATACTTTTTCAGACGCAACACTATATATTCGTGGCTCAAGCGCAAGACAATGGTCATCCATCTTTATCCGGGACTGTAACCGTTTATATTAACATAATTGATCTTAACGATAACGCCCCCATCTTCGACCCAATGAGTTTTTCAAATGAAATTCTAGAAGATGCTCCGATTGGTTCTTCTGTCGTTACAGTCAGTGCCACTGATATGGATTCAGGCAAGTAATCTACTTAAGTTAAACAAACAATATGAAATGGTAAATATTGATCCTAAATTTCTGCATCGGCCCTGTTATAAATTTAAGAATATTATAGAAATATAACAATATTTCATTTTAAACGACGGAGGCATTGGAAATAAAAATATTTGTTTTTTTTGTTTATGAATAAAACAACAAAAACATTCTTTATTATAAGTTGATTTGGAATTAGCTGTGAAAGCAATAACATTGCGCTTGAAACTAACTATTAAATTTTAATATTTAAAACTACTTATTTCACTAAAACCTCTATAAATAAGTAAAAAATAAAATTACTGCATTTCATTTACAAAAACGAAACGTAACTAATATTTTTGAAACAAATTTTGAATCACGTTTATTTACTTCAGGACTGAATGGCAAATTGACGTATAGTATCACGTCTGGAGATGATAATCAAGATTTTAGAATAACATCTAACGGAACAATCATAACGGCTAAATTACTTGACAGAGAAACACTTCCAATATACAATTTAATAGTTGCCGCCAAAGACTCAGCTAAGTCGCCTGAACCAAAACTTTCAGCTACAGTTCAGGTATTAATTTAATGATTCAGCGAAATAATCTTATGATATGATAATACAAAATTACGAGTCCTTTTTCTTTATTTATAGGTTACAATTCAATTAAAAGATGTAAATGATATGGCTCCTGAATTCATATCCTCTAATGTAACCACAATTTCGGAAAATATACCCCTCAATACGGTTATTATGACAATTAAAGCCATAGACAAAGACGAAGGGCGAAATGGATATGTTGAATATTTTATGGAGTCAAGTCCGGAAGTGGATGGATATTTTACGCTGGGGAATGTGGACGGTATACTTCGTGCAACTGGAAAGCTTGACAGGGAGCTTAAATCAAATTACACAATATCGGTAACAGCTAAGGACAGAGGAGAACCACCTAATATAACCAGAGCCAAAATAAACATAGTTATTTTAGATGAAAATGATAATAGCCCTGTGTTCGATCCAAAACAATACAGTGCCTCCGTTCCAGAAAACGCTAGTATTGGAGCAAGTGTCTTAGAGGTAAATTTAAGTCTTATTGTAGTATTTTATCAATAACAAATATAACTATTAATTTATTCCATTATTAATTAATATGTTACGTTATAGAAAAAATATTACTTGGATTTTTTATAAGATGTAGTTAATAGTTGTTGTAAATAAACATTATAATTGGAATTGCAGGTGTCTGCTACAGATATTGATGAGGACGCTAATGGCAGAGTTAGATATTCCATCGCTTCAGGAGATGAGAATAGGGATTTTAGTATCAGTGAAGATACTGGTATAGTGAGAGTAGCTAAAAACCTTAATTTTGAAAGAAAGTCTCGTTATATACTATCAATAAGGGCGGAAGATTGTTCTAAAGATGACGTGAGATTTGACACGGCTGAACTATCCATTTCCATTCAAGATATAAATGACAATCCTCCAACATTTTTAGACTCCCCATATTTAGCATACGTTATGGAAAATGTTATCCCACCTAATGGTGGCTATATACTAACAGTGCATGCATATGATGCTGATTCACCGCCATTTAATAATCAAGTCAGATATTTTATAAAAGAAGGTGACGCAGATGTATTCAAAATCAATGCTTCAACTGGCGAAATATCTTTGTTAAGAACACTGGATCGTGAAACCCAGGATGAATATATACTTTCACTTGTTGCTATGGATACAGGTAAGCAATATATTAAAAACTCATCCTCGCTCTGCTTGAGTTTGCCCTTAGTGTAGTATAGTAATGAGATTTACTCTTATTCCCGAAATAAAAAGTATCCTACATGTTGACACGAACAACTAGCTATAATCGTACCAAATTTCATCAAAATATGTCTTGTGGTTTTCTCGTGACGCCACAGACAGAAAGACAGATATACTAAAATAATAAAACCTATATATTCGGCCTCTGTAACGGTTACCAAATTCAGCAAGAATTTACAAAAACGAAAAAAAAACTGTACAGATTTACAGATTTAACTAAGTTAGCATTTTATTATACTATTACGATGTACTTATATTAATTAAAAAATAAATTTTATTTTTATAAAGAATCATTTTAATGCATATCAGTGTACACTATACACAATACACTTATAGAAACTGGCTTATATACAATATTAGTGACTTACCCTCGCTTCGCTCGGGTTCGTCCCAAGTTGCTCCCTGCTAAATTATTAGTTTCTAACACAAAAAAGGGCTTTCATGCAAACTTGCAAGAGCTCTTAGACCTCCTTAATCCTGCTCTGTCGCAAAATCAGTTCTAAAATTGTAAATGCTGTAGATTCGATGATTAATAATGACTATTTCAACTAGATCCAAAAAAACTTAATGTACAGATTCGACTTAGTTTGAATGTTTTATATCTATAGATTTACCTAGTCTAAAATATTCAGCTCTATCACTTTTAGTTTCCATCTTTTGGGAGATACGTACAATTTTACTTTGTAAATTATAGTACTTATGTACTATATTTTCCACAAAATAGTCAGTATTTCTTTGTTTACGGTATCGATGTAGTCTATAGATATGTTAATCTAGTAAATAAGCCATTTCTGTTTTAGAATTTCATTTAAATTAGTTAATTTCCAAATTCACAAACTATTTTCTCACCATAAATAGCAATATCGTTACAAAAACAAACTTTATTTTTCAGGCTCACCACCTCTTACAGGATCCGGTACAGTAAAAATCATTGTCCAAGATGTAAATGACAATAACCCTGACTTTGAAAGACAAAGTTACAGAGCTAATGTGAAGGAAAACCTACCATCGGATACTATTATTCTTAAGCCAAAAGCCTTAGACAAGGATATCGGAAATAATGCAAAAATTAGATACAGCCTTCTTGGTGACAAATCAGAAAAATTTAAAATAGATCCTGTAACAGGAGTAATTTCTACAAACTCTTCCTTGGATAGAGAGGAATGGGATATTTATTACCTTATAATAATGGCTCAAGACTCTTCAACTACAGATCCCAGAACCGCAACAGCAAATCTTACGGTAATTGTAGAAGACGAAAACGATAACACACCAATATTTCCTCAAGGAATTTACGAAGTTTATATTTCGGAGCGCACAATTTCTGGTGATTTTATTTTTGGTGTAAAAGCAAAAGATAATGATATTGGTCAAAACAAGAAAATTATATATGACTTAAAAGGTGATCCACAAAATATTTTTAGTATTAACAAAGATACTGGAGTTATTAAAGCAAAAGAAAATTTGTCAAAGTACAAGGATAAAAACAGAACAACATTTAATTTAATAATTCTTGCCACTGACAATGGTTCACCTCCAAGGCAAAGTTCAACAGAATTAATCCTCATCCCAAAATCAGGTAAAAACTTTCCGAAATTCACAATAAATAACAAATTAACTTTTACATTTCCTGAAGATACACCAGAAGGTGTTCTAGTGACCAGACTTTCTGCAACATCCCCAAAGAAAGGTCCAACAGGCTTATTACAATACTCAGTCGCTGGAGGAAATGTTGGAGATGCTTTAAGGGTAGAACCAATGGGCGGAGAAATTTTTATTACTGGTAAAGGTCTAGATTACGAGACAATGCCTATCTACGAAGTGTGGTTTGAGGTAAAAGATTCTGACAATCCACCTCTTAAATCTTTTATTGAAATTGAAATCAAAGTAACGGATGCAAATGACAATGCTCCTGTTATTGAAAATCTATTATATAATGCTACAGTGCCCGAAGAAGAATCACCTCCACAGCTAGTTACTAAAATTGAAGCACATGACGATGATTCTAATGAAAATGGAAGAATATCATTTAGATTAATAAACGACTATGAAGAAACATTTGTTATTGATTCAGATAGTGGAGAAATATTTACTAACATTGCGTTAGACAGAGAGTCCATTCCGTTTTATGAAATACTAGTTGAAGCTGTAGACCATGGTGTTCCTCAACTAAGCGGTACCTCAACAGTTTTGGTATCTGTTTTAGATAAAAATGATAATCCACCCAGATTTACACGACTCTTCAGTGTAAACGTTACTGAAAATGCAGAAATTGGCTCGTTTGTTATAAGGGTTACAAGTTCCGACTTAGATATTGGTCCAAATGCTAATGCTACATATAGTTTTGTCGATAATCCAGGTGAAAAATTTGTTATAGATGCTATAAGCGGTAATATTACTGTTGCGCGTTCTCTAGATAGAGAATTACAAGATGAATATATTTTAAAAGTCGCTGCAATCGACGGTGCTTGGCGATCGGAAACCCCTTTAACTATAACTATACAAGATCAAAATGATAATGCGCCTGAATTTGAGTATTCGTATTATAGCTTCAATTTCCCTGAATTGCAAAAAAAGAACAGCTTTGTTGGTCAAGTCATAGCAACAGATAAAGATAAGCAAGGCCCGAATTCCATAATTTCATACTCGTTGCAACAAACTTCAGATCTATTTACTATAGACCCCGCCACAGGTGAAATTCTAAGTAAATTTGTTATGAATTATAAAAGAACTTCAATCAATTCATCTCCTGAAAACTCTTATTCTGTTATTGTTGTTGCAACTGATAATGGAAAACCTCCTATGTCTTCAGAATGTTTAGTAACAATTAACGTTGTTGATGCAAACAATAATAAACCTCGATTTAAAAATCATGAAGAGTTAATCCCTGTACCACAGGATGCTACTATTGGAGAAAAAATTATAAAATTAGAAGCTGAGGATAATTTGGATTTTGGAATCAACGCAGAAATAGAATATTATGTTTTTGATGGCAATGGCACAACTTATTTTTCAATTGATAAATTAAATGGTTGGGTTGTCGTTAGCAAACAGTTTTATTATACTGGACAATACTATGGTCTAAAAGTAAAAGCAGTTGATCGTGGTGTGCCTCCACAGTGGGATGAAACTAAAATAACATTTGTAGTAACAGGTGAAAATATGTACAGTCCAAAATTTACGGCATTAAGCTATCAAGTTATAGTACCAGAAAATGAACCCGTTGGCTCCTCGATTCTCACTTTAAATGCGAAGGATGCAGACGCAGGACCAAATGGTATTGTTAGATATGCTATTACATCAGGAAATGAAGGAAAAGAATTCAAAGTCGATCCAATATCAGGAACAATCAGTATATTAAGACCCTTAGATTACGATGAAATTCAGGAATATCGATTAAACATTACTGCTAAAGATCTTGGCTTTAAACCAAAAGAAACCACGGCAACTGTAACCATCATTTTAACGGATATAAACGACAATGCTCCCCAATTTAATCAAACAAAATATTTTGCGTATTTACCTGAAAATTCACCAATCAACAGTTTCATATTCAAGGTACAAGCGATTGATATAGATTCTTCTAAGAATGCAGTTATAAAATATCACTTAAATAATGAAATGTTATCTTTGTTTTACATCAACCAAAATACGGGGGAAATATTTTCGAAAGAAGTATTTGATTATGAAGAAAAAGCAATGTATAGCTTACAAATAATGGCTGAAAATCCTAACTCAATAATGCGTAATACTACAGAAGTTATTATTTACATAACAGGTGTGAATGAATACTATCCTAAATTTATACAACCCGTATTTCATTTTGATGTTTCTGAATCAGCTGAGGTTGGGGCCAATGTTGGTGTTATTCAAGCAACAGATCAAGACAGTGGTGATGATGGAATAATATATTATCTCTTTGTTGGATCAAGTAATGATAAAGGTTTTAGCATTAATTCACAAACAGGTGTAATACGTGTCGCACGATACTTAGATAGGGAAACCCAAAATAGAGTAGTTTTAACCGTGCTAGCAAAAAATTCTGGTGGCATCCATGGTAATGATACTGATGAAGCTCAAGTTATTATATCCATACAAGACGGTAATGATCCTCCAGAATTCTTACGACATTATTACGAAGCCAGTGTTTCTGAAGGAGCAAATATAGGACATGAAGTTATTAAGGTAACAGCAGTTGATAAAGATGTACGGCCACAAAATAATCAATTCAGTTTTTCTATTATTGATGGTAATAGTAATCAAGACTTTAAAATTGATCCTCAAAATGGCGAAATTGAAGTTGCCCGGCATTTAGATCGAGAAACATTACCCGTATATTCACTTATAATTGGTGCTATTGATTCAGGAATACCTCCACAAACGGGAACTACCACTGTCAAAATTACAGTGACTGATATAAATGACAATGGTCCTATTTTTGATGTTGCTAATTTCAATGGTGCTGTGTATGAAAATGAACCGCCTAATACCAGTATTACGACGTTATCTGCTAAAGATCCAGACTTGCCACCCAATGGTGCTCCTTTCTCATATGCTATAGTTGGTGGTAGGCATCAAAACTACGTTAAAGTTCATAAGCATACAGGAGTTTTGTTGACAACAAAGAAAATTGATAGAGAAATAACTCCGTTCTTAGATGTTATAATACAAATTGAAGATAGTGGTACACCGGTAATGCACTCAAATTACACAATTCAGATAAAAATTTTAGATAGAAATGATAACCCTCCAACTCCTAGATCAGTCCACGTTCTCGTCCACGCCTTTAATAATAAAACACCGTCTGGAAAAATTGCTGATGTTAAACCCAATGATCCAGATGTAGTTGGCGATTATAAGTGCCACATTATAAAAGATTCCACTTCAGATAGCACGCTATCAATATTCAATATTAGAAAGGGATGTGACCTCTATACAAATGCAGTTAGGCCTGGGCAAGGTTATTCTTTTTCAGTGTCTGGAAGTGATGGTATACACAAAGACGTAGTTTCATCTATAAGCGTGGAGTACTTTTCCTTCGATAATAATACTGTTGAACAATCAGTAACAACAAGAATAATAAATATGACATCATCCGACTTTCTTACACACTTTTACAGAATATTACTCGAAATTTTGAAAATGGATATGAAAAATAAAGAAAATGTTTACTTGTATAGTATTAACGAAGTCAATGAAAGTATAGATTTGACAATAGTTATTAAAGAAAACAACTTAATTTGGAAAAAAGAAAGCACTGAAAATTTTTTAAAATCTAAAGAATCTGAAATTCGGAAAGTTTTAAAGAAACATGTGATAGTTCCATATTACCCCTGCTCTACACTCCAGTGTCAGAATGACGGTGTATGCACAGATGCAATCAATGTCTTAGAAGGCACAAAAAGCACCGAAAGTTCTACATTAATACTAACATCGCCTCTCGTACAACATGATTATGTATGCCATTGTACAGATAGATTTATGGGTAAAAACTGCGAGAAGCGGCAAGATCCTTGTTCACCTAATCCTTGCGAATTTGGAGGACAATGTCGCAAGCAAGGGCATGACTTTGTGTGCATATGTCCATCACGACGTGAAGGAAAAACATGCGAGTTGGAACGAGATGATGTATGTAGTAGCAATCCTTGCAAAAATGGTGGTTCTTGTAAAGAAAGTTCCGATAGAAATGCATTCTTTTGTTTATGTCGACCTGGTTACCGTGGCAATCAATGTGAAGCACTTGTAGACTCATGTAGACCAAACCCATGTATGCATGGCGGAATATGTATAAGCCTTAAACCTGGATACCGGTGCAGTTGTACAAATGGTCGCTATGGTACACACTGTGAAAGTTCAACGTTCGGTTTTAATGAACTCTCTTATATGCAATTCCCAGCATTAGATGCATCAACAAATGATATAACAATAATATTTGCTACTACGAAATCAGATGCTTTGCTGCTTTATAATTATGGTGCACATACAGGAGGTAGATCAGATTTTATTGCAATAGAATTGCTTGGAGGAAAGCCTATATTTTCCTTTGGAGGCGCTAGAACTTCTATCACTTCAGTAGCCTTAATAAATAGTGATAAAAATCTTGCTGATGGAAAATGGTATAAGTTAACAGCTACAAGAAATGGCCGAGTCATATCTCTTAGTGTGGCGGCTTGCACTGACCACGGTGATGTTTGTAGTGAATGCGAGCCTGGCGATGATTTATGTTATGGAGATGATACGGGGCAAGCAGGGTATGTATTAATATCTAATTAGCCTTTTTTAAATTAAGTTTAAAAGTAACAAAACATGTATAAATATCATTTTTAATGTATGGACGTTGCTCCGTTAAAACAATTTTTTTTTAATTTTTTTAATAATATATTTATTTTTTCTTTTTAGAACTTTAAACTTTAACAACGAGCCTTTGTTGATTGGAGGACTTCATAAATCTGACCCAGTATTAGAACGTCCAGGACAAATTCACTCAGATGACTTTGTTGGTTGTATGCATAGTATTACAATTAATGGTCGAGTTTTAAATTTGACGAACCCTATAAACGGCCAGGGAGTCGAACCTAATTGTGATAGAAAAGAAAAAGGAGCCTGTTATAAGGCGGATATATGCGGTTTCGGTGAATGTTATGATACATGGAAAACACACTATTGTAAATGTGATAGTAGTTTGATTTCGCCTGATTGCCAAACTTCCCTTCAAAGTATTTCAGTTGGCGAAAATGGATATATAACATATGTGATTTCAGAAAAGCATCGAAGAATGCAATTATTGGATTCATTCTATGGAGGAAGTACAATTTGGGAGAGAAAATCGAGCAAAGGAAAATTAAGCGTTAAAGCCACTAATCCTGCCAAACATTTATCTTTTTTATTTAGAACACATAAAAAAGATGGAGTTCTTTTTTATGCTGCTACAGATAAATACTACACTTTGATAGAATTATTAAGTGGAAGAATAAGTTACACTTCTAAACAAAATACTATAGTAAATATGAGTCAGATAGAACAAGAAGATATTGCTGATGGAAACTGGCACAATATAACCTTACTAGAACACGGGCGAAGTATCAGACTAATTGTAGATGGAAGAAATGTTGGTGAAGAGCTAGATGCAGCTGGAGTTCATGATTTTTTAGATCCTTATTTAACAATTATATCTTTGGGAGGAATAA
The DNA here is from genome assembly GCA_951802675.2 of Boloria euphrosyne. Classification (NCBI taxonomy): domain Eukaryota; kingdom Metazoa; phylum Arthropoda; class Insecta; order Lepidoptera; family Nymphalidae; genus Boloria; species Boloria euphrosyne. The sequence continues at coordinate 7,855,116 of OX637878.1, forward strand.
AATCTGATTTAGTATCAGCACATAATAAATTCGAAGGTTGTCTAGCCAATTTTACTATTAACAACGAAGTTCAACCATTTATAGGAAATGGCAGTATATTCAAAGAAGTAATCAAATCTGGTAAAATTTTCAGTGGTTGTCATAGTGAGTTAGTCACTGGGCTTTCCAAAAATTCAAGTCCTTTATCTATAGGAATCGCAGCTGTTGCAGCATTCTTTGTTATACTAATTTGTGCCTTCATAGTCTCATATATTGTTTATCGAGTTCGTAAGAAAAAGAAAGAAAAAGGTAACACTCCTATTAGTAAAAGTAATATGGTTCATACAAAACAAAACGGAGGTCCTGCTATGTTAAACGCTCCAAATCTAATAGCTGGAACAAATGATAGTCTTATGAATAGAAATGTGCATAATAATGAAACAAGTTTGAACAGCTACATTTCTGAAAATGCAGATATAATGCGCAACGTTGGACATATCGTCGGACCTGAACTGCTGTCAAAAAAATACAAAGATCGGGAAATAATGAATCTAGATGCTCCAAGACCTCAGCGACCAGACATTATAGAACGTGAAGTTGTTGGTAAAAGCCCGGCTCTTCGAGATGATCATCATTCTCAGCCACCTCCTTCAGCAAATACGTCTCATCACACACATGACCATCCTAACGGCATGGATATTAATTCTGAAGTACCTGAACATTATGACTTAGAAAATGCTAGTTCAATAGCACCTTCTGATATAGATATTGTTTATCATTATAAAGGATTCAGAGAAGCTAGTGGAGTTCGAAAATATAAAGCTACACCACCACCAATAGCAGGTTATCATCACAAACATCAAACTCCTCAGCATAGACATTCTCCACATCACCCTACTGGGTATCCTCCGAGAGTACTCACACAAACTTCACAACCACCTCCCCAGTCAAGACAACATCAGACAACACCTCTAGCAAGGTTATCTCCTAGTAGTGAATTAAGCCAGCAACCTAGAATTCTTACACTTCATGATATATCTGGGAAACCACTTCAAAGTGCATTATTAGCAACTACATCGAGTTCTGGAGGAGTTGGTAAAGACGCTTTACACAGCAATAGCGAGCGTAGTTTGAATAGTCCTGTTATGTCACAGCTTAGTGGCCAAAGCTCTTCTGCTGGACGAAAAACCCCTAGTGCTACACCACAGGGTCCACAAGTAGTTTCTGTTGGTTCTGGAGCAGTCGGATTAACTGCAGAAGAAATTGAAAGGATGAATGCGAGACAGCGAACTTCGAGTCTAGTCTCTACTCTTGATGCAGTTTCTAGTTCAAGTGAAGCACCTCGTGTTGGAGTTATTAGTCATCACATGTCTCATAGGCATCATTCACCACCTGTTGATAACAGAAGTTCAACTGGTTCAGATGATGAAAGTGCTAATGATAGTTTTACTTGTTCTGAAATAGAATACGATAATAATAGCATTAATGCCGATAAACCAGAAGATGTCAGACGACAAAATATTACTAATGGCAATAGCAATAAGAAACCTATTTTACCACCACCATATGAAAGCTTTGATTCTTCGTTTCGGGGTTCTTTAAGTACTTTGGTTGCGTCAGACGATGATTTAGCTCCTCACGTAGGCTCTGCCCTTTACCGACAAGCAAATGGATCACCAGCACCAGCTACTCTCGGCTGGGATTATCTATTAAATTGGGGTCCAAATTTTGAGAGCATGATTGGAGTTTTTAAAGATATTGCCGAACTACCAGACTCTGTAAATGGTCGAATGTCTTCCTCTCTGAGACTACCTAACGGAACGCCGAAGCCATCAGAAGAGTATGTTTAGATATTGTAAATATAATAACAGTAGATTTACTAATATTGTACAAAATTGTTGGGATCTTGTATCAAGGTCTTTTTAGTTTCTTTTCCTTGCCATATCTTGTTGAAAAATAAGAGATAATACCTAGTTAAGTAATTATGTATTTAGAAGAGCTGTTATCATGAACCTCATTGTAAATAAATGTAGAATAACATGTAGATATTAAACTAGAGTTATTTGTAAACTTGATATCCTATTAGTTTGTGTAACGCATTGAGGAGACATTGTTACAAAACGTAAAAAATTAAGACGACTACAATACATGTTAATGATCACATCCAGTTTTTAGATTTGTGTTAAATATATTATTTAAATTTAATGTATGAAATGTTAAATATTGGAATAAAATTATATTTGAAGACTTTACCTAGACATTTTGTGAAATTGTGGTGCTGTATTGCAATTTTGTAGTAGCCATATTAATTAGTAAACAACGTGCCAAATGCGTCTTTTTTCAAACGAACTGACTGATTTTATAATTATATAAATAATAAATGAATTAAATTATTTTGTTTTATTTATAACATATATATACAAAACTTATACATAATAATAATCTATAGGTATCAATAAAATTGAAGTGTATGTTTCTTATTTCAAATTGACAGCTTTTCACTAAATGCATATGAAAGTATATACGGTACTAACATCAACTACTACTACTACTTTGTCTGTCTGTCTGTCTGTTTGTCTAATTTTGACGGTACTTTCACTCGCAGATAGCTAGAATGATAAAAGGACTTTCATTTCATTTCATCAGTACATTAAATGTTGGGGTACCTTTTTACTAATAATATAGCCTTATTTTATTATTACTCATGTATCATTCTCCCAATCGCCTTTTCTTTATGTTTTAACCACTCGCAATTAGAAATCAAATACAACGGAATTAGGATTTTTACATCGCAATAAGGTTCTCTCGACTTTAATTACCTCACATTTTTAATAAAAAGATAATATAGAATTTTCAATTGCTAAGCTGTAAGTGTATCTCAAGATTAATATTAATAATAATTCTAATAAAAATAGCCAATTTACAGAAAAGTATAGTAAATACTTGCACCGCATAGTTGCCTTTTGTGATGCCTTTAGCTTACCTAATCCATTTTTTTAAAGTGATGTTAAGTATAATATTAGATCAATAAATTCTGATTGTTGGTTAGACTGAATATTATTACATTTCAAATTATTAATATGGTTGCATATTTGTGTAAAGATTTTATGTAGTCTTGACCGATACAAATAAGTAAGAAAAAAGTGCATGTTTATTTTTGCCCGTGCTTTTGGCAAAGAATTGAGACAGTGAATAGTCATGAAATATTTGTAATTCCATGGGGTCTGTATGCGAACAAAAAAGAAATGTAGGTACTACTGTGTGCCGGCTCTAGTTACTTATCTGATAGAACTGCTATTTGTGGTTTTCAACCTTAAAAAAACTTACGTATAATATTCACAATTAGTTTGTATAAACTAAACTACATACACCTTGTTGTAACCATACTATTGTTTTGAAAAAAAATACTCCACCTTAAAGTGGCCTAGACGACATGATAAGACTTTTTGCAGTAGGTATATCTTTTCTTTGTGTTTTATATTTATTATTTATTATTATTGTATAAGGCAGTGGTAGCCCAGCACGCACGCACGCACACGTGCATGCACTGGGCCAGCGCGCTGGACTATGGCCTGATCCCCCTCGTACTGAGGGAGGCCCGTGCCCAGCAGTGGGACGTTAAAAAGGGCTGATGATGATGATGATAATTGTATAATTTTCATGGTGTATAATGAAGCAAAATATTATTATTACTGATTTGTATGTAGGTTATGATAAACTTTTGGTTGCTGAGCATGTTTTTCTGACTAAAACATCGATTATATTATGTAGTATAAAACAAAAATTAATTTTCTTTTTTATAGAAACACGCCGATCCTTTAATTTGTTCTCCTCATTTAGCTGGTTGTATAAGTAAGTTGAAACGGGAACAATTAAGAATATTCGAGTTATTTAACGCTGTGAGAAGGAAAAGAAAAATATTTTATTTGTATAAAAAAACAAGGTCTAAAAATAAACGATGTAAACGATGGTCTAAAAATCGAATACAAAAAATAAGACAGAAAACTTAATATATTAGCAAAATTTACATACCTACATATTATTAACATGGCTTTTCTGTATAAATATTATAGCAGTAGTGTTGGCACATAATATAAATGAATAGAAAAATATATATTTAAATAATGAACGTCAACTGTGACAACGCTACATCTTATTAGTTCATATATATATAAGCGCAGGACGGCTAATATCAGAAGTAGGTCGCAGATGTGGGCGTGATCGTTAGTGTCTTTTGGGAAACACAGTGTATAAATAACTCAATTTAACTTAACACACTCATAACTAAGTACAACGTAAACACATTAAAACATTATATTATCAATAATAGTTCCATTATTCGGATATAAGTAATTCGTCGATGATACGTGGTGCATCGGCGGTCCAAATCTGACATTCCCCTTTTTGTCTTTTCAAATAGTTCACTTTTAATTTCTTTTTAAAACTAATTTAATTTCTTTTTAAAACATGCCAGTTTGTATCACCTTGCTACCATCGCTTCGACGCTTTACAAGAGTGCGCTGTCAAAGCTTGATTTCACACTCTTATCCGATAAGCTTACCCAACATCTCCAGATGGCGCACTGAGTGCGCCGTCACGGCCGGACTGACATTCGACCGTCCTCGGGCGATCATTTATTGAAGCCATTGCAAAAGCAGGAACGACGCTCGCCCATCCTGTCACTCAGGAACAATCTAACTCTCTGTTATATTCGTACCGTACGTAAATACAAATTTATTATGAAAGCATGTATCCTTTCGACCATCTCAACTTATGGACCGGATGACATCTTTCCAAACCGTGAGCGTGGACCGGACGAGTGTGTCCCTTCGACTATCCCAAAACATGGGCATAGACCGGACGACACTGTCCCTTCGACCACCTCCAAACCGTGAGCGTGGACCGGACGAGTGTGTCCCTTCGACTATCCCAAAACATGGGCATAGACCGGACGACACTGTCCCTTCGACCAGCTCCACCACTAAAACACAAATCGGGCAGATGTGTCCCTTCGACCAGCCTTGTACAAAGGCGTGGACCGGACGACACCGACCTCTAAATTCAAATTCAAATTCAAATTTAAAATATTTTATTCAGCATGAAACTATTACAATCTTTTACTGAACGTCATGAGTCTACTACCAATCATTTTGTAACCACGAACTTATCACGAACAATTTCAATCCTCAGTGTTGATTTCAATCTCGTAGTGTATACTTGTATGTAAAGTTTGCACTCTTCGACCACAATTCTTCATAATATTTAGTCGCCGTCACGGTTTCCTTATCATTGTTGGTAGTAGCTTGTAAGCAAATCATCGTTTCTCTGCGGTACTTACGGTTCATTCTACCTCATTCCCGACTTTACTTGCGGTCGGGCCTTCTTGTGCATCTACACTATCATGCCACGAGGCTGTTATTCTGCCTCTACCTCTTTTCTGGTACCAATTTTTAGCACTTTTTTTACAATGCAGTTCCGCCTCATCACATGGTCGTACCACCTGGGCTTACCCTCTCTGAGTTCCTCTGTTACCGGGGACACGTTGAAGGATCTCTTCACATATTCGTTTTGCACTCTATATAGACGCGTCACGACGCTTGCCCAGCGGAGCATCTTCATCTTCACTGTATGCAGTTGTAGTTCATACTTTTCCAAAGTTGCCCAGTTCCAGTTCAGAGCCATACAACATGGTAGGTCTCACAACTGTCTTGTATCACTTGCTTTTGGTTTTGGTAGGCATTATAGGGTCACACAGGGTACAGAATACCAGACAGAGATCTCCACTTCAATCACCTCAGACTAACTCTGTGATTCACTTCATCATCAATGCGAGAGTCAACAGTTAGTATTGATCCAAGGTATCGGAAACCGGACACTTTCGGTGTAACAGTGCCGTTGATATTGATGTCGCAGCCTACCTCCGCAGATCCTTCCAAGTCGCACTCCATGTATTGTTTTCGTGTGATGATATGTAAACCGTATCTTTCAATCCGCCATCCACACTGAAAGCTTTGCTGGAGTTCTGAATTACTTTATCAATACAATGTCTTATGCATATAGAATATTCCATGGTATATCCTTGTGGAATCTTCAGGTTATTTGGTAGTCCATTATTAAATTCGTGCTCAAACGGATGTCTGATGCACTTAAAACCACTCACTAGAAAGGGTTCACTCACACCTGCAGGGCTACAAAATTGTGTGCTAATGTCGTTATAAATTTCTTCTATCAGAGAGATATAGGCTCCAGAGAGATATGGTTCAAACATATAACTAACACTTTTAAATAGAGAAGAAATAACAGTTTGATTCCATTCGCTATTTGTAATATAATAAAAAAAGGCATAAAGTCCTTTGGAAAATTACTAAACCGTATTGCATATTACTGATATCAAAAAACGTTATATTTTATTAAATCCTTAAAAATTCCCGAGTAATGCGCTCGAGTAGCAATTATTCCGCGCGTAATTAATAACAGTCGATTTTTTATTGTAAAGTGCTAACTAAATATTATTCAGTTCGTTCCATATTTATTATTATTTACAAATTAATGATTTACCAAATTATTATTATCTAACTTGTCTATAATAACCTTTCTACTAGGTATTCCGTAATTTTAATATTTACTTAGTAAGTTTAGAAGAATTGATTTATCCTCTTTATTTAACTCTATATCATTCGAGGACATGTTGTTTTTTTTTAAGCTTCGCAAAAGTTAGTCGTTATTTTAATATCAAATATAAGATTATCGAAGCCTGACCTGGGACTCGAACCCAGGACTTCCCGATGTACAATCTTGAAAGCTGCAACACCGCCGAAGCAAGTAAGTAGCCGTATAATATTGCCACTTGCTTTTTTTACTTGGTTAGAAATTACATTATCAGACATGCAAGCAAGCTTTTCACAGTATTTGTAATTTTAATTGTATTTAGAATCTGAGTAATGCATTTAACTTTATTACTTCCAACACCAGTGAGATATTAAATTAAACGTTTACACGCAAATCTCTTTTAAAAGGGAATAGACAGATTTACTATAAAATAGACAAAGAATTTGCTCACCGAATGATATTTCTAAAGTAACTCTCCACGTTCGCCACTCACACCTATTGATCTCCTACCTCGCAGCACCAGCATCTATTCTCTTGGCCGTTTGTCACATGTAAGACACATAACATTTGTTATCATACCTTGATTATACTACTCGGCCGTTTTATTTCTTAACGCCTTTTTTTACAACCAATCTATTTTGACCAGTGGTTTCTGTTCATGCCACACCAATGAAATGTTCCAGCAAATCTCATCTCATACCTTGTCCGAGGCTTCTTACAGTAAGAATGTTGATGTCGAACTTTGTAGCGATAAGATTTCGTAACATTCGTACTCTAGTAATAACGTCATAATATGTGGTTAGTTCTCATCGTGCTATTTTATAACATAGTACTAAACTAATTCAGTTATCACTTCTTCAGGTAACTCAGACTTAGTTATTCTTCTAATCAAATTCTATAATCGAACCACGACCTTAGCCGCAGATTTTCTTCTAGCTCTAACTTAAAATTGTAGTGCTTGTAGCTCTCTGCCCGTGACATCCTAAATCCTCTCACTAAAGCCTTCATATCATTTAAAACCTTCGTCTGAACATCAACCGGTTTCATTGTTACGCAGTAAGGTTCTTCCATATCTATACTCTTTGGGTTCTTCTATCCCACTTCTGATATAAGCGCAGGACGGCTAATATCAGAAGTAGGTCGCAGATGTGGGCGTGATCGTTAGTGTCTTTTGGGAAACACAGTGTATAAATAACTCAATTTAACTTAACACACTCATAACTAAGTACAACGTAAACACATTAAAACATTATATTATCAATAATAGTTCCATTATTCGGATATAAGTAATTCGTCGATGATACGTGGTGCATCGGCGGTCCAAATCTGACATTCCCCTTTTTGTCTTTTCAAATAGTTCACTTTTAATTTCTTTTTAAAACTAATTTAATTTCTTTTTAAAACATGCCAGTTTGTATCACCTTGCTACCATCGCTTCGACGCTTTACAAGAGTGCGCTGTCAAAGCTTGATTTCACACTCTTATCCGATAAGCTTACCCAACATCTCCAGATGGCGCACTGAGTGCGCCGTCATATATTATTCTACCGATTCATCAGGTTATGGGCCCAGATCGTTATTTAACATTAAAATAATTTTTTCTTTTTCGCACATTTCGGCACTATAACAGTATTTGCATTTACATTTTATATGTAAAAGAAATTATTATACATATTATAAAAGTATTTGCAAGGATTAAAATATGGCGTCGGCATTGTCATATAATATTCCCGTAGAAAAATTAAAGGGCTTAGAAGATTACAGTCAATGGAAGTTCACGCTAAAAATGATTTTAATGCATGAAGATCTTTATGATTGCGTAACGAACGAAGATGTAAAAGACGAGAAGAAAAAACAAAAGGCGTTAGCGAAGATTTGTTTGTCCGTCGGTCCATCCGCGTTGGCTCATGTACGCAATGCGAAGAGTCCTTATGAAGCCTGGCATAATCTCGAGCGTGCTTACGAGGATAAAGGACTATGCAGACGACTGGGTTTGCTGAGGTCGCTGTTTGGAACAAAACTGTGCGAGACGGAAGGTATGCAAAGCTACTTATTAAAAATTACGGAGCTTGCGCAACAGTTATCATATATGGGATCCGCACTTGACGATGAATTTCTAGCTGTAATTATGCTCAGTGGTTTGACAGAGGACTTTGACCCCTTGATAATGGCTTTAGAAAATTCTAATATAAAACTCACGAGTGAAGTGGTCAAGTCAAAGTTACTGCAGGAGCAACAGAGGCGAGATGAAAAGAATCAAGATGGGATTAACGCATTAGCTACCAGAAAAGAAAAAAATTCAAAGGTCACGTGCTTCAAGTGCAAAAAGCCTGGACATATGAAGAAGGACTGTACCAGTAAAATGAAAGCGTACAAAAATTATTCTGTACAAGAATCTACTGGGAAGAAGAATCCCAAGACGTCGTTTTTGTCTGCATTACGTGTGAATCTTCACAGTGATATGTGGTGTATCGACTCTGGGGCTACTCATCATATGTGTAATAATAAAGATCTTATGTATGATTATCAGAATGTAAAGTCACTTGAGGTAAATGTAGCTAATGGGGACAAATTGATAACAAAGGGTCACGGTAGAGTAAAGGTACAATTAGTAAATGGTACTAAAACTATAAATAATGTATATTTTATACCTGAACTTAGTGTAAATTTACTATCAGTAAGTGAGTTAGGTAGGAAAGGTTACAACGTTATTTTTAGTAATTCAGGTTGTAAGATCATGGACAATAAACAGGTTGTAGCTACTGGTAGGTACTTGTAGAAATGGTGTCTATGAACTCGACATTATTAAAACTGTACACATGTATAATAGGAAATACAGTAGGAAACAGGATTCAGGGATTGCTATGAACTCAGTCCGTGAAGAGAGCGAGGTTAGGGTATTTTCAGATGAGAGCAAGGATTCTACACTGGCGATTGTGCAGAATTCAGCATCACAAGAACTGTGGCATAAGCGGCTCGGTCATCTGAATGCACGGAGTATGAATTTAATGAAAAATGGTATAGTATCAGGTATGAGTTATAAAAATACTACATTCATTCCTTGTACTGCTTGTCTTGAAGGTAAACAGACAAGGCTACCTTTTCCAAAGAAAAGTAAAAGTAGGGCTACCGAAATTTTAGGATTAGTACACGCAGATGTGTGTGGTCCTATGCAGTCACCTTCTTGGAGTGGAGCACGGTACTTTGTAACATTTATCGATGACTTCACTAGGAAAACGTTTATTTACTTTCTTCATAGAAAAAGTGAAGTATTTGAACAATTTAAATTATTCAAATCTTTAGTAGAAAATGAAGCAAGTAGGAAAGTAAAGGTTTTGAGAAGTGACAATGGCGGAGAATTTAATTCTGTAAAATTTCAGGCCTATTTAAAAGAAAATGGAATTAAACATCAAACTACGATTCCACACTGTAGTCAACAAAATGGTGTTGCAGAGAGGGCAAACAGGACAATTATGGATAAGACCCGAAGCATGCTCCAGGACGCCGGTTTAGATAAACGGTTCTGGGCTGAGGCTGCTAACACGGCTGTCTACCTGAAGAACCGTTCCCCTACTAAGGCAGTCAAGGGAGTAACACCAGAAGAAAAATGGACGAATAAAAAGGTGAACATTGGACATTTAAGAGTTTTTGGTTGTGTAGCATATGCCATCGATGAGAATGCTAGAAAATTAGATGCTAGGAGCAAAAAGTATATTTTTGTAGGATACTGTGAAGATAGCAAAGGCTATAGGCTCATAGATCCTTCTTGTCCTAAGAAGTGCATTAAAGCGAGGCATGTAAAGTTCATTGAGAACCAATTTGTAAATAAAAATGTAACATACGAGTTTAGTGATAGTTGTAAAATTAATAAAAATGAAGACACTTTAGTAGTTTTAGACACAACCAGTTCACAAAATTTTGTAGATAGTAATCTAAGTCCAAACTCAGTACAATTATCTACAAAAACTAGTCAGTTATCTCCACAGTCAAATGTATCAGTAAATGATGAGTCAATAGGTGATAATGTAGGCCAGGTAAATACTCGCAGGCAAACAATGTTTGATCTATATGAAGAAGAAGATTTAGTTGCCTCAGATGATTCGGCCGACCACACTTATGTTCCAGGTTTATCAAGCATCGACTCCGAGGACTCTAGGGAGCTATCATTTGAAGAAGCTCAATCATGTGAGTTTGTTGGATTAACAGAGATGCATGAGGAGGACTTACCTGTTACCGTGGAGGAAGCACTGAGATGTAGTGATTCAAAACATTGGAAACAAGCGATTAAAGATGAGTATGACTCTTTTATCACAAATAAATGTTGGACTTTAGTAGATCTGCCTCCAGGCCATAAGCCTGTAAAATGCAAATGGGTTTTTTGCAAGAAGAGAGGGCTTGATGGAGAGATCTTAAAGTATAAAGCTCGTTTGGTGGCTAAAGGTTTTACCCAAAAATATGGGATAGATTATCACGAAACATTTTCTCCTGTCGTCCGATACTCAACTATCAGAATTTTGCTAGCATTAGCTGCTCAGTATGATACGTTGATTGAACACTTGGACGTTAAAACTGCATTTTTGAACGGGATTTTAAATGAAAATGTTTACATGGAACAACCGGAAGGTTTTATTATTGATAATAATAAGAATAAGGTTTATAAGCTTAACAAGGCAATATATGGATTAAAACAATCGGCTAAGGCTTGGTATGAGAGAATTAATGATGTTTTAATTAATAAATTACACTTTAAGAGATTTTATTCAGAACCATGTGTGTATACATATAACGACGGTAAAGAAGTTTTGTATATAGCTATTTATGTTGATGATATATTGTTATTTTCATCTAAGACATCTCAGAAAGGAAAGCTCATTAAAGAAAAGTTAATGAAACAATTTGAGATGAAGGATTTAGGACTCGCGCATCAATTCTTAGGTATGAATATTATTACATTACATAACGGTAGCTATACTCTCAATCAATCCAGCTATATAAAAAAGATATTGACAAAGTTTAAAATGGCGGATTGTAAGGAAGTAAAAACTCCTATGGAAGTGGGATTAAAGTTACAAAGAGAGGGAAATGTCAGTAATTGTAACTTTGATTATAGGAGTTTGATCGGTTGCTTAATGTATCTAGCGGTATGTACCAGACCTGATATCGCTCATAGTGTCAGCTACTTAAGCCAATTCAATGATTGCCATGGTGAGAGTCATGTCAAAGCTGCGAAAAGGGTTTTGAGGTATTTAAAAGGCACCTCAGAGTACTCGCTAATTTTTGAGAAAAGTAATAATCTTGAAATTCTAGGTTTTGCCGATGCTGATTGGGGCGGAAACCAATTGGATCGGAGATCCTACACAGGGTACGTATTCTGCATTGGTAAATCAATAGTATCCTGGGAAAGTCGTAAGCAGCGCACTGTCGCGCTCTCGAGCACTGAGGCTGAGTACATGGCGGTGTCTGATTCCTGTAAAGAAGCTATGTTTTTACGAGCGTTTATTAATGAGTGTACTGGTAAACTCTGTGATATAACTTTGTATAATGACAACCAGTCTGCTCAGAAGTTATGTTCTAATGTTATATCGCATTCTAGAACAAAACATATTGATATTAGATACCATTTTATTAGAGAATTGGTGGATAAAAAGATAGTAAAGTTAAATTATCTATGTACTGAAAATATGTTAGCTGATGTTTTTACAAAGGCTTTATGTATTGTGAAGCATAAGAAACTTGTATCTAAATTACTTAAAACGTAAAGATATAAGTGGTATGTATGTGTAAGTTGCGAATATGATATTTTTATATTCGTTTAAGGGGTAGTGTTGGCACATAATATAAATGAATAGAAAAATATATATTTAAATAATGAACGTCAACTGTGACAACGCTACATCTTATTAGTTCATATATATTATTCTACCGATTCATCAAGTAGCTCCTGATACATTTTTCATTGTCTGACTGATTTAATATCAGAATTATATTTCCATTTTTTTTAAATTATCTATACATATAATAAAACTGAGAGAAAAGTCGTTTTTGTACATCAAAAAAAATTAGAAAAAAATAGCCAGCGTGTTAAAGGACAACCAATAGAACTCATTTCCAGCATTTTTAGAATTTTTGTCTGTTTGTCTGTTTGTCTGTTTGTCGGTTTGTCGGTTTGTCTGTTTATTTATCCGGGTATCGCGTAAAATGTACGAAAGCAATGTAGATAACTTTTATACACAACGATTGAACGTAACTTGAAGTAACATTTAGTTTTTGTTTCATTACAATCGGTTCAGTCTATCAAAAGATATTTGAGTTTAAAGTGAAGAAGTAGAGAAATTCCAGAAGTAAAATTAGGGTTATGTGAATTTGGTCTCACTCATCTACACACCTGAGTGTAAATATGCGTGCAAAGTTAGGAGGCTGTGAAAATGCACAGGAGTTTTCCAATTTATTGTTACAAATAGGCGATGGCACATACCCCGTACAAGAAGATGGAAAAGTTATTTTGATTGATAATGATTTGAATTGATAGTTCCACAGCTAATGTTGTTTATGAAGAAGCACTAGCATAAATAAAAAAAATGATTTGTATCGGTATCCTCCAACAGCGCTTCGCACTAAAAAGTACATTGTCCAATCTCCAATGCGTCCTGTTCGGATAAAGCATCTTCCTGCTCCCTGGTTGAACGACGAAATCAAAATACTACAACATAAGAAAAATTTAGCTAAAATTAAATTTAGTGCCAACGCGAACGATGAAAACCTTCGTAGGTATAAAAAAGCTCGTAATCTATGCAATAGAGTGTGTAGAGATAATCAACGACGCCATATCCATAAATCCGTGGGTGAGGAAAAGGACTCATCCAAAGTCTGGAAATTTCTTAAATCCATAGGAGTAGGAAAAGCTCGTCATTTTGCAAATCCTCAAAATATTAATCTTAATGAGCTTAATAAGCATTTCTCTTCCTCTGTTGCCATTAATGAGGCTACCAAATTAAGAACTATTAATCAAATTTCAGCTTCATCCTCTCCTAATAATGATCAGTGTTTTTTCTTTAGTCAATTTACAGATAGTGATGTTAAGAAGAATATCCTTGCGATAAACTCTGATGCAGTCGGTGCTGATTGCATTAGTCGTAAAATGATCATTCCCATCCTTGACATCATATCTCCTGTTTTAACTTACATATTTAATTATTCTATTAATAATGGTGCTTTTCCTTCATCTTGGAAAGACGCGCACATCATTCCTCTTCCCAAAAAAATTAATCCTACTAGATACAATGACTACCGTCCTATTTCAATCCTTCCATTACTATCCAAAGTCCTTGAGCGTCTAATTCAACATCAACTAACTCAATTTCTTTGTAAACATAACCTCCATAATCCCCTACAATCCGGCTTTCGTCCAGGTCATAGTACGACTACTGCACTAGCTAAGATTACTGATGATATTCGCATGGGCATGGATAATCAGCAAGTCACCGTACTTGCATTGCTAGACTTTAGCAATGCGTTTGGTACTATAGATTTTGATATCTTGCTGGCGTCCTTAGGTTCTTTTAACATATCTCCTAATGTAATTAACTGGTTTCGTAATTACCTGTGTGAACGTCGTCAACGTATACGAATCCACGATTCGTACTCAGATTGGCTTCCAGTCAAAGCTGGCGTTCCACAGGGTGGCGTGTTGTCTCCTCTATTATTTTCACTTTTCATTAGTAATATTTGTCAACATATCTCTTCTCTCTACCACCTCTATGCTGATGATTTACAAATTTATAGCCAAGCAAGAATTACTGACCTACTTACAGCAGTTAACGATATAAATAACAATTTATTAAATATTACCACTTGGAGTGAGTCATTTGGGCTACAATTAAATCCTTCAAAGACTCAAGTCATTATTATTGGCAGCCCTAAACTTATATCCAAAATCGATTTCAACTCTCTGCCTAGTGTCGTTTTAAACGGTGTAAGTATACCATTCAGTAAATCTGTTAAAAATCTTGGAATTATTATAGACCAAAACATGTCGTGGGTATGTCAAGTAAGTGAAGTGAGTAGGAAGATGTTTGCTTCGGTTGCATCTCTTAGGCGTTTGCGTAACTTTCTCCCTATTTCCACCAAAATTTCGTTAGCACAATCCCTCCTATTACCAATTCTTGATTATGCTGATATTTGCTATCTCGATATTACCGAGGAGCAATTGAATAAACTTGAGCGTCTCCAAAATCTTTGTATACGGTTCATATTTGGTTTACGTAAATATGACCATGTTTCAGAATTTCGTAAACAGCTCAAGTGGCTCCCTATCCGCATTCGCAGAAATACTCATATCCTTCATCTTCTTTACTGTATTTTGTTTGATCCATGCACTCCTCCTTACCTCAAGGAACGTTTCTCGTTCCTTGGAGCCACCCATTCCCGTTTTCTTCGCTCTGACCACAACCTAACCCTAAAAATTCCTTCTCACTCTTCTGCCTATTACAGTAACTCCTTCACCATTACAGCTCCTCGTCTCTGGAACTCTCTTCCTCAAACTGTCAGGCATGCGAAATCGCTAAAAATTTTCAAAAAACGTTTAAAAGATCACTTTTTACACTTTGAATCCTGAATAAACTCTTACTAAAATGTTATTTTCTGTATTAAATCAACTATAGTTATTAATAAATCTTGCCTTCTTATATTTTATATATATATATTTCTTATATATATATATAAAATATAAGAAGCAGAATATAATAATCTTATATTTTATATATATATATATATATATATATATATATATATATATATATATATATATATATATATATATATATATATATATATATATTTGTATTTGTATATATATATTTTTTATATATTTATTTATATATGTATATTATAAGTATATTAATTGTTTAAGTAGTATTTTATCTAGTTATTGGTTAATTTTATTTATTTTCTATTTATTGATATTTGTATGTTAAGTATGTATAAATTTATACTCTGTCTTTCTCTTTATTTATTTTTTCGCACCCCCTCTTTCTTATAACATTTTCCTACACCTAAAGGTTGCCTGGAAGAAATCGCTTCTTTAGCGATAAGGCCGCCTCTTGTACTTTCTCCTATTTTGTTCTCTGTTTCTGTTTATTTTCTTGTTTTTGGGTGTACAATAAAGAGTTATTATTATTATTATTATCCACGCGAACGAAGTCGCGGGCACAGCTAGTAATACATAAGTTGGTACAATTGAATGTGGTGCCCACGTGGTATGTTGTATGTTTGCACGTATTTGGTTAGTTTCGTAAGTACGTGTACTAATTTTATTATCAAATAGGGCTTATATATATAGGGCTATTAGGCTTACTAAAAACAACATAACCGTTGTAAATTTTACTTTACAGCGATAAGATGACAATGCCACCTTGTTTAGTAACGTTATTGGTTTCATTTACATATTTTGGAACAAAAACCTATAGAGACTCAAATGTACAATTTAAATTTTAAATATTTGGTCTTAAAGTCAAGATCTTATATTTTGATGTTTTTCCTATTATATGCACAACTGAAATTTTAAACGTAGAATAACACTTTTGCCGTAGAGTAGCAATTTTTGAAACCAAAAAAAAAATAGCAGGATGAAACCCATTAGGAAAGGAGGAGAATATTATAAAAATGAAAGGAAAAAATAAATCACGGGCGATCTGAGGTCGGAGAGGGGGAAGGGGGGTGTTTTAAGGGTAAAAGCTGTTTTTCTCGATTTCCGGAAAAACTACAAGTTCTATGAAAATAAGTTAAATTGCAAAGGTAATATAATATATATCTAAAACTTTTGTATTCACACTTTTTTTACATAACCTCAAAATTTATGTGAAAAATACAAAAACCAAGGTTTTGGTTTTTAATTTTTATCTTTTACAAAAAGAAAATATTTTTCACGCAATTTGGTGAAAACTTACCTTTTTATGCCTTAAATACACGGTAATTTTTTTGATTTAAAATATTTATTTTTTCACCTTATTTTAAACTTAATATCGAAAAGGCACCCTAGATTTCAAAATTCAAATTTTGCCTTTTTAAAAAAGTCTGTGGGCTATTTGTTCGTTAAAATCTCTACTTTGTGTTGGTGTAAAAATATATACATTAGCATAGTAAATTTTCTCAGAAAAGCTGCTACAGAGTAACAGGTAGTACTTAAGACCAAGACACTCCCATTTTGATAAAGTTGTAGTATCTTCTTTAAATTATGTGTGTAGATGCCTATTTATTGCAATTTTAAGATAACTTATGTACCTGAGTGACCTACGGAAAATTTTAGGCCATCAAAAGGTATTTCATAGAGAAGTGGAAAGGGCTAGGGCCTAGGAGGATCTGGACCTTGGACGTGTGATTACCAATGGGAATTGGAGAAAAGGCTTCAGGAACCTTTGTATTTTTTTTCATAGGTACTTTTTATTAATAAATAAAAACAACTAAATGTAACATATTTATCTTTGTATTTTTGTGCGTACAAATATATAAGTACCTTTATGTTTGTACACGACCCTAATTATGTTAATAAACCATTTAAATAATTTCGTTACTTGACAACTGCTTCTTTAAACACCACTAACGAGTACGCTATAATCAAGTATTTTTACATTTTATATTCAAAAGAGATATTTCCACACAGTTAAAACGGAACACATATCGGATCACTGTCTTATAATAATAATTTATTATATTTTACACTTAAAAATTTTAGAATAAGTATATCCGTTGAATCTCCCAGACACGATAAAATTTATAATTAGATGGCAGTCATGATCAAGACATAAATTTAGATGGTCTTACTATAATTTATTAAAAAAGTCATTTCTTAAAATGTCTACTTAATAAATTAAAAACTATTTATTAAGTAGAAATTTTTACGTGAGTACGACGAGTGTTTAAAATTTACTAAATAAAATGTGGACTACGCTACTACTAGCAATTTTCTTCTTTTTATATATTTGTAAGTATTTTACATTATGTACTATTCTTTTAATATTTTTTTTGAATTTATGAGTACTGCAAATTGTATTTTATTATCTTGAAAAATATGATAACATAATATGTATCTAGGGATTTGATTGCTTTTTTATATAATATATAAAAATCTCGTGCCACAATGTTTGTTATCGAACTTCTCCGAAACGGCTTGACCGATTTTATGATTTTTTTTTTTGTGTTTTTTGGTAGGTTTGAGAATAGGTGGTAGGCTATTTTTTATTTCCCTAGGTGATAAGGGTCTCTCCAGATTTTTTTGACCATTTTTTATGATTTAACATCAAAAAATACTTATAACCCTAAATTTTCATTCTTTTTTTTATTTTTGCCACATGAACTGTTAGTACTTAATAAATAAATAAAATAAATAAATAAGCCCTTATTGCTGTCTTACAATTGTTACAATACAATACATGGGTATTACACTTATTACTGACGATCGGTTTTTCCATCAACAGCTTGTCCTTCGACATAGGCCTCCTCCAAAGACTTCCATCTAGCTCTGTCTTTTGCAATTCTGATCCATTCTGGACCAGCAACTTCTTTGAAGTCATCTTCCCAGCGTTTCATTTGTCGACCCTTACTTCTTTTGCCATCCCTGGGGTACCACTCTGATATTATTTTAGTCCATTTCTCATTTTTATCTCTTAGCATATGTCCTGCCCATTTCCATTTAAGTGTTTTGCATACTTTATTCACATCTTTAAATTTAGTTACATTTTTAATTTTGTTTAATCTTATTTTATCTTTTCTTCTTACTCCTACTACACTTCTCTCTATTCCATTCTGACATACAATTATTTTTTTATTTAATTTCTCTGTTAGTGACCACGTTTGACAGCCATATGTTAAACATGGCAAAATGCATGTATTATATACTTTCCGTTTATCTTTAATTGGCATGTCTTTATTTTTCATAATTTCGCTGAGAGACCAAAATCTTTTCCACGTGTTGGCTATTCTTCTGTCAATTTCTTTGTGCATAGTATCCCGTGTAGCTATTAACTGTCCTAGGTATATATACTCATCTACGTATTCTATTTTCTCCCTGTTTACAGTGATGTTGTATGTTTGTAAAGCATTAGTCATAATTTTTGTTTTTGTTGTATTCATTGAAAGTCCTGCTTTTATGCTTTGATCTGAGAGTTGTTGTAGCATTTGTTCTAGTATTTTTGGACATTCTGCGAATAGAATTAGATCATCTGCGAAACGTAGATGGTTCAGGTTTTCTCCATTTATGTTGAGTCCGTTCTTATTCCAATCTAGGTTTTTGAATATCATTTCTAAGGCCGCCGAGAATAACTTAGGTGAAATTGGGTCGCCTTGTCGAACGCCTCTTTCTATGGGAAACTCCTCTCCTATTGCTTCCAGCCTGATTTGGGCTGTGCTTTTTGAGTATATGTTCTTAAGTAGTCGAATATATTTTTCCTTTATGCTGTTAGTACTTAATATAATTTAAAAAATTAAAAAATATATAATTTTAGTAGGTAAGGTTAGTTATTTTTTAATGAATACCTACCAACCAGCTTTGAAGTACATACCTACCTACGTCTTCAAAAAAAATTCTTTATTAAACCTTCCGATCGCTACCAAACTTTTCATGATCATCCGCCTCTTTTTTATACCCTCGGTAAATGCATTAACGCATAGGTACCGCCTGTAGAAAAAATGTGCGGCTCACCGGTAAGCCAATATTTACTACCCACTAAAACCGAAGTACCCATTTTCATTGAACCACGATGCCCCAATGGGCCGGGCGCCAGGTCTGTAGTCTGCTTGACCACACAGCCAAGGAATTGCTCCACTGCACAGTTAACTCTGTTATCAGCGAAGTACCAGGAGCAACTCGCGTTTTTTGACTTCGTACCCGGTCGGATGGCCGGACGCTGGGCAAATCTGAACCTTAATGTTGCAATAACAAATAACTGTTTCGAATTATGAAAACATCTTTTAAATAAAACAGTTATAAATTGAGTTAGCGACATGCTAATTTTAAAATAATTATCAAATAAGTATAAAATTCAATGTAAAAACAAACTCATTTCCCATGAACATATTAATATATCATGTAAATGAAGATATAAATAATAAAAGGAATTTTTTATATAATTTTATTCATAACATCCGAAAGCCATTTCAATTCATCCTTATTAGTATTTGAGCATGCGTCTAAACGACTTCGTAACATATTACCTTAACAGCAATAATCATTTTTATCTCTAAGGTGTTTCTTATCGATCGTAAATGATGAAGTAATTATATCTTAAGTATTTTAAGTATCTTACAATTTACATATTAATAAATAAAGTAGCAACTGCCCTGTTTTCTTTCAATTTGGACTTGACTAAGTTAGTAGTTAAGCTTTGGTCTTAGTAACGGCCGGTAGCCACCCGGTGCGAAACTAAAAAACGCGCAGGAGGGGCCCACTTCGGTAAGCGGTGTGTCATGCGGGTTGCTTCTGGTACTTCTCTGGATAGCAAAGTGAACAGTTAGCTTAGTGCTAGCAGCCCTCTTGGCTGTGTGGTCTGCTTCGGCAGACCCGCCGGGTCATCGAGGCGTCGCGTCGTGGTCAAATACGCAAACGATCCTGCGACGCCCCAGAGGTCCGGTGCCTCAATAACCTTGCTAATGTGGTGAAACACATTGTGTTGTGGGGTATAGTAGCGTCCGGCATTGGTAATCATGCTGTACTTTTAGCGAAGGCGATCAACCTTGGTATGTTTCTCGAGGTTTACAATGCAAGGAGCTCCTAATACTTTTCGGATAGCAAAGTGGACTGTGAGAGCAATTCTTTAATTTAAAAAAAAAAACAAAAAAAATATATTCAAAGTTACCCTAAATTCCAAAGTCGAGCGAAATGAAAAATTTCATGTACATTGTTCGGGGGACAACCACTTGTACTTGTACGAGTATTGTTCGAGGAAGAAATGACTTGGTAGCCCGAGTGTGTCGTCGTTGAATTACCTACTTATTGTCCCTACGAATAACTTACTTTACCAGTTAGTGAGTTACCTGTAGTATATTAGCTATTTGTATAAATGCATTGACGAACGTTAAAAATATTTGGTCCAAAGTTAGAGTTCTTCGTATCAAGGTGTCTAAACTAAGACAATAAAAATTTATGCTTTCTTAGGCTTACACGAATATTCGACATTATAGTTCCCGACATTTTTATACATTTTTAGTTCCCGACGTTTCGAATACTTTACAGCAGTCATTGTCACGGCATAATATTGTACGGCATAGACTATGGTATTTGACGTGTCAGAGGTTTATATCTTTTTTATTGTTCCGAGGTTTATATACATGTTACAGACATTGCCTACCCACAATTTACAATAAAGTAATTTGATGCCATTTTGTTTTTTTTTTTTAATTAAAATTATTTTTTTCATGAAAATATTTCTATGCTAACAAGGAATTTCCACATACGATTTGATGAATTGTGGGCAAGGATTACTTTTTCTCGGTGTCTTGCTACATATAAGAACATCAATCAAGGCACGTTTATTAAAATTTATCATTTTATTTTTTATTTTTTTATATTTTAGCATACGTATCTGGCATATTCGATGATGTATGTGTCACACCACCGCTAGAGTGTCCGAATATTAATATCTCATTTTGGCTATATACAAGGTAATTTTTCTTATATTCATTTGTAGTAAAACTTTGTATGTCCAATAGTTATATTATTTATTCTAATCGTGAAGTAAGTTAATTTAAATAGGACTTTATTCATATATCAGGGCAAATGAGAGAAATCCACACGAGTTAAAAATTTCAGACTCTAATAGTATCACTTCAGCACCATGGGTTAAAGGCGCCGCAGTGAAAATTTTAATACACGGATACACTGGACATAGAGAATTTTCTCCGAATCTAGAAATAAGACCAGGTATTTTTGTCAAAAGATCATTTTTTTATTAAAACAAACACTACAATAAGCATTTTTACATATTACGTTGCATATGTTTAAAAATGATGTAAGTAGAACTCCAGATTTTTAGTACCATTGTATAGTCGTTAGTGAGCTCTGGGTTGATGCATGCCGCATGCCGGTTGCCGAAATAGTGGAAGATACAAGCAATGATGATCATCATATAAAATCTTTATAATCTCTCAACATTTTCACGTATAAAATATGCTTAAATTATTTATTTTACCTAGGCGTAGAGGAAACGATAGGTACTATATGAAAAAAGAATAATATGTTTATTTTAAGAAAATAAAATCCTTGTTTTTTATTATTTTAGCATATATAGAATGCTGCGACTATAATGTAATATCTGTAGATTACAATAAAATAGCATTAGAGCCGTGCTACCTGCAAGCAGCGCGCAACACCGAGCTCGTAGGAATGTGCACCGCGCAATTAATTGACGAATTGATACAGACGCATGGATTCGAATTACCTAAATTTCATATCATAGGCTTTAGTCTCGGTGGTCACGCTGCAGGCTATATCGCAAATTTTATTAAATCGGGAAAGATTGAAAGAATTTCAGGTAAACTATATTACTTTTAATCTAAAATGCTTACGTTACACTATAACTATATATGTATCTAAATATATAAAAGCGTATATAAAAATGGATTTTGCAACAGGGCCGGATTAAGGAGGTCTAAGGGCTCTCACAAGTTTGTATGAAAGCCCTTCATTTTTTATCTACAAATTTTAAATTTGGCAGAGAGCCGAGCGAAGCGAGGGTGAGTCACTAGTACTATGTAAAAATACCATATATACTTTTCAGCTTTAGATCCAGCCTTACCACTATTTGCAACTAGGGGTAAAAACGATAAGATTGACCCAGATGACGCATTATTCGTAGACGTACTACATACAAATGCTTTGAAAAAAGGAAAATTAGAGAAAAGTGGCCATGTAGACTTCTATGCAAACGGAGGTGTCGACCAACCTGGATGCATGCCAACGAAAGAACAGAGTATGTTTAAATAATATTGGCGCTGAATATGAAAAGCTTTTTCATTAAATTTAATATTCGTTGATCATTGTTCAATAAGCCTTTCGCCACCTTATTGACTAAAAATAACACATGTACTAAAAGAAACTAAGAAGATAAACTAAGAAATAAAAGAAACTATCAATAAAATTAAAATAAAAAATAAATAAAAATTGATAAATTTAAACAATAAGATGTCATTTTTCAGAGTTAGTTTAAGGCAAAGATCACCATAACTAAATTATTGTTTAGATAGGTACGAGTAACCCTAATTTAAATGTAATTAGTTTTATTCTTAATATTGCATCGTTTTCATAATGACGATCTTTACCTTCAAACATATCCGTATTTTTTGATATTTAAGGACGTTATATCGCTGATTTTGTTCTTTTTAATGTTTATGTATTTTTAAACGGTTTTATTTGCTGTGGCCTTTATGTTTTTTTTTGGGGTCAAATAATTGTACTAATTGATCGGACTCAAAAATTAAAGTGTAGGGAGTGGTAAATAATATTATGATGTATAATAAAATAGCCTCAGTAACTTTGTACGTAGCATGTGTTGCATGATAAATTTATTTTATTTTTGAGTCTTCTCAATGGCCTCGGTTGATGAGGAAAGTGGTGTGGTGACTGGTACCTAGGACCTACCTAGTTAATTTTTAGCCCTTAGTACTTTACCTCACCGTAAATTAGTGCTTACGATACTACTTTTTTTTCAATAAAACCAATTAGGTTAATATTTTATCTATTTTAATTATATGTACAGATACAAGATTTGTATGTAATTGTTACTGTGGACCTTAACCATGTATTCCATAAACTTTTTACAGCGAAATCAGGTTGTGACCATGCAAGGGCACCTGCATACTATGCCGAATCAATAATCAGTGAAAAAGGTTTCTACGCAAGAAAATGTTTTTCTTGGATTACATATTTTATAGGATGGTGTAACATCATAAGTACAGACGAAGAAATTATTTTTGGTGAATATACTCCAAAGAAGTAAGAATTTATTTATTTAATATTTATTTACCTTAATATTAGAAACATTTAGATTTAGATTATACGAATATAGCACGAAATATTATTAAATCATAGTATTAACATAGGTTTAGTAGGTAGTTATAATCATAATATACACATAAATACTTTTAAAAGTTAAAGCTATTTATATCTGTTTTCATAATCATGGATACATCATTATTATATTCGTATTTTGTGACATTTGAGGATGCTGTGTATACTAAAATTTCACTTGTAAAAAAGTGCTTATTAACTTAAAAGTATGTTTACTGTGTTAGGCTTCTACTACGTAAATAAAAGTGGACTGTATAATAAATTAGCACTGGTTTATTAATTAATAAATAATTAATTAGAGTAACCGTTAGCGGATTCGTTCAGGCGAATGCCGTTAAGTTGTTACATACCATTCGGCGCCTATATCTCATACATTACATTACGCTCCTAAGGCCGGTTCTAAATAATTGCTTTTCTAGAGTAACAGGCGCAATAATGTTTTACATAAATATTTTTTTGCATCAGGAAATTATTATTTGCCATCTTACATCCTTTCGGCTTCCGTAACATCCCCGGCTTATATGATATATCGCAAGTCTTTCGAGAACTTGCTAGGTTCTCTCAGAAATACAGGTTTTCTCAGGATGTTTCTCTCAACACAAAACAAGTGGGTATCATGTTGGAAATGATTTGCACATCGCATATCAGAGGTGTAAGTGTAAGACAACACTCATTTCTCAAGCGAGTATGTCAGCACGTCTAGGCCACTGCCAAATTTAAAAAGTAATGATGAAACCAAAACAATAAATAATAATATTTTATTTTATGTGTCTGACTATCAATTTTTAGTATTTATTTAGTAGCTTTATTTAATATTTTTTATTATGAGAGATTATCTATTAATAAAAATTAGAACCAGTTGTTTTATTTTAACGGCGAAATAGATTCAAATTAAATGTTTTACGTTGAGATTTCTAATTTACGGCGTCCATATTAGGCAGCGGACATATTTAGTGGTTGTGAATTAAATAATATAAAAATACGTATACGATTCATGCCCGCAGACATTATTTAATTAATAAAGTATACACGTACAATTAAAAAATAAAAATATTTTATTTTTCATAATGTTACAATATAAATATGTTTCAGTGCTTCAGGTATATATTATTTTGGCACAAATTCCAAACCACCATATGCTCAAGGATCAAGAAATAATAATGTCAACGGCAACATAACTAAAATTGTGATAAAAAAATAAATTGTATTCAGCATGTGCAAAGGAACACCAACTTGTACATTAATAAATTAAGAAGTTAAACCTTTACTTATTTTATTTATATTCTATACTATCCTTAAAACGTATAAAAGCATATATACAATATGTAGATCATCGATTTTTTTATTGTTATCCTTAAAAAATGTACCAGAACGAAAAACATTTGTTTTGAAGGAAATATCAAGCTCTATAATTAGCCTTAATAAGTTAACGGTAACCTAATTAAGAGTCATGGAAATATGCTTACGTTTCAAAACAGATGGTCTATAGCGGATTATCGATTGCAGTTTTAAATTGTGTAAGCCAAAAGTATGCTGGATGTAGGTTTTTTGCAAAATATTTGCTATATTCTTAAGCATAATAATAGAGTACTAGTTATTCTACGCTGCACGACCTTTTAAATACTAAAAAATAATAAGTTTTCGTAAAAAATGATACTTACATACTAAAGACTTATTAAGTATGTAATCGAACATAAGTTTTCTTCCGCATTTCAAATTGGAACATGTTAGCCTTCATTTTTTATTTAAGACAAAAACTTTCAAAGGCTACAGGAGAGACCTACACGGAATCCAAGAATAAATGACATAATTTAAGTAATTTTGTTGTAATTTTACATTGTAGCGTGGGGTCACATCACACAGGAAGAAAAATTTGTTAAAATAAACGTCAACAGATAATGTTACATGTATCGATTTGTTATTTTTGTTAAACTTAAAAACAAATGATTGATGAATGAATTATTCTTTTAAAATATTCTAAATAAAGTGCAACGAAGTTGCAAGTTATGACCATGTAATTAAATGAAATCTGCGTAATTTGAAATAGCACCAATTTAATTATGGGATTCTAATGTATATTTATTATTTACAGATGACTCTTTACTTTTTATGAATGTTCGTCACTGTTAATAATAATTTATGGTTATAATATGAATATTTTATTCGAATGCAAGATTAATTTAACTATATTTACTATTCGTTTGTACTCATATATATTTATAAAATAAAACAGTTTAACTATTTGCGAATCAACTAAATCTATTATCTAAATATCCCGAATTAACGTTGTCAATATTTTTTGTATGGGATGAGACATCTATACTTATATAGGATTATGTGATTGTAGCGCAAGGTGTTTCAAATAATTATAATGTGGAAAAAAGCCTTACAAGGATTACGCAAATTTTAGTCATAAATATTAGTTGGTTTTTACGTTGTGCGAGTGGAGTTGGAACACTGCTGTTAGGTAACCGGTCAGTACGGCATGCACATTACACTGTTACCGGATACACTCTACTGACACTCGTTTGCACGTTGCAGTTTTGCCAATATCCTTATGGCCATCTGCCATCCTCAAGCCGACTTGCAAAACTACACCATTACGAATTTAATATTAGCTTGTCTATTATAGCTTTGTCAATTATTGTGCAACTACCTTATAGCTAGTGTTTAGTATAATTAGGAAAGTCTATGGCTCTAACTGTCGGTATGTAGCGACCGTCTCTCCTTGTGCAATATGTTATTACACGCTAAATTTTCAAGGATACATGGAAAAAATATACCATTACCTCAACAACTTGAAATATTATAATTTATTATACTTAGATCTTTGCGGAAATTGAACCTGCTACATTCGACTTAGTATGGTGTGTCAAGACATACCACCACTACGTCAAAAGTGTTAAAGCAATTTTCTTTTAATAATTATTATTCATTTTAAAAATGTATACCGTAAGAGTTACATTAAAAGAATGTAGTGGAAAATTGTAGATCCTGAAAAGGTCTACAAAAAAGTATATGATGGTATTCATCTAACTATCCACTGTTAGGAGATAATTTAATAACTACGCACGCACATAAAAGCCTGAGCGAAGCAAGGGTAAGTCGCTAGTGATGTAATAACACAAAACTTATTGATGTTGTATCTTCGCTATCAATTTCACTTACATGCCTTTATATTAGTTTTCCTTAGATCCACTGTCAGCATCCTATTTCCTTAGCAAATTGTATTTAATCTTTACTCAATATCCATATATCTAATTTCACCATTTTACAGGAAAATACCTTAGATGACTTATTATTTCTAGTCTTTATAATTTATTAGATCATCATAATAAGAGCCAGGAAAGGGAACACAACAAAAATTATGAATTAAATAATTATTATTAGATACAAAAGATATAAATTAAACTTAAAGGAATGTCCCTCCCTGTAAGTATTAAAAGATGAGGAGGAAGACGAGATAACAATTATTTCAATTGTTATTGTTAATAATTAATTAATTTGAAAGCAAGCTTATGATAATGTAATTTAGGTTGGAATTCGTGATATCTTCATTTTCGCAAGAAGAACCATATGGCAAGGTTTGTGCACTCACTTTCGCTTTCAGTAACCAAACAGAGAACGTACATGTCAGACGTATCAGGGTTCCTTAAAAGGCGAAACACACGTGTACTTAAAAAACAATAATATAAAATATATAATTTAATATATGGAAATTTATTCATAATCGCAGGGTTTTGTATGTGCTAATAATTAGTTAATTTATTTATTTGGAAATAGTATTGTTGAAATAAATAATGGTGGCAAACGCACAGTGGTTATTAATTATCGGAATTTCTGCATTACAAGTTTCTGGTAAGTAATTAAAATAATTACTGAAGTATGTCAATTTGCATTATTTGATATTTAAATAAAATCTATTTGTAAAGAATTAAAAAAAAGATGCTTTGTTGTTATCTGATTATAAAACTCATTATAATATTCATTTAAAGTATGAAGTCTCTACTAGTATACCTACTTATTTTTAAAAGGAAGTAAGTTTCAAATTATTATGAAGTTATTTGTTATAATATAATAAAAATCATAAAATTTTGTAATATATTTAGTGATTTTAAAAGTTTTCTTGTTTATAAATTATTTTTTATATTTAACTTAAAACATAATTAACTGAATAGTAAGCCTTAAATTATCAAGTTTGAGATATAAGAGAAAATATACGAAAAATGTATGTATATTTAATACAATTATAGTATTTTGGCTATCAATTAAAAACTTTGTTGAATGAAATGAAGCGTGATGTAGAGCGTAGACGCGTTGCGTTCGCGCAGCTCACACAATGCGCCTACTTCCGAGTAGGTTACGTTACAAAAGTGAGTCGGCCAACATTTATTGCATAATCTTTGCTCTCACAGTTCGTGCAAGCGAATATATTATAAATCCTCTTCAAATTTTATAAACATTGACATTGATATCTCTCTAATCTCTTACATATTTATCTTAAAAAATTGTGCAAAATTTATTAATAGATTAAACAAAGGTAATAAAATTATGTATTGATTATTTATAAATATTTCCCTTATAATTAGTAATAGTTTTATGACCAGAACGCAATTAACAATACACTGTAGTTAAGGACGCAACCTCTAACATACAAGCCTACTAGAGGTCATCGGATGGAGTAACGATTGAACCAATGTAAACGTGGTAAAATATAGATACCTACATGTATAATTATCATAATTTTATAGTTTTGTGCTCATTTTTATTTTTTTTAATATTTTAATCTTCTAAATCCAAAAAACTATTTACATATATGAAAGGTGGCTTTCGTCCGTGGCGAGGAGGCGAGGGTGGGGATCTAAGCTCTAAACTAAAGACCAACCCCACTCTAGATGCGGGTAATATAGATTTAACCGAATACTGATTTCGACCTAATATTACATCCTAAATATATAGAGTGGTCGACTGAATTATCCATGGCATTATTTTGTACTGAAAACAAGTTACTAAAAGTAGCTACGTTGTTTTTTTTTCGACAGTGGACCTTGTTATATAGACCAACGTTATGTGCATACGGTTCACAAAAGCCTCATAAGACCCAAAAGCCTTTCATAATATGATCAGAAACAAATATTATTGATATGAGATATCATAGAACATTAAGCGCAAGTCTCCAATGCTTATTTTCTTCTAATTACTCTTCACTATCTTCAATGTCAGACTTTATTCAAATACTTTTTATAAACATTTTGAAATTATAATTTCTTCTACTATATTTATACCCATTCAAGTACTTAATTACTATGGATTTAAAATAAATATAGCTATTATTCCATTTAAATTCTGAAGCAATCAAAGTCAAAAAATCAAAAAATTATTACTAAAGATACCTGCTTTCCTTGAAAAATGGTGAAGCAATAATCTTTGAATATGTATTACCAATACATTGGCCAACCTATATTATAATATACTATTACGAAAATTTATTATTGTGGCAGAAAAAAATACAATTAAATGTAAATTTTACATACATAATATATTTTTATCTTTTTTATTGTCAATTTAATTAAATTAAATAAAGGAAAAAAAAATAATATAAGATAAGAATACATAATACAGATTAATAATACAATATATAAAGGCAGTTGTAGCCCAGCGGTAACGCGTTGCTTGTGTAACCGAGTGATGCGGGTTCAAATCCGGGTCTCGCACCTCTGATATTTTCATGTGCGAATCATTTCTATCATGATTACCACTTGTCTTACGGAGAACACTCTGATATAATAAAAAATTAATCACAAGGTAAGTTTGTTTGATTCTCAATTGTAATTTGAATACTATTTTAAAGTATTATTAGTGCTTAGAAGCATGTTTAGTTTTTAGATTATCTGCCCTATATTGTATTCATCATCATCATCATCATCAGCCCTTTTTAACGATCCACTGCTGGGCACGGACCTCCCTCAGTACGAGGGGATCAGGCCATAGTCCACCGCGCTCGCCCAGTGCGTGTTGGCGAACTTCACATGTCTTACGAAAACTTGCTAGGTTTTCTCAGACATGCAGGTTTCCTCACGATGTTTTCCTTCACCGTAAGACCAGTGGTAATCATGATAGAAATGATTCGCACATGAAAATATCAGAGGTGCGAGACCCGGATTTGAACCAGCATCACTCGGTTATACAAGCGACGCGTGTACAATACTAAATGTAAATCCTTTTATGTTTAAAATAAATAGATATCGAAAATCCGTAGATATTCAATATTTTTCTTTCGCCTCTTTGCATTTAAGCATACATAAATTGTGGTAATTGTAATGCACAAGAAGATTCTCGCTCTATTCAATATGTTACTGCCCGTCAATAAAGGTTATTTATGTTTCGCAACAATGTATGTGAGTCAGCTTTTAGTGTTATGTTATGCGGTGTTAATAAATAAGTGGTCGTTGATGTCTTTTCTTCGACGTTTTGCTATTTTTTTTTAATTTCTATGCAAAATTATAGTATACCCAATAATAATAATATGTATTATACTCAAATAACAATTTCAATCAAAATTAATTAGTTTAATGTATTGTTTACAATTATAATGTTAATTAAAACTCATATAAACTTTAACTAGGTACTCGAAGTAATTCTTAAGGAAAGTGAAAGTATTGTGACGCGTCACACTTAGAATTATAATCATTTATTTATCCAATAGTATTTGACACATTAAATCATAGAGAAGCAGTTCCCAAGAAGGTCACATTATGTTGGTTGTGAGAAAATCGATTGCATAAATTCTCATGTCGCTGTTCACTTCATTGTAACTGTTTTTGTACGTAAATATTTTTTATCTTTTCGAATTGACTAGTACAAACAATAAACAAGTTCTTGAACATTGCCTTTTATTCAAATAAGGTTATATTTTTTGCAACTGATTTTTTATTATATTTTAAGATATGCTAAATTTAAAAATTTTAAAAGCTATAGCGCCAGTTTTCAGGATAGCTGTGATCTTTGCTCTCTCAGACCATGTATTTTGAAAAAAGTATAAAGCGAGAGTTACCTGAATAGAGAGACATGTTCTTAGGCAGAACTTTAGGAAAAAGTTTAATAAAAATAAGCACTCACATGGTACATTAAGGTATAAGCTCTTTCCCTTTCAAACGCTAAAACCTGTCAAGCCCACAGCGTGAAACATTTAACAATAAAACCTACTTGCACTTTTAATTCAATTATATATAATTATATTGTGCTATTTCTGGTAAGAGTAATATTCCTTTAAATTTAAGTTTTATAATTGTCATCCACTTCAGTAACATTTACGTTATTTTTAGCCCCAGTAACACTATATTAATTTAGTTACTTTCCGAACTGTCCATATAGGTACTGTACAATGTATTTTTACACTTACTAACTCTTTTTTTTAAATTAGGTAACCCAGTACTAACCTTATAATCTTTTTGATCTAATGGATATTGGATACAAGCTAGATCTTTTGTCGAACAAATTTGCGTAAATATAAATATTAATAATATCGTCCTCCCGGCACTTTTCCACACACGTTTATGCGCAAATACTAGTGCATTCTCTGTTCCTGGCACTTTCATACTTTGGTGGAAGTGGTCCCCGACATAGCTAGTCAGAAATAAGGCAAAGACGACGTCTGTTACGTCCGAGGCATGGGAGTGAAAAATCGCAAAGTTTCCAACTCCGGACTTTGAGTGTTACTGACACTTACTAAACAAAAAGACTTAGTAACAAAACTTGACCCAGCCCAAAACGCGAACCTAAAACCTCTGGATGTGTAGCCGTACATGCTAGCCACTATAACACCGAGGTAATTTTGTAATATGCTCATTTTGAAACTATGAGAATTAAAAGTAACTAACAAAAAAACGGACGAACAAAAAGGAAAATTATAGACCATTGCTGTTTCACAGCATACGCTTTGTTTGACTTGCAAGGTTTAATTAAAAAAAATAATCTTACAAGTATAAATTTAATATCGCGTGATTACTTATATCAATAACACAAAACAACAGTTCACAAAAGACCTTGCCTTTTAAAATGAGTAGGTTTACAGCGAATTAATTTATTTCTAGAGTATTCATAAATACCTACTACATATTATAAGTAGTACCTTCATATTAAACCTACCTTAAAACTTCTTCGCATATTATGTACCTAAAATGCATTACATTAACATAAACATAATATTATGTAAAGTAACCTTAACGGCTTAAGGTTTTAATTTGGGCGATATTTTTTCAAAATTCAGTTTGTGCGTACAACAATAAGAAACAAAAAAAACATGCAGTAATGTTCTGCTCGAGCCAACTGCTTTTTTGTAACAACGAAACACATTTACCTAAATACTTGCTCAGGATCTCTCAACCATATAACATGTGCTAATATTCTTGTAAGAACGGCCTGCGTTACGCTTTGTCATAATGGTTCGTTTGCCTACTGGGTTGCACCATACATGGATTTGAGATTTTTATATCCACGCAGAAGTTCTACATATTAATTATATAAAGACAAAATCGACAATCTTTACAATTTTTATTCTGAACTTATAGAGCTGTTAGATTAACACAATCGTATTCTGTCATCATATTACAATTATTCGATTTTATTTATTAGGCATTATCAACACAGGTGTTAACTGTTAAGGCAATATTTAAGGGATTTGTATATAAAATATTGCTCTCAATATATCTGATTACCACCACGTTTTGCAATTTTTGTATCTTTTGTATCAGGTCGTATATACAAGAATGTAACTATTATATCCTGTTACAAACGAAGAGCTTAAGATATCAAAGCTATAAATGTAAAATATATGTATCGATCTTTACTGATACATTCCTGAAAATCTTTATTCTACTATCTTTGAACAGAGATGGCAACTACTTTAAGCTCCCGATAAATAAAACTAAAGCCTTGTTTGTCTTTAGTAGTAGTACACTTAATTGGATTCAACTAGGTAGAAATAATTGAAGAATATGTAATTAACTAATATGTAATTGGTGTTTTTTATATTTTATTTTTTACAGTATTGCAATCGCAAGAAGAAAATTCAGTGAAAGATAATCGTGAAAAGAAGCCTCAATCCGTGAGAGATCTATTCAAGACAGGGTCATGTATTCCTCCGCCGTTCCGATGTCCACACCCACAAATGCAATATTACCTGTATACAAGGTGTGTATAATAATTCGTAATTGAAATTATTTAATTTATAACTCCACAATGTTGCTATTCAAACCTGAAGGAGTAATACAAAAAACTACAATATAAATTGTTAATAGTACTTATACCTAACTTGCTCTAGGATAAATAAATATGTTTTAAAGTAAGCGTACTCAATATCTGGTATATATATCAATATATGTAGATCAGTTAGTATCTAGACAATGACAAAGTAAATTGTTCTCACCTGTCATTTTTAAAAGCTATTTATATAAAACTTATAATTTTATTGAACTAATTTGTTCTAACTTTTTTAACGTCCCACTGCTGGGCACGGGCCTCCCTTCAATACGAGGGGGATCAGGCCATAGTCTACCGCGCTGGCCTAGTGCGTGTTGTTGGACTTTACATGTCTTTCGAAAACTTCCTAGGTTTTCTCAGAAATGCAGGGTTCCTCACGATGTTTTCCCTCACCGTAAGACCAGTGGTAATCATAATAGAAATGATTCGCACATGAAAATATCAGAGGTGCGAGACTCGGATTTGAACCCGCATCATTCGGTGTCACAAGCGAGTGCGGGTTCATTGGGCTACCACTGCCTTTTGGCAGTGTAATAATATTTATTTAAATTACGGATAGTTAAAATAAATATTATTCACGTAAATGTACGTGCGATATACCATACATTTTTTACAGAGTTTTATAAAACTCGTTTAAAATGTTAATTGAAGGTCGATAACTGTTTTGTCCTCAGATCGACGCAAGAGAAAGGAGAATTAATAAATACTCTCGACAATGACTCGCTTAAACATTCAAAATTTAATACCAAGCATCCAACTAAAATTGTTGTTCATGGGTTTGGTGGAGGAAGAAATCTGTCCCCGAGTACTGACATGAGAGCTGCCTACTTTAAAAAAGGGAATTACAACATTATCATTGTGGACTATGGAACGCTCGTGAAGGAGCCTTGCCTCAGTCAGGTTAAAACAAATTACTAAATATATACCGTAGATTCACACCCCCTATAAATATATTTTCATAAAGTTCTACCGTTAGTGACTCTAAGTCAAACCAGAGAATAAAACTCAAAACTCGTAAGTTCTTATTGTATTGGTACAAGTTCAAACTTACGTTTGAGATAATAATGTGCGTTTTGCCAAGTTTTTTAACTAATCTTCCGAAAAGCAATGTCTGTCCTAATCATTATAAAGAATAATAGAGTCGTTGGTATTTTTAGCTATTGAAAATAAATTAGGAGTTAAT
The DNA here is from genome assembly GCA_951802675.2 of Boloria euphrosyne. Taxonomy (NCBI): domain Eukaryota; kingdom Metazoa; phylum Arthropoda; class Insecta; order Lepidoptera; family Nymphalidae; genus Boloria; species Boloria euphrosyne. The sequence goes on from OX637878.1 coordinate 7,889,203, forward strand.
TTAAACCTATTTTACTGGCTTTCACGATTTATTTTTATAGCATTATTTTTAGGTAAAAATGAAATCAATAAAAAAATGTTATTTATTTTTTTTGATAAGCAATCTAAATTATTTAGTAAAATAAGCACTACTACACTATTGTGAGAATCAATGGTAATACCTATTACATCCAGGCAGTTGTGTCACTCTACCTACTACATTAAATAGTTACTTGTATTTTTAAATTACAAAGAAAAATTGACTAAAAAATAATAAACTGTTCATTAAATTTATCTGACATAATAGAAAATAGAAATAACAAATCCATATACATTATTCAATGTTATTGTTATAACAAGTTTGGAAAACTTTAGAATTTACCCAAAAGCTTACGATCTCGGGTGATATTTAGAAAAATGACGATTTAAAAACAGTATATATTATATTTCTAACTTCTGATAGTAATTTGATATTTATATTAAGACATTACAATCTGGTGTAGTTGTAGTAAAATTTGCAAACTTATAAATAATATCCGAAGGCTGGATGACTGGCTGGATAGTGGATACATGCCCTTGCTTCGATGTAAATGGCTCATTATATTATTATCTTTGAGAATAGTAGATTAAAGTATAATTTTCATGTATAAGTAAACATATTGTGTGTATAAGTAAACGTATAGGCAGAGTCTATCCGTAAAAACCGCTGGGGTTTGTTTCTATGTACGTTAATTTACATTGCTCAAAATTAAAAAATAAATCCTATATATTATCAGCTAACATCACACATTTCAACAATCTGTCCATTGGCTTACACGTGATACTGTCGCATACAGAGAGACAGACCGACAGTTATTTTTCTACAATAAATTAAAATTCTAAAGTAAAATTTTCAATAATTTTTCCCAAAAAATAAGAATGAAGAGAATGGCAATGAAGTTTTTAACCAACTAGTCCCATAATAGCGTTTTTATGAATATTTCTAAGACAAGCTTTACAATTAAACATCAAAATCTCAAAATCATCATAAAAATAAAAACATTATAAATAGATAGGTACTTCGCATAAATACTAAGATTATATTGACGTTTCAAGCTGGTCGTTGAGTGTTATTACTTATAGTAGTTTAAATGTGTTATATTTAAATAATTAAATAATTATAAACATGTTCGGACATTGCTACACAGCAACATCAAGTTCCAACCTTCGAGGTTTGTGATATGGATAACAGATAGTTGTTACACTACAATACTCGTATATAGCTTTAAATGTATGTATTCAGCCCTTTTTAACTTCCCCCTGCTGGGCACGATATACGAGGGTATTGAAGGGATCAAGCCATAGTCCATCTCGCTGGCCGTAAAGTGGAATTTGCTAAGTTTTCAAGTTTTCTCAGATATGCAGGTTTCCTCACGATGTTTTCCTTCACCGTAAGACAAGTGGTAATCATGTTAGAAATGATTCGCACATGAAAATATCAGAGGTGCAGGACTCGGATTTGAACTCGCATCACTCGGTTATACAAGCGAGCGCGTTACCACTGGGCTACTACAGCTGCCTTGCTTTAAATACCTACATATTCTAAGCACCTGTGATTGAAGTACAAACATTCACTCTCATTACTCAAATGAGTGAAAACTGACAGATTGGAATCCGCGACCGCTGGTAGAGCAGGTAAGGTCGTTACAAACAGAGCTCGTCGTAATCTCATCGTATGTATTATAAATGAAACTATCTTTTCGGATTTTGTCGTGGGAGAGTCTCTCCCGTGACCATTGATTGCTGTAAAGCATTCGTAACGTCGGGTACTAAAAATCTAAATAAATCCAGGACAAATCCGAAAAGAGGTTTCATTTATAATGTCGAATATTCGCGTAAACCTAAGAAAGTATCATCTTATGTAATTGAATGATATAAGTAGGTATTTTATGAGTACTTTTGATTTAGATGGAATGGGCTCCTCGCTTCGCGAGCTTGTGTATAGCGCAGTTGGTGGAATATCTGCAGTATCATCCAACAAAATCAGTTCCGCCTGAGAAGATACACACTATTGGGTATAGTGTTGGTGCCCATATCCTTGGACTTGTCGCTAATCATTTATCAGAAGGGAAACTTGGCAGAATAACAGGTACAGTCTCCTCAAATATTTTATAGATCACTAGCAAATAGCGATTCACGCTCGCTTCGCTCAGGTTCGTCCCTAAATACGACTTACGGCCCGCCGGGCGATGGGCCGCGCCAGGCGTTGCCCCGCCTGTATACTGTATAGGCCTGTCGCGGCCCGTACTGAGCAATCCCACGGCTCGTGCCCGCCTGGTGCGGTCTGTTGTCTGACATTCTCCACTCCATCATGTGCGTGTACGCGTATGCGCCACCGCAGGCGAAATGAACGATTAACAAGCGACGCAGACGCGCCCGTACAGGCCGCGACAGGCGCCGTCGTGCCGCGCCGCGCCGCGCGTTTGAACTTACCGACTCCCGATGGATCGGTCGGGTGACAACAAGCCACCACAGGCTTCATCGGATGCATCGGTTCCCACGACCTGTAGGTCCGGTCCGGCACGGTCTGGCCTGTGAGAAAGCGAGCCGTGGGACCCGGCTTTTAACAGTTAACATGGATTTCTCAGAAATGAGATAAACCCCGCAGTAACTATCATCATACCAAATTTCAAAATCTGTCCAGCGGTTTCGCCATATAGATTCGGTTTTTGTATCCATAACAATAAATATTACAGTAATCCAAAAAATACTTAATATACAGATAAACGCTGTTAGCGTTTTATTATATGTAAATAGACAATCTGCTTCTTATGTTTTAAACATCGTCCTTTGATTTCATTCTAGCGAAGCACCTCTATACACATGGTTACGTTCATATGTGCGTAATAGTAGTTGTTTATGACCAGTTCATTTTACTAACTTTCATCCAAATCTGTCCAGTCGTTTCAGTGAAGGCTTAGTAAAGAAACACATTTATTTGTGAAAATGATTTATTTTCTAGTTGTAAATTAATGAATTATAGATTTATTTGAAATATTCCTACCACACTAATGCTCTAGCCGATTTAGAAACATTCGTTTGCATAACATTGGGCTCAAATAAGGCTTAACGTTATTTATTCATGTAATTATCCTAAGTCACTTGCAGTTAAGAGAGTCGTTAAGGGGAATATACAAATTAATATAATAAGTATAATTATTATGTATTGTGGAAGATGAATAGGAAAGAGGATGTTAGAGGGTGGGGAGAAATTTATAAAAGTCGATGCATAACCGGCATCGGGGGGTAGTTGTATCTTGACGCTTGTCGCAGTAGCATTGTGAGGTCGTTACTCTGTTGGTTTATTGTTTAAAATATCATTGTTGGTAGCTTAGTTGTCTTTTCGGTTAGTTAAATTGTGAATTAGCCTTTTCAGTTCTTAAAATAAATTGAGGTCGATTTAGTAAGCTTGTTTTTTTTAAAAAAGGCTCACTTCTGGTCTAAATTCACAAGAGTATAATATTTCATCATCATGGTTGTTTTAACGACTAAAAATTAAAAAGTAATTCTTTGTAAGTATTCGACAGAAAATATTGCATCACAAAATTTAAATATTTTAACTATATTGTGCTCTAAAGTCAATGACATGAATTAGCAAATATGTAAAAATATTCTATTACTATCATTTTTATTCAAAATTTAAATTATATTCGTATTGACGACTCGTTTGGCTCAGTTGGTAGTGACCCTACTTTCTGCGCCAGCGGTCGCGGGTTCGAGTCCCGCTGGGGGCATTCATTTGCTAATCACGAATGTTTGTACTCCAGTCATGGGTGTTTATATTTATAATATGTATGTATTTAAAAAATTTATATGTGTAGTATATCAACTATCTGGTATCCTCAACACAAGCACGTTACGTAGCTTACTGCGGAACTAGATGGCGCTGTTGTAATAATGTCCCAACATATGCCAACATATTTATTCATATATATTTTTATACACCATATTTTACTTTGAAAGGATTAAAGTCCCCAATTACTGGACAACATACTTTATATTATTGCATCTTTTTTATATCTATTTAACTTTTAATTAACACCATTGGGTATCATAATACATTCATCATTGCACGCTACAAGCATTTTTTCTAATGGGATATAAAAAGCTACTCAATCAATAATTATAGTTCTTAAAATTGTTTATAATGTTTATAATTATGACCCAAAAGTAGTTATCTCACTCACAGGCATAGTGTTTCTTTGCCATTCTAGGTCTAGACCCAACAATATTTTTCTACATGGGTAACAACAGATCTCGAGATTTGGACTATACCGACGCTCATTTCGTTGATATTCTTCATACTGGAGCTGGTATCCTCGGACAGTGGGGTCCGAATGGCCATGCTGACTTTTACGTCAACGGTGGCTCGAGCCAGCCTGGATGTGCACATGACACGATTTTTCGTAAGTATTACGTCATGATATTAATTGGTACGTACCTACTACTAGTATAGAATCAGTTACTACTAGTAGTATAAAATTAATACCATTTTATATAATAAAGCACTATGTACGAGATAAGCTTATATCAGACTTCGACGAAGTAAGTGGACAGCCAGTAGACTTAGATAGAATGACATTCTAAAATAGTTTACAATATTAATTAATATATCTTTAATTATATCGCTGATTACAAATATAAACAATAAGTCATATTCATTATTCATATAATATGAAAATTACTACTGTCGTAAATGTTTATCGAATATGTGAACCATAATCAAAGTATAGTCCGTACCACGAAAGATGAGACTTGTCAAACGTCAGTAGTGGGGGGTCTGCGCAGGTACAGTTGTGTTAGAAATTGTTATGTATAATTTCAATATCTATTTAGGAGTTTTTCGATAACATTTTTAATAAGTTGTAAAACAATGTTATATTAAAATTATTAACATTATTTATTACGAAATGATAAAGTTTAAGTATTAAAATATGTCGATAAGCCAGCGGGAAGAAAATTATTAAGTAACAATATTTATTACGAAATGAAAAAGTTTAATATAAAAAATGGCATATTATTATTTTAATCACTCTCACTAGTCACTGTCAATAACTGATGTGTTTTAAAACAACTTGTTTTAACATGTAAGTGTTCACGTCGTAAACCATCTTCCTAATTTGTCTTTTTAATGTATTACCTCGAAGTATAATAAAAATTAACAATATTACACTCTTGTAGAATAATTCTACAAGAACAAAAAAACAAAATAGAAAATATACATTTAAAGTTGCACTCGTCTATACTGCGGGGTCCAGCGGGGCGTGTACGGGGCGAGGAGAACGACAGGCAACCGGTACCGCGCCTCCCGCGCTCTTTCCGAAGGCCCGATATCACACGAGGCCTTCCCGCCTCTTACCCCTACCGCTAAGGATACCTATAAATCGGCTTCTGCGCAAGTCAAATCACGTGGTTTGTCAAGTCTCATCTTTAGTGGTACGAATTATACCTAATGTTAGCAAGAGAACTAACACTATGAGCATTTTGCGGTACACTTTACTGAAAAACTATCACGCGTATAGATTTGTGCTTTAACATAATATTTTAACTTCATATCTAGATGTATTATCTGTCAATAAATATATAATTGTATAACCATTAAAAGAAATGAATATATTTAATAATTTTCTCTTCATTGGATAGAATGGTATTGTACTACTAACGCCATCTGTTAGAGAATCAAATAGTTAACATCGCTGTATCGTCCGTTAGAAAAACTACGCGAGCCCTCACAAAGCTCAGTTTTAGTATTGTAATTAAGTGTAAGACTTTAATGTAAGGAAAGATATAAGTAAAGCGACATCTTTGTCATCATCTTTTAACTTTTTGCAACCTAATTTTTCTTCTCGTCGGCGTTTATCGTAGTATATATTTAATGCACTAGATGACGCTATACTTTCTCATATTCATTGCAAGGAACAGGTGACTCTGATGCTAATATTTAAATTATTGGACCTTCTGCTTTTAAATAATTATGAGAACCCAAAAAGAAAAAATAGTTTTAAATACAAACAAATGTCATAAATGACGTTACATACGATTATTCATTTGAGTTGTGTTACATTAACAAAAGAAAAAGTAAATATATCCCAATAACCTGTATTATTATTATTTAATTAGTTATTATATATACCCATTATTTAATTATTATCAGAAATCAGATGATAGGTTTATAGTGAATACTCATAGATGGCGCTTTCTCTTTCTGTAAAATCTTTTCAGATTAATCGATTGGAAAATATTAAAATCACATTTTTGACTCAAATGAAAGATGAATTTTAAAATATTTGCAATACTTTACGTTAGTTTGAATAACACAGTTTAACAATGTGCGAATCAACGACATCTATTATCTAATTCTGCAAACAAGAATAGTCCGCAAAATATCACGAATTAGCGCCGTCATGTCCTAGCGCGGCTTTTCTTTTTAATTCCTTTGTATGCAATGATGAGAGATTATCGGGTAGTATAGTGTTGTTATTAAAGTAATAAGTCTGGAAAAATTGATCGAGTCATTTTAATTAATAGAAATAAAAATGAATTCAATATCTATTTAAGTTTTCCGGTTAGTTAAAAAAAAGCTACAAGGTATCTGGGTCTGATATTATTTCTTTATCAAGGTCTGATATTATTTCTTTGTTTAATAAATGTTCCTTATTTATTATAATCGTTATTATTATGTACTTTATTAATTACGAACTCAATTTTTTCTCTAAATTCCAGAAACTCTTTCATGTGATCATACAAAAGTAACTCCATACTTCATAGAGTCGATTAACAGTAAAGTTGGCTTCTGGGCGGGACCATGCCCAAATCTCTTCTCTTACTTAATCGGTTGGTGTGAACCGAAAGACACTGAATATGTTCTTATGGGTGAACATGTTACTCACGAGTAAGTAAAAACTTAATTTATTACGTAAAATTTGTGAGCTATTAATTTACTGAAAACCTGCACTGGAATTGTAAGGAGGTCTTAAAAACAAATGATGGCTGCAGAAAATTTTGATGTTTCATAGTTTGCAGAGTACAATAGAGGCGCGGTAATGACTGCGTTATTTCAAAGAAAATGAACAAATTGTATTTTTCTTAAAAATAATTAAATTCAACGATTCTAACTAAAGTAGACCACATATTATAACTAACCTTGTAAACAAAACTTTTTGATAACTGCAGCTGGTAAGATAAGACAATAAACGTTATTTACGCGATTGTAGTACCAGAAACTATGACATGCTTTTCTCTAATCTCTACAATCCTTTAATGTGTGGTACTGCCACGTCTACTCGCTACAAGAGCACAGTTAATAACTGATACTTTCTTCGGGTATTCTTCAATATTATATATTTTATTATTTTCAGAGCAAGAGGAGTTTACTACGTCACAACTAACGCACACCCTCCATATGCAAGAGGTTTTCCAGGAAAGTCTCGTAGGTTAAGATCGGTCTCACCATATAGTTGATTAATAGAAAATTGGTAGCAATTCTATGTTCGTCTATCTTTTTTAGTTTTTGGTTTCTACCTCATTCTATAGGAACGTTTGAAGTAAGCCTTGTAGCCTTAACTAATTTAAGTTTTAATAAAAATAAGAATGTACCAACGCAACGATAGCTTGGACCAGTGCACGCGACATAAGGTTTTGTAATTTTTCTGTATAGAAAAATCAGTATGTATAAAATATATTCGCATTCTAATTTTTCTAGGATTATCATCTTTATTATAAGCGAGATCAAAAAGTTATAGGTATTCCGTATTACATAATATGCATCTAAGATTTTAAATAGTATATGTAACTTGTTCTCCTACCTTAATATATTTTAAATAATTTGTATAAGCACACACTACCTTCGTAGTTACCTATATCAACAAATGAAACTTTTTGGCCTTATATTTTATAAGGCCAAAAAGCCCAATGTATACTTATGTATTTTATAAACTTACAGGAAATGATCGAAAAGGTTAGGGTACAGTTACACATGCTCATAACTAGCACGAAAGCATGCCACTATTGAGCAATTGCTACTTAGTAGCATGTGTGTCGAAACATTGCTAATAATGAGCATGCTTATTTCGAGCATGCTCAAATTTCGACGGTCGTGCGATTTTTGGGCATGCTACTGTCAAAGTCTACTGGAAAATTCACTTGGTTTTCCATTTTTCACTTGCACACTGGCAGAGAACTTGCTAGAATGTCGAATACCAAAGAACCAGCCCGTGCTTAAATAGCATGTGTGTTCAATTTATTGCACAGCGTTTTTAATTTATAATGTGTCAGTCAATTACATTTATAATATGTCAGTTTGAAGAGCATGCTTGTTTTAAGCATGCTAACATCATGCTAATAAGCATGGCATTTTATGAGCATGTGTAACTATACCCTTATATATAAATAAGTAGTTATACATATATGTAACTGTTTAAATGACAATCTTCTATAATTATATTATATTCTAGAGACTGTCATTTAAACATTTAAATTCTGCGTAAGTATGCAGGTATTATTTATCTCACAAAAATGTATAAAACTGTCGCCTAAAGGATTCTGATCTATAATTTTCGATTTTATAAATTGATATTTTATTTTTCACACTTTTTTCTTTTCGATTGAATTATAAATTGTTGGTAGAAATTCAACGTTTTATTAATTTAACATTTTGTAGAGTTACGTGTTACTATAATTTAAATATTATTTTAAATGGTGTATTACAGCGTGTATCACTTAAGTTACCATTTATTCCTATAGGTTTAGTTATATAATGAAAAAAAATTATGTACTCGTATAAGTAGCACATATAATTTTTTTATGATAAATCTCTAAAATGCCATTTTATTTCTTAATTTATTTTTCATTATTTGATGTATTGTGATTCGATATTTATAAGTTTGTGTGATGTAGAAGTTATGGCAATTAGGTGGGGTGTAATTAATTATAAAATTAAAAATAATAATTTTTGAATTATTTATTATATTTTATTTCACGAATTAATTTTATAAGTACATAAAGGTCAGTAAACAATAAAAGTTTATGTACAGGTGACAAGCTGAGATTAATTAGCTGAAGATTTTTCGAAAATATAACATGAAGGTATTATAAACTTATAATGAAAATGTTAAAAGATATAGGTACCTACTTTGTATTAATATTTTCGTTATGGTTCTAAACATAAAAATGTATGTTGAAATATTAAAATTTATGAGCAAACATAACCAACAGTACAATATTATAACCTACAAAATAAATTTGAAATCTCGTCTTTTCACCTGTGGATTAATATACATTCATAGGTATGTTATAGGTACTATAAAATTACACATCAAGTCCTATCACACAGCAACGGCAACATTTAAATAAAACGAATTTGTAATCTCCAAACATTTAGGGAAGATAATGTATTCATTTCTTGATATAAATATATAATAGAAACATTATAACTAAACACTGTCACACAATGCTTTTAAGAAAAAATATATATATAAATAATACTTAATTACATTATATTAATTGAAAAACTATTTATCAACTTAAGATTAAACCCTCTACAATTTTCAGATTTATAACTACCGACAAATCGTGTTGTTGTTCCACAATAAGTATTTAGAACTAAGTGTCGTATTGTTCATATTTTAACGAGAATTTATTTGATTTAATAAAAATAACATGATACATATTATTATTTTTTTCTGTAGTTTTATTAGGTGTATAGTTTAAGCTTTTAGTGCAACTTTTTGTTATTGCGAAGTAAATTCAGCAGAAATTGTAATTATAAGAATATTTATAGAAACAGCTAATGAACAGTATACCTACTTTAGTGAAAATAGGACCAAGGTTCTAAAATATAATCATACATTAAACCACCGGGGGCACGGTAGCGCCCTGCCAAGTCAAGCAATACATATCTAATTTTTAACTATTTAAATTATTTTACTTACAGTAGGCCTGTTTGAAACTGAACATTGCATATTACAATGTTTTAAAAAAGAAATATTTAAATTAAATATGTTACGCCCGCACTCATAGTCACTTATAGAACCATTAATGGATCATTAAGTGACTATGAGTGCGGCGGTAAGTATGTTATTTTAAAAATATTGCAAGTTATTTATATGTTCTAATTGTTTTTTGTACCTATTGATCAAAAACAATATACCTCTAACTAACTACTTATTAAATCACATCTAACAGTTTATGAATTTACATATGTTTTTATGTAAGTGTAATATATGAAAGAAATCATTTATATACCAGCCTGTAACGAATATATCGATAACGAATGTTAGAAAAAAAATTAACTTATTGGTGTAGAACGTATAAAGACGACATGAAATGAAAAACAAGGACGAACATAATATTATTTACAAAATGAGTAATGATTTGTATGGAACGAGAAGCAATTAAATTATTTACAGCATTGAAATTTAGGAATTTAAAGCAAATCCCTAAAAATGAATCTACTCAGTAATTGACCATCCGATGCTTTCTTGCAAGAATACTTACTTACTTTATATTTATTAATTATATAATACAACATATTTTACCTAATGCTCTAAAGATTGTCGTATCGTTTGTCAAAATTTATTGCTACTATAAGTAATATGAAAGTGGTAAAAGAAGAAGTTAGTACGTTGTGTAAAAAAGAATCTTGAATTTTGAAATGAGGTAATATTTTATAAGTTCATCTCGAATAACGACGATAAATAAATAAAATAATCCAGAAGTCAGGAGATTTAACAATACAATATTGTTATTAATATTCTATTTGCAGCATTATTTTCGTTATAATTATTGCTGAATGTTAAAGTAAAAATGTAATTAAAAAAACTTGTAAGTACTGAAATATGAAAAAATAGCCGCTGCCTGCTTCTTTCATATGTACCTCAAACTTAAGGAGTATTCTACTGGCAACTGAAGTGTAAATATTAAATATTATAAAATATATATCTTAACTTTATTCAATTCTAACATATTTACAAACTACAATCATTTTATTGTCATTTAATGTTTGCCTCTATATATACAATACTGATGCTTTGCTTAGCCCTCACAAAGCTCAGATTTTTGCTAGTATTATAATTAAGTGTAAGCATAGGTAAGACCAAAGAGTATATACTGGGATAGATATACTCTTTGGTCTTACCTATGCTTAGAGTATATACATAGAATATACTGGGATATATATAGAATATACTTTAATATAAGGAAAGATATATGTAAAGCGCCATCTTTGTCATCATGTTTGAACTTTTTGCAACCAATTTTTTCTTCTCGTCGGCGTTTATCGTAATATATATTTAATGCACTAGATGATGCTATACCAAAGAGTATAGAATATACTGCGCTATACTTTCTGATATTCATTGCAAGTAACAGGTGACTCTGATGAAATATATATCTTAACTTTATTCAATTCTAACATATTTACAAACTACAATCATTTTATTGTCATTTAATGTTTGCCTCTATATATACAATACTGATGCCTTACTTTATTTTAGTTATTTTTAATATTAATAAAAATATATAAATAATTAAGAAAAATGCTTAACTAATTATAAAATGCAAAACATAATATAGGAATATTATGCAGATATAAAAGAATAACACAAACGACTACTCTCAACTGAATTAAATTAAGTTACTCGTAGCTACCATCCTCATTATTTTACAAATATGTACACATGATATTTGAAACTAAACGCATTTTTATTACGCGTATATTATTCTTACATATCTATTCTAACTTTTTATTCGCTACGGTCGCTTCATAAAAGCTTTATTGTCAACACAGCCTTATAGAGTGAGATCACCCCATGTAATTCCTTAACTATTATTGTCATAATTGAGTCATCATAATGTACAATTTCTTATGCTAGAGAATTAAAATATAGTTTGTAAATAATAAGTAAAATAAAGTTAACAAATTTGTTAAAAAAAAGGTTTGAATATATGTACATAAAACGAAAATTAGCACCCAAATCTAATTATTTAAATAGAATAGAAGATTTAAATCTAACTTACTATCAACAAAATAATCAAATGCTTTTACGACACAACAAACCGTGTGACTTAAAAATCAATATAATTGATTCCATTGCTGATCCTAAAAAAAGTTTTAGGTTTATTAAATAATTGATGATAATTTAACAGAAATTATATTAAAAAACTGAATTTTGTACAAAAAAACTCTACAAATCACTAAATAACTACTCATAATATGCCTACTCTAAATATATTGTGTTTGACACATATAGGTAATTATTGTTTCGGTTTTTGTATTTATTTACATTCGAAATACCTATATTATGCGACTATTTTTCATCAAATATATACGCCACAGTGCACATGCAACGAGTGTATGGGGGATCAATTTTGATTCAAATTCAATGATTCAAATTGGGGGACCCTTTCCGCCATTGTTTTGGACATCGTGAAAATTATCGATTAAAAATATTTATAAAGTAAATAAAATACGCTTAATTTGCAAAAGTATAATTTTTCGGGTTTTGTTGATTGAGTTATTAAGAGATTTTAAAATAACACTGCATTTTTAAAATTCAACGCAATAAACAAAACAGAGAAATATAAAATTAAAAACGTCCATTTGTATAACTATTTCGATATATATTTTGGTTTCCTATTTTGTTCTAAACCCTGTGTCTTTTTAGTTTCTATTCTAATGCCACAGTCATTCTGTGAACTTAATCTGATGATTGTATATAAAAATATATAAAAAAAATTGATAATGTAAAACTAAAATCAAATATTTTAAATTAACCCATTAGAAAATGACACAATCAATGAAGGACAAAAAATCTTGCAATTCTTAATCCATATTAAGGAAAGTAAGCAGTTATTTCAATTATGACAGGAATTCCCAATAAAAAAATTATAAATAAAATAAAATGAGGATGCTTTCTTAAATGTTTAAGCTAAGAATTAATTAATTAAAATTACATTTTTATGAAAATGAGAACTAATCAAATGAATATGATTTTCGTTAATGATACATAAATCGCTTACATATTCAAGTAATATTCTCTTTATGAAATTTAATTCAATTATTTTACAACACAGAATTGACGGCGTAGAGATCCATTAAAATAACATTTTACTCTTTACATTATTATTAAATCTAATAATCTAACGACATTAGTATGTAACCGAAATTTTAATTATTATTTTACAAATATGGTCATAAACTAGACAGCTTTGGTATATTAAGAACCAAAAACATAAAGTGAAGAATTTCAATTCCATTTGCAATAGTTATAAATATTTAATATAGGTACGTTCTACGTTTAAGAGGCAAGTAAAAAAAACAAAAGCGGATTATAATCATGATAATTCTCACTTATGTCCAAATAACTTCGTATTTTTTCAAGCATAGCCCATGGTTTGTAAGTTATTAAGTTATGTCAATTTTTATTAAGATTTAATTACTTTTGAATGAAGTTCTTATTTGCGTATCTTTAGAAGTCTACTTAAGAATTTTATTCGTAATATCTTTTCATTAAAATATTTACAGGATATAACGTACTCTAATAAACCTTATTTCTGAAATAAATCTGGATATTTACTTAAATAGCAACTTTATAAATATGTATAATTTTGTGGTGGTTAACCGTTCAATTCAATTCTTCAAAGAGTCTTCTGACACTTTATGCTTCTTCATTATTGAAATTGTTTTGTAATGTATATAAATAAATAAAAAAAAATCATTGAGCAAATATTATGCAGTAAATTTAGAAAAAAATATTCTTTGTGGATTTTTAACGAGTGCTCTTGGTCTCGATAACCTTTGGTCTAAAGTTATTGTCAACCACAGATAGATAAAACGAAGTTCTAACAACCATTTAAATTTTCAATTATTGTCAATTCAGTCGTAAAACTTCATTAGTACATTATTCTAATTCTTGAAAACCTACTTCATCATGTGCGCATGAAGTGCACATGATTTTGGATAAGGGCATGCATTACAATCATACCATATTGCGAAAAATTATATTGAACGTTTCCGGCCACAAAACTAAAACGAAATAGGTACCTATATTCTAAATTAGTCTACGTAAATATTATGTTCCTAAATACTTAATAAATCTTATTTACACTTTTTATTTGTATTTCTAACCCCTAATGATTCAAGACAACTAAATATAAAAAACTATTATTAGCATATATAAAATGATTAGGTTTAAACTAACCGCTTTGCTTGCTAAAGTTCCGAACTTCTACAAGCTTTTTGAGAATGAAATTGAAGATGAGAAATATTCACCGTCTTTTTTGAAAGATAAACAAAGGTATTGTAACTGAATGTGAAAAATAAATATTCATATGCCAATAAATTTATTAGTATATATATGTTCTGTAAATATACAACAACAAGACAAACACCACCGATTAGTTTTGTCTTATGGAAATATTGTAATAATTATTTTAACTTGTAGGTACATGTTTTAACTTGTAGGTACATGTAGAGGGTTCAATTTTAAAAATAAAGATAAAAGATAAAAAGCTTAAGATATACCTATAATAAAAATAATATAACCTATGTACTATAAAACTTAAGCAATGAACATTAACATTTTTTACTGTGTATTATACATGAATACATAATCCTCCCTTTTTGGATATCTTTCGACTCGATTTCTACTCCTATCATACATACGATTTCGATTTTAATTTGAAGTACAATCCTAGATTATTTAAATAATATCGTAAATATTATATTTATAAACATTTTACAACAACAAGAGACAGTAACAAGGTTAAGTGACAGTATGACTAGAATATTTATTAACAGGCATCATTTTACCATATGCAGTTAAATTTTCAGCTATGTTTTGCCAAAACTAACAAGCACTCCAGTAGATAACAATATCGGTTAAAACACCTGCATATGGAAAAATGGTTCATTGGTAGGTAATTAATAAATTAAGTATAATAGTATGATGTAAAAATCAAATAACGAAAATTATACCTAATTAATTGATATGCCAATGCAAGTATTTGTATCATATATCCGTACAATATATTGAGCAAATAAAATAACAAGTACATTTTATTTATTCAACCAAGCAGAATAAAACCTTTGATTGTGTAAACAGCTAACGTATTCATAAAATTTGTACGTGGAAACAATATAGTATAGAGAACTATTTGATTTTACGAGCTATTTCGAGAACAATTATATATTTTCCAACTATAAAATGAGAAGCTCACCGATTAAATAGTGCATTCACTCTTCAAATGCACTTTTATCTTTATACCAAACAACAAAGAAATCAATACGTATTACGTATATTAATAGAGCTGGTATAAGAAAAATACTGTTCTTAATAATTTAAGCAAATATGTATAAATAACTTGGATAAAATATTGACTTACAAATTAATTAAATTCATGTTTTGCATTTGAAGAATGAAAGGTCTTAAGGAATAATATTACTATCGGTGAAATCCTGATAAGGCTGGATGATTGTCAAAGCTCAGCCTGGTATATTGCGCTTATTATTTAAAGGTTATTAAACCGACCAACTTAGCAAGAGACCTGATGCTTAGTAAGTACCGTCATCAGTGAGGTCGCCATAGGGCTGGGCAGGAGGTTGTATAGGCTCAGCCTGGTAGAGTGCCCCTGATACAAAAGGATTATTGGGAACATGCTGTTGCACAGGCGGAGGACGCGGTGGAGCAATGCTTCCGTAGGCTGGCAGATCTTTATTTTTCAAAGGCTCATTTGGCTTCTCCGACTAAAAAAAATCTGTTATGTAATACCTTACCTCAAAAAATGGTATACCTAATTCATAATCTGATACGCCATAGCCCTTACTAAAGTATTTTATTAAGGGACTGAATATTAACAAACTGTTTTTCGTAAAAGAAATCAGTCATTTTATATCATGGTATTCTAAAAGATTCTAAATTTAAAAATTTCTATTATAGTGTATAGTATCACAAAGTATATTAAAACAACTGTTTTTATACTTTAACCAATGTTATGAAAACTTTCGTCCACTCATTCCAAGTAATATTAAATAATAATAGTAAATAAATGTAAACAAATTAGGAAAGAGGATAAATAATAAAATAGAATAATCACTTACAAAAGTCGTTTCCTGGTCTAAAGGCTTCATAGGAGTGTCGTACGTCGGAGCCGGTTCTGCCCATGGCTGCAGTTCACCCGAAGCGAAAATGCCGTATATGGTAATGCCAATAAAATGTACTGTGGCACCCATAAGGAACACTGCACGCCATTCGGTTATCGCCTTTTCTAATTTATCCTAAATATTTTTTACAGGTTATTAGATTTACGGATACGAAGAATATGTAATGCGAAGTAATACGAAGAACATATATGACCTAACTATTTTCTAGCTCTTTAATTAGACACAGCTATAAAATTTTTACTTATATGTAG
Source organism: Boloria euphrosyne (assembly GCA_951802675.2). NCBI lineage: Eukaryota > Metazoa > Arthropoda > Insecta > Lepidoptera > Nymphalidae > Boloria > Boloria euphrosyne. The sequence continues at coordinate 7,905,630 of OX637878.1, forward strand.
GTAAGACACAGAATTTAACCTTCCTCAATAAACGCAAGAAAAGAATAGATTGGATTTGAAGACCTGATATCAGTGCGTCCCAACAAGCCACCAAACAAACAAATATATAAAAGAAACAAGCTTTATATCTTTATAATATTAGTAAAGATTTCTTATAAGTTCTCAACATGTAACGAATCCAGAAATAAGTATATTTAAAAAAAATATAGAGTTAATTTTCTTAACCAACAAAAGTTGTACATACATTATACAAACTATATAAAGTTGGAATACAGATGAAGAGACAACTAAACATTTAAAAAATATTGACTGAAGCATTTAATGTGTTTCGAGTATAAAATACATCAAATGTACGTATTCATGTTCCTATACATCGAAATTTCCGGTCGGATTCAGTGTAGCGTAGTGCGGCGATAATAAAGTGCTCAGCGCGTAATGTAACTGCGTGACGCATCATCGCGCACCCCGACTCCGCTCATTTCAAATTCACACCACGGCTCCGACTGAGCTCGATTTCCTTTTTAAAATTAACCACGACCCACTGTCCTTTTTGTTTCGCTCAAGAATACCTAGGGCTTCGCGAGGGAGCGTCACTTCAAAGTTGATAAGAACGCACGAATAGGTTTCAAAGAATTCAAATGCTATTCGATATAATAAGCTATTCATTGTTCCACCCTCATCAACCACTAGTTTTGCACAGAGTTTTTATATGGCTTTAATTAAAAACATGAAAGTCATTTTTTTGAATTTACAATTCATAATAATAATTCATACAATAAATAAGTAATAGTATCATACATAATTGATACAATGCATTATATTTTAGAAGCGAGACATGATTAATGTTAACACAATAATGAATATTGTGTAAATAACTAACCTATGTGGAGAAGTGTGCTATATGAGTATTCAGTTTCTAAATCTCGTCAACCTACTCAGAAAAAGTTATGAAGAGAATAAACAAATAGATACGTTGGACATTAACACCATCTAGTACCATGGTAAGCTACGAGGCTTGTGTTATGAATACCAAATAGTCGATATATACTACATATACGATTTTAAGTGCATACTTATATAAATACAAACACCGATGATTGGAGTACAAACACATCGTGCTTATCACACAAATGTATGCACCCAGCCGGGATCAAACCAGCGACCTCTGGCACATCAGGTGAGTTAGAAAACGACGTTGTTTTTAACGACATCTCAACATTGTTACTTTTATAACCATATAGCACGTGGAGTTTATCTTAAGTAATTGTGTCACTGTTATCGATATATAAGAATAACTAAAATTGTATACTATTTATATAAATTGTGTACATAAACGTTGATGAACCTAAAATTTAATAAATAGTTAAAAAGGATATGTTTGTATGCTTTACCTTCTCTTGAGTCATGTGGTCAATGACAATAGGAACGACGAAACCGGCGATGGTGCCGATACCATTAGACAATCCCATAAGAATAGAGGCGTATCGAGGCGCAATGTCCAAATGATTGACGTTATATCCAGAAATAGCAAAACCGCTGCATGCTACTCCTAGAGTCATTTCTATTGTTGCCACGTACTACAAAATTAAATTATTGTGAAATAAGAATTTAAAAAAAAAATGATGAAGAAATGGAAATTATTGTACTATCGCAAGTATTTTTTCAGTTATGGTCAAGCTATACACTATAAAATAAGCAAATTTGTTTATCTTTACATCGAAAATTAGTAATACACGAACAAGAAAATAGGTAATCAAACAAATATTACAAAAAAAGTTATTTTGTATTCCTTCATTATCACCCATCACAAAATTCTTTAAAAAATACTTTGAAATAGCATTCAATTCTGAAATTCAGTAAATGTGAACGAATCACACAAGTAGGTACTAGATGAACATACTTACCTACTTAGCCTATATAATATGATACGTACCTTATTATCGGCATACGCAATGAGTACAAAGAAGAAAGCTTCCAAGCCAAAACCACCGCAATTGAAAAGTTTGCGCACATTCGTTGTAGTCATTATGTTGTTTTTTCGTAAGTAGTCAGCCATCATTCCTCCAATAGGCACCAGTGATGTCATAATTAAATGAGGTATCGCTCCAACAAATCCAGACTATACAGGCAGATTACATATAAAATAATATTAAAAAGCTTAAATAGTAAATTGTAATAGTGAGTTCAATTCTATTTTTGCAAATAAAATAATACATATTATATAATACATATTATATTTCAATTAATTATTTTTCTTTTTGTTTAACAAATATGTGACATAAGTGATTTCCCTAGATAATCCCTAATAAGTTTTTTAATTATTTCAGCACTCACCTCAGTAATTTGCATATTGAACCGTGATTTAAAATAAGATGACTGAAAAATGACAAGTAGACAGAAGTTCCATGTCCTGCAGAAGTTTGCCACGATGATGGCGTATACCTTAAAAGATAAATAAGTAATAAAAAATAAACCCAGGCAGATAAATCAACTTAATTTTCAAACACTTAAGTCTTAAGTTGGTTATAAAAGTACAGAATGTAAAGTACATACAGGAGGTGAAGTAGCAAAAGCCTTCCAGGGTGTTGTCCAGAATGTAGGCTGAGCTCCTTGCGTATTAGTTCCTAAAGATTGTTCTATATATGTTAGCTCTCTTCCTGAAATGTGCGGATGTTTACTGGGCCTTTCGAACACCAACCACAGCCAAAGGAAGTACCTGTTAACATAAATAGAGACTTAAATGAAAATATTTTTTGATAAAATTATAGGACATCACGTGAAAAAAAGTTATTTAATTTTTTTTATTCGTTATTTGTATTTTACATAAATTTGCAACATTGTGGTTCTCAAACATTTCGATAAATTCTTGTTGAATTAAATTAATACCTATATAATTACAATCTCCACTTATTTGTACTATACTAACCAAATAATTCCTGATATTCCATAAAAATAGAATGGCGATTGCCACGAGATGTAATCTGTTAGCAGTCCTGACAGGGGCATTCCAATGACGATTCCAGCATATGTGCCACAGAAAGCGAGCGTTGCAAGTCGAGATCGCTCTAAAGGAGGTGCCCACATACGCCAAATACCATGGCAAGATGGATATGTTACTCCCTGTTAACCATAAAATAATAACTGAAATCTTATTTCTTTTGACAATTTAGTAAACAGGGCAAGATTCCAAACTTTCCAAGAAACATAATATCTAAATATATAAGTTTTTATTCCTCGCTACATCTGTACCAATTTCGCTAACAAGATTATATTTTTCAAAGCTTTTTATCATGGATAATATCTTTTTATCGAAATAAAATGTATTTTATTCAGTCGTTTCTATATTTCAATGATTCGCCGTAAGATTTAATAGGATACCATGCCATTCACGACTCGTCTAAGCCGGGTAGAGGCGAATAAATACGTAGCTATGGTAACAGAGGGCTCAATAATCCTAAAGAGGCTTTGTACTTTGGAAAACGATTTGGTCTGTAGTCAAGTTGGATTAATATAACATAATGTAAATAAATTAATAAAATATCATGTATTCTATAAAATAATAGTTAGCTTGTTATAAATAAGCCTCCGCTAAGTTAAAATGAGATTATTACTATTTCAAAGACGCTGTTAGCAAAATATTAGATTACTTGAACTGTCTGTTCAATTGTATGTTTGTATAATTTACAATATCTAAGTAAGGAAAGATAGGGGAAGCAATCCAAACGTGACAGCGAACATTCGTAACGGGGCTCAAAATTTGTGCATCGATAATAAGCTTGATCATGCCTCGTCACGAACTGAATGCCAAATGTTCAAAATTTAAGTGACATGATGCTCGTTACACACTTATTTTAGCCCTCCGATCTTTGATATTTATGTAACGATAAGGAATGATTATATTTTTGGATATCTATGAAATATTAGCCCAAATATCTGTGTATAGAAAACACTTTTCCCATTAAAGTAACGATATTACTAAAAAAACGCGTACTGTTAAAAGTAGTTATAAAATGTACAATAAATAAGTAAAATAACTATTAAAATCAATCACTTACTTCTACGAATCCCTGAGCAATTTTTAAGATAACAACCGACACAGGCCCGACGGACATTGCCCCAGGAATAGCCATATTGAATATAGCAGAAGCAAAAATAGCAGCACCAAATATTTTATTTGCAGGGTACATGGATGCAAAAAAGCCGCCCGGGACTTGGGTAATGAGATAACCAGCAAAGTATGACGAATCAATTGATGCTTCCACCTCTACAGTCCAATTGAATGGAGAATCTTCAACAATACCAGAAGCAGTCTGAAAACAAATTGAAATCTAAACTCGAATTCAAATCTAACGTAAAAAAAATGATTACTTATTTACGACCAAGTTAAATAATACTGTATCAGATTATTACAGTTGATATGTACTTACTTCATGTTTCTCCGTCATTTTAAGTTTAGCCATACTCATGTTGCATCGCATGCCAAACATAATGCTGAATCCAAAGCAGGCCAGTAGCGCTACGGTGTAACGGGCGCTCAAACATGGACATTCCGCACGGACGTATTTATCTGTTATAAAAAGTATGCTTATATTGTACATCTTTTGTTCGCTCTTCCTATGTCGATATAATGTATGTTGATCGGCAATTTCAAAAGCAGGTAACTTTTATACACGATAAAATATCAAATTTTATCACCATTTGTTGTAATGAAGAACTTAAATAGTGAAGCTAATAATTTCACTTACCTATTTTTCTCGGTGGTGGACGATCTGGTGACGGCGGTGTTTCAATATCTTCACCATCATACATTTGATCATATCCCTTCTGTTCCACGTGAAAGTTTTCATACTGGGTGTTTCTATAACAAATTTATTAAACTGAATCCCATCAAATCAAAATATTTAAATTTTATTACATTGGATTGGTAGACCTTATATTTATATATTATTCATATGTAACAATCATTATTTATTCTACAACATATCGTCTCCGTTCGCATACTTTTATACTATATTAGTTATATGTCACGTGTATCTTTACATTAGAATACTGTTTGAAAATGATATCTTTAGTTATATTTTACGTTTATTTTCCGATAATTAAAAGGATCGGTAGGGACGTACTTGGCAGTAGGAAATGAAATTAAAATGCGCCGATAGCAAATAGGAGAGACATGCAGGTGCGCACCTGCGTCTGAACTCGAGTGCTTGTTATAGAGGTAATTGTGTAGTCACCTCGACAGCTTTATTACAATTTTAATACCGTTTTGAAGTCGATTAGGCGGACGCTTATGCATGAAAATAATTTTCTTTCGTGTATTAAACTGCCATATAAGTATTTTACGACATTAACTCTCAATTAAATTATTAAGTAAACATGTAGAGACATAACGGGCGCTCAAACATGGACATTCCGCACGGACGTATTTATCTGTTATAAAAAGTATGCTTATATTGTACATCTTTTGTTCGCTCTTCCTATGTCGATATAATGTATGTTGATCGGCAATCTTTTTGATTTGATTTAAATTACGAAAAACAACTATGAATAGCAGACACACTCTTTGTCTTACAAAGTATCGAGACATTCTTCGACTTATTTTACATTTTTAAAACATTTTTTTGCATATACTTAATAATATTACTATATCATACCTACGAGTACAATGTATAATTTCATATTCAAACGATTATAGCATAAAATTTTATTCTGAAGAAGAAGAAAACATGAAAATCCTGTACTTTGACATTTAACTTAACACAGATATCCATTAAAGCCAGAGATTGAATTAGGAAGCTCCCCTGTATGCCACTATTCATTATTTGCCTGGTTATAACTTTGTTTAAAGTAAATATACGAAATAATTGAGTATATTATGATCTAATGCGCTTTTGTAACTATATATTTATTAGTAGGTATTAGTGATTATTGCTTATTGTAAAACAAATTGTATTTACTGTGTAGAAAAATTAGGGACAAGCCTATCGCTTAAGTCCAAATGACTTGGAATATACTGTAAATTGTATAGATACTGTGAGTATGATTTCAAACTAAACCTCGCCTCATCTTTTCGAAAAAAGAAAGCTACAGGAAATTCCTGGTAGTAAAAGAAACTTTAGAAACATATATCAGTACCTATAATCGTAAATCCGAATAATATCTCCGAAATATATTTTTTATTCAATTTTTTTACAAAGTACGTTAAAAGAATCATATGTTTCTTTAAAAAAAATGTAATTATGTTAACCATTAAACTGCGCTTCCTGGCAATCTAGGAAAATGTTATCTAACATTCATAAAACGAAAGTTCGTGATGTGTAAATTCATTTTTCCGCTGACAAAAGTAATAAATGTAGCTATCTGTTCGGGTCCCCTCCGGTAGGCGTTAATGAATCGTCGCATAAAAGGCATAACCAAGTGGAAAGGACGCTTTCCCTCGCGACGCGCGACTCCTAGATCCGAACTAAACACATTAAGTTACGACTGGATGATGATAACGCATCAACTATAATATAGAATACAAAACAATTAAATAAAATGTAAAAAACATTATTAGGTTGTAGTAAAAGATTTTATGCTTATAAAATGACATCGTCACGTTTTAATAAAAATAGAGAATATGTGAAGGGTAACAACATAAAACAGAGATTATCTGATATCGTGCGCTCCCCTTTGATCGCGCTCCAGGCATTGTGCCGCTAATGCACCCTACGCCTATAATTATGTGACGTCACTAAATGGTATAATTACTATTTCGTCCTGGTACATTATAATGTATAGTGTAATTATCAAATGTTACCATAATGTAAATGATAAGTCACGAAATTATATGTATACCTAGGTAGAGACAGTCTTTAAAAGTTTTTTTTTTGTAATATGTTTAGAATGAGACATTTATCAAAAAGCACAATAATATAGATAATAATTAACATTACATTATTTCATCATCATCATTATTAATAATATTATTTCTCTAATATAAAACTAAGGGAAATTTATAATTACTACTGAAAAGTTTTGTCTCTTGCCTAAAGCAAAGCTCACACAAGAGCTATTAGATGACAGTAACAATCTTGTAGTTAATTTTGGAATTAGCGCTGACCGAGTTCCACTTTGCCAACTTCCCTAATGAACTCTGTCGTCTGTGTCGGCATGATCGTATGAGAGATTTTCACGCTACATATTGCAAGGCAAAGCAATTACGACGTCTTATTTTTTTTAAATATTCAAATATCTAACAACATATTTACTCCTTTTGTACATATATTAGGATATTGTTCGAATAACATATATCTATATATACGAGTATGTATTAAAGTAAATAATTATTAAGTATCAATATCTATATAAATAATTGAATTATTTGCTTAGTTGAATTATATTAAGGATGCGTGTATAAGTGTACATTAGTTAATTAATTTTAGTTTATAGGATAACTTGAGAACAAGCCAGTATTTATAGCTTTCTCCAATTTTCCAAGATAGACCTGGTTGAGACATGAAGAGCGCGACGCTAGAAGGGGCACGTTGCGTATCACAATATGCACTTGAAGATTCACTATGAATATCTGCCAGTCAGGGTAGGATTCGAAATGTTAAGCATATTTTTATGTTTAAAACATAATACTTATTAAAATACTTCTTTGGAGTACTATTTTGATTTGATTAGGTTTTCGTTTTCGATAAAATATTTTTTAAAAAATGATCTGAATTTAGACATTGTGTTGGTGTAATATGTATACAAGGAGTTCTTAAAATATTTAAAGCATAGCTATAAATAATATTAAGAAAATATTATTGTAAATATCAAAGGTATCCATCAAAACATCGATTTCGGCCCTGGTGAGCCACGTGGGTGGAGGGTAGCTATTACACCCCGGGAGCCACCCTCTCTAATTGATTTACAATTGTCGGTTAAATTTGTTTCCCGACCACCCATTGATCGGGGATCTTGAATACATAACTTGCTATACGTAACGACAAAAAGTCAGTACATTTTACAACGTGTCTATTAATGAAATCGACTTTGTAATAATTGTCGATCAGTTATATTTTTATGAAGCATTTTAACTTCTAACATATATAAATATAGTTTTTGGATCAATATAATAAGGTGTTAAATAGTTATTTTGAATTGATTTGAATTGATAGTTATTTGCTGGTATTTTGCACCCGATTCTAATAATATTCCTTAACTATGAAAACATTATGACCGTTTCATTACGGCACAGAGAGCATCTAAAAAATATTGAACTACATATGTATTAAATAATTCTAAAAATGTCTTTGGACATTTATACGAAGGACCTATTTTCCACATCATAAATATAAACATACCTCTAATAAAATTCTGAGTCGAACCAATACATTAAATATTTTTCGAAATTCTTATTGGAATTATCATTATTGATACAGAGGCCTAATCTATAGTTTTTAGAATGATGGTCCGTCTGTCGGTCCGTGACCTAATCATGACAAAGTTTAAGATAGCCGAGTGTCAGGGTTAACATATAGGACACATTTTACTGCGGGAAAATTCCCATGTCGGAGAAATTTACACAAAAGTACGTAGGAACGCACCCGAGCGGAGTGAGGTTGAATCTCTAGTATGTTTTAAAAATTGAAAACAAGCATTAATGCAAAACTGCGTTGTTTCTACTATTTAAATAATTACAATAATATTTATTTTTTCAAATAAATCCAATCACATATTTGTACAGTGTACATCATACTGTAGAATAAGGCTTTGAGAAAAACAGCTACTGGGATGTTGAATAGTAAAGGCAGAAGTACTCTCTTACACTGCTCTAAATGCTAATGAAGCAAAAAAACTTTTCTACTGAAGCGAAACTAGCTATAGAAAAAGTCTTTACAATACTTCCTTTAAAAATTACAAAAGAATGCAAGAGCCATTTTATCTCTAAGAATCTTGGAAAGCATGTCAGTCAACTTCAGCGATTCGCCACCTTAAGTGAATAAAACATGTAATAAATGTAGAAGCGTATTAGGCAGAACGTATTTTTCGGCACTGTCACAAAATTATTTAAGATAGAAAAATCCCGTTTATAAATGTTTCAAGCATTAAATCCAACAAATTATTAATTATATTATGTCATACTAGTGGCTCACACTTGCTTCGCTCGAGGTAGTACTTTTTAAATAGATAAAAGTGAATATTGAGGCGAAATAAGTAGGTATAAATATTTTTTTTTAAGATCTAAATTTTTTTATAATATACTGTTTTTGTGTTTTAGTCATGTAAATTTCTAAGAACGAAAGAAAGAAGACAAAACTAGTTATTAATACGTTATCTCGTTGAAATTAAAGACTTTCACGCAGCAAAACGTTTCTCAAATAAGTTATGACTTTATAAAATATAGTCAAAATTGGTGCAGTCTTCTTGCATGAAATTTTTATTTTTTTGTGTAGATTATCACATATCTTTATATTTTTTCTCAGTATTTAGTTCGAAAGATTATAGGATAGAATTGATCCTGAATAAATCAACATTCTCGCATTTCAGCCGCGGACATAATAGAGTTATGACAAAAATGGCGTTACTCCCTAAGAAATATCACTCGGTGAACCCGAGACGCTTGTTAGCGTCTTCGTCTTTATTTATGGGCAGATTTATTTTATGGCCGGGGCAGGATACCCGCTGAATCGAATGAGCTGGAAATCTGTTACGAAAACAATATTCTGATAGATTTGGGGCTAACGCGGATAAGCGTTAACTGTTTTTGACCTTTTATGACGTTTGCAGTTACACACAGGTCATATTAATGATTAAAATAATAAAGCACATTTTTTATCGTACGGCTCTCTTTTTATCTTACAGCTAATTGTATCCATGAACGATAAAGATTTATTACTTTTACTTTTAAAATTACCATAAAAATTACATTTTAATAAATAATTTCATTCAGGTTTTTTATAGAACATATCATTTATTATATTAATTTTTGTTATAAGTGTCGATATAAAAATTATTAAAATACTATTTTTTGAAGTTATCGTTTAACCTGAAATAATAAAGAAATGTGTCCAAAGAAGTTTATGTAAGTTAGTGGTGTATAAGGTCAATTACATCGATTGTTAGTATAAAAGCTAGGTTACGCGCTCCTCCGACTCATTAGCGAAGGTCTTACCTCCATTACTAGTTACTTTACTAAATTGAAATAATTTTTGTATCCTTTTGATTCCTCGTAAGTTAAAAAACACAACACAAAAAGTTTCGTTTTAAGCATCCGCTCGTGTAATAACTTATTATTTACTACAAGGCTACTTTTATTTCATTTTTATAAAATGTGATTCGGTTGTCTTTATCCAAGATCCAATCCAAATTTTAAGCATAGCAACAGAGACTTAGGTAACAGATAAATTTTACTTAACTTGGCTAATCACCCATAATTATTGAAAAGTACCTAATGAAGTTAAAAAAAATAAAAAAAAGTTAAAAAACAAAGGTTAAAAAAATCATACTTAGCCAATTTTAAAATAATCATAATAAAATCTATTGAAATGGTCAATACGAATACAATAATACAAACAAAAAAATAAAATAGTACAAACAAAGAGAACGTGCTTTTAGTCGGACTGTTTCGATTTTTTATTTTATTTTATCTTTTGAGTTTTCCAAACAGAAATATCATAAAAATGGAAGGCAAACAACACAGCGTGTATTTGCGATATTCGGTTCGCAGATTCTTATTCTCTTTGTCGGGGCCTAATCTGTCGGGAGGAACGGCGCGCACGTTTCAGTCCAGCCCTTATTGTTTCTTGAATGCCGACGATTATTGTAAACATATGTACTACGCTTTTATATAAAATATATAACCTTTTCTAGATTTTGAACAATATTGTAACTTAATTATATAATTATAATTATTATTTATAACTTTTATTCCGATTTTTAAATTAAGTAGTAATTAGTAGTCTGACTACAAAATCTATTGTATATATTTTTTATATTTATAATCGTTTAACCCAAATGCTGGGATGATAAGTAAATTATCTCGACCTATGCTCTAGTCAAAAGAAGATATCTACTAACAGTTTTGAATAACCTACACAATGTTATATAATAATTAACGTATGAGCTATTCCAGACTAAATTCTATGAGCTAAATTCATCCAGATCCTGTCAGCCATTTTCGCGTGATTGAGTAACAAATGTCCATCCAAATTTTCGCATTTATAAAACTAATAAGATTATATTATGGGGTTTAATGTGGGATAAATTACTATTTCGAAAGAGAATTATACTCGTAAAACTTAAGCAAACAATCGAAGGCAAAGAGAAACTTGTTTTAATTTATCCAATAAACCAGCAAAGGGAAACAATCTCATTCCCTCTAACCGACTCGAACTGTAAATGTTATCGGCGCATTATTGCAGGCTGTAAATAAATTGGAGTGAACTCGAAGACGGAAAATCTGTACAAATCTTCGCTTAATCCCGGAAAGCGTTTTGAGATCCAGGTTAGTTGTAAATATCAATTACGCAAATACCCCGGCTTAGGGCGTAATGCCTTACACGCGAAACGAATTGTACTCTCAGGCGCGAGAGTAATGACCCGCCGTAGCACTTTCGTAGCATATCTTACAAGTCGTAGCACGCACATGTTATAGCACACTTAAATAAATTATGGTTCAATTATAAAATTCCACATATATAATATGAACTTTATAGGTTTAGATCATATAATGACAACAAAGCAGTTAATACGTAATAACAATTCACAAGTATATTGTTATCGAGTTGATTAATGACAGTATAATGTTTTTCAGTAATTAAAAATATATTATCCGATCCTATTCATTTTTAACATTCAAATGGTTTACTGTATTCAGCCCTTTTTAAGCAAGACAAGTGGTAATCATGTTAGATATTTTGATTTGAACCCGCTTCACTCAATTACTTTTGCGAGCAACGTGCTCGCAACCACTGGGCTAACACGGGCTGTGTTTTTAATAATAGTTCATTAGCAAGTGGTAAATGTCTTTGAGGATAAATAACCGGTACTAACATAAGAAGCTTTTTAGACTACTATTAATAGTTTATTGTAGTACAATTGTTTATGTTATTTTTACTTTTTTTTTACAAGTATTAAACGACGTCACTTTCTTTATAGGTAACACAACATATTATGTGTAATATAATTTCAATAGTACAAAGTATGTCAATATAAATGTATCATATTTAATATAATATATTGGCATTTATGGAACCAAATGAACGCTAATATAAAATGATCAACGGAAACAACGAAATAATGAAAAAGGCAAAGATACAGGCAATTGGACCAAAGTCCCGTGGGTATTTTTTCTTTTATAGATACTTATAGACAGCAATCGCAAAGACAATTTTAATATTCGAGTCGAGCAAAGTCCCGCTTGGTATCGATTTTGTAACAATCTCGAACGTTAAGTTTAACGTTAGTTAATTATTATTATTTAGAAATAATAAATTACGTGTATTATACATAAATATTATATGTGCTAGGTATATTGTAATTCAACATTCCAATGAGCTTTGATAACAGCGTCGCCTGTATAGTTATATTGGTTCTGATCGAAAAAACGATATTAAAAAGCATGATAAATTAAATGCCTTGCTTATGTTTTGTCGTTAATATTTTGTCATTTGTGTACTAAAAATTATCCGTAGAAGGTATATAGTAAAATAAATGTGTATGTGAATAAAACGAGAATTTTCACGTACGCAATAACTAAGCAGCGACTCATCCTTGCTTCGCTCAGGTTCGTCTTTGGGTAAGTTTTAACGTTTACAAAGGAATATATAAAATATATATAACTACATATTATATAGATTAGTTTTATATTTATTTAGCTTCAGGGAATACACCTTTCTTATAAACATCTTTATAACGTTAATTACAAATTGATTAGAACAAACAGTCACTTGACAATTATAGTACACTCGTTTTCGACAGACTTCAAAAACGGAAGTTTAAGTACTTGTTATACTCATACTTTTTTGTTTTAGTGGCTATGATACGAGATCGAAATAATGTGGTTCTAATTAAATTACTTTAATTACATAGGTTTAGTTAGTAGTTAAGGTAAGTTTTTAAGAAATATAAACTCTTAAATGTATTCATTTTAAACGATTTTAAAGATACTTTGAACGGTATACATTTTTACCTTTTAAAATAGATTTTTATCAATAACAAATAAAATAAAGTATCTTTATGTCTATGATCATGGCACTTTTACTCGTGGTGGCGTAACACGAATCTAGGGCGGTAAGAACAAAATATATATATATTTTTTATAACAGAAAGCCATATAAATACAAGAAAGAAAACCATAAATGTAACATAACGCAAAATAAATCACATATAAGTAAGACAACTCGAAAAGTTTTCTCCTTGCTAGTTCAATCATAAAAACAAATTGGCATGGCTGACATCGTAATACCGTCCCTAGAGACATCCATATACGGTATAAATGATTGTGAAGCCATAACACTAGCCAAGGCTGGATATATCGTAACAAGGGTCTAACTACTTGACAATTGAAGACAGCTGAAGAGGTAATTTTGACCCTTAATATTGCTTCAGTATGCTAAAAATATAAACCGTATATATATACTATGTAACAAATTATAAAATATCAAAAAATATTTACAACACATAATAGGTTAATAGGTAGGTATAGTACGAGTATTATACGTAGCACTTAAGCCCAAAATATATTCGTTTTCACTTGAAAAGTTACCGTAATACTAACTTAAATTAATATTATTATTATTTATTCAATTACTGTAAATAGAAAAAAATTCAAATCAAATTAAAAACTAAAAATGTAAAAATAATTTTATGGAATAAAATATACTTATAAATATTAATAAATAGGAAGTAATGAACATGATTCGTTTAATATGGATCTAATGAACTATAAAAAAGTTTTCTTTCTTTTTTATATTTTTGAATAATTACAATAAAATAACTACAAAAAATGAAGTATCTAAATGAAATATTAAGATTTTTACTACAAATTACTTACAATAGTCGACGCCAAAACATTTTCAGTGTAGAGCTCTTGGCGTGGAATCAACAGGTTATAGTAAAATCACACCCTTCGTGTTTCTTAACAATTTAACGCCTTATCCCCTTTGTGTAGGGTCTACTTCAATTACATATCGCAACCAAAAAGTAAAACCACCTGTGGAATTACTCTAATAACTCAAATAAACGATTTTCACAGTTTTTTTTTTTCAGTTTTATTATATATATTTTTTTCACTAACACAGCTTAGAAAGTAAATTATTATTTATATTTAATGTAAGAGAGTGATGAATTTAGAGACTGATGACTTTCCGCGATGACAACTTGTGAAAGAAAACGGAACGTATGCTTAAGTAATTTATCGTATTTGATCATGGGCGATGAAACGGTAGTGACGTCACGGGAGCTGATATCAAACTAGCCAGAAATGCGTGCCACGCTCCCTCTGTCCTCTCCCGCCGTGACATTCTACAACCTTTTTCACTATTGACTTTTATAATTATCTTCAAATTTTTTGTAATGTACTTAAGTAATGAAACTTAATGGTGGAATATTTGTATTCTAATATAGAATCGTCAAGTCAAGTCGCATTGTGGCAGTTAAAAAAATTAATATAAAAAATATAACTTATTGCACACTACCTGTTAATGTATAATAATATTTACTAAAATTATATAGTTCATGGAATTTTCATGTGTTCAAATGTTTCTTATTCATGAAAATGCTAGTTTTAAGAACTTCTAAGTCGAAGAAAAATTTTTAAAAGGTGCTTTTAATATGTTGTTTTAAAATCTTTATTAAGACTAAAAGTAACTAGACGAACTCAGACATTAAAATAAAATGTGCTAAATAAAAAAAATATTAATACGTTAGTTTTCAAGATACTTCTCTTTAATGTTAGCAATTTTGTAAAGTAGAATATATTTAAAAAAATATATTAATTGAAATAATAAAAATTCGCAAGAAGTTGCAGAATGGCGTTAAAAGTCTTGCGAATGCTCCAGATTCACAGACAATGCCCCAATTTATATCCAACTCACTTACTGGAGTCAGGCGAGACGAGATAGTGAGAGAAAGGGATAACATCTATCTCTTACTATTTATTACTTTACGTTGACTGCAGAACATTTTTACTACTATAATATACTTTTTCAAACTTTATTAAAGTTTTGAACATGTTGATATAATTTAATTTCACATTGAATTAATAAGGAAAGGTACAATACATTAAAATGTTACATTAAAATGTATTGTATCTATAAATGTTTAGGAATTAAAAATGACTCAAATAATGCAGGTTATAAATTATATCCTGTATTTAGCTCATGGACTTGTAGGGTACAAATAAAACCTTTAAGGGGGTGCAATCGCTCCATAGAAAGACCATTTACTATAGTTACGTAAATTGTGAATACTAAAGAAAACATGGACACCGACTGACTGACTGATTAACCCCAGCTTAAGGTAGGATTTCTTATTCTTGAGCCCTAGCGCTCAATACTTAATGGCTTTTTTTAAATCAGACACCTTAAGTATTTGGTCATAGATTAATATGTAAAAAAAATCTGTAAAGATGACATTTTGATACAAAAGTTTACAGCGCTACTATTATAATTAAATTTTACTTAACTACTAACTGGATATTGATAAATATCATGCCCGTATGTAGTAAGTAAAATGAAAAAGTCAAAAAACGGAGTAAAGCCAATTACATTAAAACATTCGAATCGGGACAAAGGGCAGAGAACAATAGAGCCTGCGAGGAACCCGCGATATGTCTTTCAATGCTTTTAACTTTCCACTGATGGCGACGAGGGAAAAATGGTGACGTCCCGCGACAAATGCGTCGTGATTGAGTTGGGCCGTTTTTATATCGATATTATTTTGTTTTGAAAGTATCGAAAGATATTTTTTGATTATTATAAAATCACATAATAATAATGTCTTCGCAATAGTGAGCGTGCGACTTACTACGATAACGACTACATATATTATTTTAAGTAAACTATGAAAAATAAAAAAATATATTGCTATTTTAATATTTCGCATTGTGGCATTTATTGTAGTTCATAATTTACGTAAAATAGAACAAATTTAAAGCTTTCTAAAAATTGGGATATAGTATTAGTGTCATTTCTTATATTAACTTTACGATTTTACTTCATTTATTTTTACATATGATTTGCAACTTTATCGATATGTCACATCACTAATAAAGTAAGACGTAACCAATGGGGTATTACGGGTTGGTTGCACCGCAAACTCATTTTATAAATCGTTCGTTCGTTCGCCCGGAACCACGCGTTAAGTCACCCTATCCGATAATATACCCCTGTAAAAACTTTACACGAAATTACGCTTTATAGGAGAAAAGTATATTAATACTATATTTAACTTAAAAAAATGTAGTAGTGTATGGTTATTAATTAGACACAAATCGGAAAATACATTTTCAAATAATATTAAACTCACAAATGAAAACGATTCATCCAAAACAGTCTAAAAGCTATAAAGAAATTTATTCGACAGATACTTGGAAACTGTAGAACACATCGTATTATTTCTTTTATAAACGACGGTCGAACCACTCGCTTAATAGACAGTATCAAGCCAAAGATCTTAAGTAAATCAAATAGCCCCATGAATGGGGAATGAACCCGGGGCTTTTCACGGAGTTTTCTACAGATGGCTATCACAATGGCCGGGGATCAAGGCAACTTATCTCTGAGGACGCCAAAATGTTTCTTAACGCTTATTTAAGTTGCTTCAATTTCCTGATATAAAATACTGATATATAATACGAATCTCAAGATGTAATAATATCTCAAGATGTTAATTCATATAAGTGAGCAAAGTTAATAGATGTACAATGTAAGCCAACATCAATGTAATTTAAATAATAAAGATGCACTATTAAGTATAAATTGCAATTTTTTATCGTATTCCAAACTCGATTCAATCTTTATGCAATAGGTGCTTGGGTTTTATTTTTTGAATTGATTGATTGATTGCTCATTATGCTTATTGTGATTTAAGTTACATCTCATTTTATTGTTTTTGTATAATATATCATCTAATAAAATAAAAGTAGCCTAAGTCACTCCTTATAAAATGAGCTACTTGCGAGTGAAAGTCGGACCAGCCGTTTCAGAGATTAGCCAGAACAAACAGACAATAAGTATCGTATATACTTTCTTATGCATTTAGTGAAAGCTGTTTAAATAAAAAGCTTCAATTATATTTTTATTTAATATAATTTTTTTTAATATTATCTCATAAAACTAATAAAAAAGATTCATTAAATTATTTTTTCAATCATTTCGAAGCAACCATAAAATTGTGAAAGCTTCTTTTCTGATCTATTTTGTAAATTCATCACAATAAAGACTGTTACATTCGACAATGAATTCGTAAGATCAAATTTACATTTTTATGGTTCCTAAGCACTCAATAAAAACCGCAAATATAAAAGACTTTCAACAGGCGCAAATCTGTGAAAGCGAAGTGAAACCGTACGAAACCCCTTTCAGTTAGGCGAAACATTCGCCGTTACTATAGGCTTTGAAAAACAACAATGCCCCGCCATACGTATGTATGAGGATACGCAATATACTTTAAAAGTACCAAGAACTTAGACCAACGAAACTCCCAGAAGCGGCATTTCGATGCAATTATTTTATATAATCAACAATTTGCCAAGAAATATCTCGTTACGAAATAAAATGTTTTTAAGTATATGCTGCAATTTTCAACTGAAATGAATATTATGTAGTATACAATATCAAATAAAAAAATAATAAGCAAAAAGCCTCTTGTACATTTTCACTTTGTTTTATTTTCTCTCTCTCTCTCTCTCTCTTTCTGTGTGTGTGTGTGTGTGTGTGCAATAAAGGATTATTATTATTATTATTAATATCATTAGTTATACGTAGGTCTATATTTTTAGAACAACCATAACAATAGTTACGAATTCAGGATAACGATCCTTTTAGAACTTTTAAGTTTAACATTTCACATAAATAACTTTCGTAGCCATTTACTGTAGATTATTAAGTCTTCTGACAACCCCTCTCTACTAAAGAGCCACGCTATTTTCGTGTTTCGAGACTGCAAATGGAAATTCATTTTAATAGTGTGCTGATATTTAGACATATACGTATGTAACATTTACATGGTGTGCACACTGTACAGTGTTTATTTACTTAAAAATAAAGCAAAACAACATTAAAAAATACATTTTATTACAACCTACTTCAATAAATAACGCTAGTGTAGAAGTGAATATGCAAAAGAAATGCTGTTAGCTATAGTTGCTAACACGTATATTGTAAGGAGTAGTCGCATTCGTCTGATCTTCAGGCTTCGCTTTGAGAGCGTCAGTTGAGGGGCTTACATGAAATAGACTCGATTGTGCCAGCGATATACTTATTTGTTTGCCATTGATCGACTCGCACATTTGTAGGGTGCAATTGCGTAGCGAAATGTAATTTAGAGAGAAGCGATATAGCATAATAAGTTTTCCCTACCCCTTAGAATAAGCACAGACAATATAAATATATTGATAAAAATCTAAGCTAACCTAATATTATAAATGTAATTGGATAATATTGAATGAAAGATGGCATTGCTCTCATAGACTTTGTTATAATTTTATCTAGGTATATATATGTAACATGAAATTACATAAAAAATCGTTCATTCGAAGCTCTTCGTAGTAGTACTGTGGGTGCACGCACGATGCGTTGACAACAAAGGGTTACAATTGCTTAATGGACAGTGAAGGCTGATATAGGAGTGATAAATCACCGTTGTGATTACCCAGCCATTATCTAAAATCCAATCTCGGGGGCGACAAGTTGCAGAAAGTTGATGACGTAATTAAGCTTGACGGAACATGGGCCTTGTTTAAAAGGAATGAGATACTGAGTTTTATGTGGGTAGCGTTATATATTGAAAATAAAAACAACAATATCAAGTTAGAAAATGTTATATGATTACGTAAAGGTACTCAAAAAGATTTTATCTAATTTAAGGCAAAATGCGAAATTTGAAAAAGCTTATTATAAATTATATAGATTTAATTAATTAGTATAATATTTCAACTAAAAAAATAGATACTAAATTTTTTATGTTTCTATTTTATAAAAGACTGTTGAAGTATGAATTTATATTCTTATACATCTAATTATCTCGGTATAATAAATGTTTAACAATATTTCTAATATATATAAAAATCTCGTATCAAGGTGTTTGTTATCGAACTCCTCCGACACGGCTTGACCGACTTTTTTGATTTTTTTGTGAATATTTGGTAGGTCTGAGAATAGGTCGTAGGCTAATTTTGATTCCCCTGGGTGGTAAGTGTGGTCCTCTATAGTTATTATATTTTAGTTTTAGTCCAAATTTTTATTACAAATTTATGATTTGGCATCAATATTATGTAAGTATTATCCAATAAAACTATTGTCGTTCCTTGTTCCTCAGGGCTCAGGTTCTCCTATGCAGATGTATATTCTGATTCTTATTATATTTTCTCTGTGCCATAACGCAATTATTAATAATCTTGTCGAAAACGAAATTCGCACATTCAGAGACGTCAGACTTATGTTAGTATTAAACCACTAAACTCTGGTTCTAAATTGAGAGTAGTACCAATCTATCTAGGGCTATCTCTACCGAAAATGCGTGTGTGCATTTTTTTTAAAGAAAATTGAACTTGGTATGTAATCAAACGTATGATTAATCAGAGCAGGTACATATCTAGAGTTCGTGTTAGACTGCTTAAGATCATAAATCTGTTATGAAATTTCAATTTTTATAAACCATTTAGTTAAGTAGGAGAATTCCCTCTGAATATTTTAGTAATAAAGTTAGAAGCACAATTGACATGCATTAGCGGTGTTTCCTGCGTTTGGCCCGCGACATCCCCGTCGCATCGTCAGCGTCCGGAAATTCAATGGAGTTTTGCCTTTCGACTCCCTATCGAATAGCGACACTTGACCTAAATAGCCGCGCTAAATACAAATACAATTATATAATACGCCTCGTAATATCCTGTGACTTCGTCTGCTTTTATTGTTATAGTATTTTCTAATTTATACACAGCTTGACATAACAACCCCAAAATGTTGTTAATGAATCTTTCCTAAGCATATTATATGTTATTCGTTACGTTTACAACTATTTTAGTGTATCTATATTTACAGTTTACAATATCGTTAGTTATTTGTTTCTTTTTAATTTAATTTTTAAGTAGAATATTCTATCTCATATTCTGTTAAAATTTTCCGAAAAAAGCCTTCCAGACCTAATTTTAGTCACGTATAATATCTTACAGAGAGTAATTGTGTGAGAGATATAATAATTGTTCTAGTTTACGCAGACATACATACTAGTGTATAAATAAATAGAGACTACTCAACTCCTACTGTTATAATGTAATTGGATGAATTTATGATACTGCCTGAACATATCGATGCAGACTGACAGCTTTACGTACTCTACAAGCACAATATTAGACTCGAACCTCGGGATGTGTTTTACATGCTTTCAGCTTTACATGACAGTTACTAAACTTACGAGGCAGTTACTAGATTTAGTACCGAAATAATTTATGTACAATATTCTAAGTTGTATTTTTTAAAAATATTCTTAAAAATGTTATTTCCTTTTAATACACATATATACATTTTATATTTTCACACAGATTTCAGACGATTTTAGATAAGTTTGTGCTCAAGTTGTAATTTATTTTCATCATTTCCAAAACTATATAAACGTATAGTATATATCACGAACTTTTTAAAAGACGTATATATCACGAACTTTTTAAAAGAGCTCTTAGATTTGATTGGTTCTTATTGTTATTTATTTCTATTTTTACGTACGTACTACTTTACTTAGGCACAGTCAGTCTTTCCTTGTTCCTTTTAGATGTAAAATTTTGTCCGTGAAAAATTAATGCTAATAGTAGTAACATTTTGCTTTACGTATTTTTTCACTTGTGCTCAGATCTACCGGGTCAATTAATACCACTTTCTCGCAAACGCTGTTTACTTATTATGTTTTATTATAATAATTAATACATTTTATGAAAGTAATACTTCATATTATCGAAATGCAATAAATTTCGAGAACACACCCTAATACTGTATAAGCAAGAAAATTGCACACACGAGCGTTTACAAGCACTCGAGACGTGACGGAAGCGCCATGAAGAGCGACGCGTCATGATCGCGCTCCTGATCAATAAGACTTCGAGTTAAATATTTGCACAAGGAGAATATTAGTGCGGGTCTTTAGTAAGCTTTTTATATCATACGATTTCGATTACTCGACGACTGCAAGATACGATTTTTGACATGTAATTTAATAAACTATTAAAAGGTTAATTAGTTACAAGGTCGATATTACGGGTATTGTCGATTTTTGGAAACTTATAATCTTTAACAATAAAATTTATTCTCGTCTTTTAATGACGAGTGTTGTCAATTTTTGGAAACTTATAATTTTTAACAATAAATCTCAATTAACATTAAAGAAAAGGATTTGGTCTTTCTAGATTTTATACTTAAGAATTGAATGATAAAAAATTACCTAAAAATAAGTAGTTATTGTTGAATGACTATTTTATAACAAAAAAAGATATAAAATATTATTTTAATTAATATTATAAACAATTTTTAAATTATTAAGTTACTAGGTATTCCTTTTTTGTTCTTGAAACTTGAAAATCGTTTGACAATTGCTGAGGAAAGCTTCCTTTTTAAAAAAAATCAGAGAATTGTAGTTTTGACATTGTGTCTTTATAAAATTATCAATCAGACCTATAAATCATCAGACATGTATTATTTATTAACCCAATGAATAATTTAATAAAATGTTCCTTTTCATAAAAGTCTTTAAATGACTTATAAAACGTAACACTTAAGCTTATTAGCTTATTTAACAAGCTTATTATCATAATTTTATCATCAGGAATTATTGAATTTTGTGACATTGTAAAATGTTTGAGTCACATTATATAAGCTGTTAAATGAACGTAAAAACCTATGTATATAGAACTTATACGACACTATAGTATAAGTGACAAAGCAATTGCCCACTCAGACTCTTACAAGTACTCAAGTGTGGAGCGTCACGATCGCGCTTCTGATCGATACGACTTCCAGCCAAATATTTACACAAGAAGAACATTAGTGCGGACCAACCTTATTAGTATTTTTATAACTGACGATAAAGATACGATTTTTATTATACTTATATAAATAATGTAAAATAAAGAAAATTCGAATAATTGCACTTAACATTTTGTGTAATGAAAAAGCAAAAAATTCCAGTAATTCTATCCCTTTTTAAATGACTTTATGTTAATTTTAGATTTAAGGATTTCTTATTGCCAAATTATTCATAGTACTTACGTAAATCATAAGCAATAACATATATTGTTCTAATTATGTCGCCTCTAATAAAAACGCTAAGCAATGTGCAGTACAATACACATGTCCTTAGGTTATTAACAGACTTGTGCATCATACATACCATGGAGATTAAATACCAGGAGGACCATCGCTTCATACTAAAGCATTACCCGCCTGTCTCTGAAAATGTGTAGAATTTACAACGCGCTGCCGTCGGTAAGTAGTATCTGTGAAGTTAGCTATTTATGAGTACTGTCACTATTGTGACAACGTGAAGTTAGGCATTGAGACAACATAGCAATCGCAGCGCCTCCTTGGTTTGACAATATTTCTGAGACACTACATTCTAGGGCCTTGGTCCTCCTGGTCTCTAATCTCCATGATACATACTTATATAAATATTATTTTAAATTGGCTATTTATTTAATTATATTTAAATAAATACCTATTTAATTTTTATAAACAGCTGTCTTTGAGAAGTAAAAAACAAGTAAACTTATCAGATTATTAAGTTGTCTAAAAATATATCTCATAATTGTTTACCACTTTTTTATATATTTCAAAATATAGATTAAACCAAAATAATGTATCGAGCTCGTAATATCACTTTAAATACAAAATTGGATGTTATTTTGAAAGGAAAATCAATTGTATAATACAAATCTAAGAAAGACTCTATTTGTATATCCTTCTAGGATATACGAATATTGCTCTGAGCTAATTTTTGACTCGAGGCAAAAATCAGGCGCCATGGAGTCTGCCATATTGGCGCCAGACATCTATCCCGACTGTTACTAAGAGCAACATCTCCGAAATCAGTTTTATTATGACAATTTCATTGCTAATGATCTGGCTTTATTGAGTAAAATAAGCTTCATTAAATAATTTTGTTAGGCCTACCGAGGTAGATTATCGTAATTTGTCTATTTATGTGGGCGTTATACAAATGATAATTGATTTAATATAAACTGTACAAATTAAGTACACAACTTGTAAGTGATTGAAGTTTATTTGTACACAAGAACAATTTTAACCTACTTCATCTGATGGTTTTATGGATCTATATGTTTGTAACTATTATGTATTAATAGTATTGAACTGATCTAGTAATGAAGCCAGAAATTAAAAAGAGTCACTATTCAATAGCTACCAGGAAAACCTTTAACATTGCACTGATTTGATTTATTGAATGTAATTATTATCTAATATAATATATAAGGCAGTAGTAGCCCAGTGGTATCACGCTCGCTTGATTAATCAAGCTAAGCGGATTCAATTCTCGGCTCTATCTCCTATATTATCATATGCGACTCGACTTTGTAGTGACTCTACTTGCCGTACCGGCGGTCGCGGGGTTGAGTCCCGCTAGGGGCATTTTGTCGACCACGAATGCTTGTATTCCAGTGATGGGTGTTTATATTTATTATATGTATGTATTTAAAGTTATACATATATACCTATGTAGTGTATGAACTATCTGGTATCCAAAACACAAGCCTCATGGCTTACCATGGAACTAGGGGAAACTGTTGATGTCCCTACAAAAAAAAAGAATCGTTTCAAATATGATTAAGTACCACTTCTCTTAATACATTGTACCTATGTACCTATTTAAATAAATATTGAATATTTGAGTAAAAATGTATCATAAACTAATTAGAGGCCAAACAAACTTCAGGTTAAAATTTCAATATATATGGTATTATGCGTAATACAGTCTCCGCTTTGAAGTTGGATTAAATCCAGTGGGCACCGCCCTCTGTGCCACCGGTCACCGCAAATTAAATCCCGTCCTTTCAGAGATTCTCATTATACCTAACAATTAGTACCAGTCTTTGCCAGCAAATATAAATGGATACATAATTAACATTCGTGATTTGAAAAGATTTTGCTTATATAGTTACATACATATATTAAAAGTTGTCGATTAAAGAAACTTTTTGTAATTAAATCTTAGCAAGTATCAGATAAAAAGTACTGATTTATGTAGCAACATTTCACGTTCTAAGGAAAAAATGATTAACCTACGCTAGCACTCATAGTCACTTAATGGTCAATTATGTCGTTGTTTAGTATCGAGGTTCTCCACTTAAAGGTTCATTAAGTGACTATGAGTGCGACGGTATGGCTCCAATAACACCCATCTGATTTGTAATTTCAAATATTTTTTCAAAGTTAAACATAAAACACATTCAAATACAGTACTAATAAACAAACTTGTCTCGTCATCTCCCCAAAAATTGTAATATTTTATACGAATCGTTTTGTTTGTAAGATTTATAGCGCGTCCCCCTGGCGCCCGGCGCCGCGCCGTCCCGTCGGACAGACACACCGGCTCCGACCTATCGATCTCCGGAGATGCCTCTAATACAATGCCAGCGTCACACTAACACAATTTCGAGTAACTCTATAATTTAAGCGATTGGTATTTCATACTTAAGTTATTTTAACGAACTTGGTTAACTTAAAAGGTTGTGAAATATATTTTTTTTCACCTAGATCACTTTGTAAGAAAAATTGTATTGTTGTATGTTGAATTGTACCCTAAGGTTAATTAAGAGTAAAAAAAACAAATAAAAAAGAGCTTACGTGTGCAAAAAAGAACATATTTTTCTACTTATTATTATTGGGTGAGAGTACCTACCTACTGCGATATTAAAAAAATAGATTCATCATTTCAAAGTTTACAAAGGCTTTACATCAAATAATAACTCCATCTATGACAGTTGATATTATGTTTATGCTAAACAACCTTTTAACAGTTATTAACAAGGCAGTAATACCCCTCAACGTGGCTAATTGGGCGTCTCGCCGCAACGGGACCACAAAAGGACTAGCGCTACCTCATTAAATTTAATCAACAGTCTCAGCTACCATATTTCAACAATTGCCGATCAGAAATATAACACCAAATGTCCATCAATTACGACGTGAATAGACGTATTCCCTTTGTAAAGATATCAGATACGTAACAAATTAATTAGCAATTGAAAGCATAGCAAAATACTTAAAAAATTTTTTTTTATTAACTGTATCATCTTTATTACAAACTTCTAAAGAAGCTTGCTTGTAAAAATATTATATATCAATGTCTAGAGACTTATTAATTTGGCTATTAGATCTGAACATCCGGTAGGAGAAACGATAAACTCATATCCAGCACTTTCTGCGCTAATGACAGGATGTGAGGTAACCATAGCGATACCTAATTATACCAACGCTTATAATGATTCATTATAAAGTAATAAACAGAACATAATTATATGTATTAAATATTAAATTTAGATGTAATGTTAGTGTATATTTCCCTTTGTTAGTATTATAGTACATCCATTTTTAAAAGCGAACAAAATAGTTAACTACGTATGTAAAGATATTAAAATATTTTTTTTAATAAAGCTGAAAGTGAATTTTAATTTTCTCGCTTGATCAATTGTTCTAGTGATAGGTTTTGTATAGGGCGAAATAAAACAAAGTGGCAGAGAGCAATTAATTTAGGGGTCCGTTGTACAGCCTCGAGCTATGGACCAATCCAGTAATTGTCGACGGCAATATTCAAATGGCGGAAACAATTAGCGTGAGTGCTGTATACATATTTAGCTGCATACCCTAATGTCTAGAACGGTGAACAAGTGAGGATAATTAGATTTCACTTGATTAATTACTATCATATTATTTTTTTCATTCGCTTTTGCAGATAATATTCTTATTAAAGTTAAAGCTGAAATAGAAATATCACAACCGGCAAAAAAAATTGAAGATTAAATCAAGTAAGAAGTTATTCTTAAGGAGGTGAATAAGAACATAAATTTTAAACTGTTCGTACATTAAAATAGCAAATAACGCTGAATAAAGACGAACATTATTTATAGAGTTTTGGATATTTATTAACTGTATGCCATAAAAAAATATTGTTAATATAGGTTTAATTTTATTTTCAAAACATAACCTCTGTATAATCATTTAGATCAACTAGTTAAATTAACAAAAGCACACGATCTAAAGAAAGTCATCCACACAAGATCCTATGTCGTCCACTATGTGGCACAAAATACTTTTAGTAAAAGTGTAATAGCGCAGCTCTCTAAAAATCCACTCCTCAAAATCTTCTGAGAGTACAAGTTGTAAGAACATTGAGTAGTAAGTAATGGTACGTGTGTACTGTGTCTGAGTGTGTATAGTATTTGTATCACCGAAGAAGATTCATTATTTTCATTTTATATATATTATTCCATTTAAGTACCACATTTTTAAACAATATATGAAATATTTTATCTCTTTAATATCTTGTCAAAACAAGTATTTGTGTAAAATAACAACAAACATGCTTAGAAAAATAAAAACTTCATACCCATATTCACATTATATTAATTTAATCCATATCGCAATAATAATAGAATTGAAGTTTCATTTACACGTCAGGACATAATCCTTGATTGAATATTATACATTTTATACTTATGTATGTATATCGTCAGATATTAAGTCTAATAATTGATGGGAAGCTCCCCCTTTCAGCTCGTTGAAAATCTCTTTTGTGTATTGCGATAACGCTACAAAGTCTACTAATGTCTTTTAAGGACTTAGTGATTTAAACGGACTAAATAATGAACTGGCTACCCTTTCCCTGTTACGCAATTTATGAGCTTAAACGTTAGGGACTCCTCGCTAAATGTACTATCAATGTTAGAAAGAGTCTTTATAGATAAGATTTTAATTAATATATTTTAAGAAAGTGGTATATTTAAATGAAATGAAATTGTGTTATTAAAATTTGGTGATATATGTGTACATTACGTGAATATGTTTACACACGTGTACATACGTGAAAATTTTCGTTTTGTATAAATGTACTGATTTTAATTAATTAATCTTTTAATTACTCGTGCTCGCTCAGTTATCGTAAAAACACAATCATTGTTTAAAATTAAAAGCTATTTTTTTAATTGAATTTGATCTGAAAATTGGTTGATAAATAGAGAAGAAGAAAATCGTTAATTGTTTTGTTATTGCGTATTTATTATTTACTCAATTTAAAGAAAATGCAACTCTCAGTGTGTTACAGTTGATAATTTTCTTTATAAATATTAAAACTTTTTTATTTCACCCTTCAATGTTCGACAATTTCGCTTAACTTCTGCATTTTCAAACGTTTCGGTAAAATCAACTATTTCGCATATGTAAAACTACTAAGCAACGCACAGTATATGACGTGATGTCTCACACGACATAAATCCGGATCTGTCTATAATAAAACTTGGATGGAATAAGGTTTGTTACGGACGAGTACAAACAAAACGCGTTGACGATTTTATAGAATATTTTTTTTATTTTATATGAAACTCTAGTTTTTACACGCAATAAGCGCACACAAAAAGTAGCATACTTCACTCTCAATCGAAAAATATCTATAAAACAGCAGAACCATGGGTATAGAGTACCAGTTTGATGGTAGTGGTAGTGGTAGCACACTAGGTACGTTAGCTTCAGAATCCAAAATGAAGGTGGGTTCAAATCCCGGGACGTCAAATATTCTCATGTGATTTAATCTCAAAATAGGTTAGCTATATAAAAATTGACGAGGCATATCTTCATTTTTTTTTAATAACACTATGTTTTCGATTTCTATTAATATTGATTTACAGTGTATATTATGATATTTTATTTACTCGTATATGCTTTTGAACACTACTTCTAAAGTAGAGGCTGCTTTATCCAGTACATGACCTCTTCGTTACATACTTTTATGATCACTAATTTAAGCAAACTTCATAGTGATCACATTCGTCACGGTTAATGATCAAGCGAAGCATACCTAATCTTTAAGATCATATAACACAATCAAATTAAATAAAGTAAAAAGAAATGCTGACTTAACTAACGAATCATTGCTCTTTATTCTTATAAATAAACTCAAAAAAACTAAAAAACTATTAATGGTATTTTGTTATATATAGTTTGATCGTCATTACTATTGTTAATTATAACTTATAGTTAAGAAAACATAAGACGAAAAGATATATTATAAACCTAGTCTACAACCACAATATTCTGCAAAATAGCTATAGGTACATAAAAGAAATTATCATTTTCGCTTTTTGTTCAAATACGTATAAGTAGCTAGCAGCTACAAAACAACGAGTGGTTCGCATGAAGACACAAATCCGGATCTATCTGTTTGTTATCAGCGTGGAGCAGTCGCGCGCCCGCGGCCAGGGCTGCGATACAAATAATCGCATTACTTGTGCGTTCACTCCATTTGATACTATAAGACGATTGTCGATTATCTGCTTTAACTCTTATTGAACTTAAAAGGCGATTTGTTATTTATTAGAGTTATAAAATTTATCTAAAAATTTATCTAAACATTTTATTTTAATAAAATAAAAATTTAAATAAATTTATATCGAACGTAAAAAAAATACTTTTCTGTATTTCTAGTACCTTCACACACCCACTTACTTCAGTTAAATCTCAATTACAAAATTGCAATAATGGTAAAACTATTTTATTTGACAGTAGTATACTATGATATATGCGGACATTGAAATAACACGTGATGTAACAAGTAGCAAGTACCAGAGCCTGACGGTAATATCTAAACCTCTAGTAACTTGTTTTTTTTATTACAATTCCTCCTTTATCAAATTCCTTTTTTCAAAGTTAGGAAACACATTCATGCGTAGGACCTATATACATACAGGTAGTAATGAGAGACTCACCGAAAAGCGAGAAAAAATAAAAGTCACTAATATCTACTACAGAAAGAGAAGAGAAGCCAAAAAGACAAGTCAGTAATATCCACTATAAAACCTCCCGATACTAATGGATCGAAGTCTACTTGACTACAAAACCAAAGGGCATTGCCAAACACTAATCAATAACCCACCAAACATGAGCATACATTTGATGAGAATAGCTATTATAATATAAAATCGCGTTTTAACCTATTTTGTATTTAATATTGTATTTGTAATTATAAGAATTTTCAAAAACATTGAGTGATGACCCTACAGCGTACCATGTTCGTTAAAGACAAGTTTGTGATTTCGCCCTTATTTTATTTCTATCGCAACGCGTATTATCCGCTGTCAATATTATTGACGATCAACTATTTCAAACAAAATTGCTGCAGTATTCCTGTTGTTATTATTTTTATTGATTTATGATCAACATAAATGTACATTTAGGAATGTATATTGTAAGATTTAAGAATTAAAAATAATAAATCGAATATGATTATGGTTATTAAATTATCTTTTAAGTATAAGTATTTAGTCTTTCAAAATTACGACACATTTTTAGTAATAATCCTTGGAAATAATGTCATATATTATTTTATTTAAATATTATTTATATATTTTATTTCTTTAAATAATATTTTATATACACGGACATAAGCCGTGATAAAATATTCTTTCTTAAAAACTTTAATGCATAAAAAATATTTGCTATTGTAATGTTTATGTACAAATCTGTTACGGTGAATCTGTCTTTTAATAATGTACGCAATGAACAAATCTGATTAAGTCATTATTTTAGCAAATTGTACGTTAAGCTGTGGATCCGGAGGTACTAGGTTCGAAATTCGAAGAATAGTATGAAATTTATAAAGAAACCAGAAATTTGGCAAAATCATTGCGCAGTCTCCAGCATCTAATACTAAAGTCAGGGTCGTCGTAATTTATATCCACTAGTTCAAGATTAATATACGCACGTTCAGAGCAAGCCTCGTATTTAAATTTTAAAAAAGAAAGAAAATATTTAAAAATGTAAGAGACTCAAGACAAACACTCTGAGCCTAAGGATAAATGTAGCTTTCAATGGGTAACTCTGCATTAGAATGCATATGTTACAGATGCACCAAGATCCGCAGCTTATTGCAACATATTAAATCAAGAGATATATTTCAAACCATAATTTTGCATGTATTCTGTTAGTACAGTCTGTAACTTATTATATTACATTCTTTAGTAAAAATATATATAGTAATGCAAGTACAAAAGTTTGCAAAGGTGGACTTATCTCTGTAAGAGATCTCTTCCAGCCAACCTGTGTTAGTGAGAAATCTTAAAAGTATTAATATAGGGAAAAAGTTAGTTGTCCTTAGGAAGTTGTTCCAGAGCTTTGCGCCATAAAATGAAAAAGAGTGTAGCAGGCACTTTGTGTTATTCTTGAGAATGTCCTGCATATATACATTTACAAATAAAAAAACAGAATGACTTACCTAAGTAGAAGGGGTTTATTTGAAAATAAACCGAGACCGAGAGAGGCCTTCTCTTTCGCTGCTTGTAGCTCCTGCATTGCGGAAGCCAGATGTTCTTCATGTACCCACACTCACACGTTGCTAACACCTGTACAAATAAATAATAGAATTTTACAACTTTGTTTCAGTGAACAATCAGACTCCTTAAAATTTATGATGGCTTGCATGAATTGTTGTTTGAGAGAACTTCACAAAAGAGGTCTAAGACTGAAAGCGGTCACAAAAGCTTAATAAATATTTTGTAACGTGTCGAGATTTTAACCATGTAAAAAAACAGATTAAGACAAAAATAATATTAGTCCCACTCAGTTTCTTTCTCCGGCTTCTTCTTTCCGAACAGGTAGTAGACTCGTGACGTTCAGTAAAAAATTGTAATATTTTTATTCTGAATAAAATATTTTGAATTTGAATTTATATTGAATAGACCTCATGATCTCTATAACTATCTATTTGCAATAAATGCGTCCATTTAGGTTGCACCTCTGATATTTTCATTTGTAAATAATTTCTAACATAAGTAATAAGTGGTCTTATGGTGTTCTTACCACGTGTTATGGTGAACATGTATTTCTGAGATATCGTAGCAAGTATTCGAATGAAATTTGAAGTCCGCAAAAACGCACTAGGTCAGCGTGGTGTACTATGGCTAGATTCCCCTCGTATTGAAGGGAGGCACATGCATAGCAGTGGTAAATTAAAACGGGCTGAATATATTCTGTCCAAAGCTCACATATATATTTTGTCGGCTGGTACACACTCCAATAATATCTGATACCAAGTCAAGTAATTTATATGTTAATGAAATACTGGATGAGTTATTTTAAATATTTTTGTGACTTGATGAGTTTAAATTTTGTCTAAATTAGTTTTTTTTTTGTATTTGTCAAAGCAATTTTGGTAAGTTTGATACATTTCATCTAAAAAACGCGCGTTTTGCTCGTAATGCACTAATAGGTAAGTGCTTAAACCCGAGTCCTAAATGTTGGACTTATGAAAATCAAACAAACAATTTCCAATCGGAAAGGCTTACTTAATTATAGCAATTAAAGAATGCTACTTTCCACATCCTAGCTAAAACATCAGATAAGTTCAATGAGACCAAATTATTGTACTCAAACAGAAATTTATATTATAAAGTTATATGGAAAGACCTCGGAATCTAAAAATCTTGTGATAAGGAGGTTAATATGCATGCATAAAAAATATTATATGTATTGAAAAAGGTACCTCGTTGTCTTTTGGCACAAACTCGATTTTAATTACGAGCTATATAATTTCCATTGTGAATTGTGAATACTACTTCGATACATATCGTATAAGACTACATTAATTTTTGGGCTTAAGTTACGTAATACATTTAAATTGCAAAATCTTTACTTAAAAAGGAAAATATATATAGTATCAACTGTTAAATGAGGAAATGTTACATAATTTACATTACAATGTCAATACGTTATATACATATATGCATAACCTATATACATAAGTACATAGGTACGTCTATACGATATGTATAGAAACTTATCTAATTCGACCTTAAGATGTACCGTTTGTAATTTTTACATTTCAATTATTAAGGATGTAGTCTCAGAATGACAAGATACATAAGAAAATAGATTATATTATATAATAATTGATTTTACTCACATTTTTGCTGTTCCTAGGCGTAGCAGGTCCGTCGTAGCGTCTGTCGATCGTGTAGCGCCCCGCGCCGCTCTACGTGAAAGCTACGGCTGCGCGTAACCCCTAGCGTCATTGGTCGATATTTCTACGGAACTAGACGTACATCCACCAATAGCAGCCTTAACTGTAAAGGGGCGGGGTTTTGTAACATTTCAGAAAATTTTCAGGAGATCCAAAAGTACATAGTGTTGGTATCGATCCCATCAATGTTTCCACTCTGATAATTTGCGTGAAGCGCAGGCTTAATGTGTATGCTAATACATAACTGAGATTTTAAATTAAGATTGTGTACAGAATATAACATTATCTAATTCTTAAGTTTACCCCTAAATATTTAAATGTAATCTAACAGGGACTTATAGAAAATTATAAATATTTTAACGAAGTTTATAGAACCCTTGAAAGAATCAACTCTAGATTAGTAAAATTTCTACATCTATATCCATTACTAGCAAAATCCGCGGCTTTGCCGAATTTCATGCTTTCAATCGCTACTAAAATTCACACTATCAGTCGCAGGGCTGATCTATAGATTGCCTGAAATGACTGATTCATCAAAATCGCTCTAGTCATTCTCTACTAATTTTCATACACAAAAGCCAGGGATTTCAAATGAAGGACTTTCATAGAAAATTGCGAGAGTCCTTAGACCACCTTAATCCGACCCTGTTGCAAAATTCGTTCTTAGCTGATGTCTACCAACTATAAACTACCTCCCTACCAACATTCATTTCATTCGATATGTCGTGATGAGTAAGTGAGTGACGACCTTTTGCTTTAATATATTTAGATTTCTCAGAAATTTGGTCCTTTCCAGAATTAAAAATCCATTCAATTTATCCAGTGATTTTCTCGTGATGTGCTCACAGATAGACAGACAGAAAGACAAAAATTCTAAAAACTATAGATTCGGCATCTGTATCGACAATAATGTCTATTTCAATAATATTTTCCAAAAAATATTCAATGTACAGACTTAGATTGTTTTTTTTTATTTGTATAGATAGTTTGGTTGCTAGCTGTTAGAGGAAAATTCAAGAAAAATTCATTTTACATTACAGGGTACGCCTTTTACACCTAAAAATACGTGCAAGAATAGCATAAATAGACACATAAAGTTATCTACAATGTGATAAACAGTATAAATTAACTGCTATATATCATGCAAGTTATAATAACAATCTTATCATATTAAATGAGTATTACTTGTTTTAAAAATTATTTCGTTTATTTTAGGAACGGCTGTAACGATTACGATTAAATTTTATGTGAAGTTTTATTTGTTAAGTTTATTTTTATAGGTGCTGTATATGATATTAAGCAAAAGCAAGTATATTCCGATACCACGTTTTGCAATATTGTGTGTAAGTATACGTATTTTCATATTAATATTTCAATTTTTTAAATCTTATAATCTTTATATTATTGAACCTGAAACAAATTTACCGTAGTATGAGAGTAGTACCAAAGGTATTACTATGGTAAATCAGTTTCAAAGGATAAAATATAATATATTTATGATGAATATTCTTGCTGGTGATACTGTTACATTCGTATTTATTCGTTAAAACTGTACATAATATATTAACTTCAATATAATAATAATTAACACTAAAAAAACATAGAAGGTAGTATAAGGAAAAACATAACCTCGAAGGAACCGCACATTTTTCCGGGATAAAAAGTAGCCGATGTGCTATTCCATTCTGTAATCTATATCAGTGCTAGTTTTCTTCCAGATCCGTTTAGCCTTTCTAACGTGAAGGACTAACTAACATCAATCCATCCTCACAAATATTAAAATTTACATATTATATACTCATTTGCAAAAAAAAAACGGGCGGTTTCGATTTTCTTCCTGGCTGAAAAAAATAAAATACCAAAAAGGTTTTAATCATTTGAACATGTTACTGGCCAGTTATAAAAGTGCCATAATGTTTATAAGAGTACATTCCAAATTCAAATTTTTGACTGAGCCTGATTTTCAAAGAAAACAACTTTTAACTACATTTTGTAGTTCGCGAATTCCCTATAGTTAATATCGACTCTAATTAACTTTTTGTCAATTTTTATTAAATTATCTGATGTCCTTGACATTTAAAAGTATTGTTATTGCTGTTTAGCAATCTCAAAAATGGTAGATAAAGTGATAAAAGCGAGCAAAATTATCGCGCTGCTTGAAGAAGGTTGCAGTCAATGCTTCGTGAATCGTGGCTCAGAGGCTAAATGTGAGTCGGTCGACAGTTCAAAGGACCTGGCAGTGCTATCAAGAGACCGGTTCCGTCAAGAGAAGGCCTGGTTCTGGCAGAAAGACATGTACCGAACCACGGGATGATCGTTTTCTAGTTAGTCAAGCGTTGATATATCGCAAATCTTCTTATGTGGACCTCAAGAACAGCCTCGAAGAAGTAAGAAATGTGCAAATTAGTCTATGGACGGTCAGGAGGAGGCTTCTCGCTGCTAATATACACAGTCATCACCCGGCACGCGGCCCTAAATTACTCCGTGGACATCGAGTTGCCAGGCTTAGCTTCGTTAGATAGGGTATTGTTCTCCGATGAAGCCAGGATATCTCTGCATGGTGAAGGTCGACGTCGGCGAGTGCTACGTAGACGAGGAGAACGCTTTGCAGAGGCATGTTTTGAAGAAATCACACCTTATAGAGGGGGCCCTGTTATGTTTTGGGCAGGAATAAATTCTATGGATCGTACGGAGTTAGTCTTCATCGAAAACGGTACACTGACTGGACACCGATACATAACGGAAGTTCTAATTCCTTATGCACAACCCGCTTTAATCGTTCTTGGCGAAAACTCAATTTTTATGGACGACAACGCTCGCGCCCACCGGTCTGGCGATGTGGAAGCGTATCTGCTAGAAATCGGAATTCGTCGTTTGGACTGGCCAGCTAGACGTCCGGACCTCAATCCCATAGAGCATGTCTGAGATCAGTGCAGCCGGCTCCGCAGACCATCAGGGAGCTAAATAATGTGAATACCGCGGAGTGGGAACGTATTCGCAAAGCAACCATAAAAGATATACTCGCTAGCATGCCCAGACGAATGCAAGCTATGATTTCAGCAAGAGGGGGTCATACTCAATACTAAACTTTTATCTGCTTTTAATGTATTCAAGAAAAACAAAGAAATTAACGCGTTTCATTTTTATATAGAGAGCAGGTACAATAATAGTGTTTTGAGCTTACACATTATTTCTCAATAATTTAATCAAAATGTTATGATAAAACTGATGAAAACTATTCCTTCCTAATTAATTTATAAAATTCTGAGGATAACAATACCTAAAATTGTCAAACAAACTTATAGTTACTATAAAATAATTCAGACAGATAGAAAAAAATCTTAAAACTATGACTTTGCTTCTATATCGATAATTATGACTATTTCAATTAGATTTTCAAAAAAAACAATTTACATATTCTACTAAGTTAGTACTTTGTTATACTCGTGTGTATAAATTAGGTTAGGATTCGTACTAAATTCCTAATTTTTCCGTGTTTGCAATATTTATACTTAGAATACTTCATCATCAATCGAGATGGAGTGATATTTATGACATACTTGTAATATGTAACATTTTAATTTTAATTTGCAGTTTAAATTTAATCCTACTGAAATTTAAAATAATTATCTCTTTATTTATTAAGCCTAAGCCTTATAATTATAGTTCCATTATCTTATTGCGTAGTAGATAGCCTATTCTATTAAAATCTATTAATCTATTAGATTTGTAGTCATAAACAATAACTTTAAAAGTACCGGGAAAAGATTTAAGCGTGCATTTGTTCTTGGCACGTTCATTTTCTATATTCTAAATTTTGTGGTGTGTTAAATATTTGACTGTTTTTAAACAAAATTTTAATTTATTCCCATGTAATATGTTTAATATTTAAATTATTATACACCAGTATTTTAAGTATTTTATGATTTTTCTTTACCACGGGACGCAAACCTGTAAGCCCCAAAGATATAATGGTAGCCTTCAGAAGCCTGGACGTCAAGAAAACAGCTGATTTATGGGGTATATCAGTAAAAGTTGTTAGTTCGGTAATCGATGTTGTTGCACCTCTTTTAGCTACTATATTTAATGACTGTATAGAACGTGGTGTGTTTCCTGATCTAATGAAACATAGTAAAGTTATTCCAATTTTTAAATCGGGTAGTACCCTAGACCCTAATAATTTTAGACCAATTTCAGTACTCCCAACAATTAGTAAAATTTTTGAAAAAATCATACTCGGGCAAATGTTATTGCATTTTAATGCACACAATCTACTTCATAAGAAACAGTTTGGCTTCACAAAAGGTCGCTCCACAGCAGATGCTAGTGTTGAGCTAGTTAAAAATATTTTTGAGGCATGGGAGAGGTCGCAGGATGCTCTTGGGATATTCTGTGACTTATCCAAGGCCTTTGATTGTGTGCATCACGTGACATTGATCAGGAAACTGCATCATTATGGGATTAGAAATAAGGCACTCAACCTTCTGAATTCCTATCTGAGTAATAGAATACAGAGGGTTGATGTAAATGGTAAGAGATCTCCTGGGGCTCCGTTAGATATGGGGGTTCCACAAGGCTCTATTCTTGGTCCATTTCTATTTCTAGTTTACATAAATGATTTGCCATTTTTTGTGCAGGACAAACATGAGATAGTATTGTTCGCTGATGATACTTCACTTATTTTTAAGGTAAAACGTAATTTACTTGTGTATGACGATGTAAACGATGCTCTCTCAAAGGTTGTCTATTGGTTTGATTCGAATAATTTATTATTAAATAACAAAAAAACAAAATTAATAAAATTCACAACACCTAATGTTAAACTTGTTGATAATGGTGTAGTATTAGGCGGGGAAATATTAAAACCGGTACAGTCTACCAAATTCCTAGGTATTATCATAGATTCGAAATTGCGGTGGGATCTCCATATTGAGGAGCTAGCGAATAGGCTTAGCTCTGCAGCGTTCGCGGTTAAAAAAATTAGACTTCTTACTGACGTAGATACAGCTCGCATAGTATACTTTAGTTATTTTCATAGTATTATGTCATATGGAATCTTATTATGGGGAAATGGAGCTACCGTTAATACAATTTTTGTCCTGCAGAAAAGAGCTATTCGTGCAATTTATAGTTTAGGTCCTAGAATATTATTAAGAGATAAGTTTAAAGAAATAAAAATATTGACTGTTGCTTCTCAATACGTGTACGAAAATGTTATGTATGTTCATAAAAATATACACGAATTTCCCAGGAATTGCGACATGCATACCATTAATACTAGGAGTAAACATAAACTTGTAATGCCTGTGACTCGTTTACGCCGAGTCAGTAATTCTTTTTATGGACAATGTATACGCTTATGCAACAGGATCCCAGAAAACGTTCAAAAAGCTCCTATTGCCAAATTTAAAAAAATTGTGTAAGAACGTTTGTGTAGTAAAGGATATTATTCGATTAACGATTTTTTAGAAGACAGTACGCCTTGGGAATGATGTGATCGCCTCCAGGCTATTTCAACCAATAGAGTTATTGTTCATTTCGATTTCCATTTAAAAAAATATTAAAACAGACAAAAAAAAATTAGTCCCGCTGAGTTTCTTTCGCCAGTTCTTCTCAGGTCAGTGGCTTCTTCTTTCCGAACTGGTAGTAGACTCATGACGTTCAGTAAAAAATTGTAATAATTTTATGCTGAATAAAATATTTTGAATTTGAATTTGAATTTGAAAAAAATATTTAGGATCTATTTGATAATCATATCAAGAATGGTTTCACTATCGGTACACTGGCGTACATAGTGGTTGAGCGATATATTGGGAATAGTCTGGTAACCTCCAAAAAACAAGCCCGATTTTTTCAATTGCGGTAAGTAGACCACGTTACGGTTAGTCAATTGGTTTTAAAGTTAGTCAGTGCACCAGGTCCTGATCATCGATCAAACTATCACAAAAGGGACTGCAAGAAATCAATCTTCCTTTTCGATTTTAGCACTTCGACGAGGCAATCGCAGACGAAGATAAGAATGCGAATATTTAACTTGAACTACCGCCAACTATGTAGGATATTATTCTTAGATCTTAGATCCAGATTCACATAGAATACGAACATATTTAGCAATCAACTGTACGTGAGATCCACCTGTGAAAGAAAGAAAGAAAGTAAAGGAGGAAATACGCTGAGACAGGAGTCCTCGTTTGAGTACATAGATCTGTTGCAAAATACCGGGATGAGGTGGCATCTGCAATTCTACAATACCGACTGCAATTGGGTCAAGGTTTTATATTTATGTATGATGCCCATATATTGGTCGCAGGTTAAATTAACATAATATGGTGACCCTAGACTAGCAGCCGTGCAGTGCGACAGCCGTGCAGTCCGTAGATTTTTATTCGAATGAGTATGCGTGGGCTTGCTCTTAATCTTAAATTTACATGATGAAAAGAACATATTTGTTTATTTCCTATTTATTTTTGTATTTTTAGGGTTCTGTACCTCAAAAGGAAAAAATGGAACCCTTATAGGATCACTTTGTTGTCCGTCTGTCTGCCTGTCAAGACCCTTTTTCACAGGAACGCACTTTTTATCAAGCTGAAATTCATATCAAATACTCAAGTCTACTGTCCCTTGGAGCTGTGAAAAAATCAAACAAAGCCAACGCAATCAAAAGATAGGTACATTCGTTTATGCTGCAAATTTTCATCACTCGCAAGGGAATCAAAACCTATGTATCCTGTACTTCCCGTGAACTCAGAATCTGAAATTTGGTACGAAGCAACATCCTATAGCACAGATTAAGAAAAAATTGCGAAAAGCATACATTTTTAGTTACATCATATAATAAAAATATTTTTAATAATTTCAAACTTACTTCCCCTTTTCTCATGAAGGCGTAGTAGTATTAAATTAAAATTCATATCAAGTACTCAGGTCTATAATACCTTTAAGCTGTAATAAAATGAAACTTTTATGTCAACGAAATCAAAGGAAACGGCAATATGAGCCGCATATTTTGAAACTCGCAACTACTCGCAAGGGAATCAAAACCTCAAGGATACTTTCAGTCGACCTAGAATCTTGAAATTTGGCAAAAATCAGCAGTAAAGGAAATATTCAAAAAAAATGAAAATTAAAGGATGTTCCCATACATACATAGTTGACGCCATTTAAGATATCCTCTGAGTTGTATGGGCCCTCATACAATTTAGAGGACTGGCTTAATTGCTATAATGGACTCGCACTTGACGAGAGTTTCTTTTCTTTTTCTTTGTTTGTCCTTCACTTATTTATAAAGCAAAAGAAAATAAACATGAAAAGATGTTTTTTTTTTCAGGTTTACTTTTTTGCTTAATAATTTTTTTTGTGAGCAGTTTCACTAAAGAGTGGCTCGATCGATTAAGCTATTTGCTTTAGTTTTGTATTTCTAATTGTAAGGACAAGGATTTTTGGAAACTTAAAATTGGAAAATAAACGGAATTCGAAAATGTGAATTGTATTTTCATAAGAAAATTACTATAGTACAGAACTATGTACGTGACATTCAATTTGATAGTGTTGCTGCCATGACTTTTCATATCAACAACAACCACATATCAACAATAATTTTGAATGCATAATTATAAACCGGTATGTTTCTGATTAAAATGCATTAAAATTTATTATAGTTGTAGTTTTAAATAACGAAGCTATCAAATAGGCACTGCCACCTTATCAGTAAAATGATATAGGATTAACTTATAGACTTCCCTATTTGTCGAAATACATATAAGGAGAATTATCAACTAAAAACGATGTATTTGTTAATTCAGTACAAATATACGAGTAAATAAAAGGTACCTACGCATTCAAATCATTTTCTTTCCAATAATTTAATAACATTGTTAAGGCAAAAAGGGACTTTATAAGTTAAATCGGTAATTTAAAAGAGATCAAATTTATGCTGAACTGAGAGCATTTACCCCCGCCTCTACGTTTGCTGACTTCGCCATAATATCGACATCGGCCCGACTTCATTTCACGGCTAAAGGATTTCGCAAATGAAGTTTCCCCGGTCCACCGAACGCGAATCTGTATAATATTATATCTATGATCATTGATCATATTAAAATCTTCAATGTAATGGATACTACGTATACTAAAAAATAAAAGAAATTATGTTATTATAAAGCTAATAATAGTGATTTATTTAGGTACTTCTTTTCCATTATTATTTTAAAGTTCTCTTATATTCAATCTACCTTTCATCAAAAATATCTATGAATATATACGGCCAATTAAAAACTTAATCTACATAATATGTATTATAATTATTAAACCTACCTACTTGGCGATAACATATTTAATTACTAACTTTAATAATCTAGGCTATAGTATATGTAGGTATAGCTCGTAATAATGGAATTTGCTTTCAAGTTTCTTTGTTATGATTGACATAAGTAACAATATAAACAACATAAAATGACAAAAGTAGCTTGTTTTTATCCACGTTTTTTGTCCACATTTAACGACAAACTTACAGACAGAACTGCAATAAATTATCGAGATAAGCATTTCTTCTATTTCTTAGGGCAAATAAGTCCGGGCCACCATCTACTATATTCTCAATCTAATATCTATTATATCGAATTTTGCAACCTGTAAAAGTGCAGATATCTATAAAAACACATCTTCACTGACAAAAACGCATAGCTTAGACTGATGGACATATTTAATTTAAAATAAATCCTAAGTATAAACTAGGATAAGGAGAGATTTTAGAAACTTCATTCTTTATGAAGAAAAATGGTGAAAAATGTAATTACTATTCCTTCCTTTAAATCTAACACTCAGACTGCTTTAAGTCTCATTGTAGCTAAAGAGATGCTTTTTGTAATGCCATTTTTAAAATTTGTGTTTACTGAAGTATTATTACATAAAAGAATGCTTTACAAAAAATTCATTTCAATTTGATGATGGGTAACCTTCCGTTTGTTTTCTTTACATACTTATTTTTATTGAATTGATATATTTTTATCGATATTTTATTTACAAACTTAGTCATAGTGCCGTATATGTGATTATGTAGGGAAGAAAAAGCGTAGCACAAGCATAAAACAACATAATTTATAGAAATAGTTCCTGAGAGTAAAATATTTAGATTTTAATTAATTACAACACTACTATTACACTAATTT
Source organism: Boloria euphrosyne (assembly GCA_951802675.2). NCBI lineage: Eukaryota > Metazoa > Arthropoda > Insecta > Lepidoptera > Nymphalidae > Boloria > Boloria euphrosyne. The sequence continues at coordinate 7,947,218 of OX637878.1, forward strand.
TATAATTAATCATTCCGATATTATAAACGAGAAAGTTAATGAATGAGTAGTTTGGCTATTTCTTCACGCCGCCGCCGTAATGTTGAAATAATCAAATAATGAGATTACACGTTATTAGTGTAGAGTAGGAAACGCGAGCAAAACTTTTATTTAGGAAAATAGTAATTGTATCAGTGTTACAAGATGATTTTTTTTTTTTTGGTTAGCTTAACCAATATTAATATATTGCAATTTAACAATATTGTGTCATATCGTCTTCTAATGCACATCACTATAATGATTTTTATACATCTGGACTAACTCTAGCTGACAAACTGCGGCAACCCTCTCTAACTCTGATTAATGCATTCTTTTATGACTTGAAACGTCAGCGGGGGGTAAAACGCAATCTAGTTAAACGCTGAGCTCGTGATTTTGTTCGCGCAAATGTTTTAAGCTGCTACAATAAATATTCTAAATAATTTTAAAACAGGGGATACTTAAAATGTATGTGGGAAGAGAATTCAACCTTGGCTTTTATTGTTTTTTGTTTTGCTTTTTATCTCATCAATTTATTCATTTTCCTTTCTTAGTTTTTAAACGTTTAAAATAACTTAATTTTTAGTTTCTTTTAGATTATTTCCTTCCTAAAACAGAGGTATCTCATTTAGAATATTTTAAATATGTGGTTTGGTGAATAAGATGATATTTATTTTTTGCTGTGCATTTTAACTTATTTAAGTATCCTTTTACTATAAGAGAGGTAGCGAGCACTTAACAGCGATCGACTACTTTCAAAAAGCGTTCTCAGCGCTTATCGGCTTTCAACGTTACCACTTTACAAGCCGAGGGGCGATATAGCTTTACTTGAACATGGTTTTAAATCCCAGCACAACGATAAAATATTTGATTTTATATCAAATAAGCAATACACGTATTTCATATAGAATTTGTAGGTTAATTAAATATTACAGTAAACGTAATTAAAGTATAATAGAGCTATTTAAATAAGTGAAGTTATAGTAATACTAATTTGGCTAAATAATATTCGTAATAAAAATCCCTCCTAAGAGTAGGCCTTCATATATGTGTTTAATGTAGAGAGTGTAGAAACCCGTCGGCATGAGTGAACTACTAGTATTATCAAAAATTATTCGATAATATCCGCATAACTTCTATAACTAACAATAATTCTTACGTAGTTTTTGTTTAAACTTATTTTATTTTTCTTAAAATATATTGTTTAGAATTGTAGTTTACGAATTATTTTGTAAAATGAAATATTTTAAAAGTCTTATAAAATATAAACATTAAATATCACATTAGTCTGAATAGTGACACCTCAGAGTTATGTCAAACACCTTTTTCCATTCGATTACCTCTCACCACCTCCACCTGGGGGTGGCTTCCCTCTCTTTCTTATATAAGGGAACACTTATCAATCCATCCCGTTCTCCCTTCTATTTATGACTTATTAACTTCTCTAAGGTATCATAGCAACTCACCCACTCTGAAACGGTCTACAGATTTAATATAGAAAATTGTGAACTCAAGTGAAAATCAGAAGCAGTTTATTGAATTCGTACGCCCTCTTTAATATTCATCATTAAACATAAAAAGATATTATCAAAGTAGTCAATTTATGTCAAACTAGCTTTTTAATCTGACTTCATCCGTGTTTTTATTTAAAGAATTATAAAAACTAAGGTAGGTAAGATTGTAATTTGTACTGTAAAACACAGTATTGGTAATGTAATGTTTTTTTAACCGTATCCTGATTTCTTCTACTTTCTATTGTTTGATTTGTTTAAGCTTACACGAGTATACCAAAACTTAGTTAAATATTATGTATTTAATTATACATAAATTGATTTTAAGAAGTTGCTATCATCATTGAATCGTAGTGCAAAGTTTTAGTTAAAATTCAACTAATTAGGGGACAAAAATGATAATGCTTTATCTTAAGCTTTATAAAAGCTCAGAAATTAATGTTTTTTCTTGTCAAAACTTGTTACTTAGTATTAGTACTATATATCAATTCAATTCAAGTCAAATTTTACACTTTTTCATAGGATAGTTAAAATTTGCGTCAATTACAACATTTTCTGGCTATATTTAGATGTTTTCCAAGCTCTACTTCTGAAAGAAAGAATAGAGTAAGAAGTAAATATATAATATAAACATTTTGCTATTATCTACTTATGGAAAATGTGAACCCCTAATATCTCGCATTTAGGAACTTAAGCATCTATGAACTAATCTAAGTATTTTATTCTCTTTTTAAGCATGACTGTTAAAATATTCGTAATAGATCTAAAAACTTATATATTATGGCTCTTAGATATACATGTGTAGGTACGTATAAGCCGCATATTCAGAAAGCAATAACCGAAGTTTATTTTTCTAAGAGCTTGAATAGGAAACAAATACGGTCGCAGTGATTCCGCAACGGATCGCTGTGTTTGCCAACCGATCGCTCCTTGGGGACGCTACTCGAACGGTTTCTCGCAATACAATAAATATCACGTTTCTTAAACTGGTACGGAAAAATTTTTACTTGATTCTAAATTGTTTCTGAAACGTGTTTTTATTTAACTTTTTTATTTAACTATTTTATATCTTTGAAATAAGGCAGTGGAAGCGCAGTGGCAACGCAATCGCTCGGATAGCCGAGTGATGCGGGTTCAAATCCGTGTCTTGCACCTCTGATATTGTACGAATCATTTTTCTAAAATTATTATCACTTAATAAAAAAATGATTACAGTACGATGAAAACAAAATAGTATTTAGTTTGAAGAAGTAAGTAGAAGTAGCTGTAGCTTGGTTATGAAATTGCCATGAAACAGTTTATACCTAAAACTACAAAACACTTGAAATATTGTAAGGTTAGGTTAGGTACGACTATATTATTGTAGCAAAAAAAAATCGCAACTATTTAAAAGTTCTATATTTTCTCCTTTTTTTATATTTTTTCTAAAAGTTACAGGTAATCTAAATAGAATTTGTATATTATTATTAAACACAATAAAATTCTACTAAATGTAACTGAAGACTTGCTTGTTATTTAGTAATTTAAATATGCACGATTTATACGTCATTTACCTGTGAATAATGTAAGCGATTACCTATAATAAAAAATCACTTTTACTTTACACTTGTATAGATAAAGAACTCATGTGTATTATATACTTTATCAAAACCTTTAAAGTGAACAAAACTTAAAAAATAATTATTTCAATTAAAGAAAATTTAAAATAACGATCCGTTATCATATTATAATCATAAGTATATCATATCGTATTATAATAATAATAATGTCCTTCAATTGTAAGGACTTGATGTATTTTTTGAATTTACTCGACGATTTATTATATTCACGGGCATATCATATTATAAAGAACTAGTAATTCCCACGGCTCTGCCCGCGTTCTTATTACTATTTAAAAATAGGAACTGGTGGTAGAAAGATGAAAATATAGGGTATGAAAATATAAGTATAAAAGTATGTTTTGATGCCAAATCAACCAAAAATAAAAAATAATAATTTGGTCTTAAAATAAAAAAAAAACCTTATCACCTAGGAGAACAAAAAAATAATCTACGACTACTGTGACGCAAGATTTTTATATATTACTTAGACAGATATGAACAATTATGACACAAAATATTTTAAATATGGCTTAATATTATTAGAAAAGAAATAGTGAACCGCAATATTATTTAATTAATTATCAATATAGTGGATGTAATATACTATAGAAACTTACATTTAATTATTGCCTAATATCGGAATCCGATTTCCGTCTCTCGCACACTAACGTGCTTACAGTGAGTACTTACGTACGTTTGTATGTATACGAAAATGGTATAGATTTGAATAATGTCTATGTTAATACGCTTACAGGTGAGTGCAAACGGGCGGGCCGGCCGTGGCTCCGCCCTCGCTGCCATTGTCTCCCAGTTTCATCGCAATAGCCCGAAATTGAATAAATTAAAGCCAAATTTAATTTCTTTATTAAGTTTCTGCCGACACAAACAACTCTTGACGTATGCTGGTCCGTTATCGGGGATGGTTATTAAATTAGTTTCGGATGCTTACCCGAGGGTTGTTGAAAGCTTTTTACATTGATTATTATCTTATATTTATACGAAATATTGCTTGTTAGGTTTTTCCTTTATTGAACATATTTTATACTTTATTTCATTTTTAAATAATAAATAATTTCAACTAGTTAGCAGATTTAAGGTAGGCAGACCACTTTACTTTTCACATGTAACTTGTAAAATAATAAGATTTTCAAAAGCATTAATTATTATAATAATATAATAATTATAATTATATTGGGTTTATTACGTATTATTTAGTGTTTAAAAATGTCAGAAATAATACCCAATTTCTTATCTATAAACAATTGAAGATTTTACAAATTAATTAACGTCTATTTTACCATCGCTAAGTATTTCTTAGTGCGGAAATGAAATGTTCATTTATTACACTTTTTTTTACATATACTTAGAGACAGATAAAAAGATAAAGTTCAAACAACAGTATTTTTGCCGAGTATCTCACAAAGTCATTATACAAACTTTGCTTATAATAATATAATCTACTTATATTGTAGACGAAAACGGCTTTATATCTTTAAAAACTTGAGTCCTTCTATTCTGTTATACCTAAGTATAGGTATAATTATAATTACATATAACTTGATATAAAATAATCCTGTGTCCCTCTCTAGAAAAATATCTCACATATTTTTCTAGAGAGGGAATCTGGAGAGAAAACTGAAAAACGGGAGTACTCTTAGATACAATTTCTACCCCCCAAACTTAAAAAAAATATATTAAATGTGCGCCTCAGCAACGCGTGGTAGAGTCTCTAAGCTATAAGGGTAATTTAAATTAATATTTTGTAGCTAAACCCTTTACTTTCAACGATTTGTTTGTTTTTATATTAATTTGAGTTTTTTTTATTTAACCTACAGTATTTAAAGAATCAAGTAAAATGTAATCAATGAATTTAATATTTATTTCGAATATAAAATATATATAATACCTAATAATTCGATCTTATAGAAAAATAACTTAATAATACCATGCAATAGGTGTTATTAATATTTATAGATTTTACGTGACATGCTTTAAATCCAGGCAACGTGCTTCATATACAAAATTGAAAAAACTTACCACAATTAGACGTAAACTACACACGAAGATATGCAAGACTAATATAAGTTTTCCTACGTTATATTTCTACGTTATACTTTATCCATATGTCCTAGATATGTTAAATTAATTTGATATGTCTTATATTGATATTCTTTAGACTGGTTGTTGTATGCAAATACTCCGATGTTATAGAGTAGAGTCAATCAATATAAAGATTCATTTAAATACTTATTATTTGGCTATAATACCTACATATTATACATTAATTCTTAATTTATCTTCGGAGGACATCACTCTTAAAGATTTTATGCACCTTAAAAACTCTACAAGCTTTTCTGATATGATCACTAAAATCACTTTGTATGTTTTTATGATTTTTGTTCAAGTTTAGTTTTGGTACTTGTGGCGATACCACCCTTAAGAGTGATGCGCCCCCGGCGAACGCGCCACGTGACTGCCGGGCGCCGGCTTTGCACAACCTTTGTGTTTACATCCACCCTCACCCCCCGCCTCGTTCCTACATTTCTCCATCCCCACTTGCCGCAAAGCTTTCCTTGCAGAAGAAAATATTTCTGTATAAAAAACCAAAGATTATCTTTTCTAATAAAAAATCATTCAAACCAGCAGAGAATAAAACCATAACAAAATATATTATTATAAATTACTAGCAATTCCCGCGGCTCCGCCCGCGTTTTAATCACAGGTAAAAATAGGGATTGGTGGTAGAAGGCTGAAAATGGAGTGTTATAAGTATTTCATAAAAAAAACATAAAAAAATAAAAGATAAAAATATGGTCTAAAAATAAAAAATAAAAAACCTGGAGAGGGCCACTGTTATCGCCCAGGAGACCAGACTCAGACCGAATAACCGAGATAACAAACACTGTGACACGAGATTTTTATATATTAGAAGATAATCTTAATTGTGTTTAAAAATAAATAAACTACATATTCGAATAGCATATGTCAATAAATACTGTTTTAAAAACATTTTAACAGATGTGACATACTTTTAATGTTAAAATATACACTTAGATGATATATAGAAGTAATTACAAAAATAATATTCAAATTAAACCGTTTATGATAATTCCATATTATTACAAGTGGCTTAGTATTAAATAGCCGGCGTCGATTCCGTCCGCGTGGAAAAAGAGATAAGAAGCTTTATGCCATAAAATTGTATAGTGTGAGGGTACAATTTGGCCTTCCAACTTATTTTAAGATACTCGTATAATTTCTCAAATGTGATAAGTAGTTAATTAATGTTATACAGTCTTTACGTCTTTATAGGTACCTAGAGTTTTTAGATTTATAGCGATAGAAATTGTGCTTTTATAAACGACTTTTACTAAAGCTGTGCGAATAAATATATTCATACAGCTTACATAAATATAAAAAAATAAAAATGTTTTGTACTATACACTATATACATCATACTATGTATTTTAGATTTATCACCATTTTTATACACATTTCATTTTTTTTGTTGAGATACATTTTTCACAATTTATCAATTATTTAAACTTCATAGTTAATAGTTTTCCTACATACTTAGAACATTTAACAGTAAGTGGCATGGTAATCAGTCAAATAAATCAAGATTTCTTCTTGGTATTTAAGGCTGATAAAAAGCTATTCTATTGTTTAGATAATAAGTTAATTCTTAAACTAATTAAATTAATTCTTAAATATGAAATAAGTAGTAACAATTTTTTACTTTTCGTTTGCCAGTTGCATCTATTAAACAATTCAATATTTTTAATAAGCCTTTATCAATTGTATGTTATATCTTTAGTTTATTATTTCATTGCCATTTTATATGTAGAAACACAAAAAAAAATATTAGCATATACATAATATACATTTTTGGATATTAATATCGTATTAGCATATACGTACGTTTTTGATTATTTTTGATCTGGCCATGAAGCATATGGCATCTATATGGCCACATTATATAAAATTGTAACTTAGTCAAATCTGTACATTTTTTTATTTTTAAAAATCTTATTATAATAGCCATTATTAGTCTGTACCTACGTCGGTCTATCTTTGTCCGCATCACAAGAAAAGCACTGAGAAGATTTTGATGAAATTTTTGTATGATGATAACCAACTATCTGCGTCAACATATAGAATACATTTTATTTCAGGACAATATCATATATCTAACAAAACTATACTAGCTATTAAAAAGTATATATGGACGTACCAGAGCAGAGTATAGATGATTCGCCAGTTTTTAATAAAATTTTAAATTTTGATAATTTAAATGATTTAGGTATATATTTTTATCTATATTCTCTTAAAATGATTTTATCTAAGAGGAAAATTACTTTTGTATCTAAATAATACTTAGCCTCAAAAAATGTTTTACTACAAAATTTTTAATTAATCTGACGACAGAAACCGTATTAGGGACTCGGCATGAAACACAAAAGTTTACCCTTTTTTGTTTCATGCTGAGTTTTCAAATAAAACGTTCTAATTTGTTTCGGAGTAAAGGACTACCTACTAACTACGTTCCACGTTAAGTTCTTGCTCACAACTTCACCCTCACTTAGTCTCTGTATTACATATGTATTTTTTTATTTTTATTTATTTATTTATACTAAAACATTAGGTTAAAAAAATATACTCTAGATTTACAAATACTAGACCAATAGTTAACAGTTACTAACGTTAGTATAGATAATTAATCTGTACTTCTATACTAATATTATAAAGAAGTAAAGTTTGTGTGTTTGTATATTTGTTAAATTGTAAGGGGTAATCTCGGGATCTACTGAACCGATTTTAAAAATTCTTTTACCAATAGAAAGCCACATTATTGCCGAGTGTCATAAGTTATATAAAATACCGAAAAATAAAAAGGCTTTTACGTGGTAGTCCGTTTTGCAAAGTGAATCGGAGAAAAATCGGTCGAATCGCGATTACATATGGAAATTACGTCATTTTTAATCTATACTAAAAAGGTTACACCTGGGGACGAACCCGAGCGAAGCGAGGGTGAGTCGCTAGTAAGATATAAAAGAAAAGGTGTGTGTGTGTTTGTGTGTGTGTGTGTGTGTGTGTGTGTGTGTGTGTGTGTGTGTGTGCGTGTGTGTGTTTAGGAGTGCATGTGCATTTAATTACAATTAATAATCTTCTCTGTGTCATTATAAGTAAGTATTTTTAACCAGTTACTTACGAGTATTTTGCATTTATGTTTATTTAAATTATGGATCCCCAATTGATTATTTATTTTATTGTATAATTGAGCGTTTGAAAAATGATATTGTCGCCTAACAAGAGCGGATTTGCAAGCGAATGTTGGGCAATTGTTAGTTTTACGTATACGTTGTTCATGTTCTTTGCACTGGAAACTAATTTCTGAATGCTTACGTAGGGTAATTCTTAAGATATATAACTGGCGAACGGTTAAGACATTCCAATAGTTGTAGATAAGACTTGTTGGAAAGAGTATAGGCTTGCTTGCCATAACCTTTAAAATGGCTCTTTGAACCCGCTCTAGGCGAAGCATTGCGGTTTTATTTGTACCACCCCACACGCTGATGCAGTATTGCAGATGGGTATTACAATACCAAATCTAAATATTATATCTACGTGTAGCAAAATTTCTATTATTATATAATTTCTATTATATTATATATTTTTCTTTCTTATCCTGACGAAACTATTTCGTCCTTACTAATTTTATATTTTATATTTACGTAAATATTTGGTACACAGATAGCCTGATAAAGGACATAGGCTACTTTTACTTTTTAAGGCGAAAAAACAGCCAGTAAGGGTTTAAAATTGGGGATGAAAGTTTCCACCTACCTCATATCCGATTATTCCCGTGAACCTAAAAAAGTATGATACTTAAAAATAATTAGCTGAAATTCTAATATGTGTCTATAAATATCTTTCAGTGCAGGACTTTATTTTTTGTAAGAATTTTTACCTTTTTTTATTTAGACTATATATTATTGTGTTGCAGTGTACATGAGACATTATAATATAATAAAAAAAATGCATATTAGTTATGTCATAAAAATATTTTAAACTAAAACTTTATTCACAGGTACCCAATTTACTCGTAACCCAACGATAATATTGTATAACATTATTTATAGCTGCAAAATCCGGCTGTTTCATGAGCAGGGAAATATCTAACGAGGCAATCACTTCATATTTGCGAGTCTTCAAAGTACCAATTAGACCAGCTTAGAGAACTAAGCAGCTTTGCAAGCACAAGATGAACAGATGCTAATTGCTAGATAACTTTTGAATTTTATTTTATACGTATTATATTTTTTTGTATACCTACAATGTTGTTATATTTTATGTTTTAGTAATATAATTTCAAACCTTAAAAAGCCGTTCTCGAATGACTTAATAAAAAATTATTAAGACTTGGCTAGGTATGTATGTATCTAAATTTTGAAGTCCCTAGTTTTTCGTCACTCTACTCGAAAAAAGAAAAATCAATATCCAATTAAGCAGAATTTGCATTGAAAACATCGTTATTTGAGGTATAACTTTTCAAAGTTAGCAAATTCAAAGCTTTAAAAGAGAGCCCGCGGACATAACATTAATACGAACTCGTATTCATCACCATGGTATTGAGCAATGAATAACCAAAAATAATCTCTGCGGGACTCTATGAAAGAATAGTCAGAGGGGAAAGGGGGTGCTCGGAACAACGGCCTCGTTACGCCACTTCCGCCGGATGTCGCCTCGTGATGCATTGTCGTCGCCTTGGAGGGTGGACACCGATGTTTTCATTTTCATCACAATTTAAATATACTGTCATTTTTTCAATAAATATAAATATAGGGCCTGTTATTTCAGATAAGTAAGTACGGAAATTAGAATTAAGATTTTTGAAGATACGCAATAACATAATGACAAATAAAACAAGAAAGCTATCTCATACCTCAAAAAGCTTTAATTTAAAACTAGCCTTTCCCGCGGCTTCGCACGCATTCTAAATGCTTGAAACTACATTTTTCGCCGGTCCGCCCATCTTGCAAGCGGTGATCATTATTTTGTTGAAAGTTATGTTAAAACTATGATATTTCGTAAGATATTCATTGAAATCAAATGATGCCAAAAGCAAAATTGTTAAAAATTAAATAGTTGTGATGAATAACTTATTTATTTAGATAAGGATTATTATCATATTTATAAACAAACAAACAAACAAACAAACAAACAAACAAACAAACAAACAAACAAACAATCAAACAAACAAACAAACAAACAAACAAACAATCTCTCCAGCTTTATAACATTAGAAGATATAGCTAATGCTTTGGTCAAATTACAAAAGGTACTGTTTCTGTAGTTATTTATTATATTTGAATTAAACACAAAGTATTATTATTTTTGACTGTAAAATTAATAAGAGCACCGTGTCCAAACAATCTAATCTAAATCTAAAAGATTAATCTATTATAGTAAGATTCAATTACTGACAAGGGCGACGAGCTGAAAGTCGTACAAATAATAATTACACGAAATAATTACACATCTCAGACGTCGACACAGCTGTCAGAGTGCGGGAAGAGTATGGAAAAGTAATAATGTGGATGCAACCAAGGTGTCTTTTCCGTCCGAGTCCCCCTGGGAAATCAGGGTAATCCGTCGACGCGTCGGCTAAACCTGTCGAATTTAGTGATGGCCATGTTGGATTACTATTGTAAAAAATATTTCATTTTTAGTAAAGTGGATGCTAGTTTATTTTTCCTCCCTTTAATATTATTAATAGATATAACAAACCGTTATAGCCTAAGAAATATTTTATTCAGAGCCTCTATGACTAATCTCCGACTTTTAATTAATTCTTATTATATTTTATTCTTTATTCTATCTTTCCCATCGCTTGATATTATGAACTTTTAAACCTGACATACTTAAGTAGCGTTAACCATGACAATTTCTAAGGATGGCTCGAACCGTAAAATGTTTCTGTCTGTACTAAAAGATACCCTTAATGTTGACTCGTGTAATAAGTTATCATTACACAATTTAGTAAAACTTGTTTCAGTACTTGAAGCGTGAAATGCGCATACACACAAAGAGACAAACAAACATACAGACAAACACACTTAAATACTTCTTAAATGCTGTAAATTATAGAATCATAATATACGCATATGTCATCAATTTTATTTGATTATAAATCACTTGTGTGTATATCTATCGATAAAACACTTATTTTTCTATTCACATCTCTACGAAACCATGTCTGAATCCAGGGATCGTCGTGAATGGGCTCTGATGAATCATGCTCGTTCACATGGAACGATGTACAACACATTAAAGCCCTGATAAGTACCATGAAAAGGGGTTTTATGCGATAAATATACTCACCATAATACGTACAATCGATACGTAAAAATAATAAAAATACTCGTATATTATGTATTTGTAATATTTCACATGTCAAACTCCTTACCTAATACAATAATTAAAAAAACATAAAAGTTATTAAAAAAAAATTGTCACAGTTTTAATGCAAATCTATAATTTTGCAGAAATAATTAATGATTATAATTAAGGATGAACGAAGTATCGATGTGTCAACGTCGTTTTCTACTTAAGTTTAATAAGGAAAATGACTGTTTCAAGAGAGACGTCTACCAAGCAGACTCATAATTCTTCATTACCAGAGCCAGTAGCCGCAAACTTTGATGAGACGATACTCAACAAGCTTATAGATTATCCCTTCGTTCGTCCCCTATAATATTTTCTTACATTTTATAGACTATAAACTATGTTTTAATTTGATATATGCGTCTTTTGTAAACCAACTTCGCTAACTAAAATGTAATACATTTTAAAAGCTCTTTATTTAGGCAAATTGAGTTCTTTTGTTATAGTAAGCATAAGATTATTTATAGAAGTAACTTTTGTTCTATTTATCTATTATACCTAAAATATAAAAACTTAGATCTATATTATATAACATATTTAATGATAACAAATAGAAAGGATGAGGTAAAAAGATAATAATATTATATATTTTTTTAAATAAAGGTTTAAACCACCAAACGAACAGTATGCAGAGCGTAGTATTTTTTTAAATAAGTGCATCAGTCATATTTAGCAAACCCAAAGGTATACATTATTTACACAAGTAGGTAATTAACAAGAATTTATTGTTAAGAATAAAAAACAAACAAACAATCAAAATACGCATAATATACTTTATGTTAACGTCATCATACACATAATAACTGCCTCGGTGGTGTAGTGGCTAGTATGTACGGTCATACATCGAGAGGTCCTGGGTTCGAATCCCGGGTCGGGCCAAGTTTAATTATTGAGTCTTTCTGTTTAGTAAATCTCAGTAACAGCCCGGAGTTCGGAAGTTGGTGTGTGATCCCTGTACCTCGGAGAGCACGTAAAGCCGTCGGTCCTGCACCTTAGCTCTCACTGGTCGTGTCGAGTAAGTCGTCCCACCGGAGTATGAGAGTGATAGGAACAGAGAGCGCACTTGTGTCTGCGCTTACACTTGTGCACTATAATATCTCCTGCGCAGTTGGTTAGTTTCAATGAGATTGGCCGCCGTGGCCGCAATCGGTCGGAGAACATTATTATTATTAATATACTACAAGTCACAAACGTTGCTACCCGATTTTGTTTTATTTTAAAGCATCACTATTTCATGTGACAGTATCGTAAGTCTCTCCAATTTTGCCGTCGGCGGCTCGTCTGTTTGATTTTCTTAGGTTTATCAGTTTTCTTGTTATTTGGTATATCAGGTGAATTTTGTTTATCATAGACAGAGATAGAGTTTTGTAATTATATTTTCTATAAGTGCTTTTTGCTCACTTTTCTCCGCTTGTCAACTAGTTTTCTTTACCGCAACATTCTAAACCACTGCGGAATTGCAATTTCTTGATATCGAGAAAATGTATAGCAAAGGTAGGTTTCCCATGTTGAACCTAAAAAACAATAAATAAATAAATAATTGGTGTTAGTACCTAATCAAGTCATGTGTGTTAAGTTATTATAATTAAAGTAATTTGTATGTATTTAAAGTTACTTAGTGTATACGGAACTAGACGGTGCATACTGCACGTTCATGTCCCATTTATTTGTTTCTTATACATATTGTATTGTTATTAATTATTTTTGACTCTATTAGAACATTTAATTTAATTTAAAACATAATCAATATTAGGTGCGACAGTATTTAAAGTACCTACATATAATATGTAGGTATACTTAATTACAACCAAAGTGACTTAGTTACCGAGGGTCGTAAAACAAAAGTTTAAGATAAGCAAACGAAATTAGAGCGCTCATTAAAAGTGACGAGTCATTAAGAAGAGTATGACAATGGGATAATGTTTCCTATTACAAGTAAATATCGCTTTGATGACTTTACAAATGTCTATTTAGGTACGTCAGGTATTTATCAGTGCATATAAATAATATGGAAGTATCTGTTTATAATTTCAAATTAAATGCTTTTCGAACGAACAAATGAAGGAAGAAACTAACAAACAAACTCCTCAGCTTTATAGTTTTAGTATAGATGAAAAATATATTTATTGTAACCAATTTTAATAAAAACTTTATTTTATAATGTAATAAAACATTTTTGTTTCGTCTTATATATATAACTAGCTAACCCGGCCCGCTTTGCTGGGCGGAAGTTAAAATAAATTAAACGCTCTTTATAATAATATTCTAATGAAATAAAAGTAGCCTAAGTTACTCCTTATAACATTAGTTGTCTGTGAGTAAAAGTCCCGCCAAAATCGGTGCAGCTGTTTCAGAGATTAGCCGGAACAAACAGATAGACAGACAGACAAACATTTTAAAATTGAGTTTTTGATGTAAGTACCTAGTACCTACCGTTTATATTTTCATAATATGAATTTAGTAAAATGTTATTAATTTTAAATTAAAAACAGACACTTCAATTTTATTTATAAGTACTGATAAATATTGCTTATAAAACATTATCATAAAATCTCCATAAAACACTTTGCAGTTAATATATAAACGATTGTATTTGCAGAGCATTCCATTAAAAGCCCGCACAAATTGCAATAAATCCGACACAAAGCTGTTTCAAGCACGAATCAGCAATCACTCCGGCAATCCGTCATTATCATATCGGGCGCTATTGAAATACGGAAACAGGGCTTGCCCGGAGGCGCAACGATATTGCTGTTTGCCTACAACAAATATTTGGCCAACTGGCTGGCCCCGCTACTTACTGGAGTTAAATCAATATTTAAATAATTTCAAACTTTGATTAATTTGCAGAGATATTGTTTGCAATGATGTCGTCAGATGCGGATTACGACTAGATTAATATTTAAAAAGAAATATTTATTATTATCGTATATCTAAAGAAAATTCCATTTAAAAAATTGAATTCTTATTTAATTTCTTATTAAATATACGTTTATCATGAATTATACTATTTACCTACATTTAGTAGATTCTATTAGACGAAGATTGTCTGTTGATTTGAACCTGTTATGTACAAAAAATATTTCAAAGCAACTATTGCTGGCAATATCATAATTAATTAATTTTAAAAAATATGAAATGATGGACTGTTACTTAAATGGAGTTATTATTATGATATTATGTACATTTTTATTTAATATCTTTTATAAATCAAGGATCTTCGATATTTTCAATAAAACACCTAATATAGTCACTATTTCACTCACTAAACTGTGGCTATTAACTGGTTTTAGGGCGTGAATGTTTTATATGCCCCGGTGTCAGCCGCGTCCCTCGGGAAGGGTACATACTAAACTCTACTAGCACTTAATTATGGGGAAGCAAAGACAACAACTGAATTGTAATTAATACCAAACTGTACTTCTAAAATCTTTTCTAAATTTAAATTTAAAATTAAATAATCAAATAAGAATAAAGAATTCGAGATAAAGAGACAACTATGTATACGTGAATAGAAATTCAGCATTAAATACTTAATACTTTGGAGAAATTCTAATCAGAACACTTCAGCGGCGGCTTCACTCCGTAGCGGCGGGAACAAAGTAGCCTAGAGAAAAAAAATATTCTTTTAAGAATTTAAATAAATTTTACTATTGGGGTAGAGCTCCGCATCTCGTTACAAAGAGGAAAGGAGCTAATAAAAATGCCGGAATAAAAACGAGCAATTTTAAAGCAGTGTCAAATGGACATAAACCCCCTATTTTAAATTCACTTCCGCATAACAAATATGGTGATAAAGAGGGTTGAAGGGAAATTTAAATAAAATTTAGCTAAAGAGGTTCTTTTTAAAATCTGTATTACCGAAAGTAATTAAATATTGTATAAGCAATTACGCGCATAATATCTTAAACTGATTTAACAATAATTACTGTACGAGTAATATACTGATATTCATAATACATACATACTAATATACCTTTTAAAGCCAAGTAAACTAAATAAAATGATAATATAATTGATAACATACTTACTACAGGTACTCGTAGCTCATAGGTTATTAATTGTCCGTATTTATGCAAAAGGGAACCATCCAGCAAATACACACTTCTGAGATATCAAAGGATTTACAAAAATATGTGCACTTCTGTTAGATGAAGTAAAATTACTATTTATTTTATAAAAAAATATTGATAAATTACTGCTTTAAATATGTTTATATAAATTTTCTCAAAACACTTTTAAGCTTTCTAGATAATTAAGAAAATGTGCATGTGGTTCCTTTTCAACCGACTTCCAAAAGGAGGAGGTTATCAATTCGTCTGTATTTTTTTTTAATGTTTGTTAGCTCATAATTTTGAACTGGGTGAACCGATTTTGATGATTCTTTTTTTATTTGAAAGGTAGTGCTTCCCATGAGGTCCCATTTTAATATTTTCCAGTTCTGACAATGGCATCCATGAGAAAACCATAAAAGTCTTAAATTTGCATTAAGTATTTGCGCGACAAATGGATGAATAACTCAATATCACGCCAACTGATTACGATGATTCTTTTTTTAATGGAAAGGATATACTTCAAGCGTAGTTTGATGAGAGTTTGGTAAGGTTCTGATGATGGGATCCATGACAGAGTATCGGAACTCTTCGATTTTTAGGAGCAAATTAACGATGCTCGGCCGAATCTTTTATAGGCTATATGGATATTTGAGTCACGTACTGTAACTGATGATGGAAGGTACAACTCCTCAACGGTTAGCAGTTTAAAGATTTTTTTTTCAATATAACGCAATACTGTACAATATATAATACGCAATTATGGACCGATGGTTGTATACTTTCAGGCTATTAGGTTTACCTCATAATAGAAGGTAAATATTTATAGTCATTAACACAATACGTATCTACTTTCCGCTAAAAATTTTAAAATAAATTATTTTTAACAAAAAAACAAAAACCGACTTCCAAACTTAATAAATCTAAACTAAAAAGTAGAAAATAATACTTTTAAGGACTTTGTTAATTTTGAAGTCGGTGCCAGCCAAAGCAAAATAACCCTAAATAGATACATACATATTTGATTAATCTATCAATTTGTAAACATAATCAAAATACCTGGCTGGCACCGACTCCAAAATTAACAAAGTCCTTAAAAGTATTATTTTCTACTTTTTAGTTTAGATTTATTAAGTTTGGAAGTCGGTTTTTGTTTTTTGTTAAAAATAATTTATAACATTTACTAATAGATGGGTTGTATCATATACAAAAAAGAACCACAACCTAGGAATTTACTGATTTTAATGAAACTTTGTATTTGTTTTATGGTAATTAAGCTTTAAATCACAAAAATATAAAATGATACAAAATATTTTGAATGTTTATTCGAAGTTATCATCGAATTGGATATTAAAATCCACAGTGTCGTATGTATTTATGTTGTCTTCTATTGTATCATCACAAGTGAGACTGTTATAAAAACTTTGTGCATTTTGTGGAATTAGATGTAATATGGACTGAATATCAGCTAGTTTCGCTGGTGATATTGGCTGGCTTCACTGGCGGCCACTGGGAAATAAACTTTTTTAAAATTTACAGCTGGTCTGCCGCGAACAGTGGCTCTCCCAATATTTACTTCCACTGAGCTATCAAAGAAATCTTTTTTTAAATAAATTAAGTTTGGTAAGTCTCTTTTTAGGTATATTTCCCGAGTTTGTACTTGGCTCGAGTTGGTAACTTGGCCCGACGCGGGGCTCGTACCCAGGACCTTTCGATGTGTGACCTTACATGCTAGCCACTACACCACCGAGGTAGTTTTTATTAATACAAAGTTTTCTCAAAGTAATATTTTTTTCAAGCCTGGCCTAGAGGTTCCCAGATATTTCCATAAATATAACTGTTCTTTTTTCTCGGGATCCTTCATAATTTCATATAAACATCGGGAGTATATATACTCATAGTATGGGATATTCTTTAATTGCTGTTTCAATGTGGGAAAAATCTGTCTGTCGTTGGGTACGAATCTATGACGGGGTATCACAAATGTTTGTGTTATTTTTTTAAGATGGGATGAGAATGCCAAAATGCGTTTTAAAATCAAGACTATCTTTAAACTTATTTAACCATCTTTTGATACAATTTAACAAGGATGACAGAATTCAAACATCTTAATTATTAAAAAATTATATTGATTTTCAATCATTAAATAATGACTAGACACGGTGGACTTCGACATCTTATTTGATGATAACGTGGAAAAAGCAATCACTATTGGTTTTTACATTTTTTTTGTAAATTATGTGGTTCTTGTAATGCTTGAGGTTCTATTTTGCGTAAAATTTTAGCGATTAAATTATGAATTTATTTTACTCATGACGACACCACAGAAACATGGTTCCATTTGGTGTATTAAAAATAATTGGTAATAATAGAAATATGTGTAATGTAAAATAGTACCGCGTATGTATGGATCTGTTTTGTATAAAATGATTGATAGTAATATCGTTTATTTGTTTGAACAATCAAGTCCCGTTGAACTGTGGTTCGGTTTTGCTTTATATGTAATGTTCGTTATTGCTTTTGGTTCTATTCTGCTTTTCGTATACCTTGTTTCCAAAGGAAAAATCATGTGGATCTTTTTAGTATAAGAATTTAGACCCCTTTTAAATTTGTATTCTTAAAAAAACAAAAAACCGAAATTTGTCGAGTGGTTCCATTTTGCATAAATACGGACAATTTATTTTCTACTAGCGAGTCACCCTCGCTTCGCTCGGGTTCGTCCATAGGTTCTCCCAGCAATTAAAAAAATTTTAGAACAAAAACCCATCCCGTATTTAAAATAAATAAAATGTCTACAATAAAAGAAGCCTAAGTTACGCCTTATAACATTAGCTATCTGCGAGCGAAAGTCCCGTCGAAATCGGTTCAGGCGTTTCAGAGATAAGCCGGGACAAACAGACAGACAGGCAGACAGAAAACTGATTAAAAATTGATTTTTTGATGTTAGTATCGTACTTTCATATGTATATGCTTAATAAAAAGCTGTTATTAAAGTAAAATCTGACACTTAAGTTTTATTTATATGTATAGTTTACATATAGATGTAGATATTAAAATAAACAAACAATTTTACGATAATCGTGCTCTAAGTCATTCTTTTAACTTTCCCGTGATTTACTTACTTTTAATTAAAGGTAAATTGAACTGTACTTTACTATTGCCTCCAGCCTGAAAAACTTTGCTATGATGGACCACTTAGGCACTAAGCTACGACACCCTGACAATTATGAGCCACCTGACAAAATCACTAGGTACCATTAGTGAATATCTGTATGTCTATCACTATATGTATTTATTTTAGATTTATTTGGTCTCTAATATTAAGAGGTACGACTTTTCTTGTTTTTAAATGTATTGCTTCGTTTTCCAAATGGCACAATATACTGATACTATATCTTACAGAATGAAATTAATTGCATGTAAATATAATAGAAAAATTCAAATTAAAACTATATACAGAATATTTAAAACTACGAGTATGTTCTTAACCCAACTTAAAATGTCTATCAACGTCTTGAATCCAAATACAATGTACATAGGAGAAAGCGACGATTCGTCACGTGGGTGGACCACCATTAATTTCTATAGAAAGAAAACTACGCTGGACGCTTTTACAGCACTTTCGATTACATCAAAACTACATTAGAGCGTTATTTTTCAAAGGCAACCTGGAATAAATCACTATAAGTTACTGTGATATAAAATATAGGTATGTGTTAGTCACCTTAAATATCAAATCTGATCTAAGGATCAAGGTTAAAAAATATTTTTGTATACGCGAATATTTAACATCATAAATGAAACTATCTTTTTGAATTTTGTAGCGGATTTATTTTGATTTTTAGTTCTCGACGTTACGGGAGGGGACTAATGATTTTACAATAATCCCTACTAATATATATGTAAATGTAAGTTTGCTTGCTACGCTTTTACGCAAAAACGGATTAGCGTACCACCGGTCAGTCTCCTTGTTTGTCAATTTCACTAATTCGTTAGTTTACTCATTAGACAGTTTCTTAATTCGCCAATTTCGTTAAATTTGCCAGTTTCACTAAGTTGTCAATTTCCCTATTAAGTTGGTTTCTTTGTTCGCAAGTTTCTTTGTTCGTCAGTTTTTTTAGTTTGTTAGTTTCGCTATTTCGTCGTTTCATTCATGTCATAAGTATAATAATGTTAAAATGTTTTTCCTTTATTTCCTTGGGATATGCATTAACGCATACCACCTATATATGTATCTTTTTAGGGTAATTTTGCTTTGGCTGGCACCGACTTCAAAATTAACAAAGTCCTTAAAAGTATTATTTTCTTCTTTTTAGTTTAGATTTATTAAGTTTGGAAGTCGGTTTTTGTTTTTTTGTTAAAAATAATTTATTTTTAAATTTTTAGCGGGAAGTAGATACGTATTGTGTTAATGACTATAAAAGTTTACCTTCTATTATGAGGTAAACCTAATAGCCTGAAAGTATACAACTATCGGTCCATAATTGCGTATTATATTGAAAGAATTTTCTTTAAACTGCTAACCGTTGAGGTGTTGTACCTTCCATCATCAGTTACGATACGTGAGTCAAATATCCATATAGCCTATAAAAGATTCGGCCGAGCATCGTTAATTTGCTCCTAAGAATTGAAGAGTTCCAATACTTTGTCATGGATCCCATCATCAGAACCTTACCAAACTCTCATCAAACTACCCTTGAAGTATATCCTTTCCATTAAAAAAAGAATCATCGAAATCAGTTGGCGTGATATTGAGTTATACGTCCATTTGTCGCGCAAATGCTTAATGCAAATATTAGACTTTTATGGTTTTCTCATGGATTACATTGTCAGAACTGGAAAATATTAAAATGGGACCACATGGGAAGCACTACCTTTCGAATAAAAAAAGAATCATCAAAATCGGTTCACCCAGTTCAAAGTTATCAGCTAACAAATGCTTAATGCAAATATTAGACTTTTATGGTTTTCTCATGGATTCCATTGTCAGAACTGGAAAATATTAAAATGGGACCACATGGGAAGCACTACCTTTCGAATAAAAAAAGAATCATCAAAATCGGTTCACCCAGTTCAAAGTTATCAGCTAACAAACATAAAAAAAAAAATACAGACGAATTGATAACCGAACCGAAGGAAGTCGGTTGACAAAACAGATCATGTGAAGCTCACCGGCAAGCCCGCTAAAACCCAAGCAACCATTCCGTCTTATATACGACTAGCCTTTCCTGAGGCTTCGCTCGCGTTCTAAAGGCTGGAAACCAAATTCTTTCGCCCGTCCGCCCGTCTTGCACGCGGTGATCATTATTTTGTTGCGAAGATATGTTAAAACTATAATATCTCGTAAGATATTTATTGAAATTTAAGGATGCCAAGGGCAATTTCGGTCATAATTAAATACTTGAGTGAATAACTTATTTATTTGGATAAGGATTAATATCATGTTTACTAAGCACCTTCGCAAATTATGCATTATCTTAAAACAATTACCATAAAAAACAATTACCATAAAAAGTTTATAGCGAGTCAACCTTAAAAGATAGACATATGCTATTGCAGACTATTCTTAGAACTTTTGAAGGGGAACACTTTCGTTATACGTGATTTTTGCATAACTTTAACCGTTTACGCAGCGCACTCAACAGAAGCTCTCAAAAGAAATATTTTTCTCCCGTTTTTGCAACATTTTTCAATGATGCTCTGCTTCTTCTTGGTCGTAGCGGTATGTAATATAGCCTATAGCCTTCCTCGATAAGCGGACTACCTAACACAAAAAGAATTTTTCAATTCGGACCTGTAGTTGCTGAGATTAGCGCGTTCAACCAACCAACCAAACAAACATTATATATTTTTTAGCTTTATAATATTAATATAAGACCTTAAACTTGTACAGAAATTATTACAAAATTATTAGAAGGAACTTTCTATATGAATTAGTAGAAACTCAGAAAACAACTCGATTTACTTTTCTCCTTAGTATTACTTTTCTTCCCAGAAATAAATATTAAATATTTTGGGACATTATTACAACAGCGCCATCTAGTTCCGTGGTAAGCTAAGCTTGTGTTACGGATACCAGATAGTTTATAAACTACACATAATATACATTTTAAATACATACATATTATAAATATTATAAATATAGACACCCATGACTGGAGTACAAACATTCGTGCTCAACAAATGAATGCCCCCAGCGGGACTCGAACCCGCGACCGCTGGCGATAGAATAAGCGAAAGATAGAAAGTAGAGTCACTACCAACTGAGCCAAACGAGCTATAAAATTATAAATATTACACATTCGGTTAGTGAAGCTGACAAATAACGAAACTAACGAATTGCAATACTAGCGATTTCAGGAAGCAGACATCATGGCAAAACTATCGAAAGAGGAAACTGATGAATCAGGAAAATGTCTAACTAGGAAATTGTCAACCTACCGAAACTGTCTAAGTAAACTGATGAATTAGTGAAATTGACGAGCAATAAAATATTATTTGTCAAAGAGTCTCAAAATATAGTTACTTCCTTAGAATAATAACACATAGAAAGCAGCATTATAATGAATGTATGCAGCATAAGTGTAACGTAATTGCAACCGAAGTTGGAGGGTAGAGATAAGGAGAACCAACTCGTACACGAATAAGTGGCAGTAAAAACGCGTCCAGTAAGAGTGGCGCTGCAGTAGCAGTCGACAAATTTTAAAGAAAGCGAGAAAAAAATTACGCTTTCTCTCTGCAGATTTTGTTGATATTTACTAAAACATTTTTTAGACTACGTAAATAGTTGAGATTTTGTATACTAGCATTATACTAACTACTTAAGTCATTAAAATTTTTAAATATTTGAACTCAGCTAACTTCACTCCATTTATAACAGCTATGTTCATATTGAAACTATTCGCACGCCAGCGGTATTGTGGTAAGTAATGGAAACTTTATTTTCAGTATACAGCTGAACACGTTCCTTTCCCCCCATATGAGTCGGTTCCCTTATCTCTACCCTCCATAAACCGAAGGCACGAACATAAACAGCCAAAATATAATGTTGCAAGTAATTTATTCCAAAAAAAATTGGTACTCTTTTCCAATTTTGCTATTTTTGCATATTATGAATAATTATGAAATATATTTATTTGCATTTGATTCATGTGAATATAATACATTGTATTCAGATGTAACAAATCGTCAGATAATAATATGGCTGGACTTGGGCTTTATTGTTTTTTCGTTACTAAAATGTTAAAGGTGTATGTTTGTTTGTTTGAGGACGCATTTTTCTGAATCTAGTAATCGGATCGTAATCATTATTTAATTTGCTTACATTTATTTAAACTAAGGGGATAGTAATGTTTGAATCGAAATCGGTTCAGTAGATAAAAACCACAAAAACCTGTAGATATTGTAATTACTATTTACAATTACAAAAACCTATTTCAGTCTTCACTTAAAACTAAAAATTGTTTTAGACTTGATTTAGCGCGAGCTAAGCCGCGATCATTAAAGACCAAGGTCTTTAATCAGTGCGTGCTCCCCGCTATGACCTACGGTGCTGAAACGTGGACACTCACGGCAGGGCTTGTCCACAAGTTCAAGGTCGCTCAGCGTGCTATGGAACGGAGGATGCTCGGAGTCTCTCTGATGGACCACCTCAGAAATGAGCATATCCGTCAGAGAACCAAAGTGACTGACATTATGCGTCGGATTAGCACGTTGAAGTGGACATGGGCAGGCCACATCTGCAGAAGGACTGATGGACGTTGGAGCCAGAAAGTCCTCGAGTGGAGACCGCGTACTGGCAAACGTAGCGTGGGACGCCCACCCGCGAGATGGGAAGACGACCTGCGCAGCCATGCCGGCATCGAATGGATGCGAACGGCAGCTGACAGGAAGAAGTGGCGCGCCTTGGGGGAGGCCTATGTCCAGCAGTGGACTGCAAAAAGCTGTTGATGATGATGATGAAGCCGCGGGTTCCACTAGTAAATGTATACAAAAACTTTACAAATTATAAACTAAACCCTTATTCTAGAACTATCCATTGGTCTAAACAGCATGAAAATTGGTGCAGTAGTTTTTGAGTTTCAAAGTCTACTTTAACGTCATCTAGTATTCCAATAATGAAGTTCTAACCCAGAGTACTGTAATACAGTTGCACCACAATACAGTTTTACCGACGGTGTCAATATCCAATCCAATTGATTATAGTTTCAGCCACAGAATACTAATACTACTACAATAATTTCCTTAAAATTGATATTCAAGGAAATTCAACCCTCAATAATTATTTGGAGTGTTAGACTAATTTATTAGAGAAAAATCTACACTTTTAAACATATTGCAATGGCTGACTTGACAGAATATAATGTCTTACGAAATAGTTAAACAATTTGTTATTTATTAAAAAAAGATTACTCGAGCAGTATGTTAGGGTTAAAATAGTATGTAAACGTATTTTTGATAAATTGTAATTGTTAAAATATATTCTTTGCTTATCAATTTAATCGATAAATTTCTATGATCATCCAATATAATATCATTATAGAATGGGCGCACAGTATTATACGACAAAAATGCGATGAACTAAGTCATAGACAAAAATCCGAGACGTTAGATAGCTTTTAAACTTGGTATCATAAAGGTATCCAAGATAACCAAATTGACGTTTGCTTTGTGGACAATTTGCTTTTGGACTTTGGAGCAACCTACATCTGTCTCTTTCTAATGCTGTTATGAGTGTATACGAAAATAGAGGCGACTATATTACTTTAAAGCCCCTAATTTAGACCTCCTTCTATGCTTTAGTTATTGTTCTGAAGGATCGGGGCGCGTTGTCAGTTAAAACTGTAAAATGCAGATTCGACATTTTGCATTTTATCTTGTGTGAATAGGACGGTTTACAATAAAAACTTTTGTCGTGGATATTATTATTTATTTTCTTTATAATATATACAATTATTTATTTTCTATATAATACTATTTCTTACCTGTTAACTCAGCCTTTCAATCAAATAAATCATTGATTATATAGTTAAAGTTTAGTTTTCGTTAATTTCAAGCATACCATAGAGTATATTGCTACATTTAAAAAAAGCATACCAATCTAATAATTAGCGAAATGATGCTGGCAGCAATGATTTTTCTTCCAACCATAGATGAATAACTTCCGACCTGCATAGTTTATCCCAAAAAAATTTTATTATTATAAATCGCGCTGACTACGGTGGAGCTGCCGGAACGAATTGCGTATTTACCAAAGCCTCTATTGTTGAGTGTTGGTAAGCAAACCTTATTAGTAACTAAATTTATTATATATCAACGTTAATACAATAACTTTAGAAGTGTCCGTATTTATAACGTATATTTATATACGGACATTTCTAAAATTATCAATCAACGTTATGATTATAAAATATGAGTACTGATTTTTTTTATTCTTTATTTATTACTAAAATATCAGGCATAATTATAAATTATAATGGTTTAATCGTACGTAATTCTCATAAGTCCAATTTCTTATCCTAATATAAGTCTCAATATCACCAGAGGTCCGCCATTTTTGAAACAAATGTTATGAAAAGCTAAAAATATTTTTAAATCTAAATCTATATTATATACGAAGAAATTTAAAGTAACGTTTAACAATATCTTTGTTTTTCCCCTAATAAACATAAATACCTTTATTGTATATTTTATATACGTATATTTCTAAAATTATCAATCAACGTGTTTATTTTAAATAATATGACTACAGAATTTTGTCATTGTTATTTTATTAAATAACTATATTAAGAGGCATTATAATTATAAATTATTATAATGGTTTACTCGTAATAGTTCTCATAAATAAGTTGGATTTCTTAGTTATATCAATAATAATATCATCAAAGGTCCGCCATTTTAGAAACGTTAAGTATTTATAATATTTTAAATATACATTCTCTAAAACTAAATATATTATAGATGAAGAAGTTAAAACAATATCCTTGTTTTTCTGTTTAGAAACATGTCTGAGAATCGAGAGAGAGGTCGCGGAAAAGCACGAGGACGTGCTGGTAGAGGTGTAGATGGCGATGGGCAGCAAGTAAGGCGACCCGGGCAGCAGCCACCACGGGGTGGGCCCCCACAATATCCACCAGGCCCTCCACAACATCAACCAGGCCCTCCACAGCATCAACCAGGCCCTCCACAGCATCAACCTGGACCCTCACGTCCTCGACCACCGCCACCATCAGCTTGGGGTGCTCCGTCTGCAGCTCCTGCAGTTAGGGCTGGTATGCCGACACCAGCTGCTGGTAGAGCTTCCCATCGAACTACTCCATCAACACATGATCACCCAGGAGATGTTGATATTCAACAAAGAATGACAACTTTGACCGTTAGTAAGTATACAAACGTTTCTATGATGAAATTAATTTAATTACAATTAATGAAGCCAATGCTTCATCACACAAATTTAAAATAAGAATATATTTAGGGTATATTGTATTGACAGTTGTGACACTTGTACTTGTAAGTTGTATAATATATTAAGTTTGTCAGATTGGTAGTTTATTTGTAGTTTTATATGCATCTGTAGTGTTCAATATGATGCCCCATTTGACGGGGTTTCCATTTGTTAGGTTTTAGTGAGTAGTACTAGCTTGGCTAGTAAGTCTCACATTTGTACTACCTGTATTTATGCAGGTGATATGCCTAAATACATTTCCAATGTATAAAAATAAGAAGTAATCACATACTTCAGCTTTACTAGATTTCTTCATTGTAGTTTAGAAGATTTTCTGAGAGTCGAATACCCTTTATAAACCCATTAAGAACATATATATGAAGCAAAGTTTAATATTAAGAGTATGCATGATTCAATTTATAAATATAATTCCTTGAACAGCTGTTAGGTTGTTAAAGCAAATATGTATCTTAAAATAAATTGAAGTAAATTTGGCTAATAAATATTTTTATGTTACGACACAAATGACTGATACTCTAGAGAAAGCTAACTAAAAACTGATCATTTATAATATTTTGGAAAAAAAAATAGGATGATTAATTTAATTTTTAAATTTTGCAACAACAAAAATTATTAGTAAAAAAACTGTAGAATAAAAATTTTTAATTTTTCCAACTGGGTTCTATTCTGCCAAAAATTGCTCGAAGAGAGGTAAAAAATCTCAAATTTATAGTTTAACAATTTTTGAGATATTTGCAAAAAACTAATAACTTTTTTTTAGTCAAGTTTTGTTAATGACTTACTTCATTTTTTTTTTTCAAAAATCATCTAGATGTCATTCCGAATTGAATGACACGTCAATCATAATTTGGTGACTGTTGAAATAAGTTGACCAAAAAGGCACTTGTTCACTAGACTATTGGGAGTTTGTGTTTTTACTGTATGGCAGCTTGGGCTGTCAAATCTGTTGGCCGACTATATGTTACATAGGCTTTGCTAGTACTATCATAATCATGTTACTTCATGCATGTATTCAAATTTAGCATTTGGATATATATTTAGACTTTGCTTTCTATTGATGAAAAATTAAAATAATTGGTTACATAATTTGGTACATCTAGGTCCAGTTTCACCAAAGTAGAATAAATTTTATTCCTAGGATAAAGCTGTTATTTACTCTCAGATAACCATATTTTCATTTCACCAACTACTTATCCTAAGCATAAAAAAGTTATACGAGAGTAACTCTTATACCACCAATTTTGAAGGAATAACCGGCTTATTCCTCAGATAAAATCAAAATGGTGGCCAAATTATGTCACCTGAGCGCTTTGAGTACATTATTACTGAGCGACCATTACATAAATAAATAAATATAAATAAGCATATAAGTTAGCACTTCGTTTCCTTTAAGATATTTTTTTTAAAACAGTAAACAACACAAAGCAAACTAAATGAAACTTAAATACCAGGCAGCTTGACTTTACAGATACATAGTTTGTTTGAAAAATAGCACTGACACATTGACACAAGTTCAAAGTGACGACTAAATTAGAAATGTCCTGTTATGCTATACTGTACTGAGACCATGACAAGCGTATTTAATTTGTCTGCATTCACTTATCTAAGAATAGTAATACTAGGAGTAACTTTTTGTACTTACAAAGTGGTGAAACGTACTATAAGTTATTCTGAGAATAAATGCAGCGAATAATTTTATACCTGGCATAGCTATTCTTCGATAACAACACCATTGGTGAAATCGGACCTTAATGGCATAATTAAAAAAACTTATTACAATCAACAATCTCTGTTCATAGAAATCATCAAAGACATCAATTTAGATTTTTTGATGTTAGTACCATGTATACTTTCATATGCATTTAGTTAAAAGCTGTTAATTTGAAATTAAAAATGGACACTTTTTTATTTACATGTATAAATTTGATTGACTCGGTTGTGTAATGGCTATCATGTATGGCTGTACATCCGGAGGTCTTGGATTCGAGTCTGGGTTGGGCCAAGTTAGTTGTTGGGTGTTTCTTTTTACCTTTGACTAAAATCGCTCGAGAACACTATTATTTAAGAAATAGTTTGTGCTATTATAATAAATAAATGAATAATATTTTTTTTAGATGTACCACCTGCAGCAGGTGGCGAGGCTGGATCTATAGTAGTAGGTCGAGGTTCTCGTCGAGGAGGTGGCAGAGTCTTGCCAGAACAAATTACAGTTTTGCGTACTCGTCCTGAATTTGTTACTTCTAAAAAAGGTATAACAGTGCATAATAAACTAAGCAATACAATACAGAATAATACTATATTCTATTCTAAGAAATTTATACAGCAAAACTGTGTACATATAAGGAGATGTTTGCAATGTTAATTCAATTATTTTATTTAATCGCATTAATCTTCCTTTGTCCCTTAAGTAAAAATGTGAATAAACTCTTTTGCAAAAAAAACGGGCACTCAAGCAAAGAAATATTTTTAATAATAATAATAATAATAATCATTTATTGCCATAAAAAAAAACAGTACTAGTTTACATATTCAATTTAAAAAAAATAATGGCAAAGGGTAGTAACTCAGCTATTGCCGCTGAGGCCAAAACCTCAGACAGCGCTGTTTTTCAGTAATACCCATAAACAATACATAATAATATTAACTATTCTAAAGTCAGTAAAAAAAAGAAAAATAATAACTTATTTTGAACAAAAAATAATAATAATAATAATAAACAAATTAAACAAAAAACAAGACTTAAAATTTTAAAACTTAAAATTTAAAAACTGTTGGGCGCGCGTGTTTGTGTGTGTGTGTGTGCGCGCGTGTGTGTGTGTGTGTGTGTGTGAGTGCGTGCGTGCTTGCGTGCGCTGACGTATGCAATGAGTTTATTAGAAATAGGGTTTTAGGCTCATTTCTTTTGTATAGGAATACTTTAAGTTCTCTGCAGCAAGTTGTCTTTTTAATAAGGCTCTTTTGTAAACATTTTTGAATTTATTTGCACTTATTTTATAGTTACTATTAGTCTGTTTGACAATTTTAGGTATTGTTATCCTCAGAATTTTATAAATTAATTAGGAAGGAATAGTTTTCATCAGTTTTATCATAACATTTTGATTAAATTATCGAGAAATAATTAAGCTAAGCTAATTAGTTAAAGCTCAAAACACTATTATTGTATCTGCTCGCTAAATAAAAATGAAACGCGTTAATTTCTTTGTTTTTCTTGAATACATTAAAAGCAGATAAAAGTTTAGTATTGAGTGTGACCCCCTCTTGCTGAAATCACAGTTTGCATTTGTCTGGGCATGCTAGCAAGTATATCTTTTATGGTATCTTGGGGAAAACGTTCCCACTCCGCGGTAATCACATTCTTTAGTTCTCTGATGGTCTGCGGAGCCGGCTACACTGATCTGGGATTAAAAGAAAGCTACTACACGGTTCGGAAGACAGTCTAAAGTCATTCAATCTAAATTCTAAAAATTTAAAAAATTATACTTCAAAAGAATCTGTCAAAATCTAAGCATACTTTGATTTGCATTTGCAGTAGTGTTGCTTAATACTTAAATTCAATTTATATTTTAGCAATTTTAACTTAATTTTCTTATATCAAATTAACACTTAATTTAAATTATAAAATATAACTTAGCATAAACAATTTATAGGTAAGAAAATATACATATTATTATAATAGCAACACTACACAACACTTTTGAATAACTAATATTAAAATAAAAAATTATAATAATACTAGCTAAAAATAAGTTAATAATATTGCCATATTTATAAATTATTTTTAAATTATTTAAATATAAATGTTTAGAATTAAAATTTTATAAGGTACTCTGATGCCATTTTCAAAATTTTTGTAAATTGTGGGTAGACACTGTCTGTAACAAGTATATAAACTTATGAGACGTCAAATACCTTAGTCTCTCCCGTGACCATGATTGCTGTAAAGCATTCGAAACGTCTGGAACTGAAAATCAAAATAAATCTGCGACAAAATCCGAAAAGATAAGTTTCATTTATGACATCAGATAAATTAATAAAAATTGACAAAAAGTTAATTAGAGTCGATATTAACTATAGGGAATTCGCGCCACAAAATGTAGTTAAAAGTTGTTTTCTTTGATACCAGGCTCAGTCAAAAATTTGCATTTGGAATGTAGTCTTATAATATTATGGCACTTTTATAACTGGCCAGTAACATGTTCAAATGATTAAAACCTTTTTGGTATTTTATTTTTTTCAGCCTGGAAGAAAATCGAAACCGCCCGTTTTTTTTAGAAAATGAGTGTATAATGACTTCAATAATTTTAAAAATTATGAAATGTTGGGCAGTGTACACATTGCATTTTTATTTAGTTCAGTCAGTTCTATTAATTTCAGTTGCCTTCACCATAGAGGCTAGACTAGATGTTTTCGGAATTGTTTTCTAATATAGTAAAAACATTAATAAAACTAATGTAGCAATACAGTAAGAAAGTTGTTGGCTAAAATTGTAGAAATGGACAAAATTTTATAATATATTTTCTAGGTAAGACTGGCACTCCATTAGATTTGTGTGCCAATTACTTCACTGTAGAGACAACTCCCGCATGGTCTCTGTATCAGTACCATGTCGATATTCAACCTGAAGAGGATAGTACAGCTGTCCGTAAAGCTTTGCTTCGTGTTCACCATAAACAACTAGGAGGGTAAATATCTTATAGATAATGGCTGTTCTAACATTAAAATGATACATTATAAACTTACTATTATTTAAAATGTTTGATTTTTTTAGATACTTATTTGATGGTACAGTACTATACACAGTAAATAGATTACACCCTGATCCCTTGGAACTCTACTCAGATCGTCGCACTGATAATGAACGCATGCGATTGCTTATTAAGGTAAACAAAATAATATTCTAAAATAATGCATTAAAGTTTTGTGTAAACAATATAATATGCAAACCTTATTTATAAAATCAAATGAATTTAACTATTATTTCCAGCTCACCTGCCAAGTTAGCCCGGGAGACTATCACTATATTCAAATATTCAATATTATAATCCGCAAATGCTTCAATCTTTTAAAGCTACAACTAATGGGTAGGGACTATTTTGATCCAGATGCAAAAGTAAGTATATTATAGTATATTCTGCTTCTGCCAGTGTATATGCATTCACACTTGATAAATAAATTTTGTTACCTAAAAAACTAACAAATATTTACTACATTTTTTTTTAGATTGATATACCCGAATTTAAACTT
Source organism: Boloria euphrosyne (assembly GCA_951802675.2). Lineage (NCBI taxonomy): Eukaryota > Metazoa > Arthropoda > Insecta > Lepidoptera > Nymphalidae > Boloria > Boloria euphrosyne. The sequence goes on from OX637878.1 coordinate 7,978,557, forward strand.
CAAATATGGCCAGGATACAAAACATCAATTAACCAATATGAGGACAAACTTCTTTTGGTCACAGAAATAACACACAAGGTAAATATCTACAGCTTTTAGTCTAATATGTAAAATGATTAAAGTATGTAGTGTTATATGTAAATTAATTAATGATTTTTTTTTAAGATTTTGCGAATGGATACAGTGCTTCAATTGATAACACAACTTGTCAATACAAAAGGCAATAATTTTAAGAAAGACTTCTTAGAGGAAATAGTCGGAAAGATAGTGATGACCGACTATAATAAGAAGACGTATCGAATCGACGATGTGACGTTTGAAGAATCGCCAAAATCCACATTTCGTATGAAGGATCAAGAAGTGTCTTATATTGACTACTATTATAAGGTTATTTAAAGTTTATTATTTTTCTGTGAATTATAGCCGTTTCAAATTTGAATGTCAAAAGAAATTGCATTATACATATATGTCCACTAGACGACCAGGAATAAAGTGGTTAATTTCTACTTAAGCTGCACAAAATGCATTTAAAACAATTAACAAATACTTTAAACTACCTAACATAAGTGATCCTTGTGAGTGACTTTCTAGTAAAATTACAGAAATACAACATAAGGATACATGACCACGGGCAGCCGATGCTGATATCCCGCTCTAAACCCCGGGATATTCGCGCCGGCATGCCAGAATTGGTGTACCTTGTGCCAGAGTTGTGCCGTCAAACCGGACTCACCGATGAAATGCGCGCGAATTTTAACCTCATGCGCGCACTCTCAGTACACACGAAAATAGGACCTGATGTGAGAATTCAGAAGCTTCTTAGGTTCAATCAGCGCTTTACCCAAAACAAGGAAGTAGTAGAGGTAAGATATCATTCAATTCAATTATTTCTTTTAATGGCTTCCATGAGAGATATCATTCAATTATTTTAAAATGTTTAGAGTTACAAATTACAATTTGTCAATACTATATTAATTCCATTCTGAATTTTCGAAATTTCAAGACATCAAATATATAAATATTTATAAGGAAATCCTTATCATTTTTTGTTATAGGAACTAGGAACCTGGTCTATGAGACTTTCAAAAGATTTAGTTAGATTTAAAGGACGCCAGCTACCAGCTGAACAAATTGTTCAGGGTGGAAACACTAAATATCCCGCTGGCAATACATTAGATGGCTGGACAAGGGATATGAGGTAATGTGATAAGAATAAAATAAAAAGTGCTTGCGTACAAAGTACACATGGCTATGGATATAAATTTAACTCACTGTTTACACATTGTATTAATACTAATGATATTGTAATTTCACTTCAAAAACAATTCCTCACGATTACCAGCATGAGCAGCCATGTCATAAGTTAGGCTGTATATTGTAATACTTTTGCTACACATAACGTCACATTAAAAATCACCGACTTGCGGTGGGCGACCGACCTGCGCATCTTGACCATCTGAGGCAAGGAGGTTAGAGACCAGGAGAACCATCGCTTCATACTAAAGCATTACCCGCCTGTCTCTGAAAATTTGTAGAATTTATAACGCGCTGTCGTCGGTAAGTAGTATTTGTGAAGTTAGCTGTTTATGAGTATTGTCACTATTGTGACAACGTGAAGTTAGGCATTGAGACAACATAGCGATCGCAGCGCCTCCTTAGTTTGACAATATTTCTGAGACACTACATTCTAGGGCGATGGTCCTCCTGGTCTCTTAATCTCCATGGTCTGAGGGGTGGTGGCGCTAACTCTTCCCCGTCTCTTAGTGCCTGGTACTTGGTTGCGTTAAACGTTTAACGCAACCTTGTTGGAAGTCACATACGAAGTTTCACTTCATCAAATAACTTGTGTTCTGACAATAATCATCTAAAATAAATTACACCTGCATCAAGAATTTGTTATGGATGAAGGTGATATGTCGTATTCTCCAATTTTCCCTGTTTTATGCATAGATGTCGGTGTTATGGATGTAAAAACACATTTAAATCTTGGAACAGATGGCTATTTTTTACTAATGAATATTATAAGTTGGTTCATGCCACTTCCGAAATTAAGATTTTGCGAATATCACCTATCCACCCACCACCACCCATGTCTTTAATTGGACGTAGTATAGCAGAAACGATTTGACACAAAAATTAGTTTAGCTTTAAATGTTTAAAATTTAGATGATAATTAAAATAAAGTGTTTTTGGAATAAATAATTTGAAATATTTTCACATGTAGTCAAATATTGTAATGAAAAGAGTTGAACTAAATATAATACCTGCTACTTTAAAGTTGCATTCATTAAAAATAAACAGCAATCAAAGAGATACCTTTACTAGGTTTAGTTCCCAGTATTAAATAATATCAATCTTAGCTTTATAGTTTCACCTAATTTTTGCTGAGTGAAAGAACCAACTGCAAGGACTTGGACCAGTGTGGCTTGAATACTTCATATATCGTTAATATCGGAGATATTGTTTAGATATGAATATATTATTACATAATAATAAAAACTCAAAATTTATTTTATCTTTGAAATAGATTATTTCTCCTAAACTTGCAAAATTCAATAATTATTTATGTTAATAAATTTGACAGATCAAAGAATTTACTCAATTTAGCGAGTGTACCTCGATGGGCTGTGGTAACTCCGGAAGTGCAACGTCGGAATGCTGAATCATTTGTGGACTTAATCAAGAAAACAGGCAATGGAGTTGGATTTAGAATGCCTGACCCAGAAATAGGTAAGTTTTTGAAAATATAAATTGTAATCACTACATATTATAAATAAAGTCCTCCGCCGCGTCTGTCTGTCTGTTCGTGATTAACTCAAAAACTACTGCACCGATTTTAATTCTGTTTTCACCAATAGATAGAGCAGTTCTCGAGGAAGGTGTTAGTGTATAATATGTTAGTATTTTAATTTGTTTTGTATTCATTGGCTAAAATGTCAGAACAATAAGTCTTTTGGGAGCTTTCAACGAAAACGCTGTCTATAAACCCTATCTTCCTTCCTTTTTAACTTATTTTTCGCAAACATTGACCTCACTTGGAAACTTGTTACACGTATGACCCTTTGGCCATCTTTATCTACACCTCTTTAACATATTGCTGCATAATATCTGTTATCGATATTATTTTTTCCGACGTACGGAATAAAATTTTACTACTATGAAATCTCTACGTATTAATGGATAGATTTCCCTCTTCTTAATTTTGGAGGGCGGTCTTGCTCAGAGTCTGGATATAATTCGATGAGTAAAGCCTTTTTTTTTACATTTTCAACTGTATGAAAGGTTAAACAGCTTGGTTCACAGTAAAGTTATCGTTACCGTTATGCGCTGTTTTCATCTCAATATCAATGTTCGCACTTTTGGTAATTGGCAAGTGTCAGCTAGTGACTTTAGAAACTCTTTAGACCAAATTCAGGGCCTTCTTGGTAATCATTATCTCGATTATTTAGATTTTACCGCAATACCTTAATATTAGTTACTTTTTGATGTTTGACATTCAATAAATGTCCTAAATAAAGACATGTGCTACTTTTACGATAGCGGCGCTCGTGGGCCGTCGAAAGAGTCGGTAAAAATAATACTTAATGCATTCTTCTAGGAATACACACACATATATCGACATATGAACAAGTCGTAACACCAGAAACGTTACGGGTCTTAAAATTTTTAATCAAGTAAAATACGTATCAAATTAGTCTCTTGCTCAGATATTACTTATTATTTTATATCATTACACCCATACCCTTACTTCTACTAAATATTAATAAACTAATCAATCTGTAGCGTATATAATAAAACAATAACCTGATTTTTCGTTTCGGGCGTTACATTGCCAAAGTAACAAGAAAACACTTATAACGTGATAAGTATCATTTTTTTCGGATTTGTGATGCATTCTACAAATACTACAATAAATAACCTCAAATAACAACATGGCAAAACGGTTAACAGATTGATAGATTTTTTCTTTTCAAATTTCTAATAGCCGGTAACATAACGTGTCCATAAAATTTATTGCGAAACGAATATATTTATCTTTTCACCCTCGGTAGCGTTTGTGATGGAATGGCCCATAATATATTAAGGAATCTTATTGTTAGATTTACTAGTGTCGCCATGTGAAAAATAAAAATACTATTTAGTATTTTTTAGATGGCGACACTAGTAAATCTAACAATAAGATTCCTTAATACATAATGAAATAGGCCAATAGGCTGCTATTACGAATGGGGGTGACGACTGTGTATTCTTTCTGGGGGGTGCCTTCGCTCGCGCTTAATCTAGGGACGAGCCCGATCAAAACGAGAGCGAGTCGCTAGTTACTATATAAAATGAGTCTGTTAATAAATACTATATAATATTATGATCTAAAAACTGTATGTCAATCAAATTGCAAACATACATTTCACTATTCATACTAAATAGATACATATTATTAAGTTGTATTTGGAGCTTTACCTTGGCTTTTAAAACACCTATCGCGATTCAATCGGTGAATCATGAGGATTTAACAAACTATGTTGTTGAATAGTTTATTTAAGATAATAAATACTGAATATAATACATATATAGAAACTTGGACAAATTATTGTTATATTTATAGCATTTTATTTTATCACTTACAGTATTGATACACAGTCTATTATTAACTTTGTTTTCAGTTACAATTCGAAGAGATTCACCAATGGATTATGCGAATATATGCGAAAACGTAATCGCCAAGATGAATCCTGCTATGATTCTTTGTGTTTTGGTACGCAATAGCGCAGACAGGTACATATTTCTTGCAGATATTCTGACCACTATTTATTTCTATTTTCAATAGCCCTTAATTGTACCTTAGTTATATAAAAAATATATTTACGTTATAGCAACAAATAACAAAATAAACTATGAAATAAATATTTAAGGTGGCTCTCATACCAATAGACATGTTTTTTTTTTGCAGTTTTTGTAGATAATGGTATGGGAAGCCTTTCATTCATGCGCGAGTCCGACTCGCACTTGGTCGGTTTTTTTTGTTTGGCGTGTTGTTCTATCAAATACCAACAGAGTGATGTTGTTTACATATACTTTTATTTTACTTAGGTATGAAGCCATAAAGAAGAAGTGTACTGTAGACAGGGCGGTGCCAACACAAGTAGTCTGTTCGCGAAACATGACGAGCAAGTCGGCCATGTCGATTGCCACTAAAGTGGCCATTCAGATAAATTGCAAGGTACATAATATATTTTAAAATAATAAAACTAATATTTTAAAAAACATTTTAAAATAATAAAATACTAAAACTAGCAATTTCTACATAGACAATAACAAATTTATCAATAAAAAAATGAATGAATGAACGATTATTGTAATGTAACAAACTAAGTATTACTTTGTTTGAATTTAAATTGATTCTATTGCATTAATAAAGACTCCCGATGCGAGTTTTTCTCCTCAAATTTCCTCCATATACAGACATTGATCAGATACATTGTACCTACAATAGTAAAATTGTATGTGTAATGTATATGATAATAGTATATTTATTTATTAAATCAATATCTCGATTGTATAAAATAAGAATAAATAATTATGAGCCACTGAGGAATATATAATTCCTCAGTCATAGCCCAGCGGTAACGCGCTCACTTGGATAACCGAGTGATGAGGGTTCGAGTTCGGATCTCGCACCTCTGATATTTTCATGTGCGAATCAATCATATCATGTTTACCACTTGTCTTACGGTGAAGGAAAACATCGTGAGGAAACCTGCATGTCTGAGAAAACCTAGCTAGTTTTCGTTAGACATGTGAAGTCCGCCAACTCTCACTAGGCCAGCGCGGTGGCCTGATCCCCCTCGTACTGAGGAAGGCCCGTATTCCTGATGTATTCCTGAATGTGAATTGAAATGACAAACATTTTAAGATTATTGGATATTGTCAAGTTTGTTTGTATGTTATATGGATAATAATAAAAATAATGTGTTAGCTCGGCGGCGCGCCTTGGACAGTGGACATTCCACTACCAACGTTGATGGTGGTGGGCTACGACGTGTGCCACGACACACGTTCCAAAGAAAAAAGCTTTGGCGCTTTCGTCGCAACTCTCGACCGCGCCATGACGCACTACTACTCCAGCGTGAACGCACACACCTCGGGCGAGGAGCTCAGCGCGCACATGGGCTTCAACATAGCGTCCGCTGTGCGCAGGTACCGCGAGAGGAATGGTTAGTCACTACTTTAATAATGGAATCTACAGATTTATTTAATAATAATTTATTATTCAATTACTAACTGGAAAATGTTATTTTGCAGGAGTGTTACCAGGACGAATTTTCATTTATCGTGATGGTGTTGGCGATGGACAAATCCCATATGTAAAGAGTCATGAAGTAAGACATTTACTATATTATAGAACTTTGGTATACTTAAAACTATTAAATATAGTTTAAAATATGTTTTCATTTAATGTGTTTATTGTTACTATTGATATATATGTATCATATTTTCCAAGGTTGCAGAGATTAAGAAGAATCTCGAAGAGGTATATGGTGGAGAGGAGTTTAAGATGGCCTTCATCATAGTTTCCAAGAGGATCAATACCCGCGTGTTTGTCGAAACTGGCCGCAGTGGCGAAAACCCGCGCCCCGGCACCGTTATTGATGATGTTATTACGCTACCAGAACGGCAAGTGTTCATAATTAATATATAAACCAAAATGATATTATATAACTGAATAAAATTCATACGAAAAATATATAAGAAGGAATCCATCCCCAATATACCCATTATAGCATTATATTTGTGCTATTATTTTTTTGCCAATATCTAGAAAGCCAGATTTTTTTTTTTCATTTATTTTGTTTATAAAATGAGTAGGTATTGTTTATTACTTTTTGTTGATTATTGCTTATAATTTTGTATAAGTGCATTTTATGTATAGAATAAATTCATATAATTAATTCTGACTATGCTTTTTTGTAGATATGACTTCTATCTGGTATCCCAGAATGTTCGCGAAGGAACTATTGCTCCTACTTCGTACAACGTGATTGAAGACAACACCAACTTGGACCCTGATCGTGTAAGTGCACAGAAAAAAATGTACCTATACGTAATGATTTATATTGTAAGACATATCTGTAAAAACAGCTTCAACTTTCAATAATACATATTATATTAACTAGAATAGTTTACAATTCCTCTATGAAACTTATTTAAACAATTTAATAAAAGATATACTTTTCAACCACAGTCAACATCCATCCACGCATCTCAATCCCTTGCAGAACAATCTCCATATTTTTTCATTCTTTTCATTATTATTTAAAACTTGTTTTTCTTGTCTAACCATTAGTATAACGCTGACTGCCAGTTTCAGTGGCCAGTATAACAAATTAAAAACTATTTTATTTTACATCAAAATAGCGAAACCTTGCATAATAAATCATAGTTTAGCAGGAATGACTCAACACACAAGTTATTAAGGTTTTAAGTTTAGATAATTTCTGCTATGATTTTGTATGTTTCGAAATATTTTATGTGTAGACAATTCCTCTTATGAGTGAAGTTGAAATAAATATATACTTGTTTCTTTAAAGTTGGATTTCTTAAAAGCAACAAGAAAAAATTAACCTTATCTTTATAGTTTCACGTACCTTTTTTGCTGACTGAAAGACGGTACTTAGGTTTGGTATAATAAAACTAATAATAATTTTTAATAATAGTATGTTTTGAGTCCTGCTAAACTACATCCAAATAGAGTTTGTATTAAATGAAGCCGATAAAATGTGTACAAACGTTTTCAGATTCAACGCCTGACATACAAGCTGACACACATGTACTTCAACTGCTCGACGCAAGTGCGCGTGCCGTCGGTGTGCCAGTACGCGCACAAGCTGGCCTTCCTCGCCGCCAACAGCCTGCACAACCAGCCACACTACTCGCTTAATGAGACTTTGTACTTCCTATAAATATTATTTTTTATACCTGTCGAATTTTATTATCACGTAGTAATAAATCGTTGTTTCTCTCGTGTGATAGTATTCTTATACAAAATAGATTTTTATACAATATTCTCAAACTTGATACATTATATCTAATTTTAGGTGTAGTTTCTAATAATATGTTTTGTTTTTAGGATATGTTAAAAATGTATCTATTTTTCGATAATGTTTGGTACTAATATAGTACACATACCAAAATAATGGAAGTTGTGAAAATTGCTAATGAATGCGGTATTGAGGATTTTCAAAATCTGGAACTTGCTACTTTAATGATTAACCACAGATTGCGGTTCCGTTTTAACACTTTTATACTCTTGTCTATGATTCATTTCTTAACATTGCTTCCTCTATGTAATAAAAATAACAATAACAAGATAATTCAGTTCCTAATTAAATCTCACCGATAAGATCTGTTGTTGGTTAAGGCTTAAAGTAAGCATTTGTTTAATTATATAAACGGCCGTGCCATACATGCACTAGAGTGCGCTAACCCTAAACTTAGGTTTGTATTTTGAATGTACATGGAAGTATTCTGTGCATTTACACTTTTAGTAATTAAGATTTTTTTATCTTACATTTTTTTATAATGTAGCTACTTTCAGCTGCTTTTGAATATTATAAGTCAATAAGATATTACATACGTAAGTGTTAGAAGAAAGTGCAGCTCAAGCAACATTTCATTTCTATTTTCCTTTTAGAGGAATTTTTGACTACGACCGCCATTGGCGCAAACTTGTTTTTTTTTTTTAAATTTATAGTATAGGCTCTAATGTTCATTTTGAACTAAAAAGTTTTCTTTATGTTACTCTTGGAAGCATTTAGAACTCTTAAAGTATTATATAAGTTAGTTGTTAGCTGTTTATTGTTGAAACATTCCAGTTGATAACGATAAAAGATAATGCTTTCTACCTCGTATTTTGTATTATGACTTGAATGTTATGCCAAAAATACTTTCAGTTTACTTTAAGTACACAAATTATTCTTAAAATTTGATGTTCGTTAAATCCTTTTCTTATCAATAAGTAATTTGGCATAAGCACTTAATTTTGATTTATTTAGTTTAAGAACAATCACTTGTTATTTTCAGTTTGAAATAAGATTTTTTTTCGTATATATTGGTGTTTTTACTTTCATCCTTTTATTTGTAATTTGCATCCTTATTTCGACTCGTGTCTCATGAAGAAACTTCAAAGTTATCAAGTTCAATTTAGCATGCAGGGGGTTTCGGTGGCGATAAATCGATCTAGCTAGGTTTTATTTGTAGAAAACGTTATTTTATCAATATTTTCAGGCAATGAAAAAAAAAGCTACAATTCCATTAGAATACGAAGGTAAATTTCGCTGTCATCTACAAGATTATTTAGCTCGGATTGATTGACAGCGGAAACCGGGCGGTCTCTAACCAGAAGTCCTCGGTTAGAATCCAGGTGTTTCCAGTCCGAATTTTTTTTTATTTTTTTCCTAAAAAACCGCCTGGTCGCCTGATATTATAAATAAAATCAAAAGTGTCTGTTTTTAATTTCAAATTATCAGCTTTTCACTAAATGAATTACATATGCGTATATACGATACTTGCGTCAAAAAAGTAATTTTAATTGAAGGCTAATCTATAGTTGCCTGAAAATTTTATTGAAATCTTTCCGGCCATTTCAGAACCCATCAAATAATATACCACAGCGTAAAAAAAACGTAGGACATCGCGTTTCAAGTCATCCCGCTTTTGTGTAGGCATTTGTCATTGCTTCAGGGTTGTCACAATATATAAATATATAGAGTACCAGGAAGAAAATGAAAAAAATATTGAAGTATATTTATGACGAGTTTTATTAAAAACAAATACAAATTAGTTAGCTAGGTTAGGTTAGTACTTAATAATATTTATTGACGACACGTTTGGCTCAGTTGGTAGTGACCCTACTTTCTGCGCCAGCGGTCGCGGGTGCGAGTCCCGCTGGGGCTGGGGGCATTGAGCACGAATGCTTGCACTCCAGTCATGGGTGATTTATTTATGCTCAAGATACCAAAATAAAAAAAAATACTAAGATACTGATTCTTTTAAAATCTACAAATGCGAAATTGAAAGGTATTTTCGTTTTATTATTTATCGTATTATTATTTATTATTATATTATTATTACACTGGCAAGATGTAAAAACCATTAAAACTGTCCGTCTATTGAGTATTAAGGTAACATCTTTTTAAGGGTCCCCAAGTAACACATAAAATTTAGCTATTATACTATAACGAAAGTATAATTATATATCATTTGTTAAAGTTTAGGGGTGTCTGGCAGGGGGTAGCAACTGTCATAAGTGTCCGGCAATAGATGACGAGATTTCTAAAGGTATCCCGAAGAAAATATAAAAAAAATGAGCTTTATACTTAACAAATTTTATGTATTATTTTATACACCTTTACTACCTGTTACTTGCCCAGGTAACCACAACCCAAACTATAGTCGCTGGTCGTTGATACCTGTATAGGGGACATGCCCAGAGAAACTTTCAGCTTTTATAAAATATTGAAGGTCTGGCCGTCGTGGGCTCTTGCTCTATAAGTAGTCATCACACTATTCTTTTCATCAATCTAGGGCATTAATCGGATAATGGGCCCTGCGTAACCTGGTCCTTAAAAATATAGGTATTTCTTGACAATATCATAATATCATTGTTATAGAAATTTTACGCGCTAGTTAACTTTAGTAATGTTTTTTTTATGAGGCTTACTTTCTATAGGTACCTACTATTTAGGTTTTAGTTGTTGCGCTTCTGGCATATCTAAACTGTAGTAAAGTCGTTTTTGTACATCAAAAAAAAATTACAAAAAAATAGCCAGGGTGTTAAAGGACAACCAATAGAACCATTTCCAGCATTTTTAGAATTTTTGTCTGTTTGTCTGTTTATTTATCCGGGCATCACGTAAAATGTACGAAAGCAATGTAGATAACTTTTATACACAACGATTGAACGTAACTTGAAGTAACTTTTAGTTTTTGTTTCATTGCAATCGGTTCAGTCTATCAAAAGATATTTGAGTTTAAAGTGAAGAAGTAGAGAAATTCCAGAAGTAAAATTAGGGTTATGTGAATTTGGTCTCACTCATCTACAAACCTGAGTGTAAATATGCGTTCACAGATTGGGAGGCTGCGAAAATGCACAGGAGTTTTCCAATTTATTGTTACAAATAGGCGATGGCACATACCCCGTACAAGAAGATGGAAAAGTTATTTTGATTGATAATGATTTGAATTGATGGTTTCACAGCTAATGTTGTTTATAAAGAAGCACTAGCATAAATAAAAAAAAATGATTTGTATCGGTGTCCTCCAACAGCGCTTCGCACTAAAAAATACATTGTTAAGTTCCGACATCCACGCGAACGAAGTCGCGGGCACAGCTAGTATCTCATATAGTACCTAAGGTACTACCATAAGGTGTGTAGTTATGTGCAGTTCTTAATAGTATTGAAAAACAAGAAAAAATATTTTTAAATGTGTTCAAATTGGCGTTCCTTATTATAATGTACATTTCATCATTGCTAATAAAAAAATATGAAGGGTACAGGGGCAAAACAAGGAATGTCACAAAATTATTATTTTTTAATATACATAGCAATCAATATATATATCATCAATACGTGATGTTCCTATACTTTTCAACTTTTTTTAATTTTATGTGACATTCTTTGTTTTCCCCCTGTACCCTTCATATGTGAAAATTACTTTTTAAGATACAGAATTAAGTATAACCTGAAGTCTATGGGTTAAAGGATCGATTGCATTGTTTACATGTTTTCAGTTCGTAACTTCGTAGCAACGCAGCAGTCGTTGCCTCAAACCGTATTTTGTTATTTTCATACAGTATCCCTTGTCTTTGAGACTATGGAGGAAGAGAAAAGTAAAGAAGAATTGGAAGATTGGAAAATTTACGAAGCGTTGACAAGCAAAAGCCCTACGAATGTAAGTATAATATTTACATAAATATATGTACCTGTTTAGGTTTTTATCGCTACAATGTCCTTCGTCTCAGTCATCCCTAACTATGCCAAATTTAGGCCAAATGTTTTGTTGATAAATGGTTAGATAAATGTAACTAGAACACGCATAGAAATTATACCTATGTGTTGTGCCATTCATTTTGAAATATACATAACCTACTGTACAATATACGTATTTACTTAGATATCGTATCCTAACGACTATTGGGAGTTGAATACCGATGTGTTTTATTCAAATTTTAATCAAATTTTGTGTAGTGATTAGGTGCTTATTGCTAGGATTAACATTAATAATATTTTTATTACAGATAAATATTTCATTTACACGGAAAAATAATTCGTTTTATTGAGTCGTCCTTAGAAAACTGGCGGTGGCTAAATCTTAAGAGATACCTGTACATCAAAACTATGTAGTAGTAAATTGTAGGTATTTTAAAAGCATCAAATACATCTACTAAGTTATACTCGCAGTACCTATTTTTAACAGAACGTAGGTATACAAAAAAACAGTATTTTAGCAAATCGATGTGCGCGTTTCACGTTAAAAGTTCTGTGCCAATTTGAACTAAATTTTGTATAGTGATACGTTATTACACGAAGTAATATTAAAATATCTTTTATAGAAGTAAAGCTTTTGATTCCTACAGGAAAACACAACTGTTTCGATGGAACGATAAGGATCTTACATAGTATGCACAGAAATCTAAATAATAAGACACTATTATTTAGATTTCTGTGATAGTATGACTAAATCTTGCCAAAACTTAAGAGATAGGTATATCAAAAGTATGAATTAGAAAATTACATACCTATTAAAAACAATACTTTAGCTAATTTATGTGCGCGTTCACACAAAAAGTACTAAACCGATTTTAACTAATCTTTGTGTAATGTGTAGAGATAGATTATTACTAGGGTCAATATTCAGACTATCAAAAAGTTATACGGGTAGGTACTACAGTAAAATATTTTATTCTCACAGAAAATCAATAGCCGATTCTATAGAGTATAGTACCTATAAAAGAGGGTGGACCTTTAAATGGGGAATCATTCGTTGATACAATTTAAGTAACAGCTTAAAGTCGAAGATATTTTTTGTACTTTGAGCGCGAGCGAAGCCGCGGTTCCCGCTAGTTATATAAAAAAACAACTAAGTAACTACTTTTCTATATCAATTTGAAACGGTTGCTTAGAAAGTTGATAAGTTTCTATATTAAACGTAAACAAACAAAGAATACTAAGAAGTAAGAACCTACTATGTTTTTAGAAAATAATGCTAAGTTTACAATTAAGCTATAGGTATTTGATAAGTATAAATAAACACAGGTAAGTTATTTTAGTATCAGAAGTCGAATGAAGCATAATAGATATAATTTGAATCAAAAAAATTCGTATCATCTGAATGAAGGCTAAACCCGTCGAGTTGAATAGCATGATAAACGCTCCCTACTCGTGCCTTGCACAAAATTCCCCGATTCTTTAAGTGGATATTAATGACTTCCTCGGTGATCAACTTTTTTTTCAAAAAGAAATATACCTAGTACCAGTAATCTGCTAAATATAAAGACAACGAATAGGTAGTTGTATTGTATGTACGAGTAAGAATCATTCTCTCTAAGAAATAGGTACGTATGTGAAGCACAGATATTTATGAAATTTGGGGTCATACCGTTAATAATTACAATTTAATTAAAATTTACGTAATTTCTTACATCGAGATATTGTTCCTGTTGCAAAAGCCTTTGATAGTTTGCTTGTAAATTATATTTAAAATTGATTCAAACAAATAATAATAATCTATAAAAATAAAAATGAATGTTGCTAAGCGCAAAACTCGACCAATTCGGCAATTATTTATTGTGTGCTGAGGTTTTTATGATAATAAAAAAAATCTAAGTTCAAAGTTTGTAAAAAACTTATACTAAAGGTCCCAACATGTCCCAACATATTTATTAATCGCTAGTAATAAACATGTTGGGACACTTACACACAGCTTTATCTAGTTCCATGGTACGGTACGAGCCTTGTGTTATGGAGACCAGATGGTTGATAATTGATGTACTATACATATATAACTTTAAATACATACATATTATAAATATAAACATCCATGACTAGAGTACAAACATTCGTGCTCAACAAATGAATGCCCCCCGCGGGACTCAAACCTGCGACTGCTGGCGCAGTAAGTAGGGTCACTACAGACTGCGCCACACGGCACACGTGTCTGAGACACGAACGTGAAGACACGGTGTCTTCAAATATCTTAAATTATTATCCTGTAACCAAAAGAAAGCAGTACCTATCTTGTTAAATATTTTGAAAAGGCACCGATGTCACTGATAATCCTGTCATAATCAATTTGCATGCAACGTAAACATTGATTGTAGAGTTACCATGACTATTATGGAAATTACGAACTTAAATTGTATAGCTAAGCGCTCATTTATGCGTGTATAAGAAGTTATCGTGACTCTTTGCGAGCTCGAAATAGCAACCCCTATCACGCTAAGTTTCAAACGAAAAGTACTCGCTCCCAACGTAATACTAGTCTATCTTCGCTCGCTACCGGTAACCGTCTCGTAGGCCCTCAAATAATTTACCTTTACGATGAACATTTGTAAGTTTTTCAGGTATATCCTCTATATTTTTACTACTTATAATAGTCTATATACTACTATATTATGTCACTTACAGATGGAAGCAGGCGTTGAAAATGATGTGGTTACATCATTAAGGAGTGACTTAGCGGGCTTACAATATAAGCGTGACAAGTTAATATCAGAAGTAAGTTGATAAAACATATTATTTAGATTGTGAAAAGATTTTATAGTTTTCAATATTAATTTTATATTTTAGAATAGCGATTTAAAAAACCAAATGTTGTCCCGAGACCAAAGAATATTGGAACAACAAGTCGAAATAGATCATCTCCGAGAACAAAATGCTCGACAAAATGCCATCATTTCGTCTCTTAAAAAGAAAATCCAAGATCTCGAGGAAGTTCATCGAAATTTACAAGCATCACAAAGTAGAAGCGACTTAACCGTACAAACACTCCAGAGAGACAATCGTTACTGTGAAGAAAAAATTAAAGACTTGGAAAAGAAATTAAGATCGCTCGAATTAGAATGTCATAATGAAGAACAACAAAAAGAAAATGCACGATGTCAATTTCACGACTTGGTCAGACGATTGTCTGTCGCAATGGATGCCGATTTTTGTGATACTACGCACACTCACTCCCCAGAAAGCCTCATTATCAAAGCTTCTGAACTCGTACAAGATATAACTAGACTAAAAAATAAATGTATGAACACGACGGAAAATTTATCCACTATTGAACAAGATCTTAGAAGCTGTAGAGATACACTAGAGAGAGCAAACGCCGATAAAGATATGTTGCAAAGACAGCTTTCTTCTCAACTTCTTGATATAGAAAGATTAAAACAAGAAAAGGAATCTCTTTCTGTATCTAATAGGGTTCTTGAAAGGGAACTACATGAAGCAAGAGAAAAGCTTTCACACTGCGCTAAGAATTTAAATGTTGTTACAGATAACGTAAATCAAAATGAGTCAATGATCATACAGCTAAAAGGTTGGATATATGTACTTGTGAATCAGCGTTTTATATTTTTTTTGTTTGTTGATTTGTATTATTTAATTGATTTTTCCTATAAAATGTGATATTATTCTTTAGTCAATTAATGAAATAAATGATAAATGAAAAGTACTATATATATTTTTACTCGATAAAATTGTAGAGGATTTAAGACATCGTGATGAAAAGTATCAAAGACTGCAAACTGAGTTTCGAAATACGATGGAATCTATTGCAATCCTTCTCAGCTTGCCAACACGTTTTGTTGAAGCACACGAAAGTACTATCAAGGATCGAATAAGAGAAATATTAAGCGACAATAAGGACAAGTCTGTGGTAAGAATACATACATCATTTCGAAACATCTTGCTCGTAAGGCTACTCTAATTTCGGCTACATTAATATTTATTACTAACTACTTATTAAAAAAATAGACATTCTTTAATAAGTAAACCTAAAAATTAATTTAACAAATTAATTTTAATCAAAATATAGTACACACTTCATATGCCTATTATATTAATTTAAAGGGCTAAGTAATGCTAACATTTCTTATTGAAATACGATGACCTACATTCTAAGGTAGAAATATTCCTTTTTTTAGCAAATAGAAGCATTACGGGAGAAATTGGGGTTAGAATCACAGCAACTGGGTAGAACTGCACATTTGCATGACCAAGCCACAACTCGCGTCCGGGTACTGGAGGATGAGCGGAATATGCTTGAATCTAAAGTACACAAACTAGAATCAGAGCTCAACGCGATGGAATTGTCTAGAGATAATTTACGGAAAGACAAAGCTAATGTAAGTATTTAGATTGTATTATTGGATTACTTTATCATCATCACATCGGGTGATTTGGTAAAAGTTTAATTAAAAATTAAAAAAAACTTAAATAACATGAAATATGGAAATTTTACCTATTTTAATTAACAACTAACAAGCCAATAATATTTATTAAGAATTGCTTAATAACTCTTCGAAGACTATAATGGTATCTGATAACTTAGTTAACTTGACTACGTTTAGAGGTACAATGTACATATACAGACCATCAATGGATCACTTGTTTGTCACGGCTCGATTACGCTTAGGCGTGTGAGAGTCATATATATTAACTCTTTCAAGACTCTCGCTAAGCCGTCTCCTATACGGCAAGACCACCATTCCGATAGTTTCGTAAGCCGTGGTCCGAACCTCGCAGAAGGTGCCGTTACGGAACTACACTTTTCGAGCTTCATACTCAATTTTAGGCAGGACCTTCTGACCATCTTTTTATCGATACAAAGCCGGCAAAATACGACAACTTTTATATATAAACAGACGACATTTTACAGATACACATTCGGTGATAGAATGTTATACATACTCGTAATTCACTATTAAAAGAAATAATACCGATGTATTGTGTACATCCACAAGCAATAGCTAGTAAACTGAAAACAAGTTCTTTAAAGATGGCTAAAACCACATAAATAAAACATGTAACTCACACTTCACTTTTTCCGACGCAACACATAATATTACTGTTACAGTTCGTGGCATTCCTGGAGCGGCTGAGTCGAACGCTTAATATGGATGAGTTAACTCAGGATATCGGCGTTGAGCTGCACACTGAATCTATTATGCACAGAGCAGAGCAGCTTGCGAGGCTTGAGAGCGATAAGATTGTAGACAAGGTCAGTTATTATATTATATATATGTAGCATAAATCATAACGTGATAATATAGGAACATAATTAAATAATCAGTTAACATTCCTATTACACACTTGTCAATATATTTAAATATATATTCAGTTGTGATAAATATACAAAAGTAAATACCGACTGAGTAGAGAGAGAGAGAGAGAGAGAAACTTTTAACTTTTACGTTCCTACTAAATTTTAAAGTACGTACCTAATATTCATAGAGTATGTAAAAAAAGTATTTCGCAAAAAATATTTATCTCCTTGAGCATTACTGAGCCACCAGAAAAGGACTAAAGAAAAATGGCATTCAACCTTTGCTTGATTTTAATACGTGTTGTGCTGCTTTGTATTTTGCGTATATTGACATAACCACTATCATTTATCTTCATACTGTACAAGGAGTTACTGACATCAGCGGACAGTATATAAATCAGCTAGTTTGAAATTCAATGGTCAGACAAGGCTAAATATATCGTCCAACGAATTGGAAATAACAAAAATTATAAATAAGAATTGATTTGTCACGTTCTTGTGATTTGATGATAGAGGTTATTTTAATATCATGTGTGTGTTTTGTGTAGCTGCTATATTACGGATACTATGGCACGCTCCCGAGACTGCGCAGGGAGCGATCTTTCCATGACTTGCCTTATCTTAAAGAAGTAAGACACAGTATCATACAAAATTGGCATGGCATTACTGACGTAGGGCCGAGTCGTGCTTAAATAACAATTAATTCTCCGCAAATTCTTTCTATAAATGACACCTAACGATGTTTACTGCGACAACCACAACTTAAGTGATTAGCACCGCCGAGCAAATGTTTCACGCTATTCAATAGTTATTATAAAGTTGTTTTTAACACTTCATCTAATTATGAAAGCTAGTTACGAACAGTTTTTTAAAAGTATTCTAAGTATCATTAACTTCATTAATGTAGATAGGCATTAAGAATATAGGTATTTCTATTTTATTAAAATAGTATAGCTAGATAATGTAGTTTCGCTACTAATCAAATTTTCAATTTCTAGATATGACTATGAGTCTATTTTCAGACTGCTGTGGTGTATCAACTCCAACGTCGCATTCGAATACTGAGAGAACAATTGCAGAGAAAAGATCTGCATTTAGATTTACTTCGACGTAAGCTCAGTGTCCAGGTATATTCATGATAAGCATACTAAAAGGAATAGTAGTAACTAAGAATAAAAAATTGATTTCCTTTTTGATTGTTTGTTTGTCTCCCAATAATAATTCGCAGACACAAGTGCATTCTCTATTCGTATCACTCTCATACTGCGGTGTGACGACTAATCAACACGACCAGTGAGAGCTAAGGCGCAGGACAGACGGCTTTACATGCTCTCCGAGGCACGGGTGTAACACACCGCCCACTTCCCAACTCCGGGCTTTTACTGAGGCTTCCTAACAAAAAGACTCAATAACTAAATTTAGCCTGACCCGGAACTCGAACCCAGGACCTCTCGATGTGTGATCGTACATGCTAGCTGCTACACCACTGAGGCAGTTAAAAGTACATATAAAATGTACAGGAAGAAAGTTCGCGAGTCCGTGCAGTACTGCAAGCAGAACGAGACGAGGCAGTGAATCGTTGTAAAAAGCTCGCTCGACAGTGTGACAAGCTGGGCGTGCAGCTCAGCGACGCGCGCTCACAGCTCCGCGATCTCAACGCGCAGCTTGCAGATGCTGCTGAATATAAGGTTCGGTTCGGTTTCATAATATTGTTTCACAAAATTCATCAGTAACTGAGTGTAGGTACTGCGGTTGCGACGATTTTCTGTTACATTGCAATTTGCATGCGTTGAAACCTAAAGAAATATTTTTTTAAAACCCTACTAAACTGAATTACTAACATTACTTTCTTCAAAAATAAGTAAGAACATAAGGAGTGGAGTATATAGTATAACGTTCTCAAAATGATGTCTTTTATACTATGTGGCTTTAGCCATATCATATGAGAATAATGGGCATTTGCATCCAGCCGGGCGCATTAGAGGAATCTTAGGAAAAAATCTTTTAGCCGCTATTTTGATTCAACAGTGATCTCATTCCCAATCGAATGAGTAATTAAAATTAGTTAGCCGTCAGTAATAAGTAGATAGTATACATGTATATTGCATACATACACATGTGTCCAGGTTAAACACAGCTTCGTCGCAGTCGGGTAATAGTTGTTAAATCGATACTATGTTGCTGTTTTAAGGATTTTATATTCTTATAAGCAGCAGGTAGTAAGTAGGTACTATTATAATGTGGTAGTGTTGTCGATTTCAGTGTTTCAGTTTTGCAGTAGATATCGATACAGTACATATAAAATCTATCTATAAGTACATATTATAATAAAATTCTAACCGAGTCGAAACTGTACATTGAATATTTTTTGGAAAATCTAATTGAAATAGACATTATTATCGATATAGAGGCCACATCTATTATTTTTAGGATTTATGTCTGTATGTCTGTCTGTCTGTGACCGCATCACAAGAAGACCACTGGACGGATTTGGATGAAATTTGGAATGATGTTAACTGGTTACCCGGGTCAATATAGGATACTTTTTACTGCGGGAAAATAACTCATCTCTGAGAAAAGTACAAAAAGAAGGTTGAAAATAAAACAACGCTTGCATTTACGCGTCTTTAGAACGCGATCGGAGCCGCGGGCATTGTATAAATATAATTAATTGATTGACGTGTCTATTTTTAATATTAACATAACAGCTTCTTATAAATACAGGAAATCAGGTATATACGATAGGTACATAAACTCAATTTTTAAGTATCTATTTGTTTATACGTGCTATTTTTGAAATCACTGGACAATTTTTTAGAGAACTTACTTTAATAGGAATGTGGGACAAATCCGAACAAAATGATGGTAAGTAGTTAGTAGATAGTATAAAAATATAGCGAACTTATAAAACGGTATTTATAATTCGATTACTAAGTTTAAAAATATAATCTTGATTAATAAAGAAAATTGTATTCTCCATTTTAAAAGCTTAACAGCATACTTTAGCAGCATTAAAGATTCGATTTAACATACTCGTAAATCATATAGTAGGGTACGTTGGAAGTGGATTTACTAGAACAATTTGCATCCAAGGTTAAAGTGATTTACTCACTACAAAGTGATCTTATTCCTAGATATTAATTCACAGCTCTAGCCTTTTGTTTCGCTTTTTAAATAAGTACAACTATCTTTTCGGATTTCCTTGCGGATTTATTTACGATTTTGGTTACCGACGTTTCGAATACTTTATTGCGATAATGGTCACGGAAGAGAGACAGACGAATTAGACTTTGGACGTCTCAAAACCAATTTAGACAGACAGTATAACAATCTGGTTTAGTTTAATATATGTTAACGGCAGAAATAAAGTTAAGCATACAGTTGGATCTCTCTCTTCAGTCCTTTTTAACGTTTTCTCAGAAATGCAGGTTTCCTCACGATGTTTTGCTTCACCGTAAGACAATTGGTAATCACGATAGAAATGATTCGCACATGAAAACAACCAGAGGTGAGAGACCTTGATTCGAACCCGCGTCACTCGGTTATCCAAGCGAGCTCGTTACTGCTGGGCCTCCACTGCCTTGCACGATTGGATATACTATGTAAATTTCTTCTCGGAAATTTTTCGCAGTTATGGCCAAGACTATATTTCTTCTCAACTACTTACCATAAAAATATTTTATCTATTTTCAAAAGAATTATTGACGTATCAAATAAAATCATATGGCAACAAATTATAGTACCTACAGGAATAGTGAAATCAATTTCTGAAACAAAATTACTTACGCAATAAATAATCATTGTTTTAACAATGTTCTGCGATCAAGGCCTTAGGTGTAATCATACGAGCACTTTATTGAGGATTAACTAATTGAATTCCGATATTTATAAATGTGCAATTATTTAACCATTTTTAAAGTAAATCATAGTAAATTGGCCATGTACAAGTTATTTAGGCCATTTGAAACTGACTATTCTATTTACAGATAACCTCATTGGAACGTGCACGTAAAATAGAGGAGCTTCAAAAGAAACTCGATGAAGCGGAACTCCTCAGAGCACGATACAATCGCAAAGTAAATGTATTAAAAGACCAAGTGAGAACAACCGGCGAGACCTTCGAACAAGAAAGAACTACTACGGAGCATCAAATTAATATGATGCGGGACGACCTTTCTAGAACAAAG
The DNA here is from genome assembly GCA_951802675.2 of Boloria euphrosyne. Classification (NCBI taxonomy): domain Eukaryota; kingdom Metazoa; phylum Arthropoda; class Insecta; order Lepidoptera; family Nymphalidae; genus Boloria; species Boloria euphrosyne. Next base: position 8,000,057 of record OX637878.1, read on the forward strand.
GAGGCTCTCGCTGAATGTCAAAGGAGAGAAGCCCAGTTACAAAGCTTCAGGTAAATGTACTGTATCATAAATTTATATTACAACTATAAGGTAACAGTTTCTTTAACTTAACGACCACGTCCTATGTCATAAATAGTTGAACGTATATTTTCATTAAAGTGCTTGTTATAAAAAGAGAACATTACGTCCGATAAGGAATAAAATAATGCAAAGGTTGGGGAAATGTGCTCGTAAAAATACTGGATGTTTTTATGTATAAACCACATGTGCATATAGATGTGGTCCAATACGACCCAGGGCTACATATTGCCTTCGCACGGAAAATTACACTGCCGTTTGCCCTTAACCTTGACGTTTTAAATGCAGAGCTGATACAGTCGATTACAAAATAAAATTGTATTACATTGACACTTTTTAGACTCAACAGAATTTAACTGATCGTTATTATTATTAGATATTGAGATTTCATTATTTTTAAATGGCATATAAAGTTAATTAAGTAAATGATCGAAATTGTTGAAATTACCAACTGAATAATTAAAGCTTTACCTCCAATAGGAATTCAATCGCCAAACTCCTCGGTATATTGGTACCGTCTTCTGTATCGGACTTTGAGATGGTTTCCAGACTCCAAAAACTTATTGATGCCCACCATGACTTCACTATAGTATCACGACGCTATGATGATCCAACATTACTACGAGCCTCATCGAGATCTCCACCTCCTTCCAGATGCAGGACTCGAACCCCTGACAGGTACTTAACAATTAGATACAAACTTAAATAATGTTAATTCGAACATCTCTTAAGTATGTAGAATATAATAAGAATAATTTGATCGTTAATCCTCACTAATTCCTTACTAATATTATAAAGGCGAAAGTAACTCTGTCTGTTTGTCTGTCTGTCGTGCTTTCACGCCAAAACTACTGAATCGATTTAAATGAAATTTGGTACACAGATAGAAAGGACATAGGCTATTTTTCATAGCGAAATAAGGGCTGTAAAGGATAGAAATAGGGGATGAAAGTTTGTATGGAAGTTACGTCATTTTTAAAGCTAGACGCTTGAAACTTATTGTTTAGGCTTTTGATTAGATATAAATAAAAAAGACATCCAAAGTTTGTAAAAATTTTATCCTAAAGGGGGTAGTCGCTAGTTACCTATGATACAAGAAAGGCTGGACCATTTACAGTGATATTGTACAATTATTCTTTTTAAATACTTATACCTAACAAGCTTATAAATCATACCAAATGATGCATTACATCGACGTAAATAAAAGTGTCAGTAGGTTTTGTGTTTTATGTGGCTTAGAATAAAACACAAAACCCACTGTTCTGTTTAGACCATGCGTATGAGAATAAGTTACAATAATAATATTTTATTCCAGCAATTAAATCTTTGAATCCTTACTAAGTGTAGCTTAGTTCAGTTTTAAATGATATTATTCTAAGAAAAAGCTAATGAGATCGCTAAAAATGCTATAAATAGGTACATATAGGTACTAGATAATTATTATACAACAACGTTATAATAGCAAGACAACTACTTATAATGCTACAGGCAATTTAATCGATTTAAATTAATGGTTGATTTTATATATTAACCCGCTGCTTCATACCTACGACATACGCGTAATTCCTTTTCTTATCTTCTCTTTTATCGCATAAAATAAAGGATTCAAATCATCGAAGCGTAAAAAGTATTCTGTTTTAATTTTTGACATAATAGGTGGTTTTTGAAAGCCAGTAAGTAGGTCTGGTTAGGTCTAGGAAGATATGCAAAATGCCAATATATTATAATCAAATTAATATATAATATATATAAATAATATATATAATTAAATTATAATCAAAATACCTGGCTGGCACCGACTCCAAAATTAACAAAGTCCTTAAAAGGATTATTTTCTTCTTTTTAGTTCACATTTATTAAGTTTGGAAGTCGGTTTTTGTTTTTTTGTTAAAAATAATTTATTTTAGTAAGTGTTAATTGTATTTTGCTATAATATTTTATATAATATATTATATATTTAAAAAAATAACGATAATAGCCTTAATATGAAAAGGAAAAATTGTCACGATTACGTTCTTTATTTTTGTGTTAACTTGTATGGTTTGTGTAAGGATTGAACGTTAAACATTCAAGCATAGATACTTATTTATACTAATAATATAGAAATATGTGGAATGAAATGTATGAAAATACGAGTGTGTCGACGTAAAGATTTTTATCGTAAAATACTTAGTGCACTTCTTTGCAAAGACTATAAGTTATAACCATAAAAATATTAAACTTAAGGAGCTAGGTATTTTAAATCTTTAAAAATCCATATTAATAATCTTATAATTGTTGCGTTATTAATTCTTATTTTTGAGTTTTTACTTTTTAATTATTTGGTAATCACAATTTATATCTTATTAAGTACATAAATAAACAAAGTCCAAAAACGTACGCTGCTTCTAACGAATAATAAATTAACAAGTATAAAGCTTTAACAAACTATAGTATACAGTAACATTTAACATTATAGACTATAGGTACAGATACACAAAGTTTTGCGATGCTTTCTGTTAAAAAATATTTTACAGGTTGATGATATTTAATTAATACTCGGGCGCCATCGCCCACGCCGGCTCCATAAAACATTTCCTTTCCTTTCCTTATTGCTTAACGCTCATGACAAGGTATGTTGATAATAATTATAGATTAAATATTAAATATATTTAACATCCAGTAAAATAAATAATAGTAAATGTGTTATTATGTTTAAATATAATAAAATAGCGTTTATAACCGGCATTATAAATAATATTATCCGCCAATTAATCATTTTACTTGCTGTTCTTGCTGTGTCTTGCTTCGCTACACAGGATTCGCGTGTAGGACCTTAGCAGTATATGCATTATGCAGGCGCTACACCAGCGAAACAGTCAAAGTATCCAATCCATGCATACCTCCTAAAGAAGGAACCGAATAGTAGCCTATATATACTCCCGATACGGGTGAGACCATCCTGTGACCACGATTGCTGTATTGCATTCGAATAATCAGGAACCAAAAATCTAAATAAATCCTCGATAAAAACAGAAAAGACATGATATGTGTTAATGTTTGTAGATCCCTACGGTACGATGACTCCGGCTACGCGGACCCGGCATTTGATCTCGAGGACGAAGTGTATAAGGGGCGTGCGGCGTTGTGACAGTCACGTCGCCGTGCCCGCTTCTAGCCGGATTAAGGCTCGGCGACCAACCACCAGACATGTTCGGAGAACTTAACACGTTACTTTTTCTAATTAAAACGTGTACCGTTGTTTCTAAGTCGTGTGAGACAATGACTAATAATATTTTTAATATTTCATTGCCTCGAACACCTTTAGTGCAAAATATGTACCTGTATGCTGTAATGAGTAAAAATACATCTGAAATTATATTAATATACCTTTACTCATATAAATAAGTATCTGTAGCAAGTAGTAATAGTTCTAATAATTATCACTGTAGTTAACTAATTAGTAAGCTGAGGTATTGTTATTAAAGCAAGTAAGTACTACTTACTTTGGTTTATTTTTAAATATTCTATAAAATGTATAAAATATGTTTGTATAATTTTACTGTACTTCAACTTTAAAATTATTATGGTTATTTGTATTCAGCCTTTTTTACGTCTTACTGCTGGGTACGGACCTCTCTTCAAACATAGAAATTCAGGCCATAGTCACCACGCTCACCAAGTGCAGGTATGGTATACTTCATACTTATGTCTTTCGAAAACCTGCTAGGTTCTCTAAGACATGCACGTTTGCGCGCGATGTTTTCATTTACCGTGAAACAAGTGGTAATCAACATGATATACCTACTCGTACATGATTCGTACACGAAAATATCAGAGGTGCTAGAAGTGAACGCCAGTGGGATACCACTATCTCTTATTCTATATTTACCTACCTATAAGAAACATGTCTTTTTGTAAAAATGTGCGTACGCTTAATCTTAAAAAATCCTAAACTTCATACTCCAGCGACTAAAGTAATTAAATGAATAATATACTTATTTCAGCGATAAAATACTTAAGAATATGCATATATAAAAAAGTATTTATTTTAATTATAAAAGCAAACCTTTGCCTAAACTACTGTTTTGAGCCTAAATAACGCAGCTACTGCTCATAAGTCGTGTGATTTGTTAATGTAACACACAAATCCTCCGTAAAATTAAGAAAAATATATCAAAAAATGTGTTCAATATTTAATGTAAGATTAGTGTATCAGTAAATAAAACTTATATTAAAAAAACAAGTTAATAGAAAAAAAAAGTATTATTTGCACAATATTTAATTAACCACAATATTTAGACTGTAATTTTATTAAAGTTGCATTTTTTCTGTAATTAACATTAAACTTGAGATTATCTGAGCTTGCGTACTTAAACTTATTTAATTCTCCTCTACCTACTAAATATCCTAGACAGTGACGAAGCTCTTCGCTTGGTAGGCTAATTTTGACGCTTAGGATAAAATAGACTATTTATAGATACGTAGATATAATAAACATCTAATGCAAGTAGGTACCTATTATTTTCCAAATCGGATTAGTAGTTTCTGAGTTTAATGCGTTCAAAAAAACAAACAAACAACCAAACAAACTTTGCCTCTTTATAATACTTGTATAGATTACATACATGCAAATATATCTAAAGGTCTGTACTAATTCATTTCAATTCGTAGTAACAAATCAACACTCGTAAACTATGACAATAGTGGACTATTGTACACCTCAGACTACATTAAAAAAATGTAGTCTGAGTTGTACACATACTAAGAATTGTATGGAATATACACACTGTTCTTTCAATTTCCATAAAGTAATTTCCACAAAATATAGCCTTTTAAATATAAGCAATATTAGTGTCGCTTGTAGCAATAGTGAAAGTAAGTTACTTCAAAGTTAAACTTATTTATCTTATCAGAAACTAGTCTTGTTCGTGTAACCCCTTTATCGCAATAAAAAATCAGTCAAATTCAAATACTTTTACTACACTGTCCTTTAGTCCGTACCATACGTATTATAGCATAGGTATACAGGCTGAAACAAATGGATGGGACATGTAAGAAAATTTCCAAGATATACTGAAACATAAAATCTCTCGAACAAACAATATATTATGTCAAAATAAAGAAAAAAAGGTACGGGAAGTACCAAAAGGAAACATGGGTTTTTTACAATGAAAGAAAACTGTAATAAAATGTTACAATTAGCATATATCGAGCATAGATCATCATAACTTATTTTAAGGTAATTTTTTTTATAACTAAATTTTTTCATGTTACATATCTTGAACATCCCAAAGAAAAGTTATTCAGCTTAATCGATTTTACTTGCTTAAAAGTTCACCATCCACGAGTATTAAACAGCCTTTTAATCTAACAGCGGAAGTCCCAATATTTGTATGTGGAATTCTAATAATTAAATAAGTAGACTGAGGGTAGCAATTTTATCAGATCAATATAACACAAAGACGGTACTCTATTACTCGTACTACGCGACGTGCAAAGTAGCAACATCATTTTAACGTTAAACTCAATTGTTACAAGATGTTTTATACGGTTTTATTAGCAATTTTACTCGCAAATTCAGGTAAGTGGTAAATTATAATTAAAAAAGTAAGATTATAAAGTAAGTAATAAATTATAAAGTAAGATTGCTCAATTAACTTGAATATGTAAATAGCTATTAAAATTATTGGTACATTCTACAGATTAAGATATTTGTATGTAACATTTTTTTTGATATTTCATTAATTATTATATTATTGGTAATTTTCATTGTTTTATTTTTAAAGTAAAATGTGTTACTTTAAAAAAATAATCGATAAAAAATTCACAGCCTTAACAAAACCACGTTATGCAGACTTAAGTGAAAACGAACAAGAGCTATTCAGAGCTGCATACGACACTCCCTCATATGATCAAAATGAACTTGAGGAAGAAGATGACATGCACCTCGGCAAGTTAGATCTTCTTAAAGACGGATTATGGGCTATTAAGGCGAAATTAAAGGAGTTAAAAGCTTTTAACAAAGCTTTGGCTGCAAATCTACTTTCAACAAAGCTCAAAGTGAAGGAACTGCTTGCTTATCAAATGCGTGTAAAGAACCACCACCACGATGCGCCTGAAAAGAAATATCCTGTGCACAATAATTATCAGGTAATCCATTTTAAGTTAATTTTATGAGATACTACTCGTATGTAGCTATTAGCTCAATATTGATCTCACATTATTCCATTTTTGTTCTTCAAATAAATATTTTATGGATACATCTTGCATTACGTTATAGGTATTTTTATAAGTAATAAAGAGATATTATACTTAGGTCTAGGTATAATTTATTTTAAAGTAATACGAAATATTTGCTCTAGGTTAGGAATTATGTCGCTTCGACATGCCATACAATTTATTTAACACAGAATATTAATTAGATTAAATGTTACGTAGTGTTAAGGAATTACAAATCTTCGACATCCATTGTATAAATAAAATGATCTATAACGTCCTCGATAAGTAAATCACGATATCACCACGCTACTACAAGCTGACCGGAAAACCTTCATTGACGTTCATATATAAGTACATAGCTAGGAACAAAAAATATCTATACGCATTAACAATACCTATATGACATTTAGCTGGAATCAAGCTATTGGAGCAAGTGGATTCCATTTAATTGACTAAGTACTGGCTTGTCTCTCGGCAACTTCCCAAATAGGGTATGATATTGAAAGTAATGATGATTTTAACTGTTTCAGCCTCAACCTTATCCATCGTACGAAGCCCAAGTGCCGCAGTACGGTGTACCCCAATATGGACACGATCCCTACTATGGACACTAATTAGGAACCGAAGTGTGTAATATTAATTGCGCTGGTCGTTTATCTCTCTACCTTCTTTACGTTAAAAGAAAAAGAGTTGATTTATATCATAAATTATTCTCAGTTGTCTAAATACTTTATTTATTATGTTTACATTTCAATTATATCAATAAAAAATCGTTGTTACTCTTTCATTTTCTTGCAAACAATATAAAAAGCGCATTAGAAGCGATACGTCACAACTTCTTTAAGAAAGTGAATTATATAAATTAAATTCTTAATTGGGAAGGTCACTAGTTGGTGTTTACTGTTGAGTAGCGTAGTTAACCGCAGCGCGCGCGCAAGACACACGTGTACTAGAAGTGAATCGCTTTTTTCAATTCGTATAACGAATAGAGAAATTGAAGCCTCGCTTAGTTTTACACTGTGTCAGAGCCACCCGAAAATTTTGGACGAAAATATGACCGCTCAAGCATAAATAATACGAACTAAAAGTGATCCGAAACGATGTTTTTGTCAGTCGTTCTAGTTAAAGTGGACATGTCCTTATCAATACAGTAATATCGATCAGCTGTTTCAGTGCGAAATCCGTTGTTCTGTAACGAGATGAGGATCTATTTTATATGGATTATTTCAATGGTATGATTTATAATTAAAAATATCACATATAATATCGAAAACTATCAACAAACAAATTTATGTCAATCAAAAATAATGTATGCCAATCAATTAACTACTAATAAATATCATTAATACAATGCCCTTGGATTTACACGTACATTACAAAGTTCTAAAGCAGTACACCCACATTGCTCACTCAACATTAAAGCCTTATTTCGACCTTCAATACTAGAACAAACGCGCGCAAATTTTATAAGTTAACAATATGGTAACTAATGAATTTATTATAAATACTAATAATAGTTTACAGATAAGTTGATCAAACATGAGTTATCTACCAATTTTTAGGTCATCATCATCTTACAATAGGCTTGTTCTCGTATGTACCTATATCAGAAAGCTGTAACAGATTTCGCGGGCAGTGAAAGAGAAATATATATTTTTTAACAACAAAATTAATATATTTTCCCTTAAATTATTATATTTCATCTGACTCATAATGGAGCTAGTGTCATGTAATACAATATGGTAATTCTGATCTACTTCAATAGCTGTATATGTTTTATTAACCAGTTAGCCGTCACAATAGTCCTTTTTTTCCACACAATAGCCTCTTTTCGATTGCAATAAATATAAATTATTACGGGCATAAATGTACAAAATTTATAATTCATTATTTTTAAGATCAGTATTTGCATAACTGCAAAATAATTTATCTTGGACCCTGACCCTGAGCTTTCATGACGCTTAACTCGGGCGTGTTAGGAATCCAGTCCACACGCACTATGCACTGCATATAGAAGTCCTCCGCTTTTACACAGTCACACTTTTACTTGCAATGAAAAAGTCACTTGTCTTTAGGGTGTAAAAGTCAATTAAGATATATAATCAAGTCAATCAAGATAAATATAATTAATCTTTACATGAAATAAAATTCTAGCTGAATGAATAATATAATAATATAATGAATACTTTAAATGTTTTTTGAAAAATCTAATTGAAATATTCATTATTATCTACACAGAGGCCATATCTAAAGAATGTTTGTCCGTCTGTCTGTCTGAAATGCTAAACCAGAAAACTAATTCACGGGTTTTGGAGAAATTTGATACACCAACCTGGTTATACAGGATACTTTCTCTGCGGGAAAATATCTGTGAGAAATTTATTCTATCCGTTAAATCCTGGTGATTAGGGACTAATCCGAAGGAATCAAAGGTGCGTCGCTAGTTTATATAAATAACTATAAAACATTTCATAGGATCATATTGAATTTATGTAGATGTGAAAAATAGAGTGTGTTATAGATTTAGATTCCAGACGGTAACTGACATTCCGATCTGCTTCGCTACGTCGTGGTATGAAGTCCTTCACCTAAAATAAACCTCTGATAATATAAAATGATACTCAATTTAACTACTTCGCTATATTTTTTTCTTTGTTTTGACTCGCAAATTTTGAACTTTATTATAAGAGTGAATGTAATGCAAAAATGTTGATTTTATAATTTACGAATAAATATAAAATAGATATTTTATAAATTGATAGTTAATTTTAATGTAATAAATATTAAAATATGAGTACCTACATGTCTTCATTAAGTGAGAGACAATAAATGTCACTGTGATCTTTAAGCAAGTACTAAGGAATTTGATCCACTTTAGGGTGAAACAGGTCTAGATAAAGTACTTCCTTGATTTTTTTTGTGGAGTGACCTTAAATGTGTGCAAATATTTTTCTACTATTTTGTTTATTTAATGCTACCATTAAAATGTAATTGAATATTTAAATCATTTGACGGCGTTCCCATTTTGTAATACTTATTAATATCATCTATTTGATTTGAAATGTCTTTTTTTAATCTCAAATTAACAGCTTTTCACTGTCTATAATGCATATGAAAGTACATACGGTACTAACATCAAAAAATCTATTTCTAAAATGTTTGTCTGTCTCTCTGTCTTTTTGTTCCGGCCAATTTCTAAAACGGCTGGACCAATTTCGACGGGACTTTCACTCGCAGATAGCTAATGTTATAAGGAGTAATTTACGCTACTTTTACTATAGGATTTTAATTATTTTAACAAGCGGAACCCGGGGCTTCGCTCGCGCTTAATTTAGGGACGAACCCGAGCGAAGCGAGGGTGAGTCGCTAGTATATAATATATATGTATATTGTATAATGGGCATCATAATATGGGCAGTTTTGCTTAGAAGCTTAAGACGTATACGAGTAAAAGCTTATTAAATGTTAACCTAGTAAACAAAACATGTTATGATCTTATATGAAACTAGCGGACCCGACAGACGTTGTTCTGTCCACATATAAATTTTTTATAAACTTTCCTCCCGGTGAAATGTTTTATTATGTATTCGCAAAACAACATTTACTTTACACCTCCCAGTATGTATTCGCTGATTTAATTACCATTGCACGCACCATGGCAACGGTAATAACATGATACGTCAAACGCCATTAATGTTATAAAGATTTTTTTTTAATTTCCTTTTTTTCCGCACAACTTTCATATTTATTCACCTTTAAAACCTTCCCTGGACTTCCACAAATAATTCAAGACCAAAATTAGCCAAATCGGTCAAGCCGTTTTCATGCTATGTCGTGACAACGGAAAACGGGTTTCATTTTTATATATATTGATTGAAATGATATTTCCCTAAATGAAATGTAACGTAAATTAAAGCAACAAACATTTCAAGTTGGCATTCGCTCGCTAACATTTCAGAAAACGAATATATTATAGGTTTTTCTTTGTGGTTTCAAGTTCGCTATCATCTCACAATTTACTTGCATTCAAGTTTAAAATACCTCACGATCTGGTAAATCAGAACTGGTTTCCTCGCCTTACCCTGCGCACTCACAGGCCACAATAATGACGATAATATAAGTATACAAAGGATTAAATAACTTACCATTACATTGATTTCCTCTTATATAAACAAAAAAACTTTATAGTAACATCAACGATATTCTATTTGAATTTCTTCTTCCGGTTTCAACGAAATTTAAAATATTCGACTATTACGTTCCTAATGTAACAGTCGAATATAAAATCATAAATAGGTATTTATATTTAAACTTTAAAAGATCACGATATACAAAAACATTTAATAATCTTATAAAGATTAAAAAGTAATGTGTAGTAGGTACACATTAGTTTTCCTTGCTTTATTTGTCCATAATTAAAGTTTGGTCTTGAATTTTTATGTATGGCAAGTAATAAATCATATTTGTAAGTTATCATAATCGTAACTCGCTTAACTTCAATGAAATAATGACAAATGGACTACGCTTGGTACTTCAAAATACGAGTAATTTTACTAATAAATAACCTCATGAACCTTCGTCTAATGTACAGGGAGCCTAGTTTAAGGTTTTACTATTTTTATCTAATTTATTTATATAGAACAATTGTTCTGCCTTTTTATTAATCTGAGAACATACAACCTTAAGAAATTTTCTTCATCAGTATACAAACTTCTTAACTCCAGACTATTTAACTGATAATAAATTTTGACATACCTAGGATTCGTATCCAAGAAAAAGAAAGAGCAAGCTAGCTATAAGACCTACTTTGTAGTTATATGAATGTACTTATCAGATTAAGGGCTTTCCGTTTGATAAAAGGCGGTCGAAGGCCGCCAAGCGCGTATGTGCAACAATAGCGTAATCAAATAAACTAATTAATCTTGCATTGGACCTATGACGCTTGTTGTCGTGACAATCATATCTAGTTGCAGTAGGTACTGGTTTGTTTTAATAATAATTAATATTATATAATTTTGTTACAGCGTCAAAGCAATGTACCACACACTCTAAAACATTCTAATTTATAAAAAAAACACTAAATTCTTATAATTATATCGATCTTTATTAAACATAACAAAAAATTACGATTTTGAATAATTTTTAATAAATTATACTCAAGAAATATCAATAGTGCTACGAATAACAAATGCTCGTTGAACTCTAATGTATGAAATAAATGAATTCATCATTTTTTATTTAGCAATTAAGTTTTAGAATTACGTTTCACTCGCTATTAATATATTATAAACAAATGATAGCTTAGAGTCAAATACTGCTTGCATAGTCATTATAAAATCAATTAAATACTCGTATATCGAGACATTATTACAGACAGCACCATCTACTTCCGTGGTAAACTACAAGACTTGTGTTACGGTTACGACATAGTTGATACACTACACATAACTTAACTTTAATATGTACATATTATAAATACAAACTCCCATGAGTGGAGTAGGTACGTGCTTTCGTGCTCAACTAATGAATGCCCCCACCCGAACACGCGACCGCTGGCGCAGTAAGTAGGGACACGACATTATATTATTTTTTTATAACATTCTTATAAACAACCCATAAACCAAAGACCAGATCACGAGAGTCGAGATGAGACCACGTATCTGAACTCTTTTCAGTCATATTGAATTGTCCAGACTTAAACGATATCGCTCAGGAAGTCATTATTATTACTGATTTCGCCATGAGTATGTACTTTACTTTTTTTCCCATTTCTTATTATACTATTGCTGTTTTATAATGATTTCCGAATATTTATGAGTAGCCTTGTGCCATTGGCTTATTAATTTTCAATTACTTTCTTACCTCACGTTACATCCCAAGTGTGCTTTTCACTTTCATAACCTGTTTTTTTTTCTAAAATTATATATTAATGTAAATTAAAAATTAATATTACAATTTCTTAAATACTGGGGGTATTTGTACTGCCTACCCTAATGCAAACGTTAAATATATATATTCTATGTATTACTTTTAAACAATAGTGTCCTAAAAATTCCCTAACGTAACTAAAAAAAAGATTTTTTTATATCTACAATACTATAATAATACTAGCGACTCCTGCTCCATGCCAAAATAAAACTTTATAGCACAAAAATCCGTCCCGTAATTAATTCTTCAATAACAGTAACATTACTCCTTATAACATGAGCTACCTGCGAGTGAAAGTTCCGTCAAAATCGGTCCAGCCGTTTCAGAGATTAGCCGGAACAAACAGACAGACAATTATTTTTTTATTTTTATTTTATGGAAGTACCGTGTATACTTGTATATGCATGTAGTGAAAAGCGGTTAATTTGAAATTACAAACAGACATTTCAATTTTATTTATATGTACAAATAAAATATTGTGTGGCTTGAACCTTAAAGTGCAAAAGTAACGATTAACCTCCGTGTAGATTATCATAGAGAGATTTTGTTAGTTTACAAATATAAAATTAATGTATATGAAGGACGGGCAAAAGGGATATGTTAATTTAAAAATAAAATTAAAAATATCTATTATAATCATATTTATTCTTAGTTTTGGCAAATACTTCTTTGCGTAATTGACGTTTATAATTAAAGTTAAATAGAAATAAAAATAAAGAAATTCTTCTACAAAATTGAAAAAGAAAAAATAGTCCATATTATCCGTTTTGCCCTACCAGGGCGGGCAAAACGAATACTCAGGTCGGGCAAAACGAATACTGATTAGAAAACGCTATTAATCGAAACAATCGTCGCAAAAATATGAACCACGTCCCGAATATGAAGAACAGGCTTCATGTGTCCACTCTTGGCAGGTCCCACATTGAATCCAATCTTCTCTCGGCGGGTCAGCATATTTTTCTTTGCATACGGTGCACAGGTACGATGTCATTGATTTTCACGAGGCTTTTTTTGTTTGTTGTTGTCTTTTGACACCGGATGGACCTGGAGCATCGATTGGAGCTTTTCTTTTTGGACCTGCAGTATCTTTTTTTGTCTTTGAGTGGTGATTATAGAAGAGCTAGTTAAGATTTCTGACTGTTGAGATTTATGTCCTCGTGTACTCTTTCGAACTGACTACCGAATTTACTCTCAGCATTTTTCCCTAACGCGCCAAAAGAAGTATAACTTCAAAAACAGAAAGTATCCGTTTTGCCCGTCTGGTAGTTTTATAACATAACCTTAAATTATTACAAACTACAGCGATAAAAATAAAAAAATAACTTGATTATTTCATGTTCATTAATTATATATTCCATTTAAAAAAAAAATATTTGCCTCGTCCTTACCAAATTAAAATAATCTCTGTATACTTACGGTTAAAAATTTGAATTTTTTTCCTAAATTTCAATATTTATTGAAAAAAATGCCACAAGTATGTGAGGCCGATGTATGTATGGTATGGTGCGAGTAGTTATAATATAATGGAATGATAGAGTGTAGTCTAAAGTATTTCTACCGATCGACCAGCGATTTGAAACGATTATTCATTTTGCCCGCCCTCTCCGTCTTGCCCGTCCGTCCCCTATCTCTTATTTATTTAAATTTATTTTTCATTATTACATCATTAGCATTCTATATTGCACAGAAGTATTTCAAAGGCCTGCGAACTAACTCTAGCGGAACAGCAAGTTTGGATAAGTAGTAGTTATCAGTAATTACCTACTTATATATATTTTATCAAGGATATCTGACTACAGTTACCATATCAATAATTTAATCTAATACACGCTTTAAAAATGAGTAATTATAAGTTAAAAAATAGAAAATGGATATAATTGGTGAGATGAAATGATAATTTAAAAATTTACTGACATTTTAAGTGAGCAGTTTATTTTAATAAGCATTTAGTTAATTTTAGTATATATTGAAATATTTTATTAATTATTAGTTTAGTTATCTACAGATTATTTAAAAATTACGTAAGCATACCTACGCTATGTAGGTGGTAGGTAGGTGGTAATTTGTTATGTTTAACCAAGCTACATTATTTTTGACTTGTAAAAAGTAATAATTGAGGTCATTACCTTAGTCACAATAAGTATAAACTAAGACTGAGACTTATCTTTCAATTCAAGCTTTTCACCAGATGTTCGTGGACGTCCGTTCGTGGAGTCGTGGCTTGAATTCAAGTCTAATAAGGTTTTTTATCTTTATAATTAAATCCTGAAATTATAAATACTTATATTCACGTGCTGTGTTTTAATAAGTTCAACCTCAACACAATAACGACGTTTTAAACTTAGAATAAACTAGTGACTCACCCTTGCTTCGCTCGGGTTTGTCCCTAGGTAGGTATATACCTCCTTTAATAATATTTTTTACAAACTTTGAATTTCTTACTTATTTATATCTAATCAAAAGCCTAAAAGTTTCAGGCTTCAACTTTAAAATGACGTAATTTCCATAAACTTTCATCCCCTTTTTTTTAATGTTGAGACATGCATTGACGCATACCACAAGTGGTTATGTGGGACTCACCGGCCAGAAAAGACAGTACTACCCACTAAAACCCAACAGCCCCAACCTTCTTAATGGAGCACCGCAGGTTCGCCAATTTTTTGGAGTTTTCGGGCGAATCGTCCGACTTTGACGGCCGTCATCCGATAAGCCGTACTAATTCCAAGCCACCAGTCATACTAATTCACCGTAACGTCCAGCTATGGCGGCCGTCTGCCGAGCCATTCGAAACAGCGAATTTTCTGACACACTTCCATTGCTCGTGCGCTCTGCGTCTGCCCGACTACCGGACACAAATGCAATCACGATACCACCCGACCCCGAACTCGACCTGGGACCCGGGACTTCTCGAAACTTTCATCCCCTATTTCAACCCATTACAGCCCTTTTTTCACCTTGAAAAGTAGCCTATGTTGAGAAGGATCACAGACTCTAGACTATTTGTGTACCAAATTTCATTTAAATTAGTTCAGTAGTTTTTATGAAAGCGCGACAGACAAACAGGCAGAGTTACTTTCGCATATATAATATTAGTAAGGAAGTAAGGATAAAGGATTAGTCTTACAATCAATTTAACATCCTGTGTTTATATAAAACTAAAAAGCTCTTAAGAAAATATTTAAAGCTCAAAATGAATTAAATTTTGTAGGAATGAAAATATGCCATTAACACAGGTATTTTGATGCAGATATTAACTATAATAAAAATAATATTTTTCATAATGTTCATTACTTCATTACCAATGTTTGATTTTAACTTGTACCTATTTATTATTTTACAACATTATTTTTGCATATTCATTTTAAAACAAACAATAATAAAATAATATTATAATATTTTACTGTTTATTATTGTGCATTAACTGTCATAATTACTCTATTTTTCGCGATATGTAACTACCTACTACTACTACTACTCTACCTACTCGCAAAGCTACTTTTTTGCGAGCAAATTCCAATGTTGGGTTTTTGTTGACGAATTGGTATTTAAGATTGGCACATATCTAAAAGTAAAGTACAAATTCCCATATAAGATATAAAGCTCAAATAATTATAATAAAAATATTTAATAGGTACAATTTTTATAACTAATTCACATTTAAAACAGTTACAAATAACAGTCAATGTGTCCTTAATAACATATGACAATTTCTTACGGCATATTTGATATTGTCTGGATATATTAATAACACGCTGTTTCGACGAAAAAATATTTTATAAAGTTTTAATTTATATATTAAATCTATAATAAACATTCAATATCATTATACTATTTGTTATTAAAATAATGTGGTTCGTAGATTCATTCGTAAATAGATTGAATAAAGGTGTCCACAATCCATATCAGTAACAGCTTACTGTACCAAGTTTTAACTTTTTACTTATCCTTTGAAATTATGAAATAGTTGTTCTTCGGCGTTTTATTTTATACTGATGTACACAGGTCTATAAGATAGATGTAGTAGAGAGCGTCGTATCGTGCATTTGGTTCTACATTGGCACAAGGCCGCGGCGGTCACTGACAGGCGCCGCCCGCCGTTACTAAGGCATTCGGAGTACCATTTCCGCTCCGGTTGTTAACGCTTTAACGATCTATATTTTTAGACTTGCCATTTTTAAAACTTCTAGTAAATTATTATTTTTAATGAAACAATTTTATCGGATTTTTTCGCAGACTTATAAATATTTTTCCCGATGTTGCATAGCAACGGGAGAGACTAAATGTAAAATATTTGCATATCACTAAGAAAGTATTTAAAGCATTTTATTGATTAAATCAAAATACATATAATACAACATTAACAAAAAAAATATCGCTCTGGTTCGTCCCTAGGTGCCCCCTGCCAATAATGAAGTTTGTAGCACAAAAAATGAAAGACATACGAACTTGCGTGAGCTTTTAGACCCCCTTAATCCGGCCCTGTTACAAAATTCGTTTTTAGCGGAGGTCTACTAAAGATTAACTACCCCGTGCTAAAAACATTAGTAGTACAAAAAAAGAAGGACTTGAATGCAAACTTGCACCGTAGACCGTCTTAAATCGGCCCTGTCGTTCTAAAGGTGAGACCGCACTAGGCGTAACTACACTGCACTGCAGCGACGCGACACGGCACTGCAAAATATTCTTTGTATGAAATAGTATGAGGCATACCGCACTACGCGGCAGCAGCACTACGCGACACGGCACTGCACGACAAACTTGACCAACTCGCCAAAAATGCCGCGGCGTGCTGCGTCGTGTAGTTCCGCTGCCGCTAGTGCAGTATAGCAAGCGACGCGACACTGCACGCCAATCAAGTTCCTTGAACCTTTTTAATAATAAAATGTAAAAATATGGTGGGATATTTAACGTATTTAATTTTTTTTTCTAATTAATTTCATTTCATAACATTACATCTAAATAAAAATATAAATACAGTTGAACAAACAATTTGATTGATCGAACAGTATAAAAATAATCTATCGAATAAAAAACATTACATATGAGACATAATACGCTAACTTGTAAAAAATTATTTTTATTTTTTAAAAAGAAACATTTATCGAACAAATAATAATTTTTGAAGACCAAACGATTGGTTTATAAAAAATAGTCGAAATATTTTTTCAGCCACCAGGTTCAAGGAATTCGCTAATAATGTCATAGCATATTTAATGCGTAAAACGAAAGGTTGCTTATAAAAATGGCTCTATACGAAGAACGATGTTTAGTTTTACTTGTTGGCCAATATCCAAAGATATAATATTATGATCTCCAAAATGACATTGAATGAAAAATACCAGTAAAAATGTTAGTTTCATCCATCGTGCTCAAAGGTTGCCGAACTACTGAAAAGCAAAATCTGTCGCGTAGTGCCGCGCTAGTGCGGTATACCTGTTTTTGCAGTGCCGTGTCGCGTCGCTGCAGTGCAGTGTAGTTACGCCTAGTGCGTTCGCACCTTAAGTAGAAGTCTACAAACTATAAACTACCTCCCTGCCAAATATTTTATTTAGAGTTAGAAGTTTTCGAGATTTTGTGATGAGTGAGTGAGTGAATAAGTGGCCTTCGTTTTTAAATATTAAGAAAGAAATAGTTTTCTTTATTACTTTTCGCGTGAATCGTAAATGCCGAATAAACAAACAGACAACAATTTTAACACTTTTGAGATCTTAGATTCTTAACTAATTGCGGTACTTCTATTTTTTATATATAGAATTCTATTTTCTATATGTATAGATAATGTATCGCAAGCGTACCTTAGAGGTTTAGGGACTTAGGAATTACTACTGTTTTATGTATAGATTTCTCTATCAACTTATAAAGATTTTTAAAAAGTATAATAGTTATAAACTTTAAAAATATATTTTAAATATTTTCAGATCTTGCCATACGTGCTG
Organism: Boloria euphrosyne; assembly: GCA_951802675.2. NCBI lineage: Eukaryota > Metazoa > Arthropoda > Insecta > Lepidoptera > Nymphalidae > Boloria > Boloria euphrosyne. The sequence continues at coordinate 8,018,200 of OX637878.1, forward strand.
GTGACATCACAACCGGTGCACAGTCAGGAGACCCACCATGCGGAACAAGAAGATAATTTTGCAAGCACGCACCAACAACTACGTAATGCTCAAAATATACCAAAGTCTGACAAAGGTTCGATTAACGACGAACAAATAATTTCAGTAAGAATAACATCATCTGTTGCAGTTGGTAGAACTAAATCAAAGCCGACTTTCAATATATCTGATAAAAATAAGGATCACGACGAGCATGAGTTTCATACGACAGTCTCCCCCACAGATGTACCTCAAACGTTTGCTTCAACCACTGTTGCTGATATAACATCTACTATTCAAACAACAATTTTGGAAGACCTTGAAACCTTGACAGATATTCCACCTAATCTCATCGGTGCTAATATAGAGTTTATTAAGCAACTTCAAGCAAAAAAAGGAACAAGAGGCTTAAATAATTATGAAAGAATACATCCTTATCATTTTGAAGATGACCAGTCGTATTCCAACCAAGTTAATGATTCTGTAGCTGAATCTTCCGTACATTCAGTTCTTGAAAATGATGAACTTATAGAAGACGTCCCAATAGCGCGATCCGTGCCCTTGTCGTATTCTTCTAAAAATTTTATTCAACATCCACCCCAAGATCAACGAGGAAACTCAAGATTGACAACTGTTAACTTTAATGTGGTACATGATGCACCAAAACTATCAAATTATAACAATGATCGTTTATCTACATACGTTCATCAAAATCAAAATGTAGATGAATTAAATACGTTTTATAACCAGCCTTCTAAAGTGTATAGCCAACCTGCTCAAGTGTATAGTGAACCGGCGAAATTTTACAGTGAACCAGCTAAAATTTATAGTGAACCGGCCAAAATATATAGTGAGCCTGCCAAAATATACAGTGAACCGGCAAAAATTTATAGTGAACCTGCTAAATTTTACAGTCAGCCCGCCTCTTTGCATTTATCTCCGGATACTATTTCAGATCAAACCAATTGGGTTAAAAAACCTGTCACGTCTACTTATAGTAGCACTGTGGTGAGTACAACATCACCAACGTCCATTACAAACCCGCCATATTCTTCGAATACCAAACGCGTACTAGGACAAGAGCCGGAAAAAAATTATGAGGTAGATGAAAAAGTCAGCGTAATGACTGACGGTAGAACCCATGGGGAACAACCCACCGGACAAGAAAATTGTAAACAGGAGAACTGTAAAGTTGGCTATGTCGTAGAGGGTCGGCAGTTTCGAAAATATAGAGTGGAAGAAAGAACTCCAGATGGTTTCATAGTAGGAGAATATGGGGTAGTTAGAAATGAAGACGGTGCGCTGAGGGGGGTCCGGTATACGGCGGACAGTGACGCCAGTCCACGTCTCATTCACGATGCGCTTATGAAGTTCCTGCAACTATAATAGGTAAAAATTTGTCGAATAATTTGATTATTATTTGGCGTTAAAACGTTTGCTCATTTAATTTATGTAAAAATAAGATTTTTAAACGCCTTTCCGACACATATGTCATACAACTAACTTTAAAGATGTGAAAAGACTGAACGTCATCTGTTATATATACATGTACTCGTATCCTAATGTATGATAAAAATAAAAAATACGATTCGTAACACTTTTTTTCTCAAACACTAATTTTAAATAATATGCTAGATATATCACACTATAATATTTATGTATAATATTTTTGTTTTTAACAAAAAAAACTTTTTTGTTTTTGTAATAAAAATTGTGTGTATTTGTTATAAAAAAAGAAAAGACGTAGGAGACGAAACAAACTTTTTTATTCAATATATAACTGCAAGCAGACACAACGCTTAATGTATTTTATTACATCTTAATCATATAGTTAAGTATTGGTAAAGATAACAGAAATGGTTATATTTATTGAAATTGGTTAAGTTCTCGTATCACTATAACAATGTCTATTAATATTATGATTAATTTATTTATGTTTTTATTTCGTTTTAAACTTAAAACTGTTGAATTTCGTTAAAATGAGTTGAAAAAAATTTCAATTATTTTTTTGAAATCATAATAGCTAGTTAGTTATACTCCAATTAAAATTGTTCCAAAATAAATACTTATTTAGGAACAATTTCAACTGAAATAATTCATTCAGTCACAAAAAATAACTTGTAATTTTCCGAAAGACACAAACAAAATACTACATGAAGCTTAAATAATTACAATTACAGGCTTATATTTATCATAACCTAGTACTATCATTGAATTATATTGGTGCCATAAACACAATATGTCAAAGTCAGGTCCGACTTATTTACTTTACAAACTCTTAACACTTACAAGAATACAACTTCAGTAACTTTTACTACTTAGAAATAATCTCTATAAATATTCAAATTTCAAACAGCAAACATTTGTAATGAACAAACAATTACTGTCTTATTAATAAATGATCAAAGATACTATGTTAAGATCCCTCCCAGCGTGGGGGGGCTCAGTAGCGTCCGGCAATACGGCCGGGTGTGAAGCCAAGAAATGCGCAAGGAGAGCCAATTTTGGTGGGCGGTGTGTCATGTGTCCTGGTTGCTCCTAGTACTTTTCTGACAGCAGAGTGGACTGTGGAGCAACCCCGCGGCTGTGTGGTCTGCTTCGGCAGAGCTGCCGAGCCGTCGGGGCGTGTCGTGGTTGAATGCGCTAACGATCCTGCGACGCCCCATTAATTAAGACGGAAGATGGGTGCTTGGGTTTTAGTGGGTAGTTCTGGCTTGCCGGTGGGCCTCACGTAACCACCTGGTTTCTACAGTTGGTATGCATTTTCAAAGGATAAGAAATATGTTAAGATACAACGACTCGACGAACTCGAAGAAAACTAAAATTACTATGCAAACTAATATGTGGTTAAGCACCTTTTTAACATAAGCTTATTATTATGCTACTATCCTCACTGTTATTATATATTTTTTTTGTTTTATTCTTTGATAACGATGTGTAGGTATTGTTAACACATTATTAGATTTTCAGTACATGAGCGACAGATTAGTATTATTATCCCGATACATTAAGTACACAAAAAAGTTATGTAATGAGGGATTATATCGTTTTATAACATTTATTAATAAGACTTTCACTGCACCGCTATTCTTGATAATAAAATGTTTTTAAAAACTATTACAAACATTTAAAGCAATTGCCCGACTTGTGCACGAACAACAACCTACAAATCACTCGTGGAAGCACATAAATCTTTCAGACGACCAACTTTTGAGTTGGATTTTTTATGTAGGTATATATTATTTCGATGTTTAATTATTATCAATGATTTGGTCATTATAAAACAATTTACTTTACTAAAAATAAACAAATCTGGATATTTTACCACATAATTGTTATACAACAATCAGTAGGTACCTAATAATAGACTTTTGATGTATTTTATTACTAAATTAGACATCGTTTGACTAATTATAAGTTGCATAAAATTCCAACAAAAAAGAAGGTTGTCTGTTGTATGGTCCTTAAAGTTATTTTTATCACAATCCTAGTAGGGATTTACTAAGTAGGGTTTCAAAATAAATATATTTCAGATAGGTAATAACATGTGAATAATATAGGTAGGTCGATGTAAGTGGAGTATTAATACAAAACACTGGTAAATAGGTAAAGTAACAGTGGTAATATACCTATAGCTAGTTTACAATTTAATAGTGTAGAGAAATAATTATAGCCATTATAGGTGATTACTTACGAAGCTTGGATATTTATTTATTAAATACTACAGTATAGTACTGTACTACCGGTACTTAAGAATTTGCAGTACCGATGTACACATCGAGATAGATTAAGTAAACTATGAATTAAAATAAACTTAAAAATTATTGAAATTTGCTTTATGTAAATATAAAATAATTTTAACCCATCATACAAAACTCAGTGACATTTAAGAGAGCAAGTTTAGTTACGGATATATTAATAATAAATAGGTAATTAATAAAACAATTATACTTTTTACCTTGAAATTCACGAGACATATTTTTTTGAAAGTCGCACACTCATTAGCTACATTTTATTAAAATTAAATTGTAAGTATTCTAATAACGTATGGAATGTGACTTTTAAAATCTATGACCAATGACCATACTTATTGGTAGGTACATAATATATTAAATTTGATATGTGTAGGTCGTTAGGAGCAACGAAACTATTGAGAGCTGGGACGAGGACTTTTCGAAACACACATAGTATAAGGGCTTATAATCATATTAAAAGTTTAAATACTTTTTAATTTTTTGTGATTTAATTCTCATGAAATGTCTATAGAAGAGATAAAACTGACGACAATTTTCATAAGATTAATTAGTTAAGTATGTTTAGTTTTAAAGATATGTAGGTACATATAATTAGGTATAAGTGTTTTATTTCAAGAATATCTCTTCTCTTCATAGAATTTTTCCCTAATATTCGGAAAATCTGGGAATTAGAATAACCAATTGATAAAATACTATGAAACAATACACAGGTCGAAAAAATTACATTAGTATGATTTTTAAACACAATATTAAAAATGTATTTTAATAGATACAGTACTAAAGGCTTAAAATACGTTTAGCAAGTTAAACATTTTCAAAAAAATTTACATCAAAGATTAAATTGTCAAAAATGATTTCTATTAGAAATTATAAATAGGCAATTCGACATTTTTAGTACCAAAAAGTTCAGATCTAAAAACCAAGAAGAAGGGTTTTGATTAGAACATACTTGAATATATTCTAAGCAATCCTTTGCCAGAATACAATACATGCGTACTACATTAGTCATATGTTTCTGACTCCTGCTGCACTAGTTTAAATCGCCGGGGGCTTTTGACGGAAACGGATCCATGGCCATCCAAAGACAAGCGGCCTTTCATTTGTAAATACCTTTAATAAAAAAGAAATTAATACAACCTTTACTTGTCACACGACAGCCTTGAATAAATGTACTGCGGATCGGTGATCAATAAACAGTTATATATACTAAGTAAATTTTTGAATGTCATATTATATAAATAAAATTAGTGAAAAATATAATATTTATATACATAGTAAACACATTGTTTAAATAAATTATTATTTACCTTTTGATATATCGGCAAACCAGTTTAGTTGGGCGTTGTTGCCATTCATCCAATACCTCCTTTGGAGCTAAAACCTGCAACATAAAAAATCTTTTAAATCTCGTAAGAAAATATAGAGGAATAGAGAATTATTTAAAAATTATTGGACGATTGAATACAAAACGAGTAATATAATTCTAACTGAGTTCAATCTGTAGGTACATTGAACGTTTTTTAGAAAATCTTATCGAAATATAATTATCATTTTTAACCGACTTCAAAAAAAGGAGGAGGTTCTCAATTCGTCGGGGACTTTTTTTTTTTTCTATGTATGTTCCCCGATTACTCGACGATGGCTGGACCGATTTGGAAAATTCTTTTTTTGTTTGAAAGGGTATAGTTTCTAGTTGGTCCCATAGTCACCAAGTCACGATCTGATGATGGGATCCCAGGGAAATCGAAGACAGCTCTCAAATTTTATAGGCACTTATTACGTTTTTCATATATTTTCTAAAGCTGTTCAAGTATTTGCGTCTGATAATCATCATCTCCTGTGGTTGAGCTAATGATGGAAGGTACAACTCCTCAACGGTTAGGAGTTAAAAGAAAATTCTTTCAATATTATACGTAATTATAGACCGATAGTTAAATTCTTTCAGGCTCTTATTAACCGACTCTAAAAAAAGGAGGAGGTTCACAATTCGTTGGGGACTTTTTTTATGTATGTTCCCCATTACTCGAAGATGGCTGGACCGATTTGGAAAATTCTTATTTCTTTTTTGTACATAAACAAAATAAGTATCTACTTTCCGTTAAAAATTTGAAAATAAATTATTTTTAACAAAAAACAAAAACCGACTTCAAAACTAAACAAATCTAAACTAAAAAGTAGAAAATAATACTTTTAAGAACTTCGTTAATTTAGAAGTCGGTGCCAGCCAAAGCAAAATAACCTTAAATAGACACATATTCGATTAATCTATATCTATAATATTTGTTAACATAATCAAAATACCGTTCGAAAGTTCCTTGCAAAGGCAAGATAAGTCTATCCGTCTTGGGTCTTTGAAAACATCGTGAGGAAACCTGCATGTCTGAGAAAACCTAGCAAGTTTCCGAAAGACATGTGAAGTCCGCCAACACGCACTAGGCCAGCGCGGTGGACTATGACCTTATCCCCCTCTGAGGGAGGGAGTACTGAGGGAGGTCCGTGCCCAGCAGTAGTACGTTAAAAGGGCTGAAAACATACGACTTGCAGGTAATAGGAGGTTAAGTGGGACTCACCATCTAGAAAAGCCAGTAGAGTACTATTTACTAAAATCCAACAAAATAACCCCATGACACAACGCCCACCGAGATGGGCAAACCAGTCCCAATATGTTTCTCAGCTCCCGGCTGGATTGCGGGACGCTAATGAACTCCCCCACCACGACAAGGTAAACGCACGTTAGCGAGAGCGAGTCACCCATGTCGTAATAAAAAGTGATTGAACACAAATTCTTTTACCTTATGCAGGAATTACGGCTCGTGCTATAAAACGACATAGGTACGTGACTCGCAATACTAATTAGAAAAATGCTCTATTTTACTTATTTGTTGAATGGCACAAATGTTAATCTACTACATCTAAGGTATGAAAAGTGGTTAATTAAATATAGTTTCCCTATTCTTATCATTTATGTTTTATATACCTACATATTTACCCATTTAGATAGCTTTAGTAGATACTTGGAAGTAAGATGGGAAAAGTCTAATATAGATCTACACATATATAAAAATGTATCCCTTGACTTTTATCAAAATCTGTCAATGCGTTCCCCGACACACAGAGAGACAGAGAAACAGACAGATGAAAATTCAAAAAACAACCTCCATCTGGTTCTATATCGATAATTCTATTTCAATAATTATCCAAACAATATTTAATGTACATTTTAGACTCAGAATGTTTATTAATTATTATACTTATGTACCTATAGTTGACTGTAAGATAGAGGCCTAATCATTTATTGATTTTTTAACATTGATTCGTGACTCATAAAAGATATTATGTTTATAATAATATTAAAATGCTATCGAATTACGGAATCAGTAAATAGCTTTAATGTAAATAATAATATTTTTGAATATCATGATACTTATCATTTATTATGATTTAATTATTTGTTTTGTTTCGGCGAGCCAGTGGACGCAGTAGTATTATCTACCAGTGCAGGTCAAAAAGAGAGGACCTTAGATTAATTATTATACTTATCAAACATGAAAATCTTATTGTTGCTGACGCAATGGTAAGCATAAACGTATTTATTTCTGAGTATATTTAAGTAGGTTTATTTTATTTCATATTATGAACAGGTAAAATTTACAAGTTCGAACGTAAAAGTAAATCTTATGAACCTACTATACCAATTCTGATATTTTTATGGGACAAAGGGGGCAAGTGGCTCAGCTGAAGGATATTAATTACCTCCGCCCATGGACATCTGCAACTGCTTGCAGATGCGTTGCCGGCCTTTCAGGAAAGGGAGGAGGGAGTGAGGGGGGAGGTAGGAGGGGTGGGGAGTGGGCCTCCCGGACTCTCACTTACCGGACGAAACGCGACAGCATAGCTGCCACTTCACGCCGTTCTTCTGTGAGAGAGTGGTACGATACGGGGCGTGCCGGCCCATTCGGCTGATACCCGAAAGTAACAAGCATGGCACTACCACTATCAAAAATTTTTTGCTCTAATAGGAAGAGGAACTCCCTTACAATTACTAATACTTAATAATGTGTACTATAAGAAATCGAATTAAAACAACAAAATTTATTACAGAATAAAACTATAACTGGACATAGCTTTATAAATTGCTTACGATAAAGTTATAAAATGGCATGGCGACGAAAAGACAACAACAGAAGAACTAGGGACGCGAGCGAGGCGATGTTGCCGCTAGTATAAAATATTTTATTTGAGTATAAAATATTCTATTCAAAAACCTTACTTCACAACCGTTTGAGTAAAACATTCAGTAAATATATCATTTTAGTATAAAAATAAAATATTTTTTCACCTGATCTCCTTTTAGCCGGTCAAGCAGCGTGACGCACACGACGGCCGCCTTGATGCCGGCGTGGTGCGTCAGCGCGGCGAAAGCGAGTGACTCCATTTCTATGTTGACTACTCCCGCCTTGTGGACGCCCTCTAAGTATTCCATCTTGTCTGGCTCGGTGAAGTCACAGAAAGCTCCATCAAGCCGACCTTGCCCTTATAATTAATAATTGAAATTAGTGAAGTGCGAATTGCACTGAATATTTTTTATTACACCAATACTTTTTTGTCGTAAAAAGTGATCGAGAGATCGTAAAAAGTGGCAGTCAAGTATCAGGAGGGCCGACCCCAAATAGGGAAAGTGCCAGGGGAATGATGATGATGAATACTTTTTTATACTTATATAAAAAATGTCCTACTATGTTTGTTTCGCCAGATTTTCTTAGAATCAAGGCTCTTGGTAAACAGGTGGCAGACTCATGATGTTCAGATACATTTTTTAAATTGAATATATCGAACAGATTTTACTAACGATTGGTGATTTTTTATTCTTTTATTGCGTATGTAGAAACTTATGGCAAGTTTTCATTTCAGTACAATTCAAAATAAATATAATATTATAATTCACAATACCTACCTTCATAAAAGTCATAAGTGCACATAGTCTTGCCCGTCACTGTTTCGTACGGGTCTTCTGGGTCAGCCAACGCCTTCAACTCGCGAACTAACCTTCTATCCAACTTTGCAGGTCGCTGAATATTTTTACCAAGAACGATCTGGTAAGGAAAAATACCTTTAAACATAATACTATTTAAACCAACACCATAAAATAGTCATACAAATAAAAAATCATTCCAAAACGTAATCACTTACCGTTTCCCCCTAAGTTGGCCCTAAGAGTAAGTGCTAAGCAGTATGCATATTATTTAGGTACCTATTCTAAATTTGTAGATTAATAAAATCGTCCAATTCCGTCTCCTGGCATTTTTAGCGTGAAATTGTAACAAGCATACACACAAACAAACTTTCTTATATAAGTATAATCGTAGTACAACTAATACCTAATTATATAAATTTCTATTTTAAAATAATGTTCTGTAGATATTATTATTAATTAAAGCATGGCTTTTGATTTCTTTTAAAGTCAAGGCTGCCCTTGGTTGATTAGAACAAGTGGTGTTGAAAATCTTTATAAATTCACTTTGTAGATAAAGCATTATTATGTTCTTTTTTTAAATACAAATCAGTAAAATTATTAAAAAGTACATGCGTGTTGTTTTTTTTATTGTACTTTGTACTACTTATACTTATTGTACTTTATTATCAAAGTATCGTCAGAAATATAAGACAGAATGAATGGTCGCATCGACTGTACTTTTTGAGCAAAGATAAACTTTATTAGCAAATTTTGTAGATATAAAATTTGATCCACATCAAATTGATTAAAAAAATCGGCATACCAGTTCCAGAACATTCTTTAGAGCACCGTCGACCGCCTCTTCCGATATAACAACTGTACCGCCTTCATGTCCGATACCCCCACAAGTGCCGATTCTGAAGAACACTGGGTCCCGCACTTTAGCGTGGTACATCAGCTTAATAACTTCGTGAAGAAGAATCCCGACAGATGGGATACCCATTCCATGCTGTAATATAATACCTACTTTAAGGTATTTATTCGTATAAAATTAAATATTACGTGTTCTGAATAGAAGGTTCCGAAGTCATGCGCAAGAACGCAGATCAATAGCAGGTACCTATTTATTCATAAATAACCAGCAACAATTCTTTTAATAACTCGTACATTGTATTGCTTTTTATTTTAATTAGGCGCTCAATACTTTTACATATTTTTTTTAAATGAATTGTATTTTCTTTAATATTCCTACATATTTTAATCATGTTTAAATCAAATATATCTTATATTTTCATTATGCTGTCATCAGCCCTTTTTAACGCCCCACTGCTGAGCACGGGCCTCCCTCAGTACGAACTACGACGGATGATTGATTTTCATTGTTTTCCGTGAAATATAAATATTATTATCAAACGATTCTTTTATTTATAGTACGTATATGTGATTGTTATTTATGTTTATATTGAAGATCTATTGAGTTTAAATTAATCTCTACATGTGTTTTTTCCACAATTTATCTCAATATCTCTTAATAGTCACCGGTTCAACTCAGTTAACACTGACAATACCGACACAACAACAATTCATTATGATATTTCAATTGAAAAGCATCTCCGTGCAGACTTAATTGATTAAATATTGTATATGTATGTACCTATGCTGTAGTCTTTGCAAATGGAATATATCCAGACATAAAAGCAGGTAGCATTACGTAGTAACTAATACTTAATCTGTGAGGTAGCAGTGAGAATAAAATAACTTGCCGCTTTTTTTTAAATATACCTAAATAATTTACTAATTCTAACTTAGTCAAATTTGTACAGAAAATATTTTTTTGATATACCTTATTAAAATAGTCATTTTTATGAAATACAGAGCCGAATCTAACGTCTTTAGATTTTTTTCTGTCTGCCTGAAACCGCATAACGAGAAAACCACTAGGCAGATCTTAATGCAATTTGATATGATGATAGCTTGTGACCCGCGTGAACATATACCTAGGATGTTATTAGGTACTGCACTAAATTGTCTTTTTTTGCTGAGAAATCCATAACAACAGTTCTAAACGTATCCACCTGTACGAACGGGACGAACCCGAGCGGAGCGAGTATGAATCGCTAGTACATAAATAAAAGGCCTTTCAATAAACATAATAATTTAAAAATAGAAAAAAACAGGAATAAAAAATATAAATTGTCAAATGATGTGATTTTTTTCATCATACCGCATACGAAAGACGTAACTAAACGTGCGTGTAACGTATTTCTTCTTTTATATTTACGTTGTGAAATGCATAACATATTTCTACCTGAGCTATTCCACACACTAAAGATTTAATAACGACAAGGATATGGTACTGAGGTACTTACGCTGATAGATAGGACAGGTCCAACTTTGTACATAGAGTAACGGTAAGAAAACTGGCTGATGTCCTGCAAGGTGGTGCCGCATGGTAACTTGTGGCCAATTTCTGCCATGATAGTGTACGCGAACTGCTCCATGCGTTTCGGGGTACCTCCCATACACACGAACTAAGACACGAGGAAAATAATGTTGAAAAACATTACACAAACATAATGCAGTGCAACTGCTGTATTCATATAAATGTATTAACTAAATGTATACAATAATAATATTCATCATAATATTGATAAAAATCTCTAAGAGCACTTTATAATAACTCAGTAAAGTAAAGGTAAAATATTTTCAATAAGCCACACCTTAACGTCTCCAAACATTTCTACGAGATCATGAGAGCCGCTGCCCAATGCCAAGTGGTAGAGAATATCTTGGTCCATGAGTTCGATGTTAGGGTTACGTAGCCGCACAGTGCCATCGGGATACCTTTAAAAATTAAGAAATATAAGTATACGTAGAGCACAAAGCTACATAAAAATAAACTGAATAAATTAGTAATAACTGGTACAAGTAGCCTACTTGCATACAACTGTTTTTTTTTTTGCTGTTTCCATGACGCCACTATTGAACATTGGGTTTTCGAAATGAAATATAGAAAGCGCTTTAAAATACTTAAAGATAGCGCTTAGTAAGTACAAAATGTTGTCAATTATTGAGATTGTCTGTTAAGTTAACTGTTAATGTTAAAATTTAAACAAATCTAAACACTAAATGTCTTATTTTTAATTAGTTATATCGTTCCTAATTATCTTTCTGCCAAACCATAAAGTAAACCCTTATAATTCTGAATACATAACCGATGTAAGGAATTCCCTTAAAACTAATACAAGGAAACAACTAGGGTATGATTATTACACAAGTTTTTAAAATTGGAGCAAACAGTATTACGTGACAAAATAATTAAAATTTCACAATACAATACTTTTTTTTTATTTGACCGTAATTTATCCGATTTCTTTACAGCCAAGTACAAGTTGATAACAAAAACATTATTTGTTTATTTGAAATACTCGTCATCATAAGCTTTTTAATAACTCGTTACTACGCTAATCGATAAGTTGCATAATACATAGTAGGTACTATCGATGGAGACAATCGATTTAAAGGTACAACCTAAATATATTTTCATCAACTTCTTCCGTGTTGTTAGGTTGAATTTCTTCGTTATCAAAAACCTTCCTGTGTGGTGTGTGATATCCATTTTGTTGTTCGGATGAATGGCGATCATTCTTCGTGCTGCCATTGTGATCAGAATCTCCATTCAAAGAGAAGACCCCGCTTTGAGGCATTGTGGATCCCGATATTAATGACTGGCAATAACGAAATAAAAAAAATTGTAATCATTCCGGTTACTAGCAAGCAAACTCATATTATAAGGTAGAGCGGTTCTAAAGAGCACTTGTTTAAATGAGAAAAAAATTGCGAGTAGGTAGAAAATATCTTCCTACTATTATTGGAATTTTTATCTGCTAACGTAATCTTGTTAGCAAGCTTAATCTATAATGCCATATAATTATCGATATTAGATGACACTACAGGCGTACATTATTCAGGACAAATATCATAATATATACATATTATGCATATTTTACTTTAATCAAATATTTAATACTATTGAGAAAAAAATACCTATAAAATATAAATAAAAAATATTATGGGCAAACAATACTTCTATGTGATCTAAGCTAGCGTTTTTAAATGAATTAAATATATATTTAAAAAAAACATTATTATGATCGTAAATCATAATATTATTAATTAAAAAATATATCTTATCGTTATTGCGTGTTATCAAATTCTATAAAGTTTACAAAACATGCATTAAATGTTAAAACTTAAAATTATATACGATTATATTATGTACATCATACGTCCACTGCGTCGATGAAGTTATTAGCAAACAATTCGATCAAGGTTACTGAGTAACTGTTTCATCTACACATAGATAAATGAAAGTACAGCATAAGATAATAGTGATGGAAGACTGTTTGTATGAAATATTAAAGAAAATACGTATTTTTAAGCTACATATAGTTGGCTATCCACTATTATTTACAGTACAGTATTATTACGTTTTGATGCAAATATTTGTTTTTAATCGATGATTAATGTTAAACAACAAGTGAAATATTATTTTGCAAGCAGTAATCGATATTGCACAACTATTACTTAGGTAAATTAAATTTCCAAAAGAAACTAAAACATAAATATATATATTATTTTTATTATTTCAATTAATCCAACCAAGTACCAAATTTAACTACAACACTTTCTATTTAATGAGCAGTTATAACACAAGACAAATTATATATTTAAATTAATAAAAGTACCTATATTATAATAAAGCTTAAGTTTACAATATTTAAAAAGACGCTGAATTCTAATAGAATATAAAAAGAAAAAAACTTACCGTCTAAAATATATACACACAAAATTTATTTAACCTCTACTAGATAGAGCATCGAACGAAAACGTAGCGCTGCGACAGTTTCCCGGAGACAAATAAGATTCAGACGGCTGGGGCTCTCTATGCAACCATACAAACGCTTAATCCCACCGACAGACTGTACACATGTGCTTGCTCTACGAACTCAATCGAATAAAGAAATAGCTATGTATGAACAATAATTCATTTATAAATATTGCGAATTGTTTTGTCCGAATGACTAATTTTAAAAAAAAAGTTCTATTAAATGTATACTGATAAAATGATAAGTCATAAGTAAACATATAAATGTTTACACTACTAATACGCTTGAAAAGCAACGTCGCTAATATTATTTTTGAGCTTTGACTTGATCACGTTCACGGATAAGCGTTGCTTGACGTAAGAATATTAGTTAAAAAATAGCATCCTCAGTCTACTTACGAGTAGTATTTAGCAATGGAACTTTTGTGTCACAATGATTATTATACTGTATTATTGAATATTAGATCAGTCACAAAATATAAAGGTATGACTAATTTCGGATTATATAACTGTCAAGTGTTAACCTTATAATAAGTTGTAATTCCTAAAAATATTATAAAAATAACAAATTTTACAGTTTATTTATGTGTGGTAAATAATATAATAAATTAAATAATAAGTACATTTTCAATGTCTTTCCAACAACACAATATTTATAATATAACTACATACATATATAATATAAGAAATGATTAGTAACTATTTTGAAATTACTTATGTTGGTGTAACACTTTGTGACAAACAAACACGCAGTTTTAGAATTAAGGTTCGAAGGGGTCACATTGAAGTTGTGTTAACAAAGAGCGACTACCAACTAAAGCTGCATCCTGAAACCCACACAATAATAAATTGCAGATGCTATTTTTGCTAAATTTGTTTTTAAATCGTAATATGGTTATTTTATATTAATTACCCTTTGTGGATCCTTGCGTGATATAAAAGAAAGAAAAGATAAACTATTATTCAAAGATTTTTCCTTCCTCCTTAATTTTTAAATACATTTTATTAAATCTTATATTATATTACATTTGCTTTTTACACCATGCCCACCGCCTGGACAGGCACCTTATCTTAAGTTTTTTTTTTTTTATGGGACAAAGGGGGCAAACGGGCAGGAGGCTCACCTGATGGTAAGTGATCACCGCCGCCCATGGACATCTGCAACACCACAGGGCTTGCAAATGCGTTGCCGGCCTTTCAAGAAAGAATACGCTCTCTTCTTGCAGGTTGCCAGGTCGTAACGGTTCGGAAAGACCGCCGGCGACAGCTGGTGTGGGTGGAATTTACGGTTTTGGCGCGATGTCCGATGATGGAATTCTGCGGCCGGGATCAGTTCGAACAATTCCTCAGAACACTCCCCGTGATAAATGCGGTAGAAGATGCAGAGTGATCCAACATCTCTACGCAGAGCTAAAGTATCAAGCCGATCGGAAAGAGCTTGATCGTCTATAAGTCGAACCGCCCTACGTTGAATGCGGTCAAATGGAAGTAGCTGGTACTGGGGAGCTCCTGCCCAGAGATGAGAACAGTACTCCATGTGCGGCCGAATTTGCGCCTTATAGAGGTTAAGGCGCTGACCAGACGTGAAGTACTGTTTAAAAAGAAATTAGAAATTTTTATTAATTCTATTTCTCAACGAATTTCTTCTCACTACCACCTGTATGCCGACGATTTGCAGATATATGCCATGACAACTGTGGAGAATCTACATAATACTATTAACAATGTTAATAAGGATTTATCACTGATTTCATCTTGGGGTAATTTATATGGGCTCAATATTAACGCTAATAAATCTCAGTCAATCATTATAGGCAGCCAAAGACTAATATATAAGGTTAAAAATTTGCATATACCACCTATAACTCTGAATGGTGAACAAATTATGTTCACTGATAAAGTTAAGAACCTGGGCTTATTAATTGATCAACATTTATCGTGGGGACCGCAAATAAGTGAGCTGAGCCGAAAGTTGTTTGGAGCAGTTGGTTCGCTTCGTAGATTAAAAAATTTCCTGCCAATACCTACCAAAATTGCGCTGGCAAATTCTCTTCTGTTACCGATTCTTGATTATGCTGACGTTTGTTATCTTGATATAAAAGAAGAATATTTAAATAAACTTGAGCGACTTCAAAATCTTTGTATACGGTTTATTTTTGGCCTTCGAAAATACGACCATGTTTCTGAATTTCGCAGAAAACTCAAGTGGCTTCCTATCCGTTTCCGCGGGAATTCTCACATTCTTAATCTTCTTTACTGTGTACTGTTTCATCCTTCAAGTCCTCCTTATTTAAAAGAGCGCTTTGAATTTCTGAAAGACTCTCATAATCGCTCTCTTCGTTCTGCACATAACCTTGTCCTTAAAATTCCTTCCCATTCTTCTTGTGTCTATTCTAACTCATTCACCATAAAAGCCGCTCGGCTCTGGAATACGCTTCCCATAGAAATAAAAAGTGCCAAAAGTCTAGATAAATTTAAGATGCTATTAAAAGAATATTACCTGTCACTTTAGTGCTTTGTTGCTTAAAGATTTTTACAACAACGTATGTCTATTTGCATTTGTGTGTATATTCATATAATATGTATGTATGTATATATATTGTATGTATGTATATATGTATGTATGTATGTATATATGTATGTATGTTTGTATGTATATGTATGTATGTATGTATGTATATATGTATTTATATATGTTATAGTATTGTATGATATCAAAATTCGAATGTAGCAAGTACACCGCCTACCGTTTTTCTTCCACTCTCCTCTGACTGGTTGTTGGGTTGCCTGGAAGAGATCGCTTTAAGCGATAAGGCCGCCTGCTGTGCATCTTTGTTTAGTTTTAACTAGTTATGTATGTGTTTTTATTCTTTTTCTTTGGTGTACAATAAAGTGTATTATTATTAATGTCTCGCCTTACTGAGCACACCAAGCTTCTTTGAGGCCAATTTGGCCTTATCTTCCAATTGACCACGGAACTGGACTTTGCTCGAAATGTCGACGCCAAGTATTCCGATACTGGCTGTGGCAGACAGGGGAGTGTAAGTTATTGATTAGTAGATACACTTTATCTTTAATAGATTTAAATGTGGCGAACACGCTTACAATTTTAAAACAATGCGTGTAGTAAAAATCTACAAAGGAAATATAGGATAGGAGTGAAAAAAATCGTCGTGTCTCACATTCTATGTGAAAATATTTCAACAATGTAACAATTGCCAGCTCTGGAATGCTCGTGACAATATTACGATCAAAAACATAATAGGATTATAAGATAAATCCCGGAATTCGAACCCGGGTAAACTCATGATTTATAGCCAGCTAGAGATTAACTAAACCATCATGTATGTGCCTATTTAGCAGAGTTTACAACTTCCTACATCTTGATGACAATTTACAAAACATACATTTTTCATGTCTTAAAAAATCTAAGTAGATGAAGTATTATGTTATCTGTGGTAAATAAAATACACTATTAAAGGTAATGTCTTCAGCCATAGATAGAAATGATCATTTCAATTTTCATGATAGAAATGATTCGCACGTGAAAATATCAGAGGTGCGAGACCTGGATTTGAACCCGCATCACACGGTTATCCAAGCGAGCGCGTTACCGCTGGGCTACCACTGTCATGTCATAAAGGTAGTATGTTGGACTAATTTATCACAAGACAAAAGAAACAGCGACCTAAAATAACGTCGAAATGACTTTACTTTCTTTATAATATCATTTACCATCACAAAATCTGAATCGTAACATATAAAATAAGACAACTTTAGAATGCAACATCAAAATACGAGAAAGAAAAAAGTTAAACTAGGTTACTGTTTTTAAGAGGTCGAGCCAAGTTCACCTAGTTTTCACTCCTCAGTGACTAAACTGTTATTGTTTACCGAAGCAACAATGCTTAAAAGTAATGAGATTAATGGAATGAATTAATAAATCGATCATCATGAAAATTTATAAGATATATTTCAGATGCGCTGCCGTTTATGTAATAAAAATCTATAAAAATTCAAGTTGGAAGGTACTCCACAACAGAAAGCATACCAAAATATTGTATGTACCTATACCTTATGTGTAATTTATACTTTAATTTTAAAAAGGTAGCTTACATTATAAGTACCTAAAGATTTTACAACGTAAAACGTAACATAAGTTTTACAGATATCATTACCTATAGGCTATACTTATATGCAATGTTTTAAAGATACTTACTCGTCGCGAAGCTCATCATGATCGAAGGACATCGTTATTGACATACACTAGCACTACTACGAATAAATATAATTGGATAATGTGTAACTAAACTGTGTAGGCGGATCGATGGGTGCAGCGACCTTAGCAAGTGTTGCGCGACTGTAAGTCCTCTCCGCCCAGACGCGGCAGGGCGCGGATGCGTGAAAGCTTGCGCAGTTTGTTTCCTATACCACATCGACAAACAGAACGAACCATAACTGAATTAAATGTTTGCTTAAATATACTGCCTCGTTCAATACAAGATATTAAATATCCCATTTGAAATGTAGGAGTAGGTAATCAGCGTAATTTCAAGCGTTTTAGTTATCTGTTCAAATACTTCAAATTATTATCTCGCTTATCTTCGAACATACTGAACGCATAAAATATTTATAATTCATTTTTTGATTTGTTAATCATATCATATTAATAAAATCCCAGATCTTTTAAGATAACAACTGTATGTCTGTTTTTCCGCCTATTACACACTTTTTTCACCGAATGTACCTACTTGAAAACAAAAACAAACAAATTCAATAATACTTCTTTAAGCATCTTTCAGGAAGTTCATTAAATGTAATTATTAGACAATACGACTATCATTCACACTGCTAGTTGAACGGTGTCCTTTAGTTAAGAGGCTAGGCTATTATAATTGAAAACCTAGTTGGCTGCGACAGGCATATTGTATGCGAATAATTAAGTGATCTAATAACGCCTAAAAACCAGGAACGTTGTAGACTAAATATATAAATATAAATTTTTAGAAGTATACATAATATAGGAGTACCATTTTCGAGGTTATAGTTAGATAATATGTATTAAAAGAATATTTCGTTTTTATTTTATTATGTTAGCATGTCATATATTAATTATAATTAATAAAATTATTATTGTTAAAAAACTAAACTTAAATATTAAATAATAATAATTAGTCATTTTTTACCTTACATATATTTAGTTTGTACGCTGGTGTAAAAGTAAAGTATATCGGAATAATAATAATATATATGTAGCAATATATTATATAACATCATAATCGGATGCTCTTTGTCTTAATTATTAGACAGGGGTGCCTAATTTCTGAAGTAACTGCCTTATCTATAGTTAAAAAAACAGATAGCTTTAATTTCCTCAATATTAACTCGCGCCTGATGAAATTGTTTTTACTTATTTTGTCAACTCGCTTTTTTATAAATGACTTAACAAGTAAAGTTTAAAAACTAAATTTATAGAATATTTTAAATACATATTCTAGTTTAAAATAACATTCGATGTAACGGTTGAGATAAAAACGAAACAAGTTATATGTAATGCTTAACACTCTTTATTCGAAATAAATTCACATCAATACAATGACATTAATATATTCTCATATGATTACAATATACATATCACATCAAAAATCAAATCTAAAATACTATCAGTAAAAGTAATGAGATATTAATTAATGCACTGCAAAAAGAATAAACATAGGTAAGCTACCTACAAGATTGAATTATTAAAACTGAATCACAAGGAAAACATATAATAAAGAAAACACAGTGTATACAAAACTGATATACAAAATTAATTAAAAGCATTACAAAAATTAAAGTAAATAATAATATTTAAAAACAGGGAATCGTAAAAATTAAAGCTAACCAATAAAGCAACATGATATGTTGTAAATCATAATTCTAAGGAAATGGCAAGGCAGTCAATGGAATGAAAAGCAAATGATTTGAGTAGGTAAATGTTACACCAAAACGAACTCCTAAGACCTAAAGGAATATATTGTGAAACATTGAGCTAATTATGTTATTGACTAGGAAAAATATAATAACCTAATTCATAAATCATCACCGAACATGAATCACTGAAAATCACACAAAGGCATTGATGAATATTATGTAAATCCAACATGTCTTCAATTTATTAGAGCTTTTACTGATTTTATAGTTGTGGCTTTATAAAATGCACACGATATTTAGTAACTTTATATTGTATGTTAGAGAATAGTTGTAACATTAAATAACAAGAGGTCTAATTTTAAATCAGTATTTTAGACTAGTTTTTGTAACTAAAGATATTTGGAAAGCTGCAGATAATGTAATGGATAAAAGCTAGATTTAAAAGTATTTAAAAAATATATAATGAATTGTTTATATTAAACATTGTATCGGGCATCTTCAAAGCACATCAGTATGAGCAGATGTAGTCTGTCAGGCAGTATACTACTTACACTTCATAGCTATTGACTAGTTGTTAAAAAATCAGTTTTATAATTCGCATTACCAAATAATATAAATGATAAGGAACTTATTTCATTTTATAAAGAATAATTGGAGAAGTGAATAAAGGTGATATGTTGCATTTTCTAATTTTCGCTGTTTTATTCGTACATATCGGTTTTAAGGGAGTATGAACAATTTGAAACCTTAAAACAGTAGTTTATACTAACAATGATTCGTGATGATAATTCAAAATAACTCCCCAAAAATACCAAATTTAATTCATAGTGATACAAAGCTGAAAGCTCCTGCCTGACATAGCAACTAAGTGTAAGTATTGTATAGATTTAAAAACTTTGGTTTCATGGAGTACCTACAATTTATAAGAATAATATATTTTTTATTTAGCGCGAACTATATTTTAAAAGCACGCCCCTAGACACTGAAGAGTTGTACCAGAAACAAAATGGAATTAATTTAGCATAAACGTAATATGTTCACTTTCTCGAGAAACATTTGGCCTTCACAATTACGCGAGGTAAGACTAAGCTGAGAAATATGTATAATATAAGGCCTTATCGACTATTTTAAGCATACGATAATGTCTTTTGTAACATATTTACTTTCAAACACTTCATAGGATATTTACATCAAAATTCAACCCTGCTATTTTGTATTGTGATTAACAATATGAGAATTATTTCATTATTATTTAACTAACGCCACATCACTGGTGGTCACGAACTAATTTATCTACAATGCATTTCAAATTAAAACAATTTTTAATACAAATAATTTTGTCTAGGAAATATAGCATGGGGTTCCTTGTAGTTGGGATCTGGTTGATTGCGGTACCGTCGAGCGAGCCACACTGCGAATAGCTGGAAATATACAATACTTATGAGTATGGCTACTTTGTTAAACCCTTCGTAAAATATAATTATGCTTAGCTATTTAGCAATAGTAAATAATACGTGCCAAAATAGAGTAAGGTCATATAAGGTCACAATACTATCACCATACATTTTTCATACAAATTTAAGACAGCATTTGCCGACTGCGATTCCATTTGTTTGCGAACTTGAAAGTAACGTTGAAACCGTATTTCTTAAGTAACCATTTAAACCTTTGCGTCATTTAATCAAAAACAATGTAATCGCAGACGTTATTTAATAAAATGAAGCAATAACTTCACGTTTCGTTATATTAGAAACATGCTCCGTGAACTATTATAATTTAATATTTATTACTTTGTATAATAAATAAATTAGGGTAAAAATACAATAGTAACACAAAACTGTTATTGCAATAATTTTTTAAATATAGCCCGCAATTCAAAGGTAAGTGCTGCAGTTCTAAAATCAATTATTGTTAACATTATAATATGAATGAAGCATTCAACCATGCTAAGCAATGAGGTTTGCAAATTTTTCTTATACCACTTAAAAAAATAACATAAATAATGGAATTGTACACCTTTAAGTTACACCTAAATGAAAACAAATATACCTGGTCAATTTTATAAATTATGTTCAATAAAAAGGAAAATTAGTTATCACAAAATAAGCAACCATATTTAATTTGCATGTTTGCATTTGCATTGCAAACTCATTTGTAACACCATTTTAAATTAAAAGCTTTAAACGCGAGAACTGATGTTTATTTATTTATTTATTTTTTTTATAATTGGGAAAAAAACAGTGTGTTAATAATTCTTATAAATAGTTACAAATAAAGTGCATTATGTGATTGCATAATTGAAGCCGTGCGCTAAAAACATGCAATGAAATATTCAGATGTAATAAAGAAACACTTAAGGTCTGATTCACATAGCATTTATTATATATTTTATTAAAACTATAATAATTGTTCATTGGCCTGACATGAAAGAAAGATTAAAAAATAATTTTAATTAGTTATTTGTGTAAAACACAAAATAATTGATTGCAAATATTTGCCCTATGAATAGACCCTAAGTATTTGACCAAACCACCTTATATCAATAATCCTGAGACCATTCACAGAAATGCACTTGGGTTAGCACGCGGGTCCTTTTGGTTTCGATATCTAACCGTCAACCAAACACCCAAAAACTGCAAAGACCATGTGGTTAATCACAAAAAGATGCCCATTGCACAGCCCAGAAAATGTGTTAATTTGTTATTTACAGAGACAGATGTAAATTATTTACAATACTTTAACTGTAGGCCCTGCTATAGTGTACTATAAATACTCAATAATTATATTACTTAATATTGAATATTAAATTTTGACATTGTAACATCCATTTATTTGCAAATGATGTAAAATAATTCTTTATTTGACATACAATCACAACAACTGTAGTTTATAAAAAATATATACAATATTGGTACTTACGTACTAATGATGACACACTTTTATTTTGCTTTTATTTTTAATGTGCTTATATCGTAAAAAACTATTTTCTTTGGGTTTTCATATAATAGGTTCATAAGGTTAATTTTATGACTCTTTCTTTCTAGGTTGGTTAGGTTAGGTTAGATATATGACCACAATATCGCACGAGCCGAGCGAGCGCAGCGAGCGTGCCGCGGCAGCGGCCGGCGAGTGCCATAGACATGTCATAAATATGGCGGCAATTTCTAAATGCCGCCAATTTGCATCTACATTCCTAACCTAACCAACCTAGAAAGAAAGATTCTTAAAATTAACCTTATGAACCTATTATTAATTTTTGACTATGGCACTCGCCGGCCGCTGCCGCGGCACGCTCGCTGCGCTCGCTCGGCTCGTGCGATATTGTGGTCATATATCTAACCTAACCTAACCAACCTAGAAAGAAACATTCTTAAAATTAACTTTATGAACCTATTATTAATTTTCGATTTAAGATTTTACGATATAAGCACATTCACACAAATCTATAGAAAAAATAAAAGTGTGTCATCATTAGTACGTAAGTACCACAATATTTATACTAGAAACACAACTGGATATGATTTTACAATTAGTATAAATTTCTCAAAGATAATAATCATCAATCAATAAATAATCTTTGGCTTGACTATAATATGCATGCATGTTTTACATATACATACACATAAAACTTCTTCTTAATCACTTTGTCTATTGATAAAAGACTCAAGATGCATTAAAATCCATTGTGTAGTTTCGGGTTTTGTAGCGAAGGGAAAAGGAACCAATTTTTTTGTATTACGTAGGTCATTTTGTGAAAATTATTTATAACTAGCGGACCCAACAGACGTTGTCTTGTACGCATGCGCAAAACAACGTTGCCTAGCAACGACTTATTTATAATTTAGTATGTCATTTATTTTCTAAATGTATAAATAACTAATTAATTCAAAATATACATTTTGTAGTGGACCGAATTGTGAATCTAAACCATTCTCGAATCCACTCGAACACGCACAAAACATTTCATCAAAATCGGTCCAGTCGTTTAGGAGGAGTTCAGTCACATACACACGCACACAAGAAATATATATATATTAAGATAATCATAATACTGAGTGATAACAAATTTAACATCATTGGATTCTCTCACAATATTATGTTTTATTCATCTCTCTTATCTCATTCCTTTCTGATAACTTGATAAAATAATTTTAAGATAAGAGTAGCAAGTGTGTAGCAAAGGTAGTTAAACATAAAGAAATGAACATTTTAAAATCCTCCTTTTAGATAAATAATTCCTGTCAACATATTTTCTTTCATATAAAACATAGTTTTATTATTATTTTAAGAAGACATACCTCAGTAAAACTGAAGAAAAGGCCAATACCACCACAAAGTTTGAATGCATAGTCAATCGTTTCTTTAAGATTTTCCATACATGGCTGACATTGGCATTCTGGAGAAATGGGCATATTTTTGCAGCATGCTCTCTGTAAAAAAGTATATGTTAAGAATATTATTACATATTATTTCTTTAAATTTTAAATTCTTATTGCACGCAATTTATTTTAATAATTATTAATTAAACACAGATAAATTACAAAATATGATAGTATGATTGGGTTGTCTTTAGTAAACGGCCACACGATTTTGGTGTTTTGTGGGGGTTGGGGGGGAAGGGGGGTGTGGAGGCTACCCGATGGTACCACTCCCGCGGTGGGGAAACCAGTAGTTTTTTGTGTTATTTATTTTCAAATTTATAATGTTTTTCACTCTATGTTACGATCTATTTTACTTACCAAATCATATTTACTTGGAAAAAATGTTCCATTATGCGCATACAAAAACATGAAATTAAAAAAATCATTAAAAAAAAAACTACTGCTTTCCTCACCACGGGAGTGGTACCATATAACCATAGGGTAGCCCCCCCTTCCCCCCACCCCCGCAAAACACCAAAATCATGTGGCCGTTTCCTAAAGCAACCCCGTATGATTTTTTATATAAATAACTTATATTAATAAAAGGCAAAAATAAATTTTGTTTTACATTAGGACAGAAGCGAAAAAGTCCCTGTCATACTTTAAAAATAAAATAAATGCATAATATTACAATCAGTCCTAGAATTTAATTGTGGACAAAATAGATTACATATTAAATTTTAAAAATGATCTCAACATACAAATAAAGTTATATAAGTAACAGTAAAAATTAATAAATGAACTCCATAATCAGATCATTAGATGAGATAAAATGTAACTTGAAAAATGTTTCCTAAAACAGAACTACCAACAAAATAGCTTACATCAACTGCATTGCAAGAGGGATAATCAATAGTAGCATTATTTGGCATTATTCTGCTTTGGAAGCCACAACATTGGAAACGCTCCTGTACTTGCTGTTTAACACCCATGTCAACTTTATTCCAGCCCTAAAATGCAATATAAAAAATAAAAAAATTGAGCCTGAGATAATACATTTTGATATCATTTTCTTAGTTTTCATATTTTTTTAATCATTACCTGTTGAGCTAACATCTCTTGTTGTTCAGAATTTACAGCCAAACAAGCACATGCAACTGAAAATTGCACTAAAAACAGTAAGAAAAGTATAACCATATACTGTTTTGTTTATTAAGGAATATAATCATTTTTATACATAAAATGTAATATTTACAATGCCAATATTATTCATCTAATATAAAATACTTTATTAGAGATGAAAAGGATACAAAGAACAGCATAACTTGATGATGTTTCACAGCTCCAGCTAGACCCAAAAGTGATATTAATATAAGAAATACTCCACATGCTAATATTCCTCCTAGTATGGGCAGATTGGTCACAAGTGACGATGCCTGCCCATACACCGCCACTGATATGAGAATAGAAGCCACCACCTGTCAAGGTTTACAAAACATTAAATCCACAAAGAATATTTTACTAAAAAGCAATTAAATAACAAAAATTAATTACTCACCACGTAAAGAATATTTAAAGCAATCAAAGCATTTTTGGAACAAGTAAATCCTCCACACATTATGAAGATAAGTTTCTCTACACAATGGCTATGTAGTATGTACTGTTTCAAGTATCTTCTTGCTCTTATTCTTGGATAAATAAAACAATAAATTCGGAATTGTAAGCTTAATTTAAATAAAAATTAAAATTTTATGTCATGTAGTCAAACTATTAATAATTACTAAATATAAAATTTCTTTAAATTAAATTAGGACTTTTAATTTTTATTACAATGCACATGCACATTACACATTCACATTTCACAAGACACAAATTCGCAAATCGCATCACAGTTCACACTTCACATTCTATGATTCTGACATTCTCTGATCTCAGTAGTCAGTACCCATAGATTATACACGGCTCACTGAAGTTGACCCAACTTGTTTTGATTTTCATATTTTTTTTATTTTTAATTGTCTGTTCGTCGTTTGTTCGTCAATGTTCGAATGTAAAAATTGTTAGTTCGTCTTTTATTTATTTATAATTAATTAAACAAATGTTCACCCTTAAGTTAGACACCCTTACTAGCTATCTTTGTTTTTATCGCTCAGATTAATTAATTTTGATCAATCATCGTTTGTTCGACGACTATTGGTGATTGTTCGATCATAAAAACAAGTAAATTCCCAATTATTCCAGCCAGTCGTTAATTTACAACTTTTTCAAAAAATTTTGAAACCGTGCTTAATAAAGAGATGGGCCTATAGTTTGTCGGAAGGTTTTTGTCACCTGTTTTAAAAATTGGGCACACAATAGCCTTTTTAAGACTAGATGGAAACGATCCTGTTTCAAAACTTAAGTTGATAAGATGAGTTATGGGTTTCACTAAGTAACTACGACATTTTTTTAATAGATTTGAGGATATGTTGTCGAATCCGGGGGCGCTACTTGCTTTGAGGCCACATATTACACGTTCCACTTCTAATTTGTCCGTAAAAAAGAAGGTCCTCGACTTCATAGGAGTGTGCACAGATTTAACCTTTTTGGCCAAATTAATTTGATTCGAATTTAGTTTTGTTAGAGTTCGATTAGCGAGCTCGGAACCTACTTTGGTAAAAAAAGAATTAACTTCATTTAGAGAATGCTGTGGATTTGATTTATTTTTAATTAGATTAGCAGACGATATTTTACTTTTGTTTAGATTGCATATTTCTTTTATTGTATCCCATGTATCTTTCATATTGCTTTTATTCTTTTCTAGTTGTATTTTATAATATTTACTTTTTAATGCTTTGATAACTTTTTTAAGTATATTCCTGTAGTTTATATAGGTGTCTCTGAGATCAGTATCCGTAGTGTGTTTTATTATCTACAGATGAAGCCGTACAGCGACTTGTTACCAACATAAAACACTATCTGGATAGCGATGAAAGATGCCTGGGCGTTTTTCTTGACCTTCAGAAGGCCTTTGATACAGTATCTATTCCAATTTTATTAGCACGACTAGAAAATAATGGAATCAGAGGAAAAATACTTCGCTGGTTTCAGGACTATTTAAGGAACAGAGAACAATGTGTGAGAATCGAAAATCAATGTAGTAAGTTTATGAGCAACTCGTTCGGTATTCCTCAGGGCAAAACGCTCGGCCCTACCCTATTTATAGTATATATAAACGATCTCTGCAACAAAATTATTCCGGGTGCAAATATCCAAATGTTTGCGGATGATACAGTCATCCTGTTTCATGTGAAAACATGGCAGAAAGTAAATGATTTGGCTAATAAGGGGCTGTGCACCGTGACGAGCTGGATTGAAGACAATCTCCTCACCCTAAGCCCCAGCAAAACAAAATATATTTGTTTCAGTAAAACAAATGCTACCTCACCAAAACTTTTCTCACTTCAAATACCTGAATATCCTTGCAATCAGACATCTTCTAAGCCTAAGCCTCAATGTTCCTGTCCCTTGCTAATAAGAGAAACAGAAATTAAATACCTTGGTATCCAAATTGATAACAGACTAAACTGGCACAGTCACATATCAATCATATCACATAGGATAAGGAAGTTAATATATATTTTCAAAGAGCTGCGGAACGTTGCGGACAGTTCCCTTGTTATACAAACATATAAGGCATTAGCAGAATGTTCAATTAATTATTGTATCTGCTCCTGGGGTACCGCTGCGAAGTCGCATATGCTAGAACTTGAGAGAGCCCAGAGAGCACTACTTAAAGTATCTTTATCTTTGCCTTACAGACACCCAACTCATCTTGTTTATAAATCGGCTAAAGTTCTGTCGGTGCGTAAACTATTTATTTATCAATGCCTAAGAAAATATCACCGTCAAACTGTGCCACTTCAAGGTTCTAATAATTTCGAATCCTTTCTCGAAAGTGTTTTGTCTCTCTCTAACACATTAGAATTTGTAATAAACTGTTCCTGTCATGTAATTGACATAAGTTAAAAATTGACATTCGCCCAAAGAGTGCATTCGCCGTTCTAAAGCATGGTACAAGCGTGCTATTATGACGAGTTCACACTAGATTAGCGCGTTCAACCAAACAAACTCTTCAGGTTTATAAATTTTATTATATAGATATAGATTATTTTTACGTCGTAAACAATGTATATTTTAGTTTGTGCAACAATTTTGCCAGTTCTCACAGTCTCATTTTCTTTATTTATTATCTCTTCAACCTACAATACATGGCCGGCCTCGAAGAGCTTTTGACCTTTTGACCTTTTAATATTTTGGCCACGTTGAAGATTATTATTGATAGACCGGAACCCATATATTATAACTTTTATTATATTCAAAAATAATACAGTTGAAGAGATAATTTTGTTTACATAACTAAAAGCACGATGACAGGTTTTATAAGTGTCTGTACTGTCCGCATCATGGAGATTAAAGACTATCGCTTCATACTAAAGCATTACCCGCCTGTCTCTGAAAATGTGTAGAACCAGTGACGGATTAACCCTTAATCAAATTAAGCAATTGCCTAGGGCATCACGTCTAAGGGGGCACCAAGCACCAAAAAATCCGTCTTTAGGGTATCACGTCTCACTCTTACGTCACCAAAAACCACACCAAAAAAGTTTCTTTTGTTGACCAAAGATACAAACTACCATTGCCTTCGACTGCGTGTAATGTAAAGTAACTTACTATTTTAACTTGTTTTTTCCTTTTCAGTTTATTAATTTTAAGTAGTCAGGTTTTTTGTTTTAGTAATAATATTTTTTTGAGTTTAAGTATATCGCTATTTTGAACACTTCGAGCAACGTTAGTGTGGTGTAGTGGTCTTACTGCATGAATTATTAGTAGAGTCTCGGGCTCGACTCCTGGGTGAAAGCATTTTTTTTTCTTTTTTTTTATGGGACAAAGGGGGCAAACGGGCAGGAGGCTCACCTTATGGAAAGTGATCACCGCCGCCCATGGACATCTGCAACACCACAGGGCTTGCAAATGCGTTGCCTTTAAAAAAAATACGCTCTCTTCTTGAAGGTTGCCAGGTCGTAAGTTAACGTAACGGTTCGGAAAGACCGCCGGCGACAGCTGGTTCCACAGATTTGTTGCGCGGGGCAGAAAATTCCTTAGAAATCGCACTATTGTGGAACGCTGGACATCGAGGTGGTGTGGATGGAATTTGCGGTTTTGGAGCGATTTCCGATGATGAAATTCTACGGCCGGGATCAGTCCGAACAATTCCTGAGAACACTCCCCGTGATAAATGCGGTAGAAGATGCAGTGGTCCAACATCTCTACGCAGAGCTAAAGGATCAAGCCGATCGAGCTTGATCGTCGATAAGTCGAGCCGCCCTACGTTGAATGCGGTCAAATAGAAGTAGCTGGTACTGGGGCGCTCCCGCCCAGAGATGAGAAAAGTACTCCATGTGGGGCCGAATTTCCGCCTTATTGAGATTAAGACGCTGACCCGACGTGAAGTACTGTCTCGCCTTACTGAGCACACCAAGCTTCTTTGAGGCCAGTTTGGCCATACCTTCCAATTGATCATTCCATTGTGTCATACCCGATCAAAGGCTTTCGCTATGTCCAGACTGGCTGCAAGCGCCTACCCCTTGGTCTCAACTGCTTCTGCCCATCTGTGTGTCAGGTAAACTAGAAAATCACCAGCTGAGCGACCTCGACGAAAGCCGTACTGGCGGTCACTGATCAGCCGGTGCTCCTCCAGGTACCGCAGAAGCTGTTGATAATGGACTCTTATTATCTTGGAGAACAATGAGGTAATGGCTATTGGCCTGTAATTGGACGGATCTGAGCGGTTGCCTTTTTTTGGAATCGGGTGCACTAAAGCGGCCATCCAGGATTTCGGGACTACGCCGAATGAATAGGAGTACCGGAAAAGACGCGTCAAGACCGGTGCCAACTCCGGAGCACATGTCTTCAACACGATCGGAGGGATTTGAGTTTCCTTGGTCATCCAGAGTCGAGTTGGACGCGAAGAGAGAGTCCAGTAGATCAGCTTTCTCCTTCGCGGCATGGGCTAGCGAGCCATTCTTCGTGTGCAAATGTGGAAAAGAAGGCTGACAGAAATTCTCTAAAACAGCCTTGGCGAGAGACCAGAACGCACGTGTTCATGAAGGGAGATGCCCCAATCTCTCACCAATTCTGCTGATTTGCTTATAAAAACGTTAGACGTTAATACTATCTTGCGTGAATTCAATGCCCAGAAAAGCCACAAGGCGCATTTTAATAAATTAATAAATTATATGCTTTGGTTTTTATTGTTATCGCACCTAATCTACTTCTAAGGTACGTTACATCTTATCATCTTATTTAAAAAAAAAAGACCGAAAAGAAGAAGGTTTAAAACCGATTCTAGTTTACATACGGATAGGGGGGCCCACAGGCGTGGATTGCTTAGGGCATCAAGTAGTCTTAATCCGTCACTGTGTAGAACTTACAACGCGCTGCCGTCGGTAAGTAGTATCTGTGAAGTTAGCTATACTTATGAGAACTGTCACTATTGTGTCAACGTGAAGGTAGGCATTGAGACAATATAGCGATCGCAGCGCCTCCTTGGTTTGACAATATTTCTGAGACACTACATTCTAGGGCCTTGGTCCTCCAGCCTCCTGGTCTCTAATTTCCATGGACCGCATAGTGTCTCTTTTGTCGATTTAGTGCTGCCACCTATAGTTCGTGCACGTTCCCTATACATAATTATTAATTACACAAAAACATTCATTGTAAAACAATTAAAATAAAGTACTACAAGTTGGACGAGTGTGACAACTGACACTTCAAGATAAGGAAAAGGTATTATTTTGAAACAACAGAGTAGTTTTTATACACATAAAACTACAATAACCATGAAAATAAAGCCAATATTCAAATTTACTATTTTTTATTATCATGTTGCTACTGACACACACACTGTTTCCATAGCTGGGCATTAACTCGTTAATCCGTTAATCATTAATTAACGAAGTTAACATTTCGAATAATGATTAACTATTAAGTAAACTTAAGAAAACGTTAACGAGCTCGTTAACTTCTGTTACATTTTCTGAAGTCCGTTAATCGTTAATCCAGTACTTACTATTTTCCAAGCACCGCACCGCGCCACACCGCCGCGAACGTTAAACACAAGTAAGTTCGGGAAAGAGTTAAACTAAATAAGGTACCTAGGTAAGTATTGTCTAGTAAGAAAAAACCAAAGCGCACGTATCGGGTGCTCGGTAAGCATCTGCGTCAGTCTGAACGTCAGGACACCATGTGGGCCTCCTTATCCAGCGAGACAGGTACGGACGAACCTCATCCACCATCTCCAGGCCAGCCGCTGGGTTCTCCAGTTGCTCCCTCCAGCGGCGGATCAGGGCCCCGTTAGCTAGACGCCTGATCCTAGCGACTCCCTCCCACGCTAGACATTCCCTGCGCGCACGCTCACTCGCCCCAAACTAGTACACTGGCGAGAACATTTGCCTAGAGTATCCAAGCTGAATTACCCGTCAGAAGCGTGGCTACCATAAAGAACACCGTATGTTATTCCCGTCCTCACCGCCAGGACCCGCTGCGCACAAGCGGGCGTTTCAGGTGATCCTTTTCGTGGGCCACAGAAAAGGTGGCCTCCGTTTTTAAGATGGAGACCGTCATGCCCAGCAATCCGGGTGACGACCAGATTGGTGCCGGCTTGGCAAAGCGTGCCGCGTGCGTGAGTATCATCAGCGTAGGTGATGAGATCTAGCCCGGGATGAAGCGGAAACCTCCGGAGCCAGTCCCAACAAAGGTTCCTCAGGAGCGGGCTTAAAAGTGCCAACTTGCCATTCCATTGAGCCCCGTCCACAAAGCAGAGGCACGCTTCCAACATCTGCTGGAGATAGAGCTACCTCTTGATAGCAAAGTGCTTTTTAAAGAGTCCCCAACGGCAGGGTATTGAAGATGTTGAACTGAACCTCTGAAAGGCCCGGCCCCACCTTCTCGAAATGTTTTCAAATTCCAGAACCCAAACTAACAGATTTTATAGTTCATTAGCGCAATTATATAAAAATGCAATTTTAATCACATATTAATGAATTAATGATTAACGTTAAATTTTCCGAAATGTAACACTTTAACATTTAACAAAGTTAACTTTTTTAAGTAACAGATTAGGGATTAACGAGTTTATTATTTACTTAACGGTGCCCAGCTACGACTGTTTCTTACTTATTTAAAAAAATCAAGCATTATCTTCCATTAAAGGTTCATCATGATAATGTTCTTTTATCTCCTTTAACTTATTTTCAAAGAACTGTTTTCTATGAATTAGAGCTATATGTGGTTGTCTCAAACTATAATTTTCATTGCCCAATTTTGTATACTTTCTTCTTCCCTCAACCCCCATAAGTTCTCTTAAAGCTTGGTTTCTTTGTAGCAGTTTTTCATAAAATATTACACCACCTTCAATATATTCTGGTCCAAGCTCACACAACTTCTTATCCACCTGTGTCTCATAATGTATTTCTGTCATATCTTTAAATAGAAAATATGAACCTATACTAAAAAGCCCAACTATTGAATATAATATTCCTCTTAAACCTTGCGGCGCTGCATATAAGTTAAGTCTCCTATTTAAATATTGAGATAAATTATAAGCAAAAAACAAAGTTATAAAGGGATAAGTTGATTCAATTATGATTTTGTTATTTTGAGTCATTAATATTTCTCTACAAATTGCAAACTCCTTTGCCTTTTCCGGTAAAATAAGGGACTCTCCTAATTTTCTTCCAACTTCTGATGCCAAATCCAGGTTTTGTTGGTTAACCTAAAAAATATATATTATATATTTAATCATAAATTAAAAGATTTATTTTCGTTTCAATTTTTATGTCCAGTTTATTCTTTGCACAAACCTGTATTTTTTGGTTTTCAACATCATCTAATGTATGGTATGTGAAATTAATTGGTATTCCTACTAGTACACCAAATTTAGAGCTAATGCTACCTGTAATAAAATATTTATTTAAAAGTCATTTTATACTATTTTTCAATATTTATCGATATTTGATTTATATTCATTGATAGCTATTGTGCAATTTACACCATAAAAGGTCTTACCAGCATGAAATAAATCATAACCAAATACACTAAATGGTTGAATTAATTTTCTTTGCATGTCCTTAATTTGTAGAAGATCTAAACATTTCTCACATTTTTTCTGTAGATCTATTGGTAGATCAACTGGTTTACCATCACTGTTATGGATTATTAATTTAATAATGTAAATGAAAATTCTTAGTAATAACTAATTATTTTATCGGTAAGGCTATTCGGACACTAGCGTGACTACAGCGGTAATTTAGCGAGACTGGCACATAGATTATTTTCTTTCGATTTAGATAACATAGGTTCAAAAGGTTAATCTTACGCTAGTGTCCGAATAGCCTTACCCTTATATTATTTATTAGAACTAATACGTTATGTTTTTATTTACCTGTAATGATGTACAAAATCTTTATACTTGCTTAAAAGTAGTGTATGAGGAGTAAACCTAGCCGCAGTTAGTGCAATACTGGTACTTGTCACAACAAAAAAAGAAAATTTGCGACCTTGGTCTGTTAAGAACCACGAAATAGGCTTCCTGGTAGCCATCATTTACCAAATATAAAATTATATTGTGCGAAGTTTAAATATTTACTATCGTAGATACTGAATTTAGTATCAATATCACTGACCTCTATAATACCACTGTCCACTGGACAGGCTGTTCCAAGCGTTTGACAGCAATTTTTTTGTGTCCATTTGAAGCATCACTAGCGAGAGTCCCGAGAACTAATTTTGAAAGTAATTTTGCATTTTTGTTGTTAATATAACATAAGTAGTAATTATGATGATACGGTTATTGATTAATAAAAATAAAAAATAAAAATCTTTATTTGAAACAGTTTTATTGATTGTAAAAACTTATTATTAAAAGTTATCGATATTTGCTCGTTTTAGTACCACAAACTCTCGCTACGTCTCGCTACGTCCGACAGTGCC
Source organism: Boloria euphrosyne (assembly GCA_951802675.2). Lineage (NCBI taxonomy): Eukaryota > Metazoa > Arthropoda > Insecta > Lepidoptera > Nymphalidae > Boloria > Boloria euphrosyne. The sequence continues at coordinate 8,052,121 of OX637878.1, forward strand.
AAAATGGCGAATATCAAGCAGCCACAAAAGTACGTTGACAACAGCCAGTCCAGTGGTATTATAGAGGTCAGTGATCAATATCATATCAATATCATATCCAAAGAGTATAGCATAGAGTATATTGCTACATATAGAGTATAGAAGTGATGATAGAACTAAAATACCATAGATGAATAATAAACCTAATATAACTGATCAAAGAGAATGTAAAGGAGTTTTAAATATATTATTATATCTATGAGTTTTACTGATCGTATCATTGGATTTGAGAATAGAGTATAGACCATAGAGTATATTGCTACATTATATGTATAGAAAAAAGATGAATAATAAACGTTTAGACTAGATAGACATTGCAACGTTTATTATTCATCTATGATTGCAACGCCGTATCTCCGTAGGTTTTACAATTTACTTTCTCTTTGAACCACAGATGAATAATAAACCTTTGAACGACGTACTGCGTCGGGCGGCCTTGACGTGAAGCTATGGAGGGTAGAGATAAGGACTTCCCATATCCTTTTCAACTGTCCCAAACTTCTGTATCCTCTCTATGACACCCTTCCTTGTAAAGTCCCCCGTCCTATTAATGTTAATTGTTTGTTAATGTTTGTGTTTAGTCCATTATGAAGATTTCTGTGTACATATATTAGAAATAATAAAATTAAATTATAGATACATTGTACATATATATTACTTGTATATCTAACATTTTTTTTATATATTATAGTTTTGTATATACTGTGTTATCTGTTGTAGGTTATGATTTTACAACGAATCGCTCCGTTTCTACGTCGTGTAATCAGTCTGTTTTTTTAGTTTTGATTTTTTTCGTATTCACCGATCAATCTATATATTATATCGTGTATTCTCCATTCTACGCGACATTGGCGAAGTCAACTGTGCCCAACCGGCACGCCTGGAAGCCATTAAAGGAAATAATTGAATTGAATTGAGATAAGGAGAACCGACTCATATGGTGGAAAGTTGAAAACGTGTCCAGCTGTATCACTGACCTCTATAATACCACTGGACTGGCTGTTGTAAACGTGCTTTTGTGGCTGCTTGATATTCGCCATTTTGGCGCTGTCCGCCGCTGTCGGACATAGCGAGAGCTTGTGGTACTAAAACTAATGATGTAATAAGTTTTTACAATCAATAAAACTGTTTCAAATAAAGATTTTTATTTTTTATTTTTTTTATTAATCAATAAACGTATCATCATAATTACTACTTATCTTATATTAACAACGAAAATGCAAAATTACTTTACAGTAAACAAACACTTCTCGCTGTCTTTTGCAATATACGTCAAAATTAGTTCTCGGGACTCTCTCTCTAGTGGCTCTCGCTAGTGGCGCTTCAAATCATGGACGTAATATATACTAACAGGACCGAGCACTCTGAAAATTTGTATTTACGAAAATGAACACTAATCCAACGTCTTAAGTGTTATATTCGGTTGTGCATTATACAGAGGCTAAAACGAGCCGAGAGAGATAGTCACAACGGAGGCCTTGTGTCTCGTTCTTTCATATTGCCAGCATAAAAATGTTTCTGATAAAAAATTATGGCTGATCTAAAACTCCATTGAAACAATTCCATTTTAATGTTATTTTAACAATTGTAAGTCAGCAAATCATAATTGAAATGATTTCTTTAAATATATTCTTAAATAAAAAAGAAAACATAAATTATTATTTTACATATTTCTTTTATTTCTTATGGTAGCCCTGGTAAACGTCACAGTGAAATGTTTATATTGTTTGTTGTTAACATTGTTTCGCAACTATCTTTCTATTTTAAAACAATTTTAAGGGTTATCATAGTTGTTCAAGTCAATCATTTAGTGGTTGCAATATATATTTTCACAGGTAAGCTATAAAACAACAATTACTGTAAATCTAACAAATATGGTGACCATGCGTTCTTAACGTGTCATTTGTGTGGTCCAGTAAATCAGTTCCTAAATGTTGTACTATTGTTACAGTTTCCCAAAAAATAAAGAAATGCGAATAAAATGGCTCAGCAGTATAGATGTGAAGCAAAAAATTACGAAAAATTCAGTCGTATGCAGTCATCACTTCGTACCTTCCTGCTTTTACACTGTTAATTCTCGTTAATTATTAAAGGCCAACGCTATACCAAATAAAAAAATAATAAAAATAAAATATTAAGGTTTAAAATAATTGTACTGACATTATTTGAACTGTATTTTCTTACCAACTGTAACAAATATAGCATGAAAGTCAATTAATAAATAAATACCTCATACTATTTGTATTATTTGTTTTGTAATCCATTCCTTATTCTCTAGAATTTAACCAATGCAAATGTTTGTTTTTCAAGTGTCTGTGGTCAAAATCAAAAATAACTTTATTCAAATAGGCCTAAAGAGCACTTTCGAATCGTCATTTTACAAATTATAATTTTAAGGTGCTTATTATTTTTAAAAGGGAAGCTACCACCGATTCGGAATGTAGATTCTGCAGAGAAGAATCGGCAAAAAACTCCGTAGTTACTCTTTTGAAAATAATATATAAACTGGGTTTTAGTACAAAATGAGTTATATCTTGCATGAAATACAGCGTCACTAAGTCCACACATCTTTATCAACTATGTAATCCTGCAGCGAACAATAAGCTTAATCTATTAATCTCTTTTTAATAAAAACTTTAAATTTATGTTAAGACAAATCCAAAATTGTTTGTAGGATCTTATTATACATGCGAATACTATAACCCAGAAAGGAGACGTTTGCTTTGCGCAGTCGGAAACTTGGAGTTACAATTTTGTTATTTCTTCTAGTGTTTACACTGCGATTAATACTATTTATTTCAAAACAATGAATATTCTAGTGAATATACATAATATTGTTATAAATAAAAAGATATTTAAATATAAATATATATAAATATATGTCAATACGGATGTCAGATTTTTAAAGTTTCCAAATCTTACTGTCACCCTGTTAGAAAGGGATACAAGGCCTCTGTACTAACTATCTCTCTCGGCTCGTTTTTCAGCTGCGAGTGTTCGGTCCTGTTAGTATATTACGTCCATGCTTCAAATGGACACAAAAAAATTGCTGTCAAACGCTTGGAACAGCCAGTCCAGTAGCTGCACAATTTCAGCATCCCATCGAAGGATTTTTGAAATTAAAATGACCTGAATCGATAGGTCTACGTTCGGTCTGTATAGGTCTCTTATCATTTTTGTTAGGTCACCTGTGGATTTTTAATAAATAATTTTTTAAATTTACTATTTTTTTAAAAAATTTTAGCACCTCATTAAAACGGAAACTGATTAATCTTTATATTTCTACAATCTTTATTGTTAGGTCAGTATCGGTCTCTATAGTTTTTGCTTTTATATTATCCATTTAAATTTTTTTTATTAACAATTATAGGCGACTATTACACGTACAATATTTATTGTGATCCAACAATAAATATTGACGTATTGCAATAAATATTGTACATACGTGTAAACTAGCGTATTGACGGATGACAATATTTATTTAAGAAAATCTTGATTTCTTGATTCCGTATTGACAATACGTCGAATTGTGATCAGTGTTGCCCTTGCCGTTATAGCAATCTTGTGTGTGGCTAGTTCAAATAAAATAGTCGCCAGTTTTGTAAAAATAATAGCTTTAAAAAGTGGCTAGAAATGGCTAATTATTATATTACATTTGACCTACTTTAATTTATTGATAAGATACTTTATTATACACGATATAGAAATATATGTAAGATAATTTTTCAATTCTAAGCCACTACGAAATAAAAAGATTTTTTTTAAAGAAGCACCTTCTCTATTTTAAAGTTGGAAACTTTAATCTTATCTACATTATTTTTATTTATTAGTATTTATTTTTAGTCACTTTGACTTACCTTAAAATATGAAAAAAAAAAAACAAAAAAATTTTTTTAGGTAATAAAAATTTTAAGTGATGAATCTAGCTCCTCAAAGCAAAAAAAAAATATTACTTGACGCTGGATTAAAAATTACTTTCACGTTTACTTGTAGTGCTAACGAATATTACTCAGAGAGCGCTAATTTCGATTGGAGTAATTTTTGAAACAACGACAAGGGCCTACACGATTAAGAAACGACCATCTACGATTTCGAAACGTTCGATCTCTCTGTATCTCAAATAATCGGTATTTTAACTCAAAAAATTTACTTCACGTTTGAATTTTTATTTTTGTATCCAATTATACACTTTTTGTATCGAATTATACAATCTGGCAGCCCTGAACCTGACCCAATACTGACGTAATAAATATTGAACGTGTAAACCATGGAGGTTAGATACAGGAGAACCAAGGCCCTAGAATGTAGTGTCTCAGAAATATTGTCAAACCAAGGAGGCGCTGCGATCGCTATGTTGTCTCAATGCCTAACTTCACGTTGTCACAATAGTGACAGTACTCATAAATAGCTAACTTCACAGATACTACTTATTGACGGCAGCGCGCTATAAATTCTACAAATTTTCAGAGACAGGCGGGTAATGCTTTAGTATGAAGCGATGGTTCTCCTGTATCTAACCTCCATGGTGTAAACCTAATCTCCATGGTGACAGTACTCATAAATAGCTAACTTCACAGATACTACTTACCGACACAATTTTAGCACCCCATCGAAGGATTTTTGAAATCAAAATGGCCTGAATCGATAGGTCTACGTTCGGTCAGTATAGGTCCACTATCATTTTTGTTAGGTCGCCTGTGATTTTTTAATAAATATTTTTTTAAATTTAACTATTATTTTAAAAAATTTTAGCACCCCATTGAAACTGAAACTGATTAATCTTTATATTTCTACATTCTTTATCGTTAGGACAGTTTTGGTCTCTATACGTTTTGCTTTTATATTATCCATTTAGTTTTTTTATTAACAATTATAAATAATTGACATTGACAATGTCATAAGTCATTTGACATCTCATTTATGTTACCTTTTGAGCATTAGCTTCTTGTATTTTGGCTATACATTTTTATGTCATATTTAATATGTATTGTATAGTCTATATATAGTTATTTAATATTATTATTATTTTTGATTTGTTTTTAATTTATTGTTGTTGATTTTTGTGTTTTCTTTATTTATGTGTATCATTATTTTTATGCCTTCATACTTTCTATTTTGTTTATATTCGTTTGTGTAACACTGAACATTCTCAATTTTTGTGTTATAAAAATTTTGTATTATCTTTCCTTGTAACTGGCGCGTGTTTAGGTATTATTATTATTTATTAAAATTTAATAATACCTAAATTAAAATAATAATAATACCTAAACACCCGCCAGTTACAAGGAAAGATAATACAAAATTTTTATAACACAAAAATTGAGAATGTTCAGTGTTACACAAACGAATATAAACAAAATAGAAAGTATGAAGGCATAAAAATAATGATACACATAAATAAAGAAAACACAAAAATCAACAACAATAAATTAAAAACAAATCAAAAATAATAATAATATTAAATAACTATATATAGACTATACAATACATATTAAATATGACATAAAAATGTATAGCCAAAATACAAGAAGCTAATGCTCAAAAGGTAACATAAATGAGATGTCAAATGACTTATGACATTGTCAATGTCAATTATTTATAATTGTTAATAAAAAAACTAAATGGATAATATAAAAGCAAAACGTATAGAGACCAAAACTGTCCTAACGATAAAGAATGTAGAAATATAAAGATTAATCAGTTTCAGTTTCAATGGGGTGCTAAAATTTTTTAAAATAATAGTTAAACTTAAAAAAATATTTATTAAAAAATCACAGGCGACCTAACAAAAATGATAGTGGACCTATACTGACCGAACGTAGACCTATCGATTCAGGCCATTTTGATTTCAAAAATCCTTCGATGGGGTGCTAAAATTGTGTCGGTATACTACTTACCGCCGGCAGCGCGTTGTAAATTCTACACATTTTCAGAGACAGGCGGGTAATGCTTTAGTATGAAGCGATGGTCCTCCTGGTTTCTAATCTCCATGGTGTAAACCGAAAGTTAATCCATCAAAAAATATTGATAATTGACAATAAATATTGTATTGACGGATCACAATAAATATTGTACGTGTAATAGTCGCCATCAAAGAGTATAGATTATATCAGTATATTATCTATACTCTTTGGATTATATACTGTACATAAAAATGTACAGCCAAAATACAAGAAGCTAATGCTCAAAAGGTAACATAAATGAGATGTCAAATGACTTATGACATTGTCAATTATTTATAATTGTTAATAAAAAAAATTAAATGGATAATATAAAAGCGAAACCTATAAAGACCAATACTGACCTAACGATAAAGAATGTAGAAATATAAAGATTAATTAGTTCCCGTTTCAATGAGGTGCTAAAATTTTTTAAGATAATGGTTAAATTTAAAAATTTATTTATTAAAAAACCACAGATGACCTAACAAAAATGATAGTGGACCCATACAGACCAAACGTAGACCTATCGATTTAGTTCATTTTGATTTCAAAAATCCTTCGATGGGTTGCTAAGATTGTGCAGCTGTTAACCGCGAACCTCGTCTAAGTCGTGACGAGGTTCGCGTCTAGGCTAGCCCGAGTTACAGTCGCCCGAACTCGGGTTGACTCGGCGCGACGCTAACTCGGGTTGACACTTGACCCGAGTTTGCAACTCGAGTTGACACATCGCTATTCTGAATCTGTCTCATTTTACTGTTTACATTTGACCAGTATATTATCCATGGAGGTTAGAGACCAGGAGAACTATCGCTTCATACTAAAGCGTTACCCACCTGTCTCTGAAAATTTGTAGAATTTATAACGCGCTGTCGTCGGCAAGTAGTATTTGTGAAGTTGGCTGTTTATGAGTATTGTCACTATTGTGACAACGTGAAGTTAGGCATTGAGACAACATAGCGATCGCAGCGCCTCCTTAGTTTGACCATATTTCTGAGACACTACATTCAAGGGCAATGGCCCTCCTGGTCTCTAATCTCCATGATATTATCTATACTCTTTTCTTTGCATTTGACATTTATGTGTATTGACTTATGACTATTGAGCAGTATATTATCTATACTCTTTGCTATTGAGTATTGACTTTTATTTTTGTAAACTTTAGTCTCCTTAATCTGTGTTGTAAACATTCTTATAAACACTAAACAGGTAGTGGTTATATACTCTTTACTTATAAAAACGAATGATTGGTAGATAATTGATTATATTATTTATTTGCCAATAGCCATTAATATTTTTTAAACCTATAAAAAAGATATTGTACTAAGTTTTCAAGTTTTATTTTAAAATGGATGATATTTTAAATGAAATATATAAATTGAACTTAGATGATTTAAATGATGAGTGGGTTCAAAATATATTTGATTCCGAATTCCAAGAATATGAAGAAATACCAGTTGAATATGAGGTCATATTAGAATCTCTTGAAATCAAACCACTATTTCGGACTATTATGTCAGCTATAGATACATGGCTTAATTCGGATTTCAACGAAGAAGAGAAGTCTTGGAAAGTTCTGTCTTATCAAATAAAACATCGAAGTTTATTGGCTTTATTAGCATATTATATGGATTTTGGTGGAAAAAATGTTGTTTCCAGAGAACACAGAAATAAAGCTTTATTTGCATCTCGATTATATTACAAATTGCTCTCAATTCCTGGGTATAAGGCCTATCATATTTATCATTCACAACTCTTTGCAAATTCACTTTTGTGTCTGAGCTATCCAAGAGTTATGTATGAAAGTGAAGATATTTATTTAAATGAGAAGGAATTGATACGAGAACTTAATTCTGTTATTAAAGAGTTGAGTTGTTTGGTTGAAGATTTGAAAAAAATAATTCCAAACTTACATTTAAACTCTAATGACATGAACTTTGAGGATATTCTAAGTAACTTGGTAGACATTACAGGAGGAACTGTTGTTAACAAACTTACTATAGGTATGTATAATGATGTAATAAAAGTTATTTGTTCTTGATATAGAATATTATTTCAAATAATTATGAAAAAAAAACTATAAAATATTTGTTCTTTTTCATTTAATAATTTTTATGTTACATAGTTGTTATGATTACTTATTTGTATATTTTTTTTAGACAAAGTTGAACTGGGCAAGATGTCTAGTGTAATATATGAAATGATAGACTTTTTGGTAAGTGGACAAAATAGATCTCCAAATGCTTCAGTCATACAATTACTCTTTAAATGTTTGTTACCAAGATTAATAGCTGTAACTGTGGAATATCGTACTATTAATGTGAGTACCATGGTTTATATTTTTTTATCATATATCATATTATATCATATAACTTTGATTATAAAGAGTAAAAAGAAAAACATTTATCAGTGTTGTTTTATTCAATTGTAGAATGTGGTAAAGGCATCATATACTTCATATTCTGGACTTTTGTTATTTAAATATGGAAAAGCAGCACTATCAGGTTTTATTGTTCTGCTACAACATTTATGTTTCACATTGGATGGACTAGTAAGACATTTTCCCTTTAATAATTGTGATTTATGTTTAGTTTTTATTTGTCTGTATCTTCTGCTTTCTTGAAGATGATTCTGTAAAGAAATATCTTCGTACCTAAAATTAATACTGGTAATTTTTTACTTTAAGGAGCGTTCAGAAGTGAGATCTGCACGTGTATCACTTGTAGCGGGTCTAATGAGTATGCTTCCAAGCAAATCATATAAAAATTTTGTGAAATGGCTGCTTCAATTATCAGCAACTGCAAAAGTGCCTCATAGACAAGTTGCTGTGGTATGTAACACTTTAAATAGATTTTTATCTATATTCTATAAAGTCTACAGACTACAGATACGTTATTAAAATTAAAGTTTCTGTCTGTAAAATAATAACAGCTTTTTACTAAATACATATTATGTAACTATATATACAATACTAATTTGTAAGACTAGATTTTTGTCTAACAAACAGTGTTTATTCTAGCTAATCTCTGAAACTGTTAGATAGATTTTCATAGTACTAAGGCTACTTATATTTAAGAAGAATTTTAGGGTTCCTCTCAATAAATAGAAATATTAAGTACAAGAAACAAATCCAAACAGAGTGATAGTGAGTAAGTGAATTATATATGAAATAATAAAGTGTATACCTTTTATAAAAATATTTTAGGAAATCTTGGCTAAACTACTAAATAACGACCCTGAAGTAATCGAGTCCAGTCAAACTGCAGAAAACACAAAATCGACAAATGAAACAGTTTGTGGAGGTAATTGACATATTATTACTACAAGTTACTACAATTACAACTTTGCAATCTTCGAATAATAACACATAGAAGGTAAGTAGGGCCAAGTGAATTTAAGCCATTTCAATGTAAACACAGTTAGATTAGCTTCCGGAAATTTATTTAAAAATGAATTGCTTTGCACTGAAAGGGTGTCACAACACATTTTATAATGTATACTTATTACTAGCTGACCCAGCCACGTGTTGCTGTGGCTCAGTAATTATATAAATAACAGATTGAATCATTTTTTTACAATTCTTTTGATACAATCAAAGTAATATTATATATATATATATATATATATATATATATATATATATATATATATATATATATATATATATATATATATATATATATATATATATATATATATATATATATATATATATATATGTACAGACACGCCCCAATCAATGAACTTTCAACTGAAATCAACAACATTAATTTAGATCTGGAGCGAATCAGTGACTGGGCTACTGCTTTTGGGTTACTTGTTAATCCAAACAAGTCTCAAGCTATGATTATTGGTAGCAGACAATTACGTAATAAAGTGAATTTCCATAACTTGCCATGCATCACTTACGAGGGTACGATAGTAAATTTCACCGAAAAGTCAAAAAATCTGGGTTTGATCATGGACTGCCATCTGTCTTAGTCGGTACATGTAAATGAGATTAGTAGACGCTTGCATTACTCGCTTCACTCTTTAAAACGACTTAAAAATTTCCTTCCTCTTAAAACTAAAATTTCCTTAGCCCAATCCTTACTACTTCCTCTTCTAGATTATGCCGACGTTTGCTACTTAGATGCTACCGAGGAGCTATTCAATAAATTAGACAGACTTCAAAATTTATGCATACGTTTCATTTATGGTTTACATAAACTGGATCACGTTAGCAGTTTCCGTTCTCAATTAAAGTGGCTTCCTGTTCGCCTTCGCCGGAATATGCGTATACTTACAACCCTGTATTCTATTTTATATAATTCTTCACCCACGTATTTACGCGAGCGTTTTCAGCTCGCGATCCCCAGCTCTAGACCTGTGCGGTCATGCGTTAGGACAAAAAGGTTGAACATTCCCACTACAATACTATCTTCTATGAGAAGTCTTTCACAGTTCAAGCAGCGAAACTTTGGAACTCCCTTCCTGATGACATTATAAATGACAATCCAACACTAAAAGTATTTAAAACTCGCATTAAAGAGCATTATCTTAATCAATCCACATAGTTTCCTTGTTATATGTTTATTTCTTAAAGTATGTGTATTTATATATGTATGTATGTATGTATGTATCCATGTATCTATGTATGCATGTATGTATGTATGTTTATATGTATGTATTCATGTATGTATGTATATATGTATTTATGCTTATAGTTTGTATCTACACCGCACTTAATGTTCTCTATTATTTCCTTTCCTTGCTAAAGGGTTTCTGGAAGAAATCTCTTAAAGAGATAAGTTATCCCTTGTATATATATATATATATATATATATATATATATATTTATATATATATACTTAGACTAATAATACCTAGACTGATAGTTTCATACATAATTCCGCTGAATATTGAAGTAGCATTAGTATGAATGTGTGCGTAAGTGTCACGTAATTGCAACCGAAGGCACGAACACATACAGCCAAATAATGTTGTAAATATTTTGTTCCAAAAAAATTGGTACAGTTTTTAAAATATATTTGTTTAATTATGAAATATATTTGTCTGCATTTAATTCATGTGAATTATTATTTACATTGTATTCTGATGTAACAATTCATTGTTTTTTTAATTTTATTATTAATATAATTTTATTATTTATGACCTAAGTTGTACGTATGTAGTTGTGTAACTTGACAATTGACATTGACACGACGGGAAACGTATCTAGCCATATCTCGAAGTCTAGCCAAAAAAAGTGGTTACAATTCGCTTGAACCTACACTCCATCTAGGTGTTATATATCTATGTATATATATATATATATATATACTAAAATTGAAAAAAAAATTAAGAATTTATCATTTGAATAAATGAATTCGATCAAAATTTACGACTAAATAAATTAACAATTATCAAATTATAAAATCAAAATAAAAATAATAATAAAATGCAATCAAGAAATCTATATTAATAATTCCGTGAAGGGGTACGGTAGACTCGATCGAAACCTTAGCTGAATAATAAAACATGAAAAAATAAACATTTCGAGTCGACAACATATATCCGCAAAATTCGGATTGTCGAGTATTTCGTTTAATTCTAATGGTGATAACAGACAAATCGCAGTCGCCATATTGGCCACTCAAGCGAAACGTCACTGACATCGGATGACACCTGTGTTGCCAGAAGGTTGTATTTCTTACATTTTACGTAACTTTTAATAAACTAATAAAGTGCAGGTCACATATTTTAATAAAAATATTTAGAATTTAACTTAATACATTTTATTTAATAATTAATAATGTAATAATTCAGTTTGTTTTTCATGTTTATTATTCCTTAATAGTTAATTTGTGTTTCAAGTGAAATTATGCTTAAGTTACCTATTTTAAAAGCGTTAGGTAATTTAACAACCAATATAATTTGAAATATAATAAATAAACCCCCCTACATATTTTATTATATCTACATATTTTACGTTTAATTTAGTAGTTCACTTGATAAATAAATAATAAATCAATCTCTTCAGTAAGATGAAATCGTTCAAACAGATGTTAGCAGATGGCGGTATTTTATATATAAAAAATCCTTAAAACGTACTTCGTTTGTAAAATATACTGTTAAAAATAATAATATTTTTATTATTCAATTTGAGTAAGTGTTAATTGTATTTTGCTATAATATTTTATATATATTTAAAAAAATAATGATAATTGCCTTAATATGAAAAGGAAAAATTATCACGATTACGTTCTTTATTTTTGTGAATTGTTTTATAAAACTGTAGGTTAAACTGTAGGCCTCTGCTAAAATTTCATTCTTCGCCACTGATACACAATACTTATTATTATTTGAATATTTATTTAATATTTTTGGTGGATAAAGAAGAGTTAAAGCATAACCAAGTTTTGTTATCTTATTATTATGAATACAATCTGAGGCAAATATAATGAGTATACGCTGTAACATTATATATAATTAAATTTTAAATAAATAAAATGTGTTTAATTATACACTGCAGCCCCTGTTAAATATTTTGTACTAGCGACTCACCCTCGCTTCGCTTGGGTTCATTCCTAGATTTAGCGCGAGCGAAGCCGCGGTTCCGCTAGTACTTACATATTTTCGAAATGGTATGAAAATTAATAGATAAAAACAGTAATCAATACACTTTGTTTATGTTATTATTAATAATACTAAAAATATACAAACTGAACACTGCACAACACAGACAATTTAACCTATAGACGACGCTTTACAGGGGATATGATATGCTTTCGCCAAGGTTTGGCAGTGACACTGCATAACAGCCGGCCCCGCCCCTTTTCGTTCCTCAGTCTGCCGCCGACACTGACAGCGATAACATTGTCCGAGTTACAGTTATAATGCCATATTGTTCAGTATATCGGTGTAGAAAGTGTAGTACAACGTTTAGTCTCACCAAAAATGGTATTACATTTCACAGATAAGTCAAAAAAATCATTAATCACCCAAAAATAAAATATAAAAAGAGCTCGCGTCTTCTTGACACTTATGTCATTTTAGTTTTTAGGGATGTCAATCCCTTTCTTTCGTAGATAAATTAACATAATATTATCTCGTTCTGTCATTAGCACGTGTCAACTAGTGATGAGACACATTGTAAACATAAAAATTACGTTTATCGACAAACATATATTAATATTTAATATGAAGAAGATGTGAAGTTACCATTCGCATGAATGATTTAAAAAAAACTAAAAAAAGGTGCCGTCCTATGATTTTTTTTTTCAAAAACATTAAATTCTTTCGAACAATTATTTTCCGACTTACTGCAGTATCAGATTGATTATGAAAACGTAAATCATTTATTTAATTTAATAAAATGCGTGATTAATAAATATATTGATATCCGATTGGCTTATTTAGCAAAAAAATCCGAATCAAAATCAATAAGAAGACTTAATACAAAATTATTACATTTTGAGGGTCAATAGTCGACATGAAAACTTCTATAAGCAAGTTTGGATGGAGAGTAAATTCATGTAAGTCGTCATCGACATGGCCACTAACACTCAAGAGTGCCGATAGATGTCAAAACCAGGTAAATGTAAAAAGTTTTAATTTACAAATTTTAATTTAAGATGTAACAATTCATGTGATTATCCAAAAATAACGACTGTTTATATATATAGTTTTAAGTTTTCACTTCTGTTGGCAGTCCTCATGATGCTTTTAGTTTTATTTTACTTTACTGAGATGTTTACTATTCTTACTATATAGTCCAGTCATTTAAGGATTTATCTGCGGAAAAATTCCTAGTGAGCTGAATTTTTGTACACACCTTTATTACGGCGTTGTAATGAAGATGTGATAAATCGACATTAATATCGTGCCGGCTAAAAAGTTATCAAGGTCAAAAGGTCGCGAAAATCAGTTTCTTGCAAATATCTCGTTCTCTCTCAAGTTTGTATAACAATTAACATGACTTTTTATTATACAATAATCGATTCGATTCAGTTATCGATATCGATAAATGAGTCTCGTCCATCACTAGTGAATTGTCACTAACATTGTTAAGTTTGACATGAGTTTGAACGAACCAATGAAAAATAGACAACCTCCCCTGCACCTGCCACGTTTTGGCGATTTTCTTTCGTACTAAAATTATTGAAAGCGGAGTCTATTAGGTTGAATTGTCTGTGCTGCACAATAATAATACAATATAAAGAACAATTGTTTGTTGTTTTTAAAATTTATCCCCAATAGGGAAAGGCAAAGGACTATAGTCCATACAGCCTAGGCTAAATTTGAAATTAAATAAAATAAAATATACCTTTATTTCTAGCGCTTATAAAAAAATAAATATGTAATATTATTTTAAAAGTATTTATTAATAAAATCATACCATATCCACTTAAATTATTATAATTAATATACTGTATATGTATATAAATATAAATAAGTATTTGTAATTTATAAAAAAATTAAATAAAAAAGGAACAAAAGTGTATATAAAATTAAATATACATTATAATAAAATAAAATATAATATTTTTACTATTATAGCTAAAACCTTTTTTATCATAATAGCGTCTGATTTGATTACAAATGAATTTTCTGTTTAGACGAATGTTTTACCTAAAATTATAAGTATAACTTGTGAAATGTGATTTTCTTTTTCTTATTTTTTTATGATACCCTTTGTGACACCCTTTCACTGCACAGCAAGTCATTTTTTTAAATAAAGCGGGAGCTGAGACTAAGTTGACGCGAGGGGAAATGTATCTAGCCAATAAAATGGCTTCAATATTCTAAGGTTGAGAACATAAACGAAGATAATTCAGAAGAAAAATATGTGATCTGTTCGTGATATGATCGTCAAATATATTTTAAGCATGAAAATATTAGTAAATTCCATATTCAAACGCGCCATCTATAAATACATAAAGGCTGTATGGACTATAGTCCTTTGCCTTTCCCTATTGGGGATAACTTTTAAAAACTATAAATACATACTAAAGTCGTATAATAAATATTTAATTTCTAATAACAAATATTGAGATCAATAATTGAGATAAAAACGGGTAGTATTTATCTCAATTATTTATCTCGCAAGTTGGACCAAATTACAGATGCTTACAAAATTTGATGAAAATTGGTTCAGTAGTTTAGGAGTCAATCGCGGACAAACAATGTGACACGTGATTTATATATATTAAGATTATCAATACTATTTATAAAGCTGAATAGTTTGTTTGTTTGTATGAACGCGCTAATCTCAGGAACTACTGGTTCGAATTGAAAAAATCTTTTTTTGTCGGATAGTCCATTTATCGAGGAAGGCTATAGGCTATATTATATCACGGTACGATCATTAGGAGCGGAACATCAGTATAAAATGTTGCAAAAACGGGAGAAAAATATTCCTTGTAAGAGCTTCCGTTGCGTGCGCTGCGTAAACGGTTAAAGTTATGCAAAAATCATGTATGACGGAAATGTTACCCTTTTAAATGAATTTGGTTTCAAGCCTTTAGAATGCGAGCGAAGTCGCGGGAAAGGCTAGTATTATATATTTAAAATATTACACATGTTGGTACGAATCGTGAGCACGGATAGACAGAAAGTTCTAAATAGCCTACATAGCTTTACTTTTCCTAATTACAGTAATTAGACTTAGCGACAGTTCTTAAAAGGTAAATTTGTCTTTGTTACATCATCAACTTACAAGATTTTTTCTTGGGGCCTGTTGAATTCTCACCTGAAGAAACACAATAAATTAGCTTATTTAAATACCTAAAATAAATGTAAATAACTGATTACATAAAAAGAAATTGAGATTTTAAGTACTATTTACAAAAAAAATTGTCAAGCATACCATGTTTTGTTCAATATTCTAATCAATTCTAGTTTTTACTAAGGCGTTTCGTCAAAACTAGTTTTGACTAGTTAAAACGATTTGTAACTGAGAGCGGGTTTTAACTGAAACAGATATATTATGATGTGATTTATTACAACGAATTTTGACTTCCAGATAATTTTAATGAAGAACCACAACCCAGTACCTCTGCAGCAGCATACATAAGCACAGCTGAGCTCATCAGCGTTGAAGATGAGGAAAGTCTAGAGTATTTAAATGTAACTATAACACTGAAATATGTTCTCTTTCTTCGATCTTTCATTATCCGTAAGATTAATTTTACGTTCTTTTCCTTATTTTTTAACACTTGATGTTTGGGCTCGAAGACCGCCAAAATTTTAAATAAATAGTCTTCACAAATAACTAATATTTATGTTACTTTTTTGGCATGTCGCATTTTATTATTCCTTATCTCTTTACTTACACTTTACAAACGTTTGAAAGGATAAATTATTTAAAAAAGAGAAATCACTCATTACATCTTATCGGAACTAATCAACCTCTAGGAGGTCGCTTGACACATACGAGATATTTTTTCATTCCCTAATAAGGTGGATGAACAGACTAGGTATTATTCTTAAATTTTTATACGTTTCCGTCGCGACCCTGGTGCCAAGCACTAGAGTCTGTGATTGGTAAAATATGGCCTGGACGTGATAGAATCCTATTACTGTAACAGCGTCCGTCCGTTCGTCTGTCTGTCTGTCTGTCAACAGGCTGCGTCTCATGAACCGTGATAGTTAGACAGTTGAAATTTTCCAGATGATATATTTCTGTTGCAGCTATAACAACAAATAAAAAACAATAAAATAAATATTTAAGGGAGCTCACATACAACAAATGTGATTTTTTTGCTCGTTTTTACTCGAGATTGAAAATGGCATCAGGTAGACGCTTGAAAAATTCACAGAATATTAATTGTTATATATTCACTTTAAAAATAAATAATTAAATTAAAATAAAACAAATATTTAAGGGGGGCTCCCATACAACACAGAATTATAGTACTAGATAATGGTACGGAACCCTTCGTGCGCGAACCCGACTCGCACTCGGTTTTTTAACTGTTGTGATAGATAAACTAATTCTGATTATTTTAAAATATCGTCATATGACTTGCATCTTGATCACTGACGTCTTGCGAGTGATATTTTAGGTGAATGCTTCACGTTATTGTAAATTAGGATCAGTATAACAGTTATAGCAAATTCCATAGAACTACTATCCACGTTATTTATTATGACATAAAAATGATATATCTTATTGAATTATCCAAATCTAAGCATTATGAAGATATTAAGTAATGAACATTACACGCAAAATCTAATGTACACGGGTGCGTGTGACGTCACTGTGACGGTCCCAATGAAGCCGGCCCGCCGCCGCCCGGGTACCGCGCGACGCAGTTGTCGACTATATTTAGAAATTATTTATTTGGTGTTTTTCATTTAGTATAAGTTTGTGATATTTAAATAATATCATATTTTTTTTAATATTTAAGTACAGAACTCAAAGGCCGAAATGTATTACAAGCATTGAGTAAGGTTGATGCTATAGGATTTTTCGTAAACTCGCTAGGATTTGAATAGATGATATTCCCATGATGATGTCCCATGATGAGAGCGCTCTTTTGCATATTATGCTCATTGAGTATATTTTTGTTCATCGTTTTTGTTACATAATTCCAAATAATTTAATTCGTAATCACTAGCATTAACACCAAAACTTGAGTTTGAGTTGCTGATCCTCTCGGTATCCAGACCAGGACTCTGGGTTCCAGGACTGCATGGTATCCCAAGACGAGTTCTGCGCATCGCCCTGTTCAACGCATCTCTTCGTCCTCTGTACTCTCCTTCTTCTTACTGGCCAATTGTGATCCTGAGTAAGATGGGCAATCTTTTTTAATGTATTGCCGCCTATATCACTCAGCATCTCGAGGAGGTGGGGGTGGGCCTTTCAGAAGCTCAGTTCGAGTTAGCTCTTAACAAGGTCGGTCGACCGTGGACGTCCGTTGGGTCCTTGACCGCAGTGGAAGAGGGAAGCATGCTTTTAATAGTAGTCTCATTGAATGTAGCCAACGCCTTCAATACCGTGGTGCTCGAGACGTTATCTTTGCTTTTCGCACTTCATTATCATGAGGTGCCTCTATATCTCTGGCGGGAGTTGGACGCGTACGTCAGCGAAAGGCAGATCGTGTGGACGAGGGTCAACGATGACAATGACGCTTCGAGTGCTGTGTTTCACGAGCGGTTCTAGGCACGGTCTTGTGGAATCTCGACTATGACTGGCTTCTTCGGTGTCCACTTCTTCTCGGGCTTCCCCAGCTTGGCCCCAGTCGGCGCCAATAAGTCGTCGGCCGGATCTGTATGCTGGGCCTGAAGGTATCCATTTCCAACGAAAGGAAAAAAACCGCAAAACCTGCCTGTGCGTCCAGGGAAGGATTGTGGATGCACCGGCCCATATGATATACAGTTCAGCGCCTAACTCCACGCTCGCCGAGGTGTTTCAATTTCAGGCGATATTATATATTAAATACGAGTGTTATACAATTGTAGCGTTTTGCCATGGTTCCGCCCGTATACGACAGTTACGTATTTGTTATGTAGTTCTTGCGTAAAAAAGTAAAAACATTCATTAATTTTGTATTTCAATATATCCAAAAATTACCCACCTACACACAGCTTGCAAACTGTCGATTTGTAATATAAATGAAACCTAACCGTAACAGAAACTTAACAAGGTGCCTCAAGAAGGGGTAGACGAGTTTCTACGCCAGCAGTACCACACCATAGCGCACGGCGAGGTGCTGCGCGCGGTGTACGAGCGCGTGCACGACGTGTCCAGCACGCTGCGCTCGCGCGCGCTCGCGATCCTCACCGAAGCCCTGCAGTCTGAAAAACCGGCTGTCATTGAGGCTCTAAAGGTACTCGTAGGGTTATATTTTGTTTAAACAATAAACTATTATGTCTGCTAGTTATGTTTGAGAATAGCTAGAGTATAGTTTGCTTTCTGTGCTTATCTTTGATTCATGCGGAGCTCCCAAATGCGAGATAACGACTAATGAAAGTAAATATAAGTATGCTTATAATATGTAAGTATGTAATTAAAGTTATACAAGTGTTAATTCAGAAGTTAACGAGAAAAAACAGACAGACAGACAAAAATTAAAAAAAAAAGATTTTTTGATGTAACTGTATATACTTTCATATAATACATTTGGTGTAAAGCAGTTAAATTAAAATTAAAAAAAGACACTTCAATTATATTTATATATACCGATGTACTGATTACACCAGGCAAAGCGGGCCGGGCTTTTTAGTACTATAGATTTTATTATAATTTAAGAATTCGAGGAGGATTATAGTAATAATACTTACCAGGAGCTGAACGGTACCGGGGAGGTGTCTCGGCTGGCGGCCATCGCAAGCCGCTGCGTGTGCGACGAGCGCGCGGTGGTGCGCAAGGCCGCCGTCGCGCTGCTGCAGTGCCTCATCACTACCCCGCACTTCGGTGCTAGGACGCTGGCTCATTCCGATTATGCCGTACGTTATTCTTTCTTATGTGCTAACTAGGGTCTCGCCCTCGTTTCGCTCGGGTTCGTTCCTAGGTACGTGTTGTATATATTTACTTTGCACCGCCCGGTATATATATTTGCTGATTTAATTACCATTGCACACACCATGGCAACAGTCATAACATGATACGTCAAACGCAGTTAAATTTATAAAGTTTTATTTTAATTTTCTAACTTTTTTTTGATATAGTACGTTATCCTTAAGATATAGACATATGCCATCGCGGACTTTTTGGTAGACCTATATAAGATACACAATTCCACCATACATCATTTTGTTATATCTCAAAGGGTTTAGGCAGCCTTTTCGTTGAAAGCTCTGAGACGGCTTATTTTTTTCCGACATCTCCAGCAGATATCAATATATTTTAGCCAATGTATATAAAAACTTGACAAATTATATACTAAAACCTTCCTGAAGAACCATTCTATCCATTGGTGAAACCTGCATGAAAATCGGTGCAGTAGTTTTCGAGTTTATCGCGAACAGACAGACAGACGCAGCGGAGGACTTTGTTTTATAATATGTATAGATATACATGTACTTAATGCTATTTCTAAATGTATATAATTTTCGTGGAAAATAAAATAAGAAATAGTAATATATAGTTTTGGCCCATGCACATGATAAATTTTAATGCGTTGTCATTATATAAGATGGGTGGACCGTGGAAGACCATGTTCCTTCGAAGGCCAATTATCAAAAAATCATAGTTATTGCCACGTGATAACAAATGTTACTCTGAGTTAGTAACAAGGGTTAGCTATAGTAATAAAAAAAAGTTACCACTTTATTATGATTTCAGTCAAAATATCGGTAGTTTTCCTAGAAAAGTCAAAGCCAAAGCTTCACCTGTATGTTTGTATGTTTGTAACCGACTTCTTTGGACGCGATTTTGACCCACTTTAAACGGCCAGATTTCGTTCAAACTTTGTAGATTTATCGAGGACCGATGACAATACACTTATTTGATAAAGTAAATAAACCAAACTAAAAAGTAGAAAATAAATAATAGTTTAAAAAACTAAAAAACACGCTTTTTATAGAAAAAGTTTAAAAATCAAATAATTTTTAAAATTTATTTTCTATTTTTTAGTTCGGTTTTCTATAAAAAGCGTGTTTTTTAGTTTTTTTAATTTATCAACATAAAACTCATTAGTATTACTTTTAAAAACATTTCTTTATTATAATTTCTAAAACATTCCTAGTTATACCACATATCACATAATACTATACTAGCTTATACAATTGTGATTAAGTTAGTTTCGATAAGTATTTTATAAATGGATATATAATGTTGAACGTTTAATGTTACGTTATAATGAAAGACATTTTAACGTAGTTTAAGTATAAGCAGATATTTTGATAATCATAACGTTAGTTTTCAGTTCAATGACTGATTTATAATATTGGCCTTATATGGAGCCCTGTTCCTAATAAGGCCATTTAGCAGAGCTTTCGAAAACCTACGTTTATTAGAAAGTGATTAACTTTACAATAAAAGAAGTGTTTAATATGTTACATAATAAAACAAAGTGTTATTAAAAAATAAGTTTGTTTCATTTATCCAGTAAATAAACAAATTATAACTGTTTATTTGTTAGGTAGGCCTTCTATGGTCCACCCACCTTATGAAGTCCCAAGCGATCAGTTTAATTCAGGATCTTGTAGACTATACACTTAAACTTGACTTACGTTCGTAATGCACGCAACGCCGGCGTCTTTATAAAACGTGTGTGTCTTTGTTGTACATATTTTATATAAGATAATTTCCACATAAAGATTAAGGGTGCTATCACATTTTTTCTCGTATTTGACTCTTGTTAGCTAGTAAATGTGCAAACCGCAGATGCTGGTGGGTCTGTGCCGGGACGCCAGCATCGTGGTGCGCGCGGCGGCCGTGGGCGCGCTGGGCGACGTGGCGGCGCGCCGCGCGGACGCCACCGCGCTCGACGCCTTCCTCGGCGGCCCCATGCACCAGCTCTGCGACCCCGAGACTAAGGTGGCTTTTTTTCTTTTTTTTATTAAGTGTTACGAACCGTGCCTTTATCAGTTTTATTTCATTTTGACTTAAACTTTTTCAGTGGTCTTAGATTTTGTAATTTGAGAAAATTTCGTAGAATAAAACGAAAAAGTTTTATGAAGTTATATATTAAGGGCTAGATGAGCCACCATGAATAGATATACTACACAAAGATCAAGGTTCATAGAACTGTTGTGACGCTCTCGTAGCGTACCGTACTTCACCAATGCGCCAAATATTATGATACTAAACTCTCCGCATAGTAATTAAAGCTTTTTAAGCAACGTATTAATCGTCTTATAAAACCAGAAAAGAAAAGGCAATTTCACATTTCATTTAAACTTTTGTAATGGTGACTTCACTCCACTAGTAATTGATGCATCGAAATGGCAAAATGGGTATATTATATTTTAATTGAAAATAATGTGTGTATTATATAAAAATAATTGAGTACTTTTGTTACATAACACAGATCCAAGAGCAAGTGGTGAATTTGATACAGCAGCTGTTAATAGTGCGGTTGAAGATATACTCGGAGTCGGAGGAGGACGCCACGCCGTGGCTGTTCCTGGCCGCCGTCACGCGCCACAAGATGAGGCCCCATTTGCAGAAGGCCTGCACCTTGCTTGTTAAAGTCCCCAATTGTATCAAGTGAGATCCTTATACAGTAATTATAAAGCAGTGGTACCCCAGCGACAACATGCACGCTTGGATAACCGAGTGAAGCGGGTCTGGCACATCTGATGTTACCATGTGCGAATTATTTTTATCACGAATACCACTAGCCGTAACGGTGAAGGAAAACAACCTATGTGTCCGAGAGAAACTAACAAGTTTTCAAAAGATATGTGCATAATGCATATATCCGCCAACTCGCACTTGGCCAACGTGGTAGACTATGGCCTGATCCCCCTTGTTTTAAAGGGACATTCTCAGCAGTGGGACGTTAAAAAGGGCCGAATACAATGGAATACTATCAATACGAACCAGTGGCAAATTTATAGAATGATTTCTTATAGAATGATCGATTTTATTTCATAAAAGTAAGTCCTTAGCTGTCTTTAATTATTGTCTATTTCATGTTCGTCTTCTTCTTTTTACCTGAGTTTACATTCTATTATGGAGCATGATATCTGTAACTAGAATTTAGAAGATGTGAAATTTATAAACTGCTATGATTTTTATAGATATAATAAGTAAATGATGAGGAATATTATTCTCTCTTGTGCTTCAATATAAATGTTTTTTTTTTTTGATAACTGTAGCCATCGTCTAGTGGACTTGCTAAGTACTCACTTGGGTGTGCTCGACGACGAAAGGGACTTGCAGTGTCTGGTGCTCCTGACGAGCGTCGCCCGCCATGTCGAGTACACAGATATCGACTTCCTACTGGAATACTATTACAAACTGGCTGAGACTCCGGTAACTGTATAATATTATTAATTAATTATGTTGTTTTATATTATACTAGCCTTTCCCGCGGCTTCGCTCGCGTTCTCAGGGCTGGAAAACAAATCCTTACGCCCTTCCGCGCGTCATGCACGCGGTGATCATTATTTTGTTGCGAAGTTATTTTTAAACTATGATATCTCGTAAGATATTCATTGAAATCAAATGATGCCAAGAACAATATTGTTCAAAATAAAATACTTGTGATGAATAACTTATTTATTTGCATAAGGATTAATATCATGTTAATTAAACACCTTCGCAAATAATGCATTTTCTTAAAACAAATTTGATTACCATAAAAAAGGTTATAGCGAGTCAACCTTAAAAGATAGACATTTGCTATCGGGCCTTTTTTAGAACTTTTAAAGGGGAATAATTCCGTCATACATGATTTTTGCATAACTTTAACCGCTTACGCAGCGCACGCGGCGGAAGCTCTCAAAAGGAATATTTTTCGTCCGTTTTTACAACATTTTTCATTGATGCTCCGCTCCTATTGATCGTAGCGGGATGTAATATAGCCGATAGCCTTTCTCGATAAACGGACTATTCAACACAAAAATATTTTTTTAAATCGAACCAGTAGTTCCTGAGATTAGCGCGTTCAAACAAACAAACAAACTCTTCAGCCTTATAAATAGTATAGATTATGTTAGGACTTTTATATGCATGTTCATTAATCATTATTTTAGTTATTTTATTACTTTGTTCCATGTTTGCATGGAATTGTCACTCCAAATACAATGCGTTTTTATGTTTGCACAAAGTAATGTTATACTGTCGAAAATTTTTTGTATACAAAAATTTTAATACTTAATATGTACATTGTCTTTGTTTTGTACTTAACTGCAATAGGAGCCTGAGCCTGTTTACAAAGAGTTCCCTGAACAAATGTACAAAAAATATCTCATTTATTATTATAGTAGTTTTGTAGTGCTAAATGTGTACATAGAGGATATTTTGTACATTGAAGTGTTTGTTACAAGTGTTGGGTACGGCGCGGGGATGTTAAATAATGTACACGACACCAGAGTTAAATGCCAACTGTATTTTACCGGGGTCTTCTCACACCCCCCGCAGGGGGAGTTGGGTTACGGCATCAGGGCGTAGCCCTCTGGCCGTGGGATCTATCGCCGCCCACCAATATGGGCGTGTCCCTGGGGAGGTCCTGCACAGGACCCTCCAGGCTTAACTGTATTTTGAATAGTTACACTGCTTTATATACCTATGCTAACTACATGTGTGTGCATGCGTGTTCCCACACAAGGGTCGCGACGGGCGCCTGCTGCCGCTGACGGTGGAGCTGCTGTCGGTGTGGGAGTGCGGCCTGGCGCCGGCCGCGCGCGCCGCGCTGCGCCACCACCTCGTGGAACACCTCGCCTCCGCCACCAACGACGGTCATTACCACCCTTTTGTTGAAATACTATAAGACGACTCGTTTGGCTCGGTTGGTAGTGACCCTACTTTCTGCGCCAGCGGTCGCGGGTTCGAGCCCCGCTGGGGGCATTCATTTGCTAATCACGAATGTTTGTACTCCAGTCATGGGTGTTTATGTTTATAACATGTATGTACCTATTTAAAATTTATATGTGTAGTATATCAAATATCTGGTATCCGCAACACAAGCACGTTAAGTAGTTTACTGCGGAACTAGATGGCGTTGTTGTAATAATGTCCAAGCATATTTATTTATTATTCATATTTATAAGTGATTATGTGGTACGCACCGGCTAGAAACAGTACTGCCCATTAGAACCTAACAGACTCCCCCATCTTAATGGGGCGCCGCAGGATGCTTGCGCATTCAACCACGACGCCCCGACGGCCCGGCAGCTGCCGAAGAGACCACACAGCCGCAGGGTTGCTCCACAGTTCACTCTGCTATCAGTGAAGTACTTACATCCATCTATGTAAGTCTCAGCGCTCTTCGCGCCCGACCGGATTGCCGGGCGGTACTGAGCCCCCATCACAGGGTCATTATTAATGTACTGAAGCGCTGTCAAGTGCCTTGAAGTAAACTATTATAGTCATCAATATGCTGTATTAAGATTTAAACTGTTTGTTTATCCACCCGTATCTTATGGTGGGGATGTCGACATCTATGCATAAGTCACGCTGAAAATACTACAAGTATACCTTTTTTTAAATTTATATAAAAATGTGTAGAATGAAAATTTTATTAGGTACTTTGATGCCATTTTCTTTTTTTTTTTTGTAAATTGTGGGTAGGCACTGTCTGTAGCAAGTATAAAAACCTCTGAGAAATCAAATACGTTATTCTCTCCCGTGACCATGTACGCTGTAAAGCATTCGAAACGTCGGAAACCAAAAATCAAAATAAACTCGCGACAAAATCTGAAAAGATGGTTTCATTTATAATGTCGAATATAATCGCGTAAACCTAAAAAAATATTAAATAAATATACTATCGATAATGCAATTAAACAAAACATTGTCGTGCTGTGCTGTGTACTTTTATAAGAACTTTGAGCTTTGGGATATATTCGATGTAGCTACATAAAAATTTGTTATTAATATACGTCACATGCGATTCATTTCTTTTTCGGTTCTCCCTTGTAGGATGCAGAACAGGGTGTGCTTTGCTTGCAGCACAATTGGATCCGGAAAATCTACAGTGGGCTACAGAGTTAATGCAAATATGTGAGTGGATCTATTGTAAATGTTGGAATATTATACAAACGAGAAGTTTCGTAAGTTAATATCAAAGTAATAAATCAAAAAATATATATTAAAACTAATAAATCAGTGATATTTTTTTAAAGTCACTGAATGAATGGCTGAAAAATTAATTCAACAGATTGACTATGAAGGGTAGAGGTACGGAGAACCATCTTATAAAAAAGTGTCCATCAAAAAGCGTCAAATCATGGTGACGTCCCGCTACTAAGTGAGGTAATTTAAAAGATAGCGCCAAAGGTTCTTAGGTCCGATTTCACCAAAGTAGAATAAATTTTATTCCTAGGATAAAGCTGTTATTTACTCTCAGATAACCATACTTTCTTTTCACCAACTACTTATCCTAAGCATAACAAAGTTATACGAGAGTAACTCTTATACCACCAATTTTGAAGGAATAACCGGCTTATTCCTCAGATAAAATCAAAATGGTGGCAAAATTATGTCACCTGAACGCTTAGAGTACATTATTACTGAGCGACCATTACATAAATAAATAAATATAAATAAGCATATAAGTTAGCACTTCGTTTCCTTTCAGATATTTTTTTTAAAACAGTAAACACAACACAAAGCAAACTAAATGAAATTTAAACACCAGGCAGCGTGACTTTACAGATAGTTTGTTTGAAAAATAGCACTGACACATTGACACAAGTTCAAAGTGACGACTAAATTAGAAATGTCCTGTTATGTATACTGTACTGAGACCATGACAAGCCTATTTAATTTGTCTGCATTCACTTATCTAAGAATAGTAATACTAGGAGTAACTTTTTGTCCTTACAAAGTGGTGAAACGTTCTATAAGTTATTCTGAGAATAAATGCAGCGAATAATTTTATACCTGGCATAGCTATTCTTCGATTACGACACCATTGGTGAAATCGGACCTTAGAGTGGAATAGTAAGATAAACAAGGAAAGAAAGAAAATCGTCGATATCGAACAAAATATAAAATTTTTCAACTCTGCACACTTCACTTCGTTTATAGATGCTGTATTCATATCATACCCTCTTGTTGCGCTAGTGCCATTCTGGTGGGTTTTTGAACTATATTGCCGCATACAGATGGACACTTTTTCAACTTGCCTGCCATATAGGATAGTACTCCTTACCTATACACTCTATAATACTATTGACATACTTATATATTGCGGATTCCGGGTCTCGCATTCAGAATGTGATATTTTCATGTGCGAATCTTTTCTATCATGATTACCACTTGTCTTACTTTGAAGGAAAACATCGTAAGGAAACCTGCATGTCTAAGGAGAACCTAGCAATTTTTTGAAAGATATGTGCACTCCGCCAACCCACACTTGGCTAGCTTGGTGGACTATAGCCTGATCCCCTCGTATTGTAGGGAGGCCCGCGCCCAGCAGTGGGACGTTTAAAAGGGTTGAATACAATATACATTGCGGTGCCAATTGTGCTAACTTCCGGCCTAATAATACGTATAGCGGAGCGGCGTGCGCTGGACGGCACAGATGTGAACGAATGGCTGCGCGCGGTGGACGTGTCGCTGGTGGCGCCGGTGCAGCCCTCGCCGCAGCTGCTGCGGCTCTTCTACAGCGCGCTCGTCGAACCATCTCCCGGTGAGCTGGTCTTACACGTGTTGCTTTTTGTTGTTTTGCACTTCTTTATATCATTAAATAATTATATGTATGTAATATGTATTTAGAATGAAAAAATGCTACACTATTGCATCATAATAGGTATAAGATTTTTTTCTACAAAGTATCAAGAAATATTTTTATAACTATACTATGTGCGCTGTAGCATGGTGCGGGTGACAGTTTCCTATATGACGTAGTCATCTGTCAGTACCACATGACTAGGGATGTGACGTTATGCAATTCATTTTTATCGCTAACGATACTCGCAGCATAAATCTAATTCTCATTTTTAGTGTTATGAAAATTACTGTGTTATTCAGATGCGCAGTGTAACTACGTGTATAAACTTCAATAAATATATTTTATGGCTACATAATAATATCTTTGTTCTTATATAAAACTAGCAGTACCCGCAGCTTCCCCAGTGTTCAAGTTATTTTTTTGCTTTATTTGCTAAAGTTTGTTGATTTTGTTGTTATTGCGATGCCTAAGCATACAAAAAAAAACTGTTTTTGGTAGTCAGGCCAGGGAGCTTTATATGAGTTTAGACGAATAAAATCATTTTTTTATATATTATGTTCTGTTGTTTCATTAATATAGGTATAGACTATAATTGAACTACTCCCAATATACGTTCTTTATTATAAAAAAACATCGACTATCCATCGTAGCAGTACATCCCATCACTAGCTTACGTCTATGGCGTTACGTTATACGCATAGCACTTTGCTTAATTTTTCTTTTCATTACATTTTATTTGCAGACTAGAACATTCTGGTTGGGTTTAATTTACTTTACTACAGTAAATAATGATTTAATATATTACGAATGTGGTACAGCTGAAATACTAAGTCATAATTTGTAAATCGCGGCAACTTTCAAGAGTGAAATGAAACGTTACTGAAACTGTCACCCGCACCATGCTACAGCGCAAATAGTATAGTGACTCCCTCGCTCCGCTTGGGTTCGTTCTTTGATACGTTTTAATAGCTATAATAGATTTCTCAGAAGTTAGATATTTCCTGTAGCAACAGGTATCTTATATAGAATCATGGTAAACCTGTTATTACGGATTCAGAAAAGACATATTTCATGTGTTAAAATAATACTGTTGTTAACCGTTTATTGTTGATCCGGATAACTGGTTATCGTCGTACCAAACATCAAAGCCCGTTCGGTGGTTTTCAGGAGATGCAGTCAGAGACACAAAAATTCTATAAACTGTACATTTGTATCGATAATAATGACTATCAACAAAATTATCCAAAAAATAATTAATCAATGTATAGATTCGACTCAGAATTTTATTATATGTATAGAATAAAGTTATATATAGAGCACAGATAACATAATAATAAATATAAAGTGAACATTAACAGATTGTTTATCTGTATTAACTATATAATTTACTATAACAATTAATTGGTTTATCTGTGTAGAATGGAGCGCGGAGTCGCTGGGCGTGTGCGTGGCGGGCGCGGGGCGGCTGTGCGTGCGCTCGCGCGTGCACGCCGTGGCGCTGGCGCCGCCGCTGGCCGCGCTGCTGCGTGACGTCACCGCGCCGCTGTGCGCGCGCCTCAACGCCTTGCTCGCGCTCACTGATATATGCATCAGGTTACTCATTACTTACCTACATTATTATATGTTGGGACATTTTTACAACAGTACCATCTAGTTCCATGGTAAGCTACGAGGCTTGCGTTACGGATACCAGACAGTTGAAATACTACACATATAAATTTTTAAATACATATTTATTATAAATATTAACACTCATGACTGGAGTACGAACATTGGTGCTCAACAAATAAATGCCCCTAGCGGGACTCGAACCCGCGACCGCTGGTGCAGAAAGTAGGGTCGCTACCAACTGAGCCAAACGTGTCGTCATATTAGAAAAGTGCTAACAAATGACTTGTCATCAAATTGCGTTCGTGTTCGCATCGTTTATTTATTTATTTAAAACCACCAGTGATAATTAAATTAATACAATACTGAGTAAAAAGAAATACAGTGTAGCTTTATTCTAAATGCATTATTTTTAAGGCAGATACAGCATGCAAATATTAGGAGGTTTATATAATATTAGTTTAAAAGTACAGCTGAATAAGGAATAATATGGAAGTCCGCACAATCAGGTACTCGTGCATCGTGGAGCTGCAGCTGGACGCGGTGTGCGGGTGCGTGGCGCGCGGCGTGGAGCCGGCGCTGCGGCGCGCGGCCGTGCGCGCCATCACGCGCCTGCTGCTCGCCGGCTACCTGCGTCTGCGCACGCCGCTCTACTACCGGTCAGACACTATACTATTTTAAAATACTAGCTATTGCCGCAGCTCCGCCCGTATTCTAAATACTATTAAAAATAGGGATGTGCGGTACAATGATAAAATATTTTTTGATGCCAATTCATAAATAAATAAAAAATTTGGTCTACAAATAAAAAATAAAAAATCTGGAGAGGGCCACTCTTATAACCTAGGGAAGCAAAGATAGGTAGTAGTTCCAAGTAACTGGAAGAATGAGATATACACAAAAAAAAACATTTTTTTAATCAGAGTAGTTCGATAACAAACACTGACACGAGATTTTTACATATTAGATTAATTGTATAATTTTAATATATAATTAGAACCACTTTAATGGGCTTTAATAATGTATAAAAGCGATGTATTTGATACATTTTGTAAAATAATCAGGTAATACTTATTAACGCGTATATTCATAGTTTAAATTGAAAGTATATTTTCGGATTATTCTAGTCCACGTTATTTATATTTTAACTACCAGTCACCTCTATATTCTTAAACGATATCGAAATAATTCCGAAGTACGTGATAAATAAGTGATCAGGAATTAAATTCGTTTTAAAAGGAATAACAAAATGTCTCACTCACTCACTGAAACAATACTGTTTGAACCGGAAATGAAATATACAATTTTCCAACGGCAAGAACTATCGTGAAACTTACTGGTTTTATGTTTTCTTCTTCGTCCATAAAGTTTCTGCGCGTTGCTAGCGGACGACGACTACGACGTGCGCGAGCCCGTTGAGTACTACGTGTCGTGCTGCCTCACCGTCGACACCATCTTCCACCATTTTGTTGATTGCGTGTTGTATTACAACAATCAGGAAACAGGTACAGATGTGTTGTTTGATTGTTCCTTAGTAAAATCTAGTAAATAATTTTTGCTCAAGTTCATACAGAAAGTATTTTCCTACTACCTCGTCGTATTTACGTCGTAGACGATATACTGTCATGAAATATGTGATTATCAAAACAGTACAATTTCCTGTATACTATGACTTGACTAATCCTTGTTGTACTTCATATTTATTTGTCAAACTTTCGCAATGAAACAGTAGTCCTATTGCTATGAACTCTCCACAGAGGCGATCTCGTTCGACGCGCGGCAGCTGGTGTACGACATAATGCTGCAGCGCATGTCGCTGGTGCAGAAGCTGAACGTGCAGTGCCGGCTGGCGCGTGAGGTGCTGCAGCACGCGGCCGACGTGTGCGACGAGTGCGACGAGCTGCCGCCCGCGCTGCACGCCGCGCTGCTCGACGCCATCACGCTGCTGTGCGGCCCCAGGATGAAGCTGCCCAGTACGTACGAACGATCACGGCCAAACAAGTGCATTCTCTGTTCCTCTCACTCTCATACTCCGGTGGCACGACTACTCGTCACGACCAGTGAGAGTTAAGGCGCAGCTTTACAGGGTGACACATCCCCAACTACCAAACTCTGGGCTGTTACTGAGGCTTACTGAACAAAAAGACTAAACAACTAAACTCGGCCCGAACCGGGACTCGAACCCAGGACCTCCGAGTGTCCGACCCGTACATGCTAGCCACTACACCACCGAGGCGGTATATTCCTGATTGTAGTAATACCCGTGGACGACAACTAGGTTTAGTGATATAATACAATAACTGTTATATGATCAAAAGTGTGAATCATCACAATGGTAAGAAACGCATATATATAGTGGTCCTTTGATTTTGGCGGTATTATTATCATTCATCAATTTCAAGAGTTCTAAAGCACAAATATCTATGGTTGACGCGGCATGGCAATGGTAATTTATAGTTTTACGCGCTATCTCTGAAGCAGTTTTCCAACTGTCGTATAACAGTATGTATTACATTCGGTAATGTGTCATTTGTGTCCTGCCTCGCTCGCTTTACGCGACGGCTTCTGTCAAAAGGCCTTTGTTAAACAACTCTTCAGTTTGCTCTTTAGTATATTATGCCCCAATATATTCAGATTATTTTTATTTGCTTCAAGTACGGAAGAAGAAGTTGATACGCAAATAATAAAAATAATCAGCACCTCTTTGTTCACAACAAAATATGCCAAACGACGAAATTAATTTGAATTTATATCTTATTTATATTATTACTACATAAAGAGATCACACTTAGAAATATATCCATGTATTTGTATAAATTAAAAATATCTCTTGTTTAAAGAAAAACCAGAGAAGAATGGAGAAGCTGATATTGATGACCTCCAAGAACGTGTCACAACAAACATTGTATCTCATGTAAGTTCCAAATGTTCCTTAATAATTGCACTAATCCCTGAGTTACACAACTCAAGTTTAAATTAATTAAACAGCTTAGTAGTTTTTGAGATTGACTTTTGACTATCCGCTGGGTGCGTGACTCTAGCGCCATCTAAAGATACAACTCACGGTGGCTCTTTTGAGAAAATATACATGTATTGTATGCCAAATAGCTATTGAAAAAATAAAATAAACTTGAAAAAAAATTTTTTCAATGTTAAATGTGATATATTACACAGAGTGTACATTAAATTAATTTTTTTTCCGTGGGTCAGCTGAAAACAGTAAGTAAAATAAATACAACAACTAAAACAAGTCTCAATAAGTGAATTAGGTTGGCCCAACTTTTTTTGATTTACGGATTTTTTTTATTTTTAATTATTTGTTCGTCGTTTGTCTTTTATTTATTTATAATTAATTAAACAAATGTTCACCCTTAAGTTGGCCCCCTTTACTAGATATCTTTATTTTTATCGCTCAGATTAATTAATTTTGATCAATTACCGTTGGTTCGACGACTATTGGTGATTGTTCGATCATAAAAACAATTGAATTCCCAATTATTAATTATTTTATATCTAATAAGCAAACCATCACTTCATTGTCTGGCAACCGGAAACTTATAAAATTTACAATTACTATTTCTACTAGTATTTTTGCAATCGACTACACAACAACTCTGATGACCCATTTTATTTTATTTATTTAATTTAACTGACACACGTGTCACTTTTATGGTCATAAATAATAAAGAGCCACTCGTAGTTCTGTTTTGGTCCGCAGCGGGCGCTGACATCACTTTTGTTTCCCCCACCATGCCTTACGCACCCAGCGGATACCATATACATTACATAGTATATAATAAAATCACCATTTCAGTAATGTCTAGGATACATTGATTGCTATATAGACTTTTAAGGACAATTTTGGTGTTTTCTGTAATACATAGTTTAAATTTTATTTATTTAATTTAGTTTAACTAACAATTTTTACTCAATTTATGAAATACACATTTCATTTTGACAATCATGTGACAGTCTAACCATTACCTTTAACTCCACATGCATTGTTATAATAGTATGTATAAATGTAGAGTCAGTAAAAACTATTTCTTGCTTTTACAATACAAAATATATATTTATATAGTTCCATATATTTTACAATTAACAATATTTACTAACAAAAAGGCAGTAGTAGCCCAGTTATAGCAAGCTCGCTTGGATAATCGAGTGAAGCTGATCAAAATTTGGGTCCCGTACCACAGATATTTTCATATTTTTATTTATATTTTATTTTTTTATTATATTTGGAATACCAACAACAGCACATAAGACATTATATGAGTACAAAATTGAAAACTTTTACTAAGCCATTTACAGGTATTCCCATATGGTGGTATTCATGTGCGAATCATTTCTATCATAATTGCCACTTGGTTTTCGGTAAACAAACCTGAAAAACTCAGAAATCTGAGAGAACCTTACAAGTTTTCGAAAGACATGTGCAGTCGGCCAACCCACACTTAGCCAACGTGGTGGACTATGGTCCGATCCCCCTTATTCGAAAAGAAAAGCTCATGCCCAGCAGTGGGACATTTAAAAGGGATGAATACATACTTATAATATTGGATATGCCTGGAACATGTGTCATTAAGTATTCCGAGTTGTTTATTACACTGATAAATAGTATCATTTCGCTCTAAGTGTTTATAGGCTACAATGATTTCTTTCTGTCCTAGACTTTCACGGAAAAAGAGAAGGTACAATAAATTATTAAGCTATGTTAAGTGTCGTATGTAAACAAATGCTTAGAATAATTAAGTTTTAGAATTTAAGATATCAAGATCGATGTGTTATATGTATGTCTAAACCGGCTGGAGCGATTTTGATGTAGCTTTCAATGATCAAGGTATCGACTGGAAGTTCAAACGCGGGTGCAGCCGCGAATAGTGTAGTAGTTGTCTTCTATATAAAGTGTAATAGATTTAAACTCTTTAGCATTTTAGGGTATTACATTTATTTTAGTACAAGTAAACATTATTATTCTAGCTTCGTTTAAATTAACTGGCGAATATTAGATTACTCCAGTCGCTGCTTTGGAACTAAATATAATATCTATCATTTCTGGATACTTTATTCTCCTGAACATGTCGGTGTTATTCGCACCGCGGGTTATGGTAGTAGATCTGCTTTTTTTCTTTTTATATTGAACAAGTAACGCATTGGAACTACTGTTATATTATCTGGACACGAATAAGTATAATTTCCTCATCTTAAAAATATTGAAGTAAAATCACGAAGATATTGGAATTTTAAAGTAATTGTTGTAAAGCATTCGAAAGGAAATCAAAGAATGTCATATTGACAAATGTTCGCGTAACAAATGTACAGAAAATGAAGCGTACGGTGGCCGAGGAGCTGGTGCCGGGCGTGCTGCGGCTGTTCGCGCACCTGCGCGGGCGCGGCGGGCAGCTGGCCACCTACCTCGTGCGCATCGCCACCGACCTGCTCAACGACTACCAGCAAGAGGTACTGTTAGATGCTCCCGACTCCCATACATTCTTTTATATGACTGAAGTGTTTCAAGTGGATAACGTTTTAATGCTATCCGTTTTGCTGTAAATTGCCTCAGGAGATACCTTTAAGTCGTGCGTCGTAAGCATTGGCATTCTGCTAACACACATTAATTATTTAATAACACACATAATTCTTTAGCATTGTCATTTTAGTGTTTTATTATTATTATAATTTGTCTTTTTATTTAAAAAAATATTTCTTACGAAAGATTGTCAAAAAATCCCGCGCGACGGTCACGTCAATATCCAATCCAATTGACTAAAGTTTCAGCTATTTGATTTTTTCTATATTCGTTGTAAATTTTTTCTGTCATTATATTATACAGTTTAGAATAATAATGCATAGAACAATAGTTTTATACACAATTGTATATTGTTTTTGAAACTTCATTGTATGTGGTAATTTTTAAAAATTAATAATCCCAGCCAAGCAATAAAATATAGTATTATCATATTGATTCATTTTTATTGTAATGATCTCTGATGCTTATTTAATGGCTTCAATATGAACGAAACCGCGGGTAAAAGCTATTAAACTCATAACCGTGTACAACTTGAAAACTTTCAATGCAGATCGAGGAGCTCTTAGAGAACGACGAGGAGTTAGTGGAGCGCATCCAGCAGTTCCGAGATACCATCGGGCTGGAGACGTCGTTAGGCAACGCGCGCAACCTGGTGACGTCATCCGCGCCGCCCGAGCCCGACACGCCGCGCGCGCCCAAGCGCCCCGCGCGCACTCCGCGCGTCTTCGCGCACAAGAGGCGGGCGCTCGGCTCTTTTGCTCCAGGCCGGGATTGTTGAACTACCTCTTTTTAAATTGTGTTCGACCCTTTTTAACGTCCCACTGTTGGGTACGGGCCTCCCTTCAATACGAGGGTGTATAGTCCACCATGGTGGCCAAGTACGGGTTGGGTTACTACACATATCTTACGAGAACTTCCTAGATTCTCTCGGCATGGTTTTGCTCACGATGTTTGCCTTCGCCGTTAGACTAGTAGTAATGTTAAACATGAATTTACACTTGAAAATGCGAATTGATGAGACCCGAATTTTAAACCCGCTCTTGCATCTTTACATGACAACCGGGTAGCGTTTTTAAATCTTTTCAGCTGTTTCTCCGTGAATAAGTAAAAATCAAGTCTTCAAACAAAGACGCCTATTAACAGACAGATAACTTAGTGATCATATAAGGATTCTTTTTATTCTATTGAGGTATAGAACCCTAAAAACATGTTTTTTTTTTCTTGTGACGTGGGAAATGGCTTTAGGGTTGACGGGTATAATTGTAAACGTGCAACGAGATGACACTGCAGCGCTTATAGACAGTTCTAAAAAAATCAATTTGCCACGAAAATAGCCATCCCTTGACAACTCTTACATTAATGTCTTAGACGTTTGTATACGGCAATTAGTGCGGTACCATTTACTTTACTTAATAAGTCACTCACTTTGGGTGAGAGCCATTACATTTTGATTTCTGAAGAAAATAAAAGTTAGGTATTTGACAACATTCCACTGCACCAGAAAGTCGTTATAAAATCTGGGAACCTATATCTTATTGTATTAGATAAATAGTATTTAGGTAATAGGTATTTAACCTAATTTAGATCATTAATGAAAATATTATGTAAAACATGTCATATACATTGTCTTGATTGGTCTAAAACATTGCATAATAAATTAATATATCATAAAATTTTATTTGTATAAGGATGCTCTTAAGTGAATAATTATTCACTACAGGTTTCAGATTTATGTACGAAATTATGAGGTAATAAATATTTAAATATACATTAAAAACAAGTTTCATTATTTACTTCTACAGTAATGATGGGGAGGCTGTGAGCAGAAATAAAACACGTATTAGCAAAATTAAAATAAAATAACTGTGAAAATAACATTTTTATTTCAACAGCATAGAAGAATAATTATTAAATCCCACACGAATGTGCTAACAATAAATATAAATAGAATAAAATTAAATAAATTACATGTCATTACTTAACTTCAACTTTGTTTCTAAATCACTTTCCTTGTCAATAGTAATTTTGCTAAATGTTTTCTTCAATAATATGTTGATAGCTGCTTCTTCTGTAAGAAATACAACATTTTATAACGATTGTTTAAACAATCTTTATATTACATATTTTAGAAATGGTTTTATAAAACATTCGGTCAAATGTTAGAAGAAGAAATAAATGTGAACTTACCAGTTACTTGAATAGCAAGTAGTTGATGCACTATATGCCTTGCGGTAATCTTAAATAAGTCCCGACTGCTTATTTTTTTCTTTTTATAATAGGGCATTAATAGCTTAACAACTAAACCCGCGACATCTACCTTCTCTGCTTTCTTTTCTTTATTTTTTTCTTTCTTCTTTAAAGCTTCCTCTTTTCTGTGGCGTTTGTGACTAAAATGCTCCTTAATATCTCTTTCTACCTTTTTTGTTTCTTTACTGTATTTTTCTGTTACTGCGTTAGTTTTTTCTTTCTCTTTTTCCTTAGTCCCATGTTTGGTAGGAGACTTAGATATAACAACTGAACTCTTAGCATCAATGATTTCATCACCTATGGGAACATCCGTCTTCTCCACGGAAAAGTTCTTGTCCACGGGTACAGGCTCAGGATTTGTTTCCGAAAACTGTTTTAGCTCTTTTAAAACTTTTTCGGCTTCTAAACTAAGCTGATGCGCTTTATCAAATGACTTTTCATCGACAATCTTTTTTTCTGTTGGTCGATCCTTTTCGTCGATTATTAAATCTGAAGAGTTATGAGAGTCACATTGCACTGATATGTCATTATTCTTTCTCGATTCATCAGAAGTATCTATTACAAGGGTATTTTCAGATTCAGTAGAAACATTGATAGTGTTATCAAGTGTATGTGTACCCTCTGCTACATTCTCTTTGGAAATATTACTTGTGCTTTTGACGCTTTTTTCAGTTTCTGTATCTGATTTTATGGACTTGCTATGTTTGTGCTTTTTTTTCGACTTTTTGGATTTAGACTTTTCGCTTTTCTTTTCTTCTGATAATTTTCTGGATGAAACTTTATCTTGAGAAAGTTTACACTTTTTATCTTCTGGTTCCATATCGCTGTCAGATGATTCGCCAAAAAGAGCTTTAATTTTTCTTTTAGCGGTTGGCTTAGTTTTTTCTGAAGATGTTTCTCTTATCTGATTTTCTATTTTTGTAGAGTGTCTATTTTCAGTTGTATCCTTCTTATCTGCAGTTGTGTCTTTTTTAGGTATACCCTGCAAAGTTATATTTATAATAAAAGTTTTTGTTTCTTCTTCATCAGAATTTGTATCAAGTTTATTAATTTTGAATGTTTTGTCTTGGTCATTATCTTCTAATTTTAATGTAGAGTCGCCGTCGTTGGGGCTCTCATTTTCTGCTATAACTAACCCTCCCTCATCATCACTGTCGTCCAAAATAGGAGATTCTTGTGATGATTTTGTAGAAAAAAAGCTTTGTAGTTTTGTTTGTGTTAAAGGATCTCTTTTAAATGAATGAGCTTTCCTTCTTGTTTCCTTGTCGGCTTTGGAAAGAGTTCTCGACTCATTTTTATTTTCTGCTCCACCTGAAGTATAGATTTTTACTTATAAACACATTTTTTACATAATTGAACTACAATAATGCGATCAACACTTACGAGTTTCCAATTCAGAAGCGGTCATAAAACCGTGATGTTTTTGTGAACTCTCGCGGTTTTTTTCAAAATCTTTTACAAATTCAGCAAGAGTTTCACGCTTCGGTTCGTATTGTTTTAGATCTGGGTATAAATTGTGCCTACTTGATTTTACATTAGTTATCTGAAATTAAATAACCTTCACAATTTTAATACATACTGTCAAGTTAAAATGTATTTCATTATTTTTAATATATATAAATAACATACCAATTTGGTCATAGCACGTCTGTATAAACTAATGACGGTGCTACTTGAAAATGCATTATATTCCAACTCTATTGCACATTGTTCCACATCGCGCTTGGAGAGTTGGTTGTCTGGTTCGTCAATTCCTTTCAAGTTGTCAAGATTATTTCTTAAGGCATCTGTTAGCAAAGAAAGATAACTTTCCCGTCCAGCTACTGTTAAACCATTGACCTGAAAAATGTAAATGTTAGGATAACTTCTCTAAAACTTTTTAAACAACAATTAAAATATCTATATAACAAATGTACAATACCTTTTTTGCAGTACTATCAGCCGCTTTACATTTTGAGTATTTTGCAGATTCAGCGTCATTATTTTTATGTCTATCTTTTTCAATATTCTTTTTCCTGTTGGCGAATTCCTGCATAATTAGTGATTTAGTTTCTTGTGCAATGCGCCGGCGCTCGTCTTCTTCGTCCGATTCTCCGCTAGCATTGCCGTAGTATGACTCTGCTTCCCTAAACCATTAAATATTCATTTATAACAGAATTACGTTTTCTGTATTTTATTTCTTATTATTTTTTTAAATTATTATATTTGTATTAAAAATAAGTAGTTTATAATGATATTCACTTGATTTAAATATAGTTCATCTTTTGTAAAAGCTGTTAACGTTATGTTATGTTGTGTTTTTGAAGCCTGTAAAATTATGATAACTGTTTGATTTTATTTTAAACTAGTATTTGAGTTCACCAGTTGTGTATGTCAGTGACGAATTTATTGATATAAAATTTATGTTTCAATTATTTATACTAAACAATGTGTTTTTGCTAAGCAATAAACAGACATAGAAAATGTGTGACCTGGTCTGCCCCAGCCTGCCCTCGCCGTACAGGTCGGCGCAGTCCTGGTGCGAGAGGTGTCCGTGTCCGAGCGCGGCGCTCATGGCGCGGCGCTGGTGCTGGTCGAGCGCGCGGCGCACGGCGCGCGCGTCCGCGCACGCGTCGCAGCGCCCGCCGCACGCCGGGCTCTCCTCGCCGAAGTACTCCGCGAACGTCTTGTGGCGGCACCTGGGAAAAAAAATACGTCATTGCACAAAAGTTAAGATCTGTGCAATTTTTTTGAAAGCTTATCGTTGTCCCTCCCAACATGTATTCATCACCTTTCGTGGTAGGGGGACTCATTAACGTCCAACCGTGAAGCTAAGAAACGCACAAACGCACGGAGGTGGCCCACTTCGGTGGGCGGTGTGCCATGCGGATTGCGTGCGATATATACGAGTATTTCTAAATATTCTTTTGATATGAAACAATTACCTGACATCTTCACAATAGTTCACCATTATTTCAAAACTTCTATACGCATTTTTACATCGTTGTTTTTGCTCAGGAGTTTTCGCTCGACCCAACTCAGATTTTAACAAAAAGTCAACAGCGTTTCTTTCACTTCTGCAGTAGTATATACGACAAAACGCTGGTTTCCCGTCTCTACCGGCTCTCCCAGATTCCTACAAAGTTTCGATGGTAAATAACAATTAAATGGTAAATATACATTAATACTTAGGACTACATAAAAAAATCACGTGATAAAAAGAAGTTGACGCGAAGAAACTTTGTTTTATGCAGTTGGAAACATAGGTACTCATGCTTCCAACTGCATAATGAATACTTCTTGGATCATATCATCAATTAGTCCAAACCTCCAATAAAATGACTTTCAGGATGTATGACGCGTAAAGTCGAATAACTTTAAATATGGCACTTCTTTGCGTCGTGATTACGGCTCATATTTCGCTTACATTATAGATTGAAGAAATACACTAGTAATATAATCTTAGTATTTAAAATTTTAAAAGGAGTTTTAAATACCTTTATGAATATTTGTAATCACCTGTCTCGCAACGATTGTTATTGTAAAACATTCGAAAGACAACAACCCAAAATTAAAATAAATCCACAAAAATTCAAAAAGGTAGTTTTATCAAAAATGCCAAAAATATATTCATGTACTAAAGTATTATTTCTAAAAAAATACTTGGTAATAAGCAGCAACATTCTGCGGCAGTCCCCAGTGCACCACGGCTCGCACTGTCGCCTTATCCACGCCCATGCCGAAGGACACCGTGGCACATACGCATGGACACTCTCCGTTAGACCACTGCTCTTGCACAG
The DNA here is from genome assembly GCA_951802675.2 of Boloria euphrosyne. Taxonomy (NCBI): domain Eukaryota; kingdom Metazoa; phylum Arthropoda; class Insecta; order Lepidoptera; family Nymphalidae; genus Boloria; species Boloria euphrosyne. Next base: position 8,092,544 of record OX637878.1, read on the forward strand.
ATATACGTTCTGAAGCCTTTAAACCTACCAATACAAAAAAATATTAAATTTAGTATGTGCCAAGCATTGAACAATTCAGATTATCTTGATTTTTTTATATGCATTATAATATAATAGTCACACTAAGCTTACAACTACAATGCAACATGCATTACTAGTACTATAGCATCCAATATGACCTCAACTTTAACTACCTCAGTGCTGTGTGGCTAGCATGTCTCACATCCAGTGGTCCTGGGTTCGAGTCTTGGGTTGGGTCAAGTTTAGTTAATCAGTCTTTTGTTTAGTAAGTCTCAGTTGGAAAGTTGGCGATGTTTCACCCCGTGCATCTGAGAGCATGTATATCCGTTGGTCCGGCACCTTAACTCTCACGAACAGCGTGTTGAGCAGTCGTCGACGGAGAGTGAACTTGTGTCTGCGCGTATATGCGCTGCACTATAATATCTCCTGCGCACTTAGCTAGTCTCAAAGACATTGGCCACTGTGGCATAATTACTTGGGAGGACATTATTATGGCATTTATCAGAGTTTAGACAAATAACGTCAGCTAATTATTGATATGTCTGGGTAATGGAATAATTAAAAAAGGGCATACCTCCATGGTAAGCTGAAGATTTTAATCCTCTTTTTGTAAGCATATTTGAAATTTCTTCTGTCTGTTCTCTAGTGCGGCAATATACAATAGCTGCACTTTTATCTTTCTAAAACCACAAAATCCCTTACTTATAATATATTTCATGCTAGTAATTAAATTATGAACAATACATAATATAAAGTCAACAATTTCATTAAGCAATATCAAAATATAAATGAACATTTGGCATTTTGTAAAAATATATTTTTTAATAAAATAAAAAATATATTTTTATTATGTGAAAGAATATACTAAGTTTTATAATAATTAAAAGTTTTTTTTTACTTTATGTGTCTAACAAATTACAGTTCTTCATCATTAAATAATGCTTTATTAGCACTACAATAGCCTGGAAAATACTTACTGGTTTAATATTATCATCATCTTTTAAATGTTTCTTTAGAAAATCTACTAAATCTCCAATTTCATCTTGTATACAATTTTGAAATACTACATCATAATAGAGGTTTCTTCTAAAACTTGGTGTTTTATATTGAGCTACAGGTTTCAATAACTTAAGGTTTTCTAATATATCTTTTGTTACTGCAGCACTAGCTGTGGCTGTGAGTGCAACCCATGGAATACTTTTAAATTTCTCTCTAAGATCACCTAACTTTAAGTAATCTGGTCTAAAGTCATGTCCCCACTCACTTACACAATGGGCTTCATCAACAACTATGTATGAAACTTTCTTGTACTTGACTAGGTGTTCAATTAAAGACTTAAATGTACTTGTGGCTGCCTGCTCAGGAGTTACATATAAGAATCGTGTATTAGGTTTCATACTGCGGAGGTCATTTAAAACTCTTTCTCTATCTTTAGTTGTCATTTTAGAATTTACAGATTCAGCTGAGATTTTAAGCTTTGATAAGTGATCAATTTGATCTTTAATTAAAGCTAACAGAGGAGAAAAAACAACAGCAACTTTATTGTCTTGTAACATGGCTGGTAATTGAAAGCATAATGACTTTCCTGAGCCTGTTGGCATTGAAACAAATACATCATGGACACCTAAAAATTAAAATAAATAAAGATATACAGCTATATCATGCCAATAATACTCATATATTAGGTACTATACATCAGTATCAGTACATATAAATAAGATAGAAGTGTCTGTTTTTAATTTAAAATTAATAGCTTTACAGTACTAAGGTACATCAAAAAAACATTTTTTTTAAATGTTTGTCTCCCCGCCTGTTTGTTCCGGCTAATCTCTGAAACGTCTGGACCGATTTTGATGAGACTTACTCACAGTCCGCAGATAGCCAATGTTATAAGAAGTAACATAGGTTACTTTTATTTTATTAAAAAATTATACAAACCGTTTATTTTGACTTACGCCCAGCGAAGCGGGTCGGGTTTGCTGGTATTTTATGTGTGCAAAACTTAAATTATAAATATGGTAACATTGCATGCTATTATGTATTACAAAAAAATATTTTTGAAATACGTCAATTCTTATTTAGACTATGTCACAATTTGTGTCTTTTTAACTTTGTTTATCTTGTGTAACGTTTACTTTACCTCTTGCAATTGCTCTAACAGCTCTTTCTTGAAGTTCACTTTTGAACTTTCTGTGACCAAAACATTGCAATAACTTTTCTGTTACGTTATCCATCGCGAAGTTCGCTTTTTCTGCGTTTCCAGAGGTAAGCTATTTACATAATCAACTACTATACTAATATAATTACGTGAAAGTTCATTAAATTTCACGGAAACAAATAAGTATTTCAATAAAAACAACCTCGAAATAAAAATATTCTAAAATCTAAACCTTTGATTGACATTTTCAACTCAGCTCAGTGAAATGTCATTTATTTGATATTTGTTTCATGCATAATACTAAATACCAACCTAACAATAATAGGCGCCAAATGCTAATTGATATTGTACTTCGTTACACGCTTGTATATTAATAATATAAGAATGTTATTTGAATAATTAAATATTAGTACCTGATACCGTACTATAACTGTTATCTTTAGGAAAGAAAAATAGTTAATCATTTACTGACTTATAGATAAACGGCCTTTTCCAATTACAGCACTAAGGCGCATTATGCGGCATAATGCTCAACGTTGAATGTTCCAACTACAACAGCGCTTCGCACAATCGAACACTGCTTTTGCGTGATGCTGTGTTAATAAAATAAATATACCGTGTATCGATGAAGGTTACAAGAGTAATAACATTGACTTTTTTTATATTCCACGTTTATAATGTGAATACAATTTTATTTTAGAATTCAATACTATAAACATATTTATTTTGCAGAAATATATAATCGACTATGGAGGACCTCAGCAAAATGCTCAATGACCTCAATAGAGTCTCCGAACGAGTTGGTCTAAAAATCAACATGGACAAGACGAAAATTATGTCGAACGTCCATGTTGCCACCACTCCAGTTTTTATCGGTGGCTCTATGCTCGAAGTTGTTGACGAGTATATATACCTAGGACAAACTGTCCAATTAGGTAGGTCCAACTTCGAGAAAGAGGTCAATCGGCGGATCAAACTCGGGTGGGCAGCTTTCGGGAAGCTACACAACATCCTCTCGTCTCAAATACCGCAGTGTCTCAAGACAAAAGTCTTTGACCAGTGTGTGTTGCCAGTGATGACATACGGGACAGAGACGTGGCCGCTCACGATGGGCCTCATAAGAAAGCTCAAGGCCACACAGAGGGCAATGGAGAGGGCTATGCTCGGGGTTTCCCTGCGAGATCGAATCAGGAATGAGGAGATCCGCAGAAGGACCAAGGTCACCGACATAGCCTTTCGAATAGCTAAACTCAAGTGGCAGTGGGCGGGGCACATCGCTCGCAGAACAGACGGTCGATGGGGACGCAAAGTTCTGGAGTGGCGGCCACGTACCGGAAGGCGAAGCGTGGGCAGGCCTCCCACAAGGTGGACCGACGACCTGGTCAAAGTCGCGGGAGCCCACTGGATGCGGATGGCGCAAGACCGGTTGTTGTGGAAATCTTTGGGGGAGGCCTATGTCCAGCAGTGGACGTATTTGGGCTGAAACTAACTAACTAACTATAATCGAATTATATTCACGTTCCAATTAGCATCAGCACAAATCGGCATTGTGCGCCACTGAGTCGCATTATGCTCTGTAATTGGAAAACAGGGAAAATAACCCTTGCGTAAAGTCTTGTTTGACAGTACTGGAGTTGTGCGGTTCATATGGACTCAAGCGTTTAAAATCCGTATATCCATTTTATTATTTATATTGCCTTAGAAGAATAACGCTTAGAACGATAGTTTCATACACAATTCCGCTCAATATTGAAGCATTATTACAGTTCGGCCGCTCAAAGAATCAATTACTTGAATTGAATCGTAATTTCTGAATGTAACGAAGGAAAAAAAAATAATAAAAATGCTTTATTTATTGGAAAATGTATTGTTACGTTCTACGGGTTCGGGATCGGAAATTATAAGCGTAGCACTTGTACTAAGAATGTTTTATTTCACTATGAATACACGCACAGTCTGTACACAACACTAGTCTCTGAACACTGTATTTCTCTTCTCAATACTTCTTCACTAATACTTTCACCAACTCTTCACTCTTCCACTATTTTGTATCGCTTCTTATCTTCACTCAACTTCGAATGTCAACTGAACTCTCGACACACTGCCGGCCTTTTTATATGTGTAAATATTAGAACATTCTAGTATCGAAAATTCAAAATGTTTCTAGTAATTTCGAATCCTTTCTCGACACTGACCTCTATAATACCACTGGACAGGGTCTGGACTGTTCCAAGCGTTTGACAGCAATTTTATTGTGTCCATTTGACGCCCCACTAGCGAGAGTCCCGAGAACTAATTTTGAAAGTAATTTTGCATTTTCGTTGTTAATATAACATAAGTAGTCATTATGATGATACGGTTATTGATTAATAAAAATAAAAAATAAAAATCTTTATTTGAAATAGTTTTATTGATTGTAAAAACTTATTATTAAAAGTTATCGATATTTGCTCGTTGTAGTACCACAAACTCTCGCTACGTCTCGCTACGTCTGACAGCGCCAAAATGGCGAGAATGAGCAGCCACAAAAGTACGTTGACAACAGCCAGTCCAGTGGTATTATAGAGGTCAGTGTTTCTCGACAATGCTTTGTCTCTCTCTGACACATTAGAGTTTGTAATAGACCGAATGTACCTAAGTACATTAAATATTATCACAGTGTAAAGAATAGACCCAGTGGTCCAACGCCTTTGCAATCACGCGAAATGCCGCTTTTGTGTAGGCATTTGTTTTTGCTGCAGGGTTGTCACAATATATAAATAAACGAATAAAAAAATGTTGAATGGCGAAATATATAAATATTACATATATTACAAAAAGAAGGAGAAAGATTATAAAAAAGAAGCCAGTAGTAACAACTAAACTGCTTGAAAGTATATTTTTTCGTGAATAAGATGTGTAGTGAACTGCTTTACGATAAATCATAATTACTACTAATAGCTAAATTACTACTACTATATAACTAAATATATTTAATAAAAATATAATAATATTATCTAATCTTAATTTATTATGGTTATATATAAAAACTTTTTTTATGGAAACACGTAGCACTTTACGACATGATCCTTTGAAAATTTACAAAAATATAACTAACGAATTATATAACGAGTTTTATTATAAACAAATATAAAAAAAAACAAATTAGTTAGCTAGGTTAGTAAGAAAAATACTGAGATACTGATTTTATTAAAATCCAGAAATTCGAAACCGAATGGTATTTTAAATATTTGGATTTACGAGTTTTCAGATCGCGATTGTTGAATTTGACGTAAATTAAATATAAACGATAGTAAATTCTCATACGTAGAAACAATTTTAATAATAGGACAGACGGGAAGCAGGCGCATAGTTTTGAGTCCCACATAACCACTCGTGGTTTGCGTCAATGCATTTTTAAACATTAAAAAAAATGGAAACGATAATCATATCGATTTTACAAAAAATTTCACGTCCGTCATATTGAATCTGAACAAAAATCTAGTAATATGTCATATTCATAATCGGCACCCCCAAAAACCATGAAAACGATACCCATATTGATTTTATTAAAGTATTAGAGTCCCCCATCTTGAATTTAGACAAAAATCTAGTAATATGTCATATTCGTAATCGGCACCCCCAAAAACCATAGAAACGATACCCATATTGATTTTATGAAAACATTCGCGTCCGCCATCTTGAACTTTGGAATATATTGTCATATTCGTAATTGGCCCAAAAACCGTTCTAAGAAAAGACAAATATCTAGTAAACAATAATATGCATAATTTAGCCTAATATCGCTGGACTAATATTTTTTACTTTTCTTCAGTGTGTGGAAACTGAGGAAATTTTAATTCTTATCTAAACGAGATAATGACATGCAGTCTCCCACAGTATACATTTAGTACGAACCATTATATATAAGTACAAGTCCAACGAAACACTTAGAACAATCAAATTAAAAAGCGTCAACCCTAGCTAACGCGTACCGAGCGGAATGTATGGCAGCTCGGTACGGCTACCCCCTCCGCAAACCCCGCACGATTGCTCTGTCTAGGCACGTCCGTTGGCTCACTTTATGTTTTATTCACTTTGATATTATATTATTTATATCATACCGACAGATTATATTAAGATTACAAAAATATTCGAATACAATTGCCTCGTTATTTTGTCACATCACTACAAAAACAAACAGTTGACATAACCTTGAAACAGCGTCGTTTGACGTGGTTTGACTTTTAATAGCTATTGTTTTTATATTTGTTAATTAAGTAATTATAATAATTTTAGCTCAAAATTAATTTAATGTAAATCGGACCATCATGATGCTTTGCAACATTTTCCGTATGGAGGGTAGAGATATGGAGAACCGACTCATATGGGGGGAAAGTTGAAAACGTGTCCAGCTGTATACTGAAAATAAAGTTTCCATCTACCACAATAGCGCTGGCGTGCGAATAGTTTCAATATGAACATAGCTGTTATAAATGGAGTGAAGTTAGCCGAGTTCAAATATGTATTTAAAAATTTTAATGACTCATGTAGTTAGTATAATGCTAGTATACAAAACCTCAACTATTTACGTAGTCTAAAAAATGTTTTAGTAAATATAAACAAAATACTGCAGAGAGAAAGCGTAATTTTTTCTAATTACGTTTGACGCTTTCTTTAAAATTTATCGACTGCTACTGCAGCGCCACTCTTACTGGACGCGTTTTTACTGCCACGTGTTCGTGTACGAGTTGGTCCGCCTTATCTCTACCCTCCATAATTTTCCGCCAGATTTTATGCACAGACAATAAAATGACCGCCACTTACCACAGAGTGGTTTTAGAATTACGTGCTAGATATCGTTATAAGTCGCTAGGTCAAGAAATAAATATTAATATTATCAATTTAAAAATATTCAAGAGTCTAAAAATCCCTGAAAATACCCCTAAAATTTCAGACCCCTAAAAAATCCCATCTTACTTATTTACTCCCTAAATCTGGGGGGAAAACCCCTAAGTTGGGAACCGTGATTATTTCGCTTGGGCCTACTCACATTTTATGCATTATTATTTTAAGTATATAGCCTTAACTAATTATAACTTAACTAATAATAACGAGTTATCTATTAGAGGTGTTGTAGCGGATTTTATTAATGAAAATTGAAAAGCTGATTTATATTTTGCAGGTAACTAAAACGAGAAGTAAAAGTATGAGTAAACGTAAAAATCCTTCTACTAATGATAATTTAAATGCGGATTTTTGTGAATTTTTAATGGAATTAGCAGATTATGAAAAAAATGTCAGCCGTAACATACACAAGCACAACGCTTACAGAAAAGCAGCAAGTGTTCTAGCATCTCATAAGAAAAGAATAGAATCAGGCGATGAGGCAAAAAAACTAAATGGAATAGGAGAGAAAATTTCGAAAAAGATTGATGAATTTCTACAAACAGGAAAATTAAGAAAATTGGAAAATATTCATCAAGACGCAAATGCACAATCTATTAGTCTGCTGACGAGAGTTTCCGGTATTGGACCCGTAAAAGCTGCAGATCTTGTTAATATGGGTATTAACACAATAGAGGACTTGAGAAATAACGAAAGTAAATTAAATCATCATCAACGTATCGGTTTAAAGTAAGAATTTGAATCTGCTTGTGGAGAGGTCTAATCCAATACAAATCTACAAAAGAAATATTATAGGTACTAAATTTTACCAACTTCTTTTAAGGTACTTCGAGGAGCTCGAAAAGAAGATTCCACGACATGAAATTCAAGAAATAGAAGAAAAGATTATAAAACACATTAAAAGTTTAGATCCGGAGTTCACTGTGACCATTTGCGGCAGCTACAGGTTGAATCACCAATCATGTATACAATTATTCATTATTCATTTCATATACTATGTATTTTATTTTGCCACCTTTATACATTTCATTTTTATTGAAGAAGTATGTAAGCATACTGAGCATGTGAGCGCGCTGTTAAGAGCAATACCATTTAGGTACGTAGTTTTTTATTATTCATCCATGGTTTAAATATATTATATGTCTATCACAGGCGAGGTAAGGCCGAGAGCGGTGATATAGACGTCTTGGTCACGCACTCATCACTTAATGCTGATGGCGACAAAAAAATACACGGGGAAACGCTATTGAAAAAGATAGTAGCAGCATTAGATGACCTTATTACGGATATTATTTCAATTGGAGATACCAAGTTTATGGTAAATTATTTCAAAGTTTTTATGGTTACTTTTTCTCATTCGATAACAATATCTAATCATATTATAAAATTCTAACCGAGGCATCTGTATAATCAATATTTTTTTATATACCTTCTTTTTATTCAATTAAATAATTTATTCAATTAAAGTAAATAGTTATTTTGAGTGTACATTAGGAGAAAGACTAATGCTATTGTAGGCCTTTTTGAATCAACCATTTTGTATTTGACGACGCGATAGAACCATTTATTTGTTGGACGGTGCGATTGAAATTTTTTTTGTAGTAAAAGGTATCCTAGAGTTAACTCGAATAATTAGTTATCATTACACAACAATTAGTTAAAATCGGTTCAATACTTTTTGCGCGAAATGCGCACATTCAAACAGAAAAAATAACTTTTATTTGGGAGTCAATAAGTTCCAGTCGCTGAAATTAAAAAAATACTTTATGTACTTTAATGTACAGAACTTAGCGAAATCTGATCAAATCTGGATCAGATTTCGCTAAGTTCTGTTTCATTATATGATACACACATAGGATAGGAAACTCGGTTTAATGTACGAATTTTTATTCATGTTTATTTATATTTACGACTAGCAAACCCGGCCCGTTTAGCTGGTAGAAAGTTAAAATATAAATAAATATGTTGGGGACATCATGACATGTGAAAGTCCAGTCGAAATCCGTCCAGCCGTTTTCAATGATTAGCCGGATCAAACAGACAGTTTTCAATTACATTTAAATTTATGATGTATGATTGAAAAAGGCATTTTCAGACTTCAATGACGGACTGTAAGTGAATTTATTAAATTATATATATGTATGTAAGTGGCTACTAACAAACTATACAATGTACAGGGAGTTTGTCGTCTGTCGGAGACGCACGCGCACCGGCGCCTTGATATCCGGCTGGTGCCGCGCGAGCATTTCCACTGCGCCGTGTTGTACTTCACCGGCAGCGACGTGTTCAACAAGGAGATGCGCGCGCACGCTCTGCACACTGGCTTCACTTTGAACGAATACTGCTTGAGACCAATCGGTGTTACTGGTGAGAGTAGCTTGTCGGATATAATTAAGGGATTTACTAACAATTATTATGTATTCAGCCCTTTTTAACATCCCACAACTGGGCACGAGCCTCACTCTCTTCAATATGAGAGAGATAAGGCGATAGTCTACCATACTGGCCAAGTAAGGGTTGGCGGACTTCACAAGACTTTCGAAAACTTGCTAGGTTCACTCAATTATGCAGGTTCCCTCACGATGTTTTCCTTCACCGTAAGAAAAGTGGTTACGATACGCTCATGAAAATGTTAGAGTTCTCGCACCCATATTTGAACCCGCATCACTCCCGTTATCGAAGCGAGCGCGTTACCACTGGGATACCACTCTCTTTTTCTTTGCTTAGTAGGTATGAAGGTTTTGATTTTTTTTTATTTACACTAGTTCATTTTTAAAGATTTTTATTATATCCATTACTGAAACTACCTTTTCGGATTTTGTCGCAGATTTATTTTGATTTTTAATTCCCGACGTTTCGAATGCTTTACAGCAATCATGGTCACGGGAGAGACTTCGCGTAAATCTAAGAAAGTATTAATATCCATTACTTTTAAAATACGAGTACCTCCAGATTGTAACACTATTGTCCTCAACTCAAATTTTGTGTATTATACTTAACTAACTTACTAAACTCATCAAGCGTAGGTTATTTCGTAGGGTAGAGGAATGTGAATGCTATTAATTGACATGGGATTATTGTAAGGCAAACACACACATATTCCTTTTATAACAGAATAATAATAAAACGCTGATTATATTAAAAGTTATATTTCCAATTTAACAGCCATTCACGGCATAGCCGAGAGATCTTTAATACAAAAATATTTAATATTTGAAGGTGTCCCGGGCGAGCCAGTGCACATATCCTCGGAGGAAGAAATTTTTGACTACATTGACTATCCATACAAGAAACCAGAAGAGCGAAACATGTAACTGTTCGGGCAAAGTTCCCATATTAGCATTATATACCTTAAATTATCACAGCTTCTAAGAATTAAAGACTTCGAGTTATAGTATAATATTTTGAAAAATGAAAATTTAAACTGCAATGTTTACAACATTTAATGTATATTAATAAAGACAACTAATGATTATACATAATTATTTTGATAACAGTAATTGACTTATGTTTCAAAATATCGCCAAAATGTTAAAAAGCAAAATAGTTTTCACTTTTAAAATTGTTTGTCATTTCATTTCAATTAATATTTATATTTTAATAAATTAAAAGTTAATGTTCTTATATTAATTAATTTCGTCTTTGTTTGTTTATCACAAAATTAATATTTTACTACATATTATACAATATTATACATGCTATCTTTTATATTATTAATAATAAGTTTTGCCTTAAAATTTAATAACGTTAGTTTTTCAAAGCTTTTTAATCGTATCAAGTTACATTTTAATGACATTGGCTTGTAATAATTAATAATAATCACATTTTTGAAATATCAATATGGCAAATGATTTTATTTTTCATGAATTAATGAATTAATTCAAATGCATGCTTGGTTGACAAGCCCAATAATAATAATAATACTCCAATCAAGGTAATTACAAATAGAATAAAAAAATAGCTTTATTTCTTATTATTAAAAAAAAAGAAGTAATTATCATATGAAATGCAAATAAACAAATTTATTTAAAAAAAATAGGTTTGTTACTTAATAACTGGAATATGTCTCACTACCCTGTTTATTATCTATAAACAAACATCTAGAGTTCATATTACATATACCAAAACCTATGAAACATATAGTCTGCCAACGGACGTGACAGCCATACACTCGCTTGGGACATTAGGGTATGGCAGCTTGGGCTGTCACGTCCATTGGCCGACTGTATATTTCATGGGCTTTGCTTATACCATAAAATATTTTTTCTTTGGATATAAAGCTCAATTTTATTAACCCATTTAATAACATATTAAGTTCTTAGCAATGATATTCTAACAATAGATATGTTGTGAGCGCGCAATCGTGAAGACTCGAAAACGTCTTAATTGGGACGTATTGCTTTTAGTCTGTGTCACGCATGACGACGAGTGGTACGCTGCTACAAAATTTAAAAAAATGCCATCCTGTGTATTTAGGAAATGCACCAATTATGATACCAAAGTTAATAAAACGCAAGGGATCTCATACCACATGTAAGAACGCAGTATACTTCGATTTATTAATATATTTCAATTATTTGCCTAATATTCTGATATGTCATCGGTCGCTAGACTAATGTTTGTTTACATTGACGCGCAATTGACAACACTAGCTGTCTCTTTTCTTCTTATTGATTTTATCGACTATCCCCTTTCTATCATTTTGACTTGTAGTGAAATGTACCTTGAATGAAAAGTGTGTATGTGTGCTGCGCGGAATACTTCTTTCGGTTGTTTAGTGAGCGTATAACATATCTGTCCATTAGAATATCATTGGTTCTTAGTAAAAAATTAAATTTAGTTTTTATCCTATAACTTTATAAATTATAGCCATAATGAGAAGCCTTTTTAAAGATTACGAGAACATCATTAGGAATACTGTTATATCAAAATGTTTTATTATCAGCGTTAATATTATAGCAAGCATTATAAATGTTACTAAATAAACTTATAAAGTTAGGGGCTAATACTTTAGCACCGATAAATTGCGCCTAAAGTATACACTAGCACTATTGAGCAAATAAGACCAAAAAAATATATTAACAATCCATTAGCATCACTAGCTTTTTATAGTAAAATAAAATTGTTTTAATTAATCTAAATTCCCGATTCGTGCGCGCCATATTAGACGCTCTAAAGCGCATAATAGTATTGCGTATAAGCGTCGGTAAAATAAAATGCAATACATAAATTAACCCCAAATAGCAATTGTAATTAATTATGATAGACTTACTAAAAAAACAAAAGCACAATCTTGGGTTAATTTACTCGATGTATACTTAGTAGTAAATTTTAAAATATATGCGTTCTTTCTTCTGTTATAATCTATATAATATAATCCATACAAAATAATTATGTAATATCGAGCTTAAAGAGTAGGCAGAGAACTTGATTACAAGGCGAACTACTGAAATTAAGTTTGGTTATTGGTTAGCAAAATGTTAGTCACAAAAGCTGCTAACAGTGCCTTAATTTGCTTTATAATTAATTAATTACACTATATGAGACATGAGAGTTAATGTCAAGACCTCTCTCCTTTTTTAATAAAATTCATATAGTATGTGACTGCCGAATAACGAAAATGCTGTGTAATGCAAGGATTGTAAAAGGTACAAATATTTATATAATGAACGATTGCGAAGTAAAAGCATTGTAGTAAATACAGTTATTCTGATCAATTCTTAAGCCGATTCCCACTTGTCATATGAAACTATGAGAGTAGGGTGCGATGTACTACACGATTGCCCTGTTTAAACGCCTTCGTAATATAAGCACTACTCGCGAAGTTAATCAAAGTTTAACGAATATGTCAGTACGAAGGCAATTCGGTTCGTTTCGTGCGTCTTAGTTTTGTCTCGGGCGAATTCCTATCATTGACGGTTTTCGCACCCGAGTCAAAGAACTCGAAGCGTAAACAAAGCGTCTCACTTAACTATTCACAGAGTATAGTCACTTATCTACTTCGAAATTTGGTCAATTTCGACCAGTACTCGTTGAAGCATTTTCGGCGAGTGGTCGGTGGAGGCTCAATACTGATTGGATTAATAGACTTGCGCAATATCATAACGGTTACAGCCGTTGGCTGGTCATGGTTTGAAGTCGTGAATCTTCGACCATCATCGGCTAGGATCGGTTCTCCCCGGCACCCTTGGCGTCGGGGTGCATCAGGCCGTAGAGGTGCGAGGAGGGGTCGGCGAGCGCGTCGGCGGGCGCGCGCAGCTCCAGCAGGCGGCCGGCGGCCAGCACGGCCACGCGCGAGCACTCGAGCGCGCCGGCCAGCCGGTGCGCTACGAACAGCACAGTGCTGGACGCGAACGCGCTGCGGATCGTGTCGAGTATCGCGCGCTCGCTCTCCGCGTCCAGGTTGGCGGTCGCCTCGTCTACAAGTAGAACCTGAAATATAATAAGTTGTTTTCAAAAAATATAAATAAAACCTAAAAACATCTCGGGCCGTTAAAAACAACCCAAGGCATGCTCGGGCACTCATTATATTGAAAAGAATGGTGACAGGTATAATTCGGATTATAGTACTTTGTCTTGGCCTTCTCGTTTGTTTTTTATATTCCATTCCATATTCTTTAAAAATAGGTTCAAATACCATCCATTTATTACTAGTGAAGATATCAAAGTTTGTAGTAACATGAAAACTAATGGAGTAGTCACCTACGTCTACCCACGCCTCCCCCCGCCCCCTTACGATTCTTAAGTGCGCTCATTTTAGCCTTCGTCAGACGAGTGAATGGATTACTCTAGGTCTAGTGTTAAGGTAGTTTACCTTCGGCTTCTGCAGCAGCGCGCGCACGAGGCACAGCAGCTGCGCGTGGCCGCGCGCGAGCGACAGCGCGGGCGCGCGCAGGCCGCCGCGCGCCGCCACCAGCGCGCGCGCGCCGCACGCGTCCAGCGCGCGCCACACCTCCGCGTCCAGGTACTGCTGCAGCGGGTCCACGTTCTCGCGGATGCTGCCCGTGAAGATGAACGGCTCCTGCGGTATCATGCCGATACGCGACCTGCGCAGTGTTACTTGAAATCAGTTTTTTGTTATGATATATTTTAAATTAAACTATAATCGCCGTTATTTATAGAATAGATATAGATAGTAATAGAAATTCAATAATATTTAACATACAATCTTAAAACTATATAAATTGTTTGCAAATAATATTAACAATTAGTACCTACTATTTATTTTTAATAAGTGTATTTCCTCTACCGTATTTCCTCTATCATAAAAATATTATAAATAAAAAAACACTATTTAATGTTACGATTGATATACATAATATGTCAATTAGTGGCTTAAATGCAACTCGCAATATAAACAAATAAGAAAGCGGCACCTGAGCGCGTGCAGGTGCAGGCGCGCGACGTCGACGCCGTCCACGCGCACGGCGCCGGCGGCGGCGGGCGCCAGGCGCAGCACGGCGCGCAGCAGCGAGCTCTTGCCGGCGCCCGTGCGCCCCACCACGCCCACGTGCTCGCTGGGCCGGCACTCCAGCGACAGCCCGCGCAGCGCCGCCGACCCGCTCTTGCTGCTGCCACCCCACAAGTTACACACATTTAAGTAACCTGGTTAGTACTTAATAGAATTTAAGATGCCTGATCAGTTTTTATAACTCAAAATAATGATAAACCATTGATATACTAGGAAAAAAGGTGTATAAGTCATACGCGCTCAAAAAGCGGCACACCAAAACTAGGCTAATTGGCCCACCTGAACTTAGACACGCGTCGTAGGTGGAAGTGTTCGAAGGAAGGAAGGAAGGAAGGAAGTTCATTTTTGAAGGATTCTACTTAAAACGTGTCTGTTTTAAGTAGAATCCTTCAAAAATGCCGTCGTGTGTCATGAGATATTCTACAAATTATACAAGCAAAACTGCTAAAAGTCAAGGAATCACATATCATTCGTAAGTATACTATTTATCTTAATATTTTCACAAAACAAACATAACGTTTCTAAAATATGGCATCAGAAAAGAATGAGTGCAACAACAATTTCTTTTCTTCTAGTACACTTGAAGACGCACTGTCGAGAATTATATTTGTCTCTTTTTCACTGGCGATACTTGAATCATGCCATCCTATTTTGACGACTAATCGTAATGTAGTGTGTTATTGCAATATTTTTAGTTATTCATGTGTGCGTTAGTGTGCCGTTTTTGAAGATATAATGTCGTTTAGGTAACGTATATACACCTTTTTACTTATAATATCATTGTGATAAACCTACAAATTCCATCAACATGAATAAAATATCTTTCAGTTGGATAATTCAAAATTGGTTATTATAACGAGCAAAATTTTATTTTATTTATTACATTGTGAGATAAAAAATTTTTTCAAATGGCTTTTTGGCCCCATGGCACATTTCGATATAAAGAAATAAGTTCCTATACTTCAGCCACTTTAGAGAAATAATGTTTGTAAACAAACCACAACAGCTGATTTTTAGGGTTCCCACTTCAGAATTAATCACGATTTCACACTTTCAATACTTTTACCCTAAATATCTATCAGAGTTTTCATAATACCTAATTGTAAAGACACGTAAAAGATAATAAATGATTAATAAACATTTCAAATCACATGTAAGTAATTATTTTTTACATTTTTAATTATATTGGGTTGTGATGGTGGATAATTATGCCATCCCTAAAGCTTTTTGTCTTTTTTGGAAGATATCGTAAACATTTTACATAATATTTTTATAATGTCATCAAATAAAAAATACCACCAAGTACCCTACACTAACCGAATAGTTTACTGTTTTTTAAATTAGTCGTATTATTTATCGATTCTTAAAAAAATATCCAATCTTATGCGGTGCTGCCAAATCAATTGATTTCGCGTAAAATTAGACTTTGAGTGAGGAGTAAGGTAAGCGTTGGACGGGATAAATGCTTTGCTAACGGTTGATGAAACTTGTCACAGATTTCATTATAATTTGTTAATAATAAAAATTATAATAAATGTAAAAAATTAACTTCCATTTTGTTTTATTTTATCTTCTTTAGCAGTTTTATAGGTTTAAAAACTTAATTATTTACTGACAATGATTATTAATTATCATTCTAAAGTATTAGCATTTACAACAATAAACATTAATAAAAAATGTTTTTCACCCATGCTTTCAGATGGTTGCCTAGCAACACTTTGTTATTAAACATTATTTCTCTAATGTGGCTCAAGTATAGTACTCTATTTATAATATTTCGTACATTCACTGGGTCTCTGGATTGAAGGGGCGTGTTCGTATTAGTATGATTAAGATCAATAGAACTGAATCATCAACATATTATATATATACAGATAAAAATAATAAATCATAATATATATTGTTTTGTATACATACATCTTTTAAGAAAATATTATCCTTATTAGTTTATATAAATTTTAACAAGTCATATTACAGATAATAATTGAAGTTAAAAAAATCAAAATATTTGTAGGAATTTATTTACCCATATTGAAGGTAGACATCTTCGAAGCTTATAACACCGTGTGACGGCCATCCGTAGGGAGGTGATTCTCCTTCGATCTTTTCGCTTTCAACCTGTCACAATCATGCCATATTTAAAGTCATATATAATCAGCATTGCAAAAGTCTTTAACAGTTTTTTTTTTGTAATTTCAACTTCCACATTTTTATTTTTACTGCCATACTTGCAAGGAATAAAATAATCAAAGCTTAGGTTTGACTTCCAATTTTGAGTATAACTATGTTATTATAATATAATAATATATGATACAGTAGGAGGCTCGCGATTGGGGATTCAAAGATCCTTATTCAAAACCGGATTGGGTCATGAATAGTTACGTTATGTTTAGATTTTTAAGAAAACTAAGAAACTCTTAATTACCTATTTATTAAACATAAGCTAACCTTTGTGATATATTCGCCGACGCGCTCCACCGCAATAAACTCACGCTCCGTCTCCGTGAAGGCGTTGAGCACGCTACTCAGCATAGAAGTCATCGAAAGCGCATACGATATCGCCAAGCCCACGAGACCTATACAAAATTGAATTCAAAAATGATGAATTATGAAGAAAGCAATTACAATAAATATTCATTTTATAATGCGTATATTCAGATTGGGTTAGATTTTAATAATATTAATTCCTAGATCCTATTTATATCGTAAAAATTTTTAAAAAGGCATATAAAGGTTGTTGATTTTTATTCTAATGCAAATTATTCAACAGATTTAGATGTATCTTGACTAATATAAGTAAATGCCCTGAATTAATAAAGAGGTTTTAAGCGTGTAACTTTCCTATTAGTGAAACAATTTGTTGGATCCGATCAGTTGTTTTAGAGATAACCACAGGCGATCAAATAGTTTCCAAGGTTTTGTTTATAAATGAGTGTAGGGGGTGACCGGGGTCGGCGGCGTGCGTGGCGCGCTGCAGCACGGCGAGCGCCGCGGCCGCCGCCGCCGCCGCCGCGGCCGCCGCCTGCAGGCGCAGCGCCAGCCACTGCGCCGCCGCCGCGCCGCACAGCGCCGCGCGCTGCCAGCGCTCCACGCCCTCCTCGCCGCGCGCCGCCCACCGCGCGCCCGCGCCCAGCGCGCGGATCGTGCTCAGACCTGCACACTCACACTCAGTATAATACAACACTTTTTTCTTTATGTTATAACCACCGAACTAAAAGCAAGAAGGGCCCTGACTTCGAAAAACGTGGCAAAACTGCGATTACACAACCGTACCGACAGATACATGTTGTCTCTTTTACTCTCGAGTAAAACTAAACGGTCGTTCTCTTTCACTCAAAATGACAGAATATTGTTTTAATGGAGAATGGTGTGCGTTCACGCCTTTCAATGTGAATATAAGTTAGAGCGATCGGAGTACTGTATGGCCCTTCTTGCTTTTAGTTCGTTGGTTATAGTACTTACTCTTCGTATTATTATATATATTTCAAACAATTACTATGATTTTCGACGGACGCCAAAAAGTTCTTGGTGCGCGCTTAGCCTACCTATACATAGATTTCTTTACTTCCATGTATCTCTTAAGAATGTCAATCACTATATAAAGCTCAAAATTTTAGACTTTGTCTTGTCTTAAAAAAGTTTTATACATGCAATTTTTCGAAGTGATGAATGTTTTACAAGACATTTGAATTTAATCTTTGAAAACGTCGAGAATGTAATGATCCATAATTCTAGATAAATGTACAAAAAAAAAACAAAAAGGTAATTTTGTTTAAAATGGTATTTTAGTTTAATTATTCATTTTGGTTAGTAAAGCATGGTGACCTTCAAGCGTGTCGTTGAAGTGCACGTAGACGGGCGACAGCGCGACGCTCTGCAGACGCTTGAGCTGGCGCGACGTGACGCGGTAGCGGCGCTGCAGCCTGCATGTCACACAAATAACTGCTATATTTTCTAATAACGACTTACCCCGCTATGTTTCACTGATTAGTGTGTATGTATGGAAAAGATAGACTTTATATTAATATGTATAGGTATATGTACATAAATAGGTATGATGAGTTCATAAAACTCATAATAAAACTCCATTACTTGGGAAAAGAAGGATCTTTCATCCTCTTTTACAACCCCTTTTTGGGAAATATTTGTATATCTAATTTCCAATTCCAAATTTGTTCCAACCACATATTAACATACTGAAAATATTTTTCTACTTTTCATAATATTAGTAAACATAATCAAAAAAAACCTGTTCTCAACTGCTATGCCTTGAAGATACTAATAATAAAATTGAATCGACCAAGGTGATTGAGCTTAGTTTTATAAATTTTTTCCTATATGTAGGTGACCCTCCCTCTAACCAGTACAAATATAAACAGTGTTATTTAAATTGTAACCATAACCTTTTGTTAATTAAATACATGATGTAGTATTGAATCGATTAGCATAATACATATACTTTACAAGAAGTACTAATTTTCAAAGAAAGGAAGTGTTAAAATCACACCTGTAGTAAATGAAAGTCATGGGTAGTACGCCCACGAGCAGCCACGGCAGGCCGTAGACTGTGACTGCCACGGCGCCTGGCATTTGAACAGGAAACCATTGTAAATACATATTACAATAAATAATAAATATATTATAATAAATACCACCCCCTTTTTTTAAGAAAATTCAAAATATATATATAATAGACTTAGAACCCTTATATACATAATAACGAAAATAAAAAATGATCCTATTTTATTTATAAAATATTAGGATGTGATTTTTTTGTATATTGACATTACTTATCACTCATATGTCGCAGAGAAATTTTATTTAAAATGTTGAAATGAAATTATCAAAATTTCATGCAATCAGTATATCACTGACACACTGACTGCGAAGTGAAATTATGACATACCTAACATTGTCCTGTGATCTTGTAAGAAATAAAGGCAAACAATAATCCAGATAGTTATAATTTTACTAGTGCCTTCATAATTTAACTGATCTTACAATTCCCCTGCAACCTACACAATATATACAATAAATATAATATTAGATAAAACCAAATACGAACCTATTAAAGAAAACGTTTGAGCGAGTAAAATATTCAAAATGAAAGGTAGAGAGTCGTCCACTGTGTATGTGTCTGATGAGAATCGGTTAACTATTCGACCTATTGGTGTTACGTCGAAAAATTTCACATTTGCCTGAAAAAGCCCACACAATTAATATAACGTAAAATATAATCTTTTCAACAAGTAATTTACAATGAAATTGAGAAAAAAATTATTAAAAAAATAATACTTTTTATATTATATATTAACAAAATCCGTATAATTAAAAAAAACAACACACCTTAACAATCACTTTCAGAAGAATTTTGTGTATCCTGGCTGCAGCTTTGACGCCTCCGTATGCGAAGAGGAACGCCCGCAGTATTGTGAACACCACGTTAAGGCCCGCGAGCCCGAAGTATACTTCCAAGTAGTAACTATCAGCGTTGGTTGGCATTCTCAAGTCAGGTAACAAAGATACCGTATTGAAATCAGTTCCGTCGTCCGTTGAGTTATACCCAGTCAGAATATTAACAACTTCTATGGATTTATTAACAATCGTATGGACAATCGCGTCAGCTATGTTCATGCCGTGATCGAGAACAGTTGTGTTTTCGTGCACGTTGTCTGTTACTTGCAGAGCGGTCAAGTTTTTTGCTTGACTCTTTACCCAAAACGTGAGCCATAGGAATGTGAAGTTTTGAGAAACTTGCATTAGTATAAGAGAAATTATGATTGCCACAGTCAGGAAGCCGCCGACGGAGCGAAGGTATAGCCCGATTACCCACCAGGCCACGGTGCCCTCTGACATCGTTTCCTATAAACATTTAATTTAGATATACTTTATTTTAAAATTGTTTCTCGTAAATCGATTGACTTAATGTAATAAATCTGATTCTTTGACTTTCATTCGTTCATTATGCTACTTTTTCTTAGGACACGATTTTTGCACTAATTATTTTTGCTGAAATGTTAGTAAATATAGATATATAATCAAATTAGTCATCGAAAACAAACGTTCAATATATTTTCCTTGGTATATTTTGAAATCTAAGACTTATACCACGTATGACCTATACCAAGATTGCCACACTCTAAAGACATAAATTAAGTTCAACAAAATTCAGCAACATTAATGTGAAAAACAGTAATAAATAAAAAGTCTCCTGACCATGTATACTTACATCATTATCCAAGCTATTTCGGCTGACACTGTCAAGATCATCACGTTTAGGCTCAAAGTCTTTTGGCGGAGGCTCCTCGTCTATAGACTCCGTCTCACTTGGTAGAAATTCTTCAATTTCATTTAAAACCGTATCGGGAGGTCCTGGAAAACAAAATCATTTAATAAAAAATAATTTTTTACTAAATTACAATAGAACCTCTTCCGTCTTAATGACCACGACGCCTTGGCGGGCTAGATTGCCGATGACCATGGTCCACTCTGCTGTCAGAAAAGTAACTGGAGTAATTTGCCCATCGTGTGGGTCAATGAGCCTTACACGACAAAATGATTGGAGTACATTGTGTACGTACATTGAAGGAGATAAAAAGGTATCCGAGCGAGGCTCGGAGCGGAGGGAAGCGGTTACCGTGCGCCACGAGCTGTCCGTCGCGCAGCAGCAGCACGGCGTGCGCGCGCGCCAGCGGCCGCGCCGCGTGCGCCACCAGCACGCGCGCCGTGCGCCGCAGCAGGCCCAGCACGCAGCGCTGCAGCACGTGCTGCGCCACGTGCGCGTCCACGCCCGCCAGCACGTCGTCCAGCAGGTACACTGCACACGTACTCACTCTCAGTCGTTTAGGAAATGTCGTAATATCCCATTACTGGTCGCTAATTTGAATGTCTTATTTGTTAACATATAAACCTAGCTATCCCCCCCAGATCCAAGTTTTCAAACCCAACAGCAAAACTATCCAATAAAGATTTTTATTTTTTTATAAATATGTTTATTTTACAGATTTGGCTAGAAGTGCCAATAATATGCTCAAGCTTATAATTTCACTTACAGGCTTAACATTAAATAAAGTGTTTCAACTTTTTACATTAAAATAAACCTTCGATTGACACTAACACTACTGTCCCTTGACTCCCTTATAGTTACAAAATTTTCAAATACTCGGAGAGTATCTTTTGATGTATGAGGAAGTGTATTCATCGAACTAAAAATACTTAATTTTATATAAAATATTTATAATTTATATTCGATATAAGACAATTTAGAAAACTATTTGCGTCTATATCTCATAATTGGCTGCAGAAAATTGGCTTAAGAAGGAACAACACACAAGCCTTCTTCAAGAATTAGGGTCACCTATATAATATAATTTATAGGATCATAATTAAACGTGTTAGTATGCATAAGGCAAATAGGTTAATCATAGAATGATTTAATCCATTTATACTTTGAAGACAAGTAACAACAATATTGGTTGTAGCCTACCATTTTGATTTAAGAATTAATAATTTGATGTAGTGGAGTTTTATATTATTGATATCTATAATAAAACAATAACTAACAAAATCTGTATACGAAATATTTTTAAAAACAATTATTTTAACAGAATGTGTACAGAATATAGAAACCAAAACATTTTTTTTAAATTTTTGTCTGTTTGAAAAATATTAAACCAATTTCGAAAAAAAATTTAATAATTTTCTCAGTAAAGTATACCTTGTTTATCTTGGTACACGGCGCGGGCGAGCGCGATGCGCGCGCGCTGGCCGCCGCTGAGCGTGCAGCCGCCCTCGCCCACGTACGCGTTCCAGCCCAACACGTTCAAGTCCTCTGCGTTTAGAAATCACGTTTAAAATATGGGATATGATAAAAAACAAAGATGGTCTCAAGAAGTTTCAAGAAAACTTATAGAATGATTACTTTTAAAATCGGTGTGTTTAGTTATGAGGTATCTTTTGCTAATATTTCTATATGTCTGTCTGAACATATATGCCTTAACCCGCTTAATAAATAGAACCCGCGCAGATAGAGAATAGATATGAAAATGGCGTCCGCTCGCATGCGTTCTCGCTTACTTTCTATTTTTTTTTTCATTATTTCAAATTACTTAGATTCTTTGTCATACTGTTTACAAATGTTATTATTTTTTTTTACATTATTTTTACTATTATTAATCAATAATATTAAAAAAGAATAACTTATAACAAAAAAGTTAATAAAAAAAAATAAAAATCGAAGTTTGAGAATCGGTTTTCCAACCGTACTAAGTATATACCCGCCGCCATTTATAAATCTATTCTCTATCTGCGCGGCTTATATAGGTATCTTCAATAAGTATTCCAGAAATATAATTTTTGAATGAAGGTATAGTATGTATGTCAGTCAATGTATACAATAAATAAATCGTCAAATCGTTAGTATTTAGTGCAATGTAATTCAAATTCAAAATATTTTATTCAGCATGAAATTATTACAATTTTTTACTGAACGTCATGAGTCTACTACCAGTTCGGAAGAAAGACACCACTGACCTGAGAAGAACTGGCGAAAGAAACTCAGCGGGACTAATGTATATTTTTTTTGTTTTTTTTTGTCTTAGTGTTTTTTCTGTAAGAAGACAGATCACTATTTTTTTTACTAATACTGGTCGATTTAAATAATGGGTTTACTCAGTTCATTAATCTTTTATTTTTAAACTAGCGACTCACCCTCGCTACGTTCGGGTTCGTCACGTTCGTCCTAGATTAAGTGCGAGCGAAGCCGTAGGTTTCGCTAGTTAAAATAAATGAAATTTCTAAGACAATAGTAGCTAAGTTATTTCTTATAACATAAGCTATCTTTGAGTAAAGTCCCGTCAAAATCGGTCCAGCCGTTTGAAAGATTAGCATGAGCAAACAGACAGATGATATTAGTATCATATATACTTTCATTTAGTGAAAAGCTGTTAATTTGAAATTAAAAACAGATACCTACTTCAATTTTATTTGTATCATGTATAGATTTTTTTGTAAAATTCTAAATAATTAGTGCCTAACCAGCTAAAAGGATTACCTGTTAATGCACAAGCGTCCACGACAGACTTAAACTTAGCTTCGTCATATGGTTTCCCAAATAATATATTATCACGTATAGTTCCTCGTATGAGCCATGGCTGCTGTGACACATATCCAAAACCTATATGAACAAAAAAAATATCCTTAATCAAAACATTACGTTTTAAATTATTTTCTTTTGATTTCAAATGTCTATATTGTAAGTACGACTCACTGTTCAAATTTTCTGGTATTTGAATATCCCCGCTCTGTTTCGTCATTTCGCCGATAAGAGCTAAGAGCAAGGACGTCTTGCCGCTGCCGGTCGGTCCGGTAATGCCTATCAATTCCTCTTTACCAATTTCTAATGAAATATTCTTCAATGAAAACGGTTCTTGTGATGTTACTTCTGAAGACGACTCGGATTCGGTTCGCTGTGTACGTTTTGATAACTTCTTATTGGATTTTCCCTTATTTTTCTTAATTTTTGACGGCGGCTTACGAACAGCGGGCTTGGACCAAGAGAACGAAGCATTATTCAAAATGATCACTTTGTCCTCATCTCTATTCGTATTCAGACGGTCATAATAACACTCAAAGTCCATGTCTTTTAACTGAAATAAAAATAATAATAAACAAAACAACTCCAAGACACTTTTGGTCAATTCAAAAATCACCAACATAACTGACTTACGTCCAGGAGTTTCTGAATCCGTTTAATCGAGACCCATGCTTCGGTCAGCCCATTTAATACCCAAGGAAATGCATTAAGTGGTGCTATTAACATGTTTATTAAGGCCACTGCGGTGAATACCTGCGAGTAGTTAATTGATTAATAAAGAAAGTTTCTGCTAAAAGAAAACATTGTAAACATTTAATTTTATAGATCAGAGATTTAATTTTAAATGCATTCAGCCCATTTTGACATCCCGTAGCTGGGCACGGCAGACGCATCTTTTCAATTGCGGTCAAATGCTAATTGGCGAGCTGCGCATTCAAAAACTTGTAAGGTTCTCTCAGACAGGTTTCGGGCAGGTTTTCTCTCATGTTTTCCTTGCCGTAGGGCAAGTGATAGGAGGACCAAGTGACAATGCTGTGCCTCGCGAGTCATGTGTCGCAGGGGTACGTGATACGTACCGTGGGCGCGTCGAGCGGGCGGCCGCGCAGCGCGTGCGCGCCCAGCGTGAGCGCGGCCACCAGCACGGGCGTGGTGGCCCACAGCACCACGCACACCGCGTCCAGGTACTTGCGCCCGCGCAGGTAGCGCAGCTCCTGCTTGCGCGCCTCTGTACACATTGCATCATTAAAACTTATTACCCTACGGGTTTAAATTAATCAATTAATTTTTAATTCTTTGGTAAGGAAATATGTTATTCCCGACGTTTTGACTGGGTGTCGGGCACGGCTGATGAAATTCAGTTTAAGCGCCTTTAGGAAGTGTCTTTATTAGATATACATTGCAATATGTTTTCGGGTCTCTCAAAAGAATACAATTAACTTACTGAGAAACCTAACTTGTACCTGGGTAAAACTTAAAATCGAATAGCTGATACTTTTACAAAAACATAAATTTGAAGCTAGTACAAAGCTACCTATTACAGCTCTGATTAAAAATATAAGACTTCCTATCAATTCTCCCATAAATATATCGGGTTCTTAAACTATCCAGTATCCTTTATTAAATGAGTTTCCTTTTTAATCGTCCATGGCATTTGACATATACGACATAGTATAATAATGCACTTTTAGTAGTAGTCTCTTGATCCTTAATTTATTATAGCATATATCCTACCTGACACTCTATTAATAAAATAGTCCTCCCAAACGTGTACTTTCACAGTCCGAATGCCACGAAGCATGTCGCTGATCAGGCTCACGCGTGAATCCTTATGCTTCATCATCTCAGTACTCAATTCCCCTATTTTATTAGCTACGTATTTATTGATTGGTATCAAAATGACGGAAAAGCCAACTCCAGCCAAGAAAGATATCCCAACTTGTTGATACAGAAGAAACAATGTTATTACGAGCTGCAATTAAATAATTCATTACCAATTTTAAAAATAATCAATATGGATTACCATCTAAATATATGAAAGGAAAAGGTCACTCACTCACTCATCACGAAATATCGAAAACCGCTTAACGTATGAGGATGAAATTAAGCAGGGAGGTAGTTTGTAAATTTTGCGACAGGGTCGCATTAAGGAGGTCTAAGGGCTCTCGCAAGTTTGTATGAAAGTCAGTACAAACTCTAAATTTGGCAGGGGGCACCCATAGTTTCTAATAATTTATAATAACATTTATTTTTTCTCCTCAATACACTATTTAAATACATCATCATATTACCTGTAAGGGTATACTCCACAACGAATGAAAACTAGGACAAGAGTTGACAATTCGATCTGTATCAGTTGACATGAAATTGGTAATTTCTCCAACACTGAAAGCTTTATTGAGTTCTGTTGATGTCACACTGAGAGTTTTTCTCAATATTATCGATACTATCGCTCCACGCATCTTTAATCCGATAACGGACATTAACCAATTGAAGTGAACATTAGACAAAGCGGCAACAATTGTGGCTGCTAAAAGAGAAGCCGCATAAATATACCTGAAATGTGAATATGAGTGTTAAGAATATTCGCATTCTCACTTATGATGTTTAGACGAATCGAATGACGTACGTATCATCAAAATCGGTTAAGCCGTTTAGTGAATACGACTTACGAGGGAACTTAGAAATTGGACATACATACACACTACAAAAGTACAGGTTAAGCACATATTGCTAATTTTGGTTTCGCCGCATTCAAGATTCAAACACAACAAAAGTAGAAATCATTAAAAACGGATAAACTACGATCGGGTCACTGGATTGCCATCCGTGCCTGGTTTGTATGATGTAAGGATACACACAAGAGAAGCTAAGAAAGACGCTACTTTATTTTGTAAATTGAGTTATGCACAGAACATAGCAATTACGTTAATCAAAGTTTAAACTTACCCAAAATGCTGGTCAATGGAGTCATCTTGGACAAATATAACTAATTTATTCAAAAGGAGGGGCCCAGCAAAACCCGCCATGTCAGAAATAAGTTTCAACATTCCAATTCCATAAAACTGAAGAGCAAAGCAATGGTGGAGTGCACGGATAAGAGTTACATTTTGACGACGCTCTGGACGTAGCAAGACTCGTGAAGTAGGAGTCACTGGAGTAGAAAGTGCCTGTATTTCGCCTGTTGCTCCATACTCTAAGTAGAAAAACAATTTATCTTAGCACTTTCAATCTTAAACATACATTTTGATTAATAACAAATTATGATAGCAGTACTTTAGCTATCTACAAACTATTAAAACTTTACTAAGTCCATAAAAAGGACACACAAATGTTTTGCTTGCATAGTGACAGGACTTTTTGTTTCTTGACTTTCTTTAACCATTATATTTTATTTAAAATCAACAAGAAAATATTATCAAAACCATAACGCTTTGCATAATAAGATATGTGGGTGGTGTGCCATATGGGTTGCTCCAGGTACTTCTCTGATAGCAGAGTGGAGCGTTGGTATAACCCTATAATTATTGTGGCTCGCTTCAGTATTTTTCTATTGTGGTATTGTGTGGCATACATGATGCCACATTAAAGTGGGGGAGGTTCTGTTGGGTCTTAGTACTTGATTGTTTAGCCTAACTCTGAGCTAAGTAAACGCACTGAGTAAGCTTACTTACCTATAAAAGGAATCACTTACCTGATCTTATGAATGGTTCATGTGGTACTTCTGCAAACTGTTGGTAATTATCAACATTCCCAATAAGTGCTCGATCCAATCTTGCTCCAACATAGGAACATCTATACCTAGATGGAATGTCATGTAGCTCTTCTGGATCCTGTAGTTTATTTTCAAAACCTTAAAAAAGTTATGAATTATAATAATGTTTCCTTAATAAAATATAGTATTAATTGCCAATATTTCAAAATCATAAAATATAAGTACAAATATAAGCACATTTGCATATTATTTACTTGAAATCTTAAAAGCATTACATATTTTATTAAATCTTTAAAAATGCTCCTTTTATTTATTATTCTATAGTTTTTTGAATAAACAACTGCAAATTGTTTGCATTTTTTGTATGTGCATGTATAGTATAGTTTACCTTTTTGAAGAAGTGGATCAACCCAAGAAAAGGTGAGCTTAGACCAACAGTTAGAGCCTTGCATAGCAGTACCCAGAATGCCCTCATCACCATGGGGTAAGAGTGGAGTGTACTCACTCTAAAATGTAACAAAAATTAAGCATATTATATTAATATTAATACATTTAATATATTTTGTATATTAAATAAATTACTTACATGAGAATGTTGAGAACCAACCAGGCATGGTGAATAAAATGTTGGTCTTGACTCACTTGATGGTAACAAAGTCATAAAGTATGCTGCATGGCAACACACTGCAGCAATATTAAAAGCAGTAATATCACCAGTAATAATAGTGCTTCGAAGTGCTATTATATTTAAAAATACTAAGGTAGTCCATAAGACTAGTTGACATAGAGGCCCACGAGCACTTTGTCCCAAACGGTGTTTTAAAGCCAAAACATATCCAAAATGTACAAGCCATGATAAGCACGCCGCTCCAGCAGTAAAATAATTAATAGGATATAAATTCAAATCCTTATTGGTTAAATAAATATAGACCTTTATAACTGGAATGAACATTAAGCCTAATACAGCAAAACTACGTAGTGTTATAGCTCTCTCCTGTGTTTTTTCTCTAACTACCCAATTTTTCCTAAACCCTACATAATATCCTGAAGAAATAGCTAAAATAAAATAAATTGGTATCTGCAGAAATAATTCTTGAAAGCACATTCCGAAATCTTTTGTAGATTCGTTCCATGGGTGTAACCCCGTAGGACCACATATATATTCCCACTTCCATGTTAAATTCATAAAAGAATTCATTATTATTTCAACACAATAGGAAAACCACAACTTTAACTTCGTCTTAAAAATAGCGTTCTCCTAAAAAATAGATCAAATTCTTTTCAGCATTATAGTTAATAATTACATCGTTATGTATACATGATATAATATTCACAGTTCACACTAAATATGTTTTTTGTTTTGCAATTTCAATAGTTTAAGTCACAGCATAATATCCTATCTGCTTCTAAGTTCTATTGTGATTTGTGATTATAGAAAATCCCCTTGTCCCTACCGGTGTGACACACGTCACACAGCTATAAATTGACATTGATGTCATGCTTCAAGTTGACAAATCCGATTTGAGCGTAGATAGATAAATTTGTAGATCATCTGTGCTCAACTGGTACGATTTGAACCAGCTCTCTTAAGTTGGCAGCAGAAAATGACTTTTTTAATTTTTTTTACTAAATCGTTTGTTCGTCGTTCGTTTATATATATATATATATATATATATATATATATATATATATATATATATATATATATATATATATATACTACCACAATAGCGCTGGCATGCGAATAGTTTCAATATGAACATAGCTGTTATAAATGGAGTGAAGTTAGCTGAGTTCAAATATTTAAAAATTTTAATGACTCATGTAGTTAGTAAAATGCTAGTATACAAAACCTCAACTATTTACGTAGTCTAAAAAATGTTTTAGTAAATATAAACAAAATACTGCAGTGAGAAAGCGTAATTTTTTTCTAATTGTGTTTGGCGCTTTCTCACAGACATCTTTAAAATTTATCGACTGCTACAGCAGCGCCACTCATACTGGACGCGTTTTTACTGCCACTTGTTCGTTTACGAGTTAGTCCTCCAGCCTCCTTACCTCTACCCTCCATAATTTGACCTAAAGGTTGTAATTAGGTCAAAAAATCCCAAAAAAAAAAACATTTCTCTATGATCAATATTTAATTCACAAAATTGTTCTCGAATCTCGATTCACAAATCACTTACGTAGTAACTAATACTTAATCTGTGCAAATCACATTTCACAGTTATTGACTATTGTCAGTTGTCACTTGTCACCGACTAGTAACAAAAAGTTATTGTTTTTATTATGCATTTATGTACTATACTAGTTATAATTTATATATAATATACAAGTTTGTAGATTGAAGATTCAGTCTATAAATAATAAATTTTAAAAATCATCCATGGTATATATTTTAAGCCATTACTAAAATAAAGATAGAAGATTGTGTTCTACTGGCACCCTTTAAAAAGCCATCAAGAAGAGAATAGAAGATTACTAAAACTTATCTAATACCTATTCGAAATCAATATACCTATAATACATGTTTCTTAGTTAGCACATAATTACAATTTAACTTTGTTTTCTTTTAAGTAGTTACTTTTATTGGTACTCACGTTGTAATAATAATACTTCTTAAGTTTCTGTATATAATACATTTTTGATTTCTTTGTTATGGAAGATACACACTGTCTAAATAAAGTAAGTGATAATGATGATGATGTCGATCCAATTTTTGATGTTATTGACTATCTTGTGAGATGTGCCAATATCTCATTTAAAAATTCTTCAATTAATCAACCCGAGTTAAGAACTAGTGATAAAATTCAATTTGCATATAAACTTTTTAAGCAATCTCCAGTACAGTTTCTATTGCAGTTTGGAAAATATTTATCTCCTAATCATCTACACTATTTTGAAAAATTGCATATAAATAATGATAAATTTCAAAGTTGTGTAGCAGAATTAAAATTATATCATTCCAATAAATGTGCAAACAAAAGAATAAGAAATAGAAGGTATAAAGCTTTACAAAAATTGCAACATGAAACAGATTATTTTAGTGAAAAGCAAATGATGCTTCGTAATCCATTGCTATATGAGCAATTAATTGGGCAGTATTTAACTGATGATGAAGTAATAGAGAGAGATGCTGTTGATAGTGAAAATCTGACATTTCTGAATATGATATTAGACACTGTAGACCGAAATGAAATGAGAGAAACAAGAAACAAGCAATTGCAAATAGAAGAGAAAGAAGCATCAAATGAAACATTTTATGAAGATAATGTTGGCCAAAAAAGTAAGGTGCCTGTAAATGAAAAGAAATGGGGTGACTTTGATATTCCAGAGATTGATTCAGCTCGGTTACCAGAATCACAAAAACATGTCATGATTAATGCAAATGAAAGAAATCTTCTCAGAGAAGAGTTTCTTCAAGAAATGTACAGTAGTTTCATTGAAGGAAGAGATATTGATTTTGATTATAACTCTGTTGATAATAATGAAGAGTATGATGATTTACAACAAATATCACAAGATGCTGAGGATAAATATTTTGACTCTATCGAGAATGATGAGGAAACTTTAGAAGAACATATGAATTATAGAGAAGATTATGGTACCAAAAAGTCAGGATTTAATAGTACTGTAAATGATCCACTTGATATATTTATGGAACATATCTCAAAAAATCTCCAGCAGAATGTATGAATTCATGATTTTTATATATTATTTATATAAAAAAAAGAATAGTAATAGATGTGCTGAGAACGCTATGGTCTCTCTAGTTACATAACAAGAGGGAAAAGGAAATATACACTGATTTCAGGAAATTAGGGAGAGTTTCTGCAGTTTCTAGAAACATAGCTCTAAAAATGTTTGTAGAAGGATTTCTTATATGATTGTATACCTTATTGTAATTGGAACTCTTCTGTATATTCTTCAGAATATTATTGAAATTTCAAATGTTATTATAGAGAAATAAATGCACATGACAAATATGTTTACTATATTTTTAAGAATATTTTATTTAACATATAAGTAAATTCAATAATAAATATGTAAAAATGGGATATATTATGTTGTTTTTAATTCTTTTTTTACTTGAGCTGAGTATTGCATAGGGATTGTGAATTAATCCTTCAATCAATCAATTATTTCATTTAATGGCTTCCAGGAGTGCCAGTTGGGCACAGTTGACTTCGCCAATGTCGCGTAGAATGGATATTACACGTGAATTAATCCTTTCTTAAAATTTATTTTTCTTATTTTTACATATTAAATAAAACTACCTTTTCGGATTTTATTACGGATTAATTTTCCCATGGGTCCCAAGGGAAAGTAATAGTGTAAAAAGTGAAACAAGAACCAAAATCCCAGTTTTTTTTTGTTTTTTTTAATCCGAAATATAGAAATGCATTAATGCATGAAACTTGTAGAAAACAGGTGCTTACGTGGGGCTCACCGGCAAGCCAGTGCTACCCACTAAAACCAAAGCACCCATCTTCCGTCTTATTGGAATCGCAGGATCACTTATGCATTTAACCATGACAACCCATTGGCCTGGCAGGTCTGCCGAAGCAAACAACACAGCGAAGGGGTTGCTTCACAGTCCACTCTGCTATCGGAGACGTACTAGGAGCAACCCGCATGGCACCGCCCACCAAAGTGGGCCCTCCCTGTGAGTTTCTTGGTTTCGCACCCGGCCGAATTGTTACGGACGTTACTGAGCCCCCCACCACGACAAGATGAACACACGTTAGGGGGAAGTAAGTGATAGTTTCAGAAGTGCAAGCCATTAATGTTTTTAAAAATAATACATATATTATAATTTCATAACGCTTTAGAGTTAAAAATCGGGTCTCAACCCTTCAATTTTCATATGCAAATCGTTTCGAAGATGATTACCTTACGGTGAAGGAAATATCGTAAATAGACCTGCATCTCGGAAAGGACTTGCCTGATTTCGAAACGTATGTGAAGTCCACCAACCCGCACTTGGCGAGCGTGGTGGACCGTGGCATGGTTACCCTCGTATTGAAAGGAGGCTCACTCCCAACTCCCAGTGAGACTTTAAAAGAAGGCTATAATAGCCGAGCTATGTAACTATATTATGGTCATAATGTAGTGTTAAAAGCAAACCTTCCCCTTTACCTGTCAACAAATAGCTTGCCAAAATAAATTGAATAATTGAGATAAAAGAGCTTCTTAAATACTTTTACTTTTAGCAAAATTGCTTTTCAAAATCGATAGGTACATGTTATGTAAGTAGTTTTTAAGATACTTAGTAAAGATTACGTTCAGACCCCCACTTTGCCAGTTCAGCAACCGAAAACTTTTTTGATAATAAGTAAAAGTATAAAACACTTTTTTTTAGTTTAAATATTCGTATTTAAACGAAAATGATGGTATTTTAAAGAAAATTTAAGAGTTCGTAAGTGGATCGGGCTCGTCCCTAGATTAATTGCGACCGATCACCGAAGCCGCGGGTTTAGCTAATATTAGTTAAACAGTATTAATTGTGTGTGTATTAAACAGAATTTAATTCACGCGTCCGTAGTTTTTTTGTCATTTCTCTTAAGATATTCGTTTAAATTATATGGTTTAAAAGAGTTAAATAATGTGCATGAATGGCTTAAAGCCTCTAACTTATTCAAAATGATAAGAATTAATACCATATTTGTGTAAATAGCTTTCCAATTATTGCTTTATAGGTAATTTTTCATCATCATAGATAATCTGTCAATAGTGCCAAGACGTCATATGACATTACCAGTTGTACCAACCTAAGAAAGATAAGAACGAATACTCATCACGTTCCATTATACACAGATAATTTTTAACATCAAACACAAAATGGATGATCAATTTCAACTTTTATTTGACAAAGTGAAAAATGAAATGCAAAAACAAACCACGGAGCTACAAACTTCTATAACTAACAAAATAATGGAGAGAATGGATGAAAAATTACAATCTATCATAGCAGAAAATAAAATCCTAAAAACAAAATTAGAAAACGTCGAGAAAGAGCTGGAAAGCTTAAAAAGAGCTAAGAAACAGAATAATTTAATAGTTTTTGGTATAAAAGAGGATGAAAACTCTAACCTAGAACTACTACAAAAAGTGAAAAAAGTTTTTAAAACCGACTTAAGCATAAATATTGAAGATCACGATGTGAATAACATCTATCGCATTGGAAAAGCAGGTGATAGGTCAAGACCTACCTTGGTATCTTTCGTGAATGAATGGAAAAAGAACGAAATAATGAAAATGAAGAAAAACCTTAAAGATGTATACATTTCAGAAGATTATACTAAGGAAGTGCTGGAGAAAAGGAAAACGCTGCAGCCACAACTTATAGAGGAGAGAAAGAAAGGAAATATAGCATACTTAAAATTCGATAAAATAATAATAAAAGGAAAAAGTAATACAAGCAAGGAAAAACGGAAAAGAGAAGCATCAACATCCCCAGAAAATAAAAACCAACCAAGGAAACAACAAACCTTCATGCCATCGAACGTCAACAGATTAAATGCTTTTGATTTAATGCGGATTAGAAGCAATTCTCTCCCCTCCAACTCAATAGATAATAAGCAATAACAATTAAATATCGGTAAACGGAAAACACAACATATCAATAACAAAAACAACACAAGTCCAAAACACCACGCTCCCCCAAGCCGACTGGTCATCGTGGGGGAAAACGACCACGACCCTCTAAAGGTTAAAAATAACATCAACGTCAATACTCACACTAAAAAGAAAACGAATGATATTAAAATAGCAACCATCAACTGTCGATCTCTTAGAACACCCGAAAAACTTGAAGAACTTGAACTAGCTATACAAGAAATAAAATGGGATATTATAGGGATCAGTGAAATGAGAAGATTTGGAGAACATATAGAAGATCATGGAAAGTATATATTATATCATAAAGGAGAAACGCCGGGTATGTATGGAATAGGATTCATGATTAAAAGACATCTTATAAACAAAATAGAAGAACTAAGGGGAATAACTGAACGTATCGCAATTCTTAACATTAAACTTAATATAGAAAAAGAAGAAGATTGGTCCATTATCCAGGCGTATTCACCAACGGAATCTAGCAAAAAGGAAGACATAACAAAAATCGAGAAATTTTACGAAGACCTCCAAAATACAATTGAAACTGCATATAAAAACGTCATAATAATGGGAGATTTTAATGGCCAAATCGGTACACAAAATATCGGAGAAGAACTTAGTATAGGAAGCTACGGGTTTGGAACTAGAAGCAAAAATGGAACAAGGTTGGTAAATTTTTCATTACAAAACAAACTAAGTATCCTAAATAGCTTTTATAAAAAGAAAATAAGAAATAAATGGACATGGATCTCACCGAACGGCCTTTATAAGAACGAAATCGACTTTATTATGACTAACAATAGAAAAATATTCAAAGATGTGTCGGTCATACATAACTTAAATTTTAACACAGACCATAGAATGATTCGAGCTACACTGGCAGGGATAAGCCCTAAGAAAACAAGACGATTTCATAATAAATACGCAGTTATTCAATACAAAGGCGAACCAGAAGCCCTACTTAACAATTTACAAATATCAATAGACAGTAAAGAAGGCGTATCAATACAAGAAAAATACAACAAACTAGTAAACCAACTAAAAACTGTACCTAGAAAAGTAAACACAAACAGCAAGAAGAAAGTCTCACTCAAAAGTAAACAACTACTACAGAAACGTAAGGAACTACTACAAGAAAAGAAAACTAAAGACAACCGCCGAAAAATCGCAGATATAAGCAAAAGCATAAGCAAAGAACTACGGAACGAAAGAAAAACGAAACGACTTAATACTATGAAGAATTATATAGAAAAAACCGGAGGAATAAAAAAGGCACTGAAAGAACTAAATCGAAAAAAGGAGTGGATACTAAATATAAAAAAGAAGAATGGTAAAATTACAGAGAAGAGACCCGAGATACTAAAAGCTGCTACAGAATTTTATAGAAATTTATATCAAAGTCAAAAGTTGGGACAAGTGGTAAGAGAATATGATGCATCTACCGATGAAGAGGAAATACCTGAAATACTAAACGAAGAAACTATAAAAGCAATTAGTACACAAAAGAATGATAAAGCTCCAGGATCAGACCTCATTACAAATGAAATACTGAAAATTACATCACCAGTTATTGGTCCGATGCTTACAAATATATTTAACGAAATTATTAAAACGGAAAATATTCCAGAGGATTGGACTAAATCTACAATTATATTACTACACAAAAAAGGCGACAAAGGAGATATAGCAAATTACAGGCCCATAAGCTTAATGTCTAATATTTATAAGGTATTTTCTAAAATTATACTACTGAGGATTACAAATATTCTTGAAGAGAATCAGCCCAAAGAACAAGCTGGATTCCGTCGAAAATTTTCAACCATAGATCACATACATACCCTTAGACAAATAATACAAAAATATAAAGAATACAACAAAAGCTACTACCTAGGGTTTGTCGATTTCAATAAAGCATTCGACACAATAGAACACGAATATATCTGGGATGCACTAAAAATACAGGATGTACAAACAAAATACATACGATTACTTCGTAATGTATACACCAAGAGTACTGCGCAAGTCAAGTTAGAAGCTATAGGCGAAGAATTCCCCATCATGAGAGGTGTACGCCAAGGAGACCCTATCTCACCCAAATTATTCTCTGCCGTTTTGGAAATGATATTTAGGAACCTAGACTGGACAAATGAGGGACTAAACATAAACGGTGAAAACTTAAGCCACCTACGCTTTGCAGACGACTTAATAATACTCTCGGAAAATTCAAGATCACTAGAAATGATGCTACAACAACTAGCAGATGTAAGTGACAAAGCTGGACTATCGATGAATTTAAATAAAACAAAAATCATGACAAACTCATCACAAACAGACACGATAAAAGTAAATAATGAACAAATAGAGTACGTACAGGAATATGTATACTTAGGACAGCTAATATCTAATGAAGGCTGCATGGAAAAAGAGATTGAAAGAAGAGTTACCAATACTTGGAAAAGATATTGGTCACTCAGTGAAGTGATGAAGAACAAAGATATGCCTATGAAAGAAAAGAGGAAGGTATATAATATGTGCATTCTACCATGTTTACTATACGGGTGTCAAACTTGGGCATTGACAGAACATCTAGCAAATAAAATTAAAGTTTGTCAAAACAGCATAGAAAGAAGCACAATAGGCGTCAAAAGAAAAGACCGTGAAAAATTAATAAACATCAAAAGTAAAACCAAGTTTAAGAATGCATACACAACATACAAACAGCTGAAGTGGAGATGGACAGGGCATATGATGAGAGAAAAGCAAGAAAAATGGACAAAACTTATCACAGAATGGTACCCTTTAGACGGAAAGAGACATAGAGGAAGACAGGCTAAAAGATGGGAGGATGACTTTAAGAAAATAGCGGGTTCAACATGGACTCGCACTGCAAAAATGAGAAAAGAATGGAGAGCTTTAGAGGAGGCCTTTGTCGGAAGACAAGTTGTAACTGAACTACCGTTTGCCGATAATCAATAGAAATTAAAATTAAAATTGTTAGTATATTAGTTAAACTCTAGTTAATAGTCAAAATGTGTTTTTTAGATATTAGTCATAAGTAAATTAATTTTAGGCACACGAAACTACTCTGTGTAAAACTTGTTAACAACAATAAAGGCTTTTTATTTTATTTTTTATTTTTATTTTAGGTAATTTTTCAAAGTATTAAAAAATATAGTATGCTATCCTTAAAAAAAGACAATGTGTCATCGCAGACTTATTTGTAGACCTATATAAGATACACAATTCCACCATACATCATTGTGTTATATCTCAAAGGGTTTAGGCAGAGTTTTCGTTGAAAGCTCCCAGACGGCTTATTTTTTTTCAACACCTCCGGCAACAGATATCATTATATTTTAGCCAATGTATACAAAAACCTGACAAATTATATTCTGAAACCATGGAGAACATTAATCATTACACACATACAGAGACATTATATCTGTTGGTGAAAACAGCATGAAAATCATTGGAGCAGTTTTTGAGTTTATCGCGAATAGACAGACAGACGCGACGGTGGACATTTTTTATAATATGTAGTGATGATATTATGCATCATCTACTAACTTATTACAAAGTAATAGCAAATATTGTACAACGGCTAAGTACATAATATTTGATATTCCTGATACATAATATTATTAATATACTAGCAATTCCCGCGGCTCCGCCCGCGTTTTACTCAATATTAAAAATAGGGATTGGTGGTAGAAGGATGAAAATTTAGGATTATAAGTATTTTTTGATGCCAACTCATTAAAAAAATAAAAAAAAATTTAAAAAGTAATCTGGAGAGGGCCGCCCTTATCACCTAGAGAAATAAAAAATAGCCTACGACCTATTCTCAGACCTACCAAATATACAGAAAAAAAAATCATAAAAATCGGCCAAACCCTTTTGGAGGAGTTCGATAACAAACACAATGAAACGAGATTTTTATATATTAGATAAAGCTAAATATATATGTTCTTTTTGTCATTTTCAAACACTGTTTAATGCTAATACTTTTAATTAATTATCTGATTAACTCATAGAAAGGTCTTATGTGTACATTTTTAAAAAAGTACAATATTTTATATAAACAAATGGCGACATCAGTGACCAATTAGTGTTTTCCTAAGTGGCTTCCCGTGACGCAGTCACACACAAAGAACAATAATTTTAAAAACTGTAGATTTGGTCTTTGTATTGTATCGATATAATATTAAGTAAGTATTTGAATATTCGTTTTCAAAAAAATTTTGCTGCCCAGATTTGGATCGGTTAGAATTTTAATTTTAAATTATATTTTTTATAGATACCTAGTTATTAGGCATTAAAATGTTACAAACTTTTACGTCTTACATCCACTTTGTTGTTTGGATATTTTTACACAAGCAAGACAGTAATGCTAGTAATTTCAATAATTTGAAAGGAGGCTTTCCTTTAAGGGAACATAATTTTTTTGGTATTAAAATAATAATTCGACTAAGTTAGAATTGTATTATATGTATAGATCACAGATCACATAATACTATACTAGGTAAAGATATAACAACTAACGAAACAAATGTATCGAATGTAGAGCAAGGGCACTGGGTAATTTATAAAACTAAAGACAAATAGGAAAATTACTTCGAGACTTGGGTAACATCCTATTGCCACTAAGGTTGAAGACCCTGTCGTTCACAAACTAAAACTAGAAAACCAGATTTCAGGATAAAAAGGGGGCCTCCAATGCCAAATACGAAGTACCTGGATGTCACCAACTGGAGGCTTTACCAGTCTAGGCACATTTTTTTTTTAGACTCTCAACTATTTCTTTAGTGGGAGTCTAATAATTATAATACAAGTATCCTTGCTGCGAGTCTTAGTACGTGTTACGTGTATAAGATAGTAGGGACTAGGGACGTAGTAACTGCTTTGTTCTTTCTAACAAACATTTCTTGAAGCTTGTAGTCCCAAGTTTTGATGTTTAATAATATTCATATTATTATGTTATGAACCTCTCGTCACAAAGACAAATCCCGAGATCCTGTTTCTACGATGCCCTATTAAGATTGGAATTAATGAACCCCAATCGAGACCCGTTGATGTTCAATGAGTAATACTAGTCATAACAACTCGCATGGATGAAGTTGATATGAGAATATGCATTAGTACCCAACTTACAGTTACCTAGTAGTTTCATATTATGTAATAATTGGTCGTTTATTTTTATTAGGATGTCTTAACCATTAACACTATAAGGATATGTTACACAGTGTCTGTACTATCAACCTTGCAAAATAATTAAAAGAAAGTTTGTCGCTTCTTTTGTATTTAAGGTACCCCGTACCGCCTTAATGTCACCCATATTACATAAGTAGGTAGATACCTATATTGTAAAGGTAATATTTATGTAGGTAATTAGGTTTCTGATTGATGTACCTATAATATTTGATTAAATAATTCATGCATAATTTTACGCTAAGCCATTACTAATGTTAAATAGATATGCATAAGATCTCTATCTACCTACAGTCTTTTTAATCGACTTCCAAAAAGAGAAGGTTCTACATTGGTCTATATTTTTTTTACCTATAATTACTAAATGAAAAGACCCCTTTAATTATTTTTAGTTAGTCCGTTATTATTCTGAAACTCGGTTTTTATTTCCGGAAACCTTCCTTGACATTTTAAATGTCCTTTGCGCTCACATTGCCTTCTACTTACCTACTCTATTTTTTTTTATTTCTAATTATTTTCTGAAATCAAACTCCATTACTCATCCTAACTTGTCATGATACACATATTTATTGCGAATTCGATCAGCTCAACGAGTTCTGTATCGCATTTACCTACTGCATTTATTTTACTTTCATAATTTGTATGTAATTTCCATGATTTGATGCCATACAATAAGGTGTATCAACACCACGATATCACATGACTTGGCGTCAGCGTCACTGCTAGCAGGCCTCCGTCACTCGTTATACCTATCGCGATAAGTACCTACAGCCCCCTACAACTTGAAGTTGCAAATCAGTCAGGACCGCCCCGCGCTTGTCAGTACACGCGCACCTATACGACGATATGCTGCGACGATGTAGGCATTTACGGAAGGACTTATGACAAAAACTCCAGCAAATAGATTATTTTCGCTGCTAAAAAACATTAAGTTTACAGTCCTTACCGTATCCGTGTTTTTCGACACTATACCTTTTAATATTGTTTGTTCGAATTCGAATTTTCGCAACAATGAAGTTTAATAAGAGGTACTATGAGATGGTAAGATATACAGTCTTTTTAAAGTGGTAGTGCCATGCTTGTTACCTTCGGGTAGCAGCCGAATGGGCCGGCACGCCCCGTATCGTACCACTCTCTCACAGGAGACCGGCGTGAAGTGGCAGCTATGCTGCCGCGTTTCGTCCGGTAAGTGAGAGTCCGGGAGGCCCACTCCCCATCCCTCCTCCCGACCTTCTCCCTCCTCCCTCCCTCCCTTTCCTAAAAGGCCGGCAACGCATCTGCAAGCCCTGTGGTGTTGCAGATGTCCATGGGCGGAGGTGATCACTTACCATCAGGTGAGCCTCCTGCCCGTTTGCCCCCTTTGTCCCATAAAAAAAAAAAAAAAAAAAAAAAAACATACAACACTACATTAAAGTTAAACAATTTTGAATATAATAAATGATTCTTAAAATCAAGTATGTTGTTATTTATTTTAGTTTGCGTACAACCTTGACGCTTGAGCTGTGGTGTAGGTAAATTCTGAACACAAAGAAATTGCGCTCTTGTGATCATAGTTGTAAGGTGTGATTACGAATGCAGCAGGTGCGTTGGAAATTTTGTAGGCTATTAAAACGGCGGCTTTCTTCGATATCAAAGGTGTGTAACTTCTGTAATATTATTTATTCTGTGTTGCTAGTTTTAATACAATCAGTTTGTAGGTACAACATATTATGTACCTAAGCATATATTGTATTTAACGAAAATTATTATTAATTGAAATATATAGACTAAGGGCGCTATTAATTAATACATACTTACATAAAGTATATATTACGAGTATCATTTATTATTATTATTTGTATCTATTTATTTAGAAGACAAATAGTATGTATTTCCAAATAAAAAAAATCAATTAAAACCTTTGCATCCTCCAATTAAGTCTGCACTTTACAGATTCTTCAGGTAGTTAGAAATTAGAATGCCTGTTCCCCCCATAAAGAAATTTCTGGCACTAGTGAGGCTT
The DNA here is from genome assembly GCA_951802675.2 of Boloria euphrosyne. Classification (NCBI taxonomy): domain Eukaryota; kingdom Metazoa; phylum Arthropoda; class Insecta; order Lepidoptera; family Nymphalidae; genus Boloria; species Boloria euphrosyne. The sequence continues at coordinate 8,133,715 of OX637878.1, forward strand.
ACATATCAAAATATAAGAGGGGTAATGATATGTAACTAGTAACAGGAATGACCATCACAGGGTCATATTGTGATATGATTATGATTGTAATTTTCTAGATTTTCTTTAAATGCCTATATTTTTTTAAATACGTGATTCAGATTTAAGATGGTAACTATTAGGACCTGGACTATTACCCGATTTCGGTTTGACCTTGATTTCTTCGACGAGTTTAGAGTTATGACATTTATTTTACATGAAGAATTTACGTGGCCCGTATTATGCATTATAGCGCGATTTTATTTAATAAAATGATATTATACATATACATATTTGTACCATATATTTTATTAATATATAATAATATAACAGTAAATAAAAATAAGATCTTCTTCCTCGCCCCTTTAGGAAATATCCCACTTTAGTGATTAGACACGTGCCTAGAGCTTTGACAATGACTTGTGGACTATAGCGAGACCAACCCGTGTCCCTTGCGTGCTTTATGACCGGCAGACGCGCAACAGACGTCGTGCGGAAAACGCGACTCGTGCAGTTAGTGACTTTCGACCTTTGCTAGTGATTCCAATAAAAAAATTGTGCACATGTTCCAGCAATAAAATGATTTGGGTAAGAAAATTATTATCTCTTTAAAACTCTTATAAAGAATTGTTATAAATTTAATTACTTATTAAATTTATTGAGAAAATAGTATAGTTAAAATATACAAAAGATAATTTTAAAGTTTTTTTATAAATATTATTTTTGTTTAATTTTAATACACTTTTGCTTTTGTTTATTTTGATTTGTGGCTTGCTACTCTGCACTGTCCGATTCTTCATATATAAAAGACATAAACGGGATCTCGGCAACCTTAGATTGTTTTCTGTAATATAGTTGTATTGTGAAATTAATTAATTAAATAAATATATTATAAAACGTGTATAAATATTTTTATAATGTTACATTCTACATTTAGAGAAGTAAAGATGCTCTTATATTTCGGACGGAAGTTATGTCAATGATAAGCAGCGACTGCTAGCAATTCATTAAAAACTTCTCTTTTTTGGCACTTTCTAAACAATATGATGTTTTAATTGCTTCGTTAGGCAAAAAGCAATATATCAGAGTAAAATGCAGCAACGATTACGTTCACGCGTGCAAATGTAATAATTACTTCCCGTATGTAGATTATGTTCAACGGAGAGCCATCAAATTGTATGATGGCAAATCCCTAAGGTATTCCATACCTAAATATCGATTTTTTATGATTAAATATATAGGGATAGGTGTATTTTTTTAGTAATATACTTATTCATAATTATGTTAAAATATTAACTGTGTTATGTTTATAACTTACAAGAAAAGTCCAAAATAATATAACATAATGTAACATAATGACCCCGATTTAAAAGGCTGTTATACGAACTAAGTAGTCTCGGTTTACACCTTCTCGTCATGGTCTACGAATCCATTTACTATATGAACAACAAATCAAAATTAACAATTTGACTACTTATGAAATTGATATACAAGAATTATAGTAATATTGCTGTGTACGCAAAATCAATTGCAGATTAAACGGTGTTCCTTATAAATATATAATATAATCTATGTTTTGATAGTATATTGTTTTAAATGGTGACTTACCATGAACAGAGTGAATACCTATCAGAAATTTGAAAACTTGTAAATAACAAATTTACCCTTCAATTTATAAGTTTTTGCTTTGCTTTAAGACCATTGTATATTTTATTATATACAAAATGTTGTAAAAATGCACACAGCTTGATTCACCAGTGATATTGTTGCAGTGCAGCAGACACACCCGCATGGGCACAATCTTGTCTTTAAATGTGGCTGATCCGCATCGACACATAAAACATGTGAAAGTGCTAATATTTTCCTTATCCTACACAAATTATTCTACTGACAATATAAAACACTTGGATTTATATTATCAGAAATAAAGGAATTATTTCTGATCCGATGTCATTTGCAAAATTCAGATTTATAAAAGTTTAATTTTTTTACTTAATTTCAATCTATTATTTAACTCCTTTGGTCTAAATATTTATTATTTTTTATTATTCGAGATCCGCCCAAATACAGCGTCATCAGCCACTGCGTAGGCGTCAAATCGCCCGTGGCGCCACTCGGTCTGCTTACAAGAGATTCCCACGCTTCGCTCTCGGACACCCTGTCCCCTCCATATATTATATTTGAAGTTAATAAATAGATGAGTCAAAACTTTCACTGCCGAAAAATAAACAGATACAAGTTTTTTGGTAGTGCGTAGATTTGAAGAACATTGGAAATTAATTTGTACAAAACCAGTTAGCGAACTAAAAATGTTTTACAATTTAATTGATGTCAGTTTAATTTTCATGTTATAGTCACTTTCAATAAAAAAATGCATTATTATTTTTATAAGTATGTACATTTATTTTCTCATTACTATCTAGGTATATACCTAATTAAAATGGTCAACTTAATATTGAGGATTTCGGGTTTGAAATATTTTGTTTGCTAAGAGTACTTACCTAACATAAAATTTATATAAAAATACCTAATAATAATTAATTGAAAAAATACTGAGATATGATAAATATCGAGTTATGAAAGATATAGGTTTACAGGTGACCTTATTCTTATCCGAGTATACTTAGTATAATGAGTTGGATCTGTTTTCAACTAAATAAACTAATAATATCAACTAATGGTACGAGAGCTGGCAACGTCGGGAAAACAAGAATTTCAGTAAGGCCAGTTTTTAGATATGCTATTTCTCCCACTCTCCCGGATATCATACGGGCTATCTGGACGGGAAAAAGACCAATTTTTTCAAATAATTTTTTGAAGGTTTCTTTTGTTTTTACTATGTTAATTGAACTTTTTGCAACATGAATCTATTATTGCCACACATTTTTATTGTTGCTTAAACTGCGCCAGACTGCGGCAGATAACCCGTATGATGTCCGGGAGAGTAGAATAAATAGCATATCTAAGAACTGGCCTTACTGAAATTCTCTTTCGAAAACGTTGCTAGCTCTTAGACGATAACTTTTTGTTACTGTGAATTATTATAACTATTATTTGAACCATGCTTGTCTATCCAGTCAGCTAGTAGGTATGTACATATTTATAAATAAAGCTCTTTCACGGCATAATACTTTTTAGATTTACCTACGCAAATACCTATTTAAAATATTCTCGCGGTTTTATCTTTATTTTTTGTGTCCGTTGTAATTTATACCTAATTCATAGCAAAAATATTAAGAAAAAATTGCTAAAATTAAAAATTACTTATAAAGAGATGTGCATAAAATTTATCGGTTTATCCATAATCGGTGCTCAATTACTAAATACATGGAGTCATAAAATCTATTGGTAGTTTTTGCCAAATTATACTTATTGCGTAACAGCTACTTGTATAGTTCTAAGCGCACTTTCAAACGCTGACCCAGAATTAAAATTATATTTTTCATGTTTTCAGCTATTTGCTTGTTAAAAGTAGTTAGTATTCATGTATAACGCCTACAATCAACAATGTAACTCATATTGTTAGTGGTTAGAAATGTTAATATTTGTTTGGTAAATTGATACATGCATTCTTAACGTTTTCACTTGAGTACGTGCGCAGTACACATGATCAGTATACTCGTCGCTAGTAAAACTAGGGGATCGGGTTAACCACAATAGCTTATAAAATTAGAAATTGAAAGTTACGCCCAGGGTCTAGTCAATGTTTGCTGAACGTGATGTTTAAGCCCTGAACAGTTACCGATACCTTATATGTTAAAATATAGCACTAATTCTCTTAATAATTATGCATAGAGTAAGTTAGAGTAATGAGTAAAAGAAGGTAATATGAAAAGGAGACAATTTCGAATAAGAGACATTCTTTTTTTTTAAATAAATCTATTAAAAAAAAATGTTTTCTTAACTTATTTGTATTACATAATTTATGTTGCAATGTTAGTCTGATTTTTAAAAATCATCTGCACTTACATCTTTACTAGTCGGTGATATAAGAGAGTGAAAGGACAAAACTGGAGGGTAAATTAGATGCAAAATACTATACCCCTATTCCCATCATGTCACAGTGTGTTAGTAATGCGGCGCACGCGCAGCTTTCACTACTGCAGCGTCAAATATATCCTGGTAATATAAGTTCCAGTAGCACTTGTTGCAAATTCCATTAGTCTAATATTTTCATTCAATATTTTTTCTTTACCAATGGAGCTAATATAGGAGCTAATAATAATGCAAAATAATGTACTTGTATATGGTTATATTTATATTTTAAATACAGAATAATACGTACATAGATAAAGACTATGATCTGAACAACACATATAGATTACTGTTAGGCACCTAGGGACCCGAGCGAAGCATGTATAAATAGCAGAAGAACGAGACAACATGATTTAATGAGGTAGTGACATAATGATTCTAGTAGGTGAAAATTTAAAACTTAACGCCCTGGAAAGATTTCCTAACGATTTGTAAGTGAGTCGCTAATTGATCATGAAAAAGTATTATCAACGAAGTTTTCTGAGGTACTTACTTTGGTAACATTTTATTTTCCTACCAAATGCCCGTCATATTTTATGGGCAACAACCGTTTTTAAAAACTATGACTTTTGGGACGATAAATAGAGAAGGTACTTTTATATCGCTCGAGTGCTTCGAAAAAGCATTGGTACTGTGTGATATGAGGACAGATATTATTTAAAACTCAAAGGTATTAACTTCTTGGTTGGCCACAGAACTGTCAAAAATTACAGATAAGAGAGAGTAGAAGTACTTACCTAGCTACTCAGTCTTGGCTTTGCTTCGTGATCGTGCTACACTCGTCTTTAAAAACAACAGTGCTACTGCTGAGAATAATATCCTCCTTAAGTATTTTGTGTTAGAAATAGAATATAAATTAGGTATAAGTTTATAGATAGAGTTTAATGCAAATGAATAAACCAAAAAAATCATCATTATTCATCGATACCGATGAATACATCCTGTAGAATTTCTTAACAATGTCAGCCTACAAGGCCTCCTTTCACATAAGCTCCTCCTGAAGGTTGGCATGCCTGTAATAAATGCGTAGGCTTCGTAACGGGCTAGATAGCGCATAATCCATTAAAAATTATAGTGGCAGTACATCATTACATGTTTGCTGGATGTGCTCGATGGGAATTTAATCTAATGTAATTCCTCATTACAATTTACATAACATTAAGTTCAATAACGTAGATGTTAGCCTGTTAGTATTTAAGTTAAAAGTCTTAGTATGTCAGCTGAATGTCGTCATCATTCCTATAACTTAAAAAGATGCAGTAGAAAAAGTGCCAAAAATGAAGTTGCAAAAATGAGTAGGCTTGTTAAAAATTTTAAACAAACACTAATTTACTGAACAATTTAAATATTTTTTCTGATACTGGATATTTTTAATTACAATTACAAATATTTAGTTTTTATTATATCATCTATATCTACTTACATAATACCTATAATAACATTTTTAATAATAAGACAGACAGATAAGAATTCTGAAAAATGTATATTCGGCATCTTCATCGGTAATAATGACGATTTCAATAGATAGATTCGAATGAGTTAATGTGTTTTATATATACTCGTTTTAATAGTTCGTATAGATTTTTCAGTTCAAATGAGATGCGGTCAGAGACGGACAAAAATTCTAAAAACTGTAGATTGGGCCTCTGTATCAGTGAAACTGCTTCAATAAGATTTATCAAAAAAATTAAACTTAATGTACAAGTTCGTCTCAGAATTATATTATATGTTTAGATGATATAGATAAGTTTTTGACATTATCGTAGAGTCAAAGGAAAATATCAATAAGATTATGTATTAGAAGTATATATTATAATTTTTTTTCTCAAAACTTTATCGATCCTACTCATAACATCTTACTTTGTAGCCCGTGTAGGCACAATAATTTCTATGAAGCGATATATAAAACATGGCTCTTGTCTTGGTTTTGATGTTCATGTTATATTTCATATCTTATCCTGAGCATGAAAACCTTTATAAAAATATCTATATTGCCAACGGGTATTAAATGTAATAACTGTAAAACAAATACCTAAGTAATAGGTACAACCTCAGATAACATAATACTATACTTAATACTAGGTACAACTAAGATTTTAAGAAAGAGTTTTGCATGATTTACTCTACATTTACTTAACATGTTGTGATAAATTAGCACTCAAAATTGAAGAATAATGTAGGGTGTAATTACGTCCTCTTTGTAACAAGCTCCGCTCGTTAACATAAATTTTTAACCATTATGCACGATATATAAATTTTTCCATAAGAAGCGATCGAGGTCATGTATTTCGCATACATAAACAAGAAGGATAGTTATAATATTAAATTAGCCCGTCTTTCTTCCTGCCAAGCCGCCCGGTATTTTAACGAGCAAGTTGCGTGTCCAAAAAATGCCTGCCAATCCACCACCGCACTAATTACATGAAAACAGCCACGATTATGCGAATACCAATATATATAATTAAAAATATAACTTAATCCTATATGTTTACCAACAATAAGTGTAGAATTGTTTCATTTATAATTATAATACCGTTACTGTGTTAATTAAACTTTTCTATATATGGCAACGTATTTATATACTCGTAGGTATTGCATGATAATTTTTAACCTACATTTGTAAAAAAATATAACACATAACTTTGTTGTTTTCAGGGCAAAGGTTATCGCACAGTTCTGGGACTATGTATCTTAAGCATTCATATAGTCAGTTCAGACCCTAGTCGTGATGCCGGGATTCCAAACAAATCCACAACAATGACAAAACGTATGTAGCATTCACGGTACTTATATTTTTATCATATATAAGTTACTGAAATACTATATAGGTAAATATAATAATATAATGAAAAAAATATTAATTGACTTTCAGATGATGCTGATAATTTTAATCTTAGTGGGATAGCTTCCATTTTTTCTCCTCGTATGAATTTTGATCAATGGAAGCCTTTGACTGGTCGCGGAGATCCTCTACGTAATGATCCCACTTACGATTATGAACCTCCAGTACTTGAAAGAGTTCATTATTGGGCTGATGATAGTCGACCTGAACGCGAAAAATATCCCGAAAGGAAATCTGAAGTCTTAGTATTAGGAGTTTCTTCACGCAAGCCAAGTGTCGCTTCAAAACCACCACCGCTACCTATAAGAAGACACCCACGACCACCTGCAAATTCAATGAAATATGAAGATTTTTCCTATAAATTTAGCGACCATTATCCCATGACTATTCTCGTGCCACCACCCCCGCCGCCACCAGGACATAAACCCTCCTTATTCATTCTCTCAGAAGATAAATTATTACTACCTACTGCACCTCCACCAGTGTCTGATTCTACTAGAGAAACTACAACATTACCAGAATTGATTACAACTTATGCCCTTCAAGAAGCAAATCTTATTTACCAATCATCGACGTTAAAACAAAATTGGCGTAACTACAATAACACTACAAATTTACCTAACAATACTGTTAGTAGTGATTATGCTGGATGGGGTCCAACTACGCCTTTAGAAGATATAAATGATTCTTATAACATAATATCACATATCGACAATAATAATTATGAATTTACCCAACAACCCCTTTCTTATTACAAGCCTGTTCTTTCAGAAGCTCCACCACCTCCTCTATCTCCACAAGACCCCTTCAACTCTGTTAGTATAGCAACCTTTTTACCAACTGTTTTACCACCAACTCTGCCAACAGTTTCTGAAACACAGGAGAATAAATTCCAAGTAGAAATTACCCAACAAGAACTGACAACAGAAGCCCCCAATTTTTATGTAGAAACTACAACTGAAAAAAAGAACACTCAATCTTATTATTCGGTAGTTGAGAAGACGCCTAAACCGAATATTATTAGTATGCTAGGTCCTATGATATCAATGCCAATGGTAACAGATCCTGATCGACCCGAGGATAACTTGTACGCTCATGCATCAGATAATATACATATTTTTAAAGAACCTGCCACTGAGGATACTATGAACATAGAAATGATGCAGACTATGCAACCACCACCTCCACTTCCTTCCTTAGAAAATACTCCAGAGCCCCAAAGACAACACTATAATGTAAATCCCCATCAATTAAATAACTTGCTTCACGGTCAGCCAGCAACACACACCCATGATCCATATTTACACATGCGCTTTACCACACCAATGGCAACTAGTACCACAGCCTCGCAAGATATTAAGGCTACGACTGAGACTCAACCGATGCCTACGTATTTAATTATACAAGGACATTCAAAAGTAAAAACATATGGATCTAAGCCTAAGCCCACCAGTGGGATCAGCAATGAAATTTTCAATCCAAATGAAACCAATGAAGTAAAACACTTGCACCCAATTAAAGAGAAATATGGTAAAAATCCTGAAAAATCTCTAGTAACAAATAGAGAAAGTAGATCACAAAATTTAAAATCTTTAATAGATACCGGCCTCGGTTCAATTGAAATACAAGAAGCTGACATAGGTATTAAATATGATGTTAGCGATGGCAGCGATGTTCCTCTTGAGGTATATAGAAAAGGTATAGTAGAAACTGAGGAAAATAATTACTCGAACACTAAAATTATACAAAAACGACATAGGAGACAAACAGATCCCTCATATATTTATATGATATGAGTTCTGTAGAGAATAATCCTAAATTGATATAGATAGTGTAAAAAGAGAATTTATTGTTGTGTTTAATGAAAAAATGATGTCAAAACACGTCCTAAATAGTACTATTAGAAAAAAGTAAGTACCTAGGAGGTACCTAGGAGGTACCTAGTAGCTCTGAGAACAATATCATAAAATTAACGGCAAATGAAAATTAATAAAAAGAAAACGAACTTACGAATAATATATTAGGTATTTAATGTAAAGGAGATTTTACCAAAGTATTAATTGGAAAGAAGATTTTATACATACAGAGATTTGTATGCATTTCTTTACTATATTCATTAACAATTTGTTATATTACGGATCCCACCTTTACCAATGTATTTGTTTGTATTATATTAAAAAAAGTATAGCGCTATTTTTAACTTAGTAGTAGCTCATTAAAGTTATATAATAAACTCAACAACAAAATAATACGTAATTCAAGAAGATCGAACAGGTAACAAACGTTCATTATCGGTAGATATTATAAAATATTTTTTTCGGACTGTACATTGTACAGATACATGTATATTTCGCAGGCATATTGAGCAATTTCACACTTATGAACAAACGACACATTTATAAAATGCTGAAGGGGAAATTCTAAACTATTATATAAAATTAAATAAAATTTTATCTATTAAGTCTTAGTACGAAAGAGTTTTATAAAAGACGTATATACCTAATACATTCGATATTAAATTCAGATTTTCAGACAGAACTTTACTTTTTGAAACCAGATGTACTTACTACTCAATTTGTATTTTGCAATAAAACCACAAAATGTCTTCGACAAGTACAAAAGTCTGTAGCAGAATATAATCGTAGTAGATATATAATAATTAATATATTGTAAGTAAGTAGTTTATTGTGTAGAGCGCAAGCTAATGTAGCGCCAGCTTAGTTAAATGTAATAACGAGACAACATTAAATTATTTAAGTATAAAAAAACTAATTTATTGAAGAAAAGGAAATTTGAATATTAATAAATATATATTTTTTAATTAAACGCATTTTTATTACAAAGCTTAATAAACTTTGCCCTATAAAATTTTATATACCTAATAGATTATTATATAAATATACAGATTCAGAAATGTCTTTTCCATATATAAAAATTAACAGGAAGTAGCAGAAGATGTATTTTTCTAATTATGTAGGTTTAGATTGACACATGTCTACAAAAAAGACGTATGCGGCGCAGCGGACGCGGCCCACTAACACACACGTTTCTTACCATCCTTTTCGTAGAAAGACACAGGCAACTAAGATAAAGTGAAAGCTGCTTATAAACCTATAAAGTCAACGTTTATTGCAATCCACACAACTCATAGAAAATCGTGAATAGCAAATAGTTCATTACTTCCGTGGCCATCCCTTGCGTCGTAACACAGATGTGAGAAGCGTATCAATTAATCTACAATGTATCTGCGTAGGCACAGTACACATGCACCAAGTAAATTAGATTATTAAAGATGTAGTTTGATGAAGATTTACCGATATTTGCTGAGTTACACCAATCTGCATTACATAGACATGTCTTGTATTCTGCGTTAGCGAGCCTAAAAATATATATGACACATAATATACATACCTACCGCCTACGTCAAGTATAATATGCGTATTTAAGAAAATTAACGACGCGGGCAAAAGCTATTATTAGGTAAAAGCTCAATATCTTATAGTTGCAGAAATGCTTAAGTAATTTTAAAATACCTACGCAGTTCCTATTTATTATAGATTCTTTAGTTAAGTTGTTATAAACTTACCGTTCTAATTTACATGTCATAGCTCTAGTTGGTGTATTCATAGCTCTTGGAATAATATCTTCAGAGTTCACTTGATAACATCCCCTTTGAACTATCCAGGCATGTCTGTCACGCGCCCTCCAAGATCGAACGAAACACATTGAATTTTCTGTTTAAACAGTAATAAATAAATGTTTAAAAAAATATGTATTTTATATCATAATTCTGACAGTCAACTCAAACATAGCAATTATTGACTTAAAAACGTTTCTTTAATATAATATACAAGCGTGACCCGCGGCTTCGCTTGTGCTAAAAGTACGTCTAAGAAATATTTTTGGATTTATGCTAGTGCTTACAAATTATAATATAGGTACCAACAATTTATTCCCCATTTAAAGATTTAATACTCTTTTTAACCGACTTCAAAAAAAGGAGGAGGTTCTCAATTCGTCGGGGACTTTGTTTTTTTTTTTTTTTTTTTTTTTTTTTCTATGTATGTTCCCCGATTACTCGACGATGGCTGGACCGATTTGGAAAATTCTTTTTTTGTTTGAAAGGGTATAGTTTCTAGTTGGTCCCATAGTCACCAAGTCACGATCTGATGATGGGATCCCAGGGAAATCGAAGACAACTCTCAAATTTTATAGGCACTTATTACGTTTTTCATATATTTTCTAAAGCTGTTCAAGTATTTGCGTCTGATAATCATCATCTCCTGTGGTTGAGTTAATGATGGAAGGTACAACTCCTCAACGGTTAGGAGTTAAAAGAAAATTCTTTCAATATTATACGTAATTATAGACCGATAGTTAAATTCTTTCAGGCTCTTATTAACCGACTCTAAAAAAAGGAGGAGGTTCTCAATTCGTTGGGGACTTTTTTTTATGTATGTTCCCCATTACTCGAAGATGACTGGACCGATTTGGAAAATTCTTTTTTGTACATAAACAAAATAAGTATCTACTTTCCGTTAAAAATTTGAAAATAAATTATTTTTAACAAAAAACAAAAACCGACTTCAAAACTAAACAAATCTAAACTAAAAAGTAGAAAATAATACTTTTAAGAACTTCGTTAATTTAGAAGTCGGTGCCAGCCAAAGCAAAATAACCTTAAATAGACACATATTCGATTAATCTATATCTATAATAGGTATTTGTAAACATAATCAAAATACCGTTCGAAAGTTCCTTGCAAAGGCAAGATAAGTCTATCCGTCTTGGCTGGCACCGACTTCAAAATTAACGAAGTTCTTAAAAGTATTATTTTCTACTTTTTAGTTTAGATTTGTTTAGTTTTGAAGTCGGTTTTTGTTTTTTGTTAATATGAAAACTACTGTTTAGAAGCAGTTTTTGCGTATTCTTGGATAATCTTTTATAAGTACCTATACTCAATAGGTACTTACAAAAGATTTTCCTGTAGTATGTCTATCTAAAATATTGATTTTAGTAATAATTAATCTATCACTACACAATTTTTATATAAAATTGGTTTAGTACTTTTAGCTTGAAACACGCACATCGATTCGCTATTTAAATATTTTTTATACGTATTATATAGATACTGACAAACGGAAAAAAGTTTTAATAAATATTTTTTTAGGGTCTATACTCTATATTGATAAAAAATATTTTATGTGCAGATTTTAATTGGACGTAGTTAAGCAGAAAGGACTCAACCCACACTTTGGTCAAAAATGAGTTATTTATGCCAAACAGGTCCTAACAGTTGGTTCTATCACTCAACAAAAAAGATCCGTGATTCTATAACTATAAGATAGTTTTTTTAATGATAGGAACCAACCCACATATAAGAAAGGTATCTCTCCATAAATCTCTGTAATGACCCAGACTGTTTGGGTCATTTTTAATAAATCCAATTTTAAAGAACAGATATGTGCCAAAGCACTTGAGTCGTTTCTGTTATATTACCTTACTTAGAAACTAGTACATATTTTATTCAACTAAAAGGACTCAAACTGTGTGGGTCATTTCTGATAAATTGATTTACAATGAAGCAAGCCCATTTTGTATTTAACTAAAATGACCCACGCTATGTGGATCGTTCGATCGATACTCTTATTGTTTTATTATAACGACCCAAACTATGTGAATCATTTCTGATAAATTGATTAAGGAAGAAATAAGTCAATTTTTGCATTCAGCTAAAATTTTTCACGCTATATATCTTCTATAACTCGTATAACGTTTCGTTAAAAACAATGAAGAACCAAGAACGTATAGATAAAGAAATTTAAGTGGTAATTTGTAAGGAAATATTAATATTCAATATTCACATAATATTTTCAAATATCTTCTGAAAAAAATCATTGCAAAAACAAATGCTACCTACTCGGAGCTTTAAAGTAAAGCAATAGTTATAAAACCTTAAACACCTATTAAGGTAGACAACTGAGTGGCTTAAAGAGAATACTAGAAGGAGATGTAGAGTTTTTTATAATTATTAAAACCTTTACCTAAATGTAAGTGTCATTATACAATAGGGAACAATGGTAACTGACAGTCTCCTTTTTTTTCATTTAACGTTGGGATTTCAGAACGCGTTTTCGCATATGGTTATTTTTTATTTTATTTTTACAGTACTATTTTTTACTAATGCTATACTCTTATGTATAGTGGTGTTCTATATTGATATGTGGTGTTTGTTATGTGAAGTGTAGGAACATATTTTTGTCATGAAGTTTTTCCGACTTATGCGACAGGATATAAGTATTTTTCTTACTATCTGAGTATTATCATAATACTCTGCGCTGATTGAGTCTGATGCTATCGAGTTGATGCTAGCAGTAAGCTAGCTATGTCCCAACATATTTTTTATTATTTATTATTTAAATATCCCTCCGTCTTAATAGAGCGTCGCAGGATCGCTTACGCATTCAACCGAAGACCCCGACGCGGACGGCAGGTTTGCTTAAGCAGATCACAACCAAGGGGTTGCTCTATAGTCCGCATACTACCTGAATTAACCAGCACGACACACCAACCATCTAAGTGGGCCACCTCTAAGTGCGTCTGCTAGCTTCGTGGCTGGTTGGGACTGGCAGTTACGTAAAATTGGGATAGTTGTAGAAGAAATTTACGAATTATCTGGACGAAAACAAAAGTATGCATGGCGAAGACGAAAAAGCCTGTTTCGTTAGAAACCTTAAAAAAATGTTATGAATATTTTTATGTATTCAACGCCCCACAGGACTGGGCACGGGCCTCCGTTATACGAGACGGATCAAGTCATAGTCCATCACACTGCCCAAAAGCGGGTTGGTATGTGCTCCGCAGTTCTCTCAGTTATGCAGGTTACTTCTCTACTCTTAGTTACTTCTCTGATATCAGAGTGTCTCAGCAATACTGTGGGGTAACCCCTTAGCTAAAACCTTTGTCGGGACGACGTGGTTGAATGCAGTAAAGATCCTGCGACGCTCCATGAAGACGGGAGGTTTTGTTACTTTTTAGTGGGTGGTACTGACATTTAACAAAGGAGCTGAGTGATGAGAATCACGGAGACGAATAGAAACTATCTTTTAGGAACTTTGTTCTTTTTTTATAAATATTCTCTTTACAAATTAATCAATCAATTTGTTTTTAAATATTAGTTCTTTAACAAGTCTTGTAACTTAGGTCCTTTTTGAGAAATTAAAATAAACGCTTACTCATATTAAACTCAATTTAGCAAAAACGACTCAACCCACATTTTTTCCAAAAATAAAAAAAACTACATCATTATTTACAATTCAAATTTACTCATTAAAATATAAATATATTTACCCATACGTTACAATATTTCAAAATATTCCAAATCTAACATCATGGCAGCAATTCTCATCCAAACTTAAAACGCCGATTACTCAAAAGTTACTTTTTGTGGGTTGAGTCCTTTCTGCTTAACTACGTCCAATTATATTCATGTGCGAATTCACTGCATATTATTATGTTTTCGATAACATAATAATATGCAGTCCGCCAGTCCACACGTGGCCTTGGTGGTGGACTATGGCCTGTTTCCCCTAGTATTGTAGGGAAGTCTGTGCCCAGTAGTGGGACGTTAAAAATGACAATACAGTTTGTTTTATTATATGTATAGTTGACCACCTCACCTTTTGTGCAATTAATTAAATATAACCGGCTGTTATTGAAATCGACAGCAGGTTTGACAAAGTCCCCCCCACAATGATTCCAACTACTTTGCGTGGAAGAACAATTGTAACATAGCAAAGGATGAGCAACTCCCACGAAGTAAAATGATATAATAAGTTGAAACATTCGTTCTTAATATTTTAAATATAACTCATACTAAAGATATTTTAATTAAAATAATAGTGAATTGGTTCAATAATGGGCATAAAAGGCAATTTTTTAAATGTGTCAATGATTTAACCAAAAATGATGGCCATATTGTCAAGTGCTTTAATAAGCACAGAGTTTTTATTTCATTAAAAATTAAATAACCGTATATCAATTTTAAATATTACTTTTCTGCCTGTGACCACGGCTGGTGCTACACGATCGAAACGTCGGGAATGAGGTATTTATTAATAACATAAAAAGGTACATGCGTTAAGTCCCGTAAATCGTAATACGATGTATGATATCAATTTTAAAGCCAGTGCCTTGAATCAATTGGTATCTAACTTCTTAGCATATGTATATGGATTGATATGTAAATGTATGTATGTAACTATGTTTGTTCGGATGGAATCTTGCAACTCAATTTTTAAGCAAATATTTTCAATCGGTTGAGCAGAAATTTTGTATACCCGTCTAGATTGAATGACAATGCATATTTAACTGCACGTGTGTGTCGACATTCTAAATCCAGCATGGCGGATTTCTAAAGAATGAGATGTATAGACTGAGAAACCTGTCCCGCAATAACTAATAAGTAAAAAATATATTACAAATAAAAAAATCTTTAAAAAACAAGCGTTTATTTAAATGCGATAAAAAGAACAAAATAAACTTTTCGCTTCAAACTTTTATTATCAACTAATAACGTTCTTAGACAATTTGTATGATATAAAAGCTTATCGCGATATTTACTTGTGTAGAAAAACAAGTAAATAAATTAAATAACTTGATCTGATTGTTTTTAATTTTTTAAATATTCAAATTTAGTACGTAAATACAAGTACTTCAATGGGATAACACAACTTACTTAGATTAAAGCTAAAAATAACTTAAGCTTGGGATTTTCCCCTGATGCGTTCACAGGCATACCTACACCGACCGTTGTACCGAAAATGATAACTATTTTATTAACATTTTTCAAATAAATAGAATATTTGTAGATTGTAGATATTTGTAGAATGTTATTATATTTGTAGATATACTTAGATCGGTATTACCTTTACACAAAATTGAGAGCGAGCAACGTAATCTTGTAATATGTTTTGTGTATAAATTAAACAAATTTTTTGTTTGTAAAGGATCTTCTCCATATACCTTATTATTTAAAGTTCCATTGTAACACAACAATTCGTAACTTTTATGAATTAGAACTAAATAATAAAATACTAATAGTGAAGTCATGACCTAAAAGATTTTTAAATAAGAATCATTGCCATCTGTCATAATAATTAAAATTGACTGAATACCATAGAGTAAAGTAATATGTACTGAATACTTATTTTTATATATTACTATAGCAATTCCCGCGGCTCCGCCCACGTTTTAGCACTATTAAAAAGGGGATTGGTGATAGAAGGATGAAAATTTAGGGTTATGCGAGTATGTATTTTTAATGCCAAATCCAAAAAAAAAAAAAAGAAATGAAACCTTTGCCTAAAAAAATTCCAGAAATGCATAGGCACTAATACAACATAGAAATGTATACTAATAACTGCCTCGGTGGTGTAGTGGCTAGCATGTACGGTCACACACCGGGAGGTCCTGGGTTCGAGTCCCGGGTCGGGCCAAGTTTAGTTATTGAATCTTTCTGTTTCATAAGCCTCAGTAACAATCCGGAGTTGGGAAGTTGGCGGTGTTTCACCCCCGTGCCTTGGAGAGCACGTAAAGCCGTCGGTCTTGCGCCTTAACTCTCACTGGTCGTGTCGAGCAGTCGTCCCACCGGAGTATGAAAGTTATAAGGAACAGAGAGTGCACTTGTGTTTGCGCGTACATTTGTGCACTATAATATGTCTCGCGCCGTTGGCTAGTCTCTATGAGATTGGCCGCCGTGGCCGTAATTGGCCGGGAGGACATTATATATGTAAGCATGTGTTCCTGGCACCCATATATAGTAGGTTTTAGGTCATTATAGATTTATCACGAATGAAAAATTTTCTTGGGGTAGGTACAAACTACAAAGTATCATATATTATGTGGACCGGATAACGAGTTATAAATTCTGTGCAGTAGTTTTCTCGTGATGTGGTCACAAACAGAAAGATAGACAGACTTGTCTCATTGATGTTCACGATTGAAAAAAAGTACTGAGCTGATTTGACAAAACTAAGCTTAGTGATAGATTATTACTGTGTTAATATGTAGCATAACCTTTACAACAGGAAAATTGTTTTATTCTCACAGGAAAACTCAATAACTGGTACTATAGAGTAGTCCTGATAAAGGACAGGTGGAACTTTAAATAGGGAATCAATCATTGGTACATTAAAAGTAATAGCATAAAGCCAAATATATTTGTTTAGTTTGTACCTTTAGCGCAAGTGAAGTCGCAGGTTCCGCACTACACAATAGACATTTAGTTCTAATCGGTTCAGAACTGTAGGCACGCACATCGATTCGTTAAGTTACTGTTTTTTATACGTATCTGATAAAAATAGGTATTGAGAGTAATTTAGAAAATAGATATTTGATATTTTAGACTTTTTCTAGTTTTTTAAGACCTACAATTTGATAATACATTATTTTGACATATCTCTTAAAATTTAGCCACTGTGGGTGTCTGAAGGAAAATTTTTCACTCCCACTGTGGGAGTCCCACATAAAACACAATAACTGGTTTTATCAGGTCTTCCTTACAGCTAACGGTGACAATAACTGAAGAAATACAAAGGAATAGTGTAGTAGAGAATTGTGGATAGGTATTCATACCTATTAAAAAGTATCTGAGCGAGGGTAAATAACTAGTTCAACAGAAATAAATAAAAATTAAATATTTTTTTAGTATTATATTTTGAAGTTTTCATAAATTGATAACTATTCACTATCGGTGAGGTAACAATTTTAGTAGAACCATTATCTGCAATCTATATTTCTAATTCACAATCTAACTGATAATTTCGAGGTGCACCCAATCCTGTTGGCCGACGACACTTAAACATATGGCAACTAGAAAAAGACAATATTAAAAGAAATGTAAAGAAGCAACAAATTAATATATTAAAGAACTAATTATAAATAAACATTCTAAAAAGTATGTCAGAATAGTCTTAGATGCACCTTGCGTGTGCAGTTGCACCGCCGCTCAACTCAACGTATCGCTAGAACATTTTTAACACTAAAACGATTAAGCTGCAATTACGTGAATTACTCTAGTACTTCACTGATTGTAGTTTTTTATAATTTTGGACCCAAAAACTAAACATCAATCATGAAACAATCAAACAATAGTTTTTTTAAAATGGTTTTAACCAAATACACATTCGAAAAAGCAAATTATATATTTGAAATACCGTAAACTTTTCTAGTGGTTATAGTTTTTTTTATTTGAACTCTTTATAATTTTATAATGGCAATTATTTTTGTGGCAATTTAAGCTAACATTATTTTCTATGGTGTAGGCAAGGCTAGTTTTATATAAGTAATATAAGCTTTGATTTACGTCAATACAAAATATAAAGTTCAATTTGAATATCGGTGGTCTCCTAGACCTTTACATAAATTTGGCCAAACTAAGGCTGGTATGTTACTTGAAAACAATTTGTTTTGCATGCAATATGCAATGCATATTAAATAAATCATCATTATACAAATGAGGCATTTTGCAAACGCTCTCGGATTTGTAAATTATAACCCAAAGCAAAATATTTATGTATTTAAGAAACTTTGTAGAAATGTTACCATGATTTAAAAAAAAATATAGAACCAGCTATTTTAAGAAATCAATTGTTATTTTACAAAACAGTTGTTATGTAAAACACACGACATTAATAATATGTCCAACATTCAACGTGTCAATTTCAGGCTTTCTTATAGTACTGATGCTGATACACAGCTCTATGGTAAATATTAAGTTAAAGCTGGAGCATTGCCTCTATACTAGAACCTAGGAACCCAACCCTTTTGTTAGAAGACACTAAGTGAAGTGTTTTTCACAATATAACACTTTTACAATTTGGCTTTGGCATTGTACAAGCTCGCAAGCATTTGGAAATTCCTAAACAGTTATTAATGGGTTGTGCCTACACAAACATATTACAAATGTTATAATATGGTACATTTTCATTTACATGTTTTTTATTCTCTCTCCTTCAAATACAATATAAATATCACATATTTAATTCCTGAATAGAAGACACTAAAAGACACTAAATATTATTATAATATATATAAATTATAAAATAAGTTTTTTTTATTCAAATAAATATTAATTGTAGTTGATGCAAATAGTACAGTTATTTATCTGTCAGTCATCACTTAATGGTGTTGCAAGTATCGGCAGTGTTAAATGCATGAGTAACGTAAATAAGTAAGATTATTTTATTTAAGTACAATTTTACACAAACAAAAGTCTTACAGTAATCAAACATTTTTTTAACAAAATACTAATTTAATTCTCTCACTCAAGTCAAATATTAAAAAAACCATTATGACTTCAATATGAAGCAGAACCGTTTTTAGTTCAAATAATAAAATATTAATTCATTTATTTTTCATTAAATGCCATTAAAACAAAAGCCCTACCATTAAATATTCATATTTGCTAAATTAAATTTTAAATGAATGTTTATTAAATGCCAAGAAATCTACTTTAAGATTACTATTTTATTTTTAAACTTACATAAATAGCTATGATCAAACAAACAACATGTTTTGAATAAAGCTAAAAATAATATGTACATATTATTATTTTCACTTGATAATAAGTTCTTAATTCTTCTTTAGGATATTGACATGTACTATACATAATTTAGTACTGCATTTACATACAACCATACATATTATATACACAATATGCCTAAAATCTCTATATAGTAAGAAAATTCACAATTTGATTAAAATGTTTACTCATGGTTACAAATGGTGGTCTAAAGCGAGGAGTTGGCGGCGGCACTGCTCTTTACAGCAATACAAGACAATTTAGTCACAACGAGATTATTTCCAATACAGTTGTGATACACACCGATGATAGGAATTTATTGCATTTCTATTAAATTAATAACAAAGTATCAACTAATCAAACCTTATATTCCAACCTACTTGGCTGTATCATAATCGTGCTGGATATTGTTCTCGTTGTGCATTTGATGCAAGAACTATATAAAGTCTAACTAACTGTCCAGTCCAGTCCCCAGCGTTCTGAAACTTTCAACTGTGCAGCTGCAGCATCTTTCAATGAGAACAAGTGGGTCATTTCTTGTTCTGTTTTTGCTAATGCAATAGCCTTTTCGAAAAGCTCTAGTGACCGTCTTAAATTACCCCTGAAAGAAAAATGTTATAAATTATTTTTTTCATTTTTAACATATTAAAAAGAAGAAAAAAGAATCTTATACAACAAATATGCATGCCATTAATCTTTATGATCATTTATTGGTGGTACCATATAAAATGTTTTTTCATTATATTTTATTCATTCCATATTTTATATAATA
Organism: Boloria euphrosyne; assembly: GCA_951802675.2. Lineage (NCBI taxonomy): Eukaryota > Metazoa > Arthropoda > Insecta > Lepidoptera > Nymphalidae > Boloria > Boloria euphrosyne. Next base: position 8,153,965 of record OX637878.1, read on the forward strand.
TTGTTATATATAAATTGTTCGTAATTATATTATCTTATGAATTTCTGAAATAAAATCCATTTTACCATCTCATTTCCAAAGCAGTTTTCCTATACATCAAGTAAAAGATAAATTTCATATGTAATAGATAGTAGGAAAATATCAAGTGGATAACCTTTATCTTAGTAAGACAAAAAAATCACAAGGTCAAATCATAAACTTAAATATTAAAATGGATAAGGCAATTATTCTAAGATGTTCTGTTTTTAATTTCTTACCTTTGGACTTCTATTGTCCCCAATGTTTCATAAGCAAAGTCACATTTGTCATCAATTTCAATAGCTTTGTTAATCAATTTAACAGCTTTATCAAAATCTGTACTCTTCTGTAATTGTACAAGCCCTTTGTGAACATATAATGTTGCATTATTGGGATCAACAGCCAAAGCTGATTCAAATAGGGCTTCTGCACGACCCCATTCTTGCTGGTCTGATAATACTTGAGCATATAGAATATAAACCTCTGCACATCTTGGGAATCTTTCCAAAGCTTTTTCAAAGTCAGCTCGGACCTGAGTAAGAGCTCCAATATTTTTATGCAATTGAGCATGTCTGTAATCAGCATAGCACTTCTGAATATAAGCAATTGAGAAGTCAGGGTTTAGTTCTACAGCTTTTGCAAATTCTGCAGTTGCTTCATCCATACGTTCTAATAATAGATATACCTGGCCACGGTGATGATAAATATCAGAGTTGATTGGGTCTAATTTAGCAGCATTTGCAAAATCCTCCAAACAGCGTTCAGTATTTTCCAATTGGGTGTAAAGTGAGGCACGCTTAATAAGTGCATTCACCCTTACTTTAATGGAGGCATCACTGTCTATAACTTGTGCAAGATCAACTTGAGCGTCCTCATGTCTACCCAACAGAAGATAAAATGTTGCACGTAGCAGCAATGCCTCATATTTGTACTTTCCATCTGCTTCCACCTCTTCCGTACAAGCTTTTACTACAGAATCATAATTCTGGGCCTCAACAGCTTGCTTTGCTTTAATAAAACCATTAATAGGTTCTTCATCAAAGCTGCCTTTCATAATAGGATCTTCAGAAAATGCTGAAAAGTATGTTTTGATAAAATGTTTAGATGGCATTACTGGTTGTCTCATTGCAAGTGCTTCTCGTGCATGTTGTCTGCCAAGTGCTTTAAGAATGCGATCTGCATTTACTAATGAACTCTGTACTTGAAATCTCTCTAAAATGCAAGCAGAGGTAACATCTTCCAGAGCTAAAACAAGATCACCACTCTTCTCTGCGGCTCGCGATCGTCGAAGGAAAGCTTTAACATACTTTTCATTCAGCTTAAGAGCAAACGTGCAATCTTCTTTAACTTGTTCCCACATTTCTCGCTTTTCATAGCAAGCAGAACGATTTTGGTAAAATGTAGCTAAGTCAACAGGGCGATCAGGTGGGCATGCTTCAATAGCTTCATTATACAAAGCGATAGCCTTGTCATATTCTCCTGCATGAAAAGCTCGATTTCCAGCACCCTTTAACTTCATAGCGCGATCAATAGCGCTCTCAGCTGCTTTAACATTGTCTTCATTATCTAAAGAAATTGTTGTTTTGGCTTTTAATTCAGCGACTTTCTTCTTTTCGGGGTCTTCTAATCTATTTCTTAGATAAAGGTAACCTAAACCAATAGCTAAGGGAGCACCTAGAAGAATGGCTAATTGCCACTTTGGGAAGGGTGTACTACCCGTCGACATAATTATTGAGTAAATAAGATTTTAAAGAAACACCATTTATGTCTTTGCCGACAAATAGAAAGCACTAAAATCAACTTAAAAATTTTATAATTCCCCGATCCTTGCTATTCTATAACCTTTTCATTTGACGATCTGACATTAAAAGCACAGATGATGACAATTCACAATATCCAATATGATAAAAACCTTTATTTTTCATCTATGATAAAAACTAGATTGGAAAAAATTGATATAGGCATACTGCTTTTCTGCTGCACTAAGTCGAAAATCGAAATCATGTACTATAATTTATGGAATATTACATAAGTGTGTAAAAAGTAAAATGTCATGTCCACATAAATTATACACAAATAAATCCATGGAGGTTAATCTCCATGAATAAATCAATCAAATAGTATTAAAAAAACATGTTTTATGAAATTTTCTTTTTACCGTTCCCTAAAGCGATATATTTTGGTAAATAGAATTAACATTGTAATAATTCGGTATATTTGCTATGTTATTGTTTAAGAACAGAGGGCCTAGACAAATGCCATTTCTGTTAGCATTAACGCCAAACGCCAGCTAAAAAATGTATGAAAATGACATTGTCTGCGGAACGGTCCGTCCGCAGACAATGTCATTTTCATACATTTTTTAGCTGGCGTTTGGCGTTAATGCTAACAGAAATGGCATTTGTCTAGGCCCTCAGGTAACTTTGAATTTTATGGTAAGTAGTAAATAAGAATTCAAAAAATAGTTTATTTTTTTTTGTACTCCAAAATATTTTACGAAATATAACAACAGATAGTATGAAATATCTGCATGATTTAAATAATTCTCAATAATTAAACCAAGACAAAGTTGCAAAGCAAATTATATAAGAAAACCTACTAAAAACGGAGAACGAGTTAATAAAGGAACATTATCTTATAGTCAGAGATACACAAGCAGGTCTATTTTATCTCGTGAACATATTATGTATGTTTCCGACTGTAGAATACTACTTGCCTCAATCAACTTGTTATCATGTTTAAGTTACTTTTTATGCAGTCGAATGTTTTATTTCTATATATTTTATCGTAATATTTTTTTCCTGCTTCTTATTTATAGTAGTTATGAATGGAAACATGATTTATTTATGCTGTATCTTAAAATTTATTATTTATGTAACATTATATTGCTTATTTCGCGTTCTATTAAATTAAATGAATATAATTTATAAAGATGTGCCGACTATGAGATAGGCCGACTAGCTGATGAGTCGGTTGTAAAGAAGCAGACTATAAGACTAGTCAGCCGATTATTCGGCAAAGACAAAATTACGGTTTTACTGCGATATTGATTGAAAATGTTCTATTGTTTGTTAATTGAGTTACTTAATGAATTTTAATTTAATTCCTCCTATATACATTATATTGAGAATAACATACAAAGTAAGAAGCCGAATAGTCACCTTATTTTGCCGACTAATCACCGACTATAATAGTGGTCGGATTAGCGGCTTTAATGACTAGCCGGAACGTCTCTTATAATAATTACAGATGAAAAATAAATTTAAATCTTTTTGTAATCTGTAAAGGCCTTATTACACCTTCTTAAATTTAGTCGTCCTAATTAGGATTTAGGAAAGGAAAGCAAAATGATGTTTCTGATTACACTATCCTAAATTTAGTAACCATAGACGAATTTACAGATTAAGGCCTTAAGGCCTTATTACACCTTCCTAAATTTAGTCGTCCTAATTAGGATTTAGGAAAGGAAAGCAAAATGATGTTTCTGATTACACTATCCTAAATTTAGTAACCATAGACGAATTTACAGATTAAGTATAAGTTTCTACGAGTGCAACCATAGAGTATATTACTATATTATATAACGTTTTCATTAACGATAATAATAATTTTTATCGATTTTATTCCAAAGATATGTTTTTATCGTTTTTATTCAAAAGATATGGCATATCTTTATATAATTGAATAATATTAATTAGGATCTCGAAAGTCGAAGGTCGACTGAATTTAGCAACCATACTTCTTCCTAATTAGGTTATTCTAACTTGCTAAATGCGATTACACTTTCCTGAATTTACTAATTTAGGAAGGTGTAATAAGCCCTTAAGGGCTTATACACCTTCCTAAATTTAGTGTTCTAAATGATTTAGTTACTAAATTAGGAAGAAGAAACCTAATTAGGAAGAAGTATGGTTGCTAAATTCCGTCGACCTTAATAATCTGTGGACAAGTATTTTTGGTTTATTATTTCTATGATTTTTGTTCTGGACTCCAAAGAGAGTACATTTATTATTGTTATAATAAACGTGACGACTGCGTAGTGCGTGTGCACATGTTATTAAATTTTTTTAAAATTAAATGTTATTTTGTTAAAGTGCAACGAGTTTAATGGCAAAGGAAACAGAGATCCTAATTAATATTATTCAATTATATAAAGATATGCCATATCTTTGGAATAAAATCGATAAAAATTATTATTATAGTTAATGAAAACGTTATATAATATAGTAATATACTCTATGGTTGCACTCGTAGAAACTTATACTTAATCTGTAAATTCGTCTATGGTTACTAAATTTAGGATAGTGTAATCAGAAACATCATTTTGCTTTCCTTTCCTAAATCCTAATTAGGACGACTAAATTTAGAAAGGTGTAATAAGGCCTTTAAGTGTAAATGGAAATTTGACATTATCCTGACATCAACCTGACTTTGGTCAGTTGTCAGTTGTCACTGTCACTTCCAATATATAAAATTTTTGCATAAATGTATGGGCTCTCATATGGATTATGGTTATTTTATAGTTAATCACAAGTTAATCTAATATTATAAAAATTATTTAATACTAAATTTTTCTGTCGCCACATATTTTATAGTTGCACAAATACTATTTATATATATCTTCATTTTAATAATTAACCAATAATGTTTGCAACAAAACTCAGTAATTTGGTATGTTATGTATTCTCAGTGACGGACCTATACTTATTATCAATACTATTTATTTAGTTTTTTATTCTAAAACTTTATTTCAGACTAAATTTCACCGTTTTATAAAGAAAAAACATATTGATGTTCCTTCATATACTTCCATACAACTTCGAAGAAATAAAAGTGATTTATATGAACCGGATTATTTAATTGTAAGTAGATGATGAAACAATGAAAAATTAAAATGCTTTTATGAAAAGTAATTAACCCATGAGACTTTCTTCTTCAGTTTTCAGGTAGTATCATTTGTAATCTCTAATGGAATGTATATTTTAATGTGAAACTTAAAGAGAAACCTATTTTTTTTTTCTAAAATAAAAGTAGCTGTTATTCCCCTTGAAATAGGTCAAACCATTTTGTAGGTTATCAAAAACAATAAATAATTTCAAATTCATTTAATTAAAAGCTGTTACTTTGACTTATTTTGTTTTACTTTATTTGTATAGATAAATAGGTACTTACGTACTAACGATGTCACACTTTTATTTTTATACAAATTTGTGTGATTGTGCTTATATCGTAAAAAAATTCTTTGGGTTTTCATATAATAGGTTCATAAGGTTAATTTTATGACTCTTTCTTTCTAGGTTGGTTAGGTTAGGTTTGATATATGACCACAATATCGCCATAGACAAAATAAATTAAAATTAAAATTCTTAAAATTAACCTTATGAACCTATTATTAATTTTTGACTAATGTGGCGATATTGTGGTCATATATCTAACCTAACCTAACCAACCTAGAAAGAAACATTATTAAAATTAACTTTATGAACCTATTATTAATTTTCGATTTAAGATTTTACGATATAAGCACATTCACACAAATCTATAGAAAAATTAAAGTGCGGCATCGTTAGTACGTAAGTACCAATAAATATAATAATATTAATTCAAATGTAAAATTGTAAATCTAGTAAAATTATCAGTTAAAAGTATGCATATAACATATATTTAAGCAAAATAATATATGGGAAGCTTAGACAAGATATAAGTCTGAGTGAGTCTGATGATTTTTTTGGAAAGCATAAGTACAAGTAAGGCAGTTAATTTTTATTTTCATTTTTAGAGTATGCAGCCAGATGAGCCAGTATATGATTGTTTAAACTTACAACTAAAAGGATATGATTATGCATTGCTAGAATCTTGTCAAAAAGAAATTCACAGATATGCTGAGATAATGGGAGTAGAAGTCGAAGAGTGGTAATTTTTTATGAATTCTGTCTTATTCTGGTAGGGGAGCCCATGATGCTAAATGTGGATTTACTCAAGTTTTGGAGAAACCCATAAGATAATGTAGATTAGATAATTGGAAGAATAAATGATCCTGTAATGTTTCCACTTCCAACGGTGGTGGAAGTGTCTACAGACTTGAAAAGAATGACATGGATATACTCAAGCATGTCAGATATTGATAATTTTCATGCTGCATGTTTCCGATATTAAATATATATAAACGACTTCAAAATTAACTAAGTTCTTACTTAAAGTTACTTTTTAGTTTAGATTTGTTTAGTTTAGAAGTCGGTTTTTGTTTTTTTGTTAAAAATAATTTATTTTAACATTTTAGCGGAAAGTAGATACGTATTTTGTTCATTTAAATATAAAATGGGTATATGGTAGGCAAACTAAACCACTGCTCTCATAAGTCAACGAGGTTTCGGAATAAACGTTATTAGGCAATCGAGATTTGTCCATGTCCAGTTTTCCGGTTAACTCCCAGACGTTAATGATTATAAAAATTTACCTACTATTATCAGGTAAACCTAATAGCCTGAGAGTATACAACTATCGGTCCATAAGTGCGTATTGTATTGAAAGAATTTTCTTTAAACTCCAAACCGTTGAGGAGTTGTACTTCCCATAATCAGTTACGGTACGTGATGCAACCTATAAACCTAAACCTGACCTATTAAAGATTCGGCCGAGTATCGTTAATTTGCTCCTTAAAATTGAAGAGTTCCGTTACTTTTTACGCCAGCCAGATTATGTTTACAAATTGATAGATTAATCAAATATGTATCTATTTAGGGTTATTTTGCTTTGGCTGGCACCGACTTCAAAATTAACAAAGTCCTTAAAAGTATTATTTTCTACTTTTTAGTTTAGATTTATTAAGTTTGGAAGTCGGTTTTTGTTTTTTTGTTAAAAATAATTTATTTTTACTTCACAATTTTTAATTTCATTCTATTCTTGGGCAGTAATAATTAATAATTTAGTGAACTACATTTCTCAGCATTGATTTATTATTCGAAGTATTAATTTATTGGTCATTTTTAGCTGGGCAACACCAGCACAGCACTTGAAAGTGCAAAAGTTTAAACCAGGAAGTGCAGCTGTAGAATCAGAATACCACCTTAATGTTTATGAAAGGAATGTACAGGTATTACATTATTTTTTTAATTAAATTAAGCCTTAAATAATAATTAGAATTATGCACTAATATATAAATAACAACTGTTATGTTTTGTTATGGTTTTGTTTTTTTTGCTTTGTTTAATATGTGTAAAAAACTGTAGTCATCCACGACGCTTGCGAGTGGGCGTTAATAACTGCGACACAGTTTTATACTAATGCAGTTGTTATCGTTAAGTTGTTTCTATTATACATGTATTAAATCTATACATATTATAAAACAAAGTCCTCCGCCGCGTCTGTCTGTCTGTCTGTTCGCGATAAACTCAAAACCTACTGCACCAATTTTCATGCTGTTTCACCAATGGATAGAATGGTTCTCCAGGAAGGTTTTAATATATAAACCTGCACGCTGACTAAACCTTTTGAGATATAACTAAATGATGTAGGGGAGAGTTGGATAGTACCGAGCCCCTAAGGGCTTGGACCTATAATTTGGACAAGGTTTGATTTTTCGAAACAAAAAAAGCTGTACGCAGTAGGAAATTTATTTAGGTACACATATAGTATAATAAAAAAATCCTAAGTTTGAACAGAAAGTAATTATTACAAAATTATAAAAAAATGGGAAAACGCGGTATTATCAAACTGGTCGGATAATATCGTGCCTAGGTTTGATAAAACCGTGCCCACATTAATTTAATGCAAATCGGTAAGTAACTATAGTAAAAACAAAACTAACACACTTTTAAGTTTTCACAAGCCCCTCATGAACTATTTTGGAGCCATAGCCATGGCAGCCCGACGCTGTCAGGTGCAGAAGAAGTGGCACTCATCGGAGACATAAACCAGCTGCCTTATATCGACAGAGAAAATCTGTTCGAGCTAAGGTATTTCTGGCCAACTATGGTGACCAACATCACATGTGAGTTGTGTTGTACGCATAGGAACCCCAAGGACGTCGCATATGCCATCAGCGACGTCTATGGTAATATCTACCTCCTCCAGTCAAACCATCCACTCCCTGAGCTTGGAAAGGTTTACTGACAACAACCCTATATTTGGTCCACACTCAGGAAGATAAGAAGATCCTTATGAACCAAGGATATGGATCCGGCGAAGGGTCGCGTGTCATGACCATCCATGACACAGACACACCAAGAACTGTGTCTACTACTCCGATAACGGTGACGACGCGATCGGCAGGTTTTTTCGTCGAGCGGAGGGGGCCTCAGCGAAAACCATCCTGGAACACAGCCTCAAAATGTCCATTCTAAAACGCGACACGAAAATTGCGGAGGCTGTGCTTTCCCAATATAGTGTAATGTCAGTCTCGGACCACGTTCCCTATAGTATAAGATCGTAGCATGTATCGCTAGTTTTAAGTCTTTAATAATTGTAAAACACCAAACAAATTGTAAATTTAAAAAAAAGGCACGGGCGCTTAACGCCTGTGGACAAGCGCGTGAAAATAAGGAGCCCTGAACCCTTTCTATTTCTACAAATATTCTTTTAGGTACAAGATAATTCAATGTATAAAGTATTACGAAATAATTACAAAAACTTAAATTCTTTACATTGAAACAAAAGTTCCGCTGCGTTCCTTATGTACCGAATTATACCGAACCATTTTTTTCCATTACGACCAAACTCTTGACATACGGCGCAAATGTCACGATTCTCCATATCATCATCTTCACCATCATTGCACAATTACTGAGTAAGGTACATCATCCTCATGATACATTACTTTCATCTTTTGCTTTATTTTTACCTTTCCGGAGCTTTTCTATTTGCTTTTCATACCATCTTCATAGACGTTCTTTTAGTTTGTTTCTTATCTTCAACTTTCTTCTCTGCAATGTTCTTGTCTTTTTCTATCTTCATTTTCTTTATTTCTTACCTTCGTTCTTTTTATTCTAACCGCTGCTTTAACGGAGTCATTAATTAAAACATTATTTCATGATTTAAAATTTTGCGCTCTCGTCTTACAATACCACGCCCCAGGCGCGAAATTGTCAAACTTGATCATTTCATTTTGTAACCTCAAAATAATACAGAAAAGTAAATTGTATGATAAAAATTGTTCTAACAATTATTCTACAGTATATTAGCATTAAAATGTATGGGTTTAATGTATTACAATATAAATACAGTATGGCTTACCTCCTATCGAAAGTGCACACAAAATTATAAGGAGTGAGGTAAAAAACATCTACAACACCTTGTCCCTCCCTCGTCGTTCGGGACAAACTGGTGATGCGCGCGGGGAGGTGTAGGCATGTCCGACTTTGATATTTACGCACTGGATCGCACAACTAGTGTATAGTTTTTGAGATATGCCTATGCGCGGAATTATCAGCCGCGCGGTATTATTACATGGTGGAATTGTGTATCTTATATAGGTCTACAAAAAAGTCTACGATGGCATATGTCTATCTCTTAAGGATAACATACTATATCGAAAAAAGTTAGGAAATTTAAAACAACATTATACAATTAACGGCGTTTGACGTATCATATTATGACCGTTGCCATGGTGCGTGCAATGGTAATTCATATAATCAACTCAAATATATAGCGGGCGGTGCGAAGTAAATATATACAACACGTACCTAGGGGCAAACCCGAGCGAAGCGAGGGTGAGTCGCTAGTATTAAATAAATAAATAAATAAATAAATAATAATAAAACTATCTATTCCTAGAGTTAAAGTGCTGGATGCTCCAGCATTTAAATAACAACAATAAGTAATAAATACTTTATGTATTTAATCAATATAATAATAAAACATGGCAAAAGCATAAGTTTAACTTTATTAAGGTGACATTTGGCTCAGTTAGTAGTGAACATACTTGCTGTGTCAGCAGTTGCGTGTACGGTGTACGAGTCCTGTCGTATGATTGCATGAATGTGTGTACTTCACACAGACATCTCCTAGTAATTATATGTCTGTGGTACTTCAGTCATGTAAAAGAAGTGAATACAAATTTTACTTAAGTATAGCACCAAGAGGAAATTTCAAACATTTGTTTTCATTAGTATTGATTGCTAATTAAAAAGTTTAACATGCATTAGAAAATTACCTAAAATAATTAAAATTTTTGAATTAGGTGGTAGATGTTCCTGCATGGGCTTTGGGGACATTGTTACGGGTGTGTCGATCTTTGCTTCCGGAAGGATGCACACTGAACGTCCATGAGCATAGCGTCGAACATGAAGAGATCCGCTATGTTCCCGACAATGAATTGATCGAGCTCAAACAGCAGCTGGAAGATATGGGCGGGAGTCGGAGTGAGAGGAAAAAGAAGAAGTAATTTTATTTTATGTGATTTATTTGTGTAGACTTTAGACAAAATATAAGGATATGATAGAATGTAGGGTTTTCAATAAAATGTTAATATTCATACTTGTTTTTTTATGAACTTCCAACATTATTCTAGCTATTGTTTATGACTTACACTGTCAATTCTATTTAATTTCAACCATCGATTACAAAACCCTTATATTTTAGAAAGAAAGCCTACTTATATTTTAACGTCCATCATGTGTTTTCAAACTACAAAGTCGTTTAAACACACATCGCGTCTGTAAGGGCGAGTGTGGTAAGATGGGGTTCTTAAGGTTTGAAGAACAATTAAAGGAAAAATAACAGAATCGTATTTATTTTTAAATGACGAACTATTTAATAATCTTCAAATATTTGGTGATATTTGGAGCTATTTGTTAAATATTTTAGAAAAATGAAAACAAAATAAAGTATTTCACCCCATCTTACCCCAAGGTAGTGATAATATGGGTTATGTTTAATTTTCGTGTAAACACTTATGAAATCCATTTACTGCTGTTAACTTTGTAGCAACAATACACGAACCCATTAAGAAATGTATCCGATCCATCACTACTAAAGCCATCGGTAGTGACAACCTCAGCCTCGAGATGATTCTTCCTGTGCTCGACATCATCGCGCCAGTTTTCACCCACATAATAAACTTCTCACTGACCTGCAATGTTTTTCCAACACAATGGAAGAATGCTCTTGTTGTACCCTTACCCAAAACCCCAAATCCATCCAGTCTCAATGAGTATCGTCCTATATCTATCCTGCCCATTCTATCCAAAGTCCTTGAATCCATCGTCCATTATCAACTTTATTCCCACCTTACTTCATATAGTCTACTTTGTCCTTATCAGTCCGGTTTTCGTCCCTTCCATAGCACTGTTGGTGAGCTGCTGAACATCACGGAGGACATTCGGTATGCTATGGATAATACCAAGTTTACTGTAATGGTACTTCTTGACTTTAGTAGCGCATTCAACTCTGTAGACTTCGACATTCTTCTTGGCACACTTCGCGCAGTTAACATTTCCCCTGCGGCTGTAGACTGGTTTCACTCATATCTCTTCGGGCGCCGCCAGTGTGTGAGAGCTAATGACACTTCATCGGTGTGGTTGGACCTTACGGCTAGTCCCCCAAGGCGGCGTTCTTTCACCACTACTCTTCTCTGTTTTTATTAATAACATTTCCCGCGTCATTTCTTCTCCCTACCACCTGTATGCAGATGATTTGCAACTCTATCGACATTGTGCGTTGAGCGAGTTGCCTGATGCTATTGACGCCTTAAATAAAGATCTTGTCGCTATTCAAACTTGGGCCGAATCTTTCGGTCTCTTAGTAAATCCTAACAAGTCCCAAGCGATAATTATTGGTAGCAGCAGGTTAAGATGCAAATTGGATTGGAGTTCAGTACCTGCTATTATTTACTCCGGAGTTCCAATTCCATACTGTGATAAGGTAAGGAACTTGGGCCTCATTATGGACTGCACAATGACTTGGAAACCTCATATTAACGAAGTTAGTAGGCGTATGCACTTCACTTTCCACTCTCTGAAGCGTCTCCAATTCTTCCTACCCTTCAAAACCAAAATTATGCTTGCTCATTCTCTGCTACTGCCCATTCTCGACTACGCCGATGTATGCTATTTGGATGTGACTGAGGAGCTATTGAATAAGCTTGAGCGTCTCCAAAATCTCGCTATACGCTTTATCTATGGTCTGCGGAAGTATGATCATGTCTCCGATTTCCGAGCTCAATTAAAATGGCTCCCTATCCGCCTTCGCCGTGATATGCACATCCTTACTTTTCTGTTTAATATCCTTCATAATCACAACTTTCCTTCTTACCTTCGTTCCCGGTTCAACCTGCTTCCGACTCCGACACGTTCCAGGCGGCCCTGCATCACATCGATGCTTGAGATACCGAGAAGTAACACCAAGTATTTACAAAATTCATTCTCGGTACGTGCTGCAGTGTTATGGAACAAACTCCCCAAAACCTTACAAGAGAGCCCTTCTACCGCCGCGTTTAAAGCCAACATAAAAAAATTCATTCTAGCACAACATTGAACAATACTTTTTTTCTGTTTGCATCATGTATATATATTTATATTTGTATATATTGTATATATAATAATGTACTTTGGTATGTATTAGTCTATATTATATACTTTTATTATGTATTTATGTAATTCGTATATTATGTAGGTATATGTAGTGTATATTTTTCTATATTTAAGTATACATTTAAGTTATTCTTTTAATGTTTATAAATTGTTTACTTTTTAATTTGTCTTTGCACTTTTTCTTTCTGTCCCGCTATGCAACACTATCTCCCACGCACATGGGTTGACTGGAAGAGATCTCTGACACAGTGTCCTACGTGGACGACTCAACGCGAACGCGACTGCGAAACGATCCGATGCGAATTTAATGTGGTGCGGAGCGATGCGGCTACGCTGTCCTACGTGCGCGCGAACCGTCCCCTCCGCGCCCTCCGCCGCCGTTCAGTTCAGTTAACATTAAACATTTGTCATGGGCGGACGGAAGCTAATGTTGTTGGAAAATTCATATCTATACATATAATAAATCTGTAGAAGGGTCAATTCTGTACATTGAAAATATTGAAAAAATAAATAGCAGGGGGTGTTACTGGATCGATACCAAACCCAAATATGCGATTAAAAAATGTTTTGTCTGTCTGTCTGTCTGTCTGTATGTTCAGGCATCGCGTGAAAACTTACGGTTCGAGATCGATGAAACTTGGTATAATTATACTTTATTATCCTGGGCATAAAATGAGATACTTTTTATCCTGGAAAAATACGTCGAAAAAAACAAATCTTAATTTTTATCATAGTTTGATTTTATCCTGTAGCCCACGCGATCGAAGTCGCGGGCACAGCTAGTCTTAAATATGAGATATTGAAGAAGTGTATAACTTTTATTCCTTTTGTCCCAGAATGTAGGACGTTCTTGGATAGCATTAATAAGAAGTTCTACTTCCGACATTAATTCAACAACAATTTTTGCTTGAAAAAAATATGGCCGACGCGTCCACTTCGCGCGAAAATATCAAGCCAACTGATCGCGTTCGCGTCATTTCGCGCCGCTCCGCACCGCACCCCACGTGCGTTTGGTCACATAGGCCACTTCAATAGGTTTCGAATGTTTGTTGTTTTCGCGCCGTGCCGCGCCGCTTCGCGTTCGCGTCTAGATCGCTCACGCAGGACGTCGCGTTATAGAGATAAGTCCACCTTTGTCCACGTCACTTTCTATGTATTTTTTTTCTTCATGTATTTTTTTTTTGTGCAATAAAGAATATTCTATAGTAGGTAATATTGAAAACAAATAAAAACTGTTATCAATTTACTTTAAGCGTCGATAAAAGTCACACCACTTCAGCTAGCATTGTTTAATAAGCTTTGCAGTAAAACAATTTTTTCATGATAATTTTCATCTCAATCAAACGACGCGTAAAAATAAACAAGATTGGTTAGTTTTAGTCCTGATTTTTGCTGGGTACCCCGTCTTCCACTGTCTCCCCTACTCTGTTTTTTTTTAACAAACGATTATTGATAACTGAGTATGTCTTCGCACATTTGCGATATTGAAAGAGTGAGATGGATCATTGTTAGGGGTGGGGCCAACACCTTTGTTCTTGTTTAGAAATTGCAAAAGTCCGTGCATATTGAATATACTTCTAAAATTACTGTAGAGATAATTAAATTATTTTTATATATTAATAATTTCATAAATCAATAACACACAATTAGATACACTCGTAGTATAAATATATTATGCACAACAAGTTATAAATAAAATATCGTCTTATACAATGGCGACGCGAAGGTAGTCGCTGAGTCTAGGACCTAGGTACTGAGTGTGCATGTAACTACAGCGTTTGCGTGAAACGGACTCTATGTTAACTATGTGGACCAATAACAGCACAGTTACGATTTTCGATACTCGTCTGTTAAAAAAACAGAGTATAGCAGGAACGAAATTCAATAAAATCTCCGAAGGTTTTGACTAATGACGGAAATTATATTGTTACTTTGCAAGAAATTTTTCAAACGATATTAATCAAAATCCCCTCTTTATTGATATAGTCTGATCTATTATACGGTTGCCGTTCGGTAAAGGGGCATATCCTAATTCCTAAGCCTAAAACCAGTTGAGGAGTCGCGTCGAGGCGAGATGCGCGGCGCCACTGTCAACTGACAATAATAATTTTATTTAATACCATAGAGAAAAGTAATATATACTACCTTTAATACTATCAACTACAATAAATAATTGCATTCGAAACGTGTAACTTCGCTAACCACCTAGGTATGTCGGTTTTCCACGATTATCTCCCTAACCATTCGCTTACATGCAAGTTTATCGCGCCTTACACATAGATATTCAATAGATTTCGATGTTTCTAACTCCAACAACTACTTCAATTAATAAATTCAAAAAAAATTATATATTTACTTGTTCAGATGTGCCCATTGTAAATGTTTACATCTCCCGGTTGGTCACGTTTTCACCTAAATGTTAGTGATTATTGTCATGTCATTAAAATTTGAGCAATATAACGAGACGAAATGAGAACGTTTCGTATAGAATTAACGCAACCTAATACGATATCCATTGCTGTAACAAGTGGGTCGACAATCCTTTCTCCTTCAAAATAACCGCCTTCTAACTTGCAACATCAATCTGCACCAAATGCTTTCAAATCACCTGAAAATAATGGAGTTACCATTTTTTAGGTACTATGTGGGTAGTGGTAGTCCAGTGGTAACACGCTCGCTTGGAAAACGAGCGATGCGAGTTCAAATCTGGGTCTCGCACGCGCACCTCTGATATTTTCATTTGCGAATCATTTCTGTCATGATTACCACTTGTATTACGGCGAAGGAAAACATCGTGAGGAAACCTGCATGTTTTCTCGAACCTAGCGAGTTTTCAAAGACATGCGAAGTCCACCAACCCGCACTAAGCCAGCGTGGTGGACTATGGTCTGATTCCCCTTGTATTGAATAGAGGCCCGTGCCCAGCAGTGGGACGTTAAAAAAGGCTAAATACACGTAGGTATATAATATATTAAAATGTAAGTACTTATATACTAGATTAATTACAATTATCATAGGTATCGTCATCTAATTCTAACTGTACTGTATTAAAATCGAAACTCATATCCAAGAATAATTTTGTAGTACGTTTAAAAAGGCATGCCGAATAAAGCCATTTTAAACTCCGATCATCTCAATATAATTACAATGTTGTGAAATACATCCATGGTCATGTTAATTAACCGCAACCATCACACACATTCAATTATAAATCGAATCAATTTATAGCATTGAGAAAAAAGCGTTTCAAACCGCTTTTACGAACTATACCTGAATCATCTGCAGTATTTTATGTTGTTTTCGTAAGCAAATTCTTTCAGATTCTTGACTGATCTGACCAAACTACCAATTGTTAGTTGTTACTTGTTACAAATATTATAATAAATAGTCATTTTTATAGTGACTTGCCCTGGCTTAGGTAAATTTAAATGATTATTTATTACTAGTGTACGGTGTACCTAAAAAAATAAAGACACGACTATGTAAGCTATTAAAGATTTTTCTGTAAATTTGAATTGATGTACTTACCTTTAGAGTAAATTATAAGAAAAATTAAATAAATTATTACTTTTTTCTCTTTCTTTATCACTGCGCACAATTTTGTCAAAATCGATCCTAGTACCTACTTCATACGTGAAACGCGAACAAAAAATAATAATAATAAGCATTGCTTTAAAGTTTAAGGTTTACATTATTTATTTACACAATAACTTTCTAAAATATATACTTATAGATTAAACTTACATTATATACATTTGATTTTTCTGTGAAACGCCAACATAAATAGATATATCTACGTATACCTAATACAAACAGACAAGACGAGTTTTAAGAAATAAATACTATTTTCGGGTAAAATAGCAAACACTGAAAGAATTCAATCAATCTTTTATGGGTAGAGTACCGTAGAGGCACATAATTTGTAAATCCGTAAAGATTATATAACCGCAGGCTCGGAAAGGTATTCTATTTTGTTGAGTGAGACCTGACGAGAAACGCAACAGTTGGTATTATAAAAATAACTGTTGTTTTCAATATTGCAATACAATTATTATTTATCCTTGTGAGTATCAACTAAGATTGCTCCCACACATTCACATTAATAGCAATCATGCAAAATATTCCGTTGCAGAATATGTACCTTGCTCAATATTATATCTTTGATTTTAGATTTAAATTATTTAAATGGAAAATTCAATATACCTTGACGATAGATCATAATTTTATGGATAAAAGTCCTATGGTAAATAGGTACTTTAACGATTAAAATAAAAAATAATAATAAAATTCAGGGTTAAAATAAAACATTTTACTCAATTAAATATTAAATATCATATTGTGTATATTATAGTCTACAGTACGACATTCAGATATTTTAAAAAAAACACTAAATTAATAAGTATGTTTAGAAAAATTGTTAATTTAATACATTAGTGCATACTACTTCATAATAAGGGTCCTAATTCTCTGATCTATTTTTTAAACCTCGGGAGTGAACTTGCAAAACTTAACAACGTAAACCCAAACGTCATTTCGCAATAAGTTGTTGCCTTAATTATTTATCTAAAATGGATAGATCCATGACCCGCGTCGTTTGTGCGTCTTGGTCTAGTCACAATCGCAATAAATATTCAGGGCGCGCACCTTGCTCATTGTCGGCAAACCCATCAAATCTTGCAACTTCAATCTTTAAAGTAATTTGCATTTTGTGCAGATACACAGTTCGTTGCTAATTATATTTATATTTTTAGGTACATAGTACATTACACATAGTACATATCGTGTCCGAACCTTATCAATGAACATAGATGAATACCTACTTCATAAATTATAGATAGGTTAATAATATCTACATTTTATAGGTGTGCACTGGCCACTGAGCATACCTACATATTGGTAAGCTAACACAAATTCAGCGACTCACACTTCGCTTCGCTCGGGTATGTCCCTAGGTGCTCCCTGTCCAATTTACAGTTTTAAGCAAGAAAATTCTGAAATAAAAGTATCCTAAGTTACCTACGCCTTGTAACATTAGCTATCTGCAAGTAAAAGTCCCGTCAAAATGAGTCCAGCCGTTTAAGAGATTACCCGGAACAAACAGACAGGCAGTCAAACATTAAAAAAATGGTTTTTCGATGTAGGTACCGTATACGGTACATTACTACATAATACATATAAATGTATATATATACATTTATATGTATTATGTAGTGAAAAGTTAATTTAAAATTAAAAACAGAAACTTCAATTTTATTTAAATGTATAGATTAACAATGTTTGAATAGAAATCGTAACATCTTTTGACTTTGCTACAAAATCCTAAGCTTCTTATCCTATCTTCCTTTCTTTTAACCAAGTAGTCGCTCTCACGGCCTACTTTACTGTCAGAGATACCAGGAGCAATCCGTTTGTGATATCATCCACCGAATTGAGCGACCTTCCACAGTGGAAGTCTCCTAGCTTTATACGCCCGGTTAGATTACTGGACGGTAGGTAATCATGGGCACCACAATAATCGACGAGGTAAACAAACATTTCTTATTCTAGTAACTCAACTTTGAAATTACAATTACAAGGTTCAATCGAGTATCGACCAGGTTATGTTTTAGATAAACATAACCTGGTCGATACTCGATTGAACCACAAATTATGTGGAGCTCAAACTTCAAAGGCCCAAAAACCCTGATAGTGCGAAAAAGAACTCAAAATGGTTGAAACAATACGAAATTTGGGTCGTAACTCGTAGCAGTCATGATTTAGACCACAACTGATAGTGGCTAGTAAGAAATGACATTACGTGTAGGCGGTGTAATAAACGGTTTTCAAACCGGAAAAAGAATTAAATAAGTAGACTCTATAGTCTACTTATTTAATTCTTTATCCGGTTTGAAAACCGTATATCCTTTTCCATGTCTACATTGTTAATGAGTAGCTTATTAACTATAGGTATGTATTTCGATCAATGATCAATTACATAGTAAAAAATCAATATTGTCTGTGTAGTTATTTTTATTTTCTTCTATTAAAGGTCGAAGTTTGTTTGACCTAACGAAAATAATTTAGAGTACTTTCCCACTATTTAAATAGTAATACAAAAGCCTATGAAATATATAGTCGGCCAACGGTCGTGACAGTCAGCCCAAGCTGCCATACACTCGCTTGGGACATGAGTGTATGGCGACTTGGGCTGTCACATAGGCTTTGGCAATATAGCCATAAGTAATAGAACCGACGATGACAAAGTAGTATGTACTTCATAGTATTACGTATGTATTTTCTATGACTTTATCGACGTTAAGTCCTGTGACTTGC
Source organism: Boloria euphrosyne (assembly GCA_951802675.2). Lineage (NCBI taxonomy): Eukaryota > Metazoa > Arthropoda > Insecta > Lepidoptera > Nymphalidae > Boloria > Boloria euphrosyne. The sequence goes on from OX637878.1 coordinate 8,172,822, forward strand.
CCATAGGAAATCAGCCCATATATATTTTCCTTTCCTTGGTCACGAAAAAGCTTTAAAAAATTAACGGCGTTTGACGTATCATGTTATGACCGTTGCCATGGCGCGTGTAATAGTAATTCACATTATAATCAAGTCAAATATATAGCGGGCGGTGCAAAGTAAATATATACGATTACAACATGTACCTAGGGGCTAGGGACGAACCAGAGCGAAGCGAGGGTGAGCCCCTAGTTGCAAATTAAAATGACAAGCTCCTTTTTAATCAATTTATCTTGTAGGTTCATAAAAGGAATGTTCACCATTGTTGGTAAATCTGAATCCCACGATTTCGAGATTATATTCTATTTGTGTTTTAATTTTGAATTGAAATAAGCTATCTCTCAAAGCAATCGTTTAAGTCGGTAAGTAATAAAGTATTCAAGTAAAATGAAATTATTTGTGCTTCGCAGAGAGCGATTGTACAGTTGATTGTAGATCATTAGATGGTTAGATTGGTTGAAGCTATCTATATTACGGTGGGATCAGCCAGGCGCCAGGCGTTGCCCCGCCCGTGTAGGCCCGTAGCGGCCCGTTTTGAGCATTCCCACGGCCACGGCAAAAATATGTTAAAAATTAAAAAAAAGAACTTGTTCGAAAAAAAAAATGTTACACTAATAACATAGTGGGGTAAAAACTCACCCCAAAGGCTAATAGCACGAAAACCATCCAACGTTGCGTGCTGCGCATCCACCTGTTCCTACCGCATGTGCTCTGACTATGACTGAGAATACCTGGCCGTGGAAGTCGCTAATACAATAGGTTAAGGAAATATAATCAAAAATATACGACTGGGGTATTAATTTACCCCACTATGTTAGTTAAGGGTTAAAAAGCAACGCAGACGCGCCCATACAGGCCGCGACGGGCGCCGACGCGCCGCGACGGGCGCCGACGCGCCGCGCCGCGCCGCGCCTTTGAACTTACCGACTCCCAATGGATCGGACGGGCGACAAGAGGCCACGTCGGTCCGGCCCAGCGCGGTCTGATCTGTGAGAAAACGGGCCGTGGGACCCGGCTTTTAGAATTTCGAATTATTGCTCCAGACCCTTAGGTTTTGTGACATTACATATTTTTTTATATTGTACCTAACGGTGGGGTCCCATGGTGCGCCGAGTGACAGGCCGCGCCAGGCGTTGTAGGCCCGTCGCGGCCCGTTTTGAGTATTCCCACGGCCCGTGCCCGCCTGGTGCGGTCTGTTGTCTGACATTCTCCACTCCATCATGTGCGTGTACGCGCATGCGCCGCCGCAGGCGAAATGAACGATTAACAAGCAATGCAGACGCGCCCGTACAGGCCGCGACGGGCGCCGACGCGCCGCGCCGCGCCGCGCCTTTGAACTTACCGACTCCCGATGGATCCGACGGGCGACAAGAGGCCACCACGGGCTTCATCGGATGCATCGGTTCCCACGGCCCTTCGGTCCGGCCCAGCGCGGTCTGATCTGTGAGAAAACGGGCCGTGGGACCCGGCTTTAACGTATCTTTTGCAGTAAAATATACAACGGAGATTACATGCCAGTCTTAGTAGTGCTACAATGTGTAGTAAGCATATTATAATCTTTTATTGGTAATCTACGTTTACCAATAAATGATTATTGAGTTATAATTATTGTTTCTTCGCCTTCAATTTGTTTATTTTTAAATCTTATTACGATAAGCTGAGTTCGAGAATCGAGGGTATGCACTTTATTAGTTTTCTTTTAAGCAAAATTCATTTAAACTGGGGGGCATTGTGCATTTATTTATCTTGTCGGACAACAGTCGGGCGTAAATTTAAGAAGCACACAAGGAGGTGGCCCGACTCGTTGTGTTATGTACAATGCGACTTGCTTCAGATACTTTGATAGAGTCTAGCGATAGAGTGGAATGTGAAGCTCTGGACTGTGGCATCTACTTCAGCAGACCTGCCGTCATAACGTCGCGATATTTGTAAATTGAATTGAGTAGCTCTGCCTCTTTATTCTACAGTTTGTCTTAAAGTATTTATTAAACTAAACTATTAAATATTCCATAACATCTCAATGTTCTAAGTTGCTATCCTTTAAACTGAGACAGAATATATCTTTTTCCACAACAACCTAGGTTACATTTATTATGTACCTATACATATCGAAAATAGATCTATCCCCAATGTATGAAGTTTGACGATCTCCTTTTTAAAGAGCACTAAGCTTAAATCTACATTTTACATATATCTTACTTTAACGCCTAGTAGTAAAATTAAGCGTCTTCTTTCTTTTACTTTCAATTTACGCAACGTAACTACACCCCTTACCTTGGATAACATCTCAGAAGTCAGACATGTATTATTAAATCGACAATGCGCTTTATGGTTTTTGTTACGATACTATAAAGCTGAAAGCATTGCAATTTGCAAGTATTCTCTCACAATGATTAATTAATTTCTACTATACGTATTTTGCGTGGGATATTTTTATCTAGTCTATATAAGACTATTGTCATACAAGATTAATCAAAATATGTAGTTTGTACAATAATAGACAAAAAATGAAAAGTTATAGGGGTACCTTAGATATCTTTCTTTCTTTTCTTTGTCCGCCAACCCGCACTTGGCCAGCGCGGTGGACTGTGGTCTGGTGCCCTTTATATTAAATGGAAGCCCGTGCCCAGCAGTTTTAGTTTAATAGGTATCATCTATACTATCTATACTAATATTATAAAGCTGAAGAGTTTGTTTGCTTGTTTGTTTGAACGCGCTAATCTCAGGAACTACTGGTCCGAATTGAAAAATTATTTTTGTGTTGGATAGTCTGTTTATCGAGGAATGGTATAGGTAGGGTTGCCACCTTTTTTTAGCGCGAATATAGGAGTATGTAGGATCCGTAATGAAAAATAAAGTAGATGAGGGAAAATCCGAATAAATAATAGTAGTTTTTGTTACACAAATATTTAGTTACATTTAAATGTATATTTTTTATTGTTCCGTAAAATTTAGTAGTTTTGCCTACTTTATGTTTTTCTAAAAAATAAAGTATTTGGGATTCAGTTATAGTAGACTACTCTAAAATATAGTAGGGGTGGCAACCCTAGGTATAGGCTATATTATATCACGCTACCATTAGGAGCGGAGTATCAATGAGAAATATTGCAAAAACGGGAGAAAATATTCCTTTTGAATGTTTCCGTTGCGTGCGCTGCGTAAACGGTTAAAGTTATGCAAAAATTATGTAGGTATGATGGAAATATTCCCCTTTAAAAGTTCTAAATAAAGTTCGTAATAGCATATGTCTATCTTTTAAGGTTGACCCGCTGTAACCTTTTTTATGGTAATTATTAATTAAATTTGTTTTAACATGATTTAATCCTTACCTAAATAAATGAGATACTTATCACAAGTATTTAATTTTGAACTAAATTGCTCTTGGCATCATTTCATTTCAATGAATATTTTACGAAATATCATAGTTTTAACATAACTTCGCAACAAACTTTAGCACGCGAGCGAAGCCGCGGGAAAGGCTAGTATTATTATATAGTTACAACACCATATAATCGGACTTAAGTATAACACACGTGTAGATGGTTCACACTTTTGTACCTACCTATTTGTTTCTGGTTAAATTTTAACGTTCTGGATAGACTTCTAAGTAATTTTGTTCAAATATTAATAAAATATTATTCAAATATTGCAATACAACACTCAAGTTGCTTACTATTTATCAATTAATTAGTGACGTTATTTGTGAAATCAATGTTAGTTTTACCTCGGGTTATAAACAGCTAGCGACTAGCGACTTGACATCAATTTGTTTGGGTAAAAACATCTATCCTACAGGAATCGTACAATTTCAAAAAAGGTTTCCAAAAGGTATTCCAGGCAATAGTCTATCTCTGTACCAAACACCAGTCGGTTAAGCCGTTTTAAAATATTTATAGGATACCATAACAAGTTGAAAGGTATCGGTACACAATTTAGAGGATATTTATTTACACTGATTGGAAGCAATTTAAGCATCGATCGAAAGGCTAACTCTGATTATTAAATGGGTACTATTAAAAAATTAAAAAACCAAAGCAAACACCATCACAGCCTTGAATGAAGAGAAACCAGTTGTTTTTGACTTGTACCTCATAATTAGTGTTTACTTGCCTTCGTAACCTTCTGCGCATAATAAATAATCATCTCCATTCCCTCCTTGTAACGAAATGAAATAAATAATATTACTACCTAAAATATTTTTGTAAAACATTTAAATATTAATTTTTATTTTCTTATATAATAAAAGGGAATTCTTTTTATTAGCCTTTTGAACTTGTAACTCGACTTACACTGTGAAAATTGAAAACTTTAATAAAGTAAATTTTTAGCCTTATTTACATATTTATTTAATAGTCAAAAAAATATAGAAGAAAGTTATAATAACATCCTGTTTTGAAAAGAAAAAGATAAAAGTTAATATTTATTACCACATTATAGGTATTTTTAGGGTTCCGTACCTCAAAAGGAAAAAACGGAACCCTTATAGGATTACTTTGTTGTCCGTCTGTCTGTCAAGACCCTTTTTCTCAGGAACGCGTGGAGGTATCAAGCTGAAATTCATATCACATACTCAGGTCTACTGTCCCTTGGAGCTGTGAAAAATCAAACTTCTAAGCCAACGGAATCAAGAGATACAGCAGTTTATGCTGCAAATTTTCGACACTTGCAAGGGTATCAAAACAGGGTAGAGATTCGACTAATTCAGAATTTTTAATAAATAGATTAGAATTATAAAATTCTAACTCGGTCGAATCTGTAAATTAATTATTTTTCGGACAATCTTATTGAAATAGTCATTTTTATGGATACAGAGGCAAATGTATAGTTTTTAGAATTTTGATCTGTCTGTCTGTGATCGCATCACGAGAAAACCATGGTCGAAAAAAGTATTCTATTAATTATGGCCCGGTTAACCAGCTATCTTCATACAATCTACACATTAAATATTTTTAAAAAAACGATCTACTCTAATCTATTGTGAACAGAATATTCTTAAATCTACGTTTTGTCCAATCTATTTGATCTATTGGTTGAGTAGGTACGTATGTAGGTATAATATGAATAAAGTATTTTCAATCACCTCTTAAAACTCTTCTTTTTCAAATTAAGAAGTTTAAAAAACATAAATTCAAGAAATCCAAATTAATCTACTCGTATCATAATAATATTTTACAATATAAATACATTAAAACACTCACCTCGATAACTAAAAGGAAATTCTAACAAAATATACTCGTACCAACATCAAAATAGGTTCAGACGCTTAGGGGGTAGGAGGGAACAAATTACAATACACTACGTAGCGTCAGCATACAAACATAATAATACACTTTATTGTACACCAAAGAAAAAGAATAAAAACACATACATAACTAGTTAAAACTAAACAAAGATGCACAGCAGGCGGCCTTATCGCTTAAAGCGATCTCTTCCAGGCAACCCAACAACCAGTCAGAGGAGAGTGGAAGAAAAACGGTAGGCGGTGTACTTGCTACATTCGAATTTTGATATCATACAATACTATAACATATATAAATACATATATACATACATACATACATACATACATACATACATATACATACATACATACATACATACATACATACATACATACATACATACATACATACATACATACATACATATATACATACAATATATATACATACATACATATTATATGAATGTACACACAAATGCAAATAGACATACGTTGTTGTAAAAATCTTTAAGCAACTAAGCACTAAAGTGACAGGTAATATTCTTTTAATAGCATCTTAAATTTATCTAGACTTTTGGCACTTTTTATTTCTATGGAAAGCGTATTCCAGAGCCGAGCGGCTTTTATGGTGAATGAATTAGAATAGACACAAGAAGAATGAATGTATATTATACATAATATAGGAACTTTAAGGTTTGAGTTTGCTACAGACGGGTAAAAATAATACTTTTTCATCCTACGAAGTCAGTCTATATTAATAACTAGCTGTGCCAGCGACTTCGTTCGCGTGGATGTCGGAACTTAACAATGTATTTTTTAGTGCGAAGCGCTGTTGGAGGAGACCTATACAAATCTTTTTTTTTTTATTTATGCTAGAGCTTCTTTATAAACAACATTAGCTGTGAAACCATCAATTCAAATCATTATCAATCAAAATAACTTTTCCATCTTCTTGTACGGGGTATGTGCCATCGCCTATTTGTAACAATAAATTGGAAAACTCCTGTGCATTTTCGCAGCCTCTTAACTGTGCACGCATATTTACACTCAGGTGTGTAGATAAGTGAGACCAAATTCACATAACTCGAATTTTACTTCTGGAATTTCTCTACTTCTTCACTTTAAACTTAAATATCTTTTGATAGACTGAACCGATTGCAATGAAACAAAAACTAAATGTTACTTCAAGTTACGTTCAATCGTTGTGTATAAAAGTTATCTACATTGCTTTCGTACATTTTACGTGATGCCCGGATAAATAAACAGACAAACCGACAAACCGACAAACAGACAAACAGACAAAAATTCTAAAAATGCTGGAAATGGGTTCTATTGGTTGTCCTTTAACACCCTGGCTATTTTTTTGTTATTTTTTTTTGATGTACAAAAACGACTTTTCTACAGTTTTATTATATGTATAGATTAAAGCGTTTAACATTAACTACTACAAGCATTATAATTTCTTAACCTTCTTCTGTTATCAGTAATCTGCGACAGGATACATAAATGTTAGGTATAAGTTATTGCATTCATAAATGACTTAAGTATATCAAAGCGTGATCCGGTAAAGTTAACAGCCGGTAATTAGGTACTTCGTAATGGTATTTTAGCACTGTGCAGTGCAACGTTTCACATTTGAACGCATTGTTCACACTAGAATGTAACTTAATTGTGTGATTTAGACAGAACCAAGTATAACATCTTAAATTGGGCAATATCATAATTCAATTCAAATTTTACCTAAAGACTAATCTTAGAAGTGATGGTATGTTAAGCAACCATTTTATAATAAATTTACGTATGTTTGTACATTTGAAGCTCAGCTTCATATAATTTACGTGCCTACTCTAGCTATGCCTTTATCAGTTACCTCCTGAATCTGAATATTGATTTATTTGGAAAATCTTTTGAAAATATGAATTTTACTGAAATATGAATTTTAAGCGAGTCTCACACTACCTTTGCCGTTGATGGCTGGCATGGTCCTCATGATGGAATTCCTCAAAACTATCAAAAACAAAATCTATATACTAACCGTTAAAACGTTTCTAGGGACGAGCTCGGCCCGAGGTGTATTAAGATAGCAGTGAAAGGTTAGCAGAATCGATTGAAACTTATATGGTATTTTGTAGCTAAATAGTTGCTAATTAGTTGCTAAACCCCCGATTTTGTTGCTTTAACCGATTTCGAAAAAAAAGAGTTACTGCTATCTTAACGTTAAGCTAGCAGTAAACTCACGAAATCAGCGATAAATAAACCAAATTAGTACATTAGAATTTGTTGCTAATTTGTTGCTGGAAAATAGTGAAAGAAAATTTGGAAAAACTCTAGAATTGGTTAGTCCTGTAGACCTGTAGCTGTATCCATGCTATCTTAACATGCAGTTTTCTAAACAACGCGAAGGCGTGGATTTTGTTGCTTATCGGAAATAAACTGAGCATGCCCTAGAGAGTCAGCAACAAAATAAACACTAAAAATCCGCTACACCTGGAGACCTGTAGCCAAGTTCATATAACCTTAACATGCGGTTTTTCACGAAGTCGATAGTATGTATTCTGTTGCTGATTGGAAATAACATGAGCACACCCCAGAGAGCCAGCAACAAAATAAAAAATAAAAATCTGCTACACCTGGAGACCTGTAGACTAGTTCATGCTACCTTAACATGCGGTTTCTTACGAAATCGATAACTTTGATTTTGTTGCTGATCGGGAATAACATGAGCACACCTCATAGAACCAGCAACAAAATAAAAAATAAAAATCTGCTACACCTGGAGACCTGTAGACTAGTTCATGCTACCTTAACATGCGGTTTCTTACGAAATCGATAACTTTGATTTTGTTGCTGATCGGGAATAACATGAGCACACTTCAAAGAGCCAGCAACAAAATAAAAAATAAAAATCTGTTACACCTGGAGACCTGTAGCCAAGTTCATGCTATCTTAACATGCGGATTTTCACGAAGTTGATAGTATGGATTTTCTTGCTGATCGGAAATAACATGAGCACACCCCAGAGAGCCAGCAACAAAATAAAAAAATTTAAATCTGCTGCACCTGGAGACCTGTAGCCATGTACAAAGTACATGCAATTTTAGTGTAAAGTTTTCTTAACAATACGATAGCAAGGATTTTGTTTCCGATAGGAAATAACATAAGCATAACCCAGAGAGCCAGCAACAAAATAAAAAATAAAAATCTGCTACACCTGGAGACCTGTAGACTAATTCATGCTACCTTAACATGCGGTTTCTTACGAAATCGATGACATGGATTTTGTTGCTGACTAATTCATGCTACACTCGTGAAAATCCGCATGTTAAGATAACATGAACTTGGCTACAGGTCTCAAGGTGTAGCAGATTTTTATTTTTTATTTTGTTGCTGGTTCTTTGAGGTGTGCTTATAGTATTTCCAATCAGCAACAAAATCCATGTCATCGATTTCGTAAGAAACCGCATGTTAAGATAGCATGAATTAGTCTACGGGTCTCCAGGTGTAGCAGATTTTTATTTTTTATTTTGTTGCTTGCTCACTGAGGTGTACTTATGTCATTTCCGATCAGCAACAAAATCCATGTCTTCGATTTCGTAAGAAACCGCATGTTAAGGTAGCATGAAATTGTCTACAGGTCTCCAGGTGCAGCAGATTTTTATTTTTTGTTTTGTTGCTGGTTCTTTGAGGTATGCTCATGTCATTTCCGATCAGCAACAAAATCCATGTCATCGATTTCTTAAAAAACCGCATGTTAAGGTAGCATGAATTAGTCTACGGGTCTCCATGTGTAGCAGATTTTTATTTTTTATTTTGTTTCTGGTTCTTTGAGGTGTGCTTATAGCATTTCCAATCAGCAACAAAATCCATGTCATCGATTTCGTAAGAAACCGCATGTTAAGATAGCATAAATTAGTCTACAGGTCTCCAGGTGTAGCAGATTTTTATTTTTTATTTTGTTGGTGGCTCTCTGGGTTGTGCTTATGTCATTTCCGATCAGCAACAAAATCTATGCTATCGTATTGTTAAGAAAACTTCACACTAAGACAGCATGTATTTTGTACATGGCTACAAGTCTCCAGGTGCAGCAGAATTTAATTTTTTATTTTGTTGCTGGCTCTTTGAGGTGTGCTCATGTCATTTTCGATCAGCAACAAAATCCATGTCATCGATTTCTTAAGAAACCGCATGTTAAGATAGCATGAATTAGTCTACAGGTCTCCAGGTGTAGCAGATTTTTATTTCTTATTTTGTTGCTGGTTCTTTGAGGTGTGCTCATGTCATTTCCGATCAGCAACAAAATCCATGTCATCGATTTCTTAAAAAACCGCATGTTAAGGTAGCATGAATTAGTCTACGGGTCTCCAGGTGTAGCAGATTTTTATTTTTTATTTTGTTGCTTGCTCACTGAGATGTACTTATGTCATTTCCGATCAGCAACAAAATCCATGTTATCGATTTCGTAAGAAACCGCATGTTAAAGTAGCATGAATTAGTCTACAGGTCTCCAGGTGTAGCAGATTTTTATTTTTTATTTTGTTGCTGGTTCTTTGAGGTGTGCTCATGTCATTTCCGATCAGCAACAAAATCCTTGCTATCGTATTGTTAAGTAAACTTCACACTAAAATTGCATGTACTTTGTACATGGCTACAGGTCTCCAGGTGCAGCAGAATTTAATTTTTTATTTTGTTGCTGGCTCTTTGAGGTGTGCTCATGTCATTTTCGATCAGCAACAAAATCCATGTCATCGATTTCGTAAGAAACCGCATGTTAAGGTAGCATGAATTAGTCTACAGGTCTCCGGGTGTAGCAGATTTTTATTATTTATTTTGTTGCTAGCTCTCTGGGGTGTGCTCATGTTATTTCCGATCAGCAACAAAATCCATACTATCGACTTCGTGAAAATCCGCATGTTAAGATAGCATGAACTTACCTACAGGTTTCCAGGTGCAGCAAATTTTTATTTTTTATTTTGTCGCTGACTCTCTGGGGTGTGCTTATATCATTTCCGATCAGCAACAAAATCCATGTCATCGATTTCGTAAAAAACCGCATGTTAAGGTTATATGAACTTGGCTACAGGTCTCCAGGTGTAGCGGATTTTTAGTGTTTATTTTGTTGCTGACTCTCTAGGGCATGCTCATGTTATTTCCGATAAGCAACAAAATCCACGCCTTCGCGTTGTTTAGAAAACTGCATGTTAAGATAGCATGGATACAGCTACAGGTCTACAGGACTAACCAATTCTAGAGTTTTTCCAAATTTTCTTTCACTATTTTCCAGCAACAAATTAGCAACAAATTCTAATGTACTAATTTGGTTTATTTATCGCTGATTTCGTGAGTTTACTGCTAGCTTAACGTTAAGATAGCAGTAACTCTTTTTTTTCGAAATCGGTTAAAGCAACAAAATCGGGGTTTTAGCAACTAATTAGCAACTATTTAGCTACAAAATACCATATAAGTTTCAATCGATTCTGCTAACCTTTCACTGCTATCTTAATACACCTCTCGGCCCGAGCGATGGTGAGTTGTATTTATTTGTTTTCGAGTTATGCCCGATTCTAAAAACGGTAATGTATACCTAGGTATATATAGACGAACCAATTTAATGCTTGCAATATACAATCTAGGATGTGCACTCGTTAAGGTGTTTAAACAACTAAAATACTAAAAGGCCAATGAATTAACCGCTGAGCCAGTCATATCATCAACGTTTATACACACTATTATTTTTATTATTTGTACATAAACTATATTTTATAATATTGAATCACAATGTTTTCTTGTGGCAAATTAACTTCCGTCAAAAAACTTACTATTTCGGCCAACACACTAAGGTCTATTGACCAGCAAATGTAAATATAAATGGCAATTAATATGCACATTACCACTAGACCTCGCTGATCTAGTGATTACTATGTAAGGTCTTCTTTTAATGGTACGTGCAATACAAATAATATTTTTTTATACTACGGATAAACTCAAAAAGTACTGCACCGATTTTCGTGCTGTTTTCACCAATGGATAGAGTAGTTCTCCAGGAAGGTTTTAGTATATAATTTGTCAAGATTTTGTATACATTGGCTAAAATATAATGATATCTGTTGGAACTTGCTTTCAACACAAACGCTGCCTAAACTTCGAGAAATAACAAAATGTTGTATATTGTATAGTGGGATTCTGTATCTTATATAGGTCAACAAAAAAGTCCGCGATGGCATAGGATGGCATACTCTATCTATTTTATTTAAAGAACTATTTACACAAATACAGTATTAATCCTTATCATTTTAAATAAATAAGAGGCTTTAAGCGTTTCATGCACATTATTTTACTCTTTTACATCAAAGGTACATAGGTATAATTTAAACTAATATCTTATGAGTAATCGCAAAAAATTTCGGACGCGAGAATATAATTCAAGCTCACCCTCTTGTAGTAAGTATGTCGTCACATTAGTGTATAATTGGAAAATATGGCACCAACCCTAAAATACAACACTTTGTATTTTAATACATTGATGGCATTTCCTTATTCGATAAAACTAACAAATAGGTACGTAATGTAATGCAACATTACATAAATGTGCTTTATTATAAAGCTTACAAACTTACAAATAACACGATGTGCTCCATACTGCAATGATGACATAATGTATCATTGAAAGATAGAGCAACGTAACTAATAACTATTCTTTAAGATAACTACGGTTACACGTTTTTTTTAACTTAAATTATAAATAAAAGTTTCAAAAATAGATTAAATAACCAATATAACAAACAATGATAACCTTTTCATATTCGTTAAAAAAATAGCAATGCACAGGTAGCTTCAAAGTTTATTAATTATATTATGAAGGCAAGTAAGTGTTCGAGTAAGGTTATTAGTAAACCCATTTCTATAATTGCAGTGATGTTCTAATCTGAGTTCACCTGAGCCACAGGGACAATGGGTTGCGTCACATCGGCCGCGGAACAGCTTCCGTTCTCTAGCTCGTCTCACGGTCTCCGGCCTCCGCACTCCCAAGTGGGGCGGCAATTCTGCATATATAACAAACCGCCGACCCCTCAGCAAACATATCGCATACCATCAACATGAAGGTAATACATAAGTCTACTGCACCCTTATATATTTGACTATATCGTTTTTACGAACTCGGTGCACATTTTTATATTTATATTTTTCTTTCTTTCAAAAACGAGTAACAACCTATTTATAATATTCAATATTTCAAATATATATCTACATTTATTTTATTTTTCTACATGTTTTGTCCCTTCATATTTACGATTTTATGTTATTCCCTTATAGGGACAAACAGGGCACTACACCCGATTCTATACCGTGGTTTATATAACTTATATATTTATGCTATGCTAAACTGTCATTTATTTCATAAGTTTGAATTGTGTTCCAGGTTTTCGTTTGCCTTTTGGCTCTAGCAATGGCCGCAAATGCCGGCTATATTGGCGGCGGCGGCGGCGGTGGCGGCGGTGGATGGTCTAGAGGAGGTGGCGGAGGTGGATGGTCCAGCGGCGGCGGAGGCGGATGGTCAAGCGGGGGTGGCGGTGGCTATGGAGGTGGCGGTGGCTACGGAGGTGGCGGTGGTCACGGAGGCGGCAGCGGCGGCGGTGGACGTGAGTAACTAGTTAACAAAATTTCACTCGTAAATGTTGGTATAGTCTTGAAAATGTCACCGATGAGATAAGTTAGCAGAATGAAATATTATTTTGCTTGTCTTTTCTCCCTTGACTATGTACAGGCAAATAGGTTCGATAACTCCTTAATATGTATAAAAAGTACACTTAAATATCATAATATGTAGATTACATTACTTTGTACAGTTCGTTGCAAAGGTCGAAACTGAAATGCACGAATTTCTAAATAACTAATTATAATATGAGAGGGCAAATTATAGTATACTAGCATTTCCCACGGCTCCGCCGGCGTTTTAAAGACCAGAAACTAAAGTAAACTTCTTAGATTTCATATACCCGTGTGATTTTTTTATAGGTAGTTTTTAACGGTTACTTGAGATTTCTCAGAAATGAGATATTTTCCAGCAGTAAAACGTATCCTATATACTGACCCTAATAACCAGCTGTCATCATACCAAATTTCATCAAAATCTATCCAGCGATTTTCTCGTGATGCGGTCACAGACAGACAGACATTCTAAAAACTATAGATTCGGCCTGTTTCAATAATAATCACTATTTCAATAAGAATTTCTAAAAAATATTCAATGTACAGATTTGACTAATTTAGAATTTTATTATGTATAGATTTTATTTACTTACATGCCCCTATAAGTTTTGGCTAGTATAGTGTTATGTGAACTTTGGTTTTGGAGATAGGTAGGCTAGAGTCTTCGACAACAAGATTCAATTCTACAATACAATTTTTAAATTTTTATTGGTAATAATATCATGTTGTTTCTATATCCTTATTTTTTAAATAAATCGAAAATAGTACGTTAAAATATAATATATTTTACCAATATGTTTAAACTGAAATCTAAGTCTATCTTACACTCATCATTAATTGTCATCAATCACTAGACTCCTCTAAGGATCTCTAGCTCCCTTAGAAGAGTCCAACGCCTCCTATTGGAAACTTTCTGCATCACTTTTTTCGATATTTTTAATTGTGTAATAGTGACTTACCCTCGCTTCGTTCGGGTTCGTTTATATGTACATACTATTTGATATGTTATTTTTTGCACGGAGCCCTAATTCTTTTTCTCAAACAAAAGTAGCCTAAGTCGTTCTTTATAAGTTATAACAACAAAAGTCCCTTCGAAATTGGTCCATACATAGACATTTAAAAAAATATATTTATCTATCTTTCTAATATTTAAAAACACTTTAAAAAAAAAGTAGTAATAGTGCATTCTTGTTTATACTTACCAACTCATTTAGTATTTTAGGATTTTTAATTAATACAAATACATTTTTATTTTATTTGTAACTTTTGCAGAGGTGAAAATTATAAAAATCATCACATCCGGCGGCGGAGGCGGCGGCGGCGGTTACGGTGAGCATTATAATTTGCTCTAATGCTTTATCTTTAGAAAGGATGTTTAATGATTGCGTAATCCACGATCACGGTAACGACTTCATGATGAATGTGACATTCATTTCACTCGTCGCAAAACCATAAAGCATTTGTTTTGCATGTGGTGCATGCAAAACATTTTTATTTACTATTATTTAAGTACTATGGATCAAAACATATCAAAGCATCATAATAAACATCGAATGTCCATTGCTTAGTTTGTAGTGACCCTCAGCTTGTACTTGCTGTGCCAGCGGTCGCGGGTTCGAGTCCCGCTGGGGGCATTCATTTGTTGAGGACGAAAGTTTATACTCCATTCATGGATGTTTATATTAATGCTGTGTATGCGTTTAATGTTATATATGTGTAGGGATATCAACTCTTTGGTATCCGTAACACAAACCAAGTAGCGTATCACGGAACTAGATGGCAATGTGTGTAATAATGTCCAAACGTATTTATTTATTTATACATACATTAAATTCTAAAGATTTTAATATTTGTGCATACTGCCTTAAAACTTAAAGAGAGGTCAAAAGACCGACCAAGAGGGTCATCCATTCACTTGATGTACAGCAGAATTACGAATTGCGCAATAACGTCTACATTAAACGCATCTTGATGTTTAGAATGTTGTTTTGCAATAATTAAATTTAAAATGATCATCGCCCTTACACCAAATAATGTAGAACTGCAACGACATGAAATATTTAATTCAAAATTAACGCACTTATGATTTAAGTAGTGTGGCTTTTTGGATTTTCAAATAAATTGCATTCTGTTGCCATGATGATAGAATGTAGCAATCCTGCAGATAAAAGTCATTTTATAATTTATAGTCATAACACTTAAGAAAGCTCAGTACATGTATGCCTATTGAACATAAACATGATATTTTATATTGTAATTAAGTACCTATATGACCAAAAATATAGCGAGGTATTAATTAAGTATCAACTCTATCGTCTATCAGGAGGTGGTAGCGGCGGTGGGTGGAAGATCGGTGGTGGCAGCAGCGGTTGGTCCAGCGGAGGAGGCGGTGGTGGATGGAAATCCGGCGGAGGTGGTGGTAGCGGATGGCAGTCCGGCGGAGGCGGTGGTAGCGGATGGAAGTCCGGCGGCGGCGGTGGAGGATGGCCCAGCGGCGGCGGTGGCGGTTGGTCCAGCGGCGGCGGCAGTGGCGGTTGGTCTAGCGGTGGCTCATCCGGCTGGCCCAGCGGCGGCTCATCCGGCTGGTGGTGATCATTATCAACGAAACATTTAAATACAACCGTACCTCAAACTTATACTTTGTTTCTTTTAGTACCAATTCATTTTATCCTTTATTTTATATATTGTCATTGAAATTTAGAAATTCGTAATTTTCTTTGTACCTATTTACTTCACAAAATAGATCAAACTACAGTAAGGCCCCTATGAAACAGAAAAATATCAAGTAATGTCAGTACTGGCAGAATTTCCCTACTTATTAGTAACATTTAAGAGACATTACTTTAAAACTCAGATAAAAAACCTGTATTATCAAGATGTACAAAAAATATATTTGGCTTTACGCTATTACTTATAAATTATAATGTACCAACGATTGATTCCCCATTTAGTTAACTGTAATTCCACCCCTCTTATATAATGAGCCTGTAACCAGTTACTATACCTGTAGTAAAGGTTATCCTAAATATTGACTCTAGTTAAAATCGGCTAATTAAAATCGGTACCTTTTTGCGTAACGCACATATCCATTCGCTAAGTTATTTATATTACTGATAAAAATAGGTATGCGAGTGTAACTTATGATAAAGATTTTTATAATTTAATACTTATAATTTTGATGTAATATCATGAAATATTTTCTGCAATAAAAATATCCCAAGTCATGACCCGAGTAATATATTATCAGTACACAAAATTTGATCAAGTACTTTTTGTGTTAAACAATAAAATAAAAACAGACAAACATTTTAATCATCATTGTTATGGGGTCTATATTCAATACACAATCTCAGATCAAGTAAAATTTACTTGATCTGAGTACACAATACATTAGTCATTGTTTTTAAAAAGCATTAAATATAGTAGATTTTGTAAGCTACTATTTTATTATATGTAATAGATAGAGACCGAATCAAATTTTTAGAATGTTTGTGTCTGTGAAGGCGCGAAAACGTCTAAACAGATTTTAGTAAAATTCAGTGCGATGATAGCTGGTTATCCAGGTTAGCATATTATAGGATATTTATAACTGCGGCAAAATACATCATTTCTTAAAAATCTATTCTAACTGCCAAAACATACCTAGGAACGAGCCCAAGCAGAGCGAGGGAATCACTAATAAATTATACATACATAAATGTTAAAAAATGTAGAAAACATGAAAGTATTCAAATAAATAATTTTGTAGATATGAAATAAAAAAAAATATAAAAAAAAGTTTTATTACTTCATCATTTAAATAGAAAATAAAATAATAACAAGCTTAATTATCAACAGTTATATTTCTTTGATTTTTTGTCAAACTTCTGCCTCTTAGCTCTGTTTGGATCATAATTTTCTTTGTCAGAAGAATCAGTACTGATTGGTGAGTAACCACGAACTGCTTTCCTTTGCTGTCTATTTTCATATTGATTTGGTTCCAGAGTGGATAAAATTCCATAATTACTGAAATTAAAATAAAAAATGTATAGTCTAACAAAAATTGCAGTGATAATAATTCAAAATGCTTAGTCTAGATAGGTATTTTTGTTGTTGTAGAGGTAATTATAATATAAGCCAAGACATTGATGCATTTAATTATTTCAATTATGAAATTATGTTCTTACAGTTGTTCAGATGCATGAACATCTGCAATAGTTTCAATCAAATTTGCATTTTCATTATCTGTATCACTGCCGGTTTCTGATTCTGCTACAATAACACCTTTCACTTTTACAGAATTTAATAAATTTGCTTGTTTTTTAGGTATATTATTAAGTAAAATAGTGTCTTGTTTATTTTCACTCTGCATTAAATGTTTGTCTAATAAAATATTGGCTTCATTAGCATTATTTTTCTCACAACCATGTTTATTAAACTGATCAACATTTTTATCATTTTCATCTTTTACATCAATAGTTTGGACTTCAACGGACTGCTTATTTCCGACTTTAATACTGTTTTCTTTATTTTGTAAAATGTTTATGGTTGCTACAAAGTTATTATTCTCAATGGTAACCATTACATTATCTGCACTATTTCTATACTTTTTTTCATTTGTATTTTGTGAACATAGGGAGCAAACATCATATAATGAGCTTTTTCTATAAAATGGCACTTTGAGTAAAGGTAGCATACTTTTGGCTTTCATTGTTTTGGTATTTATGTTTATATCATTATTTCCTATTGAGCTAGATTGAGTTGTTTCATTATTTGTAGAAATATTTACATTGTTTTTTTCAGCCTCTATCACAGCTAAACATGCAAGCTTATCTTTGTCAATCAAATCATTTTGACTCTCATCGATTACTATTGTATGTTCATCAAAAGCAATGCCGCTGTCATTATTATCAATTTTTTTACTTTTCAACATGTTGGTTTCATTACCTCCAAGAAATAGTTGTTTTTTAATTTCTCTGGGTGATTGTTTTAGCTTCTTGCTTTCATAAGAAAGTTTTTTACTATGAGTTCTTTTCTTACTAACTACTTCATTCGCATTGTTCTTAACCAGATCTATTGATTTACCATTAGAGTAATTAGAATTAACTTTTAGATCAGCAAAAGGTTTCCGGGGCTTATTAGGTTTTTTTATATTTGTGTCTAGCCAGTGCTGAACATAGATATTTGAATCTTCCATTTTAAAAGGCTCAAAATATGAGGTATTTTCACCAGGTATGTATGAAGGTGTTTTGTTTTCTTTATCTTTTACTAAAATGTTTAAACTTTTTCGTTTGTTACAGTATTTTGATGGAGCCTGAATACATTCTGGAAAAAGTTGTCTTTCCAATTTTAACTGTTCAGAAATTCTAAATCGTCTGAAAACTAAAAAGTATAAAAACCATTATAAATATTTTTATAATAAACCACAGAAATTTAACACATACATATGTATATGTATTATATATATAAAACACATACCATCTATGTTAAATAATTCTTGAAATTCCGTTAATAAATTAGAAATATGTTCTACACGTCCCGATAAAGGTTCATCTATAAAATAAGTGGACACAGCTGGTGGAGAAACACACAACAAACATTCTTCAGCTGTGGCGACGCATTTCTGACAAATAAAATGCCCACAAGGGTATCTCACGTAGGGTCCCAGTATATGGTCACTAAAAAAATTGTACTTGTGATATTAATGTACTTTAAGATTTTTAATATTTACCAAATAATTTTAATTAAGATCACTATATCTTTCACTCACCAAGTAACACATTTGTTTTTATCAACTATATTCTTCACATATTCAACAGCAAGGTCAACATTTATATAAGACATAAACATAATAATACTACCATTATAACATTAAAAAATTATACAAATAAATTATTGTATAAAGAACAATTATAGTTGGAAAAATAATGACAAAGTACTGTAATTCAATTGTATTTATTATTACTTCATTTGTATTTTTAGTAATTCAAGTTTTGATTAGGTAGGCTTATATTGTTTTTACAGTTATTTGATGATGAAGTTGAAGGCACACGTCATTCGTCATTTTTTATATTTACTTCTCGACAGATTATGTACAAGCTCATTTTACAGCTATGGATTCTGGCCACTGACCTCTATAATACCACTGGACTGGCTGTTGTCAACGTGCTTTTGTGGCTGCTTGATATTCGCCATTTTGGCGCTGTCCGCCGCTGTCGGACGTAGCGAGAGTTCGTGGTATTAAAACTAATGATGTCGATATAAAGATTTTTATTTTTTTATTTTTATTAATTAACCACTTGATCCCCGCCGGTACCTATGTGTACCACTTCCGGCATTACCGTAGATCCCCGCTGGTACCTATGTGTACCACCTCGCCCTCTGCGCTTTTATCACTTATTACACAACGAAATCGCTATATTTTTTGCTAAATAAGTAATGCACGCTACCTTTAGAAATTTTATTACATATATAATAAAATAAAATTTTAATCAGATTCCAGCAACATTAAAAACAAATGCGCCAAAAGTTGTTAAAATTTAAAGTAAAGCGCGCGCGACTCGCTATTGGTTTAGTGAGATTTAAAAATTGAAAACAAGTGAATTTGTGCCTTAAACGCAGGCATATTAATTGTTAATATTCTTTGCTACTATTGATATACTAATTAATTTATATTTACGTTATAATGTTAGTTTTTTGGTTAAAGTAATTCTGATGTATTGAAATTTGTAAATAAAGTCGCCATTATTTTACATGAATTTGGACTATTACTCACTTATTTAGTATCTGATAAAGGTAAATTACTGTAGAAAAATAAATATAATTTCATATTTTCAGTTTTTTGTAGCATATTTCAATAGTTTTATAATATAAAATGTGTTTATTTATAAATAAAAATAATATAAGCCTATAAGCTGTCAAATGTGACATATTTGACTTTCCTCAAATTTGAGCTAGACATTGACATATATTATGCTATCGATGATATCGATATTTTATAATAAAAAATGCTTAGACTAATAATACCTAGACTGATAGTTTCATACATAATTCCGCTCAATATTGAAGTAGTATTAGTATGAATGTGTGCGTAAGTGTCACAATCTAATGGCGTCTGATTTGTTTACAAATTAATTTTCTGTATGGACGAATGTTTTACTTTAAATTATAAGTTGCCAAATAGTACTTACCTGTGAAATGTGATTTTCTTTTACTTAGTATTATTATGTGACGTGTTATGACACCCTTTCAATGCACAGCAAGTCATTTTTAAATTAATAAAGCGGGAGCTAAATAAGTTGTACGTATGTAGTTGTGTAACTTGACAATTGACATTGACAGTTGACACGACGGGAAACGTATCTAGCCATATCTCGAAGTCTAGCCAAAAAAAGTGGTTACAAATCGCTTGGACCTACACTCCATCTAGGTGTTATATATCTATGAAAAAATGTATATTGAAGAAATATGTGTTAGCTCGTTCTAGAATAAAATGTTATATAAAATTTAAATATTCTTATGTATTTCAAATTAAATCAAGTATACATAAGAGTTTCAATACAAAGTCTAACATAATATACTATATTATTATAATAGCAATACAAAGACCTTCTAAAATAAAATATTTTTTCTTGACGATCTCGAGTGTTTATAGTAGCTTGAAAATGGGTGTACGAGTACAACACGTACTATATACCTAGATAACAAACTATCGTCCCCTTCGGACGATAGTGTTTGTATATACATTTTGATGATTTCCATATAAAATAAACGGTTATATCAATGATATTTTAACTATAGATATGTTATGAGCGCGCAATCGTAAAAACTCGAAAACATCCTAATTAGGACGTATTGCCTTTAGTCAGTGTCACCGCATGGCGTCGAGTGGTACGCTGCTACAAAATTTAAAAAAATGCCATCCTGTGTATTTAGGAAATGCACCAATTATGATACCAAAGTTAATAAAACACAAGGGATCTCATACCACATGTAAGAACGCAGAATACTTCGATTTATTAATATATTTCAATTATTTGCCTAATATTCTGATATGTCATCGGTCGCTAGACTAATGTTTGTTTACATTGACGCGCAATTGACAACATTAGCTGTCTCTTTTTTTCTTATTGATTTTATCGACTATCCCCTTTCTATCATTTTGACATGTACCTTGAATGAAAAGTGTGTATGTGTGCAGCGCGGAACACTTTTTTCGGTTGTTTAGTGAGCGTATAACATATCTATAGTTAAAATATCATTGGGTTATATACTTTTATTATTCAGATATTTTTTATAGATAAACTTATGGAGAGTTCCCAACAAAACAAAAACAAGTATTCAAAATGTTCCAAAATAGTCAATAGAACATGAATTTTTCCAAGTAATTCTAACAGAATTCGGAGCGAAGACAAATACGACAAAACAAATAAAGAAGAAAAGGATTAATGTCATGAAACCGATAAAATCACTTTTTCTGATACATATTTTTTACATTTTTACAAAATAATTTCATCAAGACCCTGTTATAGCTTGCTTCAAAATATTGTCATTTTTATAGTAAATTAATCATTTTTTTTGTAAATAAAATAAAGTCTATGCTGCTCGCTGAAAATAAAGCTTTCTCTAGGTGATTTTATAAATTGGTTTTGGACTTTCGGAGCCTATACATTACAATGAAACAAGTGAAATCTTTTTTCTTTTTATAATATTAATGTATAAAAATTCCTTTTTTGTAAATTTATTGCTGCTTTGAATACTGGATAAGAAAAAGACAATCATCTAGAGTAAATTATTAGTTTGCTTTTGAATACCTTAAGGATTATCTGGATTAAAAGGTGCGATCAGAAAATTTTAGAAGTAAGGATCTTTGAGGCCAATTACGTTAAACTAAATACTGTACGTAATGGTCTTTTTTGTTATCAATTTTAGTCATCAAAAACTATAAGAGCGATATTATTGAATTGCAATATAAAAATTTTGTACCATATAAGCGGAATAATTTTTATTATATTATTTAAATAGTTAAAACTTTAACTGAACTTTTTATATAAAACTTACCTCCAATATTTTAGTTTCAATAAGAATTATTACTTTAGCAAGATATGTTATTAGTTTTTGAGCGTTTGCAACAATGATATTTTAACTATAGATATGTTATACGCTCACTAAACAACCGAAAAATGTGTTCCGCGCTGCACACATACACACTTTTCATTCAAGGTACATGTCAAAATGATAGAAAGGGGATAGTCGATAAAATCTATAAGAAAAAAAGAGACAGCTAATGTTGTCAATTGCGCGTCAATGTAAACAAACATTAGTCTAGCGACCGATGACATATCAGAATATTAGGCAAATAATTGAAATATATTAATAAATCGAAGTATTCTGCGTTCTTACATGTGGTATGAAATCCCTTGTGTTTTATTAACTTTGGTATCATAATTGGTGCATTTCCTAAATACACAGGATGGCATTTTTTTAAATTTTGTAGCAGCGTACCACTCGTCGCCATGCGGTGACACTGACTAAAGGCAATACGTCCTAATTAGGATGTTTTCGAGTTTTCACGATTGCGCGCTCATAACATATCTATAGTTAAAATATCATTGGTTTGCAATTACAAATTTTAATGCAAAATTGACTTTATTTCTCATGAAAATACTATATTATGGACAATTTAAATTATACAACTTATGATTAGATTATTGAAGATTCGAAAATAATATAGTTTTGTCAAAAAAATTTACATAATATAATAAAATACAATAATGTATTCCATAAATTATATTCATATTACGAAATACTTAACATGATAGCCAGATTTCTGACTCTTGCATTTATGAGATAATAATTATAATATTTTTTATTTTATATTTTATGAAAATTGGAATGCTCAATATAGTAATATTTTAAATCTCGTATATATGCATAAAAATAAAATATCTGATTTCAATTGCTGTACATAAATATAAAATTTATTATTTTGTTTATATTTGTTTCGCCGTTCACAACAATTATCGATAATTTTTGTGTTGACTGTTGAGGGGTACAGCATTACTACGCATCAAAATATTTAAAATTATTATTATCAGTACAATAATTTGGACAACTTTACATGTTTAAATATTTAGATTCTTGAATGAAAGGTATAAAGGTTTCATAATATAAGTGATATAGTTAGCTTGTATATTTAAAATTTAAGTTAAATAATAAATACAAAAATGTGAATTATATTGAAATGCGAGTGTTTTTAAAAATAACCTCAATTTTTCCCTTTTATAATAAAACCAACTGAATTCTAATCACAGTGGATTGTGTTCAAGATTTATTGGTGTATGTTTTTAAAGTAAGAACTAATATGTATTTAAGTGTAACTTTTGCTAAGAATCTACTCACTATATCCTGATGATTGCTTTTAAAATTGCGCGGTAAGCTGTGTAAATACATCGAACGAGCCGCGATATTTATAAAGTTTTGAATGTGATTGTTACTTACAACTAATGAAAATAATTCAATGAATGGTTTTGTGTGACTACATGTTTATTCACAAAGTAGTTTTTCAAAATTAGTGTAAATATAAACCCTGGTATTATCAGAAATCATTGTAATACAAAAAGTAGAATATTTTTAGCTAACGTTAATATTTTACAAGCTTATTTATGATTTATCAATAGTTTAAAGTACATTTTATATACTCTCATAAATGCTCAAATTATTTAAGAATCCAAAACAACTGAAACATTTAAAATCGCTGCTGTATATTTTAAATTGTAAATGTTTTTTTATGTTATGGTAGAATCGGCGAAAAATGTCAAACGGGCTCGGTGATTATTCGGTGTTGCATGTCATAATGCGCGGGCGTCTAGTGGTTAATAACCGTATCATCATAATTACTACTTATGTTATATTAACAACGAAAATGCAAAATTACTTTACAGTAAACAAACACTTCTCGCTGTCATTTGCAATATACGTCAAAATTACTTCTCGAGACTCTCGCTAGTGGCGCTTCAAATGGTCACAAAAAAATTGTTGTCAAACGCTTGGAACAGCCAGTCCAGTGGTATTATAGAGGTCAGTGATTCTGGCTCAAAGGTCCACTCATTAACGGCCTTTTCCAATTACAGCACTAAGGCGCATTTTGCGGCATAATGCTCAACGTTGAATGTTCCAACTACAACAGCGCTTCGCACAATCGAACACTGCTTTTGCGTGATGCTGTGTTAAAAAAATAAATAAACCGTGTATCCATGGAGGTTAGATACAGGAGAACCAACGCTTCATACTAAAGCATTACCCGTCTGTCTCTGAAAATTTGTAGAGTTTATAGCGCGCTGCCGTCAATAAGTAGTATCTGTCAAGTTAGCTATTTATGAGTACTGTCACTATTGTGACAACGTGAAGTTAGGCATTGAGACAACATAGCGATCGCAGCGCCTCCTTGGTTTGACAATATTTCTGAGACACTACATTCTAGGGCCTTGGTTCTCCTGGTTTCTAATCTCCATGCGTGTATCGATGAAGGTTACAAGAGTAATAACATTGACTTTTTTTATATTCCACGTTTATAATGTGAATACAATTTTATTTTAGAATTCAAAACTATAAACATATTTATTTTGCAGAAATATATAATCGAATCATTATATTCACGTTCCAATTAGCATCAGCACAAATCGGCATTGTGCGCCACCGAGTCGCATTAGGCTCTCAGCTCTGTAATTGGAAAACAGGGTAAAACATATTTTTTTGTATTAATAAACTATTCACAAAGTAATACTATTATTAAAGATCCGAATGTAAAAATGTTATGTTCATCCAATATACTGTATTTCTCTTTAGAACATTTAATAAAAATAACTATATAATATGTATGTACCTAGTTACATTTATAAAAGTTTTCTACACTAAAAAAAGAAATAACAAATTCCTCGATATTACTTGTGTTTATTTTACATTATAAAAAAACTTTTACATTTTAGTGTATACATATACACTTATAATAAAAGAAATAAGGAAGATCTAAGTAATCTACAATAAGAATTAATAAAAGCGAAGTGTTGTAAATTGTATTATATACGGTATATATGTCGTAGGATAATTTGATAAACCGAGTTTTTGCAAAAACTCTAGGGATATCGCGAAAATACGGATAATTAGACAATGTCTATGATATTTCTCAATGTTACTGAAAAAGGATAGTGTTTTTGCAAAAACGCTACTCGCTTTAGTAAGATTGCGAATAGAATCATTGGCTATTATAAACAAAGCGCACTTATTGGTCAATCGGATCGAACAAAACAACGTGTTATCTGATCAATGTCTGGCAATGAGCCAGTGAAATCGGCTTGCCTATTCATAGAGTAGTCTCCCATTTTTTCTTCATAATTTTGCCTTTTGGAAACAAATGAAAACTTATTCCCGATTCTCCATAAGTACTACATTGAGGAACGCAACAATATTTCGTATTTCTGCTTTTATTAGCAACGGGTTTCTGTATGTAATCGTGATCCATCTTACTATGTTTAATAGTAGAAGATCCGAGCCTACATCGACCTTCACCGAGCTGATAATAGAATGAAACTTATTTTAAAATAAATTTAGTATATTAGAAAATATAATAAAAATGGGTTGGCTAAGAAAATCCTGGACAGAATATTTTTAATTATTTTTTAAAAAATGATTTTTCATTGAAAGTTGCAACATCAAGATAATAAGAAAATTTTATACTGATTTGAAAGTAAAAAACATATAGAATATGCCGACGTTGGGTTGGCTATTATTTACCTGGACGAACTACTGGGTTGGCAGGTATAAACAGGTATGTCGTACCAGTTACTTTCACATGATAGGATAATAGAAAAAAAATTATATCAACATTTTTGTTGTTTTATTGCGAACACGTTGATATAGAGTTGGCTACAAAAAAATCGGTCCTAATAGAGGTTTGCGAATTTTAAAGATTTAATTTTCGACGCGTGGAAATGAGTAAAAGAGGGATCCGAGGTAAGTATAATATGCAATAATAAAGGACCCAACACTGCAGTCGTGTCTGATGGGACTCTGAACATAAGAAAGTGCACATGCTCGGTACGTAAATTATGGAGGGTAGAGGTACCTCAACTACCCTCCATATAGTAAACAGTACGCGTTATTTTGGAGCAACTGACATTTGAATTGTAAAAAATTTTTTACATTTTTTAAAAGTTTTATCAGTAAAACTTAAAACACTTAAAGAATCGTCCGAGCCACACAAAAAACAATTTTTAGCCATTTTTTATTTATCACAACGATACAGAATACGTGTGTTTTCGATGCAATATCTATACATATTATAAAACAAAGTCCTCCGCCGCGTCTGTCTGTCTGTCTGTCTGTTCGCGATAAACTCAAAATGTACTGCACTGATTTTCATGCAGTTTTCACCAATGGATAGAATGATTGTCCAGGAAGGTTTTAATATATAATTTGTCAAGTTTTTGTATAAATTGACTAAAATATAACGATATTTGTTGGAGGTGTCGGAAAAAATAAGCCGTCTGGGAGCTTTTAACGAAAACCCTTTGAGATATAACAAAGTGATGTATGGTGGAATTGTGTGTCTAATATAGGACTACAAAAAAGTCCGCGATGGCATTTGTCTATCTCTTAAGGATAACATACTATATCGAAAAAAGTTAGGAAATTTATAAAAACTTTATAAAATTAACGGCGTTTGACGTATCATGTTATGACCGTTGCCATGGTGCGTGCAATGGTAATTCAAATAATGCACATTGTACTTACCTTGCGAATCATTTTCTTTCCTGATTACCACATGTGGTACGGTGAAGGAAAACATAGTGAGGAAACCTGCATGTCTGAGACAACCTAGCAAGTTTTCGAAAGACATGTGAAGTCTCGTACTCGTACTGAGGGAGGCCCGTGCCCAGCAGTGGGGCGTTAAAAAGGGCTGATGATGATGATGATGATGATACTTACCTCGAATCTCTCTGTCACTCATTTCCACGCGTTGAAATTTAAATCTTCAAAATTCGCAAACCTCTATTAGGACCGATTTTTTTGTAGCCAACTCTATATCAACGTGTTCGCAATAAAACAACGCTTATGTTGATATAATTTTTTTTCTATTATCCTATCATGTGAAAGTAACTGGTACGACATACCTGTTTATACCTGCCAACCCAGTAGTTCGTCCAGGTAAATAATAGGCAACCCAACGTCGGCATATTCTATATGTTTTTTACTTTCAAATCAGTATAAAATTTTCTTATCTTGATGTTGCAACTTTCAATGAAAAATCATTTTTTTAAAAATAATTAAAAATATTCTGTCCAGGATTTTCTTAGCCAACCCATTTTTATTATATTTTCTAATATACTAAATTTATTATAAAATAAGTTTCATTCTATTATCAGCTCGGTGAAGGTCGATGTAGGCTCGGATCTTAAAGAATCGTCCGAGCCACACAAAAAACAATTTTTAGCCATTTTTTATTTATCACAACGATACAGAATACGTGTGTTTTCGATGCAATATCTATACATATTATAAAACAAAGTCCTCCGCCGCGTCTGTCTGTCTGTCTGTCTGTTCGCGAT
Source organism: Boloria euphrosyne (assembly GCA_951802675.2). Lineage (NCBI taxonomy): Eukaryota > Metazoa > Arthropoda > Insecta > Lepidoptera > Nymphalidae > Boloria > Boloria euphrosyne. Next base: position 8,200,377 of record OX637878.1, read on the forward strand.
AAACTCAAAATGTACTGCACTGATTTTCATGCAGTTTTCACCAATGGATAGAATGATTGTCCAGGAAGGTTTTAATATATAATTTGTCAAGTTTTTGTATAAATTGACTAAAATATAACGATATTTGTTGGAGGTGTCGGAAAAAATAAGCCGTCTGGGAGCTTTTAACGAAAACCCTTTGAGATATAACAAAGTGATGTATGGTGGAATTGTGTGTCTAATATAGGACTACAAAAAAGTCCGCGATGGCATTTGTCTATCTCTTAAGGATAACATACTATATCGAAAAAAGTTAGGAAATTTATAAAAACTTTATAAAATTAACGGCGTTTGACGTATCATGTTATGACCGTTGCCATGGTGCGTGCAATGGTAATTCAAATAATGCACATTGTACTTACCTTGCGAATCATTTTCTTTCCTGATTACCACATGTGGTACGGTGAAGGAAAACATAGTGAGGAAACCTGCATGTCTGAGACAACCTAGCAAGTTTTCGAAAGACATGTGAAGTCTCGTACTCGTACTGAGGGAGGCCCGTGCCCAGCAGTGGGGCGTTAAAAAGGGCTGATGATGATGATGATGATGATACTTACCTCGAATCTCTCTGTCACTCATTTCCACGCGTTGAAATTTAAATCTTCAAAATTCGCAAACCTCTATTAGGACCGATTTTTTTGTAGCCAACTCTATATCAACGTGTTCGCAATAAAACAACGCTTATGTTGATATAATTTTTTTTCTATTATCCTATCATGTGAAAGTAACTGGTACGACATACCTGTTTATACCTGCCAACCCAGTAGTTCGTCCAGGTAAATAATAGGCAACCCAACGTCGGCATATTCTATATGTTTTTTACTTTCAAATCAGTATAAAATTTTCTTATCTTGATGTTGCAACTTTCAATGAAAAATCATTTTTTTAAAAATAATTAAAAATATTCTGTCCAGGATTTTCTTAGCCAACCCATTTTTATTATATTTTCTAATATACTAAATTTATTATAAAATAAGTTTCATTCTATTATCAGCTCGGTGAAGGTCGATGTAGGCTCGGATCATACATAAAGCTAAACTCTTAACTCTCTATGAACAGCTATAAAGTTTTAAGTCTATGCTTCTATAGCAAAGTGTCGTTCTTAGAATCTTAGACAACTTCTAGATTTCGCCGCTAGAGGCGCGCGGATAATCTTTGCATCGCCGATATAAGAATTATCTTTCTTTTAAAAGGTCCAAAGTTTGTATTTTATTTAACTAAAATATTAAGAAAAATCCTATATCACACTGTCTTTTCTTACGCTTTATAACTCTATGACAAAATATCTCAAATTTACATGGAACCAATCACAAAAAGAGTTGGCCTATAAACCAAAATCAAGCCAATCAGAGATAAGTATATTCAAAGAGTATAGATAATATACTGGGAATTCAAAGTTACAAAAAGCAACTAGTGTTTTCGCAAAAACCCTATCCTTTTTCAGTAGCATTGAGAAATATCATAGACATTGTCTAATTATCCGTATTTTCGCGATAAGAGTTTTTGCAAGAACTCGGTTTATCAAATTATCCTAAGACATATATACCGATAGTAAAAATTACTACTTTTTTAACTCAAGCCAGCCACTTCAACTTTTTATAACACCTTTAATAATCTTATTAATTATTTAGTACAAATTATTTATTAATATACTGAGAGAATAATATATTATAATTTATAGAAGATATGAGAATTTAGCAATGATTTTGTTAGAATATTATTGTAATTTAGGCTACTTTTATTTTATTAAAAATATATATATTTAAAACCGTTTAACTTACGCCTAGCGAAGCGGGCCGGGCTCGCTAGTTAAATTGTCGATTCAAAATGTTATTATATCGATTTGTTAAAATAATATGTAGTTAAAATATTTCATAATAATGACAATTGGGTACGGTTTATCGATAGAGTACAGTAAAATAATTTAATTTCGATTAGTTTTTATTGCAATTGCTATCACATTACGAATATAGTAAGACATAAAGCCTGAATTTCTTATCCATAAAAATTATGTTCCGACTACATGAAATTTACAATGAATGTACAGCTAATTCAATTCACTTAATGGTATAAGTTTAGTTAAAAATATTAAAGTAATTGATTAAAATAAATTATATAGTATAAAGTACATACTTATGTAATAATTTTATAGGTATTACGGTTTACATACGAAAACATTATTATTCGTCTTGATGCATAGATATTAATTAGTTAAGTAGATAAATATTATTTCTATTGAAGTACAAAATTTGTTATCACTACGATTCGCGATACGAGGGAAACGCTATAAGTATATTCAATTAATATATTTCGTGTGTATGTACCATTTGTGCATTCCCACCCCGTTTATAGCAAAAAAAACCCTAACTTTTTACAACCACGCACGCAAAGATGCTGTTACACTTACAGCAATAAAGTGGTGTACTTATGAATTCTTAAACTACTCATCCTGTTGTTATTAAGTCACTAAGTGAAATTATAAAATCCACGAAAGCGAAGGCCTGGGGCGACAGTCTCGACAAATTACGTCACGCAAGTAGAGTTCTTATTTCTAAAGTTAATTTAAGACTAATACCTAAAGGTATTAATCTGAATATAACAGGTACAACCAGTCATTTAAGCGTATACACATATTCATATGTACACTTAGACGAAAATTAGCCGGCATTGTTGACATAAGCGATCTCTATTTTATCAATTCGTGCCGTTAAATCTTAATATTGAATAATTTCAATATGTAATTATAGTTGATGCTGCTGCTGCTTGCTAGTGATAAATACTTAATAAAGAAAGGCACTAAATTAAAACTATCCTAGTAAAACAATATGCTCTATCATGCGTATTTAAAATTTAAAAAAAAATATTTAAAAGTACCGTTTTTAAAAATCATCGTCTTTCTAGTCTATACATATAATAACATTCTAACTTAATCGAATCTGTACATCGAATATCTAAATGAAATAGTCATTATTACGATGCAGAGGCTTAATCTATATTTTTAATATTTTTGAAATTTGCCATTTGGTATGGTGATAGATGGTTATTCAGATCCACGTATAGAATACTTTTTACTGCAGAAAAATATCTCATTTCGGAGAAATCTATAGGTACTAAATTTAAACCGTATCTAAGATCGAAGAGATGAATCACTAGTTTACAAGATACCCATACTTTAATTATCATAATTTTATAATTTGCCGCATAGAAAAAGAAACTTTAAAACTTATTTAACTAATTGTCGTATCATATAGTTTAAAGCAATATAATTATAATTAATTAGTAGGTATAGTACAGAAGCCTATAGAATAAAATAGACGGAGCTTATATGGTAGCAATCAAATATTTCTGTATATAGTAGTAATCAAATATAATCTCACGATTTTTTTCAATGTTCTTAATATTCAATTAATTATTTATTTCAATATATTTAAAATATTATTAAAAAATACTAATTTCTGATGAGATTTAACATTTTTACTGAGCAAACGTGTTATTTTGCATCTTCTACATTGCAGGCATAGCAATAATATATCAATAGTCAATACCATTGCATCATCGTCTGCAACTCCTTCTTATTCTTTTAAAACTATATTTGTATATTACTTTAAAACTGGGTTCTATTAACTTGAATTTTAACTGATTTTTGAGGTTCCATGTTATTCTTATATTAAAGTCAAGCACGAAGAAGAAAATTATACTAAACATTCTACTCCTCTTTTAATTTATCATATAAGGATACATAAAATTTATTCCACATTAAATATTATGTAAAAATAACATTACCATATAACATTTTAAATTATTTTTATTCTAGTTATTATGTAACGGGTCAATTAATTTATTTAAAAATTAAACGAGGGTAGATTAAGGAAAATTGTATCTGTTTATTTTATATTTCACAGTATGTAAAAAAATACCCAATACAATTTTCTTAGAATACTATGAACTTCTTGTAAACAAGTACAATAAACTCGTAACATTATAATATATTGTACAAACATTTACAAAACAAGGAATTAATGCTTAAAATTAAGGTTTCATATAATTCCAAAATCAACAAGTAATATGTAGGTACAATGATATTATATATATACAAGATACGCCACAAACGCACAAAACGCGTGCCGTGGACTGGTTCCATTTGTACCCAGTCAGTCGAGCAGTCACCTGTCATTGCGAGCACGCGTGTCGAATAGCTGTCTCTTTCACTCTTACGCTTTGCCTATTTCCTGTCGCACTTATAGCGTGTGTTTAGATGTAGTGTTATTAATTATGTATGTGTGTGTCGCGGAACAATTATGTTGTGCGTGCAGTATGAACGTAACGTATCTTGTATATAATATCATTGTGTAGGTACATATAAACTCAACCCATTACTGAGAGCAATCTATTTTTTATAATTGGGAAATGCATTTACACATACCACCAGGTGCTTATGTGGGGTTCACCGACTTAAGAAGCTAGTACTACTGTTTAGTAGCTTTTGTTTTAAAACACAAACACATTCAACTACAAGGCCCAGCCCGGCAGGTCTGCCGAAGCAGACCACACAGCCAAGCCAAGGGGTTATCCACAGTCCACTCTGCTATCATGCTCTCAGAGAAGTATCTGGAGCAACCCGCATGACACACCACCCGCCGTAGTGGGCCACCTCCTAGTGCATTTCTTGGCTTCGCGTCCGGCCGGATTGCCGGACGCTACTAGGCTCCTCCACCACGACAAGGTGAATGCACGTTTCGGAAGAGTAATATTACCTTAATTTCTGGGGGCATTTCACGTCAAGCGGACAATGAAAATAAAATGAGGTTGTGAAAATTGTTAATATTCTGGTCAATTATAGTCCTAGTGGACATTGTAATTTTGTATTTTTAAAAATTTATTATTTGAAAATAATTTAATTGTCTATATTTTATATTACTTCTGCATATTAAAATGAACGAATTAAATGGTAATAGCATAGTATTTTAGCATGTTAGCGTATAAACTTGACTGCTCAAATATTCTCCTAGCGATGTGTAGGGTAGACCGGGGACAAATGAAACAATTTTGCTTTAACCATGTGCAGTGAAGTATCTATAGTATCCACATCCTTCATATTTAAATACCAGAAAGGGTAGTTATCTAGCTTCTAAATTAAACATAATCTATAACTCTATTTGGAATAGTTAACGCACAATCACCTATTAAAGAAGACCGGGCACACTGGTTCTATTGACCCCACCCCAAGGACGGTTGAAACACTATGTAGGGATAATTGAAACACTGAAAATATTCGAGGAAATTCTAAAGGTTTTTAATCATTCTTAACAATATATCTTACAATTACTTTATTTATTGAGATCTTGATAAATCCGTCAACGTAACATTATTATTTTAAAAGTTATAAATGCAAAAACATTCTTAATATAAAAAACTCAATATTTTTTTTATTTATATAATTTTAGTGATCAAATTTGTGCTAGTGAATACTATCTCAAATCATTAACAGAATTAATATCTTACTATGCTGTAATACCACTACATGAGGCAGAAAAAAAAGGTAATCCAGTTTCATACAAAATAGCTTGTTCCAATCATAACAATGTTTCAATCATAACCATCAATTACTAACCAGTATAACGATATGTATAACTCTTCTTGTGAAATTTTTTTCATTGAAGATCTACCAACTTAGTTATTATTTGGTATTGAATAGGTATTAGAGAGGAACTTGGCTGTGGAGTGGCTGAGCATATCGGAGAAGATGGAACATCCGCTTTAAGTCCTGCGATAGGTTCTGGCTGATGAATTATGTCATGTTGAATTATCGAAACAGGTATGGTAGTAGGTTCACTAAGCATGCCGGAGAAGTTGGAGGGACGACTTGAATTCCTGTCGCAAAAATTTGTCGTGGAGCCTTGCTTAGCTCGTCTAAGTGAATCACATACAACAATTATAATATAGACACATTCCAGAAATTCGAAACCCAGTTTTAATGTTCCTAAAGTCATAGCCCGGGGAAGCGCAGTAGTGACTATGCCTGGAATGTCATTTATAGCGTTAAACTTACAAACATAAATTATTTACACTCTAGAAAATACAATCCTACTTCTGTGCAGCCGGGTAAGATTGCGACAAATATCTACGGACGTTTGAAACGTTTCAAACGTCCACATACAAATTGTTTCAAAGGTACCCATCTCATATCTTCTACTTCAATACTCAATATTTAGTTTTTTACTAACTGTAGCATTAATTAAAATCAATAAAAACACTCTTAAATAGTTAAGCAAGACACCAAAATAAGAAAAAGTGTTAAACAACAAGATTTAAATAAGGAAATAACATAAATTAAGGCATAGTGAATACTTACTTTTTGGCGCAAAATTCTTTGAAGAGACCTATGCACGACTGTGTTTCTCGCTGGCTTTAGCCGCACTTAACTACGAAACCAAATATGGACGACGAAGCAACGAACGAAGCATCATACACCTACTTATCATAGTTTTCGAGAAATTGAGGATGTTGCAATCATGAACTGTTTTAATTGTCCCCGGTCTACCCTATATACTCAATATGCTCTAAGTCCTAAACTATTGGCGATCATGTTATAATTTTTTTTTTGTGAAGAATTAAGATATTTAAAGCTTTAATTAAAAGTTAAAATATAAAAAAATACGTCGAAGTTACTCAAACATACATTTCACATCTTCACTTCCGGTTTACTATACGTAAAAAGAAACAAATTTGTAATTCAATAAAAAATTAAAAACTACACCCTCTTAACTTTAAAATTAGATTCTTTTACAAATTGAATGACATAAACAATGAGCATTCAAAGAGTACGAACTTCAAACTTAGTTAATTCTTAAAAGGTCATAAATCGGCAATAAAGCATCTTACGAAAAAATTAATGTAAATGCACATCCATGTCCACTAGGACTAAAACTGACCAGAGTATGAACAATTTTCACAACCTCATTTTATTTTCGTTGTCCGCTTGACGTGAAATGCCCCTTCTAATAACTAACACGATCTTATTATAACAATACTCACTAACATTTTAACACCCTTTTAGGGTTTAAAGAATTTGTACATTGCAACATGCTATAAAGTTATTTTAACAATACTTAAACAAATAAAACGATATAGTATTTCTAAATTTCTTAGATTTCGAAGAATCATATTAGTTTTAAATACAATTTTTCACCATTACTTGCAAAATTATAAAAAAATTAACAACTAACGAGGTATCCATAAATTTCATACATAGGGAGAGGGGCTTGTCCAATTTCATCAAGAGGAGGGTAGGGGATGTATCCAAATTGAAATAAAAACAGCTCACGTAATTATGGTTGTCTAAAGTCCCTAAAGAGTTTTAAACTCTACGTTTCATACATAGAATTACATAATTTAAACTTAATTAAACACTAAAGTCATGGTTTATTCATGTACATAATTAATTATGACTGACCCATAAGGAAAACGCTTCTCTTTATTTGATAATGACTTGCAAAATATCAAAATAACTAAAGAGCTATGTGAGGTACATAAAATACATGTTTTATTTTAAACAAAAACCATGCACACATTAGTATTTGTTTGTTATTAATTTAATGTTAATGTATTTGTCACTTTTCTTTATACATCATGTTGTACTATATTTTTCTTAAAAACAGATTTATTAAATTAATAATTAAAACTCTCAGGATTTACTATTGAAATCCTTAACTTGAATGCTTTACTTATTCTTGCAAATGTCTAACTATCCAGCGATGGCTTACTAGTAGCTAGTTATATTTTGTAAAATTAAAGTTTTTAAAGCTTCTAGTAAAAATTCAAAAATATTTTATCTTCACATTAAGTGAGAAGTTTAAAATTCTTAAAATTTTCTACAATAAAAACATATATATACATAATATTGTATTTTTGATGAAACCTATGAAATCAGAAAAATTGTGCATTTAATAAGTCCATGTCTAATACCATGTTTAACACTAGAGATTAATAAGTACAGGGGCTAGTCTATTAATTAAAAATAATAATAATAATTTATAAGAAGAAATATCAAATCAACCATTATCTCCAGGTATCAAATAGTCAAATTATTAGGGCATGCTATAATTTCCAAATGACAGAAAATAATTAAATTACACAATTTTCCTGATTTGTTACATTTGAAGGTTATTATTGGAATACTAACGTTCACGTCGAGCTCGCTTGGCCCTTGCGGTGGGCGCGGAGGGATTGTGCTCTTCGTCACTTCGCCGCTTTGCAGGAGGCTGCGGTCTTTGTAGTTGACTCTGCGCGGTTAATTGCAATTGCAATGCATGCGTATTTAACCGTTCCGCTAGAAGCAAAGGTTTTAATGCCGCCATCTTGTGACTGTACAAAGTAACCCTTGGTCTACTATTCACAGCGGCCGTCAATTGTTCTCGGACCGACATTTCAGTATTTTCAGAATTATTATTCCATCTGTCATTATCTTGCTCTTTATCATCATTTCCGGCTGAATTGTCAGATTTTTGTGATTCATCAGCTGATTCACCATCATCAGGACTGCAAATGATGTTAACTTGTGCCCTAACCTCTGCGTCAAACTTAGATATTGTACTTACAAGAGGCTTAGCCCATCCTATGTGTAAAATAGGAGTTTGACTGCCTTCTTCCCATTTGCAAATTCCATCATAAAATCTTGAAAAATTAAAAGGTCATTTTTAATAAATGATAATGACGTATATTATTATAATGATAATGACAATATATTTCTTACTACATGTATGTCTACTAAATGTCTGTATGTATTTCAGAAATAAATAAAAAGTAAATTGTATTTTGTTTATTCTTTATAGAATTACAATTATTATTGTGTAGCAATTATTAATGAATCTTAATTATTTACCTTAAAAGAGATGCAAAACATTCAGGGTCCTTTAAAATTGATCTTGCCGAATGTCCCGAACTTTCGGCCTTCATCAGTTGAGGTATTAGTTCATTAGCAATTTCAGAAAACTCTTTATATATTTCTTCATCATCTCTTGAATAGTTGTAACTAAAAAGATAGTTAAATCATATATATTTTTTATAGATTAATATGAGATAGAAAAGGCAATTTTGATTAGCTCTGTAATCAAAATGTTTGCTAATATTAATTAATATTTGTATAACATTATCATTATTGAATAATTAATCAAAAGTCTGTGTTGACAAAATTGTTTTTGCAATCTCCTTTATAGTAGTAATATCTATACTTTATATAATATTATATGAGGAAAGATTTGATTGTTTGTTTGTTTGCATTGAATAGGCTCCAAAACTACTGAACCGATTCAAAAAATTCTTTCACTTTTGGGAAGTAACACTAACCCACAGCTTCACTCACGCGAAATGTACGGACGAACCCGGGCTAAGCGAAGGTGAGTTGCTGGTATACCATATTATTGTAATAGTGTTGATACAACCTTTCCATACAATAAAAACATTTCGAAGTTCAAATAATTACATAGTTAGGATAGTATACATCATAAATAGAATATAAAATTATTTTTATTTAAATTGAAATATTAGAAACCTACTGCCGTATAACATCACCAGCACATGCCCAGGCGTGAAATGCTTCTTTGTACATTTTATGTCTATGATAGTAACCTCCTTGAAATGTATATGGATATACATGACGGTCATCATAATGAGTTCTGGCAGATCGTATTGCTTGTACATACAAAGCAGCAGAATCTGGCCTCGGTGTATTAGTTGGTTTAGCATTCATAATATCATCTTTTGTTATAGAACTTTCAGGTTCTTCTGAACAATCGGAAATTTTCATATACTCAACTAAATCACCTAGATTACCCAAAGCCATAGGGTAGGTATCCAGATGTCCTGAAAAGTATAATTCAATTAGCTATTATAAATAAAATGTATTGGTAAAAATTTTGTTGAAAAATAATTTCTATAAATTTTATCCACATGTTATTTGCCTTACCTTTTTCATACAGTAGCCAAAGTAGCTTGTGTTGCATTTGTGCTACTTCATGAACATCAATAGTTGGTGTCAATGTTGGATTAATAGAAGAGACCAATGCAGCTAGTTCCATTACTCTTGTACATACAACTGGTTTACCTGCTACATATAACCATGAATGTGCCAGCACACCTTCTCCAACTGATCTCCCTCTTTTGTCCTCATTACCTTTACCATGCCATGTTACCTTAGAATTAAGTAATAATATTACTAAGTACATTTTTTTTATACACTACAACTTCATTTGAGCATAAAACATGTAATAATTATTTTTATTTTGAAGAAGACATAAGTTATGTAACAGCTTATGTAAGCTTAAATATAAAACCTACCCATATATCACAACTATTCCTTTAAAGTATTAATTCTGAAAATCCTAAATAGCCATTAAAATACGTAGTTATATAACACAGTTAATACCACATAAGCGTAATACAGAAATATATGACCTAATACATTTTCTTAGCTAAAAAAACATCATCAATCAGCCTATTGCTGTCCACTGCTAAACGAAGGCCTCCCCCAATGAGCGCCAATTATCCCGGTCCTGGGCAGTCCGCATCCATCCGCTGCCCGCCACCTTCTTTAGATCATCGGTCCATCGTGCTGCAGGGCGTCCTACACTACGCTTGCCTAAACGCAGTCTTCACTCTAGCACGTGTCGGCTCCATCGACCATCAGTACGTCTGGAGACATGACCGGCCCACTTCCATTTCAGCGAGCTAATTTTACGCGCGATGTCGGGTACTTTGGTTCTCTGGCGAATGATTTCATTGCGAATTCTGTCTACCAGAAAAACTCCAAGCACCGCGCGTTCCATTGCTCTCTGAGCAACCTTAAACTTGTGAACCAGCCCTACGGTAAGAGTCCACGTTGCGGCTCCGTACGCCATTACGGGTAGGACGCACTGGTTAAATACTCTGGTCTTAAGAGATTGTGGGATCGATGACTCAAGGATATGTCGTAGCTTCCCGAAAGCCGCCCAGCCCAAACGTATTCTTGAAGGCCAATTGATTGGCCTCCTTCTCATAGTTGTGTCGGCCAAGCTGTATGGTTTGGCCAAGATATTCATATTCCTGCACAACTTCAAGAGTACCGACATTTACGACCACTGGTCTCGGGCATACATAGCTGTTTAGCATAATTTTGGTTTTGTCAAAATTCATCCCGCAATCCACCCGTCTTGAAGAATCATCTAGGCATATACAACACAACTTTCACAAATCTTACCATTTTGTAGACTGTTGATAGATGCCCATCCTCTCATAATATAATGTAATTTTGCAGTGTGTAAATAAACAATAGCCTAAGCCTATTTAAAGAAGTCTTTTTCTTAAAGTTAGTAGATTAATTATTTTAAGTAAGTAAATTATTTATTTTTTAAGTCCCCATAGTTTAATCTAACATTCGTTATTAATTTTCAACCGACTTCCAAAAAGGAGGAGGTTATCAATTCGTCTGTATGTTTTTTTTTATTAGTTTTTTTTTATGTTTGTTACCTCAGAACTTTGGACTGAGTGAACCGATTTTGATAATTCCTTTTTTTATTTGAAAGCTGGTGCTTCCCGTGTGGTCCCATTTTAATTTAGTTCAGCTCTGACAATGGCATCCATGAGAAATCCATAAAAGTCTTAAATTTGCATTAAGTATATGCGCGACAAATGGACGAATAACTCAATATCACGCCAACCGATTTCGATGATTATTTTTTTATTGGAAAGGATGTACTTCAAGGGTAGTTTGATGAGAGTCTGATAAGGTTCTGATGATGGGATCTATGACAAAGTAACGGAACTCTTCAATTCTTAGGAGCAAATTAACGATACTCGGCCGAATCTTTTAAAGGCTATCCGTATATTTGCGTCACGTACCGTAACTGATGATGGGAGGTAAAACTTCTCAACGGTTAGGAGTTTAAAGAAAATTTTCTTTCAATACAATACGCACTTATGGACCGATTGTTTTACACTTTCAGGCTATTAGGTTTACCTGATAATAGTAGGTAAATTTTTATAATCATTAATGTCTGGAAGTTAACCGGAAAACTGGACATGGACCAATCTCGATTGCCTAATAATGTTTATTCCGAAAACTCGTTGCTTTATGAGAGCAGTGGTTTAGTTGGCCTACCCTATACCCATTTTATATTAAAATAAACAAAATACGTACCTACTTTCCACAAAAAATTTTTAAATAAATTATTTTTAACAAAAAAACAAAAACCAACTTCCAAACTAAACAAATCTAAACTAAAAAGTAGAAAATAATACTTTTAAGAACTTAGTTAATTTTGAAATCAGTGCCAGCCAAAGCAAAATAACCTTAAATTGATACCTACATATTCGATTAATCTATCAATTTGTAAGCATAATCATAATTCCGTTCAAAAGTCCATTGCAAAGGCAAGATAAATCTGTCCGTCCTGGCTGGCACCAACTTCAAAATTAACTAAGCTCTTACAAGTATTATTTTCTACTTTTTAGTTTAGATTTGTTTAGTTTGGAAGTCGGTTTTTGTTTTTTTGTTAATAATATTTTTTAATATTCATCATCATTCATTAGTTTCTTTTCTCACCTACCATTAACCCGTCAATGGCGAACATATGAGACACAATAGATTTTCAATTGTTATAAATCTATATTGTCCCCGCGCCCGTTGATGGGTTAAAGAATTTCATTACACATTGAAACATTGTTTTTAAATTGAATTTTACATGAAAAATGCTAAAAGGAAAGGTTTCTTACACAGTAATATCTTACTTCAGCAGTGTTTGTCCCATCCTTGCCAAAAACTACCCAAGCGTGATCTTCAGATAGTGCAAGATGGACATCATTTTTTCCCAACACTTGACAACCTGCAGTTACAGCAAAAGCGACACCAAAGCAGTCTAACTTGTTACCAGTCAAAAAGCTATAAATAGACTGTAAATGAGCTCTGTCTTTATAGTAACTGCGAGTTAATGAATTCCAAATTAGATCAGCTACTCTTTTGACCAAATCGCGCGTTGCTAGTTCTCCGCTCAAAAGTTTAGCATCAACGCCGCTACGCATTAATGATACAAATCTATCATACAGCGATTTTACTTCATCCCATTCCACTGATGGAAATTTCATTTTGATAAATTTATTTGATGGAAGATTCACGTCTTTGTCACTGTTTTTAACATTAGTTAAATTATTTTCAACAGCTCCTATTATGATTGAGAATAAAGCCAAATCAGGTTCTTTATTACTACTCAGTTGTTCTTCAAATAGATCACATACTTTTTGAATACTGTCTATTGGAAAAAAATGTTTATACTCCGATAACCCAGACATGATTTTCTATTTCACATAATATCTGTTTTGAGAAATAAACAACAACATCAGCGAACGCCGGTTACAAAGTTGACATTTTTTACAATGTCGCCATATATATAATATTTTAACTTTAGTCTCTAAAAGAAATCGAAATTCTAAAACCATTATATTATAAGCAGTGTATATGAATTAGAATAAAGCATTTATCTGTCTTTAAATTTGTTTAAATTAAAACAAATCAAGAATAAAATTACTACTGTACGAATAATCTCCATGGTACGAATGATAATTTATAGTATAGTCTGTCAAGAAAGTCATGTCATTTTTCAAGTGGTAGTGCCATGCTCGTTACCTTCGGGTAGCAGCCGAATGGGCCGGCATGCCCCGTATAGTACCACTCTCTCACAGGAGACCGGCGTGAAGTGGCAGCTATGCTGTCGCGTTTCGTCCGGTAAGTGAGAGTCCGGGAGGCCCACTCCCCATCCCTCCTCCCGTCCTTCTCCCTCCTACCTCCCTCCCTCCCTCCCTTTCCTGAAAGGCCGAAAAAAATGAAAAGATTGTTTTGGGAATTACCTACTGCTTTAAGCTTTTCCTAATACTGGCAACTGACAAACTGAGTACCTCAGAGGCACTGACATCTATAATTATAGTATAATATCGCTTCCTGTTGTGAACGTGCTTTTGTGGCTGCTTGATATTCGCCATTTTGGCGCTGTCCGCCGCTGTCGGACGTAGCGAGATTTTGTGGTACTAAAACTAATGATGTCGATATAAAGATTTTTTTTTTTATTAATCAATAACCGTATCATCATAATTACTAAGTATGTTGTTATATTAACAACGAAAATGCAAAATTACTTTACAGTAAACAAACACTTCTCTCTGTCATTTGCAATATACGTCAAAAATAGTTCTCGGAACTCTCGCTAGTGGCGCTTCAAATGGACACAAAAAAAATGCTGTCAAACGCTTGGAACGATGACACGAATATTCGATATTCGTTTGCGGTATTACGAATTTTTATTGTTAAATATTCTTTGCTTATCAATTTAATCGATAAATTTCTATGATCATTCAATACATAATTATCGAATGGGTCCATAGTCTTATACGACAAAAATGCGATGAACTAAGTCATAGACAAAACTCTGAGAAGGTAGCTTTTAAACTTAGTATCATACAGATATCCAAGGTAACCAAATTGACGTTTGCTTTGAGACAATTTGCATTTTGAGCAACCTACATCTGTTTCTTTCTAATGAGTGTATAAGAAAATAGAGTCGACTATAGATTATAGTCGAGAGAAGCCACTTAAGCGGTATAGCCTCTTATCTTTTTAACAAAAATTCACACACTTCATAGAATTTTAAAATTACACATTACTTTACAAAATATATAGAAAATACGCCATGAATACAATATTATCAAAATTTTTTTTTGCACATTTTGTATCTGTGGTTTCTACTAGCTTCTAGTTACGAAGCATAGACATAACGACATGTACACTAGCTTTTTCAAGCATCACGAAAACGACGAAAACAACGGGTTAGTGTGTATGGAAGTGTATTTAACTGGTTGCGCCGCAATTAATATTCCCGGGTAAGTAAGAAGAAAATATGTTGTGATAAATGTTTTTGATCATAAATTTAATAATATGTGTATACTTTAAACCAGTGGACTTTATTACGAAAATGTCATTGTTAATCTTACGGGTGTGTGCACTCTATATTTCTTCTTCTTTAAACACGAGGATTTTATTATGAAGCGCTGCAAAGTTAAATTAAAATTCAATTATTACGCAGTTGACAACAACTCATACTTGTAATCAATATACTTGTACTTGGGTATTAGTGAGAGGTTAGAGCATATATCTGTTTAATTATATCTTTATTTCTTGCAGAGTGGCGTGTAATGAGGAATGATTGAAAATAATATATAATATACCTGGTTTAATTAAGGAAAATAAGTAACAGTTAAGTTTGATCACAATCAGAATGGCAACTTTAGAGCAGCAAGCTTCTAAGCTTTTAGATTTCAACCAAAAACTTGATATAAATCTTCTTGATAATATTGTTGGATGTCTTTATTCTACTGTTGGAGATCAACAGAGAGTTGCCCAAGATATTTTAACAGCACTGAAAGAACATCCAGACGCTTGGACAAGAGTCGACACAATTTTAGAGTTCTCTCAAAACCAGGAAACAAAGTATTATGCTTTACAGATTTTAGAACAAGTCATACAAACAAGATGGAAAGTGTTACCTAGAAACCAATGTGAAGGTATAAAAAAGTATATTGTCGGTCTTATTATAAAAAATTCATCAGACCCTGTTACTATGGAAAATAATAAAGTATACTTAAAAAAGTTGAATATGATTTTAATCCAAGTGTTAAAAAGAGAATGGCCCCATAACTGGGAGACTTTTATTAGTGATATTGTTGGCGCATCTAAGACTAATGAGAGTCTATGCCAAAATAACATGGTTATCCTGAAACTTCTTAGTGAAGAAGTATTTGTCTTCAGTACAGGTCAGCTAACACAAACAAAAGCTAAGCATCTAAAGGATACTATGTGTTCTGAATTCAGTCAAATTTTCACTCTTTGTCAATTTGTTCTTGAGAACTCGCAAAATGCTCCACTGGTAGATGCCACTCTTCATACATTATTAAGATTCTTAAATTGGATTCCCTTGGGATATATTTTTGAAATGAAATTAATAAGCACTTTAATATTTAAATTTTTAAATGTCCCTATGTTTCGCAATGTGACCTTAAGTTGCTTAACTGAAATAGCTGGAGTTACAGTAAGTAATTATGAAGAACAATTTGTTGCTCTACTTGTACAGACAATGGAACAATTAGAGGCAATGCTTCCTCTAACAACTAACATACGAGAGGCTTATGCAGCTGGGCGAGATCAAGAGCAAGTGTTTATCCAAAACCTTGCCTTATTTCTTTGTACTTATTTAAAAGAGCATGGACAGCTTATTGAAAGAAAAGGTCTTACTAATACCCTAATGAATGCACTTCGATACCTTGTCCTAATATCAGAGGTAGAGGAAGTTGAAATTTTCAAAATATGTTTAGAATTTTGGAATGCATTGGCTGCTGATTTGTATAAGATAGCACCATGTGCACATTCTGCTGGTTTGTATAGTCTAGGGAAAAATGTAGGTCGTAAAGCACTATATGCTGATGTTCTAAGTGGGGTCCGGTATATTATGATATCTAGGATGGCCAAACCCGAAGAAGTTCTAGTGGTTGAAAATGAAAACGGTGAAGTGGTTAGAGAATTTATGAAAGATACTGATTCTATTAATTTGTATAAAAATATGCGAGAAACATTGGTTTACTTGACTCATTTAGATTATCAAGATACTGAGAGAATAATGACAGAGAAACTTCAAAATCAAGTTAATGGGACAGAATGGTCATGGAAAAATCTTAACACTCTTTGTTGGGCGATTGGGTCCATTTCTGGAGCAATGATGGAAGAAGATGAGAAACGTTTTTTAGTTATTGTTATCAAAGAACTGCTAGGTCTCTGTGAGCAAAAGAAAGGCAAAGATAACAAAGCTATTATAGCCAGTAACATAATGTATGTAGTTGGGCAATATCCCCGCTTTCTTAGAGCTCATTGGAAATTCTTGAAAACTGTTGTAAATAAACTTTTTGAATTCATGCATGAAACTCATGATGGTGTCCAGGATATGGCATGTGATACATTTATTAAAATAGCATTAAAATGTCGACGCCATTTTGTCACCACTCAAGTAGGTGAAGCATGTCCCTTTATTGAAGAAATTCTTAGTACAATCAGCTCTATTATCTGTGATTTGCAGACATTACAAGTGCATACATTTTATGAAGCAGTTGGATATATGATAAGTGCACAAGTGGATCAAGTTGCACAGGAGCAATTGATAGAAAAGTATATGTTGCTACCAAATCAGGTCTGGGATGACATTATTTCTCAAGCTTCTCATAATGTTGATATTCTTAAAGATCCTGAAGCTGTTAAACAGCTTGTGAGTATACTGAAAACCAACGGGCGTGCTTGTCGAGCATTAGGTCATCCATATGTAGTTCAACTTGGAAGGATTTATTTGGACATGTTGAATGTATATAAAGTAATGTCAGAAAACATAAGTCAAGCGATTGCTTTAAATGGAGTAGTGGTAACTAAGCAACCTTTGATTAAAAATATGAGAATAATAAAAAAAGAAACCTTAAAATTAATAGCAAGTTGGGTTTCACGCTCTACAGATAACAGCATGGTGTTGGAAAATTTTATTCCTCCTTTACTCGATGCTGTTCTTTTGGATTACCAAAGGACTGCAGTACCAGATGCAAGGGAGCCTGAGGTGTTATCATGTATGGCAGCAATAGTTTATAAGCTAGGTGGCCATATAACTTCTGAAGTACCAAAAATTTTTGATGCAGTATTTGAATGTACTTTGGAAATGATTAACAAAGATTTTGAAGAATACCCAGAACATAGGACTGAATTTTTCCTATTATTACAGGCAGTCAACACACACTGTTTCAAAGCATTCCTAAGTATACCTCCAGCACAATTTAAATTGGTTCTGGATTCCATAATATGGGCATTTAAGCATACAATGAGAAATGTAGCGGATACTGGTCTCCAAATATTATACAGACTGCTACAAAATGTTGAACAACATCCACAGGCAGCACAAAGTTTCTATCAGACCTACCTTTGTGACATCCTGGAACATGTATTCAGTGTTGTAACCGACACTTCACATGGTGCCGGCCTTACAATGCATGCTACTATTCTTGCATACATTTTTTCTCTAGTGGAAACTGGAAGAGTCTCAGTACCACTTGGTCGCACTCCCGATAATGTTCTATACATCCAGGTAAGTCAAGGTAAAAAAGCTTGTGAGATCGTAATTTAATTTTAAAGTGTAAAACTAACTATTGTATGTAATAATTTCAGGAATATGTCGCTAATCTTTTGAAAACAGCATTCCCACATTTGACAGACAATCAAGTAAATATAACAGTTCAAGGGCTGTTCAATTTGGACCAAGACATACCAGCTTTCAAAGATCATTTGAGAGATTTCCTAGTGCATATAAGAGTAAGTTATAATTCTATGTTATACAACAATCAAAAAATACGAGAATAATTCAAAGAAATTATTCCAATTCAATGAAATGTCAAATTACAAATGAAAGTAATATAACAATCCCAGGACAATCAAATGAACTCGCTTTTGATCCTTATAATTTCGGTTAGTGAATAAAATTACCATACATACATGGCTTATAAGAAATCAGTAGAAATTTTATTTCATTATCATTTTGACTTATTAAGCTTATTCCTTTAGCGATTCCATGTTGTGAATAAATAAATAGTGTCTTAATCTAATCTAAAATGTCAATTTATTGAATGACTAAAGTTTTTCTCTACATATATGCTCTTATTTTATTGTCGTGGTTAAATTCTCTGCTATTCTCTTTGTGTGAAAACTTGACACAAACTCACTATTTACTGAAAACTTTAAAAATTCATAAAATAAAATATATGTAAATAAATTAGGAATACAATTATGTATTTAAATGTATATACATCTAAAGCTAAGCAGAGAAAATAACATTGTTTAAGTTATAACTAGACAATTTTCGACTATTTCTTCACAATTTAGGTGTAAGAAAAGACTACAAATACCTAGATGTCTTTAATTCATGTATCTAACTAGTGATTCACACTCGCTTCGCTCATGTTCGTTCCTCTTCCCTAGGTACATTTTGATAATTTGCTGTAGTAACAAGTACCTATATGTTAATCTACATAACTATGTAGGGTAGAGATAAGGAGAACCGACTTATATGTGGGGAAAGTTGAAAACATGTCCAGCTGTATACCGAAAATAAAGTTTCCATTACCTACCACAATAGCGCTGGCGTTCGAAAACTGAAAAGTTTCAATATGAACATAGCTCTTATAAATGGAGTGAAGTTAGCTGAGTTCAAATATTTAAAAAATCTAATGACTCAAGTAGTTAGTAAAATGCTATTATACAAAACCTCAACTATTTACGTAGTCTAAAAAATGTTTTAGTAAATATAAACAAAATACTGCAGAGAGAAAGCGTAATTTTTTTCTAATTACGTTTGGCGTTTTTTTTTAAATTTATCGACTGCTACTGCAGCGCCACTCTTACTGGACGCGTTTTTATTGCCACTTGTTCGTGTATGAGTTGGAGTGACTTTTTCGTGAAACCGTCACAGATAGACAGGCAGAAATTCGAAAAACTGTATTCGGTGTTTGTATCGTTAATTAACACTACTTATATCGAAACTTTCAATTGTCACAGGAGTACACAGGAGAAGACGACAGTGACTTGTATTTAGAAGAGCGGCTTTTGGCGCTTCGTCAAGCGCAAGAAGAAAAGCGAAGGGTCCAGTTATCTGTCCCAGGCATCATCAATCCTCACGAGCTGCCTGAGGAAATGCAAGATTAATTATAGTTAAAATAAGAAAGGTTTAAAGTGGTAACAGTTCACTCAACATGAAATAATAAATGATTATCTTAAGGCTAGTTATTTTTCTCACTTAAAAACTTAGCAATTTACCAAAATTTTATATCAAACATAGTTTGAGTTTCCTAAAGGTTTCACTCTAAATAATTTCATTTGATGCAATTATGTTAGACGCAGTATTTATTAATATAATTTAAGCGACTATTTGCATTAATTATAAATAATTCACACCAGTACAATAGAGTCCTGTTTTAGTGGACTGTTATCATTGAGGCAAATAAAGTCTTGTGCTTGTCGACATAATACCTTGCTATG
Source organism: Boloria euphrosyne (assembly GCA_951802675.2). Taxonomy (NCBI): domain Eukaryota; kingdom Metazoa; phylum Arthropoda; class Insecta; order Lepidoptera; family Nymphalidae; genus Boloria; species Boloria euphrosyne. The sequence continues at coordinate 8,220,547 of OX637878.1, forward strand.
TCAGTTTGTACAAAGGTCACCTGAAACAATGGAAGATGATGTATGGTAGTTGCGAGGTTATAACGAAAACCTTCGAAAAGGTATAGTGTACAAGCATAAGAAGTAGTATATGGCCTTTTTTATTGATAGAGGAAAATCATGCAACAATCTACATTGCTAGAGAATAATTTCAGAAATATGTATTTCTGTTCGAAATTACTTTGGATTTTTAGGTAATGAAATCTCTGTGATGGATCCAGTGTCGGATGTGCAACATGTGCGCTATGGAATCTGAGTATTATGGGTAGATTCTAGATAAACTTTATAAAGTGAATCGCTGTTAGTAACGTTTTTTTATTTTTTGTTTAAATGTTGTCAAGACTAACTTTATAATGATTTGGGAATCGAACATCCGCGGTTTCCGAAAGCGTTTGGGTCCGAATAACTGTCGAATCTTTCAATTTGTGTTTGAATAAACAGATAATTATATAACAAGCGTTTATATTTATTTTAAATACACCCATATTATATCGTGCGAGTTTAAACTGGTGATGGCTGTGGTAACTGGTAAGAATGTTTACTTCAATATTTTTCTGATCGAATAACGCTGCTTGTACACGCTAAAAAAGTCACCGAGTCTACGCAAGAATTCGTGTTGTTTCTACGCACCAACCGTGTACATAGCTCTGGCGATAAGTAAAAAAAATCTTGTCTGCGCTAGAGACGAAGCGCTCTGTGTTGAGAGGGCGGGGTAAGCGAGCCGCGGGGTGGTTCGGGTAGTTTGAGTATGTTTTATGCGTGGACATTGACATTTACATAATAATATAGTTGTTCCTACAATTTATTATTTTTAGTTTTAGGACTCGAATGGAAAATTAATATTCGAATCAACTTGAATCACCCGACAAAAAAGTCGAATCATCATTCGAATAAACCCTTGATTCGAATCAATATGATGAATCGAAATAGTACCGACTATTTTATCCATATTAAATTATCTAATGTACAATATCTTTGTTAACCTGTTCAAATTAGTTCTGAAAAACTAACAAACAAAACTTAATTTAACTACTTTCTAAAAAAATACGGATAAAGCTTACCACTAGAAAGTGTTCGAAAAATTATAATATTACTACACAACATACAACTATACTTTTTTAAAATAATTATTTTATACGAGAAAAACTATTTAAAATGCAAAAGATTCTGTGTTATCTAAGGTAAGCTTACTGCGCAATATAATCCACCCAGTCTTACAAACAAATTGACATGTGCACCCTACGAAACCCTACACACGACGGCGCTAAAATACTCTTATCGTGTACACGTATCTATTTTTCATGTCTGAAGCAGATAAGACAACTTTCGGGTCTACATCCGAAAAGATTCTTCTAGAAGCGGCGAGTTTTCTTAGCGTGTACAAGGGCCTAACGAGTTCGGATACGGGAAACATAAATTTAAGGAAAATGGGCTCCTGAGTATAGCTAGCAAAAAACATAGATTCAAAAGTGAAACAACTCAAATTATAAATGGCATAAAACAAAATTTATGTAACACATAATGGTGCTATATTAAATTATTGAAGTGTCTGCTTGGAACTTGTCATAGACGGCTTATATATAGATACGCAATTTTTCAAATTTTTGTCTGTATGTTTATCCGTCTTATCTCAAAACGGGCTAGACCCATTTTTACGGGAATTTTACTGGCAGATAGCTGATGTTACGAAGTGTAACTTGACTACTTTCTTGTACTTGTGTTATTCAATAAAAAAAAAACTTACCGATGGTGAGCCGCTCGCCTTCTACAGAGGTTCATTAAATATTATTGGACAATCTTATTGAAATATTCATTATTATTGATAAGGAGGCCGAATCTATAGCTTTAGTAATTTTGTCAGGTTGTCTGTTTGTCTATGTTTGTTCCAGCTAATCTCCGGAAGTCGGAACGGCTTGATTGATTTTGACGGGACTTTCACTCGTAGATAGCTTATGTTATAAGGAGTAACTATGTTAAAAGGAGGCTATTTTTATTTTATCAGAAAATTATAAAACCGTTTAATTTATTTTGACTTACGCCCAGCGACGCGTGTCGGGTTTGCTATTCTTCTTATATATAAGAGCAGAAACTCATTGACTGATCGATAAAAGTACAGCAGAACCGCTGGGTCTAGAACCATGAAATTTTGCACAAATATTTTTTAAGTGACGTAGGTGTGCACTAAAAAGTATTTTTGAAATCTCAATCTCAAAGAGGGTAAAAAGGGGTTGCAAAGTTTGTATGGAACAACGTGTTTTCTTGGTCTGATTGATCGACTTCAAACTTGGCACTTATATTCTTTAAAATATTTTATTAAACACGTGTTTCATTGTGTTTTTAATATTCAACCCCTAAAATGATATTTTTTTTGGGGTTGCAAAATATATAAACTAACCGCGGATGAAGTCGCGGGCAAAAGCTAGTGGTACATAAGAAAATTGTCTGTTTCAAAATTTGCAAGCAGTCTCTGGAATTTAATTTAGCACAAATTTAGATTATTTCGGTAAAAATGCAGTATTATTATTTATTACTAGCTGTGCCCGCGACTTCGTTCGCGTGGATGTCGGAACTTAACAATGTATTTTTTAGTGCGAAGCGCTGTTGGAGGATACCGATACAAATATTTTTTTTTTATTTATGCTAGTGCTTCTTTATAAACAACATTAGCTGTGGAACCATCAATTCAAATCATTATCAATCAAAATAACTTTTCCATCTTCTTGTACGGGGTATGTGCTAATTGCCATTGCCTATTTGTAACAATAAATTTGAAAACTCCTGTGCATTTTCGCAGCCTCCTAACTGTGCACGCATATTTACATTCAGGTGTGTAGATGAGTGTGACCAAATTCACATAACCCTAATTTTACTTCTGGAATTTCTCTACTTCTTCATTTTAAACTCAAATATCTTTTGATAGACTGAACCGATTGCAATGAAACAAAAACTAAATGCTACTTCAAGTTACGTTCAATCGTTGTGTATAAAAGTTATCTACATTGCTTTCGTACATTTTACGTGATGCCCGGATAAATAAACAGACAAACCGACAAACCGACAAACAGACAAAAATTCTAAAAATGCTGAAAATGGGTTCTATTGGTTGTCCTTTAACACCCTGGCTATTTTTTTCTAATTTTTTTTTGATGTACAAAAACGACTTTTCTACAGTTTTATTATATGTATAGATGGTTAATGGTATCATGGCGTATCTAGCCAGGCGCTAAACCATGAAACATACTGAGAGGCAATCCACATCGGTCGGTAGATGGTGAGCAATTGAGTTGAGACTCTGAGAGTAACTCCTTTGCAGGCCGGTGTGGTTGATGCCATGGAGGTTGATGCGTTTGTGTCATGTAAATGGTATAAGATACGGACCTAACTTCACCGAACTGATAATAGAATAAAACTTATTTTATAATAAATTTAGTATATTAGAAAAGATAGATAATAAAAATGGGATGGCTAATAAATCCTGGACAGAATATTTTTAATTATTTAAAAAAAAATGATTTTTCATTAAATGTTGCAACATCGATATAATAAGAAATATTTACCTTAGAGTATATTATTGTAACCTTTATTTTTCATCTATGATTGTAACATTCAATGTGGTAGCTTAAAGGCCTTATTACACCTTCCTAAATTTAGTCGTCCTAATTAGGATTTAGGAAAGGAAAGCAAAATGATGTTTCTGATTACACTATCCTAAATTTAGTAACCATAGACGAATTTACAGATTAAGTATAAGTTTCTACGAGTGCAACCATAGAGTATATTACTATATTATATAACGTTTTCATTAATTATAATAATAATTTTTATCGTTTTTATTCCAAAGATATGTTTTTATCGTTTTTATTCAAAAGATATGGCATATCTTTATATAATTGAATAATATTAATTAGGATCTCTCTTTCCTTTGCCATTAAACTCGTTGCACTTTAACAAAATATAGTGCTACAAGGATCTTTTGGCACTTATATGACATTGACATGAGGGCGTTGGTGTGAAATTAGGGTTACAAGCTAACAACATCTACTCACTTTTAGGGAATTGTTTTTAAAAATCTATCTCTTATAATCCGTAATTGAATTCAAACTTAGAAAATGAAAAAAATAAAATTAAAAATAAATGAAATTTTATTATTTAATATATAAATTATTTAATATAAATAAATAAAACATTAAATTTTATATATATTTAACTCTTTCAAGTGAGCGCTAGATTGCTTTTCTTTCATAAAATAATCCTTAACTTTTAGCACCACCTCTCTATCACCACTTCTTGTTACTTTCGGCATATTTTGAGATATTTTTAATGAAATAAAAGCACAAAATATTCACAACAACGTCAACACTCCAGCTGTCTGTCAATAGTGACAGATGGCGGTGTTAGTTCCGATTTCTGCCACGCGCCAAAAGATCCTTGTAGCACTGTAAAATGTAATTTTTAAAAAATTTTGATAACATGTGCACACGCACTACGCAGTCGTCACGTTTATTATAACAATAATAAATGTACTCTCTTTGGTCAGTCCAAAACAAAAATCATAGAAATAATAAACCAAAAATACTTGCTGTCCACAGATTATTAAGGTCGACTGAATTTAGCAACCATACTTCTTCCTAATTACTAATACTTTTTAGGATTTTAACTTGCTAAATGCGATTACACTTTCCTGAATTTAGTAACTAAATCATTTAGGAGACTAAATTTAGGAAGGTGTAATAAGGCCTTTAGCTATCGTTTTTTTTACTGCCAACACTTGAAATTTGACATTTATGATCATCCATGAGTTAGATGAAAATCTATATCACAATTCACATTGCTGTAAAATCGATGAGAGATTTTTTTCTTTTACTTGAACTATAACCATATAAACCAAGTGGTACTTTAGAAATGGATAATGGTCAAGAAGAAAATTCGTCTAATGACGCATCAGATAAACTAGTTCCCAGTAACAACTCTCAAGAAGTAGATTCAAATGCAGGCGAAAATGTCGATGTAAGTAAAATATTGCATATAATATTGTCGTATATATTATTATATTTTATATGACTAAATTATAATAACTGCATTTATGATAAAAATATTTTCTGATATCGATCATTATTAGTATGTGTATTTTTGTAGATTATTGTAGATTATTTAATAAAAAAATAAATTACTTAGGTCGTAAAGTATGCTCTCATTTTTTTTAGATTAATGCACAAATTGACGAACAACGTCGCCAGATGCAACCGTCGAAATTGGAATCATTTTTTGCTATAACAAAGTCGTTGATACTTAGAGCCTTAGTTGTATATTTTATAACTACAATGTTTCGTCAGTCATCAGCGCCTAAGACGGATATTAGCAGTCCAGCAGGAGTAGTGCGTTCTCCAGCAATAAATATGTTTGCAAATGGGACAGTATTAGACATGTATTCTTACTTATCAGAAAAAGAATTTCTCAATAACCTTGATGAAGGGAAATTGGTTTGGAAATTACCAGGAATAGTATATGGCGATTGGAACTCTGGACCAGATGGCGATGGTACATTCACATACTCAACAAGTTTTGTACCTTCAGAAAAGCTAAAAAACAATGGTTCTATATATCTTCATGTATATATTGTACCATCAGGAAAATCTCCAAATCCCCAGAACAAAAGTATCTATGCAGGATCTTACATAACATATGGCAAAAAAATGATAAACAAATATAAAAAATTAAAGTATCTAAAAACTCACAACTTATTGACTGGACAAACAGAAAAATCAGAAGAAGAAATTATGAAAGCAGAAACATTGAAAGAGGAAATAGTATCTCATTGGCATCCAAATTTAACCATAAATCTGGTCACTGATCAAACAAATTGGATGCAAGGCAGTGTGCCTCCTCCATTAGATGAATTTATCTATTTCTTACCCGATGGCAAGCAATATAAACCAGCAGTATTTTTGAATGATTATTGGAACATGATGAGAGATTATGTTCCACTTAACAAAACTATTACAGTCCTTGAATTACAATTGACATTCCAGCCTTTGAGTCTCTTTAAATGGCAACTTTATACTACACAAGCAATGCGTGATAAATTGAATATGTTTTCTGCCTTAGGAGCTGAGGAACAAGATGAAGAACAAGACACAATTAAAGAATTACTTTTAGACACGTCTCCTTACTTATTAGCATTGACAATATCAGTGTCAATTCTACACTCAATATTTGAACTATTGGCTTTCAAAAATGATATTCAATTTTGGAATAATAGACAGTCACTTGAAGGTCTGTCTGTAAGATCAGTATTCTTTAATGTTTTTCAATCGACTGTAGTACTACTGTATGTACTAGATAATGAAACTAATGTTATGGTGAGAATTTCATGTTTCATTGGTTTACTAATTGAAATATGGAAAATTAACAAAGTTATGGATGTTAAATTGAATAAGGAAGATAGAATATTTGGATTACCTAAGATAACCTTTACTGATAAAGGTTCTTATGTAGAATCAAGCACTAAACAATATGATATGTTAGCTTTCCAATATCTCAGTTGGGCTTGTTTCCCTCTACTCATTGGATACGGAGTATATTCTTTGCTGTATCAAGAACACAAAGGATGGTATTCCTTTGTTTTAAATATGATGTATGGATATCTTTTGACATTTGGGTTTATAATGATGACACCGCAATTGTTTATAAATTATAAATTGAAGTCAGTTGCCCATTTGCCGTGGCGCATGATGACTTACAAATTTCTTAATACATTTATTGATGACATCTTTGCATTTGTAATCAAAATGCCAACTATGTATCGCATTGGATGCTTTAGGGATGGTATGTATATTTTTATTTCCATTAATTTTCTCCAACTTTAGTTTTAAGATATTAATAATATTTTGTCTTATTCTAGATATTGTATTCTTCATATTCTTGTATCAACGTTGGATTTACAAGGTTGATCATAAGAGAGTAAATGAATTTGGCTTTTCTGGAGAAATGGAGATACAGCAAAAACAATCGGAAAATGGTAACCTCGCTATAACCGAAGGGGATTCTGGTACCACTGATAAGAAAAATGATTAAATTTTAGTGCAAATTTAGCTAGTAAAAATAAAAAGAAGATAATTATATATTATATGTTGCTTGCAAGTATGCAAAATACAGTAGACACAAATTTAAAGTACCTACTATCACTTTTTTTTGCAATTCTTGTTAACATTAATATGTTAAACAAATTGCTATTAGAAAATATGTATGTGTAACATAATTCCAATTGAAATGTTAACTAAATGCAAATCAAAGTGCTGGTAGAATTGTTTTAGTATTCCTTAACAATGTTCAAATTTAATGTATTTTTTACAATGAATTATTAAAGTTGTATTAGATAGTAAATAAGATAGACATAATAATTTTAACCCATGTAGGAGTGATATTTTGTGACTTTGTCCGATGTAAAGTTGTTCCAAAATTAACACCACACTTGACAAAATCCGTTTTTATATATTTAACAATTATTTTGATTGTTCATTGATTTATGTAAAAAGTTGCATATTTTTCCAGTTAATATGGTATGATATATCTAGATCAAATTAGATTAAATAAAAGAAGTAAAATTAAGTAAAGTATGTGTCTATAATATAATACATAATATGCATTCAGTTACACATTACAGTTTTTTGTTAAAACATGTGTTTTCTCCACCGAACTAAAATGTTAGTAACTGCTCTACAGTACTCCGATCGCTCTAAATTGTGTTCACATTGAAAGGATTGAGCCCACACCATTTGGATCAGTCGACTAGTAGACGCGGACAGTTGTGCATCGGAAGAATTTCTGTAAAAAAAGGTCATACAATGCCGTGTTGTGCATTCAAAATGTGTAATAATAATTCAAGGAACACCAACAAAGCTAATGGAGTAAAGTTCCATAGATAAGTACAAAATTTTTCAACACAATTTGTTATTTTCGTGAGTATTTTAACCCATTAAAACAATATTCTCCCATGTGAAAGGGAACGAACGCTTAGTTTTACTCGGGAGTAAAAGAGAAAACATGTATTTGTCGGTACGGTTCAATTATCTCATGTCATGCGCAACCATAACCTGTTACTTAGTCACAAGATTTGCCACTTTTTTCAAGGTCAGGGCCCTTCTAACGTTTTAGTTCGGTGGTTTTCTCTCAAAAATGTGTCGATTTAGAACATCTTTAATTTATGATATAATAATTAGCTAAATATTTTTACATAGTAAATTATTATTGAAGACGGTTAAAAATTTCAATGTTTATTTTCCATACACAAATGTAAAGACTTGAATAAGAAACGCGTCTTATATTGCTTCAAAACAATGTATTAAACGTAGCTGTAGAAATATGTAATTAATTTGCAAATTGAAGAAATTTTAAGTGTTTAAAATTCTGCATTGATACATATGTGTATGCTGTAGAAAATATAATATATGATAAGACTTTACAATGTATCTATGAGATCTCCTATTAAGACAGTTGGAGCTCAAATGTGTGTTTAGTGATAACAGTGGTTTAATTGTTTAACAGTTTTATGATCCTTTTGAAATATTTATTATAAATTTTTGTACATATGGTAGTCTTTTAGTACCAATGCAATGTTTAGATTGAGTTATTACCTATTCATTTCACATTTCTTAAAGTATTTTATTATTATTTACACATTCATTCCTCACCATATAAATAGTTTATTAATACAACTTGAATTTAATTCTTATTAAATTAAATTATTTTAATCTATCGAAAATATTCTCGGAAATTCTTTAAATTTTATTAGGTAGTATTTAGTTGCACCTATTTGACAGTGAAATGAGTGGGTAAGGCTTTTCGAATAGATTTTTATTAATATATCTCAAGACTAGTTTGACTATCAAGAAGAAAAAGTTATTCAATAGTTCAATTTTAATTAATTATTTGTTAAATTTTTTCTATTTATATTATATGTAATATATATTGAAAAAACTATATAGAAACCAATAAATCCACTGAAACAACAACTTTCTTTATCTAATGATAATAATTTACTTCTTTTTAACTTATTGAGAATTCATGTTTATGTGTATTAAATTGTTGTACTAAACTTTAGTTTTTATTTTTATTACCTCAACATTGAAGAAAACATGCATTTGATTTATAGGAAAAAGATTTAGTAGAATTTTGTTTTTTACTACATATTATTAACTGATACAATGTTATTTTTAAACTTTAGCGCATAATGACAGTTTCTAATATTGCTGTAATACTTTGAAGCTTAGACTAATAATACCTAGACTGATAGTTTCATACATAATTCCGCTCAATATTGAAGTAGCATTACTATGAATGTGTGCGTAAGTGTCACGTAATTGCAACCGAAGTTGTACGTATGTAGTTGTGTAACTTGACAATTGACATTGACACGACGGGAAACGTATCTAGCCATATCTCGAAGTCTAGCCACAAAAAGTGGTTACAATTCGCTTGGACCTACACTCCATCTAGGTGTTATATATCTATGCTTTGAAGTGTGTAAATTGGGAGTTAACCACTTTAGGATTGATTTTCATATTTGCTCTCCTCTGTATGTAAATAATAATATGAGTTTGATGAAAAGAAAATGAAAAAAAAAACAAGATCTTATTTTTTTTTATTAAATGAAATTCATTAATCATATTAATTGTGTATATAATATTTACGTAATTTTGTAATTTTCAAAATAAAAATTGAATATTTTAAATTTTCCACCACTGTATCTCGTAGGAGTGAATTCCAATCGTGCGTGGGTGCCGATTGCCGACCACAGAACTTCTGATATAATATGTATATAGTAATAGAAATATGCGAGCCGGTAGCACATTCCACGTAGAAGCTAAAAAGCCATATACTAGATTTTTGCGTCTCAGTCCGCAACCAACAGTCATCAAGAGTTTATCTTGATCCGCGTGCTTAAAAATGAGCTATTGTGTGTTTCAAACCGTACAAACTGTTCCGGAAAACGTAATAGTAACTCGTCTAAACTCTAAGACAGGTTCTCAACGAGGGCGGTACCGCCCTCTAGTGGGCGCAGGAGCTTTTCGTGGTGGTGGGGTGGCGTTAAGGAGGATACCCCCTTTTTTGGCGTCAGTGGTGTTGCAAGTAAATTCATACAAACTACGAAGGCATTTCTATACCTATAATCTATATATAACGAGCCGACAAACTAATTCTGTATTAAACCAAAGTCGTTGAAACGAAACCTTTAATCTTATTTTTTATAATCCTTATGAAATGCATAACGCCACTTGTAGAAAAATGGGTGGTTATGTGGTCATGGGACTTACCGGCACTTGAACCACGACGCCCCGACGGCCCGGCAGCTGCCGAAGCAGACCACACAGCCGTGGGTCGTTCCACAATCCACTCTGCTATCGGACTTCGGAGAAGTACCAAGAGCAACCCGCATGACATTCGCCCACCGAAGTGGACCCTCCCATCACAACAACGTTGGGAGGGTACTAAGTAATTACCCCAAACTTAGCGACCGTGTTTTTTTATAAATTTTATATTATATAGAGCTTGTCTTTTTAAAATAATAATTTTTAATAAAGACACTTCGGGTATTCTACTCATTCATTTATGTATAAGAATTATTTATTTACACAATACAATAATTTATTCATCAAATGAAACTAGAAACAAACTCTCAGACTACATTCTTACTGAATTAAAAACATGGGGAACCAAAGCTACAGCAAATCATAAAAAAAATCTGTTAATTAATTCGAAAATATATTTTTATTTAATGTTTAAATAATCTACAAAGTATTACATGTACAAATATAATTAAGTTCTACTCCGATGCGTCGGGCGCCTCGCGCGGGCAGCCGGGCGCCCAGTGGCCGCGCGCGCCGCAGCGGTAGCAGCGCCCGTAGCCGCCGTAGTATACGCCCTCGCGCCCCGCGACGTACCCGCGGCGTCTGCCCCCATCTGAGTTCATTTTAATAAATATATATGTTGGGACATTATTACAACAGCGCCATCTAGTTCCGTGGTAAGCTAAGAAGCTACCACGGAACTAGATGGCGCACATATAATTTTTACATACATACATAATATTATAAATATAAACACCCATGACTGGAGTACAAACATGCGTGATTAGCAAATGAATGCCCCCAGCGGGACTCGAACCCCCGACCGCTGGCGCAGAAGTAGGGTCACTATCAACTGAGAAAAACGAGTCGTCAAATTTTAAAGTAGGTATATTAATTTAATGTATCCGTATTACTTTCTTAGATTTACGCGAATATCTGATATTTACAATTAAACTATCTTTGCGATCCGATGAAAGTTCAGGCAAGATATCTAATTTCGTGGTTTTTAATGCAATTATTTTTCAAATTTGTAAGATTAATAAATTAATATCAACCTTTAATATTAAGCGAAGGCAAAAATATGATTGAAAAGTATCTTTCTAAATGGATTCTTATAAATACCGCATACTCTAAGGAACAAAACCGAGAGCGATGCACGGGTGTTGCAAGTAAAAAAAAATTATGCATATTGCACAAATTCGTAAAAATAGTACTTTTTGAAGATGGTATCGGAAAGAGGAAGAAAAGAATATTTTATTTGCAGGAAAATGTAATCTAATTTAAGTGTCATGAGCATGACGGTTTATCTGTCACGACCAGTGAGAGCAAGACGCAGGACCGACGGCTTTACGTACTCTCCGAGGCACGGGTCGACACGCTACTGAAGCTTATCAACAAAAAGACTCAATAACTTAATAACTTGGCATACCCGGTACTCGAAACCTGAACCTCCGGATATGCGACCGAGGAAGTATAAAAAAAAAAATAAGAATTGTTATTATTATTATTTTTTTACTTCCTCGGTTCCTCTTCTAAATAATAATAATAATAATAACAATTCTTATTTATAATTCAACTGGTGCAATCGTACCTGTGGAGTCCATCCAGTTTCCTCTAAATTCGTCAGGTCCACTATCGGAGCTCCATTCGTCGGTAAGCTCCCATTCCTCATCGAGATCGTAGATGTCGCAGTCCCTGAGAATAAAATCATCGCTGTAATATTTCTTTAATAACAATCCTAAAAAGGCAACTCTCCTATTGCTATTAACTTAGGATCTTATAAGAGTCAAAAATGATTCAAATGGTTCAAATTCGCCTTATCATTTCAGTGAAAGAAAGTGTTTCAACAAATTACATGATAACTTGTTGGTACCATTAGTCCGATCTAACAATATAAAAACAAAAATGTGTAGACACTACTCACTCGACCTCATCGTCGTCGATGTACTCGATGTCGCTGTCTTCTTCTTCTTCGTCATACGATTCGTATCGTCTGTCAAATATATTATTTAGTATATAAATTACTTTTTTTTATACTTAAGACAGGTTTTTTGAATATCTGTATTTTTATTATTAAAATTTTATGCGTGTATAGTAAAATTTCGCTTCTAATGTTTAACCGATTTTTTTCACTATGAAAATGCCGTCATGCTATACGAGTCGAAGTGAAAAGTAATTAATAAAAAATATTTGATAGAAATACATATAATTCAATATAATATAAAATATACATGCATATAATGTAATATAGATACAAAATGAAAAACATGCATACCGACTTGTTGTCGCATTTCCTTCTATCAGCGCTTTGGACTCAACTTCTGTGAACAACACAGCTTCATAAAGTTTATTATTTTACTTACTATACTTTATCTTTGAGCAAAAGTAATATAAGTGTTATAATAAAATGTATGTAAGTTGTGATTAGAGCAAAATTCCTACAATTTATCCATACAATGTAGATCTAAGGAGAATAGAAGTATTAATTAAAGTACTTAGATCTTTGTTATTTGATAATTAAGCTTTGATTATTAGTAATCATAAAAAAATATATATATTTGAAATACTCTGCTAAATTTAATGTTTCCAGACTGACAGCAAAATGTATCAAAAAAATTATGAAGCTGTTTTGAACACTCAAATCTCAACAATTATAAAGACAAATGATACACGGTTTGCTGAGATAGCAATAAAACTTTGTAAAAAATATGTGTATTTATACACATAGAAGTGCTTATAATAAATGGCTATAAAGCGCACATGGATCATTACAATGTAGAACACTGATACGCCACAAAGACTAGGGTTGCCACTCCTACAATATTTTAGAGTAGTCTACTATAATTGAATCCCAAATAGGTACTTTATATTTGGGATAAACATAAAGTAGGCAAAACTACTACATTTTACGAAACAATAAAAAATATACCTACATTTAAATGTAACAAAATATTTGTGTAACAAAAACTACTATTATTTCTTTGGATTTTCACTCATCTACTTTATTTTGCATAAGGATCTAGCAACTGGCAACCCTAACAAAGACACTGAATGCTTATATTATACAAGCAAACCCGGCCCGCTTCGCTGTGCGTAAGTTAAAATAAATTAATCCGTTTTTATAATTTTCTAATAAAATAAAAGTAGCCTAAGTTACTCCTTATAACATTAGCTATAGACTACGAGGGAAAGTTCCGTCAAAATCGTTTCAGCCTTTCAGAGATTAGCCGGAACAAACAGACAGACAAAAATTTGACAAATTGATATTTTAATGTAAGTAGCGTACATACTTTCATATGCATTTAATGAAAAGCTATGGAATTACAAACAAGCATTTCAATTTTATTTATATGTACTGATTTGCATCAACTTTGTTTAGAATTTTGAATAGAAAAAAAAAGTTCGGTTCAAAGTAAAATACAAAGCACATTAAAAGCAACTGTACCTAACAACAAAAGCAATGATTAAACTCATTTACACAACAAGGGATATGTTTATATAATATTTTTCTAAATATTTTATTTTTCAAATACTTAGGTAATATACCAAAATAATTTGACATTCAGTTTGAGATTGAATTATGTTATTTATAATTTAGTGCACTTATAATGTACAATAAGAACTTAGATTGAGAAGTAAAAGCTTATTCTTATCTTTTTAAATTAGTTTTGGTTATTTAACTTGTTTATGGTTTCATGACTTTTTCATCGGATTTAAATTCTAGGAGGAAGAAGTAAACAGGAGGCTTCATTACATATAGTTTAAGTCCAAGATAATTTTTTCTTTATTATTCAGTACTTTTAGCTACTGCAAAGTTATATCTAGTGATATTAAAGTATCTTACTTCACTTATTTTTATTAGATCACCACGCAAACTTATAAATTAAAAAAAATTATATTGTACCTTTTCGTGCGTCAAGCATTTCTTGCCTCTTTTGTTTCATTTCCGGGGATAGATTTTCCACCATTTTTTCAATAAATGAATCAAGCACTAAACTTTTGCATTCCGATGTTATAACCGTTCTGGAAGTAAATATAAAATTAAGTACCAATACTATTTAAATTAAGCTTTATAGTAATAAATTAAAACGCACAAACCTGTGTATGTGCCATTATTAAATTAAAACAACCCCGACACAAAAAAAATAGTATGAACGTAAAATGCCTTTCATTTGATACCCATATTGAGGGGAGTTGTGAAAAATATATAATCCGCCATTTGGAGGCGGCGGACTGATTTTCATATTTCAATAAAAAAAAAAACAAAATCCGCTCGGGAGCTACAATGCCACAGACACACACACACACACTTTTTGAGCAATAAAGTTTTAATATTTTGTTATTATTACTTACCGACATATAGGGCAGTCCATCTTCTTTTTCTTCCACATAGTGATGCAGTATTTGCAAAATGAATGTGAACAGTTTAGGGTTGTAGCACATATAAATAGTTCTGCGCATATAGTGCATTGCAATTCACTTTCCATTATATCGCCAATTGTTTCCAAACTTTTAGAAGTCTCTCCTGTAGACTCAACTGCTGTACCTTTTTGCAGTAGATTTTTTTCATTTTCAACGCTTTTTAACTCATTGCGGACCTAATAAAATAAAGAAGGAAATATTTTAATGTTTATTACATTAACCATTACATTGTTTAGAGCAGCGGTGCTCAACCAGGATCCTGAGTGGATAGATCGCAAGGGTTCAGAGCTCCTTCCAAAGGTTATATAAAATGTTGTCAGACATGAAGCATTATTTAAGTGCTACTATAAATAAATATGTGAATAAATATATAATACTTTATATTTAACAGTTAGGTAATGTTCTTGGTACGTAATTGGTTACAATAAATAATATAAGTATTAAAAAAATTAAAATATTAATTTATGATTCATTCTTCCTAGTCTAACAATAACAACTTTATAATTAAATATAACTCATAATCAAAATGTGGATCCACTTTTTCTTTCCCGAATGCACAAAAAACTGCGCGTGCGCTGTTTCCCGAAGTGTTTACGTTACGAGCGCGCGACACTTGAGATCGAATGTTATCGTTTCTCAGAACTTTTTGTTTATGTTATAAGGTGTTCGAGTTACATTTCTCGCTAGCCACTTATACACACGATAAGATGAAACATAAACAATATCAAGTGGATGTTTATTTAATTTACAAGAGGACTTTGTTTTGACCAAAGTCGAGTCTACCCGCACGATAAAAAAAAAAATTTATATAAAAATACCCGCAACATGTCACTAGATTATTATTTTTTTATCTAATACCTTCAATATGTCACTTTCACAATATACGTCATTATTCATGAATAAATTTCAAAAAAATTCCAAAAAAAAAAACAAAAGTACCGTTGTTATCCACGCTCTTTTTTTGACGTACCCCAAAAACTCCATTTGTCCGTGTGTAGTTATTGTTTTCTTTAATATGTGTCAGTGAGAATTATTCTGGTAATTCTGTAGTCTATGCTTAAGAATATGGTATAAATTTGAACAAAACAACGAAATATAAAAGAAACTATATTTATTCAAATGTCTCAAGGTCGCTGATCTTCTATTGAAGACTACGGGAAACAACGCAAATTTACGCGCTGTCTTCAATAGAAGACTACGGGAAACAAGGGGAGAATTATAATTAATAACTATTTATGAATAAAACTATACCCTTTCTAACTGTTCCTGCAAGGAATGTATTACTTCACTTGATTGTTCGGCTTGTTTTTGTATCCTTTCAGCTGCCAGTGCTGCCAGTTCAACTTCCCGTTTTTTCACTCTTGCCTAAAATATTTAAAAAAAGATAAAAAAGGATTGTCTAATTTATTTATCTATCTATAAATTGATACACATCATTCACAAAAGTAGCAAGCGTACGCACACATGCTGACACACAAACACATTTTTAATTTAAAATAGTACCTTTAGTTTTTTGATATTTTTCTGAGCATCCAATTGAGACTGCCGTAATTTTTCCTCCATTTTTTCTCGTTCACGCTCCTTAAAAAATTAAAAGGTTCAGCAAAATTAAAAAAAATAAAATAATTCCTTCACACACACATATTATTACGTTATTCATTAAATTTTGCATATTATTAATAAAATTCTGAATTAAATCTTTACTTTTAATATATTATTGAAATTCTTAATGAAATTGTTGTTATTGATACAGAGGTCAAATCTACAATTTTCAGTTTTTTTTGTCTGTCTGGGAATGCACTATGAGAAAACTATGTGATGAATATTTTTTTACAGCAGAAAAATATGTAGTTTTTAAGAATTAAGTTCATAATTCCCTAGCATTATGAACTTAATTCTACTGAAATATCGTATTTTATATATTACAAGGTTTTAAAATATTAAACATTAAAAAATCTAAGTTACATTCTGAGTAGATACTTGCCATTTTATCCATTTTGGCTTTGTCTTCATTTTCCAACTTTTTTAATGCTTCTATTTGTTCATTAAGTTGCAGTTGGGCTTCTTGCTTCTGCTTTTCAGCTATTTCAACTTGCTCTTTGAGATTTTCTTTTATATTATTAAGCTCGGCTGTCAAATCTTTTTCCATTAATTCTCTTTGCTCTTTTATTTCCTGTAATTCCTAACAAAACAAAATATAAACTGTAATTAATTGCTACAATTAGATTTATATATTTATTTAATGTAAAATAAAATAATTGTAATCTTTTGATGAGTTGACTGGTAAATAATAAACATAATACCTAATTTAGACACCTTTTGATGATATCAAAAGATGCTTGATATCATGATTATTAGTAGTGCCAGCTAACACTAGTCAAATATCAATTTTTATCTATAATATTATATTTGGAAATGTAACATAATAAAAGCTAAAAAAGTAACATAATGTTGTTAACATAGTAATATGTATAACTAGTAATAGTGATTAGTAATTAGAAGTAATCTTTGTCCATTCTGTACGATGTTGATGCATGGTAAAACTCAAATAGGTTAATGATTGTATGTTTAATTCCAATCCATCCAACTATTTGATAGATAAAAAAAAATAATTTAAGAATGTTAAATGTTAGTAAACAAAACTAACAGTTCAATAAGTTTAATAATACCTTATCTTTTTCTAATCGCAGCTCTAAAGTTTTTTTTTGCAATATCGCCATAAATTCAGATTTTTCTTTTAATCTCATCTCTTCTTTTTCTTTCATTTTAGCTTGTAACTTATCTATCACATCCTGTTTCAATAAACTTTCTCTATTTAATTCTGACAAAAACTCTTTCCTTTCTTCATCCAATTTCATTTTAAGTGATTCATTTTCTTCAAAAAGTTCTGTTTCCATTTCACTATGCATTTTTATTTGTTCCTGTAAATTTTTGTTTTATCAATAATAACATTATTTCTAAATTATGATTCATGTAAATTTCTAAATATATTGGGCAACCTTATAGAACTAGCGACTCACTTTCGTTTTGCTCGGGTTCATACCCAAGTGTGTTACTTATTTATATCTAATCAAAAACACAAACACAAACATACAAACTTTCATCCCTTACTTCAACCCCTTATAACCCCGTTTTTCGCCTTAAGCCGTAGCCTCCTTTTCTCAGGTTCTAGACTATCAGCTGTATATCAAATTTCATTTAAAACAGTTCAGTAATTTTGGCGTGAAAGCACAACAGCCACAAATAAAAACACAGAGTTACTTTACACAAACAGATAGACAGAGTTACTTTTGCATTTATTATATTAGTAAGGATAAGGATTTAACAAAATATACAATTTTATGATAACTATAGATAATTAAAACATTATGCAAAATGTCATGACACTAAAGATTTAAAGAAAAAATGAATACACAATAAATTATATAGTTGTCTTTATAATGTGCACCTTAAAAAAAACTTACCATTAATTCATTAATTTTTCCCTCCGTTTCCTGTTTCAGTGTTTCCAATTGTGCATCTCTTTCTTCAACTAGTAATATTCTTTGTCTTTCTATTTCATCTTTCTCACCTGTTAAATTTTCAATTTTTGTTGCAAACTTTGAATTAAGTGAATTCATTTTTCTAACCATGTAAGTCTGCATTTGATTTTTCAATAATATATTTGTATTTTTTATTTGGTTGGTATTATTAATTTTTTCTTCAAGGTGTTTAATTTCACTATTTTGTGATTTCTCAAATCTCTCCTTCATGTCTTTTATAAAATCTGCATTGCTTGAATCTGTTTCAAGTTTCATTCTTTTGCTGGAAGTAGGCATGAATTCCTCATCTTCACATAGAAATTTATACACCAAAGTGTGAGATCTTTCCATTACTATAATATCCCCATGTTTTAATTTCTCTATGTTCCCTTTGCCTACACATTTGTTATTAACCATGATTCCAAACGTGCTGTAGTCCTCAAGGACCCAACAATTTTCATTTTTTCTTAACTTACAATGCTCTCTTGATATTGTTAGTAGTGGGACTTGTAATAAATTACCTAGACCCCGACCAACTGTAAACTAAAATATTTTAAAAATTAGAATCATTTTTTTTCATTTGTTTAAGATAAAAAAAAGAAATAAAAATAACTAAATATATAGTATTTTACTTACATTTGAAGAAGATACCTTGATTTCTTGTAAGTGACTGTATTCAGCGTCTAAGGGCTTACAAGATACTAAAGTTACAAAGGGTTCTTCCATTTTAAATGGTGATATTTATGAAAATCGCAAATTGGCCAATTGTTTAAAAATGAACAATTGTAAATTTAAAAAAATAATACAACGTAAAATAAATATTTTTAATTTCTATCAATTTGACAGCTTATAACTTCTTGTCACAGACAAGTTAAAATCATAGAACATAGATTATTAATATAACTTAGATAATATGTGAATACTAGATTGTACCTAGTATTGACCTAGGAACAATGACAGTATTTGATGTGGAACTCGGGCTAAAATAAGAAAAGAAATTTATATGTTTATTTATTTTTTTACTTACGATGTTAATAGTGCGTAGGAAAGAGACATATAATGCCGTTCTTTTTCGTTATCATGCAGGTTGTCAAAAGCTAATTTTTGGATAGCGATGAGCTTATCATCGACATTGTCGTGTCTATGTCGATGAAAAACATGTATTTAATTTTATTAGAAAATACAAATTCCCGGCTAACCATCATATGTGTTGTATTATGTCGTAGGAAGATAGATTGACATATTATTTCTTGCAAAAATTTTTTTTATTTTTATTGTTAATTTTTATTGTCATTTGGCATGTAAAAGAAACATTCCGTAAAATGCTTCGAACAAATTCTGCTGTGCCTTTTCGAAGTCCAGTTGAACCTATTGATGCATCATTCATTACCGTTAGGAAATCTGCAACAGTATTGAAATGATTATCGACAACAATTTTTACATCACTATTAACCTATACTTACCGCAATAAGCAATTTATTTTTAAGAAAAATAAAAAAAAAGGAAATACGTTTATTCTTTTAAGTATATAGACATACAGTATATTTTATGTTACCGTTTATCACTTTTATATTTCCAATATTGAACAATATATCTCTAAGCTAACCGATGATACTTTAACGATTCGTCCTCATTTTTCTTACTCGAACTATGGGCTTTATACACTTCAACTATACAAGACATCTTGTCCAGAGCACTCATGAATAAACTCATGAATAAACTTTCTGGCTACGTTCTTAGACAGAAAATAATAATTATATCCCTTTTTCACTCAGTGAATTCGACAAACTCCCGACATGTATCAACAAAACATAATACTAAAAAATTTGGTTGATAGCCGACTTGAAGTTTTTGACGTCTTGGATAGAACATTTGTGTTTGTTAACATAATATTGAGGTGACCAAAGGTGACCATTTGACATTTCTCATTTTTTGCTTTGTGACACGTTTAAAAATAATATAAGCAAACAGCCATGTTTTGTTTCACTCACGCCTAATGACATGCTAACTGACCTAAATGAGTAAACTATAGATACTCGGTTTTTATTTTAGCCTGACTTCTACTCTTTAATTATTCTGAGTCGTAGACAAATGCCGTTTTGCAATTACAGAGCATAATGCGACTCAGTGGCGTACAATGCTGTGCTGATGCTTAATTGGAACGCGAATTAGTTTTCGAATGCACCAGCAGAGTGCGCGTTTATTTCCGTTTTCGTAATTATGAACAAATAAGATTGGTTGTCTTCTTCATTTTGAGATGTTCTTTTCCACGAAAACGTTGACGATTGCCTGCTTCGAAGAATAATTATTTATTTTTTTAATTTTATTTTTATGATTCGATTTTGAGGATTTTCTGTAAAATAATTTTTTTATTACTTTCGAATTCTAAAATAAAATTACTCACATTTTAAATGTGGAATATAAAAAAATGACAATGTTTGTATTATACCTTCATCCATACTTTTATTTATTTTTTTAAACACAGTCTGAATTTACTTTTATTATTTCCAAAAAACTACGACGAAATGAAAGCTTTAAAAATTTTTTCAACTAAAATACTAAAATACAAACTAAACTACATACAATACAATAATTATTATATATTAGATTTGACTACTTGTATCAAGATCTACCAGAGACATGTTAGTAACATGTCTCTGAGATCTACACAGTATGAGCTAACTACATCCGACTGTCTATTATGATTACTTTTATTATTATTAGATTTTATTATATTAATTACAGGATCTCAAGAAGGTGGTAATACCACCTTCTTGGGAATATATATGTATTGCAATATTGTTAAAATATTTTAAAAAGAGCAAGTGTAGAGTTTCTTGCCGGTTCTTCTCTGTACAAACTGCCTTCCGAACCGTGCAGTAGCTTTCTTTCAATCTAAATTCTAAAAAAAATTTTAAAATTATACTTCAAAAGAATCTGTCAAAATCTAAGCATACTTTGATTTGATTAAATTATTTTTAATTTACAGTAGTGTTGCTTAATACTTTAAAATAATCAAAATTCAATTTATATTTTTAGCAATTTTAACTTAATTTTCTTATATCAAATTAATACTTAATTTAAATTATAAAATGTAACTTAGCATAAACAATTTATAGGTAAGAAAATATACATATTATTATAATAGCAACACTACATAATACTTTTGAATAACTAATATTAAAATAAAAATTATAATAATTATAATAATACCTACTAGCTAAAAATAAGTTAATAATATTGCCATAAGTATAAATTATTTTTAAATTATTTAAATTTAAATATAAATGTTTAGAATTAAAATTTTATAAGGAACTCTGTAACAAGTATATAAACCTTGTTACTTTCGGGTAGCAGCCGAATGGGCCGGCACGCCCCGTATAGTACCACTCTCTCACAGAGGACCGGCGTGAAGTGGCAGCTATGCTGTCGCGTTTCGTCCGGTAAGTGAGAGTCCGGGAGGCCCACTTCCCATCCCTACTCCCGTCCTTCCACTTCCTCCCTCCCTCCCTTTCTTGAAAAGCCGGCAACGCATCTGCAAGCCCTGTGGTGTTGCAGATGTCCATGGGCGGAGGTGATCACTTACCATCAGGTGAGCCTCCAGCCCGTTTGCCCCCTTTGTCCCATAAAAAAAAATATTAGACGTCAAATACCTTAGTCTCTCCCGTAACCATGATTGCTGTAAAGCATTCGAAACGTCGGGAACTAAAAATCAAAATAAATCCGCGACAAAATCCGAAAATGTAGTTTCATTTATAATGTCGAATATGCTCCTGGCATCATTTGATTTCAATGAATATCATAGATTTAACAAAACTTCGCATCAAAATAATGATCACCGCGTGCAAGACAGACAGTGGCGAGGGGGGAGGGTCGCCGGTAACTCTGCGAGGTCCCACAACGCGCGACTCAGAAAGATGTTGGTTTTCAGCCTTTAGAACGGGAACTATGTCAATACTCTTGTAAGTAGCTAGACCAATCGGATGGGCTAAACATGCCTGACGCACGAACTGTTACAATGAGTAAGAATGGAAGCGTGATCGTGACCGATCCCGATCACAGTCTACTCTGCAATAAGTAAATTAAATACCTGGAGCGATCCTCATGGCACACCGCCCACCTTCACAGCACCACTCATCATCACACCTTGCCGGCTGGCTAGCCGGACGCTACTGAGTCCTCTCACCACGATAAGGTGAACATAGAACTGCTTATCGTCGACATCCAAAGTAAAATAATTACCCCATTTCAGCGTAAAAGAATAGTTTATAGGTTACTATTAAACTGTAATACTTATGTCGCAATTAAGTCTAAAATCATCAGAATTACCCATTTATTGTTTGCTATTAAGTTGTGCTCAACATGATGATCTTAGAAGTTTCTATAGCGGAGGTCTGAGCAGAATAAAGAGATGCTGATAGTGAAAGCATATTTCTCGGCGGATAAAACGAATAGATAGAGGTCTTTAATATAAACGAAGCAGACTTTAGTAGTCTCGAAAAATGCAAGCGTAGCGGTTGGGTACACATTGAATTTTTAAAGTGCCGGTTTCGTGGCTTGTTGGCTGCGTGGGGGTTTCAAATGTGTTTCCTGCTATTGAGCTTCGCCTCTTTAGTTTATATTACATAGTATAAATTTTTACTTTGTAACACTTAAAATTTTGTTTATATTATATTAATACAATTATAAATTATTTGTTGATTTAAAGTAAATTTAACTACTTAAATTTATAGTTTTTTTTAAAGCAATAATTATATTAGAATGGTATTTACAGAAAAAGCCAAATGAGTTGTGTCGTCGGTCAGCGGTAAGGTCCGCAGCGGCTTCACTTCGGCCCTCAATATATCAACGTAGACAGGACGAAAATTGGACTGGACCCTTGTTAATGTCCTGCACTTAGGCCCTTTCACCCTTGTTTGTGATTATTTATTTAAGACTTATTGATACACCTATTTCTATTTCCTGACAAAGAGGAACGTGCAAACATTGGAATTCATTAAAGGAAAAAAAAAATAATTTATTAAAATATAGGTTTCTTCTTACTAAAAACTTTGGATTTATGTAAGTAATTATCAGTTTTAACCAATCAAATCAGGTCAACCTTTTACATTTTTTTACAATATTCAATGTGGGGTAGTGTAGTTAGTTGACATAGGTGGTTAGATTACCTAAGTATTTGTAACTCGAAGTATGACTTCGGTAAGTGTTGAATTAATTTAGATGAAATTTGGTGATCAGATAGATTTCTAAGTCTATATCATATTACTTGTCCTGGTATTACTCTTATATTGTATATTATTAATTATTATAATACTCACCCTAGCTACGGTCGGGTTCGTCCCTAGATTTAGCGTCAGCGAAGCCACGGGTTCCGCTAATAGAATAAATAAAATTTCTAAAAATACACTCCTCCTTTTTACGCCTTATAACATCAGCTAAATATCTGCTAGTGAAAGTCCCGTCAAAATGGGTCCAGCCGTTTCAAAGATTAGCCGAAACATACAGATGGACAGAGAGACAGACAAAAATTGTTTTTTCGATGTAAGTACCGTATAATAAATACTTTCATATGCATTTAGTGAAAAGCTGTTAATTTGAAATTAAAAGCAGACACTTCAATTTTATTTATATTTATATGTATATTATTTAGATGTATATTATTTAGATGTATAAATTATATTTTTAAAGAAAACTAGCGACTCACCCTCGCTTTACTCGGGTTCGTCCCTAGGTACTTCACCTTTTAAACCTTTTCTGGACTTCCACAAATAATTCAAGAGCTTCCAAAATTAGCCAAATCGGTCCAGCCGTTTTCGAGTTTTAGAGAGACTAACGAACGAAAAATAAATATTATCTACATATATATGTACATCTACATCTACATATATATATATATATATATATATATATATATATATATATATATATATATATATATATATATATATATATATATATATATGTAGATAATATTTATTTTGACAAATATTTTTTTAAAGAAAAATCCTTAGGGATTTTTTTCTCGTACATTTTGTGTAAGTACTGCACAAAGTAATGCGAGGTCACGCATGCAAGCGGAAGGTGCGATCTCGGAGCACACTTTGCGCATGGAGAGCGACTCCCTGGAGCGTGGTATGACCTACACTAGACGTGCAGACCTAATAAAATGTGCCAAGATTTCATGTCACATTGTTGTGTTTACAGTAAAATTTTTAACATAAAGATAGAAGAATAGAAACTCTTACACGACCATATAATGGCATTGAATTAATTAATTACCTTTTGTAAGAGTCACAATAGAGCTCGTGTACTTAACTAATACGTAATAATTATATTTTTTGAGACCAATTTTCTCGTGTCTGAATTAATAACTTTTATTTCCGGTTCAGTTTTCGTCGTTACTTTGCTTTATAATATAAAGGAAACTGTTCTGTTTATATATTAAAGATTTCTTGTAAAATATCTTCTACATCTACGAGTATATTATAACTTCAAATATTTTTTTTTTACTTTCATAATATTTTTATATATACTTATGCATATATAATATAATTTATAATAAAGGTAGAAAGTTTATATTTATTGCACTAATCATCATAGATATAAAACAATTTGTAAGCTGCTGTCACTGAAAAAGATTCACTCATTTTTCAATGTGAATGGGAAGCAAAGCAAAGTCATGGTTGAAGAATGCTTTGTCATTTTTATGTACATACATTTTGTAAAAAGTAGCAAATAGTGCGTATTTTTAATACACGTAGGTATAAAAATAACAATCAAGGCTTACTTTAGTATACTATGTTCGTTTGTAGGATATTCGTTGTTGGGCCATTCTTATTGCAGTGTGATGAGACCATTTACGCACTAAAACACGCTTTACGATTTTTGTAGCCATAACATTTTTATAGATTTCAGCATTAAAATGGTCATTACATTTAATGTTTGATTTATTTATTAGATTACTTACTGTATTACGTTTTAACATGAAATGATATATATCACTATTAAGTAGGTATTATATAGGTATTATATAGGTATAATATTTAATACCAGAAATGTACCTTTAGTAGGTACTTTACTTATATATTATATATTTATACTTATAATTATTATGATAGTTTAGATAGACGAGTAGTTTACAAAAATTATTGTAGGTAAAAAAATCCTTTTTTTAAATTATATACTTTTTTATATAACAGAAAATTAGTTATGTACCTATACCGAATTATGTAAAAGTATGACTTTAGGTACATGCTTTACCCATCCTGTTTTCCTCAGTGTGACTCGGACGGATATTCCCGTACAAAAACTAATTCAACTTTTGTGGCTTTGTGTCAGACTGCCTACCAATTACCACGGCCTTACCTACTGTTCTTTTTTGTTATAATTGTTTTTGTTGTGACGTTGCGTGATTCGATAATCAAGATTTTTTACACGAAAGACTTATATTTTCTAGAGAATGTACTCTTTGGCAAGGCTTTTGCATTATTATTACAAAATATATCTATGTTCTTTTTTGTAACTATTTAAGGTACTTGAACTACAATGCAAATGTAATATGCGACTGCCTTTATTTAGCACTGCTTATGTTATATATTTACTTTATATTCAATAAACTTCCTTCGAAATGCACAACCATTT
Source organism: Boloria euphrosyne (assembly GCA_951802675.2). Lineage (NCBI taxonomy): Eukaryota > Metazoa > Arthropoda > Insecta > Lepidoptera > Nymphalidae > Boloria > Boloria euphrosyne. Next base: position 8,246,495 of record OX637878.1, read on the forward strand.
ATTGTTAGTTAAAAGTACTACTCGTAGTATAGTATTATGTGATCTGTGATTAAAACATAAATTTTTGGAACCCTTTTTAATGTTCTAAATACATCTCCAACCTCGTCTTGGGATTTTGTGGTGAAGAAATAAAATATATCATATCAAATATTCTAAATGATAAAATAATGTCCCACTAACCGAATTAAATGTAAGATGTAGAGCCACTATGGTAAAACACCGTCAACTTCACAATTCAGACGGAAAAACTCAAAAACTGAACTTGGCCCAATCCGAGAATCAAGCAATCTTGATCTGCAGTCTATAACTTTAAATAGCAAAAAGAACTAACAATGTGCATATTAGATTCACTAGTTCCAGAGGACGTAAGTAGGTATGACATAGGAAACCATATTTTTTTTAATTTCACTACCATTTAATTTCATTTTTTACATGAGTGTAGTGCTGTATTGTAGAGACGCACTATAGTTTCAAAACTGGCTTAAAAATATATATATAAATATATAGCCCATTCTATATTTTCTAAGCATGAGCTCAGGGGCCTAGTTTGGTTGACAGAAAAAGTTCTTATTAAATTCTAGATCACAAATTAAAATTTAATTTGAATTCGGAGAAACACATAATAATATAACGCAAAGTTTATTAATTACTAGTGACTTACCTTGTTTCTTCCCTTAGGAGACACCTGTCTTTTTAACCGACTGCGACAAAGCGAGGGTGAATGTTTGTTTGCCCTGTATAAATATGTAAGTACATATTATGAATGTTTATAAACTAAATAAACCAAGCTTTTTAAGAATTACGGGGCGAGATTTGATCTTCATAAACACATAGACCATAGTAGATATTCTTATTGTGTCGCCGCTCTTCCATATTATTAAGTATTTTAATGTCAATGGTTTGCTGCTACGAGCAGTAACATAACATGTGGTGGTTAAAAAGCCTGAAGTATAATTAATATTTTCAATCATTTCTACTGTTTAGGTTAAATGTCTGTCTTGGTAATGCGCTCGCATCGGCATGGATATCCGAGTGATGCGGATTCAAATCATAACGTGCGTATCATTTCTATCATGATTAACACTTGTCTTACGGCGAAGAAAAACTTTGTGAGGAAACCTGCTTGTCTGAGAGAATCTAACAAGTTTACGAAAGACATTTGAAGTCCGCCAACCCGCCATGGCCTGATCCCTCTCGTATTGAAGGGGACGTCAATACGAGAGGGATCAGGCCATGCCCAGCAGTGGGACGTTAATAAGGACTGACACATATTATAAATATCTTTCGTAACACTTTCTTTTGGCTTTGCCTCATTTTTATCCAGCGATTACTTTAAATATACACTCCTAAAAGATAACTTTAATTTTTGTAGTTTCAAAAAACTTGTAAAATTTAAATATATTACGATAGAAACGAATTTTTATTTCTTAAATACAAATTTTGTATGTAATGTTTGAGAGCAGAAGAGCAATTTAATAACGAGGGGTACCGAAACGAATTGTGGAAGAGTACGGCGTAAGTTAATTACACTAATGAACAAGCGAAGAAGGTGCGCTAAAAAAATCCACCCCAAGATCACTCCAAAGTCTTTACTACGATGTTCATCGCGCGGTTCATTAGCGCCTGAAAATCGTCTCGGCTTACATGGCTCCTTTATATTTGTTGGCTCCTTTATCTATGTACGTTTTTACGTTATTTTTACATGAAATACTTTTTAAAAACAATCACTGTAACGTATTGTGTTCAGAATATAGGTATGTCGCAGGGAAATGAGGATATTAGGGATTTCACGAAATCACTAGGGATACCACGAATTTACGGAAGATGACGAATTTTATTGTCAATTACGTCTTCTGTAAAAAGTAGCATACAATCTAAGTACATTTACATACTTTGGTTTATGAGAAAATAAGTAATGTCTTGCTGCAGTCCAGGGATCTTGTTCGAAGATGAAGATGTAATCAGTAGCTGATACTCTTACTGAATAAAACAAAAACTGTCTCCATGTAGCACTAGCAACTCGATAGAGTAGCTCCTTCATTAGTACGAGCGGGAGCGGTAGAGTTTTAACTATGGAACAATTTTTCTTGTCCTTAAATAAAGGAAACACTGTATACCTAAGTATAAGCTTTATATAAGACTTCTATATACTCGTAATAGTATTATAGTCTAGTAAGACGTAGCGTAAAGATCAAAGAAAATGGTTTAATTTATGAATAGGTATAATATAATTTAAAACTACCAACGGTAGTGTGATAATTGAATCTCGAAGCATGGGTACCGCATGTGGCTTACTCTAGAAGACTAGTAACTACGTTTAGTCTATGCGATTATAGATGTACATAAAAGCTGTTCCATTTTCTGTTTCTGTCACAAGAGATAAAGCCGCGTGCCAAGTCGATAAATAAATGGAACAAATCTACGCGGTTCTACTTGTATTTTTCTCATTTAAGTAGGTTGGCATAAGAACTTTAAAAGACATTTTCTATTTAGTATAAACAAGCAAGGGGCTTATCTTTTATACTTTATCTTTGCAAATGAGTCCGTAAAGTGCAAAGAAAGTGCTGTTTAAAGTACAATAGCGTAAATAATTTATATTATAAATAATTTATAATTGTAAAAATATATATTTGAAAGTGTAAAAATACGAAAAATTGTTGAGCAATTTTGTGGATGTGGATGAAGAGTGTGTATATTATATCTTTATTACTTCCCAATAGTTCTAGGATAACTTACGAGTATATATGCTACTTTTATCGGCTACACTACCAACGCCACGGGCAAAAGGTAATATAAATAAACATAATATTATTAATTTCAATTATTTCCAGATATATTTATTACTTTTAATTTAATATTATCAAAGCGTTTTTACAGGGATAGTTTAGACTTATTAATATTTAATTAAGATTTGTTAAAGGTAATTACGATATGTTGATAGCAAGCTTTTGAGTAGCTTATATACCTAATATTGCTGTAATCTGATTCCCAGCGAAGCTATAGGTTAAACTTGATAACAGATTATAACAGTCCTCATGAATATTGAGATTTTTGCGATTTTAATTTTTCAAATTGTAAATCATAAGGTAATTTTTAAGACGGATTCAAATAGCAACGAGGACAAGTGGCGGTGACAAGACGCTGACCTGTCACATAATGTATGAAATATGAATGCATGTAACGTAGAATTAGAGTTTTTGATGAAACTCTATTAATTTACCTATTCTGTTTTATGAAAATGTTAGAATATAAGTATGCTGATATTGTAACATTTTTTTAATATGTATGTATAAATGTATAAATACTGACTGTCTATCTTTATTTAATTATAATAATTACTGACTTTTTAACTTATAGTTCAAATTGCCCTAAAAATAATTATCTTCTCCATTCTAAAGGGACCTTAATTCTCACAGATGTCGCCTCTATCACTTAAGATTATATTGAACATTCAACTAATGCTTTTTAAACTTAGAATTTAGCATATAAAATTTGAAGCTTCATTTACGCCACTTAGTCAAATATCTCATAGTGATGTCAGAGTTCGCTGAGTAAGGAACCTGTTCAGTGTTGGCGTAATCCGTCCATCGCGCCATGCAAATTGAATCACGTCTGTCATCTACTCATATGAAAGTTTTTCCTGATATACCTGGCAAAATGTTGTAAAAATTCTACATTAAAGGGAACAATATGCTATAATAATATTATTGTACTTTTAAGTTGTTTTCAATTCTACGTAGGTAATTGAAGAGATAATATCACATGCCTTAATCGAGGATGCTCTCCGTTTGTTAATGTCAGTTAAATTGGTAGTATAGGAAAATATAATATACCTACCTATTTGTCTGGCAGGTAATGTGTCAAAAGAAGAAAAAGTGGCCAAGCGATAACAAGTCTAATTGATATTTTATATGGTAATTTTATATATATCCATTTGCCAATATACCTCAAAGTTAGAAATTCATAATATGTTGAGTCCTGTGCTTTATTTAACACATGTAATATTCTACTTAATATGCATAAGGTCGTTTTTACTTTGATTCTGATCATGATTTTGATTGAGATAGATTTTAACCAATTAATTCTAAGAAAGTATCAATTAATTCTTATTTCCATAACACCATAGCAAAAATACCACCAAAAACATTTTCACTTAAAATGTTGCCAAGATGAGATTATGGTATGATATGGATTATGGGCCACGCTGACAAAAAGTCATCAAATCTCGTGTAGAGCCAAGCTCCTAACTCTACGGACCCTAACTCTACAAGTCCTAACTTCACAAACATTATACATTAGTCAAAATATGTGGCTTGGCCATTGTATAATACTAGCTTACATAACAAATAACAGCTTTCCAAGGCTTCAAGAAGTACCCTAAGAATTTTAATGATGATGATCATGGTGGTCACTGGTGAGTTTCGTGAGTAACAAAATCATTTTTTTTAGATATTAATAAAAACTTTGCCGGCTTTAACTGTTAAGTTTAGTAAATATAGAAAAAAAAACATATTATAACACAGGAAATCCAGTGTAGATAATCCATCCATTACGCTATGCAAATTGAACCACGTCTTCCATCTCCTCACATAAGTGTCTTTACCGGAAGCATTGTATGAGTAGATGTAGAATTGCTGAACCGATCATTTTATGTAGTCGAATAATATAGTAGAGAGTTGTCGAGTAAACATATTATTTTAACGTTTTAAAAAAAATAATTAAAAAATTAAGCGTTATTCGAATGCCAGTTAAACTTCTGTTTGTGGTTTTAGATTTTCACATCAAATCGATATGCTAGAAAAAAAATATTATTTAGGTATATCAATGTTTATTTATTATCATTGATTTCCTAATCGCTTTTATTTTTACATAGATCTTGGCTGTAGTTGGTCAGATGACAACTTTTAATGTCGTGAAATAATTATCTATAAAATTAACTTATGAAAAACCTTTTACAAGTTTTTTTAAATCTACACTTCTGTACGGAGTACTTTTCAATTATTAGCCACGTCACTAGTTATAGCGTCATCTTGACGTATCTTCATAATAATAACACAATGTATTATTATTCTAAGCTTATGTTTATTTACTTATGAAGTAGATCTAGAGAATGGATCCTAATTCTTAACAAAAATAATGTATTTCTTGAAGTATGTATGAATATGTAAATTTGTATGTTTCATGTATATATGTATGTACTTTTGTATATTTATATAGTACTTAATGTTTGTAGTTTCTACCTACACGGCACCTAATTAATAATTATTGTAATTATTTCCTTTTCTCATGCTCGAGGGTTTCTGGTATAGATTTCTGAAAGAGAAAATCATCCTTGGAACACAAATGTATGCTATCTTTTTTCATATATACGGTATACCTATATATTTTTATGTTCATAAATAAATAATAAAAAGTAAACTAATATACACATAGGTGTTTATAACTATACTAATAACACATGTTTTATAACCAAAGAGTATTATAAAAAATATTTTGATTTTCAGCTTTCACCCTGAAAATAATTAATGTATAATATATATTATATTATATGTAAAAGGTACAGTATTTGAAGAAGATTATTTCTTGGGATAACTGTATATTAATTTACTAATATACATTAATTAATAAACTTACATAATTTCGTGGTCTTACGAATTTTCTTTTTATAAATCTAATTCATTTTATACATAAGGATAAGAAACATTCTATCATCTAATAATATCGTTAGATCACGTAAACGCAGAAAGTTTCATCAGGCATCAATAGTTGTCGAACAAAGACGGATAACTTGAGCCGAACAGCGAACTCGAACTGCGTTTGAATTCAAATCGGGGACGAACGAGATTTCGCTTTGTTCGTAAACAATAAACGACGGACAAGGCACTGAAACTTATTTCAAAAATCACTCTCGGCGTCGCGTTTTCACTGTCCGGTTTCTTTGAACTTGTAAGAAATATTACTTATTATGTAACATTCTATATGAAATTATAATGAATTAAACGAAGTTAACCCTTACTTATAGGAACCCACTTAAAATATCTTAGTCCCTATTTTCATCGACACATTCTCATTATGTAACCAAAAGCGTGACTGAAAATATCAAAATGCTTGTCCATTGTATCCAATGTGTCCTTATCGACTAACATTATAATATACGAGTAGGTACATGAACAAATATCATATAAAATAAAAGTGTTTTATTTAATAAAATATTTTTCTATGAATACATAATTTACATAAATGTTTGATTAAACAGAACCATCACCTATTTATCTCTACTAACTTTTATTTACATTACAAACAAAATATATATTGATTAATTATTATAGATGTCTCTAATCAAATGATAACGAATAAGGAAAATTAATAATTTTTTTACTATTATTATACTAATATGATAAAAAATAAAGCAGTAAATTATCAGTCTTTAAATATTCCAGAAATAAATTATATTGCTGTAAGTGAAATTAACTGCGAGGAATTAGATTAAGGGCTCGTTCCCTCGGACAGCTATCGATTTTCCTTATCCGGTAACTTTTGATAAGACTGTATATTTTATGTAGGTATAATGAATTTAGAAATATATAATGTTACTAAGCGTATGTGTATCTCTAAGTGAGATAGATATAAGTAAAATAAGTGTTTTTTTTTAATTCAATCAGAATAAGAATTAGCTGTAAATTTATCTTTACAAAGCTGACTCTAACGGTCCTTAGGTGAACTTTATGAAAAGGGCGTAATAGAATAAAAAGAGTTGCGCCCCAGGTATCTAACTCCTGATTAAAGCTTTTATCGGAGGACTGATTAACTGTCGAAGCCAGGATGGATTTATTGTAAAAGTTGGTCGTTCACTGAGGTTAGTGATTCAAGCCCGCACACTTTACTCGAATAATTGTCTACGTGATCGGAATTGGGTTCTACGCCGCCTTTAATAAGATCAGATAAAGAGCTCCGAGCTTTCCGTCGCTTAGTTGTGACGCAGTATGCAAGGTCTGTGCCAAAATAGTTGAACAGAAGAAAACAAAGTATAAATTACACGGAAGAAGATTTTCAAATCTCGGCTTGATTGTTGATAATACGTTACCTGAATTTAAATTTAACAGTCGAATAATTTTTAATATAATTATAAGTGACTAGCGGAACCCGCGGCTTTGTTAGCACTAAAACTTCAAAAAATATCTTTAGCTTGATGTTATTACTTATATTCAGCCCCTTTTACTTTCTAACTTCTCTAGAACACGCAGGTTTCCTCACCATATTTTCCTTCACCGTTAGACGAGACGAGGCAATCATGATAGAAAAGATTCGCACATGAAAATACCAGAGGTGCGAAACCCGGATTCGAACCCGCATCACTCGGTTGTCCAAGCGAGTGCGTTATCAAGAGGCCACCACTGTCTTATAATGTACCAACTATTGATTCTCCAGTTAATGTTCCACCCCTCTTTTATGATGACAGCTCTATACAACAAGTTATTGTGTTTTCTTATGTGAGAATAAAAGATTGTCTTGTATAAAAACTGTAATTCGATGTGTTCGTTTCACGCAAAAAGTATTGAACCATTTTGAACTAAATTTTGTGTAGTGATACGTTACGAGGCAACATTTAAAATACTTTTATTGAAGAAAAAGTCTTTCATTCCGAAAGGAAAACGGGTCCTCTTTTTTAAATGTAAACAAAATATTATGGCTAACTCTTGCTAAATCTTATGAGATACATCTAAAATAATATTGAAGTGTCTGTTTTTAATTTAACAGCTTTTTACTAAATGCATATGAAAGTATATACGATATGAATAACAAAAAAAAAAAAATTTTTTTGTCTCTCTGTCTGTCGGTGTGTCCGTTTGTTCCTGTAATCATTGAAACGGCTAGACCGATTTTGACGAGACTTTCACTGGCAGATAGCTTATGATGTAAGGAGTAACTTAAGCTAGGCTTTTTAACGACATCAAAAAGGAGAAGGTTATATTTTAGAAATTTTATTTATATTAACTAGCGGAATCCGTGGCTTCACTGACGCTAAACCTAGGGTCGTCCCTCGGGTTCGTACCCGAGCGAACATAATATTTCCCAAGGACAAAAAAAAGTGGATAGTACAAAACCTCAGTGTGAGAGTTAGTCATTAGTAAGTAATTTATGAATGTTTAAAGCACCTATTAAAATAGAAATATTGAATAAAATAAAAGATCTTTTCATAACCTTAAAATGTGCATCAACTCATTTTAAATTAATATATATTATTAAACCGAGTTTTTTATGTAGTAGATAGATTTACCTTTTACTGTATGAATGAATATAAGTAAGTATATACAATATTATTCTTATATGTGAATATAATTTCAATATAAACTTTCATTCATTATCCAACGAAGCGCGGACATTTCCATTGATTTCGGCATTTTTAATATTGCGTTGAATTTTATTTCCTTGCCTAAGCCCTTGCCTTTTGTCACGTGATGTCTTATCAGCCAGAATTACCATCAAAGACCCATCGGAACCTTTCCTCCTGTCTTAGTGGGGAGCCGCAGGATCACATTCGCATTTAATCATGACGCCCCGATGACTGACCGAACCAAAGACCTAAATAAACCTCCTTCCGAGCGATAAAGCCGGTTAAAAGAAGCCACGTTCGACTCTGTCCACTGAAAAAAATTTCTTTCTATACGGAACACCAAAAATCACTATTGTAGCCCTTGTTTGTTTATTATTTTTAGCAAACCCACTTCGCTGGGCATAAGTTCAAATAATTTAGAAGATTTTCATACTTTTCTAATAAATTAAAAGTCTAAGTTACTCCTTATAACATAAGCTATCTGCGAGTGAAAGTCCCGCCAAAATCGGTCCAGCCGTTTCAGAGATTAGCCGGAACAAACAGACTGTAAGTACTGTATGTACTTTCATATATATTTAGTAAAAAGCTGTTAATCTAAAAGTAAAAAGTAATTTTTAATTGTATTTATATTTATATGTACTGATGTACTTATAGCGACAGTAGTAGCTATTTGACTTTCTTTTTAGATCGAAATAAAAAAAAAAACAGAACGCAGAATATACATAATATAATATTATAGATGTACTTATTTTAATAATCTTTATATTGGTCTTGTGAAGGAAGCGATTGCGGGCGGAAGAGACGGTACAGGATATTAGAACTTTGCCGTTACTGACTAAATGAGCTCTGTAAATGGATTTAAATCACATGCTTATCTTGAGTGCTTCATTATAATTATTGTTATTAAGAAACTATCGGAATTATTATAAAACATTTTATAGGCTTTTAAAAATATAACACCACGACCACACCGCAACGACCCTTAATTAAAAGTTATCCTATTAGCTAATACATAGTGACATACATAGTTTTCTCTATTAAATATTATCGACAAGATCCATTTTTTATTTTTTATTTCCTTAATAGATAAATGTTAGCAATTTTTACAAGAGGTACATTGAAACCAACAATTATCCTACAAACTATTTTCCCGTCTCATTTAAGTTTGAAAGTAAACAGTATTCGCCTTTAATTAATTATTATTAAAGGTAAAAGTTGTTATTTAGTACTTATTTCTAAACATTCGTAGAGCTTATATCAAATTGTAAAGTCATTAGTGAAAAACAAAAACAAAGTCGATGCTACGGAAACAATACATTCTCTAGGATAAGAAGTAGCAATTGCGCTATTCCAGACTATACTCGTAATCTATCTCTGTGTCAAAATTTATCTTAATCTGTTCCACCTGTCTGGCGTGAGTGAGTAGCAAACATTTATTCAAACTTTCCCATTATAATATTAATGAGATACTAGTTATCTAGCCTAAAAAGGCCAATGTTATTAAGCCCAAAGCTCGCAATCATTTCAGCCTTAAAAAGTTACTTTCACATTCATCACACATTAGTATGGATCAATAATTTGTTTGATATTTCGTTCTCATTTTACGTAGCAATAAAGGACTGGGTCGGGGCGTCTTCAAAACGGACGAGGAGGTACTCAATGTATGTCATACCTATATGATATTTCATCACTTCTACAACCGGTTATTTATTACTATACCCGGTGCCTAATAGATTGGCAATAAAGGGCATTCACCCCTCGTCAGTAGCTAAAAGCTAACAAGTGTAACTTTAAAATTACCAATTTCGTCGACAAAGTACCAATTTAATGTCTACTTTCGTTACAATTTCACATAGCACTTACTCGTAGTTTATTTATTTGTTTAATTTTGTTGATATCCATATAGTATTGTCTTTGTTACTAGTAAAAATGGCATAAAAAAACCTTAAATTGTTTTTTATAACTACTGTGATAAAAGGTTTGTCACCAATGTGTGAACAACCGAAAGGTGAATGCCCTTTATTGCCAATCCGTTTGGTACCGGGTATATATGTACCAGCGACTCATTCGCTTCGTTCGTAGGTGCTCCCTGCCAAAATTAAAATTACAAAAATCACGTCCCTTTATTAAAATAAATAACATTTCAAAAAAAAGGAAGCCTAAGTTACTCCTTATAACATTAGCTATGTGCGAGTGAAAGTCCCGTCAACATTGGTCCAGCCGTTTGAGAGATTAGCCGGAACAAACAGACAGACAGTAACAAAAATGTTAAACATCGATTCTTGCTGTTAATTTGAAATTAAAATCAGACACTTCATTTTTATTTATATTATGTAGGTATAGGTGATTATTTTCAAAAAACTTATCTCATGAAAGTTGTATAATTAGTGCTCAGCTTTGTATAATAGCATTATCTGATTAATTAATTATCTCTTTTAAATGATTGCAGTGTAAAAGTTTACTACATTTTGTGTAACTAAACAAGTACTTCCCTTATTAAAAAAATTGCGTGTCATTACATGTTCGTAGAAATGCTCTTGTACAAATTTTAACACAACATGTTAAGTTTTGCGTTATTTATGAATGAATTTCTTGTTATTTTTTCAAGCGTCAGCTTTTACACTTAGAATTTTTGTCGGAAAAAATAAGCTGTAAAGTAACATTTTTTGAAGAATGGACTTTTAAAACCACACTATCAAAAAAAGTTAGTAACACTTAGCTACTGTCCACTACAAGTTACAACATAAACGTAAATACCGTTTTTATTAATCTCGCGAGATTGTAAGCTGCCGAAAGATTATAGCGTATATAGCAATATAAAGATGACTACGTCATCTCGCAGTCACAATTTATAATTTATGTATGTGCGACATTTTACAGAATTTTTCTGTCAACTAAAAGACTCATTTGGTTTTTACTTTAGATTATTTCTCTTTTGAATTACTTTTTTCTTTATTTGGCAATTTTTTCGCAATTTCGCAATTAAACCATACCTACATGGTTTAATATTTTAACTTTGAATATTATTATTATTAAATAAATTCGACATATATGTAGATATTGTTGCTACTGGTATCATTAGCTGTAAACTTTTTATTACAAAAAAGATGAAGTTAAGCTTTTACTGTTACTGTGTCATTTAAGGAAATATTAATACACGTCGCATTGAGAAATAGAAAGGGTTTGAGTTGTAACCAAGAAGTAACGTGCTCATATGGAAAACCAAGTGAAGCGAATTTAAATCCTCGGGTCTAGCACATGTGATAATTTCATGTGTGAATGAAACATTTTCAGCATGATTACCTTATGATGAAAGGAAAGATCGACTTAACCTACTTAACTAAGAGAATATTTTAAATACTAAATAGTTATCAAAAGATAGTGAAGTACACGAACCCGCTCTTAGATAGTGTGGAAGACTATGGCCAGATATTTTTCACATTGAAAAAATACGAGTATATCACATTGGACGTAAAGATGTCTAAATTATATATTACTAGAGACTTAACTTCAATTCAAAACTTTTTACCATCGCACTGCTGGGCACGGGCTGCCCTTCTTTACGACTACCGTGCTGGCCATGTGCATTGTGCAGGTTGGCGGACTTCACGTTTATTTCGAAATCTTGCTTGGTTCTTTCAGACATGCATGTTTCTATACGGTGTTTTCCTTCACCGTAAGACAAGTGAAGTCACATGAGAATTTAAGAATTGTAACCTAAAGGCTTTAAGCCCGCTTCATTCCTTTTTCAAGAGCGTGTTACCTACTCTACCACTGCCTGCGGTGCATGGGTTTTAATTATTAAGGTGTTTAAATAGTAAACAGTTTTCTTTAGAAAATTGGCAAAATATTATGTTACTGTGAACTTAATGTAGACTTTTTTAAGACATTAGGTCTTAAAAAACTTATTTTTTAGTAACATTTTTTGATGTATCTCTGAAAGTTCAGCCAGTGTTACTCGTAGTTATGTAAATTTCTAAGGACGGATTGAACCAGTTATTGTGTTTTGCCGCGGGGGAAAAAATCTGTAGTAGAAAGTAAAATACCTTTTACTCCAGGGGAATGGAATATTGGCCAGATCATAAATTATCATAACACAAAGTTTGCTAAAATCAGTTTAATACATTTTGCTTCAAATGGCACAGATAAACAGAAAAATAGAGATACAGACACATAAATACATAAAATTGCTAATTTACGAATTCAAAGTGTTAAAGTATCGTAGTATCATTATGAAACAATTACTGAACGTGAAAAATTATAAAATTATACCTACATACTGATCAACAGACAAAAATTATGAAAGTCGCATAGTTAGTATATAATTAGGTTTCTATCTTTTTGATGAAAATAGACTGACCATGGTGTAATAATAAAACGTATTTTGATTTTTTAGTATCATTACTGTTTCTATGATTCTCATTTAAAAATGTAATAATTGTTGTATAGAACAAATACTCCACTGTGAAAGTGTGAGACGGAAGCGCTGTGTATAAAGAGGCGGTACGTAGCGCTATCATGTCGCCGGGGCACGCTGTCCGGCGACGTTTTTACGCCGGATCCGTGCATGAGTTACGGACAACGTTGTATCCGGTTACGCCTGCGCTATCCTGTTCATCATAGTATCTTTAACGACTATTTAATGGATATAACACTTGAATTGAAGTAATATAAAAATTAATTAAACCATATTAAAACTTATAAAAACATTATGAATTTGTGGATATTATTGAGTGTTTATTAAAAAGACATGATAATTATTTTATCATACAGATACTGAAAAATATGTCGTAAAAGCATGTTTGGTGAGAAAACCTCAATAATAGGTTTAAAGTAGGTTTTAAGGTAAGTTTAATAATTTTTCACTAAAATTATTAAACTTAAATATGTAGGTACATCTTATGCTTAAAACTTATCTCTTTGGTTAGAATTATTAGTCTTAAATAACAATAAAAACGTAATAAGGACTCTTTCATGATTGGCAAAGTTACGAGCTGGAAGTTTATTGGTCCCGTAAATACCACTTCCGTCACAATTAGCAGTACAAACAATCGCAACAAAGGGATTGATACGAATTAAGAGACACATTTAATTCCAACTTATTGCCTTGAATTCGGCAAAAGGGAAAATCAGAAATAAGTACGCAGTTATTTGAGACGATAAAATTGATCCTAGTAAACTCTCATAGACCGTATTTAAAACTTCTTTTAGTACAATCGAATATATCTAAATTCAAATCAGGCATAGCAATAACAACGTTTGCAATTTTTATGTGCGAATATATGCTCAAGATACCTTTTTGTAGATGTTATGATAATATTTAAGTAGATACTTCATTTTTTTGGTTGTTTAGACACGGGCGAGACCGCGGGTAAGGCTAGTAATTTCTTTATAGAAAAAGAAAAAAAACGTAGATTTGTTTTTGGTATAATTACGTATTTTAAAAAGTGTGGCAGTGGCAGTGGTAACGCGTTCACTCGGATAACCGAGTGACGCGGGTTCAAATCTGGGTCTCGCACCTCTGATATTTTCATGTGCGAATCATTTTCTGTTATGATTACCACTTGTGTTACGGTGAAGGAAAACATCGTGAGGAAACCTGCATGTCTGAGAAAAACCTAGAAAGTTTTCGAAAGACATGTGAAGTCCACTAACACGCACAAGGCCAGCGCGGTGGACTATGGTCTGATCCCCCTCGTACTGTGCCCAGCAGTAGGACGTTAAAAAGGGCTGAAGATGAAGATTTTAAAAAGAACATGGCGACATTTATTGATGAGTTTTTTAATTTGTCGAGTTATTTAGATATACATAATATATTTCACAATAGTATTGTTCCTTATATTGATTTTAATAAAAGATTCATTCTTTTATTATTATTTTTTTTCTATCTACAGTAGTTATTGGCTTTTGCTATCTGAAGAGCAGAAGTCCCTAAGGAAAATTCAGTGGCTCGCGGAATATTGATGAACGTTTACCCTTTATATAGGTATATTTAATTATAAGAACAGATAGTAAAAAAACACAGCCTACAGGAAAATTTTGAATCCTATACCACGACGAGTCAAACACTCAAAGGGGATCTTTATCAATATCAATATTAAATATAAATATAATATGCATATAATACCACTTTTTACATAAGGTAATAAGGTTACATAGAGTTTGATGATGAATTCTATATTTTTAAGTAAAATGTTTACTTAGAATCTTATGCCTGTTTCTCTTAATGAATATAGATGACAATCTTTATTTGCTATAGAAAGCAAGACTTTCTCTTCAAAAAAAACTATGCCGACAATTCTTTAAGATATGAATATCTAATAGGTAAATATGATGAGGTATGAACTTTAATTAAGTAGTTTAAAATATTATCTTTCATGAAATTGTGATGCGAGCTTTCCTTTAATTTGCATCGGATGGCACCGACTATAATTAATTTTACCCTTATTGGTGATATTTTTATTTTTAAACAAAATAAGAATTTTAGAATTTGATTAGTAAATGACGGAGTTCTGAGGTAACAACTTAAATAAAATATAACTAAAATAGGGACCTCTTCGTTTTTGAAATCGGTTTAAAAGATAAGATTTAACATTTACTGTTTACCAAAATTTAAATATCTGGAGAGAACATTATTAAACATAAGGTTAGTGTTAATTTATATCACTTTAATGTTGTTTTAACAGTGCAGTAAGGAAGCATCCTTGCTTAATTATAATAATTCAAGCTGTTAATTGTGGTTATTGCCATGTAAGTAGGTTCATTGTGTTCGTTTCGCTAGAAGACCCAACTGTAACAAATATGTTTTCTTGCGTTGGCAAACGGCCAGTGTATATTTCCTCCAAACCCGCTTATAATATAGCGACACATTACGGCGACTCACTGGAGACATCTACGTTTACTTTGCTCGCGATATGCAAAGATCTTTGCATCAAGGGAATACTTTGTACAGACTTCTGTTTCGTAAACGTCTTAATAGAACTGTATTTTTGTTTTTGTCCATCTTTGTGTTAAGTTATCGTGTAGCTAAATATGAAGTTGGAGTTAAATAATAACTAAAAAATAAATAAATTAATGAAAAACCTAAACACAGAGTAATTGATAATAAACTTAATACACCAACGTATAATCTTCCTCAACTCTTTGCAAGTTATTTTTTTTTTGTTTTATAATATGTAATTTTATATAATTATTTTCCGATTGCGTATAAAATCTTCACGATAAAATAATAAATGTGTATTTATTACGTTCTAACATGAATGTAAAAACAGAAATATTAAATCTTGAAAAGATATGCTGAAATGGGTGTTTCATTTGAGTGTTACGAATACATATTGAAAGTATGTGAGAATAATATACAGAAAAGATATGAGTTTAATTATATTTTGATTTCCATTTACGATAAAATTTTAATATACACACAAGGATCTTCGAATAAATTACAGAAGATAGCCCTTGTATGTACATCGGTAGAAGTTCGAAATAAAGACTTTTTGTTGTGAAATAAATCGGCGTAAATGTGTTGAGTCTGTCGCCGACCGCAACCAAGTGGGCGCGGCGCCAGCGGCTTTACCCGCGCGGCTTCCAAAGTATCATAAATTGAAATATTAATTGCATTTCATCCATTTTTGTAGGCGCAATCGTTTGTTTGCGCAAGTAAAATTTAATTATGATTTGAATAGAGTTTAATTTTATACAATTTAATCATTTCATAGGTTCCTATGTCTTTTTGGTGCCTAAATTATAGCAATTCTTAGTAAGATTTTTTTAATTATTTTTTAATGATTTAACGCGAAGCCGTGGTTTCCGCTGGTTGTATACCTACTAAAACCTTTCTCGAGAACAACTCTATCCATTGGTGAAAACAACATAAAATTCGGTATAGACAGACAGAAGCGGCGGAGGACTTTGTTTTATAATATGTAGTGAAGAGACCTTTAAGAGATATTTAGACTCGATACTTAAACTAAGATTTAAAAATATATATAAGTAAATTATAATCGAACTTTAAACCAAACAAATCTGGCAGAAAGCTTACTACAGCTTTACTAACCTTATAACACACATAATATTCGTATTACAATTTAAGACAACGCCTCACAGATATGAATCCAAAGCGTAAATTGTGTGAGATTTCCTTGGATTGTTAAGCACTAAATTTATATGTAAATTAGTGTAGAGTAGTGAGTTGCGGAAATAAATTGATATTATGTTAACTACATTTATGTTTGTTAAGTAACATACTGTATGAATCAAATCCATGCGTTACAAATGGAAAGATTAGATTTCAAAAAGATATTAGGTTGTGTAAAATTTTGATTATCTCTTTAATTATAGGTACTTTATTTGCGCGGCATTTATAAAGTAAATTATATAGTAATATTATATTATGATTATAATATAAATAATAATAAAATTAACTTAAACTATATTTTTATAGCCTTGACTTTGTTTTAACTTAGGATTTTACTACAAAATAGTTTTTACAAAATATAAAAAAAAAACAATATGTAAAAAAAACTAATATATTGTGTTTGTATACATTACAACTATTAAGCATTATTATTAAAAGCTAGTGAAGGATTTGACAAAATTTGTCTGCGTAATAAATATAACGACTGGCCAATTATTTACACTGTGACGGGAAACTGAGACTCGGCTCTGGAGAGCGCTTTAATTTATGGACACTTTTCTTCCGGGAATTGCTCTTCGCCTACATTGTAAAAATGGATTTCTACAAGCGCAAGGAACGCCGAACATTAAATTTGATAAAGCTGGCTCTAATCAAGATGGCGGGAAATAAACATTTTTGTTCATTTTAATAAGTTTTGCTAACGTTATACTTTTTTCAGGCATTCTACTTTAAGTGTTTATATTTTTAGGAAGCTGTATTCAATTATGGCATACACATAGAAATAATTACATGATTATAGGCCGTTATTCAAAATAATATTAACGATACGAACAATAGAGACAGTTATAAAATACGACTCAACACAAAAAGTGATTAAGATTAAGAACATATAAGTAAACGCCACGTAAATACTAGGAGCCAAAAGTTATTATTTTTTTTAATTGTCTTTGCTTAAATAAATAATTCACGTAACAGAAAAACCTACTTTAATTAAAAAAATGCGAAATTTCATGAAGTTAAACGTTTCTATTTAACGAGATATAAATCTCGTTTTCATTGTTAAAGGAAATTTACAGATATAATATTGTTTCCCGTCGTAGACATTTGTTGTTTTTAGAGAAAGCTTTTTATTGTTTGCAGAAAATGAAAAGAAAACGTGTTAGGTTTTGAAAACACAAGAATAAATGTTACACTGAATCACCAGTGCAAAGGGCGCGCTTCTGCCCATGCGGTACTTCATCCTGAAATTATGACTTTGGTGCGTGCCCGATGTTTGGAATGAGATAAGGATACCATTTTATGTTTATTTCTGTCACAAAGAGAACAATAATGATTAAAAATATTACATTTTGTACGGAATTTCTTTTCTTCATTGTTCGATTTGGTCTGAAGTAAATATTGCTTATGAATTATGATATATGTATATGTATATGTAAGATAATAAACTTATTAGTATTCATTAAAAGCAGCAATAATCTCTTGATGTTTTTGCTCTGTACTTATTATTGTAATAGGTCCTTACATATGGAATTGGCATTTTGTCGAACTGGCAAATTTGATCTCAAATCTCTGGCGTTTGATTAGGAATTCCTGATTAACATTTATTTCAAATTTAGGCTTGTGTATTTAATATTTATGTTTCGAATTTAGTGAATTCTTTGATCTCGCACAATTTGATTTTTTATTATCGTTCCTTTCATAATGTAAAAAACTTAAAAAAATGCGTTATTTACGATACGAGTGCCACCGTGGCACCAGCGCTTAAGTATGGGCTTGAAGGTATAATTAATTATGTGTATTGGGAAGCTACTGTAAAAGAAAAAAACGGAATGGTTTTTGTTCCGTTTTGGTTTTGACCACGTTAGAGTTAACAACAAGTTACAGTGTAAGTGATATAACAATTTTCATTCACTTTAAACAAATTCAGCGACGCACACCGACAAACATACATCGAGTGCTGCGTTACATTACTCAATCACTATATTGGAGGAATTTTGAATTGTATTTGGGAGTGATAAAAATAGATCTTGTGATCGCACAATTATGATATATTTGACGTTGACGTCATGTACACAAAGCTTAGCCGAAATTAATTATGTCACTGTTCATTAATACGACCAAGATTCCTTACGCTTTGTATAAAAGCCACAAATTTTAATGAGAGTGAAATTCTAAGCTTTAAAAACTTTATTACCTTATATCATAATCTACCTGCTATGATTTGTTCTATTTTTCAGCCCTCGCGAGAGTGAATGCAAGTAGAGTATCGTTTATATATTTTAACTAGGTTTTTAATATAACAAGAAACAAATAAACACACCTAGACTTAAAGCCCTCTACTTTATCTACAAAATTACTTATATCTACAAAAAACGAATTCTACTAGCTTATTTTGTTTTTTTCAACCGACTTCCAAAAGGAATTCGTCTGTTTTTTTTTATGTTTGTTAGCTCATAACTTTGAACTGGGTGAAAGGTAGTGCTTCCCATGTGGTCCCATTTTAATATTTTCCAGTTCTGACAATGGTATCCATGAGGAAACCATAAAAGTCTTAAATTTGCATTAAGTATTTGCGCGATAAATGGACGAATAACTCAATATCACGCCAACCGATTTCGATGATTCTTTTTTTAATGGAAAGGATATACATCAAGGGTAGTTTGATGAGAGTTTGGTAAGGTTCTGATGATGGGATCCATGACAAAGTATCGGAACTCTTCAATTCTTAGGAGCAAATTAACGATGCTCGGCCGAATCTTTTATAGGCTATATGGATATTTGAGTCACGTACCGTTACTGATGATGGAAGGTACAACTCCTCAACGGTTAGCAGTTTAAAGAAAATTCTTTCAATATAATACGCAATTATGGACCGATAGTTGTACACTTTCAGGCTATTAGGTTGACCTCATAATAGAAGGTAAATTTTTATAGTCATTAACACTATACGTATCTACTTTCCGCTAAAAATTTAAAAATAAATTATTTTTAACAAAAAAACGAAAACCGACTTCCAAACTTAATAAATCTAAACTAAAAAGTAGGAAATATTACTTTTAAGGACTTTGTTAATTTTGAAGTCGGTGCCAGCCAAAGCAAAATAACCCTAAATAGATACATAATATTCGATTAATCTATCAATTTGTAAACATAATCAAAATACTTGGCTGGCACCGACTCCAAAATTAACAAAGTCCTTAAAAGTATTATTTCCTATTTTTTGTTTAGATTTATTAAGTTTGGAAGTCGGTTTTTGTTTTTTTGTTAATGTATTCCTATTTTTATATTTAGGTATGTTGAATTTTTATTCTTATAAACAAAATCAATAATGTAGGTAGACTTCAAAATATAAAATTTTAATGTTAACACAGAAGAACAATAAAATTTAAAATATCTGACTCAGTACTTTCGTATCTGAATATTTAATTTACTAAAAGGGAGGTTTGAATTCGCGTTCGAGGAATTGTGATATAAAATTGTTTGTCATTGGGGAATTATTTCAGAAACGCGGTACCTCTGTTTTACTCTTTAGTTTGCACTGTGAATAAGTTAGAAAGTAAAATGGAACGGGGTGGTTTCTTGGTAGTAAGCAAGAGGATTTGATTGGTTATGAAGGAGTCGATAGTCCTAAGTGAAAATGAAAGTGTTACCCAAGAGCCCGTTAACACCCCAGATTTATCATGGGAATTCTTCTATGTTCCCTCCGTCTGACGTCTTCAGTGTTTGTCAATGAATTTTGCATGTTGTGTCTTACAATTGTTGCTCCGATTTTTATGCTAAGTTCTGCAACAAAATGAAAACGAAGATTATCTTCTTTATATATATAAAAGAAAGTCGTGTTAGTTACACTATTTATAACTCAACAACGGCTGTACCGATTTAGCTGAAAATTGGTGGGGAGGTAGCTTAGAGACAGAAGCCGGACATAGGCTACTAAAAGGCGAAAAAAAGGCTGTAAGAGGTTGAAATAGGGGATGACAGTTTGTATGGAAATTACGTCATTTTTAAAGCTAGAAGCTTGAAACCGTTTTGGCCTTTTGATTAGATATAAATAAGTAAGACATTTAAATTTCACAGCCTATATGCCTATGTAACTAGGCTAATATACAGATATAATATAGCGTTAGGTAAGCTAATACATGTAATATATAATATAGTTACCTATAAATGTACATAATATATAAATCTGACTTCATTCCTAGGTACCTAAAATAAAAAAAATGTTAAAATTTCGTATTATTTGAAAATACACACTACACAGCTTTAAAGGTTTTACGAAACACGAATCTCGAGAGTTAAGCGAGTCAAACTCATTAGATTATACAAATTTTTACTCATAAAGAAAATAAACTCTTGTTGATATTCGTCGTCAATTTTACTACTAATATTATATTACTTTCTGGGGTTTTTAGAATGAAATAAATACTATCATACACAGTTTATACTACCTAGTGCATAAATCAATACTTACAACTAAAATAATGTTTGTAATTTCAAATTAACAGCATTTCATAAAATGCATAATATGAAACTATACTGAAACTATACGGTACTTACGTCAAAAAATCAACTTTTAAAATTTTTGTCTGTCTGTTTGTTCCGGAAAATCTCTCTAACGGCTGGACTGATTTTGCCGGGACTTTCACTCCCAGATAGCTGAATGCTATAAGGAGTAACTTTTGTTTTATTAGATAATTATAAAAAAACTGTTTATTTATTTTAACTTCCGCCTAGCGGGCCGGGTTTGCTAGTTTCCTGATTTTTTTTTTAATAATTATGGGAAACTAATAATAATAATTATTATATTTTACCAAAATTATTAGCTTTAATTTAGCTTAACAAATAGCTTTTAGAAGAAATTTTAGATAAATGCAAGTATTTTAGTAACCGTACGTATTCTTTTTAGGTACTCACCTACAAAATTCTAAATTTATTTTACAACCAATTGGTTGCCTTCTTTTTAATCAAGACGCAAACTTTTTCTGCAGCTTTTAACGTATAGTTCGTCTATCTTATCAATTATTTAAAACAAATTTCAAGGTTTAGTCTGTCTTTTTCAATATTTTCTCCTGTTTATTATGAATAAATTTGTATAGGTTTCCCTACCTATACAAAACTAGTATGTTTAAAAACACCGAAAAAAAATGTTCTAATCTATAATGATTATAAGCAAAACAGTAGATGTCGTCGGCAAGTTGTTACTCAATAATGTGTATTAAAGTTAGCACAATTTTCATAAGGGAAAAAAACGTCTTGAAAACATGCAGGGATGCGCTAAACGATCTTTAAACGCCTTCAGTTCATCCTACTTTATAAGAGTTAATGTTATTAAGCAAACGCAGCTTCCTGCAGTTTCGGCTTAGTCGAGAAAGTAGCGGATTAAAAGTACAACCCTAAATGCCAACTACGACCCAATTGCGGAGTGAAGATTACCGAGCTTTTCTTATAACGAGGAAGACTTTTAAATGTGGAGGGAGCTTTTCGTTAACTTAATTTCTTAACGGCTGCAGAGAACAATGAAAGGCTATAAGAAATATGGCTATACTATAACCCAGACACTTGTAATGTCAATGCATAATTTAAAATAGTAAGTCTGCGTTTTACTTTAACTACTTATATTTATACTCCTATATATATTTACCTATTACCTATTTTGATTAACCTATTTTTACCTTTAAATCAGTGCGATTATTAAAATTGTAGACTTATTGATATCAACATTTTATTGGAATGGTCATAAATGCAATACTGTGATCAATTATATCTTTAATAGAGATAATAAGTAGCAATGAGTAGGACTTTTATTACCTCACAATTTTAAGTTAACACCGCCTAAATTATTGATGAAAGAATGGCGCTTCATTTAAATGTTAGAACAAAAAGGTGATATTGCCGTTTCCTTTGAAGAACTCATCTTGTCAATATTGTAGTCCCTTTATTTACCTTTGAACCCCGAAGTGTGCTTTACACGTCAAAGTCACAATTCAGGCCTTTGCATTTATTTGATTTTTGTAGTTGATATTAAATAAACTTCATAAATAAGTATATTAAATTATGATTTCGCACTGATTAAGTTATAATGATAAATTTTTTAAAGAATATTAAATTGTAAATATACATGAAACTACATTGCGTCGTTAAAAATCGTTATTACAATATATTGTATATTATAGTAATATATTATATATCGTAATATTTTAGCTCATATTTTGGTTTTTCATATTGTATAAAGACATGGTAAACGAAGTTCATAGATAAATAATTTTATATATGAAAGTTATTTAATTCAATAGTATAATAACAGGCGGGAAATAGCCAGAAATACTCTATTAATGGCAAGAGTGCTCTATTAAAGGACTCAATAACTACATAGAGTTCAATGAACGTATATTCAATAGTATTAGGTGATTAATTAACACTTAATACAGCCATGTTAATAGTTTCTTAATGGCATGAATCCAAAGATTACATAATATTGGATTTATAGAAAATTATTCAACTCTAGGTACAATAATTGTGTTGACTAAGCTTTGTTGGTTGTAGTCCTTTAGCACTCACCAGACCAAATAGATAAGCATCTATTAGTTTTCGGCGTGACCTTTATTCAAACGAATTGATGAGAGGTCACCTAAGTTGTATCTATTTCATGCACGTGTACCTAAAATAATAATAGAATAAATATATGAGCTGTCAAGGAAAACAGTACATATTTCTATTTTCGTTATTACCAAAAGAAAATGCGTGCTGACTGACGTTCACGTCACCTTTTATTTACCAAATAAATTATGTATAATGTATATATGCAAGATGAATATGGGATAGTGAAATAACAGAATTTGAACTAAACACAAATATATTTTTCAGTTTAAAAAAAAAGCAACAATTTAAGATATCACTTAACATATTTGATTTGTACCTCTTTTGGCCTTTAAGTATTAGACGTTGTAAATGAAATGAAATTTTGTAATAATAAATATAAATGGCTCAGGGAAATACTTCTTATCAATGAATGAACGACGAAGTACCATTTACTTATAAAATGTTGAAGGCGTCCGGAAGCCGACGCCGCCATGGAGGAGAAAAGTACCTCAATAGAAGCTTTGACTGGTCACTCGTGCGACTGCAAGTTCTGAAGCATTCCTTTTTTATTTTTGTTTCTTTTGAAATGATTCCTGTTGGTGAACCCCTTTATAGATATTATTATAAACTAGTGGAACTCGCGGCTTCTCTCCCCCTAATAGTACAAGAAATATGCTATTATCACCGAGCTTTTAGTTCGTTGGCTATTATTTTATATTACGATTGATTCCCCATTTAAAGCCTCCCTCTTGTCCAGTACTTTTTGTGTAACGATAACATACAAACAGACAAAAAGGCGAACATTTTAATAACTTTTGTTTCGGGTTTTATATTAAATACACATTACGTTATAATGACATGCAGGTTTCCTCACGATGTTTTCCTTCACCGTAAGACAAGTGGTAATCATGATATAAATGATTCGCACATGAAAATATCAGAGGTGCGAGACCCGGATTTGAACCCGCATCACTCGGTTATACAAGCGACGCGTTACCGCTGGGCTACCACTGCCTTATAGATAATTTCGACAGATTTGATGGTAGGACATTTTGTGTATTCCAATCTAACATAAAACGGTAGTACGTCCTGCACCCCCGGCGCTCGTTCCCTCGGTTCATTATGCAGCCACCCACTCCACGCGCCAATCACACAGCACCGCGATATTGCTCACTCACTAGAGATAATAAAAATAAAAATATCGACATTCTTTTAACATATTTTTTTATTATTGAGTGGAAACAAAATAGATTAACGTTTAAAATATTAGATTTTTTTTAAAACTACAATTTTAAATAAATTACAAAGTAGTTTATTTTAAAGTAAGTTATAGTAAGATTACATAAATTAAATGAAGAAGAAAAAGATATTTGAGTTGACTTTTTAGATTTTTTTAAACTTACCGGTCCCTTATTTTTGCATAGATTTCTATAATGTTACTAGAAAATCCGTATTGATGAAAACTCTATTTAAATCCTTTCTGTAGTTTCTGAGACTAGCTTAAACAAATAATTCTAAGTGCAGCAAAGACTTCAATTCATAATATGAAGTGAGTTAAATAGGTTAGTTAGAATTATCACTGTAACACGAATAATGATTATTTTCTATTTTTTCTTTTGCAAAAAAGTACCTAGTATTATATATGTAGGTACGTGGAATATTGCATTTTGAATAAAATTACGTTTTTTAGTAATATAAGTCCTTAAAATCAATTTCTTTATTTATTCAAAGCTACATTTAGCGTCAAAAGAATATAATCGATATTTGGAATGCAATGCGCGCTTCACTAACAATATTACCTGTTCCTAACAAAAAGAATAATCCGGGTCCATCTTTGTATACCGTGTGGATGACAACAGTCTCGTGGTTCGTGACGTTGCTAGGCTAGTCAGCTGGTTGTATTTTTTATTGTCCGAGACAGCCTTAGGTCTGACTCGACTGGATAATACAGTGCGGTGCGCGACGCACCGTGTCTGATAAGTTATTTCCGCTACATCGACGTGACAAACTGTTGTCGGCGTTCATTTGTTGTAAAAAATATTTAAAAGTTTCGAAAACCAATTGAAATCGATTAAAAAGTATGTCGTCGGATAGTATATTTTTATAATAAAATAGTAAAAAATATATCCATATATCAATTATGGAATTGCGTATGTATCTGCTGTCGTACATAGCTTAGACTTTAATTTGATAGCATTCGTTACTTTTCAATCAAACTAATTAAAAATGACTTGTTAGTGGGGATGCATCTCAATAAAGGCACGCGAGTGGAGATATTGCCATAATTTGTATGCGAATCATTACCGTTCAATCATCACAAGTCAATATAGACCCCGGTTGCCTGAGAGCGATGATTATCTAAAGTCTGAATGGCTCCACCGCTAGTGACATTCCGACACAATTTCCCTTTTACCTCGCAGCTTGTGAGTCCTTCTTTATCAATCGAACGGATCTTGGTATTTATCGCCTTAAAAGTATTTGGGTGTCCACATTCAATATTTCTTTTTATTGGAGTAAGTGTTTGATAAAATAAAACTGTGTTTTATCGACTTGTTCTTTATCTATGATATATCAATAGAATAAATCCGTTTATTTTATATGCACTTTCAAGAATGATAATGTTATTTGCTCTACATAAATTATATGGCTTTTCACACTCGTCTCAATATTTGCTTTGAAGATCGATATTAAAGTCTGTGATTTCGTATATTTATGAGGGACGTTAGATGCATTTATAACAAGATTGAACATAAAATCGAAATGAGCCTTTACAGACCACTTCACTGGGATAAGTGAGCAATCAATTCGGTTGAATAACTCCAACATGAGTAGTGTTCGAGACATCCTGTCATAAATATCGGACTTTAAGTTAGAGTGAGTCAACATGAATACGAACGTTACAAATATGTAGGGTCGCCAACTGACATTCTAGGATTCATTTACATCTAACCAAGATTACCTCGATGATAGAATTTTAAAAATATATTGCAATAATTAAACTGTTTTACATGTACGACAGTTAATTATACAATTCGCATTATTATTATCATATTTTTTTTTATTTGAAACGATGGAGTTAATGTGCCTGGAAATATATTATCATATAAAGTCGTTGATGTTTAGTAGTTGGCAAAAGTTGGAAAAGCTAAGTTTTTCAATAAATTTAAATATTTCTTATCTATATTCGTTATAAATTAATTGTCTTTTTATTATTTTAATTTTCTACATAACAATTTAAGAAAGTGAAATTGAGAGCCCTAGCGATACGAAGTCTTGTTAAAACGTGTATTAACCTGTCGATTCAACTGTGCTCCTTTGTCGTGTGGTTTATCGCTTACCAAACGAGCTTTGTTGGCGATATCACTGACTCATAGTAATATATATTATGTAAATAGAATCCGATTTAAGTATGGAATTATCTTATTGCGAAACTCGAAAAATGAATAGGTACTTTAAACATTCAAATTTAATAAGTAGGTGTAATTCCTTGATAACTAAATTTCATAATACATATTATATAAATACAGTATGGAAATTTCAAATACTGAATCGAAAGCTGTTAGATAAATACCACACAAAAATAATCAGAAAAGCGACAATAGTTCAGATGATGATTTGTTGTAATTGAAGAGAAAACTTTGCACCATAGAAGCGAATGCATGTAAAATAATTATGTGCGCACTCTTCGCTATCGGACAGATCAATTTAAAGGAAAAGCAAAGGCTCAACGAAATAATTTAACACAAACCTTTGTTAATACAGTACTGCAATAGTAAACATCTGCTGGGAAAATGACGGTCTTACTCCTCGATATAGTTAAATAGGTCATGTTTGCAGATACTTTAACATTTTTTATAGCTTAAGTTTGGCACCGCTGGAGGGACTACAAAGTTCAGGCTTCACTCGGATTGAGGGCAGTTCGTGATCGAAACTCTATACCTAAAAGAAAAATACCCCTTTACTTTTTTCCTTGTTTGTACAAGCATTAATTTTAAAGATATTAATAATTAGTATTATATAGCTAATATTATAAATACGAAAGTGAATATTGAACACTCTGTCTGTCTTTCTCTGTGTTACCGTTTAATACGTATTCATTGAACCGAATCACCTGAAATATTGTGTGTAGAGAGTTTGAGACCATAGAATTCCCTAGGACCTAGGATGGACCTACTTTTCTATACGGAACATGTACATTATACATAATATACATATTTATATAGCCTATACTAACCGTTAAAACGCACTTAGGGACGAGCCTTAGCAAAGCGATGGTGAGTCGCTCATATTATAGCATCTTAAGTCTTTCTATATTAAAGTAATAATATGATGATGTATCACGTTGTCGGGATTCGAAATTTTATGGAATTGCTTGCATTTAAACGCGTTATTTATGATCACAAGATATTTTTGTTTTTGTTCTAAAGTTGTTTGTTAATTTAATATTATTAATATAGTGTAAGTAAATTATTAAAATACGTTAGTTAGGTACTTTTAGTTATAGTTTCAATTCCGAATAAAAGTTAACTAAAAGTTAAGCTTACTCCTTCGTTAAATAAAAGCTCTATTAATTAGTTCTTCGTCATAATATCAACACAGTCAAACTATATTCAGAAAGATATCAAATTAATAGGTATATTTAGTAAGTGAAGGTTAACCACTTGGATATTATTAACATATATAAAAAAAATCGTCGTTAAAAATACGTCCAATGAAAATGGATGCGGTGTGCTGAAAAATAAGTACTTATTTTAATTTTTAAGCTAAAATTTTTGGAGCTTAAAGATTTCACGTGTATACATAGATTTATTTTACACTGGCATTTCTCGCGGCACCACGCGTGTTCTAAAGATCGAAAACCGAATTTTTAGATTTAGGCTATAAAACATCAGATGCTTAGGCTATAAAACATCTGATGCTTTATAGCCGGTTTGTAACGGTTAGTTTAGATTTTTCAGAAATAAGCCATTTTCCACTAACAAAAAGGATCCTATATCCTGACACGGAAAACCAGCTATTATCATTTTATGTTATGTTCTTTATACTGTGGCTTCTAGGCGTCCCATTTGGGCACAAATTACTTCGCCAGCTATTATCATATCAAATTTCATCAAATCTGTCCAGTGGTTTCTTGTGATGCGGTCACAGACAGACAGACAGGCAGACAAAAATTCTAAAAACTATAGATTTAACCTCCTAATATATAATAATAACTATATCAATAAGATTTTCAAAAAAAAATCTATGTACAGATTCAATTAAGTAACAATTTTATTAATGTACGTACGAGTACATTGATTAACTTATCTTCTAATTTTAATAATGACGATTTATTCTTAATATTTCAATTTTTTACTAGCGACACATTCGTTACTACGTATCATTATATTAACGGTTTAAAATTTGTCATTTCTCTAACAGGTATGAGAGTTGAAACTTTTCACAGCAGTAAAAATTATCCTCTATATAGGACCTAATCCTGGTTGACCAGGACAATCATACCGTATTTATCAAAATCTGTTTACTGTTTTTTTTCCGATGCGGTGTCCTTGAATTTTTGCATTTCCGACAAAATTCTAAATTATTTTCGACCATTTCTAATTTATCTACGAGTCAAAATGCCATAAAATTAATTATCTACTTTACAGTACATAATCGGAAGATTATTTAAAATTATATGGTGGGAGTATAAAAATAGAGTTCATGTTCATTCTCATATTGAAACAAAATATGATATCGCTTATGCAGTAGAAATTTTTACGAAATTTTTACGAAATACTAGTAAAAGTTACGGAAAAGCTAATTGGCTAGTTTTATTTAAAGCTAACAGAATCAAGTGAATTAGAAATTCATTTTGATTGGCTCTGAACAATGAGACTAAAGCAAAATTGACCAGTGAGTACTATTACAGAGCTTAGTAGTGAAGTTACTTTTAGACTTGACCAAATGCTAGTTCTGTCTGTACAGTAAAAATTATTCCCTGCGGGCAGCATTGTTTACATACTTGTAGTTAGTTGGCGCTCAGATGAACAAATGCGGTTTGGGAGATATTTCGGCATTCTCGACTGTGGACCATGGAAACCGCATAAAACTTTTTTTAAAAGTGTCATTATATGCCACTTTCTGTACGTGTAAAACACGAATGTTGTTTTATTTAAATAAAGGTCGTGGTTTACTCACTCAGTAATTACGGTTCTAAAAATGTAATAAAATACTTTAGAGGTTTTGACTGAGTATAGTTAAAATGGGTAGATTTAACTACTAGGTACACCTTGTAGTTGAAGACTCACTGCTGTCATCCGGATTTCACATACGATACATGGTATTTAGGAAACATGTCTCAATTTGATAAAAAAATCTTGTGTGTGTCTCGAATCTCGAATGAATTAATTATTAAGTAACTTACCTAAAATATGACTCATAAGTGTTTATGAATTATGATAGTGGCTACATAATAACAATTGTTCAGTTAACTAAAATATTTTCATTCTAGTAATGTAACTAGTTATTTGCTTGCTTAGCTATTTAAATTTCATTGAAGTTCGTAGAAAATAACATTTATATACACAGTGGAATAGATGGCATTTGAAAATAGAAATAGGAGTATTAAGGTTTTTTCAAGCAAACATAGGGGACGGCGAGCACAATAAGGTTCTTTTAAATTGCTTAATACCTTTTATTAAGCTTGGGCAAAAAGCAACAAAAAGCAGGAAGCGAATGTGGGATTATAAATACGTGACGTGAGGTGGAGGATGTTGATTTTGTTCCCTGCAGTGGTTCGGAGTAGCGCTTTGTTCGCACCGAGAATTGCAAATATCTCTTGACGGATCCGAGATAACGCTGTTACCTAATTTCATTCCAATGTCATAGTATTTTTTTCATTATATAGCATGTTGCGTTTCTTTTATTAAAGATGTAGAAAAAAATTGTAGGAAATTGTGAACCGTAAATAAATTGCAAAACTAAACCACGAACTAATATTAATTTACCTATATCATTTTTAATAATCTCTTCAAGTATTTACCTATTTCATTTTTAATAAAGAAAAATTTTATTTTGTTTACTTGTTAGACAATTCATTCCAAATATATTTCTGTAAAATTTGTCCAAATACTAGTATAGCTACTTAAAGATTCAGAGCTTTAAAGGTTTAAGTTAGCTTCGAACACTACTCTCTACGTAAGGAACTTTTAAAAGTAAATTAAAGATTTATTACGAAGCATATTATGAATACAACAAGTACCAAATTAAATTAATCATGTTATAAACTTTATTATACTTCGCGCAAATATACCTAAACATAATTCTTGTAGCCAGTGTTAAAAGGTTTTTCGTGTGATATTACTCGTACAAACAAGGAAATTTAACTTTTAAAAGAAATAGCTGTAACGAGCTAAATAAATTAACCCATATGTTAATTACTCGTCCTTATGATTACTTTAATAAATTCTTACATAAGTTACTTTTCAAGTTTTTTTGCAAAAGGACGGACCGTATTTGGGTCAGGCGGCTGATTTTTTTAAAGGCACATTTTCGTGAAACCACTTGATTGTAGTGTAGGAAAAATACACATGGCGTAAATTACGAAAGTTTTATTTTCAAAGTTAAACCAACATTCATAATATTCTGTCTAGTTATATCTCTTGCTAGAGAACGTTAATATATGGAAAATATTTAAATCAGAGGAAAAGAAATGATATGGCGATTTTTGAGGTTTCTTATAATTTCCGACGTGTTATAATATTTATACATTATATAATCCCAGCTCAGTAGTAAAAAAATCCTAGGTCTCTTTAGATAAGTCTAGATCTTGTTAGCCAATAGGGCTTGAGTTATTGTCCATTGCAATTGGACTTCTTTACTTTTTTAACTATGTACTTATAAATGTACTGAATATTTTTACACAAAATTAACATACTAGAGCTTTTAAAATACTTAACTTTTTAATGTAAATTGTCGCGATATTTGGAGTATTTGCAGTAGATTTTTAGATATTTCCTTGGACAAGGATTTTTTTTGGTTAAATGCTTTGTTTAGCAGCAGCGTTTTCTGTTTTTTCATTAAAAAAATATATAAATTTCAAACTTCTTTTTCTGAGTATGCAACGAATATATTAATTGTTTTAGTTATGTCTACTAGCATGCGAATTTAATATTCATAGGCAACATGAATACCCAATAACATATTGTCGTAACGAAAACATAACGAAAAGTTATACAGTTTTATTTGTTACATTTCTAAATGGATTTCCATGTGTTTTTTTTGTATTATTGTAGAAATTGACAGAATTAAAGACGATATGTCCACGTAGATTTCCAAAAACGCTAGCTTGAGCTCAATATTCTACGTGCTTTCATAAAAAAGTCATGTTTAGTTGTTGCGGACTACAATTTACCCGTGCAATAGCGAAGGAAGGCTTTTTATATCAGGTCAAAGTTATTTAGATCGGTTTCTTTCTTTGATATATCAATACAATCAATGCGTGTATGAGACATTGTTCCTATTATTTTATACATACTAACGAACGATTACTAGTTAATAATAGCAAGCATAATAGTTTAAAAATGTACTTGTTTCTTTGTTTACTTTTACCTGAAGATAATCTCAATAAAATACGTTGGACCGAGATCGTTTAATTAAAATATAATTACTATCAATATAATAATTAAATTACCAATGCTTACTGGATATTATGCAGCATAATCATTTCTGATATTAATTTATTAAAGTCAAATACTAGACACCTTCTATCCTACAAAATATAATCGTTTCTATCAAAAGGCGTTAGTGATTTAGAACAAGTTAAACAAACATAACTAAAAAAATATGTTTAATATCTTGCAAGGTGTTATATATTCATAATATTTTGTAAATAAAGTATTAAAAAATACCAAGCATGATGTTTTAATCTTTATAGCTTTGTATTATAATACAGTCTAATTAATTCATCATTCTCTCGAGTCACTCAATTGGTCTGCCGAATTGGTTTTTGGTGTCAGTATATACGGCTAGATTGCTAGATTACTCAGACATTAAGTGGGATATCCGCTCTACAATTGTGTATGATATAATCTTTAATTTGGTCTATAAAAAGGTCTATAATATAAACAGTATTTACTCTACTTATAATTTTAATTTAAGGGCATTATCTTATATTCAAATTGATATATTGATTTTAATGTGATATTAATTCATGATACATTTTAATACTTGCTATTAATTCATCTAAGATTTAGTTTAAGATCCTTAAATCCTCCTGTGCGCGTTTCTCTATGGACGATAGAGTTTTGGCTGAATGAAATAGAAATACATAATCATATTCGGACAGAACCAGTGAGAGTATATCGTGTAAAGGGCCTGCGGCTTTACGCGCGTGGTAAATAGTGCGGGGATCAAAGGTAGCATATGTCCGTCCTCAGAGGGTAATTTATGTACTATCCAAATTTTATCGAAATCTATTTAAAGATTTAAGCATGATAAGGCAAAAGATAGAGTTACTTTCATATTAATAATATTATTAGATACGTTTTGAGAGTTTGTATAGATTTCTCAGAACTGAGATATTATGTCCTCGCAATAAAAAGTATTATATATTTTGACCCGGACAACCAGCTATCATAATGCTAAATTTCATCAAAATCTGGGGTTATAATGGGTATTTCAATCTCAATAAGAAAAAATATTTAATGTACAGGTTTGACTCAGTCAGAAATTTTATATATGTATGGATTAATGTTCTCCGACCGACTTCGTCCATGGCGGCCGATCTCAATGAGATTAGCCAACTGTGCAGGAGATATTATAGTGCACAAGTGTACGCGCAGATACAATTGCGCTCTCTATATACATATAGGTCCCGTACTCTCAAGCAGGGAGTTTCGCAATCCGTCTAAACTCTTAAAGGGACAGAAATGCCAATGCAAAATAAATATATTACATTGCAATCGTATTGGTCTATTTAATGCAGTAGATTTTTATTCGAAGGACTGTATTTTGGCTGCCATAGCATGCCTCGACGTTTTAGCGCCGAATAGTCATCATTAAGCTTTAATGGTCCGAGGCTTCGGCTATCGAGATCCCTATCTCGGTTCGTCGTTAAAAACAAAGAAATTAATTTGGGCGACTTCGAAGCCAGGTTATTTATTACGGTCGACTACTTCGGTCTTCATTATGTATGAATTTTAAAGGTGACGATATATTGTGAGTTTGTATAATGGGATTAGACATTTATACGATTGCTGTGATTTAATACCCTAATAAACGATTAAATAATTGATAAACGATATGTGTAGTTATAAGGTTTTTATTGACCTTTTAATTAGATTAAATAAATATTTAGTTTTTCTAAAGTTACTAATATTTATATGATAGCCAGTAAATATATTTTATCTATATCTATACTTCGATACTAATATTATAAAGAGGAAAAATTTGTATTTTTGTATGTAACGAATAAACTCAAAAACTACTGGACCGATTTTAATGAGATTTGGTGCACATGTAGTCTAGAGCCTCAGAAAGGTAATAGGCTATTTTTCAAGGTGAAAAAAGGGCTGAAAAGGGTTGAAATATGGGATGAAAGTTTGTATGGAGATTATGTCATTTTTAGAAAGAAGCTAGAAGTTTGAAATTTTTAAGCTTTTGATTAGATATAAATAAGTAAGACATTCAAAGTTGGTAAAATTTTTATGCTAATACCTAGAGACGAACCCGAGCGAAGCGAGGGGTAGTCGTTAGTAAGATATAACTTATTGGTGTACGAATAAAATGAAAAAAAAAATATTTAATAATAAAGTATTGCGGCGTTCAAGCCGTACTGTATTGAATTACAGGCATTGTGTATATAAAAAGAGCCTTAACGCTGTAGCATAATCTAGTTCTTTTGAGTAAAAATCTTTAGACATAAACTGTAGTTACAAAGATTCTTATCGCATTTAACACATTTTATATGTAGTACAACAGATATTTGCAAACCATTAGAAAAATATGCTTTATTATTGATATTAATTAATCATGTGTGATGCTAATTGGTTTTAATCATCCAACCATCAAAATTTAGGCGTCATATCCAATTATTTAAGACATTTTATTAATACGAATGAACGTAAAAGTACTGTACTATTAATGAAAATTAATAAAGTACAAGTACAAGGTTTTTAAAGATTTAGAAAGTTATAGGTTCTTTATTGGTTAGCAGATATAATAAATATTTACATTACAGTGCTTTTTAGTTTATAAATACTTTAATATCCGTTTCCTTTGATCTGTCTTTAGAATTTCAATTGTAGTTTTGAGATTGATCATTTGTTTAAAGATACTAAAAACAAAGACCTCAATTTCAATAGCGAATGAAAATTGGTTCCTAAATGAAACATTAATACCAGTAATTGGCGATTTTGATATGCTATTAATAATTCAGATTTGCTATTCAATGATTTTGTATTGAAAATATTATTAGGATACAATAAATTATTTTATTGTGGCAAAATATTTGTGGCATATTTCATTATACATAATAAATCTTGTGTAGATACTTATGTTTATATTATTACATTCTAAATATGATTCGTTACATGATACATTTTTGATTTTATAATATAATAGCATTAACATAATATAATGTACATATATAGGTTGGTAATTTTATAAGAAAATATTATAAAAAACATGCATAAGTAGTCTTAATTATATTGATACTACTTAAGCTTTTAAAATTATGAAAAAAAAGAAACTTTTAACCCGTGTTGTATTTTAATTTCACTTTTGTTTTGATTTTCTTCTCGGTTTTATATATTATGTCATTTAAAACTAAACTATATTTGTGTTTGTGGCATTTGTTGACTTTAACATATATTTAATATTTATATATGGAAGTCCTAGTACTGTGGCATTTGGCTGAGCAGTGTCAGGCGGACTCCAGGTGCACAGACAGCTGAGACGAGGAGCGTGCCAGCCGCATGCGCACACGCCATATGCCACTTTTTATACCATAATTTGCTACTTCATTATTATTATAATGAGCGCCACTTGATATTTTAAGTCTCGAGTAATACTTACTTTACTTGAATGGCCTCCTTTTTTACACTTAAGTTGTAAAGAATTCTATTTTCAAGTTTCCCTATTATATTGTTGTTGCTACTATTTTCTCACAGGAGAACATAACTATGAGTTCTTACTACATAAGTACTTTCGAAGATATAACTAGGTATCTCACATTTATTTTAATTACTTATTGTTATATTAACAAAGCAAAGGTCAACTGACCGTCTGACTTTGTTTTGAAAAGTATGTATTACTATGAATAATTAAAAATGTTCCTAACGTAACTCTGAAATAGTGCAAGAAGTTTATGAAAAATCAACGACTTACCTTCACTCCGGGTTCTAGGTTTTCATGGATTTTTCAGAGATGAGATATTTTCTTGCAGTAAAAGGTATCCTATACGTTGACCCGTATAGCCAGATATTATTATACCAAATTTCATCAAAATCTGTCCGGTGATTTTCTTGTAATTCCGTCCCAGACAAACAGACAAATATTAGATTTTTCGGTGCCTGTATCGACATTTATGATTATTTAAATAAGATTTTCACAAAATCATATTGTACAGATTCGACTCAAAATATTGTTACATAGAACTTTATTAGTTTCATTCATATTCATTCATTAAAATCAATTACAAATTTGTTGGTAACTAGGAAGTAAGAGAACTATTGAACAAAAGGCATCTTATGTACACTAAGTCACTGAATGAATCTTAGCAGGCTGAATAAATAGTAACTAAGAAGTAAAGAACGTAATATACAATAAAAAAACATACAAACAGGATTACGGTTAAAAATATTTAAGAAAATTATGAATGAAGTTACTTTTAATGCATGTTTTTGTTACACATCCTGTACCGTTCGTGCTTTACCTGGGTCCATCTACAATTTATCATTGTAAAACTCTATACCTGAGACAGTCTAAATGTGATTTTAACAAAAAAATGTATGGCATAACAATCGAGACGGTGCGTAGAGGCGGCGAGTGAACGGGCCATTGTTATATCGGCTTATATTGAAAATATCGCTAGCAGTACCACACAGGCTCAGGTATTTATGAATGGACGTGAGGGGCTGGCAAGCGGAATCGCCGGCCGCGGTCACAAGCAGGTAGAAAATTACACTTTTGGAATTCTTTCATCACGTTGAGTAGGGCTAGTCAGTTCGGTAGCCGAGGATAAGCCGCAGAGCGGGGCGCGGGGTGCTCTAGACGCGCATGCGTTAAGCTCTTTTCACTCAGACGATCCCTCCCTCTCAGTTGACTTACAACCGCCGCGAGTGAGCACTGTGCCGTCATGTGCCGCTCACTAACTTTCTCGAGTAGTGATGTGATACGGTATCATTATATGGAAATTGTTTAAAGTTGACACGTGATTGTTTTGACATTTGTGGTAACAGTGACTATAAAAAAAGTGACTTTTTAAGAAATGTAATGGTGATATTATAATTAAAACTAAATAATATCAAAATGAAGTGGGTCGCGGTGTTAGTGATTGTGATGACGGTTAAAACAATTTTAGCTTCTATAGCTCCCCCTGGATCGTGTCCTCCTGCGTGTATGTGTAAATGGAAAGGTGGAAAACAAACTGTCGAGTGTGTGGATCGCGCTCTCATTACCGTTCCGGAGCCAGTTGACCCTGCTACACAAGTGCTTGATCTATCAGGAAACAATTTACAAATTCTCCCTCAGGAGGCATTTGCGAAGACTGGACTCGTTAATCTTCAACGTGTGTACCTTCGTAGTTGTAACATAGGTCAAATAAATGACAGGGCATTTAAAGGCCTCACTAATTTAGTAGAATTAGATCTCTCTCATAATTTACTTACACAAATACCTTCAAATAGTTTTAAAGACGCGCCATTTCTGAGAGATCTTACACTCGCAAATAATCCTATTTTGAAAATTCATTCGGATGCGCTTAATAATCTCGACAGCATTGTTAAACTTGATTTGGCAGCATGTGATATAAGAGAAATAGCAGCTGATGTATTTAGAAATTTGCATTCATTAGAGTCATTAAAATTAAACGCAAATAACATTAGAGAGCTGCCTTTAAGTTCATTGGAAAAATTAGAAAAATTGAGGGTCATTGATTTGTCTGATAATCCTTGGACGTGTGACTGTCGACTTCGCGACCTTAAGATGTGGCTATCAAAGCATAAATTATTTTCTTCCCCAACGTGCGCCTCCCCGACTCGTTTAGCATTTAAACTATTCTCTGAGCTAACACTAGATGAGTTCGCTTGTAAGCCAGAAATTTTACCAATAAACAGGCATGTCGAAGCAATTGTGGGTGAAAATTCAACAGTAATATGTAGAACGGAAGCGATGCCAAGTGCAAATATTAACTGGTATTGGAATGGGAGATTGTTGCAAAATGGAACCAATTTAAACTCACACCAAAGAATTTTTATGTACGAAGCGGGCGAGTACAAGAAAAAATCAACTCTTATTCTTACAAATACGCAAGAATCAGATTCAGCGGAATTTTATTGTGTTGCTGAAAACAAAGGAGGCAATGCAGAAGCTAACTTTACAGTTCATGTCAGTCAAACGGCAGCTGGTATGGCGTCTCTAGGAGGAGCTCAGATAGCTAGTCTTGGAGCAGCTTTATTCTTAGTGATTATTTTGATATCTTTAGGATTGCTTATAACGTTTGCTCGAGTACGTCCTTCTCATAATTGCGAAAGTAAAACACCGAATACATTAGATAGAGTAGTGTCAGGAAATGAAGTTCACCCTACTGTAACAGACAGGCCACATGTGGCTGTTTTAGCAAGTAGGCAAGAATCACCAAATTATGACGATGCTAAATGTAATTCTGTTATAAAACCGCAAAGAACAAACGATATACCCTATACAACAAATCATTACGAAGGTCGAGGAAGCTTAGTCACAAGCGGAGGGCCCGTTGTGGTTTCACCGACTGTATCAGGAGGAATAGACCCTGATCTCATTAATGATACGAGACCTGATAGTGTTAACCGTCCAGGAAGCGGAGAGTATGCGAGAGAAACATCTGATTCTTTGTATCCCTCAGGTCTATGGGATCAAATAAAAATGAACCAGGCTAATAATTTGGCACGCGCCCTGAGCTCAGGAATTCCAGCCTATTATAATGATCGGACTCCAATAATAGAAAATACCAGTGTTAATGGGTCACAAGAAGAGTTGGGTTACTTGAGCCTCACTTTCCCTCGATCGCATGCAATGACTGTGGCTAGCCCTGCGGACCCTCCATATCCGGCCGATTACGGATTGCCAGTGGGCGGAGCACGAACGCTACGTGTGTGGCAACGTGCTCCGCCAGTATTGCCTCCAGTGTCTGCACTCAAACGCGTCCTCACCATTACAAGGCCCTCCGAGGACCGATATCAGGATGGCTGTGCTACTGATGTTTAAAGTGATGACTGATGAACGCTACTATTTCCAAATGTTTATATTGTAAATATGTTACCTATATACCGTATATGTATGTAACTGATCGTGTAATAGATTTTATATTATATAATTTATTTAGATAT
Source organism: Boloria euphrosyne (assembly GCA_951802675.2). Classification (NCBI taxonomy): domain Eukaryota; kingdom Metazoa; phylum Arthropoda; class Insecta; order Lepidoptera; family Nymphalidae; genus Boloria; species Boloria euphrosyne. The sequence goes on from OX637878.1 coordinate 8,285,112, forward strand.
AATTAGTGGAAAGTTACATTGGACCCACATGGTATGGATCCACGACTGATTAGTTGAAGGAAGTTACTGTAAGCGATATGGAAAGGTATTATATAAGATCGCCAAATGATTAATATTATAATGAATGTAATATATCCTGAATGTTGAAACCCTGAATAGATGTTGCATAATTAATAACGTCGTAATAAGAATTTGAAAGAAAAATATCCAAAGAAATGTTCTCTTTAAAGTAATATGGTAATGTATGTTACTATGAATTATTATTGTAATGCACGATGAATGTTATTTGATGTAAGATAATGTATGTGAATATTTTATGTTGAAACAACTTAGAAGTAAAAATGGAAAGAAAATAAACAAGGCGATTATAATTTTACCTTTGTGTATGTATTGATCTTGTCCCGAATATCCATTGTTGTATTGAATGATAATAGATTTAAAATGATTCACTAGTTTTAGTGAAAAAGCTAGAGCTTCTAATACCATTTAGGATTAAGCTTTACGCGTTTAATGAACAGATTTTTTTTTACATAAATCAATTTTCACTCTTAAATTATAGCTTGTGTTATAACCAGTTTTTATGGGAAATGATTAAACAAAACTGTAAGCTTACATTAAAAACTTACAAATAATAATTATCACACAGGAAATTGCTACAGTGTAGAAAGCCTTGACATGCAGGCACCTCTAAAATTTCGAAACTATTATAGTCTGTATGTATCTCATAATAAGAAACTTTGATTAAGTCTCACACTTTATGCTCATATCTAGTAAGACATTGACACAGGAAGCAACGGTAGATAAGACGTCCGTTCAGAATACACATAAGAAAAGCGCTGTCAACATTTTTTAACATTCACGCCGTCAAATAGATTTATCTTTTCCGGAATGGGCGAGGTGTAATGATGATAAGAATAATTAGAAACTTTCTTTTAGTTAAAATTATACATCTAAAAGCGGAAAATGGTTATTAATATATTCGTTCCCTGTATTAATTCGTATGGGCTTAATCTTAATGTATAGCTTTTAAACTTCTGTCTGTAAGGTATTCCATTCGTCAAATACTTACTATTAATTAAATCTAAGTTTTATTACAATTTGATTTTAGTATCATTGGCAATATTTATACTAAATATTTGCAAATATTGTTTTATACAATTATTAATAGGTAAGTAGGTATATAGGGTATATTTTGCAAGTGAGTTTCAGTTTAAAAAATAATTGATAAATTTTTCATTGTCTATTGTTCATGCCTGGTTTAAGTTAAGACTAAAAAAATCAAGCTCACCTTCCCCGGCACCGAAGTAAAACCGGTTAGCCTTATTTCATTTCCGCTCAATTCTGTTTTTTATTACAAGCGGACCCTAAACGGGTTCAATGGAATCGTGCTCCAGGCGTGAAGTGGGATATGGAATTTGACTTGAGGGAGCTTAATGCTTATTTTTATATCTCAAAGGAGATATCAATGAATAGTTTATTTTATCTATTGATCGTTTATAATGTAAATGTGGAAGGCACCCACCACCAGGCTACTGTTAGACTGAGATTATCGAATTAATCATATTTCTTTTATTAATAGTCGGTATAGCTCTATGTGATCAGCATTTCCCGCGGCTCCACCCGCGTTCTAAGGATCGGAAACCAAATTGGGATATGTACCTGTTAGTATAGATTACTCTAAAATTAGATATTTTCCGAAAGTGAAAAGTATCCTGTAATATATTGACCCGGATAGCCAGCTATCATCATACCACATCAAAATCGGTCCAGTGGTTTTATCGTGATGCAAATATTTAACAGACAAAAATTCTAAACACAATAAATATGTATTATTAGAGTCCTTATCGATAATAATGACTATTTCTATAAGATTTAAGAAAAATATTCAATGTACTGATTCGAGTAATTTAGAATTTTATTAATGTAAATGTATAGATGACAAGTTAGCTGTAATACATATTTAAATTATTTATTTCATCCGCGACCCTATTTATTTAGTTTTTGTTTCAAAAATAATAGCCTATAATAGCTAGGGTTACTGTGGTTTTCTGTTACTTAAAACATATTTAGAACTAACAAATTATTCCCTGTAGGTACTGGGTATAAACATTTTAATTTCATTTTAACTAACGTAAGACACAAATCTTGAAAAAATACTGGAAGATTACACACATAATATAATATTATTTAATTTACAATAAGATTCAAGCCAACCAAGCAGTAGTAGCAGTACCAGATCTTTCGTTATGAAGAGTCTCCCCCGAGATACTGGGTAAGTTTTGTAAATATTGTTTTTAATGAACTTTCGTCATTTTGTTTTTAATTTATTATCTTTTAATATACCTACTTTGAAAGTCCATAATATTATTATGAGATCTGTGAAAATGAAGAATTTATTTAAATATAATTTATTAAAAATCTGTTGATGAACAAAAGATGAAGAAATAAAACTTGATATAAGTGATTTTAACATTTTCCATTTATTTTCGCAAAGATGAACACTTTCTCAAGGTATACGACGGAGTTACAATAGCATATATTATGTATATCCTAAAACAAAAATTTAAATACGGTAGGAATTATATATGTATTTTTTGTAGTGCAATAAAGAATAGTATAGAAGTGTACCCAAGACAATAAGACAATATTAATAATAATAATTGGCCAAATTCACTTAATATATGGTTAATATATAAACATATTAAATATGTAAGTGTAGTCAAAATAAAGCTTTGAAATGAAACCACAGAATTTGGCATGCGAATGCCAAAGTGAAAAAGTATGTTATTTTTTACTCGTACCGTATTGTCTGTGATTATATCTTACATTTTATTTTTCAACTAAAGTCCGTAGGCATAGCTTCAAAAAGTCTCTTAAAGCGTTCTCTAATTGAACAAAGCTCGGCTATTATTTACGTCGATCCTTACAACTTGGCACTATCAGTCTTTGCTATAAATTGAATTCGTCCAATGCTCCGTTCTCGCCTTGGTCCAGTGCCAGTCAACCACTTAATACCAAGTTTTATATTGGTCTTTCTACAATTCTTACATATTACTTCAGTACTTTATATAATTACTTAATTTGATTCTACAAAATATTTTTTTGCGTTTAAAAATAAAAAGGTGGAAAAGCACGTAAAATTAACGAATTAATGAAGGCTAACGCGATTTGTGATAAGAGTCGCTTACTGGTGGTGTAATAGTACCTACCTACTACATTTTTTGCTCTTAATTTCATGTCAACAATAAAATGTTTCTTTTGATGTATAAAAATATTAAGAACGTTGGAATTTTTTTCATATCTAGTGGGTGTTTCTGTGATAAAAATAACCCATTAAAAGCTATAAATTCGATATGCTTGAGCGAAGTTTCAAATTATAATATATCGAGAAATTACTACCTACGAGTAAAGTGACGTAGAAAGTCTACTTCTTTATATTCGTAATATTTGTTTTGTTTATTTGTAAGTGCGACTAATACTTATGAAACGTTTTATTTTAGGTATATAATTATTAGGTCATATAACTAATTATATAAGCACAATAGAAATTTTGAGACATACCTAATTTAAATTTACTAACATGAAACAGATTAAAATATGTTGTATGATCAATTAAAATAGGAAACTCTAAGATTACCCAAATAAAAAAATAATATGACTATAATTTTCCCATTAAAAATTAAAAATGTTTTATTATCTTTTAATGACAGTCCTTCCTTTAGTTTCTACAATGCTATGAAGTTACCATAATGAAGGTGAATTCAGAAGCAGTCGTGAGTAGCAGAATGGAGCATACCTATTGTTGTAAAGTTCCAGCCCAGTTGTTACTTTTCTCTCAATAGGTTGTTCGAGATGGCAGTTGCTGTAAGAGCTGGATGCCCGCCAAATTTTATTTTACAGAGGGGTTGGAGGTTGATGAAGGTTTTAGTCACTTATGAAAATATATTCCAGTCAGTTATGAGCAAAAAAATTAAGAACGAAAAAAACTTTAATGAGATAACAGACAATGAGAATCATCAAGTAGAGACGCATGTAATTAATAAAATTAAACTAAGTAATAATTACCACGCTTTCTTCTCGGTTAGCTTTGATACTTAAAACGAGTACCTATTCTTAATTTTCTACAATTTCTAATTGTTTATTCAAATGTAGACTAGTTAAGTTCGTTTTGACAATTATAAATTAGACATATATTGCGTTTTAAAGTGATCTAACATTTCCTGTAGTTGTTCGGTGTGGGTATTAAAATGTATCTCTTCTGAATTATAATGAACGTTATTAGATTTATTTCCTATATAATCCTAAGCAATTAAAAAAGTGAGTATAACTTACATACAAGCTTTCTTCTTATATTTAAATACATATCTTAATTTATTTAAAATACAGTTTGAATTCACTATTTAGAATTGATGCAATAAATAGGTAATTTTTGGTGGTAATTAGTAATTACTGACGCTTTAATAATATTGTGGCCAATAAACAAATATTCTCCCAAAATTCGAAGCGCTTTATTTGAAGTGGTATGGAACATAACATAGCACGATTTAATTGTATAGGTTTTGCATAGTTGGCACGAAAGTTGAGATGCATCTGCCAAGGTGTTAAATTAATGGGAAATGTGGTCAAAATATAGTTCTCTATTTTGGCCACCTATAGAATATGCATGTTAGTACAAAAAACCTTGGCTTTACTTTTTATCACTATCTACTCTTGGTGTTGAAGGCTTGGTTAAATATTTACAGGTACTCTTTATATTTTTAGATAAATAAATAAATCAAATATAACTTACAATAATTGTATTTATATTCGTTCTATTTTCGAAAATCAATAAAAGTAAATGAATAAAATGGAAGTATTTGTATCAATATACAACAAACTATTTTTTTAATTTGTTGTCTGTCTCGGCTAAGCCCTAAAACGGCTGGGCCGATGTTTGTTTATTTTTGGTCTGTGTCATGGGATTAAATAGATAATTTTATGAGGAGGACGTTTTTAAAGAAAAAAATTCCGGTCCCACGCCAATAAATGAACACTAATGAAATTTAGATAGCAATATTATCGTATGTATGGACGCAATCGGATAATCGAGTGTAAGTCGCTAAGTATAAAAAAAAAACTTTTTTATATAATATTAAAGATTAACATGTTACGCAACTTTTAACAAGCCTACAAAGAATCTCTGTAAATACCAATTGATCTATTGAAAAATTATCATTTTAAATCTACTCATGATCTTTTAAAACCGACTTCAAATAGGAAGAGGAGGTTCTCAATTTCGATGTATTTTTCTTGCGTAAGGTACTTACCTTTAGGTATATGTTCCCTTTTGACTACTTAGTCAAAAGGGAACATATACCTAAGGCAAAAGCGTATATTTTGTATCAACTTTTCGCTTCTTGTCTTCCAATGACCATCGAACTAGCCGTCTCCCGAGCCGTTTCGTATACACGCATGGTTAATATCCGTCTTCTAATGTCCGTCATTTAATTATATGTGTCTATAACATATGAATTACGTCGACACGATTTTATTCAAGAGTTCACTATGTTCCCGTACCATTCAGTATAATATAGGTTACTACCTACTCACCCTCAGTAGTCAGTTCGCTCAGGTTAGTCCCTGGATTTAGCGCGAGCTAACCGCGGGTTCCGCTAGTAAATGTATACAAAAACTTGACAAATTATATACTAAAACCTTCTCCACTATCCATTGGTAAGAACAACATGAAGATCGGAGCAGTAATTTTTGAGTTTATCGCGGACAGACAGACACACGCGGCGGTAGACTGTTTTATAATATGTAGTGATAATGATTAATGTACCTAAACGTAAAACAGGATTTTTTTGGAGATGTCTTGTAAATACTCCTACCAAGCATCGCTCAATTCCAAATTTTCTATATTCAATAGGAATCTTTTTTTTAAATAAATACCACAATGCTTATGTTCTAAACCGAGTGTAATGAAGTATACCCATTAATTTTAGTCAGAAATAGGTGATAAGGCGTAACGTTGTATTTAAATGAAGTAAAATTTAAAGTTACATACCGAAAACTTTTCGATGAAGCGTTGCGAATTGCATTTAATTTTGATTTACTTTTAGTGTACAAGCGGCGACCAGATATAATTCATTTTAACATATATCGGGTATACCTCGCTCGGGAATCGACTCTGTTTGTTCAGTGTTGCTGATTGGAATAAATTGGAAATTGAGTTATTACTGTTCGCTTTATTATTTCGTCGACGTAAACGAAAAGAACATGAATAAAATATTGTGTGGTTGATATGATATTGTTTGCTGGCGGCGAAAAATTCGACGTTGCTTTTTAAATACGTAAAATCATTACGACATTAGGACGACTTTCAGCATTTGGGTGCAAAATTTATAAATAATTTCTACAAATACGATTCGAATCCTTAGAGTGTGAATTGGCGACAATATGAATAAGCAGCTTATGATTGCACGACTTGCTCTAAATCATATTTACGCTTTGTAAAATAAAAACAAAATTGTTTATGTAATTATTTTACTCATAAGTAATCCTCTGCTCTAGTTTAGCGATAATCTTCGTAAGTTTTTCTATGTTTTATTCTTTAAATATTAGATTTTTTCGGGAAGGTGACTCTTTGGTCTTAATGACCAATTACATATATCCGTTCAAACATTCTTAAAGATAAAATAAAAAAATACGCTATAAATTATAATAAAGGCGAGGTTCGGCTTTATATACACAGAAGGGTCTACAAAAGACTGTCTTATGTTGTAGTTTTACAAGATTAAAAACTGCGTATACTATTTTATGCTAGTTGCATATTTAAGACACAAATTTTTTCCACGATTTTTTTAAGTTCCCTTAAAATATGGTTGAAATTATATAGTTCACTAGCGACTTAACCTTACCCGCCCAAGTGTGCGTTAAAAAGGGTCGTAGTTTTCAGAAATAATCTAAATTTGGTATTAGGCTTATGTCTATAGTCATTAACTGTGTTACTCTTATATATTCGCACGAATTACATATCTACCTACATAGGAAATATACGAGTATTTCCTAAGTAAGAAATAATTTGTTCGATTTTCTGAAAAATGTTCAATTTTGTTGTTTGACAAATAAAATTCAATTTATGGTTAAACCTCGGAGAGACTGGATTGAAAGTAATAATTGTCAAATTGGCCGAATGGCGATCAGCTAAACATACTGCTATTAGACATGGAATGTTTTTTATTTGTAATTTGCTTTGTGATCATTTTCGTGCTTTGATTACTGTTTTATTACTTTTTAATCGACCTTTTTATATGCGATACGGGTGATTTTTAGGATTCCGTGGACAAAAAATCGTATTTCAAATCTCTAAACCTAGGCCTATGAATACTTTTGGTCCCACTGGTGCGGTCATAAAATTACTTTGTTTTTAAAGCATATTAAAATTTTGTAGATGGGTAAATGTTTTTTTTTTGTATTAAAGTGGTATTAAAGTATATAGGTACATATAATGCGAATCAGACTGCTTTTTTTAAATATTAAAACTAGCGAAAAACAATTTTAAACTTGACTCTATATTACTTAATTTAGTGGAATCAGTATTGTGTAGAGCTACGTATCTATCTCTCATGGAATAATTACATCTAACACGGCTTTCCCTAATTAAGTCAACACTATAATATATATAGTATATGTTTTATAATATACCTGGACACTTGTTAAAATAATCCAATGAAAATAAAGTTTTTTAATGCTAAACAGGTTTAATATTTCTTTCTTTATTCATTTATATTCGTACGTGAAAGAATGTATGTGCGGTAAAAAGGTCCAGTCGTTTGGTAAAAAGATTACAACGGTTGTATTCGATAGGAATCTCATTCTATTTACTATTTAGTTGCTCATTCTACTAAACCTTCCCTTTCTTTTCCTTATGTTCGCTGTTTAGTTCCGACCTTGTCGGTAAATACTCTTGGGATAATACTGGGATACTCTTATCAGACGCTCTCGCGGTCAGCTCAGAGCCTTAACACCAATTAGCACTGACTTAGTCTTGACTTTTGGCATCAGACTTGTATATATTTGCTTTATTTAGATGATTTTTAATTTCAAGTGATTACAGATACAATGATATTCATTGTATCTAAGTACTTGAACCTACTTAAGTTTTCCGTTCAAGGATAATGTATTGTGCAATTAATATCATGTGATATAAGATACTTATGTATCGTTAAAAGACGGTATTATATGAGGATTATTTGTATTATAATAGCATAGTTTCTAACTCTCTAAATCGTCTTAAAACTACTACTTCTACTTGATATTAATAGAAATATTATTGTTAATTAAAGTTGAGGTTTATCGATTATATTAGCGAAAACATTAATTACACAGATGTATCCTCCATTCTTTATTTGATTGAATCATTGAAATTATAGATACAGGTATTTTTCATCTTCATTATCATCCTGTACAATTTTGCTGATTTAGGGTAAAGGGTCTCACCGAATTTACATATGAAATCCATATATGCTTTTAATATGAAATATTAATTTAGCTATTCAAGAATGAAGAGGTTGCTGAAGTTCAGTGAGGTGAGAAGAGTTACATAGATTTATTCCCACACATGCAAAATAGGCGCAAGTCGTCGAGTTACGGGAACTGATTTTACTATACGCTACCATTATGTTATAACAAGGGAAGCCTTATTTTTCTTATTCATCTAAGGGAATTTAATATAATATGTTTCTTCAATTTATTATTTTTACTTAATAATAATAACTCGAATGGTATATTCTATGGTAATATTTGGTTTATAACAACTAACTAGAGTTAATCATTCTATATTTCTATATTCTATTCCTCAACCGTGGCACTAATGTTATTTTTGTAGAATAATTATTCAAGTACGAAATAAATATACCTACATGTTAAATTAAAATTTAGCGCATCAAAACAAAATAAGAAAACACTTTAAGATTTTTAAGAATTACAATATACGAGTCTTAAGCATAATATCGTGAACACATAACAAATACATTTTGTTAGTTAAGTATAATTTCAGTTATGTATTTTTAATTGATACGTTCACAACATAAAAGAAAGGAATATGTTTTCATTTATTTCTGTTCTAGCATAAGCTTGTACCTAAGGTTTATTGAAGCATGGCGGTCGTATTCACAGGTGAGTGACAAAGTGAGATTAATGAGGTTACGTGCGTATTCCAAATACCTTTATTAATGGCGCTTATTACGTGACTAGCTTTTAGTGAGGATTCAATCATGTTTATGGTATTTATTTTATAATTCTTATTATAATATTCTAAAATAGCGACTCCCTCTAGCTTCGCTCGGGTTCCTAGATTTAGGGCAAGCGAAGCCGCGGGTTCCGCTAGTTATTACTGAAACCTTCCTTGAGAATCACTTTATCCTTTGGTGAAAACAACATGAAAATCGGTGCAGTAGTTTTTGAGTTTGTCTATATGAGACAGACAGTCAGACATACGCGGCGGAAGACTTTGTTTTATAATACCTATGTATTTATAAATATTATGTAGTTATACGAAAGTATATTTTATCAAATATATTTGCGCTTCTATGGTGTCTTTAATCCGATGGCAAAGGTGATACTTTTTAGTACTTTTTGACTTTTCTGTTTTATGGAAGTCTTTACTGGTTTTTTTAAATAAAATACGCTTAATGTTATTCATACTAAGTGAAGGTTATTTTTTTAAACAGCTTCAAATATTCGTTACGCTTTTATTGCTTTTTATGTGAAAGCATAGGAACATTTCGTTTGTTATATTGGATATATGATACTTATTGGATATTAATATCGATTGTATAACTTAAACTCAAAAGTAACTGGCGTACATAACTGTTTTAGGTCTGAAATAAATATGGCGACAACGATGTTAGTAATAGCTAACGACCTTAATAATAATGTAGGGGCGAGGCGTTTTTAAAATCTACAATCTTGTTATGTTGGGGATCATTCTACCTTCTAGCAATGCTGATATTTTTTTCACTTAAGTTAAATACACGAAAAAATATTTGTAAATTGTTTGATTTTATGAAGGCATTGTTAACCCAGTAGTTGGACAACCGAGTGATATGGGTTCTAATCTGGGTCTCGCACCTCTGATATTTTCATGTGCGAATCATTTTTAACATGATTACCACTTGCATTACGGTAAAGGAAAACATCATGAGGAACCCTGCATGTCTGAGAGAACCTAGCAAGTTCTCGAAAGACATGTAAGTCTGTAAACCCGCACTTGGCCAGCGTGGGGGGCTATGACCTGATCCCCTCGTGTTGAAGGCTGTGCTCGTTTGATTCGACAGTAATAAAAATAAATCGGGTCATACACGCGAATTATCTAGAATCGCCAGTTAGTAATTAGTTAATAACTACATAATATTATGTATATGCTAATTTCAATATACTTATATTTTTATTATAGGCTTAAAACATCGCTCTTAAACTTAAATATTTATTTCTATGCACATTATTTTATATTATACCATTTAATTTTCATTACTATGTAATCTTCAAAACTTATTACATACATATGCCTATTATATATTACTAGCAAATCCCGCGGCTTCGCCCGCTTTATAATCTCGATAAAAATAGGAATTGGTAGTAGAAGGTTGAAAATTTAGGGTTATAAGTATTTTATTATGCTAAATCATAAAAAGTTAAAGAAATCTGGAGAGGACCACCCTTATAACCTAACCCTTATCACCCAATACCCAACGACATATTCTCAGACCTACCAAATATTAGAAGACTTCATAAAAATCGGTTAAGCCGTTTCGGAGGAGTTTGATAACAAACACTGTGAGACGAGATTTTTATTTATTAGAAAGATATATTAATATGTAACATTGAGAAATAATATTATATTGAGAATCAACAACTTGAATTTGCAAACGTTTTATATTGAGTAACCCTAAAGCTAGTTTCGAACCGACCTGAAGCACTTCACATTGCTTTGTTGCTCTGCTCTTGAAGTTACAATATGTTCGCAGGCAAGCCACGAGGGTTTTCTATTCATGCTTTCATAATATAATTATATTTTTACATATTTATACATCTAAAGAGCTTAAACCCTTTTATTGTTAAGTCTACATACGTTTCTTTTAAAAAGTAAAATAAAATAGAAAATTGAATACAAATCGATTACGTATGTAAATTATTATTTAGTAAATGAACTAAAAAGATTTTTTCCATGATATCACTATAATTTATGTTCTTGTCTATATATTTATAATATGTATCTACATATTTATAATATTTTATTTTAAGTATAATTATATTTGAATGAATCAATTTAGACCTATAAATGATATTTCAAAATAGTGTAGCGTGTCAAAGTAAGCTTTATGTTTATTGTGCATTACCTAGTCGTAAACCATTCAAGCAGAAAGCTTAAGCGAAATTACTCTAGTGGTTAACTTGGTTAGAAAAGCAAAGTTTTGAAGTGGGGCTTTGGTAAAATTGAAAAGAAAATTAGAAAATTACTTGACGGCATTAAACAGGCCTTGGCACGTCAAGTCGCGGTAATAAGTAACGAAAGATTCCGACTGTTTGGTCAAATGCATTATTTGGTATTCAGATAACAAAGCATACCTTGAACGAGAATTATTGGAAGGATGACTGTCACGAAGTTGTTTAAGTAATCGTATGGAGGCTGATACCTGAGTTTCATAGTTAGGGTAGTTTATCGTTTTTTACATAAAGGCAAAGCCGATAGTAGTAAAATTATGACAAGTTATAATATGTATTTATTGATAAAGTACAAAAATGGCATTCTTAGTAGGTATTATTGACTTAGAAACGAAAATAATATAGTCTACTAACAATTCCAGCGGCACCGCCCGCCTTCAAATCACTATTAGAAACAGGTATTGGTGGTAGAAGGATAAAAAATTAGGATCAAAAGTATTTTTGATGCCAAATCATAAAAAAATAAAAATTTGGTCTAAAAATGAAAAATAAAAAATCTGAAGAAGGCCACCCTTATCATCTAGCGGAATAAAAAATAGCCTATGATCTATTGTCAGATAGGTCTGACAAATGTACATAAAAAAAATCATAATAATCAGTGAGGCTGTTTCAGTAAAAAACAATGTGACACGAGATTTTATATAAGAGGAGATTATATGCTATAGTCTAAAATGAAAACAGTAGATACATTCAAATAGAATTATAAGATATTCTATCGTCGGCACGATCACTTGTGTCACCCGAGCTTTAATCTCATATCGAGTAACTAATCTCGATTTATTGAAATAGTGTCAACGCTCCACCCAGAAGGTATGACATACTTTTATGTGATGATTTCCCTCTCTAGAAAGCACGAAGACTTAATTTCTCTAATTTAATAACTATCCATATTTTAAATGAATTTTTGTGTTTCAAGTTAGATTAAAAATAAGAAAATATATCCATTTTGATAGAATTTAAATTAAATTAATCTTTAATAGCCAATATTTTACTGGAATTTGTTGCCAATAAAATAGTTGAACAATAGAGATTATGTACTAGGTATTAAATAATTTTATGAAATATGATATAAAGATCAGAATATCATTACTTACTATTGTTTGCTTTAAGAATATTTTATATCTTGAATTATTAAGCAATCAGACGTAATTAACAGTCTCTAACTATATTATAGCATATGCCATATTATAATATAACGTTATATTTTCACTCTTATTAACATAATATTTACGAAGTCAAAAAACTATGAAAGAAAATTCTAACTAAAAATTCCATTACGATATAATAATAAAATGAAAAATACAGAAAACATATATTTTAGAACAGAAAGCTAACAAGTTCGGGAGATATCAAGCTAACGTAACTATGTAGCGGGTAACATCATGAAGCGCGTACGATGGGATAAGTTTTAAACTTTGGATTTCGGTGCAAGAATAAATAAAGCTTGCGATTCTGAGCAAAGTTATTGAACTTTAGCTGAAATCGGTGCCACGTTCTAAGTTTAAAGTATGTGTGGTACAAAGTCGAGATTTGCATTAAAATTCATTTAGCCTGGCGTTAAGCCAGGGAAGACAAAACCTAGTGTTTCCCTTAATATAATTTATTTTTATTATGATAAAGAAGTAAAGACTAATTAAGTTATGATTTAATTTAATTTATATATATTCTGAGACCTTTAATTACATAAGCAAATATGCTGTCAATGTGCTCTTAACTTAAAGTTTCTGCTGAAAGAGACGGTAGTTGTCCTATAAAAGACATACTGATCAAAGATTTTATCGTCGTATACAATCAAAATGTTAGAAATAGCAATTGTTAGTCTTATTATATTGATTTTATAACAAAAACGAGGGTTGTTTGCAAGCGGGGTGAACGCCCCTGTCACTGCAGATTCGCCTTGCTACGCCATATTGGTTGGGGTTCCTACGTCACTAATGGAGTGGCGACGGCTAAAATATGAGCCCATTCTCCTCTCCATACGTTGAAAAACAGCCGGAACTCGAGGAATCATTCCCAAAGTTAAATCTACCGTGAGCTTTCTCGTTTCATAATTTTACTCAGATTCTTATTTATAATAAATTCCTGCATAATATTGTACGAAAGATGTCCTTTTTTAAAACGATATCATTGAAGCTGTAGAAAAATAATTTAAGTAGCGCTGTAAATAGCGGTTGTATTTTTAAAATGTCCTATAGTAAAATTCTTACTTAAACTTATACTTAGTTAACACATTCAGTAATTATTATCTATAGTTCTTGTAATTTTTACCTGTTTGTCTGTGACCGCATCACGATAAAACCATTTCAGAAAAATCTATACTTATAGATAAAACTTGCCTAGAGACGAACTCGAGCGGAGGGAGAGTGAGTCACAAGTATTTTATTTTATTTGCTAGACTTTCTAGTGAAAATAAGAAAATCCACAGAAGAGTTGGTAACTAGATAGACAATAGTGAAATCATATTTAGAATAAGAAGGGCTCTACGATTTATTAAGCTGTATCTGATACCAGTATGCCATCAAAATAAGCTCATTTACTTTGTTATATTATTTTGCAACAGATTATAAGAAAAATGCCTTTATTTCATAAACTATATATACTAGGTGCTCACCCTCGCTTCGCTCGGGTTCGTCCCTAGGTACGTGTTGTATATATTTACTTCACACCGCCCCGTATATATTTGACTTGATTATATGAATTACATTGCACGCACCATGGCTACGGTCATAACATGATACGTCAAACGCCGTTAATTTTATAAAGTTTTTTTAATTTCCTAACTTTTATCGATATAGTATGTTATCCTTAAGAGATAGACATATGCCATAGCGGACTTTTTTGTAGACCTATATAAGATACACAATTCCACCATACATCATTTTGTTATATCTCAAAGCGTTTAGGCAGCGTTTTCGTTGAAAGCTCCCAGACGGCTTATTTTTTTCCGACACCTTCAACATACCTATACATATTATAAAACAAAGTTCTCCGCCGCGTCTGTCTGTCTGTCTGTTCGCGATAAACTGAAAATCTACTGCACCGATTTTCATGCAGGTTTCACCAATGGATAGAATGGTTCTCCAGGAAGGTTTTAGTATATAATTTGTTCAGGTTATGTATACATTTACTAAAATATAATGATATAAGTTGTTGTCGTGTTGTGGTTTCACCTTTGTTTCATTTTTATTACATTGTATTCAAAAGCACTTTCTAAGATATATGCTGATGACTACACTACAGTGTTTCCAAATAAAATAGAACGTAAAACATGTAAGTGTTCTCATCAAATAATGTCAGTTCATTCGCACAACCTTTTTGTTTCAACCGAGATTTGTTAATAAAACAAACATTCATGTAGTCTTCAGTAGTGTGAAATTCGATGTCGCCATCAGAACTATTCATATTTTAGTAAGTTATTTTGTTTTATGAAGCCAATTTCATTTCTGTTCAAAAATATATTATGCTCTTGTAAATTCTAAATAATACGATATAAAAGAGCAATGATTGGGAGGGTGTTCGTGCAAGGAGATCGTTTAAAATCTGCGCACTATAAGAGGATTGCGAGGGGAGTTGAAAGTAGTACTTGTGACTGCTAGCTTTTACGTCACAGCTCTCTGAAGCATTCGAATACTTTGGATCGATGTTGTATCTCAAGCCATTTTGTACCAATATTATATTTGTGGGGAGAAGATAATACTCTATGGAGTTGGATTCGATTGGACATCCTCTATGTTGGAGGAACACAAATATGACATAATTTAAGTAAAAAATAAAATTGTAAGATTTCTTACGTAGATTTGATCTACTTTCGCGATCTGGCTTGTATTTATTTATTCCAACTTTCGTATGCAAATATTTTACGAAATTTTCTTTTATGATAAACCATTTTATTTTAAATGTATTATGTACATAAAACAGATTATTTTATAAAAACTTGACGTAATATGTAAATTATATATTACTTATCACATTTGACTTTAATGTTTTCTTACAATTTCTCTGTATAAAATGGAGTTCATTACAATACACTAATTATTCCAAATATAACAATGAAGCTCTAAATCCTGAATCAGAAAACAATGTTACACGAGCAAGCTCTTTTCAACATCGTAATATCTATTGTATAATATTGTAGGTAATCTCATATGTAACCCACATTAATTAAGGAGGACTATAGGTAAGACGAAGGGTAAAACTTAGAATATTTTTACCAAGCACATGAGACATGATGAGAAATTTTGAAAAATATATAAATATTATAAAATACTAGCAATTATCATGGCTCCGTCTGCGCTCGAAGGATGAAAATTTAGGGTTATAAGAATTTTTTGATGCCCAAATCACAAAAAAGTGAAAAATAAAAATTTGGTCTAAAAATAAAAATAAAATATCTGAAGAGGGCCTTATCACCTAGGGGAATAAAAATTAGCTTACGACCTATTCTCAGACCTACCAAATATACACAAAAAAAAATTTATATAATAGAAGATTAGAAGAGGATTAAAATCAATTATGATAGCATTCACTGTAAATATTAAAACATAATATTACTTCTATCTCTGCTTTACATACGAGTACCTATTTGGTATTTAACTATTGTAGTATATGTAAAAGATACATAAAGTTGATTTTCTATAGCACAAGCTTAATGAAGAAAAGTTCCATAGATTGGGATTTAGTTTTAGTAGCTTTTACTCACCGCCACGCTCGCACTCATATGTCACTGTTAAAATTGTCAAATGCAAGTAACTAGTAAGAATATTCTTAGATACCTACTGGAAGTACCAGATATTGATCATTAACAGAAATTAATTGTTACGCAATGAAACAACATTTTATCTTTAGAAGGTTGATGTTGTGCACCTTCAGACACTGTACTGCTATAGACGAATAATGTGTATAAGTAGTAGATGCTTGCATACTTGCTTTCTTACATTCATTGTTTTAACAAAATTACATCTATCACAATCATTGACGACTCGTTTGGCTCAGTTGTTAGTGACCCTACTTTCTGCGCCAGCGGTCGCGGGTTCGAGTCCCGCTGGGGGCATTCATTTGCTAATCACGAATGTTTGTACTCCAGTCATGGGTGTCTATATTTATAATATGTATGTATTTAAAATTTATATGAGTAGTATATCAATTATCTGGTATCCGCAACACACGTTACGTAGCTTACTGCGGAACTATATCATATCTCCCAATATACTAAATAAGTCTATAAAGTAAGGTACCTACTTTTATTATTTAAGTACTAGCAACTTATACTTGCTTTTCGCCAGAAGTTTTAGCATTTAATTCAATACGGTGTTACATTGGAAAGATCGGCTGGATTTTCTTTTACACTATGAGTCAACTCGTCAATAGCTTACCTGTATCATGTGTTTGTTTTCACGTATTGTGACCTTACAATTGGTGAGTAATTGTATCTATGCTTTTTAGATAGGCTATTATAGTTTGTTAGGCTAGTGATCGAGTCACTTGTCAATCTATACTATTTATAAAGCTGAAGAGTTTGTTTTTTGTTTGCTTGTTTGTTTGTTAGTTTGTTTGTACGCGCTAATCGGAAGAACTACTGGTTCGATTTGAAAAATTATTTTTGTGTTGGATAGTCCATTTATCGAGGAAGGCTATAGCTATATTACATCCCGCTACGATCAATAGGAGCGGAGCACCAATAAAACATGTTGCAAAAACTGGAGAAAAATATTCCTTTTGAGAGCTTCCGTTGCGTGTGCTGCGTAAACTGTTAAAATTATGCAATAATCATGCATGACAAAATTGTTTCCCTTTAAAAGTTCTAAAAAAAGTACGCAATAGCATATGTCTATCTTTTAAGGTTGACGCGCTTTAACCTTTTTTATAGTGATCAATATTGTTTTAAGATAAGGCATTATTTGTGAAAGTGTTTCATAAATATGATATTAATCCTTATCCAAATAAATAAGTTATTTATCACAAGTATTTAATTTTGAACAAAATTACTCTTGGCATCATTTGATTTCAATGAATATCTTACGAGATATCATAGTTTTAACATAACTTCGCCACAAAATAATGATCACCGCGTGCAAGACGGACGGGCGAAAGAATTTGGTTTCAAGCCTGTAGAACGTGAGCGAAGCCACGGGAAACGCTAGTATTTTATAAAATAAAAATTTTGAGATTACATCAAAGGAATCTGTTCAAATCATAACGTACGAGTATTTCAGGAAATCGACACAATCACATTAAAACCTCTGAATTGTGATCTCCATTATTCATTTTACTGGAAACCGTAATGCATCTTAAATAAACTTCCGCAAAATTTTTCGTATGCAAGATTTGATATATCGTGCACATAATTTTAGAAGTTAGTACCTAAAGATTGTTTGAACGAAGAGAAATTCGTTTTACTTACGAATAATATTCTTCATGTGAGTTATATCGTTGAATAAAAATAGGTGCCGGGTGCAAGCGTTCAGTGAAACGTTTCATATGTAAATGGCCCTGTAATCTTTAGGAGCTTCGTACGACAAAACATCGATCGCCGATGGATCGGGGGCTCAGCTCTCCAACTTTGCGTAATACTGAATACGTATTCAGACAACAACTTGAAACTTTCTGTTTTTGTTTCCATCTTGAACTGATTTTAAATTTGCTTACAGAACGAGTTTAGGTAAACATTCATTGGTCTAAATATGTATACTGATGCAGACGATGAATACATCAGCATGAACAAGAGTCCTTTTTGCTGAAAAATAAATCAAAATGTATTGAATTATGTATCCCTATGTCGTAATCGTCTACCAAGCATTGACACTTTTTGAAATTTAAGATCTAGTAAAACATCAACGAAAAGAAAACTAGATCGACATCTACGACGATTTATTTTTAGCTCAATCACATTCACCAGCGAAAGATCTATATATATTTTTCTACGTATATAGTATTGCGATTGAAAATAATATTTAGTAAAACCACATAAACAAGAATAAAATCCAATAACAATAGGGAAGCCTCAATATCGATGTTTTTAAAACGAGTATCACGATAGCATAAACAAAGGGATATATAAACGGATTTGTAGGTGAAATCCAACAGAATCCCTTGTATTTACCGCTTAGCTGAACGAATATAGAATTCAGATTCTTGTTGCTTACCGATTGCGGGCAGCTCTGCACCTCCGCTTTGTTTATTTAATATCATGGTATATTCATAGGCAATAAAAAAATGGATAAGCTGTCATGATAGAAAGCTGTGAAAACATCATAATATAAACGTGAGTACAAGATGGATTTATGATCCGGGTATTTTGACTTCACGTCGTTAAATTAATTTTAGTTGGTATTTGTGATTGAATAGCGTAATTTTGATTAATGCCACGTTTATTGTGTTTTGCTTTAATCAAATCGGTAAATAGTAATTATATTGATATATTTAGACTATATACTATTTTATTTTTCATTACAAACTGGTGACTTACCAAAAGAATCTATGTAGATACATTCTCTGACAACTTATTAATTTTAACTGAACTAATTACTCTAAAAATATATTATTTTGTACTGCAGACTCACCTTTTTATATTTATTTTATTGAATAATAACAAAAAAAGCCATTGACTTCAACATGACCCTAACAGTACTAATTAGAACCCACTTTCGCTAATGGGTACTTTAAATGGAATTTAAATAAATACTCCTCGATATATTTATGTATAGCCTATTAATTAAAAAGAGAGTCATAAATTGGTTCACGATTCGTGAAGGTATAGCGTAATTAATAGAAACACAAAAATAAAATTAGAATATATATCCCTCTTTCGTGAAAACGTTTATAAGATATATTTTTATACTGTAATATAATATGAAACAAGTTTTGTTAAATAGAAACTTATTCTTAAATAAAAATATTTTTACTATGTCCGGAATTCTCGCGGCGCGGTTTCGAAGGGTTTGTTTAGCTATTTTGCTGTATTATAATATATGAAAACTATTTTAGTTTTTGCAAATCCTAGAATATAAATAAATAAATCATAAAATTTATGAGAAAAAATATATATTCCTAATATTTATAAGATTTATATATAAAATCTCTATTAAGATCCTGGCAATGGAATATTGTGAAGATTACTTTTCATATTAGTCAAAAGAACAGCTGATTTCTCGGTGGGGGTTCTCAGGTTAATGTAAGCATACTTAGATAAGGGCGGAAGCAAGGCCAATGCTCTCCCTTACTGATAAAACAACACCTGCCCTACCGGCGCAATACTAAAAATTGATTAGTAACATGACATAGTGAGGTTTGAAAATTTAATTTTTTACTTTAAGTAAAACTTTTCGAATTCATATTACTTACTAATCATATATTCATGCGATTGAAATTCTAAATGTATAAAAAGTATGATTGCTAATTCAGATAGTAAATAGGTACGTATAGTATATGAATTTATCACCTGTCACACACATATCTACTTAAAATATGTATTTTGGGAGCCAGTTATGAGCGAAGCGAGGGTGAGGCGCTAGTCAGTACATAATATTATAAATAAAATTAAAGTCCGTTTTTAATTTTAATTTAACAGATTTTCAATAAAAGCATATGAAAGTATATACGGTACTTACATAAAAAAATCTGTCTGTTTGTTCCGGATAATCTCTGAAACGGCTATACTGATTTTGACGGGACTTTCACTCGTAGATAGCTAATGTTATAAGGAATAACTTAATTTACTTTTGTTTTATTAGAAAACTAGCAATTCGCCTTCGCTCCGCTCGGGCTCGCCTCTAGATACGTATAGATTTCTTAGAAATTAGATATTTTCTTGTAGTAAAAAGTATTCTATATATTAACCCGGAGAACCAGCTACCACCACACTGAATTTCATCAAAATCCGTCCAGTGGTTTTCTCATGATGCGGTCACAGACAGACAAAACTTCTAAAAATGATAGATTCGGCCTCTGTATCTTTAATAATGACTATTACAATTAGAATTTCCAAAAAAAATATTAAATGTACAGATTTAACTAAGTTAGAATTTTATTATATGTATAGATTAAAGTGAAGCCGGGTGGGTTTGCTAGTATTTTATAAATCTTAAAAATTTTACTCACATTTTTCAAACAATATTTTACAGTGTAACTCTATGATAATATTATTATTTCAATTTGTCTTTGCATAAAAATTATCTTTTACTGTAAAGTGAATTTTCTCAAAGGCTTTCAGCTTGTTTAAAAATATGCATTGTGAGCTTATAGCGAATTAAGTTCATAAAACAAAGTGAAGAGAATTTATGAAATACAAGCTGTCTAACAAGTTTTCCATTAAAAACATACGCATGCTATTGTTGTAGAATTTTAATGAAATATTATAATTGTAATTAAAAGTGGCTTTAGGCTATATTTTATAAATTTAACAAAAGCAATTTGATTTTACTATATAAGAAAAATTAATTCAGTTTACCTTTATTTTATGTTTTGGCTGCTTTTTATCTTCAAAAAAATTGGAATTTTGTTACAAAATCACATTAAATATTAGACCAAGTAGTCTTGGTCTGTCGGTTTCGTAATCGGACATGAGGCTGATTACGATCCCAGTTTTGGCCTCTTTCAATTGACAACTTCCAAATGATACTACCTGCTTCCTAGCTGACAACACTGACTTCTATAAACAAGAAGAGTTTTATCATAATTGGAGGGATAATAAAGCCTAAACTACTTACTATTATAGATTTTGTCTGTTTCCTTCTCTTTTTTATTTTTAGTACTTGCAAAACTTCAAAACAGCTATTTTTTAAATCAATGAATGGATGAACAGATTGGCGCCTTTACGTCTACAGAATTGTGAACGATTTATTTATTTATTTATTTATTTAGATACAGAAACAGACAGCAAATTATAAAAAATATACTATACAATATACCTATTATAAAAAACATTTCAAATTTGCTATCCAATTACATCTGTACACAACATTCAAAAAAAATAATAATACATATAGTCAATTAATTTAAACAAACTAAATTAAAGAAGAAGGAAAGAAAAAAAAAAGGTTATAGTACAATATGTGCAGGTGAATAAAAGTAAAAATAATGGATAATAATAAATAATATTAACATTTAAATATAAGAAGAAACATCAAAGGAAATAATAAATAAAGCAAAGCATATAGAAAAATTTTGATGACGTTAAAAGAACTATAATTTATATAATTTTTTCTTAAATGATAAAAGGTTATTATTAAAAATATCGTATTCATGGCTTAAACTGTTGTACGTATTACACATTCTATATATAGGATTATTTTTGAAACATTATTTGTTATCGAGGGTATGTTAAAAAGTTGTGGCTGACGAATTGAGTGGGTGTGTATTTTAAATTCAAGTTTTTCTAACAAATTGCTGTTGAAAACTCCATTGGCTATTTTGTGGAGGATACACAAATCTGACATAATACGGCGATCTTCAAGGCTTTTAAGTTTATATTTATTAAGTCTGTCAGTGTAAGTGGGTAATTTGCGCCTGAGACCTTCTCGACTGCTTAGTACTTTTAGAAATTTACGCTGTATAGCCTCTATTCTGTTAATGTGAATGTCATAAATAGGTTTCCATACGGAAGAGCAGTATTCAAGTATACTCCTTACCATTGTGTTATACAAAATAATCCATGAGGTGGGGTTTCCGAATGGCTGGGCAGTTCTGATTATAAAACCTAGTGATCTACTTGCTTTACTCGTAATGTAATCAAAATGAGGTCTAAAAGATAAGGTAGAGTCAAATATAACTAAACACCTAAGTCTCGTATTACTTTTACTCGAGAAATAGTTGTACCTGTTAAGTTATAGTCAAACGATATAGGAGCTTTGTTTTTTGTAAATTAAATAATATAACATTTATTTTTATTGAGCTCCATCAAATTTTCTTCGCACCACATTTGGATTAAGTCAAGATCAATTTGGAGAATATTACAATCTGAACTATTAGTGACTTGACGATATAGTTATATATCATCAGCGTATGCAAGACATTCACTGTTTATTAAGGACAGTAGGTCGTTGATAAATATTAAAAATAATAAAGGACCTAAGATAGATCCTGATAAGAATTATATTTATTAATATTTGCGCATGAAAGTTTGTAAGAGTGTGTTTTGACATATTATTATAGATTATTATTTTTAAATGTTAAAATAAAATGAAGATATGAAGGTATTCATGACAGTAAAACTTTGAATAATATTATTATATACTAGCGACTTACCCTCGCTTCGCTCGCGTTTGTCTCTAGGTATATATTATGCTAAACGTTTAGTATGGAATAGTCAATCCCTTGCTCTGTGAAAATCAAAAATAAAAAAATCCCACAGGAATCGTACATTTTGATATAAAAAGTATCCTATGTGCTATTTCAAACAACAACCAATCAATATTGTGATTTTAATTAAGGTCTAAAACGGCTAACGTTTTCGCTTGTTTGAGTAACCAACGTCCCTCCATCCAAGGTTTTTAATCTTAATATTTTTTATTATATGGGATCTTGTGATCAATTTAACATAACATACATATTACATTGGTTGATAAAAATATTTAGGTATACCGGATATAATTTATCACGTTTGTATGGGGTGAGCAGATTCTATCCCAGGGGAGATAGCCTTAGGTGCAATGGGATTATCCTTGTGTTCTGACCTTGTACTAGGATATTCATCGTTGCCGTTCTATTCAAACACCTTATTATTTCGATGTACCGATACAGCCCTCGCCTCGATGCTATATTTGATGGTATTTATACGTATGTGTATTTCTTAGATGGTGATGTGTACCTATATGTATATAACTGAAGCCTTTCGAAAACCAACCTGCTCAATGGGCTAGAAATCGTCGTGACTCAGATGAAAATTTTTGAAAAAAGTAAAGGTACCCATTTTTTTTTCTACTTCAGTGAAAAACTCTAATTTTGAGGAGACATTACCCTGCGCATTTCCAATTGTGATCAAGTGACATGAGATTCCATTACAAAGGTTGACTTCCACTTGGATATATCACGAATTGGACCACCAGAGAATCATCCGTTATTCGGCAGAATACATAGGATGCAAGCAGGCGAAGTTGATAATAAGAGGTCTAAGGTGCTAGTATACCAACAATCAATACAACACTATTATATTATGATAGAAATAGATAATAGTGTGGCGGTCCCTACGATAAAGGCAACAGAAATAATGTTTTGGTATATTATACTATTTAATTTATAAATTTGTGTGTTACATATAAACGAAAAAAATAAGTATTAGAATAACTCAATACATTTTTGAGCACAGTAAGCATCATTAAATAATTCATTTCTGATTTTGTAAATTTATAATCTTCCAGAAAAACGGTGTAAAATCATATATTTTCGGGAAAATAGTCGACACTGATAAAATGAACGATCCCCGATCGCACCTAGAGCGGAAAAGTGAAATAAAATATCCTCTCGTAGATTGAAATCGCGCCGGGTTTCAGGTCGGATCGTCGACGGCTCAAGTCTAGTAAGCGCTCTATTAATGTTCTATTTCTGTTAAACGTTTCAAAGAGTGCGTTCTGTTACATACTAGTGAGTTTCTCACTAAATTGTTTATTGTGTGGATAATTTTAAAATGTTAATTAATACTAATTTAATGGAAATTTGGAGTATAAAAGCTGGTTCCATTAACAAGAGAATTGAAATGAATAAAAGCTGGTTATAGTAACTGACTGAAAAATTATACCTCCTAATGATAATGCTGGTGAAAAGAAGTTCCCTTCATATAACCCTTTAAAAATGTTTAGAATTTTCATTTTTCTAGATATGACAAGTACAAGTTCTAAGTTTCAATTAGTAGTTTTGTTATGTCAAATCTTTTATTATTTTTATATTTAGTTTTATCAAAATCAGAATGTAGTTCAACTACATTCTGATTTTGATAAAACTAAAAAGGCTATTAACCTGAGCATTAAGCAAAAATGATTCGGCATCAAAATGTTAATTATGTAAATGTAAATTTACACTATTCTGTGCGAATTTTGTTCTTTTTTCTGCACATTATTATGAAACAATTGAAGAATTACTTACAGTAAGTAGGTATAACTACAATCTGTAAAAAAAACTTTGCATAAAATTACAATTATCGTTCAAGGCTAATTACCTAACTAGTGGGAATCCTTTTTGTGTCGGTATTAAATGTAGTCTTTGTCCAATTAATATAAAACAATAGCTTGTTTTATATTTCTATTCAACTTTACAACATCATTTGAAGCGATTTAGTTGTAACAAAGAAATTAACCGCTGAAAATATTAGAAACCGGTAACAATTTTTCCCAACAATAAAGGGTACTTTTACATATTATCACGGCCTCTGCATAGCTTTGTCTATAGTTCAATCAATATTATATTTTGTTTTGTAACTTTCTATGCTATTTTTACATTACAATTTACAATACATTACAATAGCACGATAAATACATTCTGCATTTAATTGACCTTGGTAGTAATACGTGACAAGCAAAGTAATTTTTATCCTAGCAGACTAACACAATGTGCTCGAAAATGTATTATTATGTATTTGAATTATTACTAGTTTAAACTATATTTTACTTTTTTGCAAAGATTATTTTATTTTATCATTACTCTCTTTTCCCTTTTTGCCTCTCCAGGAACGAGATGGAGATCAAGAGAGCTCCAGCTCCATCTCGTTTCCTTTCGTCACTGCCAGAAGATATCGTTTGACCGCTTGGAGTACATACTAATTTGTTATTACCAAATTCAAGCTATTTTTTCTAGGATTATAGTTATTATAGTTTTGATACCAAAAATGTACACTTACACTTAGGTGGCTAATAATATACCTACATTATACCTACGTACATTGTAAATGGTTAAAGTTGCACAATATATATTATGTAATTCCTTTAGTACTTTTACAGTTCGGCCGCTCAAAGAATGCGTTTCTGACACCTGTCAATTCGCCATGACTAGTGATGTACAATAATTTAGTAACGTAAGTAATTTATTTATTACATTCATTATGCATATTTATTCAATTTAATTTATACGTTGTTATTTTTAATAGGAATTATATTTCAATAAATATTCACAATGTAAATACATTTTAATGAATCAATTACTTGAATTGAATCGTAAATTCTGAATGTAACGAAGGGAAAAAAATAAATATGCTTTATTTATTGGAAAATGTATTGTTACGTTCTACGGGTTAGGATTATAATCGTTGCACTTGCACTAAGGATGTTTTATTTCACTATGAATACACGCACAGTCTGTACACAACACTAGTCTCTGAACACTGTATTTCTCTTCTCAGTACTTCTTCACTAATACTTTAACCAACTCTTCACTTTTCCACTATTTTGTATCGCTTCTTATCTTCACTCAACTTCGAATGTCTACTGAACTCTCGACACACTGCAGGCCTTTTTATATGTGTAAATATTAGAACATTCTAGTATCGAAAATTCAAAATGTTTCTAGTAATTTCGAATCCTTTCTCGACAATGCTTTGTCTCTCTCTGACACATTAGAATTTGTAATAGACGGAATGTACCTAAGTACATTAAATATTATATTATTTATATCATACCGACATAAAATTTTATATTATTTAAATATTAAATATTATATTATTTACTTATATCATACCGATTATATTAAGATTACAAAAATATTCGAATACAATTGCCTCGTTATTTTGTCACATCACTACAAAAACAAACAATTGACATAACCTTGAAACAACGTCGTTTGACGTGGTTTGACTTTTAAAAGCTATTATTTTTATATTTGTTAATTAAGTAATTGTAATAATTTTAGCCCAAAATTAATACATTTATTGTAAGTAAGCATAATTATTCGAATTATTACTTAAGTACTTAGTACTAGTACTTATCACTCGTTAATAAGGTAAATAAAAGATATTTAAAAATTTGCCGTAAATTGT
Organism: Boloria euphrosyne; assembly: GCA_951802675.2. Classification (NCBI taxonomy): domain Eukaryota; kingdom Metazoa; phylum Arthropoda; class Insecta; order Lepidoptera; family Nymphalidae; genus Boloria; species Boloria euphrosyne. The sequence continues at coordinate 8,311,555 of OX637878.1, forward strand.
ACGCCAGTTCCAAGTTACATCGCCCAGCCGATCACGATCTGTCAGAAACGCATTCTCTGAGCGGCCGGACAATAAATGGAATAGAAAATGTATATATAGAGATACATTTATAGGTACATAGCTCTGAATAATTTAAGATTATTTAAAACTTTATGATACAAACTTTTATTGACGTTCGAATACGTTTTGTCCTTATTCGTACAACAACAAGGCAACAAGATGTTACATGTTGTGTCCACGTCACATCTTATTAGCTGTACCAATGATACAATAACATCCGAATTAGATGTCTGAGTGCTCAAAATACGCAACAGTTTTATGTAGCGCTTATTCGTCTTGGGGTGGCTTGCTACTGGTCACATTTCTTTGTCCAAGATTGAATGAAATTTCTTTGATAACCTTGTGTAAGCTTTAATAAATTTTCTTTACGGATTGTAGTAACAACAACAGCTCTTTGTAACTACATTTGTAATTAAATTTTGTAAGCCGATATTAACCATTTTTTTATACTTTATATTTATTTATTTGATACTTCGTAAGTGTATATTAAAAGGAAAATACAAGAATTTATTGGCAATAAATAAGTCTTACCAAGATAGACAAAGACTGAAGATGGAGGACTCAAGATGGTGCCATTACGGAACTTTTTAGCGGTTCATTCGAGCTTATAAGCTCATTTGAGTTGTTTTGACGAGTTCAATTTAACATAATCTTATAGTAGTCAAAATAAGGGGAATTTTGTCCGAAGTTTTTGTTATTATTTAGGCCAACTGCCTCGGTGGTGTAGTGGCTAACATGTACGGTTCCGAAGTTGGGAAGTTGGCGGTGTTTCACCACCGTGCCTCGGAGAGCACGTAAACCCGTCAGTCTTGCGCCTTAACTACACTGTTCGTGTCGAGCATTCGTCCCACCGGAATATGAGAGTGATAAGGAACAGAGAGTGCACTTGCACGTACTTTCGTGCACTATAATATCTGCCGCGCCGTTGGCTAGTCTCCATAAGATTCGCCACCGTGGCCGTAATCGGCCGGGAGGACATTAGTATTATTATTATTTAGGCCAAAGCGATCTCATGTCAGTTTGCACGGTAACAGTATCTACGTGTGTTTCTTTGACAATAGCTAGGGCAGGTGCCAGGTGCATTTTTATCGTAAAACTGAAAACGTTATTATATACATCAATAAAATGCTATGCGCATTTAATAATTAATACTAACGCGTGTTTCAGTTATGATTGAGACATAGAATATATAATATTTTTTTTAAATACCAACAACCGTATAACAAGAGCGAAACTTATGAAGGCACGAGGATAATTAATACGATAGTGTTACTATACCTTCTGCGAAATTCCAATTACCGAGAAATAGTTAACAGAGTGTGATCAGCTAGTTACCTTATTATGTGTATTAAATTGATAAAATTATTAAAATTAACGGCCTTAATTAGTGCCTCGTTGACTTGATTCATGAGATGTTTGTGTCTTGATATTTTGCTGCAAATATTGCCTCACTTGAACGAAAATACGATTTCCAAGAAGATACAGCCGGCATTCCACGTATTCTTTATATTTTATTTTTAGAATATTAAATACCTACTGCTTATATATATTGTAATTATTAATAGAAATAATTAAATGTGAATTTATGTAGTCGTACAATTTGTTTGATAGATTGTAGAATATAATAAATATTTATCTATTTTTAGAAAAAAATGAGTTTAAAAATGTTCTATCCACACTAGTTGTTCTTGGACGTTAAAGTATGAAAACAGTTCGTATCCAAAAAAAGAAAATTTTATCAAGGATATCGTGGCTAAAGTAATAGTTCAATGTCATGGCATTGTAAAGAAAGCGTAGTCAAATCGACACCGGTACAGATGTAGAGCGCTGGCTGGGATTCTTGCAATTTATGAGGCAATATGTTTAACGTCTAGTACGGGAACCCTCCTCGAACATAACGGGGGCTGTTACGTAAACATATTGCTCGCGAGTGGTGAGTCGATGCTTTAGATATAGGCCTACTAAAATAGCCCCTACATTTACGACTTTGGTACTAAATCAATGTTGTCAATTTTTTGTTATGATAGGTATACTTGTTCTTATTAGAAGTTGAGTTTATGGCGAAAGGTGAAAAAAATACCTATGTATATAATTTGGAAGTAATAATAAATATTATAGTGGTTTTGCATATGTAAAACAATGACTAATTTATGCATAACATTTAAAAATTGTAAGCTTGTACTAAAAAATTTATGAAGATGTGTTTACAAATGGCTGCTACGTCACTGTAATTTACGATATTGCTTTTGCGAGGTTGTAGTAAAACTATTCATTAATTTAATCTTATTTGGAAGCATATTATTAATTCGCAAAATCAAATGATACACATTATAATGTGCAGTATATTTTTATCCAGTACAGGTATTTTAAATATAATTAATTAATATAGTGTTTAATTAGTATGGGATTCTGTTGTTTTTTTACTGTGGTTGTCTAATGGAAGTTTTGTTAAATTGAGGATTTTAAACGTCATTGTTTATTTAAATATGACATTCTATTTAACAAGCAAATAAAAATGTTTTATATTAAGCATAGTTTATCTATATGTACATATAAAATGCTTTGTCCTGAGTTATTGACGGATCAACGCACATCCTAAACCGCTGATCATAGAGATCTGAAATTTGGAGGGTGTGTTCTTTGTATGACGTAGGCATCCGATAAGAAAGGATTTTCCGAAATTCTACCCCTAAGGATGTGAAAACTGAGGGCAAAGTTTGTATGGGACAACGTGATTCCTTGGTCCAATCTACTTCCAATTTTTCATAAACATTCTTTAACAGAATTGTTGGAAGACGTGTGTCGTGTTTTGTTGGAATTCATCGCTTAACAGGGTTAAAAATGGGGTGATTTGCATCGTTGATGTCAATATTTTTTAGAACTTTTGATTTAAATGACATTTTATTTTGACACAATATGTTTGAATAATCAATCCGATTTTATTCAAAATACCAAAATGTTGATCTCACATTATTATGTGAAAGAGAAAGAGCTTGGTTTAATGCAATTATAGTACTTTCTTTAACAAGGTCCACAAAAAAGTTTGCCTTCAATATGTCTGTCTACTAAAATACACTCGCAATAACTATTTTTAGCTATACATATTAGAAACAGTAACTTAGCTAATTGACGTGTGTTCACACAAAAATTACTGAACCGACTTTAACCACTTGATCCCCGCCGGTACCTATGTGTACCACTTCCGGCGTTACCGTAGATCCCCGCTGGTACCTATGTGTACCACCTCGCCCTCTGCGCTTTTATCACTTATTACATAACGAAATCGCTATATATTTTGCTAAATAAGTAATGCACGCTATCATTAGAAATTTAATTACATATATAATAAAATAAAATTTTAATCAGATTCCGGTAACATTAAAAACAAATGCGCCAAAAGTTGTTAAAATTTAAAGTAAAGCGCGCGCGACTCGCTATTGGTTTAGTGAGATTTAAAAATTGAAAACAAGTGAATTTGTGCCTTAAACGCAGGCATATTAATTGTTAATTGTCTTTGCTACTATTGATATACTAATTAATTTATATTTACGTTATAATGTTAGTTTTTTGGTTAAAATAATTCTGATGTATTGAAATTTGTAAATAAAGTCGCCATTATTTTACATGAATTTGGACTATTACTCACTTATTTAGTATCTGATAAAGGTAAATTACTGTAGAAAAATAAATATAATTTCATATTTTCAGTTTTTTTTGGCATATTTCAATAGTTTTATAATATAAAATGTGTTTATTTATAAATTATAATAATATAAGCCTATAAGCTGTCAAATGTGACATATTTGACTTGCCTCAAATTTGAGCTAGACATTGACACATGTCGATATATTATACTATCGATGATATCGATATTTTAATACAAAAAATGTATATTGATATGTGTTAGCTCGTTCTAGAATAAAATGTTATATAAAATTTAAATGTGTAATAAATCAAGTATACATAAGAGTTTCAATACAAAGTCTAACATAATATACTATATTATTATAACAGCAATACAAAGACCTTCTAAAATAAAATATTTTTTTCTTGACGATCTCGAGTGTTTATAGTAGCTTGAAATGGGTGTACGAGTACAACACGTATATACCTAGATAACTTATATACAAACTATCGTCCCCTACGGACGATAGTGTTTGTATATATGTACATTTTGATGATTTCGATATAAAATATATACTTTTATTATTCAGATATTTTTTACAGATAAACTTATGGAGAGTTCCCAACAAAATAAAAACAAGTATTTAAAGTATTCCAAAATAGTCAATAGAACATGAGTTTTTCCAAGTAATTCTATAAGCAATAAAGAAGAAAAGGATTAATGTCATGAAACCGATAAAATCACTTTTTCTGATACATATGATACATTTTTACTAAATAATTTCATCAAGACCCGGTTATAGCTTGCTTCAAAATATTGTCATTTTTATAGTAAATTAATCATTTTTTGTAAATAAAATAAAGTCTATGCTGCTCGCTGAAAATAAAGCTTTCTCTAGGTGAAAGAATTTTATAAATTGGTTTTGGAGTTTCGGAGCCTATACATTACAATGAAACAAGTTTTAAATCTTTTTTCTTTTTATAATATTAATGTATAAAAATTCCTTTTTTGTAAATTTATTGCTGCTTTGAATACCGGATAAGAAAAAGACAATCATCTAGAGTAAATTATTAGTTTGCTTTTGAATACCTAAAGGATTATCTGGATTAAAAGGTGAGATCAGAAAATTTTAGAAATAAGGATCTTTGAGTCCAATTACGTTAAACTAAATACTGTACGAATGGTCTTTTAGTTATCAATTTTAGTCATCAAAAACTATAAGAGCGATATTATTGAATTGCAAAATAAAACTTTTGTACCATAAAAGCGGAATAATTTTTATTATATTATTTAAATAATTAAAACTAACTGAACTTTTTATATAAAACTTGCCTCCCATATTTTAGTTTCAATGAGAATTATTACTTTAGCAAGATATGTTATTAGTTTTTGAGAGTTTGCAATTACAAATTTTAATGCAAAATTGACTTTATTTCTCATGAAAATACTATATTATGGACAATTTAAATTACAACTTATGATTAGATTATTGAAGATTCGAAAATAATATAGGTACTGTCTTATTTTTGTCAAAAAAAAAACATAATATAATAAAATACAATAATGTATTCCATAAATTATATTCATATTACGAAATACTTAACATGATGGCCAGATTTCTGACTGCATTTATGAGATAATTATAATATTTTTTATTTTATATTTTATAAAAATTGAAATGCACAATATAGTAATATTATAAATCTCGTATATATGCATAAAAATAAAATATCTGATTTCAATTGCTATACATAAATATAAAATTTATTATTTTGTTTATATTATTTGTTTCGCCGTTCACAACAATTATCGATAATTTTTTGTGTTGACTGTTGAGGGGTGCAGCATTACTACGCATCAAAATATTTAAAATTATTATTATCTTATACAATAATTTGGACAACTTTACATGTTTAAATATTTAGTTTCTTGAATGAAAAGTATAAAGGTTTCATAATATAAGTGATAATGCTTAGCTTGTATATTTAAAATTTAAGCTAAATAATAAATACAAAAATGTGATTTATATTGAAATACGAGTGTTTTTAAAAATAACCTCAATTTTTCCCTTTTATAATAAAACCAACTGAATTCTAATCACAGTGGATTGTGTTCAAGATTTATTGGTATATGTTTTTAAAGTAAGAACTAATATGTATTTAAGTGTAACTTTTGCTAAGAATCTACTCACTATACCTAATCCTGATGCTTTTAAAATTGCGCGGTAAGCTGTGTAAATACATCGAACGAGCCGCGGTATTTATAAAGTTTTGAATGTGATTGTTACTTACAACTAATGAAAATAATTCAATGAATGGTTTTGTGTGACTACATGTTTATTCACAAAGTAGTGTTTCAAAATTAGTGTAAATATAAACCCTGGTATTATCAGAAATCATTGTAATACAAAAAGTAGAAAATTTTTAGCTAACGTTAATATTTTACAAGCTTATTTATGATTTATCAATAGTTTAAAGTAACTACATTTTATATACTCTCATAAATGCTCAAATTGTTTAAGAATCTAAAACAACTGAAACATTTAAAATCGCTGCTTTATATTTTAAATTGTAAATGTTTTTTTTTGTTATGGTAGAATCGGCGAAAAATGTCAAACGGGCTCGGTGATTATTCGGTGTTGCATGTCATAATGCGCGGGCGTCTAGTGGTTAACTAAACTTTGTGTAGTAATACATCAATATTACTAGGTCAATAACTAGGATCTTCTTAGCGTCAATAACCGGAATCTTTTATTCTCGCCAGGAAAACATAATAACTGGTTCTATAGAGTACTCCTCATAACAAATGGGATGCAATGGTAAATGGGGAATCAATCCTTAGCACATTATAAGTAGTAGTATAAAGCCAGGCATATTTCTTGTACTTTTAGCGCGTGCGAAGCCGCGGGTTTTATAAGTGAGATTATAAATTAAAGTAATTAAATAGAATTCATACGTTAAATTTTAAAATTAAAAAATTAGGTCAAGGAAGTTTTTAGGTCGGAATAGACGCTTAAAATAATTTTCAAGCTTTTAAAGTACCTGTCGGTGGGACACCGCACGTCACGTAAAGAACAGCTAAAAGTACTTTAAAAACGTGTACATTCTCCATTCTTCGTGACATTGGCAAAGACAACTATGCCCAAATAGCAGTCCGAGAAGCCATTAGAGGAAATTATTGAATTTAATTGAAGTACTTTAAAAGAACTTATTTTTAGAATTATATTAAATACTATAGTAATAGCTAAATATCATTTCATGAATTTAGTTCGTCCAAAAATACAGTTTAGTGTCCCAGTTGTGCGCGCTACTATACAATTCAGTAATATAGGTACAGTAACCGGATTTCCGTGCTCTTCGAGACAGCGAGATGTAACTTCGCCAATTCTGGGCTCTTATTGGTTTCTTAACCGAAAGGTCCAATGACTATTTACTATATAAAGGCCTCTAGTCTCTGAATTTGCAAAATTGTAGCCACCACAAAAAGGGCCGTCGCAGATGGACAAATAATAAAGCTTGCTATAAAAAAATCACTTTTAATATAAAGTAGGTTTTTATATAAATAATTTTAAAATTAATTAAAAACAATAAATATTTTTTTTATATAAATAATTTTATACTAAGCGTAGTTTGGAATATATCATGATAATAATAATAATAATATAAATTAAGTACTTAATAAGTATTATTTCATTTATTTTAAATTAATTTCTTCTACGATATGGAAAATTATGCTTGTACATTTAATTCGATCCGTTATTGCACGAGGCCACGAGTCCGGTGGTTGGTATGCATAAGTAAATTGTTATCGATCTGGAAACCTTTCATAGACTTCCTTTAAACCGACGTTGTTTTTACTCATATTTCTCCTTATAGGATCATTTTATACTTCGCAAGAGCTTATTTTAATTATATTTAAAAATAATAATAATGATATTATTTAAAGTTTTTCAGTTTTTTGCTGAGCTGTACCCTCTCTGTAAATCAAGTGCACAAAACCCAAGCTGTTTTAACTAGACAGCCTATACAGCCTTAACCAAGCGGGAATCAAACGTTACATACAATGGCGAAATAAATATGCTCTACCGGCACACTTTGAAGTTATTAATAAGAAAATGGAATTGAATTGCATTATAACTTCCCTATGAATTAAACGTTCTTTACTAAACTAAACTGTATCAAAAAAAAGCAAAAAAAAAAATGTCTGTTGTATGGGATACCCCTTAAATATCTATTTTATTCTGTTTCGTATTTTTTGTAATAACAGAAATACATCGTCTGTGACAATTTCTTTTGTCTAACTATCACGGTTCATGAGATACAGCTTGGTGACAGATAGACAGTGGAATTTTAGTAATAGGGTACCATTTTACCCTTTGGGAACGGAACCCTAAAAAAGAATAAGCTATACCTAATGTGGATGATTGAAATGTTTTTACCTTTTCTTTTCGTTTTCTGTCCTACTCGGCTACACTACTTTAATGATAGGTCTAACCTTTCAATGTTCTGTTCACGAAAGGTCTTTCGTGCTTCATGTAGTTCCTTCGAGGAATTAGGTACTTAAATGACTAATTAGAAGCGCTATAGCGATAATATACCTACTAAGTAGAGTTGGCTATACAAATTAAAAAAAGTATTGTAATTATTCATATTAAAAATATCAAAATATATTAATGTTGTTTTACAACCATTAATAAATGCAAAAATATTTTGGAAATTGATAACCCTTAAATACTAACAACGTAATAGTCCTCTGAAATTTGAATCAGAGATAAGTTAATTTATAGCTTTTCACTTGCTTTTCTTGCTGGAGCTTACAAGGCCTGTACATCGCGTGAGCTTGTGAGATCCTTATTTTGATTAAAATGGTGCGTTCGCGTGGGTGCTACGCCTATGACGCCATTCATCAAACGATTTCTGCCGATGTTTATATTATTCACGAGTTTATTAGTTTTTCTGGCGTCTCATTTGGTAATTCAGAAAATGACATACAAGAATATTTAAGTACTAACAACAATGTTACCATATTACATTTTTTTTACATTTTTTTTGTGTATAGCACCGTTTAATATACCTGAATCAAATTTGCTGTACTGTACTGTTTATTCAATGACTCTTATCATCAGACATGATCTCAAGTGCGACAGTTTTATTATTACCTCCTAACCAATTTCAACGTGACATACCCTGATAACACAATGCATTATTGTCTATTCCTTTCATTGTCAAATTACGATGAGACGATAATTCGACACGACCTGTGAGAGATCAGGCGCAGGACCGGCACTTTATGTGCTTGAACTTTCCGACTTCGGACTACTAATGGCACTTTTTAAAACTTGGAAAACGTCAAAATGTATTACTTAGATGTGATGTAATTAGGTATTCTATAACAATTCAAAAGATACATTACAGATCTACCTATATACTGAGAAATTAACCAATTTCATACAATAACAAGAACAATAAAATTTATTACAAAATTCAAATTATTATCAAAAGGGATGTACCTATATACAATTACATAAAAATATGGAACAGCAAATAAAGGCCCGTGGTATATTTTTACGGTTAAATGTAAGTTCACGGGTGATCGAAGTAGTAGCGTGTCGTATGATTTCCGATTTCGTCTTGCCGATCCGATGCTCATTATCGGGCGACGCGTTCAGCCGTGCGACCGATCCAATCGAATTCGCCTTGACGACTCGTGATTCACGACTAAAATATGAAGCTTAACAAATCCTGACGTCTACTGAAAATATATTTATAAGAATTCTTCTATAATTATTGAAACTACTAAATGATACGCGTCAAAATAATACGACTTATATTAGAGGTAGACGAAACAAACATTGTAAATATGTATTATTGTTAAAATCAATTATATAAAAATGTACTTGATATGCTTAATTAACGTGTATCATGGTTTGGCTGTCGTATTGTTAAGAAATAGAGTTAAATGTTATTACTATTGTGATACATAAAACAAAAAAAAATTGGTTGAGCACATTCTATAAATACATAGTCTATACATTTAAGTAAGTCGCTAAAAAGAACGAATAATGCCATCCATTTTACGCCATGATGACAATCTTTGAGGAGACTTTTCGTCGGTAGTACGCAAATTGCTAAGCAGCCTTTTATACCGTCCCATTCTTATACCTCAAGACGTTCTATTTTAAGTGAAAAAAAGATTCGTGCATTAGAATGATCTTCCTAATTTATATCTTTCCGTGGTTTGGCTGAATTTGGTGCATTTATTCTTTTTAGCATAAACATTATATATACTAGCTACATTTATTTATACACGCTTTTATAAGTTTTATCGACAAATTATTATTCCTGTTGTAGTGTAATAGTTTTACCATTTGGCTCGATACTTGTAAGAACTTTAATCATGTAGGAAGATGATGGGTTGCAATTACGCCAATCTAATTAACGTAAATCACTTAGAAGTCCCTGTAAAGGCACATTTGGGACACAGACTTTCTAATGATAATTTAATGTACACGAACTGCGATCTTGTCAAAATTTTCAGTAACGTTAGTGAAGAGTAAGACGCCTACAAAACATAAATGGAAATAAATGAAAATTCTGTTCGTACATGAATAATGAAGTTTCTATGATGGAGCACTTTGTAAAAGTTGCAATTTATGTGCTCTATTCACTGTAGTGATATTTAGTTATTTTATAAATTTATTTTACGTAGCAACTTAAATACCGCTAATATTATTTGTATATAACTTTATTTTTTTATTACTAATTATTATATAATATCCTTACTTATATTATAAATGCGAAAGTAACTCTGTCTGTCCGTCGTGCTTATCGACTACTGAACCGATTTAAATGAATTTTGGTACAAAGATAGTCTAGAGCCTGATAAAGGACATAAGCTACTTTTCAAGGCGAAAAAAGGGGTATAGGGGATGAAAATTTGTATGGAAATTACGTCATTCTTAAAGCTCGAAGCTTGAAACTTATTTTTTATGCTTTTGATGAGATATAAATAAGTAAGACATTCAAAGTTTGTAAAAATGTATACTAAAAGGGGTATCGCTAGTATTAGTATAAATTATTAAGCATAAGAAATTCGCATCATTTTTGTGTCTAAAAATTTGTATAATGTAATCAGCCCTTTTTAACGTCCCACTGCTGGGCACAGGCCTTCCTCAATACGAGGGGGATCAGGCCATAGTCCACCGCGCTGACCAAGTGCGGGTTGGCGGACTTCACATGTCTTTCGAAATTCGAAAACTTGCTAGTTTTTTCTCAGACATGCAGGTTTCCTCACAATTATTTTTCTTACACCGTAAGATAAGTGGTAATCATGATAGAAAATGATTCGCACATTAAAATAACAGAGATGCCAGACCCGGTTTTGAACCCACATCACTTGGTTATCTAAGCGAGCGCGTTACGACTGGGTCACCACTAATAATTTATATAAGAAGTTTATATTTTGCTAGTGACTTACGATTTTGCTAAGTTACTGTTATATTATTCTAGCGATTTCCGCGGCTTCGCCACCGAAGGATGAAAATTTAATTTAGGGTTATGATTTTTTTTGATGTCAAATCATAAAAAAGTAAAAATTAAAACTTTGGTCTAAAAATAAAATATCTGGAAAGAGCCACCCTTATCATCTAGGGAAATAAAAATAAGCCTACGACCTATTCCCATACCTACCAAATACACACAAAAATTCATAATATTTGGTCAAGCCGGAGGAGTCAGAGAAGTTAACAAACACTGTGAAACGAAAATTTATTATTAGAGATGACGTAGGTATAGGTTTCATACCTAAATTAGATTAATTTTAATTTAATTTTGAAAAGCTTCTGTTAATGATTGCTAATTTGAACTTTGTAATAAAAATTCTTTATTTTAGCAGAGGTTTACAGTTGCTAAATTTTGTTAGCACCTTTTAGCCGAATAGCGAGAGTTTCAAGGCACATTTTAAAATTTTAACCTCGAATTTTACCAATTGCGGGTCGTACCCTTTCGACAGAATAGGGGCATCCTTTAAGACCTTTTAACAAACGTCAAAGTGGGGTGATTAAGGTAAATAACCTTAAATATTTAAATGTTCATCCAATTACGAGGGATTTTATGTCAACTTAGACTCTATACACTTCAGAAATTATTATATTTATCTTACATATGTTTTAATTAATATATTATGAATACGGTCTTGTGAAGTTGAAATAAGAATTATTTATGAGAGGTTATTATTATTCAGGGTTGATAGTGCATCATATACAAAGTTTAGTTATTTGACATCTCAAATTGACACAACAGTTAGTAGCTCTATATAAGTGAAGTTAACAACAGCTTGCTTTTGCAGCTTTAAAGCCTCTTGTTTATTGTTGTAAGATAAAATTTATATCAAAAGTTTTTACTTGACATATAAAAAAACTTTGTAAAATAGCCCAAAAACAAAACATATTTTCACTATTCATTAAAGTATGTATTTTTTATCAAAATAGCAGAGTTATCCGGGAGTGCCTACATCCGCTGGCTCCGTGGTGGCGTCGCGAGGGCACTGCTCTGCGCTATTGTCGTTGACCAGCGGCGTGTGGAGAGCAGCGGACCACGAAATCGTTCTGCGCCACGCAGCGTCTCTAACACACCCGTTTTTACTTACCGACAGTAACGGCGATGCCTTATGGTTTTGGGTTTATATATTATTTAATTACTACTCGTATTATTAATTAATTATATCCGATTATGTGTTCAATTTTATCTCAATATTAAGGTATTACTTCAACAGTTAAAGTGGTAATGATATTATAGAAATCAAAGCAACTGTGTTTGCGCTTTTTCATGTATGTCAGTATTTTTAAATCTTTAACCCATCAACGGGCGCGGGGACAATATAGATTTATAACAATTGAAAATCTATTGTGTCTCATATGTTCGCCATTGACGGGTAGCGAGCCTTCGGGTACCTTCAAATTGATTAGTTTCAGTGTTACTTATGTTAATATCAACTATGTTTATTTTAATTATTACTTACACTAATATAATTATTCTCAAAAAATAGACAACATAAAATAATGATTGATATCTGGGATTACAGAAATGACAGTTATTATCAATAAAAGATAAAGTTGATAAATGGAATAGTGAAGTGTAATGATACATGCGACATACCTATTATAAAAATGTAAGGTTTAATATGTATACCTAATGACAATCAGATTTTGAGCAATGTTAAAGTAATTAAATCAATGGAAGATTTTTTTTTGTTGCTATGCGAGATGTAAAGTGCTGGATAATTTTCAATGTGATTTTTACTCATTCGAGTTAATCTCCCCGTTTAACTCGAAAACATATTTATAGATGCTAGTATGTTTTTGACCCATAAAAATATTTCTGCAATAATTATATCGTTTCAAAAACGAAAAATTCTTTATTTTAGCAGAGGTTGAGGAGGAGAGGAAAAATAAAAAAAGAATTTTTAGGAACTGGAAGTAACGTATGACAGGTACGTTAAATATTAGACCCTGTTATAAGATCTGCTTAATGCTTAATAAGGCTTCTACTTGTAGTACCGTGTTGTTGTCGCGATTTTACTACTTGCAAAGTCTCAAATTCATACAGTTTTTATACCAATTTAATTTTTGTAATGTATGTACAGTATGTACTTATGTGGGACCAAACCTTTTGGATAAGGGCGTTGATTGTTAACATATAATTGCGATTTTTAAGGAATGCCGTGACACGCTGCTTTGCTGATAAATGTTGTTATCGATAATAATAGTTCTTTAAAATTTTGAAAATAAAATATTAAGTATCAAATTAAGTATTTCAAATCTTTTACTTTTTCGCCGACTAGAAGGATGTCTTAAGAATGTGAAATGGATAGTTCAACTTTATGATTGTAAAAATAAAACTGATACAATACTATTAAAGAAAACCCGTCAATATACGTGAATTGGATACTACAGAATTTAAACAAGAGTTATATATTTAATATTTATATACTTAGAATAGAATGAATTGTGCTACACAGTTTTTGTAACTGTAGCTTGACGTGAGTATTTTAGTGTTTTTCTATTTTTTGCGAAACGATAGCAGTTGTTAGCCGGCCAGATGCTTTTTTGTTACATTGTGTATAAGTCTAAAAATGTTTTATATCTGTAGAAGAATGGCAGATATGAATGCTGCTCATGCTAAAAATGATATGAAGTTTGTCTAGTTAATTCTTATTATTTCTATTTTAAAGCGCAAAATAGTGCCTAGTGTCATGCCTTGTTATTAAGAGTAAGAAGTTATATATCAATGAAACATTTCATTCAAAGATTTTTTTTTTCTTAGACATCACGGTGACTTCCTTAAGCATATTCCTTCTAGTTTTGTATTTTACCGTCCATAAGTTTATTATTGTTTACATCAATAAACGTCTCGCAATATAAATAAATAAGCATAAAAGAATTTTTAAATCAATTCACATTGTTTAAGCAGAAATATTAAGAAAAAATGTTGAAAGGCGATCCTTTCAACATTTTTTCTCTCTCAACTTATTGGAGGCATTCATTCTCGGATCATCCTATTATTACTCCTGAAAAATCTTGGTAAAAGAAAAAGGGATCATAACAGAATTTATTTAATATATAAAGAACACATTTTATCGCCGACGCCTAAAACGTAAAGTGAACAGAAAGTTGAGGAAGGGCTTAGAAAATTATATCGAAGGGTGACCATGAAACAACTTACCGTTGGCTATAGAAAGTCCGTGAAACATAAAATAAGTTTTACGAGCCGATAAAGACCTTTGGAAGGGATCTATAGTAGTAAGGGGAACGGCGTGTCCACTCTATGAGCGAGTTGGGAATTACTGCAATGTTAAGTGTGTTATGCATGGTCGTGCATGTGTAGAATGTAGATAGTGAATTTGACGCACAGATGGTATACATGTCGCGTGTATTGTGATATTTCAATATCGGCAAGCGTCTGTTACGATATGTTGTCAGAGCATTCGAACTACTTTCAATGCTTTACTAATAAACTGAAATGTGTAGGTATACTCGTATATTTTATATTGCTATACATATTACATTGTTATATTTAATCGTTTTAGTTTAAAACCTTATCATAATTTATACAGCTATTTTGTACACTTTAATTAGGTAAATATATATTATATGTATTAATGTATTATTTATTAGTTTATAAGTATACATATATTTATTTATTTATTATCATTATTTTTATATTATATTTAATATTAAATGTATATTTATATAATATTAGTATATGTATGCATATAGATTAATATACTCTTTTTTTATCTCCCATTTAAATTGCGCCCCTTCTATCTCAGTACTATTTCCTACACCTTAAGGTTGCCTGGAAGAGATCGCTCTTTTAGCGATAAGGCCGCCTCTTGTGCATTCCAATCTGTTTTGTATTATGTATCTCTTCCTTACTGGGTGTACAATAAAGAATATTATTATTATTATTATTATATTAGCTTTATATAGGTAAATGAAAATATCATCATTTGTAATCACTTAGCTATTCTTTGAAAATTAAGAATTATAATAAGTTTTACCTATAATTGTCAACATAAACATAACATAAATATAACATAAATATAACACATTTTTAGTGGACTTATACATGAATCTAAATGTTTTTTTAATTTAAAGGATTCAGAACAAAATTTACGTTATGAAAGTAGAGCAGTATTTTTGTAACTTTTAATATTCTTTCATTTGTTACTTTTCTTGCTACGCTGTTTCTTGAGAAGTAGCACGAACTGAGAAAACAAGTGCGTATTAGTACTCCCCGTACGGCTTCGTGCTCTACTTATTTCTTTTATATTGAAAGTATTTTACGCTCTTTCAAAGGTCGGTAGCAACGAAAAATAGTATGAAACCTTTTTTAATCTTGTATAAAGTTTATTTTTTATAATGTTTTAATTTATAATATAGTAAATATAATTTTATATTATCCTATTAGTTGTAAAAACTACGTAAAAAGATATTAAAAATATAGGTAAATATTTATTATTGAATAGCATTTTAATATTTTGTATTATCTTTCTATATTTAAATTATCTATACTAACAATTATTATATCTACATATTGGAGGAAACGATTAGTTCCAAAATTGTGCAATTTCACCAATAATCGGCTATTATAAATTGTGAAGCGGTGCAAAACGCGGTAATAATTTTATGGCTATCGATTTTCATTTAGCTCTTAAACGGGTCATTATAGCAGTGTGTTTTGGAGTAAAGCGCCGTCGACGGTCGAAAGGCAATATTACTCTTTGTGCCACCCCATGTAATAATGGAGTGATTAATGGTTCAGCCAATATACGAAGCAAGTTCTTTGTTAGTTGGCAAATATTTGATACGTTACGGACATCACAATCCATTCCTTTGAACTGCGATCACTTGTAAAGACCGCATCGCCGACAAGAATAGCTAGATGGATTGATACTTTGCTTCTCTACTTATTTTCAATATCAACTTTTTATTTATTTTATACATTTAATGAAAAGATATCTCAATAGAGGTATTTATTTTAGCTCATCATTTATTTCATTCTGAAACTCGATGGTTTTACGCGCTTCATATTTATTTTCATGTTACTATCAATAGAAATTGCAAGTATTATTATAAAGGCGCTAGAACGGAATATTGCTAGTGTAAGATTTTTCCACAAAAATTGCTGTATTGGGTATATAAATTTGTTGCATTGGGTATATATTAACTTAAAATCCTTAAATGTTTGCAAAAGCTTAAAAAAGGTGTTGTGGTCTAAAATGTTGAAGATATGCAAGAAAAATTCAGCAAAATAATCATAAGTATTAAAAATATTAATACACATTCAAAATTCACGAGGAAAAAAAAAACAAACATTTGTTTGAGTTGGATATATTTTACCTTTTTTGTTGTGCTGTGTTGTGTTATAAGTTTGACGTATCTGTATGTATGTCTGTGACATCGTAGCGCTCGAGCGGATGAACCGATTATGATTTTGTTTTTTTTTGTTTGAAAGATGAATTAGTTGGATAATAAATAATCAATTACTTAGCTATGTTTGATGAAAATCGGCCCAAGATGGCTGCCGGTGCAAAATGGAGGATTGCATATTTTTTACAACTTCCTCAATATGGGTATCAAATTAAAGAGCTTTACTAGTAGAATACTATTTTTATTATATTATGTCGGGGGTTTTTAATTTTTTTATTTAATAATTTAATTATTGGCCTTCGTTACAAACTTTCTGTAGAGAGTACCTAGGTTGGAAAATTTTTCATACGATACTACTAACTCTTAGTAAAATCTACGAAAGCTAGGAAATTGAGTTTACAATCTACTTTTTGTAAGGACTCATAGCTGCATACGTTCTTTGCAAATATCGCAAATTATGTTGCTGTTTACAAGAAACTGTAGAAACTCGCATAAGTCCTTAGGTGACTCTTTCATAAGACGTACCTACTGCTAATAGCATTGAATGAAATACACATATACTTATACAGTTTGCTATATAAAGTTTGTTATACTAATGTAATATGTATAAAATTAATTAGATATATTATACAAGACAGCCAATGTATATAAAAAATTGTTTTTTTTTAAATATCGCCTACCTTCAAAATTGGAAAGGAGGAATCACTAATAATACCAATAAAGGGGGATAAAAATAGATTGATTGACCGTTTTATGTGCTAAGAGCTAATAAGTGCCATTTTTTGATGTCAATCTCAAAATCTGTGCTTTTATAATTGAAAAATCTTACCTAAAAACTCAATCAAATTGTTCAACTCGCGGTGTACTTACATTTAAATTTTTAATCGTCATTTATAAGAAAAAAAAACTTCCTTGAGATTTAACAATATGTTCTACAATTTGTATTTTACAGCATATTTATTTATTTTTTGAGTGAATATTACTTGAACGGCTATATCTACATACTTTTTTAAAAATCCTATTACTTTTCCGTATCGAATTATGTTAGAAGTACCAATACATTTAAAATGAAAACTTAGTGAGCGGTTTTTATTTTTAATTATTAAAATAAATAGAATGTAATCAAAATACAAAGCTTTTAACTAGCTTTGTATAGTATTACTACAATATTTTTACAAACTCTAAATGTCTTACTTATTTATATCTAATCAAAAGGCCAACCAAAACTTCGGTATATAAACATAGGACAAAAAATGGACGTAGTTAAGCAGAAAGGACTCAACCCACACTTTGGTCAAAAATGAGTTATTTATGCCAAACAGGTCCTAATAGTTAGTTCTATCACTCGGCAAAAAAGATCCGTGAATCTATAACTATAAGATAGTTTTTTTAATGATAGGAACCAACCCACATATAAGAAAGGTATTATGGAAACTAATAGAAACTAGCTTTCAGGAACTTTGTTCTTTTTTTTATAAATATTCTCTTTAAAAATTAATCAATCAATTTGTTTTTAAATATTAGTTCTTTAACAAGTCTTGTAAGTTGGGTCCTTTTTGAGAAATTAAAATAAACGCTTACTCATATTAAACCCAATTTAGCAAAAACAACTCAACCCACATTTTTTCCAAAAATAAAAAAAACTACATCATTCTTTACAATTCAAATTTACTCATTAAAATATAAATATATTTACCCATACGTTACAATATTTCAAAATATTCCAAATCTAACATCATGACAGCAATTCTCATCCAAACTTAAAACGCCGATAACTCAAAAGTTACTTTTTGCGGGTTGAGTCCTTTCTGCTTAACTACGTCCAAATATAAGTAAGAAAGATGACTTGTTAGACACCCATTATTATCAGAGGAAATTTTGGTTATAATTGATTATGTATTCAATATTGGTAATATTTTATGTTAGAAACATTTTCTTAGCTGCATTAGTTAATGTTATTTTATGATTTTAAAGACAATCAGTAAATTCTTCGTCGTTAATGAGTTCATAACTCGTCAGTAGATATTGTAGTCATTTCAGTGGAAATTAAGCTTATTGTAATTTACAGTTCGTAATTATTGTTACATATCTTTAAGATAATTGAGATGCAAACTAATAATGTAAGATAATAGGAAACTCTATCCTACAGCCAATATTAGAATAATAGAGATAATGAATTATAAAGCTTAATCATTGTGTGTCTGTTAAGAAATTAAAATAAAATCTAGTCTTAATATAAGTAAAAATACACAAATCTAATTATAACCTTTATCAAAGACTACATCATATTGTTAAAGAAATCTTGAATCAACAGCTTCAACTATTGAGAAAATCTAGTCAGTCTATTAAATCTAAGAAATACGATGTGACTTATCGTATTTTTGTCTAAACATTATTCACTACACCATAATGTTGTTCAAGCCAGCCAAGCTGTACCTACACATGATTTTTAATTAGAAATTCTAAAATGTCAAAACGTAATTAAACGTAAATGTTACTACAACTAGGTACCTAATAATAATCATAACGTATAACGTTGCTGTACAATAATCTAAAGTTGAATCTTGTAAAACTAATTAAAAACACACAATTTCTCAAATTATAAATTTTGTTGACAATATTAAAATGTTACGTCATTAAGCTCTTTAAAGCAGTTACAATTTCTGTTACAAAAGTATCTGAATAATCGGTAAAATATTGGAACGCTTTTCGGCGAGGATGCAGTAAGAACTATCAAAAGTTTTATTCAATCTCATTTCTTATTGAATAATCCAACCATACTAAATTTTATGCAGAAACAATTTATTTTGTAGATACAAAGGCACTAAAATTTTAGTTTCTGAGTTTTGCGCCGTCGAAGACTAATATATTATTATTATTAGTAGAAAAAAATATTTATCATTCGAGTTACTCGAAACTTCAAGACTTTTAAATAAATATAAGTTTTAGCATTTATGTAGATACAAAGGCACTTAAATTTTAGTTTCTGAGTTTTGCGCCGTCGAAGACTAATATATTATTATTATTATGAGAAAAAAATATTTATCATTCGAGTTACTTGAAACTTCAAGACTTTTAAATAAATATAAGTTTTAGCATTTATGAAATTATAATAAGGCGTTAAAGTTTAGTTTGAGTAACGAAACAAACGATGAATAAAATGAATAATGGCATTTAATTCCAGAAATTTAGAAATTAGAAAATACATTCATATATTGTTAATTAGTTAGTATCGACTTAACTACATCTTACAAGTTAATCTGATAGAGCCAAAGTGAATTTCTTACTTATGGTTTGCTGATCAACCTTCACCGTATCTTATCCATTATACGCGACATTGACGAAGTAAACTGTGCCCATCTCGCACGCCTAAAAGCCATAAGACATAGAAATAATTATTACAATAGTTTTAATGTAATTACTTATTGTACTTTCTCTGTAGGTAAACCTATGTACTTTTAATAAAAATTGTATGTGCTGTGTAAAGAGAAAACGCGGTATAAAATTACATAATATAAAAGCAATCCGAGTTAAAAGAATAGTAGTAACTAAATAATCCATGTAATAACAATGCGATTTATACTTATGACGGTATAAAAATCAAAAATATATTTTACTTGAAAATTTCTCTATCATTGAATAAAACGTAGCCTTGCAGAGCGATTTTCCAAGTTCTTTAGTAATAAACGACCGGCAACAAAAAACGGATTTATCTTTAAAAAGTTCTACTGCAATATCAAAGAAACATTACCGCAGTTATTTTGGATCTTGAAATGGTAAAGGCGCCTCGTTTTAAGGAAAATTCAAAATTGTGTTAAAGATATTTTATGCAATAATCAACATTTGGCTCTTGATTTTCTTTTTTATTTTAAATAACTTGTAAATTATGAGGAAAAATAACAAGATGCCTTATAAAAATCATCACAGGTACACATCTATACTATATACTATTTACTATATACTAGGTATATACTATGTATATATCTATATATACTATATATAAAGCTTAAGAGTTTGTTTGTTTGAATGCGCTAATCTCAGGAACTACTAGTCCGAATTGAAAAATTCTTGTTGTGTTGGATAGTCCGTTTATCGAACAATAGAAGCGGAGCATCAAAGTAAAAAAATTGCAAAAAGTGCGTGCGTAATTTCGTTGCGTGCGCAGCGTAAACGGTTAAAGTTATGCAAAAATCATGTATGACGGAAGTTTTTCCCTTTAAAAGTCCTAAAAAAAGTCCGCGATAGCATATGTCTATTTTTGAAGGTTGACTCGCTGTAACCTTTTTCATGGTAATCAAATTTGTTGTAAGACAATGCATTATTGGCGAAGGTGTATTTGAAAACAAGATATCCTTACCTAAATAGATAAGTTATTCATCACATTTATTTAATTTTGAACAAAATTGCTCTTGGCATCATTTGATTTCAATGAATATCTTACGAGATATCATAGTTTTAACATAACTTCGCAACAAAATAACGATCACCGCGTGTAAGACGGCGGTAGCGAGAGGGGAGGGACGGCGAAAAGAATTTAGTTTCCAGCCTTCAGATACACATAATATGTAACGAACGAGATATGTTTTAGCGGTTATTGTTAATTTCTCAGAAATGAGATTTTTCCACGAAGTAAATGTATCCTGCATGTTGACCCGGACAACCAGCTCCTTCAACCAACAGCATCAACATACTAAATTTTATCAAAATCTGTCCAGTGGTTTTCTCGTTATGCGCCCACAGACAGACAGGCAGATAGAGAGTCTCTGTATATCTTAATAATAAATTTGATGTATCTCTTATTTAGCCACCGACAGCTTTCAAAGAACGACTGTACAAAACCAATTATTTTGTTTCCTGTAAAATTAAAATCTTTTTCAGGGATAAAAAGTACCCTATGTCAAATAAATATATTAAATATAAGCACAGATTATTTCTAGGTAATTGTTTTTATAGATAACGTATAAAAATGTAAGTAATATCAGGGATAAGGCTTAAGTTTCAAGTGCAATGCGATTATTTATTTAAACGAGCTGAGTGGAGGTCTTCAATCTTTCTCGAAATACTCCAGTAACATAAATGAATCGGATGTTGCACCATGCTTAATGTGCTTATAGCTACGAAAAATTCACCACAAATGGAACAAGGTGTCACGAAGTGTCTTTTCACTGTACTGTTAGAATAAAGTTACTTTTCACTGATTAATTATTCCTAGCCTTTCAAAAGAAAGAGATTACTCTTCCTTTTGAAAGGTTCAATTAGCGGCAGTTCCTAACTTCGCCTTCATAAAAACTTTATAACAGCCTTTTGTAATACTTGCCAAAAGTTACAGCGATGCAAATTTCGCGATCAATAGCTTTTGTAAATGGTTGCAAGTCAGTGGCGTTGTATTTGCTTCGATAAGTAAGCCGACATTTGACTTTGAAGTGTCGATCAAAGACATTGGACAGAGTCAAAGTTGGTTGCGACCTCGAAGTTTTCCCATTTGCATCACTTAAGGCGCGGAAGGCTTAAAGTGACGTCGTGATTAGCTACCTCTAGCAATATCGGGGTATACTTTGTTTGCTCGTTATCTTGAAAACCACTGTATTGCTGATCCCGAGTTAAATACGATATTATTACATTTTGCAATACTATTATTCTGTTTGTTCACACAAAATTGTATACAAATATTATAGTTTTTATACATAAAAGGAACGCTTCATCATCCTATGTTAATTAGCATGATAAATTATTCAGTTGATAGCTGCAGGAGTTAGCAATTGCCATAAGATTTACAGTTGCGTAACGATGCCTGCAATAAGTTTCATATACTATATGCTAATATTTGATTTACTTAAGAAAATGACTGAACTTGTATATTTCTAGATAGCAACGATTATCCAACAATACATTTATGACAAAATATTATTTCACAATCGAAAATAAAATAAGTAAAATTGAAAAGTTTTATTTACTGTACATTATTAAAACTGTTCAGGTAGCGTGAAAACGTGAGTGTACTTTTATTCACTCGCTGAATACTAAATCCAAGTGTTAAACGGATAAACACAATGCACTTTTACCGTTAAACATGATCTGTAAATATATTAATCCGATTGAAAAATAATAATTGTATAATTACTTTACTTTATGTAGGTTAATTTTTTAGTAGATGCGTGAAGTGTTTTACGTTTATTTCTCTATACATACTCGTATAATAAAATGCTAACTTAGTCCAATCTGTACATTAAAAATGTAAATTATCAATACCGTGGCTAAATCTTTTTATTTTAGCATTTTTATCTTTCTATCTGTCTGTGACCGCACCATAAGAAAACTAATGAACAGATTTTGATGATTTTTTTTTATGGTGATAGTTGGTTATTCGGGTGAACATAAAGAACACTTTTTACTCTGAGAAATAAAACTATCGTAGTTAGCGATGAACCCGATCGGAACGAGGGTGTGTCTCCAGTAGGTACAATAATTATTGTTTCCTCTAAAGATTTAAAAAGGGTCCTTCAGAGCAGCACTAGTGAGGGCTACAAATAACTATTTCTCGATAGACCGTAATTTAAATAATTAATGAATTGAATAAAAATATTAAAAAATAAATTACATGCATATCGAACATTCAAGACATGTTATGTTCAATTAAAATCTATTGTAAATCTTCAGAGGAGGTGTAGTCTAGTCTTATTTTCACATTTATGTTGCTTAATTGTTTCGTGACATCTTATCCCTTTGACTAAATAAGATTTTGTATATCGAAGCGCTACTCTCTTCTCTTTAAAACTTTGCTTTAATATTATTATTTGATAACATCAAATTTATACAATGTACCAAGAATAAAACTAAAAATAAAAGTTTCTGACCAATTCTTCAATATTTACATTCAAAACAAAACAGGCAATTGTGGTTTGTCAAAAACTTCCATCACGTGTCCATCGCGCTTAAATAAAGCAATGCGTTAGGAATTTAAGTGAAATAAATGTCGATATCCATAAATATCGTTATTTTATAAAGCGAGCCCATGCCATTGAACAAGCCGCAAGAGTTGAGTGTAAATTGAAACTTGGAGTATTTTCGTTTCCCGGGTGTAAATTGCGCTTTAAACGAATTGTCAACCTAATGGATGAGTGATGGATGAAGTCGCGTACATACTATTTCAATCTGCAGCGCTAACGAGTCCCCATCGATCTGGAAAATTTTCAATCATATGTTGCAATATCCAAAATGATAGATAAATTATTTGGCTAAAGCGATTAACCGTGTTGTGTGCGATAGGTTTTGGCCGCAATTCTGTTATCCGTAAATATCTTAATGATTTAATCACTTTAGAATTGAATTGTACATATTATATACTTGTACGAGTTAATGCGTCTGACATCAAGTACATACATACGTTGTAAATAATAGACTATTTCAGAGCTAGTAGGTACCTATTTATTGCGCAGAATAATTAGAACATTCATTACATATTTATTTACTTGCTAAACAATAAAGTATTTATATTATTGTTTTGGATTCATTTTTAAAGTAGAACTTCCATTTTATTTCTACGTAATGCTATTTGTCACAATAATTGCGTTTTCAAAGTTGAAATGAACAATGCTTTTGTTTGGCATTGGATGCTGCTATCCGATGCTTACTTTTAATTTTAAAGAGTCCAAATGCGAAGAACAGTATGCTTGGTAGCCACTTTTACTTTAGTCCACAACAATGCAATATATACTTGCTTAATTTTACCAACAACCTGCATGAATGCATGCATTCGTTATTTTAATATTTAAAATTTCATTAGAAATGATTTATTATTTATACATCTACGTATTTACCTAAATATCGTAACATAACTTTAATAGGCCAAATGACATTCGAAACTAAATAAGTATATTTATAAGCAATAACGTATTCATACAGTATTAAAGGAATACGTGGAGTGGTCAGACAATCAATCAAGCGTAAGTTAACCGGACGTACCATTTAGCCACTGTCCGCAGCCGGACGCAACCCTCCACTATTTCCTATCCTGTGCGTATTCCTTTCAAGGCGTCAAGAAATACTCAATTCCGCTTCATTTATTTTGATTAAGATCGATGGGGTATATTTTTGATGACGTATCTACCAGATACCTTTAATAAAGCTTAATAAATTTATTGTAGTAATAATTTTGACATTTCAAAATGTGGGATTATTGTCAGCTTAAAATTACTAGATACTAAAATTTCACTGCTCAATATCTTACTAAAATATTACATTAACTGATAATAACGTAATTTTATAATATCAGGTGTGTTAGCTACATTATAATATTATCTAAGGT
Source organism: Boloria euphrosyne (assembly GCA_951802675.2). Lineage (NCBI taxonomy): Eukaryota > Metazoa > Arthropoda > Insecta > Lepidoptera > Nymphalidae > Boloria > Boloria euphrosyne. Next base: position 8,336,476 of record OX637878.1, read on the forward strand.
ACTCGTATTAATCAAAATATGACACGTAATAAAATATCGCATGCAATATAAACGATTGTTCCTTAAATCCTACATCTAACAAATGGGATGGTTTACCCTTATGGGAAAAATGTTCAATATTAACAGATTAACTCGGTCGGGGCTCTCGCTTCATAAAATAAATTCCAATATTCTGATCCATGCTCTCATAATTTTGTAAGGAAACGACTTTCACTGCAAACTTTAGATGTAGCGTTTGAGAATAAAAATTGTATTTTCCAGTGTAGAATTAAGTTTTATTTCAAAGTTTACGAGGTGTAGTCATTTAGTGAATAATGACGATTTGAAGGTATTGAAGCGTTGTAAAGTTTAATGGACTGGAGTTAATTTAATTAGAATAGTACTCTGTTATCCATTTATATTAAATAAAGGCATGTTTATTGATGTCCTTTTTTGCTTTTTTGTCACGGTATTTTGTTATTTTCTATGTAACACAATACGGCTTTTATTCAAAATAGTTTTACAACTTATTACCAATATTATTATTGGATTTTTTTTGTAAATAGTAATTAATATAAAGTGTTTTATTCGGGAAATTTATGAAATCAAGGTATGGATACAATTAGAAATGTCTCCATAATCGAATCGTTTCTGGAACGCTGACCAAAGCTAACGTCATCGTTTTGCAGTGGCCCATGCAATCTGCAGACTGGATTCCCATTGAGCACGTGTGGAACGTACTCAGAAATAGAGCGTTGTGTTTTCCTTATTATCTGTCTCGCCATTCTACAATGCTTCAGAATATGTGGCGTCTCGACTATTGGGAATTTAATAATAAATGCCAGTTAAGTTGAATATTTTTTAATTTAACCTTATATGTTATGTCAGAATTTCAAATTAATATTTTCATAACTTCATTCTTTATTCTTTATAAGTATTTTTTGTGTGTATTTTGATCTGCAATTAAGCTAAGCTTTATTAAAAAAAAATAGCTTCCACAAAGCATAGTTGAACTATTTATTTATAAAATTAAAAGTAGCTGAGACTTATCGTACCTGTTACTTTTTTAGTTCGCAGAGTCAGAGTTCGCATCACGAAAACAGATTTTTATGAAATTTGGTATGATAATAGCTGGTTATCCGAATCAATATAGGCTACTCTTTATTGCGGGAAAATTCTCTTTTCTGAGAAATCAATACTAACACGTAAAACGTATCTAGGGGCGAACGATGGTGAGTTGCTAGTTTTAAAATCAAAAATATAAATAAGTACACTAAATGTAGCGATCAGCGTGCATTTAACGTCAAAATTCTAGTTTCATCATTCGTTGCATTCTAACGTTGACTCATCATTTATTTATGTTTGTCAACTCTAGTCGTATCATAGCGCAAGAGCCCGTGAACGCCTAACCTGTGTTGTTACAAAAGTGACATTATGTTAAAGTTTAAAAGCAAAATTTCAATGTGGCTTCAATAAAATTTTATTTATGGTGCTTTTACAGTACATTTATTAATGTTCAAAGAGAAGACAAATCATGCTTCTAAATATGAATACTATGTTCATAATAATTTTGTTACTTTGAAGTAAGATTTGTACTTATGTTGAAATGAACCGCAACTAATAATATTATTAAACTATCATTCCTGCTATTCTGCTATATCAGGTCCAAGGATATATTTTCGATACTAGTTAATTACAATTAGAGTCCCAATAAAGTAGTATATGGAGGACAGGAGTAAATCGTTATCTACTATGGAATATTCATTTATACGACGAGGCTTATAAAATATGATACTTACATCTTTATTTCATAAATATATCTGAAATATAATTAACGTCAAATACCATTAAAAACCTAATACTTAATACCGTACATGCATTAATTAGTACCCACTCATGTCCACGTGCTATTTATAGGAGAATTAAAGCTAGACACGGCAATTGAAAAGTCAATCGCAACATGTTTATTTCTTTCAGGAAGTGCTAATTGGGACGCAGAGCACGTCGACTTGTTGACTTGCGACGTTGCCATTAGTCAAAGGGAGGTCCCCTTGTTAGCCCTCACCCGGTCACCTGCGCTTAAAATTTAAATAATAAAAATTTAGAATACGAAGGTACAATATTCTTCAAAAATATCATTAAAATGATTTTAAATTTTGTGAGTACATATAATAATTATATGATTATATTACATTCTATTTTTCGTTTTAGTGGATAGAAATATTTTTTCATTGACGTTTTCCCGCTAATTTTTACACTCCCATTAAGTAACAAAATTTTAGAGTAGATGGATCACAATTTTAGAGTTTTACTACACTTTATACCTTATATTATTTCCCTGGGGTATAAATAGACAAAACAACATACGACTTATTTCGTTTTCCGCTTTCCCTCACACCGACACAATTTGTGCTTGGAGACTGCTCCCAGGCTGACCGGAACAAATAGCTTATATGTGTATGGGTAACATAAATGTTTGCTGACTTCGTTAAATATTATCTTTTGAGTATTTTAAAGTACTTGAATTATCTCGTCACGGGATGCCCGGTAAATGTGAAACATCGAAACTATTTTGTTTAGAAAATATGCATGTCAGGTTTAGTAGTAAATATGACACGATTAAAAACAATATGAAGATTCAAGACTAGGGATTCAAGCTAGGAATTACATAACTTAATTATCTATAAATGATTTTGCATATAAATGCATAGCATTGAAATATATTTTTGAACGTGGCAGAACAATAAATAGTGAATTGATAAATATATTTCATGTAGGTATATACATACCTATGGCAAGGCAGTGGTAGCCAAGTGGTAACGCGTTCGCTTTATAACCGAGTGGAGCGGACTTAAACCTCGCTTCGCTTTGCTCGTACCTCTGATATTTTCATGTTCGAATCATTTACAAATTGATTACCACTTGTCTTACGGTGAAGGAAAACATCGTGAGGAAACATGTAGGTCAGGTCTGAGAGAACCTAGTTTTCGAAAGACTCGGGCCAATCCGCACTTGGCCAGCGTGGTGGACTAATCCCCTCTAGTAGAGAGGTCCGTGTCCAGTTGTGGGACGTTGAAACGGGCTAAATACATACATACATACATACATACATACATACATACATACATTAATACACATATGCATACATACAAATATGTACATAATATTATTTACAATAAATATTATATATGTATGTAGCGGCAACATTTTATTGTACCATTAATCAAAAGGAATGTTAAGGCGAGGACGATAATTTGTTTCATGTGTGATATGCAAGTCTCACATAAATGCTTAGAGAATACATTACCAAGCAGTTCTGTTAGAGAAATAGCATTTAGGTGACATTTCTGAAGATGGTGGGTGTTAAACTTAATTTAGAATATTACTTAGCTATTTTACTGTATAGTGTTTTATTTCTATTTTACCTATTCTTGAACCATCATTTTATTTTTAGAAACAAAATTAGTTTCAAGGTAGGTAGGACGTAAGTACTTGTTAGGTAAGAAGTAGAATATTTTTTATTGCTAAATTAGAGTACGGTCGTTCCTTTTTTGATAAGATTATTTAATACTGAGAGAAAAATAGAATTAGACGGCATTTATAGAAACTAATATAAAAACATTATATCACACTAGTTTCCACCTTATTATCAGTGCAGAGTACGGAGCAACAATTTTTTTTAGAGTGTTATGTGTTTGACGTTTTTTGTTACCGACCAATCTCCTTCGTGTCTTCTCCATTCTACGTGACACTAGCAAAGTAATCTGTGCTCAACTGGCACGCTTGCGGCTAGTAGATTTCCATGGAAAATTTCATCCCCAAGCAGGTCGTAATTTCGAACGAATATTTATTTATTTCTTATTAAGAGCTTAAATACAAAGTTTTTTAGCTTTACCTTTGACAACGACGAACTTCCATACAAACTTGCATCCCCTATTTCAAGCCTTTTAAGACTTTTCTCGCGATAAAAGATAGCTTACGTCCTATAATGAGGCCTAGTCTATTTTAGTACTAAATTTTATGAAAATTAGTTCAGTGGCTTAGGCGTAAAAGCGTAACAGATATACGACGGGCAGAGCTACTTTCACATTTACAATATTAGTAGGGATTAAAACAAAAATTTATTAAATTAAACTGGACCGCAAATAAAAAGGGTCGGTTAGAAAATATTCAATATCTTCAAAAATATCTAGTCAAAAATTGCGTTTTTATTTATTTAATAAAATTAAAGGCTTAAATTCATTTATTTTCTTTACATAATAGGCTTTTTTTCATAAAGCTAGGGTACTTTTCTTTTACATATTGACGTTACCTAGTTTACGTATTCTACGTCATTTTATTAAAGTTTTATTTCAAATTTCGTGCGGCGTGCCACCTACGCACGACTAACAATTTGGTGCTAAAATAGATCAAGTGACGAATAAATGTTCTGTGACGTCACAAATGACGACAATTGGCTATTTGACAGTTTTCTGATTTTGTTACAATAAGTTAATTATTAAAATAGTAGCATAAAAAGTGTATATTTTATTATTGATACAATAAGTTGTGTTAGATAAAAATCATGTTCCGAATAATTTGGCCAAATATATTTGCCACGTAGAAACCTAATGAGAGGAAACCTGTCCATTTCTACGGGTTTCGGTAGCGTTGATGGAGAAACAGGCTTTGTGTGATTCCCGCGGATAGTGGCTAACCCACCTTGCAACGGATTTATTTGCATACTGCACAGTAATACTGCTCTACCATTTTTCTATTATATATTCTAATTCCTCTTATCAGATGACCACAATGGTACGTCGTGTCAGCCCCTATTCACCACTGGACATAAGCCTCTCCTAGGGATTTTCACAACAACCTATCTTGTGTCATCTTCACCCAGTGGGCTCCAACGTCTTTGACCAAGTCTTCGCTACCACTTCACTACCACGCTTAGCCTTCCTGCATCCACCGTGCATGCATGCAAATTGTCCTCAGTATTCGTCCCTACACAGAGTGGATATCAAGTCGCAGGCAATTTCACATTGGACAATGCGGCTGAATCTTTTGCTCTCTCGCGCTCAATTAGGCACTTTTTAAATTCACCTTTAGCGTAGAGAGCCATGTGCTATGTCTTGCGAGGGGCGATTTCTTTACAGTACCTACGACAAAAGATTAAAGAAAGAAATATTCCCGGACTCATTCCCTCCAATTAGTATGCTTGATTTAAGATAAAAACTTTCTATTTAGAACTTTCTTTACCAAGCATATATTATGTATTTAAATACGATGGTTAGGTTCAAGGTTCCCATAATGTATCATATGAAAACTTTTTCCAACTATATAATATTTTACTTTTGAAACCCGTACTTTATGCGGATATTTAATATAAATACATAAATACATACATATAAATAAAATCGAAGTGTCTGTTTTTAATTTCAATTTTTAAATTTTTTGTGTGTCTGTCTGTCTGTTTGTTCCGGCTAATCTCAGAAACAGCTGGACCGATTTTGATGGTACTTTCACTCGCAAATAGCTAATATTATAAAGAGTAATTTGGCTACTTTTATTCTAGAATTTTTATTTATTTTATGTAGTGATACCCTCGGCTTCACTTGCACTAAATCTATGGACAAAGCCGAGCGAAGCGAGGGTGAGTAAGCGCTAGTGATAGTAATAGCGCTACGAGTGAATATTACAACACTGTTTTTGCTACTGTTTTATACACACGTGTATTCCCATTATAATGTAGTACATCATAAAATAGTCTTCAAGCTAAAATAACTTCTACATTAAGATAAACTTCTATGCATAAATAAGTAATATTCAAAGGGAAACAAATTGCTTCAACCTTTATAGCTATCAAGAGAAAAAGCACTGCAAAGCTACACTACAGTCGCTCCTCCATTAGTGCACTTGCAATGTACCTACGGCAAATAGGATATATCTGTTAACGTCATGACCTTAAAGCTATTGGGTGTAATGAAAAGTGCAATCCTTGTAAAAAGACTTAGCTACAAGTATGTAATTACATCAAATCTATTTTTGCGTAAACATTTTGTGATTGTTAAAAATTTATATCTATATTTCTATTATTTAAATAGCATGTACTCGTATACGAGGTACGAGGTATATTTGTTTAATGTTAATAGCATAGTGTATATTTAAAAACTTTTCAGTGCAATACTTTTTACTTGATTAAATTTTTAAAGAATCTACCATATAATACTATAGGAGTTGCGGCATAAGTTCATTCTAAAATCAAAAATTCTGCTCAAAATCTATCAAGTGGTACCGTACCCCACTAGTAAATTTTAGTGCCATCGGTCAAAGAATTGGGTCACTGGCTGCATGTCGTACTAGCAATTAATCTGGGCATACTTCTAGCTAGATAACGATAGTTTTCGTATCGCTACTGTACCTATATGATATATCGCTATATATAGGCTGCCAGCTACCTAGCTGGTCACTCGCTGTTTTGCACAGAGCACAGAAAAAAATATTCATATCAATTCCGTCAACTCAAAGTGGTAGTGCCATGCTTGTTACCTTCGGGTAGCAGCCGAATGGGTCGGCACGCCCCGTATAGTACCACTCTCTCACAGAAGACCGGCGTGAAGTGGCAGCTGTCGCGTTTCGTCCGGTAAGTGAGAGTCCGGGAGGCCCACTTTCCATCCCTTCCCCCATCCTTCTCCCTTCTTCCTCCCTCCCTTTCCTAAAAGGCCGGCAACGCATCTGCAAGCCCTGTGGTATTGCAGATGTCCATGGGCGGAGGTGATCACATCCCATCAGGTGAGCCTCCAGCCCGTTTGCCCCCTTTGTCGCATAAAAAAAAACTCGTGACCGTAACACACCTTCTCCGTCATAGCTAATTTACTCACACACAACACTTATCTGTACACTTATCTTCAGCACTATTCATCATGTCTTATTTATATAACCTACAATAAACCTAAGGATGCAGTGGTAGCCCCGTGGTAATGCACACGTTCAGGGCCATTAAAAAAATACAAAGACCAAATATACATTTAATTTTTTTCGTAAAACTCACCCTCTTTAGCGTCTCACCCTCTTTTCGCATCGGTTTCATTCCTAGTGAAAAAAAATGTATCCATCGGGAACCGTACAATTTACAATTTTCCAGTCTATAATAATTTATCTCTGTGCCTAATTTTACCTAGATCCGTTCTGTAACAAACAGCCTCACATACTTTTATATTTATAATATTAGCAAGAAGTAGGGTGTAAAGTGCTATTTATATCAATATACGTTGAGAATCTTACTTAATAGTCATGAAATTAAGGTAATTTAGAAATATAAAAAATCTGTTATTATTTTTTTTTACATTTTACGCTATACTTATACATCTATTACTGAATACCATAATACCTACGTGTACTACATTTTCAACTTTCAATATTAAATACGAGTTAGATCGGTTAAAATATTTATTTATACAGTAATTGAATCTTAATCGGAAAAGACGTGAAATTTTATTTTTTTCGCCATTTCAAGGATAAAATTGGTATAATACAAAATTACCTAATAAGCTCTCCCTAGCCTTCGACCGGTAAACGCTTTTACTCCGCCCTGCTAAATTGAATCTAAGTGTTTACGTCAAGCCAAGCGTATACTTGTTCAATTCCAATAGCTCATTTTTCAAGGTGTGGCTATTTACATCGCAAACCGTTGCCAGAGAATCTGGAAATTATTTTATTTGAAAATATTGTTTGCCATTTTCCTTCGTACCTAAACTAAAATTAAAAGCTGTTTTAGTTTACGTGTACCTGCAACACTTTACAGTATTAACTATTACTGATCCGGTCCGGTGCTTGATACAAGTAAATAATAAAATACCAAGATTTATTCTTGATCTCGCCTTCCAGTATCTTAATAAATTTATATTTTGAAGTAAAACTGCAGGTACTCTTTATTTTTGATAGCTGAAAATGTAAGGTTTTCTTATTCGCGTTATTGTAAGTTCGCCTTTACGTACTGTGATTTGTTAAAAGCGCATTTAAGAATATTTACATATTTTGGTTCATTTGATTACTTGTTCAAGTTAGCATGATTGATCAAAATCTGCCTAGTGGTTTTCTCGTAGTTGCGAAACAGACCGACAAACAGACAAAAATCTAAAACTAAACATTTGGTATTTGTATCGATAAGGTGCCTATTCCAATAATATTTTATTAAATCTATTTACTGTACGTATACCACTCAGAATTTTAGTATATTTAACATAATCATGTCTTGAAGTTCCATTAAAGAGTACGATGCTATAACCAACAAAGTGCATAGAGTGATTACAAAAGGTGGTCATCCGAATGGCACGCCAGCGTTTGATAATCCCACAGTGCATCCATCACACTAGCATTACCCGCTATAATTCGCCTCTGCTCAAAACGGCTTTTACTCGGCTTTAAACAGAACATTATTATGAAACCTTTGGTCAAATTGTGTTTTAAAATCAACTTTACGGCGTTTAAAGTATTTTCTCATTTTATATTTTCTTTATGGATTTAATTTACAGTTTACACTATATAGTTTAAGACGTAAAAAATGCCTCATTTATATGATTGTATGTATATTCGATATTCCCTCTTAATTACTAAAGGGCTGAACTAATTATCATGATTCATACGATATTATCATTCGATTCGTCTCGATAACGCAAGTGTAATAGGAAATATACTTAGACGTGATCAAGAATCAGAATGGTGAATTCTAGGAGTATATTTGTGCGTCTTGAAAAAAAAATATGTCCAGAATCAATCACGATACAATTCAGTATTAAAATACTTACAGGTTTTTAAATATCAACAAAAATAGTACAAATTAATATTTTAGTTCAGAATCATTATAATATCATATAAGTATGATAGCGATAATACTCATAACATTAAACAAATGATATACTCCTTCATATCATTTAAAATCGATCACAACGCATTGCGATTCTAAAAAGCAATATTTACGATAATGCGCTTTTAATTGCGAGCAATTTCTACAAGCAGACAATGTCAAGTTTCAAGTTTCACTAATTACAATTCCAAATGTATCTTTAAGTTGGGACTTAAATTGTTCGCGATGCGGGTCACGTAGTGCTTAACCCCAGGGTATTTCCCGCTGGATCTCTTGTTTTGACGCTTCATCTATACTTATTGTTATGGCACGTTTTATTTTTAAATATCTTCAATCATAAGAATTGGCCCCAAATTATGTCATAAAAGAGCATATTTATTTTTAGACAAATTAATTCATTTAATTACTCTGACATTATTTATTAGTTACAGGTAATTAAAATTGAAATGTCTGTTTGTAAAGTCAACAAAACAGCTTTTTACTAAAAGTGGTATTTATAAGAAGATAAAAACAATGTTTTACATTTATAGTTTATACTCGTATTTATCAGTACATATAAATTATAAAGTAACAGCTTTTCTTCTTCTGTCTTTTCTGTTTGTTTCTAGTAATCTCTGAAGTCGCAAATATTTAATAGGGATTTTCATTGGCCAATAGCTGATTTAATAAGGAGTACCTTAGGGAATTTTTTTTAGAAAAAGAATTAAGGTTTCGAGTAATAAAAGTAAAATTTATCTTGCGACGAAACCAAGTGAAGCGAGGGTATATTACAAATTTATGATAAAGATAATATGGTAGGAATATATTAAGTATGTGTGGACTGTGGAAGTGTAGCTAAAATAATGCCTTTTCTTTGGGCGAAAAACAATCTGTCTCTCTTGTCACAAGTAGACGAGGTGTTGTCGATTAATAAGATCTGGAATAATAAGAACTAGCATTCGAACTCCTCCAGTGGCCAAGAAGCAAATGTTATAAAGAATTAATACGATTGAAGATGGCTGCTCAGCAACATAAGTTCAGCCGTTTCTGCCGCAGCTCCCACTTAAGAAGCCATGTCTCTGACACAAAAAAAATTAAACCTAGAGAGTTCATATCTAAACTTAATATTTGAATTTGAAGTAAAGTTATATTTTTAAAGTAAGTATATGATTAAAATTATAATTTACTAGCGACTCACCCACACTTCGCTTCGAGTTGGTAGATGGCGACAACAAATCTATTCCACGGGAAAAACATATTTTTCCGGGATAAAAATACAGTATCGTATTTCATTCAGTCCTTTTGAAAATACAATATACGAGTACATACTTATTTAATTTGTTTTTATTAACTAAGAAACGACAAGAAAACTTTAATACGTACAAACATAAGGAAGAGCACTAGATTGAAATTTCTTTTAGAAATAACAGGAACTACTGTAGTCGAATAGTTTACGAGATAAAGCCAAGTTATTCTTACTCTCTCAACGACGTCTGTTCAAGAAAACTTTAAGAAGACTTTTTCCGTAAACAGTAGCATATGATTATAAACTTACAAGTGTATAATAAAAGAACGCATCAACAAAAACAGCTTTTTTTTATTTTTTAGATACTTATATATCAAATTCATATAATTATTGAGAAAAACCACGCAATCGCGTTCTCCATGTTATATCTATTTAAATACAAAGTATCTATTATGTTATTATCTAAAGTAAGCAATTAGACTTGTATTTTTTTTTCAGGGTGTATTATCTTAGGTTGTAGAGTCTTGCGAGTTGCGAACAATATTGCTAACGTTTCGAGACCGCAAAGGTCTGATTAGTTCCAGTCTCAGACAAGACAAAAGTAACGTTTAGTGTTATTGACGTAGTTTTGTTGAGATATGCGCTTTGTTCCCTCTATTTGTAGTGTCATACCAATAAAGATAATTAAAGCTATTCTATAACGCAATTTACTATAGATCCAATCCACGAGAAATAATGTACTTATATACCAATGAGTAAAATAAAAGACTCAGTAATATAGATGGTGGAAATTGTTAAAGATTTTACTGTAATATTTCGTAGCAAACTAAAATTCAACAAACATATTGATTAGATGCCGAATAATTGCTATAATATATTATAATTTTAGAAATTGTAAGGATTTCTGTGAACAGCTGAAACGGTTTTAATTTACTACTTAGATGGTCCTTAGAACATCTCAATATTATTTGGAGGAGATATTTATTAATTTTAACATATTTTCAAGGAAAATTGATATTGGTTGATTTTAAATTTATTTAATGTCAGAACATTAAATAGCTTAAGATTTAGTTATAGCAATATCTTGTAACTTTTTTTATTGTGTTATTATTTTGTCTTTTGATAAGTACTTTTTATTCTTATAAGTATTAGTGTTCTGTACCTAAAGGGTAAAACGGGACCATATTATTAAGACTCCGCTGTCCGTCCGTCTGTCATCAAAACCAAGTATTTTGTGGTTCAATTTACCGAAAAACTCACATATAGATTCACACATATATAGATCACATCTATAGGTTTGTGCTTTAACATAGTAATTTAACTTCAAATACGACATAATATGGTCTTATAAATGTTATCTGTCAAAAGAAATATAGTTTAAACCTTTAAAAAAAATGAAAATTCACAATATTGTGTTCATTGGCGGCGTTATTAGGCGGAGAAATGTTAAAACCGGTACAGTCAACTAAATTCCTAGGTATTATCTTAGATTCGAAATTGCAGTGGAATCTCCATATTGAGGAGCTAGCGAAGAGGCTTAGCTCTGCAGCGTTCGCGGTTAAAAAAATTAGACTTATTACTGACATAGATACAGCTCGCATAGTATACTTTAGTTACTTTCATAGTATTATGTCATATGGTATCTTATTATGGGGAAATGCAGCTACCGTTAATACAATTTTTGTCCTGCAGAAAAGAGCTATTCGTGCAATTTATAGTTTAGGCCCTAGAGTATCATTAAGAGATAAGTTTAAAGAAATAAAAATATTGACTGTTGCTTCTCAGTACGTGTACGAAAATGTTATATATGTTCATAAAAATATACACGAATTTCCCAAGAACTGCGACATGCATAGTATTAACACTAGGAGTAAAAATAAACTTGTAATGCCTGTGACTCGCTTACGACGAGTCAGTAATTCTTTTTATGGACAATGTATACGCTTATACAACAGGATCCCAGAAAACGTTCAACAAGCTTCTATTGCCAAATTTAAAAAAATTGTGAAAGAACGTTTGTGTACTAAAGGATATTATACGATTAACGATTTTTTAGAAGATAGTACGCCTTGGGAATGATGTGATCGCCACCAGGCTGTTTCAACCTATAGAATTATTGTTAATTTCAATTTAATTAAAAAAAAAAAGAAAAAACACTAAGACAAAAAAAAAACAAAAAAAAAATATACATTAGTCCCGCTGAGTTTCTTTCGCCAGTTCTTCTCAGGTCAGTGGTTTCTTCCTTCCGAACTGGTGGTAGACTCATGACGTTCAGTAAAAAATTGTAATAATTTCATGCTGAATAAAATATTTTGAATTTGAATTGAATTTGAATTGGATAGAATGTTATTGTACTACTAACTAACAGATGGCGTTAGCGCCATCTGTTAGAAAACCAAAGAGTTAACATCGGTGTAACATTATTAACCATTTATAATATGTTATTAACCGTTAGAAAAACTACGCGAGCCCTCACAAAGTTCAGCTTTTTGCAAGTAAATAATTTATATTGCTTTAAGTTAACTAATACTATCTTATATTTTTTCATAACAATTTATAGTGTTGTTATTTTAATGCTTAATAGCTCAGATTAACTGTTTATTAGTTATAAACAAATATGATAAGTTAGATTTATACTGCCTTTGTAGAATTATTGTTTGTTTATGTGTCGTGTTGGTAGTCCTGTATAACATCATTGGTAATTCCTAAGTAAAATTTAAAAAATATATTATTTGCAACAAATGATTAATTTACCAAATTATTATACTTTATTTCATAATAGCAATATGCTCGTATGTCGTTATGCTATTATTTTCTACTAGTCTTATTTTCCACAGCTGGGCAAAATCCGCCGTAGGCGCTGACTATCTTGGGCAGCCCGCATCCACTCGGTGCCTACCATCTTTTATTAAGCTTTGGCTAAACTCAGCCTTCACTCTACGTCTATGGTATGGGCTTCTTCACAGTCAGTCAGGACAGTATATTCACCTTGAGACATGCCCAGCCTACTTCCACCTTAGCGCGCCAATTCCACTCGCGACTTCGGTGAATTTAGTGTCGAATCACGAATGCCTTCACTTCGAATGCTATCTGTTTCGGATGTGATCCCCATGCTTCTTACCTCACAATGCAATTGAATTGGTCATGTGCACTTATATTTTGGTTGCGACTTAGTATAAATATTTGAGCACCTGCACATATCGACTTCGAAGGTATTTTCGTATAGCCCACAAACCCATAGGCCTTTATAAGCTTATTATATTCCTCAGTCTTCTGTGTTATTTGCATAACTGGGTGTGTATAAGAGCTAAAGTAGGTACTTAGGCCTTTTCGAAATTCAGCTCAACGGGTCATGGAGTCATCGGTTTGGGGGCGGTAAGACTATTCGTGGTAACACTGGAAAACATTTTCTTTCACAAGTGTGTATCACACTTGAAAAAATAAACGCATCACTATTACGAGTATGTACTATGGAATTTAAAATTTTTGTCGGTACTCATGGAACTTAACTATGTTCTGTTTTCAGAAGCTATGAGTTAATTGTGTAATCCCCTGAAGCCTTGTTGTTTTTAAGTTATTCCAGAGCAAACTTAATCTCGCCCAAGTCGATATCGCGAAGGTCTGACAATTAGCAATGTCTGGTTCGATCATATACTCAGGTAGAAAATTCGTAAGTATATGATTCCATAATATAATTAATAATATATAATCGGAACCATTATAAATTCGTCATGTTTGTCTGTCTGTCCGTACAGCCTTTTTATTCCGTAACCATTAGGACTACATAGTTGAAACTTGGTAAATAGATGTATGCTGTTAACCGCCTTACGATGTTTAAACAAAAAAAAAGAAAAATATAAAGGCGGGGCTTCCCATACATGGAACTGAAACTAAAAAGCTTTTTCTTCATCAAACCTATACGTGTGGGGTATCTATAGAAATGTTTTTAAAAACGACATTAAGGTTCCTAAAACTGTTTTTTCTCAAAGACAATCGTTTGAAAGATAGACCATTCCAAAGTGGTAAAGTGTGTGTCTTACTAACCTATAAAATAAGATAGTGTAAAATCTAAAAAAAAATATGTGCTGTAGATCTTAATGAAACCCAGACAACACAAGTAACAAATACAACTTCCCGGCCCTTGCCAGTTTCTGAGCACTGAATGGATTCATAGAACTTTTCTACTTAAAAGTAAAACTATAATATCTTGTTTTATGGTGACGTTTGTGTTATTTTGAGTTTTTTAGGTGACGACAAGAGGTGTGATATAACATGGATTTTGAGCTTCTATAATGATTAAATATTCCAGGTTGTCGTTCCTGCTAGTCTGACATTCAGATGACGTCATATTTTGCCATTTATTTCTTCTTGATATCTTGTCAAGAGTCTCTCTTGGAAACTTTTAGCCATTTTTCTTTCGTCGAAAATATTTTGCCTTGACTTTTGACTCGAACCAAGGAGTTCCGGATGTGTAGCCGTACATGCTAGCTAGACTATTATTTACTGAGGGATCCATATATTATACTGTGTATATATATATATATATATCATTTCATTTTAATTATTTTTATGTGATTATACAATAAAATAACAATTTTAGAGCGTAGCGGATGTTATCGCTTAAGTAAGCTAATGGATATAGTGGGATGCCGCAGTAGTCCGACATGTCATAGACGGGACATGGCCAGTTTGCTACAGAATACATAATGTTTGTTCACTTTACTGCCCAAATTACTGAGAATACTAGTACTATTATCATTCTATATATGTACCTAGATACATTGTTGTCGTTTTATTAGAAATAAACATACTTATGTATTAGTTATTTTATCGAAGTGTTTATACGTTCTATAATTTTTTTTATTCGACAGATTTATATTTTTAAAATCATTTTTTGAGATAACTTGAAAAGTTGTTCACTGAACAGAAGTACTTAACTTTAAAACTTTTTCACTAAATACATTGAAATGGATTTTTAAAACCGTTCACAGAAATCGAAAATTATAAAAATATTAGGTAGCTTGATATGGACTAGCCCGAATATATAGCGAGTCGCATTAAAGGTCATTTATCAAGAGGCAGAAAGGATGTGAGGGGAGCCTCTAGCGATCTATTTGTCTAGTTTCCTCCTCTATTCGATTATCCGTGATTTTATTTTGCTTATACCCTCTTGTTTTAATTGACAATTTATTTACAATATTGATACGATACATTACTGTAATACGATATAATGGTGATTCGGGACTTCGTAACAAATATAATACAAAAAACAATAGGTACGTTATTTTTTTAGTACTTTGGAAATGATGAAAATAATTATAATGGCCAAAAATATATTTATATAATGTGTCTGTCTTTAAAATTTTATTCAACATTTCTTGCAGTTTGAACGCTGAGTGTGATTTTTAATAAAGGTCTATATATGCGTAATACCTCCTGTCGTCTCAAAAGGAAAATTTTAAAATGGGAACGTGAAAATAATTCTCTTTTTAAAATATTTGTTATGTTATATTAAATTTCATAATTATTTTTTAATTATGATTATATTATAAAGGACTTTCATAGTCATACGCAGCGTAATAATAGGGCAAAAGCGAATAGTCGTTTAAGTCCAGGTAAAAGTCATTTCGAGTTGAGGTTGAACTATGGTCGATAATACCCACGTGATGGATGGACCCAAATGGCCGTCCATTACAATAATACTAAATTTAGGCAAATCCACAACATTATTCGTGATAGTAATGAAAATATTTATGTTGCTACAGTGGTTTAGATGAGTTACTAGCCCTCATTTATTTAGTTACGTCTTATTCTGATTTTTATCTTAATATAATATACACTAAGGTGCAAAACTGTCCCAACCATTCATGAAATTCGTATTTTTCGTAAAAAAAGAAGTGAAATAATTATTCAAAACTTTGAATATATTTTTACAATAGCAGACATGACACAAAGTAAGAAAATGAAAAATTAAATTGTTACATCTCTATTATGTATTCATAAACACAAAATAATATTGGGACACTTTTGCACCGCTTTGGAAAAAATAAAAATTCGAAGCTGTAATGTTTAGTTCGAAGACCTTTTGCTCTCATCACTTCTGCCAATCTCTTCGGAATACTTCTAACAAGTTTTAAGCAATAGTCAAGAGAAATTTTATATTGTTCTCGTACTCGTTTCCATAAAATATTGACATCAGTCAACCATCATCAGATGGTGGTGAGTCATAATCCCTTAGTAAAGTCCTATTCAAGTCTATCCCTAAATTTTTTATGGCTTTAAGGTCTGTGCTCAGTGCAGGCTATTGTAGCACTTCAAATTTTGGCTTATTCAACCAATTCGAACTAATTTTTTCGAGAGTGCTTGAAGTCTTAATTGTGTTGAAAAAGTACTTTTTTTCAGTTAGCGGCATATTTTCGATAGTTTCTGTCAAATTTGTATCTTTAATATTGAGATACAATTCTTTTTTCATTATGTCGTTAAATCTTCTAACAGATCCAGTTCTGTCAGCCACGCAGCTCAAAATTTTGACATTTTCACCTCCATGGTTCACTGTTTGTATGAAATCTTTTACATTCTTCTTCTCTTCGTCTCTCTACCAACTCCATTGCCTTCCGTCTGTAGAGTATCTGTTAATCTTTGTTTTACACGACTCCAATCACCGGTTGTCCACGACTAATACTTCTTCACAAACTTAAGACGAGCTTTTAGTTTTTTTTCGACAGTAATAGCTTCCTCTTTTTCACTATACGGCTCTAAAGCCAGCCGAATATAAAGCCCATTGCTCTATTCACTCACTTACTATTTTACTCGTATCTCTGCGAACTAGTACTGATGCATTTAAGGCCGATTTTGCTTCTCCCGCAGTCAGGTGTCTCATCACTCGTTGAGTACCGGTCGAGTATATGATAAAGACCTCAAGTACTCGCGAAAAAATTGGTTCGAATTGGTTGAATAAACAAGAATTTGAAGTGCTACAGTAGCCTGCACTGAGCACAGAGCTTAAAGCCATAAAAAAATTAAGGATAGACTTGAATAGGACTTTACTAAGGGATTATGACTCACCACCATCTGATGATGGTTGACTGATGTCAATATTTTATGGAAACGAGTACGAGAACAATATAAAATTTCTCTTGACTATTGCTTAAAACTTGTTAGAAGTATGCCGAAGAGATTGGCAGAAGTGATGAAAGCAAAAGGTCTTCGAACTAAACATTACAGCTTCGAATTTTTATTTTTTCCAAAGCGGTGCAAAAGTGTCCCAATATTATTTTGTGTTTATGAATACATAATAGAGATGTAACAATTTAATTTTTCATTTTCTTACTTTGTGTCATGTCTGCTCTTGTAAAAATATAGTTAAAGTTTTGAATAATTATTTCACTTCTTTTTTTTACGAAAAATATGATTTTCATGTATGGTTGGGACAGTTTTGCACCTAAGTATATGTACTATGTACAAAATGGAAATTCATTTTGTAAATAATCCGGTATCATCAAAATTAACAATTAATAAACGTTATAATTTTCAGTAAGGAAAATTTCTAAAGTTACCCACCCACAGGGGACATAATATAATATTATTTATAAGGTAATATTGTTTCAACTTTCATTCTTAGGGAGTTAGGGAACGGAATCATTAAAGTTAGTGTGGAAATAACTAGGTATTATAAAAGTTTACTGCCAAATTAAATGTCTGACGGAATAAAAGATATGACATTAAAGATATACAGGATTCTTCTAATATATATAGTATAAAAATAAATCCGAAACGCTAAACTTTAATACGTATAATATTATAAAAAAATAGTGAATTAACATTTCGTTTCATTTTTTATAATGTTCAGGTGGTCATGTAGGACTCACCGGCTTAAAAGAAGCCAGCACTACCTACTAAATGACATCTTACAACATCTTAATGGGGTGTTGCGGGATCGCTTACTCATTCAACAACGACGTCCCGACGGCATATCTGCCGAAGCAGACCACACAGCCAAGGGGCGCTCCACAGTCCACTCTGCTATCAAAGAAGTTTCGCGCCCGGCTGGTTCACCCGACGCTAATGAGCCCAAAAAAGGTCAGGACAAGGAAAGTTTATTGGAAATTCAACAACTTCCCGAAATAAGTAATAGAAGGCTGTATAAATAGTAATAAAATAGTATTGCAGAAACTTAATATTAATATTTCTTAGAACTTAAGAAGCTATGTGAGAATTCCTAATGGACTTGAAGAATACCTCTTAGATCAATAGTTGTTATACGAGTACCACTGAAATAAATGTTAAAGCCTCATATGTAATACAATTGTTTTACCGGCGGTTGAAAAGAATAGAATATAACGATATTTTTGCTTTGAAACTAAACTAATTAAATATTTCTGGAGACTAAATATATAAAAACGGCATGAAAGTCACAAGAAACATTCTAATAAAATGTTTTTTCAGTTGCACAACTTAAGAAATATGGCCTATAATCAATTTGGGTTTTCAGAATACACATGTATATAGGATATTGTTACGGGAGGTTATTGAGGGCTACGATAAAAATTTCTTATCGCTGAAGTATTTTAACTAGAAACAGCAATGTTCCGAACTTTACGTGCTCAGAACAGTTAAAATAAATTACCGTCATAAGTTACTATTAGAAAGTGTATAATGTTAACCTTTTAATTTGAGTCGAATTACATAAACATAAAGAGGAATATTGTTAAAAACAGATAGTTTACTTTTTATTTTTTAGTCACAATACATTAATAGGTAATCATGTTAGATGATGGAACTTTAGGCGGCAAAGTGAATGATGTCCTTAAAGATTTTCTTCTTTTGAAAGAAAATTTAAAAAAAATTGGTTTGGAACTAAATTTTTCTAAATGTGAAATTTTTTTTTACGGATAACATTTCCATGGAAAAGGTTTCTCTGACAAAAGATATTTTCCAAAAAATTGCCTCTAACATTAAAATAGTCGATAAGAATTCCCTTTGCCTCCTTGGTGCTCCATTACTTGACGAAAGTATTCCATTAGTATTGGAGGAAAAAATTAAAACATTCTTAGCCAACTTTTTTTTTTTTATGGGACAAAGGGGGCAAACGGGCAGGAGGTAAGTGATCACCTCCGCCCATGGACATCTGCAACACCACAGGGCTTGCAGATGCGTTGCCGGCCTTTCAGGAAAGGGAGGGAGAAGGACGGGAGTAGGGATGGGTAGTGGGCCTCCCGGACTCTCACTCACCGGACGAAACGCGACAGCATAGCTGCCACTTCACGCCAGTCTTCTGTGAGAGAGTGGTACTATACGTGGCGTGCCGGCCCATTCGGCTGCTACCCGAGGGTAACAAGCATGGCACTACTTCTTGAAGACTCTCACAAATTGGGCTCCCTTAATTCTCACATTGCCTATACTATCCTTAAATATTGCCTTTTCGTTTCAAAATTAACTTATATTCTTCGTTCAATCCCAATTTGGAAATTTCCTGGCCTAACCGACAAAATGGATGTCACCTTAAAACAATGCTTAGAAAAAATTCTAAATTTATCTTTTGACGATTTTTCATGGACCCAAGCTTCCTTACCAATTAGAAACGGTGGCATCGGCGTGAGGCAAATTTCAAGTATAGCCCTTCCAGCGTTTCTCGCTTCTGTGCACAGTGTTCGAGAACTCTGTTCTCAAATTTTAAAATCAAACCAAAGCATTACTGGTGCTGCAGAAGCATTAGAAAACTGGAAGTCGAAATGTCCAAATGTTGACATCCCAAAGGAAGTTTCCATTCAAAAACTTTGGGATGCACCATTGGTTCATTCTACATACCAAAATTTGGCTCAAAATCTTACAAGTGACGTAAACCGTGCCAGACTTTTCGCGTCAACGGCGAAAGAATCGGGGCACTGGCTGCACGCCCTACCCTCAACAAATCTCGGTACACTTTTGGATAACGATAGTTTTCGTATCGCTCTAGGTCTCCGGCTAGGAACACCGCTGTGCACTCAGCACAGGTGCCCGTGTGGAAAAGAGATCGACTTTTATGGACTCCATGGACTCTCTTGCCGAAGAAGTTCAGGTAGACTTTTTCGTCACGGTTCCCTAAATGATACCATCAAAAGGGCTCTTGCCACCATTGACATTCCTGCTCTCATTGAGCCGTCTGGAATAAGTCGAGAAGATGGCAAGAGACCTGATGGTCTGTCGCTGGTTCCTTGGGAAAGGGGACGGGCGTTAATGTGGGACGCTACATGTGTTGACACATTGGCCCCGTCCCATGTCAAGGAGACGGCGTCTAAAGTGGGGGCTGCGGCGGAGAAGGCTGAACTTCTCAAGATACGTAAATATGCCTCCCTTATTCAAAATTATATTTTTGTACCCTTTGCTGTAGAAACCCTTGGCCCATGGAGTCAAAGTGCTAAGCACTTTTTAAAAGACATAACACCTCGTCTTATCGCATCCACTGGTGACAAGAGAGCTGGCTCATTTTTCGCCCAAAGAATCGGCATTGCCGTTCAACGGGGAAATGCAGCTAGCATTCTTGCCACTATTCCACGCGGACACGACTTGTACAGTAATAATTAAGTGTACATTTGCTTTGTATATATATAGTTAAGTTTACTTGTAATTTCCTTTATTGTAAATAAATGAGTCCGCTTTAATTACTGGATGTTATCACAATACTATTTTCATTTCATAAGTGTTATTGTTAACGTAAATATAAATTTTACTGATATGAATAATTTAAATTTGTATATTATTAATAATATTTCCCTTGTTAGAACAAAATATTTGCACTTGATGAAAATATCAGAGTTGTGATCCGGATTTGTTTCTCGAGCAAGCCCGATACTACTGACTTCTACTGCTTACTTGTTTAACGGTGAAAGAATACATAGTGTGGAAACCTGCATGTCCTTTGCAATGCATGTGTTCCTGCACTTGGTGAGTTTTCGGACAGACAGCAGTTTTTCTGCAGTGTTCTTGAATTCCCTAGCCTAGGCCTAATGGCGAAGGGTTCTAGTGTGATGGAGTTTCACAGTTCCTGCACGCTGACGGCCTGCAGGGTCCCCATGATGTGGAACGTGCGAAATGATATTAAGTATACGTGAAGAAGACTTGATTATAATAAAAATTTATTCCAATACATAATCCAATAAAATAGTCAATGATAAGGTAGAGGAATTGTATATTATACTTATATAAAATAATCTGTACTTTATAAAATATTCATGATGTATGTTGTATAAGCCTTGTTAGATAGAATTGAATATAATAGTGAACTATCACATTGTTGCTAATTTATTTGATGTAGTGCTTAATACATAAAATCTCATTACAAGGTTTCAAAGCGTTTTCACTTAATTGCTCTATTAAGAGCCGGATGTAGAAGATAGTTTTACTTAAGATTGCACGCTTTGTGAAGAGGATCTTTGCTATCAGAGCGGGGATTTCGATTCTTTGTAACTGGGGTCTTAATATTTTCCACAGAGGCATTAAACACTGCCAACTTCCCTACTCCGGGCTGTTTATCAGGGTTACGTTTAGTAAACAGAAAGACTCAATGACTAAACTTAGTCCGACCCGGGACTCGAATCCAAGACCTTCGGATGTGCAGCCGTATACGCTAGCCTCCAAACCACCGAGGTAAGAGGAGGATGGGTTTGTTCAGAATCGATTGATGAGTTGTAAGATTTCTCTGGTATTTTAAAAAACAATGTGTATTTCAGATGTTTATCCTTGCTATGGATTCCGATTATTTTCATAAAATAGTGACGGTGTATTTATTTTGTAGCTTAAATTGGTTCGACTACTGGCTCAGCAACGTTGTCAAAAAATTTTAAATGTTAGTAACTATTATTATTTTCAAATACATTTTCTGTGCGATTTTAATAACGCCTCGATTTAAAGTATTTTTTTTGCATTTTCCGTACATTTCTAGTCTTTTAAGAGATATAATAGGTATTTATGAAAGAAAGTTGTCTAAAATAGCCAGACACAAAACCTTTGTTTTCCTGCAATTACTATATTTTGTATCATATTTTTTAATATTTTAGTGCTGTTAAGAGTTTGGTAATAGTTGCCTTACATTTTTCTTTATCTTATTTTAAGATAATAATATTATTATGAAGAAGAAAACTATATGAGTGTTAAAGCAGGAGATAGGGGTATGAAGGTAATAACCTAACAGTACTTCACTGAAATATTTGTTGTTTCATTTTGTCGCTGCTGTTTACGCAAATACCGCTTCCTCGTAAAAAGAATATATTTTCGCTGAAGCTATACAATTTATACCATTCAGCAAAATAACTTTCAAGCTGTCGTTATATTGCTCCAGTATCGCAGTTGTATTTCATAAATAAATATTTTTCATCATGTTCGTTTACAAAAAAAACAAACATCCCTTTAAATGCTTTTTAATGATCATATTTAAATTATTCTATTATTTATCACAATTTACTAGTAGTATATTATGTATATTCAAATTCACAGACGGTCTGTCGGGAAGTCGTGGTTGGGTGCGTAAGCGTTCTGCGGCTAAGCCCCATAAATAAGGAGGTTCCGCTGGATTTTAGTGGGTACTAGCTTCTTTTAAGTTCTATATATCTTAAAAAAATTTAAGACTACCTCCTCTACACGTAAAGTAGGGATGTTTTTTTTCTCATCTACATCTTGGTGTGGAGTGCAGTTAATAAGTCTTTCCAAAATATTGTGGGTTTTTGAAAATATTTTTTCTAGAGATCCGCTTGTGAAATATGAAATGCTAATTGTCGTTAGAGTATTTAAGTGCTCATTTTTGTTAGCGTTAAGTGTACTCTCCACCCTCCCCTGCCAGGTAAATGTTTTTTTTTTAGGTTGTTCGAGTAAAAGTCGACCAACATAATATACAATCTAGTTCCTATGAGTCGCTTTAAACGGCAACGTTAAATGTACATAATATAAAAATTGTGATGGAACTTAGCTCCTGAATCATAGTTCACTAGTTCAGGAGCTAGGGATGTATGCAATTGAACCAATGTATTTTAATTTCAATAAAGTCCTTTTTCGGAAAACTACGCTACCCTGCATTTTTAAATAACATGATGAAAGTTATTTAACATCAGTTTCTAAACTGATAAAAGATAAGTAAAAAGATACGTCGCCCGAACTCATGTTGCTTCATTAAAGAAGAGAAAAAATATTTTACTGATAATATAAACTAGCGACAATCTTCGCTTTGCTTAGTGTCTAGGTGCTTTATGTACATTTTATATTATAATATAAATAAATCAAATATCAATTCTTTTGGAAATAATAATAATTAACAGCATCCTATGTATTACTTCAGGTTATGAGTAGGTAATCTCCTACCCGAAAGTGCGTTCAGCTTGTCGTGGTAGGGCTCTTTAGCGTCCGGCAAACCTCCAGTTTTCTCTGATTTCTTCCCCATTACGACGAGGTTATGTTGGTTGTAAGTCTCTAGTACAGCTGGCATCTATTAATCCGGTGAGGTGAAAGAAAAGATCATAGATCATCTATTAATATACTGTTGTAAATCCGGCTTTAAACGTAAAACGTAATCAATTCATACAAACATTCGTATTTATAATAATAATACAATATAGTGATGAGCCTAAAACAATAATAATGAGAACTATTAATTTTAATACTATCTAGAACAAGAAAGGTACTCATGTACATGACTCAGCGGACGATAATAATTAGTTCAACTAGATGCTTTGTTTGAGGCTTTAGACGTACCTAAACATAATTAGAAATGGGTAAGAAATTTTTTAAACCATTGCATTGGGTGAAAAAGTATACCTTATCTTTTTTAGTTCTTCAAAAGACATCGAAAAGCAGCTTGAGATCGATTCTATTTGAGTAAAACACTTTTATATGAAATTTATATATCTTGTGTAAAAATTTTATTAAAAATGATAGAGCTAAAGCCTCGATCTACGGCTATGCTCCCCACAAGTTACATTCACCTTGTCATGGTGGAGGGCGTCCGGTAATTCCGCTGAGGGAGGCGGATTAGGTACTTTGGGCTGTGTGTCATGCGAGCTGCTCCTGATATTTTTCTGATTGTACCGTTGGAATAACCCCGTAACCGAAGGTGACTGTTGTGGTCTGCTTCGTCACTTCTGCCATCAGGGTGATGTAGTTAAGTGGCTAAGCGATTCCACGACAATCCATTTATGCTGGCTTCTGATAGTTTTAGTATGTCCGGCCGTGTTGGTTTTGCCGGCGGGTCTTACTATCTAAGCAACCACGTTACCATGCTTACCATGTATGCAGGTTATATGCGAAAATATATTTCCCAATGTTAAAAAGGTTGATTTTTTGACAGTGCTATTTTATGCAAACAATGTGTTAATTTTTTGATATGCTAAACAAAAAAAACTGTAATTTAGTAAATATTTTTAATTATTGTTTATTTTTCTGTATGTTCCTATGCATACGTGTGCTTTTTACATTAAAAGTAGGTACTGAATGGATAGTAACAAAATCGTACAGTGATAATTCATTTTCTTTAAAAGGTTATGTCTATATACTCGTAATAATATGTCTATTTCAATACATAGGTACATGAAAAGCAATCCTGTCTGACAAACGCTGTAGTATGCTTCAGTGTATTAACTGCATAATGTAGTGCAACGGTTGTTTACGTTATGCACGCGATAGGCCTAAATCATACGTAAGATATCAAGCTTGTAAGCTTGTAATACCCGGACACATGATATTACTAATGGCACAGGATAACTGTGGGGACGATCGTAACTTCTGAGAACAAAGCCTGGCCAAGGACGACGTATGCCGAGTTCTAGAACAATGAGATAATGATTCGTGAGCTCGTAAAGTGCGTTTAAGGTATAACAATGTTAGATATTTTCAATAGGACATATTGTTTAGGTTATTGTGTTTGATCATGGGTAATAATAATATAGGTTTTTCCATTTTAAAATCATCTTGTATTTTTTTTTCTAAATTAATTGTAATTAAAAGTCTATTTTTAGGATACTACTTATCTTAACACAGTTTTCATAATTTTACATATAATTTATATCAGTTATAATATTTTTACATTTAATATTAATAATATATTGCTTTCATTGTTAAAAACTAATTTAAAAACTCTGACCATTTAAGAAAGCCCTTTTAATATCTCATTCCCTTTCAATATAACCTTCTACATATCTATTCTTACAAAACAATATCAATAACACTAATCCAGCTATAACTTTCTTTGCAACAATAGTCGTAATACTCCAAGTAATCAGAGTAAGAACGGCAAGAAAAGAACCAATATAACAGATAAGCTAACATAAACGCGCCTACTCTACGTTGCTTTCTATATATTATTATGTTACACTTACTTTAGTATGTGAAAATATAAATAAAATAGTGATTTTTATAACGTCAACTAGCAATTCCCGCGGCTTCGCCAGCGTTCTAATCACTATTAAAAATGCGGATTTTTGACACAAATTATAAAAAAAAATCTGGATAGGGTCACTCTTATTACCTACGGTGATAAAAATTCCTTGAAACCTATTCTCAGATCTACCATTTGGTACACAAAGAATTTCATAAAAATCGGTCAAGCAGTTTCCGATGAGTTCGATAACATACACTGTGACACGAGATGTTTATATTATATTAGATGTAACGTACCCTGCATATCTGGGCCTTATATAAAATATCAATGCTTTATAAAGGGTAAATAACACTTAGACTTGGCCCTAGTATGAAAAAATCATGATCGTTCGATCTACCTATGTCAATCACGGTTATGCCCTTATCAATTTTTTTGGAAATAATTATATATATATATATATATATATATATATAGGATTGGAAATAATTATATATATATATATATATATATATATATATATATATATATATATATATATATATATATATATATATATATATATATATATATATATATATATATATGTATATACGGATGTTGTGCAAACTTAACAAAAAAAGTTACCGTAAATCCAAGCCATCTATAGTTTATTCTTTATTACATTACAAGTACCCAGGCCTTTTTTGTAACTTTTTTTTGGGGGCACGCTAATTTTCGAAAGTAATAAGTCCATAATTTTTGTACACTCTCCCCCACCCCTTGCCACTGTGTTTTGAGTTTTGCTCTTTTTTTTTCAACTTCTTTAAATTTTTCATTTATCTATTTTTTGATATTTTTGATATTCCCTTTGAGGGCACGACGTGCTCCCACAAAAAAAGCCCTGCAAGTACCTATTTTCCAATCACAAGTGCAACACAGAGAGCAAAGCTTCCGGTACAGTATTATGGTATCTTGTGTGCAGTGTGACTTTTATGTTTACTTAAAGGGCTCTAAGCCAAAAGCAAAACTGTAGCTTGTTTTATCTTTTCGTTTTTGTGTGAATTGATATAGACTAATACATATCGTGTTATGCGTAGGATAGTGATCGCTTGTTGAAGGTTAACACTAAACATTGTTAGGAAATAGAAATACCTGAGAGAACCTAGCAAGTTATCGAAGGACATGTGCAGTCCGCCTACCCGATTTGGTAACCGTGCCTTGTTGCACGTCGTATAGAAGTGGGGGAGTGAAACATTGAAGAGGATTGAATTAAAACAATATGTGAATTTATTAAAAACATTATTTTGGCTAATCGGTATTTTAGGCCAAATTTGATAACACCAGAAAATATGTAAACAAAGGAAGTTAACGCTCGCAACACTCACAGACCAAAATATGATAACATTATAATTCTTACCCACCACAGTCCAATCCACAGATCACATAATACTATAACTGAGAAAATAAACGAGTAGGTACTAAGTAGTTGACTCGTATTTTCAAGCAACAACTGTGCGACGTGATATTTTGTATTACAACATAGGAGTGTAATTCTCTTTTCCCTGTAGGTACATATTGTTTTCATATTTAAATTTTGTAATTTATAATTAATAATCTGCGGTAAACCCAAAGTTTACACATTTTATACTAATAAAAGAAAAGTTTTCAACGAAGTCTTAAAAATAAATACACATACTCGTTCTTATATGATATAGGTCAAACCTTTTTACGCGTCGCGTTGTTTAAAAAATTGTGTTTCCTTTTTGACCTTTTCACATCGACAAGTGTAACATGAAGGATATTAATAAGGCATAGCGATCGTCACAAGCTGACGCCACCGACCGTGATTCAAGAAAACATGCTATATTATAGCTTCTCAAATTTTATTAAACTCGTACTATATAAATGTAGCTTTGGCGTTATTTAATGTATATGGATTACCTACTTAAATCTTATTCAATTTGGAAAATCTGATTCAAATTGTCATTATTATTCACACAGAGGCCGAATCTATAGTTTTTAGAGTTTTTTTTTCTGTCTGTATGTCTGTGTCCTTATTACGAATAAACCGCCGCACAGATTTTGATGAAACACATAAGGTACTTTTTACTGCAGGAAATATCACATCTCTGAGAAATCTTCCATAGTCGTTATAACGTGTGTAGACGAATCCTAGCCAAGCAAGGGTGTGTCTCTTGTATACAATAATAACATTGATACTTTAAAGTAAGTACTAAATAAAAAGCTATTTTTAAAGTTGAGTTCGCCGCAGTTTCTAAAAAGAGATACCCAATTGTATTTAAAACTAAAATTAGTATATAGAATACTCGTATAGATAATTAATTATAACTCTTTATTATTTTTGTTACAAAATAAGGTTAAACTACGCAAATTGATAGTAATTTAAGCGAGTGATCAAATGCATTGAGTGCATTAATAATAACCACTCCTTTACCAGTAGCTCAATTAAACTTAACGCTTACTCTGTACTATATTATTATGCCGAATAGTTAGATATTCTTGAATATAATTTCCATATAATTTTAGATATAGTAATATCATACACTAGTGATTTACTCTTAACGTCTATTAAGTGTTCAACAGTATATTATAACCTCAAACTCGTGATTTTATTTGTATTATTAATTTCATCGAATTCCTTCTAACAAAAATACTTTTTCACATTTGTAAGACTAGGCTGATGAAAAAGTTTGAAATTAATTTTTTTTATAATATATTTTATAGTAAATTTACAAAACTAGTGATATCAAAGAACATTCCAAAATATATGGACATGTGGATATAAGATTTCATGAAGATTCAAACGTAAGCACAGATAAAAGATTTCAGTCAGACTTACAAAGATAAGGTGAAAATTGTCTCCTGAATTGGTACATCATCTCCCATGATAGTTCGCAATATTATTATTCAATATGAATATATTACTTCTATGAATAAATATGATATGCAGTTGGTAGGGTAATATTAATACGCGGTAATTTAATCTCCTAAAAGAACCTAGAGCTAAATTGTTGGTACATAATATATTTATAAGTCCATTGACACAGTTTATTATACGAACAGTATATAAAACGTTTTAATAGCAACATTTACAATAACTTATATCTTTATTCAACAACTGCTTGGTTTTGTTTAAATATTTTTATATATTCACATCACACAAAAAGGGAACGTTCCTCATTGAAGATTATTTCAAGTCAGCAGATCCTTTGACTTTACCGGTATAGTAATACACTGTCGCGGTCTGGGTATACTTTTATGTACATCGCTGTCTGTTCCTAGAGGCACAATACAAAGAATACTAGAGGGGGAAACAGGGCGAAACGACTCTCTTTTATCCTCTTGTACACTATTCTTTTTTTTTTTTTTTTTTTTTTTTTTTTTTTTTTTTTTTTTTTATTTCATTCTGAATTAGTGCTTGACTACGTTCCACCTGATGGTAAGTGGTAACGTAGTCGTAGATGGTAAGTCGCACTAATTCAGTAGCCACCTATTCACTCTTGCCTTGAAGACACCCATATTGTAACCGGACGGAAACACAGACGCAGGCAGATTGTTCCAATCCATTGCTGCACGTATAATAAATGACGAAGCGAAACGCTTCGTCCGGACGGGTGGAATGTCCACGACGTAAGGATGGAGACCAGCCGTTCGTCGGGTCGTCCGATGATGGAAGGGGGATGGGGGAATTAAATCGTGTAATTCCTGCGCACACTCTCCGAAATGTAACCTATAGAATACACAGAGGCTGGCAACCCTACGTCGGTGATCGAGGCTGTGTAGCTTGGCTTTTACCAGCGTAGGGTCACCTATAAGTCTCTGGGCACGCCTCTCAATCGAGTCCAAGGCTGACAGATGGCATTTCGCAGCACCAGCCCAAATGTGACTACAGTATTCCACGCACGACCGGACTTGAGCTTTATATAAATCTAGAAGCTGTCCCGGCGTGAAATACTGTCGGACCTTTGCAAGGATGCCAACTTTCCTCGCTGCTACGTTAGCCTTAGACTCGATGAACCGCCCGTAGTTCAAGTTGGGGGTAATGTCCATCCCCAGTAACTGCAGGCGGTCAGTGTATTCCAGAGGCACATTTCGGAAAGTAGGAGTCAAGGTGAAAGGACTCCTTTTTGTGGTGAACAGACACGCCTGTGTTTTGGTGGCGTTGAAACTCACAAGATTGGCATCGCCCCAAGTGGAGACTGCCCTGAGTGTGAGATTCAACCGCTCTACCATGGCCTCTCTTTCGGACTGAATTTGATCTCTACTAGCCCGAGGATTCGGCAGGTATCTCTCTACAACAGTGCTGTCGTCTGCGTACCCATAGATACCGGGTATAAGCAGATCGTTGATATGCAGCAAGAACAAGGTTGCAGAGAGAACAGACCCCTGAGGAACCCCTGAGTTGGTCTTTAAGGGTTGTGATGAATAACCCTCAACCACAACTCTAAGTGATCGGTCGGTCAGGAAGTCTTTAATCCAGCCGATCAGGCCAGGAGATATACCGTAGGCTGAAAGCTTGCGTATAAGGCTAGCGTGCCAAACCCTGTCAAAGGCCTTTGAGACATCGAGGGAGACGGCAATCGCCTCCCCGCTTCGCTCAAGAGCTTCGCCAAAGGTGTGATTGGCATACACTAGAAGATCCCCAGTCGACCGATTCCGGCGAAACCCATATTGTCGATCACTGAGGAGATCATTCTGTTCTAGGTATGCCATTAGACGACTATTCAATACACGCTCCATAATCTTGCAGAGTATGGAGGTGATTGAAATCGGACGATAATTGGCAGGGTCGGCACGGCTACCTTTTTTGGGCACTGGTTGCACGTTGGCAAGCTTCCAGGATTTAGGCACTATTCCAGTCCTTAGAGAAAGGCGGTACAGACGAGTCAATATCGGAGACAACTCGGGAGCACATGTTTTTAGCACTATCGCTGGTATACCATCAGGACCACTGGCTTTATTTACATCTAGACGACACAATACTCTCTTGACCTCCTTATTAGTTATAGGGATATCTGCCATTGAGATTCCGCAGTGAGGTAGATGTGGTGGAGTAGCATTGCCAGTGTCTAGACATGAATTTTGGGCAAAAAGAGAAGCAAGCAAAGTCGCCTTTTCCTTTGCCGTATGAGCCAGGGATCCGTCAGGTTTTACCAGCGGTGGCAGTGAGGGCCGACAGAAGTTCGTCTCGACCGCTTTGGCAAGGGACCAAAAAGCTCTGCTGCCAGATGGTTGGGCAGAGAGCTTTGCGCCAATATGTGTAATTCGGTCAAGACGAGCCTTCTTTAATGTCTTTTTGTAGGACTTGGCGGCTAAGTTAAAGGCTCTCTTCTTGGATCTTACATCCGGAGCTTTGCGGTCTCGAGCATCAACCCAGGCAAGGTAAGCCGAATGCTTACGCTTTTCAGCAAATGTACATTCGGCATTAAACCATGGGTGAGCTTTGCCACCGACGGGTACATCAGAGAACGGGATAAAATATTCCATCGCTTGATGCACCACATCGGTTATAGCATCCGCACAGCTCGACGGATCGGAAGAAGAGAAGCAGACCTGCCGCCAAGGAAAGGATGCGAAGAAGTGTCGCATCTCATCCCAATCTGCTGACTTGTATTGCCATACTCGTCTAACACCAATAGGGTCGTTATCTGGTGGAGAGTTAGACGATAAAGATTTTACCAGACAGTGGTCAGAGCTACCCAGTGGGGACGAAACCTTGATGTTATATCTGTCTGGATCAGTTGTCAGCAGAAGGTCCAGACAATTAGCTGAGTGGCCGTCTACATCGGGAACCCTCGTCGCTTGTTCAACTAGCTGGGAGAGTCCAAGTGATACCGCAAACTTCCACGCTTCTCTCCCAGCATGGTCCGTCTTCTGGTATGGGAACAGCCAATCTTCATGATGGGCGTTAAAGTCCCCCAGAAAGACAAGCTGTGCGGAAGGATACCGTTGCATAGCCACATCAGCGCCCTCACTAAGATGTTCAAACAATCGAGTTGTCTCCTGATCACCAGTGTGCGATCGGTAGACACAGGAATACAGGATCTTTTCGATTCCTGTGTCTACAATAACCCAAATCATAGAAAATGTGGGGTCTTTATTTAGGTATATCGAATCAGTTTTTACTTGATTGCAGCGAAGACTACAGAAGTGTTATTTGTTTCAGTTGTATGTATGTTTGTCCGATCTTATGTTTCCACAAAAATAATAAAGTGCTAAACCGATTGTATTAATTTCTATGCTAGTGGTAGCCCAGCGGTAAACCGCTCACTTGAGTATCCGAGTAATCCGGGTTCTAATCCGGGTCTGCTACCTCTGAAATTTTCATGTGTGAATCATTTTTAATATCATTACCGCTTGTCTTACGGTAAAGGAAATTATTACGACGAAATCTGCATGTCTGAGGAACCAAGCAAGCTTTCGAAAGTATTGTGAAAATCGCCAACACACACTTGACCAGTGTTGCGGACTATGGTATGATTCCCCTTGTATTGATTGGAGGTTCATTCCCAGCAGTAGGACGTAATAAGGCCTGAGTACTACTATGAAAATATTTCGTTAGATTCGTCTTGATACCTTATCATTAATAAAAATTAAAAGGTCCAAGCGCCAACTTATGTGTCTTAAGTTGTTTTAGCGTTTCAAGATTTTAGCGTTAAAAATAACGTAATTTACATACAAACTTTCATCCCCTATTTCAACCACTAACAGCCCTTTTCTCGTCTTGAAAAGTAGCCTGTATGTCCTTTCTCAGGCCTTAGACTATCTGTGTACCAAATTTCATTTAAATCGGTTCAATAGTTTTGGCGTGAAAGCGCGACAGACAAACAGACAGACAAGCAGAGTTACTTTCGCATTTATAAAATTAGTAAGGATTTTATAACGGGGCTACTTACAAGGTGATCATAATAAGATAAGTACCTATATCATTTTCAAATACCAAATGAAATTTATATACAATAGCTCTACGAGCACATTTGAAATATCCCGTCCGGAATATAAAATATAGTATCTGTGCAAAACATCGCCTGAGCTCCTCGTGGAGAGTAGGGTCAGGTACTGTGGAAAAAACAGTGGCGATATCACTACAAACCCCGGGGTACTCGGCATCGTTGCCGTTGTTACACGCACGTGCCCCGCATACACAATGTCCAAATATTCTGGGATACTTTAGAAATGTTTCCGTTACGATCTTTTACTATTCGAATGCTCTACACACGTAAATAGCTACGATCACCTTTATTATATCCTTCCGATGTACTTAAGAATTCAGAAGAAGGTGGCCTTTATCGTTTTGATTTTGATCTAGTTCACGACCTTTGCCGTAAAGCGCTCGATTTAGGGAGGTAACTATTATAAATGTATATATTTTAAAGTGATCCCTCGATTCACAATATTAAACTACTAGCTATAGCGGGAGGTAGCACTATAGTTGACGAAGTCATTTTATACCGGCTGAAAATCATAACAATAATAGTTTTTCCCTAATACATAACAGCTCTGAACGTCAGTTGCTCCGATAGCGGTGGAGCTAAAGGAGACAGCATGAAAAAGTCATTCAAAAATCATCGGAGCAGATTTTTTTCCAATGACTTTGTCATGCTGTTTCCTTTAGCTCCACCACTACTGCGACAACTGACGCTCACTCTACTGATTTCCGAACATTAAACAACTGTTTGAAGTAAAATTCATTCGGTATAAAATTCCTAAAAAAATGGCAACGCTACCTTCCGGAATATACAGGTCAAGTGATATTAATTGCAAAATGAATCGAGTGAATGTGGTGTATCTTACTTTCTATATTCCATTTTTTGCTAAATCGTAGCTATGGAGATGAACTAGTTCAGAATGGGCTGTTGCAGTAGACCACTCATACACGTTACCACTATCTGTAATAATAAAAAAAACAAATCATTTAATATTTTATTATCTTGAATTGAAGTCACATTTGAATGAACTAGTATTGAATATGACTGATACTAAAATTAAAATATGCTGCAAGGGTACCAAAATTATAAATTGAATTCATAGTGTGAATAGTATATAGTAATGTGTAGATCAGTAGAGATTAGCTAACATAATAGCTTTTATGCTATAATTCGCGAGAAATGCTCCACATTTTCTAATACAAACTCTGAGAAAAACTTTAACTACTCGATTTGTAAAGTAGTTCTGCAGGCAGATAAACAGAAATCTACCTAAAATTTAATCAGATAAACTTTTTAATATCTACTATTTAATTTCATTTTCCTCGGGAGCGTTCCTAGGTGCTTTAAATAAATATAAACAGCTTTTCAAATTTATTATGATAGACTGTAAAGTTAACAAAATTTGAAGTAATTTAGCTTAGACTAACTAATTTAACTTAGATACTTAATAGCTCGATGCTTTATCGCTATTAAGTAGTCTACGAAAAAAATTTGAAATTCTATAATACATAATAATAACTTATGTTTAGTGTTAGCCAGTTCTGTACGAAGTTACTTAGGAGTTAGTTCGTAGGATTTCTCAAGAAAACACTGTTCTGTCTGAGAGCTGAATGCATGCTTTATTGCCAAAAACACCCCATTATATACATCAGCTGATCGTACAATCTAGTTCGTAGTCGACGTAGTCCGAGATCGCCCGACCAATGGCGATGTACCGCGGGCGAGACGCGCGCGGAGCGCGGGGCGCTGTTTTGCATCCGGCACGAAGGTATATGTAGGAGTGCCGCGCGCAGCGCGATCCTTTCCTCCGTGCGCCGCCGCCGAGTGCCGACCATCCGCCGTTGCCCCGCCGTGAGTCGTGAGTGCCGCGCGACCCTCCGCCCGCGCTGCCTGCCTGCCGCCGCTCACCAACCGCTTCTTTCGAAGCGCAAGGCCAGCGCGTGCGGCGTTGTGACGATGCCGTGGCTGCAACCTGTATTGTCAATGTAACCATAATATTGAACGTCAAAATATAAAACGTCTTTTTCGAGACGACCGCTTCTTGTTTCAAAAGTAACCATGTATAAAACGTCTTTTTCAAGACGACTGCTTGCTGCATCTTTGTAACCATAAAAAAACGTCTTTTTCAAGACGACTGCTTGCTGCATCTTTGTAACCATAAAAAAACGTCTTTTTCAAGACGACTGCTTACTGTTTCTTTGTGACCATATAAAACGTCTTTTTCAAGACGACTGCCTCGCCGTTTCATCGCAGAACGTCTAACCCATGGTAATGTATTCTGGTATGAGGTAACAGGTTCGAAGGTAACAGGTTCGAAGGTACGGTAATGTGTGACAGGTACTATGTCACTACATCACTCCCCCCTAAGCGAAGCGTACGTTGGTTTTCACTACGCGGCCGGAGCGAGTGACGTAGGTGTCATTCGGTGCGTTTGTGGTAGATGACTGCGGCTCGCCGCTCGGTAATGTTCGTTTAGTGCTCGGTACCTGTTGTGTCACGTGTGTTTCAGTACTATAGCCTTCGTTGAGTAAGTGCGCTGGCTTGAGTCTGTCTATTGAGACAACTGTAGTTCGAAGTGGCATCTGTATGGTAAAATGCTTGCTGTCACGTCGAATTACTTCGAACGGACCATCGTAAGGTGGGGTCAAAGGGCTTCGCACGGTATCATTGCGCACGAACACATGGGTACATGTCGCTAGGTCCTTGTGTACGAACGTGCTTCGGCTATTGGAGTGAGACTTGCTGCTCGGGGACAACGTCGACATTGTTTCAGTGAGTTTCCGAACGAATTCTGCGTCTTCATTTTTCGGCTTCGAGGGCACGAAGAAGTCTGACGGTATTCTAAGTGTCGATCCGTAGGTCATGAGGGCTGGACTTAATAGGGTGTCTTCCCGTAGGGCGGTACGAAGGCCGAGTAACACCGTCGGTAGTTCCTCGCTCCAGTGTGAACCGGCTTTTCGCGCCATAAGCGCGGACTTCAATGTTCGATGCCAGCGTTCTATTTGACCATTTGCTTGAGGGTGATAGGCAGTTGTACGTATTCTTGTTATGCCGAATTTCTTCATAAGTAAGTTAAATAGCGATGATTCGAACTGTCGTCCTTGGTCTGTTGTAATACGTATAGGACATCCGAATCGCGATATCCATCC
Organism: Boloria euphrosyne; assembly: GCA_951802675.2. Classification (NCBI taxonomy): domain Eukaryota; kingdom Metazoa; phylum Arthropoda; class Insecta; order Lepidoptera; family Nymphalidae; genus Boloria; species Boloria euphrosyne. The sequence continues at coordinate 8,371,946 of OX637878.1, forward strand.
TTCGTAGATTGCTCGTGCAACATCGTCGGCGGTAACGTCGCGCACGGGAATTGCTTCGGGCCACTTCGTGCAGCGGTCGATTATTGTTACTAAGTATCTGTAGTCGTTAGAGGGAGACAGCGGTCCGACTATGTCGACGTGAATATGTTCGAAACGCGACGATCTTTGAAACTCGCTTAGTGGGCTGATAACATGTCGTTGAACTTTCCCACGCTGGCAACCGATGCATGATTTCGCCCACAAACCCACTTCTTTATTCATTTTCGGCCAGAAAAACTTCGTAGACATTACTCTTCGTGTTGTTCGCACACCAGGGTGACTTAGTTCGTGTTGCGCTTTGAATGCTATCATACGATAAGTCGCTGGTAGGTATGGTCGAACGTTGCCGGTTGATGTTTCGCACATGATGGGTCGTTGACCTCCGGGCAATGTGATAGGGGCGAACTTAAGGTTTGAGTTCGACATGCAAACCTTTAGTTCCTCATCGTTTTGTTGGTCTTTAGCTAGTTGATTGTAGTCGATCGTGGAGTGTGACAAGTCGATTTCTTCGATTCGCGATAAAGCGTCAGCTGCTTCGTTCTTATCGCCGTGAATGTATTGGATCTTCGTACAGAACTGGCTAACATAGTGTAACTGGCGTTCTCGTCGTGGTGTATCGCTGCTACTTGGCGTTCTTGTTAGGGCGAACGTTAGTGGCTTGTGATCGGTGAATATTGTTAGGTCGCTGCCTTCTATCAGTCGTCGTAGGTGTTGCACAGCGGTGTACATTGCTAATAATTCGCGATCGTACACGCTGTAGCGTTGAACGCGATAACAAACCTACAAATCAATATGCTTACGAAACAAATAGAAAAGTTGTCACTCGAAGTCGCCGAACTCCGCAAACATCGGTATACGTCGTATCGCCGCCCCCGCCAAAACTCAGTACATCGTAGCCGCTCTCGCTCACATTCACGACAGCGTACCGATAACGCCCGAAAGCCTGGCGATCCCGACTGGCTGTGCCGATTTCACTACCGATTCGGTAATGAGGCACGAAAATGTGAATCGCCTTGTGCCAGAGAAAAGCGGGAAAACTAGAACGTGCATCGATAGTGGCGGGAGTCGATGCAAACCAAACCAGCCACCGCCTATGTGTGATCGACATTAACAACCGAGAAAAATTTCTTGTCGACACGGGAGCCGACATATCGGTATTAGCCGCTCGGAACCAGAAATACTCAAAACCAGTAGACAACGCAGGCTACAAACTTTACGCGGCCAACGGAACAGAGATTCGTACCTACGGAGAGCGCACACTCGAGCTCAACCTAGGTTTACGAAGAAGTTTTAAGTGGACTTTCGTCGTTGCCAATGTGAAGACTTCAATACTGGGTGCTGATTTCCTGGCGCAGCATAAACTGTTAGTCGACTTACACCAAAGAAAACTTATCGACCGTCTAACGGAGCTTAGCGTGAACGCCGTCAAAATAAAAAGTAATGAAGAATCGATATACATTATTAACCGCGACCACACTCATCACGTCGGGGTCACCACTTTAGTGTTAGCCAGTTCTGTACGAAGTTACTTAGGAGTTAGTTCGTAGGATTTCTCAAGAAAACACTGTTCTGTCTGAGAGCTGAATGCATGCTTTATTGCCAAAAACACCCCATTATATACATCAGCTGATCGTACAATCTAGTTCGTAGTCGACGTAGTCCGAGATCGCCCGACCAATGGCGATGTACCGCGGGCGAGACGCGCGCGGAGCGCGGGGCGCTGTTTTGCATCCGGCACGAAGGTATATGTAGGAGTGCCGCGCGCAGCGCGATCCTTTCCTCCGTGCGCCGCCGCCGAGTGCCGACCATCCGCCGTTGCCCCGCCGTGAGTCGTGAGTGCCGCGCGACCCTCCGCCCGCGCTGCCTGCCTGCCGCCGCTCACCAACCGCTTCTTTCGAAGCGCAAGGCCAGCGCGTGCGGCGTTGTGACGATGCCGTGGCTGCAACCTGTATTGTCAATGTAACCATAATATTGAACGTCAAAATATAAAACGTCTTTTTCGAGACGACCGCTTCTTGTTTCAAAAGTAACCATGTATAAAACGTCTTTTTCAAGACGACTGCTTGCTGCATCTTTGTAACCATAAAAAAACGTCTTTTTCAAGACGACTGCTTGCTGCATCTTTGTAACCATAAAAAAACGTCTTTTTCAAGACGACTGCTTACTGTTTCTTTGTGACCATATAAAACGTCTTTTTCAAGACGACTGCCTCGCCGTTTCATCGCAGAACGTCTAACCCATGGTAATGTATTCTGGTATGAGGTAACAGGTTCGAAGGTAACAGGTTCGAAGGTACGGTAATGTGTGACAGGTACTATGTCACTACATATGCAAACTTAAACGCAACTCTAGACGCAAAAATGTAGCCATAGAGCGCTTCATGGTGCAAGGAAAGGTAGAAGGCACTAGAACGCGTGGAAGATCGGCAATGAGATGGACGGACCAAATCAGAACAGCAGTAGAGGTACCACTGCATGAATGTACACGATTGGCATCCTCTAGAGAGGAGTGGAGGCGTATAGTTGAGCGGGTCATAAAACCTACATGATGACCACGACCAGTCTGTCAAGACTGTACCGACCAAGAAGAAGATGCAAACTTATCATTATCGAAACCACACTACCTGTAATACTCGTAAAGAATTCATTATTCTCATTTCAAAATAATTTATTTACGACCTTTCCTTTCCTACAAATTGTTTAATGTAGGCACATATAGCTTATATGACGTTCAAGTGTAATAAGCGTAGGTATATCCAGTATTTAAATAATTACGCTTCAGAGCACAGTTGAGCTTTACAAATACCCCGTTGAAATTACTTTTCGCTTGCGGGATTATTTTTGCAGTCCAACAGATATTGGCCTGGTAAGTAAAGATATTGTATGTAGCTGTCGGCGGCAGTGGATTCAACTGGCTTATCTTGTGTTGTATTATATACGTCGTAAACCGAGTATTATGTGGAAGCTAGAGTTCGCTCTACATTCTTATTTTCTTTCGAATTTAATAATTATTTATTAATCAAGTCATTGTTTTGGTTACAAAATAAAAAATAAATATCTAACGTAAGTTTAGTAGTATACTTGTCAGAGAGATCATTAATAGTGAAATAGCATAGAATTCAGGTGTAGGGACGTAAAAGAGTTATTCCACGAATTCCCCTATCTAGTGATAGCCCGCCGTGCGACGTGTCCGGTGAATCAACGAGCACCGCTCCGCTCGGTCGAACAAAAACGGAAAACCATTTTACGGTCCATTGTGAAAGAGGATTGGCAATTTCGTTCCGGACTTACTCGACCGTCGGCTGAGCAAGTTTTACAAAATCTCTGATGTATCGCGAACTCTTACGATACCATATAAAAGTTATAATCATATTTGTATACGATTGAATCATTTAATAAAATATGTTTTGTGAGAAAAAGATTTAAATGTTGTATAAATCATGAATAAATTACAGTAAAAATAGTAAAAAGTCTTAAATCATTAAATGAATAACAATTGACGGATTAATTTTCTATTTCACCTTAATTCTTATCCTGTTAGACCTTTGCAATTGTGCAATTGTTATGCGTACAGCAATTAAGAATCGGAACGAAAAGATTATAGCATTATCAAATAGCTGTAATAGGTGTGCTTTAAATAAATTGTGTTTTGAATATCTTCACTTTTGTTGTATTCTACTTCTTATAGAGAATAATTTATTAAAGCCACTACTTATCTACATATTTATTACGTAGTTGTGGCACCCGCGGAATCGCTTGCGCTAAAAGTACAACAATTATATTTGGCTTTATGCTGTTCCTTATAATGTACCAACGAGTTATTTCCCATTTAAAGATTCACCATTTTTACGAGGACTACTCAATAGAACCAGCTATTGTATTTTCCTGAGAGAATAAAATATTTTACTGTAGTACCTACCTATATACCTTTCAGGTAGCCGGAATATTAACCCTATCACTACACAAAGATTAGTTAAAATCGGTTCATTATTTTTTGCGTGAAACGTGTACATCGATTCGCTAAGTTATAGTTTTTTATACGTACCGATAAAAATACGTATTGCGAGTGTAACTTAGGAGATAGATATTTAATATTTTTGACTTTTCTGTAGGTTTTTTTACTACCTACAAATTCTTATTATATAATTTAGATGTATCTCTTAAGATTTAGCCACCGCCAGTTTTCTAAGGACAACTTGATACAATATAATTACTTTTGTTTTCTTGTGAAAATGAAATATTTTTCTGAAATTAAAAAATAATCTAAGTCACGACCAGAGTAATAAGTAATCACTAAACAAAATTTGGTTTAAATCAGTGCTGTACTTTTTGAGTTAAACGATAACATACAGACGGACAAAAAAATAATAACTATTATTTTGGGGTCTATATTCAATACACAATACGTTACAGTAATTGTTTTTAAAAAATATATAATGTACAGATTTTTTCTAAGCTACTGTTTTATTTTACTTACGTATAATATAGATATTCCACAAAACACAACGTTTATCGTTTAAAAACATTTATATATAATATGATGCTGATATAATAGGTGAAGTCGTATAAATTACAAGTACCTAATCTTACGATAAGTCAAAACTTTATAATGCAAATAACTACGTGGGTAGGTATGTGGTAAAGAATATCGTGACTTTGAACTATAGTAAACTATTTGACCTGCTTAGTAACTATCTCTTTAACGGAGTATATAAGACTAGAAGGTATACTAAACTGAATATGACTAACAAGAGATAGTCTGATGTTCTATATACAATATATACATATAAAGTTACATAACTTTGATTGTTTAAGCCACAAGTTACTTTCCTGTAAAAAAGAAAACGAAGAAGTTAAAATAATATTTTACTTTGGTAGGAAATATTATAACAAAAATATTCCTCAAATTATGGTTCGTACAATGATAATGTAATAAAAATTTCGCGCATACGTAAGTATATTATGAAGAGAAACGATTTTCGTCGATCTACGAACTGTTCTCGTCTAGATAAACGGATGCCCATTTGAAATTCCAATTAGAAAGTTTTCTCATTTACTTGATTCAGGGCGTGGATTGGCTGAAGGGCAACAATCCACCCCGATTAGTCCTGGTTTCTGCTCAGCACCAGATTTGGGCAAAGGTTTGAAGGTCGTGGCTAACCGCGTAAACCAATTCTTCATTAGGATTGAATTTTAATTATATTTATAAGTTTATTTAATTTATATAATTTTACTATTCCTAGAGTAACAGTTAAGTGTAGAACACTAATGTTTCTTTAATGCTGCTGTGCAGAGTTAACGATTTGTATATTTTAGTTGCTTTATACTGCCTAACTTTTTCGTATAAAATTTAGCGCGGCGTAAATAAAAAGATAATGAAATGAAGCATTTAAAACTCTGGAGACGGGAGTCAAAAGTTACTGTCGTAAAATTGCTTTATGGACTAAATCGTGATTATAGTCTATAAATCAAATGCTTTATAGCGTTTTAGTAAAGTAAAAAATCATAAATAATTTTTAAGGCACCTTTATATGTATGTCATGAATGAGCGAACACTATTTTTATTCGATAAAGGGTCGTTTATAATGGGAGAAATATTATAACCTTTCTATTGCAACAACTTTTCCAGTTTTCTATAGAATCGATCGGAATCACAGAGAAATTTATTCATAAAGTATCAAGCCTGAACCGCACAGACACGGAAGTTACCAGCTTGAAAATTGAATTTATTAAACTTTTCGTGGGACAAACAGATACTTTATAGACTGTGAAAAGCAATTTGGTTTCAATTAATATCATCGGAACCATTTGGGGTTTGGAATATGTACCTACTCGTAAGTGCGAAGGTATAATTATTTTATTTGTACAGATTTGACACTGTCTATAATTAAAAAAATAGCAATACAAATAACTATTGATATAGTAAAATAGCCTGTATAAGTAAAATTTGAATCACTTTTTGTTAACCTGTTATATAAAAACCTAATTTCAGTGTATTCACAAATAATATATTTATTTAAAAAATACTTATTTGATTGTATTTTTAGATATTTAGTTATAACTTGTCAAGTAACATTTTCTATCAATCAGAGTTAAATAAATGTATGGGTTATTTTATGAACTCTGCCTACACTATCATCATCATCATCATCAGCCGTTTTTAACGTCCCACTGCTAGGCACGGACCTCCCTCTGTACGAGGGAGATCAGGCCATAGTCCACCGCGCTGGCCTAGTGCGTGTTGGCGGACTCACATGTCTTACGAAAACTTGCTAGGTTTACTCAGAAATGCAGGTTTCCTCACGATGTTTTCAGTCACCGTAAAACTAGTGGTAATCAGGATAGAAAAGATTCGCTCATGAAATTTCAGAGGTGGGTGACCCGGATTTAAACCCGCATCACTCGGTTATACAAGCGAGCGCGTTACCTCTGGGCTACCACTGCCTTGACTACACTGGACCTACATATTTCAATACTTACTTATATTAATAAAAGCTTACGCTTATTAATTACGCACTGAAATTGATTCTGCGACCTCTTTCTAATAGAAAATGCCTGCCAGTTAATAATACGAGTATATCTTGATATTATTTTATTTTAATAATTATTGCGTGTAAATTATAGTTTAAACGGACGTCATACATATTATGTAAATATAATGTTGTAACGGTCTCAAGGGAAATTGTGCGTATTGATCAACCTTTCTTCACACTTGCGCAATGTTCGACATTTTTTATAACAAATTAATCAAATGAATATAATATTTTACCTAATATAATAATAATCTATTATATTTAAAACCAACCAATCCTTACAAATACTTCGTTCGAATGGAAATATTATGAAATAATATTATATGAAAATAATATATGAAACCAAAGAATAAAACCCAAAAAAAAACATAAATTCAAATGTGCCTTATGGTAACAACACCATTTAGAAGAACAGAATCATTATAAGTAAGAGTAGAACTGATTACAAGGATATTTTTATAGAAGTGGATAAATGAGAGTTTAAGTGCAAAAAATTGAGTCCCCTTTATATTAATACATTTTTCTTATCGAAAACGCTATATTTGATTCCTTTTTACTTTATAGAATTTGGAAATTTTCATATCACTGATCTTGGTGTGTGCGACGAGTTTTGAAAATATTTACGCATCCGATCTTAACGTAATTTTTTAAAGGGTGTGATTTGAGTGACTTAAGGGTAGGATAGTTTTTATCCCAATTACTTGCTTATTATTGTAAAAAAGGAATTTCCAAGAAATAATCTACGAAATAAAAAAACGGTTACCCTAAGCTTCAAATTCTACCCCTAAGCTGAAGAAAAAATATTATGAGTATTCCTCAGCAACGCGTGACCAGGTCTGCTAGTTATATCATAATTTCACTTTTAAAACCCCTAACCTCTGAATAATTTTCAATTATTCATGATAGCGATTCATATGCACATATTTTAATAGAATAACGATAGTTAGTACTAAATATTCATGGAAATAAAAAATACGAATTTAGTTCGAACATTTCGGAGGTATAACGTGTTCGCGCGTCAATTACGCCTAAAGTGGTTTTAAGTGGAAATTGATAAGGCATAAATGGTTCGTAACCCCATGCATATCGGCCACGACCACTAGACGTCACTCTATTTCTGACTACGACCGGTAATTACTGCGCCGTGTGTGACATATTTGATGTCGAATAGACCCGTGTCGAGTTCCCTCCGTTTCAATTAAATCCAGACATGAGCGTCCCGTTTACATGAGGGGTTTTATTTCTCGTACGTAGTTAGTAGTTACAATGGTAGAATGAAATTAATTCGAATTCCATTTCATACATCCTCATATGGTGTTCACATATTGAAAACTCTTTTGCCATCGAACCTGAACATGAACTAGGTGATCAGAATATAGAGTTATCGCAAAGAGGCGTTTTAAATAAGCTTTTATTAAAGCTGATCCATTTAATTGTGTCTGTGTATTTTAGTGTTGGCTTTATTTTGATTTTTGGTTTCCGACGAATCTTTTACAGCAATCTAGGTTACGGGAGATTTTCCCCGGTTGCCTGGTCCCAAAAATTACAACAAATCTGAAAAAATCGTAAAAGACAGACAAAAGCTACCGTGTACCTACTGTATCAAAAGATGACTTTACCTATTAGCTAGCCTACATCTTCTATATATATAAAAATGAAACCTGTTTTCCGTTGTCACGACATAGCATGAAAACGGCTTGACCGATTTGGCTAATTTTGGTCTTGAATTATTTGTGGAAGTCCAGGGAAGGTTTTAAAGGTGAATAAATATGAAAGTTGTGCGGAAAAAAAGGAAATTAAAAAAATCTTTATAACATTGATGGCGTTTGACGTATCATGTTATTACCGTTGCCATGGCGCGTGCAATGGTAATATTAAATCAGCGAATACATACTGGGAGGTGCGAAGTAAATGTTGTTTTGCGAATGCGTAATAAAACATTTCACCGGGAGGAAAAGTTTATAAAAAATTTATATGTGGATAGAACAACGTCTGTCGGGTCCGCTAGTCTAATAATATAAAGATACATAGAATCCGAGCGAAGTTAGAGTAAGTAGCTAGCGATAATATAATTGACTTTTGACAAAAACATAATACCCGAAATAAAGAACAGCACCAATAAATTTTAACTAAAAAGATACTTATTTTATAATATTAGAATATGTTATTTTACAGAATACTGTGTTCGACAGTCACAGAGGATTCCATTTGTCTTCGCAGGCAAGTGTTCCCAGCGGGCTTTTCAGAACTGTGTCGCGATAAGATACACTAAGCCTTATACTTGTATTCCAGTTACAATCCAAGCATTCTATTAAAAGCTACTAAGCGTTTTATTTCTACATAATTCAATGCTTATATAAACTAATATTAGATGAAGGTATTAATGTAAAATAATTTTAGAAATAAATAAATATAATATTTGAATTGGCAGTGGTAGCCTAATGGTAACGCGCTCGCTTAACTTAAAGTGATATCTTAGAGAGCCTGGCAAGTTTTCAGACACAATCCGTCAACCAGCACTTGGCCAGTGTGCTGTACTTTGGCTGATCCCCCTCATATTAAAGGCCCGTTCTCAGTGGAATGTTTAAAAGGACTGAATACAATATATTCATAAAATAATTGAATTTATTTAGATTATGAGTCAATTGTTGATTATTAAATCAATATTTATAAAATAAGGCATAACTGGATTTAGGACGAACAGTCGTTTAGACAATCGTCTATTGTACGGGCTGAAAAAGTCAATTAAATTCAGTAAATAATGTATTATGTTCTTGCTGGATTCCTAATAAAAGATTAAAGAATAGCAATGTAGATCCAGGTAGGCTACTAGTATTTTACAATATTTGTTTATCTAATTTTTATTATGTAAACATATATCGATTGACATACTATGAATAATGTTAGTTTAAAAACTTACTTCTACTTCTTAGTTTGTTCGCTAATGAAAAATTTGGTATCGTAATAATACCCCTTCTAGCCTTAAAACATAAATTACCTTATTGCGGCATAAAATCTGTTAGTCACTTTTAAGTATAGGTTAGTTTTATGAACATCCCGTTAGTATGCATAAATTACTATAAAAGTTATCAATTTTTAAAGTAGGATCAACATGTACTTGATCATTCCTACATCCATGCAACAGAGTTAATATAGCGATATTCAAATTTAGAGCATATTGATAAAGCTTGTAATATTTGCTGTAGAAACTCCAAAAAATATTTTTAATTTTATTTTGTTTATTATACAAATGTTAGTTATACATAATATATACTATAAAATTATGTTGAAACTGTAAAAATATTTATTATATCTAAGTATCACATCTAAAAAATGCGTAAATATGTGTGTATCGTCTAGATTATAACTACTTGGTATATCTACGTACCTTTCATTAATTCACGTAAATATACATAACTCTTTCGATAGCTGTGTCTTGGCCAAGCCCGATCTCTTTCGATCACATTTATAATGAAGATAAAATATATTGAATTTTAAAAGTCACGCATTCATATCAACATGTACCCACTATAAATATACTACCCAATACCCATCTATTGGTTACATACATTTACTTAGGTAATACTTAAAATATTTTCTCATTTTTTTTAAATCATAACGTCAATTTAGGTATATATACTTTATAAATATTAAAATACTAAAAAAAACATAATTTATAAGAAAGCAATTTATAAGAAATATAATTTGTTATGAGAAGAGGACAACCTTGAAGATATTTTGGTAATAAATCAAAGTATTTTAGCAGATTTGCAAGTTCCCGAAAACGCTATTGTCTAAAATATTATGCCGTAAATATTCAAAATATTTAAGAATTTAGTAAATAACGTTTAATTAAATATCTAAAGATATTCCTGAAATGATCCTGATTCCTACTGATTACTAGTATCAAATCAAATCAAATTTAAATCAAATCAAAATATACTTTATTCAAATACTTAGGCTTATAGAATTTCTTTTCAATCGTAATTGTTACATTAATTAAATATAGAATAAAAATCTCGTGTTTGTTATCGAACTCCTCCGAAACGGCTTGACTGATTTTTATTATTTTTTTTGTGTATATTTGGTAGGTCTGAGAATAGGTAGGCTATTTGTTAATAGTGTGTTAAGAGTGGAGAGGAGAGGTCCAAAATTTAATTTTTTTTTAGACCAAAATTTTTTTTTATGATTTGGTATCCAAAATACTTATAACCTTAACTTTCATCTTTCTACCACCAATCCCTATTGTTAATAGTGATTAGAACGCGGGTGGAGCCGCGGGAATTGCTAGTAAAATAAAGAATTAAATTTAAACGTTTGTATTCTCAACAATTGCAACTAAAAACTCAACAATTGGTCTTTTTTTAAAAAAAATCAACTGATTTTCATTTTCAATTAGATAATATAAAAACAACTATTGATAGTATAAGGATGTAAATATTCAAATTAATAGATGTGCTTATAGCATCACCATAAATATAAGGATTTTCTCGTCGAAAATACGAATTGAAATTGTAAGAGAAAAATGTTTCGCTCGAGATGAGCCGACGTGCACACCTGCGGGCGTTAACAACTTCTAAGTCTTCGAAATATATTTTCAGTAGCGTTTGATAAATATAACTTATTACGACTGTCTTTATCTGTAAAAATATACGTCAATTACCTTAAAGATTCTTTGCGACATCTGTTTAAAACGCTTTTCACCTTTCTGAAAGTAAGCCAAATAAATTGGCGTTATCTACCTGCCTATCATTCATTTTCAATTTGTAGTTGTTGGAATATTTTATTATAAGAAACATGAGTGACCACGTTTTAAGGTAAACTGTATTATTAAACTGCATTCAACACTGCACGTGGTTAGGCATGTATCCACTTTGCATGATTTATTTAATGTACATCTTATTACGATTACTTTTGGTATAATGATTTTACTGATACTTTGAGGGACCACCTACTTATTACGATAAATAAAATATAGCGGCTAGTAGTTCCGCTCGGGTTCATCTAAGGTACTAGGTAAGTTTTATCGCTTAGTATAGACTCCTCACAGTTGAGATACTTTCCCACAGTAAAATGTATCCTATAATTTGACCCGAAAAACAAGCTATCTTTATACGAAATTTTATCAATAAATGTCTATTAACTTTCTTGTAAAGCTGTAATTCTAAAAACAATAGATTTATATCGGCTTAATATATATCGGCTTCTGTGTGAATAATAATGACTACTTCAATGAGACTTTGCTAAAAATGCTATGTATGTACGGTACTTCCATAAAAAGGCAATTCTTAAAATTATTGTCGCAGATAGCTAATGTTATGATAAGTAACTTAGGCTTCTTTTATTTTATTAAAAAATATAATTTCTAAAAACAGTTTAATTTAATTTAGCTTACGCCCAGCGAAGCGGGACGGGTTTGCTAGGACCTTACTTAATAAATATGTTGACCTACTACATTACTTAATAAATATGTTGGGACATTATTACAACAATATAAACACCCATGACTGGAGTGCAAACAATGGTGCTCAACAAATAAATGCACCCAGCGGGACTCGAACCCGTGACCGCCGGCGCAGAAAGTAGGTTCACTACCTCCTGAGCCAAACGTGTCGTAAAAAAGTAACTTAGTAAAATCTGTATATGAAATAAGTATTTTTAAAAACAATGACAGTAACGTATTGTGTATTGAATTGAATATAAACCCCAAAACAATAGTGATCAAAAATTTTATCTCCTTGTATGTTATCGTTTAACACAGAAATTACTGGACCGTTTGTAACCATTTTTTTTTGTAATGATACGTTATTACACGAAGCAACTATTAAAATAGCTTCTATTGAATAACAAATTTTTATTCCTACGGAAAAACACAATAACTGATTCTATATAGTCTAAGTCGTTATAAAACAGGGATGGAATTTCAAATGTAGAATCAATTCTCGGTACATTATTAGTACTTTATGCTTTATAGTACTTTTAGCACGGGCAAAGCCGCGGGTCTGCTAGTATAAAAATAAATCTTCGAATTTCATTAGCTTAGTTTCAATGAAATCAAGATTGTTCGCACTGTAAGAGAAGAAAGACAATATTTATGTTAAAACAGTACTCTCGGTGCGTAGAACTAATCATAATAAGGCTGTTTACTGCGGGGCATACAAATTAAACTTTGTGTTTAATAACGTAAATATTACTTAAATTTTTTATTGCGTCGGTGCTTCCGTCCGATTACAATATAGGTGTCTTCAAGGCAAGAGTGAATAGGTGGCTACTGAATTAGTGCGACTTACCATCTACGACTGCGTTACCACTGGCTTGATGGTAATCAAGGTGGGACGTAGTCAAGCACTAATTCAGAAGAGTATAAAAAAAAAGAACCCGTCTTGGTTATTGGCCCAAAAGCTTTTTGGTTTAAGGTTTCGGTTACATACTGTAACCGATTATATAACCGACTATATCCTTGAAAATGGTAGTGACGAAATTTAATGAATGTCCTTAGCCAAAATTGACTTTTTAAAATTAATCTTTAAAAAAATACAATAAATTAACCATCACAGTTTATTTTTTTTATATATTTTTACAGTCAGTTGTTATTTAATTTTTTTAAACCTATTCCTAACCGTCATTATTTTTATCTTTATTTGTGTATGGATTATACAAGGCGAAATTTTTCAAATATCTAAGTCCTTTGATTGAGCTTTAGACCATATGGATTAGAGAAGCGAGGAGCAGTCACGACACTAAATTATATAACATCGAAAATATATTTATTTTGATAGAAAATCAGTGTGCCAAAAGCTTTTGCGACAGTCGCACACCGAAACTATCACGGTTAATTAAACAACTAATTTTGTCTGTAAACCAATGATGTTATACAGGCTGTAAACAAATCACAAGAATTTTTATAGTGTCTACTGTAAAAACCCTGTTCTAGAGCATAATTTTCATGATTGCGTAGAGCGAGCAGCAACGATACGAGGTAACAAAGTAGAAATTGAAAAAGGTAAAAGTACAAAACAGTTTAAGGTAACAAAGTACGTAGAAATCTATGTAAAAAATATTTTTTATTTGAAATTAAAATATTGATAGACTTGTTCGTACCTACACATTTCCTTTGAATTTTTACTTCCAGAAATCCTCTCTAATAAAGCTAATATTAAATTACTAACGAGAAAAAATATATATATTTTTTTTTTGATTATCATGAAACTGTTTTTTTATAGTAAATTTACAATATATTATTAAAATATTCTTATTCATACAAGACATAAATAACTAATGTTTTTCAAATATTATAGCTACCTATTAAATATAATTAAGCAGTTCAGTGAAGCTAGAATGGACGGCTGTAGATCTGGAGGATCTAAGTTTGGGTTTGAAGTATTAAGAATTTCTGTTAAGCTCATAGTAAGAAAGCTGGTGGCGTTTCTCCTCTATAACCATGCTTTATAGAGAACCTGAAGCTATCAGTACTTGACTCTGCTGATCTCTCACCGGTCGTAGAGTCGAGAGTAACGGGAATAGTGTGCACTGTTTCAGCGCGTAGGCGTACACACTACACACGTTGCACAATTATATTCAGCGCATTTCGCTAGTCTCTATGATTGGCTTCCGTGGTTATAACTAAACGGTTATTACGTAATCCACCATTACTGTAAGGAAGCAGTGATTATTGGATAGTTTAAAAACATATCCTTTTTGCTATCTCAACTCACCATACGAGTATTTTAATATTAAAATAAAAATCTAATTTTAATATTTTTTCTTTCGTTTTAGGAAAAGTTGCAATTTAACTATTGTAAATCTGGTCGCGTAGACACCTATAGTTTTCAAGCTTTTCGATCGTAGAACATACATAAAATAAAATTTATGGGTCGTAACGTCCCAACTGTAAGCGACCACAAACGTGCTACACCGTCACTTTGGAAACCGCTTATTCGTCGTTTTATCTAAGTGTTTAGTTTTAAATTGTGCAAAAAGTCATAACTTATCAACTACCAAACCATTAAACAAGCCATTAATTTTTTGTATTAATAAGTAAAGTAGGGTAGACTGGGTACGGTTGAAACGGTGGACGGTTGAAACAAAGCTAATACCTCGAAACCATTCGTTATGAGGTGAGGGGTACAAAGGTAGAACTAAGCGGACGACAAGTCGAAACACGAATGTTTATATTGCATTGCTTTTCGCGCGCTGTGGTTCTGTACAGGAGGCCCCATTGTGTTTTTTGACGGAAAAGTAAGTATTTATTGTTCGTAAATTTTTGTAATTATTGTGGTTTTATTAAAGTTAGAGTATTGAGAATTTTGTATCGTTTTAGTTGAAGTTTGAAGAGTATGGCTGTGTGATTACTTTTTATTTAAATGTATTATCAATCTTTCTGTGACCGTTTTATACCTAGAAGGGTGGTTGGGGACAGTTGAAACATTTTTTGTGGGTACGGTTGAAACAGTTTATTTATTTAATTTTCTTGATTTTTAGATGCCAAGGGTACGCCAAAGGAAGACTACGAGAAGTCAGGCCGACTTATCAACGTACAAACAAACCTATGAAGATGTATAAGCCGGATATTCGTTAAGAAGAGCGGCAAAAAAAATGGAAATGGAATATTTATATTGTGCAGATATATATTTTGGCCTAACTTAAACGGATGTTATGAAATTATGGCATGACATGGTATATGAAGTAACGGTCAAGTACAACTTATCACGACCTCGGACTTGGGATGACAACGAAATGGCTGGCTACGACAATTTGGCTACTGTCAAATCAAACGGAAAATATCGTGACTTCGAGTATACCGCTTATATTTTCGCCAGAAGCAGTACGACCACTACCAAAAGCTCCTCCAAGGAAATTTACAAACAGGAGGCGAAAAACTAAGAAATCTGCAATCTACACAGATACACCTGAAAAAGAAGTTAAGAAAAGATTAGATGGAGGAAAAACTAAAAGAAGTGCTACAAACAAGAAGAAAACTAACACGCAACGTGAATTATAATCAGAAGAAGACGAGTATTACTGACTTGTTTGTATGTCAGCATATTCAGAAAGCAGACCGAGCGAAAAATGGATACACTGATGCACAGAATGTAAAATGTGGGCGCACGAAGAGTTTACAGAAGGTAGTCTTAGCTATGTTTGCCACAGTTCAGATTCGGAATGATCTCTCGTCTGTTAATTATATTCTTAATCTTAAACCAAAGTATTGAAGTTTTATTATTATATTTATGTCATTTGTTTATTTATGCATCAAAATAAAGATCTTTATATAAATAATATTTTGATGATTTTGTAAAAGTGTTTTCCTAGCTGAAGTGCTAAAATCTAGTATATAATAATTAATGCTGTTGATTTTTAAAAATATTAGAGCAAGTAGTGCAAAAATATTACAAAAAAAACGTCACCAGCATCTGATTACGTTATATAATTAAAGTTTTATTTAATATAAACCTATAAGTACCTATAAGTGTCGTGAAAGACTTGACTATTAATAAAACAATATTTGTGATGTTCAACTGTTACATTACGAGTCGTAAAATGTTATTAGACGATGAATAAAAGATGTTTATTTATTATATTTTGTATTATTTGCATGTGTTTCAATTGACCCCAGGCACTGTTTCAACCGACCCTGGCAAGGGGACGGTTGAAACAAATTGCGTTTTTTTTTAAATTTGATTTTATAAATAAAGTACATTACAGTGATCTCAAATAACATTGCCCATTAGTAGAGGGATATATGCTCTTTTATTTAATATATTTCCATCATGTCTCGCATTACTAATACCGATGCAATGGACGATAAACGCTAAAATGTTTCAACCGTACCCAGTCTACCCTACCTCTTAAGAATATTTATATTTAGTAGGTAGATTTTGGTTTATACTAGGTAGTATTGAAAGTGTAGAGTTGTCGAGTAAACTCGTTCATAACAGTTATTATATATGTAACTTATATTATATTTAAAAGGCAACGTCTTTAGGAAAGACATTTACAATGTGACAGAATTTCTTAGATTCTGCGAATTGTGTATTATTTAACTAAAATATTATAATTGTTTGCAGGAAGTACTTATTTACTGTAGTATCTTTGATAGTATTGTTTTAGCTAATATTATTGTATTACAGAAGTTGATGTAAGCGTATGACGCTTCTAGGTCAAGGCTGTGGCTCAATCTACAGCTCTACTCAATTTCCAGCAACGAGAAATCTCATTAGTTCTTATACTATTAGCTTGTCGTAAGACATCGATGTAGAAATTTTATTAATCACTAGCAAACCTGGCCAGCTTCGCTGGTCGTAAGTTACAATAAAGGTTTTTAAATTTTCTAATAAAATAGCAGCCTAAGTTACTTCTTTAAAATCGGTCAAAATCGGTCCAACCGTTTCAGAGATTAGCCGAATCAAACAGACAGACAACCAGACAAAAAATTTAAAAATAGATTTTTTGATGTAAGTACCGTAATATCCTTTCATATTATGCATTTATTGAAAAGCTGTTAATTAGACACTTAAATTTTATTTAAATTTTTATATATATATATATATATATATATATATATATATATATATATATATATATATATATATATATATATATATATATAATATATATATATAATATAACATATTATATATATATATATATATATAATATGTTGGGACACTTTTACAACAGCGCCACTACTGCACATATTACTTTTTAAATATATAATACATAATGTAAATATAAACACCCATGGCTGGAGTACAAACATTCGTGCTCAACAAATGAATGCCCCCAGCGGCAATCGAACCCGCGACCTATGGTGCAGAAAGTAGGGTCACTACAAACTAAGCCGAACGTGTCATCACTGATGTATGTACCGATAATAGTAATACTCGTAAATAAATATTTCTATATATAAGGCGATGGTAACCCAGTATCTATCTATCAAAGCGCTCGCTTTTAAAACTGAGTGAAGCGAGTTCTAATCATCTAAACTTCATAGTTCTAGGTCAACTGAATATGGAAAGTAGCTTTTTAATTTTGATTCCCACGAAACTGTCGAAATATTTTCTAATTCATTTTTGCAGCATAAGCGACCTTATCGTTTTTTATGTAAACTTAAAAGTTTGTTTTTTTCACAGCTTCAAGGGTTTTAATTTCAACTCGATACCTCCATGCGTTCCTGAGTTAAAGGGTCTTGATGGACTGACAGACGGACAACAAAGTGAAGAGTTCGGTTTTTTTCTTTTTAATATTTAACCGAAACCTGAAGCCAGGAATAGATTCTGTTATCAACCGTCGTGTGGACGAAACAACAACAAGTCTTTAAAATAACAATGAATAATGAATATAAAATACTAGTATTCTCATTTCTACACATTTTGTTTCAATGTAAGGAAGGTTAAGATAGGTTTCTTACGTCTGGTACATAAAAAGAGGTCAAAAATAAATATTTTTCTTTCAACATATGTACCCGATCTCACAGGTGTGATTAATGATCTACCTGATTTCCACTAGTGACGGGGGTAAAAGCAAGTAAATTTTCAGTCCTGATGTTCCAATATAAATTTCATTGCCACAAAATGTTCAACGGCTCGTTTATCATGATTGGGGAGTGAACGGGTGTAGAGTATGATAAAAATATTGTTATTTCATCTTGTATCAAAACTTCACAAAGGGTTTTGAAATTTGAAATTACTTTCAAATTTTTTATTCAGTTAATTATCTACAATTAGAGAGATATATTATTTGTTTAATTTATTTATAATATTTATGTTTTTCATCGTACCTACTGTATAATTGCTATGGTATATATTTTGATAACTAATATATTTTTCTAAAATTCAAACAAGGTTAGTATAACTATTGTCCTGTGCCTATGACTAAATGTATTTTATACTAAAAAAAACATAGAATCAGTATTTTTTTCGCTGCACTACTAAATCTAAGAAATAATTTAAATCATAATAACAAACAATTTAGACCACGTACATATTACTTTAAGCCCTAAAGAACTTTCTCATCAGACTTAATAAAATGTAATGTTACGAATAAAATTGATTGTAGGAACGTAAGCTAGGTATTAGTCGTTGTGCCCCAGACATTTGAAATCATACAAAAACGTCTCATCAAGACTTAGAGTCTTAATCTAGACTCCGCGGTCCTCTACTGAGCTGAATTAATTTAAATGAAATCATCACAGTTTATTCAACGAGATGGCAGAACGGGCGTTCAACCGACAAGAAAGCGCCTCAAGACTCATTTACAATTCCAATTAAGGACAATTCTCATTTACTTTTGTCTTAAAAGAGTAACAAATCAGTGCTACTCTTATTGTAACCCTTTAACCATTCATACATTGGGAACGAGACTCAATTAATATTAATTAACATTACGCTGTATTAAGTCTAACTAGCGAACCCGGCTCGCTTTGCTGGTCGTAACTTAAAATAATTTAAACGGTTTTTATAATTCTGTAATATAATAAAAGTAGCCTTAATTACTCGTTATAACATTAACTATCAGCAAGCGAAAGTCCCGTCAAAATACATCTAGCCGTTTCAGAGATTAGCCGGAACAAAAAGACAGACAAACAGATAAAAATGTTTCTATATAGATTTTTTGATGTTAGTACCGTATATACATCGCTAATTGAGATTAAAATAAGAAGTTAACACAATTCTTTTAATTTTGATTTCAATTAACTAAGTATTATTTCCAAATAATAATAATTGAGTCACTTTAAAACTTATCATATACATATTATACTGTATGATTTAGGTATCTACTGTTCCCGACAACTAAATCACATGTCAAAACTTGCTCACTTCTACTTGCCTTTGATTTATGACTTAAGACATGTCAATTTTGTGTTATTCAAAATGATTAATATGGTCATTTCGTCCACATACATAGATGATATCGACATTTATTCTAGCTTTGTAGAAAACATATAAGTACCTAACTACCTACCTATCTTTATGTATAAAAAATCCTGAAGCTTGTTAAAAAAGCTTAATTGGTTATAACAACAAATATGATTAAAGTAATTTATACTTTTTACCTAAAACCTTTTTACGTTGGGAATGCTTTAACGTGTAAAATGTACTCATATACAGATGTTTATATGGTGGTTCGCTAGAAAAGCCAGTACTATCCAGTTATATCCACTTATACACGTAATAATACTCGCCTACGCACGTCACCCCCCAGTGATTTTATTGTGGTTATCCTCCACATCCGAGGGCTTCTTGAGCTTTTCAAGTGCGTTTCTGTATTTGCTGGCCGCCATATTAATTGATATCAGGGAAACATTATTATATAACAAACAATATGTATATAGAAATACAAAAATAAGTGCTATTTATCTGAAAACAAGTTTGAGAATTTCACTACTTAAATGTAATCGATTATTAGTTATTTATAGCTTTCAAAGCTCTTTACGATCAGTAACTAGTATAAAAACTCACGCTCATTACACTGTTTGCTTTTAATACAGTTTAAGCTTTAAGTAACAAACGTGACTTAATGCTGTAATTCTCATTAAGTAGAAATTGTAGAGGAAAAAAGAAAAAGTTATATCAATATAAGTTAATAAATGTTACCTTGTAAAACAAAAGTGCACTTTATTTCATTCTAATTCTTATACATACTCGTAAGTACACTTAAAAAATTTAGATATATCTACTAAGTACTCACTCTATTATAGCATATTCATAAAACATGTAGGTGTAAGTATTTGTTTATGGCCTATCTCACGGGAAATCTTTGTATTTCCAGTATGAAGTTTATAAAAGTAAGAGTGATGAAAATATACCAATAGGATTTTACATTTATAATTAAGGAGATGTAAGGATTACGTATTCAGAACATTTCTTTTTAATAATAATCTGAATGACAGATACAGACCAAAAGTATGGAGAAAAACTTAAAGTACTTCCTTATTCTATTCATAATATTTTTCATAATCAATAACACATGCTTTTGAAGAGGGTCGTGATATGTCATTTTATTTTTTCTCATAATATTCAAGGTAACTCGGAAAATTATGTACAAATGTTCATAAGTTATATTTTATAACTTCGCTGTATTTAGAAATATAAAAATAGCTTGTTGAGTTCTAAGGAAAATATATGAGAGTTAAGCTAAATAGTATCTTCCATTAGTGTCATAAAAACACTGCGTTTCGAAATAACCGCGAGGCTCGCCCATATCCACGTGTGAAAATGCGCAGTAACATTTTATAAGGGATCTAAATGTGAGCAGATGGCACAATGCGAATCGCTGATACTTCCCGCAAGGCCGCAATCTGCTATTACATTTTATGCAAACACGGTGGAATGATTTCGGTTATACCGTATCTAACCGAGTAAACCTTACCGATATTTCGAATGCTTAACCGTTTTAGGATCATAGAAGTGTAACGTGTTTATACAAAACTTATTTATCGGAAAAAAGTCAGCTTACGCAATTGGTTAATTTCATTTTTAACAATATAAGCAAATTATTAATTTAAACTTAAATTAATTTAACCTGTGATAGGTACAATCCAAAGATTTGTTCCAGTTATGAAAAAAACATAGCTTTTATTTGATAATAGACCTTAGCCGACCACGCCGATTTTGCTCCCAAGGCTTTATGCCGCTTTGTGGCCGCCAAATATTGAATCTGAGACTGACGAGCAGGCAGATATCCGGTAGTTTCACATAACAACCTAGTTTTTAGTTCATCTAAACTTTATTCCATAACCCTATTAAGATTTCCACATTTTACATTTTCAATAGTCCCTTCGCATCCGGAGGCTTCGGCTGATGCGTCAAGTTAAGCACATTGGAATCTCTTAAAGAGCTGCCCTGGGAGAAGAAGAGATCTTCTTCCTTCTCTCTCTCTCTCTCTCTCTCTTTCTCAATATCTACGTGTTGGCCTGTGTCGCCACGCAAGCCTTCCAAATGATCGTTATAAATTGAGCCCGTAAACTCCTAAGAGGTAAGAGGGTACAAATAGTAATAATATTATAAAATTATTATTTTTTTTATAAATAATAACGATTATTATTAACCCGTCAATGGCGAACATATGAGACACAATAGATTTTCAATTGTTATAAATCTATATTGTCCCCGCGCCCGTTGATGGGTTAAGATATAAAACTATTCATAGTTGAGACGACATTTTATGCTCAGTTTGTAATTACTCTAACTTGCTGAGCCAGCGATTGCGAAAGCAAATGGGAGCATTCATTTGTGTAATAAGCTCAAATGTTTGTACTCCAACCATGGGTCACTGGGTACTTAAATTAATGTGTGTGTGTATTGTCTCACCTATCTGGTATCCAAAGCCTTAGCTTACCATGGAACAAGATGTTGATGTGACATTATTTTATTTTATATATTCTTTTTTAATTATTAAAAATATTATTCCACGACGTTCATTTTTCGGATGTATTGATTTACCCCTCATTTTCGCCTAAAAGCTTTACTTCAAAATGAACTTACCATTAAATTGTACCTAGTTAAAGTTTTAACTGCTGAACGGAATATTTAATTTACACTATCAAGTCACCTTTCTAGTACAAACAACTAAATTAAAATCAATTCATTCGTTTGGTCGCTACAATGCCACAGACAGATACATAGATACACGGAGTACCTACATTTTTCGATGTCCACGGTCATAGATTTTAGATATATTTTTCCGGTGAAACAGGCGTAATCGAATGTCATATGTGGTGGCCGACAGAACTATTCACAGTGCCAGCTGCCACGTTCCAACTATGATTTATGTGCTAGATCCGTCCAACTTTCTGCACCTTGTTTCTGTAACACTTGTACATGACGTCCTAAATATATTGCTATAGACCAAAGCAAAGAAGGTGACAATTTATAAGAAAGATAGATAAGCAATTCGTGACTAAGGATTTTATAAAAGGAAAAAGAAGAAGGATGTATATTAATATAAATATGAGATGATAATAATTTGATATCTATCCGCCCTCACTTTACTTTTAACATTACCATACCGCATATACGATTTTATAAAATCTCACAAGATTGACTTTACTTTCCGTAAAATTAATACTAGGGTAGGTACATAATTCTTTAACTAATATTATTTGTATAAAATGAGACATTTGAGGGTGGACAAACTTTAATATATTATCTATTTATGTAGAGTTTGTTATGTTCTAAAACATTTAAGCATCAGCAGTATTTTAAAATATTTATATACCGGCAAGCATTTTTTGATCATCGGGAAATGCGTTTACGCATACCACCTGCATGTACGATACACACAGGCGGCGAACTGTCGCGACGGCTAGACTGTGATATAGCAATAATTAAATAATAAAATAAGGTAATTTTAGGTACTTACTGCATATACTCGTACTATACAAAACAATCAGTTCATATTAATAAAACTGAAATGTCTGTTTTTAATTTTAAATCAACAGCTTTTCATTAAATACATATGAAAGTTTATATACGGTACTTACCTTCTTACATCAATCAATTTTTTTTTAATTTTTGTCTGAATGTCTGTTTGCTCCAGCTAATCTCTGAAACGGCTGGACCAATTTTGACTGGACTTTCACTCGCATATAGCTAATGATATAAAGAGTAACTTAGACTACTTTTATTGTATAGAAAAAAATATATAAATCTGTTTAATTTGTTTTAACTTAAGCCCAGCGAAGTGTAAAACTATGCCCTAGAACCCCTTGAATATGCGGGTTTCTCGAGCAATATGCTTAAATAAGACATTGGAGAGTAACTTTTATCGTCAAGAGCTTAGGTAGCGATGCGTGGGATACTCATAAACTCATTAAAAGTTAGATACCACATACTAAAATGTAGCTATCCATATAGACGGCAATTTTAATCGAGACCGCTCTACGGACCATTAAATTCCTCGACTAGATTATCGTCAACCTGGGATTGCTAAATGAAATTCTAGATAGAGGCCGGTAAGTCCCCGGTTTAGTATAACTAATTTAAACATAAACTTTCCGCTTAATTGCCTGCATTTGTTTGGTATCGCTGTTTAAATGATAATAACCATTTTCAATTACATTCCTTTTAAATATAAAATTAATTACCTCCATTACATTTAGCTCTCAATGGCTTTCAGTAGAACAGTTATTTTTTGATCTCGAATTAAATAGTAACTTTGTATAAATTCTAATTACTTTTTCTGTTAAAGAAATCTTATAATATTGAGCTATAAATTGTAATAAGTAAATTAATACATTATATTTGAAATTGATTATGTTCGAATTATAAAAGGAGCTTGAGGGAAGCAAGGTCACCTTTTCTCCAACTACTTTAAACGGTATTGTATGTATGTATGCGATGTAACAAGTTTTCATCTTTTCAGTTAGTCTTTTACGCAGTCAGCAGTCAGGTTTTATATTTTTAGAATTTAAAATTGCTTTAAATAATTATACGCTGACATTGCCGTAGTAGTGAGTGAGCATTTTCAATTGCTTTTGAACGTTGGCATTCGCATTATGTAGAGTCGTCGTCACTATAACAGTATAAATAAATATGTAACAGTATAACACATTAAATAACGAAAGTCGTAAGAACACCTTTAGTATTCCTTAATTGCATAACATTAGTAACTGTGCAGAAATTCTAATTCTACTGGAATAATTCAAAGCTCTGGCTGTCCGACTTGCTAATGTTTTCATATCCGGTGGAACTGACTTTATTCTCTCGGCCGCTGCTTCGGAAACAAAGTAAGTAACCATACAATGCCTTGTGGGGACAATTAATTGCCAATTTTCGCACCCTTTACCACTCCTATTATGCGCATATGGGAAAAGGAAAGGCTGGCTGGTTCACGAATTCAATAATTTATTCAACGTATAAACCGTTAAGGAGCGCTCCGTAAATGTAATTTTGAATAAAATACCCAAGAGACTGCTCGTTGTAAGAAAAAACAAACAAATACAATTTTACGTGCAAATTTTAATTTTATTTTATGTCTATGTATATTATATAATATAAATGTTAGAGCACAAGAATCGTGTTTTACGAGTATTTTATATTTACCATTTCTTAAATTTTAATAAAGGAATTAATATAAAGTGTATCTTTTTTATTTATTACTCTACAACTTTACGCTTTAGAATGACAAGAATGTTTGTCATATATTTATTGACTTTCAGTAAATTGTTGTATACCACACATAGCGGCGGGCACGCAAAGTTCGTGAAGCGTAGAGAACTGTAAAACTATGTTAAATGAAACTCTGCAAAAGCTGGCAATATCAAACCGCAGCGTGCTTGTTGCTCACACGCTGTGTTACAACACAACCACACACTTGTATCCTCTTTCCATTATTGCATACATAGCATAGCTTAGAATGATGCTTTATCGAAACGAGATACATTAATTTTTGAATGTATGGCTTTCTTTTGTATTCAACATAATAAGATCAATAATCCTTCCAAACTATAATTAAACAAAACATTCTATGATCGTAATCATTTGTACCCAAGAAATGAAATTTAGAAACGCGTGGGAGATTTTTAAAAATGCGTTTCGACTCCATATTGAAATCTATTCACATATTTTAAATTTGCATTGCGTTTATTTCTCGAGAAAAAGAGCAATAGCGTACTTCCGACGTATATTTCTCAGTTCAAAGGTGCTCCGTTGACTAAATGGTACTGTATAAACTCATCACCTCTTCAGCGCCGCCTCTTTCATGTAGAGGGATTTCGCTTGTTCATTCACCTTAAATTGGCGTCATTGCGAAAGGCGAAATAGAGCACTCTGGAAAAGAGTTTCCGATAAGAAGCGCCATAAATTTTTTCAATATCCATTTAGTAAGAAATAAGAAAGGATTATATTCACAAGCGAAAGCATTTAACCGGGAGTAAAAGCTATTGAAACGGCATGACACGAACTCTACTTATACGGACTATAAAAATCTTGTCATATTTTTAGTATAAGTACGTTTAAGCTTATGGGCTAGCAAATTTTTTTGTACTTAGCTTATGGGGTAGATTTTCAAAAAACAATATGTTGGAAACAATATTGTTAAGAGTAACAATAGTAGCTAAATGGCGCATATTTATTCGGCATTTTAATAAATGTATGAATGAATATTGGGTATTCTTTATGGATTTTTACAAAGCTTTTATGTTTTTAATACTTTTTTTAAGAATTTTTCAACACTAATGGATCTCATTACTGGAGAACGTGAAATCATTTATGTGTTTTGCATCATTAAAAAATGTGCACGTTTCTGATTTGGAACAAACAAATTAACCAACACAATTAATTTTTATATTTATTCGTATTGAATTTTTGGTTAATTGCGCCTTTGAAATTTATCATAACATATTTTTACACTTTGAATTAAAGTCGCATTATTACATTTACGCTACAAATATTGAATGATGTTTATCCTTCCTTAATACCGAAACAGAATGACGGATTGGCGTGATTGGATCCTGAATAACTGAAGAGTGACTAAGACCGCGGGAGATTATCTCATTCTCGCAAAAAAGAGCATAATATAATACAAACCATAGCAACTCATCTTTACTTTTATTAATATATAATATATAATCTATGTAATCCATAATAATAAGAATAATTTCATTATTATTACTAATTACACCTTTCTACCCCATGGATCACTACATATTCGTCATCCAACGGATATTATTAGGCAGTTGGTATTTTTTGCTATCGTATTTACATAATATGTGAATTATTCACATTCACATTCAAAACGTTACTGCCACCTTTACTCTCTAAGGACTATTTATCTTGACCTTAGAATATTCAGGAGCAACAAGAAAAGAACATGTCAATTACTTTATTTTACTTTGAAATAGGTATAATAAACCAATTACAAAATCATAAATACGTTTATATAGTAAATAACATTAAATCCGTCGCATACTGAAACGGTACCGGTCCCTAGAGCCACGTAAACTAAAGGGGTGTCGACGGTTTCCGAAATCAAATACCGTGCCTCTCAAGGGACAAACAGTCAGCCGACCGACGACTTATGTAGTCCAACTGAGTTGAAAGTTTTAAGAGTTTCCAGTGAATTACTAAATTTTAACTCTAATGGTAAATTATACACATAAACATTATGTATATTCCATATAGTACTTTCTCGTGTAGCTCTGTCGAGTACTTAATACTTCCCAAATACTTCAAATAATCATTATTATTATGAAGATGTAACGTTGAGTTGTCGATAAGAACTGGGATATTGTCGGGCTGAGCACACTCACATTTACTTTGTTTTTTCATTGTGTCCTTTGTGAAATATAATCAATCATACATATCTTTCAATAGGATGTACATTGATATAATACATTAAAAAGTAGTTAAAAATAGACAGTAAATTAGCTTATTTTTACCCTAAAAAATAAAGCTAAGTAATAAAAATAACACAAAAGTTAATTGTACGGAGCCATAAAATTTTTAAAAATGTTTGTCTCCAAGCTAAGTCTATTCACATTAGAAATAAAATCTTAAATTCTGATAATAAAATTAAAGCAACTTGGGACGTGATTACTCGTACGGCTGGAAGATCAAAGCCCGCCAGCGAACCTGTCCAACTTTTAATTGATAATGTTACAGTAAGTTCCGATGAAGATGTCGCAAATACATTTGAGAGTTATTTTTCGAAAATCCCAGAAGTGGTCACATCTTCTCTAAGATCTTCCCCTATAGAGGCAGTCAAATTCTTGAGAAATCATACAAGGCACTGTAATCACCAATTTAAATTTTTATATGTAGATGCACATGAGATAATTAAAATATTTAAAACTCTTAATGTAAAGAAAACTGGTGATTTGTGGGGCATGTCTGTTAAATTACTTAATACAATAATAACAAACATTGCACCTTATTTAGCTCTTATATTCAATAAATGCATAGACACTGGTATATTCCCTGATCTCATGAAAATTAGTAAAGTAATACCTCTTTTTAAAAATGGCGTTAAAAATGATCCTGGCAACTATAGACCTATTTCTATATTGCCATGTATGAGTAAAATCTTTGAGAAACTTATGTTAAGTCAACTATTGAACCATTTTAACATAAATAATATTTTCCATAGTGAACAGTATGGGTTCACTAAAGGTAGGTCTACAGCTGATGCGGGGATAGCACTTCTTAGACATATTTATGACGCTTGGGAAAAATCACAGAATGCAATTGGTGTTTTCTGTGACTTATCTAAAGCTTTTGATTGTGTAGAGCATGAAACTCTTCTGCTTAAATTTGCTCATTACGGAGTTCGTGGTATTGCCCTTGATCTCATTGCATCGTATCTTAGTGGTAGGGTTCAGAAGGTCGCGGTAAATAATGTTAATTCTTTTGGATCTCCTATTAAGATGGGTGTTCCACAGGGATCTATCTTGGGTCCATTTTTGTTCTTAGTTTATATTAATGATCTCCCATTTTATGCCGACAAGTTTTGTGATATTGTACTCTTTGCGGATGATACGTCCTTAATTTTTAAAGTTGATAGAAAGTCAAATAATTACGACGAAGTGAATAGTGCATTATCGCATATACTTCATTGGTTTAACATTAATAATCTGGCTTTAAATGCCAAGAAGACAAAATATATTCAGTTTTTATTACCTAATGTAAAAAGGCAAAATTTCAACTTGTATCTTAATAACGACATATTAAATACGGTAGACTCCACGGTTTTCTTGGGATTGACATTAGATTCGGGTTTGCAATGGGGTCCCCATCTCTCGTCTCTTGCGAGTAGACTAAGCTCCGCTGTTTTCGCTGTCAGAAGAGTCAGGCAGCTGACAGACGTTGACACTGCCAGACTTGTTTACTTTAGCTACTTCCATAGCATTTTGTCGTATGGCATTTTGTTGTGGGGTAATGCAGCGGATATTAAATCCATATTTATAATTCAAAAAAGGGCCATTCGGGCCATTTATAACATTGGCGCTCGGGATACTCTCCGCGAACTTTTTAAAGAAATTGGTATACTTACGGTTGCTTCGCAATATATATATTGTAACATTATATTTGTGCGACAAAATATTAATTGCTACTCAAAACACAGCGACAAACACGGTATAAATACTAGAAATAAGGATAAACTTATAACACCCAGTATTCGCCTTCAAAAAGTAAATAGATCGTTTATGGGGCAAGGTGTACGCATGTATAATAAAATTCCACAGTCCATATTGAGCTTGCCTTTAAAACAATTTAAATCTAAAATTAAAAATACATTATTGAATAAAGCTTATTACACCATCACGGAATACTTAGAAGATGTAAATGTGTGGGATTAATGTCCTGTTGTGTCTCACGTAGGATAAATAGATAAATATTGTAATGCAATAAATATTGTAATCAAATATTTTTTTGAAAAGAGCAACTGCTGAGTTTCTCGCCGGCTCTTCTCGGCAGAACAGCTTTCCGAGTCGGTGGTAGTTTACTCCCAAGTCCCAGACTTACAGACTGACACTTGATTTAAATTCGTATAATAATGTAAAAGTGACGATTCAAAAGTGCTTGTAAAAGTCTATTTGAATAAAGTATATTTTGACTTTGACTTTGACTTTGACTTTGACATCTATCAAATAAAACGTACAAGCAAAAAACATTTTTAAAACGAATATCCCAGCATCATCTTTACACAATAAAATGATAACACACTCATCAGCCAGTATACGTAGGTACGAGTAATCTCAACAAGCATAATATTGGTGAAGGAGGGAAGAGATTTACTTATTTATACGTGTAATAATATAATAAACCCAGCGCGTATGTACTTTTCACATGTAAGTAGGTAAATATAGAATATGTTTGTTTCAAGTGTACAACTTATTTATTATCGCATGTGTTTGATAAAAGGAAGTGTCACGTTTGATATGCGCGTGTTCGTCTATTGTTTTTAACCAACTTTGAAAAAGGGTTCTATGTAATGTACTGGTTCTATGTTGCTTTGTATTTATTTTTTATGTAGGTATACCAGGTTTTTGGAGACTTTTTCAGTTTTGCCTTGCCTTGCCAAATTTTCTTTATCATGGTATACTGCTTTATAGAAAACCAGAAAAAGCCATGAAACCTTAAGTATTAGATCCTACCTCTAGCTAACGAACGTTTCAAGTATGATTACAGTACAATAATAATTCAATTTCAGATGACAGTACAATAATTTGAAAGAAAGAAAGTGGATCTCTTCAACAGCTACTAGCAAATTCTTTGAGTTTTAGGCTTGTTTGGTTTGATTTGAGAGGCCCGATACTTTTAAAAGTAAGCTTTTAAAGCTTTTAAATTCTGATATTTGTGTTACTAATAATAAATCTTTAAGTTATTTAATTTTTTTTATTTTATTTATTTAGAAATATACACCATCGACTTATCACAAATACACTATAATTAATGTTACAATATACAGTTCGGTATGATTCGCCTTTACAGGTGTATACAGCATTTACTTAAATTTAAAGGGGTAACTATTACACATTTACATCTATACATATTATAAAACAAATTCCTCCGTCTGTCTGTCTGCTCGCGATAAACTCAAAAACTACTGCACCGATTTTCATGCAGTTTTCAGCAATGGATAGAATGGTTCTCCAGGAAGGTTTTAGTATATAATTTGTCAAGTTTTTGTGTACATCGGCTAAAATATAATGATATCTATTGGAGGTGTCGGTAAAATATAAGCCGTCTGGGAGCTTTTAACGAAAACGCTGCCTAAACCTTTAAGATATAACCAATGATATTCTAATAGACAGATATGTTATACGCTCACTAAACAACCGAAAAAAGTGTTCCGCGCAGCACACATACACACTTTTCATTCAAGGTACATTTCACTACAAGTCAAAATGATAGAAAGGGGATAGTCGATAAAATCAATAAGAAAAAAGAGACAGCTAGTGTTGTCAATTGCGCGTCAATGTAAAAAAAACATTAGTCTAGAAACCGATGACATATCAAAATATTAGGCAAATAATTGAAATATATTAATAAATCGAAGTATACTGCGTTCTTACATGTGGTATGAGATCCCTTGTGTTTTATTAACTTTGGTATCATAATTGGTGCATTTCCTAAATACACAGGATGGCATTTTTTTAAATTTTGTAGCGTTGTGTAGCGTACGATTCGTCGCCATGCGTGACACAGACTAAAGGCAATACGTCCCAATTAGGACGTTTTCGAGTCTTCACGATTGCGCGCTCACAACATATCTATTGTTAGAATATCATTGGATATAACAAAATGATGTATGGTGGAATTGTGTATCTCATATAGGTCTACAAAAATCCGTGATGGCATATGCTTATCTATTAAGAATAACATTATATCCATTTTAATAGTTAAAAAAAGGGCAATTATAATGTGGTAATTGGAAAGCTATTTACACATATACGATATTAATTTTTATCATTTATAATAAGTTAGAGGCTTTAAGCATTTTATGCACATTATTTTACTCTTTTACACCATATAATTTAAACGAATATCTTAGGAGTAATAGCAAAAAATACGGACGCGCGAATAAAGCGCCGCTTCGCTTGATGCAATCGCCGACCCTACGCGCACTGTCTTGCCTACTGCGTAGCTAATAGCTCTTACAAGAAGCGAAGAATTTTCAACTTTCAAACACCAAATCCTTTTTTTAATAGTGATTAGAATGCGAGCGAAGCCGCGGGAATTGCTAGTATTAATATATATTAAAAATAATTGAGTGCATAAAAATAACACAAGCATATTAAATTGCGACATTCAAAGACAGAGCTATACATATTACTACAGCCCATTACATAATAATTATAATAATTATTTATAATATACAATAACATTTAATTGAACTTTTACAAATAATTAATATTTATCGTAAGTAAGTTAAATTCTTCATTTCACTTAAATTCGATTTATCTGTAAATAATAATAATATCATACTTTCTCACTTATTACCTTAAAATAACCTAGTATTTTAAAATTTTGTTAAAAGCTTTGCTCAAAATAAGGCTTTAAATTATAAAATCCAAATTAACTTGAGTCTTCAAGTTCCTTTATTAAGTTTGCCGGTGGTTTCTCGCTTCAGTAAATAAAGTCAAAATTGGTTCAGATTCAGTAGTCATTCGAAGTGCAATTGAAAAAGTCGTAAAGTCGAAATTAAGGAACCGGTCTAGTGGATAAAGTTAGTGACCAATATATCGTCTTATACGTTGAAGTGAGTATGATAAAAGTATGCACAAACAATATAACATATTTTAAACACGACTAACTAAAGTATGAATACAAAAGTACTTTATCTGTAAAAAATTAAGTTTAAATGATTAAGTACATCAAAAGGCTTACTCATAAAGCTAGCTAGAGGTTATAGGTTTTTAAAACTTCGCAGAGTGATTGAAGCTTTACGGTGAAGGCTATAAGCTTTTAGGTTTACGGTGAAGGTGATAATGCCGAGTATAATATAGTATCATATTTTTCCAATTATTATTGGACAACTTTTTACAGTGTTAAAGTTCCAAGTTTGAAATAGATACAGGGTTGAAACTTTTAAAATAAGCAAAAGCGGCTCTAACGTTCATTGATTTCCATCTCCAGGGCTTGTACCTATATATTAGAGGCATTAATATAATATTCATCGAACATTGTGAATTATTTGATAAATTCAAATTGTTTCGTTTTATTTATGAATACATGTTATAAAACAAAGTCCTCCGCCGCGTCTGTCTGTCTGTCTGTCATACTATATCCATTTAATACTATAAAAAAGGCAATTTTAAAGCGATAATTGGAAAGCTATTTACTCAAATACAGTATTAATCCTTATCATTTTAAATACGTTTGTGGCTTTAAGCATTTCATGCACATTATTTTACTAATGTACACCATATAATTAAAGCGATTATCTTAGGAGTTATCGCAAAAAATAAGGACGCGAGAATTAAATACAAGCGCTGCTTCAAGCGCTGTTTCGCTTGATGCAATCGCCGACCCTACCCCGCACCGTTTTGCAGGTGTATTATGTTAGCAGTGAAAGGTTAGCAGAATCAATCAAAACATACATGGTATTATGTAGCTAAATAGTTGCTAAAACCCCGATTTTGTTGCTTTAACAGATTTCGAAAAAAAATGAGTTACTGCTATATAGTCAATACTTATTAGTTTTTAATTAGTAACTATACTAAAATGTTGATTCACATTCCATATATTTTTATAATATTTATTTACACATATTTTTATGAATTACGTGTAAATATTAGTACATGCTTATCTAAATACGTCGAATTTTACTTCGTTCTTCTAATAACGTTACCAATTTGAATAATCTTTTTCAATATATACCGAAAGAAATTTGTTTACAGAGCGTTTTTATTATATTCGAAGTCAGAAATTGTTAAACAAACCTTGCTGAATCATATAATTGGTGTAGTAATAAAATTTATTTTTGTAAAAAATATTATGTTCAGTACATCAATACATATTATAAAACCAAAGTCCTCCGCCGCGTCTGTCTGTCTGTTCGTGATAAACTCAAAAACGACTACTTCATGCTGTTTTCACCAAAGGATAGAGATGGTTCTCGAGGAAGGCTTTAGTGTATAATTTGTCAAGTTTTTGTATACATTTACTAGCGGAACCCTCGGCTTCGCTCGCGCTAAATCTAGGGACAAATATAAAAATTATATTAAGTTTGCTTATAAATAGATAAAGTTTACTACCTACTCTACAATTTACTTTAATATTATACAATTATATCGAGCTCAGTCAGTCGATCAATAAAATAAATGTGCACATATTTTACGCTCCAGTGAATAACATTGCAAAATTTCTTTCAGCAAATAATATTTTAATTGCGAATCACATTAAATATATATATTGGAATATTGAAAAGCTACATAATTACAGAAATGAATTACTGTACCTACCAGTGTTTAATTTGACGTATTAGTTATTAGTTGTTTCTATATTCTTGTGAAACACGCACACTTATAAACGTAGGGCCGATTGTTTGCTTAGTGAAGTAATTATAATATGCCATAGTTCATTTATTTATTTACTTGTTGGTTTAAATGAAAAACGTAGGCGAAGGATAAACAAGTCAAATAAGTTTAATTCCAAGAACGAAATGCAATTTTAAATTAAATTATTTTCACGATGATATCAAATCGTCGATGTTTAAGGAAGAATTTAGGTCACGTCGTACGGATCACGACTTATTTCCAGCCTCTCTTTTTCTTCGTTTGACGCTAATCCGGGCTTCAGAGATTCGACCTCTTCGCCTTTGCTTGCAATCCGAGCCTTATGTCTCATAAATTACAAGGTCATTTTAAGCGTTCACTCAAATGATATTGTCTTTTAGACTGTATTTTATTTCATGATACTTGTTAAGTTTACTTACTCTACTGTAAGTACCTCTACTTCATTCACGTTATTAAGTTGTAGCCTTTATTCACATTAATTAAAAAGGCCCATCTATGACAATATAGTGCAAAGCTAATGCTGAAGTGACGCCACGCTAAAGTCAAATTGGTTTCAACTTTTATTCCCATTTTCAGCTTACTATTTCATCCTAAAGTCACTTAGTAGAAAAGTTTGAAATAAAAATGAAAAGTATTTTTAAAATTATAACGTAGAAAACGTTTCCGACATTGCAGTTTAAGAGGTTAAAAACAATTTTGGGAAGCAGAATTGAAAATTAAATTTTGGTGTTTTATAGGCAAACTGTATGTAGATCTGCATATAATAAAAAAAAAATTAGATAGGCAAGGTTAATAAAGTAAACCACAACAATTATGAAGAAAATCAATGAACTAGATATGCTGATTAAAATATTTAATAAAAACCCTTAATTAACAACGAACGTAGAATTTTTGATTTTATAACAATTATTGCCAACCAAGATAATTTTGTGTCGTGTATTAAATATTTTATTCTTTTAAAAATATTCATTTTCAGTGCATGATATCGTCAGTTTCATGGACGAATCGAAAGTTTAATATAAAAGCAATTTGAAGTCGGCTGCTAAAGAACCCTGACATCGTCGATTTAAGCTTCATAAATGAAACTCAGATAGAATATTAAAAATAGATCCTCATAGTACGAGTAATAATCCTTTCTGTTGTATTTTTAAGATATTAAAAAAATTTAAAAACAATTACCTAACGAAATCATTTTAAATCAGAAAATCCTAAGGGATCGTTTAGTTTCTAAAATTATACAAATTTAGTAAAATCTACTGGACGAAAATGCCACCGTTTATCATCATAAGCGAGTCCGACTAAGCCGCAAAAAGGGTCTGATTTGCATAAGACAATAGCAAATTAAAAGACAACGTATCTCTAATCTGAATTACCTTGCCGCGGCTAACAAACGCTTTCTGGCGTAATAAGTAAATCGGTTAAGGAAAAAATTGCTCATCTCTTAAAGAGAGCTATTGTATATTTTAAATATTTATCTTTTTAGTGACGAATATTTTATATCAATAGTGTTAAAATAAGATATACCTACCTATGTCCTACATCCATTATGACGCTTTGATTTGATATATATTATCGGTTGGCACGGACTTTTGTAAATAAGTTAATTAGGACCACCAATCAGTTATTTTTAGCTTTTAGTGTTTATTTTTTTGGGAAGTCAGTTGAGTTATTATTTCTCTATTTTTAGTTTAGGCATAGTAATACTATTACTTAATAGCAAGGTATTTTAAAAATGTAGTCGGTTAAAATTCAATCATCCCTTATTTTCTACTTAAAGGTAAAGGTAAAATGTGTTATTTCAACAGGGTCAACTTTGAGGTACCTACTATTTAATAAAAAAACCATCGAAATTAGACTACACCGTAAGAACTAAAAAAGTTATATGTGGTCAAACGTAAAGATTTTGTAGTTGAAAAATCAATCATCCCCTATTTTTTACACTTAGGGGTGGACTTTTATTTTCTGATTTAAATTGTGACTATAACAATTCAATTTTCCATATCGGGTAATAAATAACAGTTTTTAAGGAAAAAAACAAAAAAAATACTACTGAATTGAGAACCTCCTGCTTTTTGAAGTCAGTTGAAAAGAAGTACGATTAACAATAAGACAAATAACTATAACCTATATTTATTTAACTGATACACAACCATGAAATTTTTGTCATAAATGAAAGTATATTATAGTCTTTCTTTTACGTATTCGCCAGTTTATTCATAACAAATAAACTTTATTTGTAAGAATTTTAAAACACTCAACAGATTTTATACGACAATTTAAAATAAAATGAAAAAGGACTTAAGCCAATGGATATTTCAACCACAGTCCATTTATGTTATTGTTCACTTGTCACGACTTCGAATGAGGTCCATTATTTAAAAGGAGGCCTTTTGTTCCGTTACATAAACTCAGTAAACTGTTTGCCCCTCACTCAACTACTCTATTACTATGAATAAAATTAAATAGTTAATTATTGATAAAAATTTTACTATTGTTATTTCATTAAATATTACAAAGAAACATATAAATTTAAGGCCAGAATTAAATATTATACGAATATATAATATATTATGTATAATGTATATACCTACTAACAAATCACTTGCATTTTGTAATTAATACATTACGACTTTGTAACTTTTGTTCATCCCTTGGACTTGACAAAGTGTATACATAAAATATATTTTTGCACAAAATTCTAAAACTGGCTGCAGTTTTCAATTGTGATTAGGATTTTAGCGTAACAAATTACGACCAGTTGTATTTTAGTGCCAAAATGTGGCACGACATTCCTGCCACGCTTGGTTCCTACCAAAATGCAATTAATGCTCAGCAACCAACGTGCTGCGAGGCTATGTGACAAGATAAGCATTATGCAAATTTGGTTAGCACTGTAACAGATTTTAATACAACCACATAACCAAATAAACGTAATGTCTTCATCATTCCCCGCTTAAATTGGTTAAAGTGGTCCTTACCAATAGATTTGGGTATCAAATTGTTACCTACTGGCACTCCAATAATTTTTATTTGCATATGCATGTTCTTATATACGAACACTATAAAGTAAGTTGAATTTATTTGTTAATCCCTTATAAATAAGGTATAAAGGAATTTTTAATGCAGCCATTACAAATAGCAATTTCTTTTTTTATAGCTAATAGGCCATGCTGAAATATCCATGTATATTATGGTTTCCTCCCGCTCATTCTTTATACAGTATGTTTAGTATACGTAGATAAATCGCGGCCATTTCCTGCATTTTCCTTGTAGTATGTGTTTTTCTTTTGAACGCACGATGATTTCCCGAATTCAGTAGGCTCTTTTGTCTCGACAAAAACGAGATACGTCTTTACATCAATATTAATAGTAGTAACATTTTTAACAATAATGTTAAATGACGAATATTTTAAGACGTCTTCTGTACGTATGTATAATTATATACCTACTTAGTATGCATAGATTACATTACACAAGGCTCTGTATTTTCCTTGATGTTTTATAACGTATTCACTACCATTCCTCGTACCTTCCGTGAGTCCTTTTTCAAAGTTACTGCATAATTGTTTATGTTTTTGCTTGTGAAGTTTTTTTTAATAATAACATATTCTTATAATCAACTATAAATGAAAATCCATATATTTCAATACGTCATTTAAACTATGAACGTAGAGCCTGATGTTTTACTGAGCAACCTTATTGAGGATGGCCAACTATGCAGGAGATATTATAGTTTACTTCTTATACTGCCGGACGACAATTCGACAAGACCAGTGAGAGATCAAGCGCAAGACCAACAGCTTTAGGTTATCTCCGAGTCACGTGGGTGAAAACTGAAAAGTTGCCAACTTTTTAACTGGCTTTTGTTTAAATAATCTAAAACAAAGAAGTAAACTCTAAATTAAATACAATACACTTTTGTTACCGAATACTTTTAAGGTTTCGACAAAAGAAAAGAAACAGTAAGGATAACATGTAATTTTCACCTTCAGAAAACTTATAACAAAATTTTCTTTTTATTTCCTTTTTTTAACTAGCATTAGATGTCGAAGAGTCATACTATCCCGTCTCGTAGAAGGCTACGTGTTGTGTAAGGACACAAGTACATAATTTCAAATAAAAAATTTTTTTCAAAATTGATAAATGGTGGACTCCTGGGGTTACAAACATAAAAAATACAACCAATTGGAAATATCCTTCTTTTTTAAAGTCGCTTGAAAAATGACATCGAATAGCAAGTTGAAGGGATAATATTATTTATTATAATAAAATTGTGCTCAAAAATCTTTATAAACAAGTATGTTTATTTTATTTTTTTAATTTTTAATACACTGAATACCTAACATCTAAAAACATGTTTCTGTTAAGGCTCACGTACCTTTTCTCGAAATTTCTCTACTTAATTAAACATTATTATATAATAAATATTTAAACAATGTAAAAACGAAATCGGTAACAATGTAAAAATAAATTAAGGATAACATTAAGGGCATAGAATTGTTACGAAAAATTGATTTTTCGAAGCTACTGCTACAGACTACATAGATTTAGAATAAATTATTTTATTTCTTAAAAAGTTACTTAATTTTTATCATGTAGACCCCAGTGTACATAAAGCAATATATTAGAGCCGCGGTAATAAAATCCGCGAATAACGTATAGTTAGCTGTTAAATAAGATTGTCAACAACTTACTATAGAATGCTTTCTCTTAAAATTTTATACGATGTTCAGTATTGATTTTTGTGACCTACTGACTTTTCTATTTGACATGTAAAATATTGAATGAATAAGCACGTGATATGTACTTAATATTTTTCTAATAATACTTATAGGTACTTGAGTGAAGTATTAACATTGTAACCTCGTAACATTGTAATTAAATGTATTAAATATTAGCAAAACCTTGTTCCAAATAGGTTAGTTATGTGAGAGGGGGATTATCTTAGTATGTTTATTAATCAAACACTGAAGTGGCAAGTAAGTAGCGCATGGGGTAATTAATCACGCACATTAAGTGTTCACACTATGTCATGCATACAATAATCACCGGTGCCGCTGTCCTATTACGAAACATTTTAGTAAGAAATAATTAAATTTAAATTATTTTAATTAGATTTTAATGTAATTTATTTAACAAATGGATATTTTCTTAGATTATTGAATTTACTGAAACCAAAGAGTGTTGTCTTAATTTTCCAAGTAGGTAAACTACCTACAGCTAGGTATACCTACAAACTCACAGCTAAAACACTATACATGTGTATTTTTAATCAAATTTCCGTTAGTAGTAGGATCAACATAACTGAAACTATCAATTTAGACAATTTAACCGATTGGGTCGCACAAAATTTTATAGAGCATAGATATAGATTTATCGACTAATATTTGCATTGATTTATCGGCTAATCCTTAAGGTTTAAGTGCTAGGTATACTTATTATATTAAGATTAATGTTAGCATAATAATTATGGTGCTTATTTAATAAAAATACAATCCTAGTATAAATACTCAATACATTTTTTTGTCAAATGCTAAGCTAACTAGCAAAAAGAGGTACATACCTAAAATGAGGTCTAAAAAGGACGAAACAAGAAAATAATTCAAATAGAATAATCCAGAAATGCATAAGTTCAAAAATGGCCAAGGTAGAGTTGTGGTCGCATTTACTGTATACGTTTTCGTAAATACTTTTAAGTACCATGTAAAATAAGGTATGCAATTTTGTTATAAAATAATCTTGCGCAGGATCAAGTACCTTTAGGACAAAAGTTGCATTACTCACTTGCATATTATATATTTTATAAAATCATTTTTCAAAATTGGCTAACTGAGGTTTGACTTTCTAATATACTCGTAAATTGCCATTAAGTCGGAAATGTAAGTATTTTAATTTTTTTATGAAATACCTACATTATGTAAGAAATTTGTAACAAAATATAAGGAATGGTAGAATTATATTTCCAAGCCGATTACGCTATATAAAGGGAAATATCTACTGTCGCTTTTTAGAAGGAACACAAAAAAGATATATGGCTTCCACGTTATATTGCTCACAAACTGGGTTCGCTTGCTTCTTCCCTAAGCGATTTTTCATGAGCTATACAGCGTTAATGCGAACAAACGCTCTTGGCTTCGGCGGCATACTTTACTCTTTCATAGGAAATAAATTATGCCCAGACTTGCCAAGCAAAGGCTCATTATGGGAATTTCGTCTATAGATAACTAGGTTACATTCTTATTTACTTTGAAGTTACTTAAAACTAAAGTATGAGTATTGAAGTAAAAAACACTATGCATATTTCACATAGAATATATTCTTTAGGAAAATTACGTGATATTTATTTAAAGAAATAATATCATGTTTGTGGGGGATTTATTATTTCCATACACTGTATACGTGTACCTACATGAAACATGACACATGATCCTGTCATAAAAGCCGCCTACAATGTATAATTAGATACTTACAAATTGACATGGTTACAGAAACAAAAATTGTAAGTTTTTATTGTCACCTTGATTAATACGTACAAACTATGTACCTACGTCGGAATACGTTATTTTTGACGACAATGAAACAACGAAAGGACGACACGTTTGGCGCAGTTTGTAGTGACCATACTTGCTATGCCAGCGGGAGCAGGTATGAGTCCCGCTGAGGGCATTCATTTTTGTGATAAGCACAAATATTCCATGTGTTCCTTGTTGTGTTCCAGTTATAGGTCATATTTATAATGTACAATGTACAAATGTGTGTGTATTGACTATTGTGTATCAACTATCTGGTATCCATAACACAGGGCTCGTACATTTCCATAAAACAAGATGGTGCTGCGATATACATATATAATAAACTGGAGTAACTAGATTACTCGACGTAATGCTGTAATAACTTGCGATAACCACTTCCTCTACCAGAATACGTAATGAATAAAAGTAATAAAAATTAATTGGCAACAAATAGTAAATATTATGTATTATTGAGATATGAAAGTTGTTCAAAAATATAAATTCTTAAAAGATATATAGAATACCATTCACTCATCTATCACATGTGTGTGCCATCCCTATGTTTCTTTCATTAATTAAAATAGCTAAGTTATACGAAAACACCATAACATTGTTGAGTGAAATACGAATAAAGCAACTGAATATTATATCTTCACAGTTAATATGAAATGACATGTTAATATGAAAATATGAAAATAATAGTTTCCAGTAGTAGAGTATTATAATTAGTCAAATTCAATAAAAATGAGGAAAGTAGAAATTGTACCAGTTACATATTTTGTTTAAATAATTACTATTACATACTAAGTAAGAACCATATCTGTACATCGGTTTATAACTTACATGTTTATTATACTCGCAATAACCAAAGAACAATCAAATATGAAATAATTGAGCATAATGTAGAGTTTTTTAATAATAATAAATAACAAACAGAATACATATATAAAAGCATATTATTATTATCATCATGGTTCTAAAGCCCAGAGTGCCCCTTGGCCTGGTTAAGTATATTTCTCCAGATTTCTCTATTTCCAGCTGTCTGTCTCAAACTCCTGATATCAATTGCTCTTATGTTCTGTTCTACTTCAACCAACCACTTCGTGTTAGATCTGCCTCTGCTTTCGCGCCGGTTTATCCTCGAGTAGGCGTTTGTATATACAAGGATCCTCCATCCTCACTACATACCCAGTCCAGCATAGGCGTCTGATTTTAATAGTCTTAATAAAGAATATTATTATTCATTTAATTTATAACGCTTTATAGTTGCGTGTGTAAACTGCGAGGCACATTTGTAATATCGCAGTAAGACCGATACACTGTGCCGAGGTTATCTGACTAATGACTATAGATATTGATTTAATTTAAATTCATGTTTAGCAAGTTCAATTACGAAATCGGACAAAGCGCCATAATCTCTATTATTTATACAAGCATAATCTATACATAAACAAACATTAAAAAACCCCGACTACGTAAGAAGCAAAATAATAACCTATGATATGATAAAATTCTAATTTACTAGAATCCGTATATAAAATATTTTTTGTAAAAATCTAATTGAATTAGTAATGATTAAGGAAAAAGAGGTCGAATCTATAATTTTTGGCTTTTTTTCTGTCTGTGTCCGCATCACGACCACTGAATGAACACCGAATTTGGTATAATGATAGCTGGATATCCGGATAACCAAATAGGATACTTTTTACTGCAGGAAAATATCTTATACCTGAAAAATCTATACTAACAGTTAAGACGCAACTAGAAAAAACACAAACAAATGCAAAAATGCAAAAGAAGCGAGGTTGAGTTACTAACAATTATATTTTTTTAAATGCTAGTATTACATAATAGAACAATGTACAATGTATAATGAGCAATTTATTTACAATGTATGTAAACATAATTTTCTTTTATTACCTAAAATATTATTCGTCCGACTATTGGCGATTGATATATTGAGACTTTTTTTGTTTCTTCAATGGTGCCTAAGAAATCAATTTCCTCTCCAATTTTTGAAATTCTCATACTTTTTACAAAATACCATAGTACATTGTTTTGAACCAGCTCTTTTACATATAAAAACTATTAAAATAAAAGTTTCAGCACGGTAGGTTAAGGTTATTTTCTTTTTATTTTTGGCATACATTTTGCTCCTCAACATCATTTATTTACTATTCCGTTATGATTGTGTGAATAATGTCTTACTAAGACATTCTTGTTTTGTTTAATAATTTCTTCTCCTATATTTTCCTTATACAAGTTGTATACATTTTGTAACAGCCTCTTAAAAACCTGGATTCTATACATAACTCGATTGATGCATACGATTTATTTTGTTTATTGATGTTTTGTATATTCTAAGAATTCTTAATTGAATATGTGACCGACATTTTGCTTTTACTTATAGGTATATGTGCTTAATAAAATAAAGCCTATTATGACTTCTTATTTAATAAAATTTGAAGAATCTTAGGTAGGTACAATGTACATGCGTGAACACGTCATTGATGTACAATCTTAATAAGTACAAAGCGTTGATGTCAGACTCAATAAATGATATGATACGTTTTTTCCGCCTATTCACTATTCAAATAAACAGGTTTTAAGTGACCAATGCTAACGGACAGGACAGTCCGCACAACAGTCATCTGGCATACGTGTTTGCGATCAAACGTAAAATCAACATTTACAATGAAGACCGCGCCTGTTCTATGTGTTATTTTTGCTTCATTAATTTGCGTTAGTTACTGCAAGGATCTTATTATTGGAACCAGTTTTAACAACAGATTAATATGGCAAGAAAAGGCTGAATACAATGCCATCCCTCTTAAAAAGAGGGTAAAGGAAGTTTTCTACTCTGATCCTGGCCAACAACTTATAAAGGTAATTTTTATAATTGAACTCATTGTATAATATAATAAGTATGTGACTTTGAAATATTTAAAATAAAAGTATCTACATAATAGAAAAATAGAAAATATAGGTATGAACTCCTTTTGAAATATTTATTCCTTCAGATAGGCGTATGTCGGCGATAATAATGAAAGTAATTAAGCCTGTAATAACAGCGTTCTACATACTTATCATATTTTAAAAATATCACGTATCTAAAAATGACCTATTTTTTCTGGTGTATTATTCGTAAACAATAATATGCCATAATATTGAAGAACATTAATATTTCAAATGCGAATGTTAGAGCACGTTATGTTATTTACCTATGTACATACACGCACGTACACGTGTTAATGCTTTAAACTAAGTTTTTTTAGCTTTATTGTAATAGGTACTTACATTTTTCGGTCTAAGTACGAATATATCAAAAGATTCTCAAACAAATACTTATGCTTGTGATGTAAATGATAATAACGCGGGAAAGTCCCTAACTTTTATTTCTTTCACTACAATACCTACATAATATTATAAAATTGTGTACAAATAATGAATAATTCGAAAAATAAAAAGAAATTTAATACATAAAAAGCAAATGTAAGTATAATATTATATAATTTAAATTATTACTCAGTTAAATCGCAATACACGTAATGCGTTTATGCAAAGTCTTGTGTAATGTAAATGTTAACATAGTAAGTAGGTATAATATCTATGATTCATGCTTAAGGGTTTAATACAATGTATATTTACATATGGAACTAGTTCAACTGCATATTTATACCTTTAGTTATATTATCCAAGGCCAAAAAATAAGTTATAAAGATTAATTACTTACTACGTAGAAGAAAACAAGT
The DNA here is from genome assembly GCA_951802675.2 of Boloria euphrosyne. NCBI lineage: Eukaryota > Metazoa > Arthropoda > Insecta > Lepidoptera > Nymphalidae > Boloria > Boloria euphrosyne. The sequence goes on from OX637878.1 coordinate 8,415,743, forward strand.
TAAAAGTACTACTATACTATTTTCGACTGCAATAAGCTTAGATTTTTTTTATTATTATTTTTAATACTATAAAAAACGCGTGTGTTGACAAATAAAGTGTGTTATTAGAAAAAAAAAATTAAACAGGTTTTATTTAGGTATATTGCCGCTACAATTTCTGTATAAAATTTTGCTGTCTTTGTAGGTATATTTTATAGTAAACAGCTTTCAAGTAAAACAAATAAAAAAAGCAAATGTTCAACTTTATATTTTGCAATATATACCTACCTATATTCCTTACAAAATCTATGTGGAAGGATCTTCAAGGCTCTTAAAACTGCACAATTTACTTTAGAAACGAATAAAGCCTTGTAATATATCTCTAACACTATTTCAATACCTTAAAACTGAAATCCGAAATAAATTCTTTTACGACCAATGTTTTGTAGGTACTGGCCTGCTTACCGTGACCTCCATACCTCGTGTTTTTGTATGCGTTTCTGCTAAACTTTGACAGAAAATCGCTCTCAATGTTATTTATCATAAGGATAAACAGCCGTACGGCCTCAAAAGATAAGGAAAATAAAATCTAAGTGCTCGTATTAATAATGTCATGTAAAAAATATTGTTGTTAGCCTTTTACTTAAAAATAGTATCATGCTCAATTTAATGTTTCCTTAAAACAGTATTAAAAATGATGTATAGATTAATTTAACATTATACTTTTCTCATATTTCGAAATCAAAGAATTCATTGTCTTAATTTTTTTTTCATGAAAGCATATCGTACCTACCTACGACTAGGAATTGCATACAGAATATAAATAAAATACACGTTTTATACAAGAATAAAAGTTTACACCTTATGACATTCTACAAATAAAATAAATATAATAGAAATGATATAGCTAGGACTTAAATATTATGTTGTGAGAATATGCCATTCATACACATATTTTCAAGCTAGTTATTACTTATTGTTATTAGCGATATCTTACAAGCCTCAACCTATTAACATTTTTTATTTTATATAACTGTTATGAAAAAATAATAATTCATATTATGTACTCGTGCATAATATGTAGGTATATAATATGACTACAAAAATAAATTCATCGTATAATAAGACACGGTGTTAATAAATGATTTTGCTGACGTGTTATTTTACAATCATAATGGCGAAGCTTCATGAACACGAGGTATTTTGGGATTGAATAGATTTTACCCCTTTATTGAAGAATCCACCCTAACGTACGATGATTAAACCAACTTCATCCCTAAAAAGTGACTAGGTAATTAAATATTACGTGGCATATATTTTGAACGATATCCATAAGCAACTAATTCGTTAATTGAAGAAATATTGTATTATTTCATCTACACGTAGATACCTTACTTTTATTGACCTTGTGAAAAAACTTTACTAAAGCTAATATAATTATTATACTCGTACCTTTGTGACACAGGACGAGCATGCCAGCGGGACTATGGCTTCATTATTTGGAAATTAAATTTTATCAAAATTCTAATATCGCTCGTGCTTTGTATTTACTACCCATTATGTATTTTACGAAACAAATTATCCGATTTTTATATCGTGGCGCAGTGCGACATGTGTCTGATTGGCACTGCGTGCTACGCCCGGGGATCGCGGTTTTAAACTTCGCTAGATTAAAATTTGTATTTACCATGTTCTTACCAATATCCTTATTGCTTATTGCTTATCCTTAGCCTGGTTTAAAATGCATCATAATAATAGTAAGCAGATACCTAATAAGAGTAATGGGCACATTCATAACAGTTAAAATAACATTTCGTACACTTTATTTTAGCCCGAGTTAGTCAGTAATAACAAAGATTTTTATTGAGTAGTCAAAATCACTAAAAGGTGTTTTCAGTAATTTAAAATTTTACATTCTTTGTGAAACTGATGTGACTTTTGAGTAAAATATAAAAGAAACCTTTAAGACTTCTAATCTAAGCAAATTATAGAACTAAGCGCAACATCTGGTGCGATTCTCAGTATTGTCTGGCAAGGGAATATTGTATACTTTTATTATAAAATAGGAACATACTATTTTTTCCTCCTCATCTGTTAAATTTTGCTATTCTCTATTTTAAAATTGTGGTAGAAAAGTGTACAGGACAAACTTCATTAATGAATCATTCATTGTGATGTTTTTATTACTAGAAAGTAAGATCACAGTATTTAACTTTTTGAAAAGTCGATAGTAAATACTTCTAACAAGAATATTGTAATATTATATATCTTGTTAATATTAATACAATATTTTCAACTTCATTTACCATTTGCTCTCAAGATGGAGTAAAATCGTTCTGGCTTTTACCCGTACCAATATCGCACCAATTTACTACAGAGACAGTAGGAGAGTCTAGTTCTACGGCACTATAAACATACTACAAGACAATAATAAAATATTCGTAGTTACATATATTAATAATACCTTATTATTTATATCATTTACAGGGTATCATAGCAAGGGACCTCGACCACACTGACGCTCTAGCTACAGTCACTGCGGGAGGAGTCGGCTCGTCCTATGCCAATATTAGACTAAAGAGTGAAAGGGGATCTGGTCTTAATTATCAAATCGAAATATATGTTTAACTAGAGACTATTTAAAATTTTATAGTTATACGCAATAATACCAAATGCTCATTAATGAACTTTCCAAGAAAACTTTTTTAAACTCATTTTTATAATTTTCATCGTTGATCGTTGAATACACAATAAATATATTTTATTTTTCATATTATGTTTTACTTACTTAGCTTTTTAGATATAATGATGTAGTAAAATAAAGAAATTTAAACAATGTTTATTTTTATATTCGAGTAAACCAATAATTTTTTTCTAATATTTTTTCACAAATAAGTATATTAGAAAAATGATTTGTTAACTTACTTCTTACAAATATATTAAAATACAATTATGTTTACAAATATTAATCATGTAGAAACTGTAAATATTCTATAGTAATTTTATAAGGAGACTAGAAATTCACCATCGCTCTGCTCGGGCTCGTCCCTAGATACTTTAACTAATTAATATAGATTTTTCTGAAATTTGATATTTTCCCGTAGTAAAAAGTACCCTATATGTTGACCTGGATAACAAGCAATCATCATACTAAATTTCATCAAAACATGTCAAGTAATTTTCTCGAGATATCTGTGACTGATTTAACTCATTATACCTAGCGGTGCCGTTTGGCGCCCAATTCTTGCTCTTCATGTTTACCCGCCATACTTTTGTCTCAAACAGTGAAGACAATTGATTAGGTATCAATGCGATACTAAAGCAAAATATCTAACAGTAGTAGCAGTAGAGTACTTTTTTTCAACTGATGCACTTGTTGAGACCGGCACAACCGTCAATAAATTAGTGTTGTTAATTTTTTGGCAAAAAAGGTGTTAGCTTTCTAGCGAGTATGTTGTTTTATTTTATTCGTATATATATTTGTTAGACTAGAACGTAATATAATTTTGTTTAGTTTTGTTTGCTTGTAACCTTTAACATACGTCCAAAGTTACGGGTGCCGCATGGCACCTATGGCCGTTATGATGTCTCCTCAAATAACGTGTGGTATTGTTTATTTTTATTTATCTTTCTGAAACAGTATTTATTTTTCTTGCGTTGTTGACAAGAAATTAGCCCTATACACGAAAATAAAAAACTTGAACTAACGTTGCCTACCTTCAGAACCGGTATTCGGCGCTAATCAACATTCGGCTACCAAAAAAGGATTGTTCTAATAAACTCAATGCTGGGCGTGAAGTCTTATTCACATATACACAATTGTCAGCTTAGACATGCTCTACCGTTCGCGATAATACACGAATGGTATCAAAAAAAATCCTGTGGAAGGGTCATATTGAACACCAATTAGTGGTTTCCGTTTCCTTTTCTTCACGCCGCGAATGAGGTAATCGAAATCGTGAAGAGTTTCGCAAAAGTCTGCTCTAATCTACTTTACAGTTCTTTTAGTAATTGTGATAATTCTAAAGTAAATGAACCACTATCCAAAATATAAAACAAAAAAGAATGCTTCATGAATATTTTTATTGATAAAGATATAGTTTTGGAGCTGGCCATGTTTCCTGAACGAATTTTAGTTAATTTAGAGGCAAATCACCTACGGAAAACCTGGACTTACTTTTGCAAGAAAGTGTTAACGCCTTTTCATCAATTCAAAATCGCATCGATTGATCGTTGGACCAACCGCAAAATATGCATATGCAAAAATGCAAAAATATGCTCTTTAAATTACATCGGCCCAAAAATATTAACGGAAGACGTGAAAGCTTTTATTGCAATACGGGTACTGCTACTAAATGTGCTTAAAAAACATGTAAGAGATAGACAGGACTGCAATGCATCTAATATGATGTAGGGCTCCGAGCATCCTGAATTGATAAGTTTCGCATTCGTATAACCATTATGTTACATTATGTTAACCCATTATATACATTATGTTAATATATCGTGTTTCCTCGAGCTTCTATTTTTTGTGTGCGCTGTCTAAACAAACACGTCTTAGACAAATATTTTTAAAAAAATTATATTCTTATTTAGTGTAGTAAACTAGCAAGCCGGAGTACATATTTCGGTATTAATATTTCTCTGATAAGATAATTTTGGATAACTAGCTATCATTATACCACATTCATCGAAATGTGTCCAGTGGTTTTCTATTGACTAATGTTTGTATTCAGCCATTTTTCAACGTCACTCTGCTGGGCACGGGCCTCCCTTCAATACGAGGGGGCCATAGTCAGGCCATAGTCCACGCTGGGCCAGTGCGGGTTGGTGGACTTCACATGTCTTTTCAAAACTTGCTAGGTTCTCTCAAACATGCAGGTTCCCTTACGATGTTTTGTTCACCGTGGGACAAGTGGTAATCAAGTTATAATAAATCGCACATGAAAATATCAGACGTGCGAGACCCGAATTTGAACCCGTATCACTCAGTTATCCAAGCGAGCGGTAACGCGCTGTCTCTTATTGACTAAAGATTTAAAAATATATATTTAATGTACAAATTTTACTATGTTAAAATTTTATTATAGCTATCCTACTACCTAATTTTAGCAAAGTTTCTCCTTCGCCTATTCGCAAAAAACTTGAGAGATAGCCTCTCAACCCCCGAGGGCATTTTCATGGAGCACATAAATGACACAACAAAACGTTAAATAATTAAATGAAGGTAAGTTTTAGAAAAAAAATGTATTTTATGTTATATTTTTTTAAAAACAACTACAAATGTAAAATATCAGTAATTCAGTCAGTCTTTATCTTATGCGGTCAATGTAGTGTAGTAGTTAACAAGGGTTAAATATGAGCCAACCCCAAATACCCTGCGGTTTTGCGATGGTTCATTTAAGCTAAACCTCATTGCTCAATTAGTATTTGCCTTAAAATTTTTATTTTCAAGAAATACAAAAATAAAATGTTTAAGTAACTTACACCTCGTTATACTTCAGCTGCCGGCTAAAATAAAGCTTTTTAAAGTTTTAAGTGTACTTAGCATTGCGTTTATTCTCAAAAACGAGCTCTGGAGTAGATAAAATATTTTGACTTCAAAGAAAATTATCGCGGACCTATCCTTTTAAAAGACATCTCAATGACCTTAACCGATTTAAAATTTATGTTCAGAATATCGAGTTCGGTTTAAACTTTTTCTTCGAAATTCCACCTTTTATTTGTTAAATCTTCTTATCAGTTATTTTTTTCAAAGTTATTAGATAAAGAAATTGTTACAGCAGGCTAATGGGCGCTTTTCACTTTTACACTGCTATTTTGAATTTCAGACGAGATGTTACCATGTTTACTGCGGTTTTGGGTCGAAAAGCCCAGTTCATTGCTTTATTTAGAGGCGATAACATCGCGTCCACCTCTGTAGATAGATTACTAGAGATTTTGTAAATAGCTAGCTCAAGTCCATAACAAATTTGGACTCACTATGTTTTTTTTAAGTTTACTTAATGCTTTGTTTCATTTCTTTTGAAATGTATTTTGGTTGCTTGAATTTTTTCATAGAAATTACAAATCTACTTAAAAACTTTTACAATCTACGCTCGTCAAGGATTCGAAGAGATTTTGTTTTTGTATTTTTTATGGATACTTTAGGTATCATAAAATAAAAATATTTTATAATGTGAGGATAACCGTATTTCATTTATATTTTTAATATATTAACTTTAATTAACTTTATTTTACTTTTTAAAACGTAAATAACACTTCTTACTGAATTTTTAATATTAAATATCTTATCGACAACAATTTCTTCATTGAGAGAGTTCTGGAAAAACGCCTGCATGAATTTTTCATTGAAATATTTTCTTCTTATTCCAAATCGAATTCTTAACAGTTACTTCTCTTATCATAATTGAGCTTGTTGTATAAATATGTTATTTTCTTGTAAAGACACGTAGCAAGAAAGCGATGACGGTTGATGTGATTTTATAGACATACTTTATAGCCCGAGGGGTATCATAGAATACATTTTATTTCGAAATATTGAATGAACTTCACGTATACGTTTGGCTCAGTTGGTAGTGACCCTACTTTCTGTGCCAGATGTCGCGGGTTTGAGTCCCTCTGGCATCCATTTGTTGATCACGAATGTTTGTAGTCCAGTCATGGGTGTTTATATTTATAGTATGTATGTGTTTAAAATTTATACATGTGAGGTATATCAACTATCTGGTAGCCGTCACACAAGCCTCGTAGCTTACCACGGAACTAGATGGTGCTGTTGTAATAATGCCCCAACAATACAGACTGTAAAAAGTCAATAGTTAACATATTTTTGAAAATAACAGTTTTCCTTGACTCTTTAGTTAAGTTTTCTTACGCACCCTACGCAACCTTAAAATACTGTGAAGGCGATATATGAAATGTTTTTTACTCATATTATTACGGTTTCAAATATAAAAATAACTTATAATCTCTTAGCGACGATGAGATCCTTGTAAATTATGTTTTGAAGATCCAAAAAATATTTTTAGATACTGCAAGGAGATTGAAAAACCTTTAATCTGACACTTGAGGTGTTAAGTACACTCACGCGTCAATCAGGTTGATACTTGTACAAAGACAGCGCTAGATTAATATATTTTTATAAATATGACTAGCATTTCTCGCGGCTCCGCCCGCGTTTTAAAGACCCTAAGCGAAATTTTTAGATTTCACATACTGTTTGATGTTTCACAGTCGGTTTTTAACGGTTCCATGAGATTTCTCGGAAATGAGATATTTTCTAGCAGTAAAAAGTATCCAATCCTATCTTGACCTGGATAACCAGCTATCATCATACCTAATTTCATCAAAATCTGTCCAGTGGTTTTCTCGTAATGCGGTCACAGACAGATAGACTGACAGAAAATTCTAAAAAATTAATTATAGATTCGGCCTATGTATCGATAATGATGACTATTTCAATAAGATTTTACGAAAAATATTCAATTTCCAGATTCGACTAAGTTAGAATTTTATTATACGCCTCGTACTTTTTCTTAACTTCCTTGGTATTAATAACATCTTGTGATTAAAGACTCATTAAGCATTAATATCAAATTAATACAAAAATATAATCGTACTCTGTGTTACCAATGTAACTTCTACTCGTATATGGTCGTATCGTATATCAGCATAAAAAAATCTTTTCTATCAACGACGACTAACTAGTGTGTCCAAAAGCCCGATTCCGCCAATTCGTTTTAATACCCACGTACTTTACCAGTTGCTTTGGAGGTTAATTATTTCTAAAAAAAGTCCTCACTACAAAAAAGTATAGTAGAAGTAGGTAAGTGCCACGTTGGAGACTAATTTGCAATAATTTGCAATATATGTCTAACTTGACATCTAGATGATAATGATGAATGTTAATAATCGTAAGCCAATGATTACAAAATTCAACTCTTTATGGTAGCTGTTCTTTCAAAATCGTGCAGCATGCACTAATTTTTTATTTAATAAATCTGTCATAAATATCTTCAAGAATATATAGGTATAATAAATATAACTTTTCGAGTTATTAAATACACTTAAATGCCGAAATATATAATAATTGATTTTAAATACTTTTCTCTTTGATCCTGACCCAAAAAACCAACAAAATTATTGTGGATGTTCCAGGGTCTTATACGTTTTAGTGATAATGAGCGAGTAGCTTGTGAGGTCACCATCGTTGGTTGCAAATATTGTTAGACACAATGATTATTGCACAAAATGGTATTACAGATATAAGAATCCTACTGAAAATCCTACTCCCACTTAAATTTCATTATTTAAATACCTTTTATAGTGTCATATTATTCATAACTCATAACGAAGCTTAAATAAACAAACTCACATTTTATGACGCGATTAAATTGAAAATCTTTTTCAACAAGCCGGCAATACTCACTTTGCTTTTCTTTGTAAGATTGTTTTTTGAAAGTGGAAGAAAAAGTGAAAAATGTGAATAATAACATTGCTAATAAAGAAACAAGAATTTCCGTACTCAGCAAGTGAAAACTGTTGATTCTCATGATGCTTTGAAGGATTTTTAAACGAAAGCAGAATGTAGTAGAAATTCATGAAGCAGTAAACCACAAATTAAATACTTTAAAGTAGTAAAAACCTTTTTGCTAATAAATTAAATCATCAAATTGTTTGCATTCCTATTACCAATTTATTCTAATTTTTGATACTACATTGATTTTGGTTATTGCTTGCAATTACTTGCGGCTCCGGCTGCGTTTTAAAGACGACAAAGAAAATCACTTAATATTACTGCCTGAAACGATTTTTAAACTTAATATTTGTTGATTTTTGTTTTCATCTTAAAATATATACATTACGGAATTATGTAACCTTACCTTACCAAGGTTCTTAACAACACTAACTACCCGACCAAGTGATACACTAAAAAAAAGACGGGTTGCACTCCGGGAGTGCTGGCAGAAGTGAAAACTTGATTATTAACGTTGTGCATTTTCCAGTCATATAACATACTCTCAAGTACATTAATTAATAAATGAAAATGAATGAAACACTAACACAGTAACACTACTATGTATTCATAAAATACACCACTACACAGACGATCGAACCATCAGCTGTCACCATCGATGGATGAATCGATTTTTTTAATTAATCGAAACCCTTACAATCGATTAAAAACCGGATATCCGCCATCTTGGATTTGAAAATGGACCTCATTTTCTCAATCAGCACCCCGAGAAACCTCGAAAATGACACCCATGTCATTATTGAAAAATATCCGGATGTTCGCCATCTTGGATTTGAAAATGGACCTCATTTTCGCAATCAGCACCCCGAAAAACCTCAAAAATGACACCCATGTCATTATTGAAAAAAAAAACCGGATATCCGCCATCTTGGATTTGAGAATGGAACTCATTTTCTCAATCAGCACCCCGAGAGACCTCGAAAATGACACCCATGTCATTATTGAAAAAAAACCGGATGTCCACCATCTTGGATTTGAAAATGTACCTCATTTTCGCAATCAGCACCCCGAGAAACCTCGAAAATGACACCCATGTCATTATTGAAAAAAAAAACCGGATGTCCGCCATCTTGGATTTGAAAATGGACCTCATTTTCGCAATCAGCACTCCGAGAAACCTCGAAAATGACACCCATGTCATTATTGAAAAAATATCGACAATCGAAAGAAAACAATCGATTGTTCGATTAATCGATTTCGATCTTACGAGTCTTAAGAATTTTCGATCAGCCCACGTGTCCTGACGCGAGTTTCACAGTTTTTACCCATCCCACAAAAGTGCTCAACGCCGCTAAAGAAGTTTTCACTTCAAAAATATCAAAATAAGCAAAGCCATTTTGAAGGAGCAACATTGCGATGTTAGGCATACCGGCATTTTATGTATATAATCAAAAAAGTTATTTACAAGGACCTGAGGTTTTACCATTACCTAATATCACCTTAAAACTTAAACTTTCGAGACACTTGAGGTGAAAATGTTATATGCGGCCGCTATTATGGTAGATTGTTAGACGTGAACGTGTTGTTGACGGTTTGCAGAGCGCGTTTAATTTCCTGACCTGGAAATTACAGAACGTAATGAAAACGCAAACGTCGGAATAAGATCGAAACTTAACATGTCAACATCCGAAATGTCGCTTGCATGGTTATTAAAATACGAGAACAAAATTATATAAAGTGGTCATCGAATATCATGTATTTAGTTTGTGCGCAAGTTACAAGTTGTTACACAGTGACCTTTTTCAATAATTAAAATAATTATAAATCTTAACATAGTGCTATTAAAATATTCGGTAACTTTGCGGTATTTAAACTGAATATTCGACCTCATCGGAACACTAATATGGTCTGAGCATACCAAATACGAACATTTGGTGCATCTGAGTAAAAACAATTTTAATATGAAACAACACGTACCTAAATAGTAATTCGTCTTCGCTAATCCCTTACTTATAAAATGGTTGTTTGAAAACTAGCAATGCATTTAACATATTCCCTAAAGAATTAACAATTAGCTTTTTATAAAATTTTAATATATTATGAATGCATTTGGATTTATAAATTTTGCACAGACCGTGCTCGTACAAATGTAGAGAAAACACAACGAAATATCCATTGCTTTTATTAAATGTACATATAAATAAAATTGAAGTGTCCGTTTTTAATTTCAAATTAACAGCTTTTAATGCATATGATGAAAGTATACACGGTACTTACATCAAAAATACAAATTTTAACATTTTGTCTGCCTGTCTGTCTGTTTGTTCCGGCTAATATCTGAAACGGTTTAACGGGTTTTGACGGGATTTTCACTAGCAGATAGCTAATGTTATTAAGAGTAAATTAGCATACTTTTATTTTATTAGAAAATTATAAAAACCGTTTAATTTATTTAAACTTACGCCAAGCGAAGCAGACTCGGTTTGCTAGTATACAATATCCATGCATACTTACTTAAACGTATACCAAAATAACAATAAGATCAAACATTATACCAATGCGGAAGGAGTGAAACAACAAAAAAGAATTGTTATATATCACTTTTATGTGCGCTATGATAAATGTCGAGACTTTTAATGTAGTACATGATTGCCGTTCTGGTACACTTTATATTTTTCCCTTACCCATAAAACTCCAAATCGTAGAATATAAAGTAACGAAATCAAAAATCATTATGAACTCATTAACTAAAATGATGATAATGGAATCTGCAGGCAATAGTACCTACCTCTGTAAAATGAAAAATCATTACAAATCAAAATATGAACTTGTATATGAATAGTAGCATTACTATACCCTTTTTTAAACTAACCATTATTCTAAATAATTTGGGTTCTTACGTTCTTACAACTATTTGTCGTTTGAAAAATGGGACATCTTTAGAGGCACTAAAGCATGAGCGTCACTTGCGCCTCACAGATGGAGAGACTGTGAGCTACAATTTATGAGGCAATTCGTCAGACCTCTTAGACCTGCACCCCTATTCTATATTTCATGCTCGAGTTTCCCTTGACATATTGATTACGACATCGTTTTGATAATATTTTGTTGTTCATTAATTTACAAAATCTTTTGTACTTTTATATTTTGTTTTCTTTTAGCAACCGATGTTTTTTTTTCCATACGCCTTAAAATTATTCATACTCTTTCCGACTTAAACACATGCTACGTTCTAATCTGTATCAAAAACAAAATAGATATGACATGAAATGAAAATGAAAAAACCCCAACTCTCAAATAAATATAGGTATTTAATATTTATTGCAACGGCATTATTGTTTAAATAAAAGCAAGTTTCGATAGAATATATGGCTGTAACTGTAGTTGAACTATATTATAAGAGTACATGTTTTTATTAGATTTGTTTGATTTAAATTTATTTTAGACGTATAAAAATAGCGTTCGGTGTCTTTTATAAATTTCTAATCTGCACTAAATCAAACAACTTCAAATTAGTGTACTTACTTTAAATATCAACTACGCAAGTACTCGTAAATGATGATAATAATTAATCTTGCTTATTTATTTTCTGATGATGATAAGTTATTTTCTATTTTTATAAAAACTTTTGTTCTCTATCCGTCAATTATAATTGTTATTTCCGGGATCAAAAATTCCCTTTTTACAGCAAGCAAATATTTACATATAAATATTTTCATACAGGAAATAACTTAATTCTTCTAGTATTAATTTCAAGAGGGCTGGAACCTTAAACGGGGATAGGGTAATAAATCGTTGGTACATTATAAGTAATAGCAAGGCAGTGGTAGCCCAGTGGTATTGCGCTCGCTTGTATAACCGAATGATGCGAGTTCAAATCTGAGTCTCGCACCTCTGATAATATCATGTGCGAATCATTTTCTGTCATGACTACTACCTTTCTTACGGTGATGGAAAACATAGTGAGGAAACCTGCATTTCTGAGAAAAACCTAGCAAATTTTCGAACGACTGTGAAGTCCGCCACGCACTAGGCCAGCGCGGTGGACTATGTCCTGATCCCCCTCGTATTGAGAGAGGCCCGTGCCCAGCAGTGGGATGTTAAAAAGGACTGAAGATGAAGTAATAGCAAACAGCCAAAGATATTTTTTGGACATTTAACGCGAGCGCGAAGCCGCGAGTTCCGTTAGTGTTATAATAGACGACTGTTGTATTCGTTTAATTATATCTCTAATTGATTATCTCGTAAGATTCACACGCCACTTGTAGTTAGTACCTACCTACCTACCTACGCTAGCCCCATATCAAATAAAGATAGGGACGGACACTTCATAATAATCCATTGATCGTTATTTTCGATAGAATATATACGCTGTTATACACAAAAAACTACTCGTATACAATTTTAGATAGACCAAAATAAAAGCTTATCGAGAGTTGAGTTTAAACGTTCAGAATTTTGGGGCTATGAATATCATAACGGGTGTTTAATATCTTGAAATAATATAACTCATTGTTCTTGTCTTTGTCTTATAACATCAAAATCAGATATGACAAAAGCGTACTTAAATATTCAGACAATACAGGCTGACAATACAAACACTTGACCCGATACGAGGACTCGAATCATCCTGAGTAAGGTTCCTCCTAAACCTTTAGAAATCCTCACCAGAGGATCGGCAAAATTTTCAAAAGGAAATTATTTTTAATATTCATATATGAATGAAACTCAAAAAAGTTTAGCTTACTACAGCCGAATATGTTTTTTATAATTTTATTTTCCGGTACAATTAGTAAGTCAATTAAGAACGAGTACGTGTGCTTAGTTTTTTTAGGTTTTTAAGTTTATTTTTAATAGATTTTAGTAATGTTTTAGTTAAGTCTATTTTTAGTTATTTTACTATGCTTTCCTGAGCTTGGTCGGTCATCTATCTATAGAATCGCAAGTTGAATTAGCACCTCAACGTGCTAATTCAACTTGCGATGACAATAACTTAAGCGAATGTCCTCTAAGCGCCGAGAGCTTTAAATACCGCGGGTCTCGTTTATATTTTATCATTTATCACAATTTTAAATTAACTAGTCGTGAAGAATCTTTCAGGTTGTTTAGCATTGTGACTATAAAAAGCATCGAAGTTATGTAGTAAAAAACGAAAAGAGGCGACATCAACATTAAGCTTGTTGCAGTCGAATTAAATGTCAGTCCAAAATGACGATGATTAATTTACTACAAAAAAGAAACAAATAAATGCACTGAAAGTACCGAATAGCCTCACTGACAAATAGCAATAAAATATAGACCAGTGTCGATAGCTTTTGAGACCTTTTTTATACTTGTTACAAATTTATAACAAATACATATAACATTTTGGAAGGCTTTGGCACTGGTTTGATATGATTGGTGTTATTGACGTTCAAATTACGCCGGTATGTGTGAAAGCTACGAACATTGAAATACACTTCGCCGCCGGATTCCCGGCGCCGACTACCCGGTATCCGGCCCGTGTGAAAAGGCACTTAAACAAGTAAGTACTTGTGATGAAAAATAGAACCTTATATGATAATTGAAAAATAATCTGAGAAGTTTGTCTCACTAAGGCAATTAACTTATTTTTAAACAGACTGTAGCTTGTAGAATCACAAAACATATCAGCATTTAAGAATTCAGCCCTTGCTCTACATCTTTTGAGATTGGGACTAACCACTGAATTGAATTATAAGCCCCTAGATAATCTCGTTGAAACGCTCTTATACCCCCCTAAGAAAGGGAAACAATAGAAATTACTAAGTAGAACATAATAAATAACTGGTGTGAGTTATTGATGGTCAAAGTTCAGTACTTAAATGATGATTCACTGAAAACTGCTGGAAATAAATAAAAAGAAACTGAAGACTGTGGAAAATATTTTCCAGTAAACATTTTAATTCACATCCACATTAACTAAAATAACTTGCTCGTACATAAATACGACTATTAAAATTATAATACCTAATTATATGTTTCAAATCACAAACATTTTATTGATTATAAAAGCATAAAGAATTCTATAACAAATGATTACGGACGAGCTCGCAGTCAAACTTTCGAGACTTCAATTGTTGTAGTTCACTTATGTCCCAACATAATATTGATTCATTTATTTATTTATTTATTATACTTCATAACAGCAATTATTTACACACCGCAAAACGGACCATCTTAAAATTACAGATCCGTAGGACTTACTTTAGCTAATTCCTGTTTTTTTAACACTATGAATGTATTTATTCAGCCCCTTTTAACGTCCCACTGCTGGGCACGGGCCTCCCGCCACTGCAAGGGGGATCAGGCCATAGTCCACCACGCTGGCCTAACGCGGGTTATGTTTAGTGGGTGTGGTGCCGAGATCGGCCCTGGCTACGTCGACCAGTGTTGGTCGCGGGTGAGGCCAACATTTGCATGAAATAATTTTTAAAAAATAAATGGCAAGTAATGATTTTTAACTTACCAATGTAAATTTTATATTTAACACTATATTATGGTATTTTTTTTCAAATAAAAAACCAAAAGCTTAAAAAATCATCCGTTGGATTTCAGCCATCAAGATAAAAGATTTCTGTGGCAGAAGTAACAATGAACTTTCATTAAAATGAAAAAATCTCATTTATAATAATGGTCAATATCATTATGTTATTATTATTTAATATTATAAATGGGAAAATTGGATGGAGGGATGATTGTAACTTAATCACTAGGCACTACAGAACGGTGGGCAACGAGATCGCTTATTATAGACTGGAATATCAGATAGTTTACTATTTGTCTTGGAAAAAAGGACGGAGATAAAAAAAAACTATCCCTCGTTCTGGTTTGTTTTGTTTTTGTGGTTGTTGTGTGTGGTTTTCTGTACGACATCGATATTGAACTTGATATCGGTACTGAGGGCTACGTATTATTTCAATTAAATAACGAATAATTAAAGACTAAGTAACATTGCAGAAATAACTTACTCATAAATATTTAAAATGATTTTTAAAGTTATATTTTTACATATAAGGCTTATTCTAGTTCTTCTAGTGTTACTATAGGATCCAATTAAAACGCGAGAGGTAGGTGGCGACGGCTGTCACATAACCGAACCGAGTTAACCGCCACTCTGAGAATAATTACAGAGAACTTAATTTAACTTCCGCGTCTTAGTCCAAATACCAGTACCACAAAGCACTGTGCTTCACCGTTCCTTGTACCAAAACGAAGCAATTTTAAGTAACGACCCACTCACTGAACACTCTACGTACATCTTTTTATGTCATATATTTACGCCACAACAACGCTTAAGAAATTATTCCTAAAATTTTAACAGTTTCCTCTTTTTAGCCATATATACACAACAATTAATTCGGAAATATTATTATTATATAATATTACTATCATAATAAAAGATTTAAAGTTTTCTGAATTATTCATTTTCACAGTATAGAATTTCGAACTATATTTGGCACATCAATTTGTAGTTCCCGTATGTTCGAATGCAATTAGCATAATTATGTGCAACACAATTATTTTTTGACATTATTGCTTATTCCGTGTAGTTATTACACGCTGGCAAATTCAAATATGCATTTTGCGATGTATGTATAACTAATGATCCACCCTGACTCTGCTTATGTTTCTCAGGAAAATACTAGGTGTATATGGATTTAAAGTCATCTGTTAAGTATTCAAGTTATCTAAGTAAGTTCACAAATAAAGCATTATTTTAAACCAAAATAGAAAACCATAAAATGTTTATTGTGATTCTACCTTAAAACATATAGCCCATTGAAAAGTTATATTTAGGGTTACGTTTTTAAGAGAATTTTATTTTTTTGATGTGTAGGGGGGATCTGTATAAGTTTAAGTTCAAGTTTGTGGGGTCGCCACCCTTGTCCCACGGCCAATTTGGAAAAATGGCTGCAAAGGGTTTTCGCGCTATATCTCATATACTAGCAACCCTACAAAAAAAATTAAAGAACATTATTCGTATCAAATTAAATTGTCTACAACTTTGATCCTATTACTTTTTATCTCGATATAAATATTATTCTGTTCGTAGGTTATGTGGTTTTGGGTTTATCGAGTTTAAACACACATACAGATGCAGCTAGGGACATTGATTTATATAATAGGATGATACAATACACGCATTCGACCACACTTAAAAAACTCTAAAGCTAACAAAATATTTAGTAAAATAAAAACTTTCTCTCAAAGTTTAAGTGCATTAACCAGATACAAAATTTGACGGCTACGTCGGACCAAATGAATGGCTCCTTGATTAACGAAGTTAAGTGTCGTCATTAAATAGACACTCTAGTAGATGATCCTAAATGTTGAACAACTTTGCAAAGTTAAGCGGGCTTTAGACTCCTGATTTATATTTCTTTAAAGAGGTACCTATTAAAACTTTTTTCAGATTGCAACTCCTTTAACACTTTCAATTCCAACTGCAATAAATCAGACCTAACCGCGGCAGCTTTCACGTTATGACTTCCTCGTAAAATTTACATTTAAAAGTTAATTTTCTCGTTTCCCGGCTTACGGCAATTGTTAATCTTGGATTCGCTCGTGTTGGAGCTGGCCAGAGCCTCACTGGAAAAATTATGAATGTTATTCAAAGTTCCGGAGGTTAGTCGCCGCCATCATTCCTTCTCGTCCAGTTGCCAAATCCTATGATTTAAATTTTGTGTCGTTATTCTGCCAGGTAAGGATTCTATATTATTTGAAAGGCGCTTGTTACGTATATCATAAAACACCTAATATTTTATGAAAGAAAACGAAAATATAATATAGTCATAAGAAAATATCTTGGAATAAACTTTGTATAAAATTTTAAATTTAAATTTTAAATATAAAAAGATATGAAACATTTGTTTTCGAATTGTTAAGTAAAGATGAAAACGAGAAAATAATTTAGAAAGAGTAATTAATATTAAGTAGGTCAAATATATTATTTGTGGCTTGTAGTTTAGAAAACTAAGTCTAAACTGGGCAATCGTTTTTGGTTATAGCTATTTGCAGCGGGACCAAGAAAATCTCCTTAAATAAGGTTCTTACCTTGGATAGAACATGCATGTGAACGAACTATATAAATATTCAGTGTCTGGGTCGTTAACCGAGGATCCACAAAAGAGTTTGTAGGGCGCGGAGTATTTTATAGTCTACAAACGAATTGCAAATTCGGCGCGAGTGAGTTTGCTCACTTGGTCGCCAAACAAGAAGCGCTTGGTAACGCATTTTGATGACTGTTTGTATTCTTTACATATTTTTAAGAATTATTCTATAGTAAAATTGTCTCGCAATCTTTTTAAAATCCCAACCGCTTATTTTTAATTTGTCGAAAATGTATAACCTTGTTTTATTTAGACTTATGAGAGCTTTCAAACATTTTTATCGTTGTGAGATATGATCAGTGAATCTAAGTAAATACATACAAAACACATACAAAACAAAATAAAGACATACAAAACACAAGTGTTGGAATTATATAATTATTAGGTTCGATGATAAAATGGATAAAATATCTCGAACAATTAGCACAAATATTTACTATAAACACCCAGTGGATTTTAAGAGCCCAGTCCTATACTTCAATATGGGGATTAATAATGAGATGTCATTTGATTTCAATAAGCAAATTAATTACAAAGCTTGACAAACAATACGTTTATTAATTATTTAATTCTATTATAAAAATAGACTTTAAATATAATTTAATTAAAAATGAAAACGGTTTCGGTACCTAAAGAACAATATAGAACCCTTATAAGATCACTTTGTTGTCCATCCGTCTATTTGTCTGTCTTTCAGTTTGTCTGTCTTTCAGTTTGCCTGTCTGTCAATGCCTTTTTTTATATTCGTATGCAATCTCTAGAATTTGTGAAATAATATATAATTAATTAAAGTGGGAAGTCTGGAAGGGAATCTTTATGCGAGACGTTTAGATGATCGTTCGAAGTGCTTCTAATTCTAGTATATACTTCTGCTAATTGGAATGATGAAATAAATATTGAACTGTATTGTTCAAGATTTATACTTTTACTGACCTTCAGTCGCTCTCTTTATGTATCACGGCCTACTTTTGATTCCAAGTCTCTTCTCGTCTGGTATACAATATATTATATTTCAATTTTTTTTCCATTTCTTTTAATTCAATCACTTTCGTTTTGACAGACGTACACTATATAGTAATTTGACTAACATTAAACGGTTACATATTATATAATAAATTGGGCGCATAGGAACATACTTTTAGTACGTCTTACGAGTATCTAACTAATAGGTACCTAATGCCTTATTCATCTCCCTCATGCCTGAGTTGAACTTTTACTTTTTCTAAAACTACTTGTTTTATTAAATTTCTAATATAAATATAAATTACTTAGCTCATTTTGTAGTGTATATTACACATTTTGATGATTTAGTTAAAGAAATAAAAAAGTCACTTGATATCGCCTGCAGATTTACTTTCATAGATCAATAGTGTTGTATTACATTTTGTCTAAAATCTTCGTGTCGAAGTTACGATTAAATACTGATCATTAGTTAAAACTTTAGCTAGTTGAGGTAAAGCGAAGTAAGTTTTAATAAGGGTAGCTGGCCATTAGGGGCTCACAACGGTAATTGTTAGCGACGATACGCCCTCTGCACTTAACGATACTTCTGACGACGCAGCCTATCCTCACCTTTATTTTATTTGAGACCTGTTTTAAATAATGCTTACTACTTAGTAAGCATTATTTAAAGTTTGGCACTTGCCAAACTTTTTAAAAATCATTTGTCAGTTAAGTGTTACACATAAAATAAACAATACTTAAACTTTACAACATATATTTTGTAGTTTATTAAATATTATTAATAATTATATTTTTTTTAATTCCCAATGCAGATGATACTTAATAATATCAAATAAAACTACATAATATACTCGTATCTATCTGACAATTTAGTTAATAAAATCTGACAACTTAATTAACGCCATAGTATGTACATTGTCCATAGTAATCGATAGAACTCTCCAATAAAATAATTTAAAAAATATGTTTTAAAACATAGGGCACTCACTCTCAGTGTGAGACGTTCTTTATACCGAAAATAATAATATTCAATTCAAAATAGTAGGTACATACATGAGGACAAACACAGTCTATCAATAGTTGCTGCCGTCAGTGAAAGAAGGAACAAAACACATTTTTCAAAAAGGAATGGTGATTACTAGAAATTATTCAATTTTTTGAATACTTAAACGTTTGTTGTTTATGCATGCATAAAAGGCAGTTGTTCAGTTGAATATCGGAGCTAAGGGAAAAAAAGGGTTCGTGTAAGTATAAAATATGGTAGAAAATTGTGTTCAGAGCTACAACTGCGAGTGTACTGCTAGTTTTTGCGAACCGCCATAAGTGACTATCGTTAACCAAGAGCAATAAAATATCAATGTTGCTACTTTGATCGATCCTAGATATCATAGAACTTAAAATTAATTATTTATCTAAGAAAGCTATCTGCCAGTTAAAGTCTCGTCAAAATCGAACCAGCCGTTCCGAAGATAAGCCAGAACGAAGAGGCAGGCCGATATAAAAAAAATTGTGGATTTCTTATTAGGAGCTTATCTAAATCCATATATATATTTATTATTTATTTAGTAAAAAGCTTATATTTGGACATTATAAACAATCACTACAATTTTATTTATCTTATGTATGAAACTACTACAACTCGATGTATAATTAAGGTCTGCTTAATAATATTTAGTAATTAAGTGATACGTGAACGAGCCCGCGATAATTACAGGAGCTCAATAATAATGCTCTTAAAGTACTATAATTATTGAGCAGAAATGTTTAACAAGGTTCATAGAGTAATTATGAAAGTGCTTCAAATTACATGCAAGCACACATTATAATTCAATAATGTTATCGGTTTTAATTGATTTTATGTAGTAAGTTTTGTGGATTTACATATTTTTTTACTTTATATTTTATATAAACGAGTATAAGCCAAAAAAACTGCTACACTTATTATGTGTCGCAGCCATGTTGACTCTATACCTACTTGTATATGGATTATTTCATCAACTAGATGCTTTACAACTGCATTGGGTAGGTGCTGCACTGGGAGATGGAGGTAACGTGAATGTCTAACTTTGCAATAGCATTTCTGACTGTATTTTGTCTTCGTTCCTTCACACACTCGAGGTTTTTTTACAAGTTAAGAGGTACGATAAAAAAACTCTACTTCCCAAATGATTTCATATGTGATCTTAAAATACCTTAAAGCCAATAGAAATTATTCTCCAGTACAATGTAATTTTAGCGTAAGAATTTGGATTCTTAAGAAAAGATATCATAAAATGATTGAAAGTATTGTTAGTGAAATTCTGTACTGATTAACACTACGACATCCACATATCATTCGAAATCTACAAAATCTACGTCATCATCGCAATATCTGCAACGGAGGGAATAATAATGCCAAATCCTCCATATTCACTTTATAATTCAGATCTTTCTTTTAAGGTTCCTTGAGTCCCAAGGCAAGAAGGCAAGAATTCGGATTAAGTCACGGTTTACCTGAATAAGCTGAATTGGATTTTATTACCCTACATTAAAATATAAAAAGTGAATCTGTGATCCTTACTCATTTATTACCATCCCACTAGACTACTTTTCCTTCTCAATACTAAAAACATCGGAAGTAATATCGTCAACGCGATTTTTCATGTATTGGTTGGAAATAAGAGCCAGAAATATCTATATATCAAAGCTACATTAATTTTCACTATTATTTTTTGTTATTTTATAGTGACGTATACAGTGGGCGTTATATGTTAAGTAAATAAAAGCAATTCAGAGCTGTATTTCAAAGTGGCGATAATAATTGCGTACTGTATTCGTGACTGTTTCTGACATAGTTCAGATATTAAAAGAATATTTTACATTTTGATCTACATACATAATTTTATTAGTCTCACATAAATAAATTTTCATTACTTACATTTTACAAAGCTATGTACACTGATACATGTTTATTTTTAAACATAATTTCATTCATTATTGAATAGTACTGTATGAAAGCACCACAAATACCATTTATCATAAGCCTTTTCATGAATTATAATATCGTTCTTTACATAAATATTTTATAAATCCCCACAATGAACTGCTTTTTCAGGTGTAACAAGGGTACGTAAAATATAGCGATGAAAGTATGCTTGAATCGCGGTACAAGTAAATATCGTAGAGGTTGCAGAGCATTTTATGAATTGTCATCGATTGTCTGATCGTAAAAGGAGTTTTATTGCATTCAGTGGTTATTATTGTCCTAGTTTACGCCGTCGCTATACAACACAACTGCGGTCTTCTGCCAGGACAAACTTTTTCCAATTGTTTGCAGCAGAATCTGTTCGTAAAAACATAAAAAGTTCTAAACAATGCTTAAAATTTTAAGTAGTCTAGATTTGCCAAATATAAATATTAAATGGATTAAATTATGATCTTAAAAATGATATTATTGAAAATCACATGAATTATTAAACTATTTTGCATAAAGTTAACTACGAAAATAACACATCAACGTGACACCAAGTACGTGTTGAACATTGTTCGTTATAACAAGATCGACACTTCAACAACTCGTTCAACAATGTTAAGGCATAAAGTTTCTGTTTATGCGCTGAAATGGAGATAATAACTATTATAATGAAATGATAAAATATAAAGAAATAATATTTGCGAAAAAATAATAATATTATTACCTATATTGCATGTATACCGCATTTTTTTAATCCCACTGCTGGGCACATGCCTCCCCTCAATACGAGGGGGATGAGGCCATATATTATTACTACTTATTTTTAAGTGAATAAATACGTTATTAAGATTTTTTATGTTACTAGAAGTAGATTATTACGTAGTCTTATTTTAATACCGCACTCTAGTTTTTGCAATCCCGACGCCAAAGAGGGGTATTATATTTAACGCGGCTATCTGTGTTTGTCTGCGGTTTCATAACGCTCAACAAATGAACTCATTTTAATTTAGTTTTTTTTTTTGTTTGAAAGGTGACTTAATCAGGAGTATTTTAAAAATATAAATTAAGAAAATCCGTTTAACCGTACGTAGGCTTTTTGCTCTCTTCGATACAGTAAAAAGATATGAGCAATATACACACACACACACCTAATCCATTCGAAACTTGGTTTCCCGATACTTCAATGACATTATAATAATAAATATTGGAGAAACTTTACGTTTCTTATCCAATTCTATATATCAAATACTGCAAAGATATCATTTTTAGGCTCATTGAAATAGCTTCAATAAGAAAGAAGAGATCAGTGGCAGTGTGTTCAGGGTTTTTGATATTTTAGTTGTATAACTACGGAATTGCTTATTTTCATTATTACATAAAATTTTAACGCTAAAAAACAATTTGAAATTGTCCAGAACGATCTCCAGAAAAGACGATAAAATTGTTTCTTTATAAGGCTCTTGTGGATTCACAGTATTAAAGCAAAAATAATTGAGGAAATCTCAAAGAGATTGCAGTGATCATGCTGCACTGCGGGCTTTTTGCGAGAGAGTTTTTCCACAATTTCCTTTCACCACCAACAAATTGTTAATAAGAAGCATAATGGAAACTACCACGATACTATACTGTTCGACCTCTGGCTATAAAAATATACGTACCGCGCACGTCATAAACTGAAGTAAATTTTTATGTTTTAGTAAAATTTTTACAGAAAGTTATCACATAAACAAAATGCTTTTTAAAATATGTCAAAATTACATTCATGAAAACTTAAAAAATCAATCATTTATTTGTAGCTTGAAGCTCAAGAAGCTTGAAGTATGTACATAATATGAATAAAATGTTTCTCGTACTTAGGTAATCAAAGCCAAATCGAGTGTTTGAATTTTTCGATGATCGATGAGTGCTTGATTAGTTTAATCTTTAAGTTAAGTTTAAGGATTTAAAAGGATTTTTTTTCGTTGCCTAAAGTTTCATATAATTAGACATATAATAGTCAGTTTTATTTTAATCAGTTTGGCTGATTCTGAGTTAATTACGTTACCGCTACTCATCTTAAGGCTTGTCTTATAATTATGAGTATGAGAGTAAACGCAGACTGTAAGACCCACTTATTAAATTTGTTACTTAAAAATCCGTATAGAATACTGGTATATAAATTTATTAAATTTACAAAAATAATAAAGCACTTTTTCTACACTCTTTATCTTATCAGGATCTTCTAGGAAACCCATATCAAATTCTCGCGAGTAAATTACTTTGAATGAGAAAGCTAAAAAATCTTCGAGAAGGATCGAAACGTATTGAAAGTTGCAAAGTTCAAACAAAGTTTTATCCTTAATTTAGTTTCAGTTAACCTTGTTTGATTATTTCATCATAACGACAATAGAGAGTAACTTTTAAATTAAATTACGTTAAGTCACTAATATCGAAACGTTAATAAAAATATATTCGTACATGTTTTATTTCCGTCAAGAAGTCAAGGGTAAAATATATAACAGCATAGTTTTTTTTTTACTTTTCTCTCTTGCAAAAACCTTTTTTTCGAAGTGCAAATACGTGTTTTTTTGTGTAATTTACTTTGTTAATTTCCAATATTAGCAATAGCTACATTTACATTACAGTTCATACGTGAATAATTCTGAAAAATATTTTTATATGAAATTTAATTTTATTGTGATTTTGCAATTGTATATATTTGATAATTAAAAGTAAGTTATTAAATCGAACGTATACAAAATGAGTGTACCTGCACCTATACTGCTACCTATGGACTTTGCGTTCAAATAAATAGGATGCAATTTAAACTTACATGCTACTAAAACTTATCCGAGAAACAATTTCGTTAAGAAATATTATAAACATTTCAGCTGTTGACGTGTAGAGCAGTAACAAATGTTCACGATCAAAACTTTGGGAAGATTGAATACCATAATTAATAAAAATATGCGATAAAACATAAAAAAGTTGAATTAAATTGATTGAGAATAAAGTTTAATATTTATCAACAAACGCTCCATTTGTTGTTTTCGCTATAATCTTAAATTACTTTTACTATCTCAATAACACTATTGAAACGCTAGAAGTATAAGCATAAATTTATGTTTATGTATAATTTTAACTCGAGAATTTATATTGTGAATTTGAATATTGTAAGTTTTTAACAATAATTGCCATTATAAACAAAACCATTTTGTTGGCTTCTTTACAGATATATTTTAACCCTCGCTTCGCTTGGGTTAAAATATATCCGTTCGTTCGTCCCTAGGTATCCTATAAGTATACCATTTTTACAAACTTTGAATGTCTTACTTATTTAATCAATAGCTTAAAAAATAAGTTTCAAGCTTCTAGCTTTAAAAATGACGTAATTTCCATAGAAACTTTCATCCCCAATTCGAACCACTTACAGCTCTTTTTTTCGCTGAAAAGTAGCCTATGTCCTTTCTCAGACTGTAGAATATCTGTGTACAAAATTTCATTTAAATCGGTTCAGTAGTTTTGGCGTGAAAACGCGACAGACAGACAGAGTTCCTTTCGTATTTATAATATTAGCAAGGATTTTTGGTTCCTAACGTTTCAAATGTTTCGTAAGTTCTATATATTCATAATGTAAAAAGTTAAGATTTTAAATTGTTTGTAAAATTCTATTAGAATAAAGTATATTTTAATTTAGTTAGTTAATAGAGATTTTATACCTACGAGTATACTCGTATATTGGTATATGCGAGTAAATTTGTATAATACTGCAATATCGAAAAATAATTTAAGTACCTATTTGACAATAACCTAAATAACTGAAACGGCATAAAATGGTAGCTCTATTAGCATTTAAATGAGCGATCGTTCAAATAAATGGTTTTATCGTCAATTATTTAATACATTCGAGAAGAAAATAAATGAATTAAAACAAACAATGTTACTATTGATTTTTATTGACACAGCATAATCGCAAAATCATTTTACGGGACAACGTTAAATTACTTCTATGACATATTGAAGTAGATAATGCGAGTTTTGTGACATGTACATTATTCTCTACTTTACACGTATCCACTATTATAACATTAATTGTCCGATAACTTAAATACATATTATAAAACAAAGTCCTCCGCTGCATCTGTCTGTCTGTTCGCGATAAACTCAAAAAGTACAGCACCGATTTCCATGCAGTTTTCTTCAATGGATAGAATGGTGGAAGGTTTTAGTATATAATTTGTCAAGTTTTTGTATACATTTGTATACAAAAATTTGACAAATAATGATATCTGTTGTTCTAAAATATAATGATATCTGTTGGAGGTGAAAGAAAAAAATAAGCCGTCTGGGAGCTTTCAACGAAAACGCTGCCTTTAACCCTTTAATATATATCCGTGTGTAGTCCGTGATGGCATATATCTATCTATTAAGGCTAACTTACTATATCCATTTCTATTGTGTAAAAATTGACTATTATAAAGTGGTAATTGGAAAGCTATTTACACACAAATACGGTATCAATCCGTATCATTATAAATAAGCTAGAGGCTTTAAGCATTACATGCACATTATTAAAATAATTCTCTTACACCACATAATTTAATATCACGTAGATGGTTTTATGAGTTTCGTGGACTAGAAGCTAACACTGTGATTTGCATTTTCATCGATATTTCTTTCTAATTCTTATTCTACTCGTCTTAGAACTACCAGGAGTGATGTAACGCCTACAATTCATATCGGCTTAGAATGGTAAATCTGGAACTTCTAAAGAAGGTTAGGTTAGGTATATAATGTACTTTCAAGTGAAATAGCTGTTATTGTGTTCCAACTATACATGTATATTTTTATAATATTCATTATAGGCAGGTAATCTAGGTATATGACAGAGATGTTTATTTCGAAAACTAGTGAACCTGAAATAAATGACATAAAACAGACTCACGCTTGACATTTTTTTAATAACGTGATACAACAAATATTTTTCAATATTACTTGTAAGTACTTCATGTGGATTCGATCCGAATTTTATCCTTACCACTGTTATATTTAAGTTATGATGTCATATTGTAATATTCTGTTCAGAGAATTAATTATTAAGCTCGATGAGTATTTAACTTGTGACGTGTTCACTGCGCTGAATTTGGTTGAAGGTAACTAATTTAATTCCAAGTAAATGAACTAAATGTTAGCGACAAGCTTAAATGAACACGTGTACCGTGATAGGCGCCTACGTGAAAACCGCTCATGTGTTGAAAATAAAGCTTATGTAATATGGATCGACTCCACCTTCGTGCCAACAGTAAATCTCTAGTTTAATTTCTAAATGAAAATAATTATTTTCCATTTTATTAAGATACTAACAGTTACAATTATTGCGACACTTTCCTTTCTATTCGACATAAATCTTTTAAGTAGAGCTCTAAATTTTGTTCAGTAGAACTGATTAGTGGTTTTTAATTAAAGATAAAGACAAGTTCGATGAAATAGATTTTTTAGTTTTAAGTTTAACCTAAATTGTATATTAAATCTACAAAAAGTAAAAACGATCCTAAGTAGACTATTCTTGAGAAGTGTAAAGTTATAAAGCCTGTAAAACCACTCGTCGTACGTCGATATAAAAAAAAATATTATAGTAGCTGTCGCCTAAAATAAAAATATAATAAAAAAAATGTTTATGTTGACTGCTTTAATATAAAATTCGCGCAGATTTGAAGAATTTTAATAAAAGTTAATTTATCTTGTTATTCCGTGGTATTTAGGACCTATATACATATAATTAAATTATAATCTACTTTTTAGTTGTTGTTGTGTTGTAGTGTGGTTTTATTTATTTGTTTATTTATTTATTTATAAAATATTCAATCTGGTACGCTTTGAAGCCATTAACAAGAGAATTGAATTGAAAATGTTCAATATTACTTACTTCTTCTACTTCAGAGAAGGTACAATAACCAAGTAAGACATTTACAATTTTAATTGTTTACAAGAGCCTGCAGAAATATTGCAGAAAATTTGTTCCATCTTTTGAAGAAAAATGTATATATTAGTTGTTTTATAATGGTTGTGAAAAGTATAAAGTAGGAGGTTCTTTTATATATTTTTTTCTTATAGCCTTCGGGCGAACCGTTTCAAAGACATACCTGATTAGAACTTTGAATTCCTCTATGTAAAGTTGAAGTTAGAGGTTTAGAAGAGAGAACTTTATTCATAGGGTCCAATAGATTTCATGGTGATTTAAAAACTAAATATGCTGATAAAGTTGGTGTCTTCAAAATTCTTAAGATAAGGGAAACTTACCGTCTACATCAGCTTTTTCTAATCCATTTCTACATAATACACCTAAAAAAATGAACTGATACAAATAGGTGTATTTTGTACGTCTAAGAAATGTACACAACGGAACCTAACATTGTCTCAATTTAATATCTGTTTATTTTATGCAACCAAAGTAGCAAGACTACAGTATGATAAAAACCTACTAAATAATAATCCATGCAGAACTCCGACCAACAACGTTGCGGAAAAGTTTAATACGAAAAATCTGTTCACGAAGCAACTAATTTTTAACCAGAAAATATGAAAGAGTTGAGAAAATTTAGTTATCTGTATACGTCTACTTTAATATTAGATACTATTTTTGATACCGTAGCTTTGCTTAAATAAATGATTAAGTACATAAAGTGCTGTTACATTAAATAAAAATTTGTTATATAAGCAAATTAAGTTTATAAGTTAAAATTTTACGAGTTCAAATAAATTTTTACTTCAGGTTTATTATTAGCACTTCTTTTCAGTGAAAAAGTTAGTGTAATTTTTTTCAATTAATTTATCTTGAATTTAGAATATAGCTTACAGCACTTACACTTACTTAATCGAATAGGTATTACAGACATCTTGCTGAACTTGATGTGACATATTACTTATTAGCTATTTAAGCATTCCGTTCATAGGCTAGCCCTTTCTTTCTCAGTTATTGATTTCAGTTGTATAATGCTTAAACCATTCTATAGTGTTTATATGTGGACTAGTTTTATGTTAATTGCTTCCAAATATCGGGTTCGATATTCAGTTAAATTTAAATCTATTCACACAATAAAATTCTAACTGAGACTTATAGAGCTCAAACTGAGTTTGTACATTCAATATTTTTTTGGAAAATTTTATTTAAGTAGTGATAATTATCAATACAGAGGCAGAATGTATATGTTTTAGATTTTTTGTTTAAATGTATGATGATAGCCAACACGTAAAGGATACTTTTGATTAAAAATAAAATTACGAATGTTATTTCTAAAATCATTAACTTCTTAACAACAAAAGCCTTCGCTAATAATTAAAAGTAATGTTGAAACTAGAGAAAAGTGCTAAATAATGATGTTTATACAAAAGAAGCTAAATTTGTTAAAGGGACAAAAATATTGAGAGTTGAAAAATCACTTGCAATAATTTACTCCACTCACTAGTATACTTTTTAAACACACCGGTATTAGAAATTTCATACAGGAATAAATAATTGAACATTATATACAAAAAAATATAACAAGTATGTACTCGTAGTATGCATACTGTACAATTATCAATTATGTGTGTGTTATTATTAGTAAATGTTATTAAATGTTCTAATATTATTTGAGTCTGATATTAAAATCGAAAATAAGTGAAAATCTATTAATAAAATAAAATAGTAACTTAGAAAAAATCTGTACATTAAGTACCTAGTTGTTAAAAACTACTGGACAGAAGATAGCTCGTTCTTCGGGTCAAAATATTGGATACTTAGGAAATATCTTATTTCTGAAAAATTTATACTAACCGCTAATCGTATCTAGGGACGAACTCGAGTGAAGTGAGGGTGAGTCGCTAATTTAATTAAAATAACTAATAATTATCACAAAATTGATATAAAGTACAGTTCAACGATCTGTCAGTTCCTGAAAGGTGGTTCCTTAAGTGAATGATATTATGATTAAATTTATATCCAATGTTTAACAGCACGAATATTGATAGTTTTCAAATTCAATCGAACTAGTCATTCCTGTGGGGGCGAGCGAACTCTGTCCGAGCGAACCTGAGGGTAAAAGCTAGTTATAAGTTTGAAATAGTTTCTCAACACTAAACACCGTTTACATAATAATAAAGATGAATTACGTAGATATTTTAGTTCATTTACTACGAAAAAAATTAAAGGGCAGTCATGGGGATTGCTAACAAAAATGAAAAATTATATCTTTAGAATAACTGTTTTTTTATTATTTTATATTATTTATATAGTATGAATGAGCGATGCATAGGTACGTTTACATTTTTTGGGCAAAACCCTTAAACGTTTTCTGAAATGCAAATTATCTCAGTAATTCCTTATAACATCAGTTATCTTTCAGTGAAATTCCAGTCTAAATCTGTCCAGCCGTTGCAGAGACTGACGAGAATAAACAGTCAGACAAACAGACAAAAAGGTTAAATATTATGAGGGCAATGGATATGAATGAACTTTTGCGCAGAGTTAGGTTTTGGTTTCAAATAGGCTATTTTTTATCCAGATATAATATCGGTTTATGCGCGATCGATGTTTTTTTCCATCACTTGGAACGCAAGCAAAGCAAGAGTTAGTAACGAGGATTTTATGTATATTTCTATAAGTATATATAATTAAGAGAAAGTCTCGTCTAATACAAACATGTTAGAGTCAGCCTATTGTGTTTGTCCAATTTTCACAAGATAATCCTAACTAAACAAAACCATGTTAAGGGGTGACTGCTTACTAAGCACTTGTACGTTATGTTTTAACAGGTAAAAAATTAATACATATTATGAAATATAAACATTCTAACTTAATATTATAATATGCCAACATATTATAATTTAATTTACATAATAAATTAATTTTAATTTCGTTAAAGTTTAACAGATGAAATTTTGTAAAAATTCTAAAGTCTTAGAAGAAAATATTAGCAAGTTCAGACTTAACGCAGTGAACAATAATATTAGAACACGTCTCTACAAGCTCTTCGCGAGACAAGATGAAGCCTCGTCGCTCTCGCATCAGAGGCCTCTGGTGATTATAATGTAATTGAGTGCTTCCGCTGTTACAAGGAAACTCCATTAAATTAGGTAAAAGTTTTTTTTTACTTACGATGGAAATAAATTTTCATAATGAAAAAAGACTTTAAAACAAATAATTTGGCAGCACTAAAAGACATTTCAGGTAAGTTGCGCTTTCATTTATTTATTTATGCTATGACCTTCATTGATTTATGATACTGCTTACACTAATTTGGTAAATAGTAAAAAACTGTTTTTAATAATAAATAATTCTTTAAACAAGTCTCAAAATAACAGGACCTTCACTTGATTCAATCTCGACGCTTTAGTAAAACTACTTAACTAAAAAATATAAATAATTATATATTAATAGTCAATTATATAAACTCCCATTTTGCCTTTCCCTCTCTCTCTCTCTCTCTCTCTCTCTCTCTCTCTCTCTCACACACACACACACACACACACACTCTATGTTCTTTTGATTAGAAAACAATCTAACGAAACTTAGTTGAGGATCCAGAGTCTCATTATATGCATCTACATAAACATAAGTAACAATATTCCGACTGTATTAACGTAATATAATATACATGACATATTATAAAAATATATCAGTATATTATAAAAATAAATTAAAGTAGCGCTTGATATTTTTTCCTTACTGATAATTGTGGAGTGCCTTTTCACGCGCCGTGGAACTGGCGGCGAAGTGTATGACAATGTACGTAGCTGTCACACAGACTAACAGTAGTGTAAGGAATATGCACAAGCTTTCATACGCACCGGGGCACGAATGGCGGTTAGTCGCCCAGGTACAACCACAATAATGTATGCCTACTTACTACGTGAGTGTACTCGCGTTGACGGTTGAAAGCTACCGGGCAGTCGGCGCAGCGCCAGCTACTCGGCTACCGGCTCGTGTGAAAAGGCACTAAGAGATATAAAATGTATAAATATACGTAGAGTGTATCACGTTATATTATTACTTGGTAAAATAATAATTCTTCCCAAAAAATAACAGTTTCTACGAAGTTGACATTTTTGTCAAGATCAAAGGCGATCGCTAACATCTAAAATGTAATAATAGCTAGTTTGTTGTCCGCGAGACAAGTAAGAGTAGCTTAGTAGCTCCTTATACATTTTCTGCTTAACATTTTGCGACATATTAGAATTTATTGGTTCTGTTATCTAGTGTTTGATACATACATAATAAATAAAATAATGTAATAAATACTAACACAAAAATTTAAATAATGAAGTATATTACAGTAACTTCATACTAACAATAAAATGATAACATGAGTTTATATGTCTTCTAATTTGTTTTGAGATCACAAAAAAATATTTCAATTTTAGAAGAAAATTATAAACATAGAGAATATTGTACATGGTCATTTAGAACTTAGGAAAACAAAAGCTCTACAAATTATCATCCAAGTAAAAGTGATTTCCATGGAAAGTTAAAAGGCCCTCTTACAATATAGAAATGTGATTGTTACTTACAGTGTCCATGGTTCTGTCCTGATAAGATAATATTATGCCGACGTCAGACGTGGTATAACCGACAAAAAATAGGTGATGTAGGTCAACGTGCACATTTTACCTGTCTATCTGCTTATTTATGAATCAATTAGTCAATTTTAGATCTATGACTTCCTGGCGACAACAAAAATTTATTTAAATAAATTGCAAAATTTGCTTGTTTCTCTGAATCGCCGAAACCGATAACGTAAAATATTCATAGTATGAAAAATCAAAAGGCACTTAAAAATAAATTGTGTGTAACATACACTTGGTTTATTTTTTTTTTTACAATATTTTAAGCGTATTGTCATAATAATTTAAATATGAAGCTGCCTTTATAAATAAATATACATGCGAATAAAACATTTTTTAAGTAAAAGTACAGTATAATATCAGTAAAATGTTTGATGAATTTAGGGATGCACACGACGTTTGAAATAAAATCAGGGTAACAATAGATAGGGGCAGCGTAATTCATTACCTATTGTGCGGATATTTCATTTATCACGGTGAATTCAATTTACAGAACAATTAATCATTCCACAATACCTACTTGTCTACAGCGGACTGTTCCCGGCGCGAGAGATTAGTACGATTAAAAATGTCTTCTAAATGTAAATTTCATACTGTATATGAAATACTTAGAGAAATAAAAACAGTGTAGGTGTACCGATTATATAAGGTAGTTTCAATTTTTTCAAATCAAATCGCCTGTAGGGTCAGGCTCTTTATAGCACTTTTCTTTCGATATAAATAGGTACTTATGAAATTAAAAGATGATTTTTTTAATTATTTTTTCTTATGGGCATATAATTAGAAAATACATTTTTTTCTGCCTGACCTTTCAACTTCATCAATCTACCGAGAAAGGCTTTTCTGTTCTTTGTTAAGAAAGGCCTTCCCTTAGAGCGCCTGCATTTCACTCACCTTTTTTAAATTATTTAATTTAATGCTATTATTCCATAAGAAAAATTATTCTCAGACATTTATCTTTTCATCGCTCGCACGTCAAGTTTGCGGGAAAATCTATTTCGCTAAAAAAAGGTATTCCTTTTGTGACCATTAATTTCAATAGGTACATGAAGATTTATCACGGTTTTATTGCTGTTCAGATTAATTCGCAAATCTTTAAAGCGTTTAAGAATTGCTCAGCATAGACTTAGCATCACTTTCGATTACCACAGAGTTTTCGCCATTAGGACAATCTAGACAGACATTTGCAGGTTTTTGGTAATTAATGCACAAAGTGTTATTGGTGTCACGTCCTTGTTAAATCTTGAAGACGTAAAATAAATTTAACTGTATACAATAACTTGACAATCAAAGAAGCCTTTTTCTGCAAACATTCCAATGTTTAGACATCAGTTTTGTTCGTTCACAAGCTATGCGGATTTCAAAGCGGTATAAATTTTTCACTTACGCAAAGTCATTTCATATAAGTACTTTTAGTTTTATAACAACTTGAAAAATATAATCAAACAATTATACAAAATTCAAATATAAAATTAATTAACACCACTTGGCCTAAATTAATTCAAGAGATAAGCACTATATTTAGTAGAACTGAGAAAATCATTCACATACCTGTAATACTCTGACTTATATTAATCAAATGTTATATAACGTGATATTCAGATATTAATAGATGATAGTACTAAGCAGAATTAGATCTTAGCCTTACCTCTGTTATCTGCCTACATTTATGTTTATAATATATTGCGCGACAATTCCAGAGAGAATAATGTCTTTCTTAAGCCGAGAATTTCGTGATTCTAAAGTAGTCGTATCCGATAAATAATGAACTGAAGTTAACTTCAATGGACGTCTCAAGGTTACGAGGAGTTGGCCATTTGATACAGCTGGTGTTGCTGCCATCATTTCTCTCTCCACTTTGTTCAATAAACGCGAGTCGAAAACTTTTACTTTCCTTGTAATGTAAAGCTCATATTGTTCTATTTCACTTAGGCTAAGGCTATAAAAGATTATAATAGTGGGAAAAAGTAGCTTAGGCGACGTCAAGTTTTTTGACCATATTATGCGAGTTTTTCTACGAACTTGATTGCGTTAATATTAACTTCTATCCATATGAAAAAGAAAATCGTGACACACAAAACGAACATTTTTATATAAGTTTTTACGTTTCTCTACCAATACGTTAAAGCTAGGCGTTCGAAGTTTTATTAATCTTTTAAAAGTACAGATGTTAACATATGGCACTCGTAACTGTTGGGACAGACAGATATTATAGACCTAGTGTCAGCTAGACTAAGGACTCTTTCAATTAAGACGTTTTAAATTGTCCTGCTGCCGCACGTTTACTGTACCGCTGTTGACGTCCTGCAACAGGACCGACACCAAACGCCTAAATTAAAAGCGTATCAGTGGGTAGTGCGTCCGTTAATTGTAAATGTACTACAACTATTCACCGCAGTAGTGAACAACGAAATGAAACACGAAAAAATCCTGCTGACGATCGTCTGCGGCACCGGTACCGCACCGCTGCTGGACCGCGCGTTTTGTATGAAAAAAGCGGCGGTCCGTGCGCAGCACGACTACCGCACCGCTCCGGCACCTCAGCAGGACAACACGAAACGCCTAAATTGAAATAGTCCTTATTGCCCAACTAGGTAAAGTTTTCTTAGTAAGTGGCAAATATGTATTTTTAAACTCATACACCACCGAACTAAAACGTTAGAAAGGCCCTAGAGTTCTCCGATCGCTCTAAATTGTATTCACATTGAAAGGAGTGAACGCACACCATTCAAATCAGTCGACTAGTAGACGCGGACCGTTTTGCATCGGAAGAATTCCTATAAAAAAAGGTCATAAAATGCCGTCTTGCGCATTCAAAATGTGTACTAATAATTCAAGGAATACCAACAAAGCTAATGGATGCTAATGAACATTCATATGTAAGTACAAGATTTTTCAACACAATTTGTTATTTTCGTGAGTATTTAACCCATTGAAACAAAATTCTGTCATTTTGAGTGAAAGAGAACGAACGTTTAGTTTTACTCGGGAGTAAAAGAGACAACATGTATTTGTCGGTACGGTTGCGGTCGCAGTTTACCACGTTTTTCAGGGTCAGGGCCCTTCTAAAGTTTTAGTAAGCTTAGAAAAATGTGTTATTATTCTAAGTATGTAAGTATTAAAGTATTTTACGTATATAATAAATATATAAAAATACTTAAAATTATTATTATAGTAGTAAACCTTTTCCGCAGATTGCTCACAGTTAGAATTATATATTTTTAATAACATGAAGGAAAAAGTCTTAAATAGTCATTGAGTTATTATTACTAGAGTAGACGCCGCGAACAAAATCTGTTCGCCACAAGCGGCCGCCCGGGGCGCGGGGAGGAGGCGACCGCATCATAGATTGCAAGATTACTATGCAGAAGGGACACGGACACTTTGTTTATATTCTGCCTAATGAGCATACAACTAATTATTTTAATTACAATTACTTTTTAAGCTATTGCATAGATTTTATTTAAACCTTATTGGTGTTAGGTAATAGGTTTTATGTATTTTCTTGGATAGGAACCCCTATCTGGGTATAGGCCTCCTCCAGTTTGGACCAGATTTCTCTGTCTTTAGCTTGTTTAATCCAGTCTGTTCCTGCTACCGCTGTAATGTCGTCACTCCATCGTTTAATAGGTCTTCCTTTTCGTCTTTTTCCGCTGGGTCCCTTCGGGCCTTTATCGGGCTACATGGCCAGCCCAGCGCCATTTTAGCTTTAGACTGTAGTGTAGGACATCAATTAGTTTTGTTTTATTTCGAATTAGTTCACTCTTTACTTTGTTTATTTTTCTTATTTTTAATAGGCTTCTTTCCATGGCTTTCTGGCAAGTGACCAATTTTGTTTTTATTTTGGTGTTGTAGGTCCACGTCTGGCAACCGTACGTGAGTGTTGGTAGGATGCACGTATCCATCACTGTTCTCTTAAGAGGGAGCGGATAGTCGCCTTTCATTATCTCTTTGAGTGACCAGTATTTTTTCCAGCTCATGTTTATTCGACGTTCGACTTCTTCTTCTTCGTTTTTGTCTTCAAATGATATTTCCTTGCCTAGATATATGTATTTATTTACGTATTCCAATATATTTCCTTCTAGTTTTATTGTATTTGTATAGGTGTTTGTCATAAGTTTTGTCATTTTTTCTAGTTTATTACTGTTCTCAGCGAAAAGGACTATATCGTCTGCAAATCTGAGATGACTTAAGTACCGGTTACCCAATTTTATTCCTTCGTTTTCCCTTTTCATATTTTTAAAGATGTTTTGCAGTACTGCTATGAAAATTTTGGGGGACAGGGGGTCTCCCTGCCTCACCCCTCGTAGAATTGGTATTTCTGGTCCTCGTTTCTCTAGTTTTACACAACTGGTGCTGCTTTCATAAATGTTTTTCAGAATATTTATATACTTTGAAGCTATGCAATAGCTTAATAAAAAAGTATATATATAATAATATAAAATGTTTTATCTGATAGGGAACTACAAAATAATTTCATTATCTGTATTAATTAACATAGCAACTCGATATTGTCACTTCTGCGTAGACCTTTTTTTTACTCTTTGATTTCAACAATCATGGCCGCCGCCGCATGGCGCGTCGGCATGACTTTAAAATTATACAAAATTATTAAATTAAGCGTGATTAAACGAAAATGCAGTAAACTTACGCGTGAAAAGTCACTCCTTGACTTTTATTTGATTTTCCTGAACGGTTTGTACAGTACCTCACTACACATGACGGCATATTTAGACGTAATAATTTTTACTCCAATGCGTCAAGCTACCGCAGCCGCTCGGCACAGACTAAACGCGTATATGCCGATCGGCCTATACAGGTGTTTGAATAAATCTAGTTGAGGCGCCCACTCTATACGTAGTAATAATAACTCAATGTAAATAGTAATGTATTTTGTCACGCTTGTACCTAATCTAATTATACGACCCACATAGGATACCGACGGAAGCTAATCAATCCAAGATAATTGATATACATATGTATCTAGTCTACTCATGGTCTTCGTCTAATCAGTCTACTAGAGAGTAGGTAATTTACACACATCGTTTAATTTCAAATTCAAAATAAGTATTAAGGCAAATTGGAAAAGCTGTTTCTACATTAATAACTTTTATAATAATATTTATATATAATTTCTAGAATTTAAACATAGGTACTTTATTTTTTTTTACTTTCGCATCAGTACAGTAAAAATTGAAATGTATGTCTTTAATTTTAAAATAACAGCTTTTCACTGAATGCTTATAAAAGTATATACGGTACTAACATTACAAAATCAATTTTTAAAATTTTTGTCTTTCTGTGTGTCTGTTTTTTTCGTCTTATATCTGAAACTAGACCTATTTTGGCGTGGTATTCACTTGCAGATATCGTAGGGCAGTTATAAGGAGTAACTTTTACTTTGTTAGAAAATTATAAAAACGGTTTATTTTATTTCAACTTACGCCCAGCGTAGCAGGCCGGGTATAAAATGGTACTAAACGGGAACCTATTGTACCTAGATCATTTTTTTAAACTTTTTAATGTTAATATGCATATTATAGAAAGATCATTTAACTATATAAAGCAATACTAAAATCGGCGGATTGCACTAGGAACTAAACCTGTCAAAAAAAAGGGTCTATAAAAAAGCAAGTCTAATCTATCCAAGGTACAGCAGAAGGTACAACGATTTACATTAGACATTACCATTTGTACTTTGGACATAATAAGGTCAAATTAAGAATAAACAATTGCAGTTGCTACTATAATTATATTTTTCAACCCTACATACATCAATGTACT
Source organism: Boloria euphrosyne (assembly GCA_951802675.2). Classification (NCBI taxonomy): domain Eukaryota; kingdom Metazoa; phylum Arthropoda; class Insecta; order Lepidoptera; family Nymphalidae; genus Boloria; species Boloria euphrosyne. The sequence continues at coordinate 8,453,613 of OX637878.1, forward strand.
CTTAACGCAATAACAATATTTCAAAAATAATAATTATCCAAATCAACAGTATCTTCTCCCAATATTTCTTTCTCTCAATAGAGAAATTCTTAAGTATTAAATGCATTCAGTTTTTATTTATAAAATATAATCAATATTTAATTTACATTAGGAAAAAGTTAAAAGAAATAAAAAAGTATATTTTTAAGGAGTTTATACATCGACTTTGTGAAAACTCTTTTCGTTTATATGCGTTATTTATATTTAACGCACAAAGTGTTATATCTTAACAATAAATATTACAAAGTCTCCAAACTCATATTCAATATTGTAATCTTCTACCTCACTGTCCCCTATATAAACATCACCAGAAACTTCAGAATCATGAAATCATGATGAAAATGAAAATGAGTTTTTTCGTGCTAGGAGCAATTTTATATTTCCAAGGTATAGGTACTATACATATACATTGGACTATGTACAGTTTATATACATGATGTACCTTGGCCAGTATCCAAAGTACGTATCATCATCATCATCAGCCCTTTCTAACGTCCCACTGCTGGGCACGGGCCTCCCTCAGTACGAGGGGGATTAGGCCGTAGTCCGCCGCGCTGGCCCAGTGCGTGTTGGCGGACTTCACATGTCTTACGAGAACTTGCTAGGTTTTCTCAGACATGCAGGTTTCCTCACGATGTTTTCCCTCACCGTAAGACAAGTGGTAATCAGGATAGAAATGATTCGCACATGAAAATATCAGAGGTGCGAGACCCGGATTTGAACCCGCATCACTCAGTTATACAAGCGACGCGTTACCGCTGGGCTACCACTGCCTAAAGTACGTATAGTATGCAGTTATTTGAGGGACCAAGGTACAACATTGCAACAAAATATTTTAACAAGATTTATAAACGTGACGTGACGTAGCTCACCCTCGCTCCATTCGGGCTCGCTCGGTGCGTTTTAACGGATTGTATAGATTTCTCAGAGATGTGACATTTTGCCACAATAAAAAGTATTCTTCCTATAAGTACGTTGACCCGGATAACCAGCCATCGTCATGCCCATCTAAATCTGTCCAGTGATTTTCTCGTTATGTGAATTTTCATGTTTTAAATAGACAAAAAAGTTGTGATTGCACTTTATACTTTTCATTACTTATGTATTTTTATATTTATGACAAACCTTAATATTAATAATATGATCAATAATAATTATTATTGTTTTTATTTTAACTTTTACACAATTTTGCACTAAAAGTCAATAGGTTAGATGTGATTTTTGAAGGAGGTCCATTCGTTGCTCAGTGCTCACTAAAGAATAGAAAAAAGCGACGGCAACAAGTGACGCCAGCTGTATGAAATTACCAACTCCTCGTAAGTCTGAGGCGTTTACTAAAGTTAAAGAAATTAGCTCCGCTTGATTACTTGTTGGAATACGTAGTTCCGTATTTTCACAGTTTTTGAATCCAGTTTCTTTTAGATTATTTTAATGTATAATTTTGTCATAATTATAAAACAATTAATTTATCTTAACGACATATAAGGTAATAATAATTAAAAATCAATTGCTGCATGGTTAGTCTCGCTAAACTTTAAAAACGGTTGGACCGATTTGAACAATTCTTTTTTTGGAACGAAGTTCCTTATGGGACGATGCGGAGGGTTACCCTGACCGGGAAAAAACGTCCGTAACGTGAGATTTTTATTATTTATGTATAGTCTTTGTATGATGGTTATACAGTGTGTAATGTATAGTCTACGTGATGACAGTTGTTATTATTTTAATATCATTCGATAATTACACCGTTTGGTTTGTAAATAAAATAAAGTTGATAACTTTGTAAAGTAGTTTTTTTAATTTTCTTTTTTTTTATCAATAAAAAAATAATAATAAAAAATGTATACCCGAATAATTATTTTCTTTATACCTCGAATAGAACTTAAAATTAATATTTTTATAATAAGGAACTTCCTCCCCCTCGTACTGAGGGAGGCCCGTGCCCAGCAGTGGGACGTTAAAAAGGGCTGATGATGATGATGATGAAGGAACTTCCTTCCTATCCGGTGTCCCACGACACCACATTTCTTTTTCTTTTCTTTTATATAATGGGGTGTGTTACGTTATATATAAAAAAATATGCTGGAAGAGCGAAAAGTTCAAAACCGTTTTTTATGCGAATATAGGGACAAACCTGAGCGAAACGAGGGTTCACTTGAAACTAATATAAATCACGGAGTCGCTAGTTATTATTATAAATGTTAAAGTGACTTTTTTGATTGCAGCAGCAGAGAATAAAATATAAATTATTGGTCTAATAGTGACGCCCAATAAACTTTATTGAAAAGTTGCTTAGAAAAGCAAAAATTATGTTAATTTACTGTAATAATAATACAAGTCCTGTCAATACTACTACTAAATACAGAACTCGCATTCCAGGGTAGAATCGTCTTCACTTCTATGAAATTTTCTATATGTATATATTTTGTATAATATGCTAGCGACTCACCATCGCTTCGGTCCAGTTCGTGCGTATGTATTCTGCCCTTTTTAACGCCCTACTGCTGGGCACGGGCCTCCCTTCCTTCCTCCGTATGGTTATTATAGAAATGTACAAGTAATAAAAATGAAATTTTTGTTTACAGATATACAATGTATATACATACTCGTAGGTGTAGAAATGTAGGTAAGTATTTTGAAAAAAAAGACATTATTAGAGAAATGATTGATTCGTCATTTAAACTTCCACCCCTCATTTGTGTAAATGTATACAAACACTTGACAAATGATACATTAAAACCTTACTGAAGAACCACTCTATGCATTGATGAAAACAGTAGTAGTACAAACATGTAAATCGGTGCAATAGTTTTTGAGTTTATCGCTAACAGAGTGACATACAGACGTGGCGGAGGACTTCGTTTTATAATATGTAGTGATACATACTAAAGATATGTGCTTGTATAATTTTTGATATTTATAGTCACATTAATATCAAGTTATATGCATTATTATTATCTTACGTTATGAAAATTTCAAACTTTTAAAAATTGTCAAAGTTTTGTCCTAATTTTATTCTTATTTAAGGAATAATTACACTGAGAATCTCAAGTAGGCACTTCATCATTCTTAAAACAAATTAAAGAGGAAGGTTGTTTAAAAGTTAACAAAGGAAAGATGTCAATTTTACTAAAATAATGCTGCTGTACCTACTGATCTTTTTTCTATTTACTTTACCCTACCCATCCTTCCAGCTCACATTTTGCTTTATACCTTTTTAAGAGATCATATTTAATTAATTAGTATTATATTGATTACTAGCGGAATCCGCGGCTTCGCTCGCGCTAAAAGTTCAATTCATATTAATTATAATATACCAACGACCCGTTTATACCTATCATTTATTAGGAATATATTTTTTAATTTCAAATTTAACATCTACATAAAATATTAACCTATATAATTTATTATAATTAGAAGGCCTTAAGAAATAAAAGTGACTCGCTAAGGTAATTAGAATTTTTGCAACGGCTCCATAGTAAGTATGAACTCAACTCACGTAAACTTTTTATGCGAGTTATATTCCGATGCCATTTTGGTCTCTCTACGAACGAGCGAAATTTTTAAACTGAATATTATTTTAATTGGTACAGGTAACTAATTATTTAGAACTCCTGCACTGTTGAAAGTAGTATTTTTTTATTAAACATTAATTGATTTTTAAAGCAATATCGAAAGCATATATTCGTTTTGGAATCTTAAAGTGAAGCAGAGTCAAACCTTAGAAAAATTTATGTGAATCTTAGTTTCAACATTACTAAGTAATAGGCTAAACAAAGAGTCATACGTCAGGATGAAAACATAATATGTATCTGGAAAAACTGACTAGCTCCAGGAAAACGGGTATTGTCCGCCAACCCGCAGTTGGGTAGCGTTGTGGAATACGACTCCATACACATTCATACTCAACAGTAGGATGTTAAAAAGGGCTAAATATTACTCATATTTTTAATTCAGCTCTAGACAATAATAATAAAAATGCCTAAAAAACCAACTATAGTCATTCTCGACTAATCAAACAATTTTGTAGAGCTATTACTGCTCTTCTATTACTGTTACCCCTACCCACATTTAAACTGTGCATACAATTAATCAGTTTAATAAACTAAGGGTAATTATAATATATACAATATATATTACAATATACAAATTTTAAACGCGTCGTGTGTTGGTGACATTCGCTACAGGAGGTTGCCAATTTGTCGACAGCGCGCAGTAACTGTTCACTACACTGTCAGAGCTGATTCTCTCTCAGAAAAGTCTGATCGAAATCTTACCTACACGTCTTCTGTCCAACGATCCTTTAATCTACCAATGCAATTTTTTTTAAAAAAGTCATCGTTATCCTTCCGAACCATCACCACAGCCGTAACTTCAGGCGTAACTTTACCTGCTCACTGCTACTAATAGGACAATGTCTCTACGCATAAGCATCCTATCTCAGATATAATTATTTAATTCAAATAAGACGTGAACCAATTATAACAAACATTAATTAAATTGAAAATCTGGAAGTACGTTTGTGCCAACACAACGACGCATGATAATTTAGAAGCGAATAACAATTACGGAGCGATGTAGAATAAGTTAATTGGGTAACCTACTTTACGTATTTGTGGGTGTAGATGAAGTTTGCGAAGTTTAACTGTTGCTTCTTGCTTACTTTAATTGAATTTGATAATCGACTATCGACAGAAGCTGTAAGCATATATGTATTGCCAAGTATTATTATTTAACAAGTCTAATAACTATGTACACTGACATCGTATCCCTACTGTTTACATATAATATAAAGAAGAGTTACTGCTCATTATTGTTTCATCCGACAAATATACTTAATTTAGATAGATTACATACATAGCTCATCTGAAAAAATATTATGATAATGCGTTAAAATGTATTCTTTTAAAGTGGCCTGTAGGTACTTGTATAAAATAGTAAAAGACATATACGTAATGTCTACTAACTACATGTTAGAAGTAGGTTTAGGTTACATATTAACCTCACTACGTTGTAAAGATTAATGTTATATAAAAGTATTAGAAATAAGTACGGTCTAACCATAATCAGTTATTTATAGAACTCGTGTCTGGTAACACTTTTGACCTAAAACTTGGGCAATATTTTTTGTTTGACAAATGGCCACGGAAACGAGAGTTTGCTAAAGTTTCACCTCCATTACCGGGTACCGAGTAATCGATTATTCCTTCCACCCTTATTTTTAAATGTTCACGAATTTCCAACATAATAAACTGAATAAAAGAATATGAAATAAAAACATTTATAAGGTAGGTTTGAAATATTAATAGAAAAATATTAAGAGGATTTATTTCACAGATAATTTTGTAATAGTAATATTTTTTTAATTAAAAATAAAAACTACAAATGTAATTTTAAGTTACATTATTAGCTTTATTCCATACAATTTATGTTTGCATAATAAAGTGAAATTCTATATTATGGTAAAATAGACGAACATTGGGATATTTATTTGATGCTGTGTCTAATGTTTGTTAAAAACTTATATTAACATATACCATTGCAAAATCGCAGATCCATGCAATTCTGCGAACGTCTGGATAAAAATTAATCTCTGCTCAAAACATTTCTTACCCGATGCGCATATTTTTTAAAATAATAATTAATAAAGAATTTCATGAAAGTCTGAAAAAGTAATGTAGCAAAAAACGTACGTACGTACCTGAAACGTTAAAATTATAAAAAGAACTTAATTTGGATATGACCCTATTCACGTTTTAAAATAATTTTTATATCTTAGGATATTACATTCACCACGACGCCTCCTAATTTTACGACGCAAAAATAAAACGGTAAAAATTTAAAATAAAGGAACGTCTAAAAATCCAACCGAGAAATTGGAGAGATAATTTAACCTTCGGGCTTCGTCGCCGTCAAGAATGAGACGATAACAAGACATTTAGTATTCCAGACACAAGAGATCGATCCACCTGCTTTTCATATCATGATGGGCCCTTCTCCTGAATGACAATTTCCATCTATGAGAATTAATAGTCGAGAATAATAAAGCAAAACCATTTTGATTTCATAAATAGCTAGTTATTCCAATATCGGCTCAATGCATTTCTGGAATTTCTTAGAGCTCTGAATGGTTAGCTTTGCTGGAATTCGCTCGTTACCTACTCTGTAAATTCACGCTGTATTGAGTCCGGCTACAAAGCTTATGTAAATCAATGTCTTGTCGTTTCATCATATCAACCCTTATGGTACCTATTATGTTGGTAACTTTATATTATGCTATCGTGTCGCCATGAAAACCTTGTAAAGTTTATACGAACATGTTTTTGTTCTCGATTAAAAATATACTTCGAACTATAATTTTTATTGAGAGTTTCATATTCAAAGAAAATACCTAAACTGATAGACACTAAATAATACTTTATTTGATTATTTTTCTATCTAAAATATGAAGCTCTTTTATACTTAACGGAAATCATTTCTCGACAAAGGACCGAACAAGCTCTCTGTAAAAGTTAAATTCCATTTGTGCAATATCTTAGATTTTTTTATATTTGAAGGTTATTAAATATAAATCCCATGAAATGTATAACACATTTGGACAATTCTAATTCTGGATGTGTTTCTGTTTAAGTATAAAAAATAGGCACAACCCAAAAATAGCAGGAAAATCGAAAAGTTCAGAACTGTTTATTTGGTATGTTAGTCACTAATCGTACGTACCCAAGGAAAACTGTAATGAAGATAGAGAGAAGTTATTGATAATTTTAGTCTTATTGACAATCATAAATTCATTGTGTAGACGGCTCAATGTTACGTTGTCAGTTTCTCTAAAGTTCTAAACAGGTTCCTATTAACCTTAAATGCCTAACTCCATTTACGATCATAAATTATGCGATAGAAGTTACTTCACTAAATCATTCACGTTGAAGTACAGTTACTCCGTTAAGAGAAATGGGGATACCTGATCATCACCAACTTATCATCTTATTAATGTAGAGCTTGAATTTACTATGGTTTCAATTATAGGAAACGTGCGTGTCTTCTAGTAAGCAATTTTGTAAGCAATTTCAATTAATAATAGTACTAAGAACTAACAGTAGAGGGTCCCAAGGAAAAATAAAGACAATGAAGATGTACTCGACCAGAATGCTGGCGGTTAAAAATAAAAAGTTAATGTTAAATATTAAATAATAATAAACAAATATTATTTTCCATGTGACTTTGTATGATTTAAATCCTTAAGTATCAGGACTGAACAAAATATTATATAAGTAATACACAAGTTAAAAATAATGTAACTGTTTTTTTATATTTTATCTGATCTTTTTTTAAATGAACGATGGCTAATCCTAAAATTCCAAAATTATTTCATCTAAATATTATGATCACTATATACTAATATTTTAGTTGTTTGTTTGTACGCGCTAATCTCAGAAACTAATAGTACGAATTGAAAAAATGTTTTAGTGCTGTATAATGTATAGGCAGCCAATTTATGGAGGAAAGCTACGCTTTGGTTTCCGGTCTTTAGAACGCGGGTGAAACCGCAGAAAATGCTAGTAATAAAGGTTCCTTCTACCTTATATCTTTTTTTTTCTTATTTGGAGTCGAATATCTGGAATACATTATAATACAGAACACGCTTACATGCCTATCACGGAAAAAGGGATTTCAATTGAATTTCATTGTTATACAGGTAAATCCCCTACTCTAAAATAAATTACTTCCGAAATTCACATGCCCAAGGCTGTGGTCAATACTTAGTTACAAATACTAAAATATAGTCGTATTTTACTCAGTAGACTTAAATATTTAAATACTAGCCATTCCCGCGGCTACGCCCGCGTTTTAATCATTATTAATAAATAGAAATTGGTTAGAAATAAAATAGATATTGAATAGAAATTGGTAGAACGTCGTAAATTGTTCAGAATTTCCAAAAAAATTCTTTGCTTCTCGTAAGAGCTATAAGCTAAACAGTACGCAAAACGAAGGTGTATTAAGATAGCAGTGAAAGGTTAGAAGAATCAATGGAAACATGCATGGTATTTTGTAGCTAAATAGTTGCTAAAACCCCGATTTAGTTGCTTTAACAGATTTCGAAAAAAAAAGTTACTGCTATCTTAACGTTAAGCTAGCAGTAAACTCACGAAATTGGCAAGAATTTAACCCAATTAATACATCAGAATTTGTTGCTGGAAAATAGTGAAAGAAAATTAAAAAAAAACCCTATAATTCATTAGACCTGGGCCTCAAGTCTGCTATTTTACATGCAATTGTCATTGAATTACAATGCAATTTTAATTTAATTACCATTGGTCCAAAATTTGACAAATTTACAATGGTCGATCAATGTCTTGTCATTGGATTGTAATTGGGTTGTAGTTGAATTGTAGTATAAAGGGAATCGGTATTGCCATTAGCAAAAAGCGTTCGCCGAAATTAATTTTAAGCTAGTTTCGATTATAATATTATATGTTATTAGTTTATGTTTTAAAGACTAAATATTATGTAAAATGATCATAAAAAGCCAAAAAGATAAATTTTAAGTGCAATCTAAAAAATAAAACTAATAATAGTAATTTTTGAGTTTATTCATTTCATACAAAAATACAAATCTATCCTCTTTATAATATTATTATAGATTAGTATAGTCTTGTGAATTTAGACCAGAAGTGAGCTTCTTTTAAAAAAAAAACAAGCTTACTAAATCGACCTCAATTTATTGTAAGTATCTGAAAACGCTAAAACACAATTAAACTAACCAAAAAGACAACTAAGCTACCAACAATGATATTTTAAAGAAATAAACCAACAGAGTAACGATCTAACAATGCTACCGCGACAAGTGTCAAAACACAACTACCCCCCGATGCCAGTTATGCATCGACTTTTATAGTTTTTTTCCCACTCCAACATCCTCTTTTCTGTTCATATTCCACACGGCCTTTCCTGACAGGAGACCGTCCTCGGGCTCCCTCATCTTCTAACCTTGGGATTCAGAACCTTGACATCGAAAACCTGAGTGACGCCACGAGCTATAGACATCACACTCTCATCATTGCTGCCGTATAAACAATAAAATCTCCAGACAGAAAAAAAACACAAAGTGCATTTCTAAAAATTGCTGGTCTATATTAAGGTTTCAATTTGATTCATTCGTGGGCTAAGCTTCACCTAGCATAACCTAAGCACAATGGATGTGAAACAAACGGATATCTGTACCAATTACCCGGGGCAGGACCCGTCGGGGGAGTGCACCCTCACGACTCGCCAGAGAACCATGTCATAGCTTTGCGTGTGTAAATCAGTACCTATAAAAGCATGTTTCAACCCAACCTAACCACCAATATACATTACCTAGCATAACCTAAGCACAGTGGATGTAAAACAAACAGATATCTGTACCAATTACCCGGGGCAGGACCCGTCGGGGGAGTGCACCCTCACGACTCGCCAGAGAACCATGTCATAGCTTTGCGTGTGTAAATCAGTACCTATAAAAGCATGTTTTAATCCAACCTACCCCCAAATATACGTTTAATGTTTGCTGCACAAAAATATGCAACGGTCAACGACCAACTCATAGTATGATCACTGCTCCAGGACGACATGTCTGAGTAACCTCCAAGACACTGTCCGAGCTCACACACATTAATCTTAAGCTACACAAGGTATGTTCCATATACTAGGATCGCATGTCCGAGCGCACTCCAAGACAACATCCAATAATATGAAACCGTACCCCACTTGAAGTGCATCTGTCGGCCAGAACAGCATATCCGAGTACAAAGACCTGCGAGACATGCTATCCCCAACCGCAAGATACATCTTACCTTGAATGTGTCAACCCCAAAGCGAAAACACAAAATAAGCATCTTTTACATAAACAGCGAAAAAAATAAAATAAAATGTTTACAGTTAACATTTCTATAAAGGCCTGGTATAAGGCACAACACCTACTATCACACCGATCACGACTACCGCAACGCTCATGACGAGGACTATAACTATATCGGCGACTTTCACTACGATCTCGCTGGATATCCGATATTACAACAAAAAAATAAATAAAAAAAACGATCTAAAAGAACCGTTAATTCAAATAATTTTATTTTCTAATTTAAGCATGACAAGCAAAACTAAACTAAACTATACACAGCGACCAAAAGATAGCACAAATCACCAAAATCAATGAAAATACACCAAAATCAAGATACCCTCCGATAAAAACTTTTAAACAAAAACGAACAACAAATATCACACGCAAACAAAAGTAGTGGGCGAAACGGGACCTATCCCACTTCTGATCTTGTGAATTTAGACCAGAAGTGAGCTTCTTTTAAAAAAAAAACAAGCTTACTAAATCGACCTCAATTTATTGTAAGTATCTGAAAACGCTAAAACACAATTAAACTAACCAAAAAGACAACTAAGCTACCAACAATGATATTTTAAAGAAATAAACCAACAGAGTAACGATCTAACAATGCTACCGCGACAAGTGTCAAAACACAACTACCCCCCGATGCCAGTTATGCATCGACTTTTATAGTTTTTTTCCCACTCCAACATCCTCTTTTCTGTTCATATTCCACAATAGATTAATATGAAAATCAAGTATACTTAGACTATAGCTATGCCTTTAGTGATAAGTAATGAGTGAAGCAATGGTTCACACACTTCACAACTTAAGAATATTGGTTTATAAATAAAATAAATAAATAAAAATAGCCTTTTATTACTGAAAAAAATTGACATTTATACATTCATTCATTGTATTTTTGATTCAACTAAATTCTTTTTTAATATTAATTCACAACATTTCACATTAATTTACCTTACATTATTAATTTGTGTATAACTATTATTAACATTAATTCACAACTCTTGTTTACATAGTATTTATAAATAGGATAATAATGCTAAACTTATTTTATTAAATTAAATACAATGTGGTCAGTTCTTTTTGTTATAATTATAGGAATATTATATTAATTATAGGAACCTATGTGTTTTTGTTTACAACTTGTTAATTGAAAATTAAGAAAAAAATTTTTTCTTTAAGAAACATCTTTAAGTTTATTCAAGTATGTAATTACTTAACTTATTTATGTAAATAAGATATTACAATTAAATAACAATTTCCTCATTATAATAAGTTGATTACTATTATTATTATTGATTCAGGTTTTCTTTTCTTGTATCGGGCTGAAGGGTTTGTACCATATCCTTTCTCTTTACTGCTAAGTTCATAGTATATTTTGGGTAATTGACCTTTGTTTCTGTTTGGGTTTAGAGATACAATTTTATCATATTTTAGGATTACTTTCTCTCCTTGTTCCCTTCTCTGTATTCTTCTAGTAGTAGCTTCCTTTTTTCTAGTATATCTGGTGGAATATCTTCATTTATGTAGATTGATAAGGAGTTGTTTAGCTCCTTCTTGCTCTCTAATAGGGCTAATTTTCGGCCTAGTGTAGTAAAAGTTACTAATATAGGTCGTACATTCTTATCCCTCTTCCCCAATCTTTTCACTAATTCTATATCATTGTTGTTATACTGTATTTCCATTGATTCACTTATCACTTATTAGTTTCTTATATTAATCACTTTCGCTTTAATTTCATTTATCACTATTCACTTGACAGTAGGTTCGTACTTTTGAACTTTTTTGCATATCTTCTTCATTCATGGCAAGAGATGATATTTCTTTGGACGTAGTAAAGTATTTTTATCATTTTTATACACTTTTCTTGCATTTATAACTACTTAAACAATTATAATCATATTATTTTAACGAGACCGTGATAATATTGGTTTAGGTGACAAATATGCAATGACAGCACAATTGCGCATCAATGGTAGTTCAGTGGCGTTCCATCGGCTTTAATGCAATCACAATGACAGCACAATTGCACATCAATGGTAGTTCAGTGGCGTTCCAGTGGTCATTAGAACTGTCAAAATATTAACAAACTACGCAATTCATCCGATCATTGACTTGTCATTATGTACGGGACTACCAATTGTTTGGAAATGTATCATTGAAGAGTCATTGAAGTGTCAGTGACAAACCATCGGAAAACCATTGAATTAGTAGACTGCAAAAATTGCAAAAAATAGCAATTACAATGTCATTGAAAGACAACTGTGACACAATTGTAATAGCAGACTTGAGGCCCTGTAGACCTGTGGCTGTAGCTTTGTCCATGCTATATTAATATGCGTATTTCTTTTCGTTCTCGCGTCCGTATTTTTTTGCCATAACTCCTAAGATATTCGTTTAAATTATATGGTGTAAAATAGTAAAAATAATGTGCATGAAATGCTTTTAGCCACAAACGTATTTAAAATGATAAGGATTAATACCGTACGTTGTGTAAATAGCTTTCCAATAGTCGCTTTAAAATTGCCCATTTTTTAAAGTATTAAGATGTATATAATATGTTATCCTTAAGAGATAGACATATGCCATCGCGGACTTTTTTGTAGACCTATATAGGATACACAATTCCAACATACATCATTTTAAGTGGTAGTGCCATGCTTGTTACCTTCGGGTAACAGCCGAATGGGCCGGCACGCCCCGTATAGTACCACTCTCTCACAGAAGACCAGCGTCAAGTGGCAGCTATGCTGTCGCGTTTCGTCCGGTAAGTGAGAGTCCGGGAGGCCCACTCCCCATCCCTACTCCCGTCCTTCTCCCTCCCCTCCCTGAAAGGCCGGCAACGCATCTGCAAGCCCTGTGGTGTTGCAGATGTCCATGGGCGGAGGTGATCACTTACCATCAGGTGAGCCTCCTGCCCGTTTGCCCCCTTTGTCCCATTAAAAAAAAAAAAAAATTTGTTATTTCTCAAGTTTTTAGGCAGCGTTTTCGTTGAAAGCTCCCAGGCGGCTTTTTTTCGACACCTCCAACATATATCATTATATTTTAGCCAATGTATACAAAACCTTGACAAATTATATACTCAAACCTTCCTGGAGAACCATTCTATCCATTGGTGAAATCTGCATGAAAATCGGTACAGTAGATTTTGAGTTTATCGCGAACAGACAGACAGAGAGACAGACGCTGCGGAGGACTTTGTTTTCTAATATGTATAGATAATGGTGTCGATTCATAATATCAGATTTAGCAGATATATTTAAATATATTTTCATATTTATATTTTTCTACAAAATTATTGTGATTTTTATGTCACTGCTGTGCCATAATATCACAATGTCAAAAATATATTTAAAATAAAAAAATGCATTCCATTCTACGTGACATTGGCGAAGTAATCTGTGCTCAACTGGCACGCTTGAAGCCATTAACAAGAGAATTCAATTGAAAAAAATGCATTAGACAACATGTTCATTGAGGAATGCAAATTGCTATATATTATCATGTTATCTGTGCGCAAAATTTTATTTGAATCTATCCAACTGTACATTCGAACACATACATAAACACACATTACTACAATATTATGCCTACGCCCTACATGCATACATATTATAATAGAATTGCATTAAAAATGACTATTCATTAACATATTCAACAAAAGACAAACTTTTCACCTATGCCATTGTATTAATTTTCCACCACTCCATTTAATGGACTTCACTTATATCAGCGGAAGTACTCAGTTATGATATAATCAAGACTGCCGGGGTCTAGCACAAGACCGCCGTAGTATCGGAGGCTACTTCCCTGAAGCTCTAACTATATTGTGTATTTTATACCTAAATGTATACGTTATTTTAATAATGCATTTCGACTTTTATATATTTTAGCATACTATATTCAATATTACATAGTTGCGGTTTCAAGATATTTTATAATTTTTTCAAAATTTATTATTATATTAATCAATTTAATCAATAAATTTTTACTAAACAATGTTAATTAGATATAGTATAGACATGGCGGATAGAATTTAAATAATTTGAACGTGAAGCCTTCCATTTAAATAACAAGATTGTATTGTATCTCAAGGAATAATAAAAAAATATGTTACAATGAGAGCTATTCCAATTCAGTAGATAACTCTTGTTGCCCAGAAACGCTGAACGCAACCTAGCAGCAGACAGGGGATAATGAAGCTCAACTGCCTTTTGTTCCTTGAAACAATTTACGGGACAATATTTACATCGCTATCAATGGAATGGTATCTTTTAAGGTATGAGGTTTTTTTAATTTGAAAGAAGACAATGATATTTAAATACACGTTTTATGGTTTCTCTATATTATCTATGACAACATATTATTATCTATTCATCTGTACATAAAATTTATTCGTACATATGAAAAAATTCAAAGTTTTTGGAAAACAGTTGTAAAATCTCACATCACGAGAAAACCACTAAACGGATTTGATCTTACTAGTATACTATATCAAAGTCAAAATCACAGCAAAAAAAAATTGTAATCGCACTAAAAGTTAATTTAAAATCTGAGTTCTTGTCTTTTATATTTTAATTCAAGTCCTTGTGTTCACGCAAGCACTCAATTATATTACTATTACTGGGGTGTACAACGTGAAACTAATAAGGCCGCATTGCGACTCGCACCGCGTACACTTAGGAAGACGCTTCCTTTGAAGAAAAGGTTTGAATAGGAAAAATAATACAAGTAAATAAGTATTACGTACATGTACTGTACATGTTTTGTATCGTATTTCATATTATATCCTACTTTTAGGTGATGATGATGATTTTCTAATCTTTTTGTTAGTAGGTTAGTAGGTAAGTTTAACTACCACAACATATTTTGAATAAATATCTACTTTATTAAAGTACATGTTTAATTTATTAAATGAAACGATATTATTATTTAATTTACAAAATGGTTTTGGATATTTTCGGTATTTAACAAAAATCTTTAGGGCATTATGTACCTAACAAATTACATCTTTAAATAGACCTTATCTACAGGGCCTTCAGATTAAATATTTTCTAAAATAATTTAATTAATTCTGCTATATTTTATATTGTGAGTAAGAGGTAATTAACATTTCCATTAATGAGTAAATTTTAAAGTCCTTTCATGTTACACATCTTCGCATTAATATCGTAGAACACGGCCTTGTGCCTAATTAAACTAATTTTTAGGTATACTCGTATTAAATACCGTATCGCTTTCAATACCTTATTTAAGCTAACGTATCCTTTTTACGTAATCGTAAGGGGTAAGATGACCTAGCAAAAATATATAGGTACAGGTAAGTAAAGTTCTAACTTCTCTAACTAGACAAAAATTCTAAAAAATATAAGATAAAATATGAAATTGAAGTGTCTGTTTTTAATTTCAATATAATATTATAATTTCAATATAATAGGTATATATTCAAATTAACACCGTTACATAATGCATGTGAAAGAACTTGCATCAAAAAATCATTTTTTTTAATTTTTGTCTGTCTGTTTTGGCTAATATCTCAATCAATTAATCAAAATTTTATTTATTTAAAATATATTTAAATAAACTTTTACGAGCTTTTTTGAATCATTCTCTCTTTTGAATCGTTCTCTCTCTCTCTCTTTTGAATCTCTGAAAGTTTCAGAGATTAGCCGGAACAAACAGACAGATAAAGTTTAAAAAAATATATTTTTTGATGTAAGTACCGTATAGTACAGCTTTTAGTGAAAAGCTGTTAATTGTAATTAAAAACAAACAGTTCAATTTTATTTAAGTGTACCTACTGATTGACATCCATGATGGCTTAAAATATAAACAACTAGCTGACCCGTGCCCACTTCGTTGGGCATAATGTTAATAATCCTTTTTTAGTACAGAGTGTTATGTTTTAATTTCTAACTGCCAAAAGGAGGGTTATACGTAGGTATTTTATTAATATTAAAAATTAAATTATCTATACTAATATTAAGAAACTACTTTTTGTAACTTAAATATAAAAGTTAGACATATGCTGTCGTTGACTTTTTTGTAGGGATCTTTTCTCTAGAACTCAAAAATATATCTTTCATAGTTAAGGCAGCGTTCGTAAGAAACGCTTTCATTCGACCGTTTTTTCTCCGATTCACTTTGCAAAACGGACTACCACGTAAAAGCCTTTATTTTTCGGTTTTTTATATAACCTATGACACTCAGCAATAATGTGGCTTTCTATTGGTGAAAGAATTTTTAAAATCGGTTCAGTAGATCCCGAGATTACCCCTTACAATTTAACAAACACACAAACTTTACTTCTTTATAATATTAGTATAGATTAGTATAGATTAGCATAAAATATAAAACCAGCACACCGCTAATAATTTAACTATTAAAGGCAATTGATTGGCGTCCTCTCATTTTAAATGTACCATATTGTCAAATACTATCTTATAGTGACAATGCATACAGACATAATGAATGAATAAGAGTCTCATCTAAGAACAAAAACATTTGTTATAATTTCATAGCTATAGTCAAAGTCTCAAACAAACCGCTAAAATACTCTAGAATCTTTATTTTCAAACACAAGCAATTTCCACATCGTCCATTTCCATACACATTTTCATGAGAGCTCGTCGTTAGCATTCAATTCACTTTGCTTGAAATTGAATTAGTCACCTTGTACGTATACGTAATCCAACACGTCGAACACGTCAACGGTTAAATATACTCGTTCATCTCGTCATTCTGGCTTTATAATTAAGTCTGCGTGCTATGTGCTAAATATTACGCGTTACTGACGTTTTGCGTTTACTTTTGAGGGAAACAAATATAATAAAAAAACATATGTTAAAATATGAAATGTTGTGCATTTCTAGTCAGTTTGATCTTATACCTACTTAGAACTTAGAACTTACTGCAAACGTGTAATAATGTTCTCTGACCGATTCCGGCCATGGCGGCTAATCTCGATGAGACTAACCAACTAAGCAGGAGATATTATAGTGCACAAGTGTACGCGTAGAAACAAGTGCACTCTCTGCTCCTATCACTCTCATATTCCGGTGGGACGACTGCTCGACACGACCAGTGAGAGCTAAGGCACAGGACCGACGGCTTTACGTGCTCTCCGAGGCACGGGGGTGATACACCGCCAACTTGCCAACTCCAGGCTGTCACTGAGGCTTCCTAAACAGAATGACTCAATAATTAAACTTGGCCCGACCCGGGGCTCGAACCCAGGACTTCTCGATGTATGACCGTACATGCTAGCCACTACACCACCGAGGCCGTGTAATATCGACCCGTTGGAATAGCTTACCGACTTGTATTATATAAGAAGATCAATTTATGATTTTTACTATAACTTATTTTATCTAGGTATAATGCGTTATTGTTCCATAAATAAGACATATTACGTGTAGTTTTGCGATTTTGCTTCAGAATTTTATAGGCGCCTTGAAGAAATTTTAATTGAAACATTAAGCTAATTTGAAGAACCTACTCTAAAGCTACCTACATGAATATTATAAGCGCCGACAAGAGCCTACTGAAGTGTTCTAAGAGTTAGAATATAATAATTTTAATTGACGTTGTAGAGTATAAAATTTAATTTTTAAAAAATTGTAACAGTACCTTTAATAAACGCCTTTTTTGATAAATTAATGCTAATGTAGTTGTAATAAAATAATGCTAACCGCGTAAAATGTCTACACGTAATTCAAAATCATAAGAAAATAAATTTTCATTGAAATAAATGAAAATTTATTCAATTAATTTTCATTTAAATAAATGAAAATTTATTATTATTATGAAATCATGTTCATTTTAAAAAAAACTAAAAAATGAAACCTTCGACTTAATTTTTTTAATAATTCACGAAAAAATAAATTTCATTGCGGGTACTTGCTGCAGGTTGATATCATATGAAATTAATATATTATATCTGCGTAATAAATCAAACACATGGTTTTTTCCTTGTTACGGAATAATATTTAAAATGATAGATGTGGAGCATAAAAGGTTACTGACGTGAAAAAAGGTAATTATAACAAAATTATTTTATGATAACTTGAATTTTTGATATTAAAATATTAGTAGCTGATATGAAAGCTGAGATTATCACACTAGAAAAAAAAGTATTTGCATAATTTTCAGTGCTCTACAATGATCATTTTATCTTGTACATATCATAAAATTTTAATAAATATTTTTTTGGAAATCCTTATTTATTATTTAGATTATATTAGATTTTATGTCTGTCTGGGTGTCAATCTGTCTTTCTTCCTGTGTCCACTTCACGAAAGAACCACTGGATAAATTTTGATGAAATTTTATTTGACGATACCTGATTATCCAGGTCAATATAGCATACATTTTACTAACGGAAAATACCTAATTTCTGACAAATCTGCACTACTACCGTCAAAAGTCTTGGGACGAACTCGAACGAAGCGTGGGTGAGTCTAGTACGTAAAATAAATGCTTAATAACATAACGACTCTTAACCCTCAACTGACAGGCTGACAACAACATAGTTTCATGGTAATAACAGCCAGTGGTACCGAGTTTACATAATTACCGAATAGTTAAAGGTAGCTCAAAAGCCCAAATCTTTAGATAGTCATGTACGAAACATTATAATTATTAAAATGGTGCCATTTGTCTATTTCATCTAAATTATCTATTAATTTTGTGGGTAGATACCAATAAATATTGAAACACCTATTGCTTATTCTGTCGCTTATTCAAGTTTGCTAAAAACTTAAAAAGCATTCGTTACGTTAGGAACATAAAATAAATCCAGGACAATATACGAAACGATAGTTAAAATTTTCATTTAAAAAAATATGTAAAGTTTGCCATTTTAGCAGCTCGATTGATAGGCAGATCTCCCTCGCATTGAGAGCAGACCCAACAGTCGGACGATAAGGGGGCTGAATTGTTAAGTAGTTTCAGAATACTTCAAATTAATTAAACCAAAATTCGGCCTTTTTGCTTAAACCTCGATTTCCTTATTTGTTTAGCCCCAAAAACTTATCTCCTGCTCTTTAATTACTATGCAATGTCTATATTATGTTATATAAATGCAATATATCGGTTTAGATCTGTTGTGATAATTTTCTTTGAGCATGAAGTAGATAATAGGGGACCATTTGCCTGAGACGTAATTACTGTTTTTTTTATTATTTTTTTATATATGTAATAAAAAAAAGTATTATATTTAAAACTAAACGGTATCTCATAAATAATTAAATTCCCTATCTATCTATCCTATTGCAATTTTCATAGAAATAAAGTGCGATAATTTATGTTTTATGGCGAAAAATAAAAATGGTATCTCATATTAGGCATCCTTATTCCTTACCTTATTGATTTTGAATTATTTTTGAGCTGCAATACTTATTATTATTCCAATATGAAATACAGCTGAATATTTCGATAAAATTCTGAACGATGTACTTCTAAAATTATATTTGTCACAAACTATTTTATTATTAAATATTATATTTATTATTTAGTAATTCTCTGATTGAATACGCGCCATTGTCATTTAGATTGTGTTTACCCGATTTCAGTAAAGTAATCGTAATCCAACAAAGCGAGCGTAATATATAAGTGTATGGATTGGAAGCCGTTGCTCGGTAAGCAAAATATACAATAATATTCGGCAAACAGTATATAAAAAAATATCAACATTTATTTATGAATGTATTTTTATGGATGAATTGCGTAATAAATAATAATTAACAGGGATGTATACCGTAGCAATTAATTTATATGAAAAGATAAATTAATATTAATATAATATTTATTCCTATATTTCCTTTCAGTATTGTACGTAACTGTAAAATTGCTCAGGCGATTGATTTAGAATTTAAGTTGGCGTATCTTTCTAAAAATACATTTATTATTTTTTAACAAAAAATAATACATGTAATAAATAATAAGAGTTATAAACTGTTTTTTATTAAGTTTTTGACTGGCGTATTTTTCATTTCATTTATATCGAATTCATAAAAAATCTATTCAGCAGTTTCGATGATTATTCAAATCCACAGACTTTTTATATATTTTGTTGCTTTGGTATTATGCTAAAAACTATGTTTAAAATAAACTTATAGTATTCTATTAAGTATTTAAACATCTTTCCAATCTTTTGTTATATAGGTGTATACCTATACTCGATGCGTGTTAATATTCAACTACGTCACATATTACTTTTCTCTATGACCTACGTCAATAAAAACCCTTTTCCGTCACAGAAACGTGTAACTTTTCGAATATTTCATATGAATCTGTCATATTCATAGACGTAAACGTCTACAAGAGAATACAAAAATATCATCATCATCTTTGGGGTCTTTTTCGAAACTAGCTATTCTAATAATTTATATATACTCGTACCTACTAAATACTTTTACCTAACTACAATTATAAATGAACTGAAAAAAATCGGTTAATTAATGAGTGCGAACTTACGCATCAAAGATTTTGTACTACGCAATCTTTTAATCCTGAACACGAGCTCGTAAATTATATTATGTTTCATTTTTTTGCCTTGATCTATAATCACATCAACTTTAATATTGTTACGGTTTATATGTCAAATATGTGGTGATAAGTAGAAGGCTCATTAGCGTGAAACCAAGACAGGTTCTGTTGTTTTACAATGAAAAATTAAAAACTTCTTTTATAAGTATTAGATACAACTGTAAAATTGCCGACTTTTTATTACTGGCTGGTTGCAAGAATGAGTACTTAGTGGCTATAAATTAGATATATTATAAATAAATAATAAATTTACCTAGATGTCATATTATCTATAAAAACAAACAAAATTGTGAAAATATACCTAAGTAGCGTCTGTGGTAGCGTGGGAACTGAAGCAACCTAAATTAACATGTGTGTTAATATTATATGAAGTTAAAACAATAAATGTTAAAAGGTAATTGCAGCATATTACTCTCTACCTTACTCTACGTTAATATATGTATATGTAAGAATTATTATAAATGGTCTCAAGATACACTCTCGTACGCGGGGAAGCTTTTATGAGGCATTTAAATTAATGTAACTGAAAAAAGCGACTGTTGAATTTCTCGCCGGCGCTACTCAACAGAACTGCATTACTAGCAGGTGTTACTTTCCTCGCGGACTTATTAGTCTAATTCTCATTTTAATTAAGTTGATGATTCAAAAGCGCAATGTAAAAATCTTATGGTACAAAATAAATTTAGTTTTTTTTTTATGGGCCAATTTTAAGCGAAAACCTTATGCAAGTGTAGCTACGTAGCAGTAGTTTTTATATAAAAATATTATAATATTAGATAAATAATAAATTATATTATATTACATAAATCTTCAGCATTTCTAAATCACGTTAGTAAGACGCACCTTTAGTAAAACTATATTTCTCAAAAAAAAAAAGAATCCGGTGCAACGGTCCAACATCAAAAGTTACCGTAGCCTAGCCTAAGCCTTTCTAATGAATCGTTTTTCATCGCTGATATTTAAATAAGTTTTGCGTTTATCGTGCTCGGCCAGACAAACACAGACAGTTGAGCGACTTTGTTTTTACACGATTGTGGTGAAACCCAAAGGAGTGTTACGTGTTCGATTCTATGTTCCGTCGTTATTACTACTAAATGCCTTTTAAACGATTGTGATGATTTCATTATCGATTCGTCCTGATAACGTCATAGGGTATCTGTATACTCGAATCTAGTAGCTAGATAACATTATCTATCAATTTATGTGTCTTAATTTTTTTTAAATATGTACTCATAATACAGGAATCAAACGATTACAAAACTAATTATATCCAATTTATATGGTTTAAGTTATTTAGGAAAAGAAATTGTTAATAAAAACTTAAAATGAACACACAAGTAATTGATACAGTAAAAAGTAGTAAATGAAAATATATTTACAAAAAAGAAAAAACCAACTGAGTAAAATGTGATCTAACAAGAAGAAGAAGTTGAAGAAGGAACATAGTACTATGCAATCGAAGTCATACATTTGTTACGTGATATATTCATACATAAAAACAGTAGTAACCCAGTGGTAACGTGCTCGCTTGGATAACCGAGTGAATGGGTTTAAATCCGGGCATCGCACTTCTGATATTTTCATGTGCGAATCATTTCTAACATGATTACCACTTGTCTTACGGTGAAGGAGAACATCGTGAGGAAACTTAAATATCTGAGAGCTTTTGAAAAACAAGTGCAGTCCGACAACACGCATTTAGCCCGCGTGGTGGACTATGGCCCCTCATGCTCGTGCCCGTGCCCACTGCCCAGCTGTGGGAAGTTAAAAACGGCTAAATACATATTATATATCTGCGTGTGTGTAATATATCTTGTCAACATATACTCTTCTATTTACTATTTTTACGCAGTTGGGTTTCTTTATAATATGTGGTGATTATATATTGATGTTAAGTTCATAAATAAATATCCTTTATAAACATTTTCATGTTAGAGAGCACATATTCTCTGGACACTCATTACTAATTGAAACTCGCCTTTACAGCGCTTTGCTAGTTAAACCGGAATTCAATCTATTTTAAGTAGATAAAACGTATTATGTCTGCCTGGTCTTTACAAAAGATGCTTATATTAACGCTATACCTATATTATCAGGAATGTTTGATAGTAATACTAACGGTTTCATAGTAATAATAATAATATTAAGAAATGTTTATTCTTTAAATATCGTATGTACTTTGAACCTATCTTAACAAAAAAATTCCAGTTACTTGTAGAACACTTTAAAATATTTATGTACATATAAAACGTATAAAGTTGCTTTATACTTTCAAACATTAAAATGCATGAAATATACTATCGAGAATTCCTTTATTTTTAGAAGAAATACCTACCCTATAAAAGTCAGTTTTCAAATTTCTGCTCTTTTCTCCTAATTTATTCCAATGACAGATTAAAGACTTATTTATAATAATTTTGTAACTACAGCAACATTTTTCTTTTCTTTTACAACAAAATTATCTACATAAATTACAAATTCAACAATAAAAGAAAAAAATGTAACAAATGAAAATATTTGTTGTACTGACAAGACTGAATCTGTTAAATTAACGAACGCAATATTCTAACGAGCAGAAACGTTAACACTATTATCACTTTTAAAGTACCTACCACCAAAGTAATGACGTTTTAGATACTTAATTTTTTTTCTAGATATATAAGTATTTTCTAATATAGACGTCAATTCACTTGTTGACAAGACCTGTCTTTGATCTTTGTAGATATTATAATAGCAAGGTTATTCACCTTGCTATTATAATATCTACAAAAAAAAGTATCTACGTCTAATATTTTAAGTAATTATAAAGTGAAGATGGTACCTACCTAGAAATATATTTTTTAATCTATATCTAGTCGTCTGTATCTATATTTATTCTATATATCTATAACTATCTATGGCTTTATACATAAAAATGATCTCTATTAATCATCGGGCGTTGCGAAGTATATATATTATATAAAACTCATCATACGAGTATATAATTTATCTATCTATTCCGTACCAAGTGTTTTCCTTCGTCCCTAGGTAGTAGATACATGTACCTAGGTTCGAACCCGAGCGACGCGAAGGTGAGTCGCTAGTCAAAATATACAAAATGTTAGCTGCGAGTACATCATTTTAACCCAGTCCGGCAACAGGCTGGATAAATTGAATTATTAATTAAAAACAATTAGTCTTTACAAACATATTGCATCCATTCAAAAAAGATTTTAATATTTTTAACTCAGTAATAAATTCGGAAACACTATGAAACTTATATTTAAAAGAAATATTGTATGTACAGAGTTTTTGTATGGATTTATTAAAAATATAAACAGAATAAGTTCTAATCAAATTTCTTTATCCTCGAAAAATAACGAACGAAAAACAGACATAATATATACGTTAGCCTTATTAAATATAAAATATATTTATCCTATCCACATTAAAAAGAAACGTATAAAACACTTGATACTTTCTTTTATTGAAACAAATAGGGTAAAATTGACGACTGTAGCGTCGCCAGCTGTAACCAATTGCCAAGTCTTCGTGAGCCAGAGGCGTTTACTAAAGTTACTTCCCTTCATTATTTATCGAAGTACCATGAGATCACGGAAAGTGCTCCAAGCAGGAGGATCCGCCTCGAGCTACCCTAAAGTTTCACAACACATTTGTACAACTAGTTACAACATTTGCTTAAAATAAATAAACTGTACTTTCTATTGATGTCACGTTGCACGCTAACATCTACTTTATTAAATATTTTTTAATTTTAAAAGTATCACTATGGATAGATTAATACGTCAAATAAGATTGAAAATATATTAAATACTAAAGCATATAGTACTAAGCATAATTTGTGTTAGCATTCTTCCTTATAACACACTCGCACGCACCCAGTTATCTGCTCTGCCAAATCCAGAAATGAATTAATCTAAATAGAACAATCTATTTAACGTTTCTAGTTTAAATTGACTTAGATATATTAGCACTTTATCATAATCCCTATAATTGGTTTATAATAAATTGAAATGTTTTTAGAGGTCTGTCTAACTTTTATAAATTCCAAGCCAACTTACTAAAGTAATTACAATTTTTCCGACGTCGCCATTGTACTACAAACTCTGCTCACGCAAACTTTTAATGCGACTTAAATTCAAATGCTATTTTACAGTTTCTCTTTGAAGAATTAATTTTAATAAAACATTAATTACTAACTTGCTTAAGAATCTGCTTAAAGTTTCAGAATTCTATAATATCTTCATGCTATTTCATCCTTTAAAAGACTATGTTTAAAAAGTAGTTCAATTCCATTTTTGTATATAATTTAGATATACATTCGTTGAAACTACCTTTTACATGTTTTTATAACGCATAATATGTTAGGTACTCTTTAGCGACACTACTCACAGTTACAAGTCTGATGATCTGATTTTTAACAGGTTTCTAAAACCGAAATAATAATGGTTTACAAGTTGTAACTTGTAAATTACAACTACTATTCTAAGAGAAAGGTTGAATATCGGTTTCAATACCAAAATACCGGTTAATTCATTTATAAGTAATACGTAAGGAATGTTAGATCACCATTAGCAAATTCGCTGTATGTAAGCGCGCACAAGCTCATTCAAGCTCGCAACATCGACACGCATATAATATGTTACATTATTTGAACTGTAAAATATTCATATGATAACGACACATTTGGCTCAGTCTGTATTGTCTCTACTTGCTGTACCAGGGGTCACGGGTTCAAGTGCCGCTGGATGAAACCTATTCATTCCCCTGTACATTGGCTTGATAAAATAATAAATTATTAAATTGATATTTTAATTATTACTATAACAGAACAATAGAATAACAAAATAAAATCCGATTCTTTATATTCAAATAAATGGCTCTGTCGGCGAGCTTCAATGTCATTTGCAAGAAGCTCGAGTTCCATGCAAATAAGAGTCATCAATCGAAGGAGCTCTCTATCACAGACAAGGGACAAAGGGCCGCAAAGCTAGATATTCAGAAGACTTATTACCCGAATAAAGTTTTCGTGAGACATCTTTATTTTAACTCAATTTTATCGAGCACTAACAAAGTACATAATATGTATGCATAAATACATTTTGCATTTTCACCGTTTATATGTTGATACCAGAGATCGTAGATCTGATACGTTTTAACGATTAGTATAAATTTCTCAAAAATTATATATTTTCCTGCGAAACAAGTGTATATGTTATATAATGACCCGGTCACGGTATATAATGGTCACAAGTTATCACCATCATCATCAGACCTTTTTTTTAAAGTCCCACTGCTGGGCACGGGCCTCCCTCAGTACGTGGGGGATCAGGCCATAGTCCACCGCGCTGGCCCAGAGCGTGTTGGCGAACTTCACATGTCTTACGAAAACTTGCTAGGTTCTCCTTAGACATGCAGGTTTCCTCACGATGTTTTCCTTCAACGTAAGACAAGTGGTAATCATGATAGAAATGATTCGCATATGAAAATATCAGAGGTGCGAGACCCGGATTTGAACCCGCATCAAATTTTATTAAAATCTTTCCAGAGGTTTTCTCGTGATGCGGTCACAAACAGACAGAAAAACAATAATTCTAAAAACGTTAGATTCTGAAAAATGGGAAATCTTTGTTTACCAATTCTAGTCAATATTGTATTCTGTCCTTTTTTACCGTCCCAATGCTAGGCCCTGGCTTCACTTCAATACGCGGGGGATTAAGCCATAGTCCGTACCAAGCTGGCCAAGTACTGGTGAGCTCTTCTCACCAATACTGCCTTCCAAGCCGATGGTAGCTTTCTTACAGACTTACATCTGGCGTTTTTAAATACCATAATATTCTCATAATGTAATAACTGAAAGTAAACTGTAAAGTGATGATTCAAAAGTGCTTGTAAAAGTCTATTTGACTAAAGTATAAATTGTTTTGATTGACACTCAACGGTCTTATTAAATTGTCGTCCCACTATACTTTCGACGAAAAGAAAAAAAGAACGCATTTATAGTATAATTATTACTCTTAATATTATATTATTATTACTGTAAACGACGGGTGTATATATGAACACTCAAACTGTTATACACTAAATTATTCCACCTTTCTTATGTCGTTACACCACATATATCACTTTATCACTTTATACCATTAATAACGAATAACATTAATAACATTACTTAATTATATGACAATTCACTTCACGGCACTTTAATACTTTACGCACTGTCACTAATAGCTAAAGCACTACAACGTAACTCGCGCAGGAATAACCCGCTCTTAACGTCAAACTTCGTATTTATAGAGAGTAATCAAAGTGGGGGATGACAGCTAAGTTGTCATAACACTGTTCAACTTCCGGGCTAAAGATATTGCTGACACGGCCATCCTGCACGGTGACTGTCCCAGTCACCCTATGAGTGTGGATCTAAACACAAACAGTATTCATATATATTATTATAATAAATGTCAATGATCATTTGCCAACAGTTGCATTGTTAAACACCAATGATTGAACCAAAGGCCACCTGCACTTAAAGAAACTTTGTTGCACTTAAGTGTCCCAGGCTCGCCTTTACACCAACCAAAGATTAGTACTTAGTAAGGCTACCTGTACCTAAAGGAACACTGTCACACTTAGCGTACTAGGATAGTCTTACATTCATAACTGCTTGTACCTAAAGGAACTCTTTCTCACTTAGCGTACAAGGACAGTCTTTAATTCATAACCTCTTGTACCTAAAGGCATATTGTCACACTTAGCGTACAAGAATAGTCTTTTATTCATAACCGCTTGTACCTAAAGGAACTCTGTCACACTTAGCGTACAAGGACAGTCTTTCATTTATAACCTCTTGTACCTAAAGGCATATTGTCACACTTAGCGTACAAGAATAGTCTTTTATTCATAACCGCTTGTACCTAAAGGAACTCTGTCACACTTAGCGTACAAGGACAGTCTTTCATTCATAACCTCTTGTATCTAAAGCCATACTGTCACACTTAGCGTACAGGAATAGTCTTTTATTCAAAACTGCTTGCACTTAAAGGAACACTGTCACACTTAACATGCCAAGCAGAGCCTGAATAACTGTAATACTAAGTAAAATGCATGTCATGATATATTTTTAAAGTTCAGATTAGACTCGCTGAACACTCACAAATAATAAAGAAGAACCGTAAATAAATAACACATACATTACCAACACGGAGCATATAAATTAAAAATAAAATTAAGGGTCCATTCAGTGTCCCAATCGTCTATACAAATACAAGCCTTCATATTTTCAGCGGCTATTTAAGAAGCTGGAGAAGCTTACGCATATTTTAAAATTACTGGCTTTTGTGGTGGCTTCAATATTGCTCTCTTTTTTTGCCTGTAGCTGCTAGAAGAGGATTGTGAGCAAGCCCAATTACGGCGTGATCTGTTTCTTCCCATAGTTCACATCCCGCTTCTGATGTAAACGACGGGTGTATATATAACATTCAAACTGTTATACACTAAATTATTCCACCTTTCTTATGTCGTTACACCACATATATCACTTTATCACTTTATACCATTAATAACGAATAACATTAATAACATTACTTAATTATATGACAATTCACTTCACGGCACTTTAATACTTTACGCACTGTCACTAATAGCTAAAGCACTACAACGTAACTCGCGCAGGAATAACCCGCTCTTAACGTCAAACTTCGTATTTATAGAGAGTAATCAAAGTGGGGGATGACAGCTAAGTTGTCATAACACTGTTCAACTTCCGGGCTAAAGATATTGCTGACATTACTTAATCTGTAATCAGTGTATCGAACCGGCTTTAAGTATGACGACGCGTCGCCGCCATTGCCACAGTAAAAAAATGAACAGTACGGAAACTGCATACTTAACGTTCGAAACGGCACACTTACACAAATACGCGCATCAACGAGGCCTCTTAGCGGTCGCTGCGGTGCTGTCAGTCGTGTGTGCCGCGTTTGAGTTTATTACCGCGATCTTTTTAAAGATGCCACGAACTTATTGCGTAGTATACGGCTGTTTGAACTCTGGCTCATCAAAACCGGAGATTTCGTTTTTTAAACTCCCTACTGATTTTGAAAGGTAAGAATGATTTATTGTTTTAATCGATCTATAATATAAAAATGAAACGCAAAATGTGTTGGTAAGCGGCGCATAACTCAACAACGCCTGGACCAATTTGGCCAATTCTTTTTTTGTTATGTTTGTTAATGTTAGGAGAAGGTTCTTATGAAAGAAAAAAATAAGAAAGTTGTGCGGAAGATTAGAAAATTTAAAGAAACTTTATAAAATAACGGCGTTTGACGTATCAGTTATGTCCGTTGCCATGGTGCGTGTAATGGTAATTCATATTATAATCGAGATTTTTACTTTTACTGTGGCTATGCAGTGCCACACCGCGCTTCGCCGAGCTTATATAAATTGCAAGATTTTAGCATCAATTTTAAAAGAAATTAAAGAAATTAACCTGTCTCCACTGCCGCGTGTCCCTGTTTTCCAAAACTTTATTTAATGAAACTTTTCATAAGAATGCGAATTTTTTATATAATAAAATTTAACAACACAGCATTTAAAACTTGTCGCAATAGACGCAAATATTTATCTGTTACCAACTTATAACATAAATATGTAAAAATTAAATATTAAATTAACATATGTTTCATTCCTAAAAAAAATTACCTGTTTTACTTTTTGTATGTACCAACCCTAGCGCTCCGCTCAGCTGTAGGTGTAAATTTCAAAAAGACGGCTGAGTTACGCTACTGTTCTATCTCTGTATTGTGCCATTGCCGTCACTCTCACTCTCTCTCACCGGATTATGCTCGTATGTAAATTTTGGTATTAAACTAATTTCTAATCTAATCTAATCTTAATCTAATTTTTCTAATACTTATTTTCATTTAGTATTTTTAGATCCGAATGTTTTGTTTACAATTATATCATATAACATCTAGAAAAGAAAATCCCTTAGAAAACCATCGAGTTATGCATATTTTCTATATTCTATTTAAATCGTAATAGAAATCTGTACAGCATTTTTAATAACATTGTTTGTACTAAATATACACCAATTGGTAAAGATTTTAGTGTATGATTTGGGTTATTTTTTAATGTTCTTAATTTCGTGAAGATCGTGGTCTGATGATAATGAACTGCTGTCGACGGGTGTGAAGTTGCTTCGTATGATTTTTGAACGAGAAGAGAAAAATGTCTTTGCCTATTTATGTATTATATAGGTAATAAGAAAGGTTTTGAGTCAAACCTAATAGGCACCTCGAGCTAGGGCACCAAGACTAAGACATAGGGTCTAAATATAAGAGTGATATACGTCAAATCACAGTACAAGGATAACAAATAATATCGAATAGTAACTCAACACCATAATAGTTTTCTACATCACCACCACTATTAACCCTTTGTTTTGTTAACTTGACGTATGACATGTCCTTTGTCTCCTGACTTATATCAGGTTTCATCGTATTGTTAGAAATTAATTAAGTATCACTTTGATCTACAAGTAGTCGCCGAAATGTTACATTATATTCTTTTGATCTTTTATTAGAGCGTAATTATATATTACATTTCTCAACAGAGGTGGCCCAGCGGTCACGAGCTTGCTTGGAAAACCAAATAAAGCGGGTTCAAATCTGGGTCTCGCACCTCTGATATTTTCATGTGCGAATCCTTTACTGTCACTGTTATAATAAAATACATAATCACAAAAGATAACATATAATTCAGTTGACCTATTTCTAAGTAGTTATTTATATAAGTCACCGCTAACAATACGGACCTGAAACTTGGGCAATGCTTTTGTTTGACAAATGGCCACGAAAACAAGAGTTTCCTTAAGTTCACATCTTTTAGTGGTAGTTCTAGTTGTAATTACTCAGTAGTCTGAACTCTAACAAAACTTATATATTCAGACCTTTTTAACGTCCCAATGTTGGGTGTCCCTTTAACATTAGAGGGATCAGGCCATAGTCCAACACGCTGGCTAATTGCGAGTTGGCAAAAATATATTTTGAAAACTTGGTAGGTTCTCTCAAACAGGATTGCTCATTGTGTTTTCCTGGCCGTAAGACCAGTCATGGTAATCATATTTGAAATGATTTACACATGAAAGTATCAGAGTTGCGAGACCCGAATATGAAACAGCTTCACCCGGTTTTACTAGCCACCACGTTACCATTGGGCCACCGCAACCAAACTTAGATATATTTAAGTAGCTCTTATTACCTAAGCATAGCGACTCACTAAAATGTATAAAAGTCTACAGCCCCCAACGGATATTTTTGTTTAAATTCTTTATAACAAGCTTTGACGAGACGCACAACTCTTCCTTCTACGAAAGTTTAATAGCGGTAAAAACAATTGTGCATTTATTTTCATTAACATACTTATTGACATAAATATATTTGTTTCTAATAACCGTTTTCATAGTATTTATTATAAAAATATATAAGTATAATCAAACGATAAAATTGTCCCATGATTAAAATGGTAGGATTTCTCAGTACTATGTTGGCTCCACGAATATTATCGCCCGCAATATTATAATTAATTTACACGAGTTTGAAAAATACTTTTCATCTCCAAATAAATAGATTGTTGAAGGTCGTTTCTCATTCGAGTCCTCTAAGTATTCATTAGAATAAATCGTAACAATAATTTGTTGATAGGAAAAATTTGTAAATCAAAGCATAATATACTACACATGAAGAGAACTTAAAACAATTTTATAAATAAGTCACAATTTTAAATATTTAAATTTCAAATTTAAATAGCAAACAGCATCAAGTATAATACAGACGTTCAGAGTTCGGACTATCAATTATAATATTATGTAGCTTCTGAGTCAACGAGCTGAAAAATACATGGATCGTGATCTAAAGCTCGCAGTACCTAGAAGCGTAGGTAGACGAACTAAACGTTCCGTGATATCTAATCTCTGAAGAATTATACAAAAATGTATACTGTTTTGAAATCAAATATTTGTTTAAATCAAAAATAATTATATAAAAATAAAAATGATATAAAATGAAATATGACACTTAGATTTCAAATTTTAGATTTAAAAGTATGAATGGAATTATTTTGCCTCTATCGCAAAATAATGATACATACTCGTACAAGCATCAAACTTGGAGGGATGATAGTTAAGTCCCTAAAGAAATACCTACAACAAATAATAAAAATTGACCAAACTAAGTCGGACTCGCGCTAAGACTTTCAACTCCTGTTCGATAGACGATCCTATTTATTTGGAAAATATGTATCACAAATATAATGTGACAGTAAACCCTCTTTACGCAAGTCCCACTCTTATTTAACAAATTTATTATTTAAACCTTCATGCTATTTTTGGTTAAGAAATACATACCTCATTTCAAATTATTTTTATCTATTATGTAAGAAAATTGATGCGAATTTATGATACTCTACATACTGAGTACATTTGTAAAAAATCCAATGATATTTTAACTACAGATATGTTATACGCTCACTAAACAACCGAAAAAAGTGTTCCGCGCTGCACACATACACACTTTTCATTAAATGTACATTTCACTACAAGTCAAATGATAGAAAGGAGATAGTCGATAAAATCAATAAGAAAAAAAGAGACAGCTAGTGTTGTCAATGTAAACAAACATTAGACTAGCGACCGATGACATATCAAAATATTAGGCAAAAGAGAAAAATAAAAAGTAGAAAATAATACTTTAAAGAACTATGTTAATTTTGGAGTCGGTGCCAGCCAAAGAAAAATAACCGTATATTCGATTAATCTATCAATTTGTAAACATAATTAAAATACCTGGCTGGCACCGACTCCAAAATTAACATAGTTCTTTAAAGTATTATTTTCTACTTTTTATTTTTCTCTTTTTAGTGCAGATTTTTTGAAGTCGGTTTAATTTTTTTTTAAAAAATAACTTATTTTTACATTTTTAGTGTGCCTTTTATTTAGCTGATTTAATTATAGTGACTTACTATATGTCACTAATTTAAAATCTGTTTAAGCTTTATATTAAACAACGAGCATACCCATTAACGACGAAAATAGTTATTAATTATCGGGTCTGCCGAAAGGGGGGGGGGGGGGGGGTGTTGGTGTCCAAAGAGTACTCAATCTACGACTACTGTAGCTGTAACTAAACTACGAGCTCATTTTGGTGTTTACATTCCCCATACGTAATAGTTTAAATAAACCACGTCCATTATTCCACCTAACACCTAGAGGTTAATGAGATTTACCTTCTATTATCATATTAACGTAATAGCCTGGAAGAACACAACTATCAATCTATATGTATGTATAATTTTAAAGGAATTTCCTTTCAACTCCTAGCCGTTGAGGAGTTTTACCTTCCATCATCAGCTTATCCACATGAGATGGTAATTATCAAATGCAAATCCTTAAAAAACTTTAGAAAATATATGAAAAATGTACTAAGTGCCTATAAAATTTAAGAGTTGCCATCGACTTCCCTAGGATCCCATTATCAGATCCTAACTTGGTGACAATGGGAATATCTTGGAAGTATACCCTACCAAACAAAAAATAAATTTTTGAAATCGGCCCACAATTGACGCATAAATCGGTGAACACAGATAAAAAATAACATTTGAAGAATTCTACCTTCCATCATCAGCTCATCACATGAAATGACGATTTTCAGACGCAAATGCTTGAACAGCTTAAGAAAATATATAAAAAACATAATAGGTGCCTATAAATTTTGAAAGTTGCCCTGGATTTCCCTGAGATCCCATCATCAGATCCTGATTTTGTGATAATGGGACCCCCTCAGAACTATACCCTACCGAACAAAAGAAAAATTTTTGAAATCGGCCCACAGTTGACGGAGAAATCGGTGAACATACATAAAAAAAAAAAAAAATACATACATCGAAACATATAACCTCCTCCTTTTTGGAAGTCGGTTAATAATTGAAATATATTAATAAATCGAAGTATACTGCGTTCTTACATGTGGTATGAGATCCCTTGTGTTTTATTAACTTTGGTATAATAATTGGTACATTTTTTAAATACACAGGATGGCATTTTTTTTAATTTGTAGCAGCGTACCACTCGTCGCCATGCGGTGACACAGACTAAAGGCAATACGTCCTAATTAGGACGTTTTCGAGTTTTCACGATTGCGCGCTCATAACATATCTATAGTTAAAATATCATTGAAAAAATCGTTTTGATCGACAATTTCAACACCAACGGAAATCGAACCTCCGTAGGACTTCACAAAAAGGTTGTATTGTGAAATACTGTAGCAAATGTTAAACATTTCACATTGTCTTAACAGACATATAAAATGAGAATAAGATGCATAAACGGAGATGCGAAAAAAAATGATAACAAGACACTTAGTATTCTGGAAATGACAAATCGTTTATCTTTGCTTATCATTTTGTTGACCCAAAGGATTTAGTAGCAACCTTGCAAAAAAACATAAATGGTAGGTTAAATGTTAAAAGCTTCTTATAGTAGTGTTAATACCTCACTGCAGACTCGGCCATAAATCATTTGAATGTTTCGCTCTCTTTCCCACTCACGGGCCTTATGGCACGGCATTGGGCATTACTACGCTGTGCATTACTGCAGTCGATGAGTGATATCGATAGTTCTTTTTTTTTGTATCTTTATAAATGGGTGATAGAAATAAAAACACGTTTATTTGACACGTAATGGTCTAATTTATTTTTGTAGCGATTTAAATATCCTTAATACAACTAAAATAGTTATACTAAATAGGCTAAACATATTTGCTAATTACCCTCTTTAGTTTTTAATAATTAGTTAGTTAAACACATTAGTACCCATTAGTTACCCTGCATACTTAATGAATGCAGTATGCTTACGTCGTAACCTTGATGATTCCGTTATCGATAGCGGCCTTACGCGCGCGCAACTAGCGCACATCCCTAGTCCGATTATGATTTATGGCCGAGTCTGCAGCGAGGTAATAACACTACTATAGTTCCAACTAAAATCATACCGGAGAAAAAAGTATAGAAATATGTAGTATTTTGCAGGCAGCAGCAAATAGAAGTAGAGAACATTGTACTATCAGTCAGCATATCAATACCTAAGAAGTGTTATTTGCCTATTCGTTCATTCGTCCATTTACTCTCCGGAATCGGTTGATTCGTTTTTAGGCGATCAAGAGTATCATCAGCTGATACATTTGACCAGTTGTACCACAGGTACATTATTTTATTTTATTTTTTAATTCTTTTTTTTTTGTATTTTATGAAAATTTGAAACTGCATTTTTTTTATTTGACATATTGCTTAGCGTCTTTAGCCCCTACAAAGGACCAGTTCATTTGCGAGTCTACAGACAGAATCTGGTTGACTGTATGTATTTGATAATCATAAAAACGAATAATATAATTAGAACAGCTACTATTGTAAAATTTCTAAACAACTTGCTATCGGCAATTTGAACAATTTGTACAAATTACTTATAGGTACTTACTACTAATTTAAATTTTATATTTAAACTAGCAAACCCGACCCGCTTCGCTGGGCGTAAGTTAAAATAAATTGAACGGTTTTTATATTTTTCTAATAATATAAATGTAGCAGACAGACTGACAAAAATTTTAAAATTGATTTATTTATGTAAGTACCATATATAGTTTCATATGCATTAAGTGAAAAGCTGTTAATTTTAATTAAAAACAGACACTTTAACTTCACTTATATATACCTACTGATAAATACGATACGATGACAATTGCACTTACATTATGTCAGTAACAAAACAGTACCTAACTCACTTAGGACAGCGTGTGCACTCTTGCGGAAAGAGTGGCGTAAGGAATCGATCAAAAGTGATTTACTTAAACAAAACGTAGAAAACAACGAGGGCGACGCCTTCGCAATGTTACCTTGACACGAGATGGCCTTGATTTAGGTGAAAACGGCGCTTCGTTTCATCCCTTTATATTAACATAAATTCAATTCAAAGATTTATTTCTTTGCTCGTAATGGAGGTTTTGTACTTAGAAGAAAAAATAAATATGACTTTTATATTTTATTTTTTAGTTCATTAGGCACAACAAATCCTGATATATTTGAAGCAATTTGAATACTCAGTACTAAAAATATAAGATTATTCATTTAATAATAATTGTATGCTAACTATTTAGGATTCACTTCATTAAAGAGAAAAGAATTACTAAATAAAGAACATATAATTTAGAGTAAGTAACATATGAGCTAAATGTTTTTCTTTTTTAATTTATCGGGTGTCTCCTAAATTAATCAAGGTCTTTTTACATGCTTTTATTTTTATTACTCGAGTATTAATTGTCACATGTGGGCTACATTAGGATAATACTAGTAGGTATATACTCGTAAAATACACAAGACTAAACCTTAATGTCGTGTTTGTAAAAATGTTTACGTTAGGACTACTATTAGCTGATCATTACTTTAACTGGGTATAAATATTATATTTAGATAACGAATAAAACATGTACCACGTGCGTTATGCAGATATGTACATTATCTGTGTATCTTTTGCATATTTATTTTATAGCGAACCTTTACTTCGTTCGGTACTCTCCCTAGGGGCGATGTCACTTTTTTAAAAGTAGCCTACTTCCTCCTTACAAGCTATCTGCCATTTATCTATTCGTTTTGGAGATTAGTGCAAACAGACAGATATAAATACCATATTAATTTCATATGCATTAAGCAAAAAGCTGTAATTTACCAACAGACACATCAATTTCATTTATCTGTATAGATGTAATGATATTATATTACTCTGTCTTTAATATAAATGA
The DNA here is from genome assembly GCA_951802675.2 of Boloria euphrosyne. NCBI lineage: Eukaryota > Metazoa > Arthropoda > Insecta > Lepidoptera > Nymphalidae > Boloria > Boloria euphrosyne. Next base: position 8,489,928 of record OX637878.1, read on the forward strand.
TGTAATCAACGAAAAAAAAACACTAAAAGAAAAACTAAAGATAACAATAAAAATAATTTATTAATAATTTGGGTCATTTACGCTATTGTGACCGTCATTTTAGCATGGACCCTGACATTAAAGACAACGTAGTGTAGTGTTGGCAATACTATATAAGTTACAAGAAATTAGCAACAGGCATCATTTGGCAATAGTCTACAGCATCCAGGTGACCAGGACCATGAGAAGCACTGGAGTTTACGCTTTGGTTGTGTTAGTAGCGGCTGTGAATGGTAGAGATATTCGCCTCAAACGAGATGTAGATCTTGAAGAAGCGGCTTCGCATTTATGGGAAAAAGGAGCTGGAGGAGACCACTATGGTCAACACCAAACCGAGGCCGATAGATACGGTGAAAAGGGTTACAAAGGGCATCACGATTACGATATTGGTAAGAAAGGACATTCCCTGCACGAAGGGCAAAAAGGCCACTTTGGAGAAAGCGGAGGTCATAAAGAACATAATCATCATGACGATGGCTACTTCGGCGAAAAATATCACGGAGAAAAGGGTGAAAAGGGGCATAGCTTTGAAGAAAAGGGTCATTTTCATAAAGGGCATTCAACCAAGGGCCACCACGGAATTCATAAGTTAGACGAATTTAAGAAGGATAAGCATTTCCATGACAAGCATGGAGAATCTGACTTCGAGGAAAGCTATGGTGGACATTATAACGAAGGTGGTTACAAAAAAGGAGGTGATTTCCATAAAGGTCACAGCAAAGGAGGTTTTCACGAACACGAGCTCGGTGAGAAAGGACACCATGAGAATGGAGGATATCACAACGACAATCACGGTCATCACAATGAAGGCAGTGATGAAGACTACTGGAATCATCACGCACTTAATGGAGACAAAGGAAGTCATGAAGAACATAAGAATTGGGGATGGAATAGTCATTAATTAGTTACCTACACGAAGATGACATGAATCGTGATACTCGTATATAAAAAACAATTGTTTCTTTAACTGTGTTATTGTTTTTAATCCTTTGCTAATTTATTACAATAAATGTATTTTTTTATTGAAATTCTTTGTTAGTTAATTTACTTTTTATTGTGTCTATAATTTAACTATCTAAAATCTTACAAATTAGAAGATTCTAATTTATAAAAAATTTCACAACTCACAGTGTTTGTAATCGAAGTCCTCCGAAACGGCTTGGCCGATTTTAAAGGTTTTTTTGTGTATATTTGGTAGCTCTGAGAATAGGTCGTAGGCTATTTTTTATTCCCCTCTGTAAACAGGGTGGCCCTCTCCATATTTTTATTTTTATTTTTAGACAAGTTTTTTTAATGTTTTGTGATTTGGCATCCAAAAATACTTACAACCCTAAATGTTCATCCTTTTACCACAAATCCCTACATTTTAATAGTAATCAGAACGCGGGCGGAACCGCGGGAATTGCTAGTAATCTATAATATACAAGTACATACGAATCTTATTCAATATTCACAAAAGATATGTTCTCAGAACATATTGTTACAGTTTAGTTTTATTATTTAAGTATGTAATATATCTCATATCCTTGGAAAATAATTTAGCGTGTTTTCTGTATATTTACTGTAGCAAGTTGCGGTAGTTGCCAATTTCCACAAAGAGAAAATGATAAAACGAGGCTCTAAAAGGCTGTAGCCTGTATCATAGCAGCTCCAATGTCGGATTTAACGTTGTTCAAATAAATAATTTTAAATTGCATTTCTGTATCTTTTTGCGACTTTCCGGTAATACCTACGGAAATACTACAATTCTATAACTATAGGTATTAGACATTATTTTAATTTAAATTTTATATTAGAGATATTATACCTAATTACTTAAATAATAATTGTTAGAAATCGGTAGTATTACTCCTAGTATTATTCGTTATACTCGTACATATGTTTAAAGAAATAAGATCACAAAATTAATTCCTATTCAAATCATGCAGAAATAAACTTTCTTAGTTTAAAGTACATCCTTAAATTCAACAAGAATTAATAGTATCTTTAAGATAGCTAGTTTGTAAGTGGCAGCATTCCAGAAATCAGAAACAAAAGACACGATACTTTGTAAGAAATAGTTAAGTAAAAGAAAACTAACTTTGTTTTATATGCTCTTAAAGACATTTTCGTTCAGATGTTTTTCTTATATTTAAACAATATAATTATATACCTACTTCATCAAAATAATATAATTCAAAAACAATATTTAATTTCAATACGACACGTTTGGCTCAGTTGGTACCGACCTTACTTTCTGCGCCAGCGGTCGCGGGTTCGAGTCCCGCTGGGGGCATTCATTTGTTAAGCACGAATGTTGGTACTCCAGTCATGGGTGTTAATATTTATAATATGTATGTATTTAAAATTTATATATGTAGTATATCAACTATCTGGTATCTGTAACACAAGCACGTAACGTAGCTTATTAAGTACTATGTAAGTATTTGCATAAAAGTACTAACTTAACTAATATAATTTAAGTGGTAGGAGTAAAATAAGTTACCTATTATAAATAAAACAATATGTAATGTTTAAAAATATGCTGATCGAGCTGTTCATGTATAAGAAACACAAAGAACCTTAAGCTTACCAAGGGCGAAGAAAATGTGTCACGTTTCTAAAAAGCTGGACTACTTTAGAGCCTTGAAATCTAAAGGACGGTTTATATGTAATAAAAATAAATGTAAATAATGTTACAGTTTCCTTATTAATGTAGCGCAATTATAAAATCTATTGTCACTTTCCACACAAACAAGTTCATAGGTAACATACGAGTACGTTAGAAATGAAAGAAGTGCACACTCTACAAACATTTACGAGTACTTCAGGGATACATTTTTTGAGGATATATTATATTACGCTAAATAGTAATACTCTTTTATTATTAATTTTATTTGACAACTAATTTATATATTATATACATAATATATAACATATTTTATTTTAGTAACTTAAACTAATACGATTGATTCCCGTTCATTATTTTACGAACTAAACTATGCATTATTCATTTCTAATATAAAATCATTTTTCATACACATTGTTGGCAACGCCTACCATTTTCCGCAAAAGCTGCAGGAAGCTGATGCCTTTGCTTTATTTGCCTAAATACATATACCTACTGTTTATTTTATAAAATAGCTATAGGTATATTTGTACGTAACGTCAAAACATCAAATAGCCTGGAAGTGGAAATGTTTCCTCTAGTTCTTTACTTTTACAACCTTGACACTACCAAGTGACAATACATTTCTTAACCGTAGCTGCTAACAAGTATAAAATATCTTCGGTACCTAAGTAGGTATCATTCAACAACTGTAGCTTGTCTTACAACCATGAGAAGCTTCCTAGTGCTATGTGGACTCGTGGTCCTCGTCGCCGCGGTCTCCTCCAGAGAGATCCGGGAAAAGCGAGAAGCTGATCTTGAAGTTGCAGCTTCTGGTCATCATTGGGATAAAGGTGGTGGCCATGAACATCATGGACACCATCACCACGAGCACGGGGACCATGATCATAAAGGACATAAGGGACACCACGAACATCATCATGGTAAGCATGGTCACCATCACCATGAAGGCCACAAGGGACACCATGGAGAACATGGTGGACATAAAAAGCACCACCATCACGACGAAGGCTACCATCATCATCACGGACATGGTGAAAAGGGAGAACATGGTCATGGTCATGAAGAACATGGTCACTGGCACAAGGGACATGATACCAAAGGACACCATGGCATCGAAAAACATGATGAATTTAAAAAAGATAAGCATTTCCATGATCATCACGGAGAAAAGGGTCACCACTCCCACCATGGTGGTCATCATCACGAGGGAGGATACAAAAAAGGTGGTCATTTCCACAAGGGACATAAACATGGCGGTCATCATGAGCACCATCATGGTAAAAAGGGTCATCATGAGGATGGAGGACATCATCATCATCACAAGGGTCATCATGGCGAAGGTGGTCACCACGAACACCATCACCATCACCATGAACATGGCAAGAAGGGAGGTCATGAAGATCACAAGCACTGGGGGCACAAATCCGGACACTAAAATAAATAATAATTTATTAGTGCTACACAAATTATTATTAATTGTTGATTTTATGTGTTTACTTTGTTATGTTTTTACTACAAGAAATAAAACCATTTGATATTTAAATTTTTTAGTATCATATAATATTGCTAGCAATTTATCCGCTGACAGTTAAGTAAAATTTTAATAACTAAATGACTACAATGAAGTTACCTATATACCTACGTTACTTAAATATGTTTCAATAAAGTAAATAATTCTACAATTAATTTATTAAAAGGATACTAAAGCTATCATCAGGGATTGTAAAGTAATGCTTACTTACATAAATGGAAAAACGTGTTCCGTTTAAAAAAAATACTAAATGAGGTAATTATTCAGTAAATAAAAACATAATCAATCGGTACCTATATTTCAAAAAGCTTACAGTGAAACGCAACTATTAGCATTCGTTTATCTTATCAACTCAAAAAGATATAATTTAAACTGACATTATATTATCTAATAAATATACTAAAAGTCGTGGTAGATAATTATACAGTTACGGCAATTTTCAGAAAAATTACAGGAATTGTTTCCGTTTCCGAAGCTGTTCGCTTTCGCTTTTTTATTGTAAGTCGTATGACGTATCCTTCGGGGGAGATAACTAGCGGAACCCGCGGCTTCGCTCGCGCTAAATCTAGGACGAACCCGAGCGAAGCGAGGGTGGGTCGCTGGTTACTAGTTAGTAATACGTTGCTCACCCTCTGTACTTTGTATGTCACCCTGAACTTTGTATGTCACAAGATTGGAAAATTAATGACAGTGTTGTGACTCTAGTCCTTCTTATAACTCGGAGGTTAAATCCTAAGTCATTAATTTCTTTAGAAAGAAAAACTTACAGCTATAGCTCCCTCATCTGTAATGCCATAGAGAATATTATGTAGACTAAATATGGCGAATTCCTAAAAATGCACAAAAAATGCTCTAAGAATACCCCTGCATTAAAATTTGAAAACCGAAATATGCATTTCATTATCATTATATATATTTTATGTACTACGAGTATATTATATACTAGCTGTTACCCGCCCGTTTCGCTGGCCGTTTTAAAACTTATGTAAAATTAGTTTTTTATAATTATAATAATAATTATTATAAAATATAAATGGATACATGCCATACTTTTTGTATTTTTTTACAATGTTTTACTTAAAATTATGAATATTTTTTTTTAATTCGTATTTTTGTTATGAGACGCGTTGTGACACCCTTTCACCGCACAGCAAGTCATTTTTAAAATAAAGCACATACACACACACGCGCGCACGCACGCACGCACGCACGCACCGGCATTATATTATATAGTCTATCATTTGCACAATCACATGTTCTTACTGTAGGTATACCAATTTTTGTAAAGATCGGTTCAACCGTTCTTGAGTTATAGCGGGACATACAGACAAAAATTTCAAAAATTGTAAAACTGATGTCAGTGAGTCATGAAACGAATATTTTTTACGAAGTTCGACAAAAAAATTGAGTGTACAGACAGACTCTACAGATTTATATAGTAGTATAGATTAACAACATGCATATTTTTTATTAAGAAATGGTTTTATATTTATATTTTAGTTTCATAAGACCAAGGATTAATAATTACACTAGTTACTTTTAATGCTTTACGTCAAACAGCGATAATACGAAGACCTAAAAATATATACATATGTGTTAGGCCATGTCAAACAAGACCTCTGCAGATGTATGCAGCTTATTTTATTCAAATGTAATGAGCATCAGTGATACTTCACCTGAAAATTCCTGAAACATAATATTGTACGAGTGTTATAATATACATTTGTAATGTTAATTGTTTATTAATAACCAAGAGACAAATCTTTCCAAAGTATAATAATAAATTCAAAATAAATAAATATTAGACGTCATGCATGAGTCCGCTGTTCTATGCAGTTCCTCCAGAAAGAGGTTACTCTGGTAAATCAACTCGTACCGACACAGCAGATGCTTGGAGAGTCGATCGACTATTCTGGTATGCAGGAACACCTACAAACCCTTGGTATATGTTTCAGGACAAAAATTGTATAATATCAATTCAAATATAAAAAAAACAATGTTTATTTATTTGGTGTTAATAAATTAAATATCTTATAAAGTTTAAAGTTCCATGGTTATTTCTTCGTATTTATGCTTGGTATGTCTGGAATGTACCTAATATATGTCCATACAAATTTGTCTAATTTTGTTGAGGTCTGTGTGTTTTATATTAATTTGTATTTCAAAAAAGTCTGATTTAATTTCTCTTATATAACAATAAAGATTACCCATAGCTATTATTCGTGACTTTCGCTTTAATCGCACTATTTCCCTGTTTTTACACGTTCTTTGACAAATCGAAAAAATGTTAAATTTTCAACTAAAAACGAAACAAACGTGGCTAAATTGATTGAAAATGAAAATTTTTATCTATTGCACAATATACACGCAAAGATTTTTATTGGCTTTAATATTGAGATGTTAATTGCATACCTATTACCCACACCAAAATTATAGGCGGTAGGTCTGTTTAACATTTTTTCAGATGTTATTGGAGAATAGAATAAATTGACTATATTCAACATGAATAGAATATGTTTAAATCAATTATTATTTATAGTAATAATTAATATGTATTCTGAAACAAAGTCCACTTCAGAAATACATCGAACAACTAATCACCAGTAACAAAAAAACTTCAATTAAATAGTTAACCTTGAAAATCGAAAAACAGCCAAGCACTTGCCGAGTATCGCAATCATTGCCTCATGTTGGTACTGAGAAAAATGATTGGTAGTGTTTATAAAACGTTGTTGACGACAATAATATTCATAGATAAACAGGTGGCAGTCAATAAAACAGCAAATATGAAAGTGGCTTTCCTGCTAGGGTGTCTCGTAGCACTTTTAGTATTGACAAGTGCACGAGACATCAGACAGAAGCGCAAAGCCGATCTCGAAACTGCAGCCTCTCATCACGAGAAAGGAGGAGGTCACGAACATCACGCACACCATCACCACGAACACGGTGGAAAGGGCTCGAAAGGTTACAAAGGAGACCACCATCACGAACATGGCAAAAAAGGGCACCATAACCATGAAGGACATAAAGGACATCATGAAGAACACGGAGGACACAAAAAACACCACCATCATGATGACGGCCACCACCATGAACATCACCACGGTGAAAAAGGAGAAAAAGGACACGGGTTCGAAGAAAAGGGTCATTATCATAAAGGTCATTCTACCAAGGGGCACCATGGAGTTCATAAAATAGACGAATTTAAGAAAAACAAACATTTCCACGATAAACATGGGGAGCATGGTTTTGAAGAAGGCTACGGTGGACACCATGACGAGCATGGCTATAAGAAAGGTGGCCACTTCCACAAGGGCCACGAGCATCATGGACACCATGAACATCATCATGGCAAAAAGGGTCATCATGAGAAGGGAGGTCACCACCATGAACACAAAGGACACCATGGAGAAGGCGGTCACCACGAACACCATCATCATCACAGTGGCCATGGAAAGAAGGGTGGCCATGAAGATCACAAGCATTGGGGCTTCAAAAAGGGTCATTAAGCTGTTTTGTAGGTAGGAATTGTTGTTATACAAATATAATATTTACTATGTATTTTTTTATGTTATTACATTATTTCTAAACAGACATGTAAATAAACATGTATATTCTTAAATCGCAATGTTTCCTTACGACGCGACGTAAGATACAAACTATTTAATTACATAACGATTTTCCTTCTTTCTGTTTTTATGCTCTCCTCTTGTGATACCATTCAATTTCAATTCATAACACCTTAACAGCTTTAGTTCACTCATATGACTGGCCGGTGCTTACTATCCTTTTTTTATCCTTGAGAATAAGGCGCAGGGCCGAGGGGGTACACCGCCAACTTTCCGACTCCGAGATGTTTATCAGGCTTTCTAAAGAGAAAGACACAAGAAGACTCAATAACTAAACTTGACTCGAACCCAGGACCTCCGGACGTGCGGCCGTATATGCTAGCCGCTACACCACCGACGCAGTAAAAAAACGAAAACTAAATAATGAAGTGTGCGCATAGTGTTATGTTATGTCCCTATCGAGGGAATTAATTTGAACAAATATCTATGATTTAGAGATACAAAATGCTTCAATTATACAACATTATAATTATATTAATATAAAGCAAATAGTTCAAATTATAAGTACCTTTTACTAGAGGATGAGGTAATTAGTGAAAATATCCCACGGCTTAATATCACATTAGCTTCAGTAGGTGAAGGATTTAACGTGACATTAGATGAAGCCATAAATCTAGTGTGAGGTGTGACATCGCTAAGCCCTCACCCGCTCATTAATTAGTGTAAAAGCATTATCACCAAATTCTATCTTATCTATACATGAATATGTCCGAAAAATCACCCTCGCCAGTAAACGAGATACCTTGACTAACTAGATGTTCTTTATTATTCGACACGTTAATCCCGGTTAAAAAACTGTCATACGAAAATAGGACATGCTTTATTAAGGATTACAGTTAAAATAAAATTTTGTGAAAGATATTATTATTAATTGAATAAATGAGTTCGTTATACAGTGATGACGAGGTTTTACTACTGATTGTTTTACTAATTACTTTAGCGTTTGCATTTTAACTTTTAGGTATAAGATAGTATAAGAGGAGGATTAAGACCTGAAAATGACTTAGATTAAAAGCATAGTCCTAATTTACTGCTGTTTACTTTGTAATACAAATGATGATAAAAATGAACATAACGTAGGCATCCGATTTCCTATCGGGATTGATAAGTGGGTGAAAAACGGGGGGCAAAGTTTGTATGGGACAACGTCATGCCAATCTTATTTCCATTTTGCATAAACATTCTTTAACAGAAGTTGTTGGAAGACGTGTTTCGTAGTTTATTGAATTACATTATCATCACTTAAAAATGGGGTGATTTGCATCGTTAATAATTAATATCAATATTCCTTTAGTTTTTGACACAATATGTTTGAAAACTGAATCCGATTTTATTCAAAACATCAAAACGTTGAACTCAAATAAAAGCAATGCAATTATACTTTTCTTAACAAGGTCCACAAAAAAGTTTTGCCTTCAATATGTCTACTAAAGTACACTCGCAATAACTCTTTTTAGCTATACATAATATTAATAGCATGCGTTCACACAAAAAGTACTAAACCGACTTTAACTAAGCTTTGTGTAGTGATACATTAATATTACTAGAGTCAATAATTAGGATACCCTCACAGGAATCACAATAACTGGTTCTATAGAGTAGTTTTCATAACAAAAGGGATGGAATGGTAAATGGGGAATCCATCGTTGGCATATTATGAGTACTAGCATAAAGCCAAATATTTTTTGGACTTTTAGCGCAAACCGCTTGTACTATACCAAGAATTTTGTTTCGAACATATCAATGTAATTACTAAATATAAATACTCTTTAAAATGAATGGGGTGATCACTCTAACCATAAATGTAGTTAGATTTATATTATTTAAAAGTTCATCAATGAATCATTCTGTACAAAACTTCGCTTCGATACGAAGGCATATGAGCAATCTTAGGAAATGTTAATTAATCTCTTTATTTTGTGTCTTTTCATCCGATAATCGGATGAATAAAAAAATATTATTCATCCGACTATTAATATATTGCGGCTGAGAAATTTTATTTCTTAAATGACGTTTCTTTTCTTTCTTCATAAATCAATTTCCTCTCCAATTTTTGACATAGGTATATGCTATTGCGGACTTATCTGTAGTACTTAATGCAAATTAATATTTATTTCAACACATAAAACTCTAACTAAAAAGCCGGTGGGATCTTAAATAAAATATTTTAAGCTCGGTAGGTTAAGGTTTCTTTGGCATATATCCTGCACCTAAAATTCACGAATTTTATATTCGAAAACAAAAAAAGTGTTAGATTTTTGTACAAACCGACAAAAGTTGAACGAATATGTAATAGGTAAATTTTTTATACATACGGTTATCGGATGACTAGCAACAGCCAAATAAAAAATTGAGTTAATAGCTAAGTAAAATGTATTTAAGAAAAGCATGAGATTTGCTTGGCAACATCATGTTTGCAGAATACGAAAAAAACTTTTATTAATTAAAAAAACATATTTATTATTATTAAATTTTACACTATTAAAGTATTATTATAATTAAATAATGTTGTCTCAGTTTCAATATTAATGTTCTATTCACAATAAATAAATAAATGACCAGACATTCTGCATAATACATAATAGCGCGCCATGTTCATGTAAACTCTTGAAATATAAGAGTATTTTGATAGCCCTCAATGGCCTTTTTTATACCCATACTTCTTATGATGTTCGTGTTCCCCCTTTTTAGCGTGATCGTGGTGATGATGATGATGTTCGTCATGACCTGCAGATTCCTTGTGGCCTTTATGCTCGTGGTGATGACCTCCCTTTTCATGATGACCTTTTTCTCCGTGTTCATGTTCGTGATGCCCACCATGGTGATGACCTTTCTTAAAGTGCCCACCTTTTTTATGTCCATGTTCTTCGTGAAAACCACCATGTTTCTCTTCATGTCCAGAATCTCCTTCTTCATCAAAGAAATGTTTATCTTTTTTAAACTCGTCGAGCTTGTGTATTTCATGATGTCCTTTAGTTGAGTGTCCCTTATTGTAATGGCCCTTTTCTTCATATTTATGGCCTTTTTCTCCTTTTTCACCTTTATGGTGCTCGTCATATTGACCATCTTCATGATGATGCTCCTTTTTATGACCTCCATGATCATCATATTCCCCTTTATGATGTTCCTTATCGTGATGACCTTTCTTTCCCTCTTCATGATGATGATGACCCTTATAACCCTTATGGCCTTTCTCTCCATGTTCGTCGTGATGATGAGCATGATGTTCCTTGCCACCGCCTTTTTTGAATTCATGATTCTTACTTTCCTCTTTTTTATGCTCAGTAGCTGCGTCATCTTGATCAATAAATTTTTGTGAAGATTGCTCATTTTTCTTTGCTGGAAGCCTTCGACTATGAGCTACTGTTATTAATGTTACTAATCCTAATACTAATATTAACCTCATGATTGAAAATTATTTAGACGCCCACTGATCAGTTTCATTTAAAATTGGCGATTGGTGATTTTACTGCGACAAAGTAGTTTTATATAAGGAGTTGAGTAAGCGATGTCAAGTGACGCGTCGCGAGACAATCTCGCAGTTCATTGTCGCAAGAGTGCTTTTGTATTTCTGGTTTGAAATTCATATATTTAAAAGTAATCATCGATATTTTAAAGATAGATATACGAACTACTACTACAGTTTTCAGTTTTTCAGGCAGATATTTAATATTTTCTTTGACTTGTTTATATATCTCATTTCTTAATAAATAGGTATATCTTTTACAGAGTTTTCTCACTGATTAGTAACATTTTGTTTTCTTAAATAATTTAGAAGTGAGATTTTGGTGACAACCTTTTGCGTATAATTAACCTTATAACCTTCAACCTTTTACATACATTATTTTTTATACAGATTTACCTTTCATCAAGTACAATACCTTTTGATTGTTGAGTTAAATTATATGTGAATTTTTGGGAGTTTCTAATTGCGGTTAAACTGCTGTGTAGAGCTTAGTTAATTAGAGATGCTACGAGTATGCTCTGTACATACTATGCCTACATTAACCCATTTTTAATTAATCCCTACAATGTTTAAAATACAAAAAAATTGACAATAATTTTTAAGTATAATATTTTAATCATCAATCTATACATATAATAAAATTCTAACTTAGTTAAATCTGTACATTGATTATTATTTTTTGGAAATTCTAATTGAAATAGTTATTATTAATGAGACCGAGGCCAAATCTATCTATAGTTTAGAATTTTTGTCTGTCTGTCTTTACGTCTGTGACCGCGTTATGAGAAAACCACTGGACAGATTTTTATGAAATTTGGTGTGGTGATAGTTGGTTCTCCGGGTACTTATATAGGATACTTTTTACTGCAGAAGAATATCTCATTTCTTCTTCTTCGCTCTATACTAACCATCAAAATGTATCTAGGGTCAAGCCCGAACGGAGCGAGGGCGAGTCTTTAGTTATAATATAATATTAACCCTGACCTGCACTTATAGTATAGATAAGTAATTCAAGGTTTTTTAATTTCGTAATCCCTATTACTCTCTGTCGGGGAATTTTATGAAGCAGGCTACTTATACTATAAGCTATACGTACGTTCTATAAGCTCATATAAAAATATGTTATTTTTTATTTGTAGATTATATGCGAAAATATTATAATTAAGACTATAGGCTAAATATAGTATAGTTATGCGACCATGCCGGTTTAATTTTTGGTGGAAATTAAGCCCGACCAAATAGTATAAAAGCTCTATGTGCTTCTTAGATATATAATTTTTTATTTTAGATTATAGATTATTAGATATATAATACACTGGTGTCATAATATCTATAAATCAATACGTACCTACTTATAGTAATTGTTTAAATACTTTTAAGTAAATAATTGCTGAATTCCGAACTTTGAACCCTATTAAGATGCGCACAAAGATAAGGGATGTTAGTTGTCTATTATTTTTATTTTTAGAATAATTTATCAGCTATTAAGTGCATTACAAACTTCACTCATCACTGTGAATTAATCGATTTTTTTTTAGATCAATGGTTAATTCATGAGCCTCGTTTATAAAATTACAATATTCATATAAAATTTATAAAGCTAAATGTGAAATTTTGTAAAAGGTGTGTGTTTCTGTGCTTCTAAATATGCACATAAGTATCACCAAATCGTAGTATTTAAAATAACCTACTTGTTGAACAAATCCGTACATCCGTACATAATATAATTGAAGATCAAACGAACTTACAAAGTGAAGTTCGATCACAATTATGTGAGCAGCTTCATTCGACGCGATTTCGGTTTACATGTTGTAGATGTATTTCCAACTATCAGCCTAGCACGGAATTTTAAAGCCTTTGCCATTTTTTTTTTTTTTATAAATGGCAACATTTAAAACACCCCACTTCCTAGTCCCCACCTATCCATATTTCATCTATGCAATATTTCGTACGGCTCCTCATTTAGTTTAAAGATTATTTACTTATTATAGTTTAAATATCAACATTTTATATTTCTTGTTTTTTAATTGTAAAACTAGGGCGGGTAAATACGAAATAATTTATTAAAGTCTTTAATATATAGTCGGTCTGAAGGTAGAAGTGAAATTTTGTTAATAATTAATATTACCTCGGGTGGGTTTATATAAATCGCGTCGAATGAAGCTGCTCACATAATTGTGATCGAACTTCACTTTGTAAGTTCGTTTGATCTTCAATTATGTTGCGCAGCTTCATTCTTTGCGATTTCGGTTTACATGTTGTAGGATGTTCAGAGACAAAAAACAGACAATATAAAATGTTGCTATGTATGAAATATATAAGGCAGGTAAGTATTAAGACACATGTAAGTTTGAACAAAAGTTTTATTTATAATTATATAAATCAATCAGTTTTATACATTTAATATTAATTAATTCTTAGCATTTTCACAGGCAAGTACTGATTGAGCAAAATTATCATCAACAATTTCTTTATTATAAAATCTGGCAAAAGTTGCGGAATGTTGACTCCAACCAGCAGTCTTTCTAATTACATCTATATTAACACCAAGTTTGTTGGCTGTGGACGTAGCTGCGTGACGCGTACTATGTGCAGTAAAAATCGAAGTGTTTATACCACTTTTACTGAGAGTATCCTTTATCCAGCGACTTAACGTCTGTGAAGTTAATTTTTTATACGGTTTTTTAAAACTAATAAATAAGTAAACATTTTTAGTGTCACGTAAGGAGCTTGTTTTATTTATGTAATCTAACAAACACTTTGCTGGGCATATACTTTGTTTTTTACTATAGAATGGCAATTTCAGAATAGGTTGAAGTGAATTTGGTCGAGATGTTTTTATAAGGTCAGGAATTTTTATTGTAATATGCAAGTCGTGTACCTCAATATTAGAAATCTTTATCAAGGCAAGAGTCTGTACACGATGTGCTGTGACCAGAGCCAACAAAGTTAGTACTTTCTTTGAAAGAATTTCCAGATCGAGACATTCATGTGGCCACTGTGACGACAAATAATTAAGAACAATACTAGGGTCCCATGTAATACAGTATTTAGGTTGAGAGGGTCTCGTTCTGAAAACACCTTTCATAAATTTTTTAATACAATCATTTTTTAGAATACTAGGAAACAATAGAGATAAGGCAGATTTGTGCGAATTTATTGTTCCATACTTAAGGCCTTTATGAAAGCATTCACTCATATAATCTAGTATAATAGGAATAGACATATAGGAGTAATCGTGATTTTTATTCTTACAATACTCTAACCAAGATCTTATGGAACTATCATACTGTTTGTAAGTATTATATGAAAGTGAATTCATTAGAATATCAACGGTTCTAGATGTTAGGCCCATTTTTAAATATGTTTTCCTGACAACTTCGCGGCTACTAAGCACAAGGTTTGATGAAGACTGTGCGATGATCTGAAAGGAGAAGTTAATAAATTAACGTTTGGCTTAAAATATACACAAGGTGAGCAAATCAATTTTTCAAATAAAGGGTACCAGGGTTGTGTGGGCCAGTATGGAACAACTAATACACCTTCTGCTTTATCCGATATTATTTTTCGCAACACTTTCAATATTAAAATAAATGGAGGAAAGGCAAAAAAATATATACTTTTCCAGGACACAGTAAAGGCATCAACGGCTAATGCATCTGGATCTCTTTTCCAAGTAATATAATTTTTACATTTTGCATTACACCGACTTGCAAATAAATCAATATCGAATTTTCCAAAATTTAACACAATTTTTTGAAATGCATAGTCTGCTAGTTCCCATTCTGTGTCCTGAAACTTTTTACGAGATAAAGAGTCTGCTTCTACATTATCCTTTGTATTAATATATGATGCAAAAACATATAATTTATGTGTCTCACACCAGTTCCATATGTCTTTACTTATTTGACAGAGATGGGGATATTGCACACTCCCCATCCGATTTATACATGAAATAGCGGTTGTATTATCAATACGTAAAAGAATTTCTTTGCCAAATATATCTTTTGTAAAAGCTTTTAATGTAAAAAAGGCAGCTTTTAATTCTAACTCATTAATGTGTAGACAACTTTCCTCCGATTTCCAAAATCCGTGAACTTTTCTATTATCACAATAACCACCCCATCCAGTAAGAGAAGCATCAGAAAAAATCTCTAAGTGATAATTATTAAATCTAAAAAGGCAGTAAGAATTTTCTATATTAGCTAACCACCAATCTATATCTGGTTTTAAACTATCAGGTACATCAATTATTTGATCATAAGAAGAATTTTTAAGTAAACACGAATATTTATGGTACTCAAACTGTTTTGTGTGTAGCCAGGAGTATTCTACGGCAGGACAAACAGATATTAAAATACCAATCAGTCTCGCAAAAATACGTAATTTACATTTTTTCAATTTTACAAAATTCAATAGCATTTCTTTTACTTTACATTTTTTATCTTCGGGTAGATGCAGAAACATATTTTTTGAGTCGTAAACAAAACCTAAAAATTTACATTGTTATTTAGGGATTAAGGAACTTTTATCAGTATTAATTATGAAACCTAATGACATTAACAATTTTTTAATATTATGAATATTATTCTGACACTCTTGAAAAGTTTCTCCAAAACATAAAAGATCATCGAGATAAATTACTGACAAAATATTATATTTACTACGAATATATTCTATGACAGGTTTTAGAAGTTTTGTGAATACGTATGGTGCAGTGCACAAACCAAATGGTAAACAGGTGAATTCGTAAAGACTATCGTTATATTCAAAACGTAAGAACTTTCTATGATTTTTATCTATATTAATTAAGAAATAAGCATCTTTTAAATCTAAGGATGTCATATAACAGTTTTTAGTTATCAATTTTGATGCAGTACGATAATCTTCCATTTTGAAATGATCTTTTCTAATATATTTATTTAACCTTTTTAAGTTTAAAATTAATCTTTTCTCACCATTAGGCTTAGGAACTAGAAAAATTCGTGATAAAAATTCAAAATTTTCATGATTACATTTACTTATAGCACCAATTTTTAATAATTTTGTAATCGATTTCTCATAATCATATGATTCAATTATGGATCTAGAATATATTGAAGGACAATTTATTTGTGTTGGTAAAGAAAGAAAAGGGATCTTATATCCCTCAATCCAAGACAAAACTATGGGATCACTAGTGATATTGTTCCAATTTGCTATAAATAACTTTAATCGGCCTGCGTACTGTACCTCGTTTATTTGCGAGTCGGTCTGTGTACCGGCGGAGGCGGCTGGCGAGCAGAGGGCGGTGGCGGCGGAGGCGGTCGCTGCATCCAGTGGGCTTGCCGTTGCGCACTGGTGTTCTGATGGCGTGGTGGCAGAGTTGTATACGACCTCCCTGCACCTTGCCTGCCTGTTGTCCTCTGATGCAGGGGCTTGTAGTTTAAATTATTCTTACTGTTGAAAAATTTATTATTATTATTAAAATTGGTCCTAGGTAATGGCCTTTGTGTTACTTTTAACGCTTCAGCAGAGCGTTGCACAGTTTTTGCCGTCTTTAGCTGCTCTGACATGTTGTCTCCGAATAGAAACTTGTCAGCTGTAGAGTTCGATAATGTGTCCTTTAAAGTGTTATTAATAGATGCAATTACAAACTTTCGTCTTATAATTGTCTCATCGTGATGCATATCACATAAAATTTTACACACATCACTGACTGGTTTTAGAACTTTTTGTTTAAATACTTGATCTTTTGTAGAAATAATAATTTCAATAGTATAACCAAGCGCAGAAATCGCATTAGCGAATCGTTTTTGTCTGTTCATTAAAGACGTGTCTCTTTTTATAAATTGCTCAAGCAGAGCAACTTTTACTTCGAGATTTAAAACAGGCGGTACGAGTAACTCGCAATTACTAGGAACTAAATATTCTTTAGCCAATAGGTCTTTTTGTTCCTTATTCAATCCTTTTCGTAGAATCTCCATCCATCTGGCAGCTATGTCCTTATGGATAGGTTTTCCCAGCGTGATGTCTGGTTCAGGTGCATTTCCAAGTATTTCTAAAATACCCTCATCTAGCTTATCTTCAACTTTTTCCATTGGTTCCGCAGTCGAGTCTGTAGTGATAAGCTGAAGATCATCCCGTTGTTCAGACTCCGTCGTCCCCGCTATACGAGGCGAACATGGTGTCTCACATGGTGTGAGCACATCTGTCGTGTTGTCGACTTGTAGAATATCGTGTTCGGACGAACCTGTGAATATTCATCACATATTACTAAAACGATCTCCAGATCGTTGAATATGGCAAGCATGATGGTAAAAACGCATCAGCTCCCTTATATGATGGTAAAAACGCATCAAATTAACCGTGATGGTGAAAACGCATCACTTTATGTGAATTTGTAGTATATTAACTTTTAAAAGGTAATAAAACAAAAATTTACAATATAATTTTAAAGCTAAGTATAAGATAAAATTATAAAAATAATTATATTTACTACCTTTATATTCACATCTACCCTCCATTTTGGAGAAAAAAATACTTACTCTGAATATCTTCATCTGATGAAATTATTCTACGGCGTTTCTGCAGTTTATTTTCCAATTTTCTTATCTTTTTTCGAATAGTTTCTTCACTTTTGTCTCGTTTTCTTTTCTTTCCCATTTTAAATTTTAAATACGTACTTAATAGTTTATCGTGAGGTAGTTTTGACGTGCGTAGGCTTCAGCACGGAAAAACATAATGAGGAGCCGTACGAAATATTGCATAGATGAAATATGGATAGGTGGGGACTAGGAAGTGGGGTGTTTTAAATGTTGCCATTTATAAAAAAAAAAAAAATGGCAAAGGCTTTAAAATTCCGTGCTAGGCTGATAGTTGGAAATACATCTACAACATGTAAACCGAAATCGCAAAGAATGAAGCTGCGCAACATAATAACTTATATAACTATATAGAGGCCCATTAACTAAAAGTTTGACGAAGTTAAGGGGAACAGAAACAACACTTGCTTGTAACTACGTAGTACATATACTCGTATAATTATACGTAGCAACTTAACCCAAAGTGCTATTGTTTAGATACTGCCAGAATTATTTTGTCTTAACGAAAACAACCTTTTACATTTGCTTGTCTCACTTTTTTTATACATAATTTATCTTAATTTGGTAGGAACTACATATTTTAAATAAGTTTTATAAGAATATTAAGTATTATAAAGTTACATAATGTAGCTTTACCACTTTATTCTCTTTGGACATCCATTAGAGGTAGGTATTATTTACCTATCTTTTATTTTTCGTACCTAAAACACATTGTGTAAGCTTATCACCATTGATCTTTACCAATTCTTTATTATATAATTAATAAAATCTTCTTGAAATAGTCATTATTATCAATTTTATCTGTCCGTCTGGGAAAACATCACGAGAAAACTGCTGGACAAAATTTGATGAAATTTGGTACGACGATAGCTGATTATCCGTGGCAACATAATACTAGTAGGATACTTTTAACCGCAAGAAATAATATTTAAACATATATTATTTATATATATAGAATAATAGAATCTCCGAGAAATTTAAACTAACTGGTAAAACGTATCCAGGGAGTATGAAGACGAGCGGAGCGAGTTTAAAATAAAAATATTTTGTTATTTCTTTTTTTAATCATAATAACAGGTTTATATAAATTTTACAATTATATTAATAGATTAATCTAGATACTCAAATACTCATGATACCAGTTCCAAGTTCTTTTTCACTTATCTCTATACTGTCAATAGTTCAATACCAAGTATCGATCCCACATTAACGTCTTAACCGCAAGGATTGGACGAGATTTATCTTCTCTTTTCTCAACCGAGTAGTTGTAACTTATTGACTAAGAAGTACCGACTTATTGAGAAATGTTATCAATTTCAGTTCGAATGCAAGTATTTTCTATAGAAAACGGTCTATTGCAGTTGCAGTCAAGGTTTATTTATTGTTTATGTAAAAGTAGGTCGAAATCGGACATTGATCTACTTTCTCAATATTTATTTAAACTATCGATGTAGTCGGTAAATACCTTACTAATAAACCATAACCAAGGAATTTATGTAAGTTTGTTGTCGAAACAAATGTGCTGTAAAATTGTTTGGTATAGATATTTCATTGCAAAAACTGTTATTTTATGAACCCCCGACGCAAAAACGAAGGGATGTTATAAGTTTGACGTGTGTGTATGTGTATGTTTGTCTACGTGGCATCGTAGCGCCCGAAAGGATGAACTGATTTTGATTTTGTTTTTTTTTTTGTTTAAAAGGTGAATTAGTCGGGAGTATTCTTAACTATGTTTAATGAAAATCGGTCCTATTTGGCCGCCGCTACACAATGGCGAATTACCAACATATTTTTTCACAACTCCCTCAATATGGGTATCAAACGATAGGGTAAAACGAATAGTAGAATACTATTTTTAAAGCGGCTATAGTTAATAGTAGGTACCATCAACTGACAGTAAAAATGTGTTTAAACAAACTAAGAATAAGGTAACAATGTTTTATTATTAACAAAAATCACAGTCAACATACATTTTAATAAAAACTTAACAAAAGTTGAGTTTGATTAAACAAACCTAGTTAATGGCTTAACTGACTTTGGGCTTATCATTGACTTATTTATGTCCCTTCTTGTAGCCCCAATGCTTGTGATCCTCATGCCCACCTTTCTTTCCATGATCATGATGATGATGATGATGTTCATGGTGACCACCCTCATCATGATGATCTTTATGATCATGATGATGTCCGCCTTTCTCGTGGTGACCCTTTTTACCGTGTTCATGATGATGGTGCCCACCGTGTTTGTGTCCCTTATGGAATTCACCGCCCTTTTTATGCCCATGTTCTTCATGGTGTCCACCGTGATGTTCGTGATGGCCGCCATCATGATGATGGTCGTGGAAGTGTTTCTCTTTCTTGAATTCATCATGCTTATGCACACCATGGTGTCCTTTAGTCGAATGTCCCTTATGATAATGTCCCTCTTCATGATGACCATGCCCTTTGTGACCCTTTTCGCCATGATGATGTTCGTGATGATGACCATCATCGTGATGGTGATGCTTCTTGTGACCACCGTGCTCATCGTGATGCCCTTTATGCCCTTCATGGTGGTGATGACCCTTTTTGCCATGTTCGTGGTGATGATGGCCCTTATAACCTTTGTGTCCTTTTTCGCCGTGGTCGTGATGATGATGTTCATGGTGTTCCTTACCACCGCCTTTATCCCATTTTCCCCCGTGGCCGCTCGCAGCTTCCTCTAAATCAGCTGCCCTTTTTTCTCTGGGCACCTCCCGGCAGCTGACGTATGCCAGCGCCGCTAAAGTGCACAGTAATATTATTTTCATGATTGTACTGTATCACCTGAAAGGAAGCAGGTGACTGATAATTTTTCCAATCACAGGTAACGTTTTATACTAGTTAATTTCTTTAGTAAATACTTGTGTAACTTGAAGTACCAAGGTTGCAGCTATATCGTTGATGGTTGCGTCGCGTCGCTGAAATTGCTCTCTTAGAGAAACTGTTGATTAATGTAAACTTTCATAGAAAATTTATTGACCCCCTCAAAGGTAATCCAACCTGGTTTTGCCACATTTAGAAACTCGTTATCATTGTACGCTATATTTTGATAATTATAAACGTCTCTACGTACCTATTTGTAATGAATTTAACATAATATTATGATAATTGTAATATCTACAATCTAGATATATCATATACTATGGTGAAGAGGAACCGATAAGCTAGGCAATATAGGCATGTCAATCTCGAAGAGAAATTTATTAAGGAAACCTAAAAACCTTTTTGAATTATCTTTATTGTTGCTTTACTATTTACAAAATGATAATAAATAATATACTTATTAACATATTAAAATATACTTATTAACATATTAAAATATACTTATTAACAAATGGTATACTTAATAACAGAAATTCACCAGCAATTTTTATTGATTAATATTTATTATTTATTTACTTAAACATGTCGTGCATATTCTATTGATATTTGTTTATTATTTTAAAACGTTTTAACTGTGATAAGTGTCGCTCGTTTGGGAATCGAGGTTCAAATCTATTATGTGAGAATCATTTTCAAAATTATTATTCGCCTTACAGTAAAAAAGAACATCATGAGGAAACTTAAGTCATGTCTAAGAGAACAAGTTTTCGAAAGACATGTCAAGTCCACCAACCCGCACTTGGCCAGAGTGGACTATGGCCGGATCCCTCTCGTATTGAAGGGCGGCGCAGCAGTGGGAGGTTAAAAAAGACTTAATACAAACGAACACTCTAATTACTCTTTATATTTGACAGAGAAATTGAAATTAAATACTCCAAAAACTTTTTTTTTAATTGTAAAAGGGTATCATAATCTTTATTGGTGGTATTGAAAGGTAGTTTAGTAAAAACATTCTAATATATACAATATTTTGGGAATGGGAATATGTTACGCAAAAGAAAAAACAATATTTACTTTCCTTATTTTATTCATACAATCTTCAACAAAATAATGGATTACAGACTACAATATTCATTAACTATACTAGATCCCTAATCAATTCAAACTAAATATATTTCATCCATATATATTTATATCATAAAAATCACAATACCAACTTTTAGTTGAGGAAATTATTTAAATAAGGAACATATAACTAATCATTACACGCGTTAAACAAGTGTTACACACCTTAGAAAGAATACCAATTAATGTTTCAGTCCTACATTGGCTACAACATAGCATGGTTTAGAATCACATAAATATGCCCTCACAGTACAAAGCTTGAATGAACAAAATATTATGAAGTTCATTATTAAAAAGCAATTAGGTAAAATTTACTTGAAGGCATATTACGAGTCTATGATTAACTTTACATGGTTTATTTATCCAGATTTTTGTTGGTATTGAAATGAGATTATTAACTAATGAAGCATACATTGATCCAATAAATGTACACAGTTAATAAATCGGGTTATTTGAATAAATGAACACTGCTGTTATTCCTTTTTTTTATAAACCCACATAGCTTAAATATAAACATGAACTTTTAGATTTCAAATTAATGATAAAGTAAACCATATTATGTAAAACAAACCCTTAACTACATTTTTATAAACCACGAATATATTATAAATTTAAATTTGTCAATATATTTCATTTCAGATCACATATATGCTATATTGCAGTGAGACATGTAAAATAACCAAACAGATTTAATGTTTACATTATATATATGTATCTTCTGATAACCAGAAGTATTTGATAAAACTTATAAACTAATTAATTATACACTTTAAAATTGATGTTATTATAAATATGGAAAATATTTTCATAACATTTTTTTTCCCGTTTCACTTATATTAATTTTAACCAAATTGTAAATGAAGAAATATTATCCAGCGTAGATGCAACAGCGAGATCGCATGAAATGCCTGAATCCCTTACAAAGCCTCTCTTCGGTTAAAATGTATAAATAATATAAAATACATATTAGTAATTAATAAGATTTCACAACAAAACCCAGTCTGTATAGAAAAGGTAAAAAGGTAAGTCTTGATTTTAACAGATTACAAAATTTTATTGTTGATTCCAAATTTAAGTGTAACTCTTTTATTTTTTATATTATAGAATTACATTTATATTATAAAATAATAATATATTCGACGTACAATCCTGGAATCTTAAACGTTCAGATTTTTTAAATATTTATGGTGTACAACTAGTAGCAAGCGTAAATATTTTATATTAATTTTATAGAACAGTTCTTTAACTACTGATAAAGCAGAATTTCCTTATAATACGCGCACATTAGCCAAATTATTTTTGTAAGCAATAGCTTGAATATAAAAATGTGTATATTAGAAAAATGATGATTTTTAATAATATATGCGGTAAAGTGTAGTACTTAAATTAATATTAATAGTTTTAATTGAAACATGTATTTGTTGTGAATGTAATTATTTACATAAATTAGCATAATTCACCTCAAGTCCGTAGTAGACTGAAAAAAATTTGTAAGCCTGCGCACGGATTTCTAAGGTCTAGTTCACACAGCATTGCAACGCACATTTCCTTTACAACCACATTGAAAGGTATCATGGCATATTTACCATATATCATAATAAAGCCTTTAAGATATGATAAACGTGCGGCACATTGAAGTATGAAAATATTTTTAAAACATATATTCTATTTATAAAGATTTTAAATATTTCTCAATTAAGATGGAAGCCCCGCTCGTTGGTGGCGGCCAGCAATCTTTCACGGAGTACTTCTTTGCATGAATATTCCGGAAGTTTTAGGTAGTGGACGCAAGTGTTGACTGAGGGATATGAACCATCCCCTGCGTCCACCTGTGGAACAGATTCAAATACATTTAATTTATACCTAACTGTGTGTATAAAAATAATTTGTTATATTGATGTTAGCCACCGAACTAAAAGCAAGAAGGGCCCTGACCTTGAAAAACGTGGAAATACTGCGATTACACAACCGTACCTACAAATACATGTTGTCTCTTTTACTCTGGAGTAAAACTAAACGTTCGTCCTCTTTCACTAAAATGACAGAATATTGTTTTAATGGAGAGTGGTGTGCGCTCACGCCTTTCAATGTGAATACGATTTAGAGCGATCGGAGTACTGCAGGGCCCTTCTTGCTTTTAGTTCGTTGGATGTTAGCTCTATTTTAAACCTTTTCTATAGTTCAACGTGAATTATTGAAGAATACGTTTACTATTAATATAGTATTAATAATGATTATCCTAATCATGATTATATTTTGTCAAAAATTATGTAAAAAATCACTTAAATAAAACAGAACTTGCCTTCCTAACAACAGTGAGTCTGGGATGGAGGTTGGCGAGGCCGCCGGGCGGCAGGCTGCTGCAGCCGGTCGCGAACTGCAGGAAGGCCTTGCGCTCGCGCCACGACATCTCCACCAGCACGTCCACGAGGCGCAGGAACCCGGGGCTGAGGAGGAAATGTACTTCCTTGGAATTATGCGAATATTAACATTTTAAATAAAACTATTTTTTCAGATTTATTTTGAATTTTGATTCCAATAATGCTTTCGAGAGTTTTCACCGTGACCATGATTGCTGTGAAGTCCCAAAATATAGTTTTAATTAAAAGGAGATGTACTTATTACTGTTGGGTAAATTAATTTAGTAATATTTTCATTTCGTTGCGCTGCTCATGTTTACATTTGCAATAGACATAAACAAAATCCGAAACAATATTACAGGTTAGCACAATAATACAATTATTGCGAGTTCGATTTCTGCGCTGAAATTTTTTAACATATCATGCAGTATTACAGGTACAGAACCGACGGCTTTACATGCTCTGTGGTACTCAAACAAAAAGCGCACTGGGCACTGGTGTACCTATCCCGCGTGTAGCCCAGCTTGGGCTCGGTGTACTGCAGCAGGTGGTCGCGCGTCCAGGCGGGCCCGCGCTCGCCGCACAGCAGCAGGCGCAGCTCGCCGGGCGAGAAGGCGCGCAGGCGGCGCGGCGGGAACACGGCCGCGAAGCCGCGCCGGAACGCGCCCGTCTGCCGCGCCACGCCCGCCGACACCATCCACCGCGCGCTGCCCTCCGCGTACGCGCGCGCGTTGCTCGCGGTCACCTGCGGTGGCGGAGTATGGTTCATATGTGGACGACGTTTAACCCATATTTATTCTTAACGGAGAAGCTATATAAGCCTTTAGATATTAAAACGAATTGTAGGTATGTCTGCGGGTATCAAAACAGTAGATGTTCTAAAAATATAAAATTAAAGTGCAATTAATTGAAAGTCTTTCTATATCTTTCAAGATGTTAGTAGAAATAGTATTAAAAGTTATAAATTATAATACAATTATGATTAATAACTTTTAACATCCATTCTATGACTGTAAAGTCAAATGATTATAGCTTAATTCCCTAAACATTTTAATATCAATAAGTAACGTTAAAAAATCAGACGAAAAAAGTACAAGAAAACTATATGAGTTATAAGTCAGACCTCGATATGTTCTCCGCCATCACACAGGGGGTACACGGCGAGCTCGGGCGCGACGTTGGAAGCCACGTGCGTCATAGTGAGAGACAACTCCTCGAAGGTAGCGCCGTCTACGGTCAATTCAGCAATACGCTTGTCGCGATCCTCCTCGGATATAGACGAATCCCGCTGTATAGCTTCGTATTCTTCCGCGGCCGCTAGGACACTTGTCAAGAACCTAAATTACAAAACGCTATTTTAATTATCTATATAAAATACATGTCAAAAAATAAAACAATATTTCTAAAGCACCATAGAATACATAATATATAGATGAATGGGGAACCTCTCTGTAAAAGCAAAATTACCTGTGCCTAATTGGATCTATTTCCTGCAAGTCATCAATGGTTAATTCATCGCCACACATTATCCGCAAGAATTGATCAGATAAAGGTAAATCGACTAGCCGCCCATCTTGAAGTACCTGTAAATAGTAACATTATTTTACATAAAGATCAGTACATCCAAGGTACGCATAGTATTTTAATGTGAATAAAATATATTCTTACCTTAGCTAAAAATACCCCTAGGAACCAGAAATATTTGCACACTTTATCACAGATAGGAGAGTCTTGTGGCAGCGGTGCCGGGAACAGACCTCCTGCACGCGTTACGTAGTAACCTGGTGGCTTTTCTAAACAATAAAAAATAATCCTGTTAAAATTTAATGCAAAATTAAATTAAAGCACAATTTTCATATTTAAAACGGGCACGAATTTCTTGTTGGTTGGTGTTATTCAGTTGATCAATATTATTTTAATATATCGGATACTATATCGGATGCAATAAGGATACTGTATGTATTCAGCCTCTTTTAATGTCCCACTGCAAGGCAGGGGCTCCCTTTATAACGAGGGGGATCAGGTATCATAGTCCACCACGTTGGCCAAGTGCGGGTACTTCACATGTCTTTCGTGAATTTGCTAGATATTCTCAGACATGCAGGTTTCCTCACGATGTTTTCCTTCGCCGTACCATGTGGTTATCATATTTATTATTATCAATGATTCGCACATGAAAACATCGGAGATACGAGACTCGTCTTTGAACCTGCATCACTCGGTTATCCAAGCGAGAGCGTTACCATTGGGCTACCACTAATGCCCGATTTACACGTATTAAGTAGTTAACTTACTTTTAACTTAATTTTAAGTTGACTTATACTTGAGTAGCTGTCCAAACGTATTTAAGTAGATAAGTAGTTCTTTTGTTCACTCAAGATGGACAATCAACAACGTAATAAAGTCGTAAATTCTGTGCTTAAATCTGCTATTAGTGAGGTCTTGGACGAAATAAAAGATAAAATAATTAGAGAAATAACCATACCCAAATTAAAAAAAAAATATAGATACAAAATAATCGATGCCAGAGCCCGATTTTATTGAATCTTTAATTTTTTTTGGCTCTTGAGAGTATATCGAACGAATACTTTTAATTTTTAGTTGGACTTCCTTCGCGTCTAATCAATAATACATCATCATATAATTCATAAATAATCAATAACAATTAATAAGCTCACGACGTTACAGAAACAATTGAAATAGGGTTCAATTCAAAAAATGGCGCGTTTAATTAATTTAATTAACACTTATGCGTTTTATTAAATTGTACCTGTCCAAACGATCCACAGATCAACCCACGTACTTAATCGAAAAAATAGAAAACATTCTAATTTAGTAGTTAAGTAGTTAACTTAATTTTAACTTGCGACTTGCTACTAAATTGTTTGTTTACACGTACTTAATCACTTAAAATTAAGTTAACTACTTAACTACTTAATACGTGTAAATCGGCCTTTATATGATGTGATGCGGCTCACCGTCGGGCAGCGTGAGCGGCAAGGGCGCCAGGTCGTGGTGCGCGAGCGCGGGCGCGTCGGCCAGCCACATGGCGAGGTCGGCGCGCTGCAGCTCGGCCGCCACCAGCGCGTAGAACTCCAGCGTGGGGCCCAGCCCCGTGCCCTCCTCGCCCGCGAACTCCACCTCCAGCACGGACTTGCGGCCCGCGTGCACTTGCATCACCTGTGTTGCACACACACCCTCCGTTTGTACTTATCACATTTTGCTCACCAGTTCATTCCAAGCTTTTATGAGGACACATTTTTGAAAAATAGTGTCTCTAGTTAGCCTGCCTCGACTACTAACGCTCTTTTTAACGTCCTACTGCAGGACACGAGCCTCCCTTCAATACGAGGGAATCTAGCCGTAGTGCACCAAGCTGGCCCAAGTGCGGGTTAAATAAATAAAAACAAATTTTATTAGAGAAATTATCTTAAAATCATTGATTAATGGTTTGACTACACAAACCTTTCAAAATTAAGCTATTCAATTTTCTACAATTAACAAGAAGTAAGAAACAAGAAGTTAACAAAATATAAATAAAATGTTGTCAATAACCTGCATAGCAGATCTTAACAGATTAGGGTGGCGCGGTATCCGCACTCGCTCATGTCGTAAGCGACCCATTCGGAATTCTGTTGCTTCCAACTCAGCTCGCCTTGGTGACACAGTGTTTCCAGTCCTAAAACAAGATTTTTTTTGAAGAAAAAACACTTACTAAGTATATTTCCTATTAAATTGAATATTTTCACTGTCTTTCTCTAATAAAATAATTATATAAGAAAAAAGTATTAACATTCAATATACATATACATCACTTATTATTTTGTTCTATTTTGGGTCTCCAAATTAAATTAATAATTATTATCCATTAATTTATTGTTAATAATTATTATTAACCACGTACGTATTGCTTACCTCTGTCTATCGAGCGCGCGGTCACGCTGCGCCTGCAACCATACAATAGTCCGGGAAGTGCCAAAAGCTGTACACGCGAAGAACATTTGCCTCGTCTCAAGTGGAAACAAGAATGGACACCAGTCATTTAATTGCTGGCACCTGTCGAAAAGGAGTTAATTGAATAAATGTTTTAAGCTCAAGTTCAAATAAAAGTGATTTTTAGTAAGAAGTATTAAATTTTACTCAACAACTAAA
The DNA here is from genome assembly GCA_951802675.2 of Boloria euphrosyne. NCBI lineage: Eukaryota > Metazoa > Arthropoda > Insecta > Lepidoptera > Nymphalidae > Boloria > Boloria euphrosyne. The sequence continues at coordinate 8,518,268 of OX637878.1, forward strand.
AGAAGTGCCGTAAATATATTACGTGCTAATCATTTTCAACATGATTACTACTCAATTTATCGTAAAATAGAATACTTGCATGTTTGAGAAAGAAAATATAACAATTGATTTTTCAAAAAATACATGATGATTATATTCGGATTACACATACATCAAATAGCTAATAAAGCCGCAGGTGAGATAGTTTGCAGTATAACAAATAAAAGTACCGTGGCAGTCACGACATACCAGTGCGGCGTGGCGGCGGCGGCCAGCGTGAGCGGGTCCTGCAGCTGGTGGTGCAGCTTGTTGGTGAGCTTGGTGGAGAGGAAGGCGGCGGCGGGCAGGCCGGGCGCGGCCGCGCGCAGGCGCCGCAGCGCGCGCACGCACACGCCCACCATCGCGCCCGTCGGCCCCTCCGCGCCCCACACGCCGCGCTCTGTGCCGGCAAGCGTTCCGTAATCATCAAATATAATAATACTGTGTAAGCAGTCAAATGTTTATAAGTAAGTAAAAAATATTTAAGTTAAATATACACTAACACATTTGTGAAATTGTGAAAAACATAAATTATCACATTAAATGTAAATGTAACGAAGATCAAATCAAAGATGTAGAATAGTTATGTAGTAGAAACATTATCACTCACCAGGATCGCCTGGCTCATCGTCTTCACTATCACTAGAAGAAGCGAATGTATCAGCGCCCTCAATTTCTTTATAAGTCAACCTGTAAAGAAATAATTTTATTTACATTCTTTTAACATTAAAAAACATTAAATTATACAAAAGTCAATAAAGCATAAACTTACGTGTACGTCATATCTCTGAGAGTATCATGGGAAGGCAATCGAGAATTCAGTGCTAAGACAGCTCTATAGATTGTCCAAGAAGGTCGCTCCAGAGGAAAAGATACTCCTCCTGCACTCAAGACCAAACGTAGTGCCGGTAGTTTAGTACTCGGTGGTGGTGTGTTGCCATTGGCTTCGGGAACCGTGGCACTTGTTGTCGCTTCCATGGTATCTTCGACGTCAGAGTCGTCGTTGAGAGGAATATCGAGATCTAAAATTTAAAAGAAAATCATGTAAAAGGGTATATTTACCTTACTACATTACAAGCTCTGAGCGTAAGCTATATTATTTTGCTATTTATATTGAAATAGCTAAAGCAGTATATGGCAGTTTACAAAAATGTAAATTTGTTTGACGATTTGTAGGATACTCATATTGTACCAAAATTAATAAAACTGTTTTTAAATCGTTCAAAAATAAAAATTATACTCCATAATTTTTTCATATATTTTGGATAAATAAATAAAAGTTGAGCACAACAGAAAGGAAAATCACAGGCAATACAATAACTGTACTATACTTACTATACCATCTGTCTACTAAACACGACTTTGTTATCTAAAGAAACAAAAGAAAAGAACTACCAACACTACTCACCAACAGTTTGGTTAAGGTTAGTCCGTCCAGGCCGCGGGTCGAAGGCGGGTATGAGCGCGGAGAACTGTCGCTTGAGCACGAAGTCGTCCTCCCAGGGCTTGCGCGAGCGCGCGCCGCCCGGCGCCCCCGCGCCCACGCGCACCGCCTCTAGCGCCTCCTCCTCCATTAGAGACAGGAGATTCCGGGATACCTGTTAATATTGCACTCGTATTCTTATATACAAATATTTATTTATTGTATTATTACCTTCGAATAAAAAGTAGCCAGATGCCAATAGATTTTTACACTTATATTTTTTTTCATGTCGTTGGGATTATTGGATCCATGCTGGCCACTGGCCAGTCATAGGACTGACCGTGAGACTAATACACTAACACCACAGTATTCCACTTCTGATTCTTTTCCGTATCATACACTATGTTAACATTAAAATACTGTTTAAAAGATTATTTTATTTTATTTTCCACCTATACAATGATTTATAACAAAAAAAAATCATATATTACTTACCACTTCTTGATATGAAGGTTCGTTTTCTTTGTCACTATCGAGAGCGTCGTCACCTTCATCGTCGTCTTCCAGTTCCGTAAGGAGTGCCGGAGCTCGACATGATTCAAGAAAATCTTCTAATGATACCTGCGAAGTAATATTTTTATTAAAAAAATATCAAAAACATATAATATGTATTCTTGTGAATTTAGACCAGAAGTGAGCTTTCTTTATAAAAAAACAAGCTTACTAAATCGACCTCAATTTATTTTAAGAATCTGAAAACGCTTAAACACAATTAAACTAACAAAAAAGACAACTAAGCTAGCAACAATGATATTTTAACAAATAAACCAACAGAGTAACGACCTAACAATGCTACCGCGACAAGTGTCATGACACAACTACCCCCCGATGCCGGTTATGCATCGACTTTTATAGATTTCTCCCCACTATAACATCCTCTTTTCTGTTCAACTTCCACACGGCCTTTCCTGACAGGAGACCGTCCTCGGGCTCCTTTATCTTACAACCTTGAGTTCAGTTAGAACCTCGACATCGAAAAGCAGAATGACGCCAGGAGCTATAGACATCACACTCTCATCATCTACTGCCATATAAACAATAAAATCACCAGACAAAAAAAAAAACACAAAGTACATTTCCAAAACTTGCGTGTCTATATAAAGGTTTCAATTTCATTCATTCGTGGGCTAAGCTCACCTAGCATAACCTAAACACAATGGATGTGAAACAAACAGATATTTGTACCAATTACCCGGGGCAGGACCCGTCGGGGGAGTGCGCCCTCACGACTCGCCAGAGAACCATGTCATAGCTTTGCGTGTGTAAATCAGTACCTATAAAAGCATGTTTCGACCCAACCTAACCACAAATATACGTTACCTAGCATAACCTAAGCACAGTGGATGTAAAACAAACAGATATCTGTACCAATTACCCGGGGCAGGACCCGTCGGGGGAGTGCACCCTCACGACTCACCAGAGAACCATGTCATAGCTTTGCGTGTGTAAATCAGTACCTATAAAAGCATGTTTCAATCCAACCTACCCCCAAATATACGTTTAATGTTTGCTACACAAACATATGCAACGGTCAACGACCAACTCATAGTATGATCACAGCTCCAGGACGACATGTCTGAGTAACCTCCAAGACACTGTCCGAGCTCACACACATTAATCTTAAGCTACACAAGGTATGTCCCATATACTAGGATCGCATGTCTGAGCGCACTCCAAGACAGCATCCAATAATATGAAACCGTACCCCACTTGAAGTGCATCTGTCGGCCAGGACAGCATATCCGAGTACAAAGACCTGCGAGACATGCCATCCCCAACTGCAAGATACATCTTCCCTTGAATGTGTCAACCCCAATGAGAACACACAAAACGAGCATCTTTTACATACACAGTAAAATAAAATAAAAATTTTACAGTTAACATTTCTATAAAGGCCCGGCAAAAGCACAGCACCTACTATCACACCGATCACGACTACTGCAACGCTCATGACGAGGACTATAACAACATCGGTGACTTTCACTACGATCTCGCTGGTTGTCTGACATAACAACTAAATTTTCTAATTTAAGCCTGACAAGCAAAACAAAACAAAACTAAACTATACACAGCGACCAACACAAACGCGAATTACTCAAATCAATGAAAATACACCAAAATCACGATACCCTCCGATAAAAACTTCTAAACAAAAACGAACAACAAATATCACACGCTAACACAAGTAGTGGGCGAAACGGGACCTATCCCACTTCTGATCTTGTGAATTTAGACCAGAAGTGAGCTTTCTTTATAAAAAAACAAGCTTACTAAATCGACCTCAATTTATTTTAAGAATCTGAAAACGCTTAAACACAATTAAACTAACAAAAAAGACAACTAAGCTAGCAACAATGATATTTTAACAAATAAACCAACAGAGTAACGACCTAACAATGCTACCGCGACAAGTGTCATGACACAACTACCCCCCGATGCCGGTTATACATCGACTTTTATAGATTTCTCCCCACTCTAACATCCTCTTTCCTATTCATCTTCCACACGGCCTTTCCTGACAGAAGACCGTCCTCGGGCTTCTTCACCTTCTAACCTTGGAGTTCAGATAGAACCTCGACATCGAAAACCTGAGTGACGCCAGGAGCTATAGACATTACACTCTCATCATCTGCTGCCGTATATAACAATAAAATCACCAGACAAAAAAAAACCAAGTGCATTTCCAAAACTTGCATGTCTATATGAAGGTTTCAATTTGATTCATTCGTGGGCTAAGCTCACCTAGCATAACCTAAGCACAATGGATGTGAAACAAACAGATATCTGTACCAATTACCCGGGGCAGGACCCGTCGGGGGAGTGCGCCCTCACGACTCGCCAGAGAACCATGTCATAGCTTTGCGTGTGTAAATCAGTACCTATAAAAGCATGTTTCAACCCAACCTAACCACAAATATACGTTACCTAGCATAACCTAAGCACAGTGGATGTAAAACAAACAGATATCTGTACCAATTACCCGGGGCAGGACCCGTCGGGGGAGTGCACCCTTACGACTCGCCAGAGAACCATGTCATCGCTTTGCGTGTGTAAATCAGTACCTATAAAAGCATGTTTCAATCCAACCTACCCCCAAATATAAGTTTAATGTTTGCTGAAAAAACATATGCAACGGTCAACTCATAGTATGATCACTGCTCCAGGACGACATGTCTGAGTAACCTCCAAGACACTGTCCGAGCTCACACACATTAATCTTAAGCCACACAAGGTATGTTCCATATACTAGGATCGCATGTCCGAGCGCACTCCAAGACAGCATCCAATAATATGAAACCGTACTCCACTTGAAGTGCATCTGTCGGCCAGGACAGCATATCCGAGTACAAAGACCTGCGAGACATGCCATCCCCGACCGCAAGATACAACTTCCCTTGAATGTGTCAACCCCAATGAGAAAACACAAAATAAGCATCTCTTACGTACACAGTAAAAAATAAAATAAAAATTTTACAGTTAACATTTCTACAAAGGCCTGGCATAAAGCACAGCACCTACTATAACACAGATCACGACTACCGCCACGCTCATGGCGAGTACTATAACTACATCGGCGACTTTCACTACGATCTCGCTGGTTGTCTGACATAACAACTAAATTTTCTAATTTAAGCCTGACAAGCAAAACAAAACAAAACTAAACTATACACAGCGACCAACACAAACGCGAATTACTCAAATCAATGAAAATACACCAAAATCACGATACCCTCCGATAAAAACTTCTAAACAAAAACGAACAACAAATATCACACGCTAACACAAGTAGTGGGCGAAACGGGACCTATCCCACTTCTGATCTTGTGAATTTAGACCAGAAGTGAGCTTTCTTTATAAAAAAACAAGCTTACTAAATCGACCTCAATTTATTTTAAGAATCTGAAAACGCTTAAACACAATTAAACTAACAAAAAAGACAACTAAGCTAGCAACAATGATATTTTAACAAATAAACCAACAGAGTAACGACCTAACAATGCTACCGCGACAAGTGTCATGACACAACTACCCCCCGATGCCGGTTATGCATCGACTTTTATAGATTTCTCCCCACTATAACATCCTCTTTTCTGTTCAACTTCCACAGTATTTTAAAGGAAAACAGTCTTATAAAAACTAAAATACAATAGCATTTGTAAATAACTGAACAACATCTGATATTTAAATGTATAAATTACCTGTTCACTTTCGCTAGTAGTAGAAGATAGAGATAACGTTAGTGCATTTTGCGCATTGGGCGCTAGAGATGGATAGCTCTGCGCTGCCGACAGCAGCCCGCCGGGGAAGTTACTGGACAACGCTAAACGCACCAAACTAAAAAAAAAATGAAAATCACGATAAGTACAATATTAAAAAATGAGGTTTTCTTTCTTGTAGTTGTTTAAATAATAGTGCTAGGCCAGGGTGCGTCCCTATGGTTCATGGTGTGTTATTCCATTCCTCCAGTCTATGTGAACTAAATTTCATCCGAATCCCTTCAGCCGTTTCACTGTACAAGAGTTAAATATACACACAGATAGAAACATTGTGAATTATAACAGTAATAATCAGATTATATTTTACATACCTGGGAAATAGCCCCGTTGAATGATTAGAGCGCGCGACGCGTTGCGTGTTGGACCCGCGGCCGACCCCCGCGCCGCGCCCCACGCCCAACGACTCCAGCAACCTGGCTGCACCCTGCACACAGGTACATAATTATTAATTATATTATCTCAATGAAAAAAAAAACATGAATTTCAAGAAGAAAAGTACTCTCTTACCACATACATTTATAATCATGAAGATTTAGTATTATAGGGGAAAAAAACACATATTTTTCAAGCATTTCAACCAGTGTAACACACTAATAAATATATTTTAATAAAAATGTATTTAAATTACGTATAATTCATTTAAAGTTATAGATAAAACACCAACTTGTTGTGTTAGATCAGGCTCGCTGGCACTCATAGCGCCTCCTGAAGCTTGGGAGTCCTTCTTGTGCTCGCCGAACTGACCCTCGCCGCCTTCGTTCTCCTCGCACTATAACAAAAATAATATCAGGAAATGAAATATTTTAATATAATAAGTTATATTATTTTATAGCTTAATTATTTAGGACACAACAACAACGCTGTTACAGCAAAAAAAAATTAAATATAGCTTTAACTTTATAATAATGTTTATTTTCAACTTTTTTATTAAGGGTTATGATTACATTTGTAAAATGAATTTTTTGTCGCATTGGTAAATAATCAGTCAGTAATAAACCTTTTATTTATTGTTTTAGATATCGTAACATTACATGCTTCGAGCAACAATACAGCAACGCTATAACCATCGCATTTTGATCTATATTCGTATCCATATACGATACATATACTTAAAAGCGGCTGAATTAAGAAAAAAATTATGTGCTGCTTTTATCTCTACAATTTATATGACTTCAGGGCATCTGTGGTAGCGATGGAAAGCGATAGTCATACGCGCTGAGTGTACCTGTATATGCAGCCTGTTTGCGTTATTGCGCAGCGTGTGCAGCAGCGAGGCGGGCAGCGCGGGCAGCGCGAGCAGCTCGCTGGACAGCAGCGCGTTGGCGCTGTTGCGCAGCGCGTCGCCCGCGCGCCAGCGGGCCCGCTCCTTGCGCACACCACACATGCTGACGTCACCACCGCACCCGACTCACGCGCGCGTCACGCGCGCGTCACGCGCACGTCACGCGCACGTCACGCGCACGTCACGCGCACGTCACGCGCGCGCCACGGGTGCGGCGGTCAAGCCAGACAATAACACAAACGTACTAGCATATCCGGTTAGTAAATATATCACTACGTCGTTATATTTATTTTTGTTATTTGAAAGGTTTTTTTTAAATGAACACACTTATTAAAAACAAAACCACATCAAGCAAGCTATTAGTAACACTCAAATCTCTTGTCAAATGATAACCGATACAATAGAGACAATAAGAATTAGAAAGAAGGAAATAATCACAGTTTATATAAATTTTGTAAAAAAAATGTTGTAGTAGAAACAATTAAATAATATATAAATAATTAATCCATTTCCGTTGCTTTCTATTTCTCTAGCTTTATTTATTTTGTAAACAACATCTATCTTATTCTAGTAATCTGTGATTTAGCTTTACATAAAACTTACCTCTTGAGCGGTCGAGTCCGGCAAAGGTTCTTTGGCAGGATATGGTTTTGTTATATCAGTTATGCTCGTGGGCCCCATTTCCATATTGGTGAAAGATGTGTTGCCTAAATCTGTCATACAGTTGTTTCCTTCTGCGCCCAATGTAAGCGATTCTACTATTGTAGCCAAATCTAAAAAGATAATTTTATAAAATTAATATTGTAAAAAATAATATTTCTAGTTTAGAATATATAAAGTATTGCCAATATTACCAGTATTGATATGATGTGTAGATGTGTTAATGGCAGACAAGTCGGTAGCGTGACCGCGCGGCCGCGCCATGTTGCCGCCCACTTCTTCAGATATATTGTCAGCTGACGACGCCTGTTCTGTTGACGCGACTGATACCTGTAATTAGTAAATTATTAATATCTCCTCATTAGCCAAATTGCATTTTTCAAATTTGAGAATAAATTAATTCTAAATTAAAAAAATCCACCTCTTTTTACTTCCTTATAAGTTAAAAAAAGGTCTCGAATCTAGATTCCTTGGGTCTAGATTACCTTATGTTCACAAGCAATTATCAAAATGTGTAAGTGAAATTTAAAATACCTGTTGATCGGCCGTGGCATCCGGTAGACTTGGTGTGGAGTGACTCTTACGAGAGGAGCGCGCCCCCTCTCCCGCACCGCCCACATTCCCGCCCCCGCCAGAACCGCCGCTGACCACCTTCAAATCGAATTTACCCTCGGCGCCCATACGGTAAGAATTTCGTCCACCGTGGTCCCACCTAGCGGAAATAAGTTTAGATAAGCTAAAAGATATGTAGATGTTATTTACAAATGAAAAAAATATAGCTTTTGCTTAGAGTTTAACAAAAAGCACGTCCTACCTAACATCTACCCATCCGTTATGCAAATCGGAGGTGACAGTGCCCATGGCGGGGTGAGGCCCGTCCTGGTCGCGCCACTTCCAGTCGGCGCCGCGCATGACGCGCGCGCCCGCGCCGAGCCCGCGCGCGCCGCGCGACCAGCGCCGCGCGCGCGCGCCGCCCGACCCCGTGCTCGCCGCTGAGCTCGCGCCACCCACTTGCCGCGGGGGTGTTTCTACCACGCTTATCACCTTAACACACAATTTAATTTTATTTAACGTCGTTTTAATGGAAATAAGAAATTCGTTTAGTACAAATCTCATGACTCGACAATGTAATTAGGATTTCTAGACTAGTGTGAATAACACTGCACTATAACAAATCCATACTAATATTATAAATGCGAAAGTAACTCTGTCTTTCTGTCTGTATGTCTGTCTGTCTGTTACCTTTTCACGCCTAAACCACCCAACCTATTTTACTGAAATTTGGTATGTAGATAGTTTGCATTCATGAGAAGAACATAGGCATATTATTTTTTGGAAATTCAACCCCTAAAAGAGTTAAAAGGGGTGGCAAAGTTTGTATGAGAAAAATATTTTTATTGCACATTTTTGCATGAAACTTTGAATTAATGCTTTTTAGTACAAATGATGAAACAAGTATTTCAGGGTTTTTCGAAATTCACCCCCATTGGGGGTTAAAGGGGGCGGCTAAGTTTGTATGGGAAATTTAATTCTATTGAAATATTTTGCGTGACACTGAAATAATGCTCTGCAATACAAATTATGAGATACATATCTAAGCGTTTTTTGAAAATCAACCCCTATGGGGGTTAACGGGGGTGGCACAATTTGCGTAGGAGAAATATTTAACAGTAATTTTTACCATAAGTCCATAACAATGAACCACGTACATCAGTTTATCATTAACGAAAAACACACAAAGAAATTATGATACACATAGTAGCAAAATTGGTTAAAAATAGGAAATAAGTTTTAGAAAGCGCAGCAGTTGATGGCACGGCAGGTGCGGGGCGCGCGCGGGCAAGCCACTTGCGGAACAATAAAACAATATTCAGTTGTGTATGACTAATGTATTTAATGTGCAAAATTAGGTTAAGTATACTTAAAATTTTGATTTTTTTTTTTGCTTCATTCCTAAGTGAAAACACAATTACTGGTTCTATAGAGTTCTTACAAATTTATATAGATAACTCTTGCTAAAACTTAAGAGAAATATCTCACAGGATTACAAAATAACTGGCGCTGTAGATGAAATAGAAAATGCTACACAGTAGTTTTCAGAAAAGAGGGCCAGAACTTCAAATGGGGAATCAGTCCTTGGTTATTACATTATAAGTAACAGTATATAAGCAAAAATGTTTATTTTATTCACTCTTAGCGCGAGCGAAGCCGCGGGCACCGCTAGTTAATAAATACAGTAAAAAAAATATGAAAAATATTTTAAAGTTTTGCTCATATACAACTACAGTATTTGTACAGCAAGTCAATATATTATGAACAAACACCGACCTTGCCGTATATCTCGAGGCCCGAGAGCGACAGGTAGCAGCTCTGCCCGCTGGCGTTCTTGCCGTTCTGCTGCACGCGCAGGTAGCGGTAGGGCGCGTCGCAGCGCACGCGCCACGTGGCCGTGCTGCCCGGCTCCTGCAGCGCCTGCTCGTCGCTGTGCGCCACCAGCGTGTTCCAGCTCACTCCGTCCATTGACATCTGATCATGTTATTACTATTATATACCTAAATACGTATGGCTTACTTCATTTAACAAATGTCATAGTTAAATGAAGTAAGCACTTGTTTATTAAGTTGCTAGCGACTATCCCTTGCTTTGTTGGATACGTTTCTAAATATGTAACGATCTTGTGTTACCTAATGTCAAACCCTATTTATGAACTAAAATTTATCAAAATCGGTTTAAATATTTCAGGACTAACAAATATACATAAAAGCTTTTGCATTTACAACGTTCTGACCATTATATATTTTAAAGTGAAAAATTCCACTCATGCTGCAATAAGGACATAAGATTTTATTTAAATCGTTTAATTAAATGAAGTGGCTCCCATAATAATACGATATCAGCTATTATAATATAATTATAATTTTTAAATATATGTAATAAATATGTAATATTGTGTACTAAAAAATGACCTAAATTAAATAAAAACAATATAATAAAATTATGAACTAGCTCCATATTGTAGTTTCAATTATTATTACTGTTTTCTATACTTTCACTAATTGAAATCATAGCACACATTGAAAGCTTTGCCTTAAATTAAGAAACAAAAAATAGTAGTAAAAATTAGTAGGCAATAAAAAACGGCAAGGGTTACTAACTTGGAACAACCAATTTCTGAGAGCAGATCGTCCATATCCTCTAGCGTGTCTTAGTGTATACGCTGATGGTATAATGTGTACTCCTAAATCCACAGCTATAAAGGCTCGTCTATCGTCATTTGTGTGAACATTTAAAGGCTCTGGTGACCTGGAGAGAGCATCCTCTGCACGTCCGTATGGTAGCTGACGACCATCCGAAGACCATACGCTGACTAGTCCATGTGCCCCGGGATTCACCCATTCACAGGTGGCACCATTGCTTCCAATGAAATATATAACACCGTTTTCGTCAAAATCATGCTGAAAAAGAAAATTAATAATCTAGAAAATGAAAATTAACAGTATATTGTAAAAACTACAACTATTAATAACTGTTACACAAAACCTTTATAGGTGTATCTATTTATATAATAATAAAAAAAAGAATATTTTATTGTATTAGACTAAAGACATAGTCCGCTAAAATAAAAGTCAAAGTCAAAAATAGTAGCGTGATTTGCAGTTTATGCAACTATATTCGATTTTCTGGTCAGAATACAGACGACTTTACCGACTTTGGAATATGGGGAATTTCTTACTTTTTGGTAATGAAATATGAATATTAAAAATAATAATATATTTTAAGCTCTATGTGTCTTCCCCTTAAAAGATAGGTAGCATAATATGTCCAAAGTTAATTTTCTACCTTATAATAAAAACTGTTAGTTATTCCTATTTATTAAAATTTATTCACATCACTTACATTGTACAAATTTTAAATTCTACACTTTATTACAAATTATTAACTTTAATGAGCTTCATGTTCTGTTCACTCTGGTGTTATTCCTTAGTCAAATTAATTACTGAGTTATAGTTTTGTATATTTTATACTTACATCATATGTGAAATTAAGAGGTGCTTCAGACTTGATCTTCTGTACGAAATAGTAAGTAGATCGCTCCATGTCATACCATTGGCGAGCGACAGATTTCGCTAGGAATCTCTCTAGCTGACGTACTGTTGTTAAAGCTTCGACTTTCAGGGTTCGTCCCGCGTTGTTATTGACGACGGATTCCTCCGATATATCGTCGTTTGCTCGCTCCACGCGAAGTCTGTATATTATATAATATTTTAATTTTAATTACTTAGAAAAACAAAATGTTAGATCAAAGTTAGTTACAAGAAATAATAATGTTTTCGAATTTGATTTTGAATACGGTGATCAATCTTATTCAGTAATCTTATTTTGTAAATTCTAATACATAGATATTATATGAAATAAAATATTTATGGTACTTATAAATTATAATCTTCTTTGCTATGAGTATTAAAATTTGAGTGTGTACTTGAAAACCGAACCACATTATTACAAAAAAGTCTATAGCTAAGAAGCATTCATAATAGTATTTTACGTAGTTTAATTTCCATACATATCGTATACGAGCAGAGCCACGTGTGGACGGAGTATGCTATACCTGATCCGCTTAGTGAGGTGGTGCAGCGCGGCGGGCTGGTGCGCGGGCGCGTCGGGAGCCGGCGTGAGCACGGGCAGGCGCTCCACGCTCTCCAGCACGCCCACCAGCCGCGCCGCCAGCGCCGCGCCCGCGCCCCCCGCGCCCTCCTCCGCCGGCAGCGCCCACGCGCGCACGATACGCTCGCGCTCCGCCAGTTGGCCCGGTGCGTCTAAGCACATTGGAAGTAGACATTACCAACTATACTATTTGCGCTGTAGCATGGTGCGGGTGACAGTTTCAGTAACGTTTCGTTTCACTCTTGAAAGTTGCCGTGATTTACAAATTATGACTTAGTATTTCAGCTGTACCACATTCGTAATATATTAAATCATTACTTACTGTAGTAAATTTAATTAAGCCCAACCAGAATGTTCTAGTCTGCAAATAAAATCTAATGAAAAGAAAAATTAAGCAAATTGCTATGCGTATAACGTAAATCCATAGACGTAAGCTAGTGATGGGATGTACTGCTACGATGGATAGTCGATATTTTTTATAATAAAAAACGTATATTGGGAGTAGTTTAATTATAGTCTATACTTATATTAATGAAACAACAGAACATATATAAAAAAATTATTTTATGCGTCCAAACTCATATCAAGCTTACTGGCCTGACTACCAAAAACAGTTTTTTTTTGTATGCTTAGGCATCGTAATAACAACAAAATCAACAAACTTTAGCAAATAAAGCAAAAAAATAACTTGAACACTGGGGAAGCTGCGGGTACTGCTAGTTTTATATAAGAAGAAAGATATTATTATGTAGCCATAAAATATATTTATTGAAGTTTATACACGTAGTTACACTGCGCAACTGAATATCACAGTAATTTTCATAACACTTTTAATTAGAATTAGATTTATGCTGCGAGTATCGTTAGCGATAAAAATGAATTGCATAACGTCACATCCCTAGTCATGTGGTACTGACAGATGACAACGTCATATAGGAAACTGTCACCCGCACCATGCTACAGCGCACATAGTATACTTAAATTCATTATTATCTACTACCACTATTTAAACTTAATAGAAATTCAGAGTCTATGAAAGGCCAAAAATTTGAAGGTTCAAATATTTAGTTTTTTAATAAACTTTATATTAGAGTTCTAATCCTGCACGGAAAAGATAACTTATTATATTGGCCATGCTATCTTTCGTGATTTTTATCGCAACGTTTGGGAGAAAATCGATTCTTTCTAGCTAACCCGCAAGCGATGTATTGTGAAGTTTTGTGTATCTGTATGTTTCATAAACATCATATAAGATTCTACGCTTTTAAATGGATATTAACAAATAGTTATAACATTTTAAATAACTTAAGAACAACTGATTATTAAAAAATATAAGCAAAGCTAATGCCTGATAAACAACATTTTTATTCTATGTCAATCTCACCATTTGGCTGTGGTGACAACACTTGCAGTAGTGTTGTCGCAAGACCCGAAGATTGAAGTTCATAGGCTGACAATAATTCCTCTCCACATAATAATTCCGTTAACTGATCTAGTGACTCTCTCAATTCTTGACGCCAATCTCCTAAGAAAGAAAATACATTAAACTAAATATGCAGATAACAAAAACGTAGTTTACCATGAAACTAGATGGTAGTAAGTGTCCCAACATGTGTATAATTATTAATATTATTTTACATTAACATTATTGCTTGAATTAATATTTAATTATATGACACGGTGTCTATATTATTAATTTTAGTATACTCATTACAGACAAGGATCTCATAAAATTGAGCAATTCTTATAAATTGTATAAATAAATATTCAGAAAAGCCTGGCGGTTACCCGCGGGCTGCACGGCGAGGCGCTGCAGGCGCGCCAGAAGCGCGCGCAGGCGCGCCACGGGCGCGCGCGGCTGCCGGCCCGCCGCGCTCGCCAGGTGCCGCGAGTACAGCGCGCGCGCGCGCTCGGCCACCTGCCGGTATTACACGTTCACGTTAATACGTAATTATTGTATATGTTACAGTTAAAACCCGTTCTCAGTTACAACGCGTTTTAACTAATGAAAACTAGTTTACACGAACCGCCTTAGTGAAAACTAGAATTGATTAGAAGATTAGAACAAAATATGGTATTCTTGACAATTATTTTTAGTAAATACTTAAAATCTCAGTTACTTTTTATGTGATCAGTTATTTATATTTATTTTAGGTATTTAAAATAAGCTAATATTTTGTGTTTCTTCAGGTCAGAAAACAACAAGTTCTAAGAAAAATTTTTGCAAGTTAATGATGTAACAAAGACAAATTTACCTTTAAGAGCTGTTGCTAAGTCTAAATGTAATAAAAGTAGAGGTATGTAGGCTATTTAGAACTTGCTGTCTATCCGTGCTCACGATTCGTACCAACATATGTAGGTAATATAAAATGTTTTAAATGGCGATTTATACTTAATGAAAATAATTTTCATAAAAAGCAACTGATTTTAAGTATTTACCCAACATACCTACTTTATAATTTAACGATAACTACATTTTTATTCCAATCTTCTAATCAATTCTAGTTTTCACTAAAATAGTTTTTGACTAGTTAAAACGCGTTGTAACTGAGAACGGGTTTTAACGGTAACATAATTGACGGCTCGGAAGTTAGCTGCGAGTGCAGGTACGCGCATGTACAGACAAGTCGACGTCCCGCTGATTGGCTGATACGTAAAAATTGCGATCTGCGCGTCGGAACGTACGATGTTCGGAGCCGCCATTAAGTTTGAATCGTACTATACTAAATTTTTAATAGTACATAATATTATTTAGAATACAAATACTCTTCAGATATTGTAAATGTAAGAGTTCATTTCAATAAAAAATATAAAGCAAAATAATCACTGGTAATCTAGTCGATTTATTAGCCTACACAACATAAAACTAAAAACAAAATATAAACAGAAGAATAATGCATCATTTATTATTCAGTAAGATGGCTGAGTCACTTAAAAATGTATTTGTCTAATCAAAGTCAAAATCGTTACAAGTCTTAGGAATGTCATTCCTGATTTTCTCCAGTTCAAATTATTTTACGAAAAATCTTTATATTATGTGAGAACATTATCTCTTTACTTGAGCCGTATGAAGTTAAAGCAGTAATATTGAAGTTTATTATACAAAAGGGTGACTAACCTGTGCCTTTTGTGCTTCAGTTTTAGCTGAAAGTCGGCTACGAGTTGACGCGATATTTCCATTATTAGGCGCTGTTGCTCTACGATCAGCCCAACCACTTGCTAACTCTGGACCTAGATAAAATATTTTTACAATTACTACTTACTAACTGCATACTTTATAACTGCATAAATATGTATTTTTTATACTTACCCAAAAATGTCTCAGCAGTAAAAGAATGTTTAGTGCCTCTATTCGATTCAAAGATAAAACCTGGTAAATCTTCTCTTAATATTGTAGTCTGCTGTTGCCCATCAGTATTGTGGATATGTAGTTCTTTTTCTCTGAAAAACAAATCAACCGTTAATATAATTTAATTTTTTCATATGTAAGAATAAGTCTACTTCTACATATCAGTCTATGTACTCACTTTTTACATGACAAAACCCAGTTGCCAAGTATCAATTTGGTTGGGCCCGGTTTAGATAATATACTTTGGGGCACACAGTTCTTTACAGATCCTCTCGCTCTTTGTAGTTTATCAATAAATTCACCTCGGTTTTCTGCAAATAAGACAATAACAACAATACAAAACAATCTTAATTTCACATTTTTTTACCAAAAATATAAAATGAAATTAATCTAAGCAGCTTTTTTTAAAATTCTTGTCTTTTGTTATTGTTAAATTTAATGTGAATAATCTTTACAAAGCATTATGAAGATTATACGCTTGAACACATATGTGCGCTTATTCTGTGCAATTCACTACAGAAGGCCACATCTATAAAACATTTGTAACAGCTTATATCAAAGAGTTATCGGAATCTAATATTGCCAGAATCAGATACATATAAATAGCTTTCTCATTATAGTACCCATTATAGTACTGTAATTGTTTACAGCTCCTAAATATACCGGCCTGACAGATTTTCGTGCGAATGAAATAACGCTCTACGAAGCCGGAATTCGCCGACAGTCTCTTTCCAAAGGTCGATGTGGAATATTTATTGCCGGGTACTATACCTGTATTATCCGTCTGGTGTTCGGGCGAGCCGCTGGAGTACATGGTGGCGAGCTTGCCGTCCAGCAGGAAGCGGAACCAGCCGTTGGAGCCGGTGCTGAGCTCGAGCGCGGCCGCGTCGCTCCACACGTACAGCGCGTCGCGGCCGCGGCACAGCGACCACTCGCCCCAGCAGTACGCGCAGCCGCTCGACAGGCTCGTCGCGTCCTCGCCCGGACCTGCCACGACACATCTCTATAAACCTACTCTAACTGCAAAAGCTACGAAACGTATAGACCTGGAACTTATTTCATAGGATGCAGCGTGTTTCGGTGAAGGAGGAATGAGTATACGTAAATCATAAAAACTAGATTTCTGGTCTTTAGAACGCGGGCGGAGCCGCGAAATGCTAGTATATATAGATTATAACCACATTTGTTGTCATCAGCCCTTTTTAGCGTCCCACTGCTGGGCACGGGCCTCCCTCAGTACGAGGGGGATCAGGCCATAGTCCACCGCGCTGGCTAGGCCAGCGCGGTGGACTATGCGAGTTGGCGGACTTCACATGTCTTACGAAATCTTGCTAGGTTTTCTCAGACATGCAGGTTTCCTCACGATGTTTTCCTTCACCGTAAGACAAGTGGTAATCATGATAGAAATGATTCGCACATGAAAATATCAAAGGTGCGAGACCCGGATTTGAACCCGCATCACTCGGTTATACAAGCGACGCGTTACCGCTGGGCTACCACTGCCTTTATTGAATTCCAATTCCAAAATTGAAATTCAATAAAACCACATTCATTGAATTTCAATTTTGGACAGAGCCAATATACATAAGCAGATACATAATACCTTTATATTTAGATATGCATGCGGAATATATAACAAAGAGATTTTTTGTTATATGTGTTGTGGTATATTTTTCTAAAATTATACAAACGAAAAAGGCACAAAAGAACAAAAACACCATCAAAATCATATCAAGTAAAGTAAAATAAATAAGTCAAAACATTTTCTCGTTCTCCTTAGTCTTATCTTACCATAAATAAAATAACTACTTAAGAACAACCAACAGTATTTAGTAAAAAAACTTAAATTGAATAAATATTTTATATCTGAGTGGTATTTATATCTAAGTGGTAGTGCCATGCTTGTAACCTTCGGGTAGCAGCCGAATGGGCCGGCACGCCCCGTATCGTACCACTCTCTCACAGAAGACCGGCGTGAAGCAGCTATGCTGTCGCGTTTCGTCCGGTAAGTGAGAGTCCGGGAGGCCCACACCCTATCCCTCCTCCCGTCCTTCTTCCTCCCCCCTTCCCCTCCCTCCCTTTCCAAAAAGGCCGGCAACGCATCTGCAAAACTGCAAGACCTGCAGTCTTGCAGATGTCCATGGGCGGAGGTGATCACTTCCCATCCGGTGAGCCTCCTGCCCGTTTGCCCCCTTTGTCACATAAAAAAAAAAAAAAAATCTTACAAATAAATAATGCATGTTGTGTAAAGTTGCTAAACTTTAATATTTGGTATTAAGTTTAATATTATATTTTTACGTTGTTGTGTTGAAAATGTTATAGGAAGAGCAAACTTCCACATAATATGTTGTGAGTTGGTAGTGCGGCAGCGGTCGCGGGTTCGAGTCCCGCTGGGGGCATTCATTTGTTGAGCACGAATGTTTGTACTCCAGTCATGGGTGTTTATTTATTTATTAGATTCACCAGTAGTAATTACAATGTTACAAATTTTTTGGTTATTGTGTTTACAGAGGTTCTTAAAGCTAAATGTTCGGGCCAAAGGTTGTTACCGAACACCTAAGCAATAATGCTTAGTAGGTGTGTTATAAATACTTCGAAACGCACCTAAAACAGCAGTGCACGTTCGGACAGCAATCAAACCGGCTGCATTCATTATCATTAATTATCATTATAACATTATATAATTAAATCAATATACTTTTACAACGATCTTTGACTATATTTAATTTATCAAGCATTAGTAGTAGGTCGCGTCCCCTACATTTTTTGGTCCTTCGAGCCGGATGTGAACCAGCGACCTATGGATGGATATATTTAAAATTTATATGTGTAGTATATCAACTATCTGGTATCCGTAACACAAGCACGTAATGTAGCTTACCACGGAACTAGATGGCGCTGTTGTAATAATGTCCCAACATATTTAATTTAATTAAGTTAATTAAAAAAAAACTAACCAGCAGCTATAACCGTCTCGCCGTCGGCAGCGAGCTGCGCCGCGGGCACGGCGGCCAGCGCCTCCACCTTGCTGAATACGCCGAGGCGGGCGAACTGCTCCAAGTAAATGTCGGCGGCTTTCACCATCAACTCCTCGGCGATGCCTATCACGGTTAAGTGACCGTCATCGTCGTCCTGCATTAAAAGCATTGCAAATTAATTCGGCGCAAGTTATTTATAGTGTAAGCAGGAAAAGGTGTCTTCATTAATAATATTACAAGATTTAGTCACCTAAATATTAGTATCGTTGTTGAACGGTCAACGTTTCAAGCATCACAAAGGAACAGACGCAAACCTTACAATTGATACAACAAAAACACAAACGCTATATCTAGAGCAGAAAAAACACAAATAGGACGAGCAATTTAATGCGGGTAAAGTTCGATGGTGTGATTTTTTGTATAAGGTGTTTTAATTATTGTAATGTGAACAATAAGAGCAATATCACAGTGTCATTAAGTGAAATTATTTTATTAGTCATTTTAAAGGAATGTGGCATATTTTAATTAGTAATAACATACAATGGACTGAAACAGAAACAGTTTGCTCGAAAGAAAATCCTATTACTAGAGTATAATATAAATCAATGAGTAACGATAAAATTTAAAGGTTGTGTCGTCCGAACAAACTATCTATTACTACAAAAAAGTTAAAAACACTAAAAACTAACTAATTGAATAATTCATCACCATGTCACTGTTAAAGGAACTTAAAATTATTTTTACAACAAATCAACAATGGCTCTAATATAATCGACTACTGGCATATTTTGTTTTATATGGGGCCCTCATTATTACAAAATGTAAAAAATAAGTTTTATGACTAAATATTTTACAGCAATTTTAATAAAAATAATAAAAATATGTAATTTGCATTGCATGATGTTTGTGATCTACACAATTTGACTGGTTAATATTATTATAAAACTTAATGTAAGTTGTTTCTTAACTTTATAGCCAGGTGGGTGGCACTGTAGTAAAATTATTAAATAATTTTGTTTATGAACAAAACTATATGACTCAAATCGTGTAAATAATTATTTTTTTATTGCTAATCTAATTGGGCGTCCAGTGAAGTTAAAAGCCGCGTGAGGGATAACAAAAGCCAGTAGGGTACATGACTAATTATATATACAGTATAACAGTACACATACAAAAAATTACATTTCTTTCTTCTATAGCATATGGAAATAGACTAAAAATTAAAAGCACCAAAACCCGAGGTATAGTCATGTGCCCTAGCATCGGGATCGATCACACCATCGGACATTACCGCGGGCGGGCGGATATAGCGACTGCGCAGGTAGCGCGGCGGCGGCTTCCGGCCCCAGCACTCGCCCTGGCCGCACAAAGCCACACCTCAATACTACCATCGTGCTTTATATAACTCTGTATATTTATTTGCAATTATTGCGAAAATATGTCATTTTTATATTATTTCCTTGGATTTCTAAGTAAAAATGATATGAATAATAAACAAAAATATTGGGAGCAACACTTGCATGTCTTTAAAACTCGGTTTCAGCAAAAGATAGAGCGTCATATATATATTGTAGATGCCTATATGTTTGTTTTTTTCCATACGGGTGGTCGGATTTAGATGAAATCTAGTTTAAAGAATATTTGATGCTGACTCTAGATATAGGATACTATTTATGACCAGTTAATCTCATATCTAAGAAATCTATACTGATGATGATGTCCTCCTGACCGATTCCGGCCACGGCGGCCAATCTCATTGAGACTAGCCAACGGCGCGGGACATATTATAGTGCACGAGTGTATGCGCAGACACAAGTGCACTCTCTGTTCCTCATCACTCTCATATTCCGGTGGGACGACTGCTCGACACGACCAGTGAGAGTTAAGGTGCAGGACCGACGGCTTTATGTGCTCTCCGAGGCACGGGGGTGAAACACCGCCAACTTCCCAACTCCGGGCTGTTACTGAGGCTTGCGAAACAGAAAGACTTAATAACTAAACTTGGCCCGACCCGGGACTCGAACCCAGGACCTCCCGGTGTGCGACCGTATATGCTAGCCACTACACCAACGAGGCAGATAAAAATAACTATGATATTATGAAATCTATACTATTGTGTAGTTAAAACGTATACTCCAGTAATACATACAATCTAATAATTTAGTTTCTGATCTGTAGAGCGGGCGGAACCTTGGGAAATGTTAGTCAGATATATAGGTAGAGTACAGTACCTGCGTGTCGAGCACCTGCGCGACGAGGCGCGTGAGCAGCGCGGCGGTGCGCGGCGCGGACAGCGCGCGCAGGCGCGGCGCGGGCGCGTAGTGCACCATCTTGCGCACCAGCGACAGGCACGCGCGCCGCACGCCCGCGCCGCCCGCGCCCACGTAGCGCGCGCAGAACACCGGCACCAACCGCCTGGCACGTACGTACGTGATGCCACGAATTAGTCACATTTAAAACGCAGTGGTGGAAAAACACGTTTTCACTGTATACCGAATATTAATTTATTTAGTAATTCTATATAGACTGGCAGAGTGTGATGTCACTTCCCACTGACAATCAATTGGCTTTGCCTTTGGTGTTGCTTGGCTATGGCATGGTGGCATAAGGCACAGTAATATGTAACACATTGTATTGTCACATATTATTCTAATTTTAGGCTCTATAGCTTAAAGTTAACAATATAATTTCGTCATCTCCATCTGAACATTATATCTTCATATAAATAATTATATTACTTCCTTAGGATTCTGATGCTGTCAGACCAACTGAAGGTGTGAAAAAATTGAATCCAAGTGGCACTTTTAAGATATCTTAGAATAGGTCTTTAAAATTATAATCTTAATTTGTAGCCATTTTTTTGTTTAAAAGTATAAAAAGTAAAAACTTCAACACTATGAAAGCCTCAGCCTTTTTTATTTTGTTATATCAGATGAACACATTATTTGTTTTCACTACTTTTAGAATCATCAAAATAATAAATATTATGCTCACTCTAAATATATAGCAGCCATTTCCTTGTCACCAGTTTCGGGAAAATCATCATCATTAGACGACGCAGGCGAGTCTTGATTACTCACTACTAACCATTCCCCGGGACATTGTAATATTGCTGCCACTTCCCTGTGACCTAAAAAATTAAACAGTATTAAAACCTTCATAGAAGTTTTGGAAATAATACAATATTAATAAATAAAAAAGAAAACCGATTACATTTAGACGTGCAATTTTGTTTTTACTAGTTTTTTTTACAGGCCAATTTTACAAGAAATAGATTTTTTAATAAAATTTAACACTTTACTGAAAAAGTGTCACACCTATAGGTTTGTTTTTCAACATAGTAATTTAACTTCATATCTAGATGTCTTTATCGTTTTCGTTTTCGATTTTAATATGTGTTATCTGTTAAAAAAATAATTTAATAACCATTAAAAAATGAACATTAACAATTTTGTTTTCATTGAATGAGAAGGTTAATATACTACTAACGCCATCGGTTAGAAAACCAAACAGTTAACATCGCTGTAACATTATTACACGTAAGAAAAACTACGCGAGCCCTCACAAAGCTCAGCTTTTTGCTAATTGTAATTATATGTTTATAAAATGTTTATGCTATAAAAATATTTGTACCTTGGTCATGTCTTTCCCTAGCTTTGTCTAACGGAGTCTTGCCATCTTCATCCCGGAGGTCAGCGTTAGCGCCGTATCGAAGAAGCACCTTAGCAATAGCCGGCCTGCCGAAGCACGCGGCATAGTGAAGAGAGGAACTCCGTTGACCACGATTTACGTCTGCCCCTGTTGGTAAATAAAATTATCATAATGAATTCTTAACAAGAAATATTTTAATAAGTATCAATGCTAGCTATTTTGTAAAAGATTTTTTAAGAATATATAAGTAAAAATAATATGCATATAGAGTGAAGTGATAAAAATAACTATGATATTTTTAAGTTTCAGGCAACTTAGCAACTTTTAGTTTATTTAGCTCTTTTCGACCTATCTTTACAAAGTACAAAACAAAGTCACTCCCGCAGTTACTACAATAGGGAATATGCATAAAATTTAATTTTGCTTCAAATATCTTTTTTTCCAATCTTTATTATCGTTACATTATGATTAAAAGGTATTTTTTTATTTAGTTATTATTATAGTACTTAAAATATTGTATAAAAAGTGAATATTAACGGCGGGAAATCGAAACTTCCTAAACGCGCCACCATTGGTTGAAAGCAAAATTACGTCAGTTGTCAAAACATTGGGTTTTAGGCGTCGATATTCATACTAGACCAGATTTAGGCAGCTTTTCTGAGAAAATTTACTATGATAATGTATATATTTTTTTACACCATCACCAAGAAGAGATTTTAACAAACAAAAAGCCCACTAATTTTTTTAAGAAAGCAAATATTTTGACGTGACAACTTTCGATGGAAAACTAGGACGCTTTTTCGATATTAAGTCAAAATAAGGTGAAAAAAATAAATATTTTAAATCAATAAAAATACAGTGTATTTAGAACATAAAAAGGTAAGTTTTCACAAAATTTCGTGAAAAATATTTTCTTTTTGTAAAAGATAAAAATAAAAAACCAAAAACTTGTATTTTTTAATTTTTTACATAAATTTTGAGATTATGTGAAAAAAGTGTGAACACAAAATTTTAGATCTTTTTATTACCTACAACATTGCCATTTAACTTTTTTCCATAGGACTTGTAGTTTTGCCGGAAATCGAGATAAACAGTTTTTTACCCTTAAAACACCCCCCTTCCCCCTTCCCGACCTCAGATCGCCCGTAATTTATTTTTCCTTTCATTTTTATAATATTAGTGGGTTTTATTCTTTTCTAGTGGGTTTTATTCAACTATTATTTTTTTGGTTTCAAAAATTATCGACACTGGTCTATACTACTAAAAAGTAGTATATGTTAGAAAAATTTTAAAACTGTGTTCCTGTGGTGTTTTCTAGTGAATCAATATTAATAGTGAATCAAGGACGGTGACTTAAACTGGTTTTATCAAAGCTTTGAACGAAAGAAAAACATCTTTTCATCTTTCTTTCTTTTACTTTCGCATCGCTTGGAATATACGAAAAAACACTTTATCGGGTGTATTTCTAATAATGTTTTTGTACTTACAATACTTGGAAGAAGGTTTTTTAATTTCCTCAATGTTGTGTATAGCAATTAAAACGGAAGATATATAAGAAGTAACTGAAAAGCTTAAAGTAAAAAAGACATTCGTGTGACAAATGACGTCATCGACGTGGCGGCGCTACTGGTGGCGTTTGAACGGCTTAAATTTAGTCAATGTTTTAAATTTCACTTTGCATAAAAAATTATATATTTTCAAGACTATTTATATATTTTTCTACTTTATAATGATGTAAAGGATGGATTTAAGTCATAAAAAAAAATCATGCATATTCCCTATTAGATCTTTTAAACTACGTGAAAGATTTTAATCCAGTTTTCAGCAATTGATAGTGATTCAAGGTTATAAGTCAAAATACCACATTTCTGAAAAAATACATACTAATTTTTAAAACGTATCTAGGGATAAACCCAAGCGAAGCGAGGGCAAGTCGCTAGTAGTAAATAAAATTTTACTGGACGTTTGTCTTAACAACAACACAATTCGCGCCCACCTTTTTCACACAAGAACTCGACCATTTCGCGTGTGCCGAACGCGGCGGCCCAGTTGAGGAGCGTCTGGCCGACGTCGTCGGTGAAGTTGACGTCGACGGTGCCGGCGGTGACGGCCGCCACCAGCGCGTCCGTGTCCTTGCCGCGGATGCAGTCGATGAGCTGGCGGTGCGACTTGTCGCGCGCGGCCGGCGGCGGCGTGCTCGCCGCGCCCGAGCTCTCGCCGCTCGCGCCGCTCGTGCCGCTCGTGCCGCTCGTGCCGCTCGTGCCGCTCGACGATGCTCCGTTGCGATTTGCTCCACTGTACATACGATGGATTGAAAGTTACAAATGGTGTATAGTTCGTAAACTTTACACTAGTATTTAATTCCTTCAGTAAGAAGGTTAATGATGTTAACCAATTTCAAAAAAAGAGGAAGTTTTATGTTCCACTGTATATTTTACATGTTGTAAATGTCAATACAACTTGTAACTATAGCATAATGTAATCAAAGACCACAGTTAAATTATTTCAAACAAGTAATTTTTTTCTCATAAGAAGGACTCTTTTTACCCCAAATCATCAATTACATATTGTGATTTATTAGTATTTGGTATATTTGTAATTCATATAATGCCATCACAAGGTCACATAAAATATCATAAAATATCATCCAAAATGTCCTCAATGTGAACTACCAAAATTACATATGTTACACTTCAGAGATTTCCTAATTCTTTAATGGCACTTACTTTATTATTGACTAATTTTCATACTTTTTATTCCTAATTTTTCCCTGGTCTTAATAATAATAATAATAAAGCCTTTATTCAGATAAATTACATAATAGTTAAAACAAAACTAAATATTTAGAATTAATCGGCAACTGTTTTATCTGTTTGTCTATCGACAAAGGCCTCTTCCAACTTCTTCCATTTTTGTCTGTCTCTGGCTTTCCTCGACCATATTTTACCTGCTACTGTTCGTAATTCGTCTTCCCATCTTCTATATTGTCCTCCGCGTTTCCGTTTTAGGTTCCTCGGGTACCAGTTCGTAATAGATTTACTCCATTTGTCTACACCTCGTAACATATGCCCAGTCCATCTCCATTTGTGTTTCCTTATCACAGATGTGACATTTTCTACTTTTGTTCTCTCTCTTATTTTAGTGTGTCTTATTTTGTCGGACTTTTTGATTCCCAGCATACTTCTCTCCATGGCTCTTTGGCAGATCTCAAGTTTGTTGATGTGTGCTTGTGTTGGAGCCCATGTTTGACAGCCGTAAGTCAATACTGGAAGCACACACGTGTTGTAAAGTTTTCTTTTTATGTAAATTTTTGTTTCTTTACTTTTCATTATTTCTTTGAGTGCCCAATATTTCTTCCATGCTTTCCCAACTCTTGTGTCGATTTCTTTTGTTTGGTCTTTGAGTGAGATAACTTGGCCTAGGTAAGTGTATTGCTGAACATAGTCGATCATATTGTTATTAACTATGATTATATCTTCGTCCCTATTCGTCATTGCTTTGGTTTTAGATAAATTCATAGTTAGCCCTGCTAGGCGGCTTTCTCTTTCTAAGTCATTAAGCATGGTTGAAAGTTCTGTTTTATTAGAGGAGAATATTATTAAATCATCTGCGAATCTAAGGTTATTAAGTTTTTTTCCATTTATGTTCAAGCCATATTCGTCCCAATTTAATTTACGAAAAATTTCTTCCAATACTGCAGTGAAAAGTTTTGGTGATAAAGGGTCACCCTGGCGTACTCCACGTTCTATTCTAATATCTTCTCCTTCTCTTTCTAGCTTTATTTTGGCTGTACTATTTTGGTAGATGTTTCTTATAATTCTGATGTATTTGTTTTCTACTCCTTGGTTTTTGAGTGCTTTCCATATGCTTGAATGTTCTATCGAATCAAATGCCTTGCAATAATCTATGAAACAGCAGTAGAAGGGCATATCGTATTCCTTACTTTTTTCTACAATTTGTTTTACGACATGGATGTTGTCGATCGTTGAGTAGCCACTTCGGAACCCGGCTTGTTCACAAGGTTGATTTTCGTCAAGTACTCTGGTTATTCTGCCGAGGATTATTTTAGCAAATATCTTGTAAATATTTGACATCAGGCTGATAGGCCTGTAATTACTGATATCACTTTTATCACCATTTTTATGGATTGATGTTATGGTTGAGGTTAACCATTGGTGAGGGATGTATTCTTCAGACATAATCTCGTTAAACAGTTTCAAGAAGATCGGGGTTATCAGTTCTTTGCAGGAAATAAGCATCTCGTTGCTTATATTATCAGGACCTGGAGCTTTGTCTCGTTTTTGACTTTCTATTGCATTCTGGACTTCCCTAGATAGTATTTTAGGCACGGTGTCATCTTTTGTTAAGTCAACATATTCTATTTTGTTCTTACTTGAGTAGAGGTTGCGGTAAAATTTTGTAGCTATGGTTAATAATTCTGATCTTTTGGTCTTACTTTTTCCAGCTTTGTCCTTTAGTTTTGGTATCCATTCTGCCTTGTCTGCCATTTCACGTATAGCTTTTTTGATGCCTCCAGTTTTGACTATATGGTTTTGAAATGATGTTATTCTTCGTTTTTGGCTGTCTCTTCTCATGTTATTATTTATTTGTTTGCTAAGAGAAGCAATTTCTGATCTAATAGTTTTCGTCTTGTTTTTAATTCTTATCAGTTCAATTCTTTTGTGTAGGAGTTCCTTTGATAAATCTGATATTTCTTCTGTTTTGTTTTGTGTTCTTGTTTTTATTGATTTATTTATAGCTTTACATAGTTTATCGTACATACTCTGTATGTCGTTTTCTTTTGTGGAGTTATTAAGGTTCTTGAGGTGTGTTTTTAGTTCTTCAGGGTCGACACCATTGAGATTGGTATATTTTTTTGCTTTAAATGGCCTCTTATGTTTTTGTGTAGTTTTTAAGCTTGCGCGAACCATTCTATGGTTGCTGTTAAAATTAACATTTTTAACAACTCTACAATCTTCAAATAGTCTACTTCTATTCGTCAGAATGTAGTCGATTTCGTTGTGGTAGTCGCCTCCTGGAGATACCCATGTCCATCTATTTGTTTCACGGTTCTTGAATTGTGTGTTCATTATTTTTAAATTGCGTTCGTATGCGAGTTCAATTAGTTTTTCGCCGTTCCTTGTTCGCTTTCCATAGCAGTACGGACCCAATATTAGCTCTTCTCCCAATTTCCTTTCTCCGATCTGCGCGTTGAAGTCGCCAATAATGATAATGTTCTTATGTGTATGATTATTTAAAGTCAAGTTCAGTTTTGCATAAAATAGCTCAATCTCGCTTTTGCTTGATTGTTCCGTAGGAGAATAGACCTGGATTATTGACCAGAGTTCGTTGTTTAGTGTTATATTTAGTACAGCTATTCTTTCTGTTATGCCAATTATCTCTTTAATTTGATTTTTAACTTCTTTATGAATCAGGAATCCTACGCCGTATAAACCTAGTATTTCGCCTTTGTAGTAAAATATAAAGTTTTCGTGTTCCTCGATTGATTCTCCAAATCGTCTAACTTCGCTGAGCCCGATAATTGTCCATTTAATATTTATTAGGGCGCTGGTTAGTTCTTTCAGCCTTTCTTCAGATTTTAGAGTTAGTACGTTGTAAGTGGCAATATAATACAATTTTTTAGAAGTTGGAAGGTAGTGGTCTTCTTCCCCCACGGGGACCAGCCGGCTTGGGGTGCTTGTGTTGTTTTGATTATTGGTCCATTTTGTAACCTTGTTTGATTTCCAGTTGCCGTTGCTTATTAGTTTTTTGTTTCAGATAAAGAAGTTGTTCTGCTTCTAGATACGTAGTTAAAAATGTTTGTTTTGTTCACTTTATGGGGTGCTGACGTGCTTGGCTGGTTTCGTGGGTTGTTTGGAGATTCCGCCTGGTCCCTCTTCCTTTTGACTTTCCTTTCTTCGGTAGGTTCTCTCGAGATAAGCTTGTCCTTCTTTATGTAAGCAATCATCCCCTTTTCCCTTTCTTTTAGTAATTGAGGTATCAATAGTTTCCTTTTCTCCAATATTTCTTTAGAGAAATCTTCTTTGATGTTAATACCTGAGCCAATTTTTCTTTTATTTGTGAGTATCAAATTCCTTTTCCACTCCGATGTGAATCTAACTAACAGCGGGCGTATACCTTTCCCTTTACCACCAAGTCTGTATGCGTTATTTATATCATGAGGTTGGATCTTTATCTTAGTTTCTTTTTCTATTATCATTTGTATGTTTTCGATCTCAGATGATGTTTTTTCTAGTTCGCTCACACCAAAAAATATCAGGTTATTTTTCCTTTTCGAATCTTCCAAAAACTGGATTTTTTTTCTCCATAGTTTCGACTTTCATTTTAAGATTTTTGTTTTCCTCGATAACTACTGCCAATTTTTTATCCAGACTGTCCAAGACTCTTTCTGTTACTGACTCAGTAATTTCCTTAGTCTGCACTGCCATTTGCTCTTTAATTTTTCTAAGAAGCGTTTCCATTTGATTTTCCATTTTTTTGGGGAGATTTCCCAACTTCGTACCAGGCAGTATTTTTTTTTTTTTGCTAGTGGCAACACAGTTGTGCCAAGTTTATAGTATATAGTCTATGATTGTGCCTGTCAGATGTCAATTCATATTGACAGACGTTAAATTGGCAGTGACAGTTTGTTTTTATTCGGATGAATTATTAAACTGACCTCGCTTATTGATTTGTTATGATGGTAACCTCCAAAAGTGGTGTTGTTTTGATGTTTGATCAGCTTATTTTTTACGCAATCGGTGAACTTTTATGATAGGTGTTTGAATATAAATGTCCCTTCGGTGTTTACAATCACTTTTCAACGATTCGGGCGGTTTTAACAGTGATAACAACTTTAATTACCGAGAGTGATAACTATGAATGTGTTCGTTATGACAACCGGAACCGGACTCCCTGGTCTTAATAAAAACATGGCAATATAAGCAAAGCCTCACGTCTGTATAGCGTGCCGCCCCTCGCACAGCAGCACCAGCAGCAGGTCGACGAGGCGCATGCACTCGAGGCACCAGCGCTCGTCCGCCTGCACCGCCGCCTCGATGGCCGAGCACAGGTCCAGGCGCACCAGGTCCTACACATTTATATAAAAATAACAGTTTTGACACAAGTAATATCCCTCGTACTGAGGGAGGCCCGTGCCCAGCAGTGAGACGTTAAAAAGGGCTGATGACAATATTCCTACCTCTCTTATTTTAATTCAATTCTCTTGTAAATGACTTCAAGAGTGCCAGTTGAGCACAGATTACTTTGCCATTGTCACATAGAATGGAGAAGAATCCCTACCTCTTTAATAAAGTTAATAAACTGTCACATTAAAAAGTATATAGTAGTGTCATTTTGCTTTTTATACCAATGTCTTATGTTACATTGTATTTTTATGAATCTTAATATACAATTTTAGATCATTAAAATATTTTCTTTATACATAATAGGAATAATAGTCGTACAACCTTATTCTTTTTATAACAAGTTGTTTTTATCAAAGTATTGATAAATACAATGAAGGCATTAAATTCACAACTCTTTAAAATTAAAATGTTTTATATATGCACAATTATATTAGTTACTTATTTGCCATATTTTTGTAGTTCAAAAATAAAGTATTAGTATTATAATAACTAACCAATAAAAAAACGAAGTGTAAGATAATAAATATTATATCTCATAAGCTCAAAATAGTAAAATTTAATTTATAAATTTGAATTAAAAATCTTATTATACACTCAATGTACTAAAATGGCCTTGATGCCAAAGCCAGTTTTAATTGCTTTTAACAATATATTTTTTATCATAACTGGGATTAACTAGTTGTCTTGAAATAGATATCTTCTCAAGTATTTTATATTTTTTATTAAATTATACAATTTTGTGTATATGTGTAGATAATACTGACGTGAGTAATTTGCGCCGAGCCTCTGCAGAGAGTCGATAGTAGGCTAACAGTAGTGGACACTGACGGCATGAGACATTTGTCATCAGAACTCTCTGTAGCCCCTAGCCGCCGAACCAGCTCTTCAGTCAAACCTGTGACATAAATATAATTACATATAAAGATATTCTATTAAAACTTGAAAAAACAAATAATGAATACATTGTCTCATTGCAGCTGTATGCATCTATATGTAGCATTATAAACAAATTGAGTAATCTGTAAAATGAAAGTTTCATAGACTAAAAGCCTTGCATAGATTAAAAATATTTTAAATCGAATTTCAATCACAATGATAAAACTCACTTATACTACTCTTTGCACATGAAATATAGGGTTTCAACAAGATGTAACAAGATTACCCTCTGCTCACTGTTATAAGAAAAAATCAAATCACTATTTTTGAGCCAATCTGATTTCACAAAAATAATTATACCGTGTTCAGCAAGCGGAGCGGGATCAGCGTGTGCTCGAGCGAAGCGATCGGCGAGCGAAGCGAAGCAGCGCAGCGCTGCGTCGGCCACACGTGCGTCGCTGTGCCGCAGCAGAGCCGACAGCGACGACACCGCGTCGCCTACACGAGCGTCCCCTGGCTCCATCTTACCACACACCCTATAATAAAAAATATGTATAGTATAAATCATTAATATTTTTGAAATTTCTAGTCCTATAAATTATAACATAGAAATATGCAATTATTGAGTATTGTTTTTTATTAATGTGAAAATCAAATAGAATAGTTCTCTTTATATACAAACCTTGAAACAACAGCCATAGCAGAGTGAAGTGTATCCTTATGAACTGATGTTCCATGGTGTGTGATGAAGTGTAATACTGAAGGCAGGCCACCTCCTTCCCATACTGCCCCAGCTTCACGAGTGCATACAAGTTCTAGCACCTTAAGTATACAAAAATAATAGTTTGTATTGGTTCTCAAAGATTTAAAAACATAGTGTTTCAAACAGACAGATAATTACATCATCCTGAAAGTAGTATAGTACTATATTCTATTCATTTTCTTAAAGTAGTACTCTTTATTAATATTCCGCTGAAGTCATTTTAAAAAGTTGCTATGTTCATTAGTCAAGTCATCTATGCTCAAATAGCATGCTTTGGAGCTATTAACAAGAAAATTGAATGGAACATCAAAGATGTAAGACTAGATTAGGATTTTAATCTATTTCTCTTGGTTGCCCAAATGTGTTATCACTGGGCTACTCCCAGGGGTTAATTTTGTACATTGAATATTATTCAAAATAGGCACTGGAAAAATTTAGATGGGTCATCTTTATAGAACAGTAATAGGTATTCGAGTATAAGCTAATGTGAAGTGAAATTAATTTCAATTAGATTTTAAAGACCTGACTTTTTAATCAATTCATTTAAAGTGTTACATGTTTAGATTTAAGTGTAGACTATAAAGGTTTTTTTTTTAAATGTAAATAAACATTTGTTAAAACCATGCAATCTACCTGTCAAGTATTATCATCTTTTCACTCCAAGAATGTGTATCCAAAGCAGGTAGTCTATACTTACTTTTATGCATTGTTCAGCTAAATCTTTGCTGGTTCTATTATTAGGATCAACTGTCAGCAATCTACTACAAATTGCTTTTACAGCCCCCTCAATTGCTACAATTCTTCTAGTACATTCAGCTGAAACAAGGAACAGTTAAGAGAATTAATAAATATAATGAAATAATGGTTTCAATATATATTTTTATACAAGTATAAAAAAATCAAATTGAAAAAACTGATTTGTAAATTAATACATACCTGATACATCTAAGTAATATGTTATAGCTCTAGCTGTAACTTCTAAAACATTGTCTGGAGCACATTCATCAAGAAATATTTTACACAAGGCTGGTAAAAAAGTTCTTGGTGGGCAACTGAAACAATACATTCATTTTATTACATAAAAAACCGGGATATAAAACCGCAGGTTTTATTTTATTAATTTACAGATTTACAGAAAGTAACCTTTCAAAGCATCTGTCCACATTGTCTGACATTAGCAACAACATGCACAGTTGCTCAAGAGCAATGAGCTGCATATCCCGCTCATCTCCTTGCCCTGTCAGCAACCACTCCAACAGTGTTTCAGGATCCACTTCAGCCATCTTAAACATTGATAAAATAAATCTTTAATATCAGCAATGCAGTAAAACAGAAAAGTGATTACAAATTAAAGAATTTCATACCTTTAGGCTTAAGTGAAAGAAATTAAACCTGAAACAAGCATATATTTATAATTATTTTATTTCACATTTACACTCATATAGATAATTGATATTTTTATTTTAGTTTAAAGAGTATATTATGTCAGATTAAAAAAATTATAACTACCTTATATTATTCTCTTGATAAATAAATTATTATTTCACAAGTAATTTCCCTAACCTGATATGTACATGATTAATAATAATAACCTCAATTGTAGAGGACAAATTATTGTAAAAATAATAATTTATATATATGAGATTTTTATCAATTATTATTATATACAGGAAATGCAGATTAAAATCTATTATTTTGAAAGAATATCATAATAATACATATTTTAACAAATTTAAGAAAAGTGAAATGGTATAATCATAAATTCAAATATTTTTTATTACTAAAATTCAAAATACTCATACTGTACGAACTAATCATAATTATTATGTAGGTTACTGATCCATTATATTACGAAGATGCACCTTTCTCTTTTGTAACCCATATGTATAGCATAAGGTTTCCTATTTCCTTATAAATGATTTACTTAAATATTATATTTTTAAAACAACAACATGCTCTTACAGTAAACGAAAACAAATAATAAATAGCTTGAAAAGAATAATGAGCTTTGTGATGTCTCCCACTTACACTCAATGAACCATGACGCTCAGGCGCTGTTCAATATTATTTTCACTAATTATACGACTTAAACGTGTAA
Organism: Boloria euphrosyne; assembly: GCA_951802675.2. Taxonomy (NCBI): domain Eukaryota; kingdom Metazoa; phylum Arthropoda; class Insecta; order Lepidoptera; family Nymphalidae; genus Boloria; species Boloria euphrosyne. The sequence continues at coordinate 8,551,516 of OX637878.1, forward strand.
ATCTATATAACAGTATCTTATGATTGAAACGCAATTCATTTACTTATAAATCAATTTTTTAATCGTTTATCTAATTTCACATATCACTCGTATGTATTCATCAACCATAGAAAATGTTAAATGATCCACAGACCACAGATTAAAGATTTTAATTTTTAAAACAACCAATAATATGACAGTAACATAATAGTGCTACCAGTAGTAAAAATGAATATTTCAATAATTAAATTTAATAATCACAATTATTCGAGATGGGCACGCATGTCAGTAGCTTCAATTCATCAAACGTTTAAGTTTTTTTAATATATAAAACGTTAACTAAGTTAATGTCGTCGTGTGGTTTATTTTTTTAATAAAATGGAGTATAAAGGTAAGGAGTACTATCTTATGTAAAAGCAAAGTTAAAAAAGTGTCCACGTGTAAGCGTTAAATAACAGTTCTAAAACCCACCAGTATTACGCTAGTGTAGCAAAAAGGTATGATAATATCAATATCTAATATCTAATATCTGAATGATATGAATTTAGCAATTGTAAGCCTCAGAACAATAACTAAGCATAGAAAATAGCTAAATTTAACTAATATAGTCATCTCTATTTTCTTATACACATAACAGCATTAGAAAGAGACAGATGTAGGTTGCTCAAAATGCAAATCGTTACAAAGCAAACGTCAATTTGGTTACCTTGGCCATGGAGGTTAGATACAGGAGAACCAACGCTTCATACTAAAGCATTACCCGTCTGTCTCTGAAAATTTGTAGAGTTTATAGCGCGCTGCCGTCAATAAGTAGTATCTGTCAAGTTAGCTATTTATGAGTACTGTCACTATTGTGACAACATGAAGTTAGGCATTGAGACAACATAGCGATCGCAGCGCCTCCTTGCTTTGACAATATTTATGAGACACTACATTCTAGGGCCTTGGTTCTCCTGGTTTCTAATCTCCATGACCTTGGCTATCTTTATTAATACCAAGTTTAAAAGCTACCTCGTCTTACGTCTCAGTTTTTTATCTATGACTTAGTTCATCGCATTTTTATTATCATCACATCGCAGTCGTATAATGCTATGGGCTCATGCGAGTTTTTACGTGTTTTTATCTCCATTTTATAAAAATAGTACAAATTTAAATTTTATATTAAGAGTACAAATTTTTAAACCTTCTCTGGACTTCCACAAATAATTCAAGACCAAAATTAGCCAAATCGGTCCAGCCGTTCTTGAGTTCTAGCGAGACTAAAGAACAGCATATATATATATATATATATATATATATATATATATATATATATATATATATATATATATATATATATATATATATAGATTAGTGTTAATCGCAAAACTTTAAACTTTAAGATTATGAAAGTCTATTACAGCACGACACTTCAAATGTCTTAAAGTGCCTTCTATGCTTTAGTTTTTGTTCTGGGCTGTAAACTGAGTGAGGTGTGATTTATTGCTACCGTTGCGCCACCACAAAATATAAATATAGTGTTAAATATAATTCTTCCTTTACCCTGATGCTTATGTGGCGCCACCCTAATTTAAGCATTTCTTTAGACACTTTTGCATATACGCAGACTACTCTCCCCAATGATATTCTAATAGAATATCATTGTTAGAATATCATTGACTCTCCTTAACTCTTCCTTCCATAATTTAGTCGTATGCAATGAAATATAAATCTTATTTGGCACAATGTAATTATAGCACAGTATTAATGTAATGTAATTAAAAACAGAAGTATTCTTCGAGATCCATGGTCAAAATAAATACAAATGACCATCGAGGCTCGTAAAGCTCTAAGACCTTATGCAATGGCACGGGTAGAGACAAGGAAAACTTTATATGTATGACAGTATTTTGCACAGTAAAAAAAATCTAATAATAATATTATTAACAGTTTTCAAGCACTTTTTTACTTATTCCCTATAGTATGATACGCCAACTAAATAAACATAGTTTATTAATTTGTTCTGATATTATCAAAATGATAATCACTCTACTCATATCTGTCAATAAAATATTTATAACTATTGACACCATGCACCCCACGCTTTTTTTTAAAATCAAATACCTAATTAATTTAAATTCATTAAAATTTATTTTCTATTTTTTAGTTTGGTTTTCTATAAAAAGCGTGTTTTTAGTTTTTTTACACGCTTTTTATTAGCTTCACCTGTATGTTTGTTTGTATGTTTGTATGTTTATTTTTTACTTTTTAGTTTGGTTTATTTATAAAAGCGTGATTTTTTAGTTTTTTAAAACTATTATTTGTTTTGTAGCAAAAATACTATGTCTATGCACAATAGATAGTCTTCCCCAATGATATTTTAATAGACAGATATGTTATACGCTCACTAAACAACCAAAAAAAGTGTTCCGCGCTGCACACATACACATTTTTCATTCAAGGTACATGTCAAAATGATAGAAAGGGGATAGTCGATAAAATCAATAAGAAAAAAAGAGACAGCTAGCTACAGGATGGCATTTTTTTAAATTTTGTAGCAGCGTACCCATGGAGGTTAGATACAGGAGAACCAACGCTTCATACTAAAGCATTACCCGCCTGTCTCTGAAAATTTGTAGAGTTTATAGCGCGCTGCCGTCAATAAGTAGTATCTGTGAAGTTAGCTATTTATGAGTACTGTCACTATTGTGACAACGTGAAGTTAGGCATTGAGACAACATAGCGATCGCAGCGCCTCCTTGGTTTGACAATATTTCTGAGACACTACATTCTAGGGCCTTGGTTCTCCTGGTTTCTAATCTCCATGAGCGTACCACTCGTCGCCATGCGGTGACACTGACTAAAGGCAATACGTCCTAATTAGGACGTTTTCGAGTTTTCACGATTGCGCGCTCATAACATATCTATAGTTAAAATATAGTTAAAATATCATTGGTCTTCCCACTGTATACCATTGACATCCATAGCTGCAAAACAAAATGGTCGCTACCATACCATTGACATCCATGGATGCATGAATTGCCGTCATTTATTTTTGACTAATAAGAATTATTTTTAGCCTGGAGTTATGATTGACACTTTTACTAATCTGTTCTTAATAAGCGAACAAAAGGGGGCGGGGCTTAAATCTAATATTTGTTTATGTTCGTGAGTCGTCGGCTGCTACCGTGCGTTGTCGGCTGCTATCGGGTGTCATCGCCGCCGCCTCGTCGTCGGGTTTCGTCGGCCGCCGCCTCGTCGGGTTTCATCGTCGCTTTTCGTCCCCAACAAAACTATTATTTGTTTTGTAGCAAAAATCATATTTTGCAAATTGAAAAATTGAATAATTTTATCAAATTAGTGTATTGTCATCGGTCCTCGATAAATCTACAAAGTTTGAACGAAATCTGGTCGTTTAAAGTCGGTCAAAATCGCGCCCAAAGAAGTCGGTTACAAGCATACAAACAAACATACAGGTGAAGCTAATAAAAAGCGTGTAAAAATACAACATTTATTGTATTTTTTCTATTAACAAAGTTCTTAAAAGTATTATTTTTTACTTTTTAGTTTATATTTTTCTCTTCTTAGTGCAGATTTTTTGAAGTCGGTTTAATTTTTTTTTTAAATAAGTTTTTTTTCCATTTTTAGTGTGCCTTTTATTTAGCTGATTTAATTATAGTGACTTACTATATGTCACTAATTTAAAATCTGTTTAAGCTTTATATTAAACAACGAGCATACCTATTAACGTATGTAACGTAATAGTAATTAATTATCAGGTCTACCGGAGGGGGGGGGGGGGTTGGGTGTTGGTGTCCAAAGAGTACTCGCTCCTAAAGGTTAGTAAGATTTACCTTCTATTATCATATTAACGTAATAGCCTGAAGGAATACAACTATCAGTCTATATGTATGTATAATTTTAAAGGAATTTCCATTCAACTCCTAGCCGTTGAGGAGTTGTACCTACCATCATCAGCTTAAAAAAACTTTAGAAAATATATGAAAAACGTACTAAGTGCCTATAAAATTTAAGAGTTGCCATCGATTTCCCTAGGATCCCATTATCAGATCCTAACTTGGTGACAACGGCAACATCTTGGAAGTATACCCTACCAAACAAAAAATAAATTTTTGAAATCGGCCCGCAATTGACGCATAAATCGGAGAACACAGATAAAAAATAACATTTAAAGAATTCTACCTTCCATCATCAGCTCATCACATGAGATGACGGTTTTCAGACGCAAATGCTTGAACAGCTTTAGAAAATATATCAAAAACAAAATAGGTGCCTATAAACTTTGAAAGTTGCCCTGGATTTCCCTGGGATCCCATCATCAGATCCTGATTTTGTGATAATGGGACCCCCTCAGAACTATACCCTACCGAACAAAAGAAAAATTTTTGAAATCGGCCCACAATTGGTGGAGAAATCGGTGAACATACATAAAAAAAAATACATACATCGGAACATATAACCTCCTCCTTTTTTGAAGTCGGTTAAAAAGTTGCTCTGACACGGACGGACAGACAGACAGACAGACATGAAGAATTCATAAGGGTCCCGTTTTTTGCCATTTGGCTATGGAACCCTAAAAAGGTTAGTAGGTGGATTCATTGCAGTTACATAATATAATAAAAAAGTTAAAATATATGGAAAAATTTTTGCTCGATATGTTTTATTTACAGTTTTAACATACAAATAGTAGCTATTATATTTCTAATACATTGCAAGTTACATTCTTTTTAACAAACTTAATTTATTAACTTATACTTATGCATCTACTAGTCATTACAAGAAAGAATAATTAGGTAATTGTATTAAGTATGTATCCTATCGTAATTATAGAATCATTGCTATATTCACTCTTTTTGACAATGATAACATGCACAAGATACAGCAGACTTAAATATTAAATTTCTTTCTCCGTCCAAGCATAAAACTTTTACTGGAATCTGAAAAAATATATGTATAATAGAATTAGGTATTCAATATCAATTTGTTATTAAGTAACATGGTAGGTATCTAATGTCTGTATTTTTTTAAGTGCAATAAAAAAATAGTAACAATAGTGTCGCGTGGGTTCAATAAAATGAATAAATGATAGACTATAATATATTCATATCTACTCGTAGATAGGCTTAAAAAGGTAACAGATAACCCTTTTTATATGAATATTATTTTTAGCCTAAACTATAAAGATAATAAAAGAAAGTCTTGGACATACTTGTTAAATACCTTCAATAGTTTTATTACCTATGTCATACAACTAACAAATAACACAACATTTTTGGTTGTTTACTCTTTAAATGTAAAGGACATTGCAATTTTATATCGCCTTTACATACTATCGTAAATCAGTTTCTAGATCGCAAAATATAATTTTAATTATTTAGAAAAAATACGTACATCTTCTGATTCCATGATGTTACAACACTGTCCTAAAGAGGTCACGGGATGCCGCTTGAATCCCAACATTATACTGGGTAGAGACCAAGATTCACAGTATCCACGGCAAGCATTTGTAGTTATTTCAAACTTAAGACAATCCGGTATTGTTATGTTTTTCTTGTAACCTATATAGGTAAAATAAATAAATGAAAGAAATTAAAATTATATCAATAAAAAACTATTGGCACATGTCTCTACTCGACACTACCAACTAGTACCTGTAAAATTAACATCAGTGTCAGCATACGAGTATATGAATCATATGATGAATGTACTAAATAAAAATAAGTTTTAAATGGTGTTAAAACTATTTGCTGTTATTGTTCTGAAACTTAGGAAAATAAAAAAATCTAATGGGCTTGCGCCTAATTAAAAACTTACGCTTTTGCCTTATAGTAGCTATGAGTAAATGATTCAATAAATATTTGTATTTTAACTAAATAATAATATAACTTTAATAGCTTCAGGTAGGTTAAAGAGTTTGTTTTTTGAAGCCGACAACAATATTTTACATACCCCTTACGTGGCAACCTGGTTTTTTCCATAGTTCAGCAGCAAACAGGTTACTAATAGACAAGAAAAATATTAAAATTCTTAAAAACATTGTGCTTATCTCAACTTCAGCTTCTACAACTGTAAATCCTGCTCTTTTTCGTCCATTTTATTCCATTTCATACAGCACTTTATCAGTGTCTCTAAACCATTGGTCATTTTGTAAACTTAAGCCGTTTATATTTTTTGACAAACATGAATATATATTTTTTTGTTAGTAAATGCATTTACGCACACAATCTGCATACAAGTGTTTATGTAGGGCTCACCGGCGAAGCCAGCAAGAACTACCCACTAAAACCCGACGGAACCTCTACCCTTTCTAATGGAGCATCGATTGCTTACACACATAAATATGACGCATCGACTGAAGCATCGACCCCAACAGTCCACTTATCAGAAAATATCTAAAGCAACCCGTATGGTAGACCTCCCACCTATCTGGTTGACCTCCCAGTGCGTTTCTTTGCTATGCGCCCTGGATTTATATCACTGCCCACCGAAGTGGGCCCCTTGTCAACACACGCACAAACACGTTATTAAACTAACGTAATTTAGTTTTACGTATCTAAATATTATATTTAAAATCATTCGTGCTTACACAAAAAAATATTTATCAAAATAATCAGCAAAAAATGTTTAGAGTTACTGAAAAATTATCATTAAGAAGCCATAATTTTTATAAGCTTTAGAGACACTTCATTAAACGAAAGTGTTATGACCCGAAAGGTTTATATTGTTTGTAAGTTATGACATACTTAAATTGTTTATTCTCCTACTAAGTAAATTACCTAAAATATTTAGCTAGCGACTTTTCTTGGATCTATTTATATGGTATGTAATTATGGGATTAAATATGGGATTAAATATGGGATATATTCTATATGGTTATTTTTAATAGCGGGACCCGCGGCTTCGCTCGCGCTAAAAGCACAAAAAATATCTTTGGCTTTATGCTATTACTTATAATGTACCAACGAATGATTGCCTATTTTCTTAGATTGTATAATATAATCTAAGGCTATTTTAAGGTCCACCCTACTTTATGAGTACCTATTGTGTTTTCTTATGGGAATAAAATATTTTACTGTAGTAACTACCTACCTATATACTTACCTTTTACGTAGTCTGATTTATCTGAATATTGTTTATTACCCTTGTAATAATCTATCACTCCACAAAGATTAGTTAATATCGGTTCAGTACTTTTTGTATGAACGCGCACATCAATTACTTAGCTAAGATATTCTTTTATAGATAAAAATTAAATAGTTATTGCGAGTTTTCTGCAAACTTTTCTGTAGACTTTGTTAAGACCTATAATTTTCTACTATATAGTTTTTGATATATGATCTCTTATGTTTTAGCGCGAGTTAGCCACATTTTGTAAGGTCCTTCTTATCCTCATTATTTCATAGAACTAGTTACTGTGTTTTCCCGTAGGAATTCAAGATGAAAACGTAAGTTTTCATCAAACTTCGTGAAAACTAATTTACCTAAAACTTTGCCTTTTAAATTTTTTTTCATGGGACTTGAAGTGTTGCCGGCAATCGCAATAAACCGTTCTTTACCCTTAAAACAATACCCCCTCCCAGGCAGGCACCATAATTAAGAGTATGTATATATAAAATTAATTAACAGAAAAAAAAACTAGAGATGAAACGGATAGTGGTTTGGCCGGATACCGGATACCGGATATCCGACAAGCTGGCAGGCCGGAGCGCCTGATATCCGGCCGCCGGATATCCAACCGTTTATATTATAGAACTTCTTTGAAAACTGAATTGGAAAGTCATTTTAAATCCTTAGGAAAGAATCCAAACTACCTTATTGCTACCTTTTTAGACCCAAGGTTTGGGAGTTTACTATTTAGGAGTTCTTAAGACTGTAAAAGTCCGACAGAAAATCATCACAGAGTATATAAAATACTCTTACGACGAATCTTCTTCTGACAGTAACAGATCATCGCTTTAACACCTTTAACGAATGAAAGAAGATGATTCTGGATCCAACTTCACATGTGAAGCTCATGACACTTTTTGGAACTGTTTCAATGAAGTGGCACAGGACAATAGTAGTGTTTGTCGCGACCAAGAAAAAAAATCCAATTGCTAACGAGATTAACTTTTTTTAAAGGCATTTCGAATCGATCGCAATCACGACCCATATATTGTGTGGTGGTCAGTTAATTTAAACCGAACTTGTCAAAGTTTGCTAGAATTTATCTTTCAGTACCTGGCAGTATTATTTACAGCGAAAGGTTATTTGCAGAAGCTGGTCTGGTATATGAAGCCAAGCGGAGTCGCCTCTTACCAACAAATGCCAAAAATGTAGTATTGATGCATTTGCTACTTGTTAATTTTGAGTACTAAACTAATTAATAAAACAATCATTTTTGACGTGCGATTACAAAAATAAACGGTGTCCAAAACCTATTGTGGTATGATTATCCTTGTGTAAAAGAATATTTTTTTGAATTTTACTATCCGGTATCCGGCCCGGCCGTATACTGACTTACTATCCGGTATCCGGCCGGATAGGGAAAACAAGGCTGGATACCGGATAGTTACCGGATATCCGTTTCATCTCTAATAAAAACACCACATATATGTTTAAAATTATATTTAAATAAGTAATAACAAATTGAAAGTGAGTCTTCTTACTTTCTTACATCTTTGAGTGTTTCTATCGTGATTTCAAATATTTTGACTTAAATGTTTGAAAAATTGATACAATGACATTATAAAGTATCGTGCTAGCTTTAAACCTAGCCTACTAGGTAATACGATACAGGCGATGTACACAATTTTATACAAAACATTCTTTATGAATAGTCACGAAAACTTATTTCCTGTCACCTTTACTTTTTTTTTAGATTTTCCAACTAATTACAGAGAGAATTCGAATGAATTTTTAAATTTTTGTATTTCTTGTACGTAGCCGCATGTCCAGTGCCTGCAACGCCCGGCGAGCGGGTCCATGTTCATAGATTGCTACACTTGCTAGAAGACACCTTCGAGCCAATGTCATATCGCCTGTTGACTGTAAATTTTATAAAAGTTAGTTGTTTAAAAATAATTTATTTCTGCCAGTGAAGTGAAGCTCAGTTACAATCAAAAATATTAATATAGAAAATAATCAATTGCGTTAAAATAGTAAACACATATAAGTCAGTTATTTATTACCAATGCAACATGTGCTAAGTTAAACCAGATATCTGAACGAGTCTCTGGACTAGAGGCATAATAAAGAGCTTGTCTAAAACAAGGAAGCGTGAGATCCCATTGGTTACAGTAGAGACAACAAAGCCCCATATTATTGTATATTTCAGCACCAGGGGGGCTCATTGATAGCAACCTCCTAAAAATAAAAGTTAATTTTTAAAATATGTAATACATAATTTAATAGATATGCAAAATATTAAATAATGTTCCTATCGACAAAAATAAAACAATTAAAATAACATACTTTGGCATTACAACGGCTAAACCAATATCAATATTCAATGTAACATTTACATTAAGTTATAGCTTTAAGCTTGTACCTAAACATATAGGTGACTTAGTAACATTAGGTTTAACAGCCTATAATGTCTTTTAGCTTCTACAGGCCTAGTGCCTACAATTTTGAAATGAAGCGTATTGAAACTTAGTATGTTTAATAGGGAGGTTTAACCTACCTGTAATATCTTAAAGCTATTTCTGGTTGATCATTATAAAAATTAAACATAGCAATATTAGAGATTGCTTCCATATTTGTAGGGTCTTTTGTAGCAACCATTCGATAATAGTTTACTGCGACAGCAAAGTTGCCTAATTGGTCGTGTATGCGGGCTTGTTGTAACAACAACGGAGTACATTCATGAAATACTATAAGACCTTGTTTGCATATTTCGACGGCTGAAAGTGGCTGATTAAGACCAATGTACATAGCAATCAGTCTTAAATATATTGAAATATGCTTATTCATTTTGAGCGCTTGTCGCAAACATTCTTCTACATTTCGGAACATGCCAAGTGTCTCGTAACAACGTGCAAGAGAGAAATTCCACCACCAATCTACACTATCATCTGCTTTTTGTGCTTGGAAAGCAACCTCCATAGCCTGTGAAAATAGGGAGTGTAGATTTTAAAATATTGTTTATATTTAATTAATACTTAAGGCCGGTTTAGACTAAGGCACTATACACAGAATGTTTTTAATTGTGTGATTGTAAAAAAAGTATATTGCGACTCGATAGTTATGTCGTAACAGCGACTGGGTTTACGTTCCAATTTCCATTATCTTCTCGTCTCTAAGGCTCGACAATTTAAAAACCGCACCGTATAGAGGATACTACTCAGACACTAAAATTCATTAAAGTGTGAGCTGTATAGAAATTTGTGTCTGCAATGTATATTGCAATTTTTGCCATAGTCTAAGCTTACAGGAGCTTCTATATCTAAACACTTATCTAGTAATATACGTACAATATTATAATATAACAAGGATTTTAACAAACCTTTCGCACGTTACCTTCACAGTAGTAGATATATTCGAATAAAGTTTTTGCAGCTGGTGCAAATAGTTTATCGTCTTTATTTAAGAACCTCAGTGTAACTGGTGCATCTAAAGCAAATGCAGTGCCGCCAGCAAGCGCCGTGGCAGCGCGTGAAGCTCGCGATGCGGTACGTAAAGCAGATCGTGCAGTGCTAGCACGTGCTGTGCTCGTACCGGCTCTCGATTTGATTCTAGCTGTGACGGGTATGCCATCCTAAAAAAATACAGTATATCACATAGCCTCCTCCTTTTTTGAATTCGGTTAAATAGACGTTTCATGTTATTTACAAAAAAATTACAACAATGATTTATATAATCGTACTTATATAAACATAAAATGAAGTATCTGGCTACCGCCCTGAGTTCAATCAATAATGTACCTACATGTAAATTGGTTTATATTGATATTGCCCTGAAAATAAATAAATTATTTTAATTTTGTATGTGTAAGCCAGTTTTGTAGTAATACTATTTTTTAATAATCTGGGTTTTTAAGTATCAGAGACCACCTCCGTCTGGGTCCAATCAGTCTTCCAAATTGTGTACCTGAACGTTTTGGGATGTTTTCGTAACACTTTGAAACGATGTACCAGGACGAGGGGTTTTAGCTACTGCTGTTGAACCAAGATCGTCTTCTTGCGGGTAATAGCATATTTCTTCATATCGATTACCAGCTATTTTAGCTTGTATAGTCATTGCGCGCATACGAATATATTCAATCATTTGGTCACTTTTGTCTTGCAATAACAAATCACATAATTTGAGGCATTTATCAAACTGTCTAGTTTTATATAAGTTTAAAATGTTATACTCTGCGTCCACGTCCATTTTTGGAAAGAGATTTTAATTTTTGTTTGTATTACGATGTTGCTAAGAAACGGTGTGACCTATAAGTATCTAAATAAAATATAGATTTTTTACCTTCCTATATGCTTATAACCTTTTAAGAAAATTGTGGTCAAAAATACACAATATTAAATATGATAAGTAGTTTTTAGGCAGCGGCAGTGTTCAGGATTGCGTTAGTTATAGAGGGATCAAAATCACATACTGAAGCTTTTCGAACGCGTTATTGAACTCAGGCTCCGCCAAGAGTGTGCTGTCTCCGAGTGTCAATATAGCTTTCAGCCAGGATCGGACACCATGGACGCCATTTTTACATACAAAGGTGTGCCTGAAGTCTATATTGATATTATCGGACATACCATGTACCATGGAATTCCACTCACTTCCGTGGTTAGAACCGCTGTTGGCGATACTGAAGGAAAGGGCCCGATCACTGTCAGGACTCAGGGTCCTCCAGGGCTCAACTCTTAGCCGTTCTTAATCAACGTAGTACTAGATGTTGTCTCGGCATGCCTCCAGAACCAGTCTCCATGGCTCGTAATTATGCCAATGACATAGCACTCATTGATGAGAGCCGCACGAAGGGTACTCTTGAGAACAGCGGTCTGAAGTTGAATGTGACGAAGACCGAGTACATGGCTTGCGGGAATCCGGACTCATGCACTATTCAAAAAGGGATTGAATCAGCCGTTAAGTCGTAGAAGTTAATGTACCTTGGATCCATCCTGCACGAGTCTGGAGGCATTAATCACGACATTCAAGCCCGTATTAGCAGTTAGTACTGCTTGGGCAAAATGGCCAAAAATTACCGTAGAATACCGCCCAAGCTCAAGGTACAGATATGCAAGAGTATCATCCGGTCCTTTTATACGGAGACGAGTACTGGCCAGCACTATCTCGTTACACTCAGGAGTTTCGCGTCACGAAGATGAAGATGCTGAGGTGGACGTATGGCGTAATGCGGGCTGACCGCATACGTAATACGTTCATCCGAGGTAGTCTAGGGGTCAGTGACGTCGCGGATTAGCTCCAAGAGCGTCGTCTGATGCGGAATGGCCATGTCGCGCGCCGGTCTATGGACTATGTCGGAAGAAAGTGCCTTTATATGTCTGCTCCTGGAGCTAGACCTCCTGGCCGCCCAAGGAAGAGATGGCTGGATGTCGTGAACCATGAGAATCAACTGACTGATGGCTGACCCAAGATGATGTAAAAGACCGTGCAAAGTGGAGTAGGATACGTTGGAAGGCCGACTCTTGCAGTAACTGGGATTAATGCCAGGATGAAGAAGTACCTACTACACACTGGCACTTAGCTTTCTTCGGGAGTGCCGAAGGATGGCGTTACAGCTTGATTAATTTATTATTAAACCTTGTGTAAAATTAATAAAGCAAAACAAAATAGATTCCAAAAGTATATATTAAGTGTTTTAGAAATTAGTCTAAGTAAAGGAAGTTTAAACAATACACTTTTAGTGGGTGAGGTGTTGTTAATGCGTGTTCGTGATAATTCAGAATGTAGGGATATAATGAAAAGTCCAAAGTCACACAAATATATTATATTGACTATTAGTTCCTGATGTATATCCCTAGCACGATATATGCTTTAAATTAATGACTATTCACTTAACAAACAAATAAATGAATCGGTAGGCGTTTACAGTTTACGGAGTAACTAGGGTTCGCGGCTCGATACTTGTGAATCGAAGTTACATTACAGGTGCAAAGTTACATTACAGTTGCATGGCAGGTGCATATTCTCAGATGGCGCTTGTACTTTTTTTAAATAGTTTATCTGACATTGTAAAAAATATTGTTTTATTTATTGACATCCGAATAAGTTAAAGGGTTAAAAAGCGATAAATATTGATTCGACGAAAAAAATTAATTAAATATGTAAACGCCTGTACAACATTATATTTTATTTCCCCCTTTACCAAGTGATTGAAAATGATTTGTATTGGTTGACGTGCAATGACGTCACAAGGCAGTATAGTAAAAAATGTGCCTGTCATTGAGTAATGACATAATGCCATTAACGACCCTACTTTCTCGTATTTGTGAACATCACGATTAAACACCATTTGTGCATTTTTTTATCAAATAACAAAAATAAACGCTATCTCAATTGTGTAGGACGCTTGTTTCTATATGACATTTCCCTGTGACATCACTGACGCCATGTAGGTATGCGCCAAAATAGTGTTTCGACGGTTAGGTACTAAGTTTTGAAGACATACGTATGAAAATTAAAAATAAACACTTTTGAGGGGTCAATAAGCACCACTAAATAAATGCTATTATACTTAAAATTTCAACACTAGCGCGTGCTGTGTAGTAGCCTTTCGTAAAGGAATCGATTTACAAAATTTGATTATTGTTATAATATTCAAATATATATTGTAAAAAATATACATAATATATAATATTATATAGCTATAACCACACACGCAAATGACTGAAAAAAATAATAAAAAAGGTGATTTATATATACCTACATAAAATGACGTGAAAGAATTTAAATCCTATTCTAATCTATGATTCTAATCTAATTTTAATGAGTAGTAATAATTTTCAAAGTTATTGCAGCAAGCTTAAATAATTATCGATACACGGATCATACAACTCCATATTTCGAAGTTCTTCATATTTCAAAGTTGCTAGTGAATCCAATATAGGTTCAGGATGACTGCGAGGAAAGAGTTTAATTTCTTCTTTAATTTTAGCTTCAGGCGCTATACGTGAACAGTGACGCTCTTTTATCTGCAATATTAAAATTATTTATTTACTATCTCCGAAATAAATTATCTATTACTCAAATAATAAAATATACCATATACTTAGAAGTACATAATTATTACAAATTCCTGTTCAAAATAATATATATACTGCATATTATGTATTATACAAATATATACGTACGTTCCTTAAATTAGGATTAAAAAAGCTTCAATTATATATACAAATATATATAATTGAAGCTTTTTTAATCCTAATTTAAGGAACGTAGTCACGTTCCGGACACATCACACTAAGAAAATATGTCCTCCTTCTCATTTACTCCACACATTTTTTTAAGGTTCAGTAAAAATATAAAGCACACTATAATTACGAATATTTTCTATCAAATTATTTTTTTATACAATCAATATTAAATGTAAAAAGTATCAAACCTGTTCTACAGTAGATGCTGGGTATCCTATATTTTCCCAAGTATCAAACCCCTTTGGTATAAGCAGAGGCTTGTTAAAATTTGTATTTTTTTCTTTAAAAGTAACACCATTACCAAAACCGATATTATTAAACATGTCTTTAGCTTTTTTCGCTAGTTGAGCCTCCTTAGACGAATAAAATATTATATTTGCATTATGTAATAAAGCAAAACTTCTTATAGTAGTACATATGCACTTCTTAATTTCACTATCTGGAAGAGAATAGCATGTTAACTCAATACAGTTCTTTAGATATTTTGAAACGATTGCAAAACAGAATTTTTAAATAAATAAAACGTGTTTCATATTTTGACATGTTACATGATTTAAGCAATAACTTTTCAAATTCAAGTAGCCATTTTAGTAAGTATATATATGTATACAACAGCATATTATATTAATGTAGTTAATGATAAAAATGATTCAAGAAGCCATTATTTCAAAAAATGTAGGTAAGCATGTGACTGTGGAGCAACCCCTTAACTGTGTGGACTGCTTCGACAGACCTCGACGCGGACGGGCATTCTTATTCAATATATTGATTCAACTTTATTTTTAGAATTATTAAAGAACAAATAGGTACTTAATTTAAAGTAAAATTTGTCGAGCACTTCATTCACTCGCATGAAAATCTGTTCAATAATGTGAAACACGTACCATAATTTTTGAATACATCATATTTTCCTCCAATAATTATTAATTCAGGAAGAATTGTTGCATCTTTATAATTATCTATCATTGCTTGAACACATATTTCTAATGTATTCCAAAGACCTTTAATCTTACTCAAATCAAGTACAACGCAAAAATAGCACGCCCCTTGCACAGGAATTGATGATAAGACATTTTTTAACATTTCCAATCTTCCTCCGTACTCCCAGACGTGACAAATAGTTTTTTCTATACTTTGCTTTTGGGAAGACTTCCTACCAAATGAGTATTCTAAAACTAATGTTTCTTTAGGCACATCAGTTTTTTCCAGGAAAATATGTAATAAGGTTGATTTTCCCTGTAAAACGGTAATAACTAATATTTATTCAATTTAAGAGGCTCAATTTCAGGCATGCCGGCCACACGTAGTAAAACTCAGTCAGTCAGTGGTATGAAAGGCGCAGATACCTGCACCTAACCCAAGTTTCCGGAATAAGCAGTATTAACTATTTGTTATAAATACCTAGATACTCTATATACAAATATAAGTATTATATTCTTTTTTTAATATGATATTAGTTGACTGTTGAGGACGTTATCATGTAAACAAAAAGCACCTTCTATAGTTCCATAAATCAATCTACTTGTGTTGATACTTGATACCATATTAATTATTACATTTAGTTTTATACATTACACATGCAACTTTATATACATCCATATCAAAAATATTTAAAACACCCATGACTGGAGTAAAATTTTTAGGTAATATATTCTACTGTCCATGCATAATGTTTACATACCGCAGATTTACTTCCAACTAAAATAATAGTACGGGCATTCTCATCGCTTGAATCAGTTGTATTTGTTTTAAGTATTTCAACAGCTAAATCAGGTATCGACATTTTTAACTATAAAGTAAATAGTTTTTTATCTAATAGCTGAATATGCGTTGTTTTATTACAAAATTAATTAACAAGTAAATGGTACATATTACTTTATGATTAAATGTTATTGTTTTCTGTTGCTAGGAAACAAAACTTGCCTAAAGCCATGTTTATATGACTGCCAGCAATGGCCTTGTTATTGTATTTAAAACATTTTTTCATGCCAAGCTAGCGTAGATGCCAGGCAGGCGAAACTCCCATACAAAAAAACGATCTATGAAGTTTGCACAATTTTTAATGGCGGCTATAATCCGTTAAAATTAAGAATAACACAGAATTTCAGAAAATCAGAATTTCAGAATTTCAGAATTTTGTTTTATTTATTTCTTTAAAAATGAAAATAAAATTAAATCTACGCTGAAAAGAATCTCTGTAATCGATATCGATAGTTTTTTATCGATTTCGATCGTCACCACATCCCAGTACGTCACTAGTAATGACATTATGTTGGCAGTATGTACTGCGCCATGTTTCTTTAATTCTGTTAGGTTGGTATAGGCGCACTCTTCAAACTTCATACATTTACATTTGATCGTTTTTTTGTATGGCAGTCCCGTCTCTTATAACGTAGTGGTTATATACTCTTTGGTAGATGCAGGCTGACTTCCTCTAAACAACACGAGCCAAGCCAGCATTGACTTGTCTGTAGAATGGCGCCAGCGCACTGGCTTCGTAATTCGTATAAACAAGGCCTTAGTATAAAGCTAAAAAGAAAAGTCTTCTATGGACTTTTTGAAGCTGTGGACAAGTGTTTAGATCAAAAATGTAGTATTTTTTAGGTTAGTATAATATATACAGTGATGTACAAGATACCTTATACAAAGTATCTGAAATACAAGATGTAAGATACTTTTAAAAAGAGCATTTCAGATACCAAATATAAATAAGTTTCTAAAAAGGTATCTGAAATACTAGATACAAAATACCTATCTTTCAAATACTTTTTCAAGATAAAATACTTTTGTAAGAAAACAACATTTACTTGAACTTAAGTTTATTTGTTTGAGAAAACAATTTTCGGTACTTACGTACTAATGATGACACACTTTTATTTTGCTTTTATTTTTAATGTGCTTATATCGTAAAAAACTATTTTCTTTGGGTTTTCATATAATAGGTTCATAAGGTTAATTTTATGACTCTTTCTTTCTAGGTTGGTTAGGTTAGGTTAGATATATGACCACAATATCGCACGAGCCGAGCGAGCGCAGCGAGCGTGCCGCGGCAGCGGCCGGCGAGTGCCATAGACATGTCATAAATATGGCGGCAATTTCTAAATGCCGCCAATTTGCATCTACATTCCTAACCTAACCAACCTAGAAAGAAAGATTCTTCAAATTAACCTTATGAACCTATTATTAATTTTTGACTATGGCACTCGCCGGCCGCTGCCGCGGCACGCTCGCTGCGCTCACTCGGCTCGTGCGATATTGTGGTCATATATCTAACCTAACCAACCTAGAAAGAAACATTCTTAAAATTAACTTTATGAACCTATTATTAATTTTCGATTTAAGATTTTACGATATAAGCACATTCACACAAATCTATAGAAAAAATAAAAGTGTGTCATCATTAGTACGTAAGTACCCAATTTTCGAATAGTTCGCGTTGATAACAAGGATCAGGCAAATGCGACAAGACAAAATATAAAGGTAATAAAATTGAGACTTTTAACCCTTTTTTCGAATTTGTACGTCCTGACGGACAAGTACTTAAAAAAAATCTACTGTCTTTTCTGTTTTTATTTTCAACGCTAAATTTCTACCAAACTGTTGGTAGGTTTACCACGCTATAGTATAAAAGTAAAATTTGTGTGTGGCAATGCTATATTAGACAGTTGTCAAGAAAATATCGGGAAAACCGCGCTCTACGATAACTTTCCAGTTATTTTACTTAAAAAATATTATTTTTGTTTATGATGCGTAGTTTTTCTGTATGTTTCATATAGATTAACTTTTTAACGTTCTAATAACGCTAACCTTATTCATTTTTCCCTTTTCATTGTATATAAATAACGGTTTGTTTACTTGTCCTCCACACCGGACCTTGTCGATACACCTATAATTAATGTATTATTCACCTTGTCCGTCACAGCGGACTTTGTCGAATAGGTACTAGAACTAATTTTGACTTTTACATGGTGTCTGAAAAGTAATCTTACCTACATCTATTTAGATTTTACGTACTATCATACTTGCATGTAACGACCTATTACCTACTAACTTAAACTACCCTAAATACCTAAAATAACTACGTAAAATCACTACTAGATCTTAAACTTACAATGTTAACTATAAGACTCGAAAATGTTAAACTGTATCACGGATTAAAACTCCTTACCTGTACGTACAAGTAGCTATGTGCTTACCCTTACCCTATGCTAAGATTTTCTTTTCTTTTGCTTCTTCCTTTGCTAACATACAAATGCTAACGGAGTGTCTTTTTGTATAGAGCTTAAATACAAGATACCGTAGCAACTGAAAATCTTCCTGAAGCCCGTTTGCCTTCACAATATTTTTCAATGTTTGCACCGAAAATATTATGACGAATATTTTTCACGAAACAAATGCACATTCTGTGCAAAAAACTGACCGCTCCATAAATTTGACTCAAGACGAGTTCCGCGACTTCCTTGCAGTACATATTCTGATGGGTGTAACATCATTACCGTCATATTTACATTACTGGAGTATTAAATTTAGGTACTGTAAAATTGCAAGTATTGTTCCCCTAAAAAGATACGAAAGAATCCGGAAAACCTTACATTTTGCGGGCAATAACTTTGAGAACTTCGACCGGTATTACAAAGCACGCCCATTACTTGAAGATATAAGAAAAAACTGTTTAGCTCAGGAAATCTTAGTAGGCAAACGTATTTTCAGCATAGATGAAATGATGAATTCTTATGAAGGACGTAAAGCAGTCAAAAAGCGTCAATTCATGAAAGACAAGCCAATGAAATAGGGTTTTAAAATATATGTTCGAGCTGGAACCTTGGGCATGATAAAGTAAAGGATATCCTTCTGTAAAAGATTAAGATCCGTGCATGAACTGTAATAAAAAAACTGTTGTGTATTGCCTGAAATGCGACACTCGTCTATGTTAAGATACAGCAAACAGTTTTTTCCGTTTCCGTGTTTTCCGTGGTTTCCGTGTTAAATAATAATGCATTATAACTCAAAAAATCAGTTTCGAGCATGTTCCAAATTCCAATGCATGAGAAATACCTGCATGTACCTACCATATTTTTGTTTTTGTTTTTTCTTTAATACAAATAAATAGCTTTTAATACTATTTAATAAAATTTACAATATTTAACTACCAACTTCTCCGTCGAAAAAAGGGTTAATTTTTATGTTTTAGTTGAGATTTGAGTAAAAGTAATTCCTCAAACATATTGTCGCTCATCTTCCTTCGATGAGGCCTCATGATCATGTCCCATCACCCCAAAGAAAAACAGTCTCCACAGGGGCAGAGCTGGGCAAACAGGTGTTATACTTTGGGAATATTTTTTTATTTCAGTAGAAAGATAGTGTCGCCATCTGTCACTCCCGACCACTGACCTCTATAATACCACTGGACTGGCTGTTGTCAACGTGCTTGTGTAGCTGCTTGATATTCGCCATTTTGGCGCTGTCCGCCGCTGTCGGACGTAGCGAGAGTTCGTGGTACTAAAACTAATGATGTTGATATAAAGATTTTTATTTTTATATTTTTATTAATCAATAACCGCATCATCATAATTACTACTTATGTTATATTAACAACGAAAATGCAAAATTACTTTACAGTAAGCAAACACTTCTCGCTGTCATTTGCAATATACGTAAAAAATAGTTCTCGGGACTCTCGCTAGTGGCGCTTCAAATGGACACAAAAAAATTGCTGTCAAACGCTTGGAACAGCCAGTCCAGTGGTATTATAGAGGTCAGTGCTCCCGACAATATCCAAAAAATTTTTAAACGATGCGCTGCGTTCAGTTGCGTTTGGAAAGAAAAACTGCGAAGTTCATTTTAGTATATATTCATTTTATTTATTTTACAATATTGTATATAATAATATAATATATTTAATATTAATAATGTAATATATAATGAATTATGTAAGTAACATTATACAAATCTAAGAGATTTACAATGTTACATTTAATAAAAAAAATATGTAAACTTTAATAATAATAAATAAATAAATAAATAATAATAAATAAATAAATAATAATAAATAAATAAAAGTATCTCGGGGAACAAAGTATCTTCAAAATACTAAGATACCAGGAAAATGTATCTAAATATAAGATTCAAAATAAAAAAAATAAAAAGTATTTCAATTACAAGATGTAAATACGTATTTTGTATCTTGTATCTGTATTTCAGATACTTTTATCTAAGATACGTCTCATCTCTGAATATATATTAATAACACAAGCTCATAGCTTACCAGCTGTGGAACTATGTTGAATCATTGAAGAACTGTAGTTTAGAAGATATCGTCAAGAGGTGAATTACGCCCAGTATACAAAGCTGATCTGCTTACGAGTATATGCATTATAAATAAATAAATATGTTGGGACATTATTACACACAGCGCTACCTAGTTCCGTGGTAAGCCACGAGGCTTGTGTTACAGATACCAGATAGTTGATATACCACACATATACAACTTTAAATACATACATATTATAAATATAAACACCCATGACTCAGACTGAAGTACAAACATTCAACAAATAAATGCCCCCAGCGAGATTCGAACACGCGACCGCTGGCGTAGAAAGTAGGGTTACTATACGAACTGAGCCAAACGTGTCATCACAATAAAAACCGACCTCTACATTCTCTTAGAAGGTAAAAAAGAACCGGGGTTTTCATTTAGACACCATTTAATAATTTCGAAGTCGGTGCCGGACGATGAAAAGCAAAGTAATTCTAAAGCAAAGCAAAGTAAAACTATAGCAAAAGAGTAAACATATTATGATATTCGCTTAAACTAAGTATTTAAGTTAAATAATATATTATATGAGATGAAACGGATAGTGGTTTGGCCGGATATCGGACAGCTCGGATGAGGTGAATGATAGAGTATATAAAAAACCCTTTCGACAAATCTACTTCTGATAGTAACAGATTATCGCCGTCTTTAACACTGTTTTTTTCAATGTTGGATGGATTAACGCATACTATTTTTTTTATACAAGTTGTTATGTGAAACTCACTCGCCATAAAACCCAGTACTACCCATTAAAATCCAACAGACCTCACCTGCAGTCTTAATGAGGCGCCTCAGGATCGATCGTAGTGATTGATGCGATCAAAAGAAATAAAATCCTATTGCTAACGAGATTGACTTTTCATAAAAACATCTCGAATCGATTGCAAAGATGAAACAAACGTAAATTTTTGACGTGCGATTATAAACATAAACAGTTTCCATAACCTATTGTGGTATGATTTTCCTTGTGTAAAATAATGAGATAGTGAATCAGGTATCCGGCCCTGTTTTCACCGGATATCCGTTTCATCTCTATTATATTATAGGTACATTGCCCATCAATTATTTTTAAATTGTGTTTTTTTATAGTACCTTATAGTACCTAGGGCTAAAAATATTCGTTCAATTTAATAATAATAGTCAATAGTATCGCCTTTTAAACCTTCTCTGGACTTCCACAAATAATTCAAGACCAGAATTAGCCAAATCGGTCCAAGTTCCAACCGTTCTCGAGTTTTAGCGAGACTAACGAACAGCAATTTTTTTTTATATATAGATAGATTATGTATAAATATTGAGTAATTACGTATTGAAGGACGACCTTCGCGGAGCGGAAAATCAATTTTAATTTTTTAATCTGTCTGTCTGTTTGTTCCGGCTAACCTCTGAAATGGCTGGACCGATTTTGACGGGACATTCACTCGCAGGTGTTATAATAGGAGTAACTTAGGCTACTTTTATTTTAGAAAATAATAAAAAACCGTTTAATTTATTTTAACTTACGCCCAGCGAAGTGGGCCGGATTTGTTAATCTATACTAATATTATAAAGAGGAAAGATTTGTATTTTTGTATGTAACGAATATACTCAAAAACTACTGGTCACTGGACCGATTTTAATGAAGGTATGGTACACATGTTGTCTAGATCCTGAGAAAGAATATAGGTTACTTTTTAAGGCGAAAAAAGGGCTGTAAAGGGTTGAAATAAGGGATGAAAGTTTGTATGGAAATGATGTCATTTTTAAAGATAGAAGCTCGAAAGGCTTTTAATTATATATAAATTAGTAAGACATTTAAAGATTGTACCTGGAGACGAACCCGAGTGAAGTCAGGGTGAGACCCTAGTATTATATAAAATTTGTGCATATTCAGTATTCCGTAATTATAGGTACCTAGATGCAAAATTTCAGCTCAATTGCAGAAAAGAAAAAACACATCTAAAAAATGAAAAATACCACTGTGTAAAATTTAAAGGCAAATAAAATGAGAATAAGTTCAGTAAGAATCAGTGTTATGAGTTTTTCTAAACAGAACCATATTTTTAATCAAACACTCTCTAAACACTAAACCAATAGGTACTAATACTTCGGCAAAGAATTTTAATATTTATGTCATTAAATGTTGTTTATTAAGATTTTGTATAAACATTGTATTATTTATCAATAGTAAAAATGATGCTAACTTCAGGTGTTTTTTATTATTTTGGCACTAGCATTACATATGGGATTAATTAAAAAAATAAGTATTCCCAAATTTAATTATTTTAATACATTTATTCAACATTTATTTCAATCAATACATTTTATAACATATTCAACTATTTTCTAATTTTAAGAGCTGACTGACTAGGTACATACATGTTACACAATAGAACAATATTTTTGAACAAATACATATAAATGGACTAAAGAAAATCTGTTCCAATATAGATTTTTAATATTTATTTTATTAAACTTGTCAAAAGGTGTTGAGGATTCCATAGCCGAAAGGTAAAAACAATACATAGAGGGATATATTTGGTATATCCAACCAGTTTACTTTGTTAATATGACATAGATGAATGATGACTTACATTATATTATATACTTACACAATCACAACATATTAGGAAATAATTATTTAATACTGAATGAACATTTGTTTTCCTTATTTTAACTGTGCTTTCAACTTTTTATACTCCATTTCCTTTAATATTATATCTTTATTAATTGATTTCAATATATCTTGAAATCTTTGTTTTAAGGTCATATTTTCCATTCCAGATATTTCAGCCTGAGTCCTTTGTTTACGTTGTTTTAACTCCTCTAATTCAATTACAAGTTCCTGAAATCTTGATGAGTCATGAGAACCACTGAACCTTTGATGTTTAATCATATCAATTTGATAGCTATTCCCAGTACCTTTTTCATTTGAAGCACTACCTTTATGAGATACTGATTTCTTTAAAGAACATTCAAACATTTCAGATTTAAATTCTGTTCCCAAATGGAGTGCTTTCATACTTTCTACTCCATGTATAGAACTAGTATCAGATAATGGTTCGTCATATGTAGAAAATCTACTATCTTCTATATCAATATTTACATTATCATCTTCAACATCACTGTCGCTGAGAGCCCCTCCAAATATGTCTTCTACTTTAGAGGTTTGATTTGAAACACTTGGAATTGCCTTTGTAGATTCCTTTTTAGGCTTTACCTTCTGGGATGAACCACTTGCTTCATTTTTAGAAGTATTTCCCTCATCTTCATTGACAACCTCCCATGTAACACTAACTGCTTCATTATCAGCTCTTAACAATCTCTTTACTTCCTTTTCTATTTCCGGTGCCTCAGTACATTTTTTTCTCAATGTCTTTCTAAATCGTCGTTTTCTGACGTTCTTTGTTGGAGGAGTTATGCCATGAGGCCATAAATATTTTTTATCAACCTTTAGATGATCTTTTTTTTTATTTTTTGTGGGGGATTCATCTTCTGTAATAGGGTCTAATTCTTCTTTACACAGCATCATTTGACAAATATCAGCACATTTATATAGACTTTTTCTATCTATACTTTTCCATGATTCAACTATTGTAGGTAAATCTACTATTTTGGCGTATAACAACCAATGATCAAGTCTAACTTCTCCATGTCGCATATCATCATGGATATGAATTGAAAGACGATTTTTTAAGCTTTCTCCTGATTTTATTAATTCGCCTAAAACTTTTCCAGGTTCTTCAGGCATTCTTAAAATAAAATGTGATTCTAATTCTACTGGATAGTCCGGCTCCCGTTTTTCTCGACTCATCTTATAACCTTATAGTGACTAGAGATTTAAATAACTTTACAAATAATTAAGTAAGTATTGTTTCCGTTAAAATACTTGTGCTTTATTACACACGCATTATTCAGATTTCAGAATGTGAAACACATGAATACTGAGCACTCAGCACAGATTAATTGCTACTTTAAAACTAAAAATTAAATAGGTCCGGTGGTTGCTATTCAGTATTCACTATTCAGTACCTATTTCAGATTTGAGTATTCTGTATTGAATATTGAATATTGATCCATCTATGCCATAGAGTATATTGCTACATATTTAAAATCTATGCCGAGTATTGATTCCAATTTTCAAACCATAGATGAATTCATGAATAACACTGACTGGCTGTTCCAAACGTTTGACAGCAATTTTTTTGTGTCCATTTGAAGCGCCACTAGCGAGAGTCCCGAGAACTAATTTTGACGTATATTGTAAATGACAGCGAGAAGTGTTTGTTTACTGTAAAGTAATTTTGCATTTTCGTTGTTAATATAACATAAGTAGTAATTATGATGATACGGTTATTGATTAACAAAAATAAAAAAATAAAAATCTATATATCGACATCATTAGTTTTAGTACCACGAACTCTCGCTACGTCCGACAGCGACGGACAGCGCCAAAATGGCGAATATCAAGCAGCCACTAAAGCACGTTAACAACAACCAGTCCAGTGGTATTATAGAGGTTAGTGATGAATAAGTTATGTTTTTATATTCAAAACAACTACCTACGGAGTATATACGGAATACGGATACGAATTACGATCCAGCAATATACTCTATGTTACGATCATAAGAAATGAAATCCTATAGGCTACAACCCATAGAGTATATTGCTACATATAAAAACTACAACCCACAGAACACAATATTACAATTATAATATTAATATTACAATTATATATTATGCTCCTAGCCAAAGAGTATAGATAATATATTCAAGTAATATAATAACCCACAACAACTCAACATACTTGTAGTCTATCTATTCCATAGATATAAATTGTTAATACTTATAAGCGCAGAGGGCCTAGACAAATGCCTTTTCTGTTAGCATTAACGCCAAACGCCAGCTAAAAAATGTATGAAAATGACATTGTCTGCGGACGGACCTTTCCGCAGACAATGTCATTTTCATACATTTTTTAGCTGGCGTTTGGCGTTAATGCTAACAGAAATGGCATTTGTCTAGGCCCTCTGGACGGCTAATATCAGAAGTAGGTCGTAGATGTGGGCGTGATCGTTAGTGTCTTTTAAGAAACACAGCAAATTCTCAATTTAACTTAACACACTCATAACTAAGTACAACGTAAACACATTAAAACATTATATTATCAATAATAGTTCCATTATTCGGATATAAGTAATTCGTCGATGATACGTGGTGCATCGGCGGTCCAAATCTGACATTCCCCTTTTTTGTCTTTCAAATAGTTCTCTAATTTAATTTCTTTTTAAAACATGCCAGTTTGTATCACCTTACTACCATCGCTTCGACGCTTTACAAGAGTGCGCTGTCAAAGCTTGATTTCACACTCTTATCCGATAAGCTTACCCAACATCTCCAGATGGCGCACTGAGTGCGCCGTCACGGCCGGACTGACATTCGACCGTCCTCGGGCGATCATTTATTGAAGCCATTGCAAAAGCAGGAACGACGCTCGCCCATCCTGTCACTCAGGAACAATCTAACTCTCTGTTATATTCGTACCGTACGTAAATACCAATTTATTATGAAAGCATGTATCCTTTCGACCATCTCAACTTATGGACCGGATGACATCTTTCCAAACCGTGAGCGTGGACCGGACGAGTGTGTCCCTTCGACTATCCCAAAACATGGGCATAGACCGGACGACACTGTCCCTTCGACCACCTCTAAACCGTGAGCGTGGACCGGACGAGTGTGTCCCTTCGACTATCCCAAAACATGGGCATAGACCGGACGACACTGTCCCTTCGACCACCTCCAAACCGTGAGCGTGGACCGGACGAGTGTGTCCCTTCGACTATCCCAAAACATGGGCATAGACCGGACGACACTGTCCCTTCGACCACCTCCAAACCGTGAGCGTGGACCGGACGAGTGTGTCCCTTCGACTATCCCAAAACATGGGCATAGACCGGACGACACTGTCCCTTCGACCACCTCCAAACCGTGAGCGTGGACCGGACGAGTGTGTCCCTTCGACTATCCCAAAACATGGGCATAGACCGGACGACACTGTCCCTTCGACCACCTCCAAACCGTGAGCGTGGACCGGACGAGTGTGTCCCTTCGACTATCCCAAAACATGGGCATAGACCGGACGACACTGTCCCTTCGACCAGCTCCAAACCATGAGCGTGGACCGGACGAGTGTGTCCCTTCGACTATCCCAAAACATGGGCATAGACCGGACGACACTGTCCCTTCGACCAGCTCCACCACTTAAACACAAATCGGGCAGATGTGTCCCTTCGACCAGCCTTGTACGAAGGCGTGGACCGGACGACACCAACCTCTAAATTCAAATTCAAATTTAAAATATTTTATTCAGCATGAAATTATTACAATTTTTTTACTGAACGTCATGAGTCTACTACCAATCATTTTGTAACCACGAACTTATCATGAACAATTTCAATCCTCAGTGTTGATTTCAATCTCGTAGTGTATACTTGTATATAAAGTTTGCACTCTTCGACCACAATTCTTCATCATCTTTAGTCGCCGTCACGGTTTCCTTATCATTGTTGGTAGTAGCTTGTAAGCAAATACTGCGGTACTTACGGTTCATTCTACCTCATTCCCGACTTTACTTGCGGTCGGGCCTTCTTGTGCATCTACACCATCATACCACGAGGCTGTTAGTCTGCCTCTACCTCTTTTCTGATACCAATATTTTAGCACTTTTTTTACAGAGTTCTCGTTCCGCCTCATCACATGGTCGTACCACCTGAACTTGCCCTCTCTGAGTTCCTCTGTTACCGGGGACACGTTGAAGGATCCCCTCACATATTCGTTTCGCACTCTATCTAGACGCGTCACGACGCTTGCCCAGCGGAGCATTTTCATCTTCACTGTATGCAGTTGTAGTTCATACTTTTCCAAAGTTGCCCAGTTCCAGTTCAGAGCCATATAACATGGTAGGTCTCACAACTGTCTTGTATCACTTGCTTTTGGTTTTGGTAGGCATTTTAGGGTCGTACAGAATACCAGACAGAGATCTCCACTTCAATCGCCTCAGACTAACTCTGTGATTCACTTCATCATCAATGCGAGAGTCAACAGTTAGTATTGATCCAAGGTATCGGAAACCGGACACCTTCGGTGTAACAGTGCCGTTGATATTGATGTCGCAGCCTACTTCCGCAGATCCTACCAAGTCGCACTCCATGTATTCTGTTTTCGTGTGACTGATATGTAAACCGTATCTTTCAATCTCCGCCATCCACACTGAAAGCTTTGCTGAAGTTCTGAATTACTTTGCTCTATCAATACAATGTCTTATGCATATAGAATATTCCATGGTATATCCTTGTGGAATCTTCAGGTTATATGGTAGTCCATTATTAAATTCGGGCTCAAGCGGATGTCTGATGCACTCAAAACCTCACAAGAAACGGTTCACTCACACCTGCAGGGCTACAAAATTGTGTGCTAATGTCGTTATAAATTTCTTCTATCAGAGAGATATAGGCTCCAGAGAGATAGGGTTCAAACATATAACTAACACTTTTAAATAGATGAGAAATAACAGTTTGATTCCGCTCGCTATTTGTAATATAATAAAAAAAGGCATAAAGTCCTTTACAAAAATACTAAACCGTATTGCATATTACTGATATCAAAAAACGTTATATTTTTTTAAATCCTTAAAAATTCCCGAGTAATGCGCTCGTGTAGCAATTATTCCGCGCGTAATTAATAACAGCCGATTTTTTATTGTAAAGTGCTAACTGAATATTATTCAGTTCGTTCCATATTTATTAGATACTATTTACAAATTAATGATTTACCAAATTATTCTCTAACTTGTCTATAATAACCTTACTACTAGGTATGCCGTAATTATAATATTTACTTAGTAAGTTTAGAAGAATTGATTTATCCTCTTTATTTAACTGTATGTCATTCGAGGACATGTTGTTTTTTTTAAGCTTCGCAAAAGTTAGTCGTTACTCTAATATCAAATATAAGATTATCGAAGCCTGACCCGGGACTCGAACCCAGGACTTCCCAATGTACAATCGTATAGGCTAGCTGCAACACCACCGAAGCAAATAAGTAGCCGTATAATATTGCCACTTGCTTTTTTTACTTGGTTAGAAATTACATTATCAGACGCATGCAAGCAAGCTTTTCACAGTATTTGTAATTTTAATTGTATTTAGAATCTGAGTAGTGCATTTAACTTTATTACTTCCAACACCAGTGAGATATTAAATTAAACGTTTACACGCAAATCTCTTTTAAAAGGGAATAGACAGATTTACTATAAAATAGACAAAGAATTTGCTCACCGAATGATATTCTAAAGTAACTCTCCACGTTCGCCACTCCACCTATTGATCTCCTACCTCGCAGCACCAGCATCTATTCTCTTGGCCGGAAATGATTTTGCGACGTGGCCACTGGCGAGGTTTGTCACACGTAAGACACATAACATTTGTTATCATACCTTGATTACGAATTAAACTACTCGGCCGTATTATTTCTTTACGCCTTTTTTTTTACAACCAATCTATTTTGACCAGTGGTTTCTGTTCATGCCACACCAATGAAATATTCCAGAAAATCTCATCTCATACCTTGTTCGAGGCTTCTTACAATAAGAATGTTGATGTCGAACTTTGTAGCGATAAGATTTCGTAACATTCGTACTCTAGTAATAACGTCATAATATGTGGTTAGTTCTCATCGTGCTACCTTTATAACATAGTACTAAACTAATTCAGTTATCACTTCTTCAGGTAACTCAGACTTAGATATTCTTCTAATCAAATTCTATAATCGAACCACGACCTTAGCCGCAGATTTTCTTCTAGCTCTAACTTAAAATAGTAGTGCTTGTAGCTCTCTGCCCGTGACATCCTAAATCCTCTCACTAAAGCCTTCATATCATTTAAAACCTTCGTCTGAACATCAACCGGTTTCATTGTTACGTAGTAAGGTTCTTCCATATCTATACTCTTTGGGTTCTTCTATCCCACTTCTGATATAAGCGCAGGACGGCTAATATCAGAAGTAGGTCGTAGATGTGGGCGTGATCGTTAGTGTCTTTTAAGAAACACAGCACATTCTCAATTTAACTTAACACACTCATAACTAAGTACAACGTAAACACATTAAAACATTATATTATCAATAATAGTTCCATTATTCGGATATAAGTAATTCGTCGATGATACGTGGTGCATCGGCGGTCCAAATCTGACATTCCCCTTTTTTGTCTTTCAAATAGTTCTCTAATTTAATTTCTTTTTAAAACATGCCAGTTTGTATCACCTTACTACCATCGCTTCGACGCTTTACAAGAGTGCGCTGTCAAAGCTTGATTTCACACTCTTATCCGATAAGCTTACCCAACATCTCCAGATGGCGCACTGAGTGCGCCGTCATACTTAAAACCACTGACCTCTATAGCTGTTGTCAACGTGCTTTTGTGGCTGCTTGATATTCGCCATTTTGGCGCTGTCCGAAGTAGCGAGAGTTCGTGGTACTAAAAATGATGTCGATATAAATATTTTAATTTTTTTATTTTTATTAATCAATAACTGTATCATCATAATTACTACTTATGTTATATTAACAACGAAAATGCAAAATTACTTTACAGTAAACAAACACTTCTCGCTGTCTTTTGCAATATACGTCAAAATTAGTTCTCGGGACTCTCGCTAGTGGCGCTTCAAATGGACACAAAAAAATTGCTGTCAAACGCTTGGAACAGCCAGTCCAGTGGTATTATAGATGTCAGTGCTTAAAACTCATACTTCTACGCGACATTGGCGAAGTCAACTGTGCCCAACTGGCACTCCTGGAAGCCATTAAAGGAAATAATTGAATTGAATTAAAACTCATACTAATTGATATATACTCATTGAATTAATAGTCAACAAATTGTTTTTTATATTAAACTAGGGGTATAGTATAGTCAAACCCGTGTCTTCTACAGTAAAAAAAGCTTTATGCTATAACTTACAATGCACTAACAATTGACTCCCCCATTTAAAGTTTCACTCCTCATTTCTGAGGACTCTATAGAACCAGTTATTGTGTTTTCCTATAGTAAAAGGTATCCTAAATATTGTCCATTAGTAATAAGTGAAGTTAAAATCTGTTCAGTATTTTTTGTGTAAACGCGCACATCGATTCTCTAAGTTGGAGCCCCTGCAAACAGCAGACTTTCGATCGGTCGATAGTTTGGTCGGGTTTAGCTATTAAACGCGCACATTGGCCCGACTAAACAGTTGGTTTTTGTGGGTGCGCATACTAGGCAAACTATCGGCCGACAGCTCTTAGCCTAGGACCCCACCGCAAGATTCATCGCGTTCATGGCGTTTTTGATTGAAAGTTTGACATTCAGCTGACAAAACTCGAGTAAAAGTTTTTATGCATAAATAAAAACAGCTATTGCAAGTGTAACTTAGAAGATTTTTTTTTTATGGGACAAAGGGGGCAAACGGGCAGGAGGCTCACCTGATGGTAAGTGATCACATCCGCCCATGGACATCTGCAAGACTGCAACACCACCGGGCTTGCAGATGCGTTGCCGGCCTTTCAGGAAAGGGAGGGAGGGAGGAGGGAGAAGGACGGGAGTAGGGATGAGGAGTGGGCCTCCCGGACTCTCACTTACCGGACGAAACGCGACAGCATAGCTGCCACTTCACGCCGGTCTTCTGTGAGAGAGTGGTGCTATACGGGGCGTGCCGGCCCATTCGGCTGCTACCCAAAGGTAACAAGCATGGCACTACCACTATTAAGATATATATTTAATATTGAGAATTTAAGAAGATAGATATTTAATATTGTTTTAGGATTTTTAAAAAACTAACCGTTAAGACGTACAGTCTGTCAAGAAAGTCATGAAAAAAAAGGAGGGCGCCACCAACATTTAAATGGTATCCCTATAAATTTCGACTAAAAGGTTTTGGTACTTTTTTTCATAAATTATCATATATATTTTTTTATAAAATTATTATATATTCTATTATTTACTGATTTATTATTACTGCCCCTTTAGTGTCATGTGTAGTTTGTTTGTGATGTATATGATTTATATATATTTGTAAATTAGAATATAACATGTGTGTGTAATGAGAAAAGAAAATGCTTAGAGTTTATTTGATATTTCTTTATTAATCAGAATCCAAATAATTCATTTATTTATGTCTATTTGATTGGCATTTCTTAATTTTAAAACCAATTGATAATAAAAATTTTCGAAGGAGTTCATGGCTGCCATCAAAATTTAAATCTTCCTTCACCACTGCCAATAATTTCCTTAATGTTGGTACTCCTTTCTGCACTGTGTATAAAAACTGAACTTTCTGACGAATGGCACATAGATCGAAATCATCGATGTGCTTTCCAGGTCGGCCTTTCCTGTGTTTTCCAGGCGTTAAAAATTTACCTCCATTCTTCTTACCTTCGTCCACTTTGCGCCGAATTGTGCTTTCGGAAACACCTGAAATTAATAAAGACATGTTAAATAAAAAATATTTTAATCATATTTAAATAAATAACACAAAAGTATCAAAACCGTTGAGTGGTAGTCTAATAAATTGTAGGTAAAAAACATAACGTCAACGAAATATAAACAATGATAAAAATACATAAATTGAACTTAAAAAACAGAAGATTATCAAGAGAATATGTTTCCTTTGTGTAACATTAAAATATAAACATACCGGTTAACTTCACTGTTCGACCGTAAACATCGTCTGCGTTCGTCCCAGCTTGAATTTCGGCCATACACTCTTGAAAAACTTAGATATAATTTGTCTCGCACTGCTCTTGTATACTTTCCGATTCATTTTTTGTTTCTAAACGATCTCACGATTCAAAAACTCGAATTATTACAAAAATAATGTAAAACATCAACCATAAAGCTACGATATGACAGTTGAGGTACTCAGCTTGTCAGTTGCCAGTATTAGGAAAAGCAGTAGTTCCCAAAACATTCTTTTCATGACTTTCTTGACAGACTATACTTAAGGGAGAAAGTAAAAACCCAAGCATAGTAGCATGGAGATTAGAAACCAGGAGAACCAAGGCCCTACAATGTAGTGTCTCAGAAATATTGTCAAACCAAGGAGGCGCTGCGATCGCTATGTTGTCTCAATGCCTAACTTCACGTTGTCACAACAGTGACAGTACTCATAAATAGCTAACTTCACAGATACTACTTACCGCCCGCCGGCAGCGCGTTGTAAATTCTACACATTTCAGAGACAGGCGGGTAATGCTTTAGTATGAAGCGATGGTCCTCCTGGTTTCTAATCTCCATGCATAGTAGGTTGTCATAGTCAATGGTCGTGAGTAATAAACATAGAGCGAGATCTAATGTCAACTGTCATTTGTCAAATTCAATGAATTATGGAATGTCATTTTGACGGCCTATGTACTTTTTATCAATACCATGTATTCTATAATATATTCTATTATTTTAATATTTAGATGATATTTAAAATATAAATAAAATTCTTACTCTTCATCAAAACAAAGATGTTATGGAGGACAAGACCATCTCAAAGAAAACGCCAATATGGCAAAATTGTGTCCATTGCCCAAACCTGCTGTTCAACACTGCCACGGAATTCGAAAGGTTAACATTTGATTTATTTTATAAGGCGACCATATATTTAATAAGTCTATCCTTCTAAATGATTATCCTGGTTGTATTTTTTATCCTCATTACTACCATGAAGTAACATAATATAATGTGTAAAATTTCACAACTTTAACATGATTTTATATTTATATTTTAGGCACATCCAAGATAAACACACTATTAAAGAAGGCAGCATTATACTTTGTCAATATGGTCAAAATGGTATATGTTCAGCATTACAATTTGGAG
Source organism: Boloria euphrosyne (assembly GCA_951802675.2). Classification (NCBI taxonomy): domain Eukaryota; kingdom Metazoa; phylum Arthropoda; class Insecta; order Lepidoptera; family Nymphalidae; genus Boloria; species Boloria euphrosyne. Next base: position 8,585,043 of record OX637878.1, read on the forward strand.
ATTTACGAAAGGCTGGATTTAAATATCATGTAAGACAATATCATCTATACAAAAACAATGTTACAGATGATTGGACTTTTTACTCTTCATCACAAAATCTTCCTGCTGTACTCAATGATCCAAACAGAGGAAAGCAGAGCAATTTTTTTACTAAAACATGGGGTGATGGTTTTGTAGATAGAGTAGAAATTGATCCTAGTCCGTATTTACCAGAAATAACGTTATTACATTTTGAATCTTATTGTAAAAAAATTTCTAAAAGATATAGAAGGCACTGTCAGCTAAAAGTTAATGTATTAAGTAAAGCTAAAACACCAATTGTAGAAACTATTTGTGAAGTACCTCATATTTTTTATGAACAATCTTTAGCTTTAAATGATCCTCAAATATTTTGCCAAGTTTTTCCTGGTCTTTCAAACAGTAACAACATAAATAATACAATAAGGTCTTTACAAGAGACATTGAGCACATACCTTGATGTAATAGAAATGAAAATATCAAAGCAGGTTGCCCAAAAATCTGATGCTTTCTTTCATGCAATGCTTTCTCATGATACAATAATGGATCAAATGGCAAGAGCTCTTAGAACTGTCCAATGTACAAGAAAAGATATAAAAGATATTAAAGAAAATTTAACTGAAAATCCATTAAAACTGATAAGCCTAACAAGGATTAATCAAAATCTTAATAATGTGCATGATCTTCTAAAACTGATGGGTACAGTGCAACAAACTCAACCAATGATTCAACTTCTTCTTAGTACATCAGACTATGTAGCTGCTTTGGATTTAATAAGTTCTACTCAAAAAGTATTATCTACTCGATTATCAGGAATTCAAGCTTTTCGTCATTTGTCACCACAATTAACAGAAATGAAAAGATTAATTCACAAGATGTTAAATAATGAATTTTCAAGATTTGTTGTATCTGACCTTAATAGGCCTCTTAAAGATCAATCTGAGCTACCAGACAGGGATAAAATAGTTTCCATTGTGTCTGGAATACTTCGTTTAAAAGAATTTGACTTTCTTGATATTTTTAAAACTGAAGCTATGACATCAATTCAAGCTACAATAAAACAATGTGTCATTGAAATTATTTCTGAGAGAGATGGAAGTAATGAAATTGTTTTGAGAGGTTCTCACACTGATACATGGTTACTCTGCAATGAAGGTATTGTATTTCTTCAGAAAGTAACACCAAACCTAGTAACTTTATTTAGAAGAATTTTATCTATAAGTAATTTGGTGTTAGACATAAGCCAAATGAGTGATATAGCTGGTAATGATAGTGAAGAAGTTTGGACACAGGCAGAATGGTTACTTGTAGAGGAGAAAGTTAAAAAGTTAACAATTGCCCTCTCTGACTATAGCAATGAAAGGTGTGCCAATCTTATAGTGACTAAGACTGAAAAGGAATTTGCATTAACAGACTTATCTCAACTGTCTAAACTATCTGATTTAATAGAGAAGTTCTCTAGAGAATGTGAAACTATAACAGGTCACCACAGTAATGCAATGAAATTGGCATTAAGAAGTTTTGCTATGAAATATATTCAAAATTTGCACTCTGAACGTAGATCACAGCTTACTGTAGCGCTTAATACTGAAAGATGGAAAATAGCAGATGTACCATTTGAGTTACAAAGTGTAATAAACAAAATATGTGAAGCTGGAGAAATACCACTAATATTACAATATGAAAGAGGAACACCAGATGGAAAATATTTAATTATTAATAAAGAAAATTATGCTGTTGTTGCTACAGTTCAGCTATTAATAAAAATTTTGTTAGAATACTGTGATGCAACCAAACAGTCTCCAGATATAGTTCAATACTTAGTACATTGCATGTTGGAACTTACTAGGTTATTTAACTCTCGGTGCTGTCAATTAGTTTTAGGTGCAGGTGCTATTCAGAGTGCTGGCTTAAAGACAATATCTACATCAAATTTGGCTCTTGTATCAAGGTCTTTACAAGTTATATTATGGTTGTTACCTTTAATCCTGAAATTACTAGAAAGAGTGCATTCTAAGGATCTGTCTTTAAGTGGTTTCAACAGTTTAGAAAGTGATATAGCTGGTCATAAAAAAGAAATTGAAAGTAAAATTTGTTTAATAGTGAGCAATATGTTAAGCTCCCAGCTAGGAGGATGGGAAGCTAAGCCTCCAGTCCCTTCACAAACATTCCGCAATATATCTAAACATTTAGTAAAATTACATGAAGCTCTAATAGATATTTTACCATTAGAACAAATACGTTACATATATATGAAAGTTCATGATAACTTCAAAGATAAATTAAGAGAACAGCTGAATAAAATGAATATTATTGCAAATGGCAGTCCACAACATGGTGTAGTTACTTCTGAATTGACATTTTACTTACAAACCCTTAAAACACTAAGGGTAATTAATGAGAATGACTCTGAGGACAACATATTGTATGATATATGGTTAAATTAGCACATAGGAGAAAAGGCACATGCATTTTATATAACAAAAATAATATACATAAAATAGCAAAGTCATATTTTACTGAAATTTAAACAAAATACATAATTGGGTTAAACAAATTTAATTACTCTAATCAATGACAATATTATGAGACAGACATTATATTCATATATTAATTATTACATATTAATTACTAGTTTTGGCCATATAATAAACAATGACTAACTGGAATTGTTTTTACATTTTAATTAAACTGGCACAGCTTTAATCCTATATTGCACGTGATTGGGTTTTTTATTTTCTTGACTGATTAAAGTTGTATATAAATACCTACTACTATAAGTTAAAAATGTGTTATTTCAACTATGTGTAAAAATCAGTGTGATAAATTCAATATTGTTTGTAAATACTAAATAATATTTCTATAATACCTATGCTCCAAAAAATATAATATTATGGGATATTGATATATTAATACTTTTTTACCATGTCCTTGCTCCTTCTCTAAATACCCTTAAGCTAAAAAGTAGGTAAAAATTATCATTAGTTAAATTATCTATATATATATATATATATAAAAGCGACCAAAATTAACAGACAAATCACAAATTTATTACATAAAAATAATATACCAATTCAGAATCTACTTAATCGTTAATATATCACTTCAATAACAATTGGATAAAAATAGTTCCGTCTGATGACATTTATTTTAACTAACATTCCTGACCAGACCACAATTTAAAACTGTCATATTATTGTGTTTTGTGTATTTGTTTTGCATCGATAAACAAATATCAAAAGTTATAACAATTTCAAAGAAGGAATAAGGAAATATAAAATAAAAGTAATGATAATATCAAAAATATGATATAATCTCAAATGAAGTAAAAAAACCTTTTACTTGATCTGAGGATATTATAATATACAAATGACTCACCCTAGTTTCATTCGGATTCATCCTGAAGTACGTTTACACGGCTAGTGATCCTTACACGAAATCGTAAAGTTCAGAACTATTTAGTTCTGAACTTTCGATTTTTTATAACTAAACAACTGATACATTGTCAACGAAACAAAAAAGGAATTATGTATTTAAATAGGTCCAGCCGTTTGTACTGGCCCAATAATCATAAAAAAATTAACGAAACTGCTGTCTTCTTTAAAGTTCCAATTTTGTAAAGTATCGTTTTTAGGGTTCCGTAGCCAAATGGCAAAAAACGGAACTCTTATGGATTCGTCATGTCTGTCTGTCCGTCTGTATGTCACAGCCACTTTTTTCCTAAACTATAAGAACTATACTGTTGAAACTTGGTAAGTAGATGTATTTTGTGAACCGCATTAAGATTGTCACACAAATAAAAAAAAATTTTGGGGGTTCCCCATACTTAGAACTGAAACTCAAAAATTTTTTTTTATCAAAATCATATGTGTAGGGTATCTATAAATAGGTCTTCAAAATTGATATTGAGGTTTCTAGTATCATTTTTTTCTAAACTGAATAGTTTGCGTGAGAGACACTTCTAAAGTGGTAAAATGTGTACCCCCCCCCCCCCCTGTGACTTCTAAAATAAGAGAATGATAAAACAAAAATAATAAATATGATGAATAAAAAATATGATGTACATTACCATGCAAACTTCCACCAAAAATTGGTTTGAACGAAATCTAGTAAGTATTTTTTTTTAATACGTCATAACTCGTAACCCGCAATTTACCTTTCATTCAATCTACAACGAACTACAAGAATTTTTATATTATGTTACTTGCTGCTACGGAACCCTTCATGGGCGAGTCGGACTCGCACTTGTTTAAATTTTTTAATATATTTTTTGTTGTTGTTTGCTTTTACGTCCTATGGTTTCGAAATAATTAAACACAAGTGAAGATTTGTATTACATAAGACATTTACTACATATACCCACTTTTAAGTAATATTTTTGGTTTATAAAAAGTTCATTATATATATTTTGTAATGTATCACAAAACAGTTACATTATACAATATATGCATATTATTTTGGCTTATTACATAAATATTTTAACTTTGGTAGTCTAAAACTAAAACTTTAAGATAACTTTTAACATCATTTGCTCTTATGAAGTAAAAATAATGCTAATGAAATATGAAGCTACTTACACTTTTTGCATATGTGAATAAAGGATAGCCTAAATTAGCTTTATATTAGTTTTCTTCTTTATTACTAAACATCATAAAAATATGAAGCCATAGGATATCTTACCAGAAAAGCTATACATGTACAAACAACTTGAAATATCAGCAAACATTTAGTCAGTTGAACTTCTCTAATTGGTCCTAATTTAATTAAAAATAAATTTATTAATGTCATATTATTCAGTACTATACTATCACTATCTTCAACTTTGTCAAGCAGTCTAAGCCACGTTAAAATAAGTATAATGAATTTACCTAAAGAAGTTAAATCCTTTTTTGAAATGACTGTCTTACTAGGATAAAGTAAATCAGTTTCAGCACTGTACTTTGGTAGCCTGTGCCTGGGGCAAGGTATGATATGGAAGAGTTGTGGTATGGAATATATAAAATTAATTATTTGTGGTAAGAAAAATAACAATACAGTTTTACTGAAATGGCTGAGGATAGCAACCACAGCAAATGTCATACCTGATACATAGCAAAAAGTATCTCCAACAAAGACTTTAGATGGATACCTGTAAATATTAACAATATTTATTTATTCATTCATTATTTAATGGCAATAGGAATAATTTATAAAGTGTATTATTTTATTTTAACTTCACAAATGCATGAATTATTACTTACCAATTGTGTTTTAATAATGCCAATGTAGTTGTTAAATAGGGGATCATAATATGTAATGAAAAGCTATGTGCTTTAAATTGATCACCTCTTAACTCAATTATATCAAAAATAATTATAGATAAAGCTATAATGACAGACTGACCAACTTCAAGGCCATTAATACCAGCTAAAATGTTTATTGCATTGGTGCAGAAAACTGCCAACATTCCCATATAAATATAATACAGGAATCCTGTAACAAATAAAATTATAAATTTATGTCAACATAGCCCTAAGCTAAGAATAACAATACTGACCAATATTGATTGAAGTTCCAAATAACTGTCTTAATGGTATTGGTACAATAAATGTAGTTGAATTGAAATTAACATAATAAACAACAAGTAAAGGTAGTGATGCTATGGTTGGAAGCAACAACTTGTATCTCCATTTTAGGTTTAATACATCATCTGCAAATCCCAGAAGCAACATGCAACAAATTGATAGTAAAGCTGCCAGCAACTCTGCAAACTTTAATAAAATATTAAATGTTAGATAAAAATAATAACATGCCATCAAGAATTATGTTTTTTACTAGTGTACTTTGTCTATATTTCATATAATATTTTACTTCTTATCAATAAATCATTTAGCAAAAATAAGGAATTATAACTTTATCTAATATATTCTAATCAAGAGTATAAAAATCAAATTCTATAAAGTTAAATGATATTTGTTACAAAGGTTTTAAAATTCAACCAAATACAATATTTTATTCATAAAACATAAGCTAATAATGTATTAGTTCTATTGTAATGTCTGTACAAATATGTACATTACAAACATTGCACAAATTCCTCACATGGCACTTCTCATAAATGAATTTTTCATTTATATCAATATGAAATATATTTATTTTAAGTATATTTGATTTTTCAGCTTATATGATAAATATAAAGTATATATTACCTCATTATGAGGAAATTTGCCCCTGTCCATAAGTCCATTTCCAAATACTATAGGAATAAATAAAAATATAGTCACTAAGAAAACACATCCTGACAATACTCCGATTGCCTCTGGTCTGAAATATAAAGAATTTACATTTATTAATAGCATAGGTATATTTACTTTAAATATTGGCATTATACTTAATATTAAAGTATTCTAAGTAAGCTTAATATTAATGCATTTGCGTGCGTGATACAATGTTCTTTGAAAATTGCATTAGTTACTTACATTTTTTCTTTTGAAACTTTGCACAGATCAACTCCAAACAAACCGGCATTTATGAAAAGACCTTTCATTTTGGGTATTAATTCATCAGTTATAAAGTAAGCAACCAGTGATATCATCGATAAAATTATAATAGACCACATTTTCTATAAGGGGTCTTAAAACTTGCAACAATAAAAGTTAATTTTATTCAACACATCACAGTATGTAGGTACTATAATAAATATTGCTTAACTATTTCTAAGATGAAAACAATCAGCTGATAACAGCGCGAAATGCGAAATGTGGATTGAGTATTGACAAAAATGACATTGACATATTTTGACATTACCAATCGATGATTATTTTTTTTTATTCTGGCAATTATCAATTATTTATTATTTTAGATAGACAATATAGTATACTCGGAACAATAACAAAGCATGGAAGCCAGGCTAAAATAAAAACCGAGTAATCTATAGTTTACTCATTTAGGTCAGTTAGCATGCAGAGACATCGACCGTTTGGAATAAGATGGTTCCATCTGGATTTTAACATTCATGAGGCAAATGAAACTTTTTGAATCATTAATTTCACTAATAGAACTTTTTTATGCAGCTAATTCATTAAGGGTCAATAGATGACGTTCAAAGGTTTAGAGAACAAAGTTATGGTCACATGAAACATTTTTAAGTTAAAAAATTAAAATATAGAAAAATGTTGGATGGAACCCTTTCATTCCAAACGGTCGACATGTCTCTGTTAGCATGTCATCATAAGGTGTGAGTGAAACAAAACATGGCTGTTTGTTTATATTATTTATGAACGTGTCACAAACAGAGACATGATACTTAACATGTCTCTGGTTACAAAGCAAAAAAATGAGTAATTTCAATTGTCAAATGGTCACCTTTGGTCACCATCATGGAGGTTAGAGACCAGGAGAACCATCGCTTCATACTAAAGCATTACCCGCCTGTCTCTGAAAAGTTGTAGAATTTATAACGCGCTGTCGTCGGCAAGTAGTATTTGTGAAGTTAGCTGTTTATGAGTATTGTTACTATTGTGACAACGTGAAGTTAGGCATTGAGACAACATAGCGATCGCAGCGCTTCCTTAGTTTGACAATATTTCTGAGACACTATATTCTAGGGCGATAATCCTCCTGAGGGCCTAGACAAATGCCATTTCTGTTAGCATTAACGCCAAACGCCAGCTAAAAAATGTATGAAAATGACATTATCTGCGGAACGGTCCGTCCGCAGACAATGTCATTTTCATACATTTTTAAGCTGGCGTTTGGCGTTAATGCTAACAGAAAAGGCATTTGTCTAGGCCCACAGATCTCTAACCTCCATGGTTACAGTCATAGATGAAAAATAAACGTTACAGTCATGAGTCATCTATGGTTACAGTTTATTATTTATCTATGATTTTACACCAAAGAGTATAGATAATATATCTATGATTTTACACCAAAGAGTATAGATAATATACTGTTTTACACTTTACAGCCCAAATGTCAAGTCCACCTATTTGAAACTTGAAAGATTTCAATTTTCATTTTTATTAATGTTTTTGTTGCTTATAAGTTTTAAGTAATTATTTAATTTACTTCAATAACTATTTTTTATTAAAAAAGAAATATAAATTATTCTACATTCTGAAGGATATTTAATATTGTTACGATTGAAATGAGTACGATGGATGAAATTGAAGAAGAATCGAAAGCAGCAGCGGAAAAAATGGTCATGAATATGATGCAAAGACCCGGACAACTTGAAAAAGTAACAGCCTTTATACAACCATTTTGTTATTGTAAAATTATTGTTTTGAAAATGACTATTAAAAAAGTGTTTTGTGTATGATGAAAAAGATACAGAAATAAACTTTTAGTGATTCATGTTTAATTCATAAATATAGTAGAATATCTCTCTTTTATTTAGAATATAGTAGAATAATATCTCTCTTTTATCTCTAATTTATAGGTATAAATTTTCATAACTAATTATATATTAGTTAGTTATAAATAATAATAAATAAATAATAAGTCTTTTAGTCAATATTTATATAATTCATTTCAGCTAGCTATTGTTTATGAGTATTATTTTAGGTTGAACAGTATAAAAAAAGAATTACACACAAGAAAGCATCAATTGAAGCTCAATTAAAATCTGCAGTGCAAGGGAAACTTGATGGTGTTAGTGTTGGATTGAGGCAATTACAAGAATGTCTAGATGATGTACAACAAATTAGTGTGAAGTAAATTGATATTTTATTTTGACATGTATTATATTATTTTAGAAAGCTATTTTTAGTTGGCAATAGAAATTAGAATTCAATAGTTGTTTTTTTTTCAGAATGGATGAGCTAGAAGAATTGTTAAGAGGTGTTCCACCACTAGTTGCATCTTTACAAGCTGTAAGAGAGGAAGATTCGAGACATTCTCAATATGTTACTGCCATGGACAGTTTAAAGCATATATTTACAGTACCAGAAAGTGTTGCCAAAACTAAGCAGTGGATTGGTGAAGGAAAATTATTGCATGCTCATCAGGTATTACTAATTTCGGTTGTAACATCATTTCTAATATCTTACAAAAAATCTTATTTGTATTTTATCAGGTAACACTTATTATAACAACAAAACTTTGAAATAAAGTATTTTAATGAGTGATAGTTCGAAATGTACACTGTACTGTATTTTAGTTTTTAATTTTCTTATATATTATGATATTTATTTTTAATGTGAATCTTTAGTGTCTGAGTGATTTGGAAAATTCAAGAGATGATTTACTATATGAACTGCATAGATTGCCTAATCAATCTTCTCATGATAAAATTATGTTAAAAGCATACTTTGAAGATGTTGAGATGGTTTCCAACCTTTTAGAGAAGCAAATAAAGCTAATTTTAGCAAGAACATTGAATACAGTGCGTAAGGAGCCCACAGTTATTGTGACTGCTTTGAGAATTATTGAAAGAGAAGAAAAACGAGATCAAATGGCCCTTCAGGTAATCATAATTTGTTTTATCTCATGTTTCTTGAGGCTGCAGTAATGTGAAATAAATTTATTACATAAATTAGTTTCTCAACCCTTCTTCAAACTTAAATACTTTTATTTAAAGTTATTTTTACACTTACTTTAAGAACTCTCTATAAATTTTCATTGGAGTTTTTAACAAATATTAAATATTTTTAGCAACAAGACCAGTCTGGTTTTATGCCTCCAGGGCGGCCTAAAAATTGGCGGGCAAAAGCCTTTGAAGTATTAGAGTGTGCTGTCGCTCAAAGAGTCGAAGGGACTCG